>CM047005.1:70295818-73279151 GCA_025698465.1 Gossypium longicalyx
GTTGGGTGAAAGTGATCGAGTTGGAACAGCTTAAACGTGCAGAACATATAGCAGCAGGGAGAGGGAAAATATGTGCAGTTTCAGCCAAAGGGGAAAGGATTATAGTGGTGGATGTAAGGGACAAGCCTACCAGGTTTTGGGAGGTGGAGCCACCATGTGGGTTGGAAGTGGTGGCTGTGCATGTTTTGCCTAGGATGATTAGTAGACAACACTAGTTAATGTCACAAATCAAGCACCATAATATATTGGCTGTATTTTCATGTTAGAAATAATATATATATATATATATATATAATATAATATAACATGAATCAGTTGAAATTTTAACATGCCAAAGTCACATGAACGTGCAAATAACTAAATCCATGATTGAATGCTCATCTCACAATCGCTTAAATACCCTTTATATATTTATATATGCATATGCATATGCATATGCATATGCATATGCTGGTTTACATGTATATTCAGCCTTAGCATTTCACTTCGATATCGTTTGTATCTCGACACGAATATATGAGTAAAACTAATTAAATTGACAAAACGAGGCTAGAAAAAGACTTGCATAGCACATTGGGGTGACATTCACCTCTCCACTCATAGCTAAATTATAGTTTAGGTTATTCCATTTACCTTCGATTCTTATGTTGACTATAAAATTTAAATTTTATGAACTTAATTATTAAATTCTTATTACTTATGCTGATTTGTGGATGGTAATTATGAAAGCCCCCATAGCTTCCTTTTGCCTTTTTCCTTCTTTAGTTGTGTAAGATTTTATTACAAATTTCCAAGTATATGAAGAAAAATGGTCTCACCTTTGCATTTCGTCAAAACCTTTTTAATTTTAATAAATAAAGTGAAAGAAAGGCTGTTCAGCTATAATTACTAGCTTGTTTGATGACCTGATCATATCTACTTTTACTTCAACTGTTGGATCACTCCATATACGTATTTAATTTACAACTTTTTTTAAATAAAAAATGAATATATAGGTATGGAGGATAAGAGTGAGTATTCGATCAAATATAAAATAAAATTTTTTTTGAGTTAATCGAGTTTTATTTATCATTCTAATTCAATTTAATTTTTTTAATCGAGTCAAGTGAAATAAAATTCGAGTCGAGTTAAATCGAGTAAAATTTTTGAGTTAAATTAAAATTTTAAAGATGTCAAATTAAAATCTTGTTACAATATAACTAATTCCATGTTAAAGCATATAAATTTAAAACCATATATATTTGAAAACTCTTTGAAATCAAAATAAGAGAAAAAAAAAAGATACTTTAGTCCGATAAACTTGAATCATTAATTTATTTTTTTAGGTTTCAAAATTAAAATTTTAGATTTTTTTAAAAAAAATTAACTTTAAAAATATTCTTTGGATTTTTTTAGTTTTTAGTTTTAATTTTTAGAATTTTTTAAAAAAATATAATTTTTTAATTTTTATAAATATTTTGAATTTTTAAAAATTAGTTTGAATTTTTTAAAATTATTTTGAAATATTTTGTATTTTTTATTGAGAGAGAATAATTTGTTCATTTTTAAAATTGACAGGGACCAAAGGAGTGTTTACACCAATCTGTTATTTGAGTTATTCGAATTGTGAAATTCAACTCGAATTTGAAACTTGAATTACTTATTCAAGATAACTAAAAAAATAAATAAATCAATTCGATTAACTTAAAATTCGAAAAAAAAATTAATTTCTTCTAATTAAATCGAGTTTTGCTAACATAAAATGAGAGTTAAGTTTTTTAAATTTTTTTATCTTATTTTTAAAATGACTCTACGAACTAATAAATTTTTAAATTCCGAATTTTTTAGCCTACAACCTGATAAAAGGAACAATTAGATAGTTACGAAAGGCACTATTTCAATTAGTTTCTATAAAGCTACAAAAACTTTTATGAAAAGAAAGAAAAAGAAAACATAGAATATAATTTCACCGGACATTTTGTTCTTTCCATTTGTTTGATTCTCCTAATTCTACCAAACCTACCAATGCACTTCATATGAATTTTGAGCCATAGTTAAGTTGATGCCCACTTATAACTAAGAATTTAGAATTAGAAATTTTGATCCTTAAGTGAATATTCGTTGAAATACTATAAAATATATAGCAAACAAGCAAAAAAAAAAACCTATTGCAATAAAAAAAAAGTTCAATTTTAACTAACATATATATTAGCTATCATATATACTAAAAATATTATACTAAAGAACAAACTAAAAATGCATAAACTAAAATGAGAAAAAAAATGGGGTGGAAATAATATTACATAGAACCTAAATTATTGATACAGTGCTCAACAATAGGGGAGTATAGAAGAGAAGAGAACGGTTTCTAAGAAAGTCGGTTTACTCAGTTGGACAGAGAGCTAGAGGTTATAAAGAATGAAAGTGGAGAGAGTTTGAAGACTGAGTGTAGAAAGAGTGTAGGCTAAGTATCCTCCTAGAGTCTATCCTTTTTCATCGTTCTTGGGGGCATTTATAGGCAAGGATCCTATGTAATATGGTGTTAGTGTGTTGGACTTGCCATCTAGCCATCATTACGGAGTGTGTGGGAGGGATGTCTTTGATGGGATGAGGATATCTGTGACAAGAGAAATCTTGTTGTTGTTCTAACTTTGGTGGGATAAAACAATTGATCCCACATGATGTTTGGTGACCAAATGACTTCATGTTCCTAAAAAAGATCAAGCCATCCGTTATTCGAATAGTCCCTTCGGTAGGGTGAGTTTATAGGTGACCTTATAGCTTGCTGATGGAAAGCTTACTATTCAGACGTCTTTTAGGCTTGCCATGTGTCTTATCACAAATGGGAGTATAACAATATTCTCCCCTTTTGAGTCGACAGAAGGGTTACAAAAGTGGCATTCCTTAAGATGCTCTGTTCTGATAACTTCCTCTTTTCCGAGTTATTCCAGGTGGGGGTTTATTCTATGGTGAAACATTATATCCAAATGTTTGAGATTCCATCAGAAGTTTATTTTGAGGATTGCATTTCTGGGAAGTTTTGATAATGATGAACAACTTTTTGAATAGGTGGTAAGTTACTATTGGATGCCACTTATTTTTCAAAACTATGTGTTTTGAGGGATAGGTCTATATATTCTCTGGGTGTTCTTCAAGATTACTTTGCCTCCTTTTATTTTTGAAATTTTTGTGACTTTTTTTAATGGATTTACTAGTCTTTGTTGATTTTTGGAACAATTTATGCATTTTTTGAAATTCTTTCATTTTAATTTGCTTCATAATTTTTTTCTAATGTTATCAAAGTTACTTTGAAATTTTTGTTAAAAATTTACTAATAAATGGCTAGGGGAAATGAGCAATTTGGTAAAACTCAAGGAAAATGTGGTGATCGTTCTAGACGTGTTCTGTCGAGAGCGGTGGTGAAAAATAAAAAAACAACCACAATAAAATCTAACAAAGTTATTGCCACGAGATTCGAAAGGGGATAATGAGCCTGTTGTTAGTCTCAACTATTAGTGTCCCATGACTCATCAGGAGATGAAAATTTTGCTACTATGCCATGGTTTGCTCGCTAAACATCACAAATATGAGTTTAGCATCCTGAAAGGGTTGCATAATCTAAGTGAAGTCTTCAATCCAGTTTCTACTGGTGGAAGGCTTGAGTTCTACCTCCCATTATTTCATCTAGAAGCGAGTTTTACCTTTCCCCTCCCAGATTTTATTCGAGATGTTCTGTACAAATTCCACCTGGCACCAGGTTAGCTAATGGGTTTTTCCTTAGTGGTTATTTATTATTTTTTCATCATAGATTGTAAGAAAGGAATATATCTTTCTGATCGGTTGTTTTGATATATGTTTTTCTTGTTGGAGTAAAATGAAGACCAATTTCTCGAGTTGTTCAAATTCAATTCTCAAACAGACCCCAAATGATGAACTTGTTCTATGGCGGGAAAGTGACCATGCAAGTTGATTATAATAAGTCTATCCTTATAGAGTTAAATTTCGGAAAGAGATTTGGTTTTCCTATTGAATAGATGCATCTTTCCACTGGGTTTTGCTATTATCGTTGTAGAGCCCAATTTTGGCCCGGGTCCAAGTTAGTAAAAAAACTAGCCCAAAAACTAAAGCCAAACAAAAAATAAATAAAATAAAAAAAGAAACCCTAAAGCTACCTAAGCCAGTCGCCATATGCTATCACTGCCTCTGCTACCGCCGATCGTCGCCCATACCACCAACTCTCTGACACCTGCAAGGCAAGAAAAACACGCAACAGAGACAGAAGGAAACAACAAAATAATAGAAAATATACAGTTGTAATATTCCTATAAAAACAAAACGAACATTTCGTATGGGGGGTCTTTTTTTTTGGATACAAAAGTTGTATTATGCATATATAAAAAAAAATCACAAAAACAAAGAAAAAGCTTCAAAGGTTTCTATCTTCGCTTTAAAACTCTCATTCTTGTTTGTTTTTTTTATTTTATTGCTCATTTTATATTTCATTTATATGTGTAAACAAAAAAAAGAGAAAGAAACTTACCTGATTCGCGTCACAGTCTCGACACCGGAGTTCTCTCCGTCTTTAAAAATCGAAATAAAGAGGCTAAAGGCCTTGATTAGTCGAACTCCGACCACCGTCCATGGTGGAGGAGCAGTGGGCAGGCAGGTGGCGCATAAAGGCTAGGGTTTCAAAACCCTAACAGAGAAGAAAAGGGCCATTTTCTTTTTTTTTTTGTTTGAAGTAGCAGAAATGAGTTTGAAACAAAAAAATTGGGGCTTTATACTGAGGCACAAAGCGGTGCCGTTTGAGAGAGCAACATCACAGCGCCAAAGCGGCGCGTATTGGCTGAACTGTTTTAACCCGACCCGGTTACCCACAGGATCTGCGTGTTTTACGTGGTGAGGGGATAATTGCACGCTGGGTCCTTCTCCTTTTTTTGCTGGCTTTCAATTGGCTCCTATTTGCGTGTTGTTAATTTTCAATTTTTTCCCAAAATCTGTATATTGTTTGTAATTTAGTCCGCATCTCAGCGTCATGTTTTAGGACTTGGAATATTTCAGTTTTAGTCCTTATACATTTGTGCGTATTGCATTTTTGGTCCTTTTTATTTATTTCATTTATAGATTATCCCTTTTGTTTTAATTTAATTTCAATTAAGTTTTTTTACTTCATTTTTATTTCATAGTCATTCTTTATCCATGATTGTATATATTAAACTAACCTCGATAATTGTCTTGTTATTATTATGGAGAATTTCTTTGGATCACATCATTTTCACGTTTTTATAGATATATATACTTTTATAATTTTTTTATACATCGTATATATATATAATTCGTAATAAAGATTAATCTATACATATATTATTAATATTATGTTGCTCCATGTATATAATTGCTTTTGAATCCATTCACGTATTTTAATGCTTTTCGTATATTATGTATTATTTTACTATTATTAGATGTATACTTAGTACATACGTTTGACCTACATATATTATTAAATCTATGTTTTTATGTATATAGTTTCTTTGAGATCCATTTATATGTATAATTATATTTCAAAAAAGAAAAAGAAAAAATATGACATATATATATTGTCTATTTTAAAATCCTTATATGATATTTAACGATGTTGTTTTATAGGTCAACCATTTTGATTTCCTTTCATTATATATTATAGATTTCTTATATCGCTTATATTAAATTTTTTATATATTATTTCTCATATTACTTGCTTCAAATTTATTCTCCACATGATACTTATTTTAAATTTTTTATATAAAAATTTCTTTATAAACGATTTATTTCATTTGTTTTAAGTACTATTCTATTGTTTTGGGCATTGGTAATCTCGAATTGTTTTATATTATTCTAAATTGCCTTATATATTTTAAACATGTTTTTTTATATGCTATTCATCTAAAATTATCTCTCATTTATTTTAAACTATCTTACATCATTTATTTCAATTGGCTTTGTATATCAATTATTTTAAATTGCTCCATACATTATTCACTTCAATTCGTTTTATGTTAGTTACTTCAAGTGATTTTATATATATATATATATTATTTTGTTTCATTTTTCATCGCTAATATTGTCGGTAAACAATACGTGTTGTTGTGGTATTTTACAATTCTTTATTCGTATTCTCATACTTTTATAATTCCCTATTATAATATTTATTCACAATCAATATGCCATGTTCGATATCATCTTTTTTGTTCCATCTAAATCACGTCATGTATTAAAGTTCAAATGTGCGTTTTTTATTTTATTTCAAACAAAACAAACACCCTTTGTTTAAATATCGAGTTCACTATTATTTTTTAAAATAAGGCAATGTTGCGCGTTTTGGAACATCGAAGAATCGTGCCCTAACTTACGGGGTTTCGATTTTCTCTTGATTCTAAATAGCTAAATACCCTTTTGATTTTCTTATAAATACACGAAATTTCAATAAATTTAAAGACAAGCTTGCGTTTGGGATTTCATGGTACTGTGTCCTAACTTACGGGATGTGATACCCCGATATCTCGAGACAAGAAAATCTTTAATAATCGTTTTGAGTTAATTCGAGTATTTTTAAAAAAGTAATATATAGCAAAAAGGGGATCGTATTTCAAATCCATTCTCGATTTTTAGCTTTCGACATTAAGACATTAACTAATCCATTTGGTACCAATTTTTGGGCGTGTCGGGGGTGCTAATCCTTCCTCGCACGTAATCGACTCCCGAACCCATTTTCTCAAAATTCGTAGACCAAAATGCCATTTTAGTAAACTAAAATATTTTATTAAAACAAGGGTGATCCGATCACACCCAATAAAGATCGGTGGCGACTCTTAATTTTTATCTTTGTTTTCAAAACCAAAGTCGACCCTCGTTTTTCAAGAAAACGGTTTCGACAATCGTCCACACTTATAGGATATTCTTAATGGTTCTCATCATTTCAAGATGATGAACCAAGAGGAGTGACTGGTACTCCTCCTTGATATCACTTTGAGGAGTGTTTTCAAGTACTGTCTTGAGGATAGGGGTGTCAATGGTTACACAACCAAATATATAGTAGATGGTTTTAAAAATGATAGGATTATGCCTCTAGCTTCATATGCTTTTCCTTTTCATGTAAGGTTTGTGTTTGTCAGATGTCTTCAATGTGTGACTAGAATCTATATGCTATATTACTAAATTGTGCCACCTTCCTGATCGCGTGGGGGAGGTGCCACCAGACAGCAACCCAATTATTCCTCAACTCCAAGATGATCACCATATAGTTGCCTCAGAGCCTCTTTCTTCAAGTGATGGCGAGTCTAGTAATAACCATTCAAATGGTCATTTTATTAATAGCATCGTCTGCTCTTTTAAAATTAACCCTTGTACCGACTATATGGTGCAAACAATGTCTCTTTTTCAAGTGTCAAATGGCCAAAAAAAACCGGTGATGAATCCAAGAGGAAGTGAACAAAAGAAGATTTGTCCTGAAGGGTGACTTTTGTGAAGCTTGCTGGGGCAGTGATCTATGACCTTACTAGCCCTGACCATACCTCTCACTGTTTGGTTGCTTCAAGTAAATAGTCGTGTCTTGCTTATGGAGTTCTCCCTAAGGTTATTGCTACTAAATCTTCAGCGTCGGTTCCAGCTCGAAGTCTAATGGTTGTTGGTGCACAATCGAAGAGCCAAAGTCCTCATTTAGAAGGCCCTTTCTAAGATTCTTCGAGCCACACACCTACGAGAGGTGTATCTCAGAGTGAGAAAGAGACGTGGCGAAAAGAGAAAGATGAGTATTTGGTATGGTTCCATGAGCAAGATAGAAAGATTTGTCAACTGGGGGCATAACTTAACATTGTCACTGGAAGGTTGGAGAGGTGAACTCAATCCTTGAATGAGGGAAACGGGTGGAAATTAAAAAAGTAATAGATACAGTAGAAGTAGTTATCCTTGTTATTGTTGTGCACGAGGTGCTCGTTGCTATGCAATTGGCTTTCAGTCCATTAGACCTTGTTACGTTAAATTTTCAACCTTTCTTTTGACATGCTCTAGGAGGGTCATAACCTTGGTTTCGATGTATACTTCCCTACAGACCTGAATAGGAGCAATTTCATAATTATTTTAGTAGGCGAGTATACTACAGGGGTACTCTCACTATAATCCCTTCCTACTCCCTGAAGATGTTGTAGCCCAAGCAGGACCATTCTAGAAAGCTATTATGGATGGTGTTATCAGTAACCATACTTCCAATTCTTTCGATAATGATGATGATGATGATGACGACGTTGATCCCACTACCTCTCATGACAAGGGGAAAGGGCTTGCAAGTTCAAATGCTCTCACAATAAGGGGAAGGATCCTCAAGTAAGATAGACTTCTGTAATTTTTTTTTTGTATAGTTTGCTTGTAATTCCTCCATTTTTATATCATTTTGTTTTGATGAAATATATACAATTTTTCCAATATTTGTATTTTTTTCCTTTATCCTTTCATTTCATAAAACCTGTTGGTGTCATGATATTATATTGATTGACAAATGACATTCGAAAGGTGTCTTCTATTTCTAAATGGCCTTCCGTGTTATGAAGTAATGGGTATATAATTTCTTTTACTTGGGGTAATTTTAACTGTTAACAAATAACATCAGTTACGTTTAAGAGCATTTAATTCGAGGCCTAACAGTGACGTTTAAGAAAGTGACACCAATGATGGCGTCTTACCTAGAATTTTATGTTTGGCCACATGCTACTTTTGTATTGGATGGTGTCAGGACATCATTTATTTCATCGAAACACACCATTTTATTGGGAAGGTCTATAAAAACCCTTCTATTCTTTTTCATTTGTTTATTTCTTGTGTTGTTCCTCTATTGCTTTTCTTTCATCATTCTTTTGTTCAAATCCTCTTGATTTTACACTATTTCTCTTCTTGTTCGTTCAAGTTTTCTTCTTAGAGTAAGAATTTTCCTTTTCTTACATTTTTTTTTTGTTTACAATGTATTTTTCTAAAACTCAGTCCAATTTGTCAAAAGTTTTTGAATCTTTGATGAAAAAATTTTCGAGGTGAAGAAAGTTATTTTGAAGGCATTAGTGGTGATAAGGCAGAGAATCCTCTTCAAATGACATGGACGGCTACTCGCAGTAGACATTTTCGGTATACCACTACAGGGCTATTACAAGACAAGGGACTCTACCATAAGATAACTATGTAGAAAATATCTCGGGAGTAGAGGAAGAACAATCTTAACAAGAGTTTCCAAAATTCTTCGTGGTTCTTGCTCCCTTTGCATACTTTGCATCCTTTTGCATGAGAGGTGTTAAACATTTATAAGATAACTCTCAAGAAATTATCTGATACTTTCTGGTTGTTGTTGACTAGCTTCACTATCTTATGTCAAGAGAAGGGAATGGATCCAAAGCTTAGAGTGTTTCAGAATTTGTTCCAACTATCTAAAGGAACTAAAAGAAACAACTAGGGTTACTATGGTTTTATTATGTACAGGGTCACCCTTAAGCAAAAAATATCTTATATGGGAAAGCAAGAAACATAGGAATTGATCGTTGCAAGTATGTTGCTATCCAACTAAAATTCGGGGACGATTTGGGCTTCCCTATCAAATGGCTTCTACCTCTTGGAGTTATATGCAACTTCAAACCCTCTCTAACCAATGATCCAAAGGCTCAAATGCAATTTACGATCATTAATCGGGAGGGTTTGCTTGTTGCTCCTTAAGAAATCTTCTTCTGAAAGGTCTTCAAATATTGTATTTTTGATTAATGAGGTTTCATCTACACTAAAGAAGATCTCGCCAAAGGATTTAATCCAAAAGAACATTAGAGACTTCGAGTTGAATCCTTTCCCTTTAACAGTGACTGTCATATAGCTTGAATGCTAATAGGAAGATCTCTTGAGCCTTGGACCCATCTTGTAGCTATAAGAGTTCACCTTGACTAGAAGTGGCCTATGCCTAAGTTAGTAGAGGTGGATCCTTTGCCTCACTTCCCCCAGGTAGAGGTCCTTATGGCACCATTTGAGGTTAGACTAACCAATTCTTGAAGAAGGCCACCTATGTTTTTCCTCCAGCTCGATTAACGAGGAGATGTCACCGTAAGATAAAATCTTATTTTCAATTTTTGTTAAGTTACTAGTTCGTGACTGACTTTCTTTATTTATGTAAGATTAATCATGGATAACAAAATAGTTCAACGGAAGGTTGAAGTTGTTGCCAAGAACATGCTGAAAAGGGTAGCTACATTTCTTCTTGCCTCAAGGAAATAGGTCAGCAAGAAAAGGTAAAGAGATCCCTCCGAAGAAGTTATAGGTGAAGAACAACAGTGGAAGGTCATTCTTCACTATATTGAAGATCTTACTACTAGGGCTGATCTTCAGGGTGATGGTGATAATAACAACCTAACCCATTCGTTCATCATTAATGTTAGCTTGGCCATCATTTTTTCTACTAGAGAGACTTTATCTCCTATTGTTGTTGTTATTGAAAACCCTTCTACTGCTTAAGGGTTCTTCTTATTCCTCTTTTTTCTTCTTCACCTCCTCCTCTTACCATTGTACTTCCTTCTGTTATCTCTGATGTTTCAAGTAATTTTATGAGCTTTGCTAATTTAGTTGAGTTGTGTTTATGTTGCTAACATTAAATTCTAATACAGGGTCTATGGATCTACTGGTGATTTTGAAGCTAGTGCATGATTGATGGTTCAAGAAATGTTAACCCTTTAGACAACAGATGCCAAAGCGAAAGGTGTTGCCAAATCCTTAAAGGAGGAAAAGAGAAAAGTTATTGTTGAAGCCAAAAAGGCAACCTCTAAATTGAAAGAGAAAATGCAGAACTTAACTGAGGAAATGCAGATTCTAAAAATTAGCTAGAGAAGAAGAAGAAAATGAGCCTTCAGTTAGGAGAGAGGGTCAAGAAACTGGAGGATAAGAACACACAACTGAAGCTTGACTTAGATAAGGAAAATGAGTCTCGTGCCATGGATAAGGCTTTTGTTGCTTTGGCCTAAAGGAAGGTGTTAGATTCCTTCCAAGATTGACTAGTATTGGCTTTTTAGGTTGTTTATGGCCTATTTAACTTCCATCGCGTGAACATAGCTCCTCTTTTGGAGGAAGATTTTGAAGTGATGGAATTTGACCTGCACAATTCATACCCCAAAGGATGAGGATTGGTACGAGATTTGAGATAGGCTTTTGGTTCTTTTGACTACTCTTAAGAAGGTTTTAACCCATCCTCAGGGTAATGATTGTAATGTTAAGCTTGAAAGCTTTGTAAATGTTATGGATTAATAAAATTTTTATTCATCATTTATTTATTTTACTTTGTCATTTTTATATCTTTGGCCATACTTTTTTTATTTCAAGTAAATTGAATGGAAATTATCCTTCCACTGTTTGAACCATTCCTTGCTAATAAAACTTGCAAAGCTACTAATTTTGAAAAGAGGATGTGCCACATCATTTTAAATTGTATCAGATGCCTTAAATTATTTGAAAGGGTTTAGATGGTTGGGAAAATGAGCAACCAGCTACAAAGTCAATTAGATCCTATGCTTTAACAACTTTTCATGGTAAATACTCCAACCCAAACTCACTTAACTCGACACTCCACTTATCATTCTTCTAGAATCCCTAGGATGTCTTTGAGAGGCTGGTCCAATAATACCATGATATGGTGAGCTTGAAATTTGGGGTAGAGCTTCATTGTAGCCACAATCAAGGCAAAATAATTTTTTCCACCCGAAAGTAGTTTAATTCTCCTTCTTGCAAGACTCCGCTAACGTAATAGACCAGGTAATATTGCCTTCAACTTATTTGACCAACATTGCTATAACTATTTTGTCGAAGGAGGTGAGGTAGACATAAAAAAATCTCCAGCTTTTTTTCATAATTGACCCAAATAAATTGATTATTTAAGAAAATGACCCAAGTGCAAAATCTTGTACGAAAATAAAATGTTTTCTACAATGCATGTTGGTGCCAACCATCTCATTGTAAGCACCAAATTCCATCATCCCCTAATGATTGCTCGATGATTGCGTAATCTATAAAAATGATTTTTTTGTGCCGATATTGTGTTCACTAGCACTGATATGTGTTTTTTTCGAAGTCACTTAAAAAATATGGGTATTTCAAGATTAGAAAAAAGAAAAAAATAATATTTTAATAGGTGTCGGCATTCTCGTTGCCGACATCGATTCAAATTTTAAAAAAAAATTAAGTTTTTACTTTTTTTTGGTGTCAGCATTTTCTTTGCCGACGTAAGTGTGGTTTTTGATTTTTTTTTACTGACATGCTTTGGTTGCAGGGACCAATGAAAAGATGAGAGGAAGCTAAGGAATTGAAGACAGTCTTTTAATTCAATTGTGGCGCATCAATAAATTGTATGGATAATGATAATAAAATAATAATAGTAATTGTGATGCATCACTTAAATCGAATGAGTAATTACAATAAAAATTAATTAATGAAAAGTCTTTTAATTGATGCAAAATTGTGGTGCAAAATCTTGTATGTTTATTTAATTGATGCAATATTGCATTAATGTACTATGTTTTTTTTAAACTCTTCAATTCCTTGTATTGAAAAAAATCTTGTTCATGCATTTGCCTTGCCTTGCCTTCTCTTTTTCTTTTTTGATTTTTCCTTAACTTCCTCTCTTCATCTATTCTTTTCACAGGTCTCGGCAACCAGAGCACGCCAGAATTTTTTTTTCAAAAACCAAATCGAAGTCGACAAAGAGACCGATGACAACAATAAAGCAAAAAATCAATATATATATATTTAAATTTGAACTGGTGTCGACAACGTGAACATTGGCACAAAAAAAACAAAAAATTAATTTTTTAAATTTAAATCAGTGTCGACAATGAGAATGTCAGCACCTATTAAAATATTATTTTCTTTTTTAATCTCAAAAATATCTGTATTTTTAAGTGTATTTGAAAAAAATACATACCAGTGTTGGCGAACACAATGTCAGCACTAAAAAAATCATATTCTTTATATCAGGCAATCATTAGGGGATAATGAATGGTGGTACCGATGATGAGATGGCTGACACTGACATGTAAAGTAGAAAATAGGTCATTTTCATAAATAATCAATTTATTTTCCGAAGACTGCTGGCTCTTTTTTATCCATTGAAAAATACCTTTCAAAGAACAACAAGCATCTGTCAGCCATGTTCGAGACAAATTCATTTAGTGTCACTATTTGTTCAGTCTACTACTGAATCTCTTTAGGCTTCTAAAAAAAGTTAATTTCGAAGATAGCCTTGACATTCTCCAGTTTGGCTTCAATCCCTCTACTAGATATCATGAAACCTAAAAATTTTCCAGTGCTTGCCTCGAATGTGCATTTTGATCGGATTGAGCTACATACTATATCTGCGTAACACTGTGAACACCTCTCAAAGGTCATTTATATGTTACTATTTAGAAGCACTTTTGACCAACATGTCATCAACGTACATATCCACACATCTCTCTATCTGGTTTTGAAACAACTTATTCACCAACCGTTGATATGTAGGCCCTTATTCTAGAGACTGAAAGGCATCATCTTGTAATTGAACAACCAATCTTCAGTAATGAAAGTCGTCTTCTCTTGATCCTCCTTTGTCATAAGTATCTGGTTATAACCTGAAAAGGCATCCGTGAAGCTCATATGTTGATGGTTTACGGAGGCATTTACCAATTAGTCTATAGATGAGAGTGAGAAGTTGTCTTTTAGACATGCTTTTTTTAGGTTGGTGAAGTTCACTTACATTCGCCAACTATTGCCGGACTTGGGTACCAGGACTATATTGGAAACCCTATCCAGATAGGTGACATTTCAAATGAAACTGGCAGCTAGGAGCTTTTTCATATCTTCTCTAGTAGTCGTGACCTTTTCATTAAAAAATTTTCTTCTTTTTCTTTTTTTTTTTTTTTTGCTTCATTGATTAAGCACTATCCACCCTTATAGAGTGTTAAATGAATGACGGATGAATTACTGGGATATTTGTTGTCGTTTAGGTGAAAATATCCTTACATTCTAAAAATAAGGACTTTAAGCTTTCTTCCTCAAGGGAAAGGGTTGAAGCTATTTGGGTGAACTTTTAAAGCTCCTCTTGGTATAACTAGACCAACTTTGACTCTTTTGTTGGTTGTGGTTTCGAAAGTTGGGTCTCCGATCTAGTTTCAATACTTTCTAGACCGATCCTTATCTTTCCAATTACATTGACCTCGATAAAAAAGTGGTAATGTAATGCGCAACAAGTTGGAGGTGGAGGCAAAGGGTTTTGATCTTTCCTAGCAAGTTGTAGGGAGACTATATGACATTCTTGGTTTTCCTCTATTTGACTTTCATGTATCCTTCACCCGTGAGAGTGGGGAAATTTACCATCTTACAGAAGGTGGCAATCACCATATTCATCATCTTCATAATTGTTTTCTCGAAAATTGCATTGTATGCCATCAGTTAGTCAACCACTGTGAAATCCATCATCTCCCAATACCACTAGGAGAAAAATGGACCCTTTGACCACAATGGGCTAGTTAGCAAAGCCGTAAATTGGGCTTGCAAGTTTGAGCTGTGTATTATTGAGCCCCATCTGGTAAAAATCCTTGGTTGTTAGTATATCCACCAAGCTGCTTGTATCTACCAAGATCTTTCTAACTTGGAGACGAGATATTAGCTGATACTACCATAAGGTCTTCACTATCCGCGTCTAAGACATCTTCTTTATCTCATTTTAAGAATCGGAGGTTCCATAGAGAAGGTTTAGGTTTTTTACTGTGGCTAAAACCGATAGAACACTTTCTATAAGAGCCTTCCACTTTGAATACGATGAAACCCACTCTACATACTTGCCTCCTACCAGAACATCAATAATTCCCTTGAATGGTTGCTTCCCTCTATTATCTCCCTGCAATCCTGATGGCCTTGTTTCTTCATCTTGGGCCCTATTTAATTGGTGGGGGTTTTTGAGCTAAGAATTGTTCCTTCTGAATTGTCATTTTAGTACAAATTTTTAGATGTTTACATTGTTTAGTTTGGTAGCCTTTGTAGTTATGATTGGAGTTATTGCAGTGCTCACTAGGCAGGAGGTATGGGACCAGTTCCATGATTTCTTAGTTTTCTACTTGATCAAACACTTGGGTCGGGGAGCAGTTAAGCTCATGGTAGGTTTTAGAATAGTTGTATGGAGCTCTAAGTCATTAGTCTTAGCCTTCTCTATGATTATGGATGGGTCCTTTGTGGTCCATGGCATAGACATTGTTGACCTATTGATTACTTCTCTAGTTTGACTAATTATAATGTTCAAGTCCATATCCACCTACCATTGGACTGATCATTGGCTGTTGGTAGCCTTGAAATCTCTTGGAAGACAATCTTCGAGGATGGTTGCTCTAGCGGGATATTGGTGCAAAGGAATTATTACGAACCTTCACAACCTCATCTCTATTAGAAAACTTGTGCACCATTTCGTATTGTTAGAAGAGTTCGGTTGGAGTGTTTTCGATGATTATGTATTTGAGATGCTCGTGTGAGGTTTCGGCGATAAAGGCTTAGATTACCCACTCATTAGTGACTTCTTCTTTTACCTCTTGAAGGCTTAGATTGCATAATAATTTTGGGAACTTGAAGGAATTAGAGATGTGGTTTTCTAGATATCTAGGTGCCATTGGTTCATTAAAGTAGTTCTAGAAAGATTTTTCTGATCTTTCTTCTTTTACCTCTTGCATTATCTCTACTCTAAAAGCCTTGAGTTATTCTTCCATGGAGATATTTTTGTTGCCTTAAGAATATTGAGATGCTACTGGGATATCAGTGCTATGACTATGAAGGCCTTCCAAATTATCATGCTCGTTACCCCTTAAAGCGTAGATTGAGCTTTTTCCTCTTAATGCTTTGGGTTTTCTCGCATTGGGACTCTTCGTGCTCTGAACTCCGTGAAGAGCTGCTTATTCTGAGGGTTCCTTCAAGGGTACACTAATACTCTTGGTGCTCCTTAAAGCAGTGTTCATACTAAGAAAACTGTTATTCCAAGTGTTGTAGTTTCTCTTAGGTCTTTAAGTTGTGTGGCTAGAGGCCTGATGTCTGTTGATAGGAATCCTAGTCTAATGGAATAGAGGTTGCTGCTGGTGGAGAGGGTGTGGTTATGACATAGGTTACAACTTCAAGTAAACAATGTGATATATGATCAAAACGTCTAAGAGAAGTTACACTAGGCTATGACTAAGGCGTGTTAATTATCAGAGGGATGAGAATGGTTAGAGGAACTATTCCTGCCGGTGTAATAGGAGTGGTAGATTTGGAGCCTAGAGGGTCTTTAGGGCCTTTACCAGTTGTTCTAAGGTGGGAAGAAGAATGCTTGCATATTGCAACTGAGCTCTAGCAAAAATGGAGCCAAGTGGAGGGGCTTGTGTAGTGCCTAAGCTAGTAAAAACACCTGGGATAAGTGGTATGGATATGTTAAGTGGAAAGGAAGAGTTGACTTGGTCAGTTGGGTCGTTGATCTAGTTGGCTTAATCAGCTGGGGTACCATTTTAGGATTGAGATGCAATGTCATCTATGTTCATCGAACAATTGTTGGTACAACGCTCAACAATGAGAGAGTATAGAAGAGAAGAGAATGGTTGTTGAGAAGGCTAGTTCATCCAATGAAGGCAGAGAGTCGAAGGTTATAAAAAATGGAGGTGGAGAGTTTGAAAGTTAAGTGTAGGGAGAGTGTAAGCTTAGTATCCTCTCAGAGTAGATCCTTTCTTCATCGTTCTTGAGGGTATTTATAAGCTAGGGTCCTATGTTATATGGTGTTAACATGTTGGACTTGCCTTCTAGTCATTATTACAGAGTGCATGGGAGGGGTGTCTTCAATGGGATGAGGATACTTGTGACAAAACAGATCCTACCATTCATTCTGACTCTGATGGGATAAAGTAGTTGAGCCCACTTGATGTTTGATGACCAAATGACTTCATGTTCCCAATGAAGATCAGGCCATCCATTGTTCAAATAGTCTCCCTAGGAAGGTGAATTCACAGGTGACCTTACAGCTTTCTGATGGCAAGCTTACTATTTAGGTGTCTTTTAAACTTACTATATGTCTTATCACGGATAGGGGTATAACATAAATGTTTCAAGACCTTATATCATTATGATATAGCTTTTTTTTTTTTCTCCTTTTTGGATCTTAAATTTGGTTACCAAAGTATAGTAAACTTGCAATCAAGTCACTAATATTCAAATTTGCAATCAAGTATAAACACATGAATCATATCAAACTAAACTTTGATTAAAAAAAAGTGGATATATTTGTAATCTATTAGCTTAGTTAACATAATTGTTATTGTAGCAATAAAAAAGACATGAAATCAACTACATTTAAGTGTATTTTTTAACAATTTGAGTGATTTATATATAAAAATAAACATTATATAAAAAAATTTAAAAATTAAATTCTAACAATAATTTAAAGCGGATCAACCTGATTCTTAGTGTGGTGTATTCCTTCCCCCATCCCATGCGTTTGAAGATTCGACTTGGAAATGATGAGTCCTCTTTAGATATGCCAAGAGAAAGAATAAATAAATAAAGGGGTCAATATTATATAGAGAAAAGTAAGAGATAAATCAAAGGGGGGCTTCACATGATGAAAAGCTAAAATATTGAAGATTCAAAGACAAATGGATACAAAAAGGTTTCCATCCTTAACTTTTCATACGGGCCAATAATTGCCCAACAACTCCCACCTTTTTTTATTTATTATTCTCATCAATAAAATATCCTTAAAAAAAGTAAAAAGTTTGACATAGACTTTTTCAATCTTTTCTTTCTATTTCACAGTTCATGAATCAACCTTTAGGATTTTTTTTAATCTAAAAAGTTACTTATTATAATATTTAATAAATTTATTCTTTAAACTAAATAGGATTAAATCATATTTTGAGTTAAAAGTTGGATTTTTTTTATTATCTTAGTATCTGAATTTTTTTATTTAAATTAGATTCTTATATTAGGGTTTAAGTTTTGTTTTGGTCTAAGTTAAGCCTTAAACTTAACAAATATTTTCACATTAGGACTTAAATTTTTTTTGTTTAAATTAGTCATTAAAAATCTTATAGTTTATGCCCCAATATAATAACAATTACTAAGTTCAAGGTCTAACTTGGACCAAAAAAAAGTTCAACCCTAATGTGACAAAAGTTATCAAGTTCAAATCCTAATGTGAAAACATTTGTCAAGTTTAAGGCCTAACTTAGAAAAAAATAGACCCCAATATAAAAAAAATTGCCAAATTCAAACCTAAATAGTGATTTAACCCTATATTTACAATTTTATATTTTATATCGCAATTCTATTTTCTAATTTGAAAAATTAATGTCCTTTTAGACATCACATGACATTGTAAATGTAATTACTCTAAAATAATTCTTCTTCTTTTTTTTTGTTTCTTAAGATGTTCACTAAAGTGAATCTAGTGACCAATTCTCTACAAGTAACCGTTCCTCTTTTTATTCTTGGGTTTAGTAATACTTTGGTAGGATTATGATCTATCCTCATTTCTGAAAACTTTCAAATCTGACATTTTTATTGAAGAGTAAATCCCGTTTTGTTAATTTTCTTTTTGACAATAAAAGAAAAAAACATTTAATAAATAAAAATAAAAACAATATTTTTAATAATGAAAGGATGAAAACTAGTTTTATTTGTATTTACTCATAATACAACATAATAATTTTTTTTAAAAAAATTATTTGTACGAATTTAATTTTGATATTTAAAAATTAAGCAAAAGGATTTCGTTTAGTGAAGAAATGTTGGATAATATGGGTCTCATATATAGTAATTATATGTTAGTATTTATTTTATAAAATATTAGTCTAAATTAAAAGTGATCTAATATGGTTTAGTTTTATTGGGCTTCAAATATTAAATAGAGTACAAGTTAAATATGTATAAATACTCTAGGAACTAAATTCTAATTGATGATGGATTGATTAGAAATTAATATTAATGTGCAAAAGTTATATATTAGGGTTATAGTTCTCAAATTACATATAGACAACTTTTCTGACATATCATCGTTAGAAAAGAAAGATTTACTTTCTCTAAAATGTTTATGTTAATTTGGAAGATCAAAATCATAAGACTTAAAAGAGTTCAAGATATCGATGGATTTGTGTACGCTTTCACATCTAGTTTTTGTTCTTAGTGATTTGACATAACAAATTTTGATGTATTTTTATATTAGAGTTTTTATGGATATAACAAGCAGTATTCGATATGTTTCATGTCGAATTATTGGGAATAAATTGACTTTCTTATATTTTGAATTGTTTTGTTTTTTAAGGCATTGGGTGTTATTCATTGAATAAGTCATATCGATAAGGTATAATAATTCCATTGGAGAAGGTTGGTATGTGATAAAAGATGTACAATACGAATTATTGAGTTGTATGGTAAATTCCATAAAGATAAACTTTGCAACGCCCCGTACCCGAGACCGTTGCTGGAGTCGAACACGAGGTGTTAACAGACTTAATTCATTGCTTAAACAGCTCAAACAATTTAATTTTTAAAATTTTCAGTCAAGCTAGCAATCTGCGTCACAGTAACTTAAAAATTCATATCTCGAGTTTCGAAACTCAAAATCCAATTATGTAAAATTTTCCTGAAACTAGACTCATATATCTATTTACTAATTTTTTTCTAGAATTTTTCACTAGGCCAATTAGTACAGTTTATTAGTTAAATTCTCCCCTGTTTCAGGGTTCGACTGCTCTGACCTCTATGTATTACGAATCAGATATCTCTCTGTAAAAACTTTCAATGACTATGAAGTTTGTTTCTATTAAAACTAGACTCAATAAGAAATCTTTACATATAAAGTATGACTTCTAATTATTTTTATACAATTTATGGTGAATTTCTAAAGTTAGAACAGGGGATCCAGAAATCACTCTGGCCCTGTTTCACAAAAATTCAAATGTCTCATAAATTATAATTCATATACTTGTTTTGTTCAATCCATATGAAAATAGACTCATTAAGCTTCAATTTCATAACTTACTCATCATTTAATTCCATTTCTAATATTTTTAGTGATTTTTCAAATTTACATCACTGTTGTTGTCAGATTCTGTTTTATGGCAAATTTCACTTTACTAAGGATTTTCATGGACTAAATATCATTTTAAACATACATAACATCAAATATGACTTAGATTGGCCATTCCAATGGCTAATCATTTACAAACCCTTTTCTTTCCAAACCATAGCCATATCATAAGATCAATTACACAAAGTGAGTATTTTGCCATACATGCCACATTCAAAATATACAAGCCATTTTACCGATTTAAGCCTTCGGATAGTGTGAACGTGTAACAGCCTAATTTTCAGTGGTATCGGGAATAGAGATTTGAGATCACTAAATCCGACGGGTGAGTTGAAAATTTAATAAATTAATACCTATGAGTTAAATATGAATATAAAAGCATTTTTGAATTAGTGAATTGGGTGATTTAAAAGAATTAATTAGCTAAAATGGGTCGAGAATGAGGTATCGAGACCTCGACTTCATAAACCGAGCCATAAATATTTTTAGAAATATTTATGGAGTGTTGGTGAGGTAATAATAAAATTTAGTCAGAAAATTTTGACGTTTGGGTGGTTAATTAAATAAAAAGAACTAAATTGAAAAAGGTGTAAAAGTTGCTAAAATGATTAAATAGCTCAATTGTCAAATGAGGAAGGACCTAAAGTGCAAATAAGCCCAAAGGAGATATTTTGAGCGGCAATAGCTGAGAAAAGTCAGGAAATGGGTGAAATAAGGGCAAAATTGGAAAATTGCCAAAATTGGCTAAATAAAAATGGGACTAAATTGGAATATCTAGAATTCTCTTCATTAGGGTTCAAGTTGGTTTTCATACTCCAGCTTCATGTAAGTTTAATTCTTGCTTTCTCCTTGAAATTTTTATATTTTTGGACTTTTACAATTGGGTCCAACTTATTATTTCATTAGTTTTTGATTCCATGGCTAATTTTTGAAGTTGTTATGGATGAGTGTTGGAAATATATGATGATTTGGCATGGAATTAGAGCTTTAAATTGTTTATATGTTGATTTTATTGAAAGAATTGAATAGAAAGTGAATGTTTGGGACCTAAGTGTAAAAGAGTTTGAAGTTAGAGTTTTATGTGGAAATTCTGAATTTTAATAGTTATGAAATAACTTATAATGTCTAGTAAAAGTATTAATTGAGAAAATTATCTTAATTTAGGGGTTAATTGAGCAAGGACTGAATTGTATGAATTGTGAAATTTGGGGCAAAATGGAAATTAACATTTTGCACTACAACTGTTTTGGACAGCAGCAGTAGTCTAACTTTGAAAAATCACCAAAAATTGTAGAAATAGAATTAGAGGATTAATAAAATATGAAATTAAATCTTATTGAGTCTAGTTTCTTATACAATAAATTATGTAAGCAATGGAATTGTAAATCATGAGATATGATAAATTTTATGAGACAAGGTCAGAATGATTTCGGGTTCCCCTGTTCTAACTTTGTAAAATCATAAAAAATTGGATAAAAATAATTATGGGATTAAATTTATATGGTTAGAATCCTGAATGGGTCTATTTTCAATAGAAACAAACGGGAACATCATTCTAATCCTGTACGAGGAGATAATTAATTTTTAGTGAAGAAGGGTCGGAACTGTCAGACAGCAGAACAGGGGAGACTTCAATGAATAAACTGTATTAAATGGCCCAGCCAAAAATTATGAAATTTTTATGGTAATAAGATATATGAGTCTAGTTTCAGGAAAAATTAGCGGATCTTAATTTGGAGTTCCGTAGCTTCAGATATAAATAATTTAGTGACTATGACACAGATGGACAGCTTGAATATTCACCTAAGTAGATAGTGAAAATTATGGATAATGTTACCTACAAATATGTTGTTTATACTAAGGATGTGGATGGAGAGGAGGAGGAGGAAAATATACAAAAATATATGAATGAATCGTGTATAAATTGATCACATGCCTGATTACAATCGATAAGTGTTGGATTAGAAATGATATAATGTTTTATTTGAAATATTTATTATGAAATTATAATTATTGTTATAATACAAAAATTGAACTTGTGAGTCTATATGACTAAATTTTAGTGATTATTTGTTAATTTTATGAATTTCATGATGTGTTATTTCATATGTATTGATGATAAAACCGTGAATAATGTAAAAGCATGAAAATTGAATAAATGATCAAATTGAGCATTTCGAGTTCGATGACAAGATGAATTGAAGGAAAAGATCATGGTTGGACCATGGCAACAAGTGATAAGTGATAGCCGGCTACACTTATCGATCAAGGACAAGTGAAAGTGATAAGTGATAGCTTGGCTACACTTATCCGATCAATGACAAATGAAAAGTGAAAAGTGGTAGCTCGGCCACACGATCGATGAAAAGTGATAGCTTTCGCCACGATCGGTGAAAAGTGGTAGCTTCTGCTACCTGATCAGTGAAAAGTGGTAGCTCCGGCTACCTGATCAGTGAATAGTGGTAGCTTCGGCTACAAGTGACAAGTGACAAGTGATTTCCGTATAAGACCATATCTGGGATATGGCATCGGTGTGATATATGCTATCTTGTATAAGACCATATCTGGGATATGGCATCAGTGAGATATGTGATTCGTGTAAGACCATAGCTGGGCTATGGCATCGATATGTGATATGTGATTACGTGTAAGACCATAGCTGGGCTATGGCATCGATATATGAATATGTGTAAGACCATAGCTGGGCTATGGCATCATTATGTGAAGATGTGTAAGACCATAGTTGAACTATGGCATCGAGAAAATGAAGTACTCAATTCCGTAAGACGTTCACTAATTTGACAACGTTTGGTAAGTGTTACATGGAATTATGTGATACAAGGAAGTACGAGTTGATAAGATACAAGTATAGGACTTGGTTGATAAATTAATTCATTTGTGATTATATAATTGCTCATCTTGAATGTACTGTCCATGTGTATTGATAATTCAAATGTTTTAATGAATAAAGTTTCGGCATGGAATAAATTGAACACGAGACAAATAATCATGAAATTGAACTCGAATTCATGAAAATGATGATTATTGATATATGGAGACATGAGACATTGATATATGAATATGGAAAATGTTTGATAAATGTGTTTATTTATAATTATGGAATTATATACCTCATGTGTACTATTTTCATAAAGATGATATTTCAAATACTTTGGTTATTTAAGTTTAAATATGAAATAGTATGAAATCAAGATAAGTCATTATGAAAACATATTTAGACTACTGAGAGATATGGCTGATATATGTTGTATGATTACATAACGTGAAATTGTGTATATATATGAGAAATTTAATGAGAATTGAGCCCATACACGTTTCTTGTTATTTATATGAAGTGTCATGATCGACAAGGGTGATAAAATTATAAACAGAGAGTTACACGGGTAGAAAACACGGACATGTGACTCTCCAAAGTGTGAAAATTTTTTTAAGTGTTGCAAAAGTTTCATATGTTCACAGTTTGGTCCCGAACCACCCTGAATGTATGTTTTGGGCCTCGTAGGCCCATATAAGGGACGTTAAACATATGTATGAAAGTTTTTAATTTAGAAGAAATTTTATGGCTGATTTTTACATGATTGATCATATTAAGTTCGGTAATGCCCCGTACCCTATTCTAGGCTCGGAATACGGGTAGGGGGTGTTACAGAACGAGTCTTCGACCTATCCCGATTCTCAAGCCGGCTTGTCAAAACTACAATGAAAGAAAAGGAGGGAGTAAGCATAAATGCTTAGTAAGGTCACATGCAAATAGCAAGTAACATAATCACACAATTCCACATAAAACATCATTTACATTTAATATCTTTCTACGATTTCATCTTACCAAGTTTTCAACCCGAGGGTTTAAACACATACCTGTCAAATTTTCTCATTTACCACACTTACCAACATGTCACCTTCGTTTTAGGCATTCTCCTTATTTTCTTAAGATCCACCCGTTGAACACATCGGAATATAATTCGAATACACGAAAAGTTTGTACATAAGTGCCACATATGTAGCCAAGCTACCATGTAACCCGCCCATAAGCGAACTCGGACTCAACTCAATGAGCTCGGGCGTTCGCATCCATAAGTGAACTCGGACTCAACTCAACGAGCTCGGATGCCTAGTTACATCTCACGAACTCGAACTCAACTCAACGAGTTCGGACATTTGCATCCATAAGTGAACTCGGACTCAACTCAACGAGTTCGGATGCCCAACCATCCTAGTGACATGTCACTTGTATTCTAATCTATTCCCAAGGTTTAAACGGGCTTCTTCCTCAATTACACATCTTTGCCGTCTTCCACGGAGCATCGAAACCGATACTCGGTAGCAATTTATAATTTACATATTATTCAATAATAACCATAAAGCATAATATTTCATGATATCAATCATCATATCATATAAATAATATTAAATTACTTAGAATGACAATTATGTTACTACATTTACACATGAACTTACCTCGGTATAAAATTATTAGCAATCGAGCCTATTCTTCGTAAACTTTGTTTTTCCCTCGATCGCGACTTAAATCTCGTTTCTCTTGATCTATAATGTCAAATTAATCTTATTTAATACATACATTCATCAAAACATCATTTAATACGAACTTTGGCAAAATTATATTTTTGCCCCTAAACTTTTGCATAATTACACTTTTGCCCCTAGGCTCGGGAATTAAACTTCATCCTATTTTCTTATGTTTTATGACATGCTGATCATTTTTCCCTTCTATGGCAGCATCAATTTCACACTCTAACATGTACTTATGACTATTAGGTATTTTTACCGATTAAGCCATTTTACTCGTTTTCGCTTAAAACCGAGTAGTACAAGTTGTCTGACATAATTTAAAACCTCATATTCTATCATAAAACACCAAAATACACAAATTTCACCTATGGGTATTTTTCCAAATATGAACCCTAGGTTAAATTATTGCTAGCATAAGCTAAATCGAGCTACCGGGATTCCGAAAACGTAAAGAACATTAAAAAGGGGCATAGAAATCACTTACAATCAAGGCTTAAAAGTTGAAGAAACCCTAGCTATGGAGAGAGCAAAATTCGGCAGCAACTATATGGAGAAGATGACTATTTTGTGTTATTTTTCTCATTTTATTTCATTTAATATGCAAATGACCAAAATACCCTTAATACTTTTCTTTGAAAATTTTCATGTACAAGCCCATTTTTGTCCAAAATTTTAGAAATTGGTCAAATTGCTATTTAAGACCTCCTCATTAATATTCCAAAGTAATTTCATACTAAAAACTTCTAGAATGCAAGTTTTGCGAGTTATTCGATTTAGTCCCTAATTTCAACTTAAGCACTTTATGCACAAAATTTCGTCACGAAATTTTCACACAATCATGTAATCATATGATAAACATCAAAATAATTATAAAATAATTATTTCTATCTCAAATTTGTGGTCACGAAACCACTATTCCGATTAGGCCCTAATTCGGGATATTACAAACTTAGATGTTATGGAATGTAAACTTTAGGTCACTAGGTGTAAATGTGATTTTTTGAATAAATAAGTTGCTTAATGTTTGAACCTTTCCTTGAATACAGGTTAGGTACTTGTTTAATGTTGGTGATGTATTTCTTTTTGTGTCTTGGCATGTACCTAGGTGATTTTGGTTATATATGATCACCTTAATGTCTAAATGTTCCATTAAAAGGTAGCTTTATAAAGATGATTTTTGTAAACTTTTAAAAAAAATTTTGGTTCAAAGCAAACAATTGCATATAATTATGTATGCTTGTGGATATGTAAGTTTTGATGTTTTTGAATGACGTATGTTCATAAATTGAAAGTTAATGTCATGAATTATCTTAGTTTGTTTGATTAAATGATTGATATTGTTTGAGGTGCCTTTGAATGGCATATTGGTTAAGTATAGGGTGAATGAAATTTTGGCTTGTAATTGATGACTTCAATGTGGTGTCATTGAAGGCACAGTGGTTAGGCACTTAGGTTGTATGTAATTGACATATTTTGACTTGTTTTGAGGTGTATTTGATGATGTTTAAAGGGTGGTTTTAGGCTTAGATTGGTGGCCAAGTTAGGTGTAAAGTTTACCTTGTTTTTGAAGCAATATGGAGTACACATAGCCCAGGACACAGGTTGTAACACGGTCATGTGTCTTATTGTCTTTAGGTGCAGGTTTCACACAGCCTGGCACACGGCCTATGACATGATCGCGTGTCTTAAAATGGTTTGATACACGGTTTGCAACACGACCGTGTGACCATCGATAACACACATGGGTAGGCACATAGGTTGAGACACAACTATGTGCCTGGACTTCGAATATCCACACAGTCTGTGCTGTGACACATGACCGTGTGTCCTTTGTTTTCAAGATTTTCAACTTTTTTCTAGCTTTCTCGTTTTGTTTCAAATTGACCCTAGAATGTTTCTAATATATTTTTAGGGCCCTATAAGCTTTTTTAATACCCTTAAGTGTACACTTAATTATGAATGGAATGTGATTTGATTAATTATTATTATGATTGATTAATTATTTGTAAATAATGTCAAATGTTTAAAATGTTATTGTAATACTCTGTGACTCCAATCTGGCAACGGAGACGGGTTAGGGGTGTTACATTTAGTGGTAGTAGAGCTATAGGTTTAGATGATTCTCGGACTAAATTGAGCTCAGAATTAAGTCTAGAGTTACATGCTAAAGTTGAATGGAGTTTGAGTCGGGATTGAATGTTGATTAATATTATTGCTATTTTATAGTTAAAATATGTCGGATGATACTAATAATGTTGTTGATGAAGAAATTCATATTAGTGATGATTCTATTAAGGAATTTGATGAAATCGAGGCGGTAACACCGAGTATTCAATTTGATGGTGCACATCAACCATGTACCAGTATAGGCACTAATGAAGCACAAAGTTATACAAACTTATTGTGTTCCATTGTTGGCGGGAGTCACTCCTCTAATAATAACTGCACCTTCGGTTAAACGAGCTTCAATTAAAGAATTAATGAGATACGATGCTACAGAATTTGCTAGGTTAAAAGGAATTGATCCGTCAATGGTTGAGTTATGGTTGGAATCAACCACTAGGGTTGTTCAAAAACTTGAATGTAATTCCTGAGAAAGTGTTATCTATGTTGTTTCATTATTGTAAGGGGAAGCCTACACATGGTGCCAAATTATCACACGACACATTCATATAGAAGCTATAAATTGGAAGTTCTTCCAAGCAGAGTTTCAGAAGAAATATGCCAGGGAACTATACCTCGAAGATAGAAAACAAGAATTTCTTTTGTTGTGACAAGAAAATAAATTTGTAGTGGATTACGAATGGGAGTATATGCGCCTTAACAAGTATGCTATGGAACTTATCTCTACCAAAGAAGCAAGCTATAAGCATTTCCTACAAGGAATGTAACACCCCTCACCTGTATTCAACGCGGGAATAAAGTTACGGAGTATCACCAGACTTACAACATAAATAACAATCCAATTTGAATAAAAAATCATCAACCAAATGTAATTCCAATCAAATACAATCACATTGTCCCTATTACGAGCCTACAAGGCCCTAAACATACTTTGGGAGTGGCTCGAGACTAAATCGATAACTCAAGAAATTTTTACAAAACTGATAATGCTCTAGAATAACGTACTTTTATGTATTAATCATGTGTTTATTCTGAGCTTGATCCTACTAATTTGAGCTATTTATGTCTTTTTATCTTTTAGGGACTGATTTGGAGGCAAAAGCAAAATTAAGAGACAAAAGTGCGAATTTGGAGACAAAATGGGTTGATATGCGACACAGGAAAAAGATTGTGCCAAAAGTGCAAGCATGGAAGACACAAGGACTAAAAACGCAAAAAGAAGAGATTTTATTTTATAAGACTCCATTTTATTTATATTAGGATAATTAATATTAAGATAATTATTAGGATTATTTAATTTTAGGATTTAATTTTAATTATCTTTAATTAAATGTATTTATCTTTTTAGAATTTAAGTTAAATTAGACTATCTCCCTAGCACTATAAATAGGGGGTGAAGTGACTCTATTTGGTGTTCATCTTTTTCTGTAAACACTCTCCCCCTGAAAGTCTAGGCTTTTGTTTCTTCATATTTTCTTTCAATAAAATTCTCTTTTCCATTTTTATATTTATTTTCTTTTCCACCATTATCATGAGCCACTAAAACCTATCTAGCCGAAAGTTGTCAATATTCCCCAAAAAGGGTTCTTGAGGCTTAGAATCCGTACTTAGCCTTCTCTCCAAGTATTCATCATTTCTCCGCACTACGGGATGACGCTTCCGTCCATGGCCCTTAAGAAGTAAGCTTTTCAACATATGCAAAGGCGGCCGCTTTGTATGTTTTGGAAGGATTACACAGTCGGTTCGTTAACTTACTACGCCAGAGGTTGGCGAGACAAAGAGACAAAATGGCGTGGGATTCGCCACTGAGAAGCGTTGATCTAGCATAGATTACAGGCTAGAGTCAGGTTCCCTAAAACTCGTAAGTCTAATCTTTGGAGCTGGTGGTCGTAGGCGTCCTCTTCCACTATAACTGGCTTACTTGAGTTGAGAAGGGTTATTTAAAAGCCAAAGATTGAATCCAAGGCGGACTGGGACAACTGGAAGCTGGAATTTACCAATAAGAATTTCTTTTCCTTTAACTCTCTTTATTATTTTTATATATTCTCCATCTCAATTTCCCTCATTTATTTAATTTCGCAATTTCAATTTAATTTAAATACTATTTTTATTTTTCTAAATCGAAATTCTTAATTCTGTTTTTATTTTTTTATTTTTTCAGGAACGCAAGTTTCTTGGCCAAGAAATTGTCCAAGATTTCAAGAAACGAGCATTTGTACAATCCGATCCCTAAGGATTCGACCCTACTTCCCTATTACTGTTATTTTTATTATTTTACAGGGAATAGGATATTTTTGGTGCTCTCAACGACACATCCAATTTTGGCGCCGTTGTCGGGGATCGGTAATGTACTAATCTTGTTTTTTGTTTCTTATGACCAGATCTGCTCCAAGAACTCTTGCGTTTGATTCGAAAATTGAAAAGACTGTAAGAGCTAATCGCAAGGAAACAAAGCTAAAGAAAAAGTAGTCAGCGGTGGTTGGGACTCAAAGTAATCCACCGCCAGAAATCAGAATTGACGACGAAGCAGAGTCTAGGGTTAACGAAAACCCTACTCAAAATTTTGAAGGCGAAAAAGTAGTAGTCAGTTCCCCAGAAGAAGTGCTTAACGCTAGGGTTGACGAAAACCCTAATTTAGCACCTCAACTTATGGCTTAGACAATTCGGGAACTGGCCGAAGCGCCGACAGAACAACCGCCACTATGCATCGCGTATCCTACTATGGATACTAATTTTGAATTAAAGTCAGGCTTGATCCAGCTACTGCCAACTTTTCGAGGGTTACAGAATGAAAATCCCCACAAACATTTGAAAGAATTCCATATGGTTTGCCTTAGTATGAAACCTCAGGGGGTAATTGAGGACCAAATTAAATTGCGTGCTTTTCCTTTTTCCTTAGCAGATTCTGCTAGGGAATGGTTATTTTATTTACCTCCTGGATCTGTCTCGTTTATTTCTCAACATATTTTTTCCAGTGTCGCGTGCAGCCGAGTTAAGAAGAGAAATCGTGGGTATAATGCAAAAAGACGCAGAGACTCTGTATAACTATTGGGAGCGATTTAAAAAGCTGTGTGCAAGTTGCCCACAACACGGTATAACGGAACAATCTTTGCTCTAGTACTTTTATGAAGGCCCACAACATGGATGATTTTACTATGTATGGGAACTGTTTTACTGAATGCCTTAAAATCTTACGATAATTTTGAACAGGTGAATTTAATCTCGTCTTGAACTATGAAAAGTGTCATTTTATGGTAGACAAAGGTTTGATTCTAGGTCATATAGTCTCATCTAAGGGAATTGAGGTTGATAAGGCCAAAATTGACATTATAAATTCTTTGCCATATCCCTCTACTGTTAGAGAGATACGTTCTTTTCTTGGCCATGTAGGATTTTATAGGTGTTTTATAAAAAACTTCTCAAAAATAGCTGAACCATTGTGCGAGCTGTTGCAGAAAGACAAGAAATTTGAGTTTGACCCAACATGCGAAGAGGTTTTTGATACACTCAAGCAAAAGTTGGTAACCGCCCCTATAGTACAAGCACCAGACTGGAACTATCCCTTTGAAATTATGTGCGATGCGAGCGAACGTAGCGTGGGAGCCGTATTGGGACAAAAGATAGCCAAAGAGTCTTATGTCATCTGTTATGCCTCAAAAACCCTAGATGCTGCACAAAGCAACTACACGACCACATAAAAAGAACTTTTAGCTACTGTATTTGCTTTAGATAAGTTTTGATCATATTTACTGGGATTTAAAGTGATTATTTTTTCTGACCATGCAGCTCTTAGGTACTTGATCGCAAAGAAGGAAGCAAAGCCAAGGCTCATTAGGTGGATTTTACTGCTCCAAGAATTTGACATCGAGATTCGTGACAAAAAAAGGTGTGAAAACCTGGTGGCCGACCACTTGAGTAGGATAAAAACTCCGTTTGATGATGATCCCATAAAGGATGAGTTCCCTGACAAAAGCTTATTCTCAACCGAGGCTCACTATCCGTGGTATGCAGACATAGTTAATCTCTTAACCACAGGATCGTTGCCCACTGAGTTAGCACGATCCGTAAAAAACAAGCTTAGACGCGAAGCTCAGAATTACATATGGGATGATCCATACTTGTGGAAACATTGTTTAGATCAGATAATACGACGATGTGTTCTAGAAATTGAGGTAACCTCTATCCTTACTTTTTGTCATACAGAAGCTTGTGGAGGTTACTTTGGCCCTAAGCGGACAACTCACAAGGTATTGGAGTGTGGGCTATATTGGCCCACAATCTTTCGCGACGCATATAAATTTTGTAAGTCTTGCGATAAATGCCAGCATACAGGTAATATCACTAAACGAAATCAAATGCCCCTATCCCCGATTCATGTATATGAGATTTTTGATGTATGGGGCATCGATTTCATGGGGCCCTTTATTTCTTCATTTGGAAATGTATATATACTTCTTGCAATAGACTATGTTTCTAAGTGGATAGAAGCAAAGCCTACTCGCAATGATAATGCTAAAACTGTTGTGGAGTTTCTAAAACGAACTGTTTTTTCTAAGTTTGGCACACCTCGAGCTTTGATCAGTGATCGTGGTACCCACTTTTGCAACAAGATCATAGAGGCACTATTATCAAAATATGGAGTTCATCATCGTATAGCAATAGCCTACCATCCCCAAACGAATCGCCTAGCAGAGGTTTCGAACAGGGAGATCAAGTTAATTTTGAAAAAAACGGTTTGACCCAACCAAAAGGATTGGAGTCTTCGGCTCAGTGATGCGCTTTGGGCCTATTGGACGGCGTATAAAGGGCCAATTGGCATGACTCCGTATCGACTTATTTTTGGGAAAGCGTGTCATCTACCAGTAGAATTGGAGCATAATGCTTATTGGGCTATTCGACAATATAACATGGAGTTAGAACCCGTAGGGAAGGCAAGGAAATTGAACATTCAAGAATTGGAGGAAATTCGCAATGATGCCTACGAGAATGTTCGAATTTATAAAGACAAAACAAAACTGTTTCATGACAAAAATATAGTTCAGAAACATTTCTCAGTAGGACAAAGAGTTTTGCTTTATAACTCCGTATTAAAGCTATTCCCAGGTAAGCTTCGATCTCGGTGGCAAGGACCTTTTATTGTGACTGAAGTATTTATGCATGGCGCAGTTGAAATAGAAAGTGAAGAATTATGAAAGTGGTTCACAGTCAATGGTCAACGGCTGAAGCCATTTTACGAAAATTTCCAGGCCCACACGGTCGAGAAAATTCAGTTAGAACTACCATAAAACCGTTCAAGGCGTCAAGCTAACGACGTTAAACAAGCGCTTATTGGGAGGCAACCCAATCTCTAATTTTAAAATTTATTTCTATTTTTAATTATTATTATTATTTATTTTCTTATTTTATTTCATTTTGTTTTATTTTTAACTATTTTATTATATTAATAAAATTCTCTTCTTTTAAATAGGTGAACCGAGATGGAAGTAGAGTGCAAAAGGAAGAAAAGCCTTAAACCTGCAGCCAAACAGCCCCTCTCCAGCCCATATCACCATCCCTATTCCAGCCCAGAATGCCTTATTCCTGCCCTTGACTACCCCTAACCTGCAGCCAAATAGCCTTAAACCTGTAGCCAAACACCACTTTTCAACAACTAAAAAACCCCCAATCCCTAAAATTTTTCCCCATTTTTTTCCATAGCTGCCAAATCCATCTCCCCAACCCCTCTCACCGTCGATTGCCACCCACTATGGTGCGAACTCGCAGCCGCGCTGCCGTCGAGCCCTCCTTCACCATGAACCACCGCTGACGTCGCTTCTCCGCTCCCCAAGCCATCAATTTGTGTGACGCTACCTCCTCCTCTTCCCCTTCTTCTTCGACGCACGGTGCCTCTCCCTCACCCTCCGCTTCTCCCATGACGCCACCCGACGAAGAGGCCTCCTCCTCGTCGCACAACCCAAGCAACGCTGCGTCTCCACTACGTGCCGAACGTCCCCTTTTCTACCTACCACCACCGCCGTCTCCGTCCCTTACTACCCACGCCATGACGCCTCCACCAGAAATGGCACCTGAACCAATACAACATTGGCGCCGTCGTAGAACCACGCGACCCTCGGCCCAACCTACGGCCACACATGTCGGGGCCTACTCCAACACCACTACCGACGCCTCTGACCATGCCACAAGTTCTGCTAGCGCTGAGAGTCACCATGACTAGTAACCGCTGCCTACTCGTGGTTGAACCTACCGGTCTCGCGCATCCGTCTTACCACCTGAGTGCCATTTAAATGGTAACTTACAGTTCGATACTACTACTAGCCGGAATAGGTATTGTAACACCCTGAATTTGGGCCTAGAAGTTTTAGGCCTTGAGCATGGGAGTGGTTGAAGGCAGCTTATAATATTTTGCTGTGCATGTAAATTTCGTTAATGAAGGCTTGTTTTAGTGGTTAAGTGTGCTGAGAAGTGTTGGAGAAGTCTTGGGTTCAAACACGGACTCTAGCAGTAAATTTTGGTTTAAGGTGAATCAAACCACAGGTGTAGTAGGTAGGCCTTAAGAATATTGTTGGAGAAATTGGGCCACAAAAAGCCTTGTGGTCTAGTGGCAAAGTAGCGCCACATAAGAGGCAGGAAGGTGGCGTCATAGAGTTGGTAAGGAGGTCCAGGGTTCGAAACTCATGGCAATCAAAGAGCATTTATTTTGCTAGCAGAGGGCGCCAAGAGTTGGTGTTGAATTTAAACTCTGATGATGGAGGGATCCCACATCGGGAAGCTAACATAAGAGTGGATGCGAAGCTGGCTTTAAATAGAGAGAACCATGAGGAGAGTAAAGGTACCTTTCTTGGCTGATCCCTTTCGCTTTATGGGGTGCTCGTTTGGGTTGGGCGTTGGCTAAGAGTTCTCGGAGCGCGGATTAACTCCAGTCTCCTATCAGGTGTGTATTTCTCACTACTCTAGCTGTAGGATGGCTACTTCGGGCCGCGATGGGCCGAAAGGGGCCATGTGGGCCCAATGGGCCTACGGTCCCAATGGGATAAGTTGTTTGATTGTGTAGTAAATATTGGACTACGCTAGGTGAATCTCATATTTGTGGCTAGATTTGGGATAAAAGGGCCACACGAGCGTGTGGGCCCATTTGGGCCGAGAATGGGTTTTAGGCTATTCATATTGTTATCCCTGTTTAGAATACTTTAGAATTACTGAAATACCCCTTTAGGGTAGAATTACTGAAATACCCCTGTAGGGTAGAATTACCGAAATACCCTTGTAGGGTAGAATTACCGAAATACCCTTGTAGGGTAGAATTACCGAAATACCCTTGTAGGGTAGAATTACCGAAATACCATTGTAGGGTAGAATTACCGAAATACCCTTGTAGGGTAGAATTACCGAAATACCCTTGTAGGGTAAAAATACCGAAATACCCCTGTAGGGTAGAATTACTGAAATACCCCTATAGGGTAGAATTTCTGAAATACCCCTATCGGGTAGAATTACTGAAATACCCTTGTAGGGTAGAATTACCGAAATACCCCTATAGGGTAGAATTACCGAAATACCCCTGTAGGGTAGAATTATCGAAATACCCCTGTAGGGTAGAATTACCGAAATACCCTTGTAGGGTAGAATTACCGAAATACCCCTGTAGGGTAGAATTACTAAAATACCCCTGTAAGGTAGAATTACTGAAATACCCTTGTAAGGTAGAATTACTAAAATACCCTTGTAGGGTAGAAATACTGAAATACCCCTGTAGGGTAGAATTACTGAAATACCCTTGTGGGGTAAAATTACCATTTTGCCCCTAGGGTGTTAAATGACTATTTTGCCCTTGTGGGCAAGTGACTGATTTGGACTGTGTGGATTTGATTGTGAATATATGTTGGTGATATAAATGACTTGACTGTGATTGTTTGATTCAAATATGGGTATGACATTCTGCATACATGACATGTTGCATGGGTTGGGTTATATAAATGGAGGAAGTGCTTAAAGGGCTTTGCCCCAGTTTACCGAAAAAGGGCTTTGCCCCAGTTTATCAAAAAGGGCTTTGCCCCAGTTATTGAAAGAGGCTAGGCCTCCAGTTATATGATAACGCAGCTATGCTGCCAGTGGAGAGTTTGGTTGGGTGGGTTGAGTTATTCCCCACATGGAGAGCTTGGTTGGTACGGGTGGAGAGTAGCGGATGGTGGGTTGAGTAGTCTCCCCAAATGGGCTTGCATACATTCATTGGTATTACATGTGATATTGAAATGGGCCTTTGGGCCATACCGTTTATAGTAAAGGCTTCGGCCCAGTGATATGATTTATGAAAAGGCTTCGGCCCAGTAACCGTTAAACAAAAGGCTTCGACCCAGATATCGATATTAATTTGGGCTCACGAAAGGGCTTGTTTTGCACATCGAGTTTTCGTAAACTCACCCCGTTTATTAACCTTTCAGGTAATTTCCAGCCTTAGACGGATCAGAGTTGCGAGGGGCTCGAAGGAAGCCACACACACTGTTTATGCTACAGTTTTGATTATTACTTTTAAATATTTTTATGTGGGTTGTCGTAAAGCCGTTGTAATTTTCTGGATTTTAAATTTGGAATTTTATTTATTGTTCTTATAATTGCTAGTATTAGAACACGGTTTTCCAAAGCAACTACTGTTGTTCAAAACATCACGTATCTGTAATTGTTTTTAAATTAAGCTTCCGCAACTGCCAAGATTTTTACAAAGTTTTTAAGAATGTTATTCAGCTAAGGTTTTCTAACAAGGTTTAAAAAGGGTATAAGTTTTTAATTATTAAGAAGGGTTTTTAATGGAAACATAGTTTTCGAAAAACACTTCAATGTGATATGCCAGATTCGAGCCAAACTTCCAGGCCGGGTTTGGGGTGTTACAGGTATGATCATTTACGCCATAAACAACTCGTACCTTGCAAATGCTTGTCATTGCCTGTTTTGGATACTCTGCGGATTGGAACTGACGTCACTACTTATTTTCACAATATTGGTTGGGTTGGGAATTTTGATATTTCTCATTGTGCATATTATGAACTGGTGTTGAAATTTTATTTTACATTTCACTATCATCGACACGGTAATATTTCGTTGGATACACCTAATGTTATTCGATTTCGATTACTTGGTACTTTGCATCGCTTGTCCATTACCGATTTTAATATAGCACTATCTTTTGTGACTGAGGACTATTCTATGAGCAGTGATTATGAACACCACTTATGTACTTTTCCTGCAGATTTTGAGGCTAACGAGGCCTTTGCTTTATTAACTGATAATGCTGAATCCACATATAACCCAAAAACCTCGAAGGATTTATGGTTTCATAACCCTGCATTATGTTACATACAACGTTATTTGGCTTATAATTTTTCAGGCCGTCGAGATGCTCCGGCTACCGTCTCAAAGACGAAATTATTTTTATTATGGTGTATGTATACTGGTCGACCGGTAAATTTGGGCTATTGGTATGCACTTCAATTCAAACATGTTATAAATGCAAAGCGACCTCTAATTTTGGGCTCTTTTGTTACGCAACTGTTATTTTCTCTGCATGGTAGTAACACTCCTGTTTCAGAATTACATGTTGCTTGTCAGGCCAATCCTTTGGATGCTTGATGTCTCGACTCGATAGGACTGCTTCTTGGTACTCAGTCCTCCTTCCATTTTGTCCCTCTAGGGATTCGCGCCGCACCAACTGAACGAATCTTTCGACAACAAAATCATGACACCGCACCCACGCAAGCCCAACCCTCGATGACCGTTGAACAACGCCTTGAGCGTATCGAGGCTCGGCTCGACACTTTTGGCTAGCAACTAACGGATCTCATTGCTGTCATACGCGAACGGCAGTAATTACACGGGGAGTTCCCTTTACACCTTTTTCTCTTATTTTATTTATTCCACATCGAGGACTATGTGTTTTAAGTAGGGGGAGTTATCATTATTCCTGTCATTTTGGATGCTGAATTTTTGTTGCTGATTTGGTTGTTGCTGCCCATATAATTTTTTTAAGAATATTTTGCTTCTTTTCATGCCCAAGAATTTGACCACGACTTGCCCACTGTTTGCCCCACAAGCATGATTCTTGCCTTCTGGGGAAGTTATGATTTTTCCCATAGTTTATGCCATCTCCACTGTTTTATTTTTTATTAGGCTAAAAATAATTGTGATTAATGGAGTTAACTCTATCTTGCTTTTCGTGAAATTGATCAAGTTTAATATAAAGTGAACATTTAAAATGATAGCATGCTTAATTTATGTTCATGGCTATTAGGTGATTATTGAAACTTGTTCTTGACACTTAAATTGTTTTTCCTGAGTTCTCAAAATTTTAATTTCATTTAATTGTTAATAAATTTTTCCGTGGTTATGAGTACAACTTAGAATGTGACTGACTGAGTAACTGGGGTAGGGTGCTTCGGTTGTCATTCTATTTCGTGTCAAAAGGTTGTGTGACGTAATAGTTAAAGCTCCGCTAACCGGAATTAATTCTTAAGAATGCGTTGGGCTGAGTAACCGGGGTGGGGTGCTTGGCTGTCATCACTCTTTGCGTCAAAAGGTTCCACATGTTCTTAGGAAAAATAAAAATAAAAAGTATGTTGGGCTGAGTAACCGAGGTTTGGTGCTTGGCTGTCATCACTCTTCGCGTCAAAAGGTTCAACATACGTACATAAATAAATAAAAAAATAAAGAAAAAAATATATGTAAATAAATAAAATTTGGGACTAAAGGAAGAAACAAAGAGGGTGTCTTGGTAGGTTTAGTAATTCACCTAATTTCCATAAAATAATTCAAATCAATTTTAATTTCTGTGTGTATTAATTGGAAAACTTTTTTCTATTTTGCTTAAAGCAAGCTTAGGGTTCTCTTTATTTTTCATATGCATTTTTAACTAATTCTTATGAAACTTTGGAGTGATATTTCTTTTATGGCAGAATCTAACTTTCACAGTGGATAGGAACCATACTTGAGGGCAAGCATGGACTAAGTAGGGGGGAATTTGATAATGCTCTAGAATAACATATTTTAATGTATTAATCATATGTTTATTCTGAGCTTGATCCTACTAATTTGAGCTATTTATGTTTTTTTTTTATCTTTTAGGGACTGATTTGGAGGCAAAAGCAAAATTAAGTGACAAAAGTGCGAATTTGGAGACATAACGGGCTAATATGCAACACAGGAAAAAGATTGTGCCAAAAGTGCAAGCATGGAAGACACAAGGACTAGAAATGCAAAAAAAAAAGATTTTATTTTATAAGACTCCATTTTATTTATATTAGGATAATTAATATTAAGATAATTATCAGGATTATTTAATTTTAGGATTTAATTTTAATTATCTTTAATTATCTTTAATTAAATGTATTTATCTTTTTAGAATTTAAGTTAAATTAGACTATCTCCCTAGCACTATAAATAGGGGGTGAAGTGACTCTATTTGGGTGTTCATCTTTTTCTGTAAACACTCTCCCTCTGAAAGTCTAGGCTTTTGTTTCTTCATATTTTTTTTCAATAAAATTCCCTTTTCCATTTTTATATTTATTTTCTTTTCCACCATTATCATGAGCCACTAAAACCTATCTAGCCGAAAGTTGTCAATATTCCCCAAAAAGGGTTCTTGAGGCCTAGAGTCCGTACTTAGCCTTCTCGCCAAGTATTCATCGTTTCTCCGCACTACGGGCTGACGCTTCTATCCATGGCCCTTAAGAAGTAAGCTTTTTAGTATATGCAAAGGCGGCCGTTTTGTATGTTTTGGAAGGATTACACAGTCGGTTCGTTAACTTACTACGTCTGAGGTTGGCGAGCCAAAGAGACAAAATGGCGTGGGATTCACCATTGAGAAGCGTTGATCTAGCATAGATTACTGGCTAGAGTCAAGTTTCCTAAAAATCGTAAGTCTAATCTTTGGAGCTGGTAGTCGTACGCGTCCTCTTCCACTATAACTGGCTTACTTGAGTTGAGAAGGGTTATTTAAAAGCCGAAGATTGAACCCAAGGCGGAATGAGACAACTGGAGGCTGGAATCTACCAATAAGAATTTCTTCTCCTTTAACTCTCTTTATTATTTTTATATATTCTCCATCTCAATTTTCGTCATTTATTTAATTTCACAATTTCAATTTAATTTAAATACTATTTTTATTTTTCCAAATCGAAATTCTTAATTCTGTTTTTTTTTTAGGAACGCAAGTTTCATGTACCTACACAAACCAAATGGTACAAATTCGTAGCATAAATGAACATCTAACTTAACAACAATCAAGGCTAAATCCTACCATTTCCAATACTAGCAACCAACATGCCTATAAAACTCATGTTTTACTCATTCAAAACATACCAAATACACATATACAAATCAACTAACTAAACCTTTCCCAAACATACATCATTTTGCACCAATTCACAAACACAATTCATATCTAATATCAACCATTTAACAACCATATTACCTATCACAAGCAATTATGAACTCATCAATAAAGAGCATTAAGATATATATATACATCACCATCTTAGACAAAATAAGCCAACACAAATGGCCAAAATACATATACCAAAAAGACCAAATCCCTGTACATGCCATATACTTAAAATACTAAAGTTCATAAGTACCAAGTGATAAGTGGATAGTGTGAAGCAATCTCTAACGACTCCCCAAAATCTGAGCTAGCTTGATAACACTATAAAACATGGAAAAATAAACAAAGCTATAAAGCTTAGTAAGCTTGTATAAAATAAACTCAATTCGATCTCAAGATTATAATTTAACAATTTGAATATATCAACATTTAGCATTTATTAGATAACAAACATTTCATATACTCAATTATGATATTTATCACATTCTTTACAAGTTTCTTTGAACTAAAACTTATACATGTCACGTACGTACCTATACCATCTCATATCATTCTTATACTCAATCACATCTTTCGTTTCCCTGTTGAACCATTCGAAATAGAAGTCAGATACTCAAGAGTCTCGCACACTAAGTACCTATACCATAGCCCCAAGCCAAATCAAGGTAGCTTATATCCAAAGTACTGATATCATGGTTGGAAGCCAAATCAGCCGATATTCATGGCCCGAAGCCAAATCGGTATACCTCACACTTGAAGTGCTAATATCATGGCCCAAAGCCAACTCAATGTATCCCCTAATGACTTGTCACTAGTATCCTAAACTATTTCTAAGGTTCAACTGGGATTTCGAATGTCGAATTATCGTCGAATCACTATCGAACATATTCATAGTCTCGTATTCATAATTTATGAAATATCAAAGCATATGAAATACATTTGTATTAGAACTTATAATATATGAACTTACCTCGGATGTAAAAATAACAACACGGGTCAACTATTCTGTAACTTTGTTCTTTCCCCGATCTAAGTCCGTATTTTGCCTTTCTTGATCTAAATATAATCAAAATTAACTTATTTAATCACCTCTCTATTCAATTTAGTCCAAAATTCACTTTAAGGCATTTTTACACTTCTGCCCTTAATGTTTCACATATTTTACAATTTAGTCCTTATTCCATAAAAACACAAATTCATGCAATTTAACCACAACCCATGCTAGCCAAATTACTATTATACCCCTAGAAACCCATATTTTTCATTTATTTCACATTTTAACCACTAAATTTACGCATTACACAATTTAATCCCTAATTTACATTTTCACTAAAAATCACTTAACAAAACTTGTATATATATCAATAAGCATTCATAATCTATCAAGAAACTTCAAAACTCATGCTTATTCATCAATAGAAACATCTAAAATTTTTAACAGTTTTGCAAAATAGTTCCCGGGCTAGCTAGACCTAGTTGCAACAATCTAAAAAACATAGAAATCATTAAAAATAGGATAAAAATCATACCTTAATTGATAGAAATGAAAATGCCGAATGAAACCCTAAAATTTTTACTTTTCTTCTCTTCAATTCATGGCAATGAAGAAGATGGACACAAAATTTGATTTTTGTTTTATTTATTTTAACTTATTTTTATTAAAAACCTCTAAACTTACAACAAATCAAATATCAAACGAGCAAAAAGACAATAGTAGAATATCACCTTTGAAAACTAAAATAGACCAACATAATAATACATTAAGCAGTTCATACAACCGTAAGACCGTACGAGAGATCACAAAACAAAAAAAAAAGAGGGAAGAATGATAGTAAAGAAAAATAAAAGAAAGGAAAATGGAAGAGGGAAAAATTTTAGGAAAAAAGTGTAATTAGTTAAAAAAAGAAACTAATTACTACAAAGTGCAAAAATATTCCCTCATCGCTTACGCAGAGACTTGAGCACAAGACCAAGGAGAATACAGAAGCTTAACCATTGAACTAACAGGCTCATTCTTAACGCAAGTTAATGCAGAAATAAACTTAAGTAGAAAGTTCAAGAATAGGGTTCAACCAAAATAAACAGTAAAAATTCAAGAAGGAAAACTCAAACCCTAGATCTCAACCACCTATGCAGAGCACTTAACCACATATATAGAGACTTAATTATAACAGAATTTAGTAATCAGACTTTCAAATTTTTTAGGCATTACACTAGTGGCAATTGGATTGCACTTGTGATATATGAGTTAATAAAGTAAAATTGCATACTAACAAGTACTATTGCAAAGGTTTTTCTTCGTGTTAGTACAAATAACATGCAAGTTTTTCAAAGTACTAATAGAACAAAGCCCAAGGAACAAATAAGGTCTTGAAAAGTATTTACAAATAAGTTGCAATTATGAAATCCTTATGCATTAAAGCCATGCTCTTAAAATTGTTTCTAGTTAATGTATTGCCAAGGCATTAGTATTACACTAAAGGCTGGTATATATTAGGCCTTCAAGCATTATATGCATGTAGCTGGTTTAATAGGTTGAAGTATGTTAGATACTTGAGGATAACAATTGGTGCTTGTTTTAGAAACAAGTTTATTTAGAATGATTCGCTATAAAAATTTTACTTGGTAGAATCACTTAAGTGTCTTGGAATAAGTTCTCACATGATCACCATGCAAAATTAGTCCACTAAATTGAGATACCGAGTCATCTTATATGAGGAAGGTTATGCTTTGATTCATCATGAAGCGGGTTTTGTAACACCCCTAACCCATATCTGTCACAGGAATAGGGTTACAGAGCATTACCGGAGTTTACAGAACAAATACAGTTAATTCATGTCATTTGTAACAGCCTAATTTAATGAAATCAGAATAGTGGTTTCGGGACCACAAATTCGATCTGAAAATAAAAATTTATTTTAATTTTATTACATGGTCCGTATTATGTTAGAAATGTCATGTGAAAATTCTGATAAGAAAATTTTACCTATTATATGTTTAATTACGGGAAGGACCAAATCGCATAAATGCAAAAGTTAAATTCTAGTAGCTAGAAGGATTAAATAGCTATGAAATTCAAAACTTGAGGTCTTTATATGGTAATTAGACCATTAAAGAAAAGTATGTAGATATTTTTGGTGACTCATCCATGGAAATTTAGAAAAAGGGCAAGGACTAAATTGGAAATTTAATTAATTAAATTAATTAAAAGATGATAAAAGAAATATCATTTTATTTATGTGATCTTTATCCCCAAAATACATGGAAACCCTAGGAGAGAGAGAAGGAAATTTCTTGGCTTAATTGGGTAAGTTTTCTTATCCCGTTTTTAGTAATTTTGATATTTTCGAAACCGGGATAGCTTAATCTATCTATTTGGGGGATCGATTTGAAAAGTTATCAAAGTATGGAAGTTAGATCATGGATTAATATGCTAAAAATTTGAAATTTGTGGTAGAAAATGAAAGGTTGTTGATAGATAAACAACTTTTACAAAGTGATTTTTAATGAAAACATGATTTAAGGACTAAAATTGAAGAAAAATTGAAGAAAAATTTTGAATTTTATAGAATGTGTGTGCTGTAAATATTATAGTGAAATTTTGGTTAGGCTTGGAATAGGGAGTAAATTGCATAAATTTTATTTTTCGAGCTTAGGGACAAAATTGGAATTTATGGAAAAGTTTGGGAAAAATGATAATTTTGCCTAGGATGTAAATTGAGTCCAATTGAATGTGAAATGTGATAAATTGATGAATAAATTCATTTATATAGATCCGGATAACATAAATTCAAAGATAGATAGAGGAAAAAAGAAAGTTCCGAATTAGTAGATTTATATATGCGAACAAGTGTCGAGGTAAGTTCGTGTCACTTAATTGAGCTTGTAAATATGATAAATTGAATGTTGTGTTGTATGGAATGTGTTTTATATTTATGTGAGTTGATTTGATTGTTATAACATAAGAAATGATTACATGCTTGAGATTGTTTTGAAAAGGGTCAAATTCCATTTGAATATTAGATTTCGATGGATAAACAAAATTTCCTTACTGCATGAGGTCCTACATTGTTGCTGACGGGATTTAGCCTGGACTGGTAATCCTGTTATAATCCCTCTCGAGCATATGTTACAATTAGGATTTAGCTTGGACTGGTAATCCTAATTGAGCTCTTCTGAGCATATATTACAAAAAGGATTTAGTCTAGACTGGTAATCCTGTTATATGTATGAGGCTCGAGAGTGTGCTTTCCGATTAAGTGCCCTAATGGGTACTCCTGAATATGAATTGGCAGGTTATACGCCTTGAACGTATTGTTTGAATATCCATTGGAATTTCAATGATTCAACAGATAAAATACTTGACATGATATGAGGATTTTGAGACAAATTGAATGATGTCTTAAAAGAATATAGTGTGATGAGCTCATCTATGCTTACTTGATGCTTATGTGAATATTTATCTAACTAACTTATTTTATTGAGTGTATGTGTATAGGTAAATTTGCCGAATTGATGAAAAAGCATGTTGTTAAATGTTTAATGTTCCGAATTGATGAAAAAGCATGTTGTTAAATGTTTAATGTTAATAAATGTAAATTGGTAAGTTTTAATTCTTGTTATACGAACTTACTAAGCATGTAATGCTTATTTAGTTTTATTTTCCCTATTTTATAGTGCTCAGAAGCTCGCAAAGGTACAAGGTTCACACACCAGTTTGGGTAGGCCATGTGGCTCAGATGGCCAAGTGATACGCCCATGTCTTAGGCCATGTAGGCATTCGATGTGAGGCACACAGCCATGTCCCAGCCCGTGTCCATACATGGACAATTTTTACAAATTTTATCTACCATCACATACTAGCCCAGGGGGTTCGAAACTTTAACCATGAATTCAGTGGATTCAACAGGTAAATTTTTAACAGACACTAAATTTGTGCATATGTATAAATGTGTTGAACCGGGATCAATCAAAGTAGTAATATCAGTATCAAAAATAGAAAAAGTACCAATAATAACGTCTGGTGTAGAGGCATCTTCTATTGCACGAATAGCATATGTCCTTGTCAGCGTTCGTGCTTTAGATTTAACAGTTGAATCTTTTGTCGCACCTCGACTACCACTGACATTGCCAGGGAGACGGGGTGGTTTACCTCTCGAGGTGGGGTTACTTGGCTTCGAAGTCTAAACAATATCTTTTTCAGCTGTTTCTGGACAATCTCTAAGATAGTGGTTAAGGGAACCACTTCTAAAGCAGGTTCTGCTTCTCATATTACACTCCCTGAAATGAAATTAATTACAATGTTTACATCTAGGTTTAAGGTTTCCAACACTTTCTACGCTTGTTACAGATGGGGACAAAGCTCTCAGATTAGAGCGTTGAGAGCCTCATTCTTTTCCAGAGTACCACACAAATATGGTAGAACAATCATGGTATTTCTTTGATTTCTTTGAAGCCGACGATTGTGATTTCCCCATAAATATTTTACTAGAAGTCCGGGCTTCCATCTGTGCTTGTCTCTTTTCTTTACATAATTCCTCGGCTTTATGTGCTTGGTCAACCAATACAACAAATTCTTTTAATTCCAATATCCCAACTAGTAGCTTGATGTCTTCATTTAATCCCTTTTCACACTGTTTACACATGGCAACTTCAGTCGGGATACATTCTTTGGCATATTTACTTAATCTGACGAATTCCCAGTCGTACTCGGATACTGTCATATTCCCCTATTTGAGCTCTAAAAATTCCTTCTTTTTCTGATCAAGAAATCTCTGGCTATACTTTTTTCTGAATTCTATTTGGAAAAATTCCCATGTGACACTCTCCCTCGGTACAACAGAAACTAGAGTATTCCACCACTGATAAGCCGAATATTTTAGGAAAGACACAACACATTTCAAACATTCAGCAGGTGTGTAGGATAATTCATCCAAAACCCTAATGGTACTTTTTAACAAGAATTTAGCCCTTTTCGGATCATCTGCAGCAGTAGCCCTAAATTTTTCTGCCCCATACATATGAATTTTATCTACTAGAGGCTTACCAGTTCTAACAGGTTCATCACCTTGTGGCATCTCATGAATCGGTTGAAGAGCATGAGAGGGAGGTTGTTGTACAGCAGGATTTGTTCTTAAATAGTAAGTGAACCACTCATTCATCATTTGAAAGAAGGCTTCTTTAGCCTCTTCACCTGGGCCCCCAGATATGGGCCTTCTACTACTTAATGTAGCTCTTTGAACTGAAGTTTGAGCATCGCCCTCAGCTTCCTCGGATTCAGCTCGGTTGTGTAAACTGAAAAGTATATAGGATTTTTCATATGTAATTTATCATATTTTTACTTAAATTCAATGTTAAAACTAAGTAATTGTTTAATAAATTAATGAAATATGTGAAAATATGAAATTAGGATATAGAAATTATTAAAATGTGATTTTATGCTTTATTATATAGTTTTCATGCATAAAATGACTTATTTTATATTTATTTGAACATACTATATTTTTAAGACATAAAATGGGCCATGCATGATTAAATTAAATAGTAAAATATAAAATTATGTTTAATAATTCATTTTAAATTATTTCATTAATAATTTGGGTTTGAATTAATTATTTAAATTGGATAAATTTTGTTCTTTGGTCCTTTAATTTATCTATTTATTTTGGATAGGTCTGATAGTTTTGCTGGATTACAAAAAAACTGTCCAAATTGAAGACGAAGTCAACCCAAATTCGGCTACACATGGCTATCCGCATAAACCACTTTTTGGTTTAATTACACAAGGTCCTTACAATGTTGAAGAAATTAGAGATTTGCCCGAAGATTTACATTTGACCGAGTCTCAGTCCGGAGTTGTTATGGAATTTAAGTTGCTTAAAAATCAAGCAAAATTCAACTCAAATCCACTAAGCATGGCCGACCACTCATTGGAAAAGCTTGAAAAGACTAAACCTCTCTATTTTTAGCAAACTACCCTCCTCTCTTCACCTATAAATAAGACCTCATTTGATCCCTCAAAAATCATCCCTCATAATTCTCTTCTCTCTCAATTCCTTTTAGCATTTTCCATTCCCCATGCTTAGCATCATCTCTTGATAGAGGTTTTAGCAATTAAGCCTCTTAAAGAGCCCTTGGTCGGCCACCTTGGAGAGCCATCAGCAAAGGAGCAAAGCGAAGAAGTGAAGGAGCCTCGTCGGTCAGAGTCTTGGGTGACAGCCACTCTGATTTGGGTTTAATCTTTCTTTTCTTTAATTTAATCTGAAAATGTTTGCTATGTGTTCTTTGTTCTTGTTTACAACAATGTTAGCTTAATTTTATTTAAGCTAGGATGATTGCTTTGATTAAATAATATTTATTTGATTCATGCTTATAATGTTTGTGCCTCAATCGATCATGTTTTCAATTAAAATCAAGTCTGTATTTCATTCATACTTGATTGAAATGCACCTAAATTAGTTGAGCGATCCTAACCAGACGATGATTAGTGGACTCATAATTGACATGTGCATGCTCAATTTAGATCCTAACCTGATTAAATTGTAGGTTGAATAACAACTCTAACCAAGCTCTGTTATCTGCATAGTTTTTAGATTTGTGTGATTAAGCTGTTCAAAACCTAACACGTCCTTGTTGCCTCACACAAATTGATACGATCTCGTCTCGTGAGTTTATTTCGAGTCGTAGTGTTGCCCGATTATAAAATAGAGAAGTTTCGTTCAATTTGGAGTTGAGTGAATTCGGCTAAGTGTAGGCTAAAGCAAAGATGGTTTTAAAGTTTTTTGAAATAGTCCAAGTGAATGTTTTGGTTAAACAAAGAAAAATAAGATAACTTTGAATGGAATAATTTGAATGGATGGAAAAAGGCTTAAGGTCCAAGAAAGAACCAATATTATAAGGAGTATTGACCCAAATCTTATATTGACTATTAAAGTGGAAAGGTTGATAGTTAAAAAGAACCTTGACGCACTATCTATGAGGAGATAGGAACCAAAGGAATCGGGGTTGAACGCCACACTCAAAGAGTGATAAGTTCACAAAGAAAACAAGTTGGATGCCACTAGCAAAGCTAGATAAGTCTGTTTGAGTCTTAGAAGAACAATGAGAGTTGAATTAAACTCACAAAGATGTAAAAATTCATAAAAGTATCAAAAGGTTTTTTCCCCAAAATAATGTCTTCTTACAATCTATTTATAGGCACTATTATGACTATTCGAATGCCTATTTGTGACCTTTCACCTTCAGCAATTAACTAAAGTTATTACAAGCTTTAATTTCGTTTCTCATGTAGGAAATCCAATGGTCATGTCCCTTCATTTGATCCTGGTATAGATGAAAAGGCATGACTCTATCCATTAATGAAAACTTAATATGTTCTTATTGTGCTTAATTGATGTCCCTTCAACTCCCTTGCAACCAAATCATAAAGCTTGTGTAACTTCCTTTTTTAATGGCATCATAATGAAGGAAACAGACTCCAAAAACTAATCAGACTTGAAGAGACACTCTTGAAAGCCATCATAATAAGCTTTGAGTGCTTCAATATCCAACAAAAACGTTCCCTTTATACACCAACAATTAAGTGACCAAATGCATACTCTTTTATGCCAAACTGAACAGCCATTTGAATGTGACAACATTTGATTCTTCTTGGCAAACGAATAGCCCTATTGTAGCTTTAAAATGTGTGTCTAGCCTTTTGAACTTTCCTACAACAAAAATTGAACACACAATTAATTTTGTTTAAGAAAAATTAAACACACAATAACTTATGCATTAAAAAGTAACAACCAAATTAAATAACACTCTAATACAATAAATAAGATGTTTAAATGCATAATTTAATTAAGATGTAAACTAAATGAACAGATGAGTTGCTTAATGCATCACTTAATTTAATGATCAAACTTAACTAACATGAAAGTTACATAATGCATGACTTTATTAAATGCAGAACACATATTAATGATGTTCAAACTATGACATAATTAAAGACTCATATTAATGATGTTCAAACTATGACATAATTAAAGACACAAACTAAAATAACTAAAATGGATTGAAATCCTTATTTCAAGCAGCAAAATATTGCTAAGTTAAAAATAAGCTGGAGTTGAGCTCAATGGGCTATGAATGAACAAGATGGGCTTGTAGAAGGTTGCAAGGCTTGCTATGGTGACTTGTCCACGTTCGTTCAATGAGCCTAGAGAGATTCTCTCCCCTTACTCGATCAGCTAGAGCCAAAACAGCCTCTTTGACTCTTTTGGCTTGAGCTCGAGTTATCAATCCTAAAGGCAGCTCCAAAGGTTCATTGTCAGCCCTTGATGAGTCTCAAGGCTTGGCCGTATCACGAATGCTAAGAAACCCTTAGTAAATAAGGATCAGTAAAATACATATTTACTAAGTAAAGGATTCCAAAAGGACCTAATGTGGTTTCCAAACTCATAAAAGATAGAGTTGCCATGGAATATTTTTTCGAATGTTATTAAGCAGGTTGATAGTAAATTGAGTTTAATTAAAATAATTGTCCTAGTTTATTTATGTTATAATTGTTGCAAATTGTGTTTAATTTTGCTAAAATCTATTTCATTCATATAGTTTGCATACTTAGGACAATTTGTATTAGGGATCATTACATTTAGTTTAATATATTTTCTCAACCATATTGTGTTTTTATTTACCAAATTGTTAAGGGTAATTTTACAATCAAGTGATTTAACACAAATACAATCCCTGTAGAGACGATAACTCGATACTTACTTATTACTTGATAACGAATGTGTACACTTGCGTAAACCTATGCATTACAGGTTGGACGACATTACTATATGAAACACATGTTTAAAATGGTCAGGAGATATCACACTATAACAAATTATATAATGGCATGTATAGCTAAATTCGTACTTGCTACGTTAGTCTAAGAATCGGCTAAACTGTAGCTCTGACACCAATAAATGTAACACTCCTAACCCATTTCTGTCACTAAAACAAGGTTACAGAGTATTACCAAACTTTACAGAACAAATACAGTTAATTCATGTCATTTACTATTCAAATCCGAAACCAATCATACTCAATCATATTGTCCCTTATGTGGTTCCTCAATGCCCAATTTATACGTTAGAAACAAGTCAGGATTAAATCAGAAACTCAATGAATTTTTCACAAAATTTCAAAATTTTTCTTAAGTACAAGGGTCACACACCCGTGTGGGTAGGTCGTGTGAGCCACAAGGCCAAGTGACACGCCCGTGTCTTAGGCCATGTGGGCATTCAATGTGAGGTAATGACCGTGTCCCATCTCATGTCTATATACGTGTAACTTTCTGACTTGGGTCACACGGCCAGCCACACGTTCGTGTGGACAATTTAATTTTAAAAAATAAGTTGCAGGATTCACACGGCCAAGATACACGCCTGTGTGCTAGGCCGTGTGTCACACACGGTTGAGACATACACACATATCTTTGCCTGCGTGATCAATTCAAAGTAGCCTGTTTCTAATTTCTTAAGATGCAGGGACACATTGCCAAAGCACATGCCCGTGCGCATGGCCATGTGTCACACACGGCTGAGACACGCACCCGTGTGTCTACCCGTGTGGACGAAAATAGACAATTTTCAAGGCCACTTTTCTCACCCAAAATTGCCTTCAACCTACCATAACATTTAAGTACATCCATCAACCAATTCAAGACATTAAAACCAAGTAAAAACCAATCTTTTTCATGACATATTAGCTCATATATTCAAGTGTTTTAAACTTACCACATTCACACTTATGTTCATAGGCAAATTCTATCAATTATACTAATTCAAATCCATTTATCAATTGGTTTATATACCATCCACCATAAAACCATTTTCACACATCACACATGATAAGGCCTTATATAATTACATCAAAATATGCTTAACACTAGTCATTCCAATGGCTAGTTACAACCAAAATATTTCATATTTGGTCTATTTTAGCTTGTTTCATATACCGAGAAGTCTGAGGGATAGTGTGGTGTGACTCCGACCAAGGTCCATCGAATTTCATATATTCAAACGGGACTTATAATTTATCGGGCATTATTAGACATGTGATCAATTTCATACATAAAAAATTTATACAATTCACATATATACAACATTCATTTCAAACATAATAATATACATCATTTAGTTACACGAACTTACCTCGACACTTGTTCGTATGCGAGAATCTACTAATCTGACACCTTTTCTTTTCCTCGGTCTAACTTCTTATTTGATCTTTCTGGATCTAATTAAGCTTGCTTGAAGTTCTCTTTCTTAGCTAGGGTTTCCATAAAAGTAATTTGGAAAAGATGATGAAAATAAGATGATTAGGCTATTATCATCTTTAATTATTTTAAATTCCAATTTAGTCCTTTTCTTTTTCTAATTTTCCATGGATGAATCATCATAAATATCTACTAACTTCTCTTAATGGTCTATTTACCATTTACGGACCTCAAGTTTTGAATTCCATAGCTATTTGATTCCTTTAGCTACTAGAATTCAACTTTTTCATTTTATGCAATTTGGTCCTTTTATCAATTAATCATGTAATTAGTAAAATTTTTCTTAACGAAACTTTCATATGTCTTTCCTATCATAATGAAGACCATGCAATAATATTAAAATAATTTTCTTTCTGACTCGGATTTGTGGTCCCGAAATCACTATTCTGATTTCACTAAATACTGGCTGTTATAACTCTCCCCCTTTAAAAAATTTTCGTCCTCGAAAATCTTACCAGTAAAGAGATTTGGATTGTAACCTCACAAACTCGGCCAAGACGTTATGGCTATATTGAGAAGGCTACATTAGCCACTAAAATGGCTAAGCTAACTTACATTACTTTTTAAGACTTTAAATAAACTCATTTTAGAGAAAACCGTAGTTGTACTTTGAGTTAGCTTAAAAGCATTCATTCATTAGGTCGTGTATGCCTAGGATTCATTTCATTGTTTACAGTGTTGTTTTAGAAAAACCGTTTGCTTGTCGCTCTTCTTTAAAAAAAAACTCAAAGTTAAACTAATGCAGCGGAAAAACCATTTTTCAAGTCATTTTGGAAAATTAGTTGTCTTATCGATTTGTTTTTCAAAAACAGTTCATTCGAAATGTAGTGGAAACTAGGGAACAATATCAAAATTTAACTTAAGCTTGATATAATGCATTATTCAGTTGTTATGCTTGAGTAATTCATGCATGCAAAAATTCCCAAAAGAAAAGTTACCAAGCCACAGATCAGAGATAATTAAAAATTACAAGCCAAAACAAATAAAGACTTAATAATACTTATTAAGAATAGTTTGAGGTCTAAGGTGATTCTTCGAATGCCGAGCCCGGTCCTAATTTTGAGGTTTACTTAGAAAGTTAAACACTACTGGGGGTGAGTTTATGAAAAGCTCAATGTGAGTCGAATAATTATTTAAACGGGCAAAAACATCAAATACAGCGAAACATATTAGCATTAACAGAAAAAAACAAAACCATCATAGGAATTTCATCATTACATAGTCATTATCAAATTTATGTCAAACAGTGTATGAGCATAGGTCATCATTCATTCGATTAACAATCATTAATTTCGATGCCGTTCAATACAACAAAGTACAATGCGTAGCATAAATCAATAACACTCGAATATGTCGTGCACATAATACAATGCAAAAAGGTTCCTACCCATACCATCCGCTACACACCACGAGTTCCCAAGAACTCATCTGCTAAACTCCAAAACATTATGAGCATAGCTCGATGTAGTAAACTACCGAATAATCAATAAATCAGAAAATCTGCTGGATATCAAATAGTGCGATACAATCGCCAATAACATATAATATGCGATAAAATCACCAATCCTCTCGTTACTCCAGGTGCAGTGCACTAATTACGAATAATGTCGACTTAATATGCCGTGGTACTCCACGGAACTCCTCCGTTAACTACAAAATCCCAACCCAATGCATATGAAATATGTCACACAATCTCATACATAATCATATCTCAATACTTTTCACTTTCATTTGACATGCTTATCATGTCATTAATAATCACATACTTTCAGTAAATGGAAACAGTGTTCCAATCTTTTAAATTACCATTGTGTTGGTATCAATCAACATCGTTCAATTTCACATACTTTATGGATTTTAATTGTGCATAAATAACACCCTTTTTAGTACACAATATAAAAATATCTCATGCATTTAAATCATACATAAGCTTAATATCTCAACACATTGTATCATTCAGTCAAACATTCTCATATCTCTTAACTCAAATATGCAATTACAAACTCAATCAAACATTTATACTATCAAACTAGCAATTTTGCCAACATGTCAATCTTTTAAGGCTCGAAACGTACCTGGTTCAGCCACTTACAAAATCAATAATTTTAATATCAAGCCAATCCAATCAGAAAGCTAATTCATCACATATAACATTATATTTAACATTTTCAAACAATTTTATGAGTTTAGGACCTACACATTACTTTTTTCTTCCTTGCAGTACAGTAGCGAATCTGCCAGTTTTCTTTAATAATTCCTTAAATGAACCTAAACCAAAATTCAGTATGAATTCAATAAATTTACCATTAAACCATACCCCAAACATGCACTTATAATTTCAAACCAATCATTGAAATTATAACTATTTTATGAATCCAAACTAGTTGGATTCCTTACACTGTATTGATGCGAACCGTACGTACAATCGTTCTTTGCCTTTACGGATGGTTTGTGGCGTTTGGGTCAACACCTAATTAAATAATATACTGAAAAATAAGTAGCTAATTAATTATTAAATTTCTTAATTTAATCAAATCATAACCTTTACCCAACAACTATGTCGAAATAACAAACTAGTTACCCTTAGTTGCACTTATGTTTCATGATTTGTAGGATCCGAATGGCCAATCGATCAAGAATGTTTTTCCCTAATTGAAATGGGTTTAAAAGCTGATTAGGAGGTTTCAAGAACTCAAATTAATTCTGGAAAAATATAAGCAAGAACCAAGAAACAAAACAACCCATTTTCTTGCCCATAGGTGCATGCACCACTACTCCCAGTGACCAAAATTGGGGCTGAATTTTAAAACTGTTTGAGATCTCATTAAAATATGGAAAAATACCTTTGAAATCATTTAAAATCCCTCAAATTCCAGATCTGGAAATTTAGGTTTTTAATGGAAAAGATTAATTAAGAAATTGAAGAGAGAAGAGACCTTACCCAAGCTAGTCGAGAGAAACGGCAATGGCACTTTCTTGGCAATGGCACTTTCTTGGCAATGTTCGGGATCAATCTTGGAGTTCAAGATTTTAGATTTGGGGCTGATTTCAATGAGGAAAAATGACAGAAATATGGTGGAGAATATGCTAAAAAATATTTTGAAAAAAAGAAAAAGAAGAAAGAGATGGTAAAACTAGGTGTAGGCGACAACAACAATGGGAGAAAGAAAGAAAATTGAAGAGAAAAGAGGAGAGGAAGAGGGTGAACGGCTTGGGTAGGTAAAAGTTGAATTAAAGGCTGAAAATATAATAAAATGTTATATTTATACCTAGGGTTCAAGGGTATGGATGACACGCACATTAAAAAAACAAGGGATTTTGCAAATTTTAATTATTTCGCAAGGGAAGGGATTCGAACTTGGGACCTTATTTAATTTCCATGCTTTCTCATATGTCTTTTAACCATTAGGATTTTTTCTCCTTTAAATAATTTTGGAATATTTATTTTAAAAATAAGGCATGTCACATACTAGAGTTTTAGACAAAATTTGCAAAATGATTAAAATGGTGAGAGAGAAGGGATTTGAACTTGGGTTTCAATGAACATTTTACTAACACTTAACCAACAAACCAATACCTCATTTATTTCCTAAAAACACATAGATAATCTTAAAAATTAAGGCATGATCACTCTCTCTCGATTCCCAAACTTAATTCTACTAACCCTCGACTTATGGGATGTTACATGGATATTGCTTTCTCATTGTTTCCTCCGGTTCCCAGGTAGCTTCTTCTATCCCGTGTTGTTGCCAAAGAACTTTAACTAAAGCTACATTTTCATTTCTTAATTCTTTTGTCTCACGTGTCAAGATTTTAATCAGTTCCTCACTATAAGTCATATTAGGCTGAATCTCAACTTCCGTCAGAGAAATAACATGTGAAGGATCTATCTGATATCGTCATAACATAGACACGTGAAAAACATTATGAATTTTTTCAATCTCTGGTGGTAATTCTAATTGGTATGCAATAGGTCCAATTCTTTCAATAATTTCATATAGTACGATGAATTGTGGATTCAGTTTTCTTTTACGGCCAAACTGGAGAACTTTCTTCTAAGGTGATACTTTTAGGAATACCTTATCACCGATCTGAAATTCTATCTCTTTTTGTTTAAGATTGGCATAAGACTTTTGAAGATCAGAGGCTGCTTTCAAACTATCCTGAATCACCTTCACATTTTCTTCAGTCTCATGGACTAAGTCAGCTTCGTGTATCTTTTTCTCACTAAGCTCTGTCCAATACAATGGAGTTCTACATTTATGACCATAGAAAGCCTCGTACAGTGGCATTTTAGTGCTGGACTGATAATTGTTATTATATGCAAATTCAACTAAAGATAGATACATTTCCCAATTACCTTCAAATTCTAGCACATAACACCGAAGCATATCTTCTAATATCTGTATTACACGATCGGATTGACCATCAGTTTGAGGATGGAATGCGGTACTGAAATGTAACTGCCTACCCAAAGCTTCTTGTAGCTTGCTCCAGAATCGGGATGTAAATCGAGGATCTCTGTCTGAAATAATGGAGACCGGCACTCCATGCAGTCTGAGAATCTCAGAAACATATAATTCAGCCAATCTATCCTAGGAGAAATCTATACATACCAGAATAAAATGTGCTAACTTTGTTAGACGATCGATGATTACACAAATAGCATCTTTCTTTTTTGGAGATAAGGGTAATCCCAATACAAAATCCATGGTAACTCTTTCCCATTTCCATTCCGGTACCGTAACTGGTTGAAATAATCCCAAAGGCACCTGATGTTCAGCTTTAACTTGCTGACATACCAAACACTTAGACACAAATTCAGAAATGTCATGTTTCATTCCCAGCCACTAGTACATCTTTTTCAAATCATTATACATTTTATTGCTCCCCGGATGCACGAACATAATACCATTGTGAGCTTCATACAAAATCTTCTATACAAGTTCTGAATTTTTTGGTACACATATTCTACCTCTAAATAACAAGAAATCATCAAACCCAATCTAAAATTTTTCATAAGAAATTGACTCATATTGTACCCGTTTAGCTTGTAACTCACTATCACTTTTCAGAGCTTCACAAATTTGCTGTAGAAATGTCGATTTAGCTTTTAACTCAACTGTGATTGAACCATCTTTAGATAATGACAATCGGGTATTCATCACTCGGAAGGCAAACAGGGATTTGCTTCTCAAAGGATCTACAACCACATTGACTTTTCCTGGATGATAATCAATAACCAGATCATAATCTTTTAATAAATCAAGTCATCTGCGCTGTCTCAGATTCAAGTCTTTTTGCGACATCAGATACTTCAAACTTTTATGATTGGTGAATATGTGACATTTTTTACCAAACAGATAGTGTCGCCAAATTTTCAATGCAAACACAATGGCTGCCAATTCTAGGTCATGTATTGGGTAGTTCTTTTCATGTAGTTTTAGTTGCCTAGAAGCATAAGCTATTACTTTACCTTCTTGCATCAATACACAGCCTAAACCATTTAATAACACAACACTATAAATTACAAATTCTTTACCCAATCCAGGCTGAACTAGTACGGGTGCTTCAGTCAATAAGGCTTTCAATTTGTCAAAACATTACTAACACTTGTCAGACTATTCAAACTTTACATCTTTCTGTAACAATTGTGTTATCAGAGAGGCTATCATCGAGAAACCTTTTACAAACCTCCGATAATATCCAGCTAGTCCTAGAAAGCTTCTAACTTTAGACACATTCTTCGGTGGTTTCCAATTAATGCTCGCCCCTAAATCAGCCAAAGCATTGTTAACATGTAAACCACCAATTAAGCAAGGATTTGTAAAACTCCATGGGTCTTTCAACTTGTTGGGTAGCTTATTCTGTAGAATAGCTGAGCAAACTGTGTTTAATTCCACATGCAATGCATCATCTAACTTCCGTTTATTAGCTAAGAGCTCCTTTAAAAATTTCACTGAGTTGGGCATCTGCGAAAGAGCTTCAATAAACAGTAAGTTAATATGTAATTTTTTTAAAAATTTAAGGAATTTACCGAATTAGTTTTTAAACTAAGTTGACTATCTAATTAACTAAGAGCACGATAGAGGCAAAAGTTGGAAAATACTATTGGAAAACCAATGGAGAAGACAATACCCAAGGAAGAATCCACCTAGACTTCACTTATTACTTTCTAAATTAGATGATTTATTCACTTGTCTTAATTCATAGAAATCCCTGATTTATGTTAATATCTCTCTCGAGACTAAAAACAACTGACTCTAGGTTGATTAATTGAAATCTCTTTCTAATTAAAACCCCTATCGTCGCATTAACTCGATCTATGGATTTCCTTATTAGATTTGACTCTAATCTGGCAGATTTATGTCGTCCTATCTTTAGGATTGCATACAACTCTGCTTAATTATGAAAGATCTACTCTTAAACAGGGACTTTTGCTCCACTGAATAAGCACATCAAAACCTGAATTAATATCTTGGAATATTAAAGCAAGAATTAAAGCTCACAATTAAGAATAAGAACAAGTATTTATCATATAACTTAAATAATAATAAGATCCGTCTTAGGTTTCACCTCCCTTAGGTATTTAGGGAGTTTAGTTCATAATAATAGAAAACATCTCAAAATTGGGAAAACAACAAAACATAAAGAAACCCAAAGAACTTCTAAAGAAATTGAATGGAGATCTTTAGTCTTAAAGTAGATCCTGCTTCCGAGCTGATTCCGATGGCTATCCTTGAGTGTTTTCTATCTTCTACTCTCTGTGTCCCCCTTTTATCCTCTTCTAGGGTGTTTATATAGACTTTGGAGTGCTTAAAAACTCTCAAAATTAACCTTTTCCGAGTAGAATTAAACTTGGGCTCGATAAGGACACGGTCGTGTACCACGCCCGTGTGGAAGTGCTCAGGCCGTGTGCAATTCTGACTTGGTTTAATATCGACACGGTCATGACATACGGGTATGTGGTTTGCCCGTGTGCCTCACACGGGCGTGTGGTTCACCCGTGTGGAAGTGCCTAGGTCGTGTGATATACTGATATAAGCCCATTTTGTTCTTTTTCAGCTCGTTTCTTGCTCTTTTCACCTTCCTATGCTCACCTAAGCGTAAAACATGAATTTAAAGGATTAGGAGCATCAAAGTCACTAAATCTTATCATAAATCATCCAAAAACATGCCAAGCATGGGGTAACAATGTGTATATATTATGGTTTATCACACCCTGATACCTTCAGCAGATACTATATATCTAAGAAAACCAACTTCTCGAACCCAAAATTCACATTTACTAAATTTGGCATACATTGTTTCTTGCACAGAGTTTGTAGCACAATTCTCAAATGGTCAGCATGTTCATTTTCATCTCGGGAGTATACTAGTATATCATCAATAAACACCACGACAAATCTATCCAGATATGGTCTAAAAATTCTATTCGTTAAATCCATGAATACTGCAGGTGCATTAGTCAAGCCGAATGGCATCACAAAAAACTAATAGTGCCTGTACCTAGTTCTAAAGGCTATCTTTGGCACATCTAAATCTTTCACCTGTAACTGATAGTAACCGGAACGAAGATCAATCTTTAAAAATACAGTGGCACCTTTCAACTGATCAAACAAGTCATCAATACGAGGCAGTAGATATTTATTATTTATTCTACCTATAATTAATACATAACCTAAACGATCCATTTTTCTTTTTAACAAATAAAACCGGCGCACCCCAAGGTGAAAAACCAGGTCGAGCAAAGCTTCTGTTAGTTAGTTCTTACAACTGTGCTTTCAATTCTTTCAATTCAATGGGAGCCATTTTGTAGGGTGCTATAGATATCGATGTTGTCCCTGGTACAAGATCTATAGAAAATTTCACTTCTCTAACTGGTAGTAATCAAGGTAATTCCTCCGGAAACACATCAGGGAACTCACAAAAAACCGACATTGACTTAATCTTTGACTCGGATACTTTAGTGTCCAACACATATGCAAGATAAGCATCATATCCTTTTCTGATATATTTCTGTGTTGATATAGTTGAGATCACATTAGATAACTCATCCAATTTATTAGATTCAACACGGAGTAATTCACCATTCTGACATTTTAACATAATATATTTATGTTTACTATTTAACATGACATCATGCTAAGTTAGCCAATCCATACCCAGAATCACATCAAATTCATCAAATGGCAGTAACATCAAATCAGCTGAGAAATAATAACCCCTTACCATCAATGGACAATTTTTACAAATTTTATCTACCATCACATACTAGCCTAGGGGGTTTGAAACTTTAACCACTAATTCAGTGGATTCGACAGGTAAATTTTTAACAGACACTAAATTCATGCATATATATGAATGTGTTGAGCCAAGATCAATCAAAGTAGTAATATCAGTATTAAGAAGAGAAAAGGTACCAGTAATGACGTCTGGTGCAGAGGCATCTTCTCTTACATGAATAGTATATGTCCTTGCCGGTGCTTATGTTTCAGATTTATCAGTCGAATCTTTTGTTGCACCTCGACTACCATTGACATTGTCGGGGTGACGGGGTGGTCTACCTTTCGAGGTGGGGTTACTTGGCTTTGAAGTCTGAACAATATCTTTTTCTGGCATTTTTGGACAATCTCTGAGATAGTGGTTAAGAGAATCACATCTAAAGCAGGCTCCGCTTCTCATACGGAACTCACCAAAATGAAATTTATTACAATGTTTACATCTAGGTTTGGTGTTTCCAACACTTTCTACACTTGTTACAGATGTAGACGGAGATCTCGGATTAGAGTGTTAAGAGCCTCGTTCTTTTCCAAAATACCCTGCAAATGTGGTAGAAAGATCATGGTATTTCTTTGATTTCTTTGAAGCCGACGATTGTGATTTTCCCATAAATCTTTTACTAGAAGTCTGGGCTTCCATCTTTGTTTATCCTTTTTCTTTACTTAATTCCTCGACTTTATGTGCTCGGTCAACCAATGCAACAAATTCTTTTAGTTCTAATATCCCAACTAGTAGCTTGATGTCTTCATTAATCCCTCTTCAAACTGTTTACACATGGCAACTTCAGTCGGGATACACTCTCTGGCATATTTGCTTAATCTGACAAATTCCCGCTTGTACTCAGATACTGTTTTATTCCATTGTTTGAGCTTTAAAAAATCATTCTTTTTCTGATCAAGAAATCTCTGGCTAATATACGTCTTTTTTAATTCTTTTTGGAAATATTCTCATGTAACAGTCTCCCTCGGTATAATAGAAACCAGAGTATTCCACCACTGATAAGTCGAATATTTTAGCAAAGTCACAACACATTTCAAACATTCAGCAGTTGTGCAAGATAATTCATCCAAAACCCTAATAGTGTTTTCTAACCAGAATTCAACCGTTTCCAGATCATCTTCAGCAGTAGCCCTAAACTTTTCTGCCCCATACTTACGAATTTTATCTACTGAAGGCTTACCTGTTCTAACAAATTCAACACTTTGTGGTATCTCAGGAACCGGTTGAGGAGCAGGAGTGGGAGGTTGTTGTACAGCAGGATTTGTTCTTAAAAATTCAGTGAACCTCTCATTCATCATTTGAAAGAAGGCTTCTTTAGCCTCCTCACCTCGACCCTCAGATACGAGCCTTCTACTACTTGATGCAACTCTTTGAACTGAAGCTTGAGCATTACTCTCAGCTTCCTAAGATTCAGCTTGGTTGGACGACATTACAAAATGAAAAACATTTTTAAAATGGTCAAGAGATATCACACTATCACAAATTATATAATGGCATGTATAGCTAAACTTGTTCTTGCTACATTAGTTCGAGAATCGGCTAAACCGTAGCTCTGATACTAATAAATGTAACACCCTTAACCCATATCTGTCACCTGAACAGGGTTACAAAGCATTACTGGAGTTTATAAAACAAATACAGTTAATTCATGTCATTTACTATTCATATCCGAAACCAATCATACTCAATCATATTGTCCCTTATGTAGTCCCTCGAGGCCCAATTTATACGTTAGAAATAAGTTGGGATTAAATCAGAAACTCAGTGAATTTTTCACGAAATTTAAAAATTTTTCTTAGGTTAAGGTTCACACACCCGTGTGGGTAGGCCATGTGAGCCACGCGGCTAAATGACACGCCCGTGTCTTAGGCCGTGTGGGCATTCAATGTGAGGCACATGCCATGTTCCAGCCCATGTATGTACACGTGTAACTCTTTGACTTAGGTCACATGGCCAGCCATACGTCCGTGTGGACAATTTAATTTTTGAAAATATGTTGCAGGATTCACAAGGCCAAGACATACGCCCGTGTGCTAGGCCGTGTGTCACACACGGTTGAGACACACGCCTGTGTCTCTACCCGTGTGAGCAATTCGAAGTAGTCTATTTCTAATTTCTTAATATGCAGGGGACACACGGCCAAACCACACGCCCATGTGCATGACCGTGTGTCACACACGGCTGAGACACGCGCCTGTGTGTCTACCTATGTGGACAAAAAGAGGCCATTTTCAAGGCCACTTTTCTCACCCAAAATTGCCTTCAACCTACCATAACATTTAAGTACATTCATCAACCAAATCAAGACATTAAAACCAAGTCAAAACCAATCTTATGCATGACATATTAGCTTATATATTCAAGTGTTTTAAACTTACCACATTCACACTTATGTTCATAGGAAAATTCTATCAATTATACTAATTCAAATCCATTCATCAATTGGTTTATATACCTTCCACCATAAAACCATTTTCACACATCAAACATGATAAGGCCTTATATAATTACATCAAAATATGCTTAACACTAGCCATTCCAATGGCTAGTTACAATCAAAATATTTCATCATTTGGTCTATTTTAGCCTATACATGCCATTATATAAAAAATTAGCTTATTTCATATACCAAGAAGTTCGAGGGATAGTGTGATGTGACTCTGACCAAGTTTCAACCTTCACGAGCCTCTGAGTACTATAAAACAGAGGAAGGAAAATAGAGTAAGCATTTATTGCCTAATAAGTTCGTATAACAGGAATTTAACTTACCACTTATGTTCATTTAAGTAAACATACAAAATGCATCCAAGAAATTTGGCTAATAGCCTAAACACCCAACATCATCCAACATGTTAGTCTTTGTAATTCACACAATTGTCAAGAAACATGAATGAGCTCATCATGAAATAACTTTCATATTCATATACTTTTCTTATCATATTTCCATACAACATATATATACTTCCATAATAAATCATCTCTATCTCAGGTTCAATATAACCCATGTCAAAACTTTTCCCATTGAATTTATTTGAAATATTGATGGACACACATGTAGTACACTCAAAGTGTACAAAACTGTAATCCGTCAATTCATATTCAGGGGTACTCATTAAAGCACATAATCAGTAAGCACTCTCTCGAGCCATATAATAGGAAGCTCATGTGAGCCATGTAACAGGAAGCTTATCTAGGCTATAACAAGAAACTCATAAGAGTTTAAAATAGAAAGCTCATGTGAGCTTATCAGGTAACTCCGAAGAGTTATTATCGGGGAGCTTCATATTGCCATATAACAAGAAGTTCAAGCGAGACTATATTAGGAAGCTCACAAAGATCCTATATTGGGACACTCATAAGGAGTTGTCGTATGTCCACAATACGTGCAGGATCAATACCGATCATATAACAGGACGCTCACAAAAAGTTACGGTATGTCCACAACACATGTAGGATCAATACTGATCGAGATGCTCGTAGGAACCATGTAACGGAAAGCTCGAGAAGGCTTATAACAGGATGTTCTTTCAAGCTATGGTGTGTCCGCAACATATGCAGGACCACAACCAATACGAGATATCTTGTATCCATTGAATTGCATCTATTCAAATGAGACTTATTATTTATAGGGCATTATTGAACATGTGATCAATTTCACACATAAAAAAATTATACAATTCATAAATATACAACATTCATTTCAAACATATTAATATACATCATTTAGTTACACGAACTTACCTCGACACGTTTTCATATGCGAGAATCTACTAATCTGACACCTTTTCTTTTCCTCGGTCTAACTCCTTATTTGATCTTTCCGTATCCAATTAAGCTTGCTTGAAGTTCTTTTTCTTAGCTAAGGTTTCCATAAAAGTAATTTGGGGAAGATGATGAAAATAAGATGATATTAGGCTATTATCATCTTTAATTATTTCAAATTCCAATTTAATCCTTTTCTTTTTCTAATTTTCTATAGATAAATCATCATAAATATCTACTAACTTCTCTTAATGGTCTACTTACCATTTAAGGACCTCAAGTTTTGAATTCCATAGCTATTTGATCCCTCTAGCTACTAGAATTCAACTTTTGTATTTTATGCAATTTGGTCCTTTTATCAATTAATTATGTAATCAGTAAAATTTTTCTTAACAAAACATTTATATGTCTTTCCTATCATAATAAAGACCATGCAATAATATTAAAATGATTTTCTTTCTGACTCGAATTTGTGGTCTCGAAACTACAATTCTGATTTTACTGAATATGGGCTATTACAGGTTCGTAAATGGATGCATGATTAAGGTGGGATGTTTTGGGCATAATACGAATTATATGAAGGTGGATGATAATCCAAAGAGGATCTACCATTTTGAGTGATATTAGAGACATATCTCATATGATTTTAACTATGGTTAATTAATCAAGGCTTTCTCTAGAGCATTATAGATTAAGAGAAATTATTTTTCCAAGTTCGATAATTAACCACGAGTTGCAAGTTTTAATATAGATTGTCACATATGTGGCACTACACTAAGCCTATTGTGATAATCTAAGATATTTTGATAGAAGGACCATATTGCACTCGAAGGTTGATCATGAAAAGATTTTGTTCAAGTCACTTTAACTTTACGACAATTTAGCTGTCATGATGGGTTACTAGATCACATTATTGAACCGTAGGCATAGTTTGCTTTTGACTTAGTAAACTCTAGCCTATTGCCATTTTGTTGGGAACCTAATGAGTTACATACAATAGGATGAGGTATGAGGTTAAAACTTGGGTTTTAATTAAGTTTGAATTAATTGAATGAATGGTTGACTAAGGAAAATAATTGAATGGTTCAATTGTGGAAAGTTTGGATTTGATTTGAATATGTCCAAACTTAAATAAGGTGAATAAGAATTATGTGGAATAAATATATGAGCTTAGAAGACTCAAAATTTTATTTTTTAAATTTCGAAACATGATTTAGAATCATGTTTAGTTTTCTTAAATCGTTTAAAGAAAGATTATGAAGAAGTGTTAGATTTCCAACACCCAAGATTGAGAATGCTAATCCAATTAGACGTTCTCGGTTTCCAGAAATATAATTTTGATCAATTTTTCAAAATTTAAGATAATTCAGATATGATTTGGATAGTTAAAAATTGGACCGAAATTTGCCATGTAGACCCTTAAAGAATTCGACAAGAATAGAGACTTGGGTAAAATAACTTTTTAGCCCATTTGAATAACATAATTTTTCTACTAAGGTATTGTTGAGAATGACTCATATTTCAATCAAACTTGAGAGGTAATCTCCTAGTTAAACTCTGTTTATTTATTTCAGTCAAACTCTGATTAGTCTAGGTTATTTTAGTATTATTTGATCTACAAATTTAGCCTATAAATAGGCTCTTTTACAACCTTAGAAAATACACCCATTAAATATTAGAACTCATAATATTTTTAGAGAATTTTGTGTTTACGTTTTAAGGGTTCTTTGTTTTCAGGGTTTAGTCTTTATCTTCATCTTTTGTACTCTTTATTCTTTTGCCATTATAGTATAATTACATTTGCTAGTCAATTTCTCAATTTCTTTCACTATTTTTACTTATTCATTGCTTAATCGGGTTGAACCCCAACAAGTGGTATCAGAGTTAGTTCAAATTTTATAGATCAGCTCGTCTAGAGATGACAACAACAAGGTTTGACATTTAGAAGTTCGATGGTGTTACAAACTTCAAGCTATGGCAAGTTCGGATGATGAAAATTCTAGTTTAGACCGACCTGAAAAAGGTCATTACCGGGAAAAAGCTTGAGAGTTTAGATCAGGCAAAATGAAAAGAGTTTGATGAAAATGCCCTGTCTACAATCCAGTTGTACCTCACGAATAAGGTATTACAGGAGGAATTGAAGGAGAAAACCTCATCCGCCTTGTAGAAAAGGTTAGAATTCCTTTATGCGACTTAGTCTTTGGCTAACCATTTTGTAACATCCCGCATTAGGGCCTAGTCGGAATAGTAGTTTCGAGATCACAAATCTGACACAATAAAATTTGTTTTTATTATATTTTTATGGTCTAAAATTTCACGGGATGATTTTGTGAAAATTTCGTTCGAAATTTTTGACGTTTGGGCACTTAATTTGGTCAAAAGGACTAAATTGTAAAAAGTTCAAAAGTTGAGTTCTACATGTTAGAGATGTCTAATTGTTATGAAATTTGGAGGCCTTTAAATGGTAATTAGACCATTGAATAATTTTTTGGATAAAAATGGACATGAAATGGTTGAAAAATAATATTTTTAAGTTAGGGGCATTTCGGTAATCTAGTAATTAAAATGAATTAAAAACAAAATTAAAAGCCAAATTTTGTCTATCTTCTACCCCATGGATGAAACTTGCATGGATAAGACATATCTAGGGTTTTTCAAGCTTCCAAGCTCGATTGTAAGTCCGTTCTAGCCCAAATGATTTTTACGTTTTTGAAATCCTCGTAACAATATCTACTCATTTCTACCCATATTTTGAGCTAGGGTTTGTGTTTAAAAATTTACTCATGGATGACATGCATTTTTTTTATGCCTAATGGTAGTATATGAATGCTCGGTGTGTAATAAATGACTTTTACTAAGTGATTTTCGGTGAAATTGTCAAAAAGGACCGTTTTGTAAAAGTTACAAAATTTGTCATAAAAGTGTGATTTAGTGGAAATTAGCAGCTACTACAGTTATGAAAATGATTCAGCTCAGCTTAAAATTCAAGGAAATTGAATAAAAATCATTTTACGAGCCTAGGGGCTAAAGTGCAAATATGTGAAAGTTTAGAGGTTAAAATGTAAATTTGTAAAAGTATGATTTTTGGACCCATATGAATAATCTGACTAATTAGTAAGCTAAATGTGGTATTATAGATTAAGGAAAATGAGATTCGAACATAGATTGGAAATGAATGAGATTATGGACTAAATCAAAATATATAATCGTACTCGAACCCGAGGTAAGTTTGCTCATTCATCGAAATCATGTACAACTATGGACTAAATCAAAACATAGATTATGGACTAAATATATAGATTGGAAATGAATGAGATTATGGACTAAATCAAAACATAGATTATGGAAATGAATGAGATTCAAACAATCATTCAATCATTTCTACAACCTTATGCATGCATAGTTTGCTCATTCATCGAAATCATGTACAAATATGGATTTCAGTTTACACTCGGCACAATCATCTAAACAAAACATATCTATAGCATAACAAGCAACATCTAGAGGGAAGTGAGAAGAGTACAAAACTCACCTGAATTTCCTTATCCTCGTCAGCTTAGCTTGTCCATACACCAAAGTCTCCTTCGTCCTAGAAGCTAAACATGACAACCATATATTAGTTAAATAGAAGGCATTTGACCTAAAAATCGAGAATCCACTTTACAGAAACTTAATAAAAGATCTTACTCTCTCCCTTTTCCTTAAATCTTCGAGTACAAAAGGATAAGAAAGTTTACTAGCTCCCCTATTTCTCTACTCCAGACTTCAATTCTCATGAATGTGACTCCATGCAGTGCTTTCCTAAGTTTTCCTCTTCTTCAGAACAATTGAAGAAGACAATGCAAGTGAAAGGAAATATTTTTAGATAGAATTGAGAAGAATTTCTTTTTGTAGGAACATCCATTCTCACCTATATATAGAAATCCTATATACGATCTCCCAAACTCTTTTAGGCAATCACTGCTAATCATTATGTCTTCCACTTTGGAACCAGTCAGTTCCATCCTAACCAAACCAAAATTGAAACTTAACTATTTACCTTACAGTTACAAAATTTTCCAAAATTCTTAGTAGAATTAACCAACTCTCCACTTTACTCAATTAACTGCCAAAACTCCATTTAATTGAAGTCCATAAAGAAATCCATGTGTGAAAAATATGGTTAAAAATCAGCACAAGATATAACTTTCGTAAGAGTTTTGATTTAATCCAATGCCTTCAACACATGAAAAGTGACTTTCCTTGTTCAAAAAGTAATTTGTCTTGGGCCGAAAGAAGTCAATCTTCAAGTCTTCAATTTCAACTCAATTGGTTTTCATGTCTTAAGCTTTACTCGTCCAAATATCTTCAAAATAAGTAGCCCAATGCTTTTTCTAGAACCTGCCAACTTTTCAAATAGGAAAGTATGGCAATGAAATGGTGCTTGAAGTTGTGGCCATTGTCTTAACCATAGAAGCAACCTCAGAATTAACCTTGCATTCAAATGTGTCAACAAAGGCATAGCTATCATCAAATATATATATATATATATATATATATATATAAAAGTATCAATAAAAATACAATTATTTATAAGGGTCCATCTTTTCACTATTCTCTTATAGCCTACATACAATAAATAATTAACAAAAAATTGAATAAGGTTGTTTGGTAAGGTTTTTGTTTTCATTCTTTATATTTTTTTATGTTTTGATTGTTGTAGATAATTATCTTAATTTATTAATTCCCTTCAAAAATAATTAAATATATTATATTTCGCTTATGGATGAAAATATAAATGTAATGACTAAATGTCTGTGTAGAAGATTAGAGTTTACAAAAGATGTCCATCAATTGACCCAATGGATAAACAAATTTTAGATAAAGATAAGTGTTCAAATGTGATTTATTCCTATGCTAATATATGACAAGAAGTTACTCCATCAATTCATGCAAATTTATCAGAAGAAAGCGTTCCAAAAGTTGGCATGGAATTTAATTCGGAAAAAAGATGTTTATGATTTTTATAACAAGTATGCCAAAAAGGTGGGATCTAGTATTTGAAGAAGTAAAGGGTATTGAGATGAATATGGTGAAGGGTAAATAGGGTTTTCTGTTGTTTTTTCCAAGGTACTCGAAGAAAGGATAAACGGGACGATGATGCAAAATATCATTATCCAGAAATAAGATTCTAAGAAAGTTTCACGATTTAATGGTAAATTGCGAGTTACTAAATTTATTGTTGATCATACTCATTCATTAGCTTCTCTTTCTAAGCGCATGTTTTTGAGATCTCAAAAGACAACTAATCTTGCCCAAGCTTTTGAACTTGAAATCTCTGATAACTCAAGACTAACACCAAAAGAAAGTGTTGGATTTTTTATCTAAAAATGTTGGCGGGGTTCAGAATCTTGGTTTTATTCCTAAATACTACAATAATTACTGGCATATGAGAAAAAAAAGTTAGAGATACTGATAGTGTATTAGAATATCTACAAAATATGTAACATGATGATCCACATTTTTCTTATGCCATTCAGGTCGATCTTAATGACTTCATAACAAATATTTTCTGGACAGATGGTAGGATGAAATTAGATTATGAGTCATTTGGAGATGAGGTATGTTTTGATACTACATATAAAAAAATAAAGAGGGTAGACCTTTTTTATTATTTGTTGGTATTAACCATCATAAGAAAAATGTCATCTTTGTTGTATTATGAAACATGAAATGCGTTTATCTGGTTATTCGATTCATTTTTGAAAGCATTGTCAAAGAAAAAGCTAGTTACGATTCTTACATATCAAGATGTTGCAATGACAAAATCTCTTGCATCATAGTGGCCCAAAAAAATTCCTTGATTATGTGTGTGGCATATGTACTAGAATGCAGCTAAGCATCTTAGTGATGTATTTGAGAAATTTAGTAGTTGTGTTTATGATCATGATAAAGAGGAAAACTTTCTAAATGCATGGAATCAAATGTTTGAAAAGTATAATTTGGAGAACAACAGTTGGCTGTAAAAATATTTCGAGTTGAGAGAAAATGGGCTTTAGTTTATGGATGACAAACATCCTGTGCAGATATGTTCACTACTCAAAGGAGTGCGAGTATGAATAATCAAATAAAAATGTATATCTATTATAATTATGATTTGCTATGTTTCTTTTATCACTTTGAAAGATTTTTGGTTGATAGACACTACGAGGAATTGAAAGCTGATTACAAAGACACTTAAAGCAAGCCATCTCTCCGCACCTAGTAGAGATACTCAAACATGTAGTAGATGTGTATAGTTCGACAATTTAAAAAAAAAATTTGAATGAACTCTGGCTTACTTGGGATTGTAAGAAATTTGAATTTACTAGTATTTTATGTGCTCATGCTTTGGTGGTGATTCCATTTAAGAATATAAAACAAGTTCCAAATCAATACATACTGAAAATATGTATAAAGGAAGCAAAGATTGGAGTTACAGTGAATTCTTCCATGTCTGTTAGATCAAATGATCCTAAAGTAGATGTTGATACTCGTTATAAAGTTCTACTCAGATGATATTCTCATTTAGCAGCACTAACTGCAATGAGTGAGCAATCGCTTGATTTTCCTATGTGTTGGAAAATCGAGTTTGGAAAATGCTGTGGAAAATAAGTTTAAGGGGAAAATAAAAGTTTTTAATTTGTTTCCAAAACTAGAACTTGATTGTGATATCTAAATTAATAAACGCTTAACCAAAATTTTACCTTTTTGATTCGTTTAGGATGAACGCTCTGACCGAGTAACCTTCTCTGCTATCCTAAAGCTCATGTCTGCCGAGTGTGGGCTCGTTTCTAATCAAAAACAATTTCACAAAATAACCAAGGGGTAATTTTGTAATTTCTCTAAACTTCCAGGTAAGTTGTAAATAAGAAAAATATCTATAGAAATCTTCTGAAATAATTTCTTCACATAATTTTCTCTCTAGAACTTTCTCTTGAATTCAAGTGTGTGAAAAATAATAATCTAAGGCTCTATTTATATAAAGAGAGTTTAGAGTCTTCAACTCTGATTAAACTTAATCACTTTAATATTAAATGAATATAATACTTATCAAGATAAATATTAAATTACATTTAATATTAAATATAAAAAATTAATAAAATATTTATCTACAAGATAAATATTAAATTAAATTTAATATTAAAATAATTATTTTAATATAAAATTAAGAAATTACAGTCAGGATAAATATTAAATTAAATTTAATATTAACTTTATTAAAATAATATTATTTTTAGAATAGTTAATCTGAAATCAAATTATATAGTAGAGTCCCAGTAAGAGTGTTATTTCTCCATTACTCAACCACTGAAGGACCACCCATCAGCCACTGAAATGTCACCATGCCCGGCATTATTGTGCCTGATGGTGCCATCGCAGGTGCGACACCCTTACAACACCCCGAGCCAATTCGACTGTTGTCAATTTGGTTCAGTCTAGTGATGGTCTCGACCAGTCCGGTCCTACCACTGGTTGGACCGTTGGCTCTATTTCACATATCAGGCTCGGTTCAACCAATTGTTAGGTCTTGATCTCGATTTTGGGTTATCGAGCCCAATTTTTTATTTTAGGTCTAATTTTTAAGTTCAATTACCCATTGGGACAATTTTCTGACTTGAATATTAATTTCCAAAAAAGTCATATTTATTTTAATTAATTTGATTAATTTATTTTTACTTTATCAAAATTAATTTTCCCAAAAATCACTACGATTTTCTAAATTAATTTTTCAAAAAAATTCTTTAATTAAATTTTCTAGTTGAAAAATTCTCACGATTGCCCAATTTAATTCCACATCGAATAAATTGACTCAATTAAATTATTTCTAAAGTCGTAGAATTTTCTTCTGATTCAAATGCAGTCTGGTCGAGCTTTTGTTAAGCTAGCGGAAGGACCAATCATACATATATAATTAGGCTCTAATAATTGCAATATGTCCAGAAGCATTGTTTCGATAATTTGCAATTTAATTAATCATAGAATCAATCTACAATAAGTACCATGATTAAAAACTCCTTATTGTATACTTTTTACAAAAGTAATTCATCCAACTGCTTTATCTAATGATATCGTCATGTGTGTGTTACTCTTATATGATATCTTTGATTCGTTTGAGTTAAATTCGTTCATTCAATACAATCCTATTTTAACTCATTGCCGCCATTATGTCTTCTTAATGATTAATATGATCACTGTTAACAAATGACTGTGATAAATTGCTTGTTTGAGAACAAGGAACCCGTGACCACATTCCATATTTATCAATCCACATAATGCCAATGAGAGGTTATTGTTAACTCTTTAATCAAGTTATAAATTTCATTGTTTCTAGTAAAGCCATATCATACACAAGTCATGTACCCAACATACCGGCTATGGGTTTGATCATCTTTAAAGTATAAGCCTTCACTTTTATCAAAGCATATAAGTTATATACTCATCGTTAGTGACTAACTCAAGATTTAGGTAAATCACACCATGAACGTTAGAAGTGAATTAATTCACAAATGGATTCAAAATTAATTCAAATTGAACCCAATCCAATGTATTATTTTTCCAATGAGTACATCTATGTCTCTACTCGTGGATTCAACTACTCTAATAGTCAAGACTAACAACCTCTCTAATTGAAATTATAGACGACATAATAATTCTTCTAAGCATTTGAATAAAATGCTCACTTTGATTCTTTTACGGGATTATGGACTTGTTTAGATTATCTACTGAAGTAAGTTGTCTTTCTCGCAATGTAAACGTTCTTAGAGTGCCACTTATTATTCATTTAAACTTAGATAATCAATGATCTAATATTTATTTGTCACAATTTCGCTATGCATGCAAAACATGAAAGACAAAAACACAAAATATATAACAGTGAAATATGAAATTAAATTTATTTATTCATCGTTCAAATATATAGAAACCAATTACATATTTACTACAATATAAGCACATTTCCCAACACCATGGGGGATGGAGAAAAGACATTAAGCAAAGTTGGGGTTCGCCTTGAAGTAACTATCAATTGAAGACTCCTTGAACGCGTGTTGAAAATAAGATTTTCCAAGTGAATGAAAGTGTACAAAATGAAAAAAATAAGAACAAGGTTAAATGAATCAACTGTAAATCTAGAAGGAAAGAAAAGAGATCATCACCTTGGCCAAAAAGTTCTTAAAAAAAGCCACAATAAAGAAAAATCGATGAAATAATAAATTAGTAAAGGCTCCACAAGTTGAAGAGGTAATAACTGTAAATTCTTAATTATTTTTTATATTATTTCAAATATTTGATAGCAATCTCAAGTTGGAGCCATCAATCAAATTTGAATATTTTGACTTTTAACATCTAAATTCACACTTATAATTTAAGTTTCTTGGTCATACTTGATATTGATAAAGATTAATATCTTAATTTTGTAATTTTCTAACTTTTTTGTGCATTAATAAGAAATAGTAGAATTCTAATTTGGATATGAGCATGGTAGATTTATTACAAGTAATTCTTATAATGTTATAAACAAATATAATTTAATCTTATTTTGATTATGATATTCATTTTCTTTTTATTTATTACTAGTGTACATGTAGATATTTATTAATTCTAATGTTTAATTTTAAGTAAAATATTTTGAATAGTTAAGTTTGGTTGTAATTTATTTAAAATAATGGGTTCCATTTTTTGTGCTTGAAAAAATTACTGTTGACAATATGAATCCTTTTCTCTTATATATCTCAACAGAATAAATTACATGGCTATTTATACTAAAAGAGTAGACCTAACTAATGAAACATAATCAATAGATTAAATCAATAATCCTAATTTTAAGCTAATCTAATCCCTTAAAATTAGTAATGAGATTAGCTGAGATAAGTTGTCAACACTCTCCCTTAAGTTGGTGCATAAATGTCACACATGCCCAATTTGCAAACCAAATTATGATAGCTTCTGTTGTTAAGTCCTTTAGTAAACACATCAGCTAATTACTTGTTAGAAGCTACATGACTTAAGCCCAAGATGCCGACAGTCAACTTTTCTTTGATGAAGTGTCGATCAATTTCTATTTGCTTTGTTTGATCATGTTGTACTGGGTTTTGGGCTATAATGATGGCAACCTTGTTGTCGCAATATCAGGATAATTTTCCTTTATTTGACAACTTTAATTCATCCATAACTTTTAATAACCATAGTAGCTCACAAACACATTGAGCCACAGCTCTGTATTTTGCCTCAGCACTTGATTGAGCAACCATACTTTGCTTCTTGCTTCTCCAAATGACTAAGTTTCCTCCCACAAGTGTGCAATATCCAGATGTAGATCTCCTATCATCCAAATATCCAACCCAATCTGTATCTATAAAAGCTTCTATTTGGAGATGACCATGTTTAAAAAAGAGGAGACCTTTTCTTGGGGCAGACTTTAGGTAGCGTAAAATGTGAAAGACAGCTTGTATATAAGACTCTTGAGGTTGATTGCATATGCTATATCAGGTCTAGTGTGTGAGAGATAAATTAGTCTACCAATCAATCTTTGATATCTTTCTTTATCCACTGACTTTCCTATTCCAGCTTGCAACTTATGATTGCTTTCTAGAGGTGATTCTGCAGGTTTACATCCCATCATACCTGTCTCAATCAAGAGGTCTAGGATGTATTTTCTTTGAGATATGAAGATTCCTTTCTTTGACCTGGAAACTCCAATTCCCGAAAAATATTGTAACTTCCCTCGATCTTTTATTTCAAATTCTTAAACCAAACATTGTTTTAGTCGAGCCATTTATTCTTCATTGTCTCCTATCAACAGTATGTCATCAACATATACAATAAGCAGAGTGATCTTACCCTTGTGATGTTTCATAAAAAAGGGTATGATCAACATTTCTTTGTTGATAACAAAAAGTGATCATAGCTTTGTGAAATCTGTAAAACCATGCTCTGGGAGATTGTTTTAGTCCATACAAGGCTTTCTTCAATCTGCATACTATCCCTTGTGTCTTTGCATTATCAAATCTAGGAGGAATATCTATATATACTTCCTCTTCTAAGTCTCCATGTAGGAATGCATTCTTCACATCAAATTGTTGTAGGTTCTAGTCAAGGTTGGCTATATAAGATAACAAAATTCTGCTGGTGTTCATTTTGGCAACAGGGTTAAACGTCTCTTGATAGTCCACTCTATAAGTTTGAGTGAAGCCTTTAGCAACCAATCTGTCTTTGTACCTTTCAATCGGACCATCAAACTTGTGTTTTACAGTAAACACCCATTTGCATCCCACCAAATTCTTGTCTACTAGATGAGTCACTAGCTCCTAAGTCTCATTCTTTGTTAGCACCTTCATTTCTTCAACCACGTCTTCTTTTCACTTCGGATCTTCAAATGCTTCATGCCAACCTTGTGGAATAGACACAAATAACAAAGACAAGTCAAAGACATTATAGGGAAGGGACAATGAATCATAAGAGATAAAGTTAGACATATGATATCTAGTACAGGATCTAACACCTTTTCTTTTGGGCAATTGGTTTATCTAAATCATTAAGGGGTAACTCACCAAAAAAGGAAGATTTTTGGCACATAATAGGTTGTATGATGGTTTCTTCTATTCTAAGCCTTCTTGAATACTTCTTTAAATCTGGTTTGTCTAAACACCCAACAATCTCCTTTTAGACAATAGTCTCCCCCTAAGCAGTAGCTTCTTTTTAAACAATGGTGTTTTTTGGAAAAATAGTCTCTTCCTAAATAGTAGCTTTCTCTTGAAAGGTGATGCTTTCGGGAATAAGGTTTCAATAATGACTAAGTTAGGTATCACTTTTTCTCTCTCATTATTCTCTCCCTAAAGAGGTGATTGAGTTGTACCATAATAGGGCTCAAATTTCTCTGAATGTAACATCCATACTAACGAAAGTTCTTCGTGAAGGAGGATGATAACACTTGTAACCTTCTTATGTTGGAGAATTCCTAATGAACACACATTTAAGGGCTCTTGGATCTAATTTGCCTATTTTTCGATCTTGGACATAACAAACACATCCAAATATCCTAGGAGGAACAATATAATTATTTTACCTTGTAAAATTTCCAAAGGACTTTTAAAATTAAAGGTTCTGAGTGGCATTCTATTAATAAGGTAGGTGGCTACAAGAATTACGTTCCCCCATAATGGTTTTGGAAGGTTCATGGAAAACATAAGAGATCTAGCAACTTCTAGCAAATGCCTATTTTTCCTTGTAGCAACCCCGTTCTTTGAACTTGTATTGGAACAAGTTGTTTGATGAATTATCCCATAAGACTCCAAATAGGTATCAAAATTGTACTCTGTACCATTTCCAGTTCTAAAAAACTGTATCTTAGCATCAAATTGAGTACACGCCATTTTATGAAAATATTCGAAGCATGTAAACACATTAATTTTCAATTTTAGCAAATACACCCAAGGTATCCTATTGCACCAATCAATAAAAGTAACAAACCGCCAATTACCAGATAATGATGTATGTTGAGTTGGTCCTCAAACATCAGAATGAATAGTCATAAAAGGAGTATTACTTCTATTATTTCTCAAAGGATAAGAATTTTTAGTGTGTTTATCAAACTCACAAGTTTCACAAAATAATGAATCCAACTGAGCCTTTGAAAATAATCCGAGATATAACTTTTCCATAACAAAAAATGATGGGTGTCTTAACCGCTTATGCCGCTTTATTATTTCTTGGTTGGTAACCTTATTACCTCCAAAAAAGGCTTAAACAGATTCACTATTGCTCTCCAACATATATAAGCCATAATGCAATCTACCATTGCCAATCTTCTTCCCTGTCTGAAGGTCCTGGAATACACAATGATAAGGAAAAAATTCAATTTTTCATTTTTAGGTATTTGTGATGGCACTAACAGATAAAAGGTTAACTGAAAAACGAGGAACATGTAGTACAAAGGATAGTTTAATATTGGGTGTACAATTGAGAGAATTTGGTCCAGTTACAGGAGTAAAAGACCCATCGGCCATCCTAACAGTTTCTTTTGTTTGACTTGGGAAGTAGTTTAAAAAACTTTTAGAGGAACCTGTCATGCGTTTATTCTCACTAGAATAAATAATCCATGAGTCAGTATTAATATGAGTATTAAAGACATTACTTGACTTTACAAAATTGGATGTTGGATTCTTTTTAATTCTGCCATTTTTTTTATACAAAAAAGTTGCACCACAAGAGCTAATAACAACAAGGAAAACTAGAAAAAAACCAACAAAGCCAACGGTGGTGGTCAAAGAATCAAAACCGACGGATATAAGCAAGTATACTGAAGTTGTAGGTGGTACGAGCTATCCATGTGCAGGAAGTTTGGTCACCAAATTTTGAGGTTTTTCCGGAGATGAGGCTACAACTCTATTGAAGGGGGCGGTGAGAGAAAAAAAAGGTCGAAAAATGGAGAGTACCAAATTAGATTTTCTAAGGTTTGGGAATTTTGAAAAAATAAGCTCTCTAAATCTGGATTCTCAAGCTCTTGATACCATATTGATAATATGAATCCTTTTCTCTTGTATATCTCAACAAAAAAAATTACATGGCTATTTATACTAAAAGAGTAGACCTAAGGAAACATAATCAATACATTAAATCAATAATCCTAATTTTAAGTTAATCTAATCCCTAAAAATAAGTAATGAGTTTAGCTGAGATAAACTATCAACAACTACTTTATCAAGATAAATTACTATATGTTTAATGCATAAATGAGTCATTTTAAAGTTTAGAATTTAGAAAAAGGTTGTAACAACCCGTTTTTGGGTGAAATTGGAATAATGGTTTCAGGACCACAAATCCGAAGTAGAAATGTTAATTTTATTATTTCTTTAAGGTCTACAATATGGTTGAATGATTGTGTGGAAATTTCGTTAAGAAATGTTATCGACAGAGTGTCCAATTTGACTAATAAGACTAAATTGCAATAGGTGCAAAATATGTGTTCTAGAAGCTAGAGGTGTCTAATTGCTATGAAATTTTAAATTGGAGGTCCTTAAATGATAATTAGATCATTATAATCTAAGTTGGACAAAAATGGACATGGTTAGGTGAAATTTCAAAGTTTAACGTTAAGGGCATTTTGGTCATTTGGTTAATAAAGACAAATAAAACAAATAAAAGATGTCATCTTGTCAATTTTATCCTCCTTGTGCCAAAATTTCAAGGGTCACCATAGCTAGGGTTTTGGCCAAGCTTCCAAGCTCGATTGTAAGTCTGCCTTTGTCTCGTTTTTAATGATTTTTATGTTTTTGAAGTTGTCTCAACCTAATCTAGCTATTTCAAGGACTAATTTGAAAGAAAATCAAAGTCTAAAATTTTACCCATGTTAAATATTTGTGTATTTTGATGTTTAATGGTAGAAAATGCATGTTTGATGTTAGATAAACAACATTTACCAAGTGATTTTTGATGAAAATGTCAAATAGGGACTTATTTGTAAAATTTATAAAATGTGTGTAAAAATGTGAATAAATAAAAAATGTGGGCTGTTATGAGCAATGAATAGGTTTGGCTAGGCTTGGGTGTGATGAAATTGAATGAAAATCATTTTATGAGCCTAGAGACTAAAATGTAAAAAGTTGAAAAGTTAGGGGCAAAATTATAATTTTTACCATAAGGTGTTTTTGGGATTATATTGAGTAATGTGATGTTAAATTTGATATTATAGATCAAGAAAGACAAGGTTCTGATCTAGACCGGGGAAAGAACAAGGTTGTGGACTAAATCGAACTATTAGCCATTTTGTACTGAGGTAAGTTTGTATGTTAAAAATAAGCTTTAGAATAAGTGTACTTAAATGATTTAATATTACTTGAATTGTATGTTTGATTATGTAAATGAGTATAATTTTACGAACGAGTTTGATGATGATTCAGCAAGTAAGAAGTCCCGTTGAACCTTAGGAATAAATTAGGATACAAGTGACATGTCACTAGGGTCATTATGTATTATGTGATTATATGATTCGGGTGCTGGTCTTGTACGTCCTACCGGTGGCTGAGTATACCGACATATGTTACCGATACTTGATAGCTTGTGTGAATAACACCTCGTAGCTATGTCTTGATGACAGCTTGTATGAGCAAGCCCGTCAATAGCTTGAGAGCGAGCGATTATGTGATATGAGATTGAGGTAGCATTGGCTATGTATGTGGCACTTAGTGTGCAAAAATCCCGAGTATCCGACATTATTATTTCTAGTGGTTCACGGGTATGTCAAAGATGAGAATATGTGTAAATTCTTTTCTAGATGGTTTAGGTATGTACATAAAGCCCATGTTTATTAAATGTTTGAAACGATGAATATGAGGTAAGTTTTATGGTGGAATGAGTTATGATCATGAGACTTTGGTAAATTTACATTTAATTACGTTATAATATTTAAATGTTATATGCATGATAAGATTGCTTATTTCTTGCATACGAGCTTACTAAGCTATATAGCTTACTCCATTTATTTTTCATATTTTATAGTGTCGCCAAGCTAACTCAGATCGGAGATCGTCAGAGATTCGAATCACACTATCAAACTCTCATTTTTGGGTATTGATGATCTTAGTATTTTAGAAGTATGGCATGTATAGGGACTTGGTCATTTTGTTATATATGTCATTTGATTTGGCCAAATGTATTGACTTGTAATTGTCAAAGGCTTGTTTTGATATTTGGCCATGCAAATTGGCTTATTTTGGCTAACGCGGTTGTAAGCCTAAGTATATTCATATATGTGCCAATGTCTTTGGTGATATGGTCATGGTATGCTTGGTGAATGATGGAATTTAATTCATAGCATGAATGTGAAATGATTGGAAATGTGATCTATTGATGAGATGATAAATCTGTGCACAATTAGGTGTCTTGAAGGTAGTAAATTAAGGCTTAATGAATGTGAAATTTGTATGATTGATTTAGGGCATAATAAATGTTGTGAGTATGATAGATGCTGCTATTGTATTGGCATGTATTGGTCATAATTGTGGGTGTTTTGGTTGCCTAAGTATATTATGTTTTGTGCCATTGAGTTGGTGAATTTGTTTGTGTGAGTGAGGGTGGCAAATGGCTAGGTAAATAGCCTTTATATTGTCCACACGGATGTGTGTCTAGGTCATGTGTGACACACGGTTTGCCCCATGGGCATGTGTTTTGGTAGTGTGTCCCTTGCACTTAAATTTTGAGGAACAAAATGCTCAGAATTGAGCACACGAGCAGAGACATGGGCATGTGTCTCAGCCATGTGGATGACATGACCTCAGGCAAGGGGGTGGGTCCTAGGCTTGTGAAGCCTGCACCTATTTTATGAAAATTTAATTAACCACACAGCCTAGCACACGGAGTGTGACTTGGCCGTGTGACATCAATTTGTTGACGAGTTACAAGTCAGAGAGTTACACAGGGTCAGGGCACGGGCGTGTGTGACCACACGGCTTGATCACACGGGCGTGTGACCTCTATTTATAGCAAAAATTTTCTAAGTTTTGTGAAAATTTTCTAAGTGCTCGGTTTAGTCCCGAACCACTTTCAAAGCATGTTTTGGGCCTCGTAGGCTCGTATTAGAGACTTTATGATTAATTGCAAATGGTTTTAATTTGGATGCAAATTTATGGCTCAGAATTGTATGATTGGTTGTGTTGCAAGTCCGGTAATGTCTCGTATTCTGTTCCAACGTTGAATACGGGTAAGGGGTGTTACAAGGGTAACAACTACAACTTGTATATTGCAAATGTAATTTATCTTCATTCATTCCTCCATCGGTTTGTTTCATTTCCTATAATTCAAGTTTGATGATAATTAGTACGGGAAGACATAGTAAAAATTGATAATTAAGGAGAACTATGTAACATGCTTGACATATCTATGTAAGTGAGATTTCTTCTATGGGATTTGGAAATCTTCTCCCACATTTTCAACTTGTTGACTTGTCATACCAACATTTGAATGAATGAGCTGTCGAGTTGAAATGGAGGAAATACACAACTAGATCAGAAATAATCAATTTATATTAGTCTACTGTTAGATTATAATAAATTTGCATACAATCGACAATGATTACCTTATTAATTTGGTCCAAAAGGAATCGACCTTCATCGTTGTATGATCTTGTGTGCAAACGTGCAATAGTAACAAGTTGCTTCCATTCTTCAAATTGAAGTCATTTAAATCAGTTTCAAACATTTATGATTAGCCTCTTAATTTTTGAATAATCTTTTCAACCTTTAGATAGCCATCGTCCTTAAAAAAAAAAAACAAATTAGATTGTGTTAGAATAATCTTCTCAACCTTTAGATAGCTTTCATCCTAAGAAAAGTAACCTCAAAATTTATATGGAATAATTGATGGGTGGTGTAATCGAGAATGCGATTTGCTATGCCATAAAGAATGATAAAGAAAGCATGTCCAGAAATGTTTGCAGCTTTTATTGTAAGCTTATACCTTGGTAGAAGCAGTTGGATTTGTTCAATACAATTTTTGCAACTGTATGTTCCATCAAAATTTGTCACTTTATTCTGATGAATGGGGCACAATATGTAATACCAGTCGAAAGTAGTATCAATCACCATTATTGTAGTAAGAATTGATAACCTTTTAACCTAGTGAAACAATTCGCTAATTATACTAATTTTAGTGTATATTGTAGTGAATTATATAAATCATACAAAATATTTATAAATGTAAAATGTTGGTATTATTGATTTGTATAACGAAGGTCATACAACTTAATATAGAAACAATTCATTAAATAGTTTTGCATGGCGTTCTTGTAGTAGTTCTATATAGGTATCTATTTGAGAATTAAATTTTGCTGAAGTGGCTATTGTGTCATCCTTATAAATTTTTAGTATTAACTAATAAGATTCAAATTATTTTTCTTTTCCGAATATTGGATTGGTGTTCATATAACTCCATGTATTTATTTATTTATTTCTTGAAGGTGTATTCTTTCGCGTCTTTGCCATCTTTCAAGTTGGCATGATTGACTTTGTTGAGTAAATTGATAAAAATAAGAATGGAATAAAGAATGAATTAGACATGCATGTTAATTTTTTTTAATGCTTCATATGTTAGTAATTGAGTTTTGATAGAGTAAGTAAATTTACATTGAATGATAATTTCTGGATGGACGAGTCTTACGTGTAAAATAATTAATGTAATTGTGCAAGTGTACACGTCATGAAATAGTAACAAGTAGCAAATTAATTTTTGGATTAATGAATTTTGTGAAATTAGGAATTATTATGGTTCAGAAACTAAATTGCATAAGGGATAAAAGTTTATTTATAAATTGAAATAAACTAAAAGGACTAAAATATAAATTAAGAAATTATTTAGTGTGGTGGACGACACTAATAATGTATGATGTATATACATATTACTTAATATATATATGTATGTTATAGTAAATGATATAAAATGTATGTAAATTATATTACACAATAATAGTTATAATAATAGAAGCATATAATAAAAGAAAGAATAAAGAAATAGAAAGGGGAATGCATGCAAATTAAAGAAAACAAAAGAAAGAAACAAACAAAAGAGGCCGATGGCTCCAAGGGTTTCCGACTTCCGAATTTCAATTGGTTAGTCAATTTAATCCCTTATACTTGTAATTTTACGTTTTTGGAATCCCGATACTTAGGGCTACCTGACCCATATTGTAATTTTTAGTATTGTTCAAGATTTTAGATGTTGACATTGTTGAATAGTTTAAGTATTAGGGATTAAATAGATAGATTTTTAAGTTAGAAACGGAAAAGGACTAAATTGTTGATTGTCAACAATAGGGACTAAATTATGAAAAAATTAAAATTAAGGGGTTGAATTGGAGAAGAGGAAGCAAAATATGGTCTAGAGTGAAATTAGTATAAAAATATGAAGTTAAATGTAAAGGTTAAAATTAATCTCGGTTTAGGGACTAAGTTGAAGAATAAGCAAAATATAATGTGAAGATATAAAATTAATGTGAAATTGAAATGTGTAATATTAATTTGATTTAATCATTTTATTCCGTAGCTAACGTCGTACCGAAATCCTCGAGTAAAAAAGGGAAGGATAAAATCGACGTCGAATAGCTTGAAAATCACGGTTTGTGTTTCTATAATCTGAATTAAATAGTACATTATTGCATATATAATTGTTTGCATATCGTAAGCATTTGAGGTGGGTACTTTGGTACATTGGGATTGAATTAAATTCATAATTGAAATGAAATGGATTGATTTAATATATTATGAAATATATTGATTATGAATATATGTGTATTGAAAAAAATGTGATTATTATCAAATTGAATATATGCTTGTATGTGATTATATACATTCATGAAATTGAGACATTGGTTGTATTGAAAAGTGAAACGAATCCCTATTAAATGTATCAGGCTGAGTCAGATATATATGGCATGCCATAGGATAGGAAGAGTTCAGGGATTACTTCGACCTCGAGTCGATGAGGCATTGGGTGCCAATTTGCTTCAGTTTAACCGATAATACACTGGGTGTCAATTTATATAGCACTGGGCGTAGTTATTACTTCAGATTTATTCAGTGAGCCACTGGGTGCAAAATTGATGTGTTGGTTGGATCCATGTATTCGTCCAAGTTTGTGTCGTGTTAATAGGGGAAAGTAAAATAAAAATTTATGTGATTGATATTGAACTGACAAATATGAGAAATGAATATGAGATGAGAAAATATTGAAATGACAAATATAGAAATGATTATGAGATGAGAAATAAGATGTAAAATGATGAATTGAGATGTGAAACTTGAATGAATTCAAGTATTGATCAAAGATATGAATCATGCCATTGTAGGAGTTGATGGATTCAAATGTTAAACGAAATGCCAGTGATATATATATATTTGAATATGTGAAATCTTAGTAGATGTGAATAATGAATAAGCAAGAATTATATTATTGAATTGAAACTTTTGAACATAGATTACTTGTTCCCTATTGCATATTAAATACTTACATCAAGTTTATATTATTCAGATTATAGAAATACCACTAAGTTTTACTCAACGTGCGATTTTATTTTTCGTGCGCAGGCTAGGTACTGTTCGAATTATCGCTGACTCAATATCAAATCACAAATCCCGAGCTCAAGTGTGGTGATATTTCATTTTGAAATGGCATGTACCTAGGGAGTCTTTTATTGATATTGTTTATAAGATGTTGTTAACTTAGCTACTAGTGAAATGATGGTTAAATGTGTATATGGTTGTGGTTGAGGCTATGTTGGTATGCTAGTCTAGTTTGTATTTTGGTATGTGATAGCTTAAACTTTGGTAGTTTAGTATAATGCTTGGTATGTTCTTAGCTTTATATTTGGTAACTTTAGAAGTTTGAAAGTTAGTTCAAATATGGTAAGTGTGATATGAATGACAATCTTGAATGTTTGATGTGTTGTTGATGTATTTGAACATATAAAATGTGGTACCAATGAGGGTGCATTGGTTATGCATATTAGGTGATGAATTTGGTGTATTTTTGGCTTGTTTAATCATGTTTTGAATAGGTTAAACGATTGGTAATTGAGTTGCTTAGTGCCTAAGTAAATAGAAAATGGTAAACTTGAGTTTTAAGGTACTTTTGGGTGCACACGGGCGTGTGTCACACACGGGCAACACACATGGGCGTGTGACCTAAGTCAGAGAGTTAAATAGCCTGGCCACACGGGTGTGTGACCCTTGAAATCAAAATTTTTTTAATTATTTTCTATACTTACAGAATTGTTTCAAATTAGCCATTGCCTAATTTTGAACTACTTTTAGGGTCTCATAGACTCGAAATAGGGGATGTAAGAGTAATTTTTATTCTATATTGGGGTGGATCAGCAAACCTAAATTAAGTGCATTCCACTAACATCATCGAAGATAAATTAAAAAGATAATCGTAGATAGAGTATGGACTAATACTCTGATGCTAATAATTAGAATAGTCTTTTATGTATCCAAATTATGACATTCTAGAAAGGATAAATAGTGATAAAAGTGTAGATAGCAAAAGACCAAGTTTAGAAATGCATAGCATAATTTATTATTTGAATGTATAAGAATCTAGCATGAAAGTATTAGATTGTCGTGACCTGCTCTTGCATATTATAATGTTATTAGTTAGTTTATATGTTGATTATGATTGAGTTAATTGTTTGATTCATTAGTAATACTCATGACCCTTATCTGACAACAGAGAGGGGTTAGGGGTGTTACATAGTAGGTTATTCATCTTCTGCATCAGGATTTAATAACAGTTCCTTAGGAAAAATAGGAAATGGTGGCATTGGGCGTGAGAAGTTCTTTTGCAAGGATTTACAAATAGAAACATCATGTTGGCGAACATATCCCCAAAATATGGCCATCTCTTCTTGAGCTTTGCCAAAGTCAGTGACAAGCATTTTCTAATGCTTTTCCAACATACACAATTGTTGTTTCAAACTCTCTACAGCTTCAATCATTCGCTGCTCAAACTCAATGTGAGAAGTCGAGGGGGAAGTAGAAGTAGTCCTAAGGGAAGAAGATAGAGGTGTGCCAGTTTGCCTTGGCATTTCCTCGCCAGCCAGTTTTTATGCAATGAGCTTAGTAATATCCCCTTTTGTTCAGAAGGTGGTCTTCATTTGATGATACGGGAACCTTGACTCATTGGCATAATGCAATAATCAGTGAGGGAAAATTTAAAGTGCCAATATTCTTTTTGATACAACGATGAATCTCACGAAAGATAATTTTGCCAACATTAATCTTTTGGCCCACCATTATGGAGTGGAGAAGCAGTAATCGATCCTTAGAGATTGTAGCATTATGTGTAGAAGGAATAAGACGAGTTTTCAAGAAATGGTACCAAATCTTGCATTGAGGCTTTAATGAGACTCTGTCGATGGTGTAATTGTAATTTCTTGAGATCAACGATTGTGTACCTTCCACACAAACATTAGTGAGGACCTCGGCTAAGCGCTCTAGGGACATTGTCTTCACAAAATTAGCATGCTCGTCAAGACCTTTAGACAATCCATATTGGGCATTGATGGAGTTCTCACCAAATAGAACTAAGGCGCCACAGACATATATAAATGCATTTTCAGGAGAAGTAATGTGGGCATAAAACTCTTTCACTACCTTTGGGAAGACAATTGCTGATATGGCCTCTGTATACCCCATGAAGGGATCATCCTGAAAAAGGAATCCTTTTTCCATGCAGAATGGTTGTTTGGAAATATTTTTGTGATATTTTTCTTTAGTAAGTTTACAAAAGAAGGTGCGTGGAAAGGCAGAGGTCGAAATAGAAGCTACTTGGGAAGCCATTGAAGGGAAAATAGAAAGCTTGAAAATGAAAAATACTAGATTTTATTGCGGTTATAAATGGAACAGTGAGTAAAAATAGAAAACGAAGCGGGATGAAAATGTGGAAAGAAACTGAATCGGCTAGGTTAAAATGTGAGAGAGAAGCAACTGTGACGTTTGTGATAAGATGAGCCTTAATCATAGGTTTATAAGGCAAAACATTTGACATTTACCAGAAAAGAAAATGTAATTAGCACAAATTTGTGAGAATTAAAAGGATTTGGGCTAATGGCTTTAATTTGTATGTATTTTGGCCGAAGGGAAAACTTGCAACAAGAGAAAATAAATAGTTAAATAAATTTATAGGGTAAAAAATAAGAAAAAGTAAAAATAAAATAAACAAAGAAATTTTCTGAAAAAAAAAAACAATTATTAAGTATTTCAAAGAGAAATAAATTTTTTGTCGTGCATTATAGGAGCTCCAAAATAATGTTTCAGGCGTTGACCATTGACTTTGAAAGTGGATCTTGTTTTTCCATATTTAACATCGACAGCTCCATGAGGGTATATACGCTCGACTTCAAATGGTCCAAACCATCTTGACTTTAATTTTCCAAGAAATAGTTTAAGTCTAGAATTGAAGAGCAAAACTTGTTGTCTAGGAACAAATTATTGTGGCAAAATTTTCTTGCCATGCCAGCACTTTGTCTTTTCTTTGTATAGTCTTGCATTCTCATAAGCTTGAGCTCGAAATTCATCCTTCTCATTAAGCTTTAGTAAGCAATGATTGGCAGTAGCACCCCAGTCCATGTTTATTTTCTTGATTGCCAAAAATGCTTTGTGTTCTAGCTCAACTGGAAAATGACATGGTTTACCATAGACAAGCTTGAAAGGTGAGATTCCCAACGGTGTCTTGAAAGCTATGCGATAACCCCACAAGGCTTCATCCAACCTCGCTGACCAATCCTTGCAGTTAGCATTCACAATTTTCTCCAGAATTTCCTTGATTTATCTATTGAAAATTTCAGCTTGTCCATTTGTCTGTGGGTGGTATGTCGTGGCAACTTTATGTTTATACCCCATATCTATTGAAAAAGTTGGCAACTAATTTGCAGTTAAAATGTGAACCTTCACCACTAATTAAGGCACAATGGGTACCAAACTTGGTAAAAATATTTGTATACAGGAGTCTCAAAATTGATTTGGCATCATTTGTAGGTAAAGCCACAACTTCAACCCATTTAGAGACACAATCCATAGTGAAAAGAATGTAGATTTTTCCCCATGATGGTGGAAATAGAACCATGAAATGAATTCCCCATACATCAAATAATTCCACCTCTAAAATATTTTGCAATGGCATTTCGTATCTCCTTGATAAGTTACCAGTTCTTTGATAGAGGTTACATCTTTGACAGAAACTCATGAGCATCTTTAAACATTGTGGACGAATAGAAACAGATTGTAGAACCTTTGCAGCAGTTCGCATGCTTCCAAAATGTCTGCCATAAGGTGCAAAAAGGCAGTGATACAGGACACTTTGAATTTCACCATTCGGAATACATCTTCGAATTACTTGATCTGCACACTGCTTGAATAAAAATGGCTCATCCCAACAATATTGCTTGACATCGTGAAGGAATTTTCTTTGTCCTTGATGATTGAACGTAGGTGGCAGCAACCCACTGACTAGAAAGTAAACAATATCAGCATACCATGGCAATTCCATAACCAACAATAACTGATCATCAAGGAATTCGTCTTTAATCATTTGACTATCACCATAAATATTCCCTACTTCCAGTTGTGACAAGGGATCAACCACTTGATTTTCAGTGCCTTTCCTATCTTTGATTTCCAAACCAAATTCCTACAGCAACAATATCCATCTAATGAGCCTGGGTTTGGTCTTTTTTTTTAATCACTAAGTATTTGATGGAAGAATGGTTTGTATAAATTGAGACCTTCGTGCCCACTAAATAAGCTTTGAAATTTTCAAAGGCAAACACTACTACTAACAATTCTTTCTTCGTGGTGGTGTAATTGAGTTGTGAATCTGTCATCGTGCAACTGGCATAATATATAGCATGAAAGATCCTAGCTTTTCTTTTCCCCAACACTGCTCCGTCAGTAAATTCACTTTCATCACACATTAGTTCGAATGGTAGAGTCCAGTTTGGTGTAGTGAGTATATGTGCTATAATTAATCGCTCCTTTAACTCTTCAAATGCTTTTGAGCATAACTCGTTAAAATGAAATGGTTTTTTTTCTCTAACAATTGACATAGAGGTTTGGATATCTTAGAAAAATCTTTGATGAAGCGACGGTAAAATCCAGCATGACCCAAGAAGCTTTTAATTCCTTTTACTAAAGTAGGTTGTAGCAACTTTTTAATCAATTCTATTTTTGCTTTGCCAACGACAATTCTTTGCTGTGAAATCTTGTAGCCCAAAACAATGCCTTCACAAACCATTAAGTGGCATTTTTCCCAATTTAGTACTAGATTTGTTTCTTGACATCGACAAAGTCCTAACTTTAAAGTTTTTAAGCAATCTTCAAAAGTGTCGCCAAGCATTGAGAAATCATCCATGAATACTTCAAGGAACTTCTCCACCATGGTGGAAAATATTACCATCATGCAACGCTGAAAGATTGTCGGGGCATTACATAACCCAAATGGCATTCTTCTGAAAGCAAATGTTCCATAAGGATAGGTGAATGCAGTCTTTTCTTGATCAGTAAGAGATATGGAAATTTGATTGTACCCTGAGTAGCCATCTAAAAAACAATAGAAGACTTTCCCTGCTAGTTTTCCTAACATTTGATCTATAAAAGGCAAAGGGAAATGGTTATTATTCGTTGCTTTGTTGAGTTTTCGATAATCCATACAAGCTCTCCAACCTATAACCGTACGTGTGGGAATGAGTTTGTTGTTATCATTGCTGACTACTGTAACTCCTCCTTTCTTGAGTACACACTGAATAGGGCTCACCCAAGAACTATCAAAAATCAGGTATATAATTCTAACATCCAACCATTTGATAATCTCTTTCTTAACTATGTCTTTTATGACAGGATTCAATCTCCTTTGATGTTCAATAGATTTGCCATGGTAATATTCAAGTATTATTTTGTGCATGAAAATTGCTGGGCTAATTCTTTTGATATCCGCAATTGACCATCCTAAAGCTTTCTTGGATTTTTTAAGACCTTCAGTAATTGCATCTCCTCATCTATTGTAAGCTCAGTAGAGATAACTACAAGTAGTGTATCATCCTCGTCTATTGTAAGCTCAGTAGAGATAACTACATGTAGTGTACCATTATCTCCCAAGTAAGCGTACTTTAGATGCACTGGTAATGGCTTCAATTTCAGCATAGGTGGATCTTCTATTGATGAGTGAGGAGGGTTGAAAGATCAATATGATAAGTCTAATGATTCAAAGCTCCTCCTAAATCCATTTCCAGATTACTGAATTTCCATCAGTTCTCTAGATTCTTTAGCCAATTATGTTTTAGTTAATTCAACAGAGTTTACAATAGAATTGTGGTGCATATGTCCTGCAAATTCTTCTTGAAATACAACGTCAACAAATTCAACAACATAGCATTCTTCATCTGGGTCTGCACACTTTAAAGCATCAAACACCTTAAATGTTAATTGCTGATCATTAATTCTCATGGTTAACTCACCTTTCTTTACATCAATCAATGTTCTACCAGTTGCTAAGAAAGGTCGTCCAAGTATTATAGGTACCTCTTTATCTGCTTCAGATTCTAGTATAATAAAATATGCTGGAAAGGTGAACTTGTCAACTCTTACCAGTTCATCTTTAGTTTTACCATCTAGATGGACATATGATCTATCAGCTAATTATAGTGTGACTATAGTAGGTCTTCCCTTTCTTATCCCAAGTTTCTTGAAAATAGACATATGCATTAGATTGATACTTGCACCTAAATCGCATAATGCTTTCCAATCGAGCAGGGTATACTGAAACTCCCTGGATCTTTTAATTTTGGTGGCAGTCTATTCTTCAGCATTGTTATGCACCTTTCAGTAAGTGCAATGGTTTTTAACTTCCCTAACCTTCTCTTCTTGGATAGGATATCTTTCATGAATTTCACATAGTTAAGAATTTTTTCTAATGATTCCACCAAAGGTATGTTGATGTGTAATTGCTTCAAGACCTCTAGAAATTTTTTAAATTGAGCATCTTGTTTCGACTTTTGGAAATGCTGGGGAAAGGTGGTGGTGGCCTTATTTCCATTTGTTAAGGTTGCTTTGCCATGACATTTGTATTGGCTTTGCAAGATGAATTTGCTTCTGTATGCTTCTGTTTATTCCTATCCTTTTTTGTTTGTTCCACTACTGACTCAAAAGTGAACTTTCCTCCTCAATAATGGCATTAGTCACAACTCCTTGTAGCTGAGTGCTACTCCGAAATGTTATGGCCTTATATTGTTCTTTCCTTGAGATCGAGAACTTTATGTGTCACTAGGGAATGCTCCTTGTTGTCTGGAACTTATTGTATTGGCAACTTATTCCGTTTGTTTTTTCAGAGCTCTTAAGTAAGTTGTCAGGCTTTAAATAATTGCATCATTCTTTGCCATATACTCCTTTAATAGAGCTTCCATAGTTGATGTTGAAGAGGACGACCTTTTTTTCACATTTTTCCACAACATTGGTTGACTGTATCCAGGTGGTACGCTAGCCACATTCTTTCGATTAACATTGCTGGCATTTCCCAGTCCCTGATTACTCTAGCTGAAATTTGGATGTTGTTTCCACCTTAGATTGTATGTGTTGGAGTAGGGATTGTTTTTGCTACGATAAAATTCCCTATGTAATACGCAAAGGAAGGATTGGATGGGCATTCATAAAAAACACGATCTTCTCCATAATATACACATGCTAAATCTGCAACCTTCATCTCCTGCACTATAGAGGGTCTTTTCAGAGTTTTAATCATATTTGTTAAAGATGATACCTGAGCTGTTAACGATGTGATCGCCTCAAGTTCCATTGTTCCAGCAACTCTTCTACCAATACAAACTCTGTTAGTAGGGTATTGATAATCATTATTTGCTATTCTTTCCAAAATTTCATATGCTTCAGTGTAGGATTTTTCAAGTAATGTCCCATTAGCAAATGCATCCACCACCATTCAGGTATGAGCATGTAATCCATTGTAGAACATTTTCATCTGTGTCCAATGCTGAAAACCATGCATCGGGCATTTTCTAATTAGTTCCTTGAAACGTTCCCAAGCTTCATATAATGTCTCATCTTTAGATTGCTTAAACGATGTAATGTCAGTCCTAAGCTTAGTATTCATGTTGGGAGGATTGTACTTAAGCAGAAATCTCTGAAACAGTTTATTCCAAGATGCCATCATACCTGATGGTAACGCATTCAACCATGATCTGACACGATCTCACAATGAATAAGGGAACAATTTTAATCTAAGGGCATATTTAGGAGCACTTTATTGCTTGAATGAGTCACAAACTTCAAAAAAAAAAAATCTTAAGTGCAATTTGGGATCTTCAGTAGGTAGACCACTAAACTGCCCTACTGTTTGCAACATCTAAAACATTACTAGCTTTAATTCAAAGTGTTAAGCTTGAATATGTGGCCTAACAATTCCTGGATTTAAATCATCCAAAATAGACACTACATATTCTCTTATGGGTCTGTCTTTGTCATCTATAATTTGAGGAATATCAGCATTCCTTTCATTCTGGAGTACCTAATCTTCTCTGATAGGATCATTTATAATCCTCTCCATTTCTATTAACTCTTTTCTTTTTCGACTTAATGTCCTTTCAATTTCAGGATCAAAACAATATTATGTATCCTCTTGAATACTTCTTCTCATGCACTAATACAAACTTGAAAAATCAAATAAAATACTAATTAACTGCTATAACAAAAATAACAAGAATAATAAAAAAATCAACTTTTCACCAAAGCTGCCAATACCTGGCAACGACGTCAAAACCTTGTTGCGTATAAAATAACTAATGCAATTGTGCAAGTGTAGACGTCATTCAAGTAATAAAGTGATAAGTAAGTATTGTCTCCATAAGGATCAGAAATTGGTAAGAAATTGAGTATGTTATTATAATACTTAGAGGTGTGCATGGGCCGGGCCGAGCCAGGCTGAACTAAAAATTTAGGCCCATTTGCTAGGCCCGAAAAAATAGGCCTAACATTTTTTCCAAACCTAACCCGGATCAAAATGTTAAAACTTGGGCCCGACCCAACTTACCCATATTAATTTTTATATTATTTTTATATAATTTTAAAAAATATATAATACATCAAAAATACTAAAACCAACAAAATAAATATTTCCAAAAAATTGAAAATAAATTTTAAAAAATATGTATACTTAAATAACACTATGATAGATGCAACTTAACAAGCAAATACCTCTAAAATAATGACAAAATTAACAAATGTTTTTAAAATAATAACAAAATTAACAATAAAATAATTTTTATACAATATCCAAACAATAACAACAAAAAAGTAGCAACATAATAGTAAAATGGTAGCAAAATAGGGAGAAAATAATAAGAAAATAATATAAAAAATAGATTTTTTGTTCTTTAGTGAATTTGAGCCAGGCCGAGCAAAAAATGACTTACCTGAGGCCCGACCCCTTTTTAAACAGGCCCTATTTTTCGGGCCTATATTTTTGCCCAAACCCTCCCACATTTCGGGCACGCCTTCAGGCCGAGCCAGATGGCCTTACCCATGAATAGGTCTAATAATACTATTAATTATACCAACATATCAGGAATTAATCTCAGAGTGAATAAGAAACTAGAATAATGAATTATTGAAATTAAATGATAAAGAACAAAGAATTGATATGGAAAATAAAATGATGTGGCAATTCACAGAGAATATCAAGAGTATTTCTATTGTTGAATGAAAAGGGTTGGAATTATTCAGGAGAAATGTTCATATCAAGATAATGCCATGGAAAAATATTGTCTAATATATTGCCCAGAGATTCGTTAGTATGACCTGCCTCTTTCAATAGCTAGATCTTAAGCTAAAAATCTAAGTTCATGTACGTCTACAGAACTTGGGATTGGTCATTGCAATGAACATTGTCTCTGTACAACTTACAACATCTATGTCTAGAGAGCTACGAATATTCTATCGAGTATTTGCTTGCATCAGATGATTCAAAATCTAGTGTTCTTAACCATTTCAGAATTAAAAACACCTAAGAACTGCAAGAAGTTAATTATACACTCCATTTTCTCTTTTATCTTCAGATTGTATGCGAATCCAAGATAGATTTCTCTTGCCCTTCCTCACGTCTGTATTCTTCTCTCTTCTAAGTTGCTACACTTTCTTTCTCTAGAATTCTCCAATGGAGTTCTTCTTTGCGCAGAGAGAGAGAGAGAGAGAGAGAGAGAGAGAGAGAGAGAATTGATGTCACTATTCTCTTTCTCACGTTGATTGTCCTCTCTTTTTTCTTTTTCTCTATCATTTTTCTATTTGGTAGACCCGTCCCACCTTAGCACACATTTTTAATTCCTTTTTTCAAGTTGGTTTTTCTGGTACACGTCCAAATGGCTGAGAGTGACGTGGATAGAGTGCTGAGTCATCTTCCCGGAATTGCCATGGTAATTCTATTGGCAATCAATCTTACCAGTTGCCATGAAAATGTTTCACTTCCCTTATTTTCTTTCTGCATCCTCTTCTTCTACCTATACATGTGTTCACACAAAACCACACCTTTTCTCCCCAAGTGATAAAAGTAAAAAATAATGGCCAATGTAGCGTAATCCAAGCTTTGCTATGCAATGTTCTAAAATTATCCTAAAAATGTAGATGTATTTACTTAATTTCAAATAATTAATTCCATCTAGAGGCCTAAAGTATAACTCTTTTCAAGAGTTATCAGCAAGAAGAAGATTCTCCTTGCTCAAAACTGTTAAATGAAAATACAAACATAAAATTAAATGTAAATTAAACAATTTTGAAAGATATGTACAAATTATGAAGAGTTAGGGATACAGAGCGTTGAAGGATATTTGAGAAGAATAAATTATCTTATGCAAATTTTTGAGAGAAATATGTATTGTAAATATATAAAAAAATAGCTATGTAGAGAAAATATAATTTTAAACATTCTTTTATTGGAAGATCTACACTTCTTTGAGCTCCAATTACCTTCCATAATAAATGGTTGTGAAGGAAAAAAATGAAAATAATAGTAGAAATTAATAAAGCTGGAGAAAAAATTGAGCTTGTTAAGTGTTTTTGTGTGAATGTCTTTCAAAGGGGGTTAAATTCTCTATTTATATGATACGATCTTGTTCCTAGATGTGATGTCCTAGGTAAGCCCCCATGCATGCCAACACATATCCTATTCTAGGATTAACATGTGTTCTCTAGGTAGGTGGGGGTTCGCCTGCATGATGATGTGAACCCACCCCGTACGAATTCTTGAGAGGATGCAAACTCATCACATATAGACCCCCTATGTGAACTATGTAGGCTATGAGTCAGTCCAGTCAGATACTGGGTAGCAAGTCGGTAATGGCGACCACCATAACAATTTGTCCCCCCACCAAGTTCAGAAAAGAGTTATAAAGTTACTCTTCTAATAACTTGGCTTCGTGAGGCGAAATGAAACATATCACGCACGCTTTTCACTTTAAATTGTCATATACACTTGGTGTTGTGGAGAGGTACAGTTGTATAAAGCTCATTGTGTCTTCATTCTTGGACACGAATCGTCAAGGTGTGAAATTACTTAAAAGGAGGTTACCTTAACCCTAAGTATCAAATTGTTTGAATTTTAATTTTTTGAGGAGTTGCTCTTAATAAGAACAATCGTGATTCAGAGGTAAATTTATTAAAATTTCCAAATTGTTTTTGTACTTTTATCGGGTTTATTTGGACATGATGGTTTGGTCGAGAGGAGGTGGTCGTATCATTTAGAGTAACCGTAGTGGTTCATAGAGTGAGCCTTCACAATGCCGTGAAGCAAATGCTCTTATGGAGGCGAAAGCGTATGTTTTCACCACCAAGTACAAAGGTATGAGCCATCACTTGGCCGCTCGAAGGATTCAAATACCCAATTTCACTTATGACTTCTCGATTGTTGAAGGGTCGAGGCAATTGAATGACACCACCAATGGAAGTTCTCTATTTCCCTTACACATATGAGAAGTAGGTTTTTGACTAGATGGTTCACAAAGTCACACAAAGGGCTCGCCTTCTTCAAAGCTTGCTCTTTCAGCCCTATCTTCCGATATGTGTTCCAAGTTAAAATCTCCACGACACTTCAACTATCAACTAGAACGGGTATACCTCAAACCCTACAATAGTTTCTGATACAATGATAAGGTCATTTCCTTCCTCATTATATACTGAATCCTTATCCTCCTCATTAAATTCCACTTTTCACTTCTCTTCCTGACGTAGTCTCTTCGACGAACTAATTGACAACACACTTCTGAGATGAGCTTTTCTCTTCATGTTAAAGGTCATTCATTGTTCATTTGTACCAATTATCACGTATATTATGCCTCTAACCTTATGTTTACCTTTATCAGTGCCCCGCGAACTCTGACCTAACGGCGAGGCATCCTGAGCCACAAAATCTTTTAGCTCACCATTTCTAAAAAAATCCTTTAGAGAATCCTTCAAAGAGAAACAATCATTGTTCTTGTGCCCCCTATCATTGTGAAAACTACATTTAACTCTCAAGTTGGATCTTGATTGACTGCATCGATTAGGTGGAGGGCTCGGTAAAATGCCCAAACTCCTAACCTGATTAAGAATGTAGGTATGCAAAGCATTTAAAGGAGTGTAAGCTTCAAACTTTCCATGAGGAACATACCTTCTTGTGTGCTCGCTCTGAAGCTTATAGAATGCCTTTGGAAAATCATTCTTTGAATAGTTCCTCTGTTGTCCCCAACATTGAACACGTAGACTCTGGGAAGGAGGACCTTGTTGGCCACATGTATTCTGGCTACCCTTAAATTGCCTATTACCCCTTTGAAAGGTGTTGCGAGCTGCTCTTTTAATTTTTTCTGCCTTAGTGAACTTATGCGCCCTCTCATACAAGTTTGCCAAAATCTGTGGCCTATTATCAATAAATGAATATTGCAAGTGCTCATTTTGGACTACTATAATGAAGGCATCAATTACCCACTGGTCCTCTAAGTTCTTTGTGTTCAACATGGTTACATGGAACCGTTTGACATAATCCTGAAAAGATTCTCCATCCCTTTGTTTCACTGACTTCAAACACATAAGAGTGCTCATTATTGTCCTATGGGTTTAAAATCTTCCTAGAAACATCAGACCCAACTGCGAGAAGCTTTGAACGGAGCCTTGCAGCAAAGATAAATACCAGTCCTTCACGCTTCCCCTGAGTGTCACCTAAAAAGCTTTACACTTCATCGCCCCTAATACATGTATGTAATCATTATATTGCATGATATGTTCCTTAAGGTTCCTTCTATTGGGAAATGTGCTCATATTGTAGTAAACATGTAATTATTTTCTATGTATTTGAACGATGAATAAATAAGCTTCATATGTGCCCTAGGGTTCCTTCTATTGGGAAATGTTCCCATATTGTAGTAAACATGTAATTATTTTCTATGTATTTGAATGATGAATAAATAAGCTTCATATGTGCCCTAGGGTTCCTTCATTGTTATGTCTTTTTTATTTCTTTTTTTCATATTTTGCAAGCATAGCGAAATTGCGACAAAAAAAAAATTAGCCCATTGATAAGTGGTACTGTAAGAACGTTTACATTGCGAGAATGAAAACTTACTTCAGTAGATAATCTAAACGAGTCTGTAATCCCGTAAAAGAATCAAAATGAGTATTTGATTCAAATACTGAGAAGGATTATTATGTCATCTACAATTCCAATTGAGGAGATGGCTAATCTTTGCTATTGAAGTAGTTGACTCGACGGGTAGAGACATAACTGTGTTCATTTGCAGAATGATATATTAGACTGGACCCAAGTTGAATTAATTTTGAATTCGTTTGTGAATTAATTCACTTGTGGCATTCATGGTGTGATTTACCTAAATCCTGAGTTAGCCATTGACCATGCTTATGTAACTCATGTGCTTTGATATAAGTGGAGGCTTATGCTCTAAAGATGATCGCATTGATATTCGATATGTTGGATACATGACTTGTATATGGCATGACTTTACTAGCAACAATGGAATTCATAGCTCAATTAAAAAGTTAATGATATCCTCTCATTGACATTGTGTTGATTGATAAATATGAAACGTGGCCATGGGTTGCTTGTTCTCGAACGAGCAATTTATCACAGTCTTTTGTTAACAGTGATCATATTAATCATTAAGAAAATACAATGGTGACAATGAGATAAACTAGGATTATATTAAGTGAACGAATTTAACTCAAAGGAATCAAGGATATCATTTGAGGGTAACATACACATGATGATGCCATTGACCAAAGCAGTTGGATGAATTGCTTTCGTAATGACTATAAAATAAGGAGTTTTCAATCATGGTACTTCTTGTGGAATGACTCCATGATTAAGTAATTACAAATTATCGGAACGATACTTCTAGACATAATTACAATTACTAGAGTCTAATTGTATATGTTCGATTGGTCCTTCTGCTAGTTCAACGAAAGCTCAATCGAACTCTATTTGAATTAGAAGTAAATTCTACGACTTTAGAAATAATTTAATTGAGTTGATTTATTAGATGTGGAATTAAATTGGGCGGTTGTAAGAATTGTTTAGCTAGAGAATTTGATTAAAGAATTTTCTTAAAAATTTAATTCAAAAATATAAGTTATTTTTGGAAAAATTAATTTTAATCAAGTAAAATTAAATTAATCAAATTAATTAAAATTAATATAATATTTTTGGAAACTAATTTTCAAGTTAAACCATTGACCTAGTGGGTTATTAGACTTGAAAATTAGACCTAAGATCATAAATTAGGTTCGGGAGCCCAGAACCAAGAAAAATACTAAAAAACTAGTCAAATAGGGCCTGCTATGTGAAATCAGGCTGATGATCCAACTAGTGGCTAGACCAAACCAGTCGGGAAATCACTGGCCTGGACGGAATTGGAAGCAATCGAACCTACTCGGGGTGTCGGCGACTGCAACGGTAACATTTTGGTAGTTGACAAATGGTTGGTGATGATGGGTCTTTGGTTGTTGAGCGGTGGAAGAATTACACTCCTACTTGGACTCTACCAGAGAATTTGAATTCAAATTAACTATTTCAAAAATAATGTTATTTTAATAGATTTAATATTAAATTAAATTTAATATTATCTTAATAGTATTTTATTAATTTAATACTACAGTGATTATCTTAATATTAATATTAATTTAATGATTATCTTATAGATAAATATTCTATTAATTTAATAAGATTTAATATTAAATTAAATTTAATATTTATCTTAATCAATATTATATAATTTAATATTAAAGTGGTTAAGTTTAAGCATAGTTGAACTTTCTAAACTCTCCCTATATTAAGAGAGCCTTGGGTTATTATTTATAGACACTTGAATTCAAGAGAAGGTTGTAGAGACAAAATTCTCTGCAGAAATTATTTTAGAAAATTTCTAGAGATATTTTTCTTATTTACAACTTGGACCAAAAGTTTAGAGAATTTATGAAACTACCCCAATGATAATTTTTGTGAATTTCCTTATTTGAAGTGAACACACACTCTACATATGTAAGCTTGAGAATAGTGGAGAAGACTACTCGGTTGAAGTGTTCATCCTAGACGAATCGAAAAGGTACAATTTTGATTAAGGGTTTGTTACTTTAGACATCAAAACCAAGTTCTTGTTTTGGAAAAAAATTAAAATTCTCATATTTCCCTAAATTTATTTTCCGCTACGTTTTCCAAACCCGATTTTCCAACACCTTCTACTTTCGAATATCTCTTTTGGCACTTTGAACTCAGATGGTAAGTTTACAATTGCCACTTCTAGGGACAAAGGGTTGTTAGAACAAAATAACTAGTCCATGTCTTGTACATTAGGATGTAATGCTTGAACATATCTAAGCAAATCATCCAGCTCATTCTGTCATGGCTTTGCATGTGCTCCCACAACCTCTTCTTGGAGAGGCGCAACATGATCCAGAAAATCAGAATGGTCGAAATGTATCTTTCTTCTTAATTCTTTATTCTACCTCAACAACTCTTGCTGAAACAATTGTTGTTGCTTAAACTGGGTACTTTGTTGAGTCATATGTTCATTCATCAACCTTATTTGTTACTGTAAACAGAATAGTTGTTACAGCGATGCCCACTGATCAGAGGGGAAATAAGGTCCTTGACCAAAGGGAGCATTGAGATTGAAAGAATTGGATGCACCTATGTCACGCCCCAAAATATAGGGGCTTAATTGAAATAATTAAACCAAGAAAAGACATAGGCATAATGGTTAAGTAGTTAGTACACTCCCTAAAGGTCCTAGGTTCTATCTACTCCTCTCTCATTTATTCTATTTTTAATTTCAGCAAACCATGATAAAAATCGTACCAAAATAAATATTATTTGGAATAGAAACTTAACAAGAATAGGCAGCAGCTCAACGGTTAAGCACATGCTCATTTCTCCCCATTGCAAACCAAGTTCAAACCTCTAAAATCCCCATTTCCTTTTTAATTTCAGCAGTCAAGGGTAAATTACTAAACAATCTCTAAAACTCTAAAAACCCTAGCTATTTAGTCCAATCTTTCCCAATTAGACAAGGATTTTGTTTTCTCTTTAAACCCCAATTAGAGTTTTCCTCTTCTTTCCTTATCTTTTTCCCTTTTCTTTTTCATCTTTTTTCTTTGCAAAATATTTTTTCTCCATTGTTGAATTTTTTATTTCTTTCCAGATCAAAATCTATTATTGATTCAAGATGTTTTTCAACCAATTTCATAATCGTCATTAGAAACGATCTTAATCCTTACCAATAGTCAGTAGAGAGAATTCAGTCTCGATAATTAATCCCAAATTCTCATAGTATTAACATCTAATGGTAATATTTCATTCATATTAATAAATCTTTTACGAATCTTGCCAAAATTCCCGATAATCTTGATAAATCTTGAAAATAAACATTAACTCATGTATAAATGTCAATTGAAGAACTCGATTTGGGTATCCAATATCAGATTTGAACGTGAGGAACGTCGCTCAAGCCAGAGGTGAAAGGTGTGTGTTGTTTTAAAAGCATATTGGGGCAAACCGTGCCTAGGACTAGGGCCACATGGTCTGCCACATGAGCATGTGGACCATACAGCCCCACACACGACCATGTGCCTCTAAAACCCTAGGATAGTTCTAACCTCACACAGCCAAGAACCATCCATATGGCCATGTCTCCCCTGTAGCTTGATTTTGTAATTTCCACACTGCCACAGTCTGTTATACAGCCTGACCACACAACCGTGTAACCCTTTTACATGGTCTATAGCATCCCACACAGCCATGTGCTCTTTTTTTCAAATTTTACATTTTTCCTAGAATTTTAAGATTTGTTCAATTTAGTCCCTAAATTATTTTTGAATTGTTTTTAGTGTTTAAGTTATTCAATTAAGTCACTAATAGCATGAATAATATTAGAATGCATGATCAGATTGGCTGAATTGATGTTATCTATATTTTCATGAATTATGAATGATATATATATCTATTGTATTTGTTGTTGTGATTCTATGTACAACCTACCTTATGTTACCGTTAAATCGAACACATGATAATTATGTCTTTGGCCTCTATATCGAATAGCTAAAAACCTATTAAATGCTACTATATGGATCTATTTTGAGCATGTCATATTGCATTTCATTGGGGGACGTTATGAACGGAGGAAGTACTAACAGTTTGTCTGTATTATTTTGATGTGTTCCCACAACCATAGGCAGATTTCATCTATGATGGTCTTGCTGTGTACCCACAACCAAAGTAGATTCCATTTGTGGTGTTTTTGTTGTGAATCCAAAACCCAGTGGCAACTATTACCTGCAAACATGTTGTGCATCCACAAGCAATGGCAAATTTTACCAGCATTATTTTGTTGTGTATCTACAGCCATAGGTAGATTCCATTTGTGATGTTTTACTATGTGTCCACAACCATTGGCAATTAATTTGTAAACCATTGGTGGTTAAAATACAATCCAATGTGTTGATGGTTAGAGTTCAGGGAACTCTCATTGTGATGTGTAGCGATAGGCTAGGATCTTTTCTGTTAAAACGAAACCTGTATGACATCCACAAAAACAAGAGCATACAAAACTAGAATTTTGAATATTACATTTATATATATGTATATTGTTGGATGATCTAAAACATCTATACTCTGATATTGCCACTACATGTTATTTCTGTGTGACATATTTTCGTATGCTTAATCATTTGTATTGATTATCTTGTGATCGAACTCATACTGAGCATCATATCTCACTCCCCCCATTTATTTCCATCCTTGTAGATAACCCACCACGTTAGGATGCTGATGCGACATTGGAGGGTTTCAACTCCGATTTTAGTTATTAAAATATTTTAAAATTATTATTTAATCTTTTAATTATTCATATATTGTATTATTTTATTTTGAACTATGGCATGAGACTTAGGATTTTTTCTTTTAGCGTGCAAGACATCTAATTTGATCTTAGGATATTGAAATATGAATATTAATTAGTTGTGCATGAGCTTCGTTTTTACAAAAAATACAAACAATTATCACTTTTCCATTACTATACTATTATTAATAATTTTGAGTAGTAAATAAACTAGTAACTAACTAAGTTTTCTTCCAAAGATAAACAAATGTTTTATAATGATTAGGTTCCAAACTCTGATTGCTTACACGACCATTTTGGTGGCTAATGTAATCTTCCAAATTCGTGTCTAATGTCTAAGCCAGGTTCAGGAGGTTACAACCTGCCTGGCCTGAGTTGCCCAAATTTTCTAGTCAGTCAGCAAACCAACTAGCAAAAAGGTTCATTTTCTGGGATTGATTGTCAGTGTCAAAACCTCCTGCTTGGTCTGATGGGAAGCTACTGAGGAAATTCTTGTTAGGGTGAGTCATCTTGGTTTTTTAGTTTTCTGATGGTCAAAAATCTATTCACGCGCATCGCACCAAATTGTTTTTGGTGATACAAAATTGTTGAGGATTTAGTGGGGGTTGTTGAAGATTTTGTGGAGATGTGGTTATGGTTCTTTTACAAAAATTACCCATGCCCTTTTACTGTATCACCCTTCTGTTACTACTATAAATAGATGACTAGTTTTCTCATTTTACACACTGAATAGAGAAAATAACAACTCTCTCTAAAAACATTCCTCCCCTCCACTTTCTATGTGTTTTCTTTATAAACTAGTTGTTTTTGTTCCTTAATCACGTTAGAGAAAATTCTATCTAGGAGTTTGGGTAGTTTTTTGGGAATTGTTCCTACTGTGATTTCCCAAGAAGAGCAATACCAATCAAGCTCTATCTTCTAATTCGGGTGTACGAAGATAGAAGGACTGTGCTAACCTTTGGGGACGACGTCCATTACGTGATTACACCGACCAGGGCGAATTCGTTTCTAAGGCAGTGGATTTACCATGACACAGTAATTTCTGATTTCATATTTAATCATTTATTTTTTTAATCAGTGCTAATAGATTTTTTTTTTTGCATTAGATTATATTTGCAACAATTTAGAAATGAATTACTGCTTAAACATGCCTAATTAGATCAACAAACCACAGGCACATGTAGTCGAAATCCAGATGACATTATAGCTAATGTGGTTTTCGAAGTAAACCTGGTTGAAAATAACACCGACTGGATTGTAGACACAGGTGTCGTTACGCCAGCAAAGAAATATTCACCGAATTTGAAAAGGTAACGGAAGGTGAGCAAGTCTACATGGTCAATTCAAGCGCTTCAGAAATACTCGCTAAAGGAAAACTTTTACTCAAACTCACTTCTAGCAAAAATTTGGCATTGAATAATGTTCTGTATGTACCTGCCCTTCATGAAAATTTGATTAGCGGTGGTCTATTGAATAAGGCAGGCATTAAATTAGTCTTTGAATAAAATAAACTTGTACTTTCCCAAAATGAGGATTATGTAAGGAAAGGTTATTTATGTGGGGGCTTATTTATGATTAAGACTATGTTTAATAATAATGAAGTCATCACTTCTGTTTATATTGTTGAGTCGTTCAGTATGTGGTATGCTAGAATAGGAAATGTGAATATACATTCTTTGAAGAAAATTTAAAAAATGAATCTATTGCCTAATTTAGATAATAGTAGCCTTAATAAATGTGAAATTTGTGTTGAAGTCAAGCATGCTAGACGTTCTTTAAATCCTATCACTAATAGAAAAAATAGAATTTTGGAATTAGTTCATACTGATCTAGCAGACTTTAGAAACACGGTAAGTAAAAATGGGAAACACTATTATATTACCTTTGTAAATGATTACTCTAGGTATACAAAGCTCTATATTTTAAGAACAAAAGATGAAGCTGAAAAAACATTTCTCCTTTATAAAGCGGGAGTAGAAAACCACCTTAATAGAAAAATAAAATGTCTTAGATCCGATAGAGGGGGTAAATATAAAACTAACTTAAAGAGGTTTGTGAGAAAGACAGAATTATACATGAATTTTCCGTGCCCTATTGTCCATAACAAAATGGTACAACTGAAAGGAAAAACATAACTCTAGAAGAAATGATGAATGATTTCCTACTTAGTTTTGGTTTACCTAATCATATGTGGGGAGAAGTCGTACATTCTGTGAATTACATTATTAATAGAGTGCCTCATAAAAAAATAGAGTGTACCCCATACGAATTGTGGAAAGGTTATGCCCCTAATCTAAAATACTTGAAAGTGTGGGGATGCCTAGAAAAAGTAGGCATACTTGTTTTTAAATAGAACACTATTAGGTCTAAAACTGTTGGAGGTATTTTTGTTGGTTATGCTCTAAACAGTGTTGCATATACATTTATGTCTTTGCATGATCCTTCCATATGTGAATCTAGAGATGCTATTTTCTTTGAAATTATTTTTTCTCTAAAGAAATCTGTTGCAAATCTTGAGACACAATTAGATAAGCATGTTTCTTTTTCTAGTACACATAATAGAGATATTCTTAATGATGATTTGAAATCTAGAATAAGTAAAAGAAAAAGGAACCAATAGTTTCAAACCTGATTTTCTTACTTATTTCATAACTAAAGTTAATGATTTAGACTTAATAAAAGATTCTATTGGTTATGTCATTTTGATAGATAAGGATCCAAAAACTTATGATCAAGCCATAAATTCAATAGATACTAGTTTTCGGAGAGATGTCATTAATAATGAGCTTGAATCTATTAAGTCTAATCACACTTGGGAATTAGTAGATTTGCTTAAATGTTTTAAACATGTTAGTAATAAATGGGTCTTTCAAAAGAAACTTAGACCTGATGGGTCAATACAAAAGTATAAGGCAAGATTAGTGGTTAAAGGTTTTACTCAAAAATTTAGAGTACATTATTTTGATTCATTCTTTCCTGTGACTAAAATCTCAATCATTCATGTTTTATTTACTTTAGCTTCCATTCACAATCTGTTGGTATGTCAGATGGATGTAAAGACAGCTTTCTTGAATGGTGATTTGGATGAGGAGATCTATATGGAGCAACCTCTAGGATTTGTGACACCTGGTATGGAAGATAAAGTTTACACACTTAAAAAATTTATGTACGGTCTCAAACAAGCTCCAAAATAATGGTATGAGAAATTTCATAAAACTATTCTCCCTTTCAGTTTTATAGTTAATAGTTCAGATGCATGTGTATATTCCAAATTGTTTAGATCTGACTGTGTTATCATAAGTTTATATGTAGATGACATGTTAATTTTCAATTCTAATATAGAATCCATTAATAAAACAAAGAATTTCTTATCTACTAGATTTGAAATGATTGATTTGGGAGAGGTAGATATAATCTTAAGAGTTAAAGTTACAAAATCATAAAAGAGTTTTTCATGAAACCGATCTCACTATATAGAGAAAGTGTTAAAAAGGTTTAATAGTTTTGATGTAATCTCTATGAGAACTCCTTATGATTCTAGCATATAGCTGTTAAGAAAAAAAGAGGAAACAATATTTCTCAATTAGAGTATGCAAAGATTATTGGAAGTCTTATGTTCTTGATGAACTACACTCAACTAAATATTGCTTATGCGGTTAGTAGACTAAGTAGGTATACCCATAATCCGAGCAATGAGCACTAAAATGCTCAAAAGCGTTTGCTTAAATACCTTAAAGGTAATTTATCTTGGAAATTAGAATTTTTCAATTACCCCATAGTCCTTAAAGGCTATTATGATGCTAGCTAGGTAACTGAAAATGATGCGGTAAGCTCTACAAGTGGGTATGCCTTTACTTTGGGTGGAACAGCCATTTCATGGAAGTCTGCTAAACAGACTTGTATTGCTTGCTCCACGATGCAGTCAGATTTTATAGCCCTTAATTTGCTGGGAAAGAGGCCTAGTGGCTTAGGAATCTACTTGCAGAGATTCATTTATGGGAAAAACCAGTACCTCCCATATCTTTATTATGTGACTTGCAAGCTGCAATTTGTGTTGCTAAGAGTCAAGCTTATAATGGTAAAAAGAGACATATTCGGATAAGACATGAATCTGTGAGACATTTAATAAAAAATGGAGTACTCGCCTTGGAGTACATGAGGTTTGAAATGAACCTAGTTGATTCATCAAGGGGATGGATTTTAAGCCCAGTGGTTGAGGAATTCATGGTTGATACCCAACTTAGTTTCTAAGTTCAATGTGGTTAAACGAAACTATGGAAAGACTCGTAGTGTACGTTTTACCTATCCCTATGGCAAATGACGTACATGCATAAGGATGAGTTTTTACTCTTACTACATTCATAGCCCAGATTTTGGGTGGTCCTATTGAGACAGACTTGATGAATTCACTGACTTGAGAGGCTGAGTTTATTATTCTTAATGAGTTCATATCCCAGATTTTGGGTGGTCCTATTAAGACGGACTTGATGAGTTCACCAAACTTAAATTTGAGAGGATGAGCTTAATGAAAGCTCTTAATGATTTCGTAGTCCTGACACAGGTGGTCTATATTGAGATATATCTGATGAAATCACCTACGTAAGTGTGAAGGACTAGCCACATTCTATGGAAAACATTTTAGGTGGTTTTTCTAGAGCACTTACTAACATCCTGAGGTACATTGGTTAAAAGTTGTTGATTTATCACTAAACTTTAAATTGGATCTGAGATTAGTTGTGTGTCATGAGTTAACTCTTATCTTAACAAGTTCGAGATTCGTTCACTTGTTAAAGAGCAAAATCACTTATTTCACTATGTACTAGTTCAAATCCACAAGATACTAGTGCTTAAGAAATGAATTTCACCGTTGCTCTTCTCACTTTTTAACTAAATTTCTCGTGTTTAGAACAGAATTTTCTAAAATACTTTGCATTAGTGGGGGATTGTCGGTAATGCAAAATTGTTGAGGATTTAGTGGGGGTTGTTGAAGATTTTGTGGAGATGTGGTTATGGGTGTTTTTACAAAATTACACATACCTTTTTGTTGTATCGCCCTTCTGTTACTAGTATAAATGGAGGACTAGTTTCCTCATTTTTACACATTGAATAGAGAAAGAACAACTCTATCTGAAAACATTCCTCTCCTCCACTTTTTGTATGTTTTCTTTATAAACTAGTCGTTTTTGTTCCCTAATCACTTTAGAGAAAATTATGTCTAGGAGTTTGGGTTTTAAGCGGGACCAACTGTGACCCCTCCAAACTTTCTTAGGTACTGTTCCTACTGTGATTTCTTGAGAAGAGCAATACCAATCAAGTTTTATCTTTCATATTCGAGTGTACAAATATTGAAGGACTGCGTTAACCTTGGGTTAAGACATCCACTACACAATTACATCGATCAAAACAGATTAATTTCTGATTTCATATTTAATCATTTATTTTTTTTGGTCTGTGCTAACCGATTTGTTTTGCAATGTAACATCCCAAAAAAGGGCTTAGTCAAAACAGTGGTTTCGAAACCATAAATTTGACGTTAAAATATTTACTTTATGATTACTATGAGGCCTAGAATATGAAAATATGTATGTGTTAAAGTTTCATGAAAAAATTTTATGAGTAAGGTGTCCAATAGGAAAATAAAGACCAAATTGAATAAATTGCAAAACTTGGGTTCTAGAAGCAATTTGTATGAAATTGCTTTAGATTATTAATTAGAAGGTCTTAAAGAGAAATTTTCCCAATTTCTAAGTTTTTGGACAAAAATGGGCATGTATGGATAAAATTTGAAAGAAAGGGCTTAAGGGCATTTTGGTCATTTGGCTAACTAATGAAATAAAATGGGAAAAATAAGCGAAAAATCAGCCATTCTTCTCCCTTATGCAACCAAATTTCTCAAGCCTCCATAGCTAGGGTTTTCAACATTTTCAAGCTTAATAGTAAGTGCTCTCAGCTCCATTTTTAATGTTCTTCAGATTTTTGAAATCCTGGTAACTTACTTTCTCTATTTCTACCCATATTTCATGCTATGGTTCGTGTTTTGAAATTTACCCATGCATGAGTCACTTGTATTTTAATGGTTTATGGAGGAATATGAAAGTTGAAAGGATGGTAAACAACTTTTAGTAAGTGATTTTTCATGAAAATGGCTTTAAGAACCATTTTGTAAAAGTTGTAAAAATGGGTAGAAAGATGAGAAATAATGGAAAAATGTGGGCTGCCATAAGAGGGAAAAACATTCGGCTAGGCTTGGGTAACATTGAAATTGCATGCATTTCATTACACGAGCCTAGGGATTAAATCATAAATAATGTGAAAGGTAAGGGAGCAAAACAGTCATTTTGTCTGAGGGTGAAAGTTAGACTCAAAATTTTTATTGTTATAGACCCCGAGGAACAAGTTTCGGAGGTCGATCGAGGAAAAAAAAAGGTTTTAAAATAACAGAAACGCGAAATCAAAATGAGTACCAGGTAAGTTCGAGTAACTTAAAGTAAACTCTTATTATGCTTAATTGCATGTATTATGAATGTATGATAATTAGTTGTAACGATGGTATCAAAATCCGTGTTAATAATAATGACATGATAATAAATGTCCCGGTTGAAGTCAAAAAGGGAAATTCGATGGATAAACCATAGCTTACATGATTTGGGATCCTGCATGTGTTGTAGAAAAAGATTTAGCCCGGACGGGTAATCCGTTGATCTCAATATAGAAAGGATATAGCTCGGACGGGTGTTCCTTGAGTGATCAAGCCTCCCGAAGAATATGTGTGCATTATGGATTTAGCCCAGACGGGTAATCTGACAAGGGTCTGAATTTAGCCTGGACTGGTAATTCAGATCCGAGCCTATTAAGGGTGTTTATCGCTACAAGGGATTTAGCCTAGACTTGTAATCCCGACATTACCCAATGAGCTTATATTATGGGGGATTTAGCCTGGACTGGTAATCTCGCCGTAAAATGTGAGGTTCGCGGGAGTGCGTACATGAGATGATCGCTCTTATGACTTGACGGTAAATGGTTAATCCATCGAGATTTCTGAAATGCTCAACGGGATTAACATGAGATATAAAAATGAAAATGTTGGATGATGAGCTCATCTAAGACAAATTTCATAATATATTGTTATGAGACTAACCTGTTGATTGAGTGCATGTGATAGGGAAACCATTTCATGCTTGTTGGTTATATTGCCTAATATGGTTGTATGTTATTTAATCAGTAAGTTTACTTTCCAGTTATTCGGGCTCACTAAGCATGTAAATGCTTACCCCTCTCTTTTACTTGTCTTATAGAGCTCGAGGACTCGTAGAAATTGGAAGACGACTATAGAGTCAACGCACTATTATCTTGTCCAACTTTGTTATATAGATACTTTTATTTTGTTCCATGACATGTATAGGGCTTTTGTTATTTTGTTATATGTGTCATTTAATTTGCCAATATGAAGGCTTGTAAAGGTATACATATTCACTTGTAGATGACCATGGGAATTGGCTCATTTTGATATAGGTTATGACCTACAAATTAGTGCATGTTTATGTTCAATTGTTCTAGTGAGGATAAAATATGGTATATCACATTTAGATACATGCAATGTGACCAAATCACATGGGATGCCTAGGCCATAATTGGCAATGAGTTATAATAATGAGCCAATCTTAAAAGTGTTATAAGATATAGAAATCCTTAATACAAAAGGGATAACCTAGCATGTGTAAAACCGATGAGACAAGGTTTACATGCAATGAGGTTTATCAAGGTCGTTTATACGTTTAAAAGTATAATTAGGCCATGTTAAATATTATTAAAACTTATAAGTGTGTATGGATGATAGAGGGTGACCAAAGGCATGAAAAATAGCCTAATAAGGTCCACACGGGTAGACACTCGAGTATGTGTCTAGGCCGTGTGTGACACACGGATAGCCCCATGGGCGTGTGGTATGGCTGTGTGTCCCCTGCACCTAAAATTTTTAAGTCAGAATACATGGTAGTAAACACACGGGCAGAAACACGGCCATGTGTCTCAACCGTGTGGTGGACACGGCTTAGCACATGGGCGTGTGTCTTAGTCGTATGCCCCTAAATACATGCTGACATCATAAATAGAAGCTCAAGTTTTTGGACACGGGCGTGTCTAGGCCATGTGAAGGACACAGGCCAGGAACATGGGCGTTTGCTCGACCGTGTGAAAACCCTTGTAGGTTCGAAATAAAAAATAAATTCAATTAATTCCACACTGGTAGGGACACGGGCGTGTCCCAAGGCATACGGGCTTGTGCATTGTCTCCACACGGACGTGTGAGACATCAACCTAGAAATTTTCTTAAATTTTCCTTAGGACCTCGGTTTTGTCCCGGATCATTCTCAATGTATGTTTAGGGCCTTGTAGGCCCATAATAGGGACACTAAGATGTGGTTTGATTGGTTTTAATTTGAAACAAAATTTCGTAGTCTGTATTTTCTAAAAATGTCCGAGTGCATGTATGGTAACGCCTCGTACCCTATTCTAGCGTCAGATACGGGTAACAGGTGTTACATTTAGTGGTATCAGAGTTACGGTTTAGTCAGTTCTAGGACTACCGTAGAGAGTATTGAGTTTCGCTGTACCTATCATTACACGAACATTGATAGTGTGACACCTCCTAACTGCTTCATTGTCTTTGAATATAGTAAATGTCTTCCAATCGAGCACAAGATGAGTCCGAGGGAGCCGAGAGCCATGCTCCAGCTTTCGTACAACGAGCTATTTCTAGTAATAGTAAAAGGCCTATGTCTGAAGGCCGGGAAGAGGCCAGAGCTACCTTCTTTAACATGATGGATGAGTGGTTTGGGGATTATTTGAGAAATCGTCCCAACATACCACGATCTCCCTCGCCCCCTAACCGACCTGATGAGGAAGTGCCACGAGGTATGACACCTGTAAGAATTGGTAAAGCCCCTATAGACGAGTTTAGGAAGAATGGGGCTGAGGAATTTAGAGCTAAGATCAATGATGATGCTGAGCGAGCCGAGTTCTGGCTCAAGAACACTACACGAGTATTGGATGAGTTATCTTGTAAATCTGAGGAGTGTTTAAAGTATGTTGTATCTCTTCGAAAGGATACTGTATACCACTGGTGGAAAACTGTATGTTTAGTGGTGCCAAAGAAAAACATCACTTGGGAATTTTTCCAAGCCAAGTTTAAGAAGAAATACATCAGTCAAAGGTTCTTAGACTCGAAGTGAAAGGAGTTCCTGGAACTCAAACAAGGAAATAAAACTGTATCAGAATACAAATGGGAATTTGTGAGGCTAAGTTATATGCAACTGAATGGGTTCAAACAGAGTCAGAAATGTGTAAATGCTTTTAGGAAGGTTTGAATGAGTAAATTAAGCTGTTAATTGGGATCCTTGAGATAAGAGAGTTTGTTGTATTAGCAGATCGGGCCAAGAAGGTCGAGGAGCTCAATAACGAAAGAAAGCAAGCTAAGAGAAAAGCTCGAGTTTCGAGAAAGAGATCCAATAGTAGAACACTCCCATTTTCCACAAAGAAGTCAAGGGGCCAACATGAATGCTCCACTTCATTGGTAGGATATTTGGGTAGAGCAAGAAGCTCTAAACGACATAACCAGAAGTTTTACTCCCCAATGGTGACTAGTGTGGGGAGTGTAGATGACTAGAAGCTGAAGTGTAAAAATTGTAACAAATTTCACTTCGGAGAGTGCCAAATGAAGAGTAGTGCGTGCTACAGATGTGGTTCTCTTGACCACTTCCTCAGGAACTGCCCAGAGCGAACTGATAAAGAGGTGGAATTAGCCCCGAAGTCGAGCGCTCTTATTCCACAAGGTAGACCTCTGAGATATCCTAGAAGTGCTAGTGGCAGTCGAGTTGCGGCCAAGGACAATGCAAAATCAGAGGCTCGAGCTCCGACAAGAACGTATACAATACGTGCTCGAGAGGAAGCCTCTGCTCTTGACATCATCACGGGTACCTTTTTTTTTTTTAATACTTGTGTTGTTTCCTTAATTGATCCGAGATCGACGTATTCATACATTTGCATGAGATTGGTGTCTAGTATGAATATACCCATTGAACCTACAAAATTTATTATCAGAGTGTCGAACCCATTAGGCAAGTCAGTCCTGGTTGATAAAGTCTGTAAGAATTGTCCTTTGACGATTCAGGGTCATTGTTTTCCGGCTAACCTTATGCTATTGCCATTTGATGAGTTTGATGTAATACTTGGTAAGGATTGGTTAACCCTGCATGACGTAATTGTAAACTATGGTAGTAAGTATATTGTATTGAAGTGCCTAGATGGTGAGATTCTAAGGGTTGATTCAAGAGAATTGGGTACACCGCCAGTTGTAATTACATCTATGGTTGCTCAAAGATATGTGAGAAAAGGGTACGAAGCCTACCTTGCTTTTGTACTGAATGCTAAGGAAATAGAATTGAAGATTGAGTTTGTGCCAATAGTATGTGAATATTCAGACGTGTTTTTGGAGGAATTACCCAGATTACCTACTGGTAGAGAGATTGAGTTTGGTATTGAACTGGTGCCAGGAACAGCTCCTATTTCTATTGCTCCGTACAGGATGGCACCAACCGAACTGAAAGAGTTTAAAGCACAGTTGCTAGAGCTGATGGATAAAGGTTTTCCAAGGCCTAACTTTTCTCCTTGGGGTGCTCCCGTATTATTCGCAAAGAAGAAAGATGGTTCGATGAGGCTATGTATAGATTATCAGCAACTGAACAAGGTAACTATCAAGAATATGTATCCTTTGCCAAGGATCGATAATTTGTTCGACCAGCTGAGGGGAGCCACTGTATTCTCTAAGATAGACTTGAGATTCAGCTACTATCAATTGCGAGTTAAGGATTTGAACGTGCCTAAAACAGCTTTCAGAACGAGGTATGGCCACTATGAATTTCTTGTCATGCTGTTTGGGTTAACGAATGCACCGACAGTATTTATGGACCTAATGAATAGGATATTTTGGCCATACTTGGACAAGTTCGTCGTTGTGTTCATTGAAGACATTTTGATTTATTCCAAGGATGAGACAGAGTATGCGAAGCATCTAAGGACTGTGTTGCAGACCTTACGGGAGAAACAAATGTATGCTAAGTTTAGCAAGAGTGAGTTTTGGCTCCATGAAGTAGGGTTTCTGGGTCATATTGTTTCAGGTGAAGGTATCCGAGTTGATCCAAGTAAGATCTCTAGCATTGTTGAATGGAAATCGCCTAAAAATGTAACTGAGGTTAGAAGTGTTTTGGGCTTAGCTGAATACTACCGAAGATTTGTGAAAGAATTCTCCATGATAGCAACTCCAATGACGAGGTTACTATAAAAAGACGTTAAGTTTGAATGGTCAAAAAAGTGTCAGCAGAGTTTCGAGAAGCTAAAGACATTACTAACTGAAGCTCAAGTTCTAGTATTACCCTAGTCAGGAAAAGAGTTTGTGGTCTACAGTGATGCATCCTCAAATGGACTGGGTTGTGTACTTATGTAAGATGGCAAGGTGATAGCCTATGCTTCACGACAATTGAAGCCACACAAGAAGAATTACTCGATGCATGACTTGGAGCTTCCTACCATTGATTTTGCCTTGAAAATTTAGAGGCATTATTTATATGGTGAGACATGTCGTACATTCACAGACCACAAGAGTTTGAAGTATTTGATGACTCAAAAAGAATTGAATTTGAGATAGCGGAGATGGTTAGAATTAATTAAAGACTACGAGCTGATCATCGATTACCACCTGGGAAAGGCGAACATAGTCGCTAACACAATAAGTAGGAAATCTTTGTTTGCATTGAGGGCCATGAATGCTCGATTGTCATTGTTTGATGATGGTTCGATCTTGGCAGAGTTAAAGGCTAGGCCGACATTTCTTTAGGAAATTTATGATGCTCAGACTAATGATAGTAACCTGCGAGCTAAAAGAATTCAATGTGAGTCGGGTATCGAATTAGATTTTAGATCAGTTTTGATGGATGCTTGATGTTCAAAGGCAGAGTTTGTGTACCGAAGAATGATGAAATTATTCGAAAAATCTTGTAAGAAGCACATGATAGTCGTTTGTCTATTCATCCGGGAAGTACCAAGATGTATAAGGATTTGAGGAAAATATACTAGTGGAATGGCATAAAGAGAGACATCTCCGAATTTGTATCGAAATGTCTGATATGCCAGCAAGTCAAAGCTAAACATCAAGTACCTTTGGGTTTATTACAGCCTGTGATGGTCCCCGAATGGAAGTGGGACAGAATTACTATGGACTTCGTGACAGGATTACCATTGACCCCGAAAAAGAAAGATGCTATATGGGTTCTGGTGGATAAGTTGACGAAGTAGGCTCATTTTATCCCGGTAAGGACAGATTATTTACTTGATAAGTTGGCCGACTTGTATATATCTGAGATTGTGAGGTTACACGGGGTACCATTGTTGATCATTTCAGATAGAGACTCGAGATTCACTTTGAGATTTTAGAAGAAACTATAGGAAGCCTTGGGTACCAGGTTGAACTTTGGCACAGCTTTTCACCCGCAGACCAATGGTCAATCTGAGCGGATGATTTAGATTCTTGAGGATATGTTGCGATGTTGCATCCTCGAATTTCAAGGTAGTTGGGAAAAATATCTGCCATTGGTAAAGCTTGCCTAGAACAACAGTTTCCAAACGAGTTTGAATATGGCACCTTATGAAGCCTTGTATGGAAGAAAGTGCCGAACTCCATTGTATTAGACAAAACTCAAAGAGAGTTAGATTTACGGAGTTAATCTGATCAAGGAAACTGAAGAAAAGGTTAAAGTGATACGTAACTATTTAAAAGTGGCATCAGATAGAAAAAAATTCGTATGCTGATCTAAAAAGAAAAGAGATCGAATTTCAGGTTGGAGATAAAGTGTTCTTGAAGGTATCTACATGGAAAAAGGTATTGAGATTTGGCCGAAAAGGTAAATTGAGTCTGTGATTTATCGGACCATACGAGATCACTAAAAGAGTTGGCCCATTAGCCTATCGCTTAGCATTGCCACTAGAACTAGAAAAGATTCATGATGTGTTCCATGTATCTATGTTAAGGCGATATCAATTAGACCCCTCTCATGTGATTTCATTGACGGAGATTGAAATTAGACCGGACATGACCTATGGTGAGGAACCGGTCAATATTTAGGCTCGTGAGGTTAAATAGCTGAGAAATAAAGATGTAGCCTTGATAAAAGTTTTATGGCATCGACATGGTGTGAAAGAGGCTACATGGGATCCAGAAGAAACCATGAGAAGCTAATATCCAAGCCTATTTACTGGTAAGACTTTCGAGGACGAAAGTCCCTAAGGGGGGAGAAATGTAACATCCCAAAATAGGGCTTAGTTGGAACAGTGGTTTCGAAACCACAAATCCGACGTTGAAACATTTACTTTATGATTATTATGAGGCCTAGAATAAGAAAATATACAAGTGTTAAAGTTTCATGAAAAAAATTTATGAGTAAGGTGTCCAATTGGAAAATAAGGACCAAATTGAATAAATTGCAAAACTTGGGTTCTAGAAGCAATTTGTATGAAATTGCTTTAGATTATTAATTAGAAGGTCTTAAAGAGCAATTTTCCCAATTTCTAAGTTTTTGGACAAAAATGGGCATGTATGGATAAAATTTGAAAGAAAGGGCTTAAGGGCATTTTGGTCATTTGGCTAATTAATAAAATAAAGTGGAAAAAATAAGCCAAAAATCAGCCATTCTTCTCCCTCATGCAGCCGAATTTCTCAAGCCTCCATAGCTAGGGTTTTCAACATTTTCAAGCTCAATAGTAAGTACTCTCGATCCCCGTTTTTAATGTTCTTCGTATTTTTGAAATCCCCGTAACTTACATTCTCTATTTCTACCCATATTTCATGCCATGGTTCATGTTTAGAAATTTACCCATGCATGAGTCACGTGTATTTTAATGGTTTATGGAGGAATATGAAAGTTTAAATGATGGTAAACAACTTTTAGTAAGTGATTTTTCATGGAAATGGCTTTAGAGACCATTTTGTAAGAGTTGTAAAAATGGGTAGAAAGATGAGAAATAATGGAAAAATGTGGGCTGCCATAAGAGGGAAAAACATTCGGCTAGGCTTGGGTTCAAAATTGCATGCATTTCATTACACGAGCCTAGAGATTAAATCGTAAATAATGTAAAAGGTTCAAAGCAAAACGGTCATTTTGTCCGGGGGTGAAATTTAGACTCGAAAAGAAAGATGTGAGGTATTAATAATTCATTTTTATTGTTATAAACCCCAAGGAATAAATTCCGGAAGTCAATCGAGGAAAACAAAAGGTTTCGGAATAACCGAAACGCGAAATCGAAACGAGTACCAGGTAAGTTCGAGTAACTTAAAGTAAACTCTTATTATGCTTAATTGCATGTATTATGAATGTATGATAATTAGTTATAATGATGGTATGAAAATCCATGAAATGTGTTAATAATAATGACATGATAATAAATGTCCCGGTTGAAGTCAAAAAGGGAAATTCGCTGGATAAACCATAGCTTACATGACATGGGATCTTGCATGTGTTATAGAAAAAAGATTTAGCCTGGATGGGTAATCCGTTGATCTCAATATAGAAAGGATATAGCCCGGACGGGTGTTCCTTGAGTGATCAAGCCTCTCGAAGAATATGTGTGCATTACGGATTTAGCCCGGACGGGTAATTCGACTAGGGTCTAAATTTAGCCTAGACTGGTAATTCAGATCCGAGCTCATTAAGGGTGTTTGTCGCTACAAGGGATTTAGCCTGGACTGGTAATCCCGACATCACCCAATGAGTTCATATTACGAGGGATTTAGCCTGGACTGGTAATCCCACCGTAAAATGTGAGGTTCGTAGGAGTGCGTACACGAGATGATCGCTCTTATGACTTGACGGTAAATGGTTAATCCATTGAGATTTCCGAAAAGCTTAACGGGATTAACATGAGATATAAAAATGAAAATGTTGGATGATGAACTCATCTAAGAAAAATTTCATAATATATTTTTATGAGACTAACATGTTGATTGAGTGCTTGTGATATGGAAACCATTTCATGCTTGTTGGTTATATTGCCTAATATGGTTGTATGTTATTTCATTGGTAAGTTTACTTTCCAGTTATTCGGGCTTACTAAGCATGTAAATGCTTACCCCTCTCTTTTCCCTATCTTACAGAGCTCAAGGACTCGTAGAAATTGGAAGACGGCTAGAGAGTCAACACACTATTATCTTGTCCAGCTTTGCTATATAGATACTTTTATTTTGTTCAATGGCATGTATAGGGTTTTCGTCATTTTGTTATATATGTCATTTAATTTTCCAATATGAAGGCTTGTAAAGGTATACATATTCACTTGTAGATGGCCATGGGAATTGGCTCATTCTGATGTAGGTTATGACCTACAAATTAGTGCATGTTTATGTTCAATTGTTCTAGTGAGGATAAAATATGGTATATCACATTTAGATACATGCAATGTGACCAAATCACCTAGAATGGCTAGGCCATAATTGGCAATGAGTTATAATAATGAGCCAATCTTAAAAGTGTTATAAGATATAGAAATCCTTAATGCAAAAGGGATAACCTAGCATGTGTAAAACTGATGAGACGAGGTTTACATGCAATGAGGTTTATCAAGGTCGTTTAAAAGTATAATTAGGCCATGTTAAATATTATCAAAACTTATAAGTGTGTATGGATGTTATAGGGTGACCAAAGGCTTGAAAAATAGCCTAATAAGGTCCACACGGGTAGACACATGGGTATGTGTCAATGCCGTGTGTGGCACACGGATAGCCCTATGGAGGTGTAGTATGGTCGTGTGTCCCCTGTACCTAAAATTTTTAAGTCAGAACACATGGTAGTAAACACACGGGAAGAGACACGGTCGTGTGTCTCAACCGTGTGGTGGACACGGCCTAGCACATGGGCGTGTGTCTTGGTCGCGTGCCCCTAAATGCATGCTGATGTCATAAACAGAATGCTCGAGTTTTTGGACATGGGTGACCACACAGGCGTGTCTAGGCCGTGTGAAGGACACGGGCCAGGGACACGGGTGTGTACTTGGCCGTGTGAAAACCCCTTTAGGTTCGAAGTAGAAAATAAATTCAATTAATTCTACACGGGTAGGGGACACGGGCGTGTCCCAAAGCACACGGGCGTGTGCATTGTCTCCACACGGGCGTGTGAGACATTAACCTAGAAATTTTCTTAAATTTTCCTTAGGACCTCGGTTTTGTCCCAGACTATTCTCAATGTACGTTTAGGGCCTTGTACGCCCATAATAGGGGCACTAAGATGTGGTTTGATTGGTTTTAATTTGAAACGAAATTTCGTAGCCTATATTTTCTGAAAATATTCGAGTACATGTATGGTAACGCCTCGTACCCTGTTTCGGCGTCGAATACAGGTAAGGGGTGTTACATGCAATATATTATATTTCCAAAAATTGTTAAGTGTTTTTGTGGGACTGCCTTCTAAAGGGGGTTAAATTCTCTATTTATATGATATGATCCCTGTTCCTAGATGTGACGTCCTAGGTAGGCCCCTATGCATGCCAAGACATACCCTATTCTAGGATTAACACGTGTTCTCTAGGTAGGTGGGGGTTCACCTACATGGTGGTACAAACCCACCCGTGCGAGTTCATGAGAGGATGCGAAATCATCACATGCGAACCCCCAAATACGAACTATGTAGACTACGGATCGATCACAGTCGAGTAACTGGGTAACATGTCGATAGTGGCGAACACCATAACAAATCATATTCTACAAAATTAGCTACTATAATTGAGAGTAATGTAAATTCTAGCATGCAAATATAGCAAAATGGAAGAAATGGTGGTCGGTGGAGTTGCATTATACTCTGAATTAGAATTTATAAGATGAGTGGTGAGGAAAATAAAGGGAAAGCTAATAATTTGTATAAATTGTGGTATAAGTTTTACAGTTTAGAATATAATTGTTGCACTGATTAAGGCAATAACCACTCCAAAATTTTATTTCACATTACTTATGAGACTTCATTGCAATTTCTACAAGTCTTCATTGCAAAATATGTCATAAGTCTATGTACTCTTCACAAATTTGCAATTTAGTCTTTACACTTTTTTTTTCAAGAATTTAGTCACTCTACTTTTCAGATTTGAAAATAAAGTCTAATTGTTGACATTGTTAATTATTTTAACATAATGATACATGAAATATTTAAATATACTTTAACATAATGATGCATAAAATATATGTTAATCTAATTTTTATATACATTTTAAATAATTAGTATAAATAAGGGTATTTTGATAATTTTCATTTCCAAATGCAAAAGTCAAAAGCGAAAAGGATCTAAATTACAACTTTGGCTTTTGGGTGGAAAAACACTTTTCCACCATAGATTGAAATCCAAAAGCTAGGTGTTCTTCAATGGTTATGCGGTGGTAAAGAACTTTTTCAAAATTGGGACTAAGTCATTTGTCGCTAATCAACTTGTTTTCTGTAAAAACAAACACCGAAAAATATAAAAAAAATGTAACTCATTTTTGCAAAATTAACACAGCCTTAGGTTGAATCCCAAGAAACCATATTCTATTATTTTAAAAGGAAAGAAATGTTTTTTTGTTTTGCTTTTTGATATTACAATTGAAAAAAGTTAAAACAAAAAATGTCTCACTAGTTATCTGGTGCAATTGATTCCATTGAGAATCCAAATTTAGTGTGCAAGACATGAATGTTCCTAAATGAAGTTGTATTATTTCTAATTTTGTGGTGGAAAAGTTATAGTTTTTATTGTTGTAAAGAAGGTGGTTAGCACTTTAAGCACTTTAAATTTATAATCACACCGTTTCATGAAAAGCTTATTTAAAGCCAATCAAAAAGCTCGTAGCTTGATAAATTTACTACAAGCTGGTACTTTAAAGCATTAGATATTAGGGTTTTCATCCTTTTTCATAGTCTTCGTGGTTTAAAATTTAGCACCTACCATATCGCCCAACTAATTGAACCAAGATAAAAAGCTTCTAGGGAAGCAAAACATAAAGGAGGAAAACTACAATGGATGTAACTAAGCTAAGGCATGTTTTCCTATTTTCTTTTGCCATGCTAATTTCAAGGCAATGGGCAAATGTTGCTGAATTTGATGACTTTTGGAAACAACGTGAAAAAGAAATTAGGAAGCTTGCACTAATAGCTTATGAACCGAGCCTAGAAAATATAACAAATCATTTGAACTACAATGTTAACAAGTAAATTATAGTTTTCTCTTCTATCTCTCCTTTTTCATTTTTTTTATAGAAAAGGTCATGTTTTAGTTATAAAAAATTATATATCAAAATCAAATAGATAGACCTATTGAATGTCATCAATTAAGAATTTCTACAAGAACTAATTGTACCAAGGGTTCCAAATTTCAATTCCCTCAATTACTTCCAAGATCTTTAACCTTTCTTAACTTTTATGTTAAATGAAGGCATTGTATACATTACCTTGGACAACTTATTGTAGGGTTCTTGACGAAGCTAATTGCAAAAAAAAAAAAACCATAAAATTTGAGGATCTTATTAAGAATAGCATAAGAAGATACTTTAGGGGTAAACACAAGAAGTACAATGGACCATGCTTGGTAACTAATCCAATGGATAGGTGTTGGCGATGCATGATGTGATACAAAAGAAGCCATTATGGATCATTTTTGCTCATGCTATGAACATCAACTTATCACAAGAGCTAATAGTTCAAAGTGATAAAACAATCAATGGTCATGGAGCAAATGTCCATATAGCTTATGGATGTGGCACTACACTTCAATTTGTGCATAACGTCATCATTCACAATATTCATGTTCACCATGTTGTTGACAGTCGTGGTGGCCTTATCAGGGACTCCGAAGATCACTTTGATTTTCGAATAGTTGATGATGGGGATGGTATTTCCATATTTGGATCATCGAACATTTGGTTAGATCATATTTCCATGTCTGAATGCCAAGACGAACTCATTGATGCAATCTAGGGTTCCACTACCATCACCATCTCAAACTGCCATTTCACTCATCATAACGATGTAAGTTTTATCATAGAATACTCAATAAGGCGTCACCATGTTTTCAACTAAACATTCTTTTATTTTTTTCTTTTAGGTGATCTTGTTGGGTGCAAGTGACGACATTCTCAAGATCAATACATGCAAGTCACACTTGCTTTCTACCATTTAGGCAAAGAATTAATATAAAGAATGCCTAGATGTCGATGGTGTAACTCCCTTTACCCGAGTTCAATGCTAGAACTGGATACGAGGTGTTACCATACTTAAACATGTGCTTACAAACATTTTTGTGTCATAAATTTTTGTCTAAATTAAAACTTTTTGAAAATCGAACATAAAGTCCCTAATATGAGCCCACGAGGCCCAAAATACACTTCGAAAAAGATTCAGGACTTAACTGAGTATTTTAGAAAACTTTGAAAAATTTCAAGGTAAACAAGGCACACGCCCGTGTGTCGTCTTAACATGATCATGCTGAAGGGCCTGGGCATATCTGAACACACCCATGTCCCTAACTCGTGTGGATTTATTTTTTGATTCGAACCTATAGGGGTTTTCACACGGCCTGGAACACGCCCGTGTCCCTCACACAGCCATGACACGCCCGTGTGTTGGGCCATGTCCTCCATACAGCTGAGGCACACGGCCGTGTCTCTTCCCGTGTGTTTACTACCATGCATACTGACTTGTAAAATTGAGGTCCAGGGGACACACGACCGGACTACACGTCCATGGGGCAAGCCGTGTGTCACACACAGTCTAGACACACACCCGTATGGACAAAAACAAGGCTATTTACCAAGCCTTTTTGCCACCCTTACTTGCACCAACCTACCCAACATCAACATAAACCAATTCAAGCATAACACATATCACCAAAACAACCACAACCATGAGAAATTTGCATCAAATGCCTTTAAAAATAATCAATATTAGCCAACATTAATGTCCTATATAAAATGAATATCACATCCATCATATGAGCCAACACTTATGGCTAAACTAACAAGACACTAAACAAAAGATTGAAGTCCCTATACATGCAAAAAATCCAAAATATTAAACTAGCTATACCAAAGCTTCAGGTGATAGTGTGATCAATGCCTCTGACATCCCTTGATCCCCGATACTAGCTTGGCGGCACTATAAGAAAATGGAAAGGAGAGGGAGTAAGCATAAAGCTTAGTAAGTTGCATGTAAATAAATAACAACTTCAACCACACATATTTAAAACATATATCATATAATAAATCAACACAACATTCTTGAGTGCACAAAAGTAGATATCACCACTTACTTATACATCATAAATATAAGCCAAAGATTTCAAATCATTTTCATAGGTAGAACTTACTCATGTCATTCTTACCATTAAGACATCATAATTAGACTCATATCTCATGAGTTTCGAATAAGAACTTGTACCACTCACAACATGATTATATCATTCCATATCATTGTCATTAGCTTTAAAATAACCCGTGAAACCCTTTGGAATACTAATGGATATCTGACAAGCTTTGCACAAGAGGGTGAATTACCGATGCCATGTTCCAAACATGGTCTTACACTGGCTCACATGTTGAGGCCGATGCCATGTCCCAGACATGGTCTTACACTGGCTCTCATTACATTGCTGATGCCATGTTCCAAACATGGTCTTACACTGGCTCTCATTACATTGCTGATGCCATGTTCCAAACATGGTCTTACACTGGCTCTCATATCGTGGCCGATGCCATGTTCCAAACATGGTCTTATATTGGCTCCCATATTGTGGCCAATGCCATGTCCAAGACATGGTCTTACACTGGCTCTCATATCGTGCCCGATGCCATGTCCCTGACATGGTCTTACACTAGCACACATATCACCCAAATGTCATAGCATGGATATCCAATCTATTCTTAGGCTCAACCGGGAATTTACCACATTAATTTCATCATGCATTATTCATAATCATATGCTTTATTCAACCATATTATGCAAAATCGATCACTCCACACGTAATAGCAATAAAGTTGTCTTACTTACATGCAACTTACCTCGATATACAAAAAGTGGGCGACTAGTTGGATTTACTCTACTTGTTTGGCTTTCCCTTGGTCTAGGTCCAGATTTCGTATTTCTTGATCTAAAATGATACAAATTCACTAATTTAATCATCATATTAATCAATACATTTCATAATTCATATTTTGGAAAAAGGACATTTTGCCCCTAGACTTTCACAAAATTACTATTTTACCCCTAGGCTCGTAAATCGATTTTTATCAAATTCTTTCACTACCTAAGCCTAGTCGAATTATTTTTATACTAGAAGCAGCCCACAATTCCCATTATTTAACACATTTACCACATAATTTATAACTTATGCAAAATGGTCTTTAATTAGGGTTTCCATGAAAACTACTTCACAAAAGCTGTTTGTTTAACAACCAAGATTCATTTTCTTCCATAAAAATTCAGCAAACAACATGAATACTCTCATGGAAAAACCCTAGACCCTCAACCATTTTGCAAAATAGTCCCCTCATTAGTTATCTTATGTTACAAGGGTCCTAAAAGTACAAAAATCATAAGAAAAGTCATTAAAATCACTTACTTATGAGAGAAATTAATGGCTGAAAATTTCAAGCTTTTAAGACCCCTTCCTTGCTGAAAATTTCGGTGGAGAAGAGAAGAAGAGAAAAAAGATGATAGCTTTTCCTTATTTTATTTTATTCTAGTCAAATTGGTCACCAAATTTCACCTAATTTTGACCTTTTTGATTTTCTTGTCCCTATGGCCGGCCATGCCATTAATAAAGGCCTATTTGCTCTTTAAAGACTCTTAATTTTGGTTCTCTAGCTCTTTGACACCTTTAGGTAATGAAATAAAACTTTTGTCCCTTATGCAATTTAGTCTTTTTTCGCAATTGAGCATGCAATCGCTAAAATTATTTCACCAAAATTTTCATGCACTCATATAAACATGCTATAACACATAAAATAATATAAAAAATGATTTCTCTGACCTCGAGTTAGTGGATCCGAAACCACTGTTCTGACTAGGCCTAAAATCAGGCTGTTACAGATGGGGATTCATTCATGTTGTTAACAATGACTACACTCATTGGAAAATGTATGCCATTGGTGGTAGCACTCATCCTACCATTATTAGCCAAGGAAATAGGTTTATTACTCCAAATGACCCCTTGGCAAAAGAGGTTTGTCAAAGTATAATAAAAAATTTGGTAGCCTTTCTTTATTTTGGTAATAGTAATAAACGTCACTTGACATTTATTGTGTATGTTGTTATTCCATTAACTTTTTATTTCACTGTATTTCTATAGATAGCCCATAGGATTTATGCACCAGAGTCAGAATGGAAGAACTGGGTATGGAGATTCGAAGGTGATTTGTTCATGACTGGAGCCTTCTTTAGAACATCCAAGCCATCCTCATCTTCCTAGTTCATTTTTAACAAGAAAGATATGATTCAACCCAAGCTTGGAACTTTTGTTGGAAGACTCACTTGTTTTGCAGGGGCGCTTAACTGCAAAAAAAAGTATAGAGTATTAGCAGTAACTCTTAATTTTTCAAAAGTCTTGAAATACATGGAAAATATCTCCCATCGAAAAATTTAATTTGGCATCGGTTAACATGCTATAATGTAATGAATGTATTTTTTTCCACACCTTTTTACCTACACAAGCTTTTCAATATATAATAGTTTAAGGCTAGATAAGATAAAGATAAAGATAAGTTATAATAACCACCCCTTGCCCCCGAGAAAATAGCAACATAATCCGCCATAAGAATATCTTCATAAATTCCATGATAAGTCAGTAACCTTCTATAACACCCCAAACCCGGCCTAAACGTTATGGCTGAATCTGGCAATGTCACATGATAGGGTGTTTGAAAACTATGTTGATATGATAAAACCTTTTCCGTTTAATACTTTTCTTTATCTCTTATTAGTTTTAAAGGAAATCGTTTTACTTATTTAAAACATTTGCTTTAAAACATTTCTCGTCGCGAAAGCTTTTAAAACAAAGCAGTTTAAGTAATCGTGACTTTAGGAAATACGTTAGCTTTTTGAAAACTGAACTTCCTACGACTAGCAGTTATAATTTCAAAAAAAATAAATAAAATCCAAATTTAAGCAAAAGTCCCAAGAGTCCTCAAATTACATCCCAATAATAATAAAACCATAAAATATAAATTAAAAAAAACGTAAAGTCCAAAAACTATGGTCACCGTCGAGTTTGCCGCTGCACCGATCCATCTAGATCTGGGGATTACCTGTGCACATTAAATAGAGAGGGGTGAGTTTAAGTAAACTCAGTGTGTAATCCCACAGAAAATAAAAAATAGTAGACACAGTGAACAGTCAAATACAGATTTGGGCCTAAGCCCCTTTCAGTATCAGTAACAGTTTGGGCCTTAGCCCATCTCAATATAGTATCGAATATGCAGTAGGGCCTTAGCCCATCACAGTATCAGTAGCAATCATGCAGTATTCAGTAACAAAGTCCTACCCAACCATCCTCTACACACCATCTCCGTCCAACCCTACACTCCATGTGGGGATTAAATCAACCCACCATCCCTACATTTCAGGTAGTACCGAATGCGGCACAAAATAGTAATTTGCAGCTGAGCTGCCAGTATATTAGGCTTAATATCCTTTCAGTACACTTCCTCCAAACATAATCAACCCAACCCCATGTAATACAACATACAAATCATGACATGCTATCTCATGATATCAGTACATATAACCAGTTTAGTATACATGCATACTATCGTCATGCTCAATATATATAAATCAAACAGTCAGTTCACACAATTAGGGGTCTAAGTGATGCTTACCGACCCTACAGTAGGTTCACAGTCGACTTGGGCAACCTGTGCAACCTTAGCAATCAATTTAGTGAAAATGGGCTCACACACCCATATAGCCTGCCTGTGTGGACCCACACGCCCGTGTGGCCCACAGGGCCCAAATTTGCCTTGGTCGTGTGGACCACATGGCCTGGCCCGAAATCCCACACACTTGTGTGGTTTACCTATGTGGACCCACACGCCCATGTCGCTCACATGGCCCAAATCAGTCTAGCCTGTGTGTTACACACGGCTTGCCTGGCCATCACACGGCCGTGTCATGCGCGCATGGCCAGGCCTCATCGAAAACACGCCCGTGTTAGGGCACACGACCTACCACATGGGCAACCACACGCCTGTATGGCGTCGACAGTGGGGTTTTTGGCTTTCGTTGAAACCCCGTTTTCTGCGTAATTAAATACACACCTGTATCGTTTTCGACGTACAACCAACTCCAAGCAATCCCCAACCTAAAATTGATCAATATTTCACTCTATTAATCACTTAAACAATCGAATTGAACTAAACTCGAAACGGGGTATTCATTTATCAAACGAAAAACCATTACCTTAGATCAAATAACGAAGTCTCTTCACCACCACGGCACTGATCGAATAACTTTATCCCTTTAACCTTTTCCAAACATAAAAAAAATCCCACTAACCACTATCCATAACCTAAAATGAAAAATGATACTTACCACACTTACCGATAACGCACAAAAAAGTGTTGAAGAACGAGATGCGAAACAACGATAGTAGGGAAAATAAAACAAAAATGAAAACAACAGTAAGAACGGGGAAAGATTTAGACAGAGAATAGAGAAGAAGAGAAAGAAAGAAGAAGAAAAAAACGAAAAAGAAGAAATAGAGGAGAAGATGATCAATTTTTTTCTACAGAGAGAATTTTTGGGAATCTATTTTACTCTAATCCTACCACCTACCTTATCTCAATCCCTTAATTTTCTCTCTCAACTCCCACTACACATCCATCACTCAGAATCGCAGTTCAGCACAACTCTGGCCGAACTTTAAGAAAAAATACAACTCCTTGCCATCACAGAGAATCGAACACAAGCCCTCCAACACACCAATACTCCACTTAACCACCAGAACAGCTGGCCTATTTTGATCTGGTTTTGCAAACAATTAAATAAAACCTTACTGAATAAGGGTGAGGCTTAACTTAGAAAATTTTCAAAATTTGCCAAAGGCATGGCTTGAACTCGAAACCTCCCACATATACCCAGAAAACTTAACCACTAAAGCAGACAGATATTTGTGTGAAAACACCACAGAATCAAAAACAAAAATTTTGGGGCGTTACACCTTCAAGATATGCTTCCAAGCTATTCAACTCGATCTCGTTAAATTCGGGAATCTGATTGCTTGATCCAATTCGATACAATCTTCAAGGATTTGTTGCCTCATATCGATCTTCAAATATGTGTCAGCACAAGTCCATAATATCATGTATGTTATGGTCCACCAGTTTTGGTTCAAAAATATTTGTCAATTCAAAATAAAGCAAGTTATATGGCTTGTACAGTGCTAAGTGCAGTGGGCATTGCTTACATAACTGCCTCAACAATATCTTCCAACAAGACTACCATATAAGGATCTAGAATCTAGCTCTGCTATGGCACCCACCAAAAAAATTCCTACACCAAAATAAAATATAAAAATTCGCTATATAGGATGTAGAGTTTATCCTACAGGGATCAGTTTGACTACGTTCAAATTTCTCACAAACAGTGCAGTTTGTGGGAAGTTTTGAGCCTAGGATCATTGCAATCTTGTGTAAATTAAAGAACGGGGATTAAAATATTTTAAAAACTTACATATGATAATTGTAACACCCCTTACCTGTATCTGATGCAGGGACAGGGTACAAGGCATTACCAAACTTGTACTCATCCATTCATGCAAAAAGTCGAACTATAAAATTTTTCTTTAAAACAACTTCATTCATACATATACAAATTGTCCCTAACATGGGCCTACGAGGCCCAAAACAGCCATGGGAAAAGGATCGAGACTAAATCGGGAACTTTTAGAAAAGTTTGGGAAATTTTCCCTAATACAAAGCCACATGTTCATGTAAGACAGGGGATACACCCGTGTGCTCTCTAGACGCCCGTGTCCTCCAGCCGTGGAACTCTCTGACAATGACATCAGCACTAATTTAGGGTCACACAGCTGCATCACACGCCTGTGTGGCCATACCGTGTGGTCAATTAAAATTAAATGAATTTTTCATAAAAAAGTGTAGACTTCACATGGCCAGAGTTCATGCCCATGTGGGTAGGCCGTGTCCCTCACACTCCCAAGACACACACTCATGTCTTAGCCCGTCTGTTTACTACTGAGCATACTGACTTGCAAAAATAGGGTGTAGAGGACACATAGCCATTCCACACATGACATCCTTAGACACTCAATATTCAACACCACAGCACTTTCACATCTTTATAATATCATCCTATTGCACATTCCCTTAATCACACCATTTGGGAGCATTTTATACAAACTTCATGCAAATCAACTTAATTATCAAAATTTCAAGTTGCACACTTATAACTATTGTCATCTTAGGTTACTAAACCATTCATTATCTCCTAGTATTTAATCCATACATCATCGTACATCCACCAAGCAATCATATTGCACATCATCAAGACATCAATACATGCATGCATGAAAAATTAGATATTACAACCCAAGAATCAATCATGAGCCATATCACATGGCTATTACAAAATGAATCATAAACATCATAGGCCTTCACAATTTGGCCAAAAAGCATGACACATAGCACAAAATGACCAAGTCCCCTATACATGCCATACTCAAAATAACAAATTCACTATACATAATGTTCTTTTGATAGTGTGATCGAATGCTCTGACAACTTCCAATCCCCGAGCTAGCTTGATGGAACTACAAAGGATAGAAAAGAGAGGGGAGTAAGCATTTAAGCTTAGTAAGTCCACATGCAAATAATATGCAATATTAGTAAACCATAATCATGCAAGACATAATAGCACAACCACCAAGATTATTCATCATTCAAGCATTCTAGCTCATTTATCAAGTATTCACATATATATATGAATATACTTTCTCGTCACATATCATCCTTTAACAAGGCATCACTCATGAGTATAACGTACGTACCTGTACATATCCATAGCATATCGAATAACTTTACCTTCATTACCATGCCCATCTTGGGACTTTCATCGCATCATTCATTATAATACCCGTTGAACACTCGGAATACTATTGGATACACGGGAATTTGCACATAGGTGCCACATAAACATACGTAGCCGAAGCTACCTCATATCATGCAATGCTTACAATGGAACTACTCACAGGCTTGCTCGTATAAGCTATCAATCAAGGTGTAACTACACGGGCTACTCACAAAAGTTCTCAGGTATCCGACCACTCAAGGATTACCTAGCCATCGGTAGGACACACAAGACCATTGCCCGAAACTCAATCACATGTATCACATCCATTATGACCTCGGACCACTCAACGAGCTCAGATGCCACATATATCACTAACCCGGATCCCTCAACTAGTTTAGAGTTCTTAATTCCTAGTGACATGTCACTTGTATCCTAAACTAATCCTAAGGTTCAAATAGGGTTTTTCTCATTTTCACATTGCCTCTATTGCACTTGCTCGTGACATCGTGGATAGCGATCATAATATCATTCATGCTTACAATAATATCATTAGACATAGCATACATAATAAGCAATAAAATAGTTATCACATAATGTTAACACCACATAACATACCACATTGTCACATTATTTACACATGTACTTACCTCGGTACAAAAATGATGGTAATCGAGCCTAATCGTCGTATACTTTATTCTTCCTTCGATCAAGACCCAGTTCACATTTTTCTTGATCTATAATGACAAATTTAGCTCGTTTATTAATCAAATTACCCAAATCGATCCATAATTCATAGTTTGGAAAAATTATCTTTTTACCCCTATCCTTCTATTTATTTACGATGTAGTCCCTAGGCTCGTAAAATGAAATGCATGCATTTTCTTGGTTACCCAAGCCTAGCCGAACCTTTACTATGCTCATATCAGCCCATATTTTCCTTTATTTCACATTATCACTACTCACTTTTACACTTTTACAAATAAGTCCCTTTTTTATGTGTTTTCACTAAAAATCACCTAGTAAAATATGTTTATCATGCATCAAACATTCATATTCCTCCATTAATCAACAAAATACATGCATGTTACACATGGGTCAAATTTCATACATGAACCCTAGCTCAAAATATAGCTAGAAATGGGTAGATCATGCTTCAAAGACTTCAAAAATACAAAAAAACATTAAAAACGGGGTTGGAGAGCACTTACAATCAATCTTGGAAATATTGAACAAAATCCTAGCTATGGCTATTGAGAAATTCAGCTAGCAATTGGAGAAGATGGGCACATTTTTACTTTGATTTTCCCTTTTTATTCTTTTAATTACCAAATGACCAAATGCCCTTAGGGTTTTTCTTTCAAATTTTTCCTATGCATGTCTATTTTTGTCCAAAATTATAGAAATTGGTCAAATTGCTAATTAAGACTCTCTAATTCATAATCTAAAGCAATTTCATGTGAAAGCTTTTAGAATTCAAGTTTTGCATTTTATTCAATTTGGTCCCTAAAGTTCAATTAGACAATTTATGCATAGAATTTCTTCATGAAACTTTCACATAAGCATGCATTCATATTATAGACCTCATAAGAATCATATAATAATTATTTCTATTTCAAATTTGTGGTCTTGAAACTACTATTCCGACTAGGCCCTGATTCAGGATTTTACAACTCTCCCCTTTTAGGGATTTTCGTCCCCAAAAATCTTACCGGTAAAAAGGTTTGGGTATTGTTTCCTCATAGGCTCCTCGGGCTCTCATGTAGCCTCTTCAACCCCATGTCTTTGCCATAAAACTTTCAGAAGAGCAACACTTTTGTTTCTGAATTGCTTGACTTCCTGAGCCAGGATCTTAACAGGCTCATCACCATAAGTCATATCCAGTCTGATTTCAACCTCTGTCGGTACAATCACATGTGAGGGATTCAATCTATATTGGTGCAACATGGACACATGAAACACATCGTGAATCTTTTCTAACTCAGTCGGCAAAGCCAATCGATAAGCAACAGGTCCTATCCTTTCGGTAATCTCATACGGTCCTATAAAACGAGGACTCAACTTGCCTTTTCCACCGAATCTCAAAACCTTCTTCCATGGAGATACGTTCAAGAATACCTTATCACTGACTTGATACTCACTTTCTTTCCTTTTTAAATCCACATAAGACTTTTGTCTATCCAATGCCGCTTTCGAACAATCACGAATTACTTTCACCTTTTCCTTGATTTACTTAATCAAATCTATTCCATGAATCTTATTCTCCTTAAGCTCAGTCCAATATTGTATACTTTATAAGGTGCCATTTTCAAACTCAACTGATAACTATTGTTATAGGCAAATTCAACCAAAGGTAAATGCTTTTCCCAACTACCTTGAAATTCAAGAACACAACATCTGAACATATCTTCAAGTATCTGAATTACTCTCTCGGATTGTCCATCAGTCTGTGGATGAAAAGTGGCACTAAAATTTAGCTTTGTACCCAAAGCTTCTTGTAACTTCTTCCAAAATCGCGAAGTGAACCTCAGATCTCTATCTGAAATAATCGATAAAGGTACTCTATGAAGTTTCACAATCTCAGAAATATACAATTCGGCTAACTTATCAAGTGAATAATCAACACGTATCGGTATAAAATGAGTCAATTTAGTCAATCTATCAACCACAACCCATACGGCATCTTTCTTTCTTGGTGTCAATGGCAAGCCTGTCACAAAGTCCATAGTAATTCGGTCCCATTTCCATTCGGGAACTAAAATAGGCTGAAGTAAACCTGAAAGTACTTAGTGTTCCACTTTCACTTGTTGACAAACTAAGCACTTTGATACAAACTCGGATATATCTCTTTTCATATCATTCCACCAATACATTTTCTTTAAATCATTGTACATTTTTGGGCTACTTGGGTGAACTGACATACCTCCATTATGAGCCTCATGCAAAATATTCCGAATCAACTCAGTATTCTTCAGAATACAAATCCTTCCACGGAACCTCAGATAACCATCAGAATCTCTCTGAAAATCTAATTCACTGCCTAACTCACATTGAGTTTTCTTGGCTTGTAACTCTTTATCAGTGTCCTTAGCATCACAAATCTATTGAAGAAAAGTCGGTCTAGCTCTTAACTCTACTAGAATTGCACCATTATGAGATAGGGTTAGCCGTGCGTTCATAGCTCTCAAAGCAAATAAAGACTTTTTGTTCAAGGCATCGGCAACCACGTTAGCCTTACCGGGGTAATAATCAATCACAAGTTCATAGTCTTTTAACAATTCCAGCTATCTTCATTGCCTCAAATTCAAGTCCTTTTGAGCCATCAGGAACTTAAGACTTTTATGGTCTGTATAGACATGGCATTTCTCTCCGAATAGGTAATGTTGCCAAATCTTCGAAGCAAATACAATGGCGGCTAATTCTAGATCATGCGTAGAATAGTTTTTCTCATGGGGCTTCAGTTGCCTCGAAGCATAAGTTACTACATTGCCTTCTTGCATAAGCACACAACCTAATCCACTTAAAGATGCATCACTGTAAATTACAAATTCTTTCCCTGATTCTGCTGCACTAACACTTGTGCCTCAGTCAACAACGCTTTTAGTTTCTCAAAACTCTGTTGGCACTTCTTAGTCCATTCAAACTTAACATCCTTTTGTAACAACCTCGTCATTGGAGTGGCAATCATCGAAAATCCTTTCACAAACCGTCTGTAGTATCCGACCAAACCCAAAAAGCTTCTAACTTCAGTTACATTCCTTGGCGGCTTCCACTAAATCTTACTGGGATCAACTTGTATACCATCTCCTGAAACAATATGGCCTAAAAATCCAACCTCTCAAAGCCAAAACTCGCTTTTACTAAACTTGGCATATAACTGTTTATCCCTCAAAGTCTGTAACATTGCTCTTAAGTGCTCGGCATGCTCTGCCTCATCTCTAGAATAAATCAGAATATCATCGATAAACACCACAACAAATTTATCCAAATATGGCCAAAAAATTTGGTTCATTAAATCCATAAACACGACAGGAGCATTTGTTAATCCAAATGGCATAACAAGAAACTCTTAGTGGCCATACCTCATTCTAAAGGCAGTCTTAGGCACATCTGACTCCTTAACTCGTAACTTGTAATATCCGGATCTCAAGTCTATCTTAAAGAACCATGCCACTCCTTTCAGCTGGTTAAACAAGTCATCAATCCTTGGAAGAGGATACTTTTTTTTATTGTCACCTTATTGAGTTGCTGGTAGTCAATGCATAATCTCATGAAACTGTCCTTCTTTTTCACGAATAATACAGGAGCACCCCACGGTGAAAAGCTAGGTCTCGCAAAACCTTTGTCAGTCAACTCTTGTAACTGTAACTTCAATTCTTTCAGGTCAGTCGGGGCTATCCTGTACAAAGCAATAGAGATAGGTGCTGCCCCTGGCATTAGCTCAATACCGAATTCAACTTTTTTAATTTGAGGCAAACCTGGCAATTCCTTCAGGAATACATCCGCATACTCGCATACAATCGGCACTGATTTGATTTTCAATTCAGATTCCTTAGTATTCAATATGTATGCCAAATAAGTTTCATACCCTTTTCTCATACATCTTTGAGCAGTCATTGAAGAAATTACCATTGGCGACTTGTCTGTATCATTTGATTTGACCTGAAGAATCTCACTATTTTCACATTTCAATTCCAGAACTTTCTATCTACAATTCACTATAGCATCATGTAGTGTCAACCAATCCATACCCAGTATGACATCAAATTCATCAAAAGGCAACAACATAAAGTCGGCCGGAAACCAATGACCTTTAACCATCAAAGGGCATTTCTTACATACTTTATCAACTATCACATGCTTTCCTAACGAGTTTGACACCTTAATCATAAATTATGTAGACTCGACAGGTATATTCATACTAGACGCCAATTTCATACACATATACGAATGAGTAGAGCTAGAGTCTATCAAAGCAATAACATTAGTATCATAGAGAGAAAAATTACCAGTGATCATATTAGGAGAAGTTGCGTCTTTGCGTGCTCTTATGGCATAGGCCCTAGCTGGAGCCCTAGCTTTAAATCTCACTGCTGTATCTCGTGTCACATTCTTACTACTAGACCCATTCCCGAAATTTCTCGAGGGTCTTCCTCTAGAAGCTGCGCCACTCGGTCTTGGACTCTGAAATCTTTCTTTCTCCATCATCTCGGGACAATCCTTAATAAATTGGTCTAGAGAACCACATCTAAAACAAGATCCTTCACTCACCCTACAGTTGCTAGAATAATGTCTACCACATTGCTAGCATTCGGCCTTGGAAGGTTTAGCGTTACCTACACTTGCTGCCACGGACATAGCCTGAGATCTAAAACCTAAATTTTTCTTTTTACGATTCCTGTATGAGTGTCCAACCGACACAGGTGAACGGGAGTGCATTTCTTTAGGTTTCTTAGACTGAGATGGCAATGAATTACTCTGATATCTCTTTCTTGTGTCTCTAGCATCAAACTCGACTTTCTTCTTTTCTTTGACCAATTCTTCGGCTTTACAAGCCCACTAAACGAGTACCACAAATTCTTTCAACTCAAGAATACCCACTAATGTCTTAATATCCTCATTATGTCCATCTTCAAATCTTCTACACATCTTAGTTTCGGAAGATACACTTTCCCGAACATATTTGTTGAGTCTGATGAATTCTCTCTCATATTCACTAACTGTCATACGACCCTGTTTCCAATCTAGAAATTCCTTACGCTTCTGATTAATGAACCTTTCAATAATGTATTTCTTTCGGAATTCCTCTTAAAAGAATTTCGAAGTAACTCTCTCTGGTGGTACCACAAATATCAGCGTTCTCCACTAGTGATACGCCGCATCTCTCAACAAATATATGGCACATTTTAGGTACTCCTCGGGTGTACAAGATAGTTCATCAAATACCCGTATCGAGTTCTCTAACTAGAACTCTGCTTTCTCAGGGTCGTCATTAGCATTTTCCCTAAATTCCTCAGCATATTGCTTTCGAATTTTATCAACTGGTGTTCTAGAGAATCTCATAAAATCTATACCTTAAGGCATCACGGGTGCGGGTTGAGGATTTGAGGGAGGTGGGGGAGGTTGAGCGTTCAATTTCATTCGAACGAACTCATTATACCATGCATTCATCATGTAGAGAAAGGCCACTCTGCCTCCTTCTCCTCTACTGACAGTCTCGAGTCTACTCTCGGATGGCACCACTCCTTCAGCTAGAGCAGGCACGTTACTTTCTACATCATCTGCCACCGCTCTGTCGGGGTCCATTTGCTATATGAAAACACATTTTAATATTGTTAGGAGTCGTCACACTATCATTATATATACGTATGGCATGTATAGCTAGACTCAAATACGCTAAGTTAGTCAAAGAATCGACTAAACCATAACTCTGATGCCACTAAATGTAACACCCCTTACCTGTATCCGATGCTGGGACAGGGTACGAGGCATTACCAAACTTGTACTCATGCATTCATGCAAAAAGTCAGACTATAAAATTTTTATTTAAAACAACTTCATTCATACATACACAAATTGTCCCTAATATGGGCCTACGAGGCCCAAAATAGCCATCGAGAAAACGATCAGAACTAAATCGAGAACTTTTAGAAAATTTTGAGAAATTTTCCCTAATACAAAGCCACACGCTCGTGTGAGACAGGGGACACGCCCGTGTGCTCCCTACACGCCCGTGTCCTCCAGCCGTGTAACTCTTTGACTACGACGTTAGCACCAATTTAGGGTCACACGGCCGCATCACACTCCCGTGTGGCCAGACCGTGTGGTCAATTAAAATTAAATGAATTTTTCATAAAAAGGTGCAGACTTCACACGGCTAGAGTACATGCCCATGTGGGTAGGCCGTGTCCCTCATACGGCCAAGACACACGCCCGTGTCTTAGCCTGTGTGTTTACTACTGAGCATACTGACTTGCAAAAATAGGGTGCAGGGGACACATGGCCATTCCACATGCCAGTGGGATAGACCATGTGTCACACACGGCCTAGAAACATGCCTGTGTGTCTACCCGTATGGACAATTTGAAGGTTATTTTCCAAGCCAATTGCCACCCTTAATCACTCATGTACTTAAACATATTTCATAGCATGCAACATGACATACTTAGACACTCAATATTCAACACCATAGCACTTTCACATCTTTATAATATCATCCTATTGCACATTCCCTTAATCACACCATTTAGGAGCATTTTATACAAACTTCATGCAAATCAACTTAATTATCAAAATTTCAAGTTGCACACTTATAACTATTGTCATTTTAGGTTATTAAACCATTCTTTATCCCCTAGTATTAATCCATACATCATCATACATCCACCAAGCAATCATATCCCACATCATCAAGATATCAATATATGCATGCATGAACAATTAGATATTACAACCCAAGAATCAATCATGAGTCATATCACATGAGTATTATAAAATGAATCATCAACATCATAGGCCTTCACAATTTGGCCAGATAGCATGACACATACCACAAAATAACCAAGTCTCATATACATGCCATACTCAAAATAACAAATTCACTAGACCCAATGTTCTTTTGATAGTGTAATCGAATGCTCTGACAACTTCCAATCCCCGAGCTAGCTTGGTGGAACTACAAAGGATGGAAAAGAGAGGGGAGTAAGCATTTAATCTTAGTAAGTCCACATGCAAATAATATGCAATATTAGTAAACCATAATCATGCAAGACATAATAGCACAACCACCAAGATTATTCATCATTCAATCATTCTAGCTCATTTATCAAGTATTCATATATATATATATGAATATACTTTCTCATCACATATCATCCTTTAACAAGGCATCACTCATGAGTATAACGTACGTACCTGTACATATCTGTAGCATATCGAATAAATTTACCTTCATTACCATGCCCATCTTGGGACTTTCATCGCATCATTCATTATAATACCCGTTGAACACTCGGAATACTATTGGATACACGGAAACTTGCACATGAGAGCCACATAAACATACGTAGCCGAAGCTACCTTATATCATGCAACGCTCACAATGGAGCTACTCACGGGCTTGCTCGTATAAGCTATCGATCAAGGTGTAACTAGACGGGCTACTCACAAAAGCTGTCAGGTATCCAACCACTCAAGGATTAGCTAGCCACCGGTAGGACACACAAGACCATTGCCCGGAACTCAATCACATGTATCGCATCCATTACGAACTCAGACCACTCAACGAGCTCGGATGCCACATATATCACTAACCCGAACCACTAAACGAGTTTAGACTTCTTAATTCCTAGTGACATATCACTTGTATCCTAAACTATTCCTAAGGTTCAAATAGGGTTTTTCTCATTTGCACATTGCATCTATTGCACTTGCTCGTGACATCATGGATAACGACCATAATATCATTCATGCTTACAATAGTACCATTAGACATAGCATACATAATAAGCAATAAAATAGTTATCATATAATGTTAACACCACATAACATACCACATTGTCACATTATTTACACATGTATTTACCTCGATACAAAAATGATGGTAATCGTGCCTAATCATCGTATACTTTATTCTTCCTTCGATCAAGACCCGGTTCACATTTTTCTTGATCTATAATGCCAAATTTAGCTCATTTATTAATCATATTATGCAAATCAATCCATAATTTATGCTTTGAAAAAATTATCTTTTTACCCTTATCTTTCCATTTATTTATGATTTAGTCCCTAGGCTCGTAAAACGAAATGCATGCATTTTCTTGGTTACCCAAGCCTAGTCGAACCTTTACTATGCTCCTATCAACCCATATTTTCCTTTATTTCACATTATCACTACTCACTTTTACACTTTTATAAACAAGTCCCTTTTTTATGTGTTTTCACTAAAAATCACCTAGTAAAAGATGTTTGTCATGCATCAAACATTCATATTCCTCCATTAATCAACAAAATATATGTATGTTACACATGGGTCAAATTTCATACATGAACCCTAGCTCAAAATATAGCTAGAAATGGGTAGATCATGCTTCAAAGACTTCAAAAATACAAAGAACATTAAAAATGGGGCTAGGAAGCACTTACAATCAAGCTTGGAAGTGTTGAACAAAACCCTAGATATGGCCATTTAGAAATTCGGCTAGCAGTTGGAGAAGATGGAGACATTTTTGCTTTGATTTTCCCTTTTTATTCTTTTAATTACCAAATGACAAAAATGCCCTTAGGTTTTTCTTTCAAATTTTTCCTATGCATGTCTATTTTTGTCCAAAATTATAGAAATTGGTCAAATTGCTAATTAGGACCCTCTAATTCATAATCTAAAGCAATTTCATGCTTAAAGCTTTTAGAATACAGTTCTGCATTTTATTCAATTTGGTCCCTAAAGTTCAATTAGACAATTTATGCATAGATTTTCTTCATGAAACTTTCACATAAGCATGCATCCATATCATAGACCTCATAAGAATCATATAATAATTATTTTTATCTCGAATTTGTGGTCTCGAAACCACTGTTCTGACTAGGCCCTAATTCGGGATGTTACAATAATAAATGGTATTTTTATAATTTCATATAAAGATACTTGAAATATTTAAATATAATTTAACGTAATGTACATAAAATATAAATTAATCTAATTTTTATATACCTTTTAAATAGTTAGTATAAATTAGGGTATTTTGATAATTTTCACTTCCAAATGCAAAAGTCAAAAGCGAAAAGGACCTAAATTACAACTTTGGCTTTTGGGTGGAAAAATACTGTTCCACCATAGAATTAAAGGTTCGTTTGTTTACATGTAAAATGTTTTACAGAAAATGTTTTCTGCATTTTCCTATGTTTGTTTCACAAAAAAAATGGTCAACGGAAAATGACTTATAGGCCAACGTAAAAGAAGCTCATTTCCTATAAAATGACTTACCCTTTTGAAAAGTGTAAGTCATTTTCCAGAAAAGAGCTTATATATAGGTAATTTTATTTTATATAAAAATTAACTTAAATCAAGCTTAATATTATTATATTGATAATAAATTTAATTTTTATTTTTGAAAATATTTAAAATATTAATATAAAATATTATATTTTTCAATATTATTAAACATATATATTTAATTATTTATATTTAGTCATTTAATAAATTATTAATATTATTAATATAAATTATTGTTTTAAATAATATTATCACATATTATTGAAAATGTTCAATATTAATATTTTAATAATAAATATTTATTACAATTATAAATATATTAATAATAAATGTTTTGTAGTATAAAGGTTAAAATATGTCACAAGTCTATGTACTCTTCATAAATTTGCAATTTAGTCTTTGCACTTTTATTTTCAAAAATTTAGTCGTTCTACTTTTCATATTTGAAAATCAAGTCTAATTGTTGACATTGTTAATTATTTTTTCAATTTTGTTGATGTCATGTTTTTAAATAAAAAATACTCACTTGGTAATCATGTATGTAATATCCCAAAAATTGGGTTTTTAAACCAAAAATGGTCATCCCTCGATTTGAGTTTAGACTTTGGAAATTTTTGACAAGGAAATTGATCTAGTTTAGTGGTTAAGAGTTCTGATTATGAGTGTGAGGTTTTGGGTTCGAATCTTATTTCTGAAAATTTTATTATTTTGCTTAAACCCTTACCTTTGAACATTGGTTTATAAGTTAAACTCATTCAATTAATGTTAAGAATGAGCTTACTGGTTTAATGGTTAAGCTTTTGTATACTCTTTGGTCTTGTGTTTGAATCTTAACGAAAGTAATATGGAATGTGTTATTTTTATTTTTATTTTTTTGAAATTAGTTGTGTGGTGGTTAGTTCTAATGGATACTCAAAACTTCCCACAAACCTCCTGGGCATTTTGTTCTATTTTTCCCATTTCTGTTTCTTACTTTTACCATTATTTTTCTTAATTTTTTTCTTCGTTTTGGTTTTGTTCTTCAAACTACCTTTCTTTTACTACGTTATGCCAAATTGATTTTGTAAAGGGTTGGATTTCTTCTTTCTGGTTCAATATGTTACCAATACGTTTGATTTAACATTCGTGCCGAAGTTCTTCAACATAACTTTAGTCTTGGACGCTAATCTTAGCATTTTGAGTGCAAATATGTTATTTGATTTGTTGTTTCAATGTCATTTAGGGACGAGAATTCATCTTTGTAACTTCTACATTGAATCCACATCAGGTGGGTATCAGAAACCCCTTCTTCTTTGAATTTTAGTAGTTGAAAAATGAGACTATCAATGCCACACGATAGTGTGCCAGGCCATGTAACTTACTGTTCACAAAAATTGGAGTCACACGGGCCAGTGACATGAGCGTGTGTCCAGGTCGTGTAACTCACTATTTACAAATTAGGACCACACAGGCAAGTGACACGAGCTTATGTCAAGCCGTGTAGGACACATGGGCATATGCCAAACTGTGTAGAGTCACACGGGCCAGCTCTCCAGGCCATGTGAAGCCACACGAGCATATGAAGCAATATTTGAAATTTTTCCCTTGGGCCACTAGCGTCGTTTGAAACGAATGTAGGCCTATTGTAGGGTCCATATGATCTGAATTAAGCTATATAACTTGATATCTAATGATCTGATGATGAACAACTTGTGATATATACGTATGTCCGCTATGTTTGAACCTAAATGAGTAGGATCTGCCAAAACGTAATGTGCTATTGTCTGATATGTACGAATTATCCAAGTACGATCTGTATTCTATTAAGCTTGTTGGTACGCCTTTGTGTTACTCTATTGATGAAGAATATGTGACATCTGATTATGTTATATTGATTGTTACTGATTTTGATTTATAACCCTCTACGTTACTTTATTGATGAGGGATACACAATTCTGGAATATGTTAGACTAAATATTATTGATTCTAATTTATAATTGTGCATGTGATTTCATGAAAAATCTTATATAGTCTATCAAGGTTTGATAAGTCTGTTTTACAAAACATGGACTTTCATGTCTCCTGATTCTGTTATTGAAATATAGCATGACTTACATGCTCATCACTCTGATTCTGTATGTATGCTATGACACGTTGCATGAGATTTGGGTTGATGTGAAAGGAGGAAGTTTCTGGCAGTTAATGACCTACATTATCTAGTGGTTTATCCACAAATCTGTTCTGGCAGCTTAGTCGTACTATAGTGGCTTGACCACATGTAACCAATCTGGCAATCTTAACTGCAAAATTCTAGTGGCACCGTCCACAGTTATCTATTGGTATGATTTGGCTAGACGAGTTCTGGGGGAACTCTATTTTGGTGTGTAGCGGAGTTTGGATAGGATGTTTTCTGATAAATTTGCATTCTGATCTGTTTGAAAAATACAGCATTTGCATAACACATCCTCTGCTCTACTCTGTTTTGTTCTGCTCTGCTCTGTTCAGTTTTGTTTGATTTGTGATGTTCTGTTTCATTCTATTTTGTTCGGTTCTATTGTACTGCCGTTGTGGAAATTTTCGTGATACTCTAGATCTGTTCCGTATTGGTTATAAAATTGTTATTAATTTCTTTGCGTTACTTTGATATATATAATAAAATCTATTTATTTGTATATGAGTTTGGTTATACGCGATGCTTGGTAGCTCACCCTTTGTCTTATCTTAATCTATTCAGGTGGACATCTGATTTAGGACCGGGCGGCATATGGGAGCTCAGATTGTTTTGCATTGAGATAACTATTATTTGATCTTTTGGGTTTGTAATTTGTTTTTGGACTTGCCTTGCTTTCTTTTGATAATATCGTCAGTATCTGCCAATTTATAACACGAAACTACAAAATCACCTAAGTCGACTAAAACGAATATCTGATTTTCAAAGTTAAAATTCCAAAAAGAAATTAGTTTTCCACACATTGGTGTCACTCGTCCAAATTCGGCTTAAACTTATAGGCCGAGTTTGGGGTGTTACAATGTAACTAAAAAATGGCGTTGTAATGAACTTGAATTTAACAAAATCTTTTTAATATATGAAAAGACAATGTAAAATATAAATTTATAAATATAAAATAAATTTAATTAAACAATGAAAATATTAGAAAATCTCAAATGTATGTTTGTTTCATTGAAAACAGAGTTTATGAAATATTTTTAAGAAATTTGTCAAACAACGGAAAATATTTTACACAGATTCATCCAAACACCAGAAAATATTAACTTTTTTAAGAAAGTAAGTCATTTTTCAAAAATTATTTTCCGAAAGTCATTTTCAGTGAAACAAATAGACCCTTATTGTTATTATATGATTTGTATGCTCAAATGCTTCCAACTCAATTGCTACAAAGAGAAAGATTGGAAGAAAATCAGAAGAGGACAATTTATTGATGGAATGCAAGAATTGAATATCTTACCGTTTATCTTTTAAAGGATTAATGATTCAGTCAAGTTTAGCTTAGAAAAGATTGTATGGGATATCATGTCATTTGTACCTTTTTCTAATAATTTAATGTCATTTTAGTATTTTTATCTTAAATTTCAGCATATCATGTTGGATTAGATTTTTTTCAGAATAAAAATATTAAAATGATATTAAATTATTAGAAAAAAATACAAATAACATAATAACTTAATTTCATAGAACCCTTTCTCTATTAAATTTATTAGAAACTATGCTATTTGCTAGTATCCATTGTTGTTTTTCTTTTTAAAAAATTACGAACTTGTATGAGTTTAGCTGGTCGAATTTATTAAAAATAAATCTACTTCCTAAGTTTAGTTGTTTTTTTTAAAAAAAAATTGTGGACCCTTGCAATGTAATAAAATGACATGACTAAGCGAAATCAACATAATGATTATTATTCGATAGTTCAATTGACCAAGCTTATAGACTTACATGGTTGGAAATAACTTATGTGTAATATGATGAACGTTGTCAACTTACTACAAAATGGCTCAAATCTTTTTTTCTTGAAAACTAACAAAATAATTTCATTAATTCACTTAGGTATCCATACATCAGTTCAGGTTATGTCGAAATATATAGCCTTTCAAATTCAACCCTTAAGAACTATTCAATTTCAAATCAATTGATTTGCCTTCACTTTGGAATAATACCTCAGTAGGCTTCTAATACGGCGGCCAGTCTAGAGCACCAAGCTACGTCCATCAGGAAAATCGAAGAATGATTGCTAGAATTGAGGATAGAAGGGTAGATTTGACTTCAAAGGAACAAAAATGAGATGATAAATGTCCTTTCTCAAAGAATAAGTCTAAAATCAAAATAAGAAAATAATATACATTCATTTTTTTATTTTTTATTTTTGCAAAAAGAGGTTCATACTACCAGGAAAAAATATAAAAATAAATGATGTGGAATTGGTTTCAGTAATTTCTATTCTAAATATTAAATCATTGGTATGAAAAATAGTTACTTATCATACTTAGGCTAGAAAAGCCATTAGAAGTTGTGTGTTCAGAAAACCCACAAAAAGTTGATAGGATTTTTTATATAACATCAATAGAACTAGCAATGACATGAGGGACTGAATATATGGTTTAGTCAAGTAAATTGATAGCTATAAATGGAACCTAAGAATATATGGTTTCAACCATCTTAGACCATCCTTCAAACATTTTGTCATATTCATGCATTAACACAACAAAAAATCAGGCAAGTGTAAAGAGAGAATACCATATATTTCCTAATTTCCCTTTAAATTTATCCTAAATGTTACAAATTTGAAAGGACATAGACACCAAGTGGCTAAAGATAAATAATTTTTGAATATTTACTTGTGTTGAGTAATTTTATCTCGTGTCTTATTAATAGAAATATTCAGATATTTATATATATTATTACTATTCATGACTTGACTCCACTATTCTTAGGACTAATGTTCTAAACAGATTTCAGGTATGCGGGACACGTGTTTCACTCTTAGTTACCTGTCAGACCACAGGGTCTCCCTTCTCCAAGCTCCTTGGGTACATGAGAACCGAGACTACAGCCTTCCCTTGGTTTGTGCGAGCTCTCCTTGCAAGCTAGATCCGTGAACTTCTCTTGCTGTCTTCTCACGGTTTGCCTCACACTCAATCGTCTAGTGGGACCTATTCGGGTCGCGGGTAAGCGACTCGAATCTTATCTGAAATTCGAGCTGGTGATCAATGATATATAACAACTTGCACTTGCTACCCAACTATCAACAAAACTCTTTTAAGTAGCTCCAGAAAATGAAAGATCATATAAGCAAGTACAAGCAACTGTTAAACCAAATTAACTTTCTCTGGAATAGCTAAAATCCATAGACAACATGTACTTTTTTCCTGGTATATTGAGAATAATGAATTAAGTAAATAAGAACTGAATCCTGGTGGAAAACAAATGTGGTTGGCTGAACAAAATTGCTTGAGGTTTTAGTAATTCCAACAAAAGTTAAAACAATCAAAGAAAATACAAACATTTTATCGTGAGGAAGATATTCACATATTGCTCAACTTTGATGATCCAAACTACTAGATGATGAATTTCCATGCGATTCAAGAATTTTATTTAAAAATACCCAAATATTAATTTAACTTTTTCTGAAATAAAAAAAAATTATAAGATTGGGAAAATCTAGTTATTTACAAATAAAAAATAAAAAAATGAATAAACCCCACAAAATCATTATTTACAAAATGCCCAAAAATTAATTTAATAAATTATTATTTAAGCTAAAAACGGCGCCAAAACATTCATTCCCAATAAACAAACACTTACTTCATCATTGTAAGGCGGTGTCAAAGAGTCAAAATCTCACTCGATTAGGTACTTCTTTTCATTATCCAATCAAATTTATAAAATCATAAATATTTAATAACTAAATTTGTTATTATGCTAAATAAAAAATAGTTATGTTAAACTTTTCACTTAATTGATAAAGTGATTAAAAAATTAAATTTTAAAAAGATTAATGATTAAATTGAAAATTTTTATAAATAGGTATCAAAATAAAAACAATATCATAATTAAATGACTATTCGTGTAATTTACTCTAAAATATCGCATCACTTATAATACATCCGTGAATAAATTATATTTTTTACGTAAAATTTTTTTCACCAATATCTATACTATTTATTAAACCTTTGGTTGTGTTGGTGTCACTCTCAATCGAGTTACTAACTTGGTCAGAAAATTACTAAAATATCATTTCGTAACTAAAAAAAGTTACATTATTCAAGGGTATTTTAGTCTTTTTTATTTTAACAAAAATCAATTAAAATATGCATATGGCGGGATTTGAATCTACCCCAATTGAATTACTAAAACCTTAAATTTATCACTCAACTAAAAATTCATTTTAATATATTTTATACATTATGATTTTGCTATGTAAAACATATTATCTTAACCAGTTATATATATTAATAATGTTGTTCATTAACTTGGTGTTACAAGTCAACTCACCAACTCGTCACAAACTCATGGTTAATTAATTTTAAATTACACATTCATTGTTTATTGCATGTAACGTTTAAACATGCATATGTGTTTTAAACTTGTGGTTTCCACATGCATACACGTGTAATAGGATTTTTAATATTAATAATATATTTGATTGAGTTTGTGTCATAACTTAACTTGACATTGATTCAAGATTGATGACAACACAATGATAAATAATTTAATATTATTTTTTAAAATTTTAATATTGTGCTTATTTCATGTGTTATTATTTTTAATTAGTTTCAAACTATTAGTTTCATTAATAATTGTATTTTTTTAAACACACAATTGTATTATAAATTTATGGTTTTCACACACATACATGTGTAATAGGATTTTTGGTATTAATATTAATGTATTTGATCGAGTTGGTGTTACAAGATTACTCGACATCAACTCATAAACTATTTAATCTAATTTTTTTAATTTTAATATCATATATATTTCATATATCATTATTATTAATTAATTTCAAGCTATACGTTTAATAATTATTGTATGTTATTTTAAATACATATAAATATTCTAATTTTGTGATTTTCACACCCATAAAATTTCTAATCCAATAGTATGGGTGTAACATTATATTAGCTCTTTAGTTGCAGTCACTTGGCAATATTTGAATGAATGCAAACTCGTAGTAGAGTTGGATTGTAAAAGCAGAGGAGCAAATGAGGAAGCCGACAGGCTTGCAAAAGATGTGGGAAGAAGACTCCATCATTTATTTGTGTATGACCAAGGGTGAGTTTTTGCTGTCTATGTGTAAGGGGACTGATTGTAACTGCTACTCGCTTTACAAGTTTTATTCACAAGTTGTAGCCCAAAAAGAAGAAAATGGTTGCCATCATTTCTTTTTTATTTTCTATTCCTAACCTTGAAAACTTCATATTAGGACAATATTCTTTTGATATGATGAAGTCACCAAAGATAAGAGCAAAGTGGAGTCGTCGTCAAAATAAAGATAGATATATTAATATAAATGTTTATCTACAAATATTATTATCTTGTTTTACTGTGTTTGGGTTTCAAAAGTGTTTTTCCACTATAGAATCAATGAAGAACATATGACTTTTAGGGTTAAAATTGTGGAAGAAAAGTGTTTTCCACCAAAAGATAAAAGTTGAGATTTAAATATTTTTTACTTTTAGGTTTTGAAAGTGAAAATTATTAAAATACTTTTTTTATAGTAATTATTTAAATGGCATATAAAAAATTAGATTAATTTATACTTTATATATCATTATATTTAAATATTTTGTGTAGTATTATATTCAATTATTTAAAGATCATTTATTATTATATTTATTTTTCAAAATATTTAATGTCTCTGTAATATTATAAAAATTTTATATTAATTAATTAAAATGTATTTAAAAGTTATATTTCATGTACCATTATTTTAGATTATTTAAATATCATATAATTTAATTAATTTTTAAATTTTCACTATTTATATTAAAAAATACATTTTAATTTTCATCCACAATTTTTAACAATAATGGAAAAGACTAAAAATTGACAACCATACATTTTCACAACATTTTTCTATCACATTTTTCAAAACAACTTTTGAAACACACTTTTCAACTAGAATAGGAATGAAGAACTAATCCTTTAACATAAGAAAGATATCCAAAAACCACAATAGAGAAAGGAGGAATCTAGGCCCTAAAATGATGAATTAGTTTAAAATTTCTTTAAAAAATTATCCTATCTTCAAGACAGGGAATTGATTCACAATGTAACTTTTGTGAGTTGTACGCAACTTTATAATAGATCTATAAAAAATTTAGATGAAACCCTAATGTTACTTTAATTATAATTCTAACACTCCAAAATTTCTAATTCAGCTTTTGTGAAATTATGCTAACTGTATATTTATTTCAGTGGTTAAGTGTTCTGGGTATGTGTGTGAGATTTCAAGTTCAAGCCCTAGCTTTAGTAAATTTTGGTCTTTTTCTAATTTAAGCCTTATACTTGTTTAGCGGGCTTATATTAAATTATTTGTAAAATTATATTAGAATTGGCCTGCTGGTTTGATGGTTAAGTTGAGTATCAGTTTGTTGAAGATCTTATGTTCAAATCCCTGTGTGAGTGTGAGAGATTATTTTTGCCCTGTTAACGGTGAGAGTTTTGGTTGAGTTGAAATTCTGTAGAAGTTGTTGAGTAGTGGGTTAGTGGGAGAAATTTGAGGGGTTTGGCGGTTATTTTGATTTATCATTTTTATTTTGTTTTAATCTTTTTCAAATTTTTCTCTTCCCTTCCAAATTTGTTGACGTCAAATCCTCTTGTTTCCCTCCTTCTGATTTTTTTTATTTTTTCCATCCCTGTAACTTGCTATTTTGGTTTTTCGTTTTGACTGGTGGTTACGTTGTGCGATCGGATTGTTGGAATTGACGGGTTTCCTTTTTGGAAAGCAGAATTCCATTGTCATTTATTTCTGGTTCGGGATTTTTGGAGATAACAATTCGTGGTAATTGAAAGGTGATTTTTTGTGTTTAGGAACAGATTGTGGAGCAGAGAATTACACTTCAATGGTTTAGAACGCATTAGCAGTGATTGTCGTTGGTGGTAAGTTAGCATCGTGTTGATTTCTTGTAACGAATTCGGTATTCAACCTGCTCAATCTTTATTGGTATGTTCTATTTTTAGGTGTCTGAAAGCTTGGGAATGGTTTTGCGCTAAATCGATACCAGGTGTGTACCCTAAAATGCAAAAAATGAGGTTTCAGCGAAAGTCAAAAACCCCACTATCGATACCACACCGGCGCGTGGTTGCCCGTGTGGTAGGCTGTGTGCCATAACATGGGCGTAGGATTGATGAGGCCAAGCCGTGCGCGCAAAACACGGTCGTGTGATGGCTAGGTAGGCCATGTGTAACACAGGGCTAGACTAATTTGGGTGTAGATCCACACGGGTATTCTACACGAGCATGTGAGATTCTAGGCTAAGCCGTGTGATCCACACGGCCAAAGCCAAATTGGGTCGTATGGGCCATACGGGCAGGCCACATGGGCGTGTGAGCCCATTTAACTGAAATGTGTTCTAAGGTTGCACGAGTCGCCCAAGTCGACTGTGAACCTACTGTAGGGTCAATAAGCACTACTTAGACCTTTAAATGCATGAACTGTATGTATAACTGATATTCATGTATTAGCATGTCATATATTGTATGTTGCATTGCATTGGGTTAGGATGTTGATATTTGGAGGAAGTGTACTGAAAGGCTCTTAAGCCTATTATGTGGCAGCTCAGCTGCAATTTACTGATTATGTGCCACATTCGGTACTACTTGGAGTGTAGGGATGGGTGAGTGTTTTAAACCGCACATGGAGTGTAAGGATGGATGGAGATGGTGTGTAAAGGCTGGTTGGGTAGGACTCTGTTTACTGATTAATGTATATCTGATACTGTTACTGTGATGGGCTTAGGCCCTAATGCATATCTGATATTGAAACTGAAAAGGGCTAAGGCCCGAACTGTGTCTGAAACTGAAATGGGCTTAGGCCCAGGCTGCATTTGGTTGTTTGTTGTGTTTGACCGTATGCATGCCTTCTGTGGGAATTACACACCGAGTTTACGTAAATTCACCCCTTTCTGTTTTATCTCCAGGTAATCCCCAGACTTAGACGGATCGGTGCGGCGGAGGACTTTACGGTGACCACATGATTATGGAACTATTTTAATTTCAGTTATGGTATTTATTTCCTATTTATTTTCTAGGTTATTTTTTATGTAAATTGGACTTTTGGACTATTGCTTTTACTTTGGATTTTCACTGCTCCATGGATTTTTAAACTGCAAACTCAACAAAAGCTCAGTTTAATTCAAAATGATGTTTTCCTAAACATGAACGATTTTCTTTAAAAATCACGGTTTTAAAAGCTTCCGCTACAAAATATGGTTTTAAATGAATCAAATTAACGAGGAAATGATTTTGAAATTTACGGGAGATAAATAGAAGATAATCAACGGAGACGGTTTTAACTTGATAACTTCGATTTCAAATCTCATTCTATGTGACATCGCCAGATTCGGCCATAACGTCTAGGCTGAGTTTGGGGCGTTACAATAATGGTGAAATTAAAAGAAGATTTTAAGGTTTTTGATTTAAATCCCATATAAATATATTTTTATAAATTGTATGTAAAAGAAAATCTTAAAATTATAATTGTCGTAAAAAGGCTTATTCATGATTTAGCCTCTGAAGTATACTCATTTTTCCTAATTTTTTTTGTCTCAATTTGGTACCTAAAGTATCAATTTCCTCTATTCTTTGTCCATTTTGTAACGAACGTTACAAAAATTATTAGGCAGATTTAACCAATGAAAAAGTGCCATGTGTCATATTTTTTTCTAATTAAAAATGCCACGATAATTAAGTTTATTTAAGATAAAAACATTAAATTTAAATTTAAAAATAAAAAATTATAATATTAAATATTAAAAAACACTTTTAACGTTGATCGGTTGTTGACCAATCATTGATCAAGTGTTGACCAACCACGTGGCGCTATTAGAACATGCCATGTGTCCTTTTAAAGTTCTTTTGGTATTACATATATTATATTGATTAAAAATTTAAAAAATCACATATAATATATAATGTTAAAATAATTTTTATAAATTTTTAAAATATATAATTATAAATTTTAAAAATTAAAAATAATATATAAAAATTAAAAATTTTCATAAAAATTTAAAAAGTATTTAAGTTTCAAGTTCGATATTTAAATTTTTTTAGAATTATATATTTTAGAATTTTATAAAAATTATTTTTAAATAATTTTTACCATTTTTAGTATTTTTTAAATTTTTTTCCTTTTTTTAATAATATTATTGATTTTAAGTAATTTCATTTTAGTTATCGATTTTTTTTTGTAAATTTTATTTTTATAATTTTTTTACAATTTATATGTTTTGTTCTAGATTTTATATGTATTTTTCTAGTTTTCTTTATATATTTATTTCCATTTTTATATTTTTTAATGTGTATATACATTTAATAAAAGATTTTTTTTTACATAAATACGTCATGTGACAGTTTGTGATTGACTATAAGAATTTTTTTTAACGTCTGGAAAAAAATGGACTAAAAAGTATAACATAAGCATACTTTAAGCACTAAACTGTAACAACAAAATTTAGGTACCAAAGTAAGAACACGAGTATACTTTAGGGGCCAAATTGTGAATTAAGCCTTATAAAAATATTAGGTTGTTGGTAATTTCACATCTAAGTTAGGGCCCGTTGAGGGTGACAAACTCAACCAAAGCTTTAAGTAGTAATACAGATATATCAATTATTTTCATTTTGGGGAGAGATTCACTTATACTAGAGTAAAACTAAAATATTATACACGCTTTTGCATCTTTTTGTATGATTAATATTTTAATAATTTAACTGTTAAATTTATTGATGTAATTGTACTTATCATGCATTAAAATTTTAAACTAATTTAATATCTCTATCGTATTAATCTAAAATATTATATATATATATATTAATAATTATTGAATGGTTGACATTTTTTTAACTAGAAAATTTTAATTTACGTTAAATTTTATGTGCATAATCTATATAAATGGAATAATAAATTTAACAGTTGGATCCTTAAAATATTAATCCTACATAGAGATACAAAAAAGTGTAAAACTATTTTAGTTTTACTATGGTATAAGTGAATCCCTCCCTTTTTATAATATAGATCTTATAATAATAAAATAATTATTAATCATTATTAAAGCATTTATGGTTGAAATTTCTTTTGACATATTGTGAATTAATGCTCTCTTATTTTCAATTTTTTTTTCTTTTTCGTTCTTTTTTAATAATTATTAAATTGACAATAATAATTAATATATAATTAATATAAATATATTATATTATATTAAGTAAATGTATTATTTATAAAACTTTTATATATGCAACATAATTTTATTATATAAATAATTAATATAGATATTATATTTTTCTTTTTTTTATAGTTAAATGCGATAAACGTTTATAAATAATAAAAGATATATTTGGAATTGGAAAATTAGTAAATATAATGAACAACTGAGTATATTAGTCCATTAAAAAAGTTTCTACACGTGAAAAATAAAATTATTTAACAAATATATTTATAATAAAATAATATAAAAATTAAATGGGAGTTCAATTGAAATAGTAAAATAGATATGTTGAAAATTATAATATCCTAAGTTTAAATTCTGTTATATGGGTGTAATTTCTATTTTTTATATAAAAATATAAAAAGAATAAAAAAATACTTTCAAAATAATATAATTTAATTTATAAAGTAATGAATTGTTTAAAATAAATTTTCAGTAGAGTTAGAACTAGGTTAAATGATGATATCAACCCTATAGGATTATATAATATATATAGTTATAGACTAAATAATGGATGGAAAATTTCTTTTCATCCTACTCTTAAAAAATAAAATTATTTTATATCTTTTTATTTTTCTCTTTATTTGATTACTTTACGCTTTTATCATTAGGCTAAAAAAGAAGATAATAATAATAATAATAATAATAATAATAATAATAATAATAATAATAATAATAATAATAATAATAATAATAAAGGAGTTTCAGAATTTGGAAAAAAAGTGAGACTTTATTCACACCAAGGAGTATAATTTTAAATATATGATGCGTGAGTTGGTCCCAACATTTCTACTTTATCTTTAACTATAGCATGAATGAAAATAAATTATAAAATAGAATGTATTAAAATGTATAACTGTTCAAATAAAATATACTAATCGACTTTTAGTTTAATTGTTAATACAATTAAATATGTTTTTCTTTTATTTAAGGGTTTTTAAGAACTACAAGTAAAAGTAGACATTGTATAAAAAAATAATTAAATAAAAATATATGTACATTTCTATTATGATAATATAAATTTTAAATTTATTAGGTCTGATAATAATAAGAGGCTATGAATTGACATTTTAAAATCCTTCGCAAATTTTTTAAAATAATTAAAAGATAGAAGAAAAGTTTAAACAATTCAATTTATAATATTTTAACCCCAATTCTGTACCTTTATTACCTTGATATACCTCAATCAAGGATTTCTTTTCAACGAAAATGTATAACCTTTACAAAACATTATCTTTTTCATAAGGCTAAGATAGAACATTCCTATTAATTTTTATGGCTTAACTAAAACCCTTCCTAGTTTTTGTGGCTCAACTGAAATCCTTTACAAATTACTTAAGGATAACCTTAAGTATGCTCTTTACAACAAAGAGAAGATGAGCAAACTAACAATGAAACTGTAGCAAGTTTGTGTTTGCAAATTGAAACTCTAGTAGGTTTGTGTTTGCAAATTGAAGCTCTAAATACAAAGCTTTTAAAGTAATAAAAAAAATTACAATAAGCTCTTAATGAATATGTATAAGAGAAAATGAAGAAAATAAAGATTTTAAGTTCTCTTGTGTTTGATGCTTGAATATGTCTCTCTTATCTCTTAATGTGTCTTAAACTTGTATTTTACCCAAGAATAAGTTTGTGGACATTTGTGACTGTTGCAGATGAATTATAGCCATTAAAAGCATTAAATTCAAGCTTCTTTGCAGTTACAGATATACTTATATCAGTATAAGTGGACCTGTGTCGATAAAAGTCTTCAAAATTATGATCTTTTGAGCTCGATATATTGATAGAAGTTTGAGGGTTTCAAGTGTTCAGACTTGTACCGATAGTGTAAAGACCTAAAATTCAGTGATGTTAAAAATTACAGTTTCGAGACCTCATTTCCGTAAATCAATTATGTAAACATTAAATATTAATAATATATTGTTATATAAAAGTTTGGTTCGAGAATCTTTTTCCAAATTAATAGTTAATTAAGGGTCAAGGATTAAATTGCAAAATTTCAGTAGTTAAAGAATTTTAATTAGAATAAGGCTTGTGGACTTTATAGCAATTATCCAAAGGGCTTAAATGGTTATTAAACTATTATTCTTTAAGTAAATAGTGGATGATGATGTTGTATCCCACTTTGGTTAATTAATGAAAGGTTATTAAGATTTAAAACTTAATTAAACCAATTAAGTTAATTAGCATATAATTTTAGTATAAATGGTTATGTTAGTGGGATGACAACAAGTTGTCATCTTCCCCCAAGTCACCACCGAATATTGAAGAAGAAAATGGAGAGAAAAACGCCATTGAAGCTTGCATTCAGCCAAGCTAAAAATCTAAGGTATTTGAAGTCTTTTTCATGTAATTTTTATGGATTTATAGTCATCAGAGGTTGATTTAGCTAACTCATGTATTAATTTGATCAATTCTTAAAGTTTTAGAAAGTTTTTATTGTTGAGAATTGAATGATTTAGGTGTTAAATTAATAGAAATTAAGCTTAGTTTAAAATAAAAAAAACTTAATTGTAAAGTCTAATTGCTAGTTTTGTACATTAGGAATCAAATTTAGTAAAACGTAAAATTGTTATGAAATTTTGATAGGAATAGAAAATAGAAGGTCTCTAATGAATATATGTGAAATTAGATTTTAATCCAAAGGTCTAGATAAAAAATTATGTTTGTTTCGGGTTTAAGGACTAAATTGAATAAATTGAAAAATATGTATGAATTTGAATTTGATTTGATGTGGAATTTGATATTGTCTTATTGTTGAATTATTATTTGCAACTAAAGATGATACATGACTGTTGAGAGGGAAAAAAAAAAAGACGAGCTGTCAAAGAGTGACGCGAGCTTTCAGTTTGTATCTCTATCACCCGAGATCAATCTAATTATTGCATATTCATGACAGTACGCATTATATAATGTTTAATTAAGTTGTTAATGATTATTGAGTTGAAATGTTATGGTTGAAATTGAATATCGAGATAGGGACTAAATTGAATAGAATAGAAAGTTATATAACTTAGTTGATATAGAAAATTGGTATGAAATTGACCTGAATTATGTTATATTATATGATGAATTGATGTTGAATTGAGAATTATAGGATGTGAATTGAACTATGTAACACCCCTTACCTGTATTCGACACCGAAATAGGGTACGAGGCATTACCGGACTTAAACATAAGCAAACATACAAAACTGAGACATAAATTTTCGTTCAAATTTAAAAATTTTCACATACATTCATATCGTCCCTAAAACAAGCCTACGAGACCCAAAACATACATTGGAGGTAGCTCGGGACTAAACCGAGAACTTTAGAAAATTCCATGACACTTAGAAAATTTTTCACTAAACAGGGGTCACACACTCGTGTGACTTTGGGACACACCTGTGTGGATAGGCCGTGTGGTCACACCTACCCGTGTCCCTAACCCATGTAACTCTCTATTTGTCATTTGTGAACAAATTGAAGTCACACGGCCAAGGCACACGCCTGTGTGCTTAAGCCATGTGGTCGATTTAATTTTCATAATTTTTCATAAAATAAGTGCAGATTTCACACGGCCAGGGCACACGCCCATGTTTGAGGCCATGCCGTCCACACGGTTGAGACACACGCCTGTGTCTCTACCCATATGCTCAATACTGAACATTCTGTTTTGCAACAATTAAGGTGCAGGGGACACACGGTTGGAACACACGCCCATGGGGCAAGCCGTGTGTCACACACGACCTAGACACACGCCCGTGTGTCTACCCGTGTGGACAAAAATAAGGCTATTTACCCAGCCATTTTGTCACCCTTCCATGCACAAACCTACAATCAACATATAACACCAATCCAAGCATATACATACAACAAATCAGCCACAACCAAAACATCCACCCATCATTCACATGCTATTAACTATCACATACACATTCCACATCCATGAAAAACATCATCATATACACATATACTTAAACCAATATTAGCCAATTTCAATGGCCATTTACAAAATGAATTATCAACCAACATAAGCCAACATATTTTGTCAAATCAATTATGACACATAACAAAAAGACCAAGTCCCTATACGTGCCATAACTCAAAACATTAAAATCATTGCTACCCAAAATGTTAAGTTGATAGTGTGAATGGATCTCCGATAGTCACCAATCCCTAAGCTGGCTTGGTGAAACTATAAGACAAGGGAAAAGAAAAAAAGAGAGTAAGCTATAAAGCTTAGTAAGTTCCTATGCAAATTGTAACAGTCCGGTTTTGACCCTAGTCAGAATAGTGGTTTCGGGACCACAAATTCGAGTCAGAGAAACATTTTAATATTATTTTTCATGCCTATTATAAGTGAATTGACATGTGTGAAAGTCTCGTGTGAAAATTTAACTGTTTGTGTGTTTAATTGGAAAAAAACACCTAATTGCGTAAATGTAAAAGCTGTGTGCTAGATGTTAAAATTACTTATTTGACTTGGCTTATTAAATGCGAGGTCCTTATGTTGTTATTTGACCATTGGAAGTTTGAATGGACATTAATAACCATCCATTATGTGATTTTATAATGGTTTAATAAAGGTTATAATGGTAAAATGTTTAATAAGTTAATATATGTTATAATAAAACATGAAAATAGGCATTATATGTTGTTTTTGTGCCGAAAATTAAAGAAAAAAAGAAAAGAAAAAGAGTTCTAGGGTTCGGCTAGTTTAAAGCTTAATTGAGGTATGTTTTTGTTTTGATTTTTGATAATTTCTATGTTTTTGTGATCGTTGCTTAGTATACTATCGAACCCATGCTTCAATTTCTGATTTTGGTGATGATTTTGAAATTTTCCATGGTTGAATTCATGAGTTTTGTGTTGTTAAATGGTGAAATATGAAAGCTTGATGTTGGGTTTACATGTTTTGTCTTTGGATTTTTAATGAATTTGAGCAATTTGGGCTAAATTGTAAAAATGTTATTTTAAGGGACTAAAATGTGAAATAAATGAAATGTATGGACTAGTATGAGTACTAGGAGAATTCGGCTAAGCTTGTGTATATGCAAATTATGTGTATTTTGTGATTTTGTGAAATAGAGACTAAACTGTCGAAATGTGAAAATGTGAGGGCTAGTTTGCAAAATGCCCTAATATGTTTCTATGGATTGAATTGAATTATTTGGTGAATAAAAGGGTTAATTTTGAATACATATAGATCAAGAAAAGAGGAATTCGGATTTAGATCGAGGGAAGTCGAATGTTATTAAGTAGACGATTCAAATCGACAATTCCATGATGAGGTAAGTTTGTACGTGATAAATGATGTTAAAGTTATGTTTTAATGCAATGACAATGCATAAATTGTATAGATATTTGATTACGGTTTGAGTACGATGATATTCGACTATGCTTAGTACTAAGTGTGTGGTTTAATATACAACTTCGGCTAAAATTGGCACTAAATGTGCGAGTTGGAATAACTTCGACTATATAAGGAACTAAGTGTGCGATACCGACTTAGCTTTGGTTAATTGAGATGGCACTAAGTGTACGGAATCATTTTAGCTTCGGGTAACCTTTACAGCACTAAGTGTGTGAATATTAAAGTATGAATAATTTACGGGAAGTTTTGATATACTCAAACAAGAGGTGAGAACGAAAGTGAATAAATATGGGAAGATCCAGGTATGAATGATACCTTTGTGGTAGATGATTTTATGTAGATGAAGTTCATTGAATTGTTATGAACATATGGATTGGGTTGGTATAGATTTGATAGATGATTTGAGAATTCGTAAATACTTATGTGTTGATGTTTTATGTTTTATATACTGTTGATGATTATAGTACGAGCTTACTAAGCTTTTGAAAGCTCACTTTGTGTGTGTTTACATTATTTTATAGATATCGAAGCTACTGCAAGCTCGGGGACCGTCAAGGATCATTACGACGCTATCGAACCTTAGTTCAATATTTTTGAATATGTATATTTTTGAAATATGTCATCTATAGGCTAGTAGTTGTGGGATAGTGTTTTATGATATATGCTTAGCCATGTGGTTTGGCTAAATTGTGATTGAACTTATGGTTGTTAATGGTTCATGGTATGTGATGATAATATGAAATTGTGGTATGTTTTAGTTAGTAAGTCTTGGTAAGATTAACTTGAGATTGAATGACACATGGAAGGAAATGCTTTGGTATGATATTACTTTATGTTTGGTTTGAATTGGTAAGGCTTATGGGTATAAATTTTGGTGTCTATTATATGATATGAAAAGGGTTATGTTTTGGTGCTGAATTTGGTTGAAGTGATGATATAAATATGTTAGTTTCCTTTGCTTGTAGGATGACCAAAATTAGGGTGGCAAATTGGCTATTTAAATGGCCTGTTTTTGTCCACACGGGTAGAGACACGGGCATGTGTCTCAGCCGTGTGCGACGCACAGCCATGTTGCACGGTCGTGTGTCCCCTGGGGTACCCTTCAGTTGTAAGTCAGGCTCACACACGGGCGTGTAGTCTAGCCGTGTGACTCTAATTGGTATCCTGACGTCAGAAACAGAATACCCCCTATTTTTGGCATGGCCTCACACACGGCCTAGACACGGGCTAGACACACAGGCGTCTGGTTTGGTCGTGTGAGCAAGTCAGTAGCTATGCCCTGTTTTGCCACGACTTTGACACACGGGTGTGTCTCGACCGTGTGAGGCACACGGCCTGTTCACACGGGCGTGTGACCTTTTAAAAGTTGAAAATTTTTATAAGTTCTGAAACATTTGTATGTTATCAATTTGGTCCTGAATGCATGGTTAGGCATTGTATACTAAATTTTATGTGAATATTGAATGTGAATGAATGACTTTCATTATTAATGAAATGATATTGTTGTATGGTGGTTCTGGTTTGAGTTATAAGTTTGGTAATGCCTCTTAACCTATTACTACGACGGTTACGGGTTAGGGGTATTACATTTTATTGGTATCAAAGCTAGGGTTTAGCCAGTTCTAGGACTACTATAGCGTTCATGAGTCTAGCTATACATGCCATATTTATGAACTGCGATAGTGTGATGAATCCTGACATTGAAATGTGCTTTTATAGCAAATGGATCCCCAAAGAGCTATAACAGACGATGTTGAAAGCAATGTGGCGACTCCCGCGCAAGGGAATGTGCAAGCTGATTCTCGACCGGCTACAAGTAGCCGTGATGGTGAGCCTAAACAAGCCTTGTATAAGATGATGAATGATTGGTTCACCCAATACATTAAAACCAATCTGGCTGTACAACAACCTCCACCCCGGGTTAATCCTCCTCAAACTCCTGTTATGCCACCAGTAAATCTGATACAATTGAGTAAATCACCAGTTGATAAGATTAGAAAACACGGGCTGAAGAGTTCCGAGCTACAACAAGTGATGATGCTGAAAAAACTGAGTTTTGGTTAGAAAACAAATAAGAGTGTTTGATGAGTTGTCTTTGAGTCCTGAAGAATGCATAAAATGTGTCGTTTCCCTTTTGAGAGATATGACGTATCATTGGTGGAAAAATTTGACGTCTATGGTTCCGAGTGAACGAGTTACGTGGGATTTCTTTAACGCTGAATTCTGAAAGAAATATATCAGTTAGAGATTCATTGATCAGAAACACATAGAGTTTCTCGAGCTTAAATAAGGCCATATATTTGTTACAGAATATGAGCGAGAATTTGTAAGGTTGAGTCAGTATGCTCATGAATGTATATCTTCAGAAGCAATAATGTGCAAGAGATTTGAAGACGGTTTGAATGAAGATGTTCGTTTGTTAGTCAGGATTTTAGAAATCAAAGAATTTGTCATGCTTGTTGAACGAGCATGTAAAGCTGAAGATCTTGGGAAAGAGAAAAGAAAGGCTGATTTTGAAGCTAGAGAGGTACGAAATAGATTATCAGGCAAATCATTTCAATCTGGATCCATGAATTTTAGAGAGGATAGCAGTCATTCAAAGGCTAGTGTGGGACATTCGAACAGAGATCGTGCTAGATCGCAATCAAATTTCAAATCTTCAGCTACGTCTGTTACCAGTGTTGATAATGCAAAGAATGAAAAGCCTAAGTGTGATCAGTATGGTAGACGACACTTCAGTGAATGCTGGGGAAAAAGTATTAACCGATCTTGTTATAGTTGTGGTTCAAGAAATCATTTTATAAAAGATTGCCTAGATTTAGTTGAAAAAGATAATGTTCAGAATTCGAAGCAAAGTGGTATTGTTTCTTGTGGTAGACCTCCCAGAAATTCGGGAAATGTAAGCGGTATTCAAAGAGGAACGAAAGACACAACTATTAGATCTGAAGCTCATGCACTGGCCAGAGCCTATGCTATTAGAGCTCAAGAGGAAGCTTCATCGCTAAATGTGATTACGAGTACATTTACTCTCTATGATACTTCTGTGATTGCTTTGATAGATCCTGGATCGACACATTCATATATATGCATGAACTTAGTGAACAGTAAGAATTTGCTTGTAAAGTCTACTGAATTTGTAATTAGAGTTTCGAACCCCCTAGGCAGATGTGTTCTGGTTGATAAAGTCTACAAGAATTGTCCGTTAATTTTTCGAGACAATTGTTTTCCGGCTAATCTGATGTTATTACGTTTTGATGAATTTGATATAATTCTAGGTATGGATTGGTTAACTTGGCATGATGCTGTGGTGAACTGAAAACGACAAACCATTGATTTGAGATGCAATAATGATGAAATAGTTAGAATTGAATCTAGTGATTTGAATGGATTATTTGCTGTGATATCTTCGATGAAAGCTTTAAGTATTGTGAGAAAGGGTTGTGAAGCTTATTTTGCATATGTGATTAATTCAAGAGTATCAGAAAAGAAAGTTGAATCTATACCTGTTGTCTGTGAGTTCCCTGATGTGTTTCCTGAAGAACTTTCGAGATTACTCCGGTTAGAGAGGTAGAGTTTGGCATTGAATTGGTACCTGGTACTACTCCGATTTTGATGGCTCCATACAAAATGTTTAACACCCCTCGCCCATATCCGACGCCGGGATAGGGTCCGAGGCGTTACCAATAATTCACCTTCACAAACTTATACAATCGGGTTACTAAATTTCGTTCGTAATTTAAAAGTTTTCAAACATGTGAAATTTGTCACTTATACAGGCCTCCGAGACCTAAAAACGTTCCTAGAGGCAGTATGGAATAAAATCGAAATTGTTCGATAGGCTTGGGGCACCTTACGAAATTTTCCCTTAGTTGAAGTGTAACACGCCCGTGGGCCTAGGACATGCCCGTGTTCTTTTTTCAGTATGCAACACGGCCAAGGCACACGCCCGTGGGCTTAGTCCGTGTGCTACACTGATTTCAACCTCACCATTCTGTTAAATAAACACTACCAAGGCACACGCCCGTGTGCTTAGCCCATGCTCTATGCTGACTTAAAATCTCAGGTGCAGGGGACACACGGTCATAGTACACACCCATGGGAGTAGCCCGTGTGTCACACACGGCCTAGACATACTCCCGTGTGTCTACCCATGTGGACCTTATTAGGCTATTTTCCAAGCCTTAAGTCACCCTCTACTAGCCAATTACACTTATAAATTACTATAGTGCATATTTGGGCCAAATTATCCATTTGTAAGTATGAAAATTTGATTAACCTCATTGCATGTGAACCTCGTATCATTGGTTTCATACATGCTAAGTTAATTCTTATCTTGCATTTAATGATTTATATGTCTAATTGACATATTAAGATTGGCTCGTTATTATAACTCATTGCCAATTATAACTAAGCCATCGCATATGAATATAAACATGCATAGATTCGTAGGGCATAACCTACTTCAAAGTGAGCCAATTCCCATGGCCATATACAAAAGATAAACATAATTTTAGATGCCTTCACTAGCAAATCAAATGACATATATAACAAAATACTCAAAAATTCTATACATGCCATTGGACAAAATGGAAATGTCTTTATACCAAAGCTTGTCTAGTTAATAGTGTGTTGACTCTCTAATTGTCTTCCAATCCTTATGAGTCCTTGAGCTCTAAAAAGCAGGGAAAAGAGAGGGGTAAGCATTTACATGCTTAGTAAGCCCGTATAACTGGAAGGTAAACTTATCGATTATTTAGCATGCAACCATATAAGGCAATGAAACCAACAAGCTTGAAATGGTTTCCCTAACACATATACTCAATCATCAAGTTAGTTACATAACAATGTACCATATAATTCATCTTAGATGAGCTCATCATTTAACATATCATCTGTACATATTCGTTGTGATAGTCCCGTTGAGTTTCTAGGAAATCTCGATGGATTATCCATTTACCATCAATTCGTACGAATGATCTTTTCAGTATGCACTCTCGCGAACCTCACATCTTACAATGGGATTACGGTCCAAAGCTAAATCCCCGTAATATAAACTCATAAGGTGATGTCGGGATTACCAGTCCAGGCTAAATCCCTTACGTGACAAACACCCTTAATGAGCTCGGATCTGAATTACCAGTCTAGGCTGAATCAGACACTAATCAGATTACCCGTCTGGGCTAAATCCACAATGCACACATATTCTTCGGGAGGCTCGATCACTCAAGGAACACCAATCCAGGCTAGATTCTTTTTATACTTGAGATCTTTGGATTACCAGTACAAGCTAAATCATTTTCTACAACACATGCAGGATCTCAAGTCTCATGTAAATCATGGTTTATCCATTGAATTCCCTTTCCAACCTCAACCGAGACATTATTCAACAATTCATTATGAAATTCATGTATTTTCATGCCATCAACAATGCAATTATCATACATTCACAAAACATACAATTATGCATGTTATAAGTTTACTTCGAGTTATCCAAACTTACTTGGTATTTGTTTCGGAGCTATGTTTTGGTTATTCCGAAACCTTGCGTTTACCTCGATCGACCTCCGAAATTCGTTCCTCGGGGTCTATAACAACAAAATTATATTATTAATTCACTAAATTACACTTTTTAGGTTTAATTTCTACCCTCGGTCCAAATGACCGTTTTGCCCCTAACCTTTGACATTTTTACGATTTAGTCACTAGGCTCGTATAATGAAACACATGCAATTTCTATCTTACCCAAGCCTAACTGAACATTTTTCTCTCTTATGGTAGCCTACATTTTCCATTATTTTCACATTTCTACCACATTTTTAACAACTTTTGCAAAAAGGTCCCTTTAGGGGTTTTTCATGAAAATCACCTAAGAAAAGATGTTTAACACACCTTCAACTTTCATACCCCTCCATAATCCACCAAAATAAAAGCAACTTATGCATGGTTAAATTTTTAAACATGAATCCTAGCATGAAATATGGGTAGAAATGGAAAGATCAAGCTACTGGGATTTCAAAAATACAAAGAACATTAAAAACGGGGCTTGGGAGCACTTACTATTGAGCTTGGAAAGCTTGAAAACCCTAGCTATGGTGACAAGATAATTACGGCAGCTATGGGGAAGAACATAGCTGATTTTGGCTTGATTTTTCCCATTTTATTTCATTGAAAAGCCAAATGACCAAAATGCCCTTATGCCATTTCTTTGAAATTTCATCCATGCAAGCCCATTTTCGTCCAAAAACTTAGAAATTGGGAAAATTTATCTTTGAGACCTTCTAATTTATAATCTAAAGCAATTTCATACTAATTGCTTCTAGAATCCAAGTTTTGCAATTTATTCAATTTAGTCCCTAATTTCTAATTGAACACCTCACTCAAGGAATTTCTTCATGAAACTTTAACACATGCATAATATCATATTATAGGTCTCATAATAATCATAAAATAAATATTTTATATCGGATTTGCGGTCCCGAAACCACTATTTTGACTAGGCCCTATTTCGGGATGTTACAGAATGGCTCCGACTGAACTGAAAGAATTAAGTTCTCAGTTGAAAGAGTTGACCGATCGAGGATTTTCTAGATGAGTTTCTCACCTTGGGGTGCTCCGGTTCTATTTGTGAAAAAGAAAGATGGTACCATGAGAATATGTATTGACTATCGTCAGTTGAATAAAGTGACTATCAAGAATAAGTACCCCCTACCCCGAATTGATGATTTGTTTGATCAGTTGAAAGGAGTTGCTGTGTTTTCAAAAATAGATTTGAGATCAGGCTATTATCAGCTGCGAGTTAAAGATTCATATATTTCGAAGACTGCTTTTAGAACGAGGTACGATCACTATGAATTCTTAGTTATGCCTTTCGGATTGACTAACGCGCCTGCTATCTTTATGGATTTGATGAATAGAATTTTCAGACCGTATTTAGATAAATTTGTCGTAGTATTCATAAATGACATATTGATTTATTCACGTGATGAATCTGAACATGCTGAGCATTTGAGAATAGTGCTACAGACTCTGCGAGATAAACAGTTGTATGCGAAGTTTAATAAATGTGAGTTCTGGTTGTGGGAAGTTGGTTTCCTAGGTTATATTGTATCAGCCTCTGGTATTCGGGTTGATCTGAACAAAGTTTTAGCTATTTTGGATTGGAAACCTCCGAGGAATGTCTCCGAAGTTTGTCGTTTTTTGGGACTTGCTGGTTATTATAGAAGATTTGTGAAAGGTTTTTCGATAATCGTGACTCCGTTGAAAAATCTGCTACAGAAAGATGTGAAGTTTGAATGGTCTAAAAAATGTCAGAACAATTTTGAGCAGTTGAAAGCTTTGTTGACTGAAGCTCCGGTATTGGTACAACCTGAATTGGGTAAAGAATTTGTGATCTACAGTGATGCTTCATTAATTGGTCTGGGATGTGTTCTAATACAAGAAGGAAAAGTTATTGTTTATACTTCAAGACAGTTGAAGCCGCACGAAAAGAACTATCCAATGCACGATCTTGAGTTAGCTGCGATTGTGTTTGCCTTAAAGATTTGGTGCCATTACTTGTTCGGTGAGAAATGTCACGTGTATTTAGATCATAAGAGTTTGAAGTATTTGATGACTCAGAAAGATTTAAATTTGCGACAGAGAAGATGGTTAGAACTGCTAAAAGATTACGAACTTGTGATTGATTATCATCCGGGAAAAGTAAACGTTGTTGCTGATGCCTTGAGTAGAAAATCGTTGTTTGCTTTGCATACGATGAATGCTCATTTGGTTCTATCAGATGATGGTTCAGTTTTAGCTGAATTAAAAGTAAGACCTTTGTTCTTACAGCAAATTATCAAAGCTCAGAAGGTTGATAATGAGATTTTAGCTAAAAGAGCTCAGTGTGATGTAGAGACTAATTCAGAATTCAGAATTGATAAAGATGATTGTCTGAGGTTTCGAAATCGAATTTGTATTCCAAGAAATTCAAAATTAATTCAAATGATTCTGAGTGAAGCTCACAGTAGTCGTTTATCTATGCATCCGGGTAGTACGAAAATGTATAATGATTTGAAACAACATTATTGGTGGTCTAGAATGAAAAGAGATATCTCTGATTTTTTTTCTAAATGTTTGATATGTCAGCAAGTTAAAGCTGAACATTAAGTGCCATCTGGTTTGCTACAACCGATTATGGTTCCGGAGTGAAAATGGGATCGAGTGACCAAGGATTTTGTTATGGGTTTGCCCCTGTCTCTAAGAAAGAAAGATGTAATTTGGGTTATAGTGGATCGTTTGATGAAATCAGCTCATTTTATTCCGATTAGATCCGATTACTTGCTTGATAAATTAGCTGAGTTATATATTTCTGATATTGTGAGATTGCATGGTGTGCCATTATCTATATTATCAGACAGAGATCCGAGATTCACATCACGATTTTGGAAGAAGTTGCAAGATGCTCTAGGTACTAAATTGCACATTAGTACTGCTTTTCATCCCCAAACGGACGACCAATCTGAGCGGATTATTTAGATACTCGAGGATATGTTGAGATGTTGCATTCTTGAGTTTGAAGGTACGTGGGAACAATACCTACATTTGATTGAATTTGCTTATAATAACAGTTTTCAGTCGAGCATTAAAATGGCACCGTACGAAGCTTTATATGGTTGCAAATGCCGTACACCTTTGTATTGGATCGAGCTCAGCGAAAACAAGATTCACGGGGTTGACTTGATAAAAGAAACTGAACAGAAAGTGAAAACAATTCGAGATAGTTTGAAAGTTGCTTTCGATCATCAGAAATCATATGCGGATTTGAAAAGAAAAGACATTGAGTTTAAAATTGGTGATAAAGTGTTTTTGAAAGTATCTCCGTGGAAGAAACTGCTTCGGTTTGGTAGAAAAGGCAAATTGAGTCCGAAGTTCATCGGGCCGTATGTGATTATCGAGCGTATTGGGCCGATTACATATAGATTGTTTTTACCGCCAGAGCTGGAAAAGATTCACAATGTATTTCACGTATCGATGCTTCGACGATACAAATTCGATCCTTCACATGTAATTCATCCATCTAAGATTGAAATTCAGTCTGATATGACTTACGAAGAAAAGCCAATCCGTGTCTTAGCTCGTGAAGTTAAAGAGTTACGAAATAAGAAAATTCCATTAGTTAAAGTGATGTGGCATCGACACTGTATTAAAGAGGCCACGTGGGAGCCTGAAGATGCTATGAAGTAGCAATATCCAAATCTGTTTAATGGTAAGATTTTCAGGGACGAAAATCCCTAAGGGGGAGAATTGTAACAGTCTGGTTTGACCCTAGTTGGAATAGTGGTTTTGGGACCACAAATCTGACTCAGAGATATATTTTAATATTATTTTTCGTGTCTATTATAAGTGAATTGGCATGTGTGAAAGTCTCGTGTGAAAATTTAACTGTTTGTGTGTTTAATTTGTGAAAAGGACCTAATCACGTAAAATGTAAAAGCCATGTGCTAGATGTTAAAAGTACTTATTTAACTTGGCTTATTAAATGAGAGGTCCTTATGTTGTTATTTAACCATTGGAAGTTTGAATGGACATTAATAACCATCCATTATGTGAATTTATAATGGTTTAATAAAGGTTATAATGGTAAAATGTTTAATAAGTTAATATATGTTATAATAAAACATGAAGATAGGCATTATATGTTGTTTTTGTGCCGAAAATTGAAGAACAAAAGAAAAGAAAAAGAGTTCTAGGGTTCGGCTAGTTTAAAGCTTAATTGAGGTATGTTTTTGTTTCAGTTTTTTATAATTTCTACATTTTTGTGATCGTTGCTTAGTATACTATCGAACCCATGCTTCAATTTCTGATTTTGATGCTGATTTTGAAATATGCCATGGATGAATTCATGAGTTTTGTGTTGTTAAATGGTGAAATATGAAAGCTTCATGCTAGGTTTACATGTTTTGTCTTTGGATTTTTGATGAATTTGAGCAATTTGGGCTAAATTGTAAAAATGTTATTTTGAGGGACTAAAATGTGAAATAAATAAAATGTGTGGACTAGTATGAGTACTAGGAGAATTTGACTAAGCTTGTGTATATGCAAATTATGTGTATTTTGTGATTTTGTGAAATAGGGACTAAAATGTTAAAATATAAAAATGTAAGGACTAGTTTGCAAAATGCCCTAAATATGTGTCTATGGATTGAATCAAATTATTTGGTGAATAAAAGGGTTAATTTTGAATACATATAGATCAAGAAAAGAGGAATTCAGATTTAGATCGAGGGAAGTCGAAGGTTATCGAGTAGACGATTCAAATCGACAATTCCAAGTACGAGGTAAGTTCGTACGTGATAAATGATGTTAAAGTTATGTTTTAATGCGATGACAATGCATAAATTGTATAGATATTTGATTAAGGTTTGATTACGATGACATTCGACTATGCTTAGCATTAAGTGTGTGGTTTAATATACAGCATCAGCTACAAATGGCACTAAGTGTGTGAGTTGGAATAGCTTCGACTATATAAGGCACTAAGTGTGCGATACCGACTTAGCTTCGGTTAATTGAGATGGCACTAAGTGTACGGAATCATTTTAGCTTCGGCTAACCTTTACAGGACTAAGTGGGTGAATGTTAAAGTATGAATAATTTACGGGAAGTTTTGATATACTCAAACAAGAGGTGAGAACGAAAGTGAATAAATATGGGAAGATCCAGGTATGTACGATACCTTTGTGGTAGATGACTTTATGTAGTTGAAGTTCGTTGAATTGTTATGAACATATGGATTGGGTTGGTATAGATTTGATAGATGATTTGAGAATTCATAAATATTTATGTGTTGATGTTTTATGTTTTATATACTGTTGGTGATTATAGTACGAGTTTACTAAGCTTTTGAAAGCTTACTTTGTGTGTGTTTACATTGTTTTATAGATATCGAAGCTACTACAAGCTCAGGGACCGTCAAGAATCACCACCACACTATAGAACCTTAATTCGATACTTTTGAAAATGCACATTTTTAAAATATGTCATGTATAGGCTAGTAGTTGTGGGATAGTGTTTTATGGTATATGCTTAGCCATGTGGCTTGGCTAAATTGTGATTTAACTTATGGTTGTTAATGGTTCATGGTATGTGATGATAATATGAAATTGTGGTATGTTTTAATTAGTAATTCTTGGTAAGATTAACTTGAGATTGAATGACAAATGGAAGGAAATGTTTTGGTATGATATTGCTTTATGTTTGGTATGAATTGGTAAGGCTTATGGGTATAAATTTTGGTGTCTATTATATGATATGAAAAGGGTTATGTTTTGGTGCTGAATTTGGCTAAAATGGTGATATAAATATGTTAGTTTTCTTTGCTTGTAGGATGACCAAAATTGGGGTGGCAAATTGGCTATTTGAATGGCCTGTTTTTGTCCACACGGGTAGAGACACGGGCGTGTGTCTCAGCCGTGTATGACACACGGCCATGTTGCACGGTCGTGTGTCCCCTGGGGTACCCTTTAGTTGTAAGTCAGGCTCACACACGGGCTAGACACACGATTTTGTGGTCTGGCCATGTGACCCTAATTGGTATGCTGACGTCACAAATAGAATATCCCCTATTTTTGGCACGGCCTCGCACACGGCCTTGACACGGGCGTGTGCATAGCACACGGGCTAGACACACGGGCGTGTGGTCTGGCCGTGTGAGCAAGTTAGTAGCTATGCCCTATTTTGCCACGGATTTGACACACGGGTGTGTCTCGACCGTGTGAGGCTCACGGCTTGTTCACACGGGCGTGTGACCTTTTAAAAGTTGAAAATTTTTATAAGTTCTGAAACATTTGTATGTTATCAATTTGGTCTTGAATGCATGATTAGGCATTGTATACTAAATTTTATGTGAATATTGAATGTGAATGAATGACTTTCATTATTAATGAAATGATATTGTTGTATGGTGGTTCTGGTTTGAGTTATAAGTTCGGTAATGCCTTTTAACTTATTACTGCGACGGTTACGGGTTGGGGTGTTACACAAATAGTAGGCATCATAATCACACTTTAACATACAATATACATGAAGTAAATTTGACATAAATGTCATTATAACTTTCATAACCAAACTTGTTCATTCACAACCTTATCAGGGGTTCATCACATATCGAGCTCATTATTCAATGAGTTTTACGTACATACCTGAACCCACTCGCAACATAAAATAATCTTTCATAGCGTTGACATTCTCGTTGAATTTCCCATTGAACCTCTTGGAATACTAAAGGATACTTAGGAGTCTCGCACATACATTACCATGCCAATGCCATATTCCAGATATGGTTCCAGATATGGTCTTACATGAGATCTCATATCGATGACAATAGCTCAGCTATGGTCTTACACGGAGTCTCATATTGATGCCATATCCCAGATATGGTTTTACACGTAATCTTAGTAACCCTAATGTCATGACATTCGTATCCTAACTATTCCTAAGGTTCAAACGGTATTTCTCACTTGTCAAACTTTTTCGATTACGTTCAAGAGAAATTTACAATTCATACAATATTAAAGCAATTAAAACATTTTACATATGAACTTACCTCGGTACAAAAATAACAGAAATAGATCTAATCGTCAATAACCTTATTTTTCCCCCGATCAAGGTTCGAACCTCATCTTTCTTGATCTATTACAGCAAATTTAACTTATTTAATTATCAAATTGTTCAATTCGGTTCGAAAATCACACTAATGCAAAATTACCATTTTGCCCCTAACTTTTCACATTTTTACAAATTAGTCCTTAGGCTCGTAAATTGAAATGTATTTAATTTCTTTGTTACCCAAGCCTAGCTGAACCATATACATACTCATATTAGCCCACATTTTTCATCAAATCACATCTTTACTACACATTTTATAACTTTTTACAAATAGGTCCTTTTATGTATTTCCATCAAAATCACTTAGTAAAAGTTGTTTATTACACATCAAAATTTTATTTTCTACCATAAAACATCAAAACACATGCATGTCATACATGGGTAAAATTCTAAACATGAACCCTACTTCAAAAGAATGGTAGAAATAGAAAGATCGGGTGAATATGACTTCAAAAACATAAAGAGCATTAAAAACGGGGCTAGGATGTACTTACAATCAAGCTTGAAAGATGACAAAACCCTAGCTATGGTGTTCTTCCAAGTTCTAGTCAAGGTTGAAGAAAGATGAGCAAATTTTGGCTTTATTTTCCCCTTTATTCTTTTATTAACCAAATGACCAAAATGCCCTCTTTCCAAATCACTAAAATTCTCTTACCTAATGTCTATTTTTGTCCACTAACTTAACAAATGGTCTAATAATCATATAAGGACCTCTAATTTAAAATCCCATAACAATTGGACACCTTTAATATGTAGAACTCAACTTTTGCACTTATTACAATTTAGTCCTTTTTACTAAATTGAGTGCTCAAACGTCAAAATTTTCGAATAGAATTTTCGCGAAATCATTCCGTAAAATTGTTGACAATAAAAATATAAGAAAAATAAATTTTTTTGTGTCGGATTTGTGGTCCCAAAACCATTATTCCGACTAGCCCTAAAATCGGGCTGTTACAAACTATGTAATGAAATTGGAAATTGGTTACTTTATTAATTGAACAGGTTTATACTTTGGTATATCCGATGATGCACTTACGTGGTAGTATATTTGATCCATTTTATTCGATGATGCACTTATGTGCTAGTATAATTGCTTTAGTATATTCAATGATGCACTTAAGTGTCAATATAATTGCTTCGATATATCCGATGATGCACTTACGTGCCAATGTATTTGCTTTGGTACATCTGATGATACATTTACTTGCAACATGATTGCTTCGGTTTATCCAATGATACACTATTTGTGGCAGTATATTGCTTCAATTCGTCCGATAATGCACCTCATGTGGCAGTATAATTGTTTGAGCTTGCCCGATGATACACTATGTGTGCCAGTATCTTTCCTTCAGTTAATATGATGATGCACTGCGGTACCAGATTGAGATGTAGGTTGATTAATCTGTTTTTTCATCTTGAAATACGATTCAGGTTAATAAGATTATATATGTAACATCCCTTATCTGGTCTGGTAGCTATAGAGTGCAACATTCAATGCTGGAACAGAATACATTCAATTTAGATAAATTATTTTAAATAACCATGAAATTACTTCATAAATTCACAATTAACATTCAAATTCACACACCTATATATATAATCATTTACACCTATTTACATATCACATACACTTCCCAAAATAAACATTTCATATATAGACTCCTTTCATCATTTTCCAAAATTAACATTTATCTACATCAAGGCCTATATACATAATATTACCATTTGGCACCATTTAATATCATTTTTCATATACCAAAAATTATACTAACAAATCACATTGAAAGCTAAACAAACCTCTCAATCCAAACATAATATATCAACCTATGAAACATTAGAACTTAACCAATCACTTGTCTCAAATATGACTTACCACAATGTCAATTTCTACACACTTTTGCAAAACTTACCAACTCATCAAAAACTCAATATCATCATTAGTCCAAACTTATAATTATTCAAGACAACATAAGTACAAAACAAACCCTAATTATATGCCACATAACTGAGTTTGGAGCAATTAAAATACTACTGAATCAAAGGCTGGATAGTGTGAACTCCAGGTTGATCCTACCGACGCAAAATGACCTAAACAGAGACAAAAAGCAAACGAGATAAGCGTTTTGAATGCTTAGTAAGTCTGTACGAAATTAACACAACATACCTTGATCTTAAGTTAACTTAAACTATTAAACTAATTTGATAATTAATAAGGTGTCCTTGTATTCCTTACACTTTCGTATACATTTCCACAAAAACAAGCAACAGGTTAGTTTACTTATACGTGAATAACTGCTAATGCAAATCACATATTTCTATGCCATGATTTAATATAGAAAAACATATGATATCCAATTCATACTTAATTTATTAACACAAATACTTAACTTCTCTTTCATATCACATTCAAATCATGCTCGTTTTACAATATAACAATTTGATTCACTCAATCTCTTTCTTCACACTCAATTCATACATATAATAACCAATTTTCACATTTAATCTTTCTATTAATTCGAAATCATTTACTTACTGCTTTAGCCCGAAGAACTATAGTAAATATACTTCAAACACACGAGATAAGATTGCTTGCATGAGTTGTAACTGTAATTTCTCACACAAGTTGTGAAAATAAATGCTCACACGAGTTGTGAAAATGAGTTTGCTCATATGAGCTATGGATCGATATGGTAACTTTACATGATGTTGCTCACACAAGTTATGAAGAATCTACAACAAAGGCAATACCTTAGACATTAGCAAAACATCTAAGATCGTCACTCGAAACTGTATAAACCCTAATGACATGTCATTTGTATCCTAGCTATTCACTAAGTTCACATGGGCCTTATTCTCGTATTTAATCCATTTTCAATCTCTATAGTCGTATACTCACTTTTTGTATTTCCAATAACAGTTCACATAAATTTATGGTGAGTTATCATCATATCCACATCATTCAATCACATCACAACTTCAATCAGTCAATTCTACTCATCTATTCACTATTATTATTTAAAATTATTATTTTACAATTTAGTCTGATAGATGTCGTATTAAAAAAATTATACTTGTATATATATAATTAATAAGTATAAACACACAATTCAAACATAATAATAGAATACAGTAAGTTCCATATGAACTTACTTGGAAAACGACAATCACAAAGTCTCAAGGACTAATCTGTAATTTCTCATATTTTTCACTTAACTTTCGATTGATTTAACTCCAAATCTATAATAATTCATTACAATTTATCAATTCCAATAGCCTTATAACATCTTAGTATAAGCATATAACAAGTTAATTTTATTTTACACAATTTCCCTAAACTTTCTCATTTTATTCAATTTAGCCCCTAAACCCGAAATAGCTATATGTTTCAAAATTCAAGCTTCATTTTACAATTCAATTTCAATTTCATCCCTATACAACATTCTAAATTCAATAATTACCGAAATTTCATGTCAATTTCAAAATATTTATATTTTCGTCCCTAAACTCTAAATTAACAAAATTCACATTACAAATTAGTCATATTTCAAATTTAAGCTTACAACTACGTTATTTAACATAAAAAATATCAAAAGCCATCAGTGGAAACATTTTAAAACTTTGACAATTTTACAATTCAATAGCCAAGTTAGTTAGGTTAAGCTAAAACGATCTAAAAAATATAAAAGTTATGAAAAACGAGCCTCAAATGGCTTACCATGCAAGTATGGGAAGTTGGTCTAACCTTTGAAACTTCAAAAATGGTTCCTTGGGTGTTTTTGTTTGAAGAAATGGTGAAGAAGACTAAAAATGATGATGATGTTTTTCCTTTATTTTACTAACTTATAATATTTAATAATTAGATATAGTTTAACATATAAAATCCTTAAAAGAAAGGCTGTAACACCCCTTACCCGTGTCCGACGCCGGGACAGGGTATGGGGCATTTCTAGACTTAAACATAACCAATCATACAAAATCGGGCCATAAAATTTCATTCAATTTAAAACCATTCATACACATACATATCGTCCCCTATACGAGCCCACGAGGCCCAAAACATGCATTGGAAGTGGTTCGAGACTAAATCGAAAACTTTGAAAAACTCAAAAAAATTTCATCAAAACAGGGGTCACACGCTCGTGTGGCTTGGGACACGCCCGTGTGGGTAGGCCGTGAGGTCACACACGCCCGTGTCCTCAGCCCATGTAACTCTCTATTCATGACATCATGCACGATTTGGGGTCACACGGCCAAGTCACACGCCCGTGTCTGCGGGCCGTGCCCTTCATACGGCTGAGACACACGGCCGTGTCTTTGCCCGTATGGCCAAGAAAATGGCTATTTACCAAGCCATTTTCCACCCTCATTTGCACACTCACACACACACTTTCAATGACATAATTAAGCTACCAACACAACCATAATCAAGGCTTAAACATATCAAAATAATTATTTACTGTTCATAACAAAACTATCCACTTGAGTCATGGTAACTAAATTATTTATATCTTGAGATACAGAATTCAAATTTAAGATCTGCTTGATTTTTCTAAAACTAGATTAAAATATCTTCCTACCATAAAATTTTCAAAATTTAAAGTTTAGCCAATAAGCACAGTTAATTCTTCAAATTCATCCCTGTTCTGCTGTTTGACAGTTTCAACCTTTCTTCACTAAAAATTTATTTTCCCTTAATACGAGATTCGGATGATGTTCCTGTTTGTTTCTTTTGAAAATAGACTCATAAAAAATTTAAACATATAAATTTTAACCACCAAGTATTTTTATACAATTTTTAATGATTTTTCAAATTCAAAACAAGGGAACTCGAAATCATTCTAACCTTGTCTCACAAAAATTTAAATATCTCATAAAATGAAATTCTCTTGCTTACACCATTTATTCTATGTAAAACTAGACTCAATAGGCTTTAATTTAATATTTTATTCAACCTCTAGTTTTATTTACAAAATTTTTGGTGATTTTTCAAAATTATACTACTGCTGTTGTCCAAAACTGTTTTAATGCTAATTTTACTCTTTTCATGACTTCTTTGCATTAACTTTCATTTAGACATACATAACACCAAAGCATAACCATAACTAGCCATTCCAATAGCTAGTCATTATCAAATATTTACATGCCATTCATTGGCCATATCATAATGACACATACACAAAATGACTAAGTCCCTATATATGCCATAGACTCAAAGGTTTACATTTATTTACCCAACATGATAGCTTGATAGTGTGATAGCATCTCCGACGATCTCCAACTCGAGCTAGTATACAACCCTATAAGATATAGGAAAGGAAGGGGAGTAAGCTACAATGCTTAGTAAGTTCGTATGCAAATAATAAGCAATAATAGTCATACATTTTTCATACAACTAACATAACATAACACAACATGAACGTTGTTAAATCTTCCTAGATATAACTTACTCAATCACAATGCTTACCCCCTTCAATTTATAAGCATAATTTAATGCATCTAAACATTTTCCAACATACTTAATCTCTCCAACACAACATACCATAATAATCATTAACAAATCATTTCAAGCCACATAGTAACATGCACATTAATTATGTGTATTCATATTTTCAAGCTCAAAGCTTAACATCTTTCAATGATTTAAACTCTTAACTTCTCATACATTCATAGCCATTTTAATAGGCAATTATGCAAATATTTCATTTTTCACACATATCCAACGAATCACAAATCAAGTGAACTAAACATCTTATCTCTCAATTTGATATGGCTCAAAAGCCTAACACATGATTCTCAATTGAATTTACACATCATCAACATAAATCACAAGATTAACTTAAGGTCACTTTCATAGTGATCATGAACTCATAATATCATGAAGCCAATGCTTAAAAACTTTACGTACATACCTGTACGAACTCATAACACAGTCATATCCTTTCACATCTTTGACATAATCTTTCAATTACCCGTTGAACCGCTTGGAATGCTAAAGGAATCTTGGGAATCACATACACATAGTAAGATGCCAATGCCATATCCCAGATATGGTCTTACATGGGATCACATATATCGATGCTGATAGCCCAGCTATGGTCTTACACAATGTCTCGTATCGATGCCATGTCCCAGACATGGTCTTACACGAAATCACATATCGATGCCATATCCCAAATATGGTCTTACACGAAATCACACAACCCTAATGTCATGACATTTGTATCCTATCTATTCCTAAGGTTCAACCGGGAATTTTAACACATCGAATCTTCATCGAACATATTCATAAAAAAATTAAACAATTCATGCAATATCAAATATTAAATGCATAATATAAAGTTGCATTATTTACACACGAACTTACCTCAATACCAAAAATGGTAAAAATGACCTAACCGTTAAATACCCGTTTTCCCTCGTTCTAGGCCCGAATCTCATTTTTCTTGATCTATAATATCTAATTTAGTTCACTTATTAGTCACATTATTCAATGTGACCCAAAAATAATATTATGAAAAAATTACATTTTTGCCCCTAAATTTTGACAATTTACATTTTTTCCCTTAAGCTCGAAAAATGAAATTTATTCAATTTCTTCGATTCCCAAGCCTAGTCGAACCTCTTTTATACTTATAGCAGCCTACATTTTTCATTTAATCACACTTTTATGACATATTTTATAACATTTACAAATTAGTCCTTTTAGGCATTTTCACCGAAAATCACTTAGTAAAAGTCATTTCTCTAATCATAAACATGCATTTTCTAGCATTAAACACAAAAATACACACATATTCATCATGGGTAAAAACCCTAGACTTTAACCATATCTCAAATTAGTGGTAGAAATAGATAGATCTTGTTACGAGGATTTCAAAAACGTAAAAATAATTAAAAACGGGGCTAGAACGAACTTACAATTGAGCTTGAAAGATTGAAAAACCCTAACCATGGTTTCCTCTTGAAAATTTTGGCCAAGGAGGAAGATGGACAAATTTTTGGGCTTTTATTTTGTTTATTAAATCATTTAATTACTAAATGACCAAAATGCTCCTAACTTAAAAATATTCTATTTCACCTACTTCATGTCCATTTTTGTCCAAAAAATTATCCAATGGTCTAATTACCTTTTAAGGACCTCCAATTTAAAATTTCATAGCAATTAGACACCTCTAGCTTCTAGAACTCAAGTTTTGCAGTTTTTATGATTTAGTCCTTTTGACTAAATTGAGTGCCCAAACGTCAAAATTTTTGAACAAAATTTTCACAAAATCATTCCGTAAAATCGTAGACCATAAAAATATAATGAAAAATAAATTTTACTGTATTGGATTTGTGGTCCTGAAACCACTGTTCCGACTAGACCTAAAATCGGGCTGTTATAAAGGCACTAACCTTCCACTACAAACTTAAATGGCTTAATTTCCATTTTGAATATTGGAAAATTTATATTTAATTAATTTAATTAATAAAACTCAATAATGATTAACTTTTACGGATTTTACAATTTAATCATTTTTCTTAATTAGCTATCAAATCCTCAAAATTTCCAGACCAAACTTCAATCCATTTATATAATAGCTTTGTAAATATTCAAAAATAATATTTATGAGCTCGATTTATGAAAACAATGTCCAGATACATCATTTTTCAAAACCATTGACTTTCGGTCGCACTACTTGTACATTGATTAATTGACCAATTAACAAAAAATATCAAATCAAATTTCAATAAAACATTATAATAAACTCATAAATATTATTAAATAATGTTTACTAACTTGATAATCAGAATACGGAGTTCCAAAACCACTGTTTTCGATACCACTAAAAATGGGTTATTACAACTCTCCCCTCTTAGAAAATTTTGTCCTTGAAATTTTTACTTGTGAACCGATTTAAATACTGAGATTTCATCAATTCTTTTAGTTTCTATGTAGCTTGACGGTGCAACTAAAGTTTTATCAACAGTACTCATTTATTCCGTAGGTCTTTTACTTCCTGAGCTAACACTGAACTGAACTGTAGAATTTTTCTCTCAAGGTGAGACTTTCAAGAACACAATGTCATCATTTTGAGATCCAATATCCTTTATTTTTAGAATGATATACAATTTTTGAGAATCTGAGGTGACTTCCAAATAGTTTTGGATAATGCAGATTTTACCTTATGTCTCTTTGATCAAATTAGTCCTGACTAGTTTTCTTTCACAAAATTTTGACCGGTATAACTAAGTTCTACAATTACAACTTTATAAAGCTTTATATAACACCATTTAAAAATCATTTCACAATAGTTACGATGCAAAAATTTAGTTAACTTTTCAATTGAGTAATTTGTTTAACCGAAATGAAATGTGCGAACTTGGTGAGTCTGCCAACAATAACCTAGATTGTGTCTTTCTTTTTAGTTGATAGTGATAATCTTGATACAAAGTCCTCAATGACTTGATCTGATTTCCATTTCAAAATCATCATAGGCTGTAACAAACTTGTCGAAACTCGATGCTCGACTTTAACTTGCTAATGTAATAGACTTCTAGTCACATATTCTGAAATTTCTCTTTTTATACTTTACTATCAATACATATATTTTATATAATTATACACTCTAAAACTATCTTGATGAAACAAATAGGTACTATTGTGAACTTCACGTAAGTTATCTCATTTCAGTTCTGAATCTTTCAGCATACTCAAATGGTTACGAAGACATTGATTTCTATTATGAGTCTTCATTATAGATCTCAAGTCTACTAAAAATAGAATCGTCATGATTTCGAATCAAATGAGTATTCACAATAAGCTCTATTGACCATTTCCTGACTCGATAAAACTAGAAATTTTCTATAATAGTTTCATTAATGGTAATGTGATCACTACAAAGCCTTAATAATCCTTCTGTAACACTTACCCATCCTCAGAAATTGCGCTCCTCTATACATTCTTTCGAGATTTACACATTAGATCTGATGATCTTTTGTTCGGGCCAACACGGATATCTTTAGCGATATTACATGTTCCAAAAATCTTGCTTGTAGGAGTCAAAATTCCCATTAGATAAATTTTCCATACAACTACCTTTCTCGAATGTTTGCAATACAAATCTCAAATGTTGATCATGTTTGTTTCTGTTCTTTAAGTAAAACAGGAGGTCATTAGTACAGAACAACAGATATTGAAGCAGTTCCCAGTGCCAATTCAATAACAAATTCAAATTTTCTTTTGGGCAAAAACTCTGGCAAGTCTTCTGAGAACACATTAAAGAATACATTAACTGTCGGACTTGTCTTTCCTTTAATATTTGTATTTTGTATCTAAAATGCAAGACTTTCTCTAATCAGTAATTAATTTACTCTTCTAATATCACAATACAATCCATTTCTGTTTTCAATTTCTACCATTTCGTAAAAATTTAACCAATCTATATCAGGAATAATATCAAATTTTAATGAAATATACCGGTAATAACATCAAGGACAACAACCTCTCTATGAACTCGAATAACATAAGCCCTAACAGTAGCCTAAGCTTCAGATCTAATAGTCGTATCTTTAATCTCCACTTTACTTTCCTCCATGTTGGGTTACCGGGATGCTCAATGGCACAGCAAAAAAATTATTTCGGCCATCCAAACCAGGAATCCATGCACGAGGAATGAATCGATAAGGAAAGGTTTCAAAATATATCTTTTGAAATCTAAAAAATAGAAGGAACCATTGCTGGTTTAATCCCCTTCACATGCTGCTGATCCAAAGTCGCAACAAAGTCCACCCAATTGCGAACGAATGAACAAAAACTCTCTTTGAATGTTTCAGAGAGTTTTTTTTTTTTGAAAAAAATGTGGCTGCTAGATCGAAGTTTCTTTTCCTTTTCATTGTTAATGTTGGTAACATTCTCTCACCTTAGGGTTTTTATTATTCTATTTTATTTTAATATCCATATTAAAACTAGAATCACCCCTTTTTGGTGCCAGAGAATATATGGAAAATATCATAATGTAATATCCTTTCTAAAAAGATATTAATTTTCATATATTTTATGTTTGACCGAAATTATTATAACACTTTATTTTAATAATTTAAGAAAACAATACATAATTAATATTTTATATGAATCAAATTCAACATTTATTTTAATTCATACATTTATTTTAACTATGTTCTCTATTCTTGTACAACAAATTTGTATATATACTATGTTTATTATTTAATTGTCAAATTAAATTAATTCAATAATTAATATAATTCTTGTAACATCCTAAAATAGGGCCTAGTCAAAATAGTGGTTTCGGGACCACAAGTCTGACGTTAAAATGATTATTTCATGATCATTATGAGGTCTAGGATATGAAAATAAGCATGTGTTAAAGTTTTATGAAGAAATTCTATGTGTAAAGTGTCCAATTGAAAATTAGGGACCAAATTGAATAAATTGCAAAACTTGGATTCTAGAAGAAATTTTATGAAATTACTTTAGAATATTAATCAGAGGTCCTTAAATAGTAATTTTCCCAATTTCTAAGCTTTTGGAAAAAAAATGGGCATGCATGGAAAATTTAGAAAGGTTAGTAAGGAAGGGCATTTTGGTCATTTGGTTAATTAATGAAATAAAAAGGGAAAAATCAAGCAAAAATCAGCCATTTTCTTCTCCATAGCTACCGAAATTTGTATGTTCTCCATAGCTAGGGTTTTTAACATTTCAAGCTTGATAGTAAGTCAATCCTAACCTCGTTTTTTATGTTCTTTATGTTTTTTAGATCCTTGAAGCATACTCTTTCTATTTCTACCCATATCTCAAGCTAGGGTTCATGTTTAGAAAATTACCCATGCATGAAATGCTTGTGTTTTGATGATTTATGGAGGAATATGAAAGTTTAAAGGATGGTAAACAACTTTTACTAGGTAGCTTTTCATGGAAATGGCCTAAGGGACCATTTTGTAAAAGTTGTAAATATGGGTATAAAAATGTGAAATGAAGGAAAATTGTGGGCTTCTATAAGCATGAAAAATATTCAGCTAGGCTTGGGTAACCTAGAAATTACATGCATTTCATTATACGGGCCCTAGGACTAGATTGTAAAAGTTGTGAAATGTTAGGGGCAAATTGGTCATTTTGCCCTAGGATGGGTTTTAGGCCGGAATTGAATAATTTGAGATGTTAATAATTTATTTTTACTGATATAGACCCCGAGGAACCAATTTCGGAGGTCGACCGTGGAAAATGAAAGGTTTTGGAATAACCGAAATACAAATTCGAAATGACTACCAGGTAAGTTCGTATAACTCGAATGTAGACTACTTAAATACATTAAAAGTGTATATTCTTATATGATTTTAAATGATGATTTTCAATGTAAATAATTTATGAAAATTGATGATATGGTAAAATGTCTCGGATGAATAAAAAGAGATATCTGATGGATACGCCATTTTTACATGTTATGAGATCCTGCATGTGTTGCAGAAAAGGATTTAGCCCAGATGGGTAATTCGTTGATCTCGGTATAGAAAGGATCTAGCCCAGACGAGTGTTCCTAAAGTGATCTAGCCTCCCGAAGAATATGTGTGCATTATGGATTTAGCCCGGACGGGTAATTCGGTTAGGGTCTGAATTTAGCCTGAACTGGTAATTTAGATCCGAGCTCATTAAGAGTGTTTGTCGTTACAAGGGATTTAACCTAGACTGGTAATCTCGACATCACTCTATGAGTTTATACTACTGGGGATTTAGCCTGGACTGGTAATCCCGCTTAAGATGTGAGGTTCGCGGGAGTGCGTGCTTGAAAATGATCGCCTGTATGATTTGACGATAAATGGACTATCCATCGAGATTTTTGAGAAATTCAATTGGATTAAAATGAGAAATAAGAATGAAAATTCTTGAATTGATGAGATCATCTAGATTAATGTTATAATATTTTGACATGAGGCTAACTTGATGATTTGAGTGCATGTGATAGGAAACTATCCTATACTTGTTGGGATGTATGACTAATATGGCTGTATGTTAATTAACTGGTAAGTTTACTTTCCAGTTATCTGGACTTACTAAGCATATAAATGCTTACCCCCTTCCATTTTCCTTATCTTATAGAGCTCACAGACTCGTGAAGGTTGGAAGACAGTTGGAGAAAGTCATCACACTATCAACTTGTTCAACTTTGGTATATAGAAACTTTTATTTTGTTTAATGGCATGTATAGGGTTTTTGGTTATTTTGTTGTATGTGTCATTTGACTAGCCAATGTAAGGGCTTCAATGGTATACCTATTCTTTTGTATATGGCAATGAGATGTGGATCATATTGGTGTAGGTTGTAAACCTACTAATGATGCATGTTTATGTTTTAAATATTTCATGAGATATGGTGATGAGGTTTAACATGGATGGATGCTTGAAATAGGACCTAATAATTCTAGAGTGGACAAAGCATGTAATGGTATATGGTTGTAATATGGCCTAAATGTAAAATGTGCTATGTTAATCCCTCATACGAAAAGGATAATTTAGCATGTACTAAGCCGATGAGATGAGACTAACATGCAATGAGTTATGCTAAGGTTGTTTAAGAGTATAATAAGACCATGTTATATATCATTGAAGTCTATAAGTGTGTATGGATGTTAGAGGGTGACCAAAGGCTTTGAAAATAGCCCTTAAAAGGTCCACACGGGTAGACAAACGGGCATGTGTCTAGGCCGTGTGTGACACACGATTAGCTCCCATGGGCGTGTTGCCTGGCCGTGTGTCCCCTGCACCTAAAATTTTAGGTCAGTTTGCATGGTAGTAAACACACTGGCAGAGTCATGCCCACGTGTCTCAACCGTGTGGAGGATATGACCTAGCACACGTATGTGTGCCTTGGCCATGTGCCTCAAAATGAATGATGATGTCATAAATAAAATGTCTGAGTTTTTGGACACGGGCGATGACACGGGCGTGTCTAGACTGTGTGATGGGCACGGGCGTATGCTTGGCCATGTGAAAACCCTTGTAGGTTCAAAGTGAAAAATAAATTCTAGAAATTCCACATGAGTATGGGACACGGACATGTCCCAAAGCATACGGGCGTGTGCATTGCCTCCACACGGGCGTGTGAGGCTTAAACCTAGAAATTTCCCTAGAATTTTCTTAAGCTTTCAGTTTAGTCTCGAATCGATTTAATATATGTTTTGGACCTTGTAGGTCCATAATAGGGACACCATGATGTTGTTTGATCGGTTTTAATTTGAAGTGAAATTTTATGACCCGTATTTTCTAGAGATGCCATGTTTATGTATGGTAAGGCCTCATACCTTGCCCAGTCTCGAGTACAGGTAAGGGGTGTACATTTAATGGTATCAGAGCTACGATTTAGTCAATTCTCGGACTAACATAGTATGTAACGAGTTTAGCTGTACATGCCATTATACAAATTTTGATAGTGTGACGTCTCCTAACTTTTAATTGAATTTGAATATAGTAAATGTCTTCCAATCAAGCCCATGATGAGTCTGAGGGAGCTGAGAGCCATGGTCCAGCTTCTGTGCAGCGAGCTATTTCTAGTAGTAGTAGAAGGCCTATGTCTGAAGGTCAGGAAGAGGCGAGAGTAGTTTTTTTTTATATGATGGATGAGTGGTTCGGGGAATACTTGAGAAATCGACCTGAAATACCACGTCCACCTCCACCCACTAATCGACTTGATGAAGTACCAAGGGTTGTTGAACCAGTGAAAATTGGTAAGGCCCAGTGGATAAACTTAGGAAGTACGGGGTTGAAGAGTTTAGGGTTAAGGTTGAGGATGATGCTGAACGAGCTGAGTTCTGGCTCGAGAATACTGTGTGAGTTTTGGATGAATTGTCATGTACACCCGAAGAGTGCTTGAAGTGTGTTGTATCTCTTTTGAAAGATACTGCATACCACTGGTGGAAGACTATATCCTCGGTGGCACCAAGAGAGAACATTACATGGGAATTTTTCCAAGCTGAGTTTAGGAAAAAGTATATAAGTCAAAGGTTTTTAGACTCGAAGCGAAAGGAGTTCTTGAAACTCAAACAAGGAAATAAGACCGTGTTAGAATATGAAAGAGAGTTCATAAGGCTAAGTCAATATGCGACGGAATGGGTCCAATCAGAGATAGAAATGTGTAAGCGCTTCGAGAAAGGCCTGAATGTGGAAATCAAGCTGTTAATCAAGATCCTTAAAATATGAGAATTTGTTGCACTAGGCGATCGGGCCAAGAAGGCTGAAGAGCTCAATAATGAAAGGAAACAAGCAAAGAGGGAAGCTTGAGTTGCGAGCAAGAGATCCAACGGCAGGACACACTCATTTCCCACAAAGAAATCAAGAAGTCATCAAGAATGCTCCATTCCATCGGTAGGATATTCGGGTAGAGCGAGAAGCTCCAAGTGACATAACCCGAAGTCTTCTTCCCCTATGGTAAATAGTGTGGGAAACGTAGATGATCAAAAGCTGAAGTGTAAAGGCTAGAACAAATTTCACTTTGGAGACTGTCGAATGAAGAGTGGTGCGTGTTTTAGATGTAGGTCTCTTGACCACTTTCTCAGAGACTGCCCGGAGCGAACTAATAAAGAGGTTGAGTTAGCCCCACAGCCGAATGCTCCTATTTCTCTAGGTAGACCCCCGAGACATCTCGAAAGTGCAAGTGGCAGTCGAACTGTTACTAAAGATGCTACTTTAAAATTAGAGGCTCGAGCCCTAGCAAGAACTTATGCAATACGCGCTCGAGAGGAAGCCTCTGCTCCCGATGTCATCACGGGTATATTTTCTATCTATAACACTCGTGTCATTGCCTTAATTGATCCAGGATCAACCCATTCGTACATTTGCATGAAATTGGTGTCTAGCATGGATATGTCTGTAGAGCCTACAAAATTTTTAATTAAGGTGTCAAACCCTCTAGGCAAGTCAGTTCTAGTTGATAAAGTTTGTAAGAATTGTCCCTTGACGATTCAAGGTCATTGTTTTTCTGCTAACCTTATGTTATTTCCATTCGATGAGTTTGATGTGATACTTGGCATGGATTGGTTAGTTGTGCATGATGCAATCGTAAATTATGGTAGCAAGTATATCGAATTGAAATACTCAGATGGTGAGATTCTCCGAATTGATTCAAGTGAGTTGGATACTCCTCCGGTTGTGATTACTTCAATGATGGCTCAATGGTATATGAGAAAAATATATGAAGCCTACCTAGCTTTTGTGTTGAATACTAAAGAATCTGAGCTGAAGTTGGAATCGATATAGATAGTATACGAGTATTCAGATGTGTTTCCAGAAGAGCTACCCAGATTACCTCCTGTTAGATAAGTAGAGTTTGGTATTGAGCTGGTGCCTGGGACAACTCCTATTTCTATTGCTCCGTATAGGATGGTGCCAACCGAACTGAAAGAGTTAAAAGCACAGCTACAAGAACTGACAGATAAAGGTTTTGCAAGACCGAGCTTTTCATCTTGGGGTGCTCTAGTATTATTTGTAAAAAAAAAGATGGTTCGATAAGGCTATGTATAGACTACCAACAACTTAACAAGGTAACTATCAAGAACAAGTATCCGTTGCCGAGGATTGACGATCTGTTTGATTAATTTAGAGGAGCCGCTGTATTTTCAAAAATAGATCTGAGATCTAGTTACTACCAGTTGCGAGTTAAAGAGTCTGTCACGCCTAAGACTACTTCTAAGATGAGGTATGCTCATTTCGAGTTCCTGGTCATGCCTTTTGGTCTAACGAACGCCCCAGCCGCGTTTTTGGACTTAATTAATCGCGTTCTCCAACCATACTTGGAAAAATTTGTTGTGGTATTCATTGACAATATTTTGATCTACTCCCGTAATGAGACTGGGCATGCAGAATATTTGAGAATGGTTTTACAGACTCTGAGAGACAAGAAATTGTATGTTAAGTTTAGCAAAAGCGAGTTCTGGCTTCAAGAGGTAGGATTTTTGGGTCACATTGTTTCGAGTGAAGGAATCCGAGTTGATCCAAGTAAGGTTTCTACTATTGTAAAGTGGAAGCCGCCAAAGAATGTAATTGAGGTTAGAAGCTTCTTGGGCTTAGCCGGTTACTATCGACGCTTTGTGAAAGGATTTTCGATGATTGCAACTCCTTTGACAAGGTTGTTGCAAAAAGATGTTAAGTTCGAATGGTTAGAGAAGTGTCAGCAGAGTTTCGAGAGATTGAAGACATTGTTGACCGAAGCTCTAATACTAGTACAACCTGAGCCAGGAAAGGAATTTATGGTTTATAATGATGCGTCTTTGAAAGGACTGGGCTGCGTACTGATGCAAGAAGGTAAAGTGATAGCCTATGCTTTGAGGCAATTGAAACCACACGAGAAAAATTATCCAACACATGACTTGGATCTAGCAGCAATTGTATTTGCCCTAAAAATTTGGAGACACCATTTGTATGGCGAGACATGCTGTGTATTCACTGATTACAAGAGCTTGAAGTACTTGATGACTCAAAGGGAATTGAATCTGAGACAACGGAGATGGTTAGAGTTGATTAAAGATTATGAGCTGATAACTGAGTATCACCCAAGAAAGGTGAATGTGGTCACCGATGCACTAAGTAGAAAATCCTTATTTGCTTTGAGAGCTTTGAACACACAATTGGCGTTATCTGAAGATGGTTCAGTTTTGGCAGAGTTAAGGGCTAGGCCGACATTTCTTCAAGAAATTTTTGATGCCTAGATTAATGATAATGACCTGCAAGCTAAGAGAACTCAATGCGAGTCAGGCATTGAATCAGATTTTTGGATCAGTCCCAATGGTTGTCTGATGTTTAGAGATAGGGTATGTGTACCGAGAGATGATGAACTTATTTGGAAAATACTGCAAGAGACACATGATAGTCATTTTTCTATTCATCCAGGAAGTACTAAGATGTACAATGATTTAAAGAAAATGTACTGGTGGAATGGAATGAAAAGAGACATCTCCGAATTTGTGTCGAGATGCTTGATATGTCAGAAAGTCAAGGATGAACACCAAGTACCATCAGGTTTGTTACAGCCTATGATGGTTCCCAAATGGAAATGGGACAAGATTACTATGGATTTCGTGATGGGATTACCGTTAACCCCGAAAAAGAAAGATGTTGTTTGGGTTATAGTTGATAGACTCACAAAGTTGGCTCACTTCATCCCAGTGCGGACTGATTATTCTCTTGATAGACTGGTCGACTTGTACATAGCCAAGATTGTGAGACTACACGGGGTACCATTGTCGATTATCTCAGACAAAGACCCAAGATTCACTTCGAGATTCTGGAAGAAACTACAAGAGGCCTTGGGTACAAAGTTGAGTTTTAGCACAACCTTCCACCCGCAGACTGATGGTCAGTCTGAACGGATGATTCAGATTCTTGAGGACATGTTAAGGTGTTGCATCCTTGAATTTTAGGGTAGTTGGGAAAAATACTTACCATTGGTGGAATTCGCCTAAAACAATAGTTTCTAGACGAGTTTGAAAATGGCACCCTATGAGCCCTTATATGGCAGGAAGTGTCGAACTCTACTATATTGGACAGAACTCAAAGAAAACCAGATTCATGGAGTTGACCTAGTTAAAGAAACTGAGGAAAATGTTAAAGTGATATGGGATTGCTTGAAAGTGGCATCAGATAGGCAGAAATCTTATGCTGATTTGAAAAGAAAAGATATTGAGTTTCAAGTGGGAGATAAAGTGTTCTTGAAAGCGTTTCCATGGAAAAAAGTATTGAGATTTGGCTGGAAAGGCAAACTGAGTCCGCAATTTATCGGACCATATGAGATCACTAAAAAACTTAGACCATTAGCCTACCGTTTAGCATTGTCACCCAAATTGGAAAGGATTCATGATGTATTCCATGTATCCATGTTGTGACAATATCGATCAGACCCATTCCATGTGATTTCACCTACAGAAGTTGAAATTAGACCTGGCATGACTTTTGGTGAAGAATCGGTCAAGATTTTAGCTCGAGAAGTCAAGCAATTGAGGAATAAGAATATAGCCTTAGTGAAAATTTTATGGCATCGACATGGAGCGGAAGAAGCCACATGGGAACCTGAAGAAACCATGAAGAGCCAATATCTGAACCTGTTTACTGGTAAGACTTTCGAGGACGAAAGTCCCTCAGGGGGGAGAATAGTAACATCCTGAAATAAGGCCTAGTCGGAATAATGATTTTGGGACCATAAGTCTAACGTTAAAATGATGATTTCATGATTATTATGAGGTCTAGGATATGAAAATAAGCATGTGTTAAAGTTTCATGAAGAAATTCTATGTGTAAACTGTCCAATTAGAAATTAGAGACCAAATTGAATAAATTGTAAAACTTGGATTCTAGAAGCAATTTGTATGAAATTGCTTTGGAATATTAATTAGAGGTCCTTAAAAAGTAATTATCCCAATTTCTAAGTTTTTGGACAAAAATGGGCATGCATGGAAAATTTGGAAAGGTTAGTAAGGAAGGGCATTTTGGTCATTTGGTTAATTAATGAAATAAAAAGGGAAAAATCGAGCAAAAATCAGCCATTTTCTTCTCCATAGCTGCCAAAATTTGCATGTTCTCCATAGCTAGGGTTTTCAACATTTCAAGCTTGATCGTAAGTCAATCCTAGCCCCGTTTTTTATGTTCTTTATGTTTTTAAGATCCTTGAAGCATACTCTTTCTATTTCTACCCATATCTCAAGCTAGGGTTCATGTTTAAAAAATTACCCATGCATGAAATGCTTGTGTTTTGATGATTTATGGAGGAATATTAAAGTTTAAAGGATGGTAAACAACTTTTACTAGGTACTTTTTCATGGAAATGGCCTAAGGGACCATTTTGTAAAAGTTGTAAAAATGGGTAGAAAAATGTGAAATGAAGGAAAATTGTGGGTTGCTATAAGCATGAAAAATATTCGGCTAAGCTTGGGTAACCTAGAAATTACATGCATTTCATTATACGGGCCTTAGGACTAGATTGTAAAAGTTGTGAAAGGTTAGGGGCAAATTGGCCATTTTGCCCTAGGATGGGTTTTATGTAACGCCCCAAAAATGTAGGGTCTGTAATTTTGCAGGCTTTGACACAAATTTCTTGTTTGCTTTATTGGTTATGTGATTTTGGTTATGTTTGGGGGTGTTTAGGAAGCCTGGGTGCAAGTTTGGGCCTTGGCAAAATTTTTTGTTTTTGTTCTTAAGTGAGACTGGCTGTTAGCAGTTAGGAATTATGTTAAGTGTTTGAGATTTTATGTCACAAATGAGCTTGTGGCCTAGTAGTGGTGGTGTGACATGACTTTTGTAGGGGTAAGGGTTCAAATCCCATGGCAGGCAAGGAGCATTTACTTTGCTACAAGGGGACGGCAAGAGTTGGTGTTGGATTGAACTCTAGAAGGTTGTTGTGGACTTGGTAAAAGGGTGAAGTTTGAACTGGTCATGGTTGTTGAGTTGAATTTGAATTGAGGGAAGCTGGAGTAAATTAAGGAGGGATTTGTGGAAAAAATCAAGGAATTTGAGAGTGGGGTGTGTTGTAGCCGAATTAGGTAGCTTGTTGGCGCAAAATTCGGCCAAGGGGGTTTAGGGAGTGCACTTTCGGCAATTGGTGTGGGAGTAGGTGCCGATTTCTTTCTCTTCTGTTTCGAGTTTTTGCCTTTTTTGATGTTTTGGCATCTTTCTCCCTAGTGCCAATTTCCCTTTCGTGACTTCTGGGATTTAAGCCGAAATTCCTTATCTCAACTTTTTCTTTTTCCAGTTTGTTCCGAATCACATGACCTTTTCCTCTCTTTTCTTCAAGGCTTTGACCGAATTTTTCCTATCGCTAATATCTATTTTTTTCTCTTTTTCTCCTATTCACACTCCTTTTTGGCCGAACATCTCCACCTCTCCCCTCATTCATTTGTTTGCTTGGATGAATATCTCTTTGATCTTTCTTCATTCTCCTTCTTACTCTTAGCTACGTTTCCCTTCTCGGAGTCTTGACCGAATCCCTCTTGTCTCCTCTCCCTCTCAACTTATTTGGTTTTTTCTCTGTGCTAGCCGAATATCTTCTTGCCTAGCCGAATCTCTCCCTGCTTGATCAAGGTAATTAAGTTTCCTCTTGGATTGCCAAATTTCTAGCATTAGCCGAGCCTTGCTATCGCTATCTCCAATGTGAGGGTTCACAGTTGTGCCACTTCTCTTTCTTTTTGCTATACTATAATAGTATCCCTCTCTAATCCCTTTCTTTTTATCGATTGTTGTCAGAGGTACGTTCGTGGCATCGTGTGCTCGATTATAGTGTGTGTTGAAGTAGGCCGAGTATTGCTGCTCTCCTCTCTTAGTCCTTGTTTCAGTTAGATATACACTTGGTTTAAGAGGTTTTTTTTAAAGTTATGTAACTAAGTGGACTTTAATACAGAATGTTGCCAATAAGTGGGTGATCGTGAGTTAGGGGTGGTTTGAACCCTACTTATTTTATCAAGGTAAGAGACAAGTAATGTTGGAGATTAAAAGATTTTATGAGGGTGGTTAACCCGAGTAACTGAAGCCTGACATTGGATCATTTTTTGGATTTAGGTTGGGCACGTGGTGATTGTCGTTTTCCTCCCCAAAAAGATGTGTAACCGTACACCATATTGTTACTGTCCAATAGCCAAGAGGTGTGTATTCACACCACTATGCCACTGTGAATCGGTAAAAGTTAAAATGCCGAAACTTTGGCATTTGAGTTTTAACGAGTGTACGAACGCTCGTGTGGTAAACCGAGGCCACCAACCATGAGTGGTAGACCGTAGTGGCCGCCATGAACGTTCTTGTGGGCTTGGGCTGTTGTGGGTCTCGTTGGGCCGAGATGGGCCGTGTGGGCCCCACAAGGATGAAATTTGCGATAAGTGAAAGGTAATGGAATAGGCTACGGTGGTCGCATAGTTGCTACTGGATTTTGGGCTAAATGGGCCACATAAGCGTGTGGGCCCATTTGGGCCGAGTAGTGGGCCTGGAGCCCACTACACCGATTTGGCCATATGGGTTATCTAAATCGTTCGAGACGACTGTAAACTTTAAGGAAGGGTCGTTATCTATACCGAGACCCCGAAATTAGTGAAATGACCAAGAATCTCTAGAGGGGTGAAATTACTATTTACCCCTAGGGGATGGAAATGACCATTATACCCTAGATTGATGAGTATATGATATATGCATAACTGTACCTGAGTCTGAGCCTTGCATACATGTGATACTTATGATATGACATTTTGCTTTGGAGATTAGGTTTTGATTTGGATGAAGTATTGTACTAGTGGCTCTGCTACGTTTTTACTGCTCTAGTGGCTTTGCCACGTACTCTGATATTAGTTGCTACGACACGTTTACTGTTTTTAGCAGTTTTGTTGCGTTACCATTAGCAGCTTCGCTGCAATATTGGTGTGTTGGCTGAGTGGGTTGATTTAATCCCCACATGGTGTGTTGGTTGGTACGGGTGGTGTGTTGGTTGGATTGGGATGGGTTGGGTTGCATACCTGCATTGTATTGATATCGTTTTGGGCTTAGGCCCACATTGTCACTGTATAGAGCTAAGGCCCGCATCAGCATCTTGTTTTTGAATAGGGCCGTGCCCGCATCAGCATCAGATGCAATCGCTTTATTTCTTGTGTGATCGATAGGGGATTACACACTGAGTTTTCATAAACTCACCCTTTCTGTGAACTGTGCAGGTAATCCCCAGCCTTAGACGATTTAGAAGCGCGAGGGACTCAGAGGTCGCCATACAATCGTAGATGATTTGATTATAACTTAATTTTTTAAAGATTTTATATTTGGGTTTTAATTTTGTAATAAGGCCATTTAGGGGATTTTTAACTTTTACTGGACTTTGATTTCGTATTTCAAACTGCTAAAGTAGGAATATCGAGTTTTCAAAATAATAACGGTTTCAAAGAAAAACATGCATTTTGAGCCTTAAGGCTTTCAACTAGAGAAGCTACCGCGATTTTAATCAGATTAAGTAAACAATAATAACAAACATTTTGATAAGTTAATTTCAGTGGTAATAACGAAATTTTACCGAGTTTTCTCAAGCGATAAATACTAAATGGGTTTTAACTTAAAAACGGTTTTACACCAACTAGTTCAAGTTTTAGAAGGAGCTTTGACGTGACACGTCAGATTCATTCGTAACGTCTAGGCCAAGTTTAGGGTGTTATATTTAGTGGTATCAGAGCCAGGTTTGCAAAACTCGACTGTGAAATTGGTTTTTGAAAATTTGAATTTTAAATGTTGTGATAGGAAATATGGCACACCGAGTCTCTGGCACCAAATCTGTAACATTGTTTATTGTTATAGACTGAAAAGTGTTATTGAGGGACTATAGATAGTAGGACTACACTGAAACTCTTTAGTTAGAGTAAACTAAGACTATAGGGACAAAAAACTGTAGAAAGACTTTGTTCTGTGGAAACAAACCTTAATTACCCTTGCTCATAACGCATTGATTAATAACTACTGAAATTATAAACTGATTCATAAGACTTTAAAATAGATAAATCGCTATTGAAATGAGCACAAGGGGTACTCGCGGAAAGGGTACACGAGGCCGTGGTAGAGGCCAAGGAAGTTTTAGAACTGGGTCTTCAGCATCAGGTCACATGCCGACTAGGGAGGCACCAGCCTCACCAATAACTGAGACAGGGTCTCATGACCGAACAGTTGGGGATGATGCTTTATCTCAAGCAATGCTATGTGTTCTTGAAAGGGTTGCTGGAGCAAGTACTGGATCTATAGGCTGAGGGTCAATTTCTGAGCGACTCTGGTCTAATGGAGTGGAAATTTTCTAGGGTGTTTCTGGTGTAGCCCCAAATGTGGTGGAATATTGGTTGTAGGCTATCGAGCGGAAAATGGATGACCTTGACCGTACCGTGGAGAAAAAATTAAAAGGAGCAGTGTCTTTACTGCGAGATGAGGCTTACCAATGGTGGCTCACTGTGAGAGAGGGTACACAGGCCGATCGTTTGACATGGGATTTCTTCAAGGCAACCTTTTCAGGGAAGTATGTAGGCGCAAGTTATGTGGACTCCCGAAGGAAGGAATTCCTAAACTTGACCCAGGGGAATAAGACTATGGCAGAGTACGAGGCAGAGTTTCTGCGGCTGAGTCAGTACGCCCGCAGGATAGTTGCAACTGAGTATGAACGCTGCATGTGGTTCGAGGATGGCTTTCGAGATGAGTTACGTGTGCTGATAGTTTTGCAGAGGGAGCGAGACTTTGCTGCCCATATTGAGAAAGCAAATATTATTGAGGATGTAAAACACTATGAGCACCAGAACTGTGAAAAAGATAGGGTCAGAAGTAGGAGGGATTTTAGGCCCTCGAGTTATTTTGGTGGGCCTAAGAAGAAGCCTAGATTTGATGGGCCAGTCTGAGCTTGAGTTCCTGTTATTGCTATTAGGCTGCAGCCTTGTGCTGAGTATGGGAGAGCTTACCAGGGTGTGTGCTAGAAACGAACTGGGGCGTGCTTCATATGTGAGTCTATGGATCATCAGGTTTGGAACTGTACTCAGGGGCCTGTTCAGACGCAAGCTGCAGGTCAGGGTCATGTTCAACGAGGGAGAGGTTGTCAGCAGCCACCGAGAGGCAGTGGTGAGGCCAGAGGTGGAAATAGATTGGGACGACGATGTGAAACTTGAGGCACTGAGGCGTGGCAGCCTGCGTTGGTCTATACTACTCGTCACCGAGAGGATGGTGACGCTCCTGATGTTATAACGTGTACATTATTAATTTATAATATACCATACACTACTTTAATTGATATTGGATCTACACACTCGTATGTTGCATGCACTGTGTCTGAGACGCTGGGTATTCAGTTTGAAAATACTGTTAGTGAAATGACTATATTGAGTCCACTGGGACAATCGGTTGGGGTGAATAAGTTGTTCAGAGACATGCCCCAAGAGGTCCAAGGGGTGGTCTTTCTGGAAAATTTGATGGAACTGTCGTTTCCGAAATTTGATATTATATTGGGCATGGATTGGCTAGTGAAGCTCCGTGCGAAATTGGATTGTGCTGCTAAGCATATGGTGTTGAAGTCTACAGTGGATAAGGAGGTGACTGTGATAGGGGAGTGAAGAGATTATCTGTCTAATGTGATCTTTGCTTTAAGGGCCGAGAAGCAGGTTCGTAAGGGTTGCGAGATGTTTCTAGCTTATGTTAGTATTTATGATTCTAAAGGTCCTTTTGTGGGAGATGTCAGAACTGTTAAGGAGTTTCTGGATGTATTTCCTGAGGAGCTTCCTGGGTTGCCTCTGAACCATGAGGTTGAATTTGGCATTGAGCTCCTGCTTGGAACAGCTTTGGTGTCCATTGCCCCTTATAGGATGGCACCGAAGGAGCTGGTGGAGTTACAAGCTCAAATTCAAGAGCTATTGGATCGAGGATTCATTTGACTGAGTGTATCCCCGTGGGGAGTACCAGTGTTGTTTATGAAGAAGAAAGATGGATCCATGCGCATGTGCATCAATTATCGTCAATTGAACAAGCTGAATATCAAGAACAAGTACCCTTTACCGAGGATAGATGATCTGTTTGATCAGCTGCGGAGAGCCACGGTTTTCTCCAAGATAGATATTCGGTCTGGGTATCATCAGCTAAAGGTTAAGGAGGCTGATGTGTATAAAACTGCGTTTAGAACTCGTTATGGTTATTATGAGTTCTTGTGATGCCGTTTGGGTTGACGAATGCACCAGCGGCTTTCATGGATTTGATGAACCAAGTATTCCAGCCTTATTTGGATCGGTTCGTAGTTGTGTTTATAGACAACATCCTGGTGTATTCAAGAACCGAAGAGGATCATGATACACATCTTTGAATTTTCTTACAAATTCTGAGGGAAAAGCAGCTTTACGCAAATTTCAGCAAGTATGAGTTCTAGCTACGAGAAGTGACATTTCTGGGTCATGTGGTGTCAGCAGAGGGAATTAGAGTGGATCCTCGGAAAATTAAAGCTGTAGTGGATTGAAAACCACCAAAGATGGTATCCGAGATTCGAAGCTTTCTGGGTCTGGCTGGGTATTACAGACGTTTTGTTGAAGGATTTTCACTGATCGTTGCACCTCTGACCAAGCTACTGCATAAAGGGGTATCGTTCAATTGGACTTATAAACTGTAGGAGAGTTTTGAGAAACTGAAGGATGTTCTGACTAAGGAACCTATTTTGATATAGCTAGAGTCTGGGAAAAAATTTATTGTCTATTGTGATGCGTCGCATATTGGATTGAGTTGTGTGTTGAAGCAAAAGGGTAAGGTGGTTGCTTATGCATCTCGTCAGCTCAAGCCTCACGAGGTGAATTACCCCACTCATTGGAGTTAGCTGCGGTGGTATTCGCACTGAAAATTTGGAGGCATTACTTATACGATGAAAAGACTATTATTTTCACATATCATAAAAGCCTCAAGTATCTCCTTACTCAGAATGAGTTGAATCTTAGGCAACAAATATGGATAGAGTTGCTTAAGGATTATGATTGTTCAATTGATTAACACCCTGGTAAAGCTAATATGGTAGCTGATGCATTGAGCCGTAAGGTTGTATCTGATCTGAGAGCAATGTTTGCTCGTCTCAGTCTGTTCGATGATGGTAGCTTGTTAGCTGAACTGTAAGTAAGACTGACTTGGATTGATCAAATTAAGGAGAAACAATTGCTGGATGAGTTGCTAGTTCCTCGTTATCGACAAGTCTAGAATGGAGAGACTACAGATTTTGGGCTGAATAGTGAAGGATTATTATGTTTCAAAGAAGAGTTTGTATACCAAGGGATTCTGGTCTGAGGCAATCTATACTACAAAAGGCGCATAGTAGTCCATATGCTATGCATCTTGGTAGAAAGAAGTTATACTGAGATCTTCGTGACCTGTACGGTGGCTAGGGTTGAAACGCGAAGGTACTGATTATGTGAATAAGTGCCTGACATTCGAGCAAGTTAAAGTTGAGCATCAATTACCTTTTGGGTTACTGCAGCAAGTTAAAACTCCACTCTGAAAGTGAGAGAGGGTAACCATGGATTTTGTTAGTGAGCTACCCTTAATGCCTACTAAGAAGGACTCGATATGGGTGATTGTAGACCGATTGACTAAATCTACCCATTTTATACCGATCCACACTGATTATTCGTTGCGAAAGTTGGCCAAGTTGTATGTGGCCGAGATTGTGAGACTGCATGGTGTACCTATTTCTATCATATTTGACAGAGACCCTAGATGCACATCTCGGTTCGGAAAGAAGTTACACGAAGCTTTGGGTACAAGACTGGATTTCAGCATTGCGTTTCACCCTCAAACAGATGGGCAGTCAGAGAGGGTGATTCAGATACTGAAAGATATGTTAAGAGGTTGTGTAATTGATTTCAGAGGTAGTTAGGAGGACTATTTGCCATTGGCAGAGTTTTCGTATAACAATAGCTACCAGTCCAGTATTCAAATGGCATCGTACGAGGCATTATATAGTCGTAGGTGTCGTACTCCTACCTGTTGGACTGAATTGGGTGAACGGCGAATTCTGGGGCCGAAATTATTTTTTGATACAGAAGACAAGGTGAAGCTGGTTCGAGATCGATTAAAGGAAGCATCTGATAGGCAGAAGTCTTACGCAAACTTAAAATGTAAAGAGATCGAGTACTCTGTAGGGGATTTTGTCTTTTTGAAGGTCTCACATTGGGAGAAAATTTTAAGGTTTGGGCAGAAAGGCAAGCTTAGCCCTAGGTTTATTAGGCCTTACCGAATACTTAAGCGTGTGGGACCGGTCGCTTATCAACTTGAGTTGCCTCCAGAGCTGGATAGGATTCATGATGTGTTTCAAGTTTCAATGCTGAGGCAGTACCGTTCTGATCCCTCGCACATAGTGTCAGTTGAGGAAATCGAGGTTAGGCCAGATTTAACTATTGAGGAAGAGCCGGTACAGATTTCGGATCGTGATGTTAAAGTATTAAGGAAGAAATCTGTTCCATTGGTGAAAGTGCTCTGACAGAATCATGATTTAGAAGAGGCCACGTTGGAACTAGAAGAAGCGATGCGACATCAATACCCTCATTTATTCTGATCAGGAAAATTTCGAGGTCGAAATTTTTTTAAGGGGGTAGAGTTGTAACGTCCTAAAAATGTAAGGTCTGTAATTTTGCAGGTTTTGACAAAATTTCTTGTTTGCTTTATTGGCTATGTGATTTGGGTATGTTTGGGGGTGTTTAGGAAGCTTGGGTTCGAGTCTGTGCCTTGGCAAATTTTTTTTTTTTTTGTTCTTAAGTGAGATTGGCTGTTAGCACTTAGGACTTATTTTAAGTGTGTGAGATTTTATGCCACAAATGAGCTTGTGGCCTAGTGGTGGTGGCGTGACATGGCTTTTGTGGGGGCAAGGGTTCGAATCCCATGGCAGGCAATTAGCATTTATTTTGCTACCAGAGGATGACAAGAGTTGGTGTTGGACTGAAACTGTGGAAGGTTGTTGTGGACTTGGTAAAAGGGTGAAGTTTGAACTAGTCATGGTTGTTGAGTTGAATTTAAATTGGTGGAAGCTGGAGTAAATTAATGAAGGATTTGTGGAGAAAATCAATGAATTTGAAAGTGGGGTGTGTTGTAGCCGAATTAGGTAGCTTGTTGGTGTAAAATTTGGCCAAGGGGGTTTAGGGAGTGCACTTTCAGCAATTGGCGTGGGAGTAGGTGCCAATTTCTTTCTCTTCTGTTTTGAGTTTTTGCCCTTTTTGATGTTTTGGTATCTTTCTCCCTAGTGCCGATTTCTCTTTCGTGCCTTCCGGGATTTAAGCCGAAATTCCTTACCTCAACTTTTTCTTTTTCTACTTTGTGCCGAATGACATGACCTTTTCTTCTCTATTCTTCTAAGGCTTTGACCAGATTTTTCCTTTCTCTAATATCCATTTCTTTTTTCTTTTTCTCTTCTCACACTCCTCTTTGGCCGAACATCTCCACCTCTCCCCTCATTCATTTGTTTGCTTGGACGAATATCTCTCTGATCTTTCTTCATTCTCCTTCTTACTCTTAGTTGCGATTCCCTTCTTAGAGTCTTGACCGAATCCCTCTTGTCTCATCTCCCTCTCAACTCATTTGGGCTTTTCTCTGTGCTAGCTGAATATCTACTTGCCTAGCCGAATCTTTCCCTACTTGATCAAGGTAATTAAGTTTCCTCTTGGATTGCCGAATGCCTAGCATTAGCTGACCCTTTCTTTCGCTATCTCCAATGGGAGGGTTCATAGTTGTGCCACTTCTCTTTCTTTTTGCTATACTATAATAATCTCTCTCTCTAATCCCTTTCTTTTTATCGATTGTTGTCAGAGGTGCATTCGTGGAATCATGTGTTCGATTGTAGTGTGTACTGGGGTAGGCCAAGTGCTGCTGCTCTCCTCTCTTAGTCCTTATTTAGGTAAGAGATACACTTGGTTTAAGTGGATTTTGTTTAAGGTTATGTAACTAAGTGGACTTTAATGCAGAACATTGCCAATAAGTGGGTGATCGTGAGTTAGGGGTGGTTTGAACCCTACTTATTTTATCAAGGTAAGAGGCACGTAATGTTGGAGATTAAGAGATTTTGTGAGGGTGGTTAACCCGAGTAACTGAAGCCTGACATTAGATCGTTGTTTTGGATTTAGGATGGTCGTGTGGTGATTGCAGTTTTCCTCCCCAAAAAGGTGTGTAACCGTAAACCATACTGTTACTGTCCAATAGCCAAGAGGTGTTTATTCACACCACTACACTACTGTGAATCGGCAAAAGCCAAAAAGTCGAAATGCCAAAACTTTGGCATTTGAGTTTTCACGAGCGTGCGAACGCTCGTGTGGTAGACTGAGGCCACCAACCATGGGTGGTAGATTGTAGAGGCCGCCATGAACGTTCTCGTGGGCTTGGGCCGTTGTGGGCCTCGTTCAGCTGAGATGGGCCGTGTGGGCCCAATGGGTTTGTGGACCCCACATAGATGAAATTTGTGATAAGTGACAGGTAATGGAATAGGCTACGGTGGTCACATAGTCGCTACTGGATTTTGGGCAGTGAGCTTGAGGCCCACTACACCGATTTGGCCATATAAGTTATCTGAGTCATTCGAGACAACTGTAGACTTTAAGGAAAGGTCGTTATCTGTACAGAGACCCCGAAATTAGTGAAATCACGAAGATACCTCTAGAGGGGTAAAATTACTATTTTACCCCTAGGGGTGGAAATGGCCATTATACCCTCAAAGTAGGCTGATTGATGAGTATATGATATATGCATGCCTGTACCTGAGTATGAGACCTTGCATACATGTGATATTTATGACATGACATTCTGTATTGGGAATTAGGTTCTGATTTGGAGGAAGTATTGTACTAGTGGCTCTGCTACGTTTTTATTGCTCTAGTGGCTTTGCCACGTACTCTGATATTAGTTGCTACGCCACGTTTACTGTTATTAGCAGCTTTGCTTCATTACCGTTAGTAGCTTCGCTGCGATATTGGTGTATTGGCTGGATGAGTCGATTTAATCCCCACATGGTGTGTTGGTTGGTACGGGTGGTGTGTTGGCTGGATTGGGATGGGTTGCATACCTGTACTGTATTAATATCGTTTTGGGCTTAGGCCCACATTGTCACTGTATAGGGCTAAGGCCCAGACTGTACTGTTTCTCAATAGGGCTCAGGCCTAGACCGTTACTGTATTCACTATTTACTGTGTGACTGATAGGGGATTACACACTGAGTTTTCGTAAACTCACCTTTTCTGTTAACTGTGTAGGTAATCCCCTGCCTTAGACGATTTGGAGCCGCGAGGGACTCAGAGGTGGCTACAAGATCGTAGATGATTTTATTATAACTTAATTTATTTAAAGATTTTATATTTGGGTTTTAATTTTGTAATAAGGCCATTTGGGGGATTTTTAACTTTTACTGGGCTTTGATTTCGTAATTTAAACTGCTAGAGTAGGAACATCGAGTTTTCAAAATAATAACGGTTTCAAAGAAAAACATGCATTTTGATCCTTAAGGCTTTCAACTAGAAAAGCTACCACGGTTTTAATCAGATTAAGTAAATAATAATAGCAAATGTTTTGATAAGTTAATTTTAGTGGTAATAACGAAATTTTACCGAGTTTTCTCAAGCGATAAATACTAAATGGGTTTTAATTTAAAAACGGTTTTACACCAACAAGTTCAATTTTTAGAAGACACTTCGATGTGACACGTCAAATTCAATCGTAATGTCTAGGCCGGGTTTGGGGTATTACATTTAGTGGTTTCAGAGCCAGGTTTACAAAACTCGGCTGTGGAATAGGTTATTGAAAAATTAAATTTTAAATGTTGTGATAGGAAATGTGGGACACCGAGTCTCCGACACCAAATCTGTAAGTTTTCTGACACTGTTTATTGTTGTAGACTGAAAAGTGTTATTGAGGGACTATAGATAGTAGGACTACACTGAAACTCTTTAGTTAGAGTAAACTGACACTATAGGGATAGAAAACTGTAGAAAGACTTTGTTCTGCAAAAAAAACCTTAATTACTCTTGCTCAGAATGCATTGATTAATAACTACTGAAATTATAAACTGATTTATAAGACTTTAAAATAGATAATTCGCTATTGAAATGAGCACAAGGGGTACACGAGGCCGCGATAGAGGCCGAGAAAGTGTTAGAGCTAGGTCTTCGGCATCGGGTCACATGCCGACTAGGGAGGCACCAGCCTCACTAGTAACTGAGACAGGGTCTCATGACCGAGTAGTTAAGGATGGTGTTTTATCTCAAGAAATTCTACGTGTTCTTGAAAGGGTTGCTGGAGCGAGTACTGGATCTGTAGTCTAAAGGTCAATTTCTGAGTGACTCTGGTCTAATGGAGTGGAAATTTTTCGGGGTGTTTCTGGTGTAGCCCCAAATGTGGCAGAATATTGGTTGGAGGCTACCGAGCGGATAATGGATGGCCTTGATTGTACTATGGAGCAAAAATTAAAAGGAGCAGTGTCTTTACTACGAGATGAGGCCTACCAATGATGGCTCACTGTGAGAAAGGGTACACAGGCCGATCGTTTAACATGGGATTTCTTCGAGGCAACCTTTTCAGGGAAGTATGTAGGCGCAAGTTATATGGACACCCGAATGAAGGAATTCCTGAACTTGATCCAGGGGAATAAGACTGTGGCAGAGTACGAGGCAGAGTTTTTGCGACTGAGTCGGTACGCCCTCAGAATAGTAGCAACTGAGTATAAACTCTGCGTGCGGTTCAAGGATAGCCTCCGGGATGAGTTACGTGTGCTGATAGCTCTGCAGAGGGAGTGAGACTTTGCTGCCCTTGTTGAGAAAGCAAAAATTGCTGAGGATGTAAAGCACTCTAAGCGCCAGAACCGTGAAAAAGATAGGAGTAGAAGTAGGAGGGATTTTAGGCCATTGAGTTCTTTTGGTGGGCCTAAGAAGAAGCCTAGATTTGATGGGCCAGTCCGAGCTTGAGTTCCTGTTATTGCTGCTAGGCCGCAGCCTTGTGCTGAGTGTGGGAGAGCTCACCAGGGTCTGTGCTGGAAATGAACTGGGGCGTGCTTCAGATGTGGGTCTATTGATCATCTGGTTAGGAACTGTACTCAAAGGTCTGTTCAGATGCAAGCTACAGGTCAGGGTCATGTTCAACGAGGAAGAGATGGTCAGCAGCCACCGAGAGGCCGTGGTCAGGCTAGAGGTGAAAACGGATTGGAACGAGGACGTGGAACTTCAGGCAAAGGTATTGGCAGCACTAAGGCGAGGCAGCCTACATTGGTCTATGCTGCTCGTCGCCGAGAGGATGGTGACACTCCTGACGTCATAACGGGTACATTTTTAATTTATAATGTGCCATACGCTACTTTAATTGATATTGGATCTACACACTCGTATGTTGCATGCACTATGTCTGAGACACTGAGTATTCAGTTTGAAAATACTGTTAGTGAAATGACTGTATTGAGTCCAATGGGACAATCAGTATAGAAAGGATCTAGCTCAGACGGGTGTTCCTAAAGTGATCTAGCCTCCCGAAGAATATGTGTGCATTATGGATTTAGCCTAGACGGGTAATCCGATTAGGGTCTGAATTTAGCTTGGACTGGTAATTCAGATCCGAGCTCATTCAGAGTGTTTTTCGTTACAAGGGATTTAAGCTTGACTGGTAATCCTAACATCACTCCATGAGTTTATACTATGGTGGATTTAGCCTGGACTGGTAATCCCGCGTAAGATATGAGGTTCGAAGGAGTGCGTGATTGAAAATGATCGCCTGCATGATTTGATGATAAATGGACTATCCATTGAGATTTCTGAGAAATTCAACGGGATTAAAATGAGAAATAAGAATAAAAATTCTTGAATTGATGAGCTCATCTAGATTAATGTTATAATATGTTGACATGAGACTAACTTGATGATTTGAGTGCATGTGATAGGAAACTATCCTATACTTGTTGGGATGTATGACTAATATGGTTGTATGTTAATTAACCGATAAGTTTACTTTCCAATTATTCGGACTTACTAAGCAATAAATGCTTACCCCTTCCATTTTCCCTATCTTACAGGGCTCACGGACTCATGAAGGTTGGAAGACGGTTGGATAAAGTCATCACACTATCAACTTGTTCAACTTTGGTATATAGAAATTTTTATTTTGTTTAATGGCATGTATAGGGTTTTCGGTTATTTTGTTGTATGTGTCATTTGGCTAGCCAATGTAAGGGCTTAAATGGTATACCTATTCTTTTGTATATGGCCATGAGATATGGCTCATATTGATGTAGGTTGTAAACCTACTAATGATGCATGTTTATGTTTTAAATATTTCATGAGATATGGTGATGAGGTTTACCATGGATGGATGCTTGAAATGGGACCTAATAATTTGAGAGTAGACATATCATGTAATGGTATATGGTTATAATATGGCTTAAATGTAAAATGTGCTATGTTAATCCCTCATACAAAAAGGATAATTTAGCATGTACTAAGCCAATGAGATGAGGTTAACATGCAATGAGTTATGCCAAGGTTATTTAAGAGTATAATAAGACCATGTTATATATCATTGAAGTCTATAAGTGTGCATGGATGTTAGAGGGTGACCAAGGTCTTGGAAAATAGCCCTCAAAAGGTCTACACAGGTAGACACACGGGCATGTGTCTAGGTCGTGTGTGACACACGGTCAGCCCCCATAGGCATGTTGCCTGGCCGTGTGTCCCCTGCACCTAAAATTTTAGGTCAGTTTGCATGGTAGTAAACACACGGGCAGAGACATGCCTGTGTGTCTCAACCATGTGGAGGACACGATCTAGCACACGGTCATGTGCCTTGGCCATGTGCCTCAAAATGAATGATGACATCATAAACAGAATGTCCAAGTTTTTGGACACGGGTGATGACACGGGCGTGTCTAGGCCATGTGATGGACACAGGCGTGTGCTTGTCCATGTGAAAGCCCCTGTAGGTTCGAAGTGAAAAATAAATTCTAGAAATCCCAAACGGGTATGGGACACGGACATGTCCCAAAGCACACGGGCGTGTGCATTGCCTCCACATGGATGTGTGAGGCTTAAACCTAGAAATTTTCCCTAGAATTTGCTTAAGCTCTTGGTTTAGTCCCGGATCGATTTAATGCATGTTTTGGACCTTGTAGGTCCATAATAGGGACACCATGATGTTGTTTGATCGATTTTAATTTGAAGTGAAATTTTATGACTCGTATTTTCTAGAGATGCCATGTCTATGTACGGTAATGCCTCGTACCTTATCCCGGTCTCGGGTACGGGTAAAGGGTGTTACAATGCTCGTAACAGTTAAATTTAATACTACTGTGTTTAGATTCTATTTGTTTCAACCATAGGGTGTGACCTTATAGGCTCTTGTAACATTGGTATTAATACTAGAACACTTCTAATGTTACAAGCAATAAGTGGCATCAAGCAATGCATCATCATTGCCCAAGTTACAAGAAGTCGTGGTTCGACATAACCTTCCTGTGATAAATTTTCATGAATTATACCCTTTTTTCCTTTATATATCGATTGGACACAAGTCATGGAATAGTCATACTTGCAAAGTCCAATCTCATATTTCTTGATACCCAAAGTAGACTATAATAAACAAATAAGTGTAATATCTCATATTAACTTATTTGAGCATGGTCATGCATTTCTAGTCTCACTTCATGAAGTGGCCTAAGATTTTGCTCCCATTATGTAGGAGGGACACATCCTATCTTGATCAATCATATCCTATTACATAGATTGTGGCATACCCAACATCAATCTTTATAGTACAACCTGTTACAGTAGACGTTTGACTGTATCAAAATATACGACTCACTATATTGGGAAAATGATGATCTCAAGTCTAAGGATCGTATACATAGTTCTCACTATGAGTAATGTTGTGACTATTATATAATAATCCAAGAAACATACTCATAGTGGGTCAGTCCAATATGTCGTTCTCTAACTTATACTCATGTATTGATTTTGACATCCCTATGTCAATGACAACACTTTTTCATAATCAACTACATATTAGTCTTAATCTATTATTTTTGTCCAAGCCCAGAATAATACTTGACTAAAAGCCTTTTAAGAATAATCATAATATTCACGGGACATTATTATAAATTAGTTTATTTTACACACACAGAAAGTGAAACTAAAATAACAATGGCAATGTCTTATATTAATAAACAAGGTAGAATGAACATATGATCCAATCATCTTATGATTGGTCTTTAGGCATACTCTAACAATCTCACATTAGCATTAAGGGGAATCATTCATATATCTAATATCAAGTGACTTAGTGTGACGATCATGCTTCTGCTGTGTCAGAGGCTTCATCAGTGGGTCAACAATGTTATCATCTGTTGGTACTCTGCAAATTTCCACATCTCCTTAATCAATGATTTCTCGAATGAGATGAAAGTGCCTAAGTATATGTTTGGATCGCTGGTGAGATTTGGGTTCCTTTGCCTGTGAAATGGCTCTGTTGTTGTCCCAATGAAGTTCTATAGCCTCTGATATGCTAGGTACAATCCATAGTTCAGATATGAACTTCTTTATCCAAATATCCTCTTTTGCAGCTTCACTATAGCAATATACTCAGTCTCTATTGTAGAATCAGCAATTGTACCTTTCTTTAAACTTTTCTATCTCATAGCGCCACCATTAAGGCAAAACATTAAACTTGATTGCAATCGTAAATCATCCTTGTCAATTTGGAAGCTAGCATTAGTGTAACCTTTTACACTTAGCTCTTCCTCACCTCCATATCGAAGAAATCTATCCTTAGTCCTTCTTATGTACTTAAGGATATTTTTAACTCCTACCCAATGACCTTCACCAAGATCTACTTGATACTAAATCCTCATGCTTAAAGCACAAGATACATTTAGACGAGTACATAGCATGGCATACATGATAGACCTAACAGCCAAAGCATATGGAATCTTACTCATTCGCTCTCTCTCTTATCGAGTTGAAGGACACATTTCCTTCAAAAGTGAGATACAATGTCTCATAGGTAAGAATCTTCTATTAGATTCTTCCATACTAAACATTCTTAGTACTTTATCTATGTATGTACTTTGGCTTAGACCTATGAGTCACCTTGATCTATATCTATAGATTTTGACTCCTAAAATGTATGTGGCCTTAACCAAGTCTTTTGTAACGCCTCAAAATTTTTATTTTTGTTTCTGTTAAAATGTGGCACAAATATGTAGTTGCTTCAGTGGATATGTGTTCTGGGAGTGTGTGAGAGGTCCCAAGTTCAAGCCTAATCTAAGATGAATTTTTGTCTTTTTCTGAATAAAGTCTTAATCTTGCTCATAGGGTTTAAGTTTAATTAGTTGTAGGTTCATATCAGAATGGGCCTGCTAGTCTGGTGGTTAAATTGAGTGTTAGTTTGCTGGAAGTTATGTGTTCGAATCCCTGCGTAAGCAAGGGTAGTTATTTTTGCTCGGTTGACTGACGGAATTTCGGTTGGACTGGGAGTCTGAGGAGGTTGAAAGTTTTTGGATGAGTGGAGAAAAATGGGGGATTTAGGGTTAATTCTAGTAAGTTTTTTCCAATTTTCTCTTTCCAAACAAAAGAACTGACACTTTTTTTCCATCTCTCTCTGTGTTCTCATTTTCTTTTTCCCCTTCCTCCCTCGATTCTAATCTTTTGGTATCGTGGTCCTTCTTGTCTCGTTATTTTGGTATTTCACACGATTCTGGTAAGTGGGGTTTTGGTTTCTGGAACTTGGTTTTTTTCAATACGTTGGTTAAGTTTAATTATTGTGTTAACGTTTTGGTGTATATGTTAAGGAACTTTTCTGCATGTTTATGGATTTGGTGAACGTGGTGGGCAGTAAAGTTACATTCGGTTAACCTAAATCGCACTAGAGAGTGCTCGATTCTTCGTAAGTCAATTGTGTATTTTTTGGGATTGAGTGTTGGCTTGTAAATCGCTTGCTAAGTGGCCTTCAATTGCTGTTTTTAGGTTTTGGAAGACTCGAGAGTGTTTCTACATCTAATCAATATAAGGCGTGTAACCGAATCACAAGAAAATGCATTTTCGACAAAAGTCGAAAACCTTTTTGTTGATGCCACACAGCCATGTGGTAGGCTGTGTGGTAGGCCGTGTGCGACAACACGGGGGTTTGATCAACGAAGGCCAGGCCGTGCTCTAGACACGATCGTGTGATAGCCAGGTAGGCCGTGTGTGTCACACGGGCTTGACCGAATTGGGCCATGTGGGCCACACCAGCGTGTGCACCCACACGGGTAGTCCACACAGGCATGTAGAAGTTTGGGCTAGGCCGTGTGATCCACACAGACCAAGGCCAATCTAGGCATGTGGGCCACATGGGCATGTGGACCCATACGGGCAAACCAAATGGGCGTGTGGGCCCATTTACCTAAAATGTTTTCTAGGATTGCACGGGTCGCCCAAGTTGACTGTGAACCTACTGTAAGGTCGGTAAGCGCTACTTATACCCTAAACCATGTGAACTGAATAGACCATGTATGTATTGAGTATGCTAAATCTATGCATGAATATTGATCTTTGTGTGTAAGCCTGAATGTTAGCATGTAAGCATGTAATTATGTATGTCAGCATTTAGTTGCATCTGCATTGGGGTGGGATGATTGATTATTGGAGGAGGTGTACTGAAAGGCTTTCATGCCTATTATCTGGCAGCTCAGCTGCAATATTACTGATTCATGCCGCATTCGGTACGACTTAGTGTGTCAGAGATGGTGTGTAGAGGTTGGTGGGTAGGATACTGATTTCTAATACTGTATGCATACTGATGGGCTAAGGCCCTAATTTATATCTGGAATTGTATCTGAATGAGCTAAGGCCTAGACTGTATCTAAATCTGTAATGGGCTTAAGCCCATACTGTATTTGACTAATAACTATTGTTTGACTGTATACATGTCTTATGTGGGGATTACACACTAAGTTTACGTAAACTCACCCCTTTCTATTTTATCTGTACAGGTAATCCCTAGTCTTAGACAGATTCGGTGCGGCGGAGGACTCTACGATGACCACATGTCCGCTTAACAATTTTAATTTCAATTACAGTTTTTATTTCTTATTCTTTTGGGGTATTTTGATGTAATTTGGGACTTTTGGACTGTTTGCTTTTATTTTGGATTTTAACTATTTTTTTCTTATGGACTTTTAAAATGTAAAACTCAGTTTAATTAAAAAACAATGTTTTCCTAAATGTGAATGGTTTTATTAAAATATCACGGTTTTAAAAGCTTCCGCTACAAGATATGTTTAAAAATGGGCCAAATGAATGAGGAAACAATTTTGAAATAGATTAGAGATAAATAGAAGCTAATAAATGGAAACGGTTTTAAACTGATAATTTTGATCACAAACCCCACTCCATGTGACATCACCAGATGCGGCTATAATATCTAGGCCGGGTTTGGGGTGTTACGTCCTTCATAGAAAAAAAAGTCCTAACCCAGTCTTAACAGACTGTAAGGTAGGTATATAATTTCTTATGATAAGTATGTTATCTACATACAGTACAAAGAATATAATAGTGCTCCCACTAACTTTCTTCTAAACATAAGGTTCATCTTCGTTTTTGATAAAACCAAACTCTTTGATTGCATCATTAAAATGACGATTCCAACTTTGATAAGCTTGCTTCAATCCATAAATAGATCTTTATAGCTTGCATATTTTTCCAGCATCTTTCAAATAGAAAAAACCTTCAGGTTGTGTCATGTACACATCCTCTTCCAGTTCCCCATTAAGGAAAGTTGTTTTGACGTCCATCTGCTAGATTTCATAACAATGAAATACAACTATTGCGAGCAAAATCTTGATGGATTTAAACATAGCAATAGGAGAAAAGGTTTCATCATAGTCGACACCATGAACTTGGTGAAAACCTTTAGTGACCAATTGCTCTTTGTATGTTTGTACATTACCATCCATGTCGATTTTGTTTTTGAGAACCCATTTGCACCCTATGGGTTTAACCCGTTTAGGTGGGTCAACCAAGATCCATACGTGGTTTTCTGACATGGAATCCATCTTAGACCTCATGGCCTCTACCCATTTCTCAGAGTTTGGGCTCGTCACTGCTGCTTGGTAAGTCCTAGGCTCATCTTGATCCAAAAGCAAAACATCACCATGTGTTGTAATGAGAAATCCATATCTCTCAAGTACAAGATGTTCTCTTAAATATCTTTGCAGTGGTTGTGATTCTACAACAGTTGACTATTTCGTAACAACTTATAGAACTTATTATTGTTCAATCTCTAGTTCAGTGATCTGTTGTTGTTATTATATTTCTTTGACTTTAATCTTTCTACCACTTCCTGTTCTAGAGACAAATTCTCTTTCTACAAAGACTCCTATCCTAGAAACAAACACTTTGTTCTCAGTAGGATTAAAGAAATAATATCATTTAGTTTCCTTATGATATCCCATAAAGATGAATTTTTTAGATTTGGGTTCGAGGTTTGTAGACATTTGATGTTTAACATAAGCTTCAAAACCCAAAATCTTCATGAAAGTTATACTAGGACACTTCCCAGTCCACATCTCATATGGTGTCTTCTGAACTGATTTATTGTGAAGGCAGTTGTCTCAAATGCATGTCCTCAAAAGGAAGTAGGAATATCAACATGACTCATCATTGATCGAACCATGTCTAACAATGTTCAATTTCTCCCCTCAGAAACTCCATTCCATTATGGAGTACTGGGAGGTGTAAGTTGTGAGAGAATCCTACCCTCCTTCAAAAGCTTATCAAACTCTATTTATGGCACATAAGATAGATATACTCATATCTACTGAAGCCATCATTGAAAGTAATGAAGTATTGAAAACCCCCTCTGGCTCGTGTACTCATTGGCCCACACACATCACTATGTATTAAGCACAATAAATCTCTAGCTCGCTCACTTTTTCTATTAAAAGGAGCTTTAGTCATTTTACCAAATAAGCAAGACTCACATATATCAAATTGTTCGAAAAAAAAGAATCTAACAATCCATCTTTATGAAGATCTAATATTTGTTTCTCACTTATATAACCCAAACAAAAATACCAAAGATAAGTTTAATTAAAGTTTTTTATTTTTTATTTTTTAGTATTTACGTTATAAATGAACATATGTTGATGTAAAATGTAGAGGTCATTAACTAATTATGACGAACCATAGAAAACATTACCGAGATAAACTGAGCAACAATTCTTCTTAATAATTATCTCAAAACCAATTCTGTTTAAACAATAAATTAAATAATGTTTTTAGTCATACTAGGTACAAGATAACAATCCTCCAAACATAAATCAAGTCCACTAGGAAAGGATAAAATACATGTTCCTTTAGCTAATGCTACAACTCTTGCTCCATTTCAAACTCGCAGGTCAACACCTCCTTTAGCTAAATTCCTCCTCCTTTGCAATCCTTGTACAAAGGTACAAATATGAGAACCACAATCGGTATCTAATACCCAAGAAGTAGAAATTGATAAATTAATATCAATGACATAAATACCTGAAGTGGAGGCTCCACTTCCTTTTGCCTTCTGACCTTTTCAAGATAGATAAGGCAGTTCCTCTTCTAATGACTGGTCTCACCATAATAAAAACATTTCCTTTCCTTAGCAACTCTTCCTTTAGGTTTCAATGCAACATTTCCTTTGTTGGGTTTGTCCTTGCCGTTGTCCTTAAGCTTTGCTTTAGCCTTAGGCTTTCCTTTGCCCTTGTTCTTGCAAACCATCAGAATGGGCTTAGGTCCAGGCTATTTCATGTTACTTTCAGTAGTTCGCAACATGCTAAGTAACTACGGTAAAGTCTTATTAATCTCATTCATATTGGAATTAAGGACAAAGTGGCTAAAACTATCCGACAATGATTGCAGAATAACATTGGTCACCAATTCCTCACCTAGAGGGAATCCAAGTTTTTCAAGGCTTTCTATATAGCCTATCATTTTGAGAACATGTTCCCATAGGAGTTCCCTCTACCATTTTGCATCAAAATAGAGCTTTAGAGGTTTTGTACCTCTCTTGACTTGCTTGCCCCTCATATAATTCCTTTAAGTGTTGGATCATATCATAAGCAACCATATCCTCATGTTGCTTTTGAAGCTCAAGAGTCATACTAGCAAGCATTAGACATCTTATGTCTACCATGTCATCAAGGTGCTTCTTATGAGCATCCTTTTTAGCTCTAGAGTCATTAGTTGCTGGTTCATTACGATCGGGTTCTTCAATGACATACAATTTACATTCTTGCCTAAGGACAATCCTCAAGTTATAGAACCAATCAAGGAAGTTTAAGCCATTCAACTTGTCCTTCTCAAGGACAAATCGTAGTGATAATAAGTTTGTGTTGTTTGCCATAATAAATTTGCAAGAGTGAAATATGTACATGAGTAAATTCACAAAGTTTGTTATAATCATTAAAATGACTTTATTAAATGATGCTCCCAATATTTTAATCAAAATTAATAATCCTCATGTATTAATTTTGAAAAATCATTTCTCTAAAGTTTTTCTAGTGGGTAAGGATCCATATTTTACCTCTTCTTAAGTCAGCTTTAGCTTTACCCTCAAGATTATGGTTATTTAGGTAAGCAACACTTGCTAATTACATTATATGTAACTCCTTACTATTTGGTGGACAACTTTTGGACCAATAATCTCATGATTATCCAAATTTCTTGCCTCTAGGTTTCTAATCCTATTAGAGTAACCTAGTTAAGTTATTAACCAATATTATAACTGACGAATATCACTTACTTATTCTTCTCATTTGACCAAGATAGATACATGTACTTCGCTTTAGCATAACCCACATCGTATTGATCGAGGCTTTAACGAGGGTAAATATTGGAAGGCTATCTTAACATAATATTTTATTGAGGGTTTTAAATAAAAATTATCTCACCATTAATAGTCAATTTGGCTTATTAATATTTTAATTGATCTTATCAATTTTAATAATATATATGCTAATATATCATTCATTGCATCACATACATGAAAAATATAAAGCAGTAAATAAAATGAAATGGTTATAGCCTATAAAACTAATATGGTTCCTCCCAAGCTAATGGAAGAAACGAAAGGAATCTTAAGGGTGCAAGATGCTTCTCAAGCTTCTTCCCCACATTAGGCAGCTCAACCTTCAACTTTTTTAGTCTGTAGCAGCTCGAACAAATTTACAAATTATAGAAACTCGTTTTACATACGATGGAGTAAGATGAGAAAAGAAATACAATAGAAAGTATAGAAAGGCACAACACACAGGCCGCATTTATAAATTTATAACCCTTGTAAATAATAAAATAAATGTGTTATTGGTTTATAACCATGCATTCCCAAACACCGTGCAAATAAACCATAACATAAAACATACAACATACTTGTAAAATAAAAATATGTTATGTTTTATTCTTTAGTTGATTGTTAAAATTAGTACAGTGATAAATTTGGGGATCTGTGTATACTGTGAAAGCCTTCGGCCGTAGCGGCAATAGATCCCCACCGAAGGGCTGTACAGACCTTGTCGCACAAGTAAAATTTTGAATAGGATTATTTTTTTATGACCTTTCATACTGGAACAACCATTGTTCTCTTTTGAAAATACCAATAATTTAACTACTAACTTCAATTAAAACCCCACTCCTCCTAAACATATTCGTTAACCCTTAACAAACAATGTATTAATCAACTGCATTTTGTTAAACATATTACATGCATCAAATATACATATAACAGATTGAACAAATCGAAAGAAAAGACATGCATATCATACAATTGTATCAACCATTGAATTTAATCCCAAATCTGTATCGTACAAGTGGCTCTGATACCACTGTTGCATCATCAGAATGCCCCATTGCACAGAGGAATGAATCGAGATGGAAAGGTTTCAAAATATACCTTTTGAAATCTAAAAAATACGAAGGAACCACTGCTAGTTTAATCTCCTTCGCACGCTGTCGGTCCAAAGCCGCAACAGAGTCGTCCCGACCTCTACGTAGTCCACCCAGTTGCGAATGAACGAACAAAAACTCTCTTTGAATGTTTCAGAGAGTTTTTTCTCGAAAAAAATGCGGCTGCTAAACCTAGGTTTCTTTTCCTTTTCGTGGTTAATGTTGGTAACACTCTCTCGTCTTAGGGTTTTTATTATTCCCTTTTATTTTAATATCCATACTAAAATCGAAATCACCCCTTTTTTGTGCCAGAAAATATATGGAAAATATCATAATGTAATATCCTTTTCAAAAAGATATTAATTTCCATATATTTTATGTTTGACCGAAATTATTATAATGCTTTTTTTAATAATTTCAATAAACAATACATAATTAATATCTTATATGAATCAAATTCATACATTTATTTTAACTATGTTCTCTATTCTTGTACAACGAATTTGTACATATACTGTGTTTATTATTTAACTTTCAAATTAAATTAATTCAATAATTAATATAATTCTTGTGACAATTAAATTTAATACCAACTGTGTTTAGTTTCTGTTTTTTCAACAATAGGCTGTGACCCTGTAGGCTCTTGTAACATTGGTGGTAATACTAGAACACTTCTAACGTTACAAGCAATGAGTGGCATCTAGCAATGTATCATCGCTACCCAAGTTACAAGAACTTGTGGTTCAATATAACCTTTCTGTGATAAATTTTCATGTATTATATCCTTTTGTCCTTTATATCTCATTGGACACAAGTCATGGAATAGTCACACTTGCAAATCCCAATCTCATGTTTCTTGATACTCGAAGTAGACTACAATAAACAAATAAGTGTAATATCACATATTAACTTATTTGAGCATGGTCAAGCATTTCTAGTCTCACTTCATCAAGTGGCCTAAGATATTACTTTGATTATGTAAGAGGAACAAATCCTATCTTGATCAATCATATCCCACTACATAGACTGTGGCATACCCAACATCAGTCTTTATAGTACAACCTATTAAAGTAGACATTTGAATGTATCAAAGTATACGACTCACTATGTTGGGAAAATGATGATCTCAAGTCTAAGGATTGTATAAATAATTATCACTATGAGTAATGTTGTGAATATTATATAATAATTTAAGAAACGTACTCATAGCGGGTCTGTCCAATATGTAGTTCTCTAAAATATACTCATGTATTGATTTTGACATCCCTATGTCAATCACAACACTTTGTCATCAATCAACTACATATTAGTCTGAATGCATTACTCTTGTCTAAGCCCAGAATAATACATGACTAAGGACCTTTTAAGAATTATCATATTATTCACGAGACATTATTATAAATTAGTTTATTTTACACACATAGAAAGTGAAACTGAAATAACAATAGCAATGGTTTTTAATAATAAACAAAGTGGAATGAACATGTGATTACAATCATCTCATGATTGGTCTTTGGGCGTACAATAACACTCCACACTACTATTATATTCCCAATCGTCTACTTTTTTGAGGAGTGGTAACAAATTTCATACTTTATTTCTCATTTTAGTTTGTCAAATTCAGACAATCTTGTTTCCAATATTCCTAAGACCCACTTAAATACAAACCTCATTATTTAGTCAACACTCACTTCGATGAGTTTTCCACTATGAATACAAACGGATCTGTCCATTCTACGAATACTGCCAACGCTAGCTATTGATATAGTTGGGGATCTCAAGTTACTCAATTTTAGTTTATCTTTTCTGAAATTCCTGACAGAGAAGTGAAACGACTACAAACATATGTTGATTTCTTCGATAGAGGAGTCAGAAACAATCTAATCGTACTCTTTTTATCAAAATCTTAGAGTCTCAGCTTGGCATGTTTCCTTTCACTACATATGTCTTCCATTTGTTGTGCTCGTTCAGATAAAATTACAAACTCTTTCCATTTTAGAGCTCTCACTAACATCTGTATGTCTTTGTTTAGACCCCATTCAAAATAAGTATACATTCTAGCCTCTGTTGATACAATATCTCTGGTATATTTGCAAAGTCTAATAAATTTTCATTCATTCACTACTATAGACATAATTCTTTGTGCTTCTTATCTAGGTACAATCTATTGGTGTATTTCCTTTTGAACTTTGATTGGAAGAAATTACAATTTACTCGATCTTTAAGAACAACTGCTGTCAAAATTATTCATTTCCAATAAGCTTCATCTTTCAAAGTGACATGGCGCTTCAGACTATCTTTAGAAGAACATGCTACTTTATTAAAACTCATTGAGTGGTTTCTAGAAATATTCAATTCTGACCGGATCATCATCAGTTTTATCCATGAATCATTCAGTTCCATGTTTTCTAATCTTATCAATTTAAACTCTATTAACACTTACCAAATTTTGAAGACAAAAGAGTGTCGTGGAAGGCACCATTGGGGGTGGAGGTTGCGAAACCACAAGATTAGCTTGCATAGCTCTAAGAATTATTAGTTCATCTAATGATGATATTGAGTTTCAGATGATTTGGTAAGTTTTGCAAAAGTGCATGGAAACTAACATTGTGGTAAGTCTTATTTATGACAAGTGATTCGTTAAGTTCTAATGTTTCATAGCTTAATATATTATGTTTAGATTGATAGGTTTGTTTGGCTTTGAATGTGATTTGGTTAGTATAAGTTTTGTTATATGGAAAATGATATTAAAAGGCTGTCAAATGGTAAGATTATGTATATAGGCCTTAATGTGGATAAATGTTGATTTTGGAAAATGACAAAGAGTCTATAAATGAAATGTTTATTTTGGGAAGTGTATGTGATATGTAAATAGGTGTTAATGGTTATATATATAGATGTGTGAATTTGAAACTTATGTTTTGGTTCAATTTGATGTAAATATAGGTGAAAGATATCAAGGTAATGATGTTGTAACATCTCGTTTTTCAGTGGTGTAGGAAACAGTGGTTTTAGGATCATAATTTCAACAAGTGGGTCAGTGAATATTATTTATTTAATATAGTGTCATATTAAATTTGGTTAGAAATTTTTAACGTTTATTTAGAAAATTAAATAAAAAGGAAAAAATCGTAAAAAGGACAAAATTGTGAAAACTACAAAGTGTAATACCTATTGTTAATTGTGAAATTTGAGTATGAATTATTATTTGGAAGCTCTAAAAGGTAAGTAGACCATTACTTGTGGTAATGGACAGTTTGGGCCATTGTTTAGTTAAAATTTATAGTTAATTAAAAAGGATAACATGGTAAATTAATAAATAAGAAAACAGAAATAATAAAACAAAAACATCATCATCCTTGCTTACTTCACCACTAAATTTGAGAAGGGAAAAATCCATGGGAGATGCTTGAGTTTCGACTATTAAGTTCACCTTGCATGCGAGTGAACTTTTAGTTCTTTTTAAGTAATTTTTATGTTTTTGTTATCGTTGTAGCTTAATCTAGCTAATCTAGGGGCTATTTTGTTAAATTGTTAAAATTTTAAGGATTTAACATGAATGAATTTTAGGTGTTTGTGAATTTATTTGATAGAATTATGAGCTTGATGACTAAATAAGAATATTTTATAAAGTAGTTTTAATTAGTTTTAAATCTAAGGATTTAATTGCTATAATTTCAAAATAAGCATAGTTTTATTGCAAATATTCAGTTGTTTATGGGTTGTAGAAGGACCATAAAGAATTCAACTTTAAAGCTTTAGGCTAATTGTGAAATGTTTGTAAGTTTTGACTTATAGACTAAATTGCATAAGGGGTAAAGTTTTAGGGTAGTTTTGTAAAGTCTGAATGAAAGGGTTTAATTGCATAAATTAATTGTTTATGTTGTTTGAATTAATTAATTAAATTAAAATATACTTTAGATTAAGAATCTTAACGACCAAAGAACATACGAGGAAATGGAAAAATTACTTATTAGTCTGTGATAGTTGAATCACTTAGATAGGTAAGTTCATACTATTTCTTGTAGTTACAATTTATTATTAAATGTTGATAAATATTTGTATATAAACTGTTGAAATGGAAATTAGACTAAGTGGTAATAAATCAAATTCTGAGATAATTCTAATGGACTGAGTAAAAGTCTCATACACGAGGTTTCTGAATGATTCCTATTCTGGACTAAGCTCTAACATTTTTTACGAACTCGGATATACATGTGACACAGATTTAACCTGGATTGGTAATTTGTTGTCATTTTAAAGGTTTAGCCTGGACTAGTAACCTTACATGTAGACATAGCCGCGGCTAGGTTATTTTTCTATGTTGTCAATGGTTTAGCTCAAACAGGTAACCTAACACCTGTATTTCTGCACCCAACAAGCTTGAATAAGCATTAAAATGTTTCCCATATTCGTGTATTGAGTTCTTTTACGAAGTTCCATCGGAAACATATAAAAGGAATATACATCGTGAGATTTGCTTATAAAAGTGGACAAAATACGAACTCTGAATATTTGTATGTTTATTGTTTATTAACTCAGACCTGTTAAATTATTTTGTGATAATTATTTACAATCAACAATTAAATGATTAAGGTAAGTTATTGAATCAAATTGTATGAGCTTACTAAGTATTGTATATACTTACTTTTATTATTATATTTTGCAGATTTTGGATAACTGGAACGTATAGATCGGATTAACAGAGCTCACACCTACCATCTTCTAACACTAATAGATTTTGAAGTCTTGAATTATAGTTACTTGTGGCATGTATATGATACTTATTTTGCAAATGTTGAACATGTTTTGGTACTTTAGTTGTAAGTGCACTTATATGCAAATATGATGTATATATTGTATGTTTGGCCTTTTGGTAATATGTTGATAAAGGTCATGTTTGAATGGTATTTTGGATGACTATTTAGTAACAAATTATAAGTGTGAATATTGTTGGTTCATGATGCTAGAATGGATGAACTGAATGAATTGGTTTTTTGATTAACTATGAATTATATGTGGTGTCAATGAGGGCACATTTGTTAGTTATCTATGTTGGATGATTTTGTAACACCCCTAACTTGTCTCCGTCACTGGATTAGGGTTATAGAGTATTACAATACAATTCAAAACATTTAACTTCAATTACACACAATTATGCACATTATAAAATAAAATTCAATAACTCATTTTAATCAAGGTAGAAATTCATTTATGGGCGTTAAACCAAGCTTATGGGGCCCTAAAAATAGTTTGAAATCAATTAGGGACTACTTTGAAACAAAATAGAAAAATATGAATTTTTTGAATTTTTTTTAAAACAGGTGTCACACAACTATATGGCCAAGCCATGTGACAGAGCCATGACCGTGTGGCTCAAAAACATGGCTGTATGGCGACTCCAAAGGCCCTTGTGGATACTTCACATGCCCGTGTACACAAACCAAATAACTAACTATGCCCGTGTAACGTAAGGTCACATGGCCATGTAACTCACTGTGACCGTGTAGCTCAGCATCACACGGCCGTGTCGCCAGGCCATGTAACTTTTTATTCCCGTGTGGAGCGACCTGCATTGAAAAAAATAGGACACACGATTATGTGAGAAGGCTTTATGTGACACATGGTCGTGTGACAGCCCGTGTCCCAAGCCGTATGTACCTTAAAAAGTTTGCAAAACAATGCACATTTTCATCCAAAACTTAGATACCAAACCAAATCAAAACTAACCAATTCCATATCTTAAAAACACATTTAATAAGCCTAAAACATAACAAAACATTCATCTTAAGTGCCTAACCAATGTGTCCTCATTGACACCACAATTCAATTACAAAACCAAAGTAATTGCATTCAAAGTTCTAAAACACCTTCAATAGCTCATACCAAAATCACCATTCCATTCAATCCATAATTCAAATTGCCACATTCAAACATTTTCTTAAGACTTATATTGAATATAACAAACAATTCCCAAAACATATTGTAAGACCCCTCACCCGTATTCAACGTCGGAATAAGGTTACGGAGCATTACTAAACATATTATACATTTCCACATACATTCCACATACAATTTCAAATTTCATTTAATTTTCAATCAATAACATACATATCTTCCCTAATACGAGCCTACGAGGCCCAAAGCATGCATTCAGGGTGGTTTGGGACTAAAACGATAAGTTTAGAAACTTTTGAAACTAATAGAAAATTTTTTCAAAATAATAGGGGACACACGCCCGTGTAGCCTGGTCGTGTCGCAGGCCATGTGGACATTCAAAATGGAAGCACATGGCCATGTCCTAGCCCATGTTTGACCCTATGTAACTCTTTGACTTGGGTCACATGGCCAACAAACATGCCCGTGTGCCCTAAAAATAGCCACACACGCCCGTGTGCCAGGCCCTGTGGTAGGCCGTGCCAATCCTGTATGGTATACTAACTTAAGCCACACGACCAAGTCACATGCTCGTGTGTGAGGCCGTGTGGAGCATACTGACTTGGTTTTTAATTCAACACCAAGGGACACACGGCCGTGCAACATAATTGTGTGTCACACACGATTGAGACACACGCCCGTGTGGATAAAAATAGGCTATTTACCAAGCTATTTTGCCACCCAAATTGCATGTACCTACACCAAACTCAAATGGAACAAAACATAGCATATATAGGCATTCATACCAACTCAATCAAGCCTAGTTCATGCTAACTCAATATCATTATCCACAAAACATTCAAGTCACAAAATAGGCCAATCCATTTATACCAAATTCACATATACATTTCAACTAATTAAACAATTTCAAACATACATCATTTGGCTCAAAATTTACAAACATATATCTTCTCTAATATCAACCACCATACCTATTATCAATAAGCATCACAAAGCCAGACTCAATCACATAACATAAACCATATGCACACATACATATATACACAACCTAACCAACAAAATTAAGCCAACTTTCATGGCTATATATACAAACCAAACCATAGACATTTACAAGCCAAACCAAATGGCTAAATTCATCAACAACTTATATACCAAAGTGACCAAAGTTCCTATACATTCCATATATTCCAAAACATAGATTCAAAAGTACCAAAATGATAGCTTGATAGTGTGATGAAGTCTTTGACGATCCCCGAATCCGAGCTAGCTTTGAAATCACTATAAAACACGAAAAAAAAAAACAAAGTAAGCTTTATAGCTTAGTAAGCTCGTATGAAAATAATAAGCAATACTTATCACTTATTAACCATTCAAATTGTAAATATAACATGATACAAAACATTTAACCACAGTGTTATTATGTTTTCAATCACATAACTAATCATGTATTCACAACTTTCATATATCCGATGCTTATACAGTTTTTCGTACATACCTGTATCGATACGTATCTATTTCTCACCATTTCACATCTTCCATATACCCGTTGAATCATTTAAATATTGATGGCTACTCTTATTTCAGATCAACTCTAATAATAACCATAATTCTTTCAATATTAATTTCATATGTCACTTACCAAGTCTTTCCGAATTGAAGAACGGCTTTCGGATATTAGTACATCATTTTTCTTGTGCCATAGTCCAACTTTGGTCTTACACGTGTATTGCCATGGCGCTACCATGGTCTTACATTCGTAGTTCCATAACCCAGTTATGGTCTTATCATCAGAATGCCATAGCCCTGCTATGGTCTTAAATATAAATACTGCCATGGTCCAACCATGGTCTTACGTTCAAGGTGCTATAACCCAGTTATGGTCTTTTCATTAAAATGCCATAGCCCAGCTATGGTCTTACATATAAATATTGTCATGGTCCAACCATGGTCTTACGTTCAATTCATCCTTTGTCATAAACAGTTGTACTCAATCTTGCATTGTACTTGTTTTGAACATTTAATTCAATTTCATAATTCAACAATAATTTTATTTTCAATAATAGATATGAATAAATACATAATACCATTCATAAATTTAATAAATAAACATTAAAGTTTAACTATACAAACTTACCGCGATCGCTAAGATGACAGAATGGATCGACTAGTCCAACACCTTGTTTTTCCCTCGATCTAAATCCAAATTTCGCTTTTCTTCATCTAAATGTAATCAAAATCAACTTATTTAATTACCTTTCTATTCAATTTAGTCCAAAATTCACATTAAGACACTTTTACATATTTACCCCTAATGTTTCACATTTTTACACTTTAGTCCTTATTTCATAAAATCACAAATTCATACAATTTAATACCAACCCATGCTAGCCAAATTTCCGTAGTTCACATATCAGCCCATACTTTTCATTTATTTCACATTTTAACCAAAAAGTTTCCATATTTCATAATTTAATCCCCAATTTGCATTTTCACTAAAATCACTTAACAAAACTTGTATAACTATCATCAAACATTCATAATCTATCATTAAACATCAAAATACTACTTAATTTAAAATAATAATAAAATAATAATTTCGACCTCAAATTTATGATCCCAAAGCTATTGTTTCAATTTGACAAAAAACGGGCTATTACACATATACATACCAAAACCAAATCCAAAACCATACACACATATATATACAACCAAACTCAAACATCTTTACCCCAACCTTAAAACATAACATTTGTATTATGTATCTAAACATATAAAAACACACATATTACATGCCATATAACCCAAAATAAACGTATCAAAAACTACCAAAATGTGTTTGGATAGTGTGATTTTCAAGTTGATCTGATCACCCAACTCCAGAAAACTTAATCTACAAGGAACAGGAAAGAACACAAGTAAGCTTCACTAGAGCTTATTAAGTTCAACTGTTAAAATAATAAACTTGCTGTATAAACAAGTTCATTATAATAACGGTTAATATATGATAATCCTGTCATCCATAATTACTCAACATGTGAGTCAATAAGTTTATTCACATATTATGTAACTTGACCAATCATACCTCATCATTCAATATAAACTCACTTCATACTTTCAAAATATCAAGTGAACATTTATAATACTTAACAACAAGACATATAATCTTTAGAAACCTGCCCGATGAATGATATAAACGAAATTGGATATACAGTTAACCATCCAGAACACACCAGAACGCTCAAACACACTATCCATTCGAAAACACACCTGGGCACTAAGTGTCAAGCCCGTAGGCTAACATCCCTCTGAAACACACATCGGCACTAAGTGCCAAGCCCAAGGGCTTTACATTTTCCCCAAGAAACACACCTGAATCACTTTTATAGAACATGATAGTCTGAAAAAAAAAATGCTGAACTTTGGTATATTCCGTAAACAAGAGTAAATTAGAAATCATAATCACAACACTAATCAATCTTATACAGTGCTCAATATAACCTATTGGCATGCCAAATGTATCCTATCCTATGTTCATTGGCTCAATTAATTTTCGAGTAACAACACTCAAATCAACTACTTTTGCGAATCATATTTCCTTACTCCAATTCAATGACTTCAAGATATTCAACAATTTCAATTCTCAAATAATATAAATTTAATTTTATACAAATTGAACCGTACAAACTTACCAGGGATAAGCTATAGAAAAGACAAAAGTTCAGGGACTATTCCGCAACTTTCTCTTTTCTTCATTTATCTACTTGTTCTTCATCTATAATATAATTTCTTTCAATTATTAGCCACAATTTCATATACTATTCAATTTAATACATTTGACTTCTTATTTACAATTTTACACGTTTGCCTAAGATTTTTACATAAAATTCAATTTAGTCCTCAATATTAAAATGAACTTTTTCGCAATTAGTTCTTAAACCCATGTGCCAAATTCATCTACATCCTTAAACAATCCACTCATGCTAAAATTTTTCAAGAAAACCATGCTTATTTTAATTTATTTTCAATTAAATCCCTAAACTTAAAAATCATACTATATCACTTAACAAAATATTTCTATCTAACATCCAAAACTCATTTTCTACCATTAAACATAGAAAAAACACACACCAAATTCATCAATGGCAACTTTTAGAACACTTAACAGTTTTACAAATTAACCCCTGGGCTAGCTAAGTTAAGCAAAAATGATCCCAAAAACAAAAAATTCATGAAAAACGGGTGGAAATGGACTTACATGCAAAGATATTAAGTTCCGAATGCTCAAGCTTAAACCATAGCTTTTCTTTTATTCAACTTTTGGCATAGAACAAAGAAAGATGATAAACTTTGTTTTGTTTTTACTTTATGTTATTTTTAATTTTCAATTTACTAATTTACCCTTTTTTTATATTAACTTAACAACTAACCAAATTGAGTCTATATTTGTCCACTAACATATTATATGGTTTAATTACCATTCAACTATCTATTCACATTTTATTAACTACTTACTACAATTAACTAATAATACTAACTTTTTCAACTTTTACTATTTAGGCTTATTTACTTAATTAACTATCTAAACATCAAAATTTCTTAACCAAATTTTAATACAACATTAATGACCTCGTAAATATTTAATATTTAATATATACAGATTGACATACCGGAATTGTGGTCCCGGAACCACTAGACACCACTAGAAAATAGGCTGTTACAACTCTTCTTCCTTAGAAAATTTCGTCCTCGAAATTGTTACCTGAAAATAAGTTCAGGTATTGTGATTTCATTGATTCTTCTGTTTCCCAGGTGGCTTTCTCAATACGGTGTCAATGTCACAAAACTTTTACCAACGGTACTCATTTATTACAAAGTTCTTTTACTTTGCAAGCTAAAATTATTATCAACTCTTTAAAATACGATAAATTCAACTGTAATTCAATTTCACTAGATGTAATAACATGTGAAGGATATGATTTATACCGTTTCAGCATTGAAACATGGAAAACATTGTGAATCTTTTCGAGTTTAGGAGGTAGAGCCAATCTATAAGCTACCAGACCGATCCTTTCAATGATCTAATACGAGCCGATAAACCTCATACTTAGTTTCCCTTTTCTGCCAAACTGAAGCACTTTCTTCCAAGGTGAAACTTTTAAAAATACACGACTGCCAATTGTAAATTGTATGCCTTTTCTTTTCATATCTGTGTACGACTTCTAACGATCAAATGCAACTTTAAAACAATCATGAATAACTCGAACTTTATCTTCAGTCTCACAAATCAAATCGGTTCCAACTAACTTGGATTTGCTTAACTCATACCAATATAGTGGTGTTATACACTTTCGCCCGTATAAAGCTTCAAATGGTGCCATTTTAATACTAAACTGATAGATGTTATTTATAAGAAAATTCATCTAACGAAAAATATTTTTCCCATCTATTTTCAAACTCAAGAACACAACACCGTAACATGTCTTCTAGCAGTTGTGTTACCCGTTCTAACTATCCATCAATCTGTGGATGAAATGTTGTACTGAAATTGAGTTTAGTGCCCAAAACCTCATGAAGTTTACCCTAAAATCTAGAGGTGAATCTTGAATCTCAACCAGAGATCATAGATATGGGTACTCCATGCAATCTAACAAACTCAGATACATATAGTTCAGCTAACCTTTCAAGTGAATAATTGGTTCTGACCGGAACAAAATGAGTTGATTTCATCAATCTATCAACTATAACCCAGATAGAATCTTTCTTTCTAAGTGTCACAAGAAATCCTGATACAAAATCCATCATAACTCTCATTTCCACTTGTGAATCATAACTAGTTGTAATAACCCTGACAGTACCTGATGCTTAGCTTTCACCTGTTGACAAACCAAACATTTCACCACAAACTCTGAAATATCTAGCTTCATACCCAACCATCAATACATTTGTTTTAAATCACTAAACATCTTAGTACTATCTGATGAATTGAGTACGTACTACTATGAGCCTCAGATAAAATGTCTCGTTTTAGCTATGGATTATTCTAAACACACAATCTGTTGTGGAAATATAACATACCATCATTATTAACTCAAAATTTCGTAGAATAATCACTCTAAATCTATTTTCGTTTAGCAAATAATTTCGAGTCATCATTTTGCAACTCCCAAATTCGTTGAAGAAACACTGGTCTAATTTTTAGTTTGGCCAAAAGTGAACCGTCACGATTCCAAGTCAACTGAGCATTCAATGCTCTCAAAGCAAACAATGATTTTTGACTAAGTGCATTTGCAACTACATTAGCTTTTCCCGAATGATAATCAATTACTAAATCATAATCTTTCAACAATTTGAGCAATTGTCGCTGCCTTAAATTCAATTATTTTTTAGCCATCAAATATTTCAAGCTTTTGTGATCGGTATAAACGTGGCATCTCTTACCATACAAATAATGTCGCCAAATCATTAGAGTGAAGATAATCGTGGCCAATTTTAGATCATGAGTCAGGTAATTTCTCTCATGTGGCTTTAACTATTGAGAAGCATATGCTATTACTTTTCTACCTTGCATCAGTACACAACCTAATCCATTGAGTGACGCATCACTATTAACAACATACTCCTTCTCGGATTCAGGCTGAGTCAATACAGGAGCTTTTGTCAACATATTTTTTAGTGGGTCAATACTTTGCTAGCATTTATCTGACCAAATAAACTCAACATTTTTCTATAATAACTTGGTCATCAGTAAAACAATCATAAAAAATTCTTAACAAATTAACGATAATATCTAACTAAGCCCAGAAAAATACATGCCTCAGAAACATTTTTTAGAGCTTCCTAGTTGACAATGGCAGAAATTTTGCACAGATCAACATGAATTCCATCCGCAGAAATTACGTGATCAAGAAATCCAACCTCTCTGAGTCAAAACTCACATTTACTGAATTTTGTGTACAACTGTTTCTCACGTAAAATCTGTAAACCAATTCTTAAATGCTGAACATGTTTGGATTCTATTTTTGAATAGATCAGTATATCACCAATAAACACAACCCTAAATTTATCCAAATAAGGATAAAAAATCTAATTCATCATATCCATAAAAGCAACAGGGGCATCGGTTAATCCGAATGACATCACTAGAAATTCATAATGACCATAACGAGTTCGAAAAGTAGTTTTTGGCACGTCGAGATCTTTAACTCGCAACTGACAATATCCTGATCTAAGATCTATTTTCGAGAATATTTTTACACCTTTCAACTGATCAAACAAATTTTCGATACGAGGCAAAGGATATTTATTCTTTATTGTGACCTTGTTCAGTTTTTTGTAATCAATACAATCTCAGCGATCCGTCTTTCTTTTTCACAAATACCACAAGTACACCCCAGGGAGATACACTCGGTCGAATAAAACCTCTGTCTAACAATTCTTGAAAGTGTGCTTTAAGTTCTTTCAACTTAGCTGGTGCCATTCGATACAGTGCGATCGATAATGGAGCAGTCCCAGGCATCAGTTCAATCACAAATTGAACTTCACGTTTTGACAGCAATCCCGATAACTCTTCAGGAAACATGTTTGTGAATTCATTCACAATTGATACCTGAGCAAGTTTTGACTCTGGATCTCAAGTATCAAGTATATAAGCCAAAAATGTCTTACAACCTTTATGAATCAATTTCTCTGTCGAAATAGCTGAAATAACTCTAGCAACACTGTTTGATCTATCAGACTCAACTGTAACCATTTCAACTGTCTAACATCTCAAATCAATCTATTTCTATCTACAGTTTACTACAACATCATGTAACGTCAACTAGTCCATTCCCTGAATAATATCAAATTCACGAAAGGGTAACAACATCAAATTAGCAAGATAGTCACAACCCTGAATTCTCAACGGACACTTCCTACATATTAAGTTAACTAACACACTCTAATCTGGTGGATTAGTGACTCAAACATCAAACTCAGTTGAATCAATAGGTAAATTCTTATATGTTACTAACGTCATGCAAATATGTAAGTGAGTCAACCCAAGGTCAATCAGTGCATACACAGTAACATCAAAGAGATAGAATGTACCAGCAATAACATCGGGTGCAGTAGCTTCCTCTTTAGCTCGGATAGCATATGCTCGCATAGGTGCTTTAGCTTCATATCTGACAGTTGTATCTTTAGTGCCATTGTAATTTGCTCCAGTATTACTACTCTGACCAAGGCGCCTACTTTTTTGAGGTGCAGACAATTATTTTTCGTTCTTTTCTTCATTGTCTCCCACTGATCTCGGACAGTTCCACACAAAATGATATGTCACTCCACATATGTAACATGCATCTATTCTAGTCCTGCATTCACCAACATGTGGTTTTCCACAATGCTCACACACTAATTTCGGAGCTTTATGATCACTTCCTACACTATCAGCAGATTTAAACTGAGATTTTGAATCATGTTATCTCGACGTATTTTTACTCGATAACCCAGATGGTGAAGTGACAAAATTAAAATCTCATTTTGATTTCTTTGATGGTGGTGTAGAAAAAGACTTAGAAAATCTTCTTTTACCAAATTCTCAAGCTTTCCTCTCTCTCTACCTCTTATGATTATAAACTTTCTCCATCTTTTGAGCATGATTAGACAAAACAACGAACTCTCTTATTTATGTCCCTCTAATCAACATTTTAACTACATCATTTAATCCATCTTCAAAACGTATGCACATTTCTTCCTCGTTTAGCATAATTTCAAGAGCATACTTGCTAAGATGCACAAACTCTCTGTCATACTCGGCTACGGACTTGTTACCTTACTTTAACTCCAAATATTCTTTCTTTTTTCGATCCAGGTATCATTTGTTAACATACTTCTTTTTAAATTCTATTTTAAAGAAATCCCAATTAATGTTATCTCTCGATACCACCATTGTTATTGTTGACCATAAACTGTAAGCTTCATCTTTAACTAAAGATACATCACATCGAAGATAATCATTATGAGAATAAGTCATTTCATCAAATACTCACTGAATATTTTCAAGCCAATACTCTATTTAAGTCTATCATCTCCCGTTCTACCCAAAAATTCCTCAACACCATATTTTCTGACTTTATCAATAGGAATTTGTCGACTTGTTTCAGTTGTTTGAGGGGGAGGGGGTACCACAAGAGGTATAATATGGGGTGGAAGTTGTTGAGCCACAAGGTTGGATCACATAAACTCAATGAACCAATGACCCATTAAACCAAAGAAAACATTTTTAATTTCATTTTTTGACATTTGTGGAATCGGTAAACTACGACTCGCTTCTTTTTCATTAGTCAGAACATTACTATTCACTTTATCAGTGTCAGCATGATCAGATTCTATTGACATCTTTCAAATCTAAAAGAGAAATGGAGTTAGATTTGATCAATCAATATCACACTATCACAGGTTTATATGGCATGTAATTTCTAGACTTTAACATACTATGTTCAATTCGAGAATTGACTAAATCATAGCTCTGATACCACTAAATGTAACATCCTTAACTCGTCTCCATCGCTAGATTATGGTTATGGAGTATTACAGTACAATTCAAAACACTTAACTTCAATTAGAAACAATTATGAAAATTATAAAATAACATTCAATAAATCAATTTAATCAAGGTAGAAATACTTTAATGGGCTTCAAACCGAGCCTACGGGGCCCTAAAAATAGTTTGGAATCAATTAGGGACTACTTTGAAACAAAATAAAAAACTATAGAAAAATTAAAAATTTAAAAAAAAAAAGTTGCACGGCCATGTGACAGAACCCAAACCGTATGGCTTAGAAACATGTCCATTTGGCAACTCCACACGCCTGTGAATGCAAACTGTATAACTAACTATGCCCGTTTAACATAAGGTCACACGGTCATGTGGCCAAGCCGTGTAACTCATTGTGAACGTATAGATCAGGTTCACACGATTGTGTTGCCAGGCCGTGTAACTCTCTGTGCCCGTGTGGATGGAATGACGAAAATGTGCAAGTGTACAAAATTGCAAAAAGTAATAAAATGACAAGTAAATGTCGAGTTATCATACCCAAAGGGACTGTGAAAAGAATTATTTATGAATGCAATTAAAAACACTTTGGTGAAGAAAAATATTTTGATTTTGAGAAAGTGATTAAAAACTAAAATTTAATTAAGTAAAATAAAAAAAATAAAAGTTCCAATGCACGATTTCAAAAGATGATTTTAATCAAGATGACATAATTGTGTTAGATTAATTACATTTCTTAACTTAGAATTATTAAACTCATGTTCATGTTGTTATGAATAAATTCACAACAACTCAGTAATTTGCTAACTACTGCTCATACATACTTATTAAACTAATCTCTTGAACATTTTCCAATGCCAATTCAAACAATTGATCAATCTTCAAAAGCACATAAAAGATTGAGGTAACAATGTATTCCTACCTTGAAACAGTTTAATCACAATAATCTTGCAAGTTATGCAAGGCTAATGTATTGTCTAATACCGTCGCTAATTTAATCCTCAGCTACCTTAGAAGATTAAACATGCACTGATTAAGTATTGTGTCAATTAATTACAATTTCAACACGTTTAAATAATTAATTCATTAGTCACCATACAATTATAATGCAAGAATAACTTAGTCATGGTTTTACTTAATCAAACATTTTACCAAGACCTATAACAAAACAAACATAATTTTAATAACTCAAGTAGACGAAATGCAATCAACCTAACACGAATTAAATTTAAGCCATATTAATTAAATTAAACATATCAACATCACAAGTATTCATAGGCATGTTCATAACAACAACAATAAAAATTAAAAGGATAAGGAACAAGAATCAAATCTGGTGTTTCTCCGAGGCTTGACTAGCTTTGCTCCTCCTTCTCCGCTTGTTCTTGTTGAACTGAGGCTTCCACGAACAATTGAATGTTGCTTCAAATGTTGGTTGAAGGAATCTTTTCCAAGAGGTTAAATCGAAAAGAATAGGAAGGAAAATAAAGAAAAAATGAAGGGTTTTGAAGAGAGAAAGTGAGAGAGAAGTGAAAGGATAAGAGGTTATGAGGTGTGTTTGAAATGAGCAGCCAATGGGGTATTTATAGGTTGAGATGGCTACTAAATATAGCAAAAATCAGCAGCTATAAACTCCCCCTATGGCTGGCCACACATGTGGCAAGTTTGAAGGTTTTGAACTTACTATTTTAAGGTAAGGACAAATCTAGGAAGGCAAGATAAGTGGAGGGGTTTGAATACAAATTCAAGGAGTCTTCAGGGGCTGTTTTGCAAGCCAAATAATTAGTCAAACAATCTGATTAGGTCAGCATGTGGGATGGTTTTGGGTAGCCCAGTGCTCAGTTGGATCGATTTTCTCGATTCACCTCAATTGGGCCTCTTTTCATAATTAATTAATAATGATTATTTAACCCCAAATAATTTGGATTAAAATTAAAATTAATTAAATTATGAGTTAATATACATAATTTGGACCGTCTTAGGCTGAAAAATTAATTTGCCTCGATGCTTCAAAATTGTTTCTCGATTTTGCGCTTCTAGTAGTGTCCGCCGAGCCGTTTTCTGCCCTTTATGCGAATCTGTCATAAATAAATCAAAATTAATCAAAGTTTAATATAAAATTAATTAAAATTAAACATGTTAAAAATTTAAGTGCAATTTAATTATTTTATAATTATTATATATTTTTTTACAAGAATTTTACCGAAACTGTATGAATTTGAGTTAAAATGGCATGAAAAAGTGTGTATATTTTTGTGTTTCCACAGCCCCAAACTTAATTCATTGCTCATCCCAAGTAATGCACAAATTGAAAAGAATTTCTCAGAAACACCTTTGAAAAATTCCTTCAGAACAACATTCTTCCCAAAATTATGAATTTAGTATAATTATGCTCAAGAACAATAATTTTGAGATTTACACTATTTAAGTATACATATCATTCAAATTAATCTCAATTATTCTTATGATAGCAAAAATAGACTAAATGCTTTCTTAATAAAGACATGCTAAATTCCTACCAATTTGATTCCATTCCCTTATTCAAGATTAAGTTGTAATCATTAAGTTTAATTTATGTCTTCATATGTTGAACATAGCAATTTCTTTCCAGCAATGTAGGTAGCATAGAAACTTGAATCAGTAGGTCTTTTAAATAGGTTATAACTTGGCTAGGCTAGGGGTAGGTAAAAGATAGATAAATTTAGGTTAAAAGAACCTTAGACTCAGCTCGAATTGGATCTTCAAAATAATTACCTTCAATACACCAACTTATTTTGCTTTCACATGCTCTTTTGTACATATATTTTCTTTCAAGTACATATTCTTTTTTTTTCCACACGAGTATTTTGTTGTATGTACTACAATTTTTGAGCATTTGATACTTCTTTTCAACTCCCCAAACTTATTTCAAAGAATATTCTGAATAGTACTGAGTCTAGTGTTTGGGACAAATTAAAGATACTTAAGAGAAAAGTGATGGCTAAATATTGCAAGGGTTCAAATAAAATTAGGTCATATAGTCTCGAAGTTGGGTTTCAAAGCATAAAAATTCATCAAGGTTGGCTTCAAAGGCTCAAACGGTCCAAACAAAAGTTGCCTACATCATTTTCAACATTCCATGCTTCCTAGGATTTCGCTTCAAAAAACTACTAAGTCAATTCTAGAGACTTAAACTTTCATGCATGCCTAAATTTCTTAAAGAACTAAAATTTTATGGTATGATTTGCATGCTTTACTAAGAATACCTTTATGTCATAATTCAGCCAACATAACAAAATTTCAAGTTTTTGAACAAAATATATCCTAATTATAATTAAAAGAAAATTTTATTCTGAGAGAAAATAATTTCAATTTTTCGGTCCCTCCTACTTAAAATGAACAATGTCTTCATTGTTAAAAGTGAATAGATACTATACACCAAGTAGGATTCTAGAAAAGAGGAGGTGAGTCAGTTTGACGGCTTAAGTACCAAGCTCTCTCTAGATCTAATCCTAGAGTGTACATATCTATTGTCACACTTCTTATTTTAAATCTTGTTCATTTTTAGTTATGATTTTCACCTCTTGTTTTCTTATGCGAAAATAAAAATCCTAAAAGATCCTAATCTTAAAATAACCTAAGAAAATAAGGTAAAGGTCCCCCCTTTTTATTTATTTGCAGATCCTTTAGAATTTGACTCATCTTTTGCTCCATCATCTTTGTTTTTGCATGAATCGCTTCATTCCTTTTTCGATAGTGGACTCCATGGTTCAAATATGAAATTTGGAAACTCAGGCACAAAAATAAATGGGTCATTGTATATTTTCGTAAAAGCATTTCTCATTGAGTCATCTCGTATTTTTGAATATCTCCAGTAAACTTGTTGCTGCCACTATTATGTCGCATTATGTCCGTCAACTTTGACAGCTCATCTCGAAGATCTGGACGAGATGATTGAGTTCTAAACATTGAGGTTGTCATGTCAGGTTCGGTTACTGGTTCCATTGGTTCTGCCTTATCAGGGATTTTAGCTGACTGCATTGGTTCGATCTCTGTGGGATCTTCTTCTTCTTCTTTTTTAGGATCCTCACTCTCTTCAACTCGTTATTGGAGAACAAAGTCTCTGGCTATTCGGTATAGGTCCCAATCTGTGATTTTGCCCTGGCTATAACCTATCTTCTTTACGTTTGAAAGAATTTTAGCTTTCAAGCACAAAACTATTATCATAAAGGAAAAGTAAGCTGGGCCAGAACATCTAGCGGCACAATTTCGCATTTCTCTTAGAATGACTTTTCCCACATTAATGGTCTTTCTAGTTAAAATCGATTATAATAAGACCATTCGCTCAAATGAAATTGTAGTCCCATGAGAAATAGGTATAAGGCTGAATCGAATGAATTAGAACCGTACCTTCGCTAGTGGTGTCAAATATTCTTTGCAACAAGTGTGAATTCTTTGCTTTGACATAGTCCACTTAGAACTTGGAACTGTAAGTTCCTCGAGAATTTCTTGCAGATTTCATTCTCAATATTTCTCATCAAGGAAGAATATTCATCATATTCGAAATCAAGTAATTCATAGAATTCATTAATAGTGTTAAAGGTTATTGGTACCTTGATTCCTCAGATAGAAACTTCTGTTAATTCATTTGAGGTCAAATTTGCATAAAATTTACAAACTAAATCCTCAACTGCACTCGGTCTTTTTTCACAAAACAACTCCCAATTGAGAGCTTCAGCAATTTGTCGAATGCGCGCCATGGAATCAATATTGTTGCATTCTTTCAGTGTAGAGCCTTTTTCAGGGTGCATTTGTTGATTCGTGAAAACACTGTTGTATCTCGCTTTGGCTTCTTCATGGTGAAATTTGTTTTGTGATTCATCAATTTGGACAGAGGCACGAGTTCTCTAGTGAGGCATGATTAACTTGAACATAATATAGAAAAAAATATATTCTCAAAAGTATAATTAGTAAAAATAATGTATTAACAATTCAAAATAAATTGAAGAGTTTAAATAATTAAAACAAATTAAAATTTTGAAGAAAACTTTCTTACCACCTTGTATATAAAAATTAAGAACTCAAATAAAATTAGAAGAAATAGATTGTAATTGAAGGATCGTTGGAAGGGTTATCAGCTAAGTGTGGGGTGTTGGTGTGAGTAGCAAGGCTGGTGTGCCGCGTAGATGTTGGGAAGCTACTGGGCGTGCAGGTAGATGTTTGAGGGAGCAACAGTGCTTGGCGTGAGTAGTTGTGCGGGCAACAAGTAGCAATGTCGAGCGAGCAGTAGCGTTGGCGTGCACGAGTTGAAGCTGGGAGTGGCACGATGCACACGGAGCAGGAAGTACAAGGCAGAAGCAGCGCACAATGGAGGCAGGTGCGCGCGGGATGAGCTGCTAGTTTGGTGGGCCAAGTGCATACGGGGCGAGATGCCTGCCATATAAGGCTGTTGGGTAGTGCTATTGTTGGTGGTTAGGAGCTGCGGCACTTGGTGGTTTTTGGATGCTAGGATCAATGGTGGAACGGGTGAATAGAGGTTGGTGTGACGAGTGATGAATGATGGAGAAGGTTGGTGGAATTTATAGGGAAGAGGGTAGGAGTTTAATTAGAATTCTTAGAACAATTTAATAGTTAAAATATTCTAAGTTCTAACTCTACACAAAGTTAATAATTAATAATTAATATAATGCATATTAAAATATTATTTGTTATTAATTTATTGAAATAAAAACTATTAAATAAAATATGATCAAATTTAAACTAATCCTGATTCTATGCAAAGTTGATAATAATTAATATATATTATAATAAATATAATTATATACTAGTTATTATCATCTTATTTATTAAAATTAAATTAAAAACATTTATTTTAGATGTCTTTGAAAATATTTATAAAAAGAGACATCTAATTTTTAATATTTACAAAAAGAGCAACCAAATTTTGAAAATAGTTTCATTAAGTACCTAGACTTCAAGAAAAATTGAAAATTGAATTGCAATCAAAACTTGGATCAAAATTGACCCTTTTATTTGAAAAACTAAAAATTTATTTTGCCATTTAGGGAATAATTTCTCGAAATATTATGTTAAAATCAATTCCCAAGAAAGATTGGAGGGGTCACGAGTAGTCCCACTTATGTTTCAATCTTTTAGACAGAATTTATTTAAACATATTAATCTCGAAAATATACCCTAAATCATTTATGTAAAAATAAAAAAGGAGAAAAATTAAATATCTGATAAAATGAACGAGATTTGATCCCGCTCAATTTTATTCCCCCAGTAATATTTTAAGTGCTGAGCGTTGACTCGAAAATTACCTTACCTTGAAGCTCAACAACTCCATAAGGGAAAAATTGGTTGGTGAATCGTAAATGGACCGTACCAACGTGATTTCAACTTACCTAGAAAGAACCTTAATTTGGAATTGAATAACAAGACTTGCTAACCTACTTCAAATTCTTGAACTCAAATGTGCTTGTCATGCCATCTTTTAAGTCTTTCCTTGAATAGTTTGGTATTCTTGTATGAGAACATTTGAAATTCTTCTAACTCGTTGAGTTGAAGCATCTGTTTCTATTTAGCAAGCTTAAGATCCAAGTTGAGTCTTTAGAGAGCCTAGTAAGCTTTGTGTTCTAACTCCAAGGGCAGGTAACAGGCTTTCTCAAAGACCAACCTATAGGGTGACATCCCTAAAGGTGTCTTGTATGTTGTTCTATAGGCCCATTGTAACACCCTAACCCATATCCGTCGCCGGAATAAGGTTACGGAGCATTACCAAACTTATACATAAACAAACATATATTTCTCATACATTTTTCATATCCAAATAAAATTCATTCATAATCAATCATATTATCCATAATACGAGCCCTCAAGGCCCAAATCATGCATTAAAAGTGGTTTGAGACTAAACCGAGAACTCAGGAAATTTTTTGGGAAAACATAGGAAATTTTCAAAACATAGGGGACACATGTCTGTGTGGCCCAGCCGCGTGTTTCGCACGGTTAAAGACACGCCCGTGTCACAGGCCGTGTGGACATTCGAAATGGGATCACATGTCCATGTCCCAGCCCGTGTTTGACCCCATGTAACTCTCTGACTTGGGTCACACGGCCAACCACGCGCTCGTGTGACTAGCCTGTGTACCCTTCGAAATGGCCTCACAAGCCCGTGTGCTAGGCCGTGCTAAAACTGTAGGGTATACTGAGTTATGCCACACGGCCAAATCATACGCCCTTGTGCTGGCCCGTGTAGAGCTACTGACTTGTTTTCTAATTAAGTACCAGGAGACACACGGCCATATCACCTAACCGTGTGTCACTCACGATTGAGACACATGCCCGTGTCTCTGCCCGTGTGCACAAAAATAGGCTATTTTCCAAGCCATTTTTCTTACCCAAATTTACATTCACCTACACATACCAAGTAGCATATAACATATCATCCAGAGGCATTCAAACCAATCTCAACCAAGCCTAAATCATTCCATTCCAATACTAACAAATATAATGCTCCTAAGTATCAAAATTAACCATTCACTTTCATACCAATTTCATATCTAAAAATCACATAAATGGTCACTTGCAGCTATGCATTATTTTTTTCCTAAAACCACAAGCATACCATATCTCAAAGTTCAACCATTTGGTACTCAAAATACCAATTCATAACAAGCATTCACATAGCAATTATAAGCCACATAACAAAAGGCCATTTAGACATATATACAACACCAAGCATACCAAAACAAGCTAAATCGCATGGCTATACACATAACTAAAACATTCATCATTTACAAGCCATATCAATTGGCTAAATACATTACCAACATATAGGCTATATTAACCACAACTCCTATACATGCCATATAACCTATATATCCAAAGTTCAAAAGTACCAAAATAATAGCTAGAGCTGGATAGTGTGATGAGATCTCTGACAACTCCCGAATTCAAGCAAGCTTCGTAATCACTATAAACACGGAAAAGTAAACAGAGTAAGCTATAATGCTTAGTAAGCTCCTATGACTAAAGCATAACTTACCAATTAATCATAATTCAAGGAATATACATAGCATAATGCAATTTAATTTGAATCCCAAAAGCCTAACATATATTCCATCAAAAGGTTGGACATGAACTTATAATTCTCATATATTCAATACTTATACAATTCATACACATACCTATATCGATAAATAACAATCTCTTACTTTTTCATATCATTGATATACCCGTTGAACCATTTGGAATAATATTGGATACTCGGGAATCTGGCACCCTAAGTGCCATTACATGGTCGAAACCATCTCAAACTCATATCTCATATGCAAATGCTCATCTCGAGCTATCACCGGGTCTACTCATACAAGCTGACTGTTAAGACGTAACTACACGGTGCTGCTCATACAAGCTGATGAGAATCCGCAACACATACTGGAAAACTCAGCCACCGATAGAATGTACGGACCAGCACCCAAAACACAATAACACCAAATGACATGTCATTTGTATCCTACCTATTCCTAAGGTTCAATCGGGATTTTACACGTAGCCAAAACTTCGTTGAACATTTTCGTAAGGTCGTATTCACAATTAATACAATAATAAAGCATTTTAAACATAATTATATTAATGCTTATTAACATACAGACTTACCTCGATCACAAAAATGACAAAATAGATCAAGTAGTCCAAAACTTTATTTTTCCCTCGATCTAGATCCGTACGTTGTTTTTCTTGATATGCAAGGTTAATACCTAGCCGAACCTTCAAACACAACAATGGCATTTCTTTCTTCTTATTTTCGGTGGAAAAATTAACTAGAGAAGATAATGTCTTTGTTTATGCCATTTTACTTTAACTTATTTATTAATTTACTAATTTAACCTTGTTAATTAACTACATAAAACACTTAATTCATGTCCATCTTTGTCTAATCATATTAAAAATGGTATAATTACCACATAAGGACTTCCATTTTAAAGTTCCATAGCTATTAGACCCCTTTATCAATTAGAACTCAACTTTTACACTTTACGCGATTTATTCCTTTTTATCAAATTAAGCATTCAAACGATAAAATTTCTTAACGAAATTTTTACACAATTATACTATCATGCTGTAGACCTCAAAATAATAATAAAATAAACATTTCAACCTCGAATCTGTGGTTCCAAAACCACTGTTCTGATTTGACTAAAAATGGGTTATTACACCCATAAAGCACCATCCAGTCTTTTGGACCAATCTTGTCAGTTCAGGTAAACTACCTTATCGAGTATGCCTTTTATTTATTTGTTTTCCAATTTAGCTTGCCCATTCGTCTGCGGATGGTAAGCTGTGGCAACCTTGTACTTCACTTCATGTTTGTCGAGTAACCATTTCAACCATTTGTTCACAAAATGGGACCCTTTATCACTAATGATAACTCTCAGGTTTCCAAACTATGTGAACACATGCTTCTGCAAAAATTTCAATACAACCTTGGCATCATTCGTCGGATATGCCTCAGCCTCAACCTATGTGGACACATAGTCTACTGCTACCAATATGTACTTGTGACCAAAAGATGGAAGGAAAGGACTAAGAAAGTCAATACCCCAAACATCGAATAACTCTACCTCAATGATATTTATCTAGGGCATCTCATTTCTGTTGGTGACATTTCCAACCATTTGGCATCGATCTCAACTCTTTACATAAGCATACGCATCTTTGAATAGTGTTGGCCAAAAGAATCCGGCTTGCAATACTTTGGCCGCATTATGAGTACCTCTGAAGTGTCCCCCACTCGAAGCTATATGGCAATGATATAGAATCTTATGAACTTTATCTTATTCCACACATCTCCTAATCATTTAATCTACATAATTTTTAAACAAATATGCCTCTTCCTAGAAATAGTAGTTCACATCGTGAAGAAACTTTTTCTTTTGATGATACGTCTTATCAATCAGCATCAAACCATAAAATAAATAGTTACCAATATCAGCAAACCAAGGGGTATTATGGACATGATTTACCTTCAGTATGTGTTCATCTGGGAATGTCTCTTGAATGGGTATAAGTGGAAATTCCCTTCTTGCGGATCCAATCTGGACAAGTGGTCTGGTACTTGGTTTTCAACTCCTTTTCGATCATAAATTTCTAGATCAAACTCTTGGAGTAGAAGTACCCATCGGACCAATGGCATAGCATCTTTCTTGGTAAGTAAATACTTAATTGCCGAATGGTCCGTATAGAAAGTCACTTTGGTACCTACAAGATAAGACCAGAACTTGTCAAAAGCAAACACAATATCAAGTAACTCTTTCTTTGTTACTGTATGATTCAATTAAGCTCCTGTCAGAGTCCGACTTGCATAGTAGATGGGATGAAAAACCTTTTTCCTTTGCTGGCCCATCACAGCTCCTATCGCGAAGTCACTTGCGTCACACATTAGTTCAAATGGAAAATCCCAGTCTGGTATGATGATTATGGGTGCTGAAACTAATTGATTCTTCAAATCATTAAAAGCTCTTAAGCATTCTTCATTAAATTTTAACATCGTGTCCTTCTCCAATAATTTGCATAAGGGTTTAGTAATTTTGGAGAAGTCCTTAATAAATCTCTGATAGAAACCAGCGTGGCCCAAAAAGCTTCTAACACATTTTACAGATGTTGGAGGTGGGAGTTTCTTAATAACATCTACTTTTGCTTTATCTACCTTGATTCCATGTCTCGTTATCCAATGCCCTAGAACCATACCTTCTCGTACCATGAAATGGCACTTTTCCCAATTGAGTATGAGGTTTGTTTCTTCACATCGCCTTAGCATCTTGGCTAGATTGGCTAAGTAATCATCATAAGTGTCTCCAAACACTGAAAAATCATCCATAAAGACTTATAAATACTTCTCAACCATGTCAGTAAAAATAGGCATCATACATCTTTGAAATGTACCAAGTGTATCATAAACCAAATGGCATGTGTCTAAATGCAAATGTACTGTACGGGCAAGTGAACATTGTTTTGAGTTGATCCTTCGGTGCTATTGTTGTAACAGTCCGGTTTAGACTCTAGTCAGAATAGTGGTTTTGGGACCACAAATTTGAGTCAAAAAATATTTTAATATCATTTTCCGTGCTTATTATATGTGAATTAGTATGTGTGAAATTTTCGTAAGAAAATTTGATCAATTATGTGCTTAATTTTGAAAAAAGACCTAATCGCGTAAAATGTAAAAGTTGTCTGTTGTTTCTTAAAGTGCTTAATTGATATGTCTTACTAAAGGAGAGGTCCTTATGATGCAATTAGACCTTTGAAACCATGAGTGGACATTTATGGCCTTAATGCTAATGTTTTAAATGTTTATTTATCATGGGAAAATTTGGTATTTAGTTATTAAAGTTATTATAAATAAAACAAAACATGAAATTAAGCTTATTTAGTGTTCATCTTGCCAAAATTACAAAAATAAAAAGAAAAAAACTTTGATTTTTGTTCCGTTTTCGATAATTTCTACGTATTTGTGATCGTTGTTTAGTATACTATCAAGTCCATGTCTCAATTTCTAATTTTTTTGATGATTTTGAGTTGAGTTGTCGACGAAACTATGATTTTTATGAAGTTTGATGCTATTAAATAAAAGATATGTGTTGGGTTGATATATTTTATCTTTGAATTTTTTATGAATTTGAGTGATTTGGACTAAATTGTGAAATTTGTAAATTAAGGGACTAAAATGTGAAATAAATGAAATGTTTGGACTTGTATGAGTACTATGAGAATTCGGCTAGGCAGGTGTGCAAAGAAATTTTGTGATTTCTGTGATTAGGGACTAAATTGTCAAAGGCTAATTTGTAAAATGCCCTAAATATGTGTTTGTGGATTGATTTGAATGATTTGGTGAATAAAAGAGTTAAATTTGAATTTATATAGATCAAGAGCAAAATAAAACGGAATTAGATCAGGGAAAGCCGAAATTCGTCGAGTAGCCGATTTTGTCTATCCAAATCTGTACGAAGTAAGTCGATATACAAATAAATGTGTTTTGAATTGAAATATTACTGTTAATATGATATTGAACATTGATGAATGGTTATATGAGTTGAGCATGAGACATCCGATAAAGTATCGACAGAGTTTTGACGTCCGTAAAGCCCCGTACGAACCTTAGGAATAGTTAGGATACATATGTCATGATATAGGATCCGATATGTGTTATCGTGTAAGACCACGTCTGGGACGTTGGCATCATATTTGATTTCGTGTAAGACCCTGTCTGGGATAGTGGCATCGATATTTGATTACATGTAAGATCACGTCTGGGATGTTGGCATTCTACGAGCTTTCTGAGCTATCCGCGTATCCTTTTGATTATGAATGGTTCAACGGGCATTCCGAGATATGAATGATAAGTATCCGACTCAAGTACGTTTGAAGTTGTACATCATATTTGATGTTGTAAGGTAAGTATATGTATCTTTATGAACAAGTGAGTATATATGACTAAAGTATAAGGAAATATGCATTATGTGCAAATGAATGAAGAATATGTGAAATGTATTTGAGCTATGTGTTTAGTGATAGCATGTGGTTAAAGATTATATGTATATTATGATGCTTATATGTTTATATTGTTAAGTTTATTTGTATATGGCTTACTAAGCTTTTGAAAGCTTACTTTGTGTGTGTTTGCATTGTTTTATAGATATCGTAGGTATCGGGAGCTCGGGGATCGTTGAGGATCGTCACCACACTATCGAACTATTTTGGTACATTTTGAAAGTGTAAATATGAGAGTATGGCATGTATAGGCTAGAAGTAGTTGAATATATGTTATGAAGTGTATATATCTAGCCATGTGATTTGGCTTGGTTTTGGTTACGTATATAAATGTGTTTTTGGTATGAATTATGTGATGCAATATTATCTATGTGAGGTGTTTTGGATGGCCAAGAGGTTTGGTCAATTTGGTAAGTTTTTGGAATGTGCCTAGTATGGAATTTGGTAAGGTTTTGGCATGAGATTTGATTATATGATTATAGATTATGAAACCATATGTTTTGGTATGATTTTTACTTGTAAGATGACACGTTTTGGTAGGTGTTACCAGCATGAATTTGTTGTCAATGATATGGCATGAATAATGAATGTTTTGTGATTGAAATTGGCTGGAAATATGTTGTAAATGTTTTGGTTTTGATGCTTGTAGGAAGGACCCTTATGGGTGGCAATTTGGCCTTGCAAATGGCCTATTTTTGCCCACACAGGCAGTGACACGGGCATGTGTCTCAACCATGTTGCTCGAGGGCCATTTCGAAACGAGCTTGGGCAGGCTACATGGTTGTACACACGAGCGTGTGCTAGATCGTGTGGCCAAATTAGTTTCAACCACGGGCTAAACACATGGGTGTGTGACTGGCCGTGTGATCCAAGTCAATAGCCTCCCTAATTTTCACACAGCCTAACACACAGGCATGTGTTGTGGCCATGTGGACAAGTCAATATGTATGCCCTATTTTGACACGGCCTAGACACACGGGCATGTCTAATGCCGTGTGAGGCACACGGCCTGTTCACACAAGCGTGTGACCTGTACAACTTTGAAAATTGTTTAGCTTATTAAAAAATTTGTATGAGCTCGGTTTAGTCCCGACCCCTCTCTAATGCATGTTTAAGGTCTTGATGACCTATATAAAGGACTCTACGGTAATGTGTGATTATGATTGTGGATGATGTTTATGAATTAATCGTAAAATGTTCTGATTCGTCTGGTAACGCCTCTAACCCTAGTCCGGCGACAGATACGGGTTAAGGGTGTTACATTTGATTGGTATCAGAGCTACGGTTTTGTTGATTCTAGGACTAACGTAGCGTTTGTGAGTCTAGCTATACATGTCATATTTATGAACTACGATAGCATGATGAATCTTGACAATGAAAATGTGTTTTTATATAGCAAATGAATCCCGAACGAGCCGTAGCTGATGATTTCGAGAGTAATACGCCTGCTCTCGCGCAAGGGATAGTGCCATCCGACTCTAGACTGGCTATGAGTAGCCATCATGGAGAGGTTAGACAAGCCTTCTATCAAATGATGAATGATTGGTTCAGTCAGTACATTAGAACTAATCTGGTTGTTCAACAACCCCCAACCCTGGCTAATCCTCCGCAAGTCCCTGTTATGCCGCAAGTGAATCTGATTCAGTTAAGTAAGCCACCAGTTGATAAGATTAGAAAATACGGGGCCAAAGAGTTTCGAGCTACCACTAGTGATGATGCTGAGCAAGACAAGTTCTGGTTAGAGAATACGATAAGAGTATTTGATGAATTGTCTTTGACTCCGGATGAATGCATAAAATGTGTCATTTTACTTCTAAGAGATACAGCATATCACTGGTGGAAGACTTTAATATCCGTGGTTCCAAAGGAACGAGTCACTTAGGATTTCTTCCAAGTTAAATTTCGGAAGAAATATATCTGTCAGAGATTTATTGATTAGAAACGCAAAGAGTTTCTTGAACTAAAGCAAGGTTGTATATCTGTTACAGAATACGTACTAGAATTTGTAAGATTGAGTCAGTATGCTCAAGAATGTGCATCTACTGAGGCAATAATGTGTAAAATATTTGAAGATAGTCTGAATGAAGATATTCATTTGTTAGTCGAGATTTTTAAGATCAAAGAATTCATTATGCTAGTTGAACGAGCATGTAAAGCCGAAGAACTCAGAAAAGAGAAAAGAAAAGTTTATTCAAAAGCTAGAGAAGTGCGAAAGAGATCATCGAGCAAGTCATTTCAATCTACATCAAAGAAGTTTTGAGATGATATAGCCGTTCAAAGGCTAATGTGGGACATTCGAGTAGAGATCGTGTTAGATCGCATTCGAGTTTCAGAGCTCCAGCTATATCTGTTGCTAGTGTTGGAAATGTTCGACCTGATCGCCTTGAGTGCATACACTGTGGTAAAAGACATTCTGGCAATTGTAGACTGTATGATCAAGCTTGTTTCAAATTTGGATCATTAGACCATTTTTTCTGTGATTGCCCCGAATATATCGAGCAAGAGATTGTGCAAAATCTGAGGCCAAATGGCAATGCATCTCGTGGTAGGCCTCCCAGAAATACGGGAAATGTGAGTGGCAGTCAGAGGGGAACAAAAGACACTACTGTTAGATCCAAGGCTCGTGCACCTGCCAGAGCCTATGCCATTTGAGCTCGTGAGGAAGCTTTATCTCCAGATGTGATTAAGGGTAATTTTACTCTTTACGATACTTCTGTGATTGCTTTGATAGATCCAGGATCAACACATTCATATATATGCATGAATTTAGTATCCAATAAGACTTTTCCTATAGAGTCTACTGAATTTGTGATTAGAGTATCGAACCCTTTAGGCAGATGTGTTTTGGTTGATAAAGTCTACAAGAATTGTCCGTTAATGTTTCGAGACATTTATTTTCCGGCTGATCTGATATTATTACCCTTTGATGAGTTTGATATAATTTTGGGTATGCATTGGTTAACTTTGCATGATGCTGTTGTGAATTACAAACGGAAAACTATTGATTTGAGATGTAAGAATGCTGAAATAGTTTGAATTGAATTCAGTGATTTAAATGGGTTACTAGCTGTGATTTCGTCAATGAAAGTTCTGAGTATTGTGAGAAAAGGTTGTAAAGTTTACTTTGCCTATGTGATTAATTCAAAAGTGTCAATAATAGAGTTGAATCAGTGCCTGTTGTCTGTGAATTCCCTAATGCATTTCCTACAGAACTTTCAGGATTACCTTCGATACAAGAAGTGGAATTTGGCATTGAGCTAATACCAGGAATTGCTCCGATTTCGATAGCTCCGTATAGAATGGCTCCGACCGAATTAAAAGAATTAAAGTGTCAGTTGCAAGAATTGACCGATAGAGGGTTTGCTAGATCGAGTTTCTTACCTTGGGGTGCACCAGTTCTATTTGTGAAAAAGAAAGATGGTACGATGAGAATGTGCATTGATTATCGTCAGTTGAATAAAGTGATTATCAAGAATAAATACCCTCTACCTCGAATTGATGATTTGTTTGATCAATTGAAAGGAGCTACCGTGTTTTCGAAGATAGATTTGAGATCCGATTATTATCAGTTGCGAGTAAAAGACTCAGACATTCTGAAAACTGCATTCAAAACGAGGTACGACCACTATGAGTTCTAGTTATGCCTTTCGGATTAACTAATGCACCTACAATCTTTATGGATTTGATGAACAGAATTTTCAAACCGTATTTATATCGATTTGTTGTCGTATTCATTGATGACATATTGATTTATTCGCGTGATGAATCCAAGCATGCCGAGCATCTGAGAATAGTGCTACAGACTTTGCGGGATAAGCAAATTGTATGCGAAGTTTAGCAAATGTATGTTCTGGTTGTGAGAAGTCAGTTTTCTGGGCCATATTGTATCAGCATTAGGTATCTGAGCAAAATTTCAGTTATTTTGGATTGGAAGCCTCCGAAAAATGTCTCTGAAAGCCATAGTTTTCTGGGATTTTCTGGTTATTATAGACGATTTGTAAAAGGCTTTTCTTTGATTGCAACTCCGTTAACGAAATTGCTTCAGAAATATGTGAAGTTTGAATGGTCCAAAAAGTGTCAGAAAAGCTTTGATCAATTGAAAGTTCTATTGACTGAAGCTCTAGGGTTAGTACAACCCGAATCGGGTAAAGAATTTGTGATCTACAGTGATCCTTCATTAAATGGTCTAGGATGTGTTTTAATGTAGGAAGGCAAATTCATTGCTTATGCTTCGAGACAGTTAAAGCCGTACGAAAAGAACTATCCGACACACGACCTTGAGTTAGCTGCGATTGTATTTGCTTTGAAGATTTGGCACCATTATCTATTTGGTGAGAAATGTCACGTATATTCTGATCATAAGAGTTTGAAATATCTGATGACTTAAAAATCTTACGCAGATTTAAAACGAAAAGATATTGAATTTGATATCGGTGACAAAGAGTTTTTGAAAGTATCCCTGTGGAAGAAAGTACTCTGATTTGGCAAAAAAGGCAAATTGAGTCTGAGGTTTACCAGGCCGTACGAGATTACCGAGCGTATCGGACCAGTTGCATATAGATTGTTGTTGCCACCAAAGTTAGAAAAGATTCACAATGTATTTCACGTATCGATGCTTTGACGATACAGATCCAATCCTTCGCATGTAATTCCTCCGTCTGAGATTGAATTCAGTCTGATATGACCTACGACGAAAAACCAATTTGTATCTTAGCTCGTGAGGTTAAAGAACTGTGAAATAAGAAAATTCCGTTAGTAAAAGTAATGTGGCATCGACATGGTGTTGAAGAGGCTACATGGGAGCCTGAGGATACTATGAGACAACAATATCCGAATCTGTTCAACGGTAAGATTTTCAGGGACGAAAATCCTTAGGAGGGAGAATTGTAACAGTCCGGTTTAGACTCTAGTCAAAATAGTGGTTTCGAGACTAGAAATCTGAGTCAAAAAAATATTTTAATATTATTTTCCGTGCTTATTATATGTGAATTAGTATGTGTGAAATTTTCGTAAGAAAATTTGATCGATTGTGTGCTTAATTTTGAAAAAGGATCTAATCGCGTAAAATGTAAAATTTGTCTGCTATTTGTTAAAGTGCTTAATTTATCTATCTTATTAAAGGAGAGGTCTTTATGATGCAATTAGACCTTTGAAAGCATGAGTGGACATTTATGGCCTCAATGCTAATGTTTTAAATGTTTATTTATTAAGGGCAAAATTGGTATTTAGTTATTAAAGTTATTATTAATAAAACAAAACATAAAATTAAGCTTATTCGGTGTTCATCTTGCCAAAATTACACAAAGAAAAAAAAAGAAATACAAGCTAGGGTTCGGCTTTGATTTTCTTTGATTAAGGTATGGTTTTTGATCCGTTTTCGATAATTTCTATGTTTTTGTGATCGTTGCTTAGTATATTATCAATCCCATGTCTCAATTTCTGATTTTTTTGATGATTTTGAGTTGAGTTATTGATGAAACTATGATTTTTATGAAGTTTGATGCTATTAAATAAAAGATATGTGTTGGGTTGATATATTTTGTCTTTGAATTTTTAATGAATTTAAGTAGTTTGGACTAAATTGTGAAATTTGTAAACTAAGGGACTAAAATGTAAAATAAATGAAATGTTTAGACCTATATGAGTACTATGAGAATTCAGCTAGGCATGTGTACAAAAAAATTTTGTGTATTTTGTGATTTTTGTGATTAGGGAGTAAATTGTTAAAATGTGAAAATATGAGGGCTAATTTTAAAATGCCCTAAATATGTGTTTGTGGATTGATTTGAGTGATTTGGTGAATAAAATAGTTAATTTGAATTTATATAGATCAAGAATAAAAGAAAACGGAATTAGATCAAGGAAAGCCGAAAGTCGCCGAGTAGCCGATTTCGTCTATCCAAATCCGTACGAGGTAAGTCGATCTAAAAATAAATGTGTTTTGAATTGAAATATTACTGTTAATATGATATTGAACATTGATGAATGGTTATATGAGTTGAGCATGAGACATCTGAGAAAGTATCGACAAAGTTCTGACGTTCGTAAAGCCCCATATGAACCTTAAGAATAGTTAGGATACATATGTCATGACATAGGATCCGATATGTGTTATCGTGTAAGACCACATCTGGGACGTTGGCATCGACTTATGATTTACGTGTAAAACCATGTCTAGGACGTTGGCATCATATTTGATTTTGTGTAAAACCCTGTTTGGGACAGTGGCATCGATATTTGATAACATGTAAGACCACGTCTAGGACATTGGCATTGTACGAGCTTTCTGAGCTATCCGCGTATCCTTATGATTCTGAAAGGTTCAACGGGCATTTCGAGAAATGAATGATAATATGAAACGTGTATCCGATTCAGGTACGTTTGAAGTTGTATATCATATTTGATGTTGTAAGGTAAGTATATGTATCTTTATGATCAAGTGAGTATATATGACAAAAGTATAAGGAAATGTGCATTATGTGCAAATGAATGAAGAATATGTGAATGTGTTTAGTGATAGCATGTGGTTAAATATTATATGTATATTATGATGCTTATATGTTTATATTGTTAAGTTTATTTGTATATGGCTTACTAAGCTTTTGAAAGCTTACTTTGTGTGTGTTTGCATTGTTTTATAGATATCGTAGCTATCGGGAGCTCGAGGATCGTCGAGGATCATCACCATACTATCAAACTATTTTGGCACATTTTAAATGTGTAAATATGGGAGTATGGCATGTATAGGATAGAAGTTGCTGAATATGTGTTGTGAAGTGTAACACCCCTTACTCGTACCCGAGACTGAGACAAGGTACGAGGCATTACCAGAAATATACTCAGACACTTTTAGAAAATACGGGACACGCTGCCGAGACACGCTAGTGTCATTGTTCGTGTCCAAAAACCCAGACATTTTGTTTATAACGTCATCATTCATTTTGAGGCACACGGCCAAGGCACACGTCCGTGGGCTAGGCTGTGTCCTCCACACGGTCGAGACACACGGCTATGTCACTGCCCATGTGTTTACTACCATGCAAACTGACCTAAAATTTTAGGTGCAGGGGACACATGACCAGGCAACACGCCCATGGGGATTGACCATGTGTCACACACGACTTGGACACTTGCCCATGTGTCTACTCATGTGGACCTTTTTAGGCCTATTTTCCAAGCCTTTGGTCACCCTTTAACATCCATAAACACTTATAAACTTCAATGGTATTTAACATGGCCTAATTATATTCTTAAACAACCTTGACATAACTCATTGCATGTTAACCACATCTCATCGGTTTAGTACATGCTAAATTATCCTTTTCGTATTAAGGATTAACATAGAACATTTTACATTTTACACTTAGGCCATATTATAACCATATACCATTATATACTATGTCCACTCTCAAATTATTAAGTCTCATTTCAAGCAGCCATCCATGATAAACCTCATCATCATATCTCATGAAACATTTAAACATAAACATGCATCATTAGTAGGTTTATAACCTACATCAATATGAGTCATATCTCTTGGCCATATACAAAAGAATAAGTATACCATTTAAGCTCTTACAATGGCTAGCCAAATGACACATATAACAAAATAACCAAAAATCCTATGCATGCCATTAAACAAAATAAAAGTATCTATATACCAAAGCGGGACAAGTCGATAGTCTATTGATTCTCCAGCCGTCTTCCAGTCTTCACGAGTCCACAAGCTCTGTAAGACAAGGAAAAGAGAAGGAGGTAAGCAATTATATGCTTAGTAAGTCCGGATAACTGGAAAGTAAACTTACCGGTTAATTAACATACAACCATATTTAGGCAATAAATCCAACAAGCATGAAATAATTTCCCTATCACTTGCACTCAATCATCAAAATACATCAAGTTATTAGTCTTAGATGAGCTCATCAATTCAATATTTCCATTCTTTATTTCATCATGTTAAGCCCATTGAATTTCTTGGAAATCTCGATGGATAGTCCAATTACTGTCAAGTCATACAAGTGATCATCTCAAGTACAGGCTCCTGTGAACCTTATATTTTACGGCGGAATTACCAGTCTAGGCTAAATCCCCCGTAGCATTAACTCATAGAGCAATGTGGGGATTACCAGTCCAGGCTAAATCCTTTTCAACGACAATTGCTCTCATAAGCTCGAATCTGAATTGCCAATCCAGGCTAAATTTAGTCCTCAATCGGATTACCTATCCGGGCTAAATCCTTAATGCAACCATATTCTTCGAGAGGCTTGATCACTCAAGGAACACCCGTCCTGGCTAGATCCTTTCTATTTTGAGATCATCGGATTACCCGTCCAGGCTAAATCCTTTTCTGCAACACATGCAGGATCTCATGTCATGTAAGTCATAATTTATCCATCGGATTTCCCTTTCTATTTCAACCGGGACATTTATCATCTTTTATTTACACTAGTATATTTCATGGATTATCATGCAATGAATATCTAGATTTTCATACATTCAAGGACATGTATATTTAATTATATTAAAAGTTTACTTCGAGTTATACGAACTTACTTGGTAATGGCTTCAGTTTCGTATTTAGGTTATTTTGAAACATTTCATTTACCACAGTCGACCTCCAGAATTGATTCCTCGGGGTCTATATCAATAAAATTGGATTATTAATACATCACATTATTCGTTTTAGGCCTAAAACTCACCCTGGGCAAAATGACTATTTGCCCCTAACATTTCACAATATTTACAATTTAGTCCTACGTCTCGTATAATGAAATGCATGTAATTCCTTGGCAACCCAAGCTTAGTTGAATGTTATTCACACTTATAGCAGCCTATGTTTTTCCTTCATTCCATATTTTCCTACCCATTTCCACAACTTTTACAATTTAGTCCTTTAAGCCTTTTCCATGAAAAACTATTTAGTAAAAGTTGTTCACCATCCTTTAAACTCTCATATTCCTCCATAAATCATCAAGACACAAACATCTCATGCATGGGTAAATTTTTTAACATGAACCATAGCTTGAAATATGGGTAGAAATAGAGAGAGCACGTTACAAGGATCTCAAAAATACAAAGAGCATTAAAAACGGGGCTAGGGAGCACTTACTATTGAGCTTGAAAATGTTGAAAACCCTAGCTATGGAGACCCTTAGAATTTCGGCAACATGAAGAAGAAAGTGAGCTGATTTTAGCTTGATTTTCCCCTTTTTATTTAGTTTATTACCAAATGACCAAAATGTCCTTCCTTACTAAACTTCCAAAATTTTCCATGCATGTCCATTTTTGTCCAAAAACTTAAAAATTGGGAAAATTCTCTTTAAGGACCTCTAATTAACATTCCAAAGAAATTTCATACAAATTGCTTCTAGAACCCAAATTTTGCAATTTATTTAATTTGGTCCTTAATTTCCAATTAGACACCTTACACATATAATTTCTCCATGAAACTTTAAAACATGCTTATTTTCACATCCTATACCTCATAATGATCATAAAATAATTATTTTAATGTCAGATTTGTGGTCCTAAAACCACTATTCCAACAAGGCCCAAATTCAGAATGTTACATGAAGTGTATATATCTAGCCATGTGATTTGGCTTGGTTTTGGTTGTGTATATAAATGAGTTTTTGGTATGAATTATGTGATGCAATATTATCTATATGAAGTGTTTTGTATGGCCAAGAGAGTTGGTCAATTTGGTAAGTTTTTGGAATGTGCCTAGTATGGAATTTGGTAAGGTTTTGGCATGAGATTTGATTATATGATTAGAGATTATGAAACCTTATGTTATGGTATGATTTTGAATTATGGGATGCCACGTTTTGGTAGGTGTTACAAGCATGAATTTGTTGTCATTTATATAGCATGAATAATAAATGTTTTGTGATTGAAGTTGGTTAGAAATATGTTGTAAATGTTGTGGTTTTAATGCTTGTAGGGAGGACCCTTTTGGGTGACAATTTGGCCTTGCAAATGGCCTATTTTTGTCCACACGGGTAGGGACACGGGCATGTGTCTCAGCCGAGTTGCTCAAGGGCCATTTCAAAATGAGCCTGAGCAGACCACACAGTCGCGTACACGGGCATGTACTAGACCATGTGGCCAAGTTAGTTTTAACCACAGGCTAGACACATAGGTGTGTGATTACCCGTGTGATCCAAGTCAGTAGCCTCCCTAATTTTCACACGGCCTAGCACACGGGTGTGTCTTGTGGCTGTGTGGACAAGTCAGTATGTATGCCCTATTTTAACACAGCCTAGACATACGGGCGTGTCTAATGCCGTGTGAGGCACACAGCCTGTTCACACGGGCGTGTGACCTGTACAACTTTGAAAAATGTTTAAGTTATTAAAAAAAATTTGTATGAGCTCGGTTTAGTCCCGACCCCTTTCTAATGCATGTTTAATGTCTTGATGACCTATATAAGGGACTCTATGGTAATGTGTGATTATGATTATGGATGATGTTTATGAATTAATCATAAAATGTTTCAATTTGTTCGATAATCTGGTGATGGATACGGGTTAGGGTTGTTACAATTATAATCTGATTATACCTCGAGTATCCATTGAGAAAAAAGTAATAGTCTTGCTCTGCGATTCTATCCTGCATTTGGTCCAAGAATAGTAAAGGAAAGTGATCTTTCCTAGTCGCCTTGTCCAGCTTTCGATAATTGATGCAAATTTTCCATCCTGTAACTGTTATAGTTGGTATTAATTCATTGTTCTCATTCTCAATGATTGTAATACCTTTTTTTTTGGCACACACTGGACCAGACTTACCCACGAATTGCCTAATATGGGTTAAATTATACCCACATCTAACCACTTAATGATTTCTTTCTTTACCATGTCTTTCATGACGGGGTTCAGTCTTTGTTTTCCATCAATCATACCTTTCTCTCCATCTTCTAAAATAGGCTAATGCCATGAATATCAGCTATGGTCCTTCCGATAGCCTTCTTGAATTATTTCAATACTAAGATGAGCTTTTCTTATTGCTCTTCGGTCAATTTCGTTGAAACAATCACAGGCAAAGTAGATGCGTTACCTAACTAAACATATCTTAAATGTGAGGGAAGTACCTACAATTCTAATTTAGGTGGCTCCTCAATTAACGCTTTCGGTTGGATGTAATCTCTACTTTCTAACTCTAAAGATTCAAAGTGGGATTGCGGATTAAATCCCATTTGATTAGCTTCTAGCAAAGCTAAGTATTCATCTCCCTCTTCATCACTTGGAGAGTTTGATGACAAAATTTTCTCCAATGGGTCCTCAACATAGTTGAGCTCCCTTTCCATTACTAATTCCTCTAAACCAAATACTATAGAACAATCATCAACTGTGTCAGGATATCACACAGACTTGAAAACATTAAACGTTACCTGATCATCCTAAACACGCATAATAAGCTCATTTTTTTGCACATCGATAAGGATCATTCTAGTTGCTAGGAAAGGCTTTCCTATGATGATTGGCACCTCTTTATCTGCTTCAGAGTCTAGAATAACAAAGTCAATAGGAAAAAACGTACCAATACATCCTCGATTTTTCCTTCTGGATGTACTAAAGATCGATCTATTAATTGAAGTGTAACCGTAGTAGGTTTAACTTCACCTATCCCCAATTTTTTGAATATGGACATGGGCATCAAGTTAATGCTTGCACCCAAATCACATAGTGCCTTAGCACAATATGTTTCTCCAATATTGCAAGGTTTGGTAAAACATCTATGATCCTTCAACTTCAGGGGTAGTTTGTCTTGAAAATATGCACTGTGTTCCTTCGTTAAGGCTATCGTCTCGAATTCTCCATGTCTTCGTTTCTTGGATAGGATATCTTTCATGAATTTGATGTAATTCAGCATTTTTTCAAGTACTTTTACCAATGGAATGTTGATATGAAGTTGCTTGAGTACATCTAGAAACTTTTTTCTACTTTTAAAGTCTTTGGGGTTAGGGTGGTGGAGTATTCTTTACTAGAACTGGTTGATTCATCTTTTGTGGCAATTTTGCATCTAACTAAGTTTTTAGTTTATCAGAATTGACTAGTTCAGAAGTTACCTTATCAGATTTTGTAGATTCTTGTTCTGGTGAAACTAGAATTTCAACACTCGGTTAAACTTCCACTAAATCTTGAGCATCAGTTGGCTCCTCTTCAACTTTGATAGCGTTGGGCACTAATGTCTTTCCGCTCTTCAATGTCAAGGCTTTACAATGCTCCTTCCCTAGATTTCTTGGATTTTCTGTATCACTAGGCAAAGCACCTCGTGGACGATTTCTGAGTTCAGTGGAAAGCTGGCCCATTTGGGTTTCTAGGTTTTTTAATGTGGCTATTTGGCTTTGGATAAAGGCATCATTTTTTTTATGTATGCCTTCAAAAGGTTTTGTAAGCCATTGGAAGATTCAGCTTGAGGTTGCTTCTAAACTTGTTAGAAAAAAGCAGGTGGTTAGGTCAGTCTAGGTTGGGCATATGTGTTACTGGGTCTAGCCCCTTGGTTACTCTAGTAAAAATCCGGGTAGTTTCGCCACAATGGATTATAGAAATTGGATTGCAGTCTTTGCCTTCCTCAGTGTTGGTTCTGGTTACTCATGTAATACATGGATTCTGGGTTTGATGGACATTCTTCGAACAAATGTCCTTCTCCATAATAAACACAGGCTATATTTTCAAAATGATTGGGTGCCTGAGCTGCAAAACTATTAAACCCATTAGTGGTAAAATTTTTAGGCATTAAGGAAATCGAAGATACCTGAGATGCAAGTGAAGTGAGAGCATCCACTTCATGTACTCCAAAGACTCATCTTCTTGATGCTACTCGATTGATTGGCCATTGATAATTGTTGCTGGTAATCCTCTTAATGATTTCATAAGCCTCATTATAAGACTTAGAAAGAAAAGCTCTATTAGCATAAGCATCCACTACCATCCTTGTGTGAGCATTGAGACAGTTATAAAACGTCGCAAGTTGGATGCAATGAGGGATTCCATGAGGAGGGCACATCCATAATGATTCTTTGTACCTTTCCCATGCCTCATACAGGGACTCATCATCCATTTGTTGGAAAGCAATAATCTTATTCCTCAACTTAGCATTCTTGCTAGGCAGGAAATACTTCATGAGGAATTTTTCTATTAACTGTTGCCATGTGGAAATGGAATTTGGTAGCAATGAGTTCAACCAAGCTCGAGCTCTGTCCCTTAGCAAATATGGGAAAAACTTTAATCGTAGTGCATCTTCGGCTACTTCATCTAACTTGAAAGGATCGCTCACCTCCATAAATAGTCTTAAGTGAAGGTAAGGATCTTCGGTAGGCATTCCACTTAATTGGCCCCACTGTCCGAAGCATCTAGAACATTACTAGCTTCAGCTCAAATTGTTGTGCTCGATTTCAGGTCTCCCAATACCTAGATTAAGATCATGAAACATTGGCACGGCATACTGTCTTAGAGCTCTATCCCTATCATCAGTAATAAGGATAGGATTTTGGGCAGGGTTTGCTCCATTTCCTTGATTTAGATTTTCGTAGTTCATCTCTTCAGTCCTTCTTTGAAATACTTGTCTCCTTCGTTGTCGAAAAGTTCTTTCAATCTCAGGGTCTACGAGAAGTAAATCAATAATTCGACCAATACTCATAAACACCTAAAACAAACACATAATAATTAACTAAGTTAAAATTGAACAAAAAAAACCAAAATATAAAATTAAAAAATTCACAAATAATTACTTTTAGAATAGTCCCCGGCAATGGCGCCAAAAACTTGGAACGACAGAAATGTGAAAGTGTACACAATTGCAACAAGTAATAAAGTGACAAGTAAATGTTGAGTTATCGAACACACAGGCATTGTGAAAAGAATTATATATGAATGCAATTAAAAACACTTTGGTGAAGAAAAATATTTTGATTTTGAGGAAGTGATTAAAACTAAAATTTAACTAAGTAAAATAAAAAAAATAAAAGTTCTAATGCTCGATTTCAAAAGATGATTTTAATCAAGATGACATAATTGTGCTAGATTAATTACATTTCTTAACTTAGAATTATTAACTCATGTTCATGTTGTTACGAATAAATTCACGGCAACTCGGTAATTTGCTAACTATTGCTCTTACATACTTATTAAATTAACTAATCTCTTGAACATTTTCCAATGTCAATTCAAACAATTAATCAATCTTCATAAGCGCATAAAATATTAAGTGAGGTAACAATATATTCTTACCTTGAAATAGTTTAATCACAATAATCTTGCAAGTTATGCAAGGCTAATGTATTGTCTAATACTATGGCTAATTTAACCCTCAACTACCTTAGAAGATTAAACATGCATTGATTAACTATTGTGTCAATTAATTACAATTTCAACACGTTTAAATAATTAATTCATTAGTCACCTTACAATTATAATGCAAGAATAACTTAGTCATGGTTTTACTTAATCAAACATTTTACCAAGACCTATAACAACACAAACATAATTTTAATAACTCAAGTGGACGAAATGCAATCAACCTAACACGAATTAAATTTAAGCCATATTAATTAAATTAAACATATCAACATCACAAGTATTCATAGACATGTTCATAACAACAACAATAAAAATTAAAAGGATAAGGAACAAGAATCAAATTCGATGTTTCTCTGAGGCTTGACTAGCTTCGCTCCTCTTTCTCTGCTTGTTCTTGTTGAGCCGAGGCTTCCATGAAAACTTGAATGTTTCTTCAAACGATAGTTGAAGGACTCTTTTCCAAGAGGTGAAATCGGCAAGGGAATAGGAAGGAAAATAAAAATAAAAAAAAAACAAAGGAAGGGTTTTGAAGAGAGAAGTGAAAGGATGAGAGGTTTTGAGGTGTGTTTGAAATGAGCAGCCAAGGGGGTATTTATAGGTTGAGATGGCTGCTAAAAATAGCAAAAATTAGAAGCCATAGACTCCCCCCATGGCCGGCTGCACATGTGACAAGTTTGAAGGTTTCAAACTTGCTATTTTAAGGTAGGGGTAAATCTAGGAAGGCATGATAAGTGGAGGGGTTTGAATGCAAATTCAATGATGCAAGCCAAATAATCAACCAAACAAGCTGATTGGGTCAGCATGTAGGATGGTTTTGGGTAGCCCAGTGCTTGGTTAGATCGGTTTTCTCGGTTCAGCTCAACTGAGCATCTTTTCATAATTAATTAATAATTATTATTTAACCAAAAATAATTTGGATTAAAATTAAAATTAATTACATTATGAATTAATATTCATAATTTGGACCATCTTAGGTTGAAAAACTAGTTCACCTCAATGCTTGAAAATTGGATCTCTATTGCGCTTTTAATAGTGTCCGTCGAGCCATTTTTCACTATTTGTGCGAATCTGTCGAAAATAAATCAAAATTAATCAAAATTTAATATAAAATTAATTGAAATTCAACATGTTAAATATTTAAGTGCAATTTAATTATTTTATAATTATTATATATTTTTCGACAAGAATTTTATCGAAACTACATGAATTTGGTTAAAAAAGGCATGAAAAAGTATGTATATTTGCGTGTTTCTAGTGGAACAACCTACATTGAAAACAAATAAGACACAAGGTCATGTGACGGTTCGTGTGTACATTAAAAATTTTGCAAAACAAGGCACATTTACATCCAAAACTTAAGTACCAAGCCAAATCAAAACCAACTAATTTCATATCTTAAAAACACATTTAACAAGCCTAAAACATGGCAAAACATTCATCCTAAGTGTCTAACCAATGTGTTCTCATTGACACCACAATTCATTTACCAAACCAAAATCACGTTTCAAACCAAAGTAATTGCATTCAATGTTCGCAAACACCTTCAATAACTCATACCAAAATCACCATTCCATTCAATCCATAATCCAAATTGTCACATTCAAACACTTTCATAAGACTTATACCAAATATAACAAACAATTCCAAAAATATATACATACCAAAACCATACACACATATATATACAACCAAACTCAAACTTCTTTACCCTAAGCTTAAACATAACATTTGTATTAAGTATCTAAACATATACAAACACACCTATTACATGCCATATAACCCAAAATAAACGTATCAAAAACTACCAAAATGTGTCTTGATAGTGTGATCTTAAATTTGATTTGATCGCCTGACTCCACAAAATGTAATCTACAAGGAACAAGAAAGAACATAAGTAAGCTTCACTAGAGCTTAGTAAGTACAACGGTTAAAACAATAAACTTACAGTATAAAAAAGTTCATTATAATAATAGTTAATATACGATAATCCTGTCATCCACAATCACTTAACATGTGAGTCTATAAGTTTATTCACATCTTATAGAACTTGATCAATCATAACATATTAATCAAGTAAACATTTATAATACTTAACAACAAGCCAATAATCTTTAGAAACCTGCCCGATGAACAATATAAACGGAACTGATATACGGTTAACCATCCAAAATACACCAGAATGCTCAAACGAACTATCCATCTGAAAACACAACTGGGTACTAAGTGTCAAGCCCGTAGGCTAACATCCCTCTGAAACACACCTCAGCACTGAATGCCAAGCCCAAAGGCTTTACATTCACCCCGAAAACACACCTGAATCACTTTTATAGAACACGATAGTCCGCAAAAAATGCTGAACTTCGGTATATTTAGTAAACAAGAATAAATCAGAAATCATCATCCCAACACTAATAAATCTCGTACAGCCTGCGAAATAACCTATTGGCATACCAATTGTATCATATCCTATGTTCATCGAATCAATTAATTTACGAGTAACAACGCTCAAATCAACTAATTTCTCAAATCATATTTCTTACTCCAATTCAATGACTTCAAGATATTCAACAATGTCACTTCTCAAATAATATAACATTTAATTTTATACAAATTGAACTGTACAAACTTAACAATTTTACAAATTATACCTCGGGCTAGCTAGGTTAAGCTAAAACGATCCCAAAAACACAAAATTCATGAAAAATAGGTGGAAGTGGACTTACATTCAAAGATATTAAGTGCCAAATACTCAAGCTTAAACCATAGCTTTTCTCTTCTTCGACTTTCGGCATAGAAAAAGGAAAGATGATAAACTTTGTTTTGTTTTTACTTTATGTTATTTTTAATTTTCAATTTACTAATTTACCCTTTTTATATTAACTTAACAACTAACCAAATTGAGACCATATTTGTCCACTAACATATTATATGGTTTAATTACCATTGAACTCCATCCATTCACATTTACTAACTATTTACTACAATTAACTAATAATACTAACTTTTCAACTTTTACTATTTAGTTCTATTTACTTAATTAACAATCTAAACATCAAAATTTCTTGATCAAATTTTAATACAACATTAATGACCTCGTAAATATTAAATAATTAATATTTATGGATTGACATATCAGAATTGTGGTCCCAAAACTACTATTTTCGATACCACTGAAAAATAGGTTGTTACAAATTTGGTATGATTTGGGCATGTTTTAATGTATTTTGAACAAGTAAAAGTGATTGGATATGGGTGGCTTGTTACCTAATAAATGAAAGGGCAAGTAAAAGTTATTTTAGGTGCAGACAGCACACGGCCATGTGACCTATTAAATTTTTGGTGCAGGTTGTCTCACATGGTCACGGGTTGTTACACGGCTTTGTGACCCTATTTCGAATTGCACACAGTTTGGCACACGATTTGTGACACGACTGTGTGACCCTATTTCGAATCACACACGGTTTGGCCCACGATCTGTACATGGTCGTATGACCCTTGCTTTCTAATTTTCCTACATTTTTTCTATTTTGTTTCAAAAAAGTCCCTAATTATTTTTAAACTAATTTTTAGGTTTGGTAAGCTAGATATAAGGCTCGTAACTTTATACATACTATGAATGAGGATTGGTTATGAATATTTGATATTTAAATTAATAATTGGATGGTTTTGTACCACCCCTAACCCGAATCTATCACCGAAACAGGGTTACAAAGCATTACCAAAGATTACGAATCAAACAGATAGAAATTTTAAAATATTTCATATCATATCAAGATTCATAATAAAAACAATCAAAATCATACATATTGTCCCTTATACAAGCCCTCGAAGCCCTAAATATGCATTAGAAACATGTCAGGACTAAATCAGAAACTCATAGAATTTTTTAGAAAACATTGAAAATTTTTAAAGCTGCAAGGATCACATGGCCATGTGGCTGGGCCGTGTGACTCACATGGTCAAGAGACATGCCTATGTCTCAAGTCGTATGGGCGTTTGAAATAGGGACACGCGATCGTGTCCCAACCCGTGTCCGTGCCTGCGTAACTCATTAACTTGGGCCACATGCCCATGTGCTAGGCCATGTACCCTTCGAAGTAACCTCACACAATCGTGTGCCAAGCCGTGTGCTAGGCTGTGCAATAGCCTGACTTGCAACCCTTTGAAAGCTACAAGGGACACACGGTTGTGTCACCTAGCCATGTGTCACACATGGTTGAGACACACACCTGTCTCCCTGCTCGTGTGGACAAAAATAGGTCATTTTACAAGCCATATTTCTCACCCAATTTGGCATAAATCTACACCCAACATTATGCATATAAGCAACCCATAATAAGGTACCAAAACCATGCATTTTCTAGCCTTATACAAATGGTATGATCACATACAACTAATATGCCCTTAGGCACCTCAAATGACAATTTATAAACATAACTAACCATATGTTCAATATAACCAATTGATCAACTAACATATATGCATATTTTCACCAAAACTTACCATGTAGATCAATTATCAAAAGATACCATTTGGTACCAATTATACCACTTAATCACTAGCATCAAATGGTCATATAATTCACATATAATTTGTACACTAAAAACACCAAATAATCCATTCAAACAAGTACCAATTCACAACAATTCTATCAAGCTTCAAAGCTTAAAAAATGCATATTCAAACAACCATTTTACCTTCCATCATTCTACCATAACAAGCCACACATCAACATGATAAAGCTACCTATATACATACCAAAATATACCAAGATACAAGAAAAATCATGTGGCCACAATCACAACAACACATATAGGCCAACATTAGCCAAAATAACCTATACATGCCATTATAACCAAAATTAAGCATCCAAAAGTACAAAAAGAGCCAATGGATAGTGTGATATAGCTCCGGCAAGCTTCCAACCCGAACGAGCTTCCAATTTACTATAAAACACAGAAAATAACACAGAGTAAGCATTTAAGCTTAGTAATTTTGTATAACATAGAATTTAACTTACCATTTGATCAAATAATAGGTAAATAACAAACAATAATCCAACACAACTTGGCCATAAGTGTAACACCCCTTACCTGTATTCGACGTCGAAATAGGGTACGAGGCATTACTGGACTTAAACACAAGCAAACATACATTTTCAAGCCATGAATTTTTGTCCAAATTAAAAAAAAATTATTTAATCATAAAGTCCCTAATACGAGCCTACGAGGCCCAAAACATGCATTGGGAAGTGGTTCAGGACTAAACCAAGAACTTTAGAAAATTTTGCAACACTTAGAAAATTTTTCACTAAATAAGGGTCATACACCCGTGTGGATATGGGACACGCCCATGTGGGTAGGCTGTGTGGTCACACACGCCCGTGTCCCGACCCCATGTAACTCTCTATTTATCACCCAAGAACAAATTGAAGACACAAGGCCGTGTGCTCCTTATAATTTAGATAGCATGTACATCACATGGTTACAGAATGTCACACGGGCTAGCCACATGCCCATATGGAATTGTTCATATGTTCATTAAATTGTGCACATGGTCCTGGTACATGGCCAATTGACTTTAAGTTGAAATTTTTACATCCAAGTCCACACGGCTTTAGTTAGTTATACGACTGTATGACCCTTTTTTGCTAAAATTTCCATACTTTTTGTTAAGTTTTTAATTAAGTCCCTATTTGTTCCCGGGTTGGTTTGAGAGCTTTCGTAAGCTCGATCAAGACTCAAATTTAATTTTATATTATAATATTTGAATGTTTATGATACGATTGATTATTTGAAGAATTTATTTATGATATAATTGATGTTTATGATATGATTGATTATTTGAAGAATTTATTTATGATATAATTGATCTGTAATTTTGGAAATGTTGCAAATTAGTCCTGATTGAATTCTAGGTTAATACTAGAGCATACTTAAGCTCGTATAAGGTCCGACCAAAATCATGTTTGGTGATTATGCATTGAATTGATTATGATTATATGATTCATGTGTAATTTGAATGTTATTTGTGTATTTATGAAGTAATTCCATGGTTATTTGAAATAATCGATCTACATTGAATGTGTTTTGTTCTAGCTTTAACTGTAGCTCTCCGTAGCTTGGGTCTGACGATTGGACCAGGTAAGGGGTGTTACAATATAAATATGATTTGGTTATATGGTTGATTGAAATGAAATTTGATATTCGATAGTGTGTGAAAGATCATACGAAATGGCTAAAAATGTGTCACGGGGACCAATTGTTTTAAAAGAGCTTATAAGCTTAGAAATGATAGAAATGTGATATGAAATGTTGATTATAGTAAATGAATAAGAAGATATTCCTAGATGATAATGTGAATTGATTAAGTCGTATAAAGTATGAATGGAAATGAGATTAAACATCATATTGGTACATAAATGTATATGTAAGTAACTAAATTAGATATGTTACATCTTTGTTAATAGAATGGACACTACAAGAAAATAGACTTTTAGCAGCATTTTTTTTAGCAAAGCGCCGCAAAAACTATTAGCGGCGTTTTCCCAAGCGCCGCAAAAAATGCCGCTATAGGAGACGCCGCCAAATTTTGCAGCGTTTATCTGAAAAAAACGCCACAAAAGATCAAGACTTTTAGCGGCGTTTGTAAGAAAAGCGCTGCTAAAAGCCATGGTTTTTAGCGGCGTTCATGGCTTTTAGTAGCGCTTTTATCACAAACGCCGCTAATTTTGGCAGATTTGACATGTACATTTTTCACCAATATCCAACCCTTCCTGCATTAAATCCAACCAAAAACAGCAAATGTAGCATAAAAAATACAACCAAAAACATTCAATCTAAATTATACTTCAAATTCAATGAAAGATCTATGATGTAAATTAATAAATTAAGTATAACTCAAAATATTCTTACAATAATGTTAAAAACATTCTTACACGGAGAAAACTAATGTCTAAGATGGCGGCTTTTGCGACTGCTGAAATATCTGCATCATTTGCTGAAGCTGTAGCTAGAGCTCATCATACTTTCTACTCTGCTCTACTGCCATCGTTGCTGCCTCCGCTCTAAGTTGTTGCTGGAGTTCTTCATATTTTCTTTGAACCTTGGTAATTTGCTCAACTGTGCTCGCTTGCATCTGACCTATTTGGTCTCTTAACCTCTGAACTTCAGCTTGAGCTTGACTCTCGGAAGGCATGTATTCCTGGGAGCCGGATCCAAAATATTGGGTCGGGGTAACACTAGATCCTTGGAATCGAACCCGACCGTATCTTTCAGGACCCAAAACTTCAGTGATAATTCTGTTATCAATTTCTCAAGATTAACAGAACTATCAGTCGAAGCAATCGTTTCATACTCCGCCTTCTTCTCCTTTAGTTTCTCCTAAAAAATCAATTAAAGAGTTAGAAACGAAATATATAATAAAAAGGAATGCAACATAACTTAACATTATTTAAAACTACTAATGACGAATTAAACCATTATAATTAAACTTTATAAAATATTTATAATAAATCAAATTTTATTAAGTAAATATACCATAATTTCTCTAACTTCGGATGTCATAGGAGATCCATCTTTCTTCCTATGCGTAATCTCAAAAAGTTGAAGGCGTCCAACTTTTTGACCAGACGAGACTTCCTATAATATAGTAGTAAAAATATTATTTAATAGTAGAAAGTCCTTAATATTTGAAAGAATTAATAAATTCATAATACATCGGCCTCAGCTACAGAAGCAAAACTTCTCGACCCTGCCGTGTGCGTGAATTTTTGTTTTTGCTTGCTGTTTGTTCCAACTCGCTCACGGTCCTACATAATGAAATTATTATTACGTATATAGTAAACACTATATATAAGAGTTTGGAAATACGTAATATCTCTCCTTTCTTTGAATTCTAGAATCTAATCGCATCTTCCTATTGGTACCTCAGCATTCCCGGCGGGACATTTCTTAATTTTTCCTTGAGGCTTATGTCTTTCTTAAAATATTTTTTTTTCAAAGTGCTTTTATGGTCTCTCCATTTTTTACCCAATGCCTTCTTGATATAGTCATCGGAGACCTCTAAAGCAAATCTCTCCTAAGAAAACACAAGTTTAGAATGTAAATAGAAATGAAACTTAAACCAAAGTATTATAAATTACATTCACGTTTTGTTACCTTAATATTAATGAGAGCTTGATTTTTGTTGCTATCAGGCATGTGATGCCATGATTCGTAGTTGATGGGTAACATATTGGCATTTCGTGATATAATGCCCAAATAGCCTACTAAAATTCGAGCTTCAAATCCAACAGGCTGACCATGACTGTTTCTACTTACTTTGACACGCTCGATAGGATTTAAGTCGTATAAATCTTTAAGCAGTGTACGTCATCGATCTCTGCGCGTCCCACCACTTTCAGCTGAAAAACAATATATTATTATATTAAAATTGACAAATAAATCAATAATAAAAGTCAACACATGTAAAATGAACTTAACATTACTTTGAAATTCTGCAGGCTCGTCAAGTGTCTCCGGCACATTCGAAGATCCAACAACTGTCTGCTGTTCACTATTTCCTTCTTCCGAATTTGAAGTATTCTAGACAATACTTAAATCTCGTAATCTTCTTCTACGCATTTTTTCTGTAATACACATAAAATAGTTGAAGTTTTAGTAACAAATTACAACAATAATAGTACACATAAAATAGTTAAATTATATAACATAACCAAGATTAAAATTATAATATTACATATAATTAAAAAATCGTAAGATCTTACTACATCATTATTCGTAAATATCTTCATCCACATCATGTCGAACCCATTGATGTTGTATACTAGTACTAGGGATATTTTCATCTAAGTTTTGTTCTGGAAAAGGTAATGTTTCTGATCTTTCGACGATGTCATCTCTACTTCCATTACCCATGTCAAACAAGTCTCTAGGGGTGTTTCGGAGTACAACATACCAACCCTAATCAGTTGGATCTTTCGAATAAAAAACTTGTTTCACTTGAGAAGAAAATACATATGGCTCGCCCATCAATTGTTGTCCAGTGTGAATCAAGCGAGAGAAATTAACCATTGTAAAACCAAATTGATCTTTTTTAATTCTGCGAGCAGTATTAACATCAGCCCAATAACACCGAAATAAGACAACTTTCTATCTGCCACAATAATCCAACTCAATAATGTCGGTAAGAAGTCTGTAATACTCCACATTACCCTCAACCGGATTACTGCCCCTAGCACTAGCATAACTTGTAATTGAAAAATTAACAACAATTCCACAATTTTGAGTTCTCCTCATTCTCTCGCGATATTTTGTATGAAATATGTATCCATTGATGAGGAAGGCACTATATCTTTTTATTACTTTGTTCGGACCTTGAGAAAGCCATTTAATTTTGTCATTGACGTCCTTCCCACTCCAAACCTATTGAATCGAAAGTAAATTGAGTAACTATAAATGTATTATGTAAAAAAATTCTTATTTGATTAACTAAATTTCACGATTATATGTAACTTATTAACTTCAGTTACATACCGTTTGGCTTAACCATTCATGAAAAGATTCTGTGAATAACTTATTGATCTCTCGATGTTGTAATCTTCAAGAGCGTGCACGAGATCTCAAAATTTGTTTGTACTCACTATGTTAAAAATAAGTTTAAATGGTTAGAAGATAAACAAATCAAAACGACGAATATGTGAGGAAATTTTAGAACTTACTTGCGTAACGGTTCAATTAAATCATGGTGAAAAAGTATATATCGGTGTGCTTGTATCCATGATATATCATCTAATTCTGCAATTTCAACTTTGCCGATTGGTTCTCCATAACTTTGGAATAAATAAGTTTCGGCCAAGTTATGATCATTGAGCCCAGCATTTCTACTTGGTCTATTCAATCGTGTTTCAACATCTTCTAAATATCTAGAACAGAAGGTCATGCACTCCTCTACCAAGTAGCCTTCAGCAATTGATCCTTTTGGATAATGCTTATTGCGACAATAAGACTTCAATTTGCTTAGAAACCTAAACACGATATACAATATTTATCAAAAGCTGTAACTAAATGTATAGAGGCGAATGAATGAATACTTGACAAATAAATTAGTACCTTTCTATAGGATACATCCATCGATAAAAAATTGTTCCACCAAGTATTGCTTCGTGAGGGAGATGGATTACCAAGTGCACCATAATAATGAAAAAGAAAGGTGGAAAGATCTTCTCCAAATTGCATAAAGTCAAAGCAGCTCGATCCTGTACTTTCTCAAGTTCTTCAACATCCAAAACTTTGCCACAAATAGCTTTCATTATATTGGATAGTTCAATTATACAAGATGTCACATATTTTGACATACAGCACCGTAAAGTAACTGGGAGTAAATCTTACATCAAGATGTGGTAATCATGTGATTTTAATGAATATAATCTTTGATCTTTAAAACTCACACATCGAGATATATTTGACGTATACGCATCTGGGACCTTTATATCCTTCAACACCATGTAGAACACCTCTTTCTCTTTCTTTGACATTGAAAAAATAGAAGGCGGCAACCGATATTTCCCATTCGAAAGTACTTGAGGATGAAGATCACGCTGAATTCTCATGTCAACTAAATCAAGTCGACTCTGAAGATTGTCTTTTGATTTTCCATCGACATTCAAAATTGTCCCAATTATGTTCTCGTAGACATTCTTCTCAATATGCATGACATCAAGATTGTGGCGTAAAATGTTGTGCTCCCAATAAGGCAACTCAAAAAGAATACTCCTTTTTTTCACAAGTCCGCCTCATTAGGATTATCCTCTTCGTCAGATTCATCATCAGATTCATCCCTCGATCTTCTCTTTGCTTGCGTGTTATGTGGTTGATTCATCTTCCCATAACTAAAGTTGATATCTTTTAACATAAACAAGATTTCAAATCCAACAGTCTGCTCAGGAGCTCCTCTGTACTCTTCAGTACCGTCAAATAGAGTCCTCTGAAATCTAAATTTATGATTTCCATCTAACCACCGACAATGGCCCATGTAAGAGAACTTCTTCCCATTATACAACCACTTCGAACAAGTTTGTGCAGCACAACAAGGACATGCATAACGTCCTTTAGTACTCCAACCCGATAAATTAGCATAAGCCGGGAAATCATTAATTGTCCACAACAAAGCTGTACGTAAATTAAAGTTCTCCTTTCTCAATACATCATATGTCTCAACACCCGACCATAACTATTTTAACTCTTCAATAAGTGGCTGCAAATAGATGTCAATATCATTTCTGGGACCTTTCTCTCCAGGGATAATCATTGATAAAATAAATGAAGATTGTTTCATGCAAATCCATGGAGGCAAATTGTAAGGAACAAGCACTACAAGCCAAGTACTGTACGACGTACTCATGATTTTAAAAGGATTAAAGCTGTCAGCTGCTAGCCCAAGCCTCACATTCCAAGGATTGCTTGCAAAGCTTGGAAATTTACTGTCAATCAATTTCCAAGCTAAAGAATCAGCAGGATGCCTTAATAATCCATCATCGGTTCGTTGATCATTATGCCACCTCATAGAATCGGCCATTTTTTACGACATGAAAATCCTTTGAAGTCTTGGTATTAGGGGAAAATATCACAAAACCTTGACTGGCTTCTTTCTTAACTGTGCCCCACCTTCATCCGCATTCACATCTTCTGTATTCCCATTCATCCAACGAGACTTACCGCAAACATGACAAGACTGTTGGTTTCTCTGATCACACCAGTACAACATGCAATCATTTGGGCAACTATGAATTTTATCGTACCCAAGGCCCAAAACTTTTATTAGTCTCTTCATATCTTGACAAGACTAGGGGATTTTTGCAAACGGAAACATCTCTCTCAGAAACTCTAGAAGCATTGTAAAAGAGTTTCCGGTCCACCCTCCCAAACATTTTAAGTGGAATAGACGAATGCAGAAAGACAATTTTGAATATTTTGATCCCTCGTAAAGTTCTTCGTTCATTTCATTAAGTAAATTGTAAAACTTTGTCGCTTCATCATTTGGCTCCTCATCTGGTGCACTTGTTCCCGTTTCGCAAAAAACATTTCCACCAATATTGCAATCATCGAATGCAATAAAGTCAGATGGAAATGATTGCTCACCATGACTGTGCATGTTAAATGCATCCCGCAACATGCCTTCCATGTTATCTTGTCTAACATAATGATAGTAAGCAGTATCAGGATAAGTCAGATTAATCGTTGAAGAAGTTCCACTAGATGTACACTTTCCATGGAAAATCCATTTTTTATACCCCCGAATAAAACCATCAACAATTAGATGTTCGTATACAACTTCATGAAAATGCCAATTGATGTTGCCACACTTCTTACACGGGCAAAGAATCATATTCTCTTGGCTTGCATTTTGAAATGTAAAATTTAGAAAAGTTTGTACTCCATTTCGATAGGCGTTGCTTACCCTTGACAAATTCATCGAACTCCTATCCATTTCGTAGTTCTTAAAATCTAAAGTTGATAATAAATTACAGGGGTAAGTTGTTTATTTATAACTATAATTAAGTTATGTAAGTTATGATATGATATATATATTTATGTATTATGTAAGTTATGTAAATTATGTAAGTTATCTGAATTATGTAAATTATGTAATATATGATATATATTTATGTATAATGTAAGTTATGTAAATTATGTAAGATATGATATATGTCTATGTTGATGGGATTGTGATTGTGTTGATGGGAAAACACAAGGGAAGTGAAGAATTGGTTATTAGATTAAATTTACAAGTTTAGGGTTAATTATTTATTTTGAATTAAGTCTATCATGTCTGCTCAATTATGGTTATTTTGAATCAAGTCTAATTTAGAAAAGTTTGAATCAAGTCTAATAAAAATAAAATTTTGAGAATATGGAAAATCACATGGAAAAAAAATCACATGGAAAATCACATGGAAAAAAAATCACATGAAAAATAATCTAAGGATAAACAAGAATAGTAATTTAAAAAACGAAAATAAAAAAGAAAATAAAAGATTAACTAACCTTTTGGCTATCTAGGCTTTCTGTGTATTGCTTTAGTGTATGAAAGCTACCAAATTTGCCAGCTGAGCAGGAATCCCTCCAGCCAAATTCGAATCCCACTAACTTTATGATCATAAAGTATTAAATATATACTTTTAGTCAAAAAGATAGTCTTTAATCATATAATAAATTAATATTTTTAGTCAAAATATTGAGAAATCATGTTAACTTTTTTACGTTATCTTTTTATTACTACTTAGTGATAGTTAATGAAAATGAACAAAAAAAATCGAATGATTAGATACTTGTTTGTAACTTTTATAATTATAAGATAAAAAAATGATTTAAACTATTGGCAATTAAAAAGGAGGAAAATGAAAGCAGATATATGAAAACGAAATGTTTTAACATTGGATAGTATTCTTGTCATTCATTGGCTGAAGTAGTCAAATATTTTGTGATGACCGAAAAAGGTAAAAGAAAACATAGAGGGGAAGGAAGATGCCAATTATTTGTTTATTTTTTTCCTTACCCTAAACATTTAGACCAAATGTCTCAATTTAATAATATTTTTTTACAAAAGAAAAAATCAAAGCATAGTCTTTCTAAAACCTACTGATTAGAGTTTAGTTTAAAACATATTCCAATGGGGGATTTCCCTTTGCGGTAATCAATAATCACTCGCAATTAATTTTTATATTAATTAAGCACAAAAAGGTTTGCAAGTTGCCAAATAACTTATGCTGATTTTGGTTCTAAATTGGTAATTGATTTTTTTTATAGTTTACAGTAATAGTAAAATTAAAGTAAAATATTGAATTAGTAGAATCGAACTATTAAAGAATAAGTTTAATCAAATTATTACAACACAAACATATTAAAAATCGGAAAAATCTAGATTATATTAACTAACCGAACTAAAATCCACGCATGGTATCAATACATGGTAAAACTTTGAATATAACTCAAGGGTTGGCTGTCTTGCTATGGAACCCATGGGTATTGACAAGTGTCAGAGTATGAACAAAATAGTCCCTTTCAGTTAAGGAATCCCTCAACTATAGGTAAAGTGAGCTTCTTCTTAATTTCCTCTTATCAAAATAGTTGACTTGGACGTGATGATTTCTTATAATAAAAAACAAATGGGATATAAGAGAAGAAAATAAAAACAATGACTTGCTTAGGATTATGCTATGTCACATACGCTTTACTTTTCCAAATCCGGCATCAATAATGAAGGTTTTTAGAGTTAGTTTGTGATTGAATTGGTGTTCATATTAGGCATAATTAATAATGGGTATAGTTCAATGTGAATGGACTTGAAGTTGGATAACACTATAAATGCACTAAGTTATAATAAACCCAACACCAGCAGATTTTATTTAATTCATTTTTGTTCATGAATAACATCATTTAATCATTTAATTTTTTTATTATTATATACTAATAAAATTATTTTTCTTCGTATGCTTATTTTATTTAATTATTTTATATACATAAAAATAAGATATATATTTATTGTTTGTTTGTTATTAATGAATTTTAATTTTATGTTCTGAAATCTGTTCGTTTAACTTGAATGAACGAATATAAACACATATAATTTTAAATAGACAAAAAAATAATGAGAGATTGTTATTATAATGCAATAATATCAAATATAGGAAATTGATGAAATTGTTAGGTTTGTCCCCAATTGATGAAATGGTTATCTAATTTGCTTGCAAACTTAAATTTGGGTTTGCTTGATTATCATCATCAGTACATACCTTAATTTGATAATTTGATGCCAAACTACAAGAAAAGAGGCACTCCAATGGGTTTTATATGCCTGCCCTTGAATCACCTACAACACCAAAGAAACAGGTGCGAAAGCCATTACTGATCCTATCTATAATTTAGTATAATTTATAATACTGAGCTTCATGCTTTTGTCAGTTTTGGGAACAAAATTTTCATTTTCTTATTACTGATGCTTAAAAATAATTCCTTAGGATGACACAAAATAAAATACAAGCCAACATGGAAACCATCATCATACCTATGACAACTACTAAAGCTCGAAGGAGAGTAGCTCTAAACCAGATTTAATCCAAAAGAGAAAGGACAAAGAAAATCCACAAAATTGGTAAGCGAAACCCACAAGTGACAAAATAAAATTTATGTCATCTATTTTTAAAGAGATAAAAATATTAAAATACACATTCATAGACAATCCCTTCCTTAACTCAATTTAACTTTAATTAAATTATTTAAAAACTTAATTAAGTTGCAAGAGGAAATAAATCATCTTTGCTAATTTTGACTATTTATCTTTTAAATAATTTAACAAAGCAAAATGAGTTAGGGAAGAGATTATCCGTAGATGTATATATTTTCTTTCATTAAAAATGAATGACATGGCTTCCATGTTTATCAACTAACCTGCATGCCCAAAACAAAGTGATGTGTATAAAATGCAGTTTCTATTTACATATCAAATCTGCAAATCCAACACTTCCCCATAAGTTAAGTAATACATACAACCCAGATTACATACAAGCCAATCGCATAAATGCATAGAAACAAATACGCTTCTCTTAAAAAACAGTAGCAGGAACTCGGGTCATGGAACAATATTCTCTATAACATACCCATATGAAATAACATACACATATGAAATAACATGAAGAAAAAAAACAAACAAGACGCTAGATTTCAGTAAACATCAGGAAAATGAAAAAAAGTTTAGAAAAAAAGCAAAAAAAAACCCAAATGATTTAACATGAAGTGGAAAACAAAGAACTCATCTGCCACTAATCAAATAAAAAAAGAAAAACCCAAATGAGATAACATGAAGACTAACGAATACATACCTTAAAGTACCATGGTTATGGTGATTAACATCAGCCATGAACACTCTCAAAACAAGCAAATACACCAAACCAAACAACAATCTGATAGACAGAGGGCAAAGCAAACAAATGAAATTTGGAAGTGGTTTCTATAACATTAAAGCCCTGTTCTTTAGTAACATAAAAATAATAGAAATGAAATCGAAATGAAAAAAGGAGCTTCGGGTTTGATTTGAAATCGAAATGAAATGAAACCTATGGAACGAAAGTAGAAAGGGAGACGACAAATGGGTTTGATTTGGGGGAAATTTAAGGTTTAGGGGTAATTTTGATTTAGGGGAGAAGGAAATTTTGATTTGGGGAAATTTAGGGGTTTTGGGTATGCATTGGGGATGAAAAGGATGAAACAAAAACGGCACCATTTTGCTAAAGATAATGACGTCACTAAATCGCACAAGAAACGACGTCGTTTCAATTAAACTTTTAGTGGCGTTTTACAAAAGCGTCGCTAAATCTCAATCTTTTGCAGCGTTTTTGTAAAAACGCTGCTAATGCCTCTAGAGACGCAACATAAAACGACGATGTTTTGGCTGAATTGATATTTTTTTGCGGCATTTTTGACAAAAACGCCACTAATGCATTTGATAGCAATAAATTTTAATAGTTTAATTATTTCTTAAATTCCTTTTAAACTAATTTTGTTTTCTTTCAAACAATATATCTAATTTGAAAAAAAATTAATTATATTGAATAATTATTATTTAAATATTTAATATTTAAATTTTGTGTAAATCAATTTAAAATAATTTCTAATAATTATTTAAAACATGAAATGAATTGAAATAAAAAATATATATTCAAAACCATTTTTGATAAAAATGAACTTGACAACATTGAGAAAAAATGAAAATTTTTAAAACATTTGTTTTTTATTAAAAATATTTTTAACTAGGTGTGACAAATACTTATAAAATTACCTTTCATAAAATAAAATTTTTAAAAAATTCTTTTAAGAGATAATTATTATCTGCATCTTAAAATTAAAGTAAGACGAGTTTAATTTCGAGAGTCCATTACATACAAAGAAAGTTATAGCATCTTGTAATACTCGGAAATTGATACCTTATTAAACACATATTATTTTTAGATTTTGAAATTATAAATTCAAATTCAATATTTAATCATGAGGTTATAAATTTTAAAGTGTGCAGGAATTTTATAATTAGAATTTAATTTAAAAATAAAAATACTAATTTTATTTTATTTTATTTTTAAAATTGATTCAAGTTTAAGAATTTCATGTTAACATTTCGTATTCAATAATTTTATGAACTACCTCATCAAATTTTGTATAATACTAAATCTTGCGTAATTATCTGGGAATATAAACATATATACATCATAAATATATGTATAAACATGACATCAAGTATTTAATTAAACCACACTCCGAGCACTCCAAAACCTAGATTCAACCAGAACATCATTTAATCAATTAACCCTTAAACCCTAACACTAAGCCTTAAAACCTTGAACATTAAGATAAACCCTAAACACTTTAAAACCGCATTAGTTGTTTAGATTTTTATATAAATGGCACTTAATTATATGTATACACCTAAATTTTGATAGAGATACATCTCAGAATTATATATGAATTTCGGTTTAATATGTAATTGTAGACGTGAAATTCTAATTGTGGTTTAAATGTATAGTTGAAACTTTAATTTTGATTTATGGTTTAAATGTATAGTTGAAACTTTAATTTTGATTTAATCATACACATTTTAAAAAATAAATACATCAATATATTTTTATATTGAATAAATATAAATATTTATGTATGTAATATATAAATATAAAATGATGTTATATCAATAATTGTGTTAATAATTTACAAGAACTGGATCAAATTAAAGTTCATGTATACAATTGCACACTAAATCATTGTTCATGTATGCTTTTGGGATTTAACCCATTTTGATATATATATATATATATATATTTTTAAATAATAATTTATATTTATCTTATTTAGATTTATATTATAAAAAAATCCAAGATACACAAGTTAAGTAGTTCACCATATTTACTCTTAAACACTAAAAATTAAACCCCAAATCATAGACCATAAACCCTAAATCCTAGACCATAAACATACACCCTAAACCCTATATATATATATATATATATATATATATATTACAATGGACAAAAGTAATTAAAAAAGAATCTTATTGCTTACCTAAACCCTAAAATAAATTAATTTTTTGTCATTTTATTAAAAAACCTAACCCTTAAACCCTATCAGCCTAACCCCTAAAACCATGAACATTACTAAAACCCTAACTATAAAACAATAAATCCCAAACCCTAAACTCTAAACCATAAACCCTAAACTCAAAAATCTAATCACAAAATAATAAATATTATATCATAAACCCTAAAACCCAAAACCATAGACATTAAACCTTAAATCATAAACCCTAAATCATAAAATAATTTTTTTACGGCGTTTTGCGGCGTTTTTCGAAAAGCGCCATTAATACCACTAAAACTTAACAAACGACGTCGTTTTGGTTAACTTTTTTGTAGCGTTTTCTGAAAAGCACCGCTAATGTTCGATCTTTCGCGGCGTTTTTCAAAAAGCGCCGGCGTTTTCCTAAAAGCGCCGCTAATGTCATCGTTTTGCTAAACTTTTTTGCGGCATTTTTTGAAAAGCGCCGCTAATGCTCGATCTTTAGCGACATTTTTCAAAAAGCACCGTTAATGTTCGATCTTTAGTGGCGTTTTTTAAAAAGCACCGCTAATGTTCGATCTTTAACGGCGTTTTTCAAAAAGCACCACTAATGCTCGTTCTTTAGCGGCATTTTTAACAAAAACGCCACTATAGCTCTAACCTTTTGTGGCGTTTTCTTACTAGCGCCGCTAATGTACAACTTTTGAGGCGTTTTTGGTTCAAGCGCCACTAAAAATGCCGCTAAAATCCTATTTTGCTGTAGTGGAATGATAAAAAGGTTAGTTTGATTATCAAGTGGAATGTTGTAGGAGAATAGAATTCTTATATTGAATGCACAAATTGTTTTAGTTGAATTGTAGTATATTTGAATTGAATTCTTATATTGATCATGCTTTTTTTGTAACTTGAAATATGGAAATTACCACTGAGCATAATTGCTCAGTGTATGGTTTGCTTTCTCTATGTGCAGGTATAGTAGATTCCAGATAGTTCGAGCAATTGATCCAGTGTCCTGCAAGTGATCACCGACACAACAAAGTTTGTAAAGTTCTATTTTGATTAGTTTATGACATGTACCTAGGGTTTAAGTTTGCATATTTTATCTTGAATGCAAACTTGTACCATGTTGATTTTTATGGAAACAGTATGTCACATAACGATGACATATCCTCAACTTTGCGACAAGGTGTATTCAAGGTCTTGACGAGACCTACTCAGTATATTGTGTCATGATGAGGAACCTCTGACATCATGATGTCAACTCGATGTTTTGAAATTCTTACAATTTGGTTCTAATTCAACCTCATGCTAGCAATAGAGCTTTCGTAAGCTCATATAAGACCCAGAAATGAACACGAAATGTTTTATATACCTGTTTAAGTTATATCGGGATGTTTTATGTTATAAATTGAATTGCGAATTGATCGTAGTTGCTTAGGCAACAAATGTAACACCTTGTAATTTGGTCCCGATGATAGGGTCGGGTATGAGGTGTTACAGATAGTTGTATCGATAGAAGGTGCAAGGGAATTCAAAAATTGCTTACTGACTTTCTTGTATAGGTAAAAGTCCCTTTAAGTATGCTTGAAGTGCTCTTTGACTTACTTTTATCGGTAGAACTTCCTCCAAATATCGATACAACTTCCTAAACTTGTATAAAAACAAGTTTAAAACACTTAAAAACATTTTAAATTGACTCAAAAATGTTTAGATAAATTAAAATACATTTAAAATAAGTTATATAACTTCCCAAACTTGTATAAAATGAGTTTAAAACACTAAAATCATTTTGGATTGGCACAAAAATATTTAGATAAATTAAAATACATTTAAAATATATTTTTGAGTACTTCTACAAGTTTTAAGAATGTTTTGAAAATATTTAACAAAATTTTCAATAATTATTTTCACAAAATGATTTTGGAAATATAAATAAAATTTTATCTTAAATGTTGTTATATAAAAAACCTGATACATTAAAGCTAACAACCATAAAATAATATATTTTTATAGTAATATAACTTAAGAAAAAAATATGCTAAATATTTTCATGGCATAAATTTAATAAAATTAATTTTAATAAATTTAAATATTTAAAAGACTTGCATATATATATATATATATATATGGATTATACGATCCCTAGTTTATTATGTGATGTATTGCGTGTGTATTTACAGATTTAATTAATTATAATTTTTCATATTATTTATTTAATAATTTTTATTTCAAAATAATTAAAATATAAAAAGAATTAGTATTAAATATAAAATATTAATATGATAATATTACTATCATTGATTAACATGTTCTTCCATCTCTTCGTAAGTCATTATCATCGATTCAATATTTCCTCACAGATTTATTACTTTAATACTCTATTCTTTTTTAAATATGTCTAACTTTAATATTAATATTCTCCACTTATGTTATCTAGAAGAAATTATCCACTTAATTTGCATTAATATAAATAATTATTAGTTAATAAACCTAATATTTAAAAAAATAAAATTTATTAATAATTGTATAAAGTAATATTAAATATCAAATAATAAAAGCTCAACATATCAAATAAATAAATAAATTTCTTTTATAAAAGTTGTTTGATCCTAATACATCTATTTCAATATAAATACGTAATTTATTTCAATATTCATAGATGACTTTTTTTTATAATTAATATCACTTTTATTTTTTAATATTATTTTTTTTAATAATTTCATTATAAGTTTTGATCATATCTACTCTTTTTGATAGAATCTCTAGAATTACCTCTCCCCAACTCATAAATAGGAGGATAATGTGTTTCAGCGCACTCAAATCTATGTCCTCCTACATCGGCAACAATACCAATGCCAATCAAGCTAAGACTCAATTTAATATTTTTAATATTAATTTAACAATATAATTGGAATGAAAACTAATATATTTCAATTTTTTTTCATATTTGCCCAAACTTATTTGATTTTTAGTTGGTTATGAAATCCTAAGAGCCGCCCATGTGACAGATTAGGGCAATGGGTCCAAACTTTTCCCAAGAAAAATTTCATATTTACTTCTCCTTTTTGGTGTTTTCTTCTGATTTTCCACATATATAGAAAAATGGGGTTGTAATAGCCTTTCTATTTTTCATACAAGGATTATTTTGCAAAGTGTATGAGTTGTATAATTATTTAGTAACACTTTCAAATTTATTAATGTAATAAAATAAAGTTAAAAAAAATAAACAAAAAATTCTTAAAATTATTTTATAATCATTATTAAATGTTTTTATTAATTTAATGTAAATATTTTTGATATTAAATCAATTTAATATAAATATCATTTATAGTTATAATGAGTATACATGTAATTTCACTTATTTCTTATTTTAATTTAATATTATAATTTACTTTTTAATGTAGTTCTAAATTCCTATATTCTTTTAAAAATGTTATGCATATACAAAAAAATCTTTTGATAGATTTATTAATGTTTACAATAAACTTGAATTATCATTTACTTTTTATACCATAGTTAAAAAAAACTTCTACATTTCATTAAAGTGTTTTGTTTCTTAGTTATTTTAAATATTATTTATTATTTATTTATAAAAATAATATATTTATTCACCTACAATTGAAGTGTAAAAAGAATTAATAAATATAAATACAATTCAATCATAAATAAATATATACATATGCAAAATTTATAAAATAAAATAAATCAAACCACTAAAAAATACAACCAAACTGCCAACCAGTACATAAGCAAACAAAACCCATATTACAAGGGTGCGAGTACTCAAAAGACCTACAGCCTAGTCTTTGCCGCTTAATAATTGGTTTTTAATATGATTCTCCCGATAACAAAGAAAATATATTTTTTTTAAAATCACTTTATTCTTTCTCAATTTCAAAATTAGTTTCTCTTAAACTAATTAAAGCAATTTAATCCCTATCAATGTAAAAAATGAGCAACTAAGGATAATCATAACTTAGACATAATTTTGATTTGTATAATAACCTTTAAAATTTACATATTCTATCAATCAAGTCCTAATTTAACAAATTTATCCCATATTTGTATAAATATATAAATGTTGAGGTTGAATTTGTTGAACTTATTAGAATTAAGGTCAAAATAACAAAATATATAAACATCAAATGCTTAATTTGTTACTATACCAATCAAATTTATGTGCAATTGACGAAGATATTAATGTTATGCTTAATTGTCCTTAGTTGCTCGCTTCCAAAATTAACGAGGATTAAATTGCTTCAATTTTTTTGAAAGGGACTAATTTGCTCAATTTTGAAATTGAGAGGGATTGAAGAGGTCTTTTTACAAAAAATATAGTTAAAATAGAGCCAGTGAAAATTGTAGTATATATGCAGTTAAACTATGCAGAATGAGGAAAGCAAAATAAAATGGCAGAAGAAGTGAAGCTTTTGAAGACCTGGTCAAGCGCTTTTGGATTAAGGGTTGTTTGGGCGTTGAAGCTCAAAGGTATACCATATGAAGCAATAGATGAAGATCTGTCCAACAAGAGCGCTTTGCTTCTTCAGTATAACCCTGTCCACAAGAAAATCCCAGTTCTTGTTCACAATGGGAACCCCATCTCTGAATCCCTTGTGATTCTTGAATATATTGATGAGACATGGAAGCAAAATCCCATATTGCCCCAAGATCCTCTACACAGAGCCAGGGAACGGTTCTGGGCCAAATTTAATGATGAAAAGGTAAGGATCTTCTGTTTCTGTATCCCTTAGAGAAAACATAAACGTATCTCTGTTCTTGTTGTTGGCGCAGCTACTACCATCAGTATGGGGTGCTTTCACCAAAGAAGGGAAAGACCGAGAGGAAGCTATGGCTGCAACGATTGAGAACCTGAAATTCGTGGAAGAAGAGCTGAAAGGAAAGAAATTCTTCAGTGGAGAGAAGATAGGCCTGGTAGATCTTGTTTTCGGTTGGCTTGCTAACTTGATCTCTATTTTTGAAGAGGTAACTGGCTTCAACATAGTTGGTGATGGATATCCATTGTTATCGGCCTGGATGCAAGAATTTTCAGAACTCCCTGTGATTAAAGATACCTGGCCTCCTCGTGACAAGATGATTATCAAGTACCAAGCACTTTATGACAAATACCATCCTGCAAAATGACCTGCTCCTGAGGTTTTTCCATTGGTAGTTTACATTAAAAGTTTAGGCATCATATTGCTGCAATAAGTTCAAAACTATGTGTGTAGACAAGGCCTTGGAGCTTATTTACCATAAATGAGGGATTTTCCTTTGTAATCTGTCAAGAAACTGAAGATGTGATTGTTGAACCAGATAGCCTCGTGAATTATATCAGTTGTTGCTGGTTTTTTTTCACTTCTTATCCAATGGCAGCTAGCTAATGCAAAGAAACAGCTTAATCAAAAGGATTGTAAGTGGAAAATAATAGTAACATAATAAAGCTTAATTATTATGCCTCCATAAGCACACTGAAAATTTCATTAAGCAAAGCAGGTCCAAGACAGCAATATATTTACATGCAGGACTGATTTATCTTTCTTATCAAAATCCTTGGCTTCAAAATATATAGTCAGGAACACAGGGCTGAGAACTGCAAGTATTAAAAGAATCCAACTACTGAGCAGCAAAAATTAACTTCAAAGGAAAATGAGAAAAAAAAAAGTGTTAAAAAAAGTCCCACTTTCTAGTTTCCACATCTATTCATACAAATTCACCACAATGGAAGTAGATGATGATGAAATTAGAGATGAATTCTCTAATATATTGAGGAAAAAATCACTCAAAACTATATTTTTTTACAAAAATGTAAAGAGATATATACACGAAGCATTTATTGAATCGTATAAGTAAAATAGATGATGATGATGAAATTAGAGATGAATACTCTATTATATTTAAGAAAAACTCACTCAAAATTATATATTTTTTAGAAATATGTAAAGAGATATACACACGAAGCATTTATTGAATCATATAAGTAAAGAAGGTCTCTAACTTAGAATCTCTAAAAATCAGCTATAAACACTAAAGGTTAACTATTCAATGTTGTCAAATAATCAAAGATTCTCAACACTTCTCCTCAAGTTAGTGCATAGATGTCTCGCATGCCCAACTTTCAAAGAAGATTATGATAAATCTTACTGCTGAACCCTTTAGTAAAAACATCAACCAACTGTTTTTCGGATGCTAGATAAGATAGACTTAAAACACCACTAGCTACTTTTTCCTTGATAAAATAGTGATCAATTTCGATGTGCTTGGTCCTATTGTGCTGCACTAGATTTTTAGGATCCATTTTCGTTCAACAACTTTAGCTCTTCTAGTACCTTTTGTAGCTATAACACTTTGTTTCTTGCCTCTCCAAATGACTAAGTTTTCTCCCACAAGAGTACAATAATTCGTTGTAGACCTTCTGTCATCAAGAGAGCTAGCCCAATTTGTATCTGTAAATATTTCTATCTTGAGATGACTATTTTTGGATAAGAAAATACCTTTACCCGGTGTAGACTTCAAATAGCACAAGATTTGCAATACTATCTACATATGGGCTTCGCGAGGATTGGAGAGAAGCTATCATTGATCCAATAAATAAAAAGCGTATTCCTTTTTCACCATCTTTTGAAAATTTTCAACATCACTTGTACAAGTTGTTTGAATATCTTGATAATAATTAGGTTCCTGCCACAAGCCTCTTAACTCAGCAAAATATTGAGAAATCATTAGCTCTCCTTGTTTTATATCATGAACCTTATTACAAATCTCAAAAATTTGCGTATCATTCCCGAACGGGAGTAGGTGAGATCAGCAACATTCCAAATCTTTTCTGCAGTATCAAGCAACAAATAAGTTTTGAAAATATGGGATTGCATAGAGTTGATAAGCCATGTCATAACAAGAGAGTTTGCTGAATCTCACTGACTAAAAGTTGAATTAGTGAGTTTAGGTTTTGACGTGGTATCGGTGATGTATCCGTGCAAGCCATGAGCCTTGATAAACAACAACAAGGACCTTGACCAAGCAAGGTAATTATGTCTATCAAGCTTTATAAGACTAATTTGCAACGATGAATTATCGATCGGAATCACGAACTTGTTGTCCATTGACATAATGCTGAAAAAAACAACAAATACCCCTAAAACAATCTACTTGAAAAATTAAAATAAAAAGCCACAAAAAAAAACAACACAAAAGAGATCCCACCAAAAAAATTAGCCAAAGTACACCACCAATTAGAGGAGAATGACCGGAAGGGAGCAAAGAGCACTACGACATCGTTAGAAAAACACGACGACAATAGGTGAAGGCCACGCGCAGCATATGAAACAAAGATGCAAAGCTTGTGACGGTGCGTGGGGCCCACATGTGGGTCTTTTGGTCATCGAATTCTAGGGTTTTGCCGGCAAGTGGATGCAGATTCAAATAGTAGGGGCGGTGAGAGAAAAAAATAAGACTAGGGTGGAAAGTAGCAATTTTGTGTTTATAGGTTTTTGGAACAAACTTTGAACAAAAAAAATTATCCCAAAAAATCAGATCAAAAATCTAATACCATGATGAAATTAGAGTTGAATATTCTAATATATTGAGGAAAACTACTTCAAAACTATATATTTTTTAAAAATATGTACAAATATATATACATGAAACATTGAATCATATAATAAAAGAATGTCTCTAATTTAGAATCTCTAAAAATCAACTATAATCTCTAAAAGTTAGCTATTCAATGCTGTCAAATAATCAAAGATTCTCTAATCTTGGAAATTGAGAGGAGAATAATTTAACTACCGAAGAGCAGAATTTTTTCAGAACAATGATAAGACAAAAATCAGAAAAGTATAATGATTGGTTCTTCATGGTATAAAGTTATCTGGAAAATAATGAGATCATCCGGGGAGAAATAATGTACTCAAATTCTAACGTGTCAACATGTAAGCAGATATTTGCCCACCACATTAGCAGGAGTCTCTGTTCTTTTTCATTTTCTTTTTGACGAAAAGGGTTTGTTCTCTTGTTAAAAAATATGATCACGAGACCCATCATCACCAATGATCTCCACAACTACAGGTTCCATCCTTGAAAAGATGAAAGCGATTAGCATCTCTCACTAATATTTCTCTTTGCATAATCATTGATATATACTTGGTCACAGTGTGACAATCCCCACAAACCCGAAGGTTTTTCATAATCTGCAATGGTGTCCCGGGCTCTGTGTTCAATAATCCAAATGCTACGGCAAGCCTTTCACTGTGCCCACAAAGCATGTCTCTTTTTTCATCCTCTTCAACATCATGCAAAACATATCTCAGATCAGCCACATAACCTTCCTTAGCCATTAAACCAGAAATTATCCCTAGTAACTTATTAACCTCTTCAAACTGCTCAAAGAACTTATCCCCAGTTCCAAACACGTACAATCTTCTTTTAATTTCTATCCAGCTACATCCAGGATCCTTTTTGAGCCCTCTAGCTTTTATGGATTTTCGTATCATTCTCACTTGATCCCACTTCCCTAAAATGGCATATACATTTGATGCTAAAACATAATAGCCAGTATCATTTGACTTCTGTTCAAGGATTCGCTCAGCAACGCGTTCTGCAACCAATATGTTCCCACTTGATCGGCAAGCACTAAGTAGAGATCCCCATATACTTGCATCTGGTTTCAGTGGCATTGAATTTATAAAGTCCTCTGCTTTAGTTATCAATCCAGAACGAGAAAGAAGATCGACCACACAAGCATAATGTTCAATTCTAGGCTCCAAGTTGTAATCATTCTGCATCTGGTCGAAACAAGCCAAACCCTCTTCAACCAAACCTGAATGGCTACAAGCATAGATGATGGCAACAAAGGCAACATGGTCAGGAACAACACCTGTTGCTTTCATATCTTCAAAAGCTCTCAATGCTTTGCCGCCTTCTCCATACATCCCGTAGGCAGATATCATTGCGGTCCATGTCACCACATCTCTCACTTTCATACGGTCAAATACCTTAATAGAATTTTTCAAACTACCACATTTAGAGTACATTTCAATTAGTGCATTCCCAGTTGGAACATCTGTTTCAAATCCAAATCTGAAAATACAGCCATGGATCTCTTTCCCTTGCCGTTTGGAAGCAAAAAAAGAGCACATAGGCAAGATGCCTAAGACAGTGGCCACATCAGGCATCACTCCTTCAGTCCTCATTTGATTAATCATTCTCAAACCTAAAGTGAAATCCCCAGATTGAACACATGCTGCTATAATTGTGTTCCATGTTACCCTATCATGAGTTTTCATGTTTTCAAATACTTTCAGCGAGTCATTTATTAGTCCACATTTAGCATACATATCAACCATAGAATTATTGACAATAACATCTGAATCAAATCCCAATTTAATTATATCACAGTGAATTTCTTTCCCCAGCTCCTTGTCTGCTAACTGAGTAGAAACAGAGAGGAGCATCATACAAGTGACAGAATCAACTTTCATATTAACCTTCATAATCATAGCAAGTTTCAACACTTCATCATAATTAAGATGCTGAATATAACAATTAATCATGGAGTTCCATGAGATAGAATCCTTGCACATCATTCTGTCAAATACTTCACGCGAAGCTAGCAAGTCACCGCATTTCGCATACATATCAATAAGAATATTATCAGCAGTGACATCACTTTGAAACCCACCTTTCTTCATGTACTCATGAACGAATTTTCCAAATTCCAAGTCACGTAAATGACCACAAGCACGAAGAACAGAAGTAATGGTCAGTAAATCAGGTTTAAACCTATTCACCATAAGCATAAACAACTCGATCGACTCTTTAAATAACTCCATCTGAGAATACCCGCATATCAGCGTGTTCCAACTAACGGTATCTCTAACTACCATCTCATCAAAAATCCTTCGTGCCTCCACGAGCCTATTGAACTTGAAGTACATAGAAAGAAGTCCATTACTTACCACAACGTCGCCGTGAAGCCCAGTCTTCTCAACCAAACAATGAAGTAGCTCACCTTCTTTAACATTAACCAAACCTCCACATGCAGGCAAAACACTCGAAACGGTAAAAGAGTCCGGCATAATTCCCTCCATTCTTGACATATTATAAAATTCCAATGCTTCTACCCAATACCCATTAGCACTATACCCTGAAATCAAACTATTCCAAGACACAACATCCCTTTCAGGCATTCCATCAAACATCTTTAAAGCTTCGTCCATACAACCAAATCTCGCGTACATATCAACCAAAGCATTCCCGATATACAAATCTGAGCCTAAACCCATCTTCAAAACATTCTCATGAACAACTTGTCCCATATCAATATCAACCAAAGCCGCACACGAGTTGATAACTGAAGGAAAAGTACATTTATCGGGTAAAACATCCAATTTTCGCATTTTGCCATAAAACCCTAGTGCTTTAGTGAATAACCCATTGTGGGTAAGAGCTCTAATGATTGAATTCCATTGGTAAACATTAGCTGTAGGTGAAACTTGGTGGAAAACTGAGAATGAAGAATTTGGGTCCTTGAACTGAGCATATTTGCTTATGAGTTTACCAGAGAAGAAGGACGATTTTTCAAGTCCTAGAGTAATAATTATCGAGTGGATTCGGTGAAGTTGTTTAGTGGTTGATGCTGATGATAAGGATTTAGAGAGTGAAGAGTAAAGAAATTGATTTGTAGCTTCATGTAAAGTGCTAAACTTTGTTGTAGTTTTCATGAAGCTCAAGCATATTCTGGTTTGGGAGTTAGATTCACGTAGAAAACAGGTTTACAAAATCTCACTAGACACAAATTTCTGAATTTATATTTAAAAATCATTTAATAAATTAATAATATAAATATTGAATATAATTATAGTGTATGTTGTTTAACAAAATAAATATTAAATAAAAAAAAAAGTATTTCTAAGTCTTAATCTCATCTCACTCTCACACACATATAACATAATTAGTTTGGATTCTCGAGTGAACCATGGGTTGATTTTATGTATTAATATTATAAATTTTTTTATATTTTTATTTAAATTAATTAATGATATTTGAAAAAAATATATAAGTTTACTTTAGTAAATGTTATTAAAATATGTTTTTATTTAAAAATATATTTTTGTTATGAATATTTTATTAAGTGGATATCCATTATGATCAAGATAAAGTTTTGATGTACTTTAAATTCTAATAATTATTAGAATTAAATCTCTACTTTTTTTATACTTCTTATGTCTATAAATAGATACTCTGATAAAGCATTATAATATCCCTTTTGATCAATAAAGTACATTCTATATTGCTTTCATATTTTCTTTATTCTTTATTCTCTCTATCTCTCTTTATTTTATAACACGTTATCAGCACGATCTTGCTCAAAATGATAGTTCCTTTTATCGACGATCAAATTTATCCTTCATGATTTTTAATATCTTTGACGGCAAGATGCAAAGTTTTTACAAAAAAATTATTTTATTTAATATTTCATATTTGATTATTATTTTTCATTCTTCTTTCATTATCGTTATCATTATTTTGATTAACTTATTTTACTTTTTGTTCTTAAGGATGGTGAAAGATTTGATACTGTTATTTATAATAAATAGAGAAGTAAGATTCACTCTCAAAGTTTATTTTTTGATATTTGCTTGGGGATGATCTTTTTTTCTTCATTACAAAGAATGTTTATAATCACTACTTCTCATCCATGGTAATGTAAGTCAATCTAATTAACTTTTTTATGAAAATTTATTTGATTTCTATTAAAAAGTTAAATTTATATAATTCACTATCCGTATCTTTATGAATTTATAAAATCCTTTACGCATTTAGTTATTGAGATTTTTATGTGGAGGCAAATATTTTTTTTTATTTTTAATAGAACTGATTGGTTTAATTTTGATTTTGATTAAAATATATGATTATTGCGGAATGTGAATAAAAATACTTACTTGTCATGAACTTTGGGATATTCATCTTGTTTGTGATAATTTCATGTCATTGTAAATTTTGAGATGAAATTATGTCATAAGAAGGTGGAGGTTAGAAAATATTTATGTTTAAACTTTTATAGCTATAAAGTTATTTTAATTTGACATTATAATATTTTGTATTTTATTGTGATATGATATATAAAAATATATATTATCTAACTACAATGATTTATTAGTGACATGAATTTATTATTTGTTATGTTTAATATATGTTTTATTTATACCTGTTCATTTTATTTTTATATGAGTAAATATTTTTTTTAAAAATAAATTAAGCATTCATTAAGGTTATACAATAAAATGATTATATGCTCTTGAAGAGCTAATATTGCATCAAACTGTAAAAAGCTCTTTAAGAGCTTATATTTCCTTGTGATGAAAAATTTTATAAAATATAATATTATTTTTCAGATCAAAAAGATATATGTTGAATAAAACCTTCATGTGTTTTACATTAAAACCATATATATAAATAAAATGAGATACTCGTGTATTTGTATTCTATATGTTCCCTAAAGGAATACATTACACTATATGATTGAAATATCTAATGTGCTCCTGTAGTAGCAATATTGTGAAAATGACTTTAACAGTATTTTTGAACGATCTCATACCTTCTAGTAGCTAAGAAAAATAATAAATTACTAATGAAAAACTATAAATTCTTCCCACTAGTTTTGCTTCATTCCTTGAAGTGAATGTAGCAGTACATAACAATTATGAAAACTAAAAATATAGAGATCATGATTGTTGTTGTAATTGAGGATGTAATTGGAGACTAATCATGACAACATGAATAGATAGATTTTGATTTGAAATCCACGCATGTTTTGCAATGGTGATTATGAAATAAAGAATCAATGGAGGCATTTAGAAGTTTATCCCACTAGATTTATTGCATTCCCTTAAGTGAATGCAAACATAAAGAAAATAAAATATATAATCATGGACCATTAGAAGTGGGAACATAGTAATAAATAAGAGAACAATAAGAGTTCTCAAGATAACTCTTCAAAGGGTAAAGAAAATGTAACGCCCCATTACCCGAGACCATCGCCGGAGTCGAGTATGAGACATTACTAAACTTATTTTAGTATTTAAACAAGTTCAAACAATTCTCATAGTAAACTATCCATTTGCGTCACAGTTGCTAAAAAAATCATATCTTGAGTTACAAAACTCAAAATTCAATTCCGTAAATTTTTCCTGAAACTAGACTCATATATCTACTTACTAATTTTTTCTATAATTTTTGGCTGGGCCAATTAGTACAGTTTATTAGTTAAAGTCTCCCCTATTTTAGGGTTCGGCTACTCTAACCCCTATGTATTATGAATCAGATATCTCCCTGTACAGAGTTTCAATGATTATGCCGTTTATTTATCATAAAACTAGACTCAATAAGGATTTCATATATGTAAGGTACAACTCCTAATTGTTTTTGTATAATTTATGGTGAATTTTTAAAGTCATAACAGGGGATTCAGAAATCGCTCTGACCCTATTTCACCAAAACAAAAATATCTCATAAAATACAACTCTTTTACTTATTTTATTTCCTCCACATGAAAATAGATTAATTAAGATTTAATTTCATATTTTATTCATTATTTAATTCTATCTCTATTATTTTTAGTGATTTTTCAAACTCACGTCACTGTTGCTGACTGATTTTGTTTTGTGGCCAATTTTACCTTTCCATGGATTTTCATGGTTTAGTTAAGACATAAAGCATACATGTTATCATATATAAACTTGATTAGCCATTTCAATAGCTAATCATTCTCAAACATTTCCATTCCATCCATGGGCCATATCATAAGATTACACACACAAAATGATTGGAATGCTATACGTGCCATATTTCCAAAAATTACAAGTCATTATACCGCAATTGTTCAATGATAGTGTGAGCATGCCTCCAACCGTCCCGATCTCCAAATTGACTTGTCAAAACTACAAAGAATGAAAAGATGAGAGTAAGCATAGATACTTAGTAAGTCCATATGCAAATAACAAATAACTTAACAAAGCAACTATACCAACCAACATTAGCATAATATCACCAAAACATATATCACATTTCTATTCATCATTCATCATTTTACCATATTATTGTTGTCGTATCAAGTCTCAAACTCGAAGGTTTAAGTACATACCTATCCAAAGTGCCCATTCCACAACACTTACCAATACGTCACTTGTATCTTGAGTATTCTTCCATATTACTAGAACTTTACCCGTTGAATACATCGGAATATAATTCGGATATATGGAAAGTTTGCACATAAGAGCTCGGATGCCTAGTTACATCTCACAAACTCGGACTCAACTCAACGAGTTCGGACATTTGCATCCATAAGTGAACTCGGACTCGACTCAACGAGCTCGGATGCCCAAGTATCCTAATCTATTCCTAAGGTTCAACGGGACTTTCCTTGTTCGTACACCTTTACCATTCTGTTTGGAATACCAATGACGATACTTCGGTAGTCTTTCACATTTTTCACATAATTCATAAAATTTTTGCATGTTGTCCAACAATTACCACAAAGCATAAAATCGCATAATAACAATCATAATATCGTATATATAGCATTAAATGATTTAAAATAACGGTTATATTACAATATTTACATATGAACTTACCTCGGTACAATATGTTAGAAATCAAGCCTATTCCTCGGAAACTTTATTTTCCCCTCGATCACGACTTAAATATCGTTTCTCTTGATCTATAATAACAAATTTAGCTTATTTAATACTCACATTTATTAAAACAGTCCTTGACTCAAACTTTGGCAAAATTACATTTTTGCCCCTAAACTTTTGCATATTTACACTTTTTCCCCAAAGCTCGGAAATTAAACTTCATCCTATTTTCTTATGTTTTATGACATGCTGATCATTTTTCCCTTCTATAGCAACATAAATTTCACACTCTATCATGTATTTATGAACATTAGGTATTTTTATCGATTTTGTCGTTTTACTCGTTTTCACGTAAAATCGCTTAGTAAAAGTTGTTTAACACAATTTCAAGCTTCATATTCTACCATAAAATATCAAAATAAACATATTTCACCTATGGATATTTTTTCCAAATATAAACCCTAGGTTAAATTATTGCTAGAATAAGCTAAATCAAGTTACCGGGACTCCAAAAACGTAAAGAACATTAAAAACGGGGCTTGGAATCACTTACTATGGAGCTTGGAAGCTTGAAACAAACCCTAGCTATGGAGAACTCTTGAAATTTCGTCCTAATGAAGAAGATGGACATATTTTTCCATCTTTTTCCTTTTTTTAATCTTTTAATTACCAAATGACTAAAATACCCTTCATTACTAAACTTTCAAAATTTCCATCCATGTCCAATTTTTGTCCAAAACTTAGAAATTGGTCAAATTGCTATTTAAGACCTTCTAATTAATATTCCAAAGCAATTTCATACTAAAAACTTCTAGAATGCAAGTTTTGCAACTTATTCAATTTAGTCCCTAATTTCAAATTAATCACTTTATGCATAGAATTTTTTCACGAAATTTTCACACAATCATGAAATCATATCATAGACCTCAAAATAATCATAAAATAATTATTTCTCTCTCGGATTTGTGGTCTTGAAACCACTATTCCGATTAGGCCCTAATTCGGGATATCACAACTCTCCCCCCTTTTTTGGATTTTCGTCCCCAAAAATCTTACCAGTAAACAGGTGTGGGTATTGATTCCTCATAGTTTCCTCGGGCTCCCATGTAGCCTCTTCTACCCCATGTTTTTGCCACAATACTTTCACGAGAGATACTTTTCTTTCTTAGTTGTTTGACCTCCCGAGCTAAAATTTTAACCGGTTCTTCATTGTAAGTCATATCTAGTTGCAACTCGATTTCCGTTGGTGAAATCACATGTGAAGGATCCGAACGATACCGATGTAACATAGATACATGGAACACATCATGAATCTTCTCTAATTTCGGTGGTAGTGTTAACTGATATGCTACCAGTCCAATTCTTTCAATTATCTCATACGGTCCAATGAAACGTGGACTCAATTTACCTTTCCAACTGAATCTGAGAACCTTCTTCCAGGGAGACACTTTTAAAAACACTTTATCACCAATTTGGAACTCAATCTCTTTTCGTTTCAAATCCGCATAGGATTTCTGTCTGTCCGAAGCAGCTTTCAAACAATCTCGAATCACTTTCACCTTTTTTTTTCAGTTTCCTTAATTAGATCAACTCCGTAGGTTTGGTTTTCTTTAAGTTCAGTCCAATATAGTGGCGTCCGACACTTACGACCATACAATGCTTCATAAGGTGCCATTTTCAAACTTGTTTGATAACTGTTATTGTAAGCAAATTCTACCAGCGGTAAGTACCTTTCCCAACTACCTTGAAATTCTAATATACAACATCTGAGCATGTCTTCAAGAATCTGAATTACTCTCTCGATTGTCCATCGATCTGTGGATGGAAAGCGATCTTTGAAATTTAACTTCGTACCTAATACTTCTTGTAGTTTTTGCCAAAATCGCGAAGTAAACTTCGGATCTCTATTTGAAATAATCGACAACGGTACTCCGTGAAGTCTAACAATCTCACTGATATATAATTCAGCCAATTTATCAAGAGAATAATCAGTGCGTACCGGAATAAAATGAGCCAATTTAGTCAATCTGTCAATTATTACTCAGATGGCATCTTTCTTCTTCGGAGTTAATGACAATCCTGATACAAAATCCATAGTAATTCGATCCCATTTCCATTCGGGAATCATGATAGGCTGAAGTAGACCCGAAGGCACTTGATGTTCAGCTTTTACTTGCTGAAAAATCATACATTTCGATACAAACTCAAAAATATATCTTTTCATTCCGTTCCACCAATACATTTTCTTCAAATCATTGTACATTTTTGTACTGCCCGGATGCATTGATAAACAACTACTGTGTGCTTCATGCAAGATTTTCTGAATCAACTTATCATTCTTTGGTACACAAATCTGATCTTTAAAATCAAGCAACCATCAGAACCGATTCTGAAATCTGATCTCGTATCAGCCTCACATTGCTTTCTCTTGGCTTGCAAATCTTGATCATTTTTCTGAGCCTCACAAATCTCTTGTAAAAACATCAGTCTTGCTCTCAATTCTGCTAGAATCGAACCATCATCAGGTACTGTCAACTGAGTATTCATAGCTCTCAAAGTAAATAATGACTTTCTACTCAAGGCATCGGCAACCACATTCGCTTTCCCCGGATGATAATCAATCACAAGCTCGTAATCTTTCAATAATTCTAACCATCTCCGCTGTCTCAAATTCAAATCTTTTTGTGACATCAAGTACTTGAGACTTTTGTGGTCGGTATATATTCGGCACTTTTCACCATACAAATAATGTCGCCAAATCTTCAAAGCAAACACTACAGCAGCCAGTTCCAAATCATGAGTCGGATAATTCCTTTCATGAGGTTTTAACTGCCTCGAAGCATAAGCCACAACCTTTCCCTCTTGCATAAGTACACATCCCAAGCCATTTAAAGAGGCATCACTATACACCACAAATTCTTTACCTGACTCAGGTTGTACCAACACTGGTGCTTCAGTCAGTAACTTTTTCAATTTCTCAAAACTCTGTTGACATTCTTCCGTCCACTCGAATTTAACCTCCTTTTGGAGCAGTCTAGTCACAGGAGTAGCAATCATAGAAAATCCATTCACAAATCGTCGAAAATAACTAGCTAGACCCAAGAAACTTCTAACCTCAGTCACATTCTTTGGTGGTTTCCAATCAACAATAGCCGAAATTTTACTGGGATCAACCCGTATACCATCACCCGAAACAATATGACCCAAGAATCCGACTTCTCGAAGCCAAAACTCACTTTTACTAAACTTGGCATTCAATTGTTTATCTCTCAAAGTTTGCAAAACTATTCTCAAGTGCTCAGCATGCTCTGTCTCATCCTTCGAATAGATCAAGATATCATCAATAAATACCACAACAAACTTGTCCAAGTATGGCCGAAATATGTGGTTCATTAAATCCATAAACACAGCAGGAGCATTTGTCAAACCAAATGGCATTACTAAAAATTCATAATGGTTGTACCTTGTTCTAAAAGTAGTTTTAGGCACATCTGATTCTTTTACTCGCAACTGGTAGTACCCAGACCTCAAGTCAATCTTTGAGAACCATGTCGCTCCTTTCAACTAGTCAAATAAACCATCAATTCTCGGCAACGGATACTTGTTCTTGACTGTCACCTTATTCAACTACCGATAGTCCATACATAATCTCATAGAACCATCCTTCTTTTTCATAAAGAATACGGGAGCACCTCAAGGTGAAAAACTCGGTCTCACAAAACTTTTGTCAGTCAACTCTTACAACTGTGACTTCAATTCTTTCAACTCTGCTGGTGCCATTCTATACGGAGCAATTGAGATCGGTGTTGTTCTCGGTATCAACTCAATACCAAATTTTACTTCTCTGACAGGAGGCAAACCCGACAACTCTTCTGGAAATACATCCGCGAATTCACACACAATCGGCACTGATTCCATTTTTTTCTCAGATTCTTTTGTATTCAACACATACACCAAATAAGCTTCATAACCCTTTTTCACATTTCAATTCAATAACTTTCTGTCTACAATTCACTATAGAATCATGCAATGTTAACCAATCCATACCCAAAATGACATCGAATTCATCAAACGGCAACAACATCAAGTCGGCCGGAAAATAATGACCCCTAATCATCAAAGGACATTTCTTGCATACTTTATCAACTATGACACATTTGCCTAACAGGTTCGACACTTTAACCATAAATTCCATAGACTCAACAAGTATGTTCATATTAGACACCAATTTCATGCACACATATGAATGAGTAGAACCAGGGTCGATCAAAGCAATAACATTAATATCATAAAGAGAGAAAGTACCGGTAATCACATCGGGAGACTAAGCATCTTCACGCGCCCTTATGGCATAAGCTCTAGCCAGAGCTCTAGCTTCAGATTTAATCACTGAATCTCTGACTACTTTCTTGCTGCTTGCCTCATTCCCAACTCTTCTCGAAGATCTTCCTCTCGAAACTGCACTATTAAGTTTTGCACTCTGAAATTTTTCTTTCTCATTCATCTCCAGACAATTTTTAATGAAATGATCTGGAGAACCACACCGGTAACAGGATTTATCATTAATTCTACATCGACCAAAATAACTTCTACCACATCTTTGGCACTCGGGTCCAATAAGTCTAGAATTTCCCAAGTCACTTTCTCTTTCGGAACCACTAAAATTAATGTCTTCCACCAATGATAAGCTGAATCCCTCAGCAATGATATAGCACACTTCAAGCACTCTTCAGATGTACAAGATAACTCATCAAATACCCGAATAGAATTTTCAAGCCAAAATTCTGCTTTTTTAGCATCATCATCAACATTTGCCCTGAATTCTTCGGCCCCTTGCTTGCGAATTCGGTCAATCAGAGATCTATGGAATTTCATCAAATCCATACCTGAAGGCATCTAGGGTATAGGTTGAGGAATCGGGGGTGGTGGGGGAGGTTGTTGAGCAGTAGGGTTCGTACGAACTAACTCTATATACCAAGCATTCATCATTTGGAGAAAGGCTTCCCGAGCCCCTCCTCCTCCTCCTTGACCAACAGTAGGAGGTTGACTTTCAGTCGACACTGCCCCTTCAGTAGGAGCTGGCATATTGCTCTCTACATTATCAGCCACAGCTGGATCGGGATTCATTTACTATAAAAAAATCATTTAAAAAGGTCAAGAGTCGTCACACTATCACAAAATATATATATGGCATGTATAGCAAGATCGTACATATGCCATATTAGTCCGAGAACCGAATAAACCGTAGCTCTGATACCACCAATGTAATGCCCCATTACCCGAGACCATCGCCGGAGTCGAGTATGAGACATTACTAAACTTATTTTAGTATTTAAACAAGTTCAAACAATTCTCATAGTAAACTGTCCATCTGCATCACAGTCGCTAAAAAAATCATATCTTGAGTTACAAAACTCAAAATTAAATTCTGTAAATTTTTCCTAAAACTAGACTCATATATCTACTTACTTATTTTTTTCTATAATTTTTGGCTGGGCCAATTAGTACAGTTTATTATTTAAATTCTCCCCTATTTCAGGGTTCGGCTACTCTGACCCCTGTGTATTACGAATCAGATATCTCCATGTACAGAGTTTCAATTACTATTCTGTTTATTTCTCATAAAACTAGACTCAATAAGGATTTCATACATGTAAGATAAAACTCCTAATTGTTTTTTTACAATTTATGGTGAATTTTTAAAGTCATAATAGGGGATTCAGAAATCGCTCTGACCCTGTTTCACCAAAACAAAAATATCTCATAAAGTAAAACTTATTTACTTATTTTGTTTCTTCCACATGAAAATATATTAATTAAGATTTAATTTCATATTTTATTCATCATTTAATTCTATCTCTACTATTTTTAGTGATTTTTCAAACTCACGTCACTACTGCTGACTGATTTTGTTTTGTGGCCAATTTTACCTTTCCAAGGATTTTCATGGTTTAGTTAAGACATAAAGCATACATGTTATCATATATAAACTTCATTAGCCATTCCAATAGCTAATCATTCTCAAACATTTCCATTCCATCCATGGGCCATATCGTAAGATTACACAGGAATGCTATACATGCCATATTTCCAAAAATTACAAGTCATTATACCGCAATTGTTCAGTGATAGTGTGAGCATGCCTCCAACCGTCCCGATATCCAAATTGACTTGTCAAAACTACAAAGAATGAAAAGATGAGAGTAAGCATAGATACTTAGTAAGTCCATATGCAAATAACAAATAACTTAACAAAGCAACTATACCAACCAACATTAGCATAATATCACCAAAACATATATCACATTTCTATTCATCATTCATCATTCATCATTTTACCATATTATTGTTGTCGTATCAAGTCTCAAACCAGAGGGTTAAGTACATATCTTTCCAAAGTGCCCATTCCACAACACTTACCAATACGTCACTTGTGTCTTGAGTATTCTTCCATATTACTAGAACTTTACCCGTTGAACACATCGGAATATAATTCAGATACATGGAAAGTTTGCACATAAGTGCCACATATATAGCCAAGCTACCATGTAACCCACCCATAAGTGAACTCGGACTCAACTCAATGAGCTCGGGCGTTCGCATCCAGAAGTGAACTCGGACTCAACTCAACGAGCTCGGATGCCTAGTTACATCTCACGAACTCGGACTCAACTCAACGAGTTCAGACATTTGCATCCATAAGTGAACTCGGACTCGACTCAACGAGCTCGGATGCCCAAGTATCCTAATCTATTCCTAAGGTTCAACGGGACTTTCCTCGTTCGTACTCCTTTACCATTCTCCTTGGAATACCAATGACGATACTTCGGTAGTCTTTCACATTTTTCACATAATTCATAAAATTTTTGCATGTTGTCCAACAATTACCACAAAGCATAGAATCGCATAATAACAATCATAATATCGTATAAATAGCATTAAAAGATTTAAAATAACGGTTATATTACAATATTTACATATGAACTTACCTCGGTACAATATGTTAGAAATCAAGCCTATTCCTCGGAAACTTTATTTTTCCCTCGATCACGACTTAAATATCGTTTCTCTTGATCTATAATAACAAATTTAGCTTATTTAATACTCACATTTATTAAAACAGTCCTTGACTCAAACTTTGGCAAAATTACATTTTTGCCCCTAAACTTTTGCATATTTACACTTTTTCCCCAAAGCTCGGAAATTAAACTTCATCCCATTTTCTTATGTTTTATGACATGCTGATCATTTTTCCCTTCTATAGCAACATAAATTTCACACTCTATCATGTATTTATGAACATTAGGTATTTTTATCGATTTTGTCGTTTTACTCGTTTTCACGTAAAATCGCTTGGTAAAAGTTGTTTAACACAATTTCAAGCTTCATATTCTACCATAAAATATCAAAATAAACATATTTCACCTATGGATATTTTTCCAAATATAAACCCTAGGTTAAATTATTGCTAGAATAAGCTAAATCAAGTTACCGGGACTCTAAAAACGTAAAGAACATTAAAAACGGGGCTTGGAATCACTTACTATGGAGCTTGGAAGCTTGAAACAAACCCTAGCTATGGAGAACTCTTGAAATTTCATCCTAATGAAGAAGATGGACATATTTTGCCATCTTTTTCCTTTTTTTAATCTTTTAATTACCAAATGACTAAAATACCCTTCATTACTAAACTTTCAAAATTTCCATCCATGTCCAATTTTTGTCCAAAACTTAGAAATTGGTCAAATTTCTATTTAATACCTCCTAATTAATATTCCAAAGCAATTTCATACTAAAAACTTCTAGAATGCAAGTTTTGCAACTTATTCAATTTAGTCCCTAATTTCAAATTAATCACTTTATGCATAGAATTTTTTCACGAAATTTTCACACAATCATGAAATCATATCATAGACCTCAAAATAATCATAAAATAATTATTTCTCTCTCGGATTTGTGGTCTTGAAACCACTATTCTGATTAGGCCCTAATTCGGGATATCACAAATAACTTATGTTATCAATATGATATGAAAGATTATTGCCACATATGTGACATATACCTAAATGTTTTGTTTCTATTAATATTCTTTGAGGAAGGATAAGAGAATTGTAATGCCCCAAAATATTTGCTTATGTTTCTGTAATTGTTTGACACAATTGTGTATTTGCTTCAGTGGTTAAGTGTTTTGGGTATGTGTGAGAGGTCCTAAGTTCAAGCCTTACCTTTAGTAAATTTTGTTATTTTTGGAATTAAACCATATCTCTATTCAGTGGGCTTATATTTAATTGCCTGTAACTTCATAGTAGAATGAGCCTATTGGTTCGAGTGGTAAGGGAGTCTATGTGTTGTGTAACATCCCGAAATAGGGCCTAGTCAAAATAGTGGTTTCAGGACCACAAATTTGACATTAAAATATTTATTTTATGATTATTATGAGGTCTAGAATATGATAATATGCATGTGTTAAGATTTCATGAAGAAATTCTTTGAGTAAGGTGACCAATTGGAAATTAGGGACTAAATTGAATAAATGGCAAAACTTGGATTTTAGAAGCAATTTGTATGTAATTGATTTAGATTATAAATTAGAAGGTCTTAAAGAGAAATTTGACAAACTTCTAAGTTTTTGGACAAAAATGGGCTTGCATGGATGAAATTTTAAAGAAAGGGCTTAAGGGCATTTTGGTCATTTGGCATTTTAATTAAAAAAATTGGAAAAATGAACCAAAATCAGCTTATTTTCTTCTCCATATTGCTGAAACTTCAAGGGACTCCATATCTAGGGTTTTCAACATTTTCAAACTCAATAGTAAGTGCACCCAAGCCCCGTTTTTAATGTTCTTTGTATTTTTGAAATCCCGATAGCTTACTCTCTCCATTTCTACCCATATTTCATGCTAGGTTTCATGTTTAAAAATTTACCCATGTATGAGTTACTTGTATTTTGATGATTTATGGAGGAATATAAAAGTTGGATGTGTGTTAATCATCTTTTCCTAGGTGATTTTCATGAAAAAACCCTAAAGGGACCTTTTTGCAAAAGTTGTTAAATATGTGGTAGAAATGTGAAAATAATGGAAAATGTGGTCTTCCATAAGAGGGAAAAGTGTTTGGCTAGGCTTGGGTAAGATATAAATTGCATGTGTTTCATTATACGAGCCTAGGGACTAAATCGTAAAAATGTGAAAAGTTAGGGGCAAAATGGTCATTTGGACGAGGGGTGAAATTTAGGCTCAAAAAGGTACAATGTGAGTTATTAATAATTAATTTTTATTGTTATAGACCTCGAGGAATAAATTTCGGAGGTCGACCGAGGAAAGCGAAGGGTTTCGGAATAACCGAAACACAACACTGAAACGAGTACCATGTAAGTTCGGATAACTTAAAGTAAACACAAAATATGTCTAATTATATGATTTTTTAATGCATGATGATTGTATCTATTAATGGCATGAAATCATATAAAATGTATCTTTAACAATGATTTATTAGAAAATGTCTCGGTTGAGGTTAAAAAGGGATTTCGATGGATAAACCATGATTGACATGTGAATTGAGATCCTGCATGTGTTGTAGAAAGGATTTAGCTCGGACGGGTAATTGGAATAGGGTCTGAATTTAGCCTGGACTGGTAATTTAGATCTGAGCTCACTAAGGGTGTTTTTCGTTACAAGGGATTTAGTCTGGACTAGTAATCCCGACATCACCCTATGAGTTTATATTACGGGGGATTTAGCCTGGACTGGTAATCCTGCCGTAAGATGTGAGGTTCGCAGGAGTGCATACCTAAAATTATCATTCTTATGAATTGACGGTGATTTGATAATCTATCGAGATTTCCTAAAAACTCAACGGGACTAACACGAGGTATATGTACAAATGACATGTTGAATGATGAGCTCATCTAAGATAAATTACATGGTGTTTTGTTATGTGACTAACTCATTGATTGAGTGCATGTGATAGGGAAACCATTTTCATATTCGTTGGTTTCATTATATAATAAGGATGTATGCTAAATAATCGGTAAGTTTACTTTCCAGTTATTCGAGCTTACTAAGCATGTAAATGCTTACCCCTCTTTTTTTCCCCGTTTTCAGAGCTCGAGGACTCGTAAAGATTGGAAGACGGTTGGAGAGTTTACACACTATCAACTAATTCAGCTTTGGTATATAGATACTTATGTTTTGTTCAATGGCATGTATAAAACTTTTAAGTATTTTGTTATATGTGTCATTTGATTTGCCAAGATGAAGGCATGTAAATTCATACTATTCTTTTGTGTATATGGACATGGAAATTGGCTTATTTTGAAGTAGGCTATGACCTACAAATCTATGCATGCTTATGTTCATACGTGATGGCTTGGTTATAATTGGCAATGAGTTGTAAAAATGAGCCACTTTTGAATGTGTCAATGAGACATAGAATCCCCATAAATACAAGATGAGAATTAACCTAGCATGTATAAAACCAATGATATGAGGTTGTCATGCAATAAGGTTTATCATGATCTTATACAAGTGTAAAATTTGGCCTTATCATGTGTAAAAGTAACCTATAAGGGTGATTGTTTGGTAGAGAGTGACCCAAGGCTTGGAAAATAGCCTAATAAGGTCTACACGGGTAGACACACGGGCGTGTGTCTAGGCTGTGTGTGACACACGACCCACCCCCATGGGTGTGTGGTATGGCCTTGCGTCCCCTGCACCTAAATTTTCAAGTCAGTGTTGTACACGGGCTAAGCACACAGGCGTGTGTCTTGGCCGTGTGCCCCTAATTATATGATGAGGTTGAAGTCAGTGTTGCACACGAGCTGAGGGCACGGGCGTGTCCCAAGTCACACGGGCATGTGTGACCATACAGCCCCACCACACGGGCGTGTTACACTTCAAAGTAAGGGAAAATTTTCTAAAGTGCCCAAAGTTTATCAAAAGTTCCTGGTTTTGTCCCGAACCGCCCCCAGTTATGATTTAGGCCTCGAAGGCCCGTGTAAGGGACGAGCTGTACATGTTTAAAAGGTTTTAAATTTTGGGTGAAAGTTAGTGACCCGATTTAGTAAGTTTGTAAAGGTGAAATACCGATAATGCCTCGAACCCTATCCCGGCGTAGGATATGGGTGAGGGGTGTTACATGTTTTGTAGAGGTCCTGTGTTTGAATCCCTGAGCAAGCATGGGTATTTATTTTTGCTCGGCTCTACGCAAGTGTCTTAGTGCAGTTGGAATTCTGAGTAGTGGGTTAGTGGAGATAATTAGGGGATTGTGGGATATTCTTGTTATTTTATTTTATTTCTATTTTCTCTTCCAAAATCCCTTTTTCCTTTTTATGTTGTTTTCCCCATCTCCTCTGATTAAAATTTGCTTCTTCTTCCTACCTTTTTCGGCTTTTTAAATTCGTTTCTTTTGTGCAATCCTATCCTTGTTCGTTGGGTAAGTTCTGTTTTGCTTAATTCTAATGCTTTTTGCCCAAGTGTTGATAAAGGGTTTGATTTGTTGTTCTAGTTAGGTGGAGAACAAGAATCTGTTGGTGCTCCTGCAGCGATTTAAGCATTAGGGATTCCTTTTCGTTACCGATTTTGGTGGTCTCGGATTGTTTTGCAGCAAATCGATACTAGGTGTGTGTACCCGAAACGTAAAAAAACGAGATTTGAAGAAAGTCGAAAAATACCATTATCGATGCTATAGGGCCATGTGGTAGGCCATGTGTGAGGACACGACCGTGTGATCTACGAAGCCAGGCCGTGCGCAAGACACAGCCGTGTGATGGCTGGAGTGTGGCTGTGGGATGGCCAGAGTGTGGCCGTGTGAGCCACACGGGCTGGGTCAAATTGGACGTGTGGGCCCACTCATACGTACGGGCTTATATATCTGAATTTTTCCTTAGGGTTGCATGGGTCATCCCAAACGACTGTGGGCCTACTGTAGGGTCTGTAAGGGCTAGCAAACCCTAAACTGTATGATCTGTTTGACTGATATCCTATAATGAGCATGATAGTATTGTGCATGTATGATTATTGATCTAGTTAATAGCATGTTGAGCATGTTAAATTGTATAAATGTTTCTATATTTGTTACTGTTATTGGGGTAGGATGATGTATATTAGAGGAAGTGTTCTAAAAGGTAGCATGCCTATTATCTGACAGCATGGCTGTGTTATATCTGTTATGTGCCCATCGGTACAACATGGTGTGTAGGGCTAGGTGGGTGTTTTAAACCCCACATGGTGTGTAGGGATGGTTGGAGATGGTGTGTAGAGGATGGGGGTAGGATATCTGATTTCTGATTTTGATTTGCATATCTGTATCTATATTTGTAATGGGCGTAAGCCCGAATCTATATCTAACTGCTTCTGATTTTCTGTTTGTGAGCATGCTTAATTCTGTGGGGTTACATATTGAGTTTATGTAAACTCACTCTTTTCTATTTATTCTGTACAGGTAATCCACAGTCTTAGGCGAATCGATGCTGCGAAGCCCCTCGATGACCACATGTTCGAATTGGTTATAGTTACAATTTAAATTTTCATGTTTTGGTTTATTCTGGGTTTATTTCATGTAATTCGGACTTTATGGACTGTTTTAGTTTAACTTGGGTTAGACTGCGATTTTATGAGTTTATAACTGCAAACTCAAATTTTACCAAAAGTAAGGGTTTTGCTAAAATCTTGAACGATTTTCTAAACACAACGATTTTAAAAGCTTCCGCTACAAACACGTTTTACTTCTAAGCTATTAAATGAATGAGAGCTTTGAAATTGTTAATAGCTATAAGGGCTAATGAACTGGTATGGTTTTAACTTAACGACAACAGTTTTCAACCCCATTTCATGTGACTTCTGGATTCGGCCATAACGTCTAGGCCAAGTTTGGGGTGTTACAAGAATGTAGTAATAAATTCTATAGAAATTATTTATCGTATTTTGTACTAAAACAAACAAATATTATTCCAATATTTGATAGTACAAAATTAGTTGAAAGCTCCAAAAGAGCTAATATATTAAGAACTTTTAATGGTTAATCCATTGATTTTAAAATATATTTATAATGGATCTTATATTGAGATTGTAATAGGCCCAATTTTTTCGGGCCCATACAGAAACCAAAAATAAAAAAATAAAAAAAACCAAATCAAAATAAATTAAACAGTCCAAAGTCCATTTACATACGGCCCAAAATAGGCCCAAAAATGAAGACCCTAGTGGCCCAACAAACCTAAGACTTAAAAAATTTTCAGCCAAACAGCAGAAATAGAAACCCTAGGCGCGCCGCTGCCTCCTCCACGTCAACCTCCGTACATAGCTGGCCTATGGCCTCCGTAGCTGCAGACAAGACAAAGAACACAACAGCAAACGAAGAAAAAAAGAAAAGCTTTGTATTTTTTTTCTTTCTCTGCTATAAAAAGCCACCACAAATGAGTTGTAATTTTTTACGAGATATTGAGTACAAACATATTTCACAGAGATTCGAATACGAAAAAAGCAAATCGAAACAAAGGCTAATGAAGGTGTTTTTTTTTTCTTTTATTATTTATTATTTTCTATCCTTTTTCATCCGTTGTTTTAAAAGAAATAAACAAAAAATAAAAGAAAAGGGTCGAATCTTACCTTTTTTTTACGTTCGTGCCGTCGTAAGGCTAGGCCGAGGTTGCCATCTCTGATGAAAGATGGTATTTTTTGGGTTTAGAAGTAAAAAAGGCCGAAAATAGCCATTTTTTATCTCCGGCCACCGTGGACGGAGGCACCGTTGTCGGTGACCGGCAGCCGCCACAGTGGCCAATCGCCAGAACCCAAGGCCAGAGTTTGGAAAGGGGAGAGAGTTAAGAGAGTTTTGAAATTATTTTATTTTATTTTATTTTTGAGAATAAAGGCTGAAATGAAGAATTTAAAAAAAAAATTAGGCTTAAATAGTAGCATCAAAACGGCGTTGTTTCATTAGGCCCCCCAAACGCCCAAAACGACGTCGTTTTAGAAGGACCAAACCTCTACCCGACCCGCTCCAAGGGGGGATCCGCGTGTTTTGTTTAAATGGGCTATTTATTGCTTCAGCCCTTTCGCTTTTTTTAGATATTTTAATTTGGTCCCTTTTTTATTTTTAAATTTACCCTATAATTTTATTTTTGGGCCATTTTAGTCCTTGGATAAAATGCTGCACATAGGAGGGCCAAGGATATTTTCCCTTTTGCCCCTTAGTATTTTTAGCGCGTTGCAATTTAGTCCAATTTGTTTTTTTTTTCTTTTAATTTTTCCCGACGATTTCATAATTATTTCATTTTCGTCCTTTAAGAAACGAAGCGCATAAGAACTTCAGGAATAATTTTCCATTCAGTCCCTTGTTGTTTTTCACTCGTTTATTTTGATCCTTATTAGTGTTTTATCAATTTTTGCATTTTATAATTTGTATCCCACATTTCATTCTGATTGCAATCCAATCCTTAACCTTTTTAACTTCAATTTTTTTTTATCTTTTTTAAAAAAATTTATTTAATATTTCCTTTATTTATTTATTTTTATTTTTATTTTTTAATCAAACTTACATTAGTTTTATTTATTTATTTACTTATTATTTATTTAATTGGCTTGTTTTATTTATTTATTTTTTTGCCCTTATTATTTTTATTTTATTACATTATTTATTTATTCATTACTTTTTATGTACTTCCAAAATCTAAAATTATTCATTATCATTATTATTATTATTATTATTATTATTATTATTGCTGTTGTTGTTGTTATTTATATTATTGTTTTCATCATTATTATTATTGTTTATGCATATTAACATTATGATTTATGTAGCACATAAAAAGTAATGTTTTATATCTTATTATGTATGTTATGCCATTATTACTCCAAATTTATGTTGCATTATCGTTATTCGCTAAATATGACCTCTTTTTACGTTTTAATCGTTTTTATGCCATAATCGAATAAACTAAACATATTAGTTTAAACGTTACATTAATTTTTACCCAAATTTGTAAAAAAGGGAAAATTTTGAAAATAGGCAATGTTTCGCATTTTGGAGATTCGAGAAATCATACCCTAACTTACGGGGTTTCGATTTTCTCGTTGAACCTAAATAGCCAAATATCCTATTAGATTTTAAACTACCTGAATTTTAAATAAAAATAAAGGCAATATTCTGCATTTAGAAACTCGAGAAGGTCGTGCCCTAACTTATGGGGTTTCGATTTTTCTTGTTGGATCTAAACAATCAAATACCTTCTTAAAAAAAATCAAAGTACAACTTTTAAAATAAAACAATTAAAAGGCAAGCTTATTTTCGAGGGTTCAAATGTCGTGTCCTAACTTACGGGATGTGACATTTTGTTATCTCGAGACAAGAGGGCCTTTAATGCTTGTTTCAATTTATTCAAGTTTTTTTTAAATCAACATTAATAAAAAAGGATCGTATTTTAAATTCTTTTCGAGTTTTCGGCTTTCGACGTTAAGATATTAATCAATTAGGTACCAATTTTGGGCGTTACTAGAGTGCTAATCCTTCCTCGTATGTAACCGACTCCCGAACCCATTTTCTTGAATTTCATAGACCAAAATTGTTGTTTTAGTAAATCAAAATGTTTTATTAAAGCGATCAATCACAAGGTGACCCGATCACACCTCAAAAAAAAAAGAAGATTGGTGGCGACTCCCACCCTTTTTTCGTTTTCTTACAATAAAAAGTCGGCCCTTTGAAAAAAAGGTGTTTTCGACAGAGATTGTGAATGAGGAAAATATTATATTTCAAATGAATCAATATTTTAATAAATATTTATTTTGAAAGGATGAAAAAGAGAAGATTGGGTTATTATTTTATATTTATTTTATAATCTTTGTGATCTTCTTTTCTCATCATCCCCATTAAGGAGTCAGAAGCAAAATATTTGACTATAAAAGATCTATTTATGAGTAATAAAATATGAAAATTCTATCTAAAACTCGTTATGGTTAGATGCACCTGAAGTTGCAATTTTTTTTAGAAATTTGAAGATTTTGGCATATTCCCTGAATCGAATATTGCATATAATTGTTTGGAAATTATATATATTTTGTTGACTTAGTGACATTATAATATTCACATTGATTTATACATTTTCAGTAGTAAATGTCACAATAGCACTTATATGTGGATACAAAGTAAAATGAATGATAGTAAAATTATTAATTTGTTAGAATTTAGTACAATTGAAACACATGTTAAAGTAAACCAGAAGTTTACTGATACAAATGTATTTACTACTTGGCTTGACCAGTTAGACCATCCTAGATCATATATGATGCGAAAAATAATTAAGAATTCATGTGGACAATTATTAAAGTACCAGAAGATTCTTTAATTTTAAAAAATTCTCATATGTTACTTGTTCTCAATAAAAATTGATTATTAGAAACTCGCTAGCTGAAGTTGAGATTTAATGTCTTACATTTCTGAAACAAATATGGGTCCATTCAACCACCATATGGATGGTTTTGATATTATATGATTTTGGTAGATGCATTTACAGAATAATCACATGTGTTATCAATTTGCAACTTGTCATTTGCAAGATTGCTTATTTAAATAATTAATTTCAAATCATGCAAATAAGACAATTCATCTTGCTAATACTGATGAGTTTATATCTCAATCTTTTATTGATTGAGTTTGAAAAACTTTTGTAAAAGTTTGCGCATAATGAATTAGAGAAATGATTGATTGAACACCTTTGATTAATGTCTAAACCATTACTTATGAGAATTAAACTTCCTATTTCAACATGAGATTATGTTGATTTACGTGTTGTACACATCAAGCCAATAAGTTATAAATACTCCCCATTACAATTAGTTTTTGATCAAGAGCTAAATATTTCTCATCTTTGAATTTTTTTTAAGTGCGTATCTATTCCAATTGTTCCACCACAACACACAAAGATGAGTGAATCCTCAAAGAAATTTGGGAATATATATTAATTACAAGTTTCTTTATATTTATTAGATGTTTTGAATGTATTCAAGATTCAATTATGACATGATTTGTGATTACAATTTTGATTCAATAGTTTTCCCGACATTAGGGGGAGAGTAATTTGAACCAGAAGTTCAACAAGGATAACTCATTACAAGTTAATTGTTAGATGTATTTACAAACTTAATGAGAATAACCAATTGTTATATGCCAGTTAATATTTTAATTTGAATCACAGTTCTAGTAGGACAATCAGTTAGAATAAATAATTAATTGATTGGTTCCAAAGATGAAAATTCTTCTCGATGGTCATATAGTGGATGCAGGTGCTCTAGAAGAGACCCAAGACATACCTAATAAGTAAAACTCTAGAAGAGATTCAGGTACCTGAAACTAAATATTAAAACAATAAAAATAAGAGATTTCGATAAGTTATGTCAATTCAAGAAAATGTAGAACCGAATAATAAAAGTGGTTGACAATGATTTTGCATGCAATATTATTATTGAAATAATGAAATAAAAGGAGGATCTTGAATAAACCTGTTGAAAAATATAGATATGGAATAAATTGATCAAAATAGAAAGACGCAACTCAAGTGCAATTAAATTCTTGAAGTTTTTGGACCAGTAGTCCAAATATCTGAAGGTATAAAGCCAGTGAGGGTGCAATTAAAGTAATTTTGCAAAAGCAGAATAAAACTATGAATTTTTTTTAAGTCCTAGCATTGATTATGAAAAGATGTAATATTCTTTTGTGGTGGATGCAATAACCTTTAGATATATTATTAAATTGACAATTCATAAAATATGTAGCTTGCATCTAATGGTTATTGTTACAACCTTTTATGAATCACTATATAGTAAAGTTTATATTAAAATCCTAAAAGGATCTAGGATGCTAGAAGCATATTAAAATTCTCGAGAAATTGTTCATTTATATGAATTGAAATAATTTAAACATATGTGGTAAATTTGGCTTAGTGAATAGTAGTTGAAGGAGGATTATAAAATGATCCAAAATGCCTATTTGTGTTTTTATAAAAGAATCATGATTAAAGTTTTGTTATGATTATTATTGAATCTCTTGAAGAGATCAAAATATATTTCCCCTAAATTTCCCTTACTCATGACTTTTAAAAGAATAGTAATATAAATGCTTAGCAATACATTTAAATAGTCACTTGAAAAACTAGTATTCAAGATTGAATACGTAGAATATGAAAAAGTATGTGATGTTTTCATGAGGGAGAGTAAATACGCGTTTACTCTTTTTCCCTTAACCGAGGTTTTGTCCCATTGGATTTTCCTGGTAAGGTTTTTAATGAGGCAGCATATTATGCGTATTATAGATTGTGTACTCTTTTTCCTTCATTATATCTTTATCCCATAGGGTTTTTCCTAATAAGGTTTTAACGAGGCATATTATCTACCAATGGACATCCAAGGGGCATATTAAGTGGATGCCCATCATGATCAAGATAAAGTTTTGATGTACTTTAAATTCTAATAGTTATTAGAATTAGGACTCTACTTCTTTTATACTTCTTATGCCTATAAATAGAGACTCCGATGAAGCATTATAATCATCCCTTTTGATTAATAAAATACATTCTCTATTGATTTCATATTTTCTTTGTTCTTTATTATCTCCATCTCTCTTTATTTTATAACAATTTTAAATTTAATATTTATTATAAAATAATTTTAACATTTTTGAAATGTTAATATATATATTGTATCAATTTACTTTATAGTTTGTATTCTCTATAATTTATTTAACTTAATCATAGATAGAATCATAATTAATTTTGTGATGGGCATCGAAACCATCAAATATAAATTCCTACAAAAAATAATAGTAAATTGAAATATAGAGTAGTATGATCGAATTCACAAGGACTGGTTGTCTAATTTCGACTTTTCTCGTGACCAGAATCGCTTCGCGGTAATAGTCGTGCCCACGACCAGTGCGTTGCAATGCTAGAAAATAAAAATGGAGATTTTAAATTGATTAAGATAATAAAATAAGGAAATACGAAAAATAAAATAAAATAAAATAAAAATATATTTGAAAATGCAAAATAAATTTAAGAAAATAAAATATTTTTTAAGCTTAGCCTTAGCATTGGTGTACTCCAATCTTGAATCGATCTTTGAAATAGCTTTTCCCTTCCAAGTAATAAACTAGTTATAGCAATCGAGGATCCCTTAAACTGCGAACTCTTCCTCTCGTAGTCGATCCCAGTATCACCTGTAAATCGACCCTTGTTGAATTTCCACCTACATGGCACGTACCTGTAATTTAGGACTTCGACAGCCTTGTGATCTAAAAAGCCCAACTCGAATTAATGACCTCAAACGTGTGGGTCATTTAAATTCGATCACTATCTCCCTTGACGGAATCCAACTAGCTTTTTCCAATTGAAAACGTCAATTTGTTCACGAGATTTTGAATACAGCACTGCCGACTCAACTTCCCAACTGTACGCCAAATGATTCTAACCCAACGCGTGCTTTTTGAATTGAAATTGAATCAACTTTGAGGGACGAATTTGCACTATCCCATATATCGGAGAGATAGCGAGTACCGAATTGAGAGGTTTTTTAAGCAGATTTGTATCTCATGATTATTTTGTTGGAGCAATTTCCGGGCTAAAGCTAAAAATGGTTTAGTTAATCATGGAAAGAATAATGCTTGAAAATAAATGGTTTAAATGGAATTTTGGAAAGTAGAAAAAGAAAAGGCCTTGGAAGGCATTTAAACCAAAAGGTTGAAAGCAAATGAAAAAAAAAAAGAATAAAAAGAGATTGAGTATGACGCGGGAATGGGAAAAAAGTAAAGAATTTTATTAAATGCTAAAGGTAAACGTATGTTTAATTGGCTGTAGCCACTAGGTATTTATACACACTTTTAGTGCTAAAATTTAGCTAGATTTTTCCTAAATATTATTACTAAATAATTTTAAGTATTATCACTAAATAATTCAAAATTTAAAAATCAAATTTAAACTAGAGATTAAATTTAAACTAATTACAGAGTTGTAGCAATATCAAAAACCCTTTAATCTTTATCCAATCATATTTGTATCTTCAATCTTTCAATCAAGCCCTCCTCTTTGCTTTTTGTTCCAATTTAGCACATTTTTGTAAGAGTTTGAATTTTGCACACCAACTTCATTCCTGATAAGAAAAATCCAAATTTAACAACATTTTATATGATAATTAGCCAAAAATAAATACATTAAAAATACAAATTTATCTTGCTATAAAATTCCCCCTACTTAGCCGATGTCTGTCCTCAAGCATGATATCCACTAAAAATAATTCGTCAATCCTTTTCAAAATCAAAACCCCCTTTCCTAGTCAAGCATACATCAAACAACTAGGTGAATAAAAAATAAACAATTGCTAAACTCAATCAATAAGCATTTTATAAAATCTCAAACAAGATGTCAAACTCAACTATTTCACTAAATTTAGGCTCAATTAAACATCCGAAACAATCATACCCAATATATAATTTTATTTATATATATATACATTTTTTTATTTTTTATTTTTTTCAAATGTAGTCAAGTTTTTTGACGCGAAGTGAGATGACAACCAAGCACCTCACCCCGTTTACTTAACTCGACACATTCTCTTTATTTATTTTTAACAAATTCAAGACATAATCAAACCTTTTGACGCGAAATGAGATGACAACCCATGCACCTCATCCCGGTTACCCAATTTCATATGTCCCTAATAGATTTATTTTAAGGCAGCTCAGTTATCAGAGTGTTACAAGCTTTGTCTCATCACCAAAACTTTTGACGCGAAATGAGATGACAACCCAAGCACCTCATCTCTGTTACTCAACTTGGTCACATTTCCAAATCTTCACTCTTAATCAAGCTATTAGCAAATTTGTAACACCCCAAAATTTGGGGTTAGAAATTTTGAGATTTGTAAGTAGGGTCAGTGGCTAAATCGGACAATTGGGTTTGTTGTTGTCTTTTATGTCAAAATAGGTCTGCTAGTCTGGTGGATGGTTGTGTGTCAGTGTACATTTAGGTCCTAAGTTCGAGTTCTCAAGTGTGTTTTGAGGGGCTATTTTTTATTTAGTTTGTTTTGTTTTAAAAGTCTAAATATTTATGTATTCATTTGTTTTTATTTATTTCTATATTTTTTCTTTTGAAAAAGGCAAAATCTCTTCTTACGCTCTTTTCTCCCTCTCTCACACGTTCTTCCCTTCTCTTTTCATTTTTTTCTTTTTCTTTTAATATTTGATTTTCTTCTGCTGCTTCGTTTCAGTGGTTTGTTTTTGTCTCTATTTGAGTTATGCTCTTTTGCTTCTACTCTATTTCTTTTGTTGTGTTTTACAATTTCATCGACGGAGGTTTTTGGAATTGCTAGATTTAAGGCGTCGATCATTTTTGGGTGTTTAAAATCGAATTCTGGTGTGGGTTTCGTAACTTTTTAAATTTATTTGTGAATTATTGAATCAATTTTATGAAATTCGGTAATTTCGGGTGCTCTGATGATTGCGTAATCGTAATGTTGTATCGTTGTTAAATTGCGTAAAATTCGAGTAGTTAAGGTGTGGTTCTGCATTATTAGAGGTTAAGGATCATTTGTTGTCAAAATTCATGTTTTTTGAGCGTGTGCCCCACATGGGTAGCTCACACGGCCGTGTACAATTGATAATTAGAGTTTTTAGGCAAATTTTGGTGCACATGGCTGTGTGGCTGATTTGAAGATTTTTTTTTATTTTCACACTAACATGTTCCCTAGTCACAAGGGTGTGTGAGATTTTCCACACGGTTGTGTCTATTTTGCACTTAATTTTAGCACTTTTGGACAGTGAGCTACACAAGCGTGTCCCCTCCATACGGGTGTGTGTTCCCTCCACATGGACTTGTGTGGCCTTCACATGGGCGTGTAGATCCTACACAGCTGTATGGCTCTACTTCACCAATTTTTGTAATGTGTTTATTTTTTATCTGATTATGATTCTATGTGTTTTGACCCTTGGCTAGATCTTAGTAATGATGGTTGGGAACTTTGTTTTAGCTTGGACTTGTGCATTATTTGCAAGCATAGCTTTAATTAAGTGATTTGATTGAGTGTTAATTAATGTTATATTATATCTGATTCTGATTATGGGCATTTGATTGTGTGCATTTTTTATTTTGTATTATGATTCTGTGAGTCTGTCTACAAAAGGTGTGCATTTTGCATTTGCATTAATTTTTTTGGGTTTGGTTGCGAAGAGAAGGGAGTCTGATATATTTTGGCAGTTTCAACTGCATTACACCTGTATAGCGGTTTATCGCATAGCACGGCATATATATCAACTCTGTGGCATATTATCATTTGCTTGGCTTAGTCTACATACGTGGTGTGTAGGGTTGGATGGGCCTTTCGAGGTCCTATGTGGTGTGCATGGTTTGATGGGCTTGAATAGCTCATATGTGGCGTGCATGGTAGTCAGAGAGGTGTTTGGCTAGATGGGTGGGGTTTTATTACTTGTTGCATTCATTTCTCATTATGTCTGTCTTTCTGATTACAAGACTAACTATTTATAGATCGAGGTGTTTCAATACTGATACGTTTAATTTGTTTGTGAAGACTATTTGTATATCAGATTGCCATTAAGATATTTTTTTATTGTGACACTTTGGTGTTCATTTTTCTGTCATTTTTGAACTCACACTGAGCTTATGTAACTCACTAGTTTATCCCTTTACAGGTACCCTCGTTTTTTGTAGCTGAATTTGGCATGCCAAAAGTCTCGGAGTGATATGTTTTAAGCTAGACTAATAAAATGACTTTTTAGATTTTTAAATTTGTGAACTGTTTTAGACTGTAAACATTTATAAAGACTGTGGTACAATCTAATTTTAGATTTTCGTAAATAGTTTATTTTGAATTCTAGAAACTTCAGAACTTTACTTTCGAACGCTTTCGACATGACTTGAATTCTCTGTTTTGAATCTTAAAAGGGCTAAATAGTTTAGTACAATTTTAATAACTGTGTTCGTATAAGATTTTAACAACTCATTTTGTAAAATTATTCCAGATCACTTCGGTAATCAATGTAACCTCCAGGATTCTGTTTAAACTTTTAGGCTGGGTTTGGGGGCATTTCATTTAATGGTATCAGAGCCAGGTTTACAAAAACTTGGCCATTGTTTTTACGTATCCGTGTGCGTGCGTGTTCATTTTAAAATTTTTTTGATAAACCGTACCATAGTATTTTAAAATGATATGTGTTTTACTGATTTTGAGAAGATAAAATGTCTGAAACTCCAATGCTGGTCTAGGGTGGAAATTCGAAACTACAAGATTAGAAATTTAGATTTTCATATTCATTTAGTGTTTGTTTTCTGAAAATGTAGATACTCTAAGTTAGTCACAAGACCGATATGGATTCTAATTGTAAGCAAGATCATGAGATTCAATCTAGTGAGACTCTCGAAGAGTCGTTTGCTTATCTAGGTTGCATGTTTGTTTAGGAGTCAGAAGTTAATACAGTTCTACTAGCTTCTGGTAGTGATAACTCAGATGTTGGTACCCAGACGTTGACTTAGGTGGTGAGAGACGTGTTAGAAAAAGTCTTTGACACTAGTTTAGAGAGGAATAGAGAGTTAGTTCAAGGTAGGTGTGTGGATTGTGGGAAAAAAAAGGATCGTAGTCCTTTAAGGTTGGAGCCTCGGTCTGCGAAACGTATAAGAACACAGTTGGGTGTTAGTGAAGGTTGTGTGGATGGTTCTAGTAATGGGGCGAGCGTATCAATTTGTGGGCACAGTAAGAAGCGTTATTCGGGCAACTGTTGGAAGAAGTTGAGAGCATGTATCAAATGTGGGTCCACGGAGCATCAAATTAAGGAGTGTCCGCGACGACATTAAGATAGGTATGGTTGTAGGTTGTTGTGATTCTGTGTGTTATTTCTTTGAATAACATTGATGTTTATTCATTGGATAATGTTTGTGTGTGTGATGGATAAATGAGTATCTGCTTCAATGGTTAAGTGTTTGGGTATGTGTGAGATTTTTTAAGGTCAAAGTATATTAGGGTAGTATTCAGGTTTAGAGTGCGCAGCAGGAGCATAGTGGTAGAGTTTGTGTTAGACAACTATTTTGTTAGTGAAAAATTTCAGGGACGAAATTTCTTTAAGGAGCGGTGAGTTATAACATCTCGAAATTTGGGGTTAGAGGTTTTGAGATTTGTAGGTAGGGTCAGTGGCTAGATTAGACAAGTGGGTTTGTTGCTATGTTTTATGTCAGAATGGGCTTGCTGGTTTGGTGGTTGGTTGTGTGTTAGTGTACATTTGGGTCTCGGGTTCGAGTTCTCAGGTGTGTTTTAAGGGACTATTTTTTATTTTGTTTGTTTTGTTTTAAAAGTCTAAATATTTATTTATTCATTTATTTATTTATTTATTTATTTTTATATTTTTTTCTTTTGAAAGAGGCAAAAGCTCTTCTTACGTTCTCTTCTCCTTCTCATACACGTTTTTCTCTTTTCTTTTTACGTTTTCTTTTTTTTCTTTTAATCTTTGATTTTCTTCTGCTACTTCATTTTGGTGGTTTGTTTTCATCTCAATTGGAGTTCTGCTATTTTGCTTCTACTCCATTTCTTTTGTTGCGTTTTACAATTTCGTCAACAGGGGTTTCCAAAATTGGTGGATTTGAGGCGTCGATCATTTTTGGGTGTTTAAATCATGAATTTAGGTGTGGGTTTCGTAAATTTTTAATTTATTCATGAATTATTGAATCAATTTTGTGAAATTCGGTAATTTCGGGTGTTCCAGTGATAGCATAATCGTAATATTATATCGTTGTTAAATTGTGTAAAATTCGACTAGTTAGGGTATGTTTCTGCACTATTAGAGGTTAAGGATCATTTGATGTCGAAATTCATGTTTTTTGAACTACTTTAGGGTGGTTTCGTGACCACACGAGTGGCCACACGGGCATGTGCCCCACATAGGTGGCTCATACGGCCATGTGCAATTGGAATTAGGGTTTTTGGGCAAATTTTGGTGCTACACGGTCGTGTGGCTAATTTGGGGATTTTGTCGATTTTCGCATGGGTGTGTCCCCTAGTCATACGAACGTGTGAGATTTTCCACACGGCCGTGTTTATTCTGCACTTAATTTTAGTACTTTTGGACAGTGAGTTACACGGGCTGTTCACACGAGTGTATGTCCCTAACACACGGGCTGTAGGCCCCTACATGGCCATGTGGCTCTACTTCACCAATTTTTGTACTGTTTCTATTTTTGATCTGATTATGATTCTGTATGTTTTAACCCTTGGCTAAGTCTTAGTAAGGGTGGTCGGGACTTTATTTCGTCCTGGACTTGTGCATTATTTGCAAGCATAGCTCTAAGTAAGTGATTCAATTGAGTGTTAATTGATGTTATGTTATATCTGATTCTGATTCTGGGCATTTGATTGCGTGTATTTCTGATTCCATATTCTAATTTTGTAAGTCTGTCTACGAATGGGGTGCATTTTGCATTTGCATTAATATTTTTAGGTTTGGTTGTGAAAAGAAGAGATTTTGATCTGTTTTGTAGTTTCAACTACATTACGTCTGTAGAGCGGTTTACCACACAATACAACATATATGTCAGCTCTATTGCATATTATCATTTGAGTGGCTTACTCCACATACATGGTGTGTGGGTTTGGATGGGTCTTTCGAGATCCTATGTGGTGTGCATGGTTGGATGGGCTTAAATAGCTCATATATGGTGTGCATAGTGGTCGGAGAGGCATTTTGCTGGATAGGTAGGTTTTTATTACTTGTTGCATTCATTCTGCATTCTGTCTGTCTGCCTAATTGTGAGACTAACTGTTTATAGATCAAGATGTTTCGGTACTGATATGTTTAATTTGTTTGTGAAGACTATTCATATATCGGATTGCCATTGAGATTTTTTTTATTGTGACACTTTGATGTTTTTTTTTTCTGTCGTTTTCGAACTCACATTGAGCTCGTGTAGCTCATCCCCTTAGTTTATCCCTTTGCAGGTACCCTCATTTTCTGTAGCTGGACTTGGCATGCCGAAGGTCTCAGAGTGATATGTTTTAAAGTAGACTAATAAAATGACTTTTCAGATTTTTAAATTTGTGGTAAACATCTATAAAAACTGTGGTACAATCTAATTTTGGATTTTTGTAAATAGTTTTGTTTTGAATTCTAGAAACTTCGGAACTTTACTTTCGAATGTTTTTGACGTGACTTGAATTCTTCGTTTTGAATCCTAAAAGGGCTAAACGGTTTAGTCCGATTTTAATAACTATGTTCGTATAAGATTTTAACAACTCGTTTTGTAAAATTGTTTCAGATCACTTTGGTGATCAATTTAACCTCTAGGATTCGATCTAAACTTTTAGGCTGGGTTTTAGGGTGTTTCAAAATTTATTTATTTATTTATTTAAACTAGTACTTTCATTAGGCAAGTTCAACAAAACCAACAATTTTCATGAAATATCGATTAAGGCATAACATTTTCAATTCTACAAAATATTCATTGATCAAGCAAGAAATAGTCATTCAAGATCCACCCACTTATTTAAGCAAGCTAAACATAAGTATGACATGATGCTACGAACTCTCTACGTAGCCTACATTGCCCTCAATGTGCAAATTAAAATAATAATAAATAAAAGGGTCAAGTGTACTCCCTGTGTATATTCAATGGGTCGGAAGGCGGTGGAGGGATCACTTTGTAGTATGTTGAGGATGCTTGAGATGTTAGCTTCCATTGTTTTGAGGCGAGCTTCAATGTGAGGAAGTCGTTCATCTACATTTGAAGATAGTTGCTCCTGGAAAACAGCACGATCAAATAGATTAAAATAATATTTTATTTAATTCTTAAACTAAACTAGAATTCAAAATTAAATTAAATAAATGAAAGTAAATAAAAATAAATGTGGGTTATCTCCCATAAAGCGCTTTTTTTTTAACATCGTTACCTCGACGACTTGGAAAATTTAATTGTTCAGCTCCTCGAAAAATAATTCATTTACCATGTGTACTTGAAAATTCTTGTAAAAAGGTTTTAACCTTTGTCCATTGACTTTGAAATATTTACCGGACTTCTCATTTTTAATTTCGACTACACCATGAGGAAATAGTTTAGTAACAACAAAAGGACCAAGCCATTTAGCTCGAAGCTTACCTGCAAAAATCATCAATGCTATGTTGTAAAGTAACACTTTTTGACCAATTAAGAATTGTTTGAGAGATATTTTTTTGTCATGAAAATCCTTGGTTTTGTCTTTATAAATTTGGGCGTTTTCATATGTGTCACGTCGAATCTGTTCAAGCTCTTGAATATCTAATTTTCGATAATTACCTGCAACGTCCAACTCCATGTTGCATCTTTTTATTACCCAAAATGCCTTATGTTCTAACTCAACTGGAAGGTGACACGGTTTACCGAATATGAGTTAGTAAGGGGACATTCCTATGGGTCCTTTGTAAACAGTATAGTACACCTACAATGCATCGTTTAAACGTAAACTCCAGTCTTTCCTATTTGGTTTCACAATTTTTTTCTAGAATTGACTTTTTTTTGCGGTTCGAAACTTCCGCTAGACCACTTGTTTGTGGGTGATAAGCCTTGGCCACACTTTTGTCACCCCATACTTTTTCAGTAGAGTATCAATTAGCTTGTTTCAAAAATGAGTTCCTCGATCGCTGATTAATGCTCTCGGTGTGCCAAACTTGGAAAAAATAAAGTTTGTTAGAAAATCCACTATAGTTTTAGCACCGGCATGTCGAGTAGCTTTAGCTTCTACTGATTTAGATACGTAATCTACAGTGAGAATAATGTAAACATTGTTAAATGATGAAACAAACGGTCCTATGAAATCGATGCCCCACACATAAAAAATTTCGCATACATGTATAGGTGTTAGGGGCATCTCATTTTTTCGGCTTAAATTCCCAACTTTTTGACATCTCTCACAAGTTTTGCAAAATAAATAAGTGTCACAATATATGTGTGGCCAAAAATAATCCACACTCAAATACCTTATGTGCGGTGCATTTAGTACCGAAATGCCCTCCACAATAATAAGAATGACAAAAAGAAATGATAGATTGTACCTTATCGGAATAGTGTTTCCATAGGTATGAATCGTCCCAAATATACTATTGAGAGTCTCTTTTGAGTTTGTCCTTTTCAGAACATGATAAGTTGGAAGAAACAATATCTGTACCGAGGTAATTTACCATGTCTGCAAACCATGGGTAAACTGTCTGAGTTGACAGAAGACTTTCATCTGGGAAGTCAACTTTAAGAGGTGTGTCGTCTTTTGAAAAGGGAATTTGACTCAAATGATCAGTTACAAGGTTCTCACTTCCTTTCTTGTCCTTGATCTCGAGATTAATTCTTGTAAAATAAGAATCTATCAAATCAACTTAGGTTTTGCCTCTTTTTTCCCGATCAAATATTTCAACGCTGCATGGTAAAAAAAAACCTTTAGTGCCTAATAAATACGATCTAAATTTTTCCAAAGCAAAAACAATAGCTAATAATTCTTTTTCAGTAGTTGAGAAATTTCTCTGGGCAACATCTAGTGTTTTAGAGGGATAAGATATGACATGAAGTTCCTTCCCAATTCTTTGCCCAATGACAGCTCCTACACTTTGGTCGCTTGCATCACACATGAGCTCGAAAGGGTGTCCCGATTTGGCAACTGTACTATAGAAGCTGAAACAAGCTTTTGTTTGAGAGTGTCAAACGCGTTTTTGCATGCTTGATCAAATTCAAAATCTTTATCTTTTTGCAAGAGATTGTAGAGCGGTCACGAAATCTTAGAAAAGTCCCTAATAAAGTGCCTGTAAAAACCTGCATGACCAAGAAAAGAACAAATTTCCCTCACAGTTGTTAGTTATGGAAGTGAGTTGATAACATCAGTTTTGGCCTTATCGGCCATGATCCCTTCAGCGTAAACAATATGCCCTAAAATAAATCCCTTATCTACCATAAAATGACATTTTTCATAGTTAAGAATTAGATTAAATTCTAGGCATCTCTCCAAAATTTTAACGAGGTTTGGCAGACATTTATTGAAAGAATTTCCATAAACTATAAAATCATCCATAAATACCTCAATTGTTTTCTCGAAAAATTCAGAAAATATACTTACCATACACTTCTGGAATGTGGTTGGCGCATTGTAAAGTCCAAACGGCATCCGTCTGTAGGCGAACATGCCAAAGGGACATGTAAACGTTGTTTTCTCTTGGTCTTTCGATGCCACTGGAATTTGGAAAAAACCAGTTTTCTTGGGGACCACATAAATTGGGCTGACCCAATCACTATTGAAAATTGGATAGATCATCCAGGCATCCAGTAGCTTTTAAACTTTTTTTTTGACAACCTCCATCATTAGTGGATTAAGGCGTCTTTGAGCTTTTATTTTTTGGCATGCGTTTTCTTCTATCGATATTCTATGCATACAAGTTGAGGGACTTAACCCTTTTATGTCGGCAATCATCTATCTGATAGCCCCTTTGTAGTCTCACAAGACTTGAATTAAATTCTCCTATTCTAATCCCAAAATTTTACTGGAAACTATTACTGTTAAAGTGTTTCCATTACCTAAATAGTCATACTTCAAGTGTTTAGGCAATGGCTTAAGCTCTATCTCAAGGGCCTGCAAAATAGAAGGCAAAAGTTAGTTTTAGAAGGAGAAATTTCAAAGTACTTACCTTGGCTTCTAGGGAATTGAAAAGTCTCCAATAGAACAATGGTTTCCCAAATCGGTTCTTTAAAAATCATTATCTCCTCCAACTTATCCATCATATTAAGGTCTAAAATTTTGGAAATTACAGTTTGTAATCCATCCATTTCATGATACTCAAAATAAAATTTCGTTAGTGGTTCAATGATATCAACACTAAAAATGTTTGACACTGTATTGGGTTGGCCCATCACCTCATAAACATTAGATTTTGCCACCTCACCGTCGAATTCCATAGTAAGGGTTCCACTACGAACATTAATCTTTGTACGTGTGGTACTTAGAAATGGTCTCTTGAGTAGAATATCAGAAGCATTTTTTGAGTGGTCATCCTCTATATCGATGATGTAGAAGTCTAAAAGAAAAACTAGTTAATTTACTTTTACGAGGACATCTTCCAGCACCCCTTCTGGATATATGCATGACCTATCTGCTTATTGAATAATCACCCCTGTTTCTTTTAAAGGACCTACATTTAGCATCTTAAAAATTGTAAGACCCTAAACATGGCCTAGACGTTATGGCCGAACCTGGGGATGTCACATGGCAGCGTGTTGAAACTAAGTTGTTACGATAAAACCGTTTTCATTTGTTTACTCTTGTTGACTCCAAAATCACTTACTTATTTACTCAATTGTTTTAAAACACAATTCGTTGCAGAAGCTTTAGAAATCATCTAATTTATGAAAACTGAATTAATTATGTAAATCCGTCCATTTTAGAAAAACCCTTTTGTTTTAGAGAAGACCATTTGTTTGTTGAGTTGTGCAGTTATTAAATCCACGAAAACAGTCTAAAATCCAAAATAAAAGCAAACAGTCCAAAAGTCCAATTTACATAAAAAATCAACCTAGAAAATAATTAAAAAATAAATATCAAAACTAAAATTAAAATAGTTTAAAAATACAAATGGCCACCGTCGAGTCCTCCGCTACGCCTATCCGTCAAGTCCAATTTACGTAAACTAAGTGTGTAATCCTTACAAAAACATACAAACAGTCAATCACAATCAAACAGTTAAATGCAGTATGGGCCTAAGCCCATTTTAATCTCAGTAGCAGTTCGGGTCTTCATCCATTTCAGTTTAGTATCAAATATGTATAAGGGCTTTAGCCCATCACAGTAACAGTAATGCTAATAGTATCAGTGAGCAGAGTCCTACCCCAACCAACCTCTACACACCATCTCCGTCTAACCCTACACTCTATGTGGGGATTAAATCAACCCATCTATCTCTAAACTCTAGGTAGTACCGAATGCGGCACAAAACAGTAATTTGCAGCTGAGCCGCCAGATATTAGGCTTAAGAGCCTTTCAATACACTTCCTCTAATAATATCCACCCACCCCAATGCAATGCAACATATAATGGAATGTCATGCTATCACAGTTCTAACAGATACACATACAGTTCAGTATATATGCTTATATCATGCTCAGTACATAATTCACATAGTCAATTTCACACATATAAGGGTCTAAGTAGTGCTTACCGACCCTACAGAAGGTTCACTGTTGACTTGGGTGACTCGTGCAACCTTAATAGTCATTTCAGTAAAAATAGGCTAGCACGCCTATGTAGCTTGCCCGTGTGGGCGCACACGCTCGTGCGACCTATACGTCCCAAATTTTCCTTGTCTGTGTGATCCCAAAATCTTACATGCCCCTGTGGGCCCATATGGCCTAAATCAGCCTAGCCCGTGTGTCGCACACGGCCTGTCTGGCCATCACACGGCCGTGTCATGCCCGTACGGCCTGGCCTCGTCGAACCTATGCTCGTGTCCATCACACAGCCTACCACACGAGCAACCACACGCCCGTATAGTGTCGACAGTGAGGTTTTTAGCTTTTGTCAAAACCTCGTTTTCTGTGTAATCGAGTATACACCTGGTTTCGATTTGTGCTAAAATGATCACTGAGCACTCCAGAACATAAAATTTGATATTCCAATGCCAAAATCAGTATTAAATCGAAACTTAAACGAAACTAAATCGACATGTTAAACCTGTAACACCCCATACTCGTATCCTACATCGGGACAGAATACGAGGCGTTACCTAACTTAAACTCGTGCTTACGACCATTTTCGAGTCTCCAAGATGTGGACAAATTTAAAACTTCCTCAAGCTTATCAACACATCCTTAGTATGGGCCTATGACGCCCAAAACACACATTGAAAGTCATTTGGGATCAACTCGAGTTCTTTAGCCAACTTTAGAAAAATAACACTTGGCACAAGGGCACGCGCCCGTGTAGGAGGGGCAACACGCCCGTGTGACTAATTCGACATGGTCGTGTTATTGACCCATGTGGCTCACACGGTCTAAGCAATACAGGGACACTCCCATGTCCTTCACCTGTATAGAATTAATTCTAAGTTCACACCTACAAGGGTTTTCACACGGCCTGGCACACGCCCGTGTCCCTGGCCCATGTCCTTCATACGGCCACGACACGCCCGTGTCCTAGCCCGTGTGCAAAAACCTAGACATTTTGTTTCTGACGTCAGCAATTCTTAAGGGTCACACGGCCAAGGCACATGCCTGTGTGCTAAGCCGTGTCCTTCACACGGCTGAGACACACGACTGTGTCACTGCCCGTGTATTTACTACCATGCATACTGACTTAAAAATTTGCGTGCAGGGGACACATGGCTGGACTACACACCCATGGCGTAGACTGTGTGTCACACACAGCCTAGACACACGCCTGTGTGTTTACCCATGTAAACAATATAAGGCTATTTACCAAGCTTCTTCACCACCCTTACTTACACAACCTACACGATAGCAACCAAAACCAATACAAAACTATTTCATGCAACCAAATCAGCCACAATATACAACATTTCATTTGCATAAATCAAAATGAATATTAGCCATCATTTGAGGCTTAATACAAAATGAAGGGGAATCACCCATGCCAACACATTTGGCCAATTTTTCAAAAACTCAAAACATCAAAGTCTAGCCCTATACATGCAATTCTCAAAAACAAATAGTCTAACTATACCGAGTGCTTAGGCTGATAGTGTGATCGTTGCCTCTAACATCAAATAATCCTCGAGCTAGTTAGGCGACACTATAAGAAAAAGGAAATGAGAGGGAGTAAGCATAAAGCTTAGTAAGTTACACATAAATAAATATACAACAATAATTTTACCATTCATCAACATGCTCGTAACACAAAAATAGGCATAAGCATAACTTACTCATCATTATCCATATAAATCTCATAGCATATATCGAGCTCATATCTCATACATTTCAAATAGGTACCTGTACCACTCACAACACAGTTATACCTTACTCAATAGCTTAAATTGTATCTCTCACTGTTGAACCGTTCGAAACTTTACCGGGTATTCGATAAGCCTCAAACATAGAGTAGGGTGCCGATGCCATGTCCCAAACATGGTCTTACACTGGCTATCATTTCGTAGTCGATGCATGTCCCAGACATGTCTTACACTAGCACTCATCTAGATGTCGATGTCATGTCCCAGACATGGTCTTACACTGGCTCTCATAATGTGGTCGATGCATGTCCCAGACATGTCTTACACTAGCCCACAATAACCCATATGTCATGGCATGAATATCCGATTTATTTCTTAGGTTCAAAGGGAACTCTACTATCTCTATTATCATCATACTTTCTCAATCCCATAATCAAGCAATTCATACTATATTAATTCAAATACAATTCAACATATACATTAGCAATGTAGTTGTATTATTTACATACAACTTACCTCGGATCACAAAATGTGGCGACTAGTTGATTTAGTCGATTTGCTTGGCTTTCCCCCGGTCTAAGTTTGGATTTGGTAATTCTGGATCTATAATAGCAAAATATACTTATTTAGTCACTAAATAGAATTAAGCAATCGACAACTCACATTTTTGGTAAAATGACCATTTTGCCTCTAAACTTTGACAAAATGACAATTTTACCCTTAGACCCGAAAATTGATTTTTATCAAATTTCTTCATATCTTAAGCCTAGCCAAACCCCTTTTTATCTTATAGTAACCCCAAATTCCCACTATTTCACACATTTATCATATATTTTACAACTTATGCAAAATAATCCTTTTAGGTGTTTTCATGCTAACACCTTTCACAAAAGTTGTTTATAATACACTCAAGACTCATTTTCTTCCATAAAAACTCAGCAAACATTATAAATCCTTTCATGGAAAAACCCTAAACTCTTAATCATTTTTCAAAATAGTACCCTCATTTGAAAGCTCATGCTTCAAGGGGTCCAAAAATGTAAAAAAAATCATGAAAATCACTTACTTGCAAGAGGAATAAGTTGCTGGAATTTTTGAAGCTCAAAACCCCTAACAATGGTTGAAAAATCGGTGGTAATGAAGAAAGAATGAAATAAAAAGATAATAGCTAGGCTTAGGGCATTATTATACTATACATTATGTCATCAATTTACCTAATGTTGACTTTTCAACATTTTTATCTACCATGGCCGGCCAAGCTAAGATTTAAGGGTCTTTTTGCCCTTTAAAAACCCCCAAATTAAGATTCATAACAATTTAACACCCTTAGTTATCAATTTAAGATTTTTGCACTTTATGCAATTTAATCATTTTTCGCAATTGGTCTCATAAACGTCAAAATTAACTCACCCGACTTTTCATACACTATTATAAACATGTTATGACTCTAAAATAATAATAAAATAATTTTATCAACTTTGAATTTGTGGTCTCGAAACCACTGTTCTGACTAGCCCCAAAATCGGGATGTTACAAAACTCAATATCTTCAAAAACCCTACCTTAAATCGAGTAATAGCGTTTCCACACCACTTCAAAGCCAACCGAAACACTCCAGCCCTTTAACCTTCACCATACGAATCCTAAAAATCACTAATCTAAAATTAAAATAACTGTACTTACTACACATATCGAGACTTACCAAACCCGCGTGAGCATCAACTACGCTGCAAAATAAGAAAGGAAGGAACGAATTCAGAAAAATAAGAAAAAGAGAAGGGGGACGACAGAGGGTTTAGAGAAGGAGAGAAAATCGAAACTTGTTTTTGTTGGGGAGAGGAAAAATGAACAGATTTTTTTGATAATCCCCCTATCATCTCCCCAAATCTTTCCCTACTAACCCACAAAAACTCCACTACTTAGAGTCCCACCACGACACAACTCCTAGCTGAAACTTAGAGTAAAAACATCACCCACGCTCATGTAAGGATTCGAACACAAAACCTCCAGCATATTAACACTCCACTTAATCACCAGACCGCAGGCCCATTCTGATATATTTTTACAAACAATCAAATAAAAGCTTATTGATCAAGGTCAAGGCTTTATTTAGAAAAATACCAAAATTTACCCAAGTCAAGGCTTGAACTTGAGACCTCTCACACACACCCAGAACACTTAACCACTAAAGCAGATACTCGCTTATGTCATAAATTCACAATAACAAAAATAAAAAATTTGGGGCGTTACAATTCCACGCCCTAAAAGAAAATTTCGGCCTCAAAATTTACCTGACCAAAATATATGAGGATACTACTTACGCGTCGCATCCTTAGGTTCCCACGTGGCCTCCTTAGTGCTGTAATTTCGCCACAGAACATTAACCAAAGGAATAGACTTCTTTCGTAGAACTTTGACGTCATGATCCAGAATGTGAACCAACTCCTCCTCAAAGGTCAAATCTAGTCTAACCTCAATCTCCTCCACAGTGACAATATGAGTGGAATCAGAGCGATAACACCTCAACATCATGACGTGGAACACGTCATGGATACGATCCAACTTTGGAGGTAGCTCCAACTGATAAGCAATCGGTCCCACTGGCTTCAGAACACGGTAAGGTTCAATAAACCTAATACTCAACATGCCCTTACGACTAAACCTCAATACCTTCTTCCATGGCGAGACATTGAGAAATACGAAGTCCCTCATAGAATACTCGATCTCAAGCCTCTTCAAATTCGCATAAGATTTCTGCCTGCCAGAAGCCGCTTTCAAATGATCCTAAATCAATCTAACCTTATCCTCATTCTCAGAGACCAACTCAAGACCCAAAACACGTCGCTCGCCCAATTCAGTCCAACATAAAGGAGTGCGACACTTACGACTATATAGGGCCTCATAAGATGCCATCTGGATGCTAGACTAGAAGCTATTATTATAGGTAAACTCAGCTAATGGCAGATAGTCCTCCCAACTGCCTCAAAAATCAATAACATAGCTCCTCAACATATCCTCCAGTATCTGAATCACCCTTCCAGACTGACCATCGGTTTAAGGATGGAACGCAGTACTGAAGTCCAACCTTGAACCCAGAGCCTAATGCAACTTTCTCCAAAATCGAGACATGAAATGAGGATCTTTATCAAAGATGATCGAAATCGGTACCCCACGCAGTCTCACTATCTCAGAGATATAAAGCTTTGCCAACTTCTGTAGAGAATAGTCAGTATGAATCGATATGAAGTTGGCGGACCTGGTCAATCGATCCATGATGACCCATACTGAATCCTTTTTAGTGGATGTTAGGGGCAACCCACTAACGAAGTCCATAATCACTCGCTCCCATTTCCAAAGAGGAATCTTAACTGGCCGCAACAAACCCGAAGGTGATTGATGCTCAGCCTTAACTTGCTGGCACGTCAAACATCTAGCCACGAAATCAGTAACCTCCCATTTCAAACCTGGCCATCAATATAACTCACGAAGGTCTCGGTACATCTTATTTTTGCTAGGATGCACAGTATAAGCGCTACTATGCGCCTCTCTCAGTATAGACTGTCTCAGATCAGTATCATTCGGAACACAGATTCTTCCATGGAAATAGAGTACCCCATCACTATTCAATCCAAAATTCATAGTGCTACCACTCTTAACCTATCGGAATCAAAGACCCAAAGACTAGTCCTTCAACTACTTACCCTTAATCTGCTCAATCCATGTCGGTTTAACCTGAAGTTCGGTTAACAGACTACCATCATCAAAAAAATTAAGGCGAGCAAACATCGCCCTCAGATCAGTCATAGCCCTACGGCTCAAAGCATCGGCCACAACATTGGCCTTGCCAGGATGGTATTCAATGGTGCAGTCGTAGTCCTTAAGTAGCTCGATCCATCTACGCTGCCTAAGATTCAGCTTATTCTGAGTAAGGAGGTACTTGATGCTTTTGTGATCAGTGTAGATGATACACTTCTCACCGTACAGATAATGCCTCCAGATTTTCAATGCAAATACCACGGTGGCTAGCTTCAAATCATGTGTTGAATAGTTTGCCTTATGTGTCTTAAGCTAACGAGACGCATATGCTACCACCTTACCATCCTGCATCAACATACATCCCAAACCGACATGTGATGCATCATTAAAAACCATAAAATCCTTTTCAGATTTAGGCTATATTAGAACAGGAGCCTTAGTCAGTACAGTCTTGAGCTTCTCAAAACTCTCTTGCTGCGCATCAGTCCAGTTAATCGGTACCCCTTTATGTAACAGCTTAGTTAAGGGTGCTGCAATCAACGAGAAGCCTTCCACAAACCGTAGATAATAACCCATCAGTCCCAAAAAACTGCGAATCTCAGACACATTCTTAGGCTACTTCCAATCTAGTACAGCCTCAATCTTTTGAGGATCGACTCGAATCCCCTCAGCGGACACCACATGACCTAGAAATGTTACTTCACGTAACCAGAACTCGCACTTGCTAAACTTAGCATAGAGCTGCTTTTCCCTTAAGGTCTGAAGAACAACTCTAAGGTACTCATCATGCTCATCCTCAGTTCTCGAATAAACCAATATGTCATCAATAAACACCACTACAAACCGATTCAGGTAGGGCTGAAACTTTCAGTTCATTAGATCCATGAAAGCTGCCGGTGTATTAGTCAGTCCAAATAGCATCACCAGGAACTCATAGTGACCATAACGAGTCCTAAATGCCATCTTATGCATATCAACCTCCTTAACCCTCAATTGATTAAACCCAGATCGAAGATCAATCTTAGCGAATACTGAAGCTCCTCGAAACTGGTCAAACAGGTCATCGATCCTCAGTAACGGATACTTGTTCCTAATGGTCAACTTGTTCAGTTGTTGATAGTCGATACACATCCGCATAGATCCATCCTTCTTCTTCACAAACAGTACTGGTACTCCCCACGAAGACATATTAGAGCGGATAAACCCACGATCCAATAACTCATAAATCTGAGCCTTAAGCTCTATAAGCTCCTTCAGTGCCATTCGGTAGGAAGCGATAGACACTGGAGCTGTACCAGGGAAAAGCTCAATCCCAAACTCCACTTCCTGATTCCCGATAGCTCTTCAGGAAAGACGTCTGGAAAATCCCTTCCAGTGTAGATATCCTTTATAGTAGAGTCTCTAGAAGCGGAAACACTTACGTAGGCCAAGTACGCTTCAGATCTCTTGCGAACTAGTTTCTCTGCCATCAGTGCAGAAATCACATTCGACAGATAATCCCGACATTCTTCAATCACAACTACTTCATTATCCTTTTCAGTTCTCAAGACGACCCTTTTAGTCGCATAGTCCAGACTGACATAGTGCTTGACCAACCAGTCCATACCCAGGATCAGGTTGAACTCCCCAAACGGAAGTTCCATTAAGTCAGCCAAAAAAATCGTCCCTTAAACTTCTAACGAAACGTCTCTATACAATTTGCTAACCCAAACAAATTACCCCAATGGACTTAATACCATGACCTCATTGGAAGTACTCTCAATCGATAATCCCAGATTCCCAAAAATAGAGCAGGCAATATAGAAGTGAGTGGATCCTATATCTATCAATGCAGTGTATGGTACATCAAAAATAAAGAACGTACACGTAATGACATTTGTAGCATCTCTATCCTCTTGGCGATGTGCAACATAAACAAGAGTAGCCTACCTCGCCTCAGTCTGTCCATCACCTCTATAAGGTGCTCTCTATCCATGGCCCATACCATTACCACCTCTAGCCTGACCACGGCCTCTCGGCAGCTGCTGTGCTACCCTCTGTGGCTGTGAAATACCAGTACCCTGAGTTTGCATCTGATCGGCCCTCAAAATACACTCCCTAATATAGTGATCCAATGATCCACACCTTAGAAATGCCCCAGTCCTCCTCCAACACTCACCCTGATGGCGTCTACCACAATCAACATATTGCTGCATTCCAGTAATAGCAACAGGAGGCCCAGCTCTAATCGGCCCATTAGATCTAGCCTTTTTTTTAGGCCTCTGTATAGAACATGAAGGCTTCGAATCCTTCTTGTTCCTACCTCTCTCTCTATTGTAATTTTGGTGCTCAGTGCGCTTAACCTCCCCGGGGATCTTTACCTTCTCGACCAAAGCAGAAAAATCTCGCTCCCTTTGTGAAGCTATCAGAACCCTCAAGTTATCCCTGAGGCCATCGTCAAAGCGAACACATCGCATATACTCAATCGCCACCATACCTCGCACATAGCGGCTCAGTCGTAGGAATTCGGCCTCATACTCAGCCACAGCTCGATCTCCCTGAGTAAGGTTCAGAAACTCCATCCTATAGGCATCCATGTAGCTCGCCTCCACATATTTCCCCTGGAAGACAGTCTTAAAGAACTCCCAAGTCAGACGTTCGGGCAAAGTGCCCTCTTTAATAGTAAGCCACCACTGATAAGCTTCATCACGCAACAGTGAGACTGCACCTTTTAATTTCTGCTCGAGGGTGCAATCCAGGTCATCCATGATCCTCTCCGTAGCCTCAATCTAATATTTGGCCACATTAGGGGCGACCATAATAACATCTTTGAAAAGCTCAGCTCTATTGGACCGGAGTCATTTTGTAACTGATCCTCGACCCCCAGATCTAGTATTGGGTCCACCAATATCCTTAGCATAGCCTGGGACAATGCGTCGTCCCCAGCCATACGATCTTGAGACCCAGTCTTAGTAATAGGAGACACTGGCGTCTCACTCGTGTCCAAATTAGGCATGCTGCCAGATGACAATGACTCAACTCGAGCTCGTCTACGGCCTCTTCCATAGCCTCTAGTACCCCGTCAGCAGATACCTCGTGTGCTCATGTCTAGTCAAATTTAATTGTATTATGAATTTTTTGAATGTTACAATTTCAGTATTTATTAACAGATGTTTTATGTAAACAATTTCAGTAATTCAGGGTGGTTTTCATAAATCGCAGTCTCTATCGGTTTGACTACAGTCTCAGTTTACTACAGTTTTATCAGAATATTTACAGGATCGGCACCGGAGACTCGATGTACCACATTCTCAGTCGAATCATTTCAAATCATTTGAAAATCAGTTCTTAAAAACCAAAGTTTAAAACCCAAATCTACAACCGAGTTTTGCAACTAGCTCTAATACCACTAGATGTAACACCTAAACCCGGTTTAGACATTATAGCCGAATCTGGCGATGTCACATGGTAGCGTGTTGAAACTAAGTTGTTACGAAAAAACCATTTTCATTTGTTTACTCTTGTTGACTCTAAAATCGCTTACTTATTTACTCAATTGTTTTAAAACACAATTCGTTGTGAAAGCTTTATAAATCATCTAATTTATGAAAACCAAATTAATTAGGTAAATACGTCCATATTAGAAAAACCCCTTTTTTTTTAGAGAAAACCATTTGTTTGTTGAGTTGTACAGTTATTAAATCCATGAAAACAATCTAAAATCCAAAATAAAAGTAAACAGTCCAAAAGTCCAATTTACATAAAAAAATAACCCAAAAAATAATTAAGAAATAAATATCAAAATTAAAATTAAAACGGTCTAAAAATACATATGGCCACCGTCGAGTCCTTCGCCACACCGATCCGTCAAGTTTGGGGATTACCTGTGCACATTAAACAGAAGGGTTGAGTTTACATAAACTCAGTGTGTAATCCCCACAGAAACATACAAACAGTCAATCACAATCAAACAGTCAATGTAGTCTGGGCCTAAGCCCATTTTAGTCTCAGTAGCAGTTCGAGCCTTAGCCCATTTCAGTTCAGTATCAGATATGCATAAGGGCTTTAGCCCATCACAGTAACAGTAATGCTAACAGTATTAGTGAGCAGAGTCCTACCCAACCAGCCTCTACACACCATCTCCGTCCAACCCTACACTCCATGTGAGGATTAAATCAACTCACGCATCCCTACACTCCAGGTAGTATTGAATGCGGCACAAAACAGTAATTTGCAACTGAGCCGCCAGATATTAGGCTTAAGAGCCTTTCAGTACACTTCCTCCAAATAGTATCAACCCACTCCAATGCAATGCAACATATAATGGAATCTCATGCTATTACAGTTCTAATAGATACACATACAGTTCAGTATATATGCTTATATCATCTCAATACATAATTCACATAGTCAATTTCACACAGATAATGGTCTAAGTAGTGCTTACCGACCCTATAAAAGGTTCACAGTCTACTTGGGTGACCCGTGCAACCTTAACAGTCATTTCAGTAAAAATGGGCTCGCACGCCCATGTGGCCTGCCTGTGTGGGCCCACACACCCAGCCTAAATCAGTCTAGCCTATGTGTCGCAGACGGCCTGCCTGACCATCACACGGTCGTGTCATACGCGCATGATCTGGCCTCGTTGAACACACGCCCGTGTCCATTACACGGCCTACCACAGGGGCGAACACACGCCTATGTGGCATCGACAGTGAGGTTTTTGGCTTTTTTTGAAATCTCGTTTTCTATGCAATCGAGTACACACCTGGTTTTGATTGATGCTAAAAATATCATTGAGCACTCTAGAACCTAAAATTGATATTCCAACGCCCAAAATCAGTGTTAAAATGAAACTTAAACGAAACTAAATCGAGATGTTAAACCCAATACCTTCAAAAACCCTAGCTTAAATCGAGTAACAGCGTTTCCACTCCACTTCAACACCGACCGAAACACTCCAGCCCTTTAACCTTCACCATAACAAACGAATCCCAAAAATCACTAATCCAAAATCAAAATAACTGTACTTACTACACATACCGAGACTTACCAAACCCGCATGAGCACCAACTATGTTGCAAAACAAGAAAAGAAGGAACAAATTCAGAAAAAAAGAAGAAAAAGAGAATAGGGGGATGGAAGAGGGTTTGGAGAATAAGAGAAAACCAAAACTTGTTTTTGTTAGGGAGAGGAAAAATGAACAGATTTTTTTGATAATCCCTCTATCATCTCCCCAAATCTCTCCCTACTAACCCACACAAACTTCACTACTCAAAGTCCCACCATGACACAACTCATAGCTAAAAATTAGAGCAAAAGCGTTACCCACAGTCATGCAGAGATTCGAACACAAGACCTCTAACATATTAACACTCTCCTTAACCACCAGACCGACAGGGCCATTCTCATATATTTTTACAAACAATTAAATAAAAGCCTATTGATCAACGTTAAGGCTTTATTTAAAAAAATACCAAAATTTACCCAAGTCAAGGCTTGAACTTAGGACCTCACACACACACCCAAAACACTTAACCATTAAAGCAGATACTCATTTGTGTCATAAATTCACAATAACAAAAATAAAAAATTTGGGGCGTTACAAAAATAGATAAATGCATTACATTAATAGATGCTCCTAAATCACATATGGCTTTCTTTATGCCAATATTACCTATTTTGCAGGATATAGAAAACATACAATGGTCCTTACACTTAGGCGGGATTTTCCTTTGTAGCACTATAGAAACATTTTCTCCCACATTCACCTATTCGTTTCCTTGGTTTTTTTTTTTTTTTGCTGATGCATAATTTTTTTCAAAAATTTTACATAGCGTGGAACCTGTTTAATTGTATCAAGTAAAGGAATATTAATTTCTATCTTTCGAAATGTATCAAGGATTTCTTTTTCCTCTCATTCCTTTTTAACTTGAGCAAGCCTTCCAGGGTATATGGGAGGTACAATAAATGGTTTATGAGGCATATGCTCAGTAAGAGCTACTGGTTCGGCTTCCTATTCAACATCATGGTCACGACTCATGCCTGACACTAGTTTTGACTCTTTTCCATCCTTTACGATTACAACACTTGTATTTGGACATGGGTTCGGCTCGGTTTGAGATGGCAATTTTCCTTAGTTCTCCAAACGACTAACTGTAAGAGCTAACTTACTTATTTGTTGATCCATTTCTTGAAGATGTGTTTTAGTCTTTTCTTGGAACTTTATAGTGCTAACGGCTAGCATTTCTACTATGGTTTTGAGAGATGACTTTGGAGGTTAATATTGTTGAGGGAGGTGGCCTTGGTTGATATGGTTGATTGAATCGAGGGTTCGACCCATAACTTAGATTTGAGTGGTCCCTCCACCTTGTATTGTACATGTTCGAATATGGATCATAGCGCCTTTGAGGTGGCCTTAGGAAGTTCCTAATGGAATCTACTTGTGCAGTTGTGTCCTTAAGTAAAATCAGGCACGAGTCGGTAGGATGATCAGGCTTAGCACAAATCCCACACAACCGAGCTAGGTTCATCTGTCCTGCAAGCATATTTTTAACCACATAAGTAAGTTCATCAATCTTATTTACTATGGAAGGAGTATTTAGCTCATGAACCCTTCTTGTAGGTTCTATAAGTGGTTGATACTGTTGAGAATTTGTAGTCATAGTCGAAATTAAATCCCTAGCTTTTTGGGGAATCATGTTCACAAGAGCCCCTTCACTAGCGGCATCAATCATCTTCATTTCCATTGGGAGTAACCCATGGTAGAAATATTGTAAGAGCAGCTGTTTAGACAGGCCATGTTGTGGACAACTTGCATACAACTTCTTGTATCGCTCCCAATATTCATAGAGTGATTCTGCTTCTTTTCGCTGTATTCCGACTATACTCCTTTTTAATTCGGCTGCTCGAGCTACTAGAAAAAACTTGTCAAGAAACAATCGAGACATATCAGTCCAAGTATTAACAGATCCCAAAGGTAAATAAAACAGCCATTCTCTAGCAAAGTCAGCTAATGAAAAAAGAAAAGCTCGTAGTTTTGTTTGATCCTCAGTTACTCCTTCTGGTTTTACGCTGATACAAACCATGTGGAACTCTTTCAGATGAGTATGGGGGTTCTCATTTTTCAAACAGCGGAATGTAGGCAATAAATTTATTAATCCCGACTTTAACTCGAACAGTGTTTCGCCTGTCGGATAAGTTATGCATAATGATTGTTATTCATATGGTGCAGCTGCAAGTTGGCGTATAGTTTGACCTGTCATGTCGTCTGAATATTCGAATGAGTAAATATCTTTGGTGTAAGATCATTCTTTAAAGTCGGGTTGTGGTTGTTTACCGTGCCAAATAACTTCTATTCGAAGTGTTCGAACCAACTTTTCTATTTCTGGTTCAAATGTTAGAGTTTCCAATTTTGATCTGGTCATAAAGAAAACAAACAAAAATTAGAAATTTTTACCAATCCCCAGCAACGGCGCCAAAATTTAATGGGCGTCAAAACCACCAAATATAAATTCCTACGACAAAATAACAGTAAATTGAAACATAAAGTAGTATAGTCAAATCCACAGGGACTGCTTATCTAATTTCGCCTTTTCGCGTGACCAGAATTGTTGTCGCGGTAATAGTCATGCCCACGACCAGTGCATTGCAATGCTAGAAAATAAAAAATGAGGGTTTAAAATTGATTGAGATAATAAAATAAGGAAATACGAAAAATAAAATAAATTGAAAATATATTTGAAAATACAAAAAATAAATTTAAGAAAATATAATAAATGGATAAATAAAATATTTTTAAGCTTAGCCTTAGCCTCGGTGTACTCCAATCTTGAATCGGTCCTTGAAACATATTTTCCCTTCCAAGCGATAAGTTGATTATAGCAATAGAGGATCCCTCAAACTGGCAACTCTTCCTCTTGTAGTCGATCCCAGTATCACCTGTAAATAGACCCTTGCCGAATTTCCAACCACGTGGCACGTACCCATAATTTAAGACTTCGACAGCTTTATGATCTAAAAAGCTCAACTCGAATTAACGGCCTCAACCGTGTGGGTCGTTTAAATCCGATCACTATCTCCCTTGACGGAATCCAACTAACTTTTTCTAATTGAACACGTCAATTTGTTTGTAGGATTTTGAATACAACATCGCCGACTCAACTTCCCAACTGTATGTCAAACGATTTGAACCTAATGTGTACTTTTTGAATTGAAACTGAATCAACTTTGTGGGACGAATTTGTACTGTCCCATATACCGAAGAGATAGCGAATACCGAATTGAGAGGTTTTTTGAGCGGGTTCGTATCTCACGATTGTTTTGTTGGAGCAATTTCCGGGCTAAAGCTAAAAAAAGTTTAATTAATTATAGAAAGAATCATACTTGAAAATAAATGGTTTAAATGGAATTTTGGAAAGTAGAAAGGGAAAAGACCTTGGAAGAAAATTAAACCAAAAGGTTGAAAACAAATGGGAAAAAAAAAGAATGAAACAGAAATTGAGTATGGCGCATGAATGGGAAAAAATAAATAATATTATTAAATGCTAAAGGTAAAAGTGTATTGAACTAGGTATTTACACATATTTTTAGTGCTAAAAATTAGCTAGATTTTTCCTAAATATTATTACTAAATAATTCTAAATATTATCACTAAATAATTCAAAAATAAAAAATTAAATTTAAACTAGAGATTAAATTTAAACTAATTAAAGAGTTGTAACAATATCAAAAACCCTTCAATCTTTATCTAGTCATCTTTGTATCTTCAATCTTTCAATCAAGCCTTTCTCTTTACTTTTTGTTCCAATTTAGCCCCCTTTTTTTAAGATTTTAAATTCTACATACCAACTTCATTCCTGATAAGAAAATTTTAAATTTAATAGTATTTTATCTGATAATTAGCCAAAAATAAATACATTAAAAATAAGAATTTATCTTGCTATCATTTTGATATACCAACATTTAGAGAACATATTATTTAAGTCAAGTATCACACGAAAATATTGATGTAAAAATAAATTACATTTATTTATACATAATCTTGTGTTCATATAAAAATTATTGATTTTATTCAACAAAAATGTAACGTATAATAATATATTGAAAATAAAATAATTATAAATGCATCAATATTGTAAAAGTAAATATAAATTTTTTTTAAATTAACTAATGAATTAAATATAATTACATGTATTTTTTTTAAAGTAAGTAACATGTATGGTTAATATTGTGTTAGCTCATATTATTATAATTATTAAAAATTATATAATTTCTATTTTATATTTTATATTTAACACAAATAAATTTTAATTTTAATTTGGAAAAAAAATTAATCTCACAATCAGTTTTTATATAAATATAGTCTAATACTTTTTATTATACAATGAAGATACTAGAAAAATTAACACAGCATATGAATTTTTTTTTATTCCAAACCTGTACCTATATTTTTATAAGGAATTCTCTTTTAATTATTTTTTTAATATAGTGAACAGGTATATGTGATAGATTATTATCATGACAAATGAGAATTTATAAGTTGCACCATATAGGAATTCTTTTTATTTAATTTTTATAACACAACTCAACATTTTTATGTGATATAATTTAAATTTTATATTATTTTATTTTATTTTAAAATTTGATCATATATATAAAAGATAAATAAAATATATTTTTAAATTTGATAATTTATTTAACTTTAGATAATTTAAAACATATATAAACCAAGTTAAATAAGAAATCCTATATATATTTATCAATGTTTTTAGATAATATGCTATGAGTATTTTTGTAATGACTCAATTTTAGGCGGTGTCAGAAAATGCGATTTCAAAATTTAATTCTATAAATCAAGTCAATAAAATCATAAATAGAAGGATTTATAAAGTTGGTATAAAAATATATTAATAGTAGATTGAATAATTAAATTGAGAAAATCGTTAATTAAGTACAATAAAATTTTAATTGTTATTGAATTTTAATTTGGAAAATGTATAAGGACCCAATTAGCAACTATGCAAAGGGGCTAAATGGTTATTAAACCATTGTTATTATATGATAGTGGAAGTTAATGATAACATCCACTTAATTTCATTAATAAAGGTTAGTTATTAAAGTAAGTATGCTTAATTTCATTTTTTAATGTTATTTATTCTTACTATATCATTATTACATACGGATGCACTAAAGAAGAAAATTGAAGAACTTGATGGCTACGCAAGAAAAGCAAATTAATGTAGAATGCCATGAGCTAATATCAACATACATGAAAGATTTAGTACCATTTTGGAAGAAAAAGAAAATAGGAGTATAGCTATTCAAAAGAGTTGTATGAGATATTATTTAAAAAATAAGTAATATTTACATTTAATGTAGGTCTTTTTTTATCTTTGATTGATTTATTCAATTACTTCATATTCTTTTATTGCATTAATAATAAATAAATAAAAATACAATTTACAAATCACCTTTAATTAATAAAAATTTCAATAAATAAATAATTAATTACTTTTAACTCTTTACATTATTGGATATACACAATCTATTATCTCCTCAATTATATATATACACTATTAATAAAATATCTAACTAAGTTGGTGTCACTAGTTAACCACTATCAACTCGATAAGAAAATGACTAATATACCCTTTTATTAAATGACTATTGTTATTATTTTGATGGTCTTTTTGTCTTTTCATATTTTTATATAGTTTTTAATTAAAATAACTAAAATTAATATGTCTAAGAATTGAACCGTGTTTAGTACATTTATAAACAAACTCTTTACCACTATACCAATAATAATTCTTGAGTGAACTTTAAAAAAATTAACTATTAATATAAAATGTTTTCTCTCATCAATTTTGTGCGTATAAATAATGTCACTCATTGTGTTGATGTCACAACTCAACTCAATATTTAATTTTTAAAAAATAAAATTTTAATATTGAATTTTCTTTTCATTGACTTGATAACTTTTTGGCGTGTTAGACAAAAATGACAATACTATGATAAACAATTGGAGTGCATTTAACATTCTTAATATGATGTATTTACCTATTTTAATTTTCTTTTACTAACAAGTTAAACTATTTTTTTATTTTCATTTCATACATATTGCATATGTGTTGTTGTTGTTATTATTATTATTAGTTTCGAACCTTTCGTTTCACTATTCATTGTATGTTGTTTTTAAACACACATCTGTGTTCTAAATATGTGGTTGCCACACGCATACGCATGTGATAGGATTTCTAGTATTTATTAAGTGTTTTACTGAGTTGGTGTCATCCTCAACCAAGTCGCCATGTAACACCACAAACCTGGCCTAGATGTTATGGTCGAATCTGGTGATGTCACATGGAATGGAATTCGAAACCTAGCTTGTCGAGTTAAAAACCATTCCAGTTAATTAGCCTTTATTTTAATTTCGAAGTAAAAACGCATGTTTTTCGAAATGTCTAAATTCATATTTTTTTTTAGTTTTTTTTAGCGGAAGCTTTGAAACACTTATTTTAGAAAAACCTATTTAATCATAAGGAAAATCGTGTTTTATCATGCCTTACAGTAGTAAATCATAAAATAGTTTGAGGAACCGAAAATTTAAAGCCAGGCAGTCTAAAGTCCATAAATTACATCAAAACCCCAAATAAGTAATAAAACTTGAAAATTTACCAAAAAAAAAGTCTAAAATTTACGTGTGGCCATTGTCGAGTCCTCCGCTGCACTAATTCCTCAGGTTTGGGGATTACCTGTACAGATTAAACAGAAAGGGCGAGTTTTCGCAAACTCAATGTGTAATCCCCACAGAAAACATGCATACAGAAACGCATCAGAATACAGTCATTTACAGTTCGGGCCCAAGCCCATTACAAAATCAATTTGGCCTTAGCCCATTCAGATACAACCGCAGAATTATATTAGGGCCTTGGCCTATATCAGACACATAATGCAGATACAGTAAATCAGAATCCTACCCACCAGCCTCTACACACAATCTCCATCCAGCCCTACAAACCATGTGGGGATTAAATCAACCCACCCATCCCTACACACCATGCTTTACCAAAATGCAGCACATAATCAGAAATTTGTAACTGACCTACCAGGTAACAGGCTTAAGAGCCTTTCAGATAATTCCTCCAACATCATCAACCCACCCCGATGCAATGCACATACCATAAATGACATGCAAATATGCAAATAACAGAACATACATTCAATTCAGTACAGATATCAGGCTCAGTCAAACACCATACAATCAGATCATATAATTAGGGGTCTAAGTAAAGCTTACCGACCCTACAATAGGTCCACAGTCAACTAGGGTGACCTGTGTAACCTTATAGAATATTTCAGAAAAATAGGCTCACACGCCCATGTGTCCTACTCGTGTGGGCCCACACGCCCGTGCGGCTCATACGACCCAAACTGGCCTTGGTCGTGTAAATCACACGGCCATATGGTGTTGACAGAATAGTTTTTGGCTTTCGTCGAAACCTCATTTTCTATGTTTTCAGGTACACACCTGGTTTCGATTGATGCTAAAACAATCCTCGAGCACTTCAAAACCTATAGTTGAACAAATAACACTAATTTAACCGATTACAATGTGATCTAGAATAAACTTGAATCGGAATTTTTACCTAAAAGATGATCGATCCTTACCTTCAGACGACGAACAGCAGTTTCCACACAACTAACACTTCGAGGGGTAAGTACAAGCCCCTGAATCCTCCCCTAATTGGCACAGATAAAACACTTCAGAGGAAAGTTAACAAACGAAACAAACCTCTTAATTAATACTTACCGTGGAACTAGAAAGTAGAAATTGGGAGGTAAGATTTCGACATAACCTCCATGTAGAGAAAACAAAAGGGAAGAGAGAACAAATTCAGAAAAATGAGAAAGGTGAAACAGCGCCAGAAATTTAGGAAGAATAGGAAAAACCAAAATTTTCAGAAAGGAAATATAAGGAAAAATAATCTGATAATTTCCTCCTATCCCAATCCCCCTTAATTCTCTCTATCAAACTCCACTACCTAGAAACCAACCTCAACACAACTCTTTATTCTGGAGCCGAACAAAAATATTACCTACGCAAGTATTCAAACTCCTAACCCTTAGCTTACTAGTACTCCCCTTAACCACCGAACCAGCAAGCCCATTCTATTAATTATTTACCAATAATTAAACTTTAGCCTACTTAGTAAGGTTAAGGCTTTATTTAGAAAAATTCTAAAAATTTGCTAAAGACATGACTTGAACCTAGGACCTCACACACATACCCATAAAGCTTAACTACTGAAGCAGATATAGATTTATGTCAACTAATAGCAAAAGCCAAAACATAAAATTTGGGCCGTTACAACTCTACCCCCTAAAAGAAAATTTCGGCCTCGAAATCTACCTGATCAGAACAAATGAGGATACTGTTGACACATCGCATCCTCAGGCTCTCACGTAGCCTCCTCAGTGCTATGATTCCGCCACAGCACATTCACTAAGGGAATGGATTTCCTCTTCAGAACCTTAACATTGCGATCTAAAATCTGAAGCAGCTCCTCCTCAAAGGTCAAATCTGGCCGCACCTCAATTTCCTCAACTGGAGCAATATGTGTGGGATCAGAGCAGTAGCGTCTCAACATAGAAATGTGAAATACATCATGAATGCGATCTAATTCTGAAGGTAGCTCTAACTGATAAGTGACAGGTCCCACACGTCTCAAAATTCGGTAAGGCCCAATAAATCTAGGGCTCAACTTACCCTTACGGTCAAACCTCAGAACCTTCTTCCATGGCGATACCTTGAGAAACACGAAGTCCCCCACAGAGTACTCGATCTCACGTATCTTCAGATCAACATAAGACTTCTGCCTGTCAGAAGCTTCCTTCAGTCAATCCCTAATTAGTCAAACATTATCTTCAGTCTCGGAAACCAACTCAGGACCTAGAACACGTCGCTCGCCCAACTCAGTCTAACATAAAGGAGTGCAACACTTACAACCATACAAAGCCTCGTAAGGTGCCATCTGGATGCTAGACTGAAAACTGTTATTATAGGCAAACTCTGCCAACGGCAAGTACTCCTCCCAACTGCCTCGAAAATCAATCACACAGCTCCTCAACATATCTTTCAGTATCTGAATCACCCTCTCAGATTGGCCATCTGTCCGAGGATGGAAAGCGGTACTGAAATCTAACCTTGAACTTAGAGCTTAATGTAGCTTTTTCCAGAACCAAGACGTGAAGTGAGGATCCCTATAAAAATGATCGAGACAGGTACCCCATACAATCTCACTATTTCCGATCGTAGAGCTTAGCCAATTTATGAAGAGAAAAGTCTATCCTAACCAGGATGAAGTGAGCAGAATTGGTCAATCGATCCACGATAACCCAGACAGAATCTTTTTTAGTGGGTGTTAAAGGCAACCCACTTATAAAGTCCATCATTACTCGCTCCCATTTCTACAACAGAATCTTAACCGACTGCAGAAAACCCGAAGGTAGCTGATGCTCAGCCTTAACCTGCTGGCAAGTCAAGCAGTGAGCAACGAAGTTAGTAACATCACGCTTCAACCCTGGCCACCAGTATAACTCCCGAAAATCCCGGTACATCTTATTCCAGTCGGGATGCATAATATAGGGACTACTATGCACTTCCCTAATAATCGATTGTCTTAAATCCTCATCATTCGGTACACAAATTCAACCGCGAAAACAAAGTACCCCATTACTGTTTATCCCAAAATCAGTGGTGTCAACATTTTCAACCTGACGAAAACGCAACTCAAGAGACTTATCCCCCATTTGTTTACCTTTGATCTACTTGATTTATGTCTATTTCACTTGAAGTTCAGGCAACAAACTCCTATTGTCAAATAGGCTAAGTCGAGTGAACATCACTCTCAAATCGATCATAGCCCTACGGCTCAATGCATCAGCCACCATATTGGCCTTGCTGGGATGGTACTCAATGGTACAAATGGTACAATCATAATCCTTAAGTAGCTCAACCCATCTTTGCTACCTAAGATTCAACTTCTTCAGAGTGACGAGATACTTGATGCTCTTATAATCAGTGTAAATAATAAACTTCTCATCGTACAGATAGTGCCTCTAGATTTTCAAGGCAAAAACTACGGCGGCCAATTACAAATCATGTGTCGGATAGTTTGCTTTATGAGTTTTAAGCTGACGAGATGCATATGTCACCACATTCCCATCCTGCATCAACATACAACCTAAACTGACATATGATGCATCACTGTATATCACAAAGTCTTTACCAGACTCAGGCTGTATTAGAACAGGAGCCTAAGTCAGAACAGCCTTGAGCTTCTCGAAGCTCTCTTGCTGTGCATCAATCCACACAAAAGGAACTCTCTTACGTAGAAGCTTAGTCAGCGGAGCTGCAATCAAGGAGAACTCTTCTACAAAGCGCCGACAATAACCCGCCAACCCTAGAAAGTTGCGAATCTCAGACACATTCTTCAACCGTTTCCAATCTAACACCGCCATAATCTTACAAGGATCGACTTGTATCTCCTTAGCAGAAACTACATGTCCCAAAAAGGTTACTTCTCGAAACCAGAACTCACACTTGCTGAACTTCGCATACAGCTGTTTCTCACGAAGAGTCTGTAGTACCACTCTAAGATATTCATCGTGCTCGTTTTTAGTCTTATAATACACCAAGATATCATCAATGAACTTTACCACAAACTGATCCAGATAGGGTTTGAATACTCGATTCATCAAATCCATAAATGCCACTAGTGCATTAGTTAAAATAAAGGGCATCACTAAGAACTTGTAGTGACCATAACGAGTCCTATATATCGTCTTATACACATTAACATCCTTAACCCTCAATTAATGATAACCTGAACGTAGATCAATCTTGGAAAACATCGAAGCCCCTATGAACTGGTCAAACAGATCATCAATTCTCGGAAGTGGATACTTATTCTTGATCGCCAGATTATTTAACTGCCAATAATCGATACACATCTGCATGGATCTATCATTTTTCATGAAAAACAGTACCAGTGCTCCCTATGGAAGCACACTTGGATGGATAAACCCACGATCTAACAGCTCCTAAATCTGAGCCTTAAGCTCCGTAAACTCCTTCGGTGCCATTCGGTAGGGAGTGATAGACAACGGAACTGTACCCGGTAAAAGTTTAATCCCAAATTCCACCTCTCTCTCAGAAGTAAACCCGGTAGTTCCTCAAGAAAAATATCCGAAAAATCCCTGATAGTTCTGATATCCTTTACAGACTAATCCTAAAAATCAGAAACACTTACATAGGTCAAATATGCCTCACATTCCTTCCGGACCAACTTTTCTGCAACCAATGCAGAAATCACATTAGTTAGAAAATCCTAACATTCCCCAATCACAACTACCTCGTCGTCCTCCTCGGTTCTCAAAACGACCTTCTTAGTCATACAGTCCAGACTTACTTTGTGCTTAACCAACCAGTCCATTTCCAGAATTAAATCAAACTCCCCGAACGGAAACTCTATCAGATCAGCCAAAAATACTGTCCCTTGGACCTCTAACGGAACGTCTCTATATAATTTGCTGACTCGGATAGATTACCTCAAAGGACTCACAATAGTCACCTCACTATAAGTACTTTAATTGGAGTCCCCAAAGTTTCAGACATAGTACTTGTTATGTAAGAGTGTGTAGAGCCTATGTTTATCAGTGCAAGATAAGGTGCATTATAAATTAAAAACGTATCCGTAATGACGTCTGGAGCATATCGATCCTCTCGGCGACGAACAGCATAGACAAGAGTAGGCTGCCTCGCCTCTGCATGTCCAGCACCTCTACCCGGTGCTCTCTCTCTACGGCCCATGCCGATACCACCCTAGCTTGACTTCGACCCCTAGGTGGTTACTGAACTACCCTCGGCGATTGTGCAGTACCAGAACCCGAAGCTTGCATCTGATCGGCCCTCAACGGACACTCTTGAACACGGTGCTTAGTAGACCCAGTCCTCAAACATGCCCTAGTCGTCCTCCAACATTCGCCTGGATGACGTCTACCACAATGCTCACAAGGCAAGATCCAGTAGGTACAACAGGAGGCTCAACTCTAACTGGCCCATCAGATCTGGCCTTTTTCTTAAGCCTCATCATAGAACTTGAGGGCTCCGAATCCCTCTTGTTATTACCCCTCTCTATCTCTATTTTGGCGCTCAGTGCGCTTCACCTCCTCTGCGATCTTTGCCTTCTCTACTAAAACTGAGAACTCATTCTCCCTCTGTGGAGCAATCAAAACCATCAGATTATCCCTAAGGCCGTCTTCAAACCGGACACACCTTTCATATTCAATCGCCACCATACCTCACGCATAGCGGCTCAACCTTAGAAACTCAGCCTCATATTCGGCCACTGAACGGTTTGCTTGCATGAAATTTAGAAACTCACGTCTCCTAACGTCAATATAGCTTACCCCCATATATTTACCTTGGAAAGCAAACTTATAGAAATCCCATGTCAGTCGTTCGGGCTGAGTGCCCTCCTTAACGGTCAGCCACCATTGGTATGCTTCATCGCGAAGCAAGGAAACAACCCCTTTCAATTTCTGCTCAGGGGTAAAGTCCAGATCATCCATGATTCTTTCCGTGGCCTCCATCCAATACTTGGCCACGTTAGGGGCGACTCCAGTGACACCCCTAAATAGCTTAGCCCCATTGGACCCCGGCCCTCAGATCCAATATTGGGCCCAATAACCCTCTCCAATATCTTAAGCATAGCTTGGGACAATGCATCATCCTCTGCCATATAATCATGAGACGCAGTCTCAGCAGTAGGTGAAACCGGTGTCTCGCTCATATCTAGATTAAGCAGGTTGCCAGAAGATGAGGACTCAGCTCGAGCCCTTCTACGGCCCCTACCACGGCCTTTAGTAACCCGTCCATGGATACCTCGTGTACTTATATCTAATTGAATTATTTGTATTAAGAGTTTTATGAATTAGTTACAATGCAATAATTATTAGCAGATGTTTTATGTAAGCAGTTTCAATAGTTCAGAGTGATTTTCGTAATTCGCAATCTCAGTATACACTACCTAAAGTGTTTTCAGACTAGTTTATATCAATGTTTTTACAATAAACTATTAGTAGTTTCTAATCAATTTATCAGAGTATAAAAAACTTACAAGATCGGCGCCGGAGATTCGGTGTACCACATACTCAGTCAAATATATTTCAAACCATTTTAAAATCATTTCTTTAAACCAAGATTTTAAACCTAAATCTACAGCTGAGTTTTACAACCTGACTCTGATACCACTAAATATAATACTCCAAACCTGGCCTAGACGTTATGGCTAAATCTGGTGATGTCACATGGAATGGAATTTAAAAACTAGCTTGTCGAGTTAAAAATCGTTCCAATTAATTAGCCTTTATTTTAATTTTGAAGTAAAAACGCATGTTTTTCAAAATGTCTAAATTTTTTTTTTAATTTTTTTTAGTGGGAGCTTTGAAACACTTATTTTAAAAAAACCCATTTGATCATAGGGAAAACTGTGTTTTATCATTCCTTGTAGTAGTAAATCGTAAAACAGTTTGAGAAACCAAAAATTTAAAGCCAGGCAGTCCAAAATCCATAAATTACATCAAAACCCCAAGTAAGTAATAAAACCTAAAATTTTTTGAAAAATAGTCTAAAATTTACGTGTGGCCACCGTCGAGTCCTCTGCTGCACTAATTCCTTAGGTCTAGGGATTACCTGTACAGATTAAACAAAAAGGGTGAGTTTTCGCAAACTCAGTGTGTAATCCCCACAGAAAACATGCATACAGAAACACATCAGAATACAGTCATTTACAGTCCGGGCCCGAACCCATTATAGAATCAATTTGGCCTTAACTCATTCAGATACAATCTCAGAATTATATTAGGGCCTTGGCCCATATCAGACACAGAATGCAGATACAGTATATCAGAATCCTACCCACTAGCCTCTACACACTATCTTCGTCCAGCCCTGCACACCATGTGGGGATTAAATCAACCCACTCATCCTTACACACCATGATGTACTGAAATACGACACATAGTCAGAAATTTACAGCTAAGCTGCCAGATAACAGGCTTAAGAGCCTTTCAGATACTTCTTCCAACATCATCAACCCATCCCGATGCAATGCACATGCCATAAATGACATGTAAATATGAAAATAACAGAACATACATTCAGTTTAATACAGATATCAGGCTCAATCAGACACCATACAATTAGATCACATAATTAGGGGTCTAAGTAAAGCTTACCGACTCTACAGTAGGTCCACAGTCAACTAGGGCGACCTGTGCAACTTTACAGAATATTTCAGAAAATGGGCTCACATGCCCATGTGGCCTGTCCGTATAGGCTCATACGCCCGTGTGGCTCACACGACCCAAATTGGTCTTGGTCGTGTGGATCACATTGCTTGGCCCAGAATCCCACACGCCCGTGTGAGTCCGCACGCCAATGCATGCGGCCCACACGCCCACACAGCCCAAATCGGTCTAGCCTGTGTGTGACACAATGCCTACCTGGCCATCACACGGCCGTGTCTGGTGCGCACGACCTGGTCTCGTCGATCAAACGCCCGTGTTAGGGAACACGGCCTACCACACGGCCTACCATATGGCCGTGTGGCGTCGATAGAATAGTTTTTAGCTTTTGCTGAAACCTCATTTTTTTTGTGTTTTTGGGTACACACCTAATTTCGATTGATGTTAAAACAATCCCCGAGCACTCCAAAACCTATAGTTGAACAAATAACACTAATTTAACCGATTATCATGCGATCTAGAATCAACTCGAATAGGGGTTTTTACCCAAAAGAAGACAAATCCTTACCTTTAGACGACGGACAATAGTTTCCACACAACTAACACTCCGAGGGGTAAGTACGAGCCCTTGAATCCTCCCCTAATTGGCACAGACAAAACACTTCAAAGGAAAGTTAATAAACGAAATAGACCTCTTAATTAATACTTACCGTAGAATTAGAAAATCGGAATTGGGAGGCAAGATTTCGATAGAACCTCCACGTAGAGAAAACAAAACGGAAGAGAGAACAAATTCAGAATAAGAAGAAAAGTGAAACGGCGCCAAAAATTTGAGAAGAATAGGGGAAAACCGGAATTTTCAAAAAGGAAACAGAAGGAAAAATAATCTGATAACTTCCCCCTATTCCAACCCCTCTTAATTCTCTCCATTAAACTCTACTACCTAGAAACCAACCTCAGCACAACTCTTTATCCTGGAGCCGAACAAAAATATTGCCCATGCAAGGATTCAAACTCCTAACCCTTAGCTTACTAGCACTCCCCTTAACCACCAAACCAACATGCCCATTCTGTTAATTATTTACCAATAATTAAACTTAAGCCTACTAAGTAAGGTTAAGGCTTTATTTAGAAAAATTCTAAAAATTTGCCAAAGACATGGCTTAAACCTGGGACCTCACACACACACCCAAAACACCTAACCACTAAAGCAGATACAAATTTGTGTCAACTAATAGCAAAAGCTGAAACATAAAATTTGGGGCGTTACACACCAACTCGGTTAGGAAATTATGAAAATGTCTTTTTGTAATTAAAATAAGTTATATTATTTGAAGGTATTTTAGGCTTTTCATTTTAACAAAAACCAATTAAAATATGTATATAGTGAATTTTGAACATGCACCAATTGAATTAGTAAAATATTAAATTTACCATTCAACCAAAATTTTATTTGATATATTATATATGTTTTTTATTTTAATATGCAAAAGCTATTATCTTCATTAGTTGTATATATTAATAATGTTATTAATTGAGTTGGTGTAGCAAGTTAACTCGATACTAACTCACAATTGTTGACAAAACCATTATAAATAATTATAGTGCATTTAATTTGTTATCTAATGTATTTATATGTTCAATTTTTGTTTTACTCATAATTTAATCTATTTTTTATTTTAATATCGTACATATTTTATGTGTTATTATGATCAATTAGTTTCAAACCATCATTTCAGTATTTATTAGATATTATTTTTAGACACACATTTATATTCTAAATTCGTGATTTCCACACGCATACACGTGTAATAAAATTTTTAGTATATATATTATTGACATTTATGTTCAATTATTATAATAGGGATTATAATCAACCTTTGGATGATTAGTAATGTTATAGTTAACTCTAATTTCTCATAAAATGACAAGTAGTTATGTCATATAAGCAAAAAAAAATATATGGGTAATTAAGACTTATTATGTAACCTGCAATTTACCTTAAAGTTTTAATCACTTTGGTAACTAATAAAGTTTTAATCACTTATTCTTTAGAAATAAGGTTATGATGAGGTCATTATTCAATCTGACAATTTTGAGAACGTGATTTTTATTAATGAAAGCAAATTTGGTGATCCAAAAAATTCTCTAATAAAGAGGATTCAACAAATTCTAGCTTTTGAAGAGAATTAGTCCTTGAATTATGCTCTTAGAGAAACTAATTGGGTAGCTGATGCTTTGGCGAAAATGGCTCTGGCAAATGCTGAATCTTTGAATATATTCGAGGCTCTTCCTTTGGAAATTAAAGAGATGTTGATGGATGATAATTCTTTTGATAACTTGTCTATGATCTTTTTTATGTAATTTTTCTTTGTTTATTATATATATAAAAAAAAAAGAAGTTTTCAAATTACACAATAATATATCATTATTGAATTTATGCACTTGAAAAGCCGTAAACTTTATGGACCAAATAAATCTTTTAATAAAATTTTCAGTTTTTTTAAATAAACATAAAGTTATTAATATATATATATATATTTATTTGTGATTAGTGATGCATTATTGGTGCATTACAAATTTATTCCTAGGATGTTTAAATAAAACTATCATACGAACATTATATCCTTATAAATATATATTATAGAAATTTATTCATCAAATCAGTTTATTTATGTGTTAAAATTTTAAATATTATAGAGTGATGGTCGTTATATATTTATAATAATATTTGTTTTCTTTATAACAATATTTAAAATTTAAATCATATTTGAAATTTTTTATTTTTCGAATTAAAAACTATAACATATTAATAATATTTATTATTAAGATTTATATATATCTTTAATAAAATTTATAAATGTAATTTTTTTATTAAAGTTTATTTTATTTAATTAAATGATTAATAGATTATTTATGCAGAATTTAAACAATTTATTGAAATAGGATCACAACTAAATTTTATCTTTTATTTTATTTAGGAATAAAACTATTTTTAGGGTTTTTTAGTTTTTTTATTTTTTATTTTTTTGGATTTGGGCCAATTAGATTAGGGCCTTTTGGAATGTTTTTAGGTTGAATTTTCCCTTGTTAAAAACACCTTATTATTTTAGGATTTGTATACTGTTTGGCTTGACCCTTAATAAATAAAAAGTGCCAGATTTTTTTTTAAATTTAATTTTGTTAAAATTTGAGATAAAGCGATTATTGTATAAAATTAATTTAATAAAAAGTGTACTTAATAATTTATGGTTAATGTTATAGATGAAAAACTATTATATGGAGTAAAAATAAACTTGATCAGGTTTGCTCGAAATATGAGAGTGATTGAATAAAAATATAGGTTTTTAAAAACGGGCTTGTCTAAAAAAGGCATGTTTTCTAAACAGGTTGGGCCTCAAGTAAGCTTTTTTGGCTCGAGATTGGCCCGACCCGAATTTGCAAAAAAACCTACTATTGTTTCCATTGTTTTGGTGCTATTTTTATGTTGTTTTGTCACTATTTTGCTATTATTTCACTATTATATTATTATTATTATTTTATTTTTATTATTTAAATATTGTATAACTCTTGTTTTATTGTTAATTTTGCTACTATTTTAAAGGCATTTGCTTGCTAAGTTGCACGTATTTTAGTGTTATTTAAGTATAAATATTAAATACTTTTTTTTTAATTTATGTTCAATTTGTTCGGAAACATTTATTTTAATGTTTTTAGTTTATTTGATGTATTATATTTTTTAATTTATTTTTATATGAAAATAATAATATAAAAAATTTAATACAGGCTAGTCAAGCTCGGGTTTTACATTTTTATCTAGATCAGATTTGGGTAAAATTTTAGACTCATTTTTTAAATTGGGCCAGGGCATATAAAATGAGCTTAAAATTATGTTGAGGCTCGATTTGGCCCATGATCACCTCTAAGTAAAAAATAAAAATAAAAATTAATTCTACAACAAGCTTAATTGTTATAATAAAATGTTGTTATAGAAGTTGATGTGTATATATAATTTCATTTCTTTTAGGGTATGAACAATACTTTGCAAACAATATAAGCATGTGAATAAATGGTGAACAAGCACATTAACTCTCTTATATAAAACACCCATTTCTATAAACTAATTAATCCTTTTAAAAAAAATGAAAATTAAGGTATCAATTAATAATTGTGAAAGGAAAATTATGAATTCCTTAACCTCGTTGTGATGCCAAATGTAAATTAAGTTTTAAACATTTAATCATAAAATTGTATGATATTTACATTCAATTCAAAAAGAGTACACCTTTGTCCATAATGCTCTAAAACCACTTTTGTTGTAGAAATTGGAACTCTAGTTTCTCTTGCTTAATATCTCAAATTTAATAAAATAACACTAATGGAGAATGTAGATTTTGTAGTGCGATAGAGAGTTTAATAAGTGTTTTTTTCCATCAACATACTTTTTCATAACATACTTAATTATTCACAATTCAAAAAAATTAATCAATTGGATTTAACTTTAAATAAATTATTAAGTAATTAAATAATATATACCAATATCTAATATATGAATTCTTACAGCAATATGTCTTTGGTAAGAAACATGGGTGGATAATTGCAACAGCAATGACAGATTTAGATAAAACATACTAACCGTGAGTGAAACTTTACAGCAGACTACATGGTGGAGTTGACAGTTGATGAAGAACCCAAGTTGGTCCCCTGCTGGTATTTGGAATATTCTAATTAGTTACAGATCGTACAAATCATTAATATATATTACAATCCAACAATGAAAGAGAAAATAAAACAATTACTTTGTTTAACATTTCGTACATGCATTAATTATACAAATGAAGGTGTTGCAAATATTTGGACATATTACCTTATTCCTGTATTCCTTTCCTTCAGTGGTCCCGGATGGATTCCCTCTACCTACACTATCTTGTTTCTCATATTAAAATTTGGTCACCCCCTCTACCTACTAGAGAATGTAGCTCCTTGCTCCAATTTTATATGGTCTCAAAATCTTATACTGCTACTGCTATCCCCAATGAACTCCCTTCCTTTCCATTTATCAACTCTGCAACTCTAGGCTAACAGCTTCTAAAATTCAACTGCTCCCTTGACTAAAAGATTTCCCTCCCTCTATTTTAGTTCATGTATTTACTCGTATAGCTTGCATATTTTGAGGGTGATAAGACTGAATATGTATTGTGTTTTAGGAAGACATAATTCAATCTGTCTCTTGCTTGCTTTTTTGGTCACAGTTACATATATATATATGTTGATATTACCTGTTTATCAAATTACTCCATTATAATATATGATGAATGTTTCTCATTTTCATAGACAACCTTTAATCAAATTGCTGAATTGGTTTTGTTGTCATTTTGCAGAAAGGAAAAGATATTTATGGATGACAAGGAGGTGGAGGAGAGGCTTGTCGCAAAAAAAGATGATGATTTGAAAACAAGAGTTTGGATTGAATCAAAGACGATATGGAGAATCGCTTTCCCATCAATATTGTCAAGGGTAACTTCATTTGGAATGGTGGTGGTCACTCAGTCATTTCTTGGTCACATTGGTGAGGTTGAGCTTGCCACATATGCACTCATACAAAGCATTCTTGTCAGGTTCATGTATGGGATACTGGTAACATTTCCTTTTATTTCTTCATTTTATGTTTAGCTTGTGTTTCCTAATATCAAGTAAAAACTAGGATCATTTACTTTCATTAATTTGAACATGGTTTAAGTATTTGCTTATAAAAATAAATTATATTTGTTGTTTAAAATTTTTATATGCATGATGTTTAAGTAAAGATATATATGTTGTGACATATGATCCTTTAAATATATGAATTTTTTAAAAAAAATGGACTATATTTATATTAAATATGACACTCACCCGAGTTCAAATAACACAAATATGGTCGAATTAAATAACATATTTAGACACTAAACTTTAGAATTAATTAAAATTAATTTATGTAAATAAATTATAAATATTCACCAAGATGAATATTAATCCTCTTTATTTATTCTCTTTTGTTTCGTTTGGTTATATAGTATATTAATACAAATAAAAGTTTAATTATTACATAATTATTAAAATAGTTTTTCATAATATAAAAGAGTAATATAAATTTATACTTGAAATTTGAAAGATGATAATTTTAGTAAAAAATAATATATTTACACCTACAAGTGTTGGGTACAAGATAAATTCGAACTTTGAAAGATGAAGTTGTTAAAAGGATATATGAAATGAAAAAAAAAAAAAAAAAAAATCTTCAAAATTCTTTCTATCTTACTAAAGATTACCAAATAAAATTAGTTTATTACTAAAATAATAATATTTCCACCATTTATGTTTATAATTATTATCCATGAATGGAAGATTGGCATGTCGAGTGCAACCGAAACTCTATGTGGGCAAGCGTTCGGGGCAGGGCATCACCACATGATGGGGATTTACCTGCAACGGTCATGGATCGTTGACGGCATTACAGCAACAATGTTGGCACCTGTCTTCATTTTCGCAACACCAATCCTTCGGTTTCTCGGCCAGGAGGAGGAGCTCGCGGTTGCAGCGGGGCCAATCTCTCTATGGTTCATTCCAATGATCTATAGCTTCGTGGTCTCCATGACTATCTCAATGTTCTTACAAGCACAGCTCAAGAATTTGATCGTGGGATGGCTATCGATGGCAGCATTCGTGGTTCATGTGTCTTTGTCGTGGATATTCGTGAACAAGTTCAAGTGGGGCGTGAATGGCGCAATGGCAGCCATGAATATGTCAGGTTGGATAATGGTTGTGGGGCAACTGGTGTATGTGTTTGGTGGATGGTGTCCTAATACATGGAGAGGATTCTCTAAAGCTGCTTTCTTTGATCTATTGCCTGTTGTGAAGCTCTCCATATCCTCTGGTGTCATGATTTGGTAATAGATTCCTAAATTGCTTGCTTTTTTATCTATTTTAGAGTGTACATTAATTTCCATAGCTATTATAATTAATAAATTTACATGCATCATTATTGTAATTCATTTAAATCCACTTGGAATAGCTTGGAACTATGGTATTATTCCATCCTCGTCTTAATGGCTGGATACATGAAAAATGCCACCGTCGCCATTGCTGCTTTCTCCATCTGGTAATTAAGATCAGCTCAATTCACAATCTTTGCTCTATTTTGTGTACATCAATTTATTAAAATTACTTGCTTTACATCTACCGCAGCCTGAATATCAATGGATGGGAATTCATGGTCTGCCTAGGCTTCCTAGTTGCAGCATGGTAGTGTATACAAATCATAATCTCATTTTTTCTCTAACGCAATCTCTTAGAAGGTGAAAGAAATTAAATTCGAATTTTTTCCGGCTAGTGTTCGGGTGTCGAATGAACTGGGGAGAGGAAATGCAAAGGCGGTGAAATTTGCAATAAAAACAATACTTGGGACTTCAACAAGTATAGGAATTGTGCTGTGGATATTATGTATGGTATTCAGAAATCAAATATCATACTTGTTTTCCGGTGATGAAGAAGTTGCAGAAACAGTGTCAAGTCTCTCAATTTTTTTTGCTTTCGCAATTTTACTCAACAGTGTTCAGCCTGTACTCTCAGGTATATGCTTATATTCATTTTATGTAAATTAATTGTACATGAATGTTTAAATATTAAGGTATATATTGTATACAGGTATCGCCACAGGGGCTGGTTTGCAAAGCATAGTAGCATATGTGAACTTGGGATGCTATTATATAATAGGAATACCAATTGGAATTTTGGTTGGATATATTGCAGATCTTCAAGTTAAGGTAATAGAAGTAAATCCCACATAGGGTGTGATCTGTTGATATGGATTGAGTTATCCAAACTAAAACTGGTTTGGGCTTCAAATAGAAATTTTGTTTTATTTTGGTCATATTTAATTTGGTAATTTGATGTAGGGACTGTGGATTGGATTAATGAGTGGGGTGGTAATGCAATCGCTTATTCTTGGTTGGTTTGTATGGAAAACAGATTGGGATGAGCAGGTACGGTTAAATAATAATAATAAAGAAAAAAAACCCCATAGTTTGATTTTATTTTTAAAATAAAATGTTGGGTTAATGTTAAAGGAAATAGAGTTGTTGTGGCAGGTAAGAAAAGCATCTGAACGTCTCAACCGATGGTTATTGAAACCGCCAGAGGAAGATAATGAGAGTCCATTTGATGCTTGAAACAAAATGAATATATATTACAATGGTTACATCATGTTATCATTACCACTTGGATTCAGTTTTTCTACTTTAATTTAATCAATTTTAGTTTATGTGTTTTTTAAAATTTCATCATCTTTAGTCTTTATATTTTTAAAATTTTGAAATTTTAGTCTTGATCTAAAACGTATAGTTAAATCGATTTGATTAAGTTTAATTACTAGTTATGTACTATGTGTATAATTCTAAATTTAGTCCATATTTTTTAATTAGATTTTATACTTTTCAAATTTTCAAATTTTAATCTTGACGCAAATAATAGTAATTAATCCATTAATGAAATTTTTAGAAAGTAATAAGAAGAAATAATGACGTTACACATAATAATGTGTTTGTCACATTCAAATTTAGAAATAGCATAACTTTACTGAATAAATTTAATAGTTATTGTTTGATGAGGATTGAAATTTTAAATTTTGAAAAAGTACAAGAACTAAAGATGACCAAATTAAAATGCTGGGACTAAATCCAAAACTTACACAATGTATAGGTACCAATAGAAGGATTTAACCATTGTAATATATGGGGAGGCTGTCCTCTACCTATGAATGTCCTCCGTCTCTACGATTGACCATTGAACACAGAATCATTTCTGGCAACAAATTTAAGTCGGAAAATTTACTTGAAATTAAGAAGATTATATGTATATAAACATATATATATATGGAAAAGGCAAAATTAGTGGAAAATGCGATATTTTTATAGGCCATTAAAAGTATGTCATAAACACTTTACCTCAAATGTGTTTTTCTTTAACACTTCAATATTTTTAATCGAATTTTATAATAAACACGTTTTTCTTTAATAACTTCTTTTCTTTTTTTTAATTCTAGGCCTTTTGTCAACAAACAAAGTAAATAAAGTCGAAACAACGAACCCAAGCAAAGCAAACAAAATACACGTGTCAAGCCCAAAACAAAGAAAACAAAACAGAAAAACCCAGATTGAGCAGCTCCCAGCCAAAAAAAGGAAGGCATTCCAAACCCTAGAAGGAGCTGTCAACAAAACAAGCTATGGCCCTTAGCAAACAAAGCCATGTGAAACGGCGCCAAGCTCGCCAAATAGCTAGAGTAGAGAACAAGAGGTGACCAACGTCGACAGCGGCTAATCACGGACAACCCCCACGATGCCTAGTTTGACAGATCCCCTGGAAGCCAACGTAAACAATCCCTACCCGCAACCGAAACAGTGAACCCCATTAGCATCCCCTTGCCAAAGACCCATCTAAAGAACAAGACATGTACAAACCGCCTTAGTCGTCATTCTCGTTCAAACCGATATCCAGTCGATCCCATTCCACCGCGAGAGAAGCAAAACTAGGGACGACACTGCTCAGAAAAGAAGAACCACCACTACGCAGCCCCGTCGTAGCCAGCAAATGAGCTATAGTATTACCCTCGCGAGGAATATGAGCAAACAAACAATGGTTAAAGGAAGAAGCCATCGCTTTCACATCCCAAATGTAAGCCTCGATGGCTGAGACGTCGTGTATGAGGAGAGCGGGCCTTGCGACTAACACAGAGTGAATCCCCCTCTAAAGTCACCTTATGCAGGCCGAGATCCACAGCTAAACGAACGACATGAGAACTTGCCAAAGCCTCCGTAGCAAAAGCCATAGGAACATGCGTGGTAAGCACTAAATGGGATCCGAGAACTCTGCCCAAATTGTCCCTAATAACTATTCCTGTGCATGGCAACATGGAATTCGTACTGAAGGCAGCATCAAAATTCACTTTTAGCATAGTGCCTTCCGGAGGTGGCCAACGCTCAACTCCAATAAGGCGACCAGGTAACCTCTCTTGCACCACATCCAGTTCCTTAAGATAGCATATGACCTTGCGAACAATATCCTGCACTTGAACAATAGCATTTGCATGTACATGCTGATTTCGAGCATGCCAAATATACCAAAGTGCACACACAATTTGCCTAAAAATAGTAGGCTTAGAAACAACCAAAAGAAAAAAAAAACCATTCTTGAAATGATATTCCAACGAAATCATTTGGCCATGTGATTTGCAGGTCGTCCCAAACCCCAGCAACCGAAGGGCAGTCACGGAAGATGTGCTCTGTTGTTTCAGGCAAAACGAGGCATCGGGAACATAAAACAGAAGGCTGTAAACGTTGGTTGTATAAATTGTAGTAATTAGGGATGTAATAATTGAAAATACGCTAGGTTGTACTTTTTATTTTTCCTAGTAGTTGTAGTTTCCATAACTTGTTGTAAACAAGCCTATAAGAGTCGGTTGTAATAGTAGAGTCCGAAGCCTGAAGAAGACGGTATCCACTCCTTACCGAGTTCACCCCCGAGCCTTCCTCCCCCCACACCAACAAATCATCATGAGCTTCCCAGGCAAGGGGAATGCAGAGAACCATATTCGCAACAATGGATCCTAGTACATCGGTAAGCAGGCCTGGAATCCAAACTTCGTCCCACACTCGAACAAATGCATAATAGTTTGATTAACCCCTTGGTGTTGCAAATGGCGCTTAGGCAGGCCAGGAATCCAAACATCGTCCCACACTCGAACACGATAGCCCGTACCCACACGCCAACTCAGCCCCGAGTGAAGCAAGCCCTTCGCAGCCCAAATGCTCTTCCACAGGTAAGAATGGTAAGTCCCTAAATTAGCATGCAGAAAATCACACCGCGGGTAATATTTTTCTTTAACAACACGCACAAATAAAGATTTAGGATAATTAATCAAACGCTAGCCTTGTTTCGCCAGCAGAGCGACGTTGAATTTTGCCAAGTTCCGAAAACCCAAACCACCAGAATCTTTCGTCTTACATAACTCAGCCCAAGCACACCAATGAATATCAGCCCGACCATCATGACGCTTCCACCAAAATCGGCTAATGACACCGTTCTATTTGGCATAAAAAGAAACAGGTAGTAAAAAGCAAGACATAGCAAAAGTAATGATAGATTGTAGGACGCTCTTGATAAATAACTTAACATTTTTAGTTCAATGGTTAAATGCTTTTGTCTTTCCTTAACATGATCCAAGTTTGAATATCCTCTTTTGTGTATTTGCTTTTTTCTTAAAGCATGCTGTTTCAAGCTTTTTATTTTTGTAATTAAATGAATATGTTTTTAATTTTTAATTTTACTTTTTAATTAATAATTTTTTTATTTATATAAACAAAATAATAAATATAGTTATAAAATAAATAGACAGAGTAAAGAACAAAGAATTTGAGAGAGCAAAAGAGAGAGTATATTTTATTGATCAATAAAAATATTTACAAAACTTTTCCCAAGTTTTTATTTATAGGCATAAGAAATATAAATGAAGTAGAGATCTACTTCTAATGACTATTAGAATGTAACGTACATCAAAACTTATCTTGATTTTGATGGACATCCACTTAATAAGATATTTATAACACTCCCTCTTGGATGTCTGTTGTTAGATAATGTGCCTCGTTAAAACCTTACCAGGAAAAAGAGTACAGCGCGTATTTACTCCCCCTCATGAAAACATCACATATTTTCTTAGATTCTATGTATTCAATCTTGAATACTAGCTTTTCAAATGACTATTTGAATGTATTTGTTAAACATTTATATCACCATTTTTTTGAAAGTCATGAGTGAGGGAAAATTTGGGGGAAACATATTTTGATCTCTTCAGGAGTTTTAACAATGATTATAGCAAACTTTAATTATGATTCTTCTATCAAAACACAAATAGGTATTTTGGATCATTTTATAATCCTCCTTAAACTACTATTTACCACATATGTTCAAATTATTTCAATTCATATAAATGAACAATTTCCTGAGAATTTCAATATGCTTCTAGCATCCTAAATCCTTCAAGGATTCTAATATAAACTTTACTATTGTAACACCCCTCACCCGTATTCGACGTCGGGATAGGGTTCGAGGCGTTACCAGTAATTCACCTTTACAAACTTACTCAATCGGGTTACTGAATTTCGCTTGTGATTTAACACTTTTCAAACGTGTGCACTTTGTCTCTTATACAGGCCTCCGAGGCCTAAAAACACTCCTAGGGGTAGTACGGAACAAAACCGAAATTGTACGATAGACTTGGGGCACTTTAGGAAATTTTCCCTTAGTTGAAGTGTAACACGCCCGTGGGGATTAGAACACTCCCGTGTCTTTTTTCTAGTATGCAACACGGTCAAGGCACACGCCCATGGGCTTAGCCCGTCTGTTACACTGACTTCAACCTCACCATTCTGTTAAATAAACATGGCCAAGGCACACGCCCGTGTGCTTAGCCCGTGCTCTATGCTGACTTAAAATTTCAGGTGCAGGAGACACACGGTCATAGCACACACCCATGGGAGTAGCTCGTGTGTCACACACGGCCTAGACACACGCTCGTGTGTCTACCTATGTGGACCTTGTTAGGCTATTTTCTAAGTCTTAAGTCACCCTCTACTAGCCAATTTCACTTATAGATTACTATAGTGCATATTTGGGCCAAATTATCCATTTGTAAGTATGAAAATTTGATTAACCTCATTGCATGTGAACCTCATGTCATTGGTTTCATACATGCTAAGTTAATTCTTATCTTGCATTTAATGATTTATATGTCTGCTTGACATATTAAGATTGGCTCGTTATTATAACTCATTGCCAATTATAACTAAGCCATCTCATATGAATATAAACATGCATAGATTTGTAGGGCATAGCCTACTTCAAAATGAGCCAATTCCCATGACCATATACAAAAAAAAGATATATATATATTTTTACATGCCTTCACTAGGCAAATCAAATGACATATATAACAAAATACTCAAAAATTTTATACATGCCATTGGACAAAATAGAAATGTCTTTATACCAAAGCTTATCTAGTTGATAGTGTGTTGATTCTCTAATTGTCTTCCAATCCTTATTAGTCCTCAAGCTCTGAAAAGTAGGAAAAAAGAGAGGGGTAAGCATTTACATGCTTAGTAAGCCCAAATAACTGGAAAATAAACTTACCGATTGTTTAACATACATCCATAATAGATAATGAAACCAATGAACATGAAAATGGTTTCCCTATCACATGCACTCAATCAATGAGTTAGTCACATAACAAATACCATAAACATTTTTATCTTAGATGAGCTCATCATTTTACGTGTCATTTGTACATATACCTTGTGTTAGTCCCGTTGAGTTTCTAGGAAATCTCGATGGATTATCCAGTCCACCGTCAATTCATACGAATGATCATTTTGAGTATGCACTCCCGCGAACCTCACATCTTACGGCGGGATTACTAGTCCAGGCTAAATCCCCGCAATATAAACTCATAAGGTGATGTCAGGATTACCAGTCCAAGCTAAATCCCTTACGCGACAAACACCCTTAATGAGCTTGGATTTTAATTACCAGTCCAGGCTAAATTCAGACCCCAATCGGATTACTCGTCCGGGCTAAATCCACAATGCACACATATTCTTTGGGAGGCTTGATCATTCAAGGAACACCCGTCCAGGCTAGATCCTTTTTATACTTGAGATCTTTGGATTACCAGTCCAGGCTAAGTCCTTTTCTGCAACACATGCAGAATCTCAAGTCTCATGTAAATCATGGTTTATCTATCGAATTCCCTTTCCAACCTCAACCAAGACATTATCCAACAATTCATAATTAAAGATGCAATTCATGTATTTTCATGTGATCAACAATGCAATTATCATGCATTCACAAAACATACAATTATGCATGTTATAGGTTTACTTTGAGTTATCCGAACTTACCTGGTATTCGTTTCAGAGCTGTGTTTCGGTTATTCCGAAACCTTGCGTTTACCTCGATCGACCTACGAAATTTGTTCCTCAGGGTCTATAATAACAAAATTATATCATTAATTCACTACATTACACTTTTCAAGTTTAATTTCTACCCCCGGTCCAAATGATCGTTTTGTCCCTAACCTTCGACATTTTTACTATTTAGTCCCTAGGCTCGTATGATGAAACACATGCAATTTCTATCTTACCCAAGCCTGACTGAACATTTTTCTCTCTTATGGCAGCCCACATTTTCCATTATTTTCTCATTTCTACCACACATTTAACAACTTTTGCAAAAAGGTCCCTTTAGGGGTTTTTCATGAAAATCACCTAAGAAAAGATGTTTAACACACCTTCAACTTTCATACCCCTCCATAATCCACTATAATACAAGCAACTCATGCATGGATAAAATTTTAAACATGAACCCTAGCATGAAATATGGGTAGAAATGGAAAAATCAAGCTATCGGGATTTTAAAAATACAAAGAACATTAAAAACGGAGCTTGGGAGCACTTACTATTGAGCTTGAAAATGTTGAAAACCCTAGCTATGGAGGACTTGAGAATTTCGGTTGGTACAAGGAAGAAGAATGGCTGATTTTGGCTTATTTTCCCATTTTATTTCATTAAAATGCCAAATGACCAAAATGCCCTTAAGTCCTTTCTTTGAAATTTCATCCATGCAAGCCCATTTTTGTCCAAAAACTTAAAAATTGGGAAAATTTCTCTTTAAGACCTTCTAATTTATAATATAAATCAATTTCATACAAATTGCTTCTAGAATCGAAGTTTTGCAATTTATTCAATTTAGTCCCTGATTTCCAATTGGACATCTTACTTAAAGAATTTCTTTATGAAATCTTAACACATGCATATTCTCATATTCTAGACCTCATAATAATCATAAAATAAATATTTTGATGTCAGATTTGTGGTCCCAAAACCACTATTCTGACTAGGCCATATTTTGGGATGTTACAACTATATAGTAGTTCATAAAAGGTTGTAACAACAACCATTAGACGTAAGTTAAAACTTTTATGAATTGTCAAAATAATATATCTAAAGGTTATTGCATCCACCACAAAACCTTACTAGGACTTAGCAAAAAACTTCATATTTTTATTTCATTTTGTAAAACTACTTCATTTGTACCCTCATTTGTAACACCCTAAACTCGACCTAGAAGTCTAGACTGAATCTCGGATGTTACATTGATCACCGAAGTTATTGTAAAAAAATTTACAAAACAAATTATCTCAAATCCCAATACATTCATACTTATCTATTTACGAACCAAGAACATTTAATCTTTTGAGTCTCAATCCGTAAAATTACGATTAAGTTTAATTTTATGAACAAAGCAAGTTTTGCATTAAAAACAAAATAGAACTTGTACCACAGTTTCAGTAAAATCTTACAGTTCAAAACAGTATAACAGAATGGAAGTCAAAAGTAGAACAATTATTTTATTTGTAACCGTGCTGTCCAAGACCTCCGCATACTGCGTCTAGCGTCAGAGTTCAGAAACATACCTACAAGGGGAAACACTAAGGGGGTGAGCTACATGAGCTCAGTGTGAGTTCCAAATGTATAACAACAGATTTTTGAAAATCGGTTCGAAAACAAAACATACACACAGAACTAGAAAGTGAACTTGAAGCCAACGTCCCAACAGAAGGAAACAATTTAAGCACACCATATCCCACACAGATATTCAGTCAGACAAAATACAGTCAAATAATCTTCACCCAGAACACTCAAACAAATGCGTATGAATGTAATCAAGTAACAAAACCCACCCGTCCAGCCAACATACCTCTCCGTCCCCCGATCATAGCCCATAAGAGCTAATTAAGCTTATCGAACCAAACACACCACATAGGACCTCGGAAGGCTTATCCAACCTTACACACCATGCATGTGGACTAAGCCACTCAGATATTAACACGCAGCAGGGCTGGCATATATGCAGTACAGTGCAATGCGGTAGTCCGCTGTACAGTTATGTTGCAGTTTAAACTGCCAAATCAGATAATAGTACGTAGCAAAGCTGACGTACATGCGGTACAGTGCGGTAAACCGGTGTACAAATAAATTGTAAAAGAACTGCCAGATCAGATCAGAATCAGTCTCCCTTCTCTTTGCAACCAACCCAAAGATTTATTTTATGCAAATATATGTATGCATACAATCTCACAAAAACGGTGAACACATCGGTAGACAATCAGATAGAAGTAGATATGCATATACACCCAACAAATATGGTTTAGAATCAATCATCTTACGCAATAGTCACAAATAATACATAAGCTAAAGCCCCATTCAGAATCTTAATTACCCCCACTGAAGATTAGTGAAGGCTTAAGACTTATAGACACATTCTCAAATAAAAACATTCTCGGAACCAATAATAAATAACTTAGGACCACACAGTCGTGTGCTCCAGCCATGTGGACAAATCTAGGCCGTGTGGGGGTCAAGACGCCCTTGTGGAGGGAGGCACATGGCCGTGTGACAGAGGCACACGCCTGTGTGAACCAGGGACACGTCCGTGTGAACAGGCCATGTAACTCACTGTCCAATTGTGCTAAAATAGAGTACAGGGCAGACACGATCGTGTGAGGGTCTCACATGCCTGTGTGCCCACCAGACACGGCTATGCGTCCAAAACACACGCCCATGTGGGATCCCTAAATCCCTAAATCAGCCACATGACCATGTGGCCAGACCGTGTGGCACCAAACACTAAATCCCTAATTCCCAAACACACACGCCTGTGTGCCTAAGGGAAACAGCTGTGTGTAAATCGACAAAAATCCCTAAATTGGCCACACGGTCGTTGGCACCCAAATTAGCCCCGAAACCTTAAATCCCAAAAGCACACGACAGTGTGGGGGCACACGCCCGTGTGGCCACCTATGTGGTCATAAAACCACACTGAAATTGACTCAAAATCTTATTTTCGGATCATTAAAACAACCTCTAATCAAATATTTTAGAATCACACCATAATAAGCCAATTTTATACCATATAAAGCCAATGCAAACCTCAATTACTCACTGCCAAATCACACAAAAAGAGTTGTTGAATTTCAAAGCAATTCGTTACCGAATTACACGGTGCAGAACACACTCTTTATGTTGAATTATCTAGAATCAATTCAGTATTCAAAACTAAAAAGAAAAGTTCAGAACCTACACCTAATTTGCGATTAAAGATGCCCCAACACTGACTTGATGATAAGGAAACGAAACTCTCCAAGATTCGCAAGCAAAAACCATTTCCCAAAAATAAAAGAAGAGAAAAACTAAGGAAAAGAAAACCCCCAGCAAGGGAAAAGGAGAGGAGAACATGAAAAAAAAAGTAGTAACCAAAAAAAAAATCCTAATAATAAAACTAATTATTAATTTAAAACTTAAAATCAATTTGCTATTTAACAAAATAAAAATATATCACTTAAAATGCACATCTAAAGACTCAAACCCAGAACCCAAAGGTACACTAATATTCACACAACCACCAGACCAGCAGGCCCATTCTGTCACTTAAATGTACAACTAAACACAATAGCACAACCTACTCGCTGACCATACCCACGAACCTTAAACTTCTAGCCCAAAATTCGGGGTGTTACATCATTGGCTTTGTACCTTTAGATATTTGGACTGCTGGTCCAAAAACACCACGAATTTAATTGTACTTGAGTTGTATCTTTCTATTTTGACCAATTTATTCCATATTTATATTTCTTAATAGATTTATTCAAGATCCTCCTTTTATTTCATTATTTCAATAATAATATTGCATGGAAAATTATTGTCAACCATTTTTATTATTCGGTTCCACCTTTTCTCAAATTGACATAACTTATCGAGATCTCTTATTTTCATTGCTTTAATATTCAGTTTTAGGTACTTGAATCTCTTTTAGAGTTTTACTTATTAGTTATGTTTTGGGTCTCTTCTGGAGTTCTTGTAACACCTCAAACCCGGCCCAGACATTATGGCCAAGTCTAGTGTGTCACATTAAAGTGTTTTTCGAAAACCATGTTTTTATTGAAAACCCTTCTTGATGTTTAGAAACTTTTACCGTTTAAACTTGTATAAAACCTTAGCCTTATTTTTTTTCTCCAAAACATGATTCATTGTAATAATCAAAATATTTTTAACAACCTTGTAAAATCTTATGGGAAACTTTGAAAACTTGTAATCCTTTGTAGTGGCAAAAACATGTTTTTTTTTAAAAAACAGTTAAGTATCGATAAATCAAACCTTTTTTGTTATGGCTTAAAGTGAATGGATATGACGCACCAGGTAGGATTCAAGAAAAGAGGAGGTGAGTCAATTAGACTGCTTAAGTACCTAGCTCTTCCATGTTCCAATCCTAGACATGCACACATCCATTGTCACACTTTAAGCTTATTACTTGTCCACGAACAACAAATTAAGTTTAAGTCTATTTAAAACATTTATTTCCTTTAAAAACATTTACGTTGCGGAAGCTTTGCTCGGTTATCGTGATATTTTGAAAATAAGTAACTTTTATAAAACGGGCCCTAGAGCTAACCAATTTTAAGGAATCAATTTAAGTGATGTGAATCTCAAGTTGAAAACAATTTAAGTAATTTAAAAACCCAAAATAAAAATACTAGAGCGGCCTTATTACAAATTAAAAACCCGAAAACATAAAGGAAATAATCTAAAATAAAAGTGAAGGTATAAACACTTATTTTAAACAGTCCACATGGCCACTCTGAATCCCTCCAGCTCCAAGTCCACCAATCGAAGGCTCACCTGCAAAGATGAGAAAAAGGGGGTGAGTTTGGAAAACTCAGTGTGTAAAGTATCCCAACCAGAGCCCAAATCAGTTCAAGCTTTACTGGGCCTAAGCCCTATTCAGAAATCAGTGTTAACTGGGCCTTAGCCCATATCAATATTAATCTGGGCCATAACTCCTTACAATATCAGAGTATATTGGGCCTAGCCCATATCAGTATTAATCTGGGCCGTAGCCCTATTACAAGTCGAGATATATTGGGCCTTGCCCATATTAACACAGTTGAGCCCATTTCAATACAGTCTCATATGATTAATGCATGATAAACCCCATCCAACCCTGCACTTGCCTCCGTCCATCCCTACACTTCCTGTGAGGATTAAATCACCCATGCCATCCCTACACTTACAGTGTTAGCACCGGTTGCGGCACTAACTATAATCCGCAGCAAAGCTGCTTATATCAGAATATGTGGCACAGCCACCAGAACGAGTTCTTCCTCCATAACAAAACCCAACCCCATGCAGTATGACATGTATGCAGAATATATATAATTAACAAGGCATGATTCGGAAAGACAGTCTGATTATAGCGTAAGAATAGTTATTTACCCTCGAGGGGCGTAATCGTAAACTTACCCCTTTCAGGGGTATTATAGTAATTCTACCTTACAGAGGTATTTCATTAATCTTATCAGTCTTTTTAGGGTTTCGTGCTCATTACAGTTACTAACGCATTAACAGGAACACTTACCGAGCGTTTTTACTGGATTGGGCCCGTTGGCCCACTAACCCATTTTTAGCCCATTAAGCCCAAATATACTGAAGTGCACGAAATTGCGCACTCTGCAATCATACCGCTTGTGATTACCAAAATTTAACAAAAAAACCACCTCACGAGCGCTTGCACGCTCGCAAGTTCACAAATACCGACTTTTCGACTTTTCAGCTTTTCGGCTTTTGTCGATCTAGTCTATGAGTGGGTGTCGTTTACACACCTGATTTAGAATGGTATGTTGGCGAGATCCACACACACGAACTGCCTAAAATTGGATTACTATCACATTAATCTAAATATCGAAAACAAACTACGTATTTAACCCCTTATCATATTTGGCCAACACAGCCTTAGATCCCAGAGTTCTTTACCTTTTGCCGAAATATGGGTTAGATCTGATGAGCCAACCGAATTAGTCTTCAAGCCCTTTGTTGTACGTCCCCCTTGCTCACGCTAACGCTTACACAACCAAACAGAAAGAGGCACAAAACCCTTAGTCCAAAACGCTAGCCACCCATAAGGGTTTCGGCTTTTCTTAATTCTCGAAATAAAGAAATAGTTTCGAACACTTAACACCGGTTCCTTCAGCCAACAATTCCACTTTAGTTCTTATTCGATTCTGATGTAGATCTAACCCTCAAACCCTAGCAGAAGTCGGCCCTTTTCTGGTCTAAAGATTCGGCTATGCCCCTAAAACTATGGGGTTTTCGGCTTTTTGAAACAGTGAAGAAGATGAGATATGAGAGTTTTGTGGAGGCTTTGTCGACAGAACTTTAGGGTTTAGAAGAAGAAAGAATTGGCCACAAGATGGAGAAGAATCAGAGGGTTTGGCTAGGAGAAATAGACACAGAAGAGATATAGGTTTTCGGGATTTCGACTTTTATGGCAATCGGCTATAAGGCTTAAAAAAAACAACTGATAAGAGATGGAGATGAGCAGAATGGTAGGAAGATTCGGCTATAGAGGAAAAGAAGAAGACAAAAGGAAGTAGATGAAAAGAGGAGAAAAGAAAAGAAAATGAAATAGAAGAAGAAAAACTGAATCCTAAAGGCCACAATATACGACACTTATTAGCTATGGCCGAGTGAATGTATTTCGGGCATAGGAATTCTTCCTAAATTCCAATTCCCCGAATTGCTCCTTGATTTTTGGCCACATCCAATGTTTGAATTCCATTCAAACTCTTGACCGATCAGGCCCACCGTTTGCACCGCTTCAGCATGCTGCCAAGAGTCCTGATCAGACTCCAACTCCTTTCCACTCATGCAGTAAAAATCCCAACCTTGCATGCGCGAGATGAAGCTCGAACCCCAGACCTCCGTCCACCTTGCGCCCTTGCGCCTTCGCCCGAGCTGCTGGCCACTGCACCACGCTTTCTCCTTTATTAATATATGGTTACAATTAATTATAAACCTTACCTACTTCAGTTCTGGCCCGCTTTAAAAATAAAACAGAATTTGCCTGCGAACCCGCGCCCTTGTGGAACTCCTAGCACCTTACTGCCACCGCGCCACAAGCGTCCTTGTAGCATAACTTGGTTGCAACTATTCTTAAACATTATTTTAGTGCGACCTGGCTTCTAAAATAAAAACAAGCCTTTGCGTGCGCCAACCCTCAAACCTAGGCACTATACCACACTCTCGGTAACGCGCTTGCTGGACCGAACTTCCCTTTGTGTTACCTTTTAACCCCAACTATATATAAGGCTTCCTGCGTAGTTCCTCTGTTATAAAGAAAAAATAAAACACTTTTGCACATCTTTGGGAGTCGAACCCAGACTCTCCTTCCCACTACCTAGCATGCTAACCTTTGGGCAGTGCACTTCTTCATGCCCAGCTTTTGCCCAATTTATTTTATAAGCCTTATGCCCAGATTCCCTCTATGAGGCAAAAATTAAAACAATTTTTTTCCTAGAGTTTAAACACCAAAACAACAATACTTTTATAAATATCTATATATATATTTTTTCCTATCTAATAATAATAATTATAATAATAATAATTTTATAAATATATCTAATAATAAAAATTTCAAATATCAATAATACAGTAAATAATAATAATTTTCATAAAAAATTTTCAAACATACATACAGTAATATTTTTCTAATAATAAAAATTTTATCTCATAATACTAATTAAAATTTCATAAAAATTTAAAATATCCGTAATAATAAATACAGTAAAAATTTTCTAGTAGTAATTTAATTCAAAATTTTTTTCTTAAACGATAATATTTAAAACTTCTTAATTATTCAGGTTTTCTTTTATCCGAATCCCAGACTCAAAGCCCAACTCTTCTAGGCCCAAAAATCGGGGCGTTACAGCTCTCGCTTCCCCTATATAACCATTTAGAAGAATTATTTTCTTTTATGAGAATTTTCATATTTGGAACTTGTAATGAGTTATCCTTGTTGAACTTCTGATTCAAATTACCCTCCTCCTAACTCATTACAAGTTATTATTTCTCTCTCCCTAATGTCGGGAAAACTATCAAATCAAAATAGTAATTACAAATCATGTTATAATTGAATCTCCCAAACATTTAAAACATATAATGTGTAACACCCTTAACCCGTATCCGTCACCGAAATAGGGTTACGAGGCATTACAGGACTTATGCACTAGCATTTGTACAAAATCGAGTCATAAATTTGCATTCCAAATCAAAACTTTTCAAATTTCACCTTAAAGTCCCTAATATGGGCTTACGGAGCCCAATACATGCTTTAGAAGAGATTTGGAACTAAACCGGTAACTTTGGAAATCTTTGAAATTTTTTTTTCTTGAAGTTAGGGGCACATGCCTATGTGGCCAACCCATATGGCTTCCATGGCCGTGTGGCCATCCCGTGGGCAATTCTAACTTGCAATTTCTTAAGCATCAAAGGGGCACACAGCCTAGGCACACGCCCATGTGGCTAGGCCGTGTGGTAAACTTATTTTTTACCATTGTTAAGCCATTTTCACACGATTTTGACACACGACCATGCTTGAAACCTGTGTCCTTCACACGACCAAGACACACAGCTGTGTCTTTTGCCCGTGTACTATCCCGACTTCACATTTAAGGATGCAGGGGACACATGGTCATTTCACACGCCCGTGGGCTTACCGTGTGTCACACACGACCTAGACACATGCCCGTGTGTCTAATCATATGGACGAAAATAGGCTATTTAAGGCCACATTTATCACCTTTTTTTTATATCACCTGCACAATATCACATTTATACACTAATAGAGTCCAACCAATAAATTATTTCAAGACAAAACATGTATATTTCATTCTCAAACACAAACACCACATTCAACTTATTTATATACTTAATCATTCATACACTTACCTTATCAAATCAACCCCTATACATGCTATATAAATCAAAAAGTTGTTTAACAAAATTTACAGGAATAAATCTGGATAGTGTGATCCTTGATGTAGATCTGATCCTCCGTATGTATATAAGTCAATCTACAAAACAAATAACATACACAAGTAAGCTTATAGAAGCTTAGTAAGCTCATAGGCATAAAAACATAAATCTTACCGAACATTGTACACAATCATATATCTTTTAATTTAACTAATTCTTCCTGTAAATCACAAAATCATTAATAAGCTCATTTGAATAATTTCCATGTTGCTATTCACGAATTTAACTCCTTTGAGCCCATTTCTCATTTACTTCCATAGTCAAATTAGGGAATAATAATGGAATTGAGTGCTTCATTATCACATTGCCATAGTAAGCTATGGACTTGCACATGGTCACATATCACACACCGAAGCCATAACCTTGCCATGGTCTTACACGGATCACATATCATACCAATGCCATATCCTATATATGGTCTAATATAGAGGCACATTATCACATCATACCGATATCATAGCCCAACCATGGTCTTATATGGGAGTACACATCACAATGTACCGATGCCATAGCCCAGCTATGGTCTTATACAGGCACACATATCACCTCTATTCCATCAATTCATCATGTTCATTGAATGAAAACACTCAAAACCATTGTTCCGACTAATTTGCACTTTTAGTTAAATATCATTTGGTAATTAATACAATTTTATAGTGTTCATCTACAATAAGATACCTTAGTAATCATAATATTTTCATAATAAAATATTAAACTTTGCCATATGAACTTACCTGGGCTGATTTGCAAAAGTCGTAAAATTTTCAAAGACTATTCTTGTAATTTCTCCTTTCTATGATTCACTTCGTTTTCTTGATCTATAATTATAAAATCATTCCCTCATTAGCATATAATTCAATTCTATTCTATTTCACAATTTATGCCCTTTAATTTTTGAAATTACACTTTTACCCTAAACTTTCTAAATTGTTACAATTTAGTCCCTGCTCAATTTATTCATCCATTGAACTAATTTCTCTCAAATAACACTTTATTTAAACATTATAATCTATTTCACAGTCTTTGACACTCAAAGTTTCGATATAAAACCCTAATTACAACAACTTTCACAATTAGGTCCTAAAAATCAATTCCTATAAAAATCTCTTCTTAAATTCATCATATAATAAAATTAGAACCCAAATTCCATACTAAGTCATCATAAAATTTCAATTCTTACTCATGGAAACTTTCTAAATCATTCATAAAAGCAAAAACTAATGGATTAGATAATAGGACCTAGTTGTAAAAGTCTCAAAATCACAAAAATTACAAGAAATAATCAAGAATTAAGCTTACATGTAGTAAAAATATGAGAGACCAACTTAAGAAAACTCTTCAATGGTGTTTTTGCTAGAGAGAATGATGAAGAATGAATAAAACTCTAGATTTCATAATTTAATTCAATTTTTAACTATTAAATTTTAACTAAATTACCAATTTACCCTTAGTTCACACCATTTCTCAGCTAATACTCACCTAACCATCCAGCCCATTTTATTTTGGGCCAATTTGCTCTTTAAGTCCCTCTTATTTATTATTTAAGCTATTTAATCACTTCCCATAGTTTTGCATCTTATTTAATTTAGTCTTTTTTCTTTAATTAATAACTGAAATGTTAAAATTTCTTAACGAAACTTTAATACTAACTTATTAACACTCCATAAATATTTCTAAAAATATTTATGGCTTGGTTTATGAATTTAAGGTCTCGATACCTCGTTTTTATCTCATTTAATCTACAACTTTTTTAATTCATAATTTCACTAATTTGAAAATATTTCTAAAACCACACTTAACTTTTACTTACTAATATCTAAACTCACATGTCGGATTTAGTGATCTCAAATCACTGTTCCGATATCACTGAAATTTGGGCCGTTACATAATAATACAAGGAGACTCGCAATTAATATATATTTCCAGCTTTCTTTGAGTATTCACTCATCTTTTGTTGTGGTGGAGCAATTGGAACATATACGTACATAAAAAAATTCAAAGATAAGAAATATTTAGCTCTTGAACAAAAATCAATTGTAATGTGGAGTATTTATAACTAATTAGCTTGATGCGTACAACATGTAAATTAACATAATCTCATGTTGAAATAGTAAGCTTAGTTCTCATAAGTAATGGTTTAGATATTAATTAGAGGCATTCAATTAATAATTTCTCTAAACCACTAGGTGCATAAATAACAAGATTTTACGAAAGTTTTTCAAACTCAATCAATAAAAGATTGAGATATAAACTCATCAACTTTAGCAAGATGAATTGTCTTAATTGCATAATTTGAATTTAATTATTTAAACAAACAATCTTGCAAACGACATGTTGCAAATTGATAACACATATGTGAGTATTTTGTAGATGCATCTACCAAAATCATATAATATCAAAACCATCCATATGGTGGATGAATGAACCCATATTCATTTCAGAAATGTAAGATATAAAATATCAACTTTAGCTAGTGAGTTTCCAAGAAGCAATTTTCATTGAGAACAAGCAACAAATGAGAATTTTTTAAATTAAAGAATCTTCTGGTTCTTATCACATGCAAAAATTAACTAATTTTTCATTGAGAACAATCAATTAACTAATTTTTTTGACAGGGGCGAAGGCAAGGGGGCTGGCATGGGCCCGACCCCCCTAAAATGTAAAATTATTTTTTAGGCCCTTAAATATTTTTAAAAATTTTAAATTAGTAAAGGTAAAATTACACTTTGGCCCCCCTAAAATTATAAAAATTCGATTTAATCCTTTACAAATTATAAAGGTATAAACTATAAAAAATTAAAATTTCATCTGGCCCCCCTAAAAAATTTTTCTGGCTTCACCCCTGTTTTTTGATATACTTATGTATATATAATTTTTATATGTCAAATATTTATTTATTTTTTCGCATATATTTGGGTATGGTAACTTCTAATATTGAAAAATCAAATAATCATTTCAAATATCATTATTTTTTCACCTACATTGTGGGTATGGTAGATTCTAATATCATAAAATCAAATAATTATTTAAAAAATATCATTATTTTTATATGTGAAATATTCCAAATAGTTACTTCAAATATCATTATATCTTTACCTACATTGTGAGTATGGTAACTTATAATAATATAAAATCATTATTTTTATTTCAACTAATTATTTTAAATACACATACAAAAATATATAATACTAAATTTTGTCATCCATATATAAAATCAATTAATTATTTCATATATCATTATTTTTTTAGTAAATATATATATAATTAATTGATGTTTTTAAAAAGATAAAATATATTTAAGACAATGATATATATATATAAGTATGTTTTCATTACTTACATATGTATTATTTTGTCTATATAAATAAAGAAATTATTAATTAAAAACATGAATTAAAAACTTAAAAACATGTTTGTGTTATGAATATCTTATCATTAAGTGGATGTCCATTAAGATTTAGATTAGTTTGATGTAGAGGTGTTCATGGGCCGGGCCGGGCCGGGTTCGGGTCAGGCTCAACTAAAAAATCATGCCCATTTATTGGGCTCGGGCCGGGCCAGGCCCAAAAAATGGGCCTAAAATTTTGCCCAAACCCGACCCGGATAAAAATACTAAAACTCGGGCCCGGCCCGGCCCGGCCCGCCCGTATTAATTTTTATATTATTTTATTATTATTTTTAAATATATATAATACATCAAAAATACTAAAAATATCAAAATAAATATTTCCCAACAAATTGAAAATAAATTTTGAAAAATATGTAGACTTAAATAACACTAAGATAAATACAACTTAACAAGTAATTGCTTCTAAAATAATAAAAAAATTAACAAATGCCTTTAAAATAATAAGAAAATTAACAATAAAATAAATTTTATACAATATCCAAACAATAACAACAAAATAATAGCAACATAATAGTAAAATGGTGGCAAAATATGGAGAAAACAACAAGAAAATAACATTTAAAAATTAAAAAAAATGCAGATTTTTTTTGTCCTTTAGTGAATTCAGGCCGGGCCGGGCCGGGCTCGGGCTAAAAATATCTTACCCGAGGCCCAGCCCATTTTTTAAACGGGCCTTATTTTTTTGTCCAAGCTCATTTTTCGGGCCTATATTTTTGCCCAAACCCTCCCACATTTCGGGCGGGCCTTCAGGCCGGGCCGAGTAGCCCGGCCCATGCACACCTCTAGTTTGATGTACTTAGAACTTTAATGTTTATTAGAAGTAAAGTTTTTTGTCATTGTATATTTCTTATGCTTATAATATAAACTTTGGAGAAGTATTATAAAAAATCTCTATTGATCAATAAAAATATGTTCTCTTCTCTTGTGTTATTTAATCTCTTTGTTATATATTTCATAACATATTATCAACACAATTCTCTTCTAAATTTATTTTTTCTTAATTATTTTTCGTAATACCAAATAAAATTCCTCCTTAATTATTTCTTCTAAAATTATGGGTTCTTGAGTTTATGATGTGCTTTAGCAGCTCGGGAAGCTTGTGCAACACTCGTCGCAAGTTCCTACGTTCATTGGTCCCTAAATTCAGCATCCTGCACAGTCAAATTAACAAATTAGAACTACCTAAGACCCGTGTCAGCCTAATAGGTCACTAATACTCACAAAATGTGTTAAAAACACTTTTTTTATTAAATTTTACTTCCTAACTACTAACTACTAAAACTGCAATAATTAATAATAAAAGTGCTAGAAAACAAGCTCTTTAAATGAGAAAACATATCAAAATGACTACTAAATTTGACGTCAAGTCACTTCCCTCCCTAAAATTATATCCATTAAATGAAAAATAAAGAAAAACTTAAGCTTTGTTCAATACATTAGACTATCAATTTTACTAAGGTAATTAAGTTATTTTTCTTTAATTTTTATAGATTTATGATCATGGGAGCTTGATTTAGCTAGCTCATGTATCAATTTTTTCAATTATTAAGTTTTTAGCAAGTTACCATTATAGAGAAATTGATGATTTGGGCTTGAATTTGATAATTAATAAGCTTAGATCATGATAAAGACTAAATTGTAAAGCTAATTACGCTTGCTAGATAACTTTGTAACATTAGAGGCTAAATTGAAAAAATTGAAAGTTATCATGAAATCATGTCATAAATAGGAAGTACAAGGCCCCTAATGAAAGAATGTGAAATCGAATCTTGATTTGATGTTAGATATTAAAAAATACGAGTATCTCAAATATAAGGACTAAATTGAATAAAATACAAAATATGTCTAGCTATGTATTTGAATGTTAATTAGATGTAAACTGATGTTATTACTATTATTGAATTATCAAACATAGCTAAAGATGACGTCGAGTCATCATGAGAGAAGGGAAAGACAAGAATCATATATGAGTGATGAAAGCTTTGGTTTGTACTTTTATGATTCAAGATAATTCCATTTAAAAACATACACACATCTATATGTTTGTTTCATATTAGCTATTAAGGTAGGACTATTACTTGCCTTGAATTGAATTATAGGACAGTATTGAATGCTGAGATTGTAAATTGGTTTGAGCATAATAGAAATGAGTACAATATGAATTACTAAATGACATGTGATATGCGATATGAATTGCTAATGAAATAACACGTGAATCAATTTATAATATGAGATTGAAACATTGGCTACCCTATTAGTTGTTCGGGAAAAGTTGGATACAACTGACATATCACAGGGCTAGGTATAATAATTAGAAACCATCGTCGTCGAGTAACTCAAGGTGCTAAAATGTACATATTCTAGTAGTCATTGTTGCCAGGCAACTAAGGATGACAAAGTAAACAGACAGTGAAAGTCATCATTATCAGGAAACTCAGGGTGGTAGTATGTACATACTCCAATAGTCATCGTTGCCAGACAACCTTGAATGATGGAGTAATAGATCTATGTATCCATTTTAAGTTTGTGTCGAGTTAATAGGCTTGATAAAACATGAATTGATTATAATGTGATTGAATTTGGTATATTTCATACATATGTGAATTTTGGAAAATCAATAGCATGTGAAAGATCATGCGAACTGGCTTATATGAGCCCGAAGGGCCGACATAGAACAAATCAAAAAATTCGAGAAATAATTGAGATAAAAAAATAAGTGACATATTACAAAATGAATGAATGGCATGTTATGAAATACATTTGAATAAAACATGTTTATATTGAATGTCAAATAAGATAGTATATGTATGTGGTATATATGATGCATGAGAAAGTGCAATGAAATGCTCATAAATAAATCATGAATTGAATTGTGTTAGTTTTTATTAATGGTAATGTTATTTACTTGAATCATGGAAGTACCGTCGAGCTTTATCAATTAGCTTACGGTTTGTTTATTCCGTGCACAAGTAATTGTAGATATGAAGACTAAAGTGATCTAGCATCCAAATTGTGACACTTGACTCAGCAAAATTTGTATTCTCTTCTTATGTTTTGATAAGTGGCATGTACCTAAGGTTGAGTTTGATTTATATATGGTAAATGGTAGCAACATAATAGTAAAATGGTAGCAAAACAATGGTAAAAAGTGGGAAAACTACAACAAAATATGAAAAACCAGCAGCAAAACAAAAATAAAAGGTTTTTTTATTGCGAATTCGGGCCGAGCCCAGGCCAAAAAAACCTTACCCGAGGCCCGACCCATTTCTAAACAGGCCTTATTTTTTTCCCAAGCTCATTGTTAAGCCTATATTTTTGCCCAAGCCCTTCCATTTTTCGGTTGGGCTGACCTGACCCATGGACAACTCTAGTGAAACATAAAGATCTCACCAACATTCATCAATGCAATATATCTTATCGCAAAGAATGCAAAACATAAATCCATTTCTATAAAAATATATAGAAAAAGATAGAAATGTTGTGGTTACATTGAAAGAATAAGGTGAACATCTTATTGAAATCTTACATATATTTTATTCATATCATATCTTGATCCTAAAATTTTAAGTTTGTATAACTTTTTTTTATAATTTTTGTTTATAATTTTTTGTGATTTTTAAATAATTTTTAAATTTCAAAATGGCTTAATTTTTTTTACTTTGTTACCTAAGTTTGTTTTTTTTTTTACCTTTTAGCTTTATTAGTTTTAAAATTTTTTTATTTACTTCCAAAATAAAATGTACGGGTCAAATTGAATAAATGTGTGAAAGTTGAGTGTTAAATTTATTCTTTTATATATAAACTGCAAATTTTAATAGGGGCTATTTTGCTTAATCATCTAACATATGAGGGCTAATTTATTTATTTTTAATAGAGGGGCTAAAATGCAATCCAAGGTACGATATAAAGGGTTTTGTGGTAGTTTTACCCAAGAATTTCATATACAATTGCATGTCATATAAAAATAAATTAAAATTACAAAAAAATATAATATAATTAGGGGTATTTAAGTTTTAAAAATTTCATAATAATTATTAAGGGGGATCCACTCTTTTGGCAGAAGTCTCCGAATACGGCCCCCAACAATAGTAGGTATTGTCCTAGGACTCGAGTTTTATTTGCCTACTTTGTAAAGAGCCTCGAGGGTTTACAGAGTCTCCAAAGTGTCTTCCATTGAGTAGTCAATACGATCCTCAACAATCGTAAGTATTGTCCCGGGACCTAGGTTTTGTGTTTCGATTTTGCAAAGAGCCCAAGGGTTCACGAAGTGGGAGTGCCTTGGTTGGTGGAGAGAGTATGTACCTGAAGGACACGTAGATAATTAATTGAAGAAGTTGCGAGCGATGTGGATTGAACCACCAACCAAGGCATAATGAGCCTTTTCAAGGAGACATGGTACCAATTGGCTAGATTTTTTTTATTGTTGAGAGGAATTGACTCTTTCGAGAGAAGTCTTCGAAGTGTGTCGCCTATCGGACAGTCGATATGGCTCCCAACAATAGTAGGTATTGTCCCAAGGCCCAGGTTTTGTGTCCCAATTCTGAGGAAAGCCTTGAGGGTTCACAGAGTAGAAACATCTCATTTGGTGGATAGAATTCATACCTAAAGAACGTGTAGATAATTAACCGATGAAGCCGCGCGTGACGTAGGTTGAATAACCAACCACGACATAATTATCCCTTTCAAAAAGACCAGTTGGTACAGTACATAGTATTTAATCTCTTAGAGATTTTTTATTGGCTTCCTCGAGAAAATGGTGATACATTTCCTTCGCTAAATCTTAGTTTCCGTTGAAATTTGAGTCCAATATGATATCTCCTACTAAAATTTATCAAATATTTACTCTTATTTATAGATATATTGGCCGTGGATAAAAAAATTGATATCTTGGCAAATAAAAAAACAATTAGCTTATTCATTTATTGATAATTTCTTAAAGTCACGCATTTAAGAGGTAGCGTGTAAAAAAAAAATAGAGGAGATCAAATTTTCTTGTCAAACTTTTTTTACCAAATTGTGATTATTACAAATAGATTTGATTATGGGTCGGGCCGGATTAAGATTAGATTAAACTGGCCTAAAATTTTAGACTTATTTTCTAGGTTCGGGAAAAAAAATAGTCTAAAATTATGCACAAGCCCGACTTAGATAAAAAATGCTAAATCCAAACCTGCCTCGGCACCATATTAAAATTTTCTTATATTATTATTTTTAAATAAAAACAAAATTAAAAATTATAATACATCAAAATACACTAAAATTATTACAATAAATGTTTCCCAAAAAATTGACAATACATTAACAACAAAGTCTTTATACTTAAATAATACTAAGATAGTTGAAACTAAAATAATAACAAAATTAACAATAAAACAAGAGTTGTACAATAACACGAAAGCAGTAACAATATAATAGCACAATGGCAGTAAAACAACAGTAAACATCAACAGGAAAAAAAATTCAGGCAAATTCGGACTGGGTCAAGCTCGAGACAAAAAATTCTTACTCAAGGTTTGGACCATTTAGAAAACAGATATAATTATTTTGCCCAAATCTATTTTCCGTACTTATATTTTTATCCAAACCCTCTCATTTTTCAAGTCAACGTTACGAAGTCTAATTACAAGTAATTATTACTTAATAGCATACAAATCATAACTTTCTTCTTTGCCATCTTTACCAAATATATCAATCCAACATAAAAACAGTAGTAAAAAAAATGAAAACAAGCTGAAGAATTCAAATAAAATTTCAGCCCATTATAGCATCGTACTGAAACATTGAGTTGATATAATTTGAGGATATTAGTTGTTGCTGTAGTAATTAAAATTTAACATAACATATAATCCTACTGAAAAATAGCAGTAAATAAAGTGACACGCAATCAGTTGGCTTAAACGAGACCGTCTTTTTCTCTATATCATAGCCTATCAAGAAATTAATCTGTGCCAAGTTACCATAGACTGAATGTTGTCAAAAAGAACCAAAGGCAAAGCACGTCACGGTGTCGAGAACCATGAAGAAGGAAGGTGTTCAAACACTGCAATTTGACATCAGCACCAGTGAAGGAAGTAAAATTAATTATATAATAAATTATATAATAAAGTAAGTAAAATAGAAGAGCAAGTAAATAATATAAGAGAAATTACAGAACTAGATTTGAACAACAAATTTAAATTTTTTTTATCTAATGTTAATAATAAATCTGAACAAGTTCTTATTAATAAAAATATAGAACAAGAAATAGATTTAGGTCCTATATATTATGGAAATAGTAATATAATATTAACTTTATCTGAGGAAGAAGACACTTCTTCAGAAGAATCATCTTCTACTAATAAAAAAGGAAAGAATCCTGAAAAACAGAAAAGAAAATATACTAGTAAACAAAAATATAATTTTCAATCATATAAAGAATTTATAGAACATTGGAAATCTAAATTTACTAAAAGTAAAGATAAAAATAAAATAAAATAATATTTAAAATTAATAGAACAACTTTATGAAAAACATAAAGATTTGTCTACTTTATTTAATTATTATTATATGTTAAATTATGACACTACAGATAGTAGTAGTTCTAGTAATTCTAGTAATCTAGAAGACTTAAAGGTTACTAATTATAAATCTAAAGAAGAAAACACTTCAATAGATGAGGAAGAAAATATAGAAATTGCAGAACCAATGGATACTAAAGAAACAGATTCTTATGGAAAAAGAAAAATGGAATCAAATCTTCAATATGATGATTATCTAAGAACTTTAAATAAAAATTTTGAAAAAATTGAAAACACAACTAGAATTTTTGGTAATCAAACTGAAAATATAGCAACTAATGAAATTAAATCTGAATATCCAGGATAGTCATCTAGTCAACCTATACCACATAGGATAGATGATTTAAATAAAAGAAATGTGGCCCAAGGTGGAATATATTTAGACTTGACTAATATTTCGATCAGATTATGAAAAAACTATAGATGATTGGGCATAGTCAATGACTATATATTGTTGTAAACAACAACAATACTTGGACAAAAGAAAAATTCTTAAATTATTTTGTTGGAACATTTCAAGGTGATGTTCTACAAATTTTAAGAAGATTGGAAGAATCAGATAAAGGAAAAGAACAAAAAGGGCAGTTAATAAACCAAATAGGAACTCCCAAAGATCTTTTAAAAGGATTAACTTTTATTCTAAAAACAAAATTTTGTGGCTATTTTGATAAAAAAAAGTTCAAGATAGTGTATCTAGGTATATATTGTCAAAAATTAAATTATGTGATGTTAGATATTTAGAAGAATTTTCTAAAAAATCTCTTCATGAATATCAAAAACTAAAAAATGAAAACATAGAATTTTGAAAAAACCAATATTTTCATAAATTACTACCACCATGGGATGAGATTCGCATACAAAAATATGTAAATTATCTAGAAAAACACAGTAAAAAGGTTAGAGTAGAGCCAAAAAATATAGATACTATAGGTAATAGGATAAATTTTACAAAAGAAAGAATAACTTTACATTGTTTACAAACTAAAACCTCTAAACAAGTTAAAAATAAATTAAGTACTAAACATTGCACTAAAATTTTAGAAAATGAGTGGGAATTTGGATGTAAACCAATACATTCTAATACTTATAAAAAACATAGAAAGAAAAATAGAAGATATAAACTAATTAGATGGAAACTAGGAAATAAAAAAAATAATTGTTATAATGAAAAGAAAAAAATATGTTAGAAGAAAAACTTCTAAAAAATCTAAAAAACAAATATGTAAATGTTTTATATGTGATGATGAAGGTCACATAGCACCAAATTGTCCTAACAAAAGAAAAAATGCAAAGAAAATGATTAAAACTCTTGAAGAACAAGACTTAGAAATATGTTTAGAAGAGGAAATAAATCCTGAAGAAATATTATATGAATTAATATCAAAAACAGATTCTGATTCCGATAATGAAGAATATATATTTATGTTTAATGTAGGAAGTAGTTCTAAGAATCAATTAGAAGAAATTCCTAAATCTGAACAACAAGATATAAAATTAGGAAATTTAATCGGAGAAGAAAAAGACTTTTCTGATGAAATGATAGAAAAATAAATAAAAATTATATTTCTAAAGAAGAAATATATAAAATTTCTAAATTCAAGATATGGAGTCAAAGACACATAGAAAAAATTAGCGGTAATACAGTCGCTAAAGATACTAGAGGAGGATTAACAAAAATCCCATTATTTACTAAAGATAAAATTAAAAGGATTAAAAGGAAATATCCTCAAGTTAGATACATACATTTAGTGTAACACCCCAAACCCAGCCTAGACGTTATGACTGAATTTGGCGATATCACATGGAATGGGTTTTAAAAGCAACTAACACGACAAAACTATTTCGGATCTATTAACTCTTCTTGCGTAGAATTATTATCAAAACATTTATTCCTATTTAATTAACTTGCATTAAAAGTGTTTAAAAGCGAAAGCTTATGAAAACCATTGTAATTAAGTAAAATCGTTCGTGGTTTTAGAAAACATTTGCTTTTGGTAAAATCCTGATTTTTATCGAGTTTCGCAGTCAAAAGGTTATAAACACTGTAAAAACCTAAATTAAGCAATCAGTCTATAAAGTTCCAATTACAAAGGAATTACCCAACAAATTTAAATAAACCACAAAACAAAAATGAAAAGTTTAAAAAGAGTGGTCATCGTCGAGTCCTCTGCTACACCAATCCTTCTAACTCTGTGGATTATCTGTACAGAATAGACAAAAGAAAGGGTAAGTTTAAATGAACTCAGTGTGTAACCTCACAGAATTAAGCGTGCACACATACACAATAACATATATCAATCAGATACAGTCTTGGGCCTAAGCCCATTATAGATTCAGATGTAGATTTGGCCTTAGCCCATATCAGATACAGATACAGTTATACAGTCAAAAATAGAAATCAAAATCCTACCCCCAGCTTCTACACACCATCTCTGACCATCCCTGCACACCATGTGGGGTTTAAAACACCCACCCAGCCCTACACACCATGCTATACCGAATGTGGTACATATCAGATATATTGCAGCTGGGCTGCCAGATAATAGGCGTAAACGCCTCTCAGAACACTTCCTCCAATATATATATCATCCCCACCCCAAAACAGATACAGTAAATGTAGAATCAGACTTACAGAATAACCATGCTTAATTACAGATAAAGATTTATGTAATAGATTAGTCGGTTATGTATGATAATAACATACTCAGAACACAATATCAGTCATACAGATCATACAAGTTAGGGTCTAATTACCCCTTACCAAATCTACAGTAGGTTCACAGTTGTTTGGAACAACTTGTGCAACCCTAAGAAAGATTTCGGTTAAATAGGCTCACACGCCTATGTGACTAGCTCGTGTAGGCTTACACGCCAGTGTGGCCCACACGCCTAGATTGGCCTTGGCCGTGTGGATCACACGGCCTACCCAGAAACCTACACGCCGGTGTGGACTACCCATATGAGCCCACACGTCCGTGTGGCCTACATGCCCAGTTCAGTTTAGCTCGTGTGGCCCACACGGCCATACTCCAGCCACCATACGGCCGTGTGCTGCGGACGACCATGTCTTCGTCGACCACACAGTCATGTTTCCACACACGGCCTACCACATGGGTGACCACATGCTCGTGTGGCGTCGATAGTATCCTTTTTTAGCTTTTGCAGAAAGCTCAATTTCTGCGTCTCAGGTACACACCTGGTTTGTTTTTGTAGCTAACACAATCCCGAAACCTCTAAAACCTAAAAACAATAACCCAATACCGATTTCAGAAATTTTGACTAACGATTTGCTAACAAAAATCCAACCACGAAGCCGACTTACCACCAACGATAATCCACTACCTTCACCCATCAGCTCGTTGGAGCAAAACCACCTCTACCACAACCTTCTTCTATGCTAACCACAAAACATCAATAACCCAACGCTAAAGAGTTACAACAAAATTCCCTCAAATGTTTCAAAACCCAAAAATTTACACGAATTATCATCAACACCACTTACCAGGAAAAAAGAGTACCGAAAATTCACGACACGACGAATTTCACAATAAGGAAAAGTAACAAAATCGAAAAAAGAAGAGGAGAAAGGGGAAAACGTCAGGAGTTTTTTCTCTAGAAACAATTTGAAAAAAAGAATAAATCCAAATTATCCCAAAATCCCCTAATTCACTCCACTACCCCACTACTGATAACTTCCTCAGAATTCTTATTTGACCGAAGCTCTCTTTGCCAAATGAGCAAAAATAAACTCCTATGGTCGCGCAGAGATTTGAACACAAGACCTCCAATAAAATAACACTCAACTTAACCACTAGACCAACAGGCCCATTCTGATATGGTTTTACAAATAATTTAATATAAGCCCACTGAGCAAGTAAAGGCTTAAGCCAGAAAAATGCCAAAATTTGTCAAAGTTATGTCTTGAACTTGGGACCTCTCAAACACACCCAAAACACTTAACCATAGAAGCAGATACTCAGTTGTGTCAAAATTATCCAGAAACAGAAATATAAATTTTAGGGCGTTACATTTAGGAATAATAATGATAACTATTAGAGCTTTATTTAGAAAATGTCATGATATACCTATAATAGCAGTATTATTAGAGAAAAGATTTGAAAATCCAGTAAAACCACTTATTGGAGGTATTCAATCTAATTTACATACTGGTGTAATAGGATTTAAAGTATCTATTACAGATCCTCTAATAGAAGAGTGTTTATGTTTAAGAATTCAGACAAAAAATTCTGAAATAAATGACTGTAGAAGATCTAGCAATAAGTTGGACTTCTATTAATGAATATACTAATACATCAAGAATAGGGTTAAAAACATGTTACTTTTATGGCTTATCAAATATCCCCACACTTAAGCATTTGCTTGTCCTCAAGCAAAATCCTCAATTCACAATTAAAATTAATCTTTCTCAACTTGTCATTCTCATCAGTAATGTTTTGCCATAATTCACAAATAATCACACATTGATAATTTAACTAAAAGAGCCCTAAAGATTCAAACAATCCAAGTCACACATTTTTTTAAGACATGAAAACATAGCTATCTCCCATTATTTAAGTAATTACCTTTAATTCAAAATTGACAAGATTTTACATCCTCACTAAAGATTCACTCAAATCACTCAAAGTGTTTAAGGTTAAAAAATTAAGCACTCAAAAGTCAATTATGAAAAGTCATTACCATAGGCTTGCATGAAAATTAAATCTCCACCACTATAAAATGATATGATACACAAATCAAAAGGTCTTTAAAAGGTTGTAATGGGACTTGGGGTTAAAGGTGTGGATAAAGGCTGAAAAAGAAGGTTAGAATCAAGATCGAATTGATAAATTACCTAACTAGAAAAATAAACTAATACTGAATAATTACATCAATCAAAATTATTAAAGAATAACACGAGCTTCTTCTCAGAATATGAAATTAACTACTTAAGCTCAAAAACATAGAACTAGTAATAATCAACATAAATGTATTTTTTTTCACTTTTATTTTTCATTTTTTTTAGAACAATAGATAATAAGAGAAAATTTAACAACTGAAATAAAAGAACATAGTTAAACAACTAACCAAATCAAATCTCGACAAAAAAGGAGTTAATAAAACGAGAAATAATTCTCAATGAATCAAAAATGAGTTATGAGTTAATATTAATGGGTAAATCAAGAAACGGTTTGTTAGGTTAAAGGGTGTTCACTAAGGGTTAATTATGAAGGTAGGCTTAGGGGATAAGTGGGTTAAAACCTAGGTGCCTTTATCATCTCAGTATATCAAATCAAATGTGTGGTCTCCACATGTATAATCGAAGCAAGTTCTAGAATAACCAATCAGTATTGACACACTGATAACCAATAATAGAGTGAGCAAGAAAAGTGTATGCTCTAAAGGCTCAAAATCTCACAAAAATTATGATTTTTGATGTTAATCTTGCAAATCTCAAACTTCAAGGTAATACTTAAATTTAAGGAAACAACCTAAAATTTTTAATTCTAAAAATAAATTTATCATGCTTGATTCTCTAGTGTCTTAAAGTTTAAACAATCAATACACAATTACCTATGAATTTAATCTAAAACACATCATTGATAATCATAAATCAATAAAAATTCATTCTAATAGTAATGTGAGAAAATTACTTAAACACATGACATAATTCAGAGATTTTCTAATAATTTTATAGATAACCTCCCCACACTTAAGATGTACATTGTCCTCAATGTACAAATATATATAATTACCGTATAAATAGAATATCATAAGATAGGGAGAAAACTAAAACTGCCCTGAATATTGGATGAAACCTTCAGAATAGTGAAAAGCAAAATTGCAGTCAAATCTAAATGTAACTCATGATTCCGAGCAAACTAACAAGAAAATAAACACAAATAATGAAGAAAATTAAGGGGTTATAACTCGATTAGAAATAACCATAAATATCTCAAAAGATAATAATGAAAATAAGTTGAAGAAAATAAAAATAAAATAAATAAAACAACTAAAACAAAATTAAAAAGAAAGATAAAAAATAATAATAAAAATAATAATAATAAATAATAATAAACTCAATGATATCAATAAACTTAAAGGTAATTGTAATGATAATAGTAAAAAAAACAAAAAAATAGAAATAGCAAAATAAAAATAAAAATAAAAATAATTAAAATATATAAAAAAATTAAAATATAAAAAATTAAAAATATAAGTATAAGAATAAATTAATAAACTAATTAGTAAAATAAAAACAAATAATATAACAATTAATAATAAATAAAATAAAATAAAATAATATTGGGGTGATTAACCCAGTTTTCACATGGCCATAGACATGTCCGTGTGTCCAAGCTGTGTGGGTCACACGGCCATGTGCCAGACCATGTGTGTTTTCCTTCACCTTTCTCATGCCCATGTGAGATCCCACATGCCCATGTGGCCAGGCCGTGTGGGTCACATGGCAATGTCGCCAGGCCGTGTAACTCTCTGACTTTAAAAATCATTAGCTACAGGTTTCACACGGCCTAGGACACGCTCGTGTGTCCAGGCCGTGTGGGTCACACGGCCATGTCGCCAAGCCATGTATGTTTTCCTTCGCTTCTCCCATGCCTATGTGAGATCCCACACGCTCGTGTGGCTAGACCGTGTGCTCCACACACCCGTGTGTCTAGACCGAATGGGTCAAAAACACAGATTTTTTTTTTAGATTTTGAAAATTAATTAATTTAATAAAGTCATGAAATAATGTTAAGAAAATTAGCAGCGTTAACACTCGGGTTGCCTCCCGAAAAGCGCTTATTTAAAGTCTAAGCTCGACTTACCTCGTATTCGTATGGTTACGGTGGTTCACGAAGTCGAAACTCCTCTTTCTCACTGTCAATTCTATTATCAACATAAGGTTTTAGTCGAGAAATATTTACCTTAAAAGTGCCAAATTTAGAATGATTTACCTCGATTGTACCGTATGGGAAAATATTTAGTACCGTAAAAGGAGTTGCTCCGTTTACATTAAGCTCTGAAGTGGTGATTCGAGGGTCTGTTTTATCCAACAATATCTGATCACCAACCTTAACTTGGTTCGTCCCATCCTTAAGCTCGCCATGGAGTCGCTTTGGTTCATCGTGTATTCTAGGTTTCTCCTTGACGTGTGTCCGCCATTCATCTAGTTCATCGATTTTTAATCTTCGTTCTTCATGATTTGTTCTGTTTTTGTCATGTAAACTGGATTGCGGCTCTGTCACATTTTTTCGAGGTGTTTCCTGCAAAGAATGTTAAGCCACAAGGTTATTAACATTAACAGAACTCGTAATATCATCTCGATCACTAGATATCCTAATAGAATCACGAGCTTGGAGTTTAATCGTGTCATCACCTACACGAAGTATTAGCTCACCTGTACCAACATCTATGATAGTTCTAGCAGTTGCTAAAAAAATCAATGGTACGTCACTATCCTCATCCATGTCTAGAACAATAAAATCAACTGGGAAAATAAATTTATCAGTTTTGACGAGTACGTCTTTAACAATACCCCTAGGAAATCTAATTGTTCTATCTACTAATTGAATGCTCATCCTAGTTTGTTTGGGTTTCCCATGACCTAGTTGCTTAAACATTTTGTAGGGCATGACATTAATACTAGCCCCTAAATTAGCCAAAGCATTATTAACATTTAAACTACCAATTAAATAAGAAATAGTACAACTCCCTAAATCTTTCAATTTGTAGGGTAGTTTATTCTGCAAAATGGCTAAGCACACTGCATTTAGCTCCACGTGCGACGAATCATCTAACTTCCGTATATTTGCTAAAAGCTCCTTTAAAAATTTAACGGAATTTGGCATCTGCGAAAGAGCTTCAATAAACGGTAAGTTAATATGTAATTTTTTCAATAGCTTAAGGAATTTACCGAATTGTTCGTTTTTGTGGTCTTTCCTTGTTGCATTTGGATATGGCACAAGAGGTTTATATTCATTACCGACCGAATCTTGCTTATTTTGGCTTATCTCAACCTTACCATTGCTTACCACAGTTTCTTGCCTCGGTTCAGATTCAGATTTAGTTAACCCTTATTCATCTCGAACAGTGATCGCATTAAGAAGATCTCTTAGGTTAGTTTCGGTGTTGCTTGGCAAGCTACCTTGTGGTCATTCTGAAATCATCTTTGCCAATTGACCAATTTGATTCTCAAGCCCTTGAATCGATGCTTGTTGATTTTTGAGTGCTATTTCGGTGTTTTGAAAACGAGTTTCTGACACTGAAATAAACTTCGTCAACATCTCCTCAAGGTTCGATTTCTTCTCCTGCTGGTAAAATGGTTGAAAGCCTGGAGGGGTTTATGGTCTTTAATTTCCTTGACCACCCCAAGAGAAGTTGGGATGGTTCCTCCAACCTGTATTATAAGTGTTACTATACGGATTATTCTGTGGTCTAGAATTTTTACCCATATAGTTGACTTGTTCGTCTTTTGTGCTTAGGTTGTAGGATCGATTTTCTAGATGGTTCCCTCCTCCATTGGTGTCGTATTGCATCATCGGATGTACCTGCGTAGAACCATATAAACCATCAATCTTTTTATTCAAAAGTTCTATCTGATTTGAAAACATGGTGACCGTATCAATGTTAAAAACACCGTCTGCTTTCATCGGCTTTGTTCTCATGACTTGCCACTAATAATTATTCAGTGACATCTCTTCTATAAATTCATAAGCCTCTTCAGGTGTTTTGTCATTTAAAGTCTCACTGGCGGATGCATCGATCAATTACCTAGTTGAGGGGTTCAAACCGTTGTAAAAAGTTTGAACCTGCAGCCATAGAGGTAACCCATGGTGAGGGCACCTTCTCAATAAGTCCTAATACCTCTTTCATGTATCATATAAGGTCTCTAAATCCATTTGCACAAAGGAAGAGATGTCATTCCTTAGCTTGGCTGTCTTAGTCGGTGGAAAATACTTTAACAGGAATTTTTCAGTCATTTGTTCCCATGTAGTAATAGATCCTCACAGTAGGGAGTTCAACCATGTTTAGTCTTATTTCTCAATGAGAAGGGGCGAATGGCATCGTCAAAAATTCCATTTATCTTGAAAGTGTTGTAGAATTCCAAGAAATTAGCTAAATGAGTATTTGGGTCTTCGTCCTGCAAACCATCAAATTGAACAAACAGTTGAATCATTTGAATAGTGTTAGGTTTCAGTTCAAAATTATTTGCAGCAACAGCAGGTCTAACAATACTTAATTCAGCCCCAGTTAAATTGGGCTTGGCATAATCGTACATAGTACGAGGAGCAGGGTTTGGATTTATAGGATTTACAGCAACCACATGAGGTAGCTAATTATTATGATTTTCTGCCATCTTCTCAGTATTAATAATAACGTCCTTTTGTTCTTCTCTTGTACTTTGTCGACTTTGCCTCACCTCTCTACGGTTTGTGCGAGCTGTACTTTCAATTTCGCTGTCAAAAAGTAATGGTCCCGACAAATTTCTTCTAGTCATAAACTAAAGAAACCTGCTGGAAGCAAATAAAAGAAAAATTAATAATTAAAAATAAAACTAAAACAAAAATAAAATGCAATAAAATAAAAATGGCTAAATTAATAAAAATCTAGTGTTCCTAATATCTTAGTCCCCGGCAACGGCGTTAAAAACTTGATGACGTCTCGAACTAACTAAAATACAACAAAGGCTAGTGCACCTATCGAATGGTAGTATAGTTATGGTGAGTCAGGAATATCGTATCCACGAGGACTAAAAGTACTAGTAATTACTATCTTTTTATTATCTAGCCTATAAATTGAAGGGTTGTTTTTAATCTAAAATTAAACTAGTTACTAAGTGACAGAGAGCGAATTGGAAAAATAGTCGAAGAAAAACTTATGAGAGAGACAATACCCATGAAAGAATCCACCTAGACTTCACTTATTATTCTAAATCTGAAATAAACGATTAATTCATTCGACTTGATCCGTAAAAATCCCTAAATTATATTAATCTCTTTCGAGAATAAAAATAACTAACTCTAGGTTGATTAATTGAAATCTCTTTCTAATTAAAACCCCTATTGTCGCATTAACTCGATCTATGGATTCCCCTATTAGTTTTGACTCTAGTCCGGTAGATTTATGTTGTCTTATTTCTAGGATTGCATGCAACTCCACTCAATTATGCTAGATCTACTCTTAAACAGGGACTTTTACTCCACTGAATAAGCACATCAATCATGAATTGATATCTTGAAAACATTAAACATGAAGGTAAGTAAACATAATTGATATCAAGAACAAATATTTATCATGTAATTCAGAAAAATCAAATAATAAGATCTGTCATAGGTTTCATCTTCCCTAAGTATCTGGGAATTTGGTTCATACTTAGAAAGGAAAACATCTCAAAAATAGGAAAACAACAAAACATAAAGAAACTCAAAAACTTCTAAAGAAATTGAATGGAGATCTTCAGTCTTGAAAGAGATCTTGCTTCTGAGTTGAGTCTGTCGGTGTTCTTCGAGTAATTTCTGCATTCTACTCTGCGTGTTCCCTTTAGGTCCTCTTCTAGTGTGAATTTATAGACTTTAGAATGCTCATAAACCTTAAAAATTGGGTTTTTCTGTGTAATAGGGAAGCAGGGTGCGAAATCAACACGGACTGGTACATGGGCATATGGCCAGCCCGTATGGCTCACATGGGCATGTGGCCAGCCCGTATGGCTCACATGGGCATGTGGCCAGCCCATGTGGAAATGCCCAGGCCGTGTGAATCCTGGAAACAGTTCTTTTTGCCTGATTTTGGCTTGTTTTTCGCTCCTTTCGCTCCTCTGTGCTCACCTAAGTATAGAAACATGAATTTAAAAGATTAGGAGCATCAAATTCACTATTTCATATAATAAATCATACAAAAACGCATCAAGAATGGGATTAAAAATATGTTACTTTTATGGCTTATCAACAGCAGAAGTAGAAATTAAAGAAATTAATAATAAAATTATTGAGCTTTTTGAACCTAATAAATTTACTACAGAAATACAACCAAAATTATTATATTCAAGAGATCTATCAATACCAAGAGATTGGATGATAGATAGAATAAGTAGTGCTAGTACTTCAAAACCTGTAAGTACTATAGAATATATGTCGTCGGGAGAAAGATTATATTTTAAAAATAATGCTGTAACAAACACAAATAATAATTTAGTTTTACCCTCAAATAGTCAAACAGAAGAGGAAGAGGATAATACAAGTACAAATACAACACCAATAGGTATGAAACCAGTTCATATTCCTATTTTTCCTACTGAACCAAGTACGAATTTTAGAAGCACTAGAATGGAAGAAATACAAACTTCAACAATTATTCAACAAATGAAAATTGGAAATAGTGATGTTATTACATTTTAAAATTTTCAAACAAGAAAATATTATACATATATTGAAATTACATTTCAATTGAGAGAATATAAAACATATTCTTTGCATGTTTTATTAGATACATGAGCTACAATAAGTAGTTGCAGAGAAAATACTATTCCTGTAGAAAAATGGGAATCTATGAAACACCCAATAAGAGCCATAGCAATAGGTGGTAATGAAACCATAATTCAATTTAAGGCTAGAAACGTACCAATTTACATAAATAATGTAAGATTTGTAATACCTAAAATATTATGTTTTCCTGCAATGCATGGAGACATATTATTAGGAAATAACTTTATATATCAACATTTACCATTTTCTATAGATAAAAATTTAATTATATTATCAGTAGAAAAAACTTCTGTAGAAATACAATTAGTTGAAAATCATAAATTTGTGTGTGATAAAATTTTACACCACCAAGAAAAGAACAGATTAAACAACTAGAAATAGATCATTGGTTGTTTAAAATATTAGAAAATAATTTTAGTGAAGAATCATTAAAATTATGGCAGAATAGTCCTAGATATTTTGAATTAAATTGGAAAATCCCAATAAAATTATTAGAGTAAAACCCATGATCTATACTAAACAAGATATAGATGAATTTGATATACAAATCAAAGAATTATTGGAAAAAGGATTAATAGAAACAACTAATAGTCCACATTCTAGTCCTGCTTTATGGTAAGAAACCATGCTGAAATAAAAAGAGGAAAAGCAAGAATGGTAATTAATTATAAAAGATTAAATCAAAATATTATTTTTGATGGTTGTTTTATTCCAAGAAAGGATGTTTTAATTAATCAAGCTAAACAAGCTTATTATTTTAGTAAATTTGATTGTTAATCGAGATTTTGGCAAACCATGCTAACTGAAGAATCTAAACCATTAACAGCTTTTAGTGCACCTAATGGACATTATCAATGGAGAGTAATGCTATTTGGGTTATGTAATGCACCACAAATCTTCCAAAGATGGATGGATTCTATATTTAATAAATATAAAAAATTTTGTATAGTTTATAGATGATATTTTAGTATTTTCAGATACATTAGAAAAATATAGAAAACATTTAAATATCATTTTCCAAGAATTCATAAAACATGGAATAATCTTGAATCCTAAGAAAATAGAGTTAGAAAAAGTAGAAATAGAATTTTTAGGATTAAATTTATCAGCAGATGGTCTTAAACTGCAAGATCATATTATTGTAAAAATAAAAGAATTTCCTGAAAATATTGAAGATAAAAAACAACTTCAACAATTTTTAGGAATAGTTAATTATGGAAGAAATTTCTTTCCTAACTTATCTGAAAAAATAGGTAAGTTATATGAAAAACTAAAAAAGGATAAACCTTTTATCTGGTCTAAAAAAGATTCAGAAATTATAAAAAATTTAAAATAAAAAATAAATTATATTCCAAAAGTTTATTTACCTAAACAAGGAGATAAATTAATTTTAGAAACAGATGCATCACAAAATTATTGGGGATGTATTTTAAAAGCTAAAACAGTTAATAATGAAGAATTAATATGTCGATATAGTTCAGGAAAATTTAAACCAAATGAAATTAACTATGCTATATATGAAAAAGAGTTATTAACAATTTAAAAATGAATAAAAAGTTTTCTTATATATTTAGCACCTGAAAATTTTATTATAAAAACTGATAATCAAGCGGTTAAACAATTTCTTACTAATAAAAGTTTAAAAACTGTACCTTGGAGAATTAAATGGTACAATAAATTATGTACTTTTAATTTCAAAGTTTTATATGTGAAAGGTACTGGTAACATTATTGCTGATTATCTTAGCAGGCCTTATGGATAGAGGTAAAAACCTCTAGAATAAGTTGGAGAATGGACTACTATCCATAAAAAACCTAACAAAGGAAGTCAATAAATCCTAATCAAGGATTTGTTACTTTGTCTTCACAAGCATCATTTTATCCTAACCAGGGATATTATGTTCCTTATCCAATGGTAAGACAACCAGTTAGATCTCAATTATCTTTTACACTAAGAACAGTAAGTCAATACCCTTGGTCTCAAGATCCAAATTCGGCATTTCAAGCTAGTTATTCTGAAATTATAAAAGGAGCAAAATATTTGTTGAAACAACAACAAATTCCAAAAATAAAAGACTTATAATCCAGGTTTACCATCAGAATTATATAATTTTATTAATGAAATATGGAAAACTTATATTTTTGAACAAAGAGCAAATTTTAGAAGAGCTCTTACTAAATTTTCACAATTTTTAGTTGAAAAAACAACTAAAGAAAGTGAAGCACATGATTTATTATTAAAATCTATTTTATATAGAGACTGGGAAGAACTTGAAATAGAATATATGGATATTAAGGAGATAAATAATCTTCTTGATATATTTCAATAAATAATCTTCTTGATATATTTCAATATTTTGATCATAAAGGAACAAACAGTCCTATTATGAATAAAATATTTAGAATATGTTTATATAATAAGGTTAGGAAAATATTACCAGTAGAAATTTTTACAAAAATAAATAAAGATATTTGCAACCAACAAGCTCGATTTAAAAATACTTTTTCAAAATATCTTTTACAAGCATATGTTTTTACAAATGATATAAATGAAAAATTTCCTATTTTAAAATTTAGACTTGATCATGAACCATTTGATATAAAAAGTATTGAATGGGGTTTTGTTAAAGAAATAGTAGTTCAAAATTTTTCTTTCAATTTATTAAAAGATTTTCCTGCAATTATTAAATCTATATTATCAAAAATAGTAAATTAAGATGATTTTTACTGTTATTTCTATATTCAAATAAATAGCCTCATTGGTATTGCTGAAAAAGAAAGATTTTATCAGCCATATCAAATTTGGATTATTCAAAGAATGATTGGAAGCCCCAAGTTATCAGCTGTCAAAGAAGACAAAGGACACTTGACAAAAAATATTGACAAGTGTTATAATAATTTTAGTAATTATCAGACCCAAGCAGGGATTGATTTAATGACAACAGCTCAACATGTACTTCAACATCAGAATTATAAACTTTGAACTGATGAAAGAAGGATAGTGGTTGATGATACTGGAAATATCTAGAATTACAGAGATGAAGATTCCATGCAACTATTATAAAAGATAGCTGATATGGAGATCGATGACTTTCCATCACAAATAATAGATGAAATCAGAAACACGTGGGAGCTTTGGAACTCAAAAATTATGGAAAAAGAAAAATGGAGTCAGATATTCAATATAATGATTATCTAAGAACTTTAAATAAAAATTTTGAAAAAGTTGATAACACAACTAGAATTTTCGGTAATCAAACTAAAAACATAGCTACTAATGAAATTAAATCTGAATATCCAAGAGAGTCATCTAGTCAACCTATACCACATAGGATAAATGATTTAAATAAAACAAATGTGGCTCAAGGTGGAATATATTTAGACTTGACTAATATTCTGATATTAGATTATGAAAAAACTATAGATGATTGGGTACAGTCAATGACTATTGTTGTAAACAACAACAATACTTGGAAAAAAAATTCTTAAATTATTTTGTTGGAACATTTTAAGGTGGTGTTCTACAATTTTTAAGAAGATAGGAAGAATCACATAAAGGAAAGAACAAAAAAGGCAGTTAATAAATCAAATAGGAACTCCCAAAGATCTTTTAAAAGGATTAACTTTTATTTTAAAAACAAAATTTTGTGGCTATTTTGATAAAAAAGATCAAGATAGTATATCTAGTTATATATTATCAAAAATTAAATTATGTGATATTAGATATTTGGAAGAATTTTCTAAAAAATTTCTTCATGAATATCAAAAACTAAAAAAATGGAAACATAGAATTTTGGGAAAACCAATATTTTCATAAATTACCACCACCATGGGATGAGATTCGCATACAAAAATATGTAAATTATCTAGAAAAACACAGTAAAAAGGTTGGAGTAGAACCAGAGAATATAGATACTATAGGTAATACGATAAATTTTGCAAAAGAAAGAATAACTTTACATTGTGTACAAACTAAAGCCTCTAAACAAGTTAAAAATAAATTAGGTGCTAAACATTGCACTAAAATTTTAGAAAATGAGTGGAAATTTGGATGTAAACCAATACGTTCTAATACTTATAAAAAACATAGAAAGAAAAATAGAAGATATAAACTAATTAGATGGAAACGAAGAAATAAAAAAATGGTTATGATGAAAAGAAAAAAAATATGTTAGAAGAAAAACTTCTAAAAAATCCAAAAACAAATATGTAAATGTTTTATATGTGATGAAGAAGGTCACATAGCACCAAATTGTCCTAACAAAAGAAAAAATGCAAAGAAAATGATTCAAACTCTTGAAGAACAAGACTTAGAAATATGTTTAAAAGAGGAAATAAATCCTAAAGAAATATTATATGAATTAATATCAAAAACAGATTCTGATTCAAATAATGAAGAATATATATTTATGTTTAATGAAGGAAGTAGTTCTAAGAATCAATTAGAAGAAATTCTTAAATCTAAACAATAGGATATAAAATTAGAAAATTTAATCAAAGAAGAAAAAAGACTTTTATGATGAAATGATGGAAAAAATAAATAAAAATCATATTTCGAAAGAAGAAATATATAAAATTTCTAAATTCAAGATATGAAGTCAAAGTCACATAGAAAAAATTAGCGGTAATACAATTGCTAAAGATACTAGAGGAGGATTAATAGAAATCCCATTATTTACTAAAGTTAAAATTAAAAGGATCAAAAAGAAATATCCTCAAGTTAGATATATACACTTAGGAATAATAATGATAACTATTAGAGCTTTATTTAGAAAAGGTCATGATATACCTATAATAGCGGTATTATTAGATAAAAGATTTCAAAATCCACTAAAAGCAATTTCAATCTTCTATCAGAGGCCCCCGGCGTAACGATACTTGGAGAAAAATATTGTAGTATTCATTGTAAGTTCTTATCTTTAATTTACAATTCAGTTTATTTCATGGTTATTTATCTTAAAACCCATATATCTGTTATTCTGTCTTACAGTTGCCTGTTATGTCTGAGTGAGAGACTTTAGGCCTTTAAGTGTTAAGACATAATAAGATAACATAAGGTGTTAGAATTAAGTGACCTGAATCATTATTTAAATAAAATACAGTGGTAAGATAAAATAAAAGTAAAATCCATATAGAACTACACTTCTTTTATTTTATTTTAGAATAAGGTTTTTTTAAATCTTATTAAACTCCATCTATTTGATATTGATTAGAATAAGGTGTTTCAATCTTACTACACTTCTATTAGAATATGGGTTTACAAGCCTATAAATAGACATAGTCTACTCCTCTTGTAATCATTTGAATTCGAGATAGTAAATTTTCTTCTTCTCTGCCTGTGGTTTTTCCCCCGAAAGGGTTTCCACGTAAAATCTGTGTGTTTTTTATTTTTATTTTATTTTTATTTCTCTTTTCTTTGCAATATATTGTCATTAACGATGTTCTATTTTTACAAATTGGTATTAGAGCTTCCAGGTTGTTCATCTTGATAACGGTAACGACATATTTGAACTATGAAATTCTGCCGTTGAATCGCAACACCAGATTTATGTTGTGGCATATTAAGATGTAGGCAGTTCTTGCACAGATGGACTTAGAGGAAGCCCTACTAGAGGTAGATAAGATGCCTTCAACATTGACGGAGGAAGAGAAGAAGCGCAAGGATCAAAAGACGTTAACACAGTTACATCTGAATTTGTCTAACAAAATTTTGCATATGAATCAATGTCTTTATGCTCATCGTTTGGAGGAAGGTGGGTCTGTACACAAGCACTTAACAGTGTTTAAAGAAATTTTCACAAACTTGGAGGCCATGGAGGTTCAGTATGATAAGGAAGATCTAGGTTGATTCTACTTTGTTCGTTGCCTCCGTCTTATTTAACCTTTAGAGACATGATTTTATATAGCCGCGAGTCTCTCACAATTGATGAGGTTTATGATTCTTTGACCTCGTATGATAAGACGAAGCATCTTATGGTTAAAACTGACTCTCAAGGTGAGGGTCTCATTGTTTGTGAGAGACAAGATCGAAATACTAATGATGATCATGGAAAGACACAGGAACAGAATCCTTGCGGTAAATCTAAGGTGTAACACCCCAAACCCGGTCTAGATGTTATGGCCGAATTTGGTGATGTCACATGGTAGCGTGTTGAAACTAAGTTGTTACGATAAAACTGTTTTCATTTGTTTACTCTTGTTTACTCCAAAATCGCTTACTTATTTACTCAATTGTTTTAAAACACAATTCGTTGCGGAAGCTTTAGAAATCATCTAATCTATGAAAACTGAATTAATTAGGTAAATTCGTCCATCTTAGAAAAACCCTTTTGTTTTAGAGAAAATCGTTTGTTTGTTGAGTTGTGCATTTATTAAATCCACGAAACTATTTACAATCCAAAATAAAAGCAAACAGTCCAAAAGTCCAATTTACATAAAAAAATAACCCAGAAAATAATTAAAAAATAAATACCAAAATTGAAATTAAAACGATTTAAAAATAAGTGTAGCCACCTTCGAGTCCTCCACTACACCGATCCGTCAAGTCTGGGGATTACCTGTGCACATTAAAATAGAAGGGGTGAGTTTACGTAAACTCAGTGTGTAATCCCCATAGAAACATACAAATAGTCAATCACAATCAAATAGTCAAATGCAGTCTGAGTCTAAGCCCATTTTAGTCTCAGTGTAGTTCGGGCCTTAGCCCATTTCAATTCAGTATTAGATATGCATAAGGGGTTTAGCCCATCATAGTAATAGTAATGCTAACAGTATAAGTAAATAGAGTCCTACCCAACCAGCCTCTACACACCATCTCCGTCTAACCATACACTCCATGTGGGGATTAAATCAACCCATCCATCCCTACACTCCAGGTAGTATCGAATGCGGCACAAAACAGTAATTTACAGCTGAGCCGCCAGATATTAGGATTAAGAGCCTTTCAATACACTTTTTCCAAATAATATCAACCCACCCCAATGCAATACAACATATAATGAAATGTCATGTTGTCACAGTTCTAACAGATACACATACAGTTCAGTATACATGCTTATATCATGCTTAGTACATAATTCACATTGTCAATTTCACACAGATAAGGGTCTAAGTAGTGCTTACCGACCCTACGGAAGGTTCACAGTCAACTTGGGTGACTTGTGCAATCTTAACAGTTATTTCAATAAAAATAGGCTTGCACGCCCATGTGGCCTGCCCGTGTGGGCCCATACTCCTACACGGCCTAAATTTGCCTTGGCCGTGTGGATCACACGGCTTGGCCCAAAATCCCATACGCCCGTGTGGCCCAAACGGCCCAAATCAACCTAGCCCATGTGTCACACATGGCCTGCCTGGCCATCACATGGCCGTGTCATGCATGCATGGCCTAGCCTCGTCGAACACACGCCCGTGTCCATCACACGGCCTACCACACGGGTGACCACACGCCCATGTGGCGTCCACAATGAGGTTTTTAGCTTTCGCTGAAACCTCGTTTTCTGTGCAATTGAGTAGACATCTGGTTTCGATTGATGTTAAAATGATCACTGAGCACTCCAGAACCTAAAAATTGATATTCCAACTCCCAAAATCAGTGTTAAAATGAAACTTAAATGAAACTAAATCGAGATGTTAAACCCAACACCTTCAAAAACCCTACCTTAAATCTAGTAACAATGTTTCCACACCACTTAGATTCTGACCGAAACACTCTAGCCCTTTAACCTTCACCATAACAAACGAATCCCAAAAATCACTAATCCAAAATCAAAATAACTATACTTACTACACATACTGAGACTTACCAAACTCGCGTGAGCTCTAACTACGTTGGAAAAAAAGAGAGGAAGGAACGAATTTAGAAAAAGAAGAAAAAGAGAAGAGGGGGATGACAAAGGGTTTGGAGAAGGAGAGAAAACTGAAACTTATTTTTGTTAGAGAGAGGAAAAATGAACATATTTTTTTGATAATCCCTCTATCATCTCTCTAAATCTCTCCCTACTAACACACACAAACTCCACTACTCAGAGTCCCACCACGACACAACTCCTAGCCAAAACTTAGATCAAAAACATCACCCACGCTCATGCAGGGATTCGAACACAAGATATCTAGCTTATTAATACTCCACTTAACCACCAGACCGCCAGGCCCATTCTGATATATTTTTACAAACAATCAAAAAAAAACTTATTGATCAAGGTCAAGGCTTTATTAAGAAAAATACCAAAATTTACCCAAGTCAAAGCTTGAACTTGGAACCTTTCACACACACCTGGAACACTTAACCACTAAAGTAGATACTCACTTGTGTCATAAATTCACAAAAACAAAATAAGAAATTTGGGACGTTACATAAAGGTAGATCAAAGTCTTCAAACAGAGGTAAAACTTGTAACTTTTGCAAGAAGAAAGGGCACATTAAATCAGAGTGCTATAAACTACAGAATAAGATCAAAAGGGAGGCTACAAATCAAAAAGGAAAATAACCAAAAAATTCTGGTGAAGCTGATGTTGTAGAAGACTATAGCGATGGTGAACTTCTAGTCGCTTCTGCCAACAATTTTAAAGTGAGGGATGACTGGATCCTTAATTTGGGCTGCACCTTCCACATGATTCTCAATCGGGATTGGTTTACAGCATATGAAACAGTGTTTGAAGGTGTTGTTTTGATGAGAAATAATGCTTCGTGTAAAATTGCAGGTGTTGAAATAATTAATGTTAAGATGTTTGACGGAGTTGTTAGAACACTTAGTGACGTGCGACATGTTCCAAAGTTAAAGAGAAATTTAATTTCGTTGAGTACTCTTGATTCAAAAAGGTACAGATACACGACTAAAAGTGAGGTTTTGAAGATTTCCAAAGGTTCCCTAGTTGTGATGAAAGGGCAGAGAAAGACTGCCAAGTTATATGTTTTGCAGGGTTCTACTGGTACTGGTGATGCAGCTATCGTTTTCTCTTCCTTGTCAGATGATGATATTACTAAACTTAGGCATATACACGTAGGGCATATGAGTGAGAATGACATGGTAAAATTGAGCAAAAGAGGACTTCTAAATGGGAAAGGAATTGACAAACTAAAGTTCTGTGAGCACTGTATTTTTGGGAAGCAAAAGAGAGTTCGATTTACTAGAGGAATCCATAACACGAAGGGAACGTTAGAGTATATTCATTCTGATCTGTGGGGGCCATCCAGAGTGCTTTCGAGAAGTGAAGCTAATTATATGCTAACTTTTATTAATGATTTTTCTAGAAAAGCTTGGGCATTCTTCCTGAAGCAGAAAAGTGATGTGTTTTTTGCATTTAAGTCTTAGAAAATTATGATTGAAAAACAGAAGGGAAAACAAATAAAATACCTCCGCATAGACAATGGCTTAGAGTTCTGTTCTGATGAGTTTAATAGACTGTGCAAGTCAGAAGGGATCGTGAAACACTTGACAGTTCGTCATACGCCACAGCAAAACAGCGTTGCAGAACGAATGAATAGAACAATCATGGAGAAAGTTCAATGCATGTTGTAAAATGCCAACTTACCAAAGTTTTTTTGGGCCGAAGCAGCCTCTACTGCATGTTTTTTATCAACCGATCTCCATCCATTACCATTGTAACACCCCAAACCCGGCCTAGACGCTATGGCCGAATCTAGCGGCGTCACATGATAGTGTTTTTAGAAAATCTTAGCAAGTTAAAAATCGTTCAGTTCATTATCGTTACTTAAGTCACGAAATCTCTAAACTGATTATTAGGTGAACACATTTCATTATCGCGGAAGCTAAAACATCAATAATTCATCAATAGCTTAATAGTTTAAAATCCCGAAAAAAACTTAAAAAAAATAGTTCAAGTTCAAGACATTTTAATCCCAAAAATAAATATTTAAAATAAAGTAGACAAATAGAATGTTACTCAAAAATCCATAAATGTCCAACCGTGGCCACCATCGAGCCCTCCACCACACCGATCCATCTACTGCTGAGGATTACCTAACAAACAAAATAAACAAGGGGTGAGTTTTCACGAACTCAGTGTGTACATCCCCATAAATAGCATGCATACAAACAAATAACAGAATATAGATAGTTCAGCCTTAGCCATACAGATATCGCATGCATATCAAATCAGATATCAGAGAACATGCCCACCAACCCTGCACACCATCTTCGACCAACCCAACACACCACGTGGGGATAAAATCGACCCACCCAACTCTACACACCAAGTATGGGGATCTAGTCAACCCATCCAACCCTATACACCAAGAGGTATCGTAAAACAGTACTCAACAGATAAGAGCAGCATAGCTACCAGATATCAAGCTAATCGCCTCTCAGACTTCCTTCTCTTCACAACAATCCCAACCCAATGCAATGCAACATATATATCATAGCATGCTTATATGCAAATATCAGATCATATCAATGTCATGACAGAACAAATATACAGAGTTAGACAGTTACACATGCTTATAACAACATGCGTTTGCATACAAATCAGTAGTCAACTAGAGTATGGGGTCTAAGTAACGCTTACCGCCTTTACAATCAGGTCACAATTGACTTAGGTGACCCGTACAACCTTACAGAACATTTCACATTAATTAGGCTTACACGCTCGTGTGCCCTACCCGTGTGGACCCACACGCCCATGTGGTCATACGACCCTAATTGGCCTTGCCCATGTGGATCACACGACCTGGCCCAGATTCCCACACACTCATGTGGTTCACTCGCATGGCCCATACGACCCATTTTCCTGAGCCCGTGCCTCACACACGGCCTCGTCAGCCTCACACGTCCGTGTCCATTGCATTCGTGTGGCGCGCACACGGCCTAGCTCGTCTGCCACATGCCCATGTCTCGCAACGCAGGCTACCACAGGGGCAGACCACACGCCTGTGTGGCGTCGACAGACCACTTTTTGGCTTTTTCCAAATCTTGTTTTTTGCATAATTAGAGTACACACCTGGTTCGTTTTCACTGCTAATCTAACCACGAGCACTCCAAAGCCTAAGATTGACAATACCAAGCCCAAATCAGTCACTTAAATTGACTTAGATAAGAACGAACAAATCTCGAAACATGAGATCAACCTACCTTCGACGAAGAACAGTGCTTTTTTGCTATTTAGAACTCGATTACTGATCCACAGAACCTTGAATATCCCCTAAACAACAACCAAAATTCCTCTTAAACAACTCTTAAGGAAATCATGAAATTTAATTTAAGATATACTTATCAAAATGAAAGAACCGCTAGCAACACGCCTAAGCTTATAAGAAAAGTTTAAAAATGAAGGGAAGGAGGAAAAAAAAAGTAAATTTTGGCAGCAAGGTTTTTTGGGAACAAAATAAAAGTCGGCAGAAACAAAAAGAGTACCTTTTATTCCAAAAAAGAAGGGAATAAACCCTAATTTCCCTTAAAGCCCCAACTCAGATTTCTAATAAGCCCAACTCTTATTTACAACTTGCAGCAAAAATAATCCCATCGCTACTGTAGAGAATCGAACTTCAGACCCTAAGCGTAATCCCTTGCCACTTAACCACTAGACCAGCAGGCCCATTCTTTTAAGTGTTTATCAATAAATTCTTATAAGCCCATTAACCAAAAGCCAGGCATTATTCAGATAAAAACCAAAATTTAGCCCAAATTAAAACTTGAACTTGGGACCTCCCAAACACACCCTAGAGCACAAAATCACACAAGAAGCCTAATATTATGCGAATTTATGCAAAAATTTATATTCAGATAACCCCCTACACTATCATTTCACAAAAGCCAAAAACACCTAAATTTGGGGCGTTACAGCCATTGAGAAAAAGACTCCACAAGAGGTATGGTCTAGTAATCCTGCTAATTATTCTGATTTAAAGATCTTTGAGTTTCTTGCGTATGCTCATGTTGATAATGGAAAATTAGAACTGAGATCCATTAAATGTGTTTTTCTTGGTTATAAAGCTAGTGTAAAAGGGTATAAGTTATGACGTCTTGAAAGTAGAAAAGTTGTGATTAACAGAGATGTTATTTTTGATGAAACTGCTATACTACCTATCTTATCTCTTAAAGGCTCTTCCAATAAAGAAAACCAAAAGCAGGTGGAGCATCAGATTAATACAGAATCTATAACAGAGTCGACTCCTCAAGCCAGTACAAAAATTGAGAATAGAGTTACTTCTTCACCACAATACTTTATCGCCAAAAATAGAACTAGAAGAAAAATTAAACCTTCAGAGAAGTATGCTGAGACTGATCTAGTTACTTATGCTTTAAATATGGCTGAAGATATAGATGCAAACTATGAGCCATCCAATTATTCTGAGGCGGTTAGTTATGAAGACTCAGAAAAGTGGATGTATGCTATGCAAGAGGAGATGAAATCACTCCACAAGAATAGAACATGGGATATTGTGAAACTTTCTAAAGATAAAAAGGTTGTTCGTTGTAAATAGGTGTTTAAAAAGAAAGAAGAGACTCTAGAAGTTAAAGAACCCAGATATAAAGCAAGGCTTGTTACAAAGGGTTACAGTCAAATTCTAGGAGTGGACTTCACAGATGTATTCTCCCCAATTGTGAAGCATAGTTTGATTCAAACTTTGCTTGGTATTGTGGCCATGCATGATTTAGAGCTTGAGTAGTTAGATGTAAAAATTACATTTTTGTATAGAGAACTTGTGGAGGATATTTACATTCAACAACCAGAGGGTTTTACAGTTTCAAAAAAAGAGGACTATGTTTGCTCGCTGTAAAAGTCCTTTTAGGGTTTGAAATAGTCACCATGATAGTGGTACAAAAGGTTTGATTCCTTTATGACTTCTCATGATTTCAAAAGAAGTAGCTTTGACAGTTGTGTTTACTTTAAGAAAAACAGTGATGTTTCTTTTGTGTATCTACTCCTTTATGTTGATGACATGTTGATAGCAGCGAAAGATAAATGAGAGATAAAAAAGGTCAAAACTCAACTAAGTGAAGAGTTTGAGATGAAAGATTTGGGACCAGCAAAGAAGATACTTGGTATGGATATTCTTAGAGATAGAAAAGAAAGTAAATTGTACCTAAGTCATAAGGGGTACATTGAGAAAGTTCTTTGCAGGTTCAATATACAGAGTGCTAAGCCTGTTAGTACTTATTTAGTAGCCCATTTCAAACTTTCATCGGCTTTGTCTTCACAATCAGATGATGAGATTGAGTACATGTCACATGTTCCATACTCTAGTACAGTGGGATCTCTCATGTATGCTATGGTTTGTTCACGTCCAAATTTATCATATGCAGTCAGTACAGTTAGCAGATACATGGTGAATTCCAGTAAAGAACATTGGAAAGCAGTTCAGTGAATTTTAAGATACTTACGAGGTACTACTGATGTTTGCTTACAGTTTGGAAGAACTAGAGATGGAGTCATTAGGTATGTTGATGCTGATTTTATTGGAGACCTTGATAGAAGAAGATCTCTCACAGGTTATGTCTTTACAATCAGAGGTTGTGCAATCAGTTGGAAAGCTACTTTGCAAACTACAGTCGCTTTGTCTATCGTTGAAGCTGAGTACATGACGATTACTGAAGCTTGTAAAGAAGCTATTTCGTTGAAGGGACTCTTTAGTGAACTCAATGAAGACCTTTAAATCAACACATTATTTTGTGATAGTTAGAGTGCCATCTTCCTTACAAAAGATCAAATGTTTCATGAGAGAGTAAAACACATTGATGTTCGGTATCATTTTGTTCATGATATTATTGCTCGTGGTGATATTGTTGTGAGCAAAATTAGTACTCATGAAAATCTGCAGATATGATGACTAAGTCACTTCCTATAACCATGTTTAAGCATTGCTTAGACTTGGTTGGTGTTCATTATTGAAGGTAAACCCTTAAGGGGTTTTATGGAAGAAGTGGAGAACTCGTTCGTTGAGAGTTCGCGATCAAGAACGTGTTTATTGAGAATTCGTGTCAAGGTGGAGATTGTTAGAATTAAGTGACCCAAATCCTTATTTAAATAAAATACAATGGTAAGATAAAATAAAAGTAAAATCCATATAGAACTACACTTCTTTTATTTTATTTTAGAATAAGGTTTTTTAAACCTTATTAAACTCCATCTATTTGATATTGATTAGAATAATGTGTTTCAATCTTACTACACTTCTATTAGAATATGGATTTACAAGCCTATAAATAGACATAGTCTACTCCTCCTGTAATCATTCAAATTTGACATAGTGAATTTTCTTCTCCTCTGTCTGTGTTTTTTTTTCCTGAAAGGGTTTTCACGTAAAATCTGTGTGTTCTTTATTTTTATTTTTATTTCTCTTTTCTTTGTGATATATTGTCATTACCGACGTTCTATTTTTACAAAAGGTTTTAGGTACCAAAGATAAATATTATGAAAGAAACAGATTGTTTATATAAAGACAAAATTTTACAATCATACTATGCATGTAGACTGAAAGAATGAAAATAATATTTCGGCCCTTAGTAATGGTTTTAATAGTTTAATAGATAAAACCTCTATATATTTTAATAAATTATATAATAAAGTGAGTAAAATAGAAAAGCAAGTAAATAATATAGGAGAAATTACAGAATTAGATTTGAACAAAAAATCTAAAGAAATTTTATCTAATGTTAATAATAAATTAGAACAAGTTCTTATTAACAAAAATATAGAACAAGAAATAGATTTAGGTCCTTTATATTATGAAAATAGTAATATAATATTAACTTTATCAGAGGAAGAAGACACTTCTTCAGAAGAATCATCTTCTACTAATAAAAAAGGAAAGAATCCTGAAAAATAGAAAAGAAAATATACTAGTCAACAAAAATATGATTTTCAATCATATAAAGAACTTATAGAACATTGAAAATTTAAATTTACGAAAAGTACAGATAAAAATAAAAAAATAGAATATTTAAAATTAAAAGAACAACTTTATGAAAAACATAAAGATTTGTTTACTTTATTTAATTATCATTATATGTTAAATTATGACACTACAGACAGTAGTAGTTCTAGTAATTCTGATAATCTAGAAGACTTAAAGGTTACTAGTTATAAATCTGATGAAGAAAACACTTCAATAGATGAGGAAGAAAATATAGAAGACTTAAAGGTTACTAGTTATAAATCTGATGAAGAAAACACTTCAATAGATGAGGAAGAAAATATAGAAATTACAGAACCAATGAAATCAGATCTTCAATATGATGATTATCTAAGAACTTTAAATAAAAAATTTGAAAAAGTTAAAAACACAACTAGAATTTTTGGTAATCAATTTGAAAACATAGCTACTAATGAAATTAAATATGAATATCTAGGAGAGTCATCTAGTCAACCTATACCATATAGGATAGATGATTTAAATAAAACAAATGTGGCCCAAGGTGGAATATATTTAGACTTGACTAATATTTTGATATCAGATTACGAAAAAACTATAGATGATTGGGCACAGTCAATGGCTATTGTTGTAAACAACAACAATACTTGGACAAAAGAAAAATTATTAATTATTTTGTTGGAACATTTCAAGGTGATGTTCTACAATTTTTAAGAAGATGAGAAGAATCAGATAAAGGAAAAGAAGAAAAATGGCAGTTAATAAACCAAATAGGAACTCCCAAAGATCTTCTAAAAGTATTAACTTTTATTCTAAAAACAGAATTTTGTGGTTATTTTGATAAAAAAGATTAGGAGAACGTATCTAGTTATATATTGTCATAAATTAAATTATGTGATATTAGATATTTGGAAGAATTTCCTTAAAAATTTCTTCATGAATATCAAAAACTAAAAAATGAAAACATATAATTTTGGAAAAACCAATATTTTCATAAATTACCACTACCATGGAATGAGATTTGCATACAAAAATATGTAAATTATCTAGAAAAAAACACAGTAAAAGGCTAGAGTATAACCAGAAAATATAGATTCTATAGGTAATAGGATAAATTTTTTAAAAGAAAGAATAACTTTACATTGTTTACAATCTAAAGCCTCTAAACAAGTTAAAAATAAATTAAGTACTAAACATTAGACTAAAATTTTAGAAAATGAGTGGGAATTTGGATGTAAACCAATACGTTCTAATACTTATAAAAAACATAGAAAGAAAAATAGAAGATATAAGTTAGTTAGATGGAAACCAGGAAATAAAAAATATAATGGTTATAATAAAATGTAACGCCCCAAAAAATCTGTATATGTTTCTACGTTAATTTGACACAAGTGTGTATGTACTTCAGTGGTTAAGTGTTCTGGGTGTGTGTGGGAGGTTTCAAATTTAAGCCTTGACTTGGACAAATTTTGACATATTTTTATGAAGAAATCCCAACCTTTAGTTAATAGGCTTATAAATAATTGTTAGTAAAAGTGCATTAGAATGGGCCTGTTGGTTTGGTGGCTAAGTGGAGTGTTGGTGTGAGGGAAGTCTTGGGTTCAATTCTTTGGGACGGCAAGGGTATTATTTTTGCTACAAAATTTGGCTAGAGTTTGTGTTTGATCGAAAATCTGAGTAGTGGATTTAGTGGGGAGTTGTGTAGAGAAATTTGGGAGGTTATTGGGGAAGTGGTTATCAGAATAAATCTTTTTGATTTTTATTTCTTGGTTTTTTCGAAATTTCACTCTTCATTCTATTTTCCTAGATTTGCTAACGCCATTCTTTCTTTTCCCTCTGCTCAAACTCTATTTTACTTTCTCTCTCTTTCTTTTTTTTGATCTCTGTAACTAAAATTATCTCCGGTTTGTGACGCGTTTCTTCCTTCGGGTTTGGTAAGTAGCAATTTCGCCTTTTGTTAGTTGTTCTTGGTTAGTGATTAATAAGATTGTTTTGATTCTTTTGGTTTAGGCAAAAGAAAATAATCTTCTGGTGCTGCTGTTGAGATTGGAGTATTAGGTCAGTATTTTATGGGCGGTAAGTGTCAATCTTGAGTTTTTGAGCAGCATTCGGTTTTGGGGTCTTGATTAAGTTGTAAATTAAAGACTAATTATGGTGTTGAATTGATTACTATTTAGGTTCTAGAGTGCTCAGGGTTGTTTTAGCATTGTTTCGAAATCAGGTGTGTACCTGAAAACAGAGAAAATGAGAATCGGTAAAAGCCAAAAAAATAAAACTGTCGACGCCAAACGGACGTGTGGTTGCCCGTGTGGTAGGCCGTGTGGTACTACACGGGTGTGTGATTAACAAGGCTAGGCCGTGCGCGAAGGACACGACCGTGTGATGGCCAAGTGAGGCCGTGTGCGGCACACGGGCTCAACCAACTGGGGCCGTGTGGGCCACATGGGTGTGTGAGCCCACACGGGCGCGTGGAATTATGGGCCAGGCTGTGTGATCCACACTGCCAAGGCCAATTTGGGCCATGTAGCCACATGGGCAAGCCACATGGGCGTGTGAGGCCAATTTTTTGAAATACTCTGAATGGTTGCTCGGGTCACCCAAGTCGACTGGGACTTACTGTAGGGTCGGTGAGAGTTACTTGACCCCTGATTTCGTGATTTGACTATGTTTTATACGTGTCATAGCATGTACATCGATTTGTATATATGATTTGTTAATTGCATATTTGCATGTCATGTATTGTATGTTGCATTGCATCGAGGTTGGGTTAATATATATGGAGGAAGTATTCTGAAAGGCTCCTAAGCCTGATATCTGGCAGTATAGCTGCAATTATCTGATTATATGTCGCATTCGGTACAACATGGTGTGTAAGGATGGGTAGGTCGATTTTATCCCCACATGGTGTGTAGGGTTAGACGGACTTGGTGTGTAGAGGTTGCTGGGTAGGACTCTAATTAATCTGTTCTATTCTGTATATTGTATCTGGGATGGGCTAAAGCCTTAATATATATGTCTGACTCTGTATCTAAGTGGGCTAAGGCCTAAACTGATTTCTGTAAGAGGCTTTGGCCTAGACTGATTATGATTATGATCTGATGTTTGTCTGTATGCACGTTTTCTGTGGGGACTACACACTGAATTGCAAAAACTCACTCTTTTCTATTAAATCTGTTCAGGTACTCCCCAACATTAGCAGATTGGTGTATCGGAGGACTCGACGGTGGCCACACGTAATAAATTTAGACTATTTTCATTGGCTTTTTCGGTTTTGGATTACTTGTTTATTTGGGGTTTTGTTGTAATTTTTAGACTTTGAACTTTTTGGCTTTTAATTTCGCCTTTTGAACTCTTGGTGTGTTTATTACTGATAAGCACGATTAAAAATCTGGTTTTCTCTAAAGCGAATAGTTTTCTTAAAATAGAAGATTTTCTAAAGCTTCCGCGTAAAAGAGATATGTTTTAAAGCAAATCAGTGAGAACACATTTTTTTCGGACTAAGTAAAAGATAACAACTGAAACGATTTTAATGTATCAATGCATTTTCAAAAACACTCTCATGTGACATTGCCAGATTCGGCCATAACGTTCGGGCCAAGTTTGGGGTGTTACATAAAAAACAAAAATTTATTAGAAGAAAAACTTCTAAAAAACCTAAAAAACAAATATGTAAATATTTTATATGTGATGAAGAAGGTCACATAGCACCAAATTGTCCTAACAAAGGAAAAAAATGCAAAGAAAATGATTAAAACTCTTGAAGAACAAGACATAGATATATGTTTAGAAGAGTAAATAAATCCTGAAGAAATATTATATGAATTAAAATCAGAAACAGATTCTGATTTATATAATGAAGAATATATATATCTATGTTTAATGAAGGAAGTAGTTCTAAGAATCAATTAGAAGAAATTCCTAAATCTAAACAACAGTATATAAAATTTAGAAATTTTATCGGAGAAAAAAAAGACTTTTCTGATGAAATGAAAGAAAAAATAAATAAAAATCATATTTCTAAAGAAGAAATATATAAAATTTCTAAATTCAAGATATGGAGTCAAAGACACATAGAAAAAGTTAGCGGTAATACAGTCACTAAAGATACTAAAGGAGGATTAATAGAAATCCCATTATTTACTAAAGATAAAATTAAAAAGATTAAAAAGAAATATCCTCAAGTTAGATATATACATTTAGGAATAATAATGATAACTATTAGAGCTTCATTTAGAAAAGGTCATGATATACCTATAATAGTGGTATTATTAGATAAAAGATTTGAAAATCTAATAAAAGTACTTATTGAAGGTATTTAATCTAATTTACATACTGGTGTAAACCAAATTAGTTTATATCTATTACAGATCCTCTAATAGAAGAGTGTTTATGTTTAAGAATTCAGACAAAAATTCTGAAATAAATGATTTAGCAGAAGATCTAGCAATAAGTTGGACTTCTATTAATAAATATACTAATACGGTAGAAGTAGAAATTAAAGAAATTTATAATAAAATTATTGAGCTTTTTGAACCTAATAAATTTACTACAGAAATACAACCAAAATTATTACATTTAAGGGATCTATAAATACCAAGAGATTGGATGATAGATAGAATAAGTAGTGTTAGTACTTCAAAACCTGTAAGTACTATAGAATATATGTCGTCAGGAGATAGATTATATTTTAAAAATAATACTATAACAAATACAAATAATAATTTAGTTTTACCCTCAAATAGTCAAACAGGAGAAGAAGAGGATAATACAAGTATAAATACAACAGCAATAGGTATGAAAACAGTTCATATTCCTATTTTTCCTACTGAACCAAGTACGAATCTAGAAACACTAGAATGGAAGAAATACAAACTTTAACAATTATTCAACAAATGAAAATTGGAAATATTGATGTTATTACATTTTCAAGTTTTCAATCAAGAAAATATTATACATATATTGAAATTACATTTCAATTCATAGAATATAAAATATATTGTTTACATGCTTTATTAGATACAGGAGCTACAATAAGTAGTTGTATAGAAAATGCTATTCCTGTAGAAAAGTGGGAACCTATGAAACACCCAATAAGAGCCATAGGAATAGATGGTAATGAAACCCTAATTCAATTTAAGGCTAGAAATATACCAATTTACATAAATAATGTAAGATTTGTAATACCTAAAATATTATGTTTTCCAGCAATGCATGGAGACATATTATTAGGAAATAACTTTATATATCAACATTTTCCATTTTCTATAGATAGAAATTTAATAATATTATCAATAGAAAAAACTTATGTAGAAATACCATTAGTTGAAAATCATAAATTTTTGTGTGATAAAAATTTTACAACACCAAGAAAAGAATAGATTAAACAACTAGAAACAGATTATTGGTTACTTAAATAGAACCTACTGTAGATTCGGTAAGGGGTAATTAGACCCTAACTTGTATGATCTGTATGACTAATATTGTGTTCTGAGTATGTTATTATCATACATAACCGACTGATCTGTTACATAAACCTTTATATGTAATTAAGCATGGTTATTCTGTAAGTCTGATTCTGCATTTACTGTATCTATTTTGGGGTGGGGATGATATATATATTGGAGGAAGTGTTCTGAGAGGCGATTATGCCTATTATCTGGCAGCTCAGCTGTAATATATTTGATATGTGCCGCATTCGGTACAGCATGGTGTGTAGGGCTGGGTGGATGTTTTAAACCCCACATGGTGTGTAGGGATGGTCAGAGATGGTGTGTAGAGCCTTGGGATAGGATTCTAATTTCTATTTTTTACTGCATAGCTGTATCTGTATCTGAGATGGGCTAAGGCCAAATTTGCATCTGAATCTATAATGGGCTTTGGCCCAAGACTGTATCTGATTGATATCTGTTATTTTCTATGTGCGCACGCTTAATTCTATAGGGTTACACACTGAGCTTACATAAACTCACCCTTTCTTCTGTCTGTTCTGTACAGGTAATCCACATAGTTAGGCGGATTGGTGCAGCGGAGGACTCGACGGTGACCACTATTTTTAAACTTTTCATTTTTGTTTTATGGTTTATTTAAATTTGTTGGGTAATTCTTTTGTAATTGTGACTTTATAGACTGTTTGCTTAATTTGGGTTTTTACAGTGTTTATAACCTTTTGATTGTGAAACTTGATAAAAACTAGGATTTTACCAAAAGCAAATGTTTTCTAAAACCACGAATGATTTTACTTAATTAAAATGGTTTTCGTAAGCTTCCGCTTTTAAACACTTTTAAGGAAAGTCAATTAAATAGGAATGAATGTTTCGGTAATAATTCTAAACAAGAAGAGTTAGCAGATCTGAAATAGTTTTGTTGTGTTAGTTTCTTTTAAAATGCATTCCACATGACATCACTAGATTCAGCCATAACGTCTAGGTCGGGTTTAGAGTGCTACATTTAATGGTATCAGAGCCAGGTTACAAAACTCGACTGTGGATTTTGGGTTTCAAAATAGGTTTAAAGAATTAGTTTTTAAATGGTTTAAAAATATTTTGAATAATATATGATTCACCGAGTCCCTGGCGCCGATCTTGTAAGTATTCCTGATTTTTGATAAAAAATTCTGAAAATATTACTGATAGCTACTTGAAAGTACTATAGTTTATACAATCTAAAACTGTAGCGAAACTGCTTGAGACTAAAGCTTCCGAAAACAACTCTAAACTTCTGATACTTTATGCATAAAATATCTGTTAATAAATATCAAAACTGATGCATAAAATTCTTAATGTAGATAAAACTTCTAAGTCACAATGAGAGCACGAGGTATCCATGGACGTGGTATTTGAGGGTGAGGTAGAGGCCATAGGGGGCTTGAGCTGAGTCCTCATCTCTAGCCAGGATGCTGAATCTGGACACCAGTGAGATACCGGTGTCACCTTATTAAACTCCATCTATTTGATATTGATTAAAATAAGGTGTTTCAATCTTACTACACTTCTATCAGAATATGGATATACAAGCCTATAAATAGACATAGTCTACTCCTCTTGTAATCATTCGAATTCGAGATAGTAAATTTTCTTCTCCTCTGCCCATGGTTTTTTTCCCGAAAGGGTTTCCACGTAAAATCTGTATGTTGTTTATTTTTATTTTTATTTCTCTTTTCTTTGTGATACATTATCATTACCGACGTTCTATTTTTACAAATTGGTATTAGCGCTTCCGGCTTGTTCATCTCGATCACGGTAACGGCTTCTTTGAATTATGAAATTTTGCTGTTGGATCGTAACACCAGGTGTAACTGTAACACCCCAAACCCGGCCTGAAAGTTTGGCTTGAATCTGGCGTGTCACATTGAAGTGTTTTCCGAAAACCATGTTTCCATTAAAAACCCTTCTTAATAATTAAAAACTTATACCCTCTTTAAACCTTGTTACAAAACCTCAGCTGAATAACATTCTTAACAACTTTGTAAAAATCTTGGCTGTTGCAGAAGCTTAATTTAAAAACAATTAAGGATACGTGATGTTTTGAACAACAGTAGTTGCTTTGAAAAACCGTGTTCTAATACTAGCAATTATAAGATCAATAAATAAAATTCCAAATTTGAAATCCAAAAAATTACAACGGCTTTACTACAACCCACATAAAAACATTTAAAAGTAATAATCAAAGCAGTAACATAAATAAGCGGTGTGTGTGGCTTCCTCCGAGCCCTCATGACTCCGATCCGTCTAAGGTGAAATTACGAAAGGTTAATAAAGCGAAGTGCGTCACGAAAAATCGATGTGAAATCCCTACTATATAAAAAGGCAATCAGTCATATAAAAGAATTAAAAGTCTTGCCCTAGCCCTACTTACAGTTTCAGTATCAATTGGGCCTTAGCCCATTATAATGACGAAGACTAGATGGGCCTTAGCCCATTCTGAGAATAAGAAACATTATCGAACTAGAACCAAAATGAGAATCGAAATTAGAATCGTGTAATGAGAATTAGAATCGAATCGAGAATCGAATTAGGTGACAGAATCGAGAATCGATGTCAGTAATGAGAATCGAAATTAGAATGTGAATGCAATCCCAACCCATATCCATCCGTATACACCCCCGTACCAACCTTACACCATGTGGGGAGACAACTCGACCCACCCATCCGCTACACACCATAGAATTTGTAGCATGGCTGCTGCAAGATATTGTGTGCGGTCACGAGATATGAGATATTGTGGCGAGCCACGAAGCAGAGATATTTGTGGCATAGCCACCAAAACGCTTCCTCCATCAATATAACCCAACCCATGCAACATGTCATGTATGCAGAATGTCATGCCCATATTTGAATCAAACAATCACAATCAAGTCACTCATATCACCAACATGTATTTACAATCAAATCCGTCAACCACACAGTCCAAGTCAGTCACTTGCCCACAAGGGCAAAACAGTCATTTAACACCCTAGGGGGAAAATGGTAATTTTACCCCACAAGGGTATCTCAGTAATTCTACCCTACAGGGGTATTTCGGTATTTCTACCCTACAAGGGTATTCCGGTAATTTTACCCTACAGGGGTATTTCAGTAATTCTACCCTACAGGGGTATTTCGGTATTTCTACTCTACAAGGGTATTTCAGTAATTCTACCCTACATGGGTATTTCGGTATTTCTACCCTAGAAGGGTATTTCAATAATTCTACCCTATAGGGGTATTTTAGTAATTTTACCCTACAGGGGTATTTCAGTAATTTTACCCTATAGGGGTATTTCGGTATTTCTACCCTACAAGGGTATTTTAGTAATTCTACCCTACTGGGGTATTTTAGTAATTCTACCCTACAGGGGTATTTCGGTATTTCTACCCTACAAGGGTATTTCAGTAATTCTACCCTACAGGGGTATTTCAGTAATTTTATCCTATAGGGATATTTTAGTAATTCTACCCTACAGGGGTATTTCAGTTATTCTACCCTACAGGGGTATTTCAGTATTTCTACCTTACAAGGGTATTTCAGTAAACTAAAGTATTCTAAACAGGGATAACAATACGAATGGGCCTAAAGCCCATTCTCGGCCCAAATTGGCCCACACGCTTGTGTGGCCCTTTTAGCCCAAATTTAGCCACAGACATGAGATTCACCTAGCCTAGTCCAATATTTACTACACAATCAAACAACTTATCCAATTGGGCCTGGTGGCCCATTGGGCCCACATGGCCTCTTTCGGCCCATCGCAGCCCGAAGTAGCCATCCTACAGCTAGAGTAGTGAGAAATACACACCTGATAGGAGACTAGAGTTAATCCACACTCCGAAAACTCTTAGCCGACGCCCAACCCAAACGAGCACGCCATAAAGTGAAAAGGATCAGCCAAGAAAGGTACATTTACTCTCCTCATGGTTCTCTCTATTTAAAGCCAGCTTCGCATCCACTATTATGTTAGCTTCCCGATGTGGAATCCCTCCATCATCAGAGTTTAAATTCAACACGAACTCTTGCCGCCCCCTGTTAGCAAAATAAATACTTTTTAATTGCCATGAGTTTCGAACCCTGGACCTCCTTGCCAACTCTATGACGCCACCTTCCTGCCTCTTATGTGGCGCTACTTTGCCATTAGACCACAAGGCTTTTTGTGGCACAATTTCTCCAACAATATTCTTATGGCTTACCTACTACACCCAGGGTTTGATTCACCTTAAACCAAAATTTCTGCTAGAGTTCAGGTTTGAACCCAAGACTTCTCCAACACCTCTCAGCACACTTAACCACTAAAACAAGCCTTCATTAATGAAATTTACATGCACAACAAAATATTATAAGCTGCCTTCAACCGCTCCCATGCTCAAGGTCCAAAACTTCTAGGCCCAAATTCAGGGTGTTACAGTAATGCCCTAAATTTTTGTAATTTCGGCTTTTGTGATTGTTGAGCATGAAAATATTGGGACTTGTGTTTTGAATCATTTTGGCATAAAGTATATGTGGTTTAAGAGGTTATATGCTCTAGGGTATGTTTGGGAGGTCCCAAGTTCGAGCCTTAACTTGGGCTAAATTTTGGGTTTTATTTGAATAAAGCTTGACTTTTGGTTAATAGGCTTATAAGAATTTATTGGTAGGAACTTAACAGAATGGGCCTACTGGTCTAGTGGTTAAGGGGCAAGAGATTATGCTTGAGATCTCGAGTTTGAGTCGTGAGTGTGGCATTATTTTACTGATAAGCCGTACGGACGTTTAAGTTAGACTAAAATACTAAAAGGGATAGGGTTTATCAGATGTTTGCCTAACCTGTTTTTCTTTTTGGAACTCTGCCGTTTTCTTCTTTTCCCGAACCCCTTGCTGCCGAAATTTTATTTCTTTTACCCTTTTCCTTCATTTTTCTTTATTTCGATTAGTTTTGGCATATTGCTAGTGGTTCCGTCGGCTCGGTAAGTATGGTTTTGTTAAATTGTGTGGTTTCTTTTGAAGATCATTTAAGATGGATTTAATTTACCATTTAGGGGATAATCAAGGTTCTGTGGATCACTAATCGGGGTTCTAAACCGCGAGTAATCGCTGTTATTCGTTGAAGGTAAGTAGATCTCTCATTTCAGGATTTGTCTATTCTGATCTATTCGAATTAAGAGACCGAAAATTTGGCTTACAATTGACAATAATAGGTTCTGAAGCGTTGGGGATTGCGTTAGGCGTCAATCAAAACTTGGTGTGTACTCCAATAGATCTGAAATTGCGTTTCGGTGAAAGCTGAAAACGCTACTATCGATGCCACACGAGTGTATGGACTGCCCGTGTAGAGGCCGTGTGGTGAGACACGATCGTGTGGTCGACGAAGTAGGCTGTGCATGCGCCACACGGGCACAACAGACACGGGCATGTGAGGCTGGCAAGGCCGTGTGCGAGGCACGGGCTTGACCAATTGGGCCGTGTGGGATCTTGGGCCAGGCCGTGTGATCCACACGGGTAAGGCCAATTTAGGCCGTGTGAGCTACACGGGCATGTGGGCCCACACGGACAGAACACACCGGCGTGTGAGCCCGAATTGTTTGAAACATTCTGCAAGGTTGTACGGGTCACCCAAGTCGACTGTAACCTAATTGTAGGGTCGGTAAGCATTACTTAGACCCCTTATACTCTGATCTGATATTAAGTTGTATGTAAAAGCATGATAATTAAACATGTGTATCTGTTCTAATTTGATGATGATGTTATGATTTGATATCTGCATACAAGCATGCCATATTATTTTGTTGCATTATATTGGGTTGGGTTGTGGTCGAAGAGAAGAAAGACTGAAAGGCTACTAGCCTATCATCTGGCCGCCATGCTGCATATATCTGATACGTGCTGTATATGGTACCACTTGGTGTGTAGGGTTGGATAGGTTGATTTTATCCCTATACTTAGTGTGTAGGGCTGGATGGGTCGATTTTATCCCCACATGATGTGTTGGGTTGGACGGAGATGGTGTACAGGATTAGTGGGCATTACTGTTCTGATTGATATGCATGTATGACTATATCGGCTAAGGCCCAAATGTATCTGATACTGTTCTAGGTGGGTTAAGGCCTACACTGATTCTGTTAAGAGCTCAGGCTCGAGTATGACTGTTTGACTGCTATCCGTTCACATGCATGCTTTACTATGGGGATGTACACATTGAGTTTGCGAAAACTCACTCCTTATTTTATTTGTCTGTCAGGTAATCCCCAGCAGTAGGTGGATCGGTACAGCAGAGGACTCGAGGGTGACCACTGCTACATACACTCTGGTTTTAAAGGTTTTTAATACTTTTATTATTTTAATTTCTATAGCTGGGAGTATTATGTAATTTCTGGTTTCGGACTGTTTGGTTTAAGTTCAGAATTTAGAAATACTGTTTACGGATTTTGGAACTGCAACTTTATTTGTTCTTAAGCTTCCGCAAACTAAGAAATGTTTTCAAGCAAATTAATCAATATATGTTTTTGGGGTTAAGTAATAGGTGGTAACTTGAACGATTCTTGGGTAAACACAGTTTTAAATACATTCTCATGTAACTTCGCCAGATTCGGCCATAACGTCTAGGCCGGGTTTGGGGGTGTTACATTTTGTAGTATCAGATCTAGGTTGTAAAACTTGACTGTAGATTTGGGTTTCAAAATTTGGTTTTAAGAAAATGATTTGTAAAACGATTTGAAAGTATGCTTATACTGAGATTTTGTCTATATCTGTCTGAAATACTATGTATGTGTTATAAGACTACTATGGGTAGTAAGTTATTGAAACACTTTAGGTAGTGTAAACTGAAAACCGTAGTGAGCTTACTACTCGCGATAACTGACTTTGAAACTCTGATACTATTCTGCATAAAATATCTGGTAATAATTATCGAAACTGTAAACTGATTTGCATAAAACTCTTAATACAGATTAATTTGTTAGTTACAATAAGCACATGTGGTACTCGTGGATGGGGTACTAGAGGCCGAGGTAGAGGCTGTAGAGGGATTCGAGCTGAGTCCTTCGCATCTGATACGATTCTTAATCTGGACACTAGCGAGACGCCCGGTGTCACATTCATCGAGACCGGTCTTTGAGTCTCGAGGATCGTGCGATTGGGGACAACGATTATCCCGTGCCATCTTTGTGAATTCGGAGAGGTTTCTTTGGGGCTAATCTTTGGATCCGGAGGCCGTGGGTCGATTCTGAGCGAATCCGGTCGAATGAAATTTGAGATATTCAAGGGCATCACTGGAGTTGCTCCGAGTGTGGTCGAGTACTAGATGGAGGCTACGGAGTGTATCATGGACAATCTGGACTTCTCTGATGAGTAGAAGGTCAAGGGAGCTGTGTCATTGCTGCGAGATGAGGCGTATCAGTTGTGGCTAACCGTTAAGGAGGACACTCAGCCTGATCGACTGACTTGGGATCTGTTTAAGACCACTTATTAGAGTAAGTACGTGGGAGCTAGCTACACTGTTGCTAGGCGATGCGAATTCTTAAATCTCACTTAGGGGGACCGTTCGGTGGCTGAGTATGAGGCTGAATATCTTAGACTGAGCCGTTATGCGAGGGTCATGTGGCGACAGAATATGAGCAATGTGTTCAATTTGAGGATTGTCTATGAGACAGTCTGCGAGTTTTGATAGCTCCATAGAGGGAGCGAGATTTCTCAGCCTTGGTCGAGAAGGCCAAGATTATCGAGGAGGTGAAGCGCTCTGAGTGCCAAAATTGTGAGAAGGGGAAGGCTAAGAGGGATTCTGAGTCTTCGAATACTGGGATGAGGCCTAAGAAAAAGGCCAAGACTGATGGGCCCGTGAGAGCTGGGCCTACTATTGCTGTTCCTGTTGGTGTGGTGATGTGTCAGCTTTGTAATAGATTTCATCTAGGCGAGTGTTGAAGGGCTACTGGAGCTTGTTTGAGGTGTGGTTCGACTGAGCATCGTGTTAAGGATTGTCCACTGAGGAGTAGTTAGATGCAAGCTCCAGTTATTGAGACTATACAGCTGACGAGAGGGGTACAGCAACCACCTGGCGGCCAAGGACAGGCTAGGGGTGGTAACGATAGGGGTCGAGGTCAAAGAGCACCAGGCAGAGGTGCTGGACCGACTGAGGCGAGGTAGCCTACACTTGTCTACGCTGTACGTTGCCATGAGTATGGAGATGCTCTGAACGTCATCACGGCTACGTTTTTCATTTCTAATGTAACTTATATTGCACTGATAGACATAGGCCTACACATTTCTATGTTGCATGTTCTGTGTTTGAGACTGTGGGAATTCTGTGTGAGAGCACTTCTAGTAAGATTTCAGTGGTGAGTCTGTTGGGGCAGTCTATTAGGGTGAGTAAATAATTTAGAGACATTCGGTTGGAAGTCCAAGGAACGATATTCTTGGCTGATCTGATGGAACTTCCGTTTGGGGAGTTCGACTTAATTCTGGGCATGGACTGGTTGGTGAAGCATCGTGTAAGTCTGGATTATGTTGAAAAGAGGGTTATTCTGAGGACCGAGGAGGATAATGAGATAGTCGTGGTTGGATAGCGACGAAATTATCTAAGTAATATGATATCTGCGTTGGTAGCGGAGAAGCTTATGAGAAAGGGATGTGAGGCATATTTGGCCTACATCGGTGTTTCTGATTCTGTGGACTCATCGGTTAAGGACATCCGTGTGGTGAAGGACTTTTCAGATGTTTTTCCAGAGGAACTACCAGGATTGCCTCAGAGTCATGAGGTAGAATTTGGGATTAAGTAGATTCCTGGTACAGCTTCGGTGTCTATCTCCCCTTATTGAATGGCACCAAAGGAGCTGGCAGAATTGAAGGCTCAAATTTAGGAGCTGTTGGATCGTGAGTTTATTCATCCTAGTGTGTTTCTATGGGGAGCACCTATTTTGTTTGTAAAGAAGAAGGACGGTACGATGAGGATGTGTATCAATTACCGTCAGTTGAATAAGTTGACAATTAAGAATAAATACCCACTTCCGAGGATAGACGATTTATTCGATCAGTTCAAAGGGGCTTCTGTGTTCTCAAAGATCGATCTACGATCAAGTTATCATCAGTTAAGGGACAAGGAGGCCGATGTGCATAAGACAACATTTAGGACTCGTTATGGACATTACGAGTTCCTATTTATGCCCTTTGGGTTGACAAATGCACCAGCGGCGTTCATGGACTTGATGAACCTGTGTGTTCCAGACCTACTTGGATCAGTTCATAGTGGTATTCATCGACAACATCTTGGTGTATTCTAAGATAGAGAATCAACACGATTAACATTTAAGAATGGTTCTACAGGTTCTTCGAGAAAAATAGTTGTATGCAAAGTTCAGTAAGTGCGAGTTCTGGCTTCGGAAAGTGACATTTCTGGGTCATGTAGTCTCTGCTGTGGGGATTCATGTGGATTCTCATAAGATTGAGGTTGTGTTGGATTGGAAACAGCCAAAGAATGTGTCATAGATCCGCAGTTTTTTGGGACTGGTAGGATATTACCGACGTTTCGTAGAAGGGTTCTCATTGATCATGGTGGCATTGACTAAGTTACTGCGTAAAGGAGTTCCTTTTGTTTGGACTGACGCACAGCATGAGAGCTTTGGGAAGCTCAAGACAGTTTTGATTTAGGCTCCAGTTCTGATACAGCCTTATCCTGGTAAAGACTTCGTGGTTTATAGTGATGCGTCACATGTGGCTTTAGGTTACGTCTTGATGCAGGATGGTAAGGTAGTTGCCTATGCTTCTCAACAGCTTAAAACTCACGAGCCTAATTATCCGACGCATGATTTGGAGTTGGCTGCAGTTGTCTTTGCATTAAAGATTTGGAGGCACTATCTGTACGGTGAGAAGTGTGCCATCTATACTAATCACAAGAGCCTCAGGTATCTCCTCACTCAGAAGGAGTTAAATCTTAGGCAGCAACGATGGGTTGAGCTGCTTAAGAATTACGACTGCAGTATAGAGTATCACCCTAGAAAGGCCAATGTGGTGGCCAATGCATTAAGCCGTAGGGCTGTGGCTAATTTGAGAGCGTTGTTCGCTCGACTGAGTCTTTATGACGATGGGAGTCTTCTGGTAGAGCTACAAGTGAAGCTGACATGGATTGAGCAGATTTGAGCTAAGTAGTTAGAGGATAAGACTCTCGAGATGGGATTTCGTTAGGTTAGGACTGAGACTACTACAGATTTTGGGCTGAACAATGATGGGGTATTGTGCTTCCGAGGTAGGATCTGTGTACCTAATGATGAGGATTTGAGGCTGTCGATTTTGAGGGAAGCGTATAGTAGTCCGTAAGCTATGCATCCTAGGGATAGCAAGATGTATAAAGATCTTCAAGAGTCGTACTGGTGGCCAGGGTTGAAACATGGGGTGACAGACTATGTTGTTCGTTGTTTGACTTGTTAGCAGGTTAAGGCTGAGCATCAGTTACCTTCGGGTTTGCTACAGCCAGTAAAAAAACCGATGTGGAAATGAGAGCTTGTAACGAAGGACTTGATTAGTGGGTTGCCTCTAACACCCACTAAGAAGGATTTTGTTTGGGTTGTCGTGGATCGATTGACCAAGTCAGCACATTTCATTCCAGTTAGGACGGACTTCTCCCTGCAAAAGCTAGTTAAGATGTACATTTCGAGATAGTGAGGTTGTATAGGGTTTCTGTTTCGATCATCTCCGATAGGGATCTTCGTTTTACATCTTGATTCTGGCGAAAAATTCATGAGGCTTTGGGTTCTCATCTGGATTTCAATACTGCTTTTCATCTTCAAACAGATGGTCAGTCAGAGAGGGTGATTCAGGTCCTGGAGGATATGTTGAGGGGATGTGTTATGGATTTCCAAGGTAGTTGGGAAGAGTACTTGCCTTTGGCAGAGTTTGCTTACAATAAAAACTATCAGTTTAGTATTCAGATGGCACCGTATGAGGCACTTTATGGTCGTAAGTGTCGCACTCCATTGTACTGGACTGAGTTGGGTCAGCGACGTGTTTTGGGTCGGAGTTGATTTTAGAGACTGATGATAAGGTCTGGTTGATTCGAGAGCGTCTAAAAGTGGCTTCTGATAGACAGAATTCTTATGCTAATTTGAAGAGGAAGGACATCGAGTATTCTGTGGGGGACTTGGTCTTTCTTAAAGTTTCTCCATGAAAGAAGGTTCTGAGGTTCAGACACAAGGGTAAGCTGAGTCCTCGGTTTATTGGGCCGTGCCGGATCCTGAAGAGAGTTGGGCCAGTTGCGTATCAGTTAGAGCTGCCACCAAAGTTAGACCGCATACATGACGTATTTCATGTCTCGATGTTAAGACGTTATCGCTCTGATCCCACACACATTGTGTTTGTGGAGGAGATTGAGGCTAGACCAGATTTGACGTTCGAGGAGGAGCCAGTTCAGATTGTAGATCACGATGTGAAGGTTCTGCGTAGGAAGTCCATTCCTTTAGTGAAGGTGTTGTGGCGAAATCATAGCACTGAGGAGGCTACTTGAGAGCTAGAGGATGCAATGCGACAACAGTATCCTCACCTTTTCTGATCAGGTAAAAATTCGAGGACGAATTTTCTTTAAGGGGGTAGAGTTGTAAAGCCCCAAATTTCTGTAATTTCAGCTTTTGTGATTGTTGAGCATGAAAATATCGGGACTTCTGTTTTGAATCATTTTGGCATAAAGTATATGTGGTTTAAGAGGTTATGTCATTTTGGCATAAAGTATATGTGGTTTAAGAGGTTATGTGCTCTAGGGTGTGTTTGGGAGGTCCCAAGTTCGAGCCTTAACTTGGGCTAAATTTTTGGTTTTATTTGAATAAAGCTTGGCTTTTGGTTAATAGGCTTATAAGAATTTATTGGTAGGAACTTAACAGAATGGGCTTGCTGGTCTAGTGGTTAAGGGGCAAGGGATTATGCCTGAGATCCCGAGTTCGAGTCGTGAGTGTTGCATTATTTTACTGATAAGCCGTACGAACGTTTGAGTTGGACTAAAACACTAAAGGGGGTAGGGTTTATCAGATGTTTGCCTAACCTGTTTTCTTTTTGGCTCTCTGCCGTTTTCTTCTTTTCCCAAACCCCTTGCTGCCGAAATTTTATTTCTTTTGCCCATCTCCTCCGTTTTTCTTTCTTTCGATTAGTTTTGGCGTACTGCTAGTGGTTCCGTCGGCTCGGTAAGTATGGTTATGTTAAATTGTGTGGTTTCTTTTGGAGATCGTTTAAGATGGATTTAATTTACTGTTTAGGGGATAATCAAGGTTTTGTGGATCACTAATCGGGGTTCTAAATAGCGAGTAATTGTCGTTATTCGTTGAAGGTAAGTAGATCTCTCGTTTTGGGATTTGTTTATTCTGATCTATTTGAATCAAGAGACTGAAAATTTGGCTTACGATTGACAATAATAGGTTCTAGAGCGTTCGGGATTGCATTAGGCGTCAATCGAAACCATGTGTGTACTCCAATCGATCTAAAATCGCGTTTCGGTGAAAGCAAAAAATGCTACTATTGACGCCACACGGGCGTGTGGACTGACCGTGTGGATGCCGAGTGGCGAGACACGGCCGTGTGGTCGATGAAGTAGGCCGTGCGCACGCCACACGGGCATGACAGACACGGGCGTGTGAGGCTGGCGAGGTCGTGTGCGAGGCACGGGCTTGACCAATTGGGCCGTATGGGCCACACTGGTGAACCACACGGGCATGTGAGATCTTGGGCCAGGTCGTGTGATCCACACGGGCAAGGCCAATCCAGGCCGCATGAACCAAATGGGCGTGTGGGCCTACACGGGCAGGGCACATGGGCGTGTGGGCCTATACGGGCAGGGCACACAGGCGTGTGAGCCTGAATTGTTTGAAACGTTCTGTAAGGTAGCACGGGTCGCCCAAGTCGATTGTGACTTGATTGTAAGGTCGGTAAGCGTTACTTAGACCTATATAGTCTGATCTGATATTAAGATGTATGTAAAAGCATGATAATTAAAGCATGCGTATCTGTTCTAATTTGATGATGATGTTATGATTTGATATCTGCATATGAGCATGCCATATTATTCTGTTGCATTGCATTGGGTTGGGTTATGGTTGAAGAGAAGGAAGACTGAAAGGCTACTAGCCTGTCATCTGGTAGCCATGCTATCTGATACATGCCGTATACGGTACTACTTGGTGTGTAGGGTTGGATGGGTTGATTTTATCCCCATACTTGGTGTGTAGGGCTGGGTGGGTCGATTTTATCCCCACATGGTGTGTTGGGTTGGACGGGGATAGTGTGCAGGGTTGGTGGGCATTACTGTTCTGATTGATATGCATGTATGTCTGTATGGGCTAAGGCCTGAATGTATCTAATACTGTTCTGGGTGGGTTAAGGCCTACACTGATTCTGTTAAGAGCTCAGGCTCAAGTATGACTATTTGACAACTATCCATTTACATACATGCTTTACTGTAGGGATGTACACACTGAGTTTGTGAAAACTCACCCCTTATTTTATTTGTCTGTCAGGTAATCCCTAGCAATAGGTGGATCTGTACAGCGGAGGGCTCGACGGTGACCACTACTACATACACTCTGGTTTTAAAGGTTTTTAATACTTTTATTATTTTAATTTCTATAGTTGGGAGTATTATGTAATTTCTGGTTTCAGACTTTTTGGTTTAAGCTCAGAATTTAGAAATACTGTTTACGGATTTTGGAACTGCAACTTTATTTATTCTTAAGCTTCCGCGGACTAAGAAATATTTTCAAGCAAATTAATCAATATATGTTTTCGGAGTTAAGTAATAGGTGGTAACTAGAACGGTTCTTGGGTAAACACGGTTTTAAATACATTCTCATGTGACTTCGCCAAATTCAGCCATAACGTCTAGGCCGGGTTTGGGGGTGTTACACCAGATTTGCGTTGTGGCAGATAAAGATGCAGACAGTTTTTGCATAGATAGACTTAGTGGAAGCCCTACTAGGGGTAGATAAGATGCCTTCAACATTGACGGAGGAAGAGAAAAAGCGCAAGGATCGAAAAGCGTTAACATAGTTACATCTGCATTTGTCTAATGAAATTTTACAGGATGTGATAAAGGAGAAGACTGATGTTGGATTATGGAAGAGGCTGGAACAAATATGTATGTCGAAAACTCTAACCAACAAGTTGCATATGAAGCAACGTCTTTATGCTCATCATTTGAAGGAAGGTGCATCTGTACACAAGCACTTAATAGTGTTTAAAGAAATTCTCTAAAACTTAGAGGCCATGGAGGTTCAGTATGATAAGGAAGATCTAGGGATGATTCTACTTTGTTCGTTGTCCCCGTCTTATTCAACCTTTAGAGACATGATTTTATATAGCCGTGAGTCTCTCATAGTTAATGAGGTTTATGATTCTTTGACCTCGTATGATAAGATGAAGCATCTTGTGGTTAAAATTGACTTTCAAGGTGAGGGTCTCATTGTTCGTGGGAGACAAGATCAGAATACTGATGATGATCGTGGAAGGACACAGGAACGGAATCCTTGCGGTAAATCTAAGGTGTAACACCCTGAACCCGGCCTAAACGTTATGGCCGAATCTAGCGATGTCACATGGTAGCGTGTTGAAACTAAGTTGTTACGATAAAACTGTTTTCATTTGTTTACTCTTGTTGACTCTAAAATCGCTTACTTATTTACTCAATTGTTTTAAAATACAATTCGTTGCAGAAGCTTTAGAAATCATCTAATTTATGAAAACCGAATTAATTATGTAAATCCGTCCATATTAGAAAAACCTTTTCATTTTAGAGAAAACCGTTTGTTTGTTGAGTTGTGTAGTTATTAAATCCACAAAACAGTCTAAAATCCAAAATAAAAGCAAATAGTCCAAAAGTACAATTTACATAAAAAAATAACCCAAAAAATAATTAAGAAATAAATACCAAAACTGAAATTAAAACGGTTTAAAAATACGTGTGGCCACCATCAAGTCCTCCACTACACCGATCCGTCAAGTCTGGGGATTACCTGTGCACATTAAAACAGAAGGGGTGAGTTTACATAAACTCAGTGTATAATCCCCACAGAAACATACAAACAGTCAATCACAATCAAACAGTCAAATGCAGTCTGGGCTTAAGCCCATTTTAGTCTTAGTGTAGTTTAGGCCTTAGCCTATTTCAGTTCAGTATCAGATATGCATAAGGGCTTTAGCTCATCACAGAAACAGTAATGCTAAGAGTATCAGTGAATAGAGTCCTACCCAACCAGCCTTTAGACACTATCTCCATCCAACCCTACACTCCATGTGGGGATTAAATCAATCCACCTATCCCTACACTCTAGGTAGTACCGAATGCGGTACAAAACAGTAATTTGCAACTGTGCCACCAGATATTAGGCTTAAGAGCCTTTCAGTACACTTCCTCCAAATGATATCAACTTATCCCAATGCGATGCAACATATAATGAAATGTCATGTTGTCACAGTTCTAACAGATACACATACAATTCAATATACATGCTTATATCATGCTCAGTACATAATTCACATAGTCAATTTCACACAGATAAGGATCTAAGTAATGCTTACTGACCCTATGGAAGGTTCACAGTCGACTTGGACGACCTGTGTAACCTTAAGTGTCATTTCATTAAAAATGAGATTGCACGCCCATGTGGCTTGCCCGTATGGGCCCACACGCCCACACAGCCCAAATTTGCCTTGGCCGAGTGGATCACACGGCTTGGCCCAAAATCTTACAAGCCTGTGTGGCCCACACGGCCCAAATCAACCTAGCCCGTGTGTTGTACACGACCTGCCTGGCCATCACACGGTCGTGTCATGTGTGTCGGCCTAGCCTCATCGAACACACGCTCGTGTCCATCACACGGCCTACCACACGGGCGACCATACGCCCGTCTGGCGTCGACAGTAAGGTTTTTGGCTTTCGTTGATACCTCGTTTTCTATGCAATCGAGTACATACTTGGTTTCGATTGATGCTAAAACGATCACTGAGCATTCTAGAACCTAAAAATTGATATTCCAATGCCCAAAATCAGTGTTAAAATGAAATTTAAACAAAACTAAATCGAGATGTTAAACCCAACACCTTCAAAAACCCTACCTTAAATCGAGTAACAGCGTTTCCACACCACTTCATCGCTGACCAAACACTTCTGCCCTTTAACCTTCACCGTAACAAACAAATCCCAAAAAACACTAATCCAAACTTACTACACATACTGAGACTTACCAAACTCGCGTGAGCACCAACCACGTTGCAAAACAAGAAAAGATGGAACAAATTCAGAAAAAAAAGAAAAAGAGAAGAGGGGGATGGTAGAGGGTTTGGAGAAGGAGAGAAAACCAAAACTTATTTTTGTTGGAGAGAGGAAAAATAAATAGATTTTTTAGATAATCCCCCTATCATCTCCAAATCTCTCCCTACTAACCCACACAAAGTCCACTACTCAAAGTCCCACCATGACACAACTCCTAGTCAAAACTTAGAGCAAAAACGTCACCCACGCTCATGCAGATATTCGAACACAAGACCTTTAGCTTATTAACACTCCACTTAACCACCAGACCGCCAGGCCCATTCTGATATATTTTTACAAACAATCAAATAAAAGCCTATTGATCAAGGTCAAGGCTTTATTTAGAAAAATACCAAAATTTACCCAAGTCAAAGCTTGAACTTGGGACCTTTCACAACACCTAGAACACTTAACCACGAAAGTAGACACTCGCTTGTGTCATAAATTCACAAAAAAAAAAAAAGAAATTTGGGGCGTTACATAAGGGTAGATCGAAGTATTCAAATAGAGGTAAAACTTGTAACTTTTGCAAGAAGAAAAGGCACATTAAATCTGAGTGCTATAAACTACAGAATAAGATTAAAAGGGAGGCCAAAAATCAAAAGGGAAAACAACCAAAAAATTCCGGTGAAGCTGATGTTGTAGAAGACTATAGCGATGGTGATGTAACACCCCTCACCCGTATCCAATGTCGGGACAAGGTTTGAGGCGTTACTCGACTTAAACATTCACAAACATACAAAACTGGGTCACCAAATTTCGCTCAAAATTAAAACTTTTCAAACACATGCATATCGTCCCTTATAGAGGCCTTCGAGGCCTAAAACATACATTGGGGCGGTTCGGGACAAAACTGAAAACATTTGATAAACTTTGGGCAACTTAACAATTTTCTAGCTTTGAAGAGTCACACGCCTATGTGGGTGGGGCCGTGTGGTCACACATGCCTGTGTGGCTTGGGACACGCCCGTGTCCTCAGCCCGTGCAACTCTCTGTTTGTGACGTTAGCAACCTTTAAGGGCACACGGCCAAGGCGCACACCCGTGGCCAAAGGCCGTGTCCTTCACACGGCTGAGACACACAGCCTTATCTCTACCCGTGTAGTCAAGACTTAGGCTAATTTCCAAGCCTTTCTGTCATCTTTACATGCATACACATACATGATTTCAATGGCATTCATCATTAGCACATTATTATGCATTAGTTCCACCTACTCATGATAAACTAGTCTAGCTACATCGCAAGACATTAACACATATCATGAATAAATAGGCTTACAAGCCAAAATCATTATAAGCCACATCTCATGGCTATAATCAACAATTAATATAAGCCAATACCTTTGGCTAATCATAACAATAGTCATCATTGAAAAACTAAGTCCCTATACATGCCACTCACATGAAAACATTTAACATACACATGCCAATACTCCAAGGATAATGGCTTGATAGTGCGATGCTGCCTCCAACGATCTCCAACCCCGAGCAGACCTGAAAAAACTAAAAAAAATGAAAAGGGGGAGTAAGCTTTTCACTTAGTAAGCTCGCATGAAAATAATAAGCAATGCGATAACATGCTATTTTCATATTCTTTCTATTTATTCAAATTCCAGCTAAGTTGTTTTCCCAAACCACAGTCAATAAATTTTTTATATCCGGAGCTCAGGAATCCAAATTAAGATTCATGAATTTTTTTAGAAACTAGACTCATATCTCTTCTTATCATAAAATTTTCAGAATTTTTGGTCTAGCCAATAAGTACATTTTATTATTCAAAGTCTCCCCTGTTTTGCTATTTGACAACTTCAACCTTTCTTCACTAAAATTTATCTATCTCCTAGTACGAGACTTAGATAATGTTCCCGTCTCTTTTTACTAAAACTAGACTCATTATGGATTTCATTCATATGAATTTTAACTCATAATTATTTTTTTTACAATTTCTAGTGATTTTCCAAAGTTGAGATAGGGGAGTCTAGAATCACTCTGACTCTGTCTCACAAGAATTCAAATATCTCATGATACAGAATTCTTCCACTTTCACCGTTTCCTTTATGTGAAACTAGACTCATTAAGATTTAATTTCAAATTTTATTAAGCTTCTAACTCAATTTATACTATTTTTAGTGGATTTTCAAAGTCGGACCAATGCTGCTGTTCAAATCTAGTTTGGTACAATATAATGATCACTATCATAAGATCATTTCCAACTATCATGAACTTACCATTTCATGGATTCCTTACTCATTTTTCACAATGGAGCTCAATATAAAAGTTATTATTTCTCATGGGCACACTTAGTCATACATTCCAAGTATAGGATAATTCCCTATCACATACACTCAATCATCAAATTAGTCTCATGACAATACACCATGTAAATTTGTCTTAGAAGAGCTCATCATACATCCTTTCACTTGTACATATATCTCATGTTAATCCTATTGAGTTTCTAGGAAATCTCGATGGATTATCCATTAAATGTCAATTCATAAGAATGATCATTTCAGGTATGCACTCCCGCGAACCTCACATCTTACGGCGGGATTACCAGTCCAGGCTATATCCCACAAAATATAAACTCATAAGATGATGTCGAGATTACCAGTTTAGGGTAAATCCCTTATTGCGACAAACACCCTTACAGGGTTCGGATCTGAATTACCAGTCCAGGCTAAATTCAGACCCTAATCGGATTATCCGTTCGGGCTAAATCCTCAATCCACATATATTTTTTGGGAGGCTCGATCATTCAAGGAACACCCGTCTGGGCTAGATCCTTTTCATACTTGAGATCAACGGATTACCCGTCCAGGCTAAATCCTTTCTGCAACACATGCAGGATCTCAATATCACATGCAACATGGTTCATCCATCGAACTTCTTTTCCAACCCCAACCAGGGCATTTTTCAACATATCATTGTTAATAATGCATTTCATGTATTTTTATGCCATCGTCAAATGCAATTATCATATATTCACCAATCATGCAATTAGGCATATCATGAGTTTACTTTAAGTTATCCAAACTTACTTTTCGAAATCTTGTCAGGTACAATCGTGTAGCAATTCATACAACCCATGTAATAGTAATTTAACACTCAATTCATGTAACAATAATTTGCCATTCAATTTCACATGACACAACAAGCATTACATTTTTCCATATAATACACACCATCCATCAACTTCTCTTAAACATATTAAATCATACAATTTATTCCATATCAATAGAGAATTACAATTCATGCATGGTATTGCATTATTATTAACACACGAACTTACATCAGATCTAGAAACGACAATTTACCATTTTAGTCCATAACCTTGTATTTTTCCCGATTTAAGCCCGAATCTCGATTTCCTTGATCTATAATATCACATTTAGCCTACTAATTAGTCACACTATTCATATGGGTCTAAAAATCATATTTTGACTCTTAAACTTTTGTATATTTGCACTTTTGCCCCAGGGCTCAGAAATTAAACTTCATCCTATTTTTTTATGTTTAATGACATGATGATCATTTTTCCCTTTTATAGAAACATCAAATTCCCACTCTAACATGTACTTATGAACATTAGGTATTTTTACCGATTATGATGTTTTACTCGTTTTCACGTAAAATCGCTTAGCAAAAGTTGTTTATCTAACATCCAACACTCATTTTCTACCATTAAACATCAAAATGTATGCATATTACTCATGGTTAAATTTTTAAACATAAACCCTAGCTTAAAATAATGGTAGAAATGAGTAGAGCATGTTACCGGGATTTTAAAAATGTAAAGAACATTAAAAACGGGTCCGGGATCACTTACAAATGAGCTTGGAAAGCTTGAAAACCCTAGCCATGGTGTTTTTCATAAGACATTCAGCCATGAGGAAGAAGATGAGCAAATTTGGCTTATTTTTGGCTTTTTAATTCATTTAATTACCAATTTACTAAAATGCCCTTAATGAAAAACTTTTAAAAACCTATCATACCATCTCCATTTTTGTCCAAAAACTTCAAAATGGTCTAATTACCATTTAAAGACCTTCCATTTAAAATTTCATAACAATTAGACACCTTTAACATGTAGAACTCAACTTTTGCACTCTTTACAATTTAGTCCTTTTGACCAAATTGAGTGCCCAAATGTCGAAATTTTTGAACAAAATTTTCAAAAAATAATTCCGTGAAATTTTCGACCAGAAAAATATGATAAAAATTAATTTTTCCTCATCGGATTTGTGGTCCCAAAACCACTGTTCCGACTAGGCCCAAAATTAGGATGTTACATTTCTCCCCCCTTTAGGGATTTTCGTCCCCGAAAATCTTACCAGGAAAGTGGTTTTGGGTTTTCACTTGGATTCCTCAATCCTATAATCAATGTTAAAGAACTTTCACTCAAGCCGAGCTTTTACTGCCTATCTCTTTAAATTCTACATACAAAAATCATAAGTGGTATTCACTTTACAATACTTTCACTTAAACTTAATCGGTACAAGAAAGCTCATGTACTCAAATGTCTGATCCATGCCATCATGTTACATATACATTCGCACTCGAATCTTTTCGGATTCAAATAGTGAAACTAGTCAGTTCATCTCGGCCTAATACTCTTTATAATTCCACACAATCCAATTCAACTCTAGTTACCTTTCATTTCAAAGCCTCCTCTGGCTTTCCCAAGAAATCATGCTATGAATCCCGGATCTCAATCCGATTAGTGGATATTAAAATTCCATGATATCCAACATTCATAAAGACACGAAATCATATGAATCTGGTGAGTAGACATTTAGGTATACCAGCATAATTTACACATCTCACAACGTTTAACAACACTACATATTACTTTCCTCTTTCAAGGACAAGAATGATCTAGACAAGAAAATCCATATTAACCTTTTCTATTTCCATTCTAATTCCCAAACGGTAAAAATAATTCTGGTGATTCTTGCTATACATCTTTAAACTTTCAACATTTCAAGAATTTGTACTCAAAGATAAACAATGATCGTTTCAGCATTTTTAAATACCCAAATTATCTTCACATTATCAATATCAGATCTTCTTATCGCATTCGATTCTTCTAGGAAACATACACTTCTTAATTAGACTATTCGTCTTTTTACCCGTGAAGAAATAAAACCTTATTCTCAAGCATGAACATCTCATTAAATTCTAAACATATATTCCATACAGATTGAACAATCAAGTCGACCTTATTCATCTGTAATTGATATTTCAAGAAATTCTCTCTTCTAGCCAACAAAACGATTCAACATGCATCATTCCAAATTCACTCATCATGCCAATCGAAGACCATAACAAATGCATTAGCATAAGTAATACTGATATCTCGACTAAATACATTAACTCTGATTATCATACTTGAGAAAGGAAATCCACCATACACATTGGGACGTGAAATTTCACCATTATTAGGATCAATTCAGAGGTATAGTCATACTTGTTCTTTATACACATCAATCAGAAGCTGGAGGTCATGCTCTATATGTAATCCATGATCAACAAGTTACAAGATAAAATATCCAGAAAACCCAAGATAGAGAAATCTGAAACAGAGAAGCCCAGAATAAGGAAATCCAAGATAAAGAAATCCATGATAAGGAAATCCAATTTACAGCACTGCATCAGAAGACCGAGAACCAGACTCATAAAAATATGAAAGACCCCAATGGTTTTTCAAAGAAAAAAAATCTAGAATAACATCATTCCAAACCACTGACAATAAATACGACCGGAACTATATGCTTCTCATATACATATAAAATCAATCAGAGCAATGATCAGTAGAAATAGAATCATGGCACCATACACAATTTCTCATCGATTCCCAACAGGCGGAATACAACAAAATACCAGAGAAAAATAGAAAAATGCAGATTATAAGTCAATCAGACTGAAAACACATTAGTCTAACGTTAAGATCAAGGAACATTTTCATAATGTAAGAATTCACCAGGGATTAGATAGCCCCAATAATATTTTCGGTGTCAGATAATCTCATACCATATCTCAATAAAGACAATCACAAACTGTTTAGTGTAATTACCATGCTTGGACATTTCATATTTCAAAAATTATTCCTTTAACTATTTCTGCCGTCCCAAATTCCATAATATTCCCTTTACTAAGAAAACCAGTTCATGAGGGAATTACAATCAATACATTTCTCGACATCATACCAGGATAGATCGTTTTACCAAAATTAACCTTTTTCACTAACTGCGATGTTGTGAAAGTTAAACAATCTTTCTGTCAATCCAATATCTTTCTAGCTCATGTCTGTACTTATCAGCCCATTCTCAATCTCTAATCATGCTTATAACAATTCCATCATTGAACTCTTTGGTTTCTCACCTGGAAACTTATTCAACATAAATCTTAGAAATTTCTATTATAAAACACCACCTTGGTAAGGGGGAGGGGATCATAGGGCCTCTGACTCGACTCTCATATACATATACATGTAACACAGTTTTCATCATAGCAATCATATCTCAATCATGTCATTCATATTGAATTAACACCCACTTTCCAGTTATCTCATTTAGTCAAGTATAATTATGCATGCATTCCATGTTTTCTGGATAACTTTACCTATCTATTCATTTAATCATATAAGTCATGCACATGATATCATACATGGCCAACAAACATAGATAAGCTTATCACAATCTATACTTTTACCTCGTACACTATCATTTAGACATATCATTACAATCATATGAATCAGTCCAAGCAATTTAACACATTTACTTAAGCTATACGAGCTTATCAACCATGATTTTTCATATAAGCGTACGTGAATATTCATTCCATCTATATCTTTGGTAAGTTATCTAAACACATGCATTCACTCAAGCAAATCGACCATTTACATCATAGAATTATTTATTAATCATAGATAAGCTCATTTCACCATGTACACATTTCATGAATCCTCATTCGTACCTTTCCAAGTTTCAGTTCGTCATGACTATACTTTACTCGAATATTTTAACATCACATTCAAAATGGTCAGTGTAGCTCGGTTGGAGAGTACCTGTGTCTAAACAAAATGACTCTCATACACGTCGGGAGACATCACACTATCACGGATCAGTGGCATGTACAGCTGAACTCTCATACATATGCTAGGTTAGTCTGAGAATCGACTAAACCATAGCTCTAATACCACTAATGTAACACCCCTCACCCGTATCCAACGTCGGGACAGGGTTCGAGGCATTACCCGACTTAAACATTCACAAACATATAAAATCGGGTCACCAAATTTTTCCCAAAATTAAAACTTTTTAAACACATGCATATCGTCCCTTATACAAGCCTTCGAGGCCTAAAACATACATTGGGGCGGTTCGGGACAAAACCAAAAACATTCGATAAACTTTGGGCTTAACAATTTTCTAGCTTTGGAGTGCCGTGTGGTCACACATGCCCATGTCCTTAGCCCGTGCAACTCTCTGTTTGTGACGTCAGCAATCGTTTAAGGGCACACGGCCAAGGCTGAGACATACGGCCGTGTCTCTACCAATGAAGTCAAGACTTAGGCTAATTTCCAAGCCTTTTTGTCATCTTTACGTGCTTACACATACACAATTTCAATGGCATTCATCATTAGCTCATTATTATGCATTAGTTTCACCTACTCATGATAAACTAGTCTAGCTACATTGCAAGACATTAACAAATATCATGAATAAATAGGCTTACAAGCCAAAATCATTATAAGCCACATCTCATGGCTATAATCAACAATTAATATAAGCCAATACCTTTGGCTAATCACAACAATAGTCATCATAGAAAAACTAAGTCCCTATCCATGCCGCTCACATGAAAACATTTAACATACACATGTCAATACTCCAAGGATAATGGCTCGATAGTGCGATGCTGCCTCCGACAATCTCTAACCCCGAGTAGACCTGAAAAAAATAAAAGAAATGGAAAGGGGGAGTAAGCTTTTCGCTTAGTAAGCTCGCATGAAAATAATAAGCAATGCGATAACATGTTATTTTCATATTCTTTCTATTTATTCAAATTCCAGCTAAGTTGTGTTCCAGAGTCACAGTCATTAAGTTATTTATATCTGGAGCTACAGAACTCCAAATTAAGATCCGTTAATTTTACCAGAAACTAGACTCATATCTATTATTATCATAAAATTTTAAGAATTTTTGGTCTGTAAAATAAGTACATTTTATTATTCAAAGTCTCCCCTATTTTGCTATTTTACAGCTTCGATCTTTCTTCACTAAAATTTATTTATCTCCTAGTACGAGACTCGAATAATGTTCCTGTATCTTTCTCCTAAAAGTAGACTCAATAAGGATTTCAGTAATATTAATTTTAACTCATAATTATTTTTGTACAATTTCTAGAGATTTTCAAAAGTTGAGACAGGGGAGTCTGGAATCACTCCGACTCTGTCTCACAAGAATTCAAATATCTCATGATACAGAATTCTTCCACTTTCACTGTTTCCTTTATGTGAAACTAGACTAATTAAGCTTTAATTTAATATTTTATTAAGCTTTTAACTCAATTTTCACTATTTTTAGTTGATTTTCAAAGTCGGACCAATGCTACTATCCAAATTTGGTTTGGTACAATATAATGATCACTATCATAAGATCATTTCCAACTATCATGAACATACCATTTCATGGATCCCTTACTCATTTTTCACAATGGAGCTCAATAGAAAAGTTATTATTTCTCATGAGCACACTTATTCGTACATTCCAAGTATGGGGTAATTCCCTATCACATGCACTCAATTATCAAATTAGTCTCATGACAATGCACCATGTAAATTTGTCTTAGAAGAGCTCATCATACATCCTTTCACTTGTCCATATATCTCATGTTAATACCGTTGAGTTTCAAGGAAATCTCGATGGATTATCCATTAACCATCAATTAATAAGAATGATTATTTTAGGTATGCACTCCCGTGAACCTCACATCTTACGGCTGGATACCAGTCCAGGCTAAATCCCCCATAATATAAACTCATACGGTGATGTCGGGATTATCAGTCCAGGCTAAATCCCTTATTGCAACAAACACCCTTACTAATTTCGGATCTGAATTGCCAGTCCAGGATAAATTCAAACCCTGATCAGATTACCCGTTCGGGCTAAACCCTCAATGCGCATATATTCTTCGGGAGGCTCGATCATTCAAGGAACACCCGTCCGGGCTAGATCCTTTTCATACTTGAGATCAACGGATTACCCGTCCGGGCTAAATCCTTTCTGCAACACATGCAGGATCTTAATATCACATGCAACATGGTTCATCCATGGAACTTCCTTTCCAACCCCAACCGGGACATTTTTCAACATATCATTGTTAAGAATGCATTTCATGTATTTTTATGCCATCGTCAAATGCAATTATCATATATTCACCAATCATGCAATTAGGCATATCATGAGTTTACTTTAAGTTATCCGAACTTACTTGTCGAAATCTTGTCAGGTACAACCGTGTAACAATTCATACAACCCATGTAATAGTAATTTAACACTCAATTCATGTAACAATAATTTGCCATTCAATATCACATGACACAACAAGCATTACATATTTCCATATAAAACACACCATCCATCAACTTCTCTTAAACATATTAAATCATACAATTTATTTCATATCAATAGAGAATTACAATTCATGCATGGTATTGCATTATTATTAACACACGAACTTACCTTAGATCCAGAAACGACAATTTACCATTTTAGTCCATAACCTTGTATTTTCCCGATTTAAGCCCGAATCTCGATTTCCTTGATTTATAATATCACATTTAGCCTACTAATTAGTCACACTATTCATATGGGTCTAAAATTCATATTTTTACAAATTTGCATTTTGACCCCTAAACTTTTGCATATTGGCTCGAAAATTAAACTTCATCCTATTTTTTTATATTTAATAACATGCTGACCATTTTTCCCTTCTATGGCAACATCAAATTCTCACTCTAATATGTACTTATGAAAATTAGGTATTTTTACCGATTATGACATTTTACTCGTTTTCACGTAAAATCGCTTAGCAAAAGTTGTTTATCTAACACCCAACACTCATTTTGTACCATTAGACATCAAAATGTATGAATATTACTCATGGGTAAATTTTTAAACATAAACCCTAGCTTAAAATAATAGTAGAAATGAGTACCAGGATTTTAAAGATATAAAGAACATTAAAAACAGGGTTCGGGATCACTTACAAATGAGCTTGGAAAGCTTGAAAACCCTAGCCATGGTGTTTTTCATGAGACATCCGGCCATGAGGAAGAAGATGAGCAAATTTGGCTTATTTTTGGCTTTTTAATTCATTTAATTACCAATTTACTAAAATGCCCTTAATGAAAAACTTTTAAAAACCTATCATACCATGTCCATTTTTGTCCACAAACTTCAAAATGGTCTAATTACCATTTAAAGACCTTCCATTTAAAACTTCATAACAATTAGACACCTCTAACATGTAGAACTCAAATTTTATCACTTTTTACAATTTAGTCCTTTTGACCAAATTGAGTGCCCAACCGTCGAAATTTTCGAACAAAATTTTCACAAAATCATTCCGTGAAATCGTAGACCATAAAAATATTATAAAAATTAAATTTTACTAGTCGAATTTGTGGTCCCGAAACCACTGTTTCGACTAGGCCCAAAATCAAGATGTTACATTTCTCCCCCCTTTAGGGATTTTCGTCCCTGAAAATCTTACCAGAAAAGTGGTTTTGGTTTTTCACTTGGATTCCTCAATCCTATAATCGATGTTAAAGAACTTTCACTCAAGCCGAGCTTTTACTGCCTATCTCTTTAAATTCGACATACAAAAATCATAAGTGGTATTCACTTTACAATACTTTCACCGAAACTTAACCGGGAAGCACTGCATTTCTGGGAAGCAAAAGAGAGTTCAATTCACCAGAGGAATCCATAACACGAATGGAACGTGGAGTATATTCATTCTGATCTGTGGTGGCCATCTAGAGTGCCTTCGAGAGGTGGAGCTAATTATATGCTAACTTTTATGATTTTTCCACTAAAGTTTGGGAGTTCTTCCTGAAGTAGAAAAGTGATGTGCTTTCCACATTTAAGTCTTGGAAAATTGTGATTGAAAAACAGACGGGAAAACAAATAAAATACCTCTGCACAAACAATGGCTTAGAGTTTTGTTCTGATGAGTTTCATAGACTGTGTAAGTTAGAATGGATCGTGAGACACTTGACAGTTCGTCATACTCCACAGTAAAATGACATTGTAGAACGAATGAAAAGAACAATCATGGAGAAGGTTTGATATATGTTGTCAAATTCCAACTTACCAATGTTGTTTTGGGCCGAAGCAACCTCTACTGCATGTTTTTTGATCAACCGATCTCCACCCGTTTCCATTGAAAAAAAGACTCCACAAGAGGTATGGTCTGGTAATCCTGCTAATTATTCTGACTTAAAGATCTTTGGGTGACCTGCGTATGCTCATGTTGATAATGGAAAATTGGAACCGAGATCCATTAAATATATTTTTCTTGGTTATAAAGCTGGTGTAAAAGGGTATAAGTTATGGTGTCTTGAAAATAGAAAAGTTGTGATTAGAAGAGATGTTGTTTTTGATGAAACTACTATACTACCTAACTTATCTCTTAAAGACTCTTCCAATAAAGAAAATCAAAAGCAAGTGGAGCATTAGATTAATACAGAATCTACAACAGAGTCGACTCCTCAAGCCAGTACAAAAATTGATAATAGAGTTGCTTCTTCACCACAATACTCTATCACCAAAAATAGAACTAGAAGAGAAATTAAACCTCTAAAGAAATATGTTGAGGCTGAACTAGTTGCTTATACTTTAAATATGGAAAAAGATATAGATGCAAACTAAAAGCCATCTAATTATTCCCAGGCGATTAGCTGTGAAGACTCAGAAAAGTGGATGTATGCTATGCAAGAGGAGATGGAATCACTCCACAAAAATAGAACATGGGATACTGTAAAACTTTCTAAAGGTAAAAAGGCTATTCGTTGTAAATGGGTGTTTAAAAAGAAAGAAGGGGCTCTAGAAGTTGAAGAACCCAGATATAAAGCAAGGCTTGTTACAAAGGGTTACAGTCAAATTCCATGAGTGGACTTCACAGATGTGTTCTCCCCAGTTGTGAAGCATAGTTTGATTCAAACTTTGCTTGGTATTGTGGCCATGCATAATTTAGAGCTTGAGAAGTTAGATGTAAAAACAGCACTTTTGTATGGAGAACTTGAGGGGGATATTTACATGCAACAACCAGAGGGTTTTACAGTCTCAGAAAAAGAGGACTATGTTTGCTTGCTGAAAAAGTCCTTTTAGGGTTTGAAATAGTCACAAAGATAGTGGTACAAGAGGTTTGATTCCTTTATGACTTCTCATGATTTCAAAAGAAGTAGCTTTGACAGTTGTGTTTACTTTAAGAAAAACAGTGATGGTTCTTTTTTGTATCTACTCCTTTATGTTGATGACATGTTGATAGCAGCGAAAGATAAAGGAGAGATAAGAAAGGTTAAAACCCAACTAAGTGAAGAATTTGAGATGAAAGATTTGGGACCAGCAAAGAAGATACTTGGTATGGAGATTCTTAGAGATAGAAAAGAAATTAAATTGTACCTAAGTCAAAAGGGATACATTGAGAAAGTTCTTTGTAGGTTCAATATACAGAGTGCTAAGCCTGTTAGTACTCCTTTAGTAGCCCATTTTAGACTTTCATCGACTTTGTCTCCACAATCAGATGATGAGATTAAGTACATGTCACAAGTTCTATACTCTAGTACAGTGGGATCTCTCATGTTCACGTCCAAATTTATCATATGCAGTCAGTGCAGTTAGCAGATACATGGCAAATCCCGGTAAAGAACATTGGAAAGTAGTTCAGGGGATTTTAAGATACTTACAAGGTACTACAGATGTTTGCTTACAGTTTGGAAGAACTAGAGATGGAGTCATTGGGTATGTTGATGTTGATTTTGCTGAAGATCTTGATAGAAGAAGATCTCTCACAGGTTATGTCTTTACAATCGGAGGTTGTGTAATAAGTTGGAAAGCCACTTTACAAACTACAGTCGCTTTGTCTACCACTGAAGCTGAGTACATGGCAATTACTGAGGCTTGTAAAGAAGCTATTTGGTTGAAGAGACTCTTAAGCGAACTCAATGAAGACCTTTAAATCAACACAGTATTTTATGATAGTCAGAGTGCCATCTTCCTTTCAAAAGATCGAATGTTTCAGGAGAGAACAAAACACATTGATGTTCGGTATCATTTTGTTCGTGATATTATTGCTCGTGGTGATATTGTTGTGAGAAAATTAGTACTCATGAAAATCCTGCAGATATGATGACTAAGTCACTTCCTATAACCAAGTTTGAGCATTGCTTAGACTTGGTTGGTGTTCATTGTTGAAGTTAAACCCTTAAGGGGTTTTATGGAAGAAGTGGAGAACTTGTTCGTTTAGAGTTCGCGATGAAGAACTTGTTCATTGAGAATTTGAGTCAAGGTGGAGATTGTTAGAATTAAATGACCCGAATCCTTATTTAAATAAAATACAGTGGTAAAATAAAATAAAAGTAAAATACATATAGAACTACACTTCTTTTATTTTATTTTAGAAAAATGGTTTTTAAACCTTATTAAACTTCATCTATTTGATATTGATTAGAATAAGGTGTTTCAATCTTACTACACTTCTGTTAGAATATGGATTTACAAGCCTATAAATAGACATAGTCTACTCCTCTTGTAATCATTCGAATTTGATATAGTGAATTTTCTTCTCCTCTGTCCATGGTTTTTTCCTGAAAGGGTTTCCACGTAAAATCTGTGTGTTCTTTTTTTTTTATTTCTCTTTTCTTTGCGATATATTGTCATTACCGACATTTTATTTTTATAGAAGGTTTTAGGTACCAGAGATAAATATTATGGAAGAAACAGATTGTTTATATAAAGATAAAATTTTGCAATCATACTATGCATATAGACTGTAACAATGAAAATAATATTTCGGCCCTTAGTAATGGTTTTAATAGTTTAATAGATATAACCTCTATATATTTTAATAAATTATATAGTAAACTGAGTAAAATAGAAAAGCAAGTAAATAACATAGGAGAAATTACAGAATTAGATTTGAACAAAGAATCTAAAGAAATTTTATCTAATTTTAATAATAAATTAGAATAAGTTCTTATTAACAAAAATATAGAACAAGAAATAGGTTTATGTCCTTTATATTATGGAAATAGTAATATAATATTAACTTTATCTGAGAAAGAAGACACTTCTTCAGCAGAATCATCATCTACTAATAAAAAAGGAAAGAATCTTGAAAAATAGAAAAGAAAATATACTAGTCAACAAAAATATGATTTTCAATCATATAAAGAACTTATAGAACATTGAAAATTTAAATTTACTAAAAGTACAGATAAAAATGAAAGAATAGAATATTTAAAATTAATAGAACAACTTTATGAAAAACATAAAGATTTATTTACTTTATTTAATTATCATTATATGTTAAATTATGACACTACATACAGTAGTAGTTCTAGTAATTCTAATAATCTAGAAGACTTAAAGGTTACTAGTTATAAATCTAATGAAGAAAACACTTCAACAAATGAGGAAGAAAATATAGAAATTATAGAACCAATGGATACTGAAGAAACAAATCCTTATGGAAAAAGAAAAATGGAATCAGATCTTCAATATGATGATTATCTAAGAACTTTAAATAAAATTTTTGAAAAAGTTGAAAACACAACTTGAATTTTTGGTAATCAACCTGAAAACATAGCTACTAGTGAAATTAAATCTGAATATCCAAGAGAGTCATCTAGTCAACCTATACCACATAGGATAGATGATTTAAATAAAAGAAATGTGGCCCAAGGTGGAATATATTTAGACTTGACTAATATTTTGATATCAGATTACGAAAAAACTATAGATGATTGGGCACAATCAATGACTATTGTTGTAAACAACAGCAATACTTGGATAAAAGAAAATTTCTTAAATTATTTTTTTGGAACGTTTCAAGGTGATTTTCTACAATTTTTAAGAAGATGGGAAGCATCAGATAAAGGAATAGAAGAAAAAGGGCAGTTAATAAATCAAATAGGAACTCCCAAAGATCTTTTAAAAGGATTAACTTTTATTCTAAAAACAAAATTTTATGGTTATTTTGATAAAAAAAGATCAGGATAACGTATCTAGTTATATATTGTCAAAAATTAAATTATGTGATATTAGATATTTGGAAGAATTTCCTTAAAAATCTCTTCATGAATATCAAAAACTAAAATATGAAAACATATAATTTTGGAAAAACCAATATTTTCATAAATTACCACCACCATGGGATGAGATTTGCATACAAAAATATGTAAATTATCTAGAAAAAAACACAGTAAAAAGGCTGGAGTATAACCAGAAAATTAGATTCTATAGGTAATAGGATAAATTTTCCAAAAGAAAGAATAACTTTACATTGTTTACAATCTAAAGCCTCTAAACAAGTTAAAAATAAATTAAGCACTAAACATTGTACTAAAATTTTAGAAAATGAGTGGGAATTTGGATGTAAACCAATACACTCTAATACTTATAAAAAACATAGAAAGAAAAATAGAAGATATAAGTTAGTTAGATGGAAACCAGGAAATAAAAAATATAATGGTTATAATAAAATGTAACGCCCCAAAAATATATGTATATGTTTCTGCGTTAATTTGACACAAGTGTGTATCTGCTTCAGTGGTTAAGTGTTCTAAGTGTGTGTGGGAGGTTCCAAGTTCAAGCCTTGACTTGGGCAAATTTTGACATATTTTTACGAATAAAGCCCAACCTTTGGTTAATAGGCTTATAAATAATTGTTAGTAAAAGTGTATCAAAATGGGCCTGCTGGTTTGGTGGCTAAGTGGAGTGTTGGTGTAACACCCCATACCCGGCCCAAACGTTATGGCCAGATCTGACGTGTCACATGGACTTACGACTTAGTATGCATTCGTTGGTTTAAGTGATTAGGGTGGTCTTTGTAAAAACAACAATTGAATGAAAAGCCGGTTTATCAATCTTTAGGCTATCCATTTGTCGTGCTTGTTGAGTCTTGAAAACGTTCATTAATTTTGAAAACCCGTGACCTAACACTAGCTTGATTTTGACATAGTATAAATATAATCAAAAAATAAAAACCATTGCGGAAAGAGAAATTTATATAGCGGCCTTATTACAACTTAAAACCCAAAATTAAATCAAAATATAAAAATAATAAAAAAAATAAACTAACTTAGAAAAACCAACTGAGATAATGTGGCCACTCCGAATCCCTCACAGCTCCAAGCCCACTATGGTTGGGGATTTCTGCAGAGATGAAAATAAAGGTGAGTTTGGTAAACTCGGTGTGTAACATAACCCAACCATAGCCCAAAACAGATCAAACCTCGAGTCAAACTTATCGGGCCTTAGCCCGATGAAATCGAGAATGAAACTCATAGGCCCATAGCAGATCTGAACAAATATATCATGAATGCAGAAATCCCAACCCGTGAGCCATCCATAACACCCCGTGCATCAGCCTTACACCATGTGGGAGACTACTCGACCCACCCAACCGCTACACACCACGTAAAATTGCAGCGAGGTCGCGGATATTGTGACGAAGTCACCAGATCTGAATATTGTGGCGAGGCCACGAACAGATATATATGTTTATATATGTGGTGAAGCCACGATTGTAGCGAGGTCGCGGATATTGTGACGAAGTCACGTATCAGATATATATGTGGCGAGGCCACCGGATTGCGATGAGGTCGCGAATGCTTCCTCCATCAATATAAACCCATGTCCCATACAGCGAGAATAACATGTCATGGCATACGCATACGTAAAGCGAGAACATCATGCTTTTGGATAAAATAAAATATCCCTAGGGGTAAAATCGTAATTTTTCATGTATAAGGGTATTTGATAATTATTACCTATTGCTAGGGTTTCATGCTCATTCTAACGTTTACCAAGTAATCGTAAGTACTTACCTCGTCTTTTTACCAAAGTGGGCTGTTGGCCCATTGGCGTTTTCGGCCCATTAAGCCCAAATATATCTTTGTGCATGAAAATGCACACTCGCACTCTAATCATCCAAATGCACCATATTCATTAACAACTATCTCACGAGCGCCGCGACGTCATGTGAGTTCACAAAATACCAACGTTTTGGTATTTCGGCTTTTACCGATTTAGTCTAAGGGAGGGTGTCGTTTACACACCTGGTTGATGACGATTGATGACGATATCTCCCACGCGATAATCTTACGATCGATCACTAACACATTAGACTTACGAATTAACGATAACTACCATAAATCCACGTCAACTAACCCAATCATCACACAAGTTAGTCATTTACGCACGAGGGGCAAAATAGTCATTTTACCCTCTAGGGGTAAATCGGTAGTCCTACCCTACAGGGGTATTTTAGTAATTCTACAACTTATCCACTTGGGCCTACGGACCCATTGGGACTACATGGCCCATTTCAGCCCATCACGGCCCGAAATAGCCATCCTACTGCTAGAGTAATGAGAAATACACACCTGTTAGGAGACTGAAGTTAATCCGTGCTCCCACACTCTTAGCTGACGCCCAACCCAAACAAGCACGCCACCAAGCGAAAGGGATCAGCCTAGAAGGGTATGCCAACTCTCCTCATGGTTTGCTCTATTTAAAGCCAGCTCTCCATCTACTCTTATGTTAGCTTCCCGATGTGGGATCCCTCCATCATCAGAGTTTAAAACCAACACCAACTCTTGCCGTCCCAACATAGCAAAGTAATCAACCTTTGCGTGCCAAGGGATTCGAACCAAAGTCCTCTCACATGCCAAGTCACGCCACCACCACTAGGCCATCAACTCATTTGTGTCATAAGTCCAACACATTAAACTTTAAAGCGCACCTACTTGCTTCCAAATTTATTGGAAAGAAAAACCAAAATAAATTGCAAGAGCCAATACTTGAACCTTGGACCCCTTGCTTTCTCTATGGCGTCACTTCCTTGTCCCCTAAGTGGCGCTACCTTGCCACTACACCACACTCCTTTTTGTGTCATCTTTTACCCCTTTACTCTTAAAAGCCCAAACGCCAATTGCATCACTTGTTCTTAAAATCAAAATTTCGAAGACTACCACAGATTTAACTTAAGTTTGGACCTTCCAAAGGCCCACTAACCTATTAAAAAATATATTTTAACCAACCAGAACACATCCAAATTTTAAAAAAACACAGAAACATAGAAAACCCGAAAATTGGGCGTTATAGTTGGTGTGAGGGAGGTCTTGGGTTTGATTTTCTAGGACGACAAGGGTATTATTTTTGCTACAAAATTTGGCTAGAGTTTGTGTTTGATCGAAAATCTGAGTAGCGGATTTAGTAGGGAGTTGTGTAGAGAAACTTAGGAGGTTATTGGGGAAGTGGTTATCAGAATAAATCTTTTTTATTTTTATTTCTTGGTTTTTCTAAAATTCGGCTCTTCATTTTGTTTTCCTAGATTTGCTGACGCCATTCTTTCTTTTCCCTCTGTCGAAACTCTATTTTACTTTCCCTCTCTTTCTTTTTTTCGATCTCTGTAACTAAAATTATCTCCAATTTGTGAAGCGTTTCTTCCTGCGGGTTTGGTAAGTAGCAATTTCGCTTTTTGTCAGTTATTCTTGGTTAGTGATTAAGAAGTTTGTTTTCATACTTTTGGTGCTGCTGCTGAGATTGGAGCATTAGGGGCAATATTTTATCGGCGGTAAGTGTCGATCTTAAGTTTTTGAGCAGCATTCAGTTTTGGGGTCTTGATTAAGTCGTAAATTAAAGACTAATTGTGGTGTTGAATTGATCACTATTTAGGTTCTGGAGTGCTCAGGTTGTTTTAGCATCGCTTTGAAATTAGGTGTGTAGCTAAAAATACAGAAAACGAGAATCGACGAAAGCCAAAAAATGAAACTGTCAACTCCACAAGGGCGTGTGGTCGCCCGTGTGGTAGGCCGTGTGGTAGTACATGGGCGTGTGATTGACGAGGCCAGGCCGTGTGAGCCTTGTACGGCACATAGGCTCAACCAATTAGGCCGTGTGGGCCACATGGGCATCTGAGCCCACACGGGCATGTGGATTTATGAGCCAGACCGTGTAATCCACACGGCCAAGGCCAATTTGGGCCATGTGGGCCAGACGGGTGTGTTGGCCCACACGGGCAGGCCACATGGGCGTGTGAGGCCAATTTTCTAAAATACTCTAAATGGTTGCTCAGGTCGCCTAAGTCGACTGGGACCTACTATAGGGTCGGTTAGAGTTACTTGACCTCTGTTTTTGTGATTTGACTTTGTTTTATAGTGCCATAGCATGTACACCAATTTGTATGTATGATTTGTTAATTGCATATTTGTATGTCATGTATTATATGCTGCATTGCATCGGGGTTGGTTTAATGTATATGGAAGAAGTATTCTGAAAGGCTCCTAAGCTTAATATCTGGTAGCACAGCTGCAATTATCTGATTATGTGCCGCATTCGGTACAGCATGGTGTGTAGGGATGGGTGGGTCGATTTTATCCCCACTTGGTGTGTAGGGTTTGACGGACTTGGTATGTAGAGGCTGGTGGGTAGGACTCTGTTTAATCTATTCCGTTCTACATACTATATCTGGGATGGGCCAAGGCCCTAATATATATTTCTGACTCTGCATCTGAGTGGGCTAAGGCCTACATTGATTTCTGTAAAGGGCTCCGGCCCATACTAATTATGATTATGATCTGATGTATGTTTGTATGCACGTTTTCTGTGGGGACTACATGCTGAGTTGCAAAAACTGACTCTTTTCTATTAAATCTATTCAAGTACTCCCCAGCATTAGTGGATAAGTGTATCGGAGGACTCGACGGTGGCCACATGTAATAACTTTATACTATTTTTAGTGGCTTTTCCAGTTTTGGATTACTTGTTTATTTGGGGTTTTGTTGTAATTTTTGGACTTTGGACTTTTTGGCATTTAATTTTGTCTTTTGAACTGTTGGTGTGTTTATTACTATAAGCATGATCAAAAATCCGGTTTTCTCTAAAGCGAATAGTTTTCTTAAAATAGAAGATTTTCTAAAGCTTCCGCGTAAAAGAGATATGTTTTAAAGAAAATTAGTGAGAACACGTTTTTTTTAGACTAAGTAAAAGATAATAACTGAAACGATTTTAATATATCGATGCATTTTCAAAAACACTCTCATGTGACATCGCCAGATTCGGCTATAACATCCGGGCCGAGTTTGGGGTGTTACATAAAAAGAAAAAAATTATTAGAAGAAAAACTTCTAAAAAACCTAAAAAAACAAATATGTAAATGTTTTATATGTGATGAAAAAGGTCACATAGCACCAAATTGTCCTTCAGTCACTGCTCTGTTTTTCCATTAACAAAGGAAAAAATGCAAAGAAAATGATTAAAACTCTTGAAGAACAAGACATAGAAATATGTTTAGAAGAGGAAATAAATCCTGAAGAAATATTATATGAATTAATATCATAAACAAATTCTAATTCAGATAATGAAGAATATATATTTATGTTTAATGAAGGAAGTAGTTCTAAGAATCAATTAGAAGAAATTCCTAAATCTAAACAACAAGATATAAAATTAAGAAATTTTATCGGAGAAGAAAAAGACTTTTTTGATGAAATGATAGAAAAAATAAATAAAAATCATATTTCTAAAGAAGAAATATATAAAATTTCTAAATTCAAGATATGGAGTCAAAGACACATAGAAAAAGTTAGCGGTAATACAGTCGCTAAAGATACTAGAGGAGGATTAACAAAAATCCCATTATTTATTAAAGATAAAATTAAAATGATTAACAAGAAATATCCTCAAGTTAGATATATACACTTAGGAATAATAATGATAACTATTAGAGCTCCATTTAGAAAAGGTCATGATATACCTATAATAGCGGTATTATTAGATAAAAGATTTGAAAATCCAATAAAAGCACTTATTGGAGGTATTCAATCTAATTTACATACTGGTGTAAACCAAATTACTTTTTATCTATTACAGATCCTCTAATAGAAGAGTGTTTATGTTTAAGAATTCAAACAAAAATTCTAAAATAAATGATTTAGCAGAAGATCTAGCAATAAGTTGGACTTCTATTAATGAATATACTAATACGGCAGAAGTAGAAATTAAAGAAATTAATAATAAAATTATTGAGCTTTTTGAACCTAATAAATTTACTACAAAAATACAACCAAAATTATTACATTTAAGAGATCTATCAATACCAAGATATTGGATGATGGATAGAATAAGTAGTGCTAGTACTTCAAAACCTGTAAGTACTATAGAATATATATCGTCAGGAGATAGATTATATTTTAAAAATAATGCTATAACAAATACAAATAATAATTTAGTTTTACCCTCAAATAGTCAAACAGGAGAAGAAGAGGCTAATACAAGTATAAATACAACAGCAATAGGTATGAAAATAGTTCATATTCCTATTTTTCCTACTGAACCAAGTACGAATTCTAGAAACACTAGAATGGAAGAAATACAAACTTCAACAATTATTCAACAAATGAAAATTGGAAATACTGATGTTATTACATTTTCAAATTTTCAATCAAGAAAATATTATACATATATTGAAATTACATTTCAATTCAGAGAATATAAAATATATTCTTTACATGCTTTATTAGATACAAGAGCTACAATAAGTAGCTGCAGAGAAAATGCTATTCCTGTAGAAAAATGGGAACCTATGAAACACCCAATAAAAGCCATAGGATTAGATGGTAATGAAACCATAATTCAATTTAAGGCTAGAAATGTACCAATTTACATAAATAATGTAAGATTTGTAATACCTAAAATATTATGTTTTCCTGCAATGCATGGAGACATATTATTAGGATATAACTTTATATATCAACATTTTCCATTTTCTATAAATAAAAATTTAATTATATTATCAGTAGAAAAAACTTGTGTAGAAATACCATTAGTTGAAAATCATAAATTTTTGTCTGATAAAAATTTTACACCACCAAGAAAAGAATAGGTTAAACAACTAGAAACAGATCATTGGTTGTTTAAAGTATTAGAAACTAATTTTAGTGAAGAACCATTAAAATTATGGCAAAATAGTCCTAGATATTGTGAAATTAAATTGGAAAATCCCAATAAAATTATTAGAGTAAAACCCAAGATCTATACTAAACAAGATATAGATGACTTTGATATACAAATCAAATAATTGTTGGAAAAAGGATTAATAGAAACAACTAATAGTACACATTCTAGTCCTGCTTTTATGGTAAGAAACTATGCTGAAATAAAAAGAGGAAAAGCTAGGATAGTAATTAATTATAAAAGGTTAAATCAAAATATTATTTTTTATGGGTATTTTATTCCAAGAAAGGATGTTTTAATTTGTAATGCCCCAAAATTCCTATTTCTATTTCTGGATAATTTTGACACAATTGAGTATCTGCTTCAGTGGTTAAGTGTTCTGGGTGTGTTTGAGAGGTCCCAAGTTTAAGCCATAGCTTTGACAAATTTTGGAATTTTTCTGGCTTAAGCCTTATACTTGCTCAGTGGGCTTAAATTAAATTATTTGTAAAACCATATTAGAATGCGCCTGCTGATCTGGTGGTTAAGTGGAGTGTTAGTTTGCTGGAGGTCTTGTGTTCGAATCCCTGCACAAGCATAGAAGTTTATTTTTGCTCGTTTACTAAGAGAGTTTCGGTCAAACAAGAATTCTGAGGAAATTATCAGTAGTGGGGTAGTGGAGTGAATTAGGGGATTTGGGGATAATTTGGTTTTATTCTTTTTTTCAAATTGTTTTCAAAGAAAAACTCCTGATGTTTTCCCCTAACATTTTTCTCTTCTTTTTTCGATTTCTTTACTTTTCCTTGTCACGCAATTTGTCGTATCGCAAATTTTCGGTACTCCTTTTTCCTGGTAAGTGGTGTTGATGATGATTAGTGTAAATTTTTGGATTTTGAAACGTTTGGGGGAATTTTGTTGTAACTCTTTAGTGTTGGGTTGTTGATGTTTTGTGTTTAGTGTAGAAGAAGGCTATGGCAGAGGTGGTTTCGCTCCAATGAGCTGATCGGCAAAGGTAGTGGATTATCGTTGGTGGTAAGTCGGCTTCGTGGTTGGATTTTTATTAGCAAATCGTTAGTCAAAATTTTTTGAAATCGGTATTGGGTTCCTATTTTTAAGTTTTGGAGGTCTCAGGATTGCGTTAGCTACGAAAAAACCAAGTGGGTACCTGACACGCAGAAATTAAGCTTTCGATAAAAGCCAAAAAAGGACACTGTCGACACCACATAGGCGTATGGTCACCCGTGTGGTAGGGCGTGTACGGTAACCCAGCCGTGTGGTCAACGAAGACATGGCCATGCGTAGCACACTGCCGTGAGATGGTTGGAGTGTGGCCGTGTGGGCCACACAGGCTAAACCGAACTGGGCGTGAGAGCCACACTGGTAGTCCACACGGGCGTGTGGGTCAGACGGGTAGTCTACATGGGTGTATGGGTTTTTGGTCTAGGCCGTATGATCTACACGACCAAGGCCAATCTGGGCGTGTGGGCCACACGGGATAGCCACATGGGCGTGTAAGCCTATTTAAATGAAATATTTCCTAAGGTTGCACTAGTTGTTCCAAACGACTATGAACCTACTGTAGATTCGGTAAGGGGTAATTAGACCCTAACTTGTATGATCTGTATGACTGATATTCTGTTCTGGGTATGTTATTATCATACATAACCAACTGATCTGTTACATAAACCTTTATCTATAATTAAGCATGGTTATTCTATAAGTCTGATTCTGTATTTAATGTATCTGTTTTGGGGTAGGGATGATGTATTTATTGGAGGAAGTGTTCTAAGAGGCGTTTATGCCTATTATATGGCAGCTCAGCTGCAATATACCTGATATGTGCCACATTCGGTACAACATGGTGTGTAGGGTTGGGTGGGTGTTTTAAACCCCACATGGTGTATAGGGATGGTCAGAGATGGTGTGTAGAGGCTAGGGGTTGGATTGTGATTTCTATTTTTGACTGCATAGCTGTATCTGTATCTAAGATGGGCTAAGGCTAAATCTGCGTCTGAATCTATAATGGGCTTAGGCCCAAGACTATATCTAACTGATATATGTTATTTTGTATGTGTGCACGCTTAATTCTGTGGGGTTACACACTGAGCTTACATAAACTCACCCTTTTTTCTGTCTGTTCTGTACAGGTAATCCATAGAGTTAAGCAGATTGGTGCAGCAGAGGACTCAACAATGACCACTCTTTTTAAACTATTTCACTTTTGTTTTATGGTTTATTTAAATTTGTTGGGTAATTCCTTTATAATTGAGACTTTATAGACTGTTTTCTTAATTTGGGTTTTTACAGTGTTTATAACCTTTTGATTGTGAAACTTGATAAGAACCAGGATTTTACCAAAAGCAATTTTTTTCTAAAACCATGAAAGATTTTACTTAATTACAATGGTTTTTGTAAGCTTCCGCTTTTAAACACTTTTAAGACAAGTTAATTAAACAGGAATGAATGTTTCGTTAATAATTCTACGCAAAAAGAGTTAGCAGTTCTGAAATAGTTTTGTTGTGTTAGTTGCTTTTAAAACGCATTCCATGTGACATCGCCAGATTCAGCCACAACATCTAGGCCGGGTTTAGGGTGCTACATTAAATGGTATTAGAGCCAGGTTACAAAACTCAGCTGTGAATTTTGGGTTTAAAATAGGTATAAAGAATTAGTTTTCAAATGGTTTAAAAATATTTTGAATATTATATGGTTCACCGAGTCTCTGATGTCGGTCCTATAAGTATTCCTGATTTTTGATAAAAAAATTCTGAAAATATTACTGATAGCTACTTGAAAGTACTATAGTTAATACACTCTGAAACTGTAGTGAAATTGCTGGAGACTAAAACTTTGGAAAGTAATTCTAAACTTATAATACTTTATGCATAAAATATCTGTTAATAAATATCAAAACTAATGCATGAAATTCTTAATGTAGATAAAAATTCTAAGTCACAATGAGTGCACGAGGTATCCATAGACGTGGTATTCAAGGCCGAGGTAGAGGCCGTAAGGGGCTCGAGCTGAGTCCTCATCTCTAGGTAGCATGCCGAATCTGGACACTATTGAGACATCAGTGTCATCTGCTACTAGGACTGGGTCTCAGAGTCAATCAGCTGGGGACGATGTACTATCCCAAGCCATGCTAAGGATATCAGAGCAGGTCACCGGACCCAATTTCAGATTTAGGGGCCGAGGGTCGATAACTGAGCAACTCCAGTCTAATGGAGCTGAGTTATTTAGGGATGTCACAAGAGTTACCCCTAATGTGGCTGAGTATTGGTTAGAGGCCACTAAGAGGATTATGGATGATCTGGACTATACCCCGAGCAGAAATTGAAGGGTGCAGTTTCCTTGCTTCGCAACGAGGCATACCAGTGATGGTTGACTATTAAGGAGGGCACTCAGCCTGACCATCTAACTTTGAAGTTCTTTAAGATGACATTTTAGAGAAAATATATAAGAGCCAGCTACGTTGATGCTCGCAGGCGTGAGTTTCTAAACCTCACACAAGGTGATCAATCTGTGGCCGAATATCTGAGGCTGAGCCGCTATGCTAGAGGTATGGTGGCATCGGAGTATGAGAGGTGTGTTAGGAGGATAGGACCATGAGGATGTGTATAGATTATCGGTAGTTGAATAAGCTGACTATTAAGAATAAGTATCCACTTCTGAGGATTGACGACTTATTTGATCAGTTCTGAGAGATTTTTGTGTTCTCTAAGATTGATCTCCGTTCAGGGTATCACCAGTTGAGGGTTAAGGAGGTGGATGTGCATAAGACAGTATTTAGGACTCGTTATGGACATTACGAGTTCCAAGTTATGCCTTTTGGGTTGACGAATGCACTAGTCGCATTCATGGATCTAATAAACCGAGTCTTTCACCCTATCTGGATTAGTTTGTCGTAGTCTTCATCGATGACATTCTGGTATACTCTAAGACTGAGGGCGAGCATGATGAACATTTTAGAGTAGTGCTTCAGATTCTGCGTGAGAAGCAACTTTACGCTAAGCTAAGCAAGTGTGAATTTTGGTTGCCTGAAGTAACTTTTCTAGGGCATGTAGTTTCTGCTGAGGGGATTCGAGTTGATCCTTAAAAGATTGAAGCGGTGCTAGACTGAAACAGCCTAAGCATGTGTCTGAGATCCCCAACTTTCTGGGTTTGGCGGGTTATTATCGTGGGTTTGTTGAGGGATTCTCTCTGATTGCAACTCCTTTGACTAAGCTTTTGCATAAAGGTGTCCCTTTCGTCTGGTCTGATACACAGCGAGAGAGCTTTGAAAAGCTCAAGTATGCTCTGACTCAGGCTCCTGTTCTAATACAACCTGAGTCTAGAAAGGAGTTTCTGATGTATAGCGACACTTCGCATATGGGTTTAGGTTGTAACGCCCCAAATTTTGTGGTGTTGCTTTTGCGGTTAATTGACACAAATGTGTATCTAATTCAATAGTTAAGTGTAAAGGGCTTAAGTTTAATTATTGATAAGCTTATATCAGAATGGGCCTACTGGTCTAGTGGTTAAGTTGAGTGTCAGATTGCTGAAGGTCTTGTGTTCGAATCCCTGCTTGGGAAATATTTTTACACGATCGTCGAATAGGAGTTTGAGTTTTAATAAGACTCTGAGTAGTGGGTGGTTAGGATGTGGATTAGTGGGGAGTTACCAGAATCTGGAAAAACTGTTGTTTCTATCCAGAGAAAAAAATTTGACATCAGTTTCATTGTGCCTCCCTTCTGTCAAAAATCTTTTTCCCCACTTTCTTTTTTTTTCGAAAATCTACTCTCTTCCCTTGTCGAAATCTCCTTGAATTTCACCTTCCCTTCTGTTTCTTCTTTATTTCGTATTCTTTTCTGTACAAGGTTGGATTGAGCTTGCTTGGTAAGTTTTCGTTTTAGTAAACTCTAACATTACTCTAGCTAAGAGTTTAATAGGGGTTTTACTTGTGATTTAGGAGTTAATCGAGAGGCTGGAAATCACCCATTGACGTTTTAAGAGGGTGGAATTCCAGTTCTCGATCGAAGGTAAGAGTTTGAAGGTTTTGGGTTGAACATCTTATTATAATATCGATTAAGTTTTGTTAACATTAATAAAATTGGGGGTTGGAATGACGATTTATAGGTTTTGGAGTGCTTGGGAATCGTTTCAGCTTAAATTCAAACTAGGTGTGTACTCGAAATGCAAAAAATGGGGTTTGCCAAAAAGCTAAAAAAGCTTACTGTCGATGCCACACGGGCGTGTGGTCATCTATGTGGTAGGTCGTGTGATGAAACACGAGTGTGTGATTGACGAGCCAGGCCATGCGCGCATGACACGGTCGTGTGATGACCAAGTAAGTCATGTGTGACACACGGGCCAAACTGATTTGGTCTGTGTGGACTATACAGACGTGTTGGCCCACACGGGCAGTCCACACGGGCGTGTGGAATTTGGGGGCAGGCCGTGTGATCTACATAGCCAAGGTCAAGTTGGGTTGTGTGGGCCACAAGATCGTGTTGGCCCACATAGGTAGGCCACAAGGGTGTGTGAGCCCATGTTTCTGGAATGTTGTCCAAGGTTGTACGAGTGCCCCAAGTCAGCTGTGGACCTATTGGAGGGTCGATAAGCCCTACTTAGACTCTATACGAGTGATCTATTTGTCTGAATTCTGTATCGAGCATGACTTATGATATCTGATTGTTTGTATTATAATTGTATAATAGCATGACATCTTTGGTATGTTGCATTGCATCGGGGTGGGTTATTGATGTTATTTGGAGGAAGTGTCTGAAAAGCTATTAAGCTGTTATTTGGCAACTCTGCTACAAATTTCTAATTATTGTGCTGCATTTTGGTACAGCATGGTGCATAGGGATGGATGGGTCGATTTAATCCCCACATGGTGTATAGGGATGGACAGAGATGGTGTGTAGAGGCTGGTGGGTAGGATTCTATTTTTCTGCTATTGCATATTGTATCTGTGATGGGTCAAGGCCCTAGTATGAATATCTGAAATTGTATCTGGTTGGGCTAAGGCCCAAACTGAATCTGTAATGGGCTTAAGCCCAGCCTATATCTGACTTTATTCTGATGTATATATGTATGCATGTTTTTATGGGAATTACACACTGAGTTTGCAAAAACTCACCCTTTCTGTTTAATCTATATAGGTAATCCCCAAACTTGACAGATCAGTGCAGCGGAGGACTCGATGGTGGCCACACATAAATTTTAGACTGTTTTCACAAATTTTTAGATTTTATTACTTATTTGGGGTTTTGATGTAACTTATGGACTTTAGACTGTCTGGTTTTAAGATTTTGATTTCTTAATTGTTTTACGGTTTATTATTGTTAAGCATGATAAAACTCGATTTTCACTAAGATCAAACGGTACTTTTTAAAACAAGTGTTTTCCAAAGCTTCCGCTAAAAAAATATGATTTTAGACATAACAAAGAACATATGTTTTACTTCGAACAAAGAGAAAGCTAATTAACTGGAACGATTTTAATCGATAAACTCGTTTTTGACTCTCATTACATGTGACATCGCTAGATTCTATAATGACGTCTAGACCGGGTTTGGGATGTTACATGGGTTATGTTCTAATGCAGGACGGTAAGGTTGTGGCTTATGCATCTCGTCAGCTTAAGACACATGAGGGGAACTATCCGATACATGATCTTGAGTTGGCAGCAGTGGTTTTTGTTTGAAAATCTGGAGGCACTATCTGTATGGTGGGAGGTATATTATTTACACTGATTACAAGAGCCTCAAGTATCTCTTTACCCAGAAAAAGTTGAACCTTAGGCAGCGTCATTGGATTGAGCTGCTCAAAGACTATGATTGTACCATCGAGTACCATCCTGGTAAGGCTAATGTGGTAGCTAACGCTCTAAGCTGAAGAGCGATGTCTGATTTAAAGGTGATGTTTATTCGCCTTAGTTTGTTTGATGATGGGAGTCTGTTGGCCGAGTTGCAGGTTAAGCTGACTTGGATTGACAAGATTCGAGATAAGTAGTTAGGGGATGAGTCATTGAGTTTACGGTTGCGTCAAGTTGAGAGTGGCAGCACTTCAGATTTTGGACTGAATAATGATGAGGTACTCTGCTTTCATGGTCGAATTTGTGTACCAAACGATAAGGATCTGAGGCAGTTTATTCTGAGGGAGGCGCATAGTAGCCCTTATGCTATGCATCCCAATGGTAATAAGATGTATCGCGACCTTCGTGAGTTATACTAGTGGCCGAGTTTGAAACGTGAGGTTACTATCTTTGTGGCTCAATGTCAGAAGTGCCAGTAGGTCAAGGCTGAGCACCAATTGCCTTCAGGTTTATTGTAGTCAGTCAAGATTCCCTTATGGAAATGGGAACGAGTGGCTATGGACTTCGTTAGTGGGTTGCCCTTAACACCCACTAAGAAGGATTTTGTCTGGGTCATTATGGATTGATTTACCAAGTCTGCAAACTTCATTCCGGTTTGAACTAATTATTCACTACAGAAGCTAGCAAAGTTGTACATCTCTGAGATAGTAAGACTGTATGGGGTTCCTGTCTTGATCATTTCTGATAGAGATCATCGCTTCACGTCTCGGTTCTAGAAGAAATTACATGAGACTTTGGGTTCAAGGTTGGACTTCAGTACTGCATTCCATCCTTAGACCGATAGTTAGTCTAAGAGGGTGAATCAGATATTGGAGGATATGCTTAGGAGCTGTGTGATTGATTTTTGAGGCAATTGGGAGGATTATCTGCCACTAGCTGAGTTCACCTACAATAACAGTTTCCAAGCTAGCATTCAGATGGCACCTTACGAGGCCTTGTATGGTCATAAGTGTCATACCCCTTTGTGTTGGACTGAGTTGGGCGAATGTCGAGTTTTGGGTCCTGAATTGGTTTTCGAGACTAAGGATAAGGTTAGACTGATTTGAGATCGTCTGAAAGTAGCTTCTGACAGACAAAAATCGTATACGAATCTTAAGAGGTGTGAGGTTGAGTATCCTGTAGAGGACTTCGTGTTTCTTAAGGTTTCTCCATGGAAGAAGATATTGAGGTTCGATCGTAAGGGTAAGCTAATCCCTAGGTTTATTGAGCCATATCAAATTTTGAAACATGTCGGACTAGCTGCCTATCAGTTGGAGTTACCCCTTGAACTAGACCGTATTCATGATGTGTTTCACATTTCGATGTTGAGGCAGTACCATTCTGATCCATCCTATGTTGTCTCGGTCAAAGAGATCGAGGTTAGTCCGAACTTGACGTTTGAAGAAGAGCCAGTTCAGATCCTAGATCGAGATGTTAAGGTTCTGAGTAGAAAGTCAATTCCTTTAGTAAAGGTTCTGTGGCGGAATCATAGCACTGAGGAGGCCACGTAGGAACCTCAGACTCAATGTGACAGTAGTATCTTCATCTGTTCTGATCAGGTAAATTTCTAGGTAGAAATTTCTTTTAGAGGGTAGAGTTGCAACCCTGAAAATTCCTATTTCTGTTTCTAGATAATTTTGACACAACTGAGTATCTACTTCAGTGGTTAAGTGTTCTGGGTGTGTTTGGGAGGTCTCAAGTTCAAGCCATAGCTTTGACAAATTCTGGTATTTTTCTAGCTTAAGCCTTATACTTGCTCAGTGGGCTTATATTAAATTACTTGTAAAACCATATCAGAATGGGCCTGCTAGTCTGGTGGTTAAGTGGAGTCTTAGTTTGCTGGAGGTCTTGTGTTCGAATCCCTGTGTGAGCATGGAAGTTTATTTTTGCTCATTTGACCGAGAGAGTTTCAGTCAAACAAGAATTCTGAAGAAGTTATCAGTAGTGGGGTAGTGGAATGAATTAGGGGATTTGGGGATAATTTGGTTTTATTCCTTTTTTCAAATTGTTTCCAGAGAAAAAACTCCTGACGTTATCCCATAATGTTTTTATCCTCTTCTTTTTCTGATTTCTTTACTTTTCCTTGTTGCGCAATTTGTCGTGTCGTGAATTTTTTGTACTCCTTTTTCCTGGTAAATGGTGTTGGTGATGATTCGTGTAAATTTTCGAGTTTTGAAACATTTAAGGGAATTTTGTTGTAACTCTTTAGCATTGAGTTGTTGATGTTTTGTGGTTAGCATAGAGGAAGGCTGTGGTAGAGGTGGTTTCGCACCAACGAGCTGATCGACGAAGGTAGTGGATTATCGTTGGTGGTAAGTCATCTTCATGGTTGGATTTTTGTTAGCAAATCGTTAGTCAAAATTTCTGAAATCGAAATTGGGTTCCTGTTTTTAGGTTTTAGAGGTCTCGAGATTGCATTAGCTGCGAAAACAAGCCAGATGTTTACCCGAGACACAGAAATCGAGCTTTTGGCAAAAGCCAAAAAAGGCCACTGTCGACGCCACACAGGCGTGTGGTTAACCTTGTGGTAGGCCATGTATGGCAACACGACCGTGTGGTCGACGAAGACATGGTCGCGCGTAGCACACGGCCGTGAGGTGGCTAGAGTGTGGCTGTGTGGGCAACACAGGCTAAACCAAATTGGGCGTGTGGGCCACATGAGCATGTAGACCTATACAGGTAATCTACACGGGCGTTTGGGTTTCTGGGCCACGCCGTGTGATCCACACGGCCAAGGCCAACTTGGGCGTGTGGGCCACACAAGCGTGTGATCTTTCCTAGGGTTGCACAAGTTGTTCCAAATGACTGTGAACCTACTGTAGATTCGATAAGGGGTAATTAGACCCTAACTTGTATGATCTGTATGACTGATATTGTGTTCTGAGTATTTTGTTATCATACATAACTGACTAATCTGTTACATAAATCTTTATCTGTAATTAAGCATGGTTATTCTGTAAGTCTGATTCTGCATTTACTGTATCTATTTTGCGGTGGGGATGATATATATATTGGAGGAAGTATTCTGAGAGGTGTTTACGCCTATTATCTGGCAGCTCAGCTGTAATATATCTGATATGTGCCGCATTCGATACAACATGGTGTGTAGGGCTGGATGGGTGTTTTAAACCCCACATAATGTGTAAAGATGGTTGGAGATGGCGTGTAGAGGCTGGGGGTAGGATTTTGATTTTTGTTTTTGACTGCATAGTTGTATCTGTATCTGAGATGGGCTAAGGCCAAATCTGCATCTGAATCTGTAATGGGCTTAGGCCCAAGACTGTATCTGACTGATATATGTTATTATGTATGTGTGCACGCTTAATTCTATGGGGTTACACACTGAGTTTACGTAAACTCACCCTTTCTTCTGTCTGTTCTGTACAGGTAATCCATAGAGTTAGGCGGATTGGTGTAGCGGAGGACTCAAAGGTGACCACTATTTTTAAACTGATTCATTTTTGTTTTATGGTTTATTTAAATTTGTTGGGTAATTCCTTTGTAATTAGGACTTTAAAGACTGTTTGCTTAATTTGGGTTTTTACAATGTTTATAACCTTTTGACTGCAAAACTCGATAAAAACTGGGATTTTGCCAAAAGCAAATGTTTTCTAAAACCATGAACGATTTTACTTAATTACAATGGTTTTCGTAAGCTTCTACTTTTAAACCCTTTTAAGGCAAGTTAATTAAACAGGAATGAATGTTTTGTTAATTGTTAAACCCTTTTAGCAGATTCGAAATAGTTTTGTCGTGTTAGTTGCTTTTAAAACCCATTCCAAGTAACATCGTCAGGTTCGGTCATAACATCTAGGCTGGGTTTAGGGTGTTACATAATTAATCAGGCTAAACAAGCTAAATATTTTAGTAAATTTGATTGTAAATCGGGATTTTGGCAAATCGTGCTAACCGAAGAATCTAAACCATTAACAGCTTTTAGTGCACCTAATGGACATTATCAATGGAGAGTAATGCCATTTGGGTTATGTAATGCAACACAAATCTTCCAAAGATGGATGGATTCTATATTTAATAAATATAAAAAATTTTGTGTAGTTTATATAGATGATATTTTAGTATTTTCAAAAACATTAGAAAAACATAGAAAACATTTAAATATCATTTCCCAAGAATTCATAAAACATGGAATAATCTTGAGTCCTAAGAAAATAGAGTTAGAAAAAACGAAAATAGAATTTTTAGGATTAAATTTATCAGCAGATGTTCTTAAACTGCAAGATCATATTATTGTAAAAATAAAAGAATTTCCTGAAAATATTGAAGATAAAAAAACAACTTCAACAATTTTTAGGAATAGTTAATTATGGAAGAAATTTATTTCCCAACTTATCTGAAAAAATAGGTAAGTTATATGAAAAACTAAAAAAGGATAAACCTATTATCTGGTCTAAAAAAGATTCAGAAATTATAAAAAATTTAAAATCAAAAATAGATTATATTCCAAAAGTTGATTTACCTAAATAGGGAGATAAATTAATTTTAGAAACAGATGAATCACAAAATTATTGGGGATGTATTTTAAAAGCTAAAACAATTAATAATAAAGAATTAATATGTGGATATAGTTCAGGTAAATTTAAACCAAATGAAATTAACTATGCTATATATGAAAAAGAGTTATTAGAAATTAAAAAAGGAATAAAAAATTTTCTTATATATTTAGCACTTGAAAAATTTATTATAAAAACTGATAATCAAGCGGTTAAACAATTTCTTACTAATAAAAGTTTAGAAATTGTACCTAGGAGAATTATATGGTACAATGAATTATGTACTTTTAATTTTGAATTTTTATATGTGAAATGTACTAATAATATTATTGTTGATTATCTTAGCTGGCCTTATGGATAGAGGTAAAAAAACCTTTAGAACAAGTTGGAAAATGGACTACTGTCCATAAAAAACCTAACAAAGGGAAGTCAATAAATCCTAATCAAGGTTTTGTTACTTTATCTCCACAAGCATCATTTTATCCTAACCAGGGATATTATGTTTCTTATCCAATGGTAAGACAACCAGTTATATCTCAATTATCTTTTACACCAAGAACGGTAAGTCAATACCCTTGGTATCAATATTCAAATTCGGCATTTCAAGCTAGTTATTCTGAAATTATAAAAGGAGCAGAAAATTTGTTGAAACAACAACAAATTCCAGAAATAAAATATTTTTATAATCCAGGTTTACTATCAGAATTATATAATTTTATTAATGAAATATGGAAAACCCATATTTCTGAACAAAGAGCAAATTTTAGAAGAGCTCTTACTAAATTTTCACAATTTTTAGCTAAAAAAACAACTAAAGAAAGTGAAGCACATGAATTATTATTAAAATCTATTTTATATAGAGACAGGGAAGAACTTGAAATAGAATATATGGATATTAATGAGATAAATAATCGATACATTTCAATATTTTGATCATAAAAAGAACAAACAATCCTATTATGAATAAAATATTTAGAATATGTTTATATAATAAAGTTAGGAAAATATTACCAGTAGAAATTTTTACAAAAATAAATAAAGATATTTGCAACCGGTAAGCTTAATCTAAAAATACTTTCAAAATATTTTTTACAAGCATATTTTTTTACAAATAATATAGATGAAAAATTTCCTACTTTAAAATTTAGATTTGATCATGAACCATTTGATATAAAAAGCATTGAATGGGGTTTTGTTAAAGAAATAGTAGTTCAAACTTTTTCTTTCAATTTATTAAAAGATTTTCCTGCAATTATTAAATCTATATTATCAAAAATAGTAAATCAATATGATTTTTACTATTATTTCAATATTCAAAGTAGTAGCCTTATTGGTATTGCTGAAAAAGAAAGATTTTATCAACCATATCAAATTTGGATTATTCAAAGAATGATTGGAAGCCCCAAGTTATCAGCTGTCAAAGAAGACAAAAAATACTTGACAAAAAATATTGACAAGTGTTATAATAATTTTAGTTATTATCAGACCCAAGCAGGGATTGATTTAATTACAACAGCTCAACATGTACTTCAACATCAAAATTATAAACTTTGGACTGATGGAAAAAGGATAGTGGCTGATGATACTGGAAATATCCAGAATTACAAAGATGAAGAATCCATGCAACTATTAAAAAAGATAGCTGATATGGAGATCGATTTTCCACCACAAATAATAGATGAAATCAGAAACACGTGGGAGCTTTGGAACTCACCAAGATGGTCACTGTCACTATAACACCCCAAACCCGGCCTAGACGTTATGACCGAATCTAACAATATCCTTTTAAAATTCTATTTTTAGAATAAAAGTTAATCTTTTTAAAAAATCTTTGGGAGCTCCTATTTGATTTATTAACCGCCCTTTTTGTTCTTTTCCTTTATCTAATTCTTCCCATCTTCTTAAAAACTGTAGAACATCACCTTGAAATGTTCCAACAACATAATTTAAGATTTTTTTTTGTTCAAGTATTGTTGTTATTTACAACAATAGTCATTGACTGTGCCCAATCATCTATAGCTTTTTCATAATCTGATATCAAAATATTAGTCAAGTCTAAATATATTCATTCTTGAGCCACATTTCTTTTATTTAAATCATCTATCCTATGTGGTATAGGTTGACTAGATGACTCTTGTAACACCCCTAACCCGTATCCGTCAGCGAAATGGGGTTACAAGGCATTACTATTCATAATACAATTCAGAACAGACTTTCATTATAAGGTAAATTTCTAATTTTTTTTAAAACCGAGCTAACACGTTTCGATACTCTGTTTAACTAATTATTTGAACCTCTATTAACTCAATTCAAACAAATAAACATAGAAATCTAATGCTTATCTTATAACCCAATACCATTCATTTCATTTTCAAATGAAATGTTCAAACTTAATAATCAAAACTTACGAATGGTATATATATAAATGAATCAGTCATCTTACAGTTTATACTCACCAACTTTAATTAATAAAGTCACACATCCTTATGTTTCATATAAATAACATATATCTCAATGTCCATTTCTTTTATCAAATTTTACCTAACATTATGTCATATATTACTTGACCACAATTATTTTATTTCACAATTATAACACAAGCATATAAGTAAATATATATATATAACCTATTTCTATCATATTTGCCGAATCATAAAGGTAATACATGAATAAGTCAAATTAACACATCCAACTTGTCTCCATTTAGCCAATTCCTTATATTAATAACCATGACTTACGCATATATATGTGTGCTCATACATTGCTATTACAACTGATTTAAAAACAGCTAATACCTATTCACAATTACATACATTTCATAGTCATTTCATTTCAATGCTAACCAAAATTAGTGTACCGTCCTCAAATACAAAGCATATCATTTGATACATATACCAAAATAAATCCTAATTACCTTAGGATATAGCCGAATACTTTTTAGCACCAATTCATGATATAAAATGTACTTTTCAAAGATAAGTCATTCACCAATCATAGATACATATGTATACCCAAGACGCAAATATCACAAATCATATGGAAAACCATACAAATATCTCTAATCATATTCGGTCATTACAATATATCCTTTATTACCAAATCATTTATAACACCTTAACCTAACATAATAACTAAAATTCACATATATATATATTTTAATATAATCCGCATCCAAATTAAACAAACATACCTATGTATATATTATCACTAATACATCCATACCATATCCGAGTTCATCAATCAACCTCAATATACAGGCACATAACACAATTTCCAAACACCCAAGGCACATGGTGTAATAACCAAAATAGATTTAAACTATACTTTGACCAAAACCGAACTCAAGCATAGAAGTTAAGCCATTTTCGCATGGCTTATATTATACATACCAAAATTCAACGTTTCAAAAATATGTTCCAGCCTATACATGCCATAATTTGATAGTTTACTTATAAAGGTACCGAAGATAGTCGATAGTGTGATAGGCTTGCTGACGATCCCCGAGCTAGTAACTAACCTCCAAAATCTATAAAACAAAGACAAACATAAACACATACAATAAGCTATCATAGCTTAGTAAGTTATAAGAAAATAAATAACTCAATGTTAACATCAACTCAAATTAATCAACTAATTTATGCTATTATGGTCACAATTATCGTACAAGCTCACCATTTTATATATAACATATACTTCCACATACTAACTTTATCTTGGCCAAATGTACATGTATTCATTATCAAAGAAACATTAATTTTTATAACTGTAGAACCATTGTATACCCGAATATACATAAACTCTTATACCACCACATGGACAATATCTAATTATATCACTTGGCCAAATACACATAAGTTCATAAGCATATAATTCTCACTTTCATATTACATATTTCATTTGTGCATCTCAAGTATATACTTACCTTATCATTCAAATCATTTAACTTAACACATACCTGACATTTTAACTCGATTTCACAGTTGATCTTAACTCGATATTGCCTGTTGAACCATTCAAAATTGAATAGAACACTCGGATAATCACATATATCGTACAACGCCAACGTCCCAGACGTGGTCTTACATGTAATCACATATCAATGTCACTGTCCCTGATAGGGTCTTATTCACACACATATATCAGAATCACATATTGATGCCAACATATTAAACGTGGTCTTACTCGCACACATATATTGGAATCACATATCGATGCCAATGTATTAAATGTGGTCTTACTCGCACACATATATTGGAATCACATATCGATGCCAACGTATTAAACGTGGTCTTACTCACACACATATATCGGAATCACATATCGATGCCACATATACTTCCAGGTATCAACTTTAAAATCGGCTAAATTATACATAAGTTCATTAACAAAATTATCATTTATAACCAAAGTCACATTATCATTAAATATTTGAATATATATATACATTTAACCATGATTCACATTTTAATATCACATACATATTTCATTTAGCCGAATATAGACTTGTAATTAATATACAAATAATCAACATTTTAACATATACAATTCATGTCATCACTTTAAATACTAAACTTATTCATTACTTATCATCAAACATAGATTATTTTCATTTTTAATATCGATTCGTAATTTAATTTTAATCAATATAACTATCTATTAATCACATATATTGAAATTTAACAACTTCTATTTACTTAAAAACTTACCTCAAACGATGTAAAACCGAACGGGACGACTATTCGATAACTTTCGTTTTCCCCGATCCAAATCCGATTTCTTTGGTTCTTGATCTAAACATATTCAAATTAAGCTCATTCAAACATATTTTCATTCAATTTAGTCCAAAAATACATAAATAGGCAAATTACCATTTTACCCCTAATATTTACACTTTTTTACAATTTAGTCCCTATTGCACAAAACACAAAATATGCAAAATTCCACTATACCCATGTTAGGCCAAGTTTTTACCCATATTCATACAAGTCCATATATTTTTATTTATTTCACACTTTAGTCCCTCAATTTATTATTTTTGCAATTTAGTCCTAATTACTCAAAATAACCAAAAATTCCAATACAAAACATGTTAACCCAAAACATATCTTCCATATTTCATCATCAAACAACAAAAGTCACAAGCTTTCAACAATGGCATAACTCGAAATATTCATCAAAATAAAAAATTCAAGCGTGGGTCTTGTAGATAACTTAACAACGATCTCAAAAACATAAAAATTATCAAAAACTGAGCTAGTTACATACCTTAATCAAGATCAACCATGGTCGAATAACCTAGCTTCCTTTTATTTTCTTCTTTTTTTATGTTTCGGTCACAAAAAGTATGAGCAAAATGGTTTTAATTATGTTATATTTTAACATTTATAAATGTATTATTTATTTTACCTTTTTAACCTTTTAAAATTAATTAGAAAACCATATTTAACATGTCCAAACCGTCCACTTATAAAACCAATGGCATAATTACATTATAAGTGTCTCACCTTTCAAAGACAACAACAATTAAGCACTTTCACATTTAACCACAAAATTTTCATTTTACGCGATTAAGTCCTTTTATTTAATCGGGCACTCAAACGATAAAAATAAATCACAAAAATTTCACATAGAAAATAATTTTAAAATATTTTTTTGACTCAAATTCGTGGTTCCAAAACCACCGTTCTGACTAGGGTCTAAATCGGGCTGTTACAACTCTCCTAGATATTCATATTTAATTTCATTAGTAGCTATGTTTTTAGTTTGATTACCTAAAATTCTAGTTGTGTTATCAACCTTTTTAAAATTTTTATTTAAAGTTCTTAGATAATCATCATATTGAAGATCTGAGTCCTTTTTTCTTTTTTCCATAATTTTTGAGTTCCAAAGCTCCCTACGTGTTTCTAATTTCATCTATTATTTGTGATGGAAGATCATCGATCTCCATATCAGCTATCTTTTTTAATAGTTGCATGGAATCTTCATCTCTGTAATTCTGGATATTTCCAGTATCATCAGCCACTATCCTTCTTCCATCAGTCCAAAGTTTATTGTAACACCCCCAATATTTCTATTTCTGTTTCTGTAATTGTTTGACAACTATGCCTCTGCTTCAGTGGTTAAGTGTTCTAGGTTTGTGTGAGAGGTCCCAAGTTCAAGCCTTACCTTAAGCAATTTTGGTTATTTTTAAAATTAAGCCCTATCACCGTTCGATGGGATTATATTAATTGTCAGTAATTTCATATCAGAATTAGTCTACCGGTTCGAGTGGCAAGGGGGTTGGTGTGTTGTAAGTTCTGTGTTCGAATCCCCGCATGAGCATAAGCATTAATTTTGCTCCGTAATTTGACAGAGTTTTGATTGAGCGGGAAGTCTGAGGAAGTTGAGTTAGTGGGGAGAAAATCTAGGGATATGCTATCATATCCGTTTTTATTTTTATTTTTTCCCCAAAAATCTCTTTATCTTTCTTTTTTTACGTTTATTTTCCCTTTCCTGGTAAAAATTTCGGCTCTTATTGTTCTTCAATTTTGTTCACCACTTTTAAGTTTTCACTATTTTCTTGGAATTTGGGGGATTCCTCGCTCGATTAAGGTATGTGGGCATGGAATGAATTGCTTGCTTAGAGGTTCTTAAAATTCGTTTATATTCACGTTTCGAAATCATCCATTTGGAACCTCATTGTCTATTTTGGCAGCAGCAAATCGAGGGGAAAGGGGCTCTCTGTGTTTGGAACCATAATCGAATCATTTGGAGTGTTAGAGTAAGTTGTGGTATTGATATTGATTTTTTTCGTTACGAATTAATCGTGTATTAAGTCTGATTCTGAATTTTAGTATGTCGATTCTTAGGTTCTGAAAGGCTCGGGGGTGTCTCCGCATTGAATCGATACCAGGTGTGTACCCAAAACGCAGAAAAAATGAGGTTTGGTGAAAGCCGAAAAACCCCACTGTCGATGCCACACGGTTGTGTGGTAGGCCGTGTGGTAAGCCGTGCGTGATGACACGGCCATATGATCAACGAAGGCCAGGCCGTGTACAAGACACGACCATGTGAAGGCTGGAGTATGGTCGTGTGGGCCACACGGGCTAGACCGAATTGGATGTATGAGACCCCACGGGCACGCCATACAGGTGTGTGATAACTGAGCCAGGTCGTGTGATCCACACGGGCTAGGCAAATTTGGGTGTGTGGGCCACACGGGCGTGTGGGCCCACATGGGCAACCCGCACAAGCATAAAGGGCCCATTGTACTGAAATTTTTCGTAGGGTCGCACAGGTCATCCTAATAGACTGTGGACCTACCACGGGGTCGGTAAAAGCTTACTAAACCCTAAAACTATATGTTCTATTATACCGATGTACTATTATGAGCATGCCTATGTTTGTTTATCTGTTATCTGTTTATGAAAGCATGTTAAGCATCATTTATTTGTTAATTCTGTAAGCATGTTCTGTTACTATGATTGGGGTGGGATGATATATATTAGAGGAAGTGTTCTAAAAGGCAGATTATGCCTAATATCTACCAGCACAGCTGCACTATATCTGATATGTGCCGCATCGGTACAGCGTGGTGGGTAAGGCTGGATAGGTGTTTTAAACCCCACATGGTGTGTAGGGATGGTCGGGGATGGTATGTAGAGGACAGGGGTAGGATTCTGTTATCTGATTTGCATATCTGTAACTATATATGTATCCGAAATGGGTTTAGGCCCGAATCTGTATCTGTATCTGATATGGGCCCAAGCTCGAATATGAATCTATCTTATTTGTGATATTCTGTATGTGAACATGTTTAATTTTGTTGGGTTACACACTGAGTTTATGTAAACTCACCCTTTTCTGTTATTCTATACAGGTAATCTATATAGTTAGGCGGATCGGTGTAGCGGAGGACTCGATGGTGACCACTCACCATAACTGCTTTATTTTATTTTGTTTATAGTTTTTATTTAAGTTTGGCGTTGAGATTTGAGAGTTGTATTTTTCTGTGACTCTCTAGATTGCTTAAAACTGTTTGGTTGGGTTTTGGGGTTTGGATTTAACTTACTTTTCACTATGACGGGTTTTATCTGAAAACTTGTTTTCTAAAAATATCGAACGGTTTTCCTAAACTTAATGATTTAATAAGCTTCCACTAAAAACACATGTTTTATTCCTAAATAACCAAATGAAAGAGAGCTTTGAAATTAATAAGGGCGATAAAGGCTAATGAACTAGAAAGATTTTAACTTAACGACAATGGTTTTCCAACCCATTTCATGTGACACTTTCGGATTAGGCCATAACGTTTAGGTCGGGTTTGGGGTGCTAGATTTATAATTCTGATGTTGAAGTAAATGTTGAGCTGTTGTCATTAAATCAATTCCTGCTTGGGTCTGATAATAATTAAAATTATTATAACACTTGTCAATATTTTTTGTCAAGTATTCTTTGTCTTCTTCGACAACTGATAACTTGAGGCTTCCAATCATTCTTTGAATAATCCAAATTTAATATGGCTGATAAAATCTTTCTTTTTCATCAATACCAATAAGGCTACTTATTTGAATATAGAAATAATAGTAAAAATCATCTTGATTTACTATTTTTGATGATATAAATTTAATAATTGCAGGAAAATCTTTTAATAAATTGAAAGAAAAATTTTAAACTACTATTTCTTTAACAAAATCCAATTCAATAATTTTTATATCAAATGGTTCATGATCAAGTCTAAATTTTAAAGTAGGAAATTTTTCATCTATATCATTTGTAAAAACATATGCATGTAAAAAATATTCTGAAAAAATATTTTTAAATCGAGCTTGTTGGTTGCAAATATCTTTATTTATTTTTGTAAAAATTTCTACTGGTAATATTTTCCTAACTTTATTATATAAACATATTCTAAATATTTTATTCATAATAGGACTGTTTGTTCCTTTATGATCAAAATATTGAAATATATGAAGAAGATTGTTTATCTCCTTAATATCCATATATTCTATTTCAAGTTTTTCCTGGTCTCTATATAAAATATATTTTAATAATAAATCATGTGCTTTACTTTCTTTAGTTGTTTTTTCAACTAAAAATTGTGAAAATTTAGTAAGAGCTCTTCTGAAATTTGCTCTTTGTTTAGCAATATGGGTTTTTCATATTTCATTAATAAATTTATATAATTCTAATGGTAAACCTAGATTATAAAAATCTTTTACTTCTGAAATTTGTTGTTATTTCATCAAATTTTATGCTCTTTTTTTATAATTTTAGATTATCTAGCTTGAAATGCCGAATTTGGATCTTGAGACCAAGGGTATTGACTTACCATTCTTGGTGTAAAAGATAATTGAGATCTAACTGGTTGTCTTACCAGTAGATAAGGAACATAATATCCCTAGTTAGGATAAAAATAATGCTTGTGGAGATAAAGTAACAAATCCTTGATTAGGATTTATTGACTTCCCTTTGTTGGATTTTTTATGGACAGTAGTTCATTCTCCAACTTGTTCTAGAGGTTTTCTACCTCTATCCATAAGGCTTGCTAAGATAATCAGTAATAATATTATTAGTACCTCTCACATATAAAACTTTGAAATTAAAAATACATAATTCATTGTACCATCTAATTCTCCTAGGTACAATTTCCAAACTTTTATTAGTAAGAAATTGTTTAACCGCTTGATTGTCAGTTTTTATAATAAATTTTTCAGGTGCTAAATATATAAAAAAATTATTCCTTTTTTAATTGCTAATAACTCTTTTTCATATATAGCATAGTTAATTTCATCTGGTTTAAATTTACCTAAACTATATCCACATATTAATTCTTCATTATTAACTATTTTAGCTTTTAAAATATATCCTAATAATTTTGTGATGCATATGTTTCTAAAGTTAATTTATCTCCCTGTTTAGGTAAATAAACTTTTGGAATATAATTTATTTTTTATTTTAATTTTTTTATAATTTCTGAATCTTTTTTAGACCAGATAATAGGTTTATCCTTTTTTAGTATTTCATATAACTTACCTATTTTTTCAGATAAGTTAGGAAAGAAATTTCTTTCATAATTCTTTTCAGGAAATTCTTTTATTTTTTCAATAATATGATCTTGCAGTTTAAGACCATCTGCTGATAAATTTAATCCTAAAAATTATATATCTATTTTTTCTAACTCTATTTTCTTAAGACTCAAGATTATTCCATGTTTTATGAATTCTTAGGAAATGATATTTAAATGTTTTCTATGTTTTACTAATGTATCTGAAAATACTAAAATATCATCTATATAAACTACACAAAATTTATTATATTTATTAAATATAGAATCCTTCTATCTTTGGAAGATTTGTGGTGCATTACATAACCCAAATGGCATTACTCTCCATTTATAATGTCCATTAGTTGCACTAAAAGTTGTTAATGGTTTAGATTCTTTGGTTAGCATGATTTGCCAAAATCCCGATTTACAATCAAGTTTACTAAAATATTTAGCTTGTTTAGCCTGATTAATTAAAACATCCTTTCTTGGAATAAAATAACCATAAAAAATAATATTTTGATTTAACATTTTATAATTAATTACCATCCTAGCTTTTCCTCTTTTTATTTCAGCATAGTTTCTTACCATAAAAGCAAGACTAGAAAGTGGACTATTAATTGTTTCTATTAATCCTTTTTTCAATAATTCTTTGATTTGTATATCAAATTCATCTATATCTTGTTTAGTATAGATCATGGGTTTTAATCTAATAATTTTATTGGGATTTTCTAATTTAATTTCACAATATCTAGGACTATTCTGCCATAATTTTAATGGTTCTTCACTAAAATTATTTTATAATATTTTAAACAATCAATGATCTGTTTCTAATTGTTTAATCTATTCTTTCCTTGGTGGTGTAAAATTTTTATCACACACAAATTTATGATTTTCAACTAATGGTATTTCTACAGAAGTTTTTTCTATTGAAAATATAATTAAATTTTTATCTATAGAAAATTGTAAATGTTGATATATAAAGTTATTTCTTAATAATATGTCTCCATGCATTGCAGGAAAACATAATATTTTAGGTATTACAAATCTTACATTATTTATGTAAATTGGTACGTTTCTAGCCTTAAATTGAATTATGGTTTCATTACCATCTATTCATATGGCTCTTATTGGGTGTTTCATAGGTTTCCATTTTTCTACAGGAATAGCATTTTCTCTACAACTACTTGTTGTAGCTCCTGTATCTAATAAAGTATGTAAAGAATATGTTTTATATTCTCTGAATTGAAATGTAATTTCAATAAATGTATAATATTTTCTTGATTGAAAATTTGAAAATGTAATAACATCACTATTTCCAATTTTTATTTGTTGAATAATTGTTGAAGTTTGTATTTCTTCCATTCTAGTGTTTCTAGAATTTGTACTTAGTTCAGTGGGAAAAATAGGAATATGAACTGTTTTCATACCTATTGGTGTTGAATTTGTACTTGTATTATTCTCTTCTTCCTCTATTTGAGTATTTAAGGGTAAAACTAAATTATCATTTGTATTTGTTATAACATTATTTTTAAAATATAATCTATCTCCTGACGACATATATTCTATTGTACTTACAAGTTTTGAAGTACTAGCACTACTTATTTTATCTATCATCCAGTCTCTTAGTATTGATAGATCCCTTAGATGTAATAATTTTGGTTGTATTTCTGTAGTAAATTTATTATGTTCAAAAAGCTCAATTATTTTATTATTAATTTCATTAATTTCTACTTCTGTTGTATTAGTATATTCATTAATAGAAGTCCAACTTATTGCTAGATCTTCTGCTAAGTCATTTATTTCAGAATTTTTTGTCTGAATTCTTAAATATAAACACTCTTCTATTAGAGGATCTATAATAGATATAAAATAATTTGGTTTAACTTTAAATCCTATTACACCAGTATGTAAATTAGATTGAATACCTCCAATAAGTGCTTTTACTGGATTTTCAAATCTTTTTTTCTAATAATACTGCTATTATAGGTATATCATGACTTTTTCTAAATGAAGCTCTAATAGTTATCATTATTATTCCTAAATGTATGTGTCTAACTTGAAGATATTTCCTTTTAATCCTTTTAATTTTGTCTTTAGTAAATAATGGGATTTCTATTAATCCTTCTTTAGTATCTTTAGCGACTGTCTTATCGCTAATTTTTTTAATGTGTCTTTGACTCCATATCTTGAAGAAATTTTTTTATATTTCTTCTTTAGAAATGTGATTTTTATTTATTTTTCTATCATTTCTTCAGAAAAGTCTTTTTCTTCTTCGATTAAATTTCCTAATTTTATATTTTGTTGTTCAGATTTAGGAATTTCTTCTAATTGATTCTTAGAACTACTTCCTACATTAAACATAAATATATATTCTTCATTATCTGAATTAGAATCTGTTTCTGATATTAATTCATATAATATTTCTTCAGGATTTATTTCCTCTTCTAAACATATTTCTAAGTCTTGTTCTTAAAGAGTTTTAATCATTTTCTTTGTATTTTTCCGACAATTTGGTGCTATGTGACCTTCTTCATCAAATATAAAACATTTACATATTAGTTTTTTAGATTTTTTAGAAATTTTTCTTCTAATATTTTTTTTCTTTTTATTATAACCATTATATTTTTTATTTCTTGATTTCAATCTAACTAACTTATATCTTCTATTTTTCTTTCTATATTTTTTATAAGTATTAGAACGTATTGGTTTACATCCAAATTCCCACTCATTTTCTAAAATTTTAGTACAATGTTTAGTACTTAATTTATTTTTAACTTGTTTAGAGGCTTTAGATTGTAAACAATGTAAAGTTATTCTTTATTTTGAAAAATTTATCCTATTACCTATAGAATCTATATTTTTTTGTTCTACTCCAGCCTTTTTACTGTGTTTTTCTAGATAATTTACATATTTTTGTTTGCAAATCTCAACCCATGGTGCTGGTAATTTATGAAAATATTGGTTTTTCCAAAATTCTATGTTTTCATTTTTTAGTTTTTGATATTCATGAAGAAATTTTTTAGAAAATTCTTCCAAATATCTAATATCACATAATTTAATTTTTGACAATATATAAATACGTTATCCTGGTCTTTTTTATCAAAATAACCACAAAATTCTATTTTTAGAATAAAATTTAATCCTTTTAAAAGATCTTTGGGAGTTCCTATTTGGTTTATTAATTGCCCTTTTTGTTTTTTCCTTTATCTAATTCTTCCTATCTTCTTAAAAATTGTAGAACATCACCTTGAAATGTTCCAACAAAATTATTTAAGAATTTTTCTTTTATCCAAGTATTGTTGTTGTTTACAACAATAGTCATTGACTGTGCCCAACCATCTATAGTTTTTCATAATCTAATATTGGAATATAAGTCAAGTCTAAATATATTTCACCTTGGGCCACATTTCTTTTATTTTTATCATCTATCCTATGTGGTATAGGTTAACTAGATGACTCTCCTAGATATTTAGATTTAATTTCATTAGTAGCTATGTTTTTAGTTTGATTACCAAAAATTCTAGTTGTGTTTTCAACTTTTTCAAAAAATTTATTTAAAGTTCTTAGATAATCATCATATTGAAGATCTGATTCCATTTTTTTTTCTATAAGGATCTGTTTCTTTAGTATCCATTGGTTCTGGAATTTCTATATTTTCTTCCTCATCTGTTAAAGTGTTTTTTTCATCAGATTTATAACTAGTAACCTTTAAGTTTTCTAGATTATCAGAATTACTAGAACTACTACTATCTGTAGTGTCATAATTTAACATATAATGATAATTAAATAAAGTAAACAAATCTTTATGTTTTTCATAAAGTTGTTCTATTAATTTTTAATATTCTATTCTTTCACTTTTTATATGCACTTTTAGTAAATTTAAATTTTCAATGTTCTATAAGTTCTTTATATTATTGAAAATCATATTTTTGTTGACTAGTATATTTTCTTTTATGTACTTCAAGATTCTTTCCTTTTTTATTAGTAGAAGATGATTCTTCTGAAGAAGTGTCTTCTTCCTCAGATAAAGTTAATATTATATTACTATTTTCACAATATAAAGGACCTAATTCTATTTATTGTTCTATATTTTTGTTAATAAGAACTTGTTCTAATTTATTATTAACATTAGATAAAATTTCTTTAGATTTTTTGTTCAAATCTAATTTTGTAATTTCGCCTATATTATTTACTTGCTCTTCTATTTTACTTACTTTACTATATAATTTATTAAAATATATAGAGGTTATATCTATTAAACTATTAAAACCTTTACTAAGGGCCGAAATATTATTTTCATTCTTAGAGTCTATATGCATAGTATGATTGTAAATTTTATCTTTATATAAACAATCTGTTTCTTCCATAATATTTATCTCTGGTACCTAAAACATTCTATTATCCTATTATGTCTTAACACTCAAAGGCCTAAAGTCTCTCACTCAGACATAAACAGGCAACTGTAAGACAGAATAACAGATATATAGGTTTTAAGATAAATAACCATGAAATAAACTAAATTGTAAATTAAAAATAAAACTTACAATGAATACTACAATATTTTTCTGATACCATTTTCAAAAACAAGATTTGGATGAAGCAGAATAAAAAAGCTAATAATTTTTGAAGTAAAGGATAGATTTTTTACAAAGAGAAAGCTGCAAGTAAAATATAAGATTTCTAAACTATTTTTCGATGCCTTCTTACATTGCTATTTATAACAAAATTCTTAAAAGTTTTCTTCAATCCCGCACAGTATTTCTGATAAGGATGATTTTAATGTTGCTTCCACGTAGCCCAATGTTGCATTAATGATTGCTTCTATGTGTCTTGTTACATCATTGGTGATTTTTGTTTTCATCTAGATGCCTTATTGTTTAAGTCATCCCTTGAATGTTGACCTTCCACGTAGCCTTCTTGTTTTTATCCTTCTTGGATATTATCTAGATTCATTAACTCTATTTCGTCTAGATGTAATGAATCTGGTAACAGTGACAGTCTTGGTGAGTTCTAAAGCTCCCACGTGTTTCTGATTTCATCTATTATTTGTGATGGAAAATCATAGATCTCCATATCAACTATCTTTTTTAATAGTTGCATGGATTCTTCATCTCTATAATTCTGTATATTTCTAGTATCATCAGCCACTATCCTTCTTCCATCAGTCCAAAGTTTATAATTCTGATGTTGAAGTACATGCTGAGCTGTTGTAATTAAATCAATCCCTGCTTGGGTCTGATAATAACTAAAATTATTATAACACTTGTCAATATTTTTTGTCAAGTGTTTTTTGTCTTCTTTGACAGCTGTTAACTTGGGGCTTCCAATCATTCTTTGAATAATCCAAATTTGATATGGCTGATAAAATCTTTATTTTTTAGCAATACCAATAAGGCTACTTATTTGAATATATAAATAATAGTAAACGTCATCTTGATTTACTATTTTTGATAATATAGATTTAATAATTACAGAAAAATCTTTTAATAAATTGAAAGAAAAATTTTGAACTACTATTTCTTTAACAAAACCCCATTCAATACTTTTTATATCAAATGGTTCATGATCAAGTCTAAATTTTAAAGTAAGAAATTTTTCATCTATATCATTTGTATAAACATTTGCTTGTAAAAAATATTCTGAAAAAGTATTTTTAAATCGAGCTTGCTGGTTGCAAATATCTTTATTTGTTTTTGTAAAAATTTCTACTTGTAATATTTTCCTAACTTTATTATATAAACATATTCTAAATATTTTATTCATAATAGGACTGTTTGTTCCTTTATGATCAAAATATTGAAATATGTGAAGGAGATTGTTTATCTCCTTAATATCCATATATTCTATTTCAAGTTCTTCTCAGTCTCTATATAAAATAGATTTTAATAATAAATCATGTCCTTCACTTTCTTTAATTATTTTTTTCAACTAAAAATTGTGAAAATTTAGTAAGAGCTCTTCTAAAATTTGCTTTTTGTTCAGAAATATGGGTTTTCCATATTTCCTTAACAAAATTATATAACTCTGATGGTAAACCTGGATTATAAAAATCTTTTATTTCTGGAATTTGTTGTTGTTTCAACAAATTTTTTGCTCCTTTTATAATTTTAGAATAACTAGCTTGAAATGCCGAATTTGGATCTTGAGACCAAGGGTATTGACTTACCGTTCTTGGTGTAAAAGATAACTGAGATCTAACTGGTTGTCTTACTAGTTGTCTTACTATTGGATAAGGAACATAATATCCCTGGTTAGGATAAAATGATGCTTGTGGAGATAAAGTAACAAATCCTTGATTAGGATTTATTGACTTCCCTTTGTTAGGTTTTTTATGGACAGTAGTCCATTCTCCAACTTGTTCTAGAGGTTTTTTACCTCTATACATAAGGTCTGCTAAGATAATCAAAAATAATGTTATCAGTACCTTTAACATATAAAACTTCAAAATTAAAAGTACATAATTCATTGTACCATCAAATTCTCCTAGGTACAATTTCCAAACTTTTATTAGTATGAAATTGTTTAACTGCTTGATTATCAGTTTTTATAATAAAATTTTCAGGTGCTAAATGTAACGCCCTGAATTTTAGGCCTAGAAATTTTGGGTTTTGAGTGTAGGGATAATGGGGAGGCTACACACATAAGCTAAGTTGTGCAGTTTAGTGACAAGAATGGGCCTGCTGGTCTAGTGGTTAAGGTGTGTGTTAGTGTGTTGGAGGTCTGGAGTTCGAGTTACTGTGTGGGCGTTTTAGAAAATGTTTTAGTTATTTTTGTTTTAAGTTTAAGTTTAAGTTTAAGTAATTGTTTTATTAATTGTGATTAGGGATATTATCAGTTATTTTGGTTATTATTCTATTTTATTTTATTTTATTCTTTTTTATTTTCTTTTACTTTGTACGTTAGTTTCTATTCTTTCTTTTTTTTGGTATTGGCTTTTGTTTTCTTCTCCTCGTTTTTGGATCAGTAGTGTTGTGGGGTCGAAGGGCTTCGATTTTTTCTGCTCCTCTGTCGTGTCTTCTTCGCCGTCAAATAGTTGTGGGACTCGAACTATGACTACTTTCCCTTTTGTTGTATGTAATTGTTTCAGATTTTCTTTTCGGTATGTTAAACCGTTGTTTTGGGATATTAGTCGATGGAAGTGGTGAGAAGTCACCACTTTCTAATGTACTGATGATAGGGAAAGGCTTAGGGATCATTTCGATGGCTTAAGCGGTGGTTTCGGGGCTATTTTGGGGTGGTTTCGTGGCTGCTCAGCACACACCCGTGTGGATTTGGGGATTAGGGTTTCAGGCTAGTTATGGATGCCACACGGCCTGGCCACATGGGCGTGTGGCCGATTTGGGGATTTTGTCAAAAACCACACTGGCGTGTCCCCAAGGGCACACGGGCATGTGAGTTTGGGAATTAGGGATTTGAGATTTGGGGTCACATGGCCGTGCGACTGATTTGGGAATTTTAGGGTTCTCACACGGGCGTGTGTTTCGAAACACACGGCCATGTAGCCAATTTGGGGCCTAGGGATTCCACACGGGCGTGTGTTGTGGGACACACAGTTGTGTCTACTCTGCACTTAAATTTAGGTAAATTGGACAATGTCTTACACGGCCTGATCGCACAGCCGTGCCTCTGTACCACATGGGTGTGTACCCCTGCCACACGGCCATGTGCTGCTCCTTACAAGGGCATATGGATCCCCACAAGGCTCGGATTGCTCCACACGGCTGGAGCATATGGGCGTGTGGCCCTATCTCGCTAAGTTTGATTTTAGGTTGACTTAAGTGTATTCGTGATCTTTATTTGTTCCAACCTTTCGACTAAGAGTTCTGAGGGTGATTATGACTCTGTTCTCATCTCGATTTATGTACTGTTGGTGATTGAACTGTGACAGGTTAGCTATCTAATCTGAGTGCGCAAGTGTGTATATGTCTGTAATTGATTAACTGATTGCAAGTGAATGTTTCTGAATGTCTGTCTTAGATTATGTTGTGGATTGATTCATCGGTATTCATACCATCGCATACACTCATTTGCATAAACCTTTTTAGGTGGGAAGTTGAAGAGAAGGGAGATTTACGATCTGGCAGTTGATCTGCATTCTGAATGCCTTAATAATACATAGAGGGTCATAGGCGGTCCTAATACCCTGAGGGTCATGGACATTTCCGTTAATGGTATAGCGATTTACCGCATTGCATTGTACTGCATGTACGTTAGCTACGCTACGTACTATTATTTGATTTGGCAGTTTATATTGCACATCTGTATTGTGGTTCACCGTATAGCACAGTACAGTATATGCTAGCTTTGCTGCGTAACGAACCGATCCGCGCTTATATCGCATGTCTATACCATGATCTTCCGCATGGTATCTTGATAGCTTTTTATTGTCCCAATTCCCTGAGGGTTGTGGACAATGTATAGGGGATATAAGGTTGGATGGGCTTTTCGAGATCCTTTTTGGAGTGATTGGTTAGATGAATTTACAGCTCTATTAAGGTTTGATGGGGGACGGAGATGGTGTGGTTGGATAGGTGTGTTATTTTATAACTCATTCATACTCATATACATCTGTTTGATTCTGCAATTGCTATATCTGTTTGTCTAAAACATTTCTCTCTGATTGTCTGGGAAATTTGACTGCAATATTTGATTGGAAGGCACACGTACCTAAAGGAAATCTTGTGTGATTGGGTAAGGCCGAATCAACTCGGATTCTGGGAAAGGGCTTAGGCCTAGTTTGTGACTTCGGAAAATTTTAGTTATTGTGTTTAACATAGCCATAAGACCCTAAAGTTACATATGGTCTATTTTGTAAAGTCGCTCTGTGAGTATGTTCCACTACTGAACTATTTTCAGATTTACTGTATTTGTTTCTATTTCGGTGGTTAGTTAGTTTGTTCTCACACTAAGCTCGTATAGCTTACCCCCTCTTCTGTTTCCCTTTCAGGTACATTTCAGAATTTTCTTGCTGGACTCGATATGTGGAGGACTCAGGCAGTTTAAGACTAATAAATTATCAGTTATGGTTTCTGATTTCTATTGTTATTCAGGTTTGAAGTAAGGTTTTTTTTAACACTGTGGTAGAATGTTGTTTTATGTTTTAATCATTTTACTGTTCGAATTTTGAACATGTGATATTTATGTTTTTCGAAAATCGAGTAAATGATGTTTATATAAATCTTCTCTCACGGTCACTTTGGTGATCAATGTAGCGTTGCAAATTCGGTCTAAACTTTTAGGCCGGGTTTGAGGTGTTACATTTAGTGGTATCAGAGCCAGGTTTGCAAAAGCTCCGCTTGTGCTCTTACGTTTTTGTGTGCGCACATGTGGGACTTAAAAAGGAATTTTCTAAAAAACTTTACCACAGTAAGCTGAAATGATTGTGTTTTGGAAACGTTTTATGAAAATAAACTGTCTGAGACTCCGATACTGGCCCAAGTAAAATTTGAAACAGTACAAATAGAGATATAGACTCTGTTATTACAACTGTTTCTGTGTTCTGACATTGTAGGTTTTTAAGTTAGCCTTACTCTAGATATGACTTCCGAAGGTGAGCGAGATCACGATGAGTCATCTGTTCCTCTGGAATGTGTGACTATTCGGGAGTTGGAGGACAGTGTGAGTCTGTCGACTTTGGGTGGCGATAACCCAGAGCTTGGTATTGAGGCACTAACCAGATTAGTAAGGGAAGTGCTAGAATGAGTGTTTGAGGTTAGGATAGGAGGAATCAGTGAGACGCTTCAGACTAGATGCGTGGATTCTGGGAAGAAGAGAGATCGTAGTTCTATGGGGCTGGAGTTTAGTTTTGTGAAGCGTGTTAAAGCGTGTCAGAACTTTCTGTCTTACGAGCATTGCAAGAGGCATCATCCGGGCGACTGCTGGAGGAAGGTAGGAGCATGTCTCAGGTGTGGATCTAAGGATCATCGGGTTCGAGATTATCCTTAGCTATTCTGAGTCAGGTATGTTAGATGTATTGGTTCGAATATAGAAATTGTATGTGTAGTATGTGTATCTGCTTCAGTGGTTGAATGTTTTGGGTGTGTGTGAGATGGTTCAAGTTCAAGTTTGGTATCGTAGTGTTTTGGGATTAGAGTGCACAGCGGAAGCGTAGTAGTGTAATTCATGTTATACCACTGTTCTGTTAGTTGGAAATTTCGAGGACGAAATTTTTTTAAGGAGGGGTGAGTTGTAACGCCCCGAATTTTGGGCCTAGAAGTTTTAGGTCTTGAGTGTAGGGATAGTGGGGAGGCTGCACACATAAGCTAAGTTGTGCACTTTAGTGACAAGAATGGGCCTGCTGGTCTAGTGGTTAAGGTGTGTGTTAGTGTGTTGGAGGTTTGGAGTTTGAGTTACTGTGTGGGCGTTTTAGAAAATGTTTTAATTATTTCTGTTTTAAGTTTAAGTAATTGTTTTATTAATTGTGATTAGGGATATTATCATTTATTTTGGTTATTATTCTATTTTATTTTATTTTATTCTTTTTTATTTTCTTTTACTTTGTACGTTAGTTTCTATTCTTTTCTTTTTGGTATTGGCTCTTGTTTTCTTCTCCTCGTTATTGGATCGGTAGTGTTGTGGGGTCGAAGGGCTTCGATTTTTCTGCTCATCTATCGTGTCTTCTTCGCCATCAAACAGGTCTGAGATTCGAACTATGACTACTTTCCCTTTTGTTTTATGTAATTGTTTCGACTTCTCTTGTCGGTATGTTAAACCGTTGTTTTGGGATATTAGTCGATGGAAGTGGTGAGAAGTCGCCACTTTCTGATGTATTGATGATAGGGAAAGGCTTAGGGATCGTTTCGGTGGCTTAACCGGTGGTTTTGGGGCTATTTTGGGAGTGGTTTCGTGGCTGCCCCGATAGCCACACGGGCTTATGCCAAGGCACACGGTCGTGTGGATTTGGGGATTCCGGTTTCAGGCTAGTTATGGGTGCCACACGGCCTGGCCACACGGGCGTGTGGCTGATTTGGAGATTTTGTCAGAAACCATACGGGCGTGTCCCCAAGGGCACACGGGCATGTGAGTTTGGGAATTAGGGATTTGAGATTTGGGGTCACACGGCCTGGCCACACGGCTGTGTGATTGATTTGGGAATTTTAGGGTTCTCACACGGGCGTGTGTTTCAAGACACACAGCTGTGTAGCCAATTTGAGGCCTAGGGATTCCATATGGGCGTGTGTTTTGGGACACACGGTCGTGTCTGATTGCCACACGGGCATGTGACATCTTCACATGGCCGTGTCTACTCTGCACTTGAATTTAGCAGAATTGGACAGTGTCTTACATGGCCTGATCACACGGTCGTGCCTCTGCACCACATAGGCGTGTGCCCCTGCCACACAGCCGTGTGCTGCTCCTTACATGGGCGTATTGATCCCCACACGGCTCGGATTGCTCCACACGGCCGGAGCACATTGGCGTATGGCCCTATCTCGCCAAGTTTGATTTTAGGTTGACTTAAGTGTATTCGTGATCTCTGTTTGTTCCAACCTTTTGACTAAGAGTTCTGAGGGTGATTATAACTCTATTCTCATCTCGATTTATGTACTGTTGGTGATTGAAGTGTGACAGGTTAGGTATCGAATCTGAGTGCGCAAGTGTGCATGTGTCTGTAATTGATTGAATGATTGCAAGTGAATGTTTCTGAATGTCTGTCTAAGATTATGTTGTGGATTGATGCATCGGCATTCATACCATCGCATACACTCATTTGCATAAACCTTTTTAGGTGGAAAGTTGAAGAGAAGGGAGATTTAAAATCTGGCAGTTGATCTGCATTCTGAATGCCTTAATAATACCTAGAGGGTCATAGGCGGTCCTAACACCCTGAAGGTCGTGGACATTTCTGTTAATGGTATAGCGGTTTACCACTTTGAACTGTAACGCATGTACGTTAGCTACGCTACGTACTATTATCTAATCTGGCAGTTTATATTACACATCTGTACCATGGTTCACCGCATAGCATAGTACAGTATACGCTAGCTTTGCTACGTAAAGTATCTGATCTGGCAGTTATACTGCATGTCTATACCGCGGTCTTCCGCATGGCACTGTACAGCTTTTTTATTGTCCCAATTCCCTAAAGGCCGTGGACAATGTATAGGGGATATAAGGTTGGATGGGCTCTTCCAGGTCCTTTTTGGAGTGATTGGTTGGATGAGCTTATAGCTTTATTGAGATTTGATGGGGGACGGAGATGGTGTGGTTGGATGGTTGGGTTATTTTATAACTCAGTCGCACTCATATGCATCCGTTTGATTCTATGACTGCTATATTTGTTTTGTCTAAAACATTTCTCTCTAATTGTTTGGGAAATCTGACTGCAATATTTGACTAGAAGGCACACGTGCCTAAAGGAAATCTTGTGTGATGGGCTAAGGCCCAATCGACTCGGATTCTGGGAAAGGGCTTAGGCCCAGTTTGTGACTTCGGAGAATTTTAGTTATTGTGTTTAACAGAGCCATAAGACTGTAAAGTTACATATGGTCTATTTTGTAAAGTCGCTCTGTGAGTATGTTCCACTACTGAACTGTTTTCAGGTTTACTGTATTTGTTTCTGTTTCAGTAGTTAGTTAGTTTGATCTCACACTAAGCTCGTATAGCTTATCCCCTCTTCTATTTCCCTTTCAGGTACATTTCGAAATTTTGTTGCTAGACTCGGTATGTAGTGGACTCAGGCAGTTTGAGACTAATAAATTATCAATTATGGTTTCTGATTTCTATTGTTATTCAGGTTTGAAGTAAGGTTTTTATTAACATTGTGGTAGAATGTTGTTTTATGTTTTAATCATTTTATTATTCGGATTTTGAACATGTGATATTTATGTTTTTCGAAAATCGAGTAAAGGATGTTTATATAAACATTCTCTCACGGTCACTTCGGTGATCAATGTAGCGTTTCGAATTCGGTCTGAACTTTTAGGCCGGGTTTGGGGTGTTACACTAAATATATAAAAAAAATTATTCCTTTTTCAATTGCTAATAACTCTTTTTCATATATAGCATAGTTAATTTCATTTGGTTTAAATTTACCTGAACTATATCCACATATTAATTCTTCTTTATTAATTGTTTTAGTTTTTAAAATACATCCCTAATAATTTTGTGATGCATCTGTTTCTAAAATTAATTTATCTCCCTATTTAGGTAAATAAACTTTTGGAGTATAATTTATTTCTGATTTTAAATTTTTTATAATTTCTAAATCTTTTTTAGACCAGATAAGTTAGGAAAGAAATTTCTTTCATAATTAACTATACCTAAAAATTGTTGAAGCTGTTTTTTATCTCCAATATTTTCAGGAAATTCTTTTATTTTTACAATAATATGATCTTGCAATTTAAGACCATCTGCTGATAAATTTAATCCTAAAAATTTTATTGCTATTTTTTCTAACTCTATTTTCTTAGGACTCATGATTATTCCATGTTTTATGAATTCTTGGGAAATGATATTTAAATGTTTTCTATATTTTTCTAATGTATCTAAAAATACTAAAATATCATCTATATAAACTACACAAAAATTTTTATATATATTAAATGTAGAATCCATCCATCTTTGGAAGATTTGTGGTGCATTACATAACTCAAATGACATTACTCTCCATTGATAATGTACATTAGGTGCACTAAAAGCTATTAATTGTTTAGATTCTTCGGTTAGCATGATTTGCCAAAATCCCGATTTACAATTGTTAAATATGACTCCTATTTTCAGTCAAATTTGAGAAATAATCTTTCAGTTAAACTCTGTTTATTTATTTCAATCAAACACTAATTAGTTTAGATTATTTTATTATTATTTAACCTATGAATTTAGGCTATAAATAGGCTCTTTTACAACCTTAGAAAAAACATCCATTAGATATTAGAACTCATAACACATTTAGAGAATTTTGTGATTACGTTTTGAGGGTTATTTGTTTTTAGGTTTTCGAGGTTTAGTTTTATCTCCATCTTTTGTACTCTTCCTTCTTTTGCCATTATAGTAAAATTATCTTTGCCCTTGATTTTTTATCCTCCTTGGAGGGGTTTTTCCACGTTAAATTTGTGTGTTCAACTTCTCAATTTATTCCGCTATTTTTTTACTTGTTGCTTAATCGGATCGATCCTAACAACAAGTGGTATCAGAGCTAGTTTAATTTTTATTGATTAGTCCATTTAGATATGGCAGCAACAAGGTTTGAACTTTTGAAGTTCAATGGTGGGACAAATTTCAATTTGTGGCAAGTTTGGAATGATGGCTATTCTAGTTCAAACCGGCTTGAAAAAGGTTGTTAATGGGAAAAAGCCTAAGGACCTAAATCAAACAGAATGGGAAAAGCTTGATGAAAAGGCCTTGTCTGCAATCCAGTTGTGCCTCACGAATACGGTATTGTAGGAGATATTGATAGAGAAAACCTCATCCACCTTGTGGAAAAGGTTAGAAACTCTTTATGCGACTAAGTCTCTAGCTAACCATTTAGCATTGAAACAACGTCTATTTACGTTTCGCATGAATGAAGGTGAGCTTCTTAGAGATCACATCAGTCAATTCTTTACTCTTTTAAATGATTTAAAGAATGTTTAGGTTCATATTGACGATGAAGATCAGGCTATGCTATTATTGTGCTCTTTACCCCCTTCATACAAGTCTTTCAGGGAGACCCAGATTTATGGTAAAGACAAACTCTCGTTCGAAGATGTGCAGGGTCATTTGTTGAGTAGAGAAAAACTCAACAATGAGTTTAGTTTGGATAGCAAGGCAGATAAGCAAGCTTTCGTTTTGGTAGCATCAAAGAAATGAGACAAAAGGTGTCGCTATTGTAAAAAGTTAGGTCACGCCGAAGCAGATTGTTATAAACTGCAAAATAAAAGAGCTGCTAAGAGTAACAAGGATGATGTAGCTGGTGCCAATTTGGCCAATGAAAGCAATAATGATTTCTTATTAGTGTCAATGAGCGATAACTCTAATCTCACATCCGAGTGGATCCTAGATTCGGGATGTTCTTTCCACATGTGTCCCAATAGAGAATGGTTCTCCACATACAATTCGGTTGAAGGTGGAGTTGTGCACATAGGAACCGATTCATCTAGTAAGGTAATTGGTATTGGTACTGTTAAAATTAGGATACACGATGGGACGATTAGGACACTCTCAGATGTCAGGTATGTACCTGATTCATGAAAGAATCTCATTTCATTAAGTATTTTAGACTTGAAAGGATACAGAATCAACATCGAGTCGAGTGGCATTAAAATATCTCATGGAGCTCTTATATTGTTAAAAGGTAAAAGAATTGACAGTCTTTATATTTTGGAAGGTTCTACAGTGATCGGTGAAACCGGACGCCCCTCGTCCATTACAGAGTCGAAGTCAACTCATTTGGAGCGAAGGCAACTTGGTCATAGGAGGGAAAATGAATGACCATTTTGTTGAAGAGAGGTTCTCTTTTGGATACAGGTTTTGAAAAGTTAGGGCACTGTGTTCGTGAAAATCAAACCAGGTTAGTTTTGATTTGGCAGTGTACAAGTCAAAGGCTAAAAGTCTTCCAGTTTCTAAGCACAGATTCGACTCAGTTAATTCCCTGCATGGTTCAAGATAGGCTCGTGGCAGGCTTTGGCAAAGATGGCATTGTGGAAATATGAGACAACGTGGAGATTTGTTAAATATGACTCCTATTTTCAATCAAATTTGAGAAATAATATTTCAGTTAAACTCTGTTTATTTGTTTCAATCAAACACTTTTTTTTAGATTATTTTATTATTATTTGACCTATGAATTTATCCTATAAATAGGCTCTTTTACAATTTTAGAAAAAACACCCATTAGATATTAGAACTCATAACACATTTAGAGAATTTTGTGTTTACATTTTGAGGGTTCTTTGTTTTCGGGTTTTCGGGGTTTAGTTTTATCTCCATCTTTTGTACTCTTCGTTCTTTTGTCATTATAGTAAAATTATCTTTACCTGTGGTTTTTTATCCTCTTTGGAGGGATTTTTCCACATTAAATTTGTGTGTTCAAATTTTCAATTTATTCTGCTATTTTTTTACTTGTTGCTTAATCGAGTCGATTCTAACAACAATCAAATTTACTAAAATATTTAGCTTGTTTAGCCTGATTAATTAAAACACCCTTTCTTGGAATAAAATACCCATAAAAAATAATATTTTGATTAAACCTTTTATAATTAATCACCATCCTAGCTAATCTGACGATGTCACATGGAATGGGTTTTAAAAGCAACTAACACGACAAAACTATTTAGGATATGCTAACTCTTCTTGCATAGAATTATTACCGAAACATTCATTCTTGTTTAATTAACTTACCTTAAAAGTGTAAAAGCGAAAGCTTACGAAAACCATTGTAATTAAGTAAAATCATTTATGGTTTTAGAAAACATTTGCATTTGGTAAAATCCCGATTTTTATCAAGTTTCGCAATCAAAAGGTTATAAACACTATAAAAACCCAAATTAAGCAAACAGTCTATAAAGTCTCAATTACAAAGGAATTACACAAAAATTTAAATAAACCATAAAACAAAAATGAAATAGTTTAAAAAGAGCGTCACCGTCGAGTCCTCCGCTGCACTAATCTGCCTAACTCTGTGGATTACCTGTACAGAATAGATAGATAAAAGGGTGAGTTTACGTAAACTCAGTGTGTAACCCCACAGAATTAAGCGTGCACACATACAGAATAACAGATATCAGTCAGATACAGTCTTGGGACTAAGCACATTACGGATTCAGATGTAGATTTGGCCTTAGCCCATCTCAGATACAGATACAGCTATGCAGTCAAAAACAGATATCAGAATCCTACCCCCAGCCTCTGCACACCATCTCCGACCGTCCCTACACACCATGTGGGGTTTAAAACACCCACATAGCCCTACACACCATGCTGTACCGAATACAGCACATATCAGATATATTGCAGCTGAGCTGTTAGATAATAGGAGTAAACGACTCGCAGAACACTTCCTCCAATATATATATCATCCCTACCCAAAATAGATACAGTAAATGCAGAATCAGACTTACAGAATAACCATGCTTAATTACAGATAAAGGTTTATGTAACAGATCAGTCGGTTATGTATAATAATAACATACTCAGAATACAATGTCAGTCATACAGATCATACAAGTTAAGGTCTAATTACCCCTTGCCAAATCTACAGTAGGTTCGCAGTCGTTTAGAACAACCTGGGCAACCCTAAGAAAAATTTCAGTTAAATAGGCTCACACGCTCATATGGCTAGCCCGTGTGGCCTACACGTCCGTGTAGCCCACATGCCCAAATTGGCCTTGGTCGTGTTGATCACACGGCCTGGCTTAGAAACCTACACGCCCGTGTGGACTATCCGTATCGGCCCACACGCCCGTGTGGCCAACACACCCAGTTCAGTTTAGCCCGTATGGCCCACATGGCCACACTTCAGCCACCACACGGTCGTGTGCTGTGCACGGCCATGTCTTCATTGACCACACGACTGTTTTGCCGTGTGCTATGTCCGTGTGGCGTCAACAGTGGCCTTTTTTGGCTTTTGCCAAAAGCTCGATTTTTGTATCTCGGGTATACACCTGGTTTGTTTTCGTAGCTAACGTAATCCCGAGACCTTCAAAACCTAGAAACAGTAACCTAATATCGATTTTAGAAATTTTGACTAACGATTTACTAATAAAAATCCAACCACAAAGCTGACTTACCACCAACAATAATCCACAACCTTCGCCGATCAGCTCATTGGAGCGAAACCACCTCCGCCACAGCCTTCTTCTATGCTAACCACAAAACATCAACAACCCAACGCTAAAGAGTTACAACAAAATTCCCTCAAACATTTCAAAACCCAAAAATTTACACGAATCATCATCAACACCACTTAACAGGAAAAAGGAATACCAAAAATTCGCGACAGGATAAATTGCACAACAAAAAAAGTAACAAAATAAAAAAAGGATAAAAATGTTAAGGGAAAATGTCAGGAGTTTTTTCTCTGGAAACAATTTGAAAAAAAATAAAACCAAATTATCCCCAAATCCCCTAATTCACTCCACTACCCCACTACTGATAACTTCCTCAGAATTCTTGTTTGACTGAAACTCTCTCAGCCAAGCGAGCAAAAATAAATTCCCATGCTCGTGCAGGGATTCAAACACAAGACCTCTAGTAAACTAACACTAACTTAACCACTAGACCAATAAGCCCACTCTGATATGGTTTTACAAATAATTTAATATAAGCCCACTGAGCAAGTATAATGTAATGCCCCAAAATCTATATTATTGGTCTTGTTAAATTGTGACACAAATGTGCATCTACTTCAGTGGTTAAGTGTCTGAGTGTGTGCGAGGTCCCAAGTTCAAGCCTTACTTAGGTTAAATTTTTATAATTTATGAATAAAGCCCTATCTTTGTTCTGTAGACTTTTATTTAATTATTGGTAGAATCATATCAGAATGGGCCTGCTGGTCTGGTGGTTAAGTTGAATGTTGGATTGCTGAAGGTCTTGTGCTCGAATCCTTGTACGAGCTAGGGAGTTTATTTTTGCTCATTTGATTGAGAGAGTTTCAGTTAAACTAAAAGTCTAAGAAGTGGAGTAGTGGGGGTCAAAAGATTAGGGTTATACCCTAGTTTGAATTTTATTTTCTGTCTCTTTCGAAAATCGCTCTCTTCCTGACGATTTGGTTCTCCAATATTCTGCCGATTTTTTCTTCCTTGGAGTTCTCTATTCCCTTTTTCTTTTCGTTTTCCCAATTTACCTTTTTTTTTTGCATTATGATTTTCCCTTTGTCCGGGTTCGATAAGTTTTCCTCCTCTTTTTCTGTCATGGTTCTGTAAACGATTATTCTAGTAATGTGTTCTTTTACAAATAATGTCGTAAGAGGCGGCTTTGGGTAGTGAAATACGTATCTTTTGGTCTAGCGTTGTTAACGGAGGGTGTTTCAGTGGTGGTAAGTCAAGTCTCTGTTCAATCTCGATATTCAAATTCGCTAGTAAATCTAATAAACTGATTTTGGATATCTCGATTTTAGGCCTAGGAGTGCTCAGGTGTGTTTTTGCAGCAAATTGAACTAAGGTGTGTACCCGAAACGCAAAAAAAATAAGATTTGGCGAAAAGTCAAAAAAGTATTCTTTCGACGCCACATGGGTGTGTGGTCACCCGTATAGTAGGCCGTGTAATGGTATACAGGCATGTAATCGATGAGCCAGGCCGTGCGCCCATGGCACGGCCGTGTGATGGCTAGGTAGGCCATGTGTGACACACGGGTAAAATCGATTTCTGCCCTGTGGGCCACACGGGCGTGTGGGATTATGGGCCAGGCCGTGTGATCCATACAACCTAGGTCAATTTGGGCCGTGTGGGACACTGAGCCCATTTTTCTAAAATATTCTATAAGGTTGCACAGGTCGCCCTAGTTGACTGTGGACCTATTGTAGGGTCGGTAAACTTTACTTAGACCCTTAATTATGTGATTTGATTGTATGGTGTCTGACTGAGCACGATATATGTACTAAACTAAATGTATATTTTGTTATTAACATATTTGCATGTCATTTATGATACGTTGCATTGCATCGGGATGGGTTGATGATATTTGGAAGAAGTAATTGAAAGGCTCTTAAGCCTGTTATCTGGCAGCTTAGCTACAATACTCTGATTATATGTCGTATTTCAGTACAGCATAGTGTGTAGGGATGGGTGGGTTGATTTAATCCTCACATGATATGTAGGGCTAGACAGAGATGGTGTGTAGAAGCTAGTGGGTAGGATTCTGATTTACTGTATCTACTTTCTGTATCTGATATGTGCCAAGACCCTAATATAATTCTGAGATCGTATCTGAATTGGCTAAGGCCCAAATTGATTTAGTAATGGGCTCAAGCCCAGACTGTAAATGACAGCATTCTGATGTACAACTGTATGCATGACTTTTCGGGGGGATTACACACTGAGTTTGTGAAAACTCACCCTTTTTGTTTAATATGTAAGGGTAATCCCCAGACTTGACCAGTCGGTACGACGAAGGACTCGATGGTGGCCACACATAATTGTTAGACTGTTTTTCATAAATTTTCAGATTATATTACTTATTTGGGGGTTTGATGTAAATTTTGAACTTGGACTATTTGGTTTTAAATTCGGGACTTTATACTGTTTTTTGTGGATCTTTAAACTGCAGCTCAACAAAACATGGGTTTTCCCTAAAAACTAAGGTTTTGTAAATAAAATTGGTTTTTTCTTAAATTAGTTGGTTACAAAAGCTTCTGCTTAAAAGAGAAGTTTTGAGGTAAAACACTTAGGCACATTCTTTCAAATTAAATAAAAGCTACTTAACTGGAACATTTTTAACGTGACAAGCTCGATTTCAAAATCCATTCCATGTGACTTCGCTAAATTCAGCCATAACATCTAGGCCGGGTTTGGGGCGTTACATTTAGTGGTATCAGAGTCAGGTTGCAAAATGTGGCTGTGGATTTGGGTTTTAAAACTTGGTTTTAAAGAAAAAAATTTAAATGGATTGAAATATTTTTGACTGAGTATGTGGTACACTGAGTCTTTGGCACCGATGTTGTAAGTTGTTCTAAAACTGATATATGCTATGATATTTTGAAACTACCATAGGTAGTATACTATACTGAAAACACTTTATTTAGTGTATACTGAGACTGTAGCAAAACTGATAGGGACTACGAGTTACGAAAATCACTCTGAGTTACAAAAAATGTTTACATAAAACATCCGCTAATAATTATCGAAATGGTAATTGATTCATAAAACAGTTAATGTAGATAAGCTACGAATTTCACGATGAGCGCACGAGGTATCCGCGGACGAGGTACTAGAGGCCGAGGTAGAGGCCGTAGAGGGGCTCGAGCTGAGTCTTCGTTGTTAGGCAACATGCCGAATCTGAATACGAGCGAGACACCGGTTTCACCTGCTATAGAGACTGGGTCTCGTGACTGCATAGTCAGGGACGTTGCATTGTCTTAGGCTATGTTAAAGATTTTGGAGAGGGTTGCTAGGCCCAATACTGGATCTGGGGGTCGAGGGTCAGTTACGGAACGACTCGGGTCCAATGAGGCTGAGCTATTCAGGGGTGTTACTGGAGTCACCCCTAATGTGGCCGAGTAGTAAATGGAGGCCACTGAAAGAATCATGGATGATTTGAATTTTACCCCCGAGTAGAAACTAAAAGGTGTTGTTTCTTTGCTTCGCGATAAAGCTTACCAATGGTGGCTAACCGTTAAGGAGGGTACACAGCCCAAACGACTGACATAGGATTTCTATAAGTCTACTTTTCAAGGTAAATATGTGGGGGCAAGCTACATCGACGCTAGGAGACGTGAGTTTCTGAATCTCATGTAAATAGATCGTTCAGTGGCCGAATATGAGGCCGAGTTCCTGAGATTGAGTCGCTATGTGCAAGGCATGGTGGCGACTGAAAATGAGCGTTATGTCTACTTTGAGGATAGACTTAGGGACAATTTGAGAGTTCTGATAGCTCCACAGATGGAGCGTGACTTTTCAGCACTGGTAGAAAAAGCGAAGATCGTCGAGAAGGTGAAACGTGCTGAGCGCCAAAACTGAGATAGGGAGAGAGGCAAGAATAATAAGGATTGGGAGCCCTCGAGTTCTGTGATGAGGCCTAAGAAAAAGGCCAAATCTGATGGGCCAGTTAAAGTTGGGCCTCTTGTTGCACCTACTAGGATCTTGCCGTGTGGGCATTACAGTAAACGCTATCCGGACAAATGTTGAAGGACGATTGGAGCATATTTGAGATATGGGTCTACTGAGCACTGCGTTTGAGAGTGTCCGCTGAGGGCCTATCAGATGCAAGCTCTGGGTTCTGGTACTGCACAGCCACTGAGGGTAGTTCAGTAGCCGCCTAGGGATCATGGTTAGGTTAGGGGTGGTAACGGTATGGGCCATGGACAGAGAGCACCGGACAGAGGTGCAGGTCATACTGAGGTGAGGCGGTCTGCTCTAGTTTATATTGCTCATTGTCAAGAGGACCGAGATGCTCCAGACGTCATTACGGGTACATTTTTAATTTATAATGTACATTATCTTGCACTGATAGGCATAGGCTCTACACACTCCTATATTGCTAGCACTATATCTGAAACTTTAGATATTCCAATTGAGAATACTTCTAGTGAGGTGACTGTTGTGAGTCCTTTGGGGAAATATATCCAAGTTATTAAATTGTATAGGGACGTTCCGTTAGAGGTACAGGGGACAGTATTTTGGCTGATCTTATGGAACTTCCGTTCGGGGAGTTTGATTTAATTTTGGGGATGGACTGGTTGGTCAAGCACCGAGTAAGTCTGGAATGTGCATCTAAGAGGGTTGTTTTGAGAACCAAGGAGGACGACAAGGTAGTTGTGGTTAGGAAACGTTGGGATTTTTTGACTAATGTGATTTCTGCGTTGGTAGCAGAAAAGTTTGTTCAAAAAGGTTGTGAGGCATATCTAGCCTACGTAAGTGTTTCTAATTCTGGGGATTATTCGGTAAAAGACATCAGAACTCTAAGGGATTTTTTGGATTTCTTTCCTGAGGAATTTTTGGGTTTGCCTCCGAGCCAAGAAGTGGAATTTGGGATCAAACTATTCCAAGTATAGCTCCAGTGTCTATCGCCCCATACTGAATGGCACCGAAGGAGCTTACGGAGCTCAAGGCTCAGATTCAGGAGTTGTTGGATCATGGGTTCATTCGTCCTAGTGTGTCTCCGTGGGGAGCACCTGTGTTGTTTGTAAAAAATAAAAATGGGACAATGAGGATGTGTATCGACTACCGATAGTTGAACAAGTTAACGATTAAGAATAAGTACCCACTTCCGAGGATTGATGATTTATTCGACCAGTTCAGAGCGGCTTCTGTGTTTTCCAAGATTGATCTACGTTCAGGTTATCATCAATTGAGGGTTAAAGAGTCTGATGTGTATAAGACGGTATTGAAGACTCGATATGGACACTAAGATTTCCTAGCTATGCCCTTTGGGTTGACTAATGCACCGGCGGCATTTATGGACTTGATGAACCGAGTGCTCCAGCCCTCCTTGGATTAGTTTGTGGTGGTGGTGATCGATGGTATCTTAGTGTATTCTAAGACCGAAGAGGAGAACGATGAGCATCTTAGAGTGGTATTACAGATTCTTCGTGAGAAACAGTTGTATGCGAAGTTCAACAAATGTAAGTTCCGGCTCTGAGAAGTAACATTTTTGGGACACATGGTTTTTGCTGAGGGGATACAAGTTGATCCTCGTAAGATTGAGGTAGTGTTGGATTGGAAACGGCCAAAGAATGTGTCTGAGATCCGCAGTTTTCTAGGGTTAGCGGGTTACTATCGGCGATTTGTATAATGGTTCTCCTTTATCGCAGTTCCGTTGATTAAGCTTCTGCGTAAGGGAGTTTCTTTTGTATGGACTGATGCGCAGCAAGAGAGCTTTGAGAAGCTCAAGACTGTACTGACTGAGGCCCCTATTCTAAAATAGCCAGAGTCTGGAAAGGAGATCACCATTTATAGTGATGCATCGCACGTTGGTTTGGGATACGTATTGATGCAGGATGGTAAAGTAGTAGCATACGCGTCTCGTCAGCTTAAGACACATGAGGCGAATTACCCAACGCATTATTTGGATTTGGCCGTTGTGGTTTTTGCACTGAAAATTTAAAGGCATTATTTGTATGGTGAGGAGTGTATCATTTACACTAATCACAAAAGCCTCAAGTACCTCCTCATCCAGAAGGAACTAAATCTTAGGCAGCGTAGATGTATCGAGCTGCTTAAGGATTACGACTGCACCATCGAGTACCATCCTAGCAAGGCCAATGTGGTGGCAGTTACACTGAGCCGTAGAGCTATGACTGATCTGAGGGCGATGTTTGCTTACGTTAGTCTATTTGATTATGGTAGCTTATTAGCCGAGCTTTAGGGTAAGCCAACATGGATTGGGCAGATTAAGAGTAAACAGTTGGAGGATGGATCTTTAGGCCTTCGATTTCGATAGATTGAGGGTTGTAGCACTACGGATTTTGGGTTGAACTCTGAGGGTGTATTGTATTTCCGAGGCCAAATATGTATACCGAACTATTCTGATTTGAGGCAATCTATACTGAGAAAGACGCATAGTAGCCCTTACGCTATGCATCTTGGTGGGAATAAGATGTACCGAGATCTTCATGAGTTGTACTGGTGGCCAGGTCTGAAACTAGAGGTTACCGATTTTGTGGCTATATGCTTGACATGCCAACAGGTTAAGTTTGAGAACTAGTTGCCTTTGGGTTTGCTACAGCCGATTAAGATTCCCTTTTGGAGATAGAAAAGTGTGACAATGGACTTTGTTAGTGGGTTACCCTTGACACCCACTAAGGATTCTGTTTGAGTCATCGTAGATCGATTGACCAAGTCAGCACACTTCATCCCTGTTTGTACTGACTATTCGCTACAGAAGCTTGCAAAGCTTTATATTTCTGAGAAAGTGAGACTGCATGGGGTACCGGTTGCTATTATCTCTGATAGGGATCCTCGCTTCACGTCTTGATTTTAGGGAAATTTGTATGAAGCTTTGGGTTCAAGATTAGACTTCAGTACTGCGTTCCATCCTCAGACCGATGGCCAGTCTGAGAGGGTGATTCAGATACTGAAGGATATGTTGAGGAGCTGTGTTATTGATTTCTGAGGCAGTTGGGAGGATTATCTGCCATTAGCGGAGTTCGCCTATAATAACAGCTTCTAATCTAGTATTCAGATGGCACCTTATGAAGCTCTGTATGGTCGTAAGTGTCGCACTCTTTTATGTCAGAATGAGTTAGGCGAGCGACGTGTTCTAGGTCCTGAGTTGGTTTTCGAAACTGAATATAAGGTTCGACTGATTAGGGATCGTCTGAGGGTAGCTTCTGACAGGCAGAAGTCTTATGCTGATCTGAAGAGACATGAGATCGAGTACTCTATGGGAGACTTCGTGTTTCTGAAGGTCTCGCCATAGAAGAAGGTTCTGAGGTTCAGTCGCAAAGGCAAGTTGAGCCCTAGGTGTATTGGGTCTTACCGTATCTTGAAGCGAGTAAGACCGATCGCTTATCAGTTGAATTTACCTCTAGAGTTGGATCGTATTCATGATGTGTTCTACGTCCCGATGTTGAGGTGCTACCGCTCTCATCCCACGCATATTGTTCCTATTGAGGAGATTGAGATTAGGCCAGATTTGACCTTTGAGGAGGAGCTGGTCCAGATTCTGGATCGCGACGTTAAGGTTCTATGGAGGAAATCTATTCCACTGTTTAAGGTTCTATAGCATAATCATAGCACTGAGGAGGCTACGTAAGAGCTTGAGGATGCGATGCATCAGCAGTATCTTCATCTATTCTAATCAGGTAAATTTTAAAGCTAAAATTTTCTTTTAGGGGGGTAGAGTTGTAGCGCCCTAAAATTTATATTGTTGTTCCTGTTAAATTGTGACACAAATATGCATCTACTTCAGTGGTTAAGTGTCTGGGTGTGTGTGTGAGGTCCCAAGTTCAAGCCTTACTTGGGTTAAATTTTAGTGATTTATGAATAAAGTCCTATCTCTATTCAGTAGACTTTTATTTAATTATTGTTAGAATCATATCAAAATGGGCCTGCTGTCTAGTGGTTAAGTTGAGTGTTGGATTGTTGAAGGTCTTGTGTTCGAATCCCTACGCTAGCGAGGGAGTTTATTTTTACTTATTTGACCGAGAGAGTTTCGGTAAAACTAAAAGTCTAAGAAGTGGAGTAGTGAGGGGAGTTAATCAAGGGATTAGGGTTATACCCTAGTTTGAATTTCATTTTCTGTCCTTTTCGAAAATCCCTCTCTTCTTGAAAATTTGGTTCTCCAGTATTCTGCCGATTTTTTCTTTCTTAGAGTTCCGTTTTCCCTTTTTCTTTTCATTTTCTCAATTTACCTTTTATTTTTGCATCGTGATTTTTCCTTTGTGCGGGTTCGATAAGTTTTCCTCCTCTTTTTCTGTCATGGTTTTGTAAACTATTATTCTAGTAATGTGTTCTTCTGCAAATAATGTCGTAGGAGGAGGCTTTAGGATGTGAAGTACGTATCTTTTGGTCCAGCGTTGTTAACGGAGGGTGTTTCAGTGGTGGTAAGTGGAGTCTCTATTAAATTTTGATATTCAAATTCGCTAGTAAACCCGTTAAACTGATGTTGGATATCTCAATTTTAGGCTTGGGAGTTCTTGAGTGTGTTTTCGCAACAAATTGAACTGAGGTGAGTACCCAAGATGCAGAAAACGGGATTCAGCGGAAAGCTAAAAAAGTATTCTATTGACGCCACATGGGCGTGTGGTCGCCCGTGTGGTAGGCCGTGTGATGGTACACGGGCATGTGATCGACGAGCCAGACCGTGCGCGCATGACACGGCCGTGTGATGGCCAAGTAGGTCGTGTGTGACACACAGACTAGACTGATTTGGGCCGTGTGGGCCACACGGGCGTGTGAACCCATACGGGTGAACAACACGGATGTGTAGGATTCTGGGCTAAGCCATGTGAGCCACACAACTAAGGCCAACTTGGGCCGTGTGGGCCATACGGGCGTATGGGCCCACACGGGTAGGCCACATGGGGGTCTGACCCATGCGGGCAGGCCACATGGGCGTGTGAGCCAATTTTTCTGAAATATTCTGAAAGGTTTCACGAGTCGCCCTAATTGACTGTGGACGAACTGTAGGGTCGGTAAGCTTTACTCAGACCCCTAATTATGTGATCTGATTGTATAGTGTCTAACTGAGCATGATATCCGTACTGAACTGAATGTATGTTCTGTTATTAACATATTTGCATGTCATTTATGGTATGTTGCATTGCATCGAGGTGGGTTGATGACATTTAGAGGAAGTATCTGAAAGGCTCTTAAGCCTGTTATCCGGCAGCTCAGCTGCAATACTCTGATTATATGCCGCATTTCGGTACAGTATGGTGTGTAGGGATGGGTTGGTTGATTTAATCCCCACATGGTGTGTAGAGGCTGGTGGGTATGATTCTGATTTACTGATCTGCATTTTGTATATGATATGGGCCAAGGCCCTAATATAATTCTGAGATTGTATTTGAATGGGCTAAGGCCCAAATTGATTCTAGAATGGGCTCAGGCCCGGACTGTAAATGACTATATTCTGATGTACAACTGTATGCATGACTTTTGGAGGGGATTACACACTCAGTTTGCAAAAACTCACCCTTTCTGTTTAATTTGTACAGGTAATCCCCAGACTTGACGGATCGGTACGACGGAGGACTCGACGGTGGCCACACATAAACGTTAGACTATTTTCCGTAAATTTTCAGATTTTATTACTTATTTAGGGGTTTGATGTAAATTTTGGACTTGGACTGTTCGGTTTTAAATTCGGGACTTTATACTATTTTTTATGGATCTTTAAACTGCAACTCAACAAAACACGAATTTTCACTAAAAACTAAGGTTTTCATAAATAACAATGTTTTTTCCTAAATTAGTTGGTTACAAAAGCTTCCGCTTAAAAGACAAGCTTTGAGGCAAAACACCAAGAGCACGTTCTTTCAAATTAAATAAAAGCTACTTAACTGGAACGGTTTTAACGTGATAAGCCTTATTTCAAAATCCATTCCATGTGACTTCGCTAAATTCGGCCATAACATCTAGGCCAACTTTGGGGCAATACATATAAGGCTTAAGCTAGAAAAATACCAAAATTTTTCAAAGCTATGGCTTGAACTTTGGACCTCTCAAACACATCCAGAACACTTAACCACTGAAGCAGATACTCAGTTGTGACAAAATTATCTAGAAACAAAAATAGGAATTTTGTGGCGTTAAACTAGCTTTTCCTCTTTTTATTTCAGCATGGTTTCTTACCATAAAAGCAGGAGTAGAATGTGGACTATTAGTTGTTTCTATTAATACTTTTTCCAATAATTCTTTGATTTGTATATCAAATTCATCTATATCTTGTTTAGTATAGATCATGGGTTTTACTCTAATAATTTTATTAGGATTTTCTAATTTAATTTCACAATATCTAGGACTATTCTGTCATAATTTTAATAGTTCTTCACTAAAATTATTTTTAAATATTTTAAACAACCAATGATTTGTTTCTAGTTGTTTAATCTATTCTTTTTTTGGTGGTGTAAAATTTTTATCACACACAAATTTATGATTTTCAACTAATGGTATTTCTACAGAAGTTTTTTCTACTGATAATATAATTAAATTTTTATCTATAGAAAATGGTAAATGTTGATATATAAAGTTATTTTCTAATAAAATGTCTCCATGCATTGCAGGAAAACATAATATTTTAGGTATTATAAATCTTACATTATTTATATAAATTGGTACGTTTCTAGCCTTAAATTGAATTATGGTTTCATTACCATCTATTCCTATGGCTCTTATTGTTCGTTTCATAGGTTCCCACTTTTCTACAGGAATAGTATTTTCTCTACAACTACTTATTGTAGCTCCTGTATCTAAAAAAAATGTAAAGAATATGTTTTATATTCTCTGAATTGAAATGTAATTTCAATATATGTATAATATTTTTTGATTGAAAATTAGAAAATGTAATAACATCACTATTTCCAATTTTCATTTGTTGAATAATTGTTGAAGTTTGTATTTCTTCCATTCTAGTGTTTCTAGAATTCGTACTTGGTTTAGTAGGAAAAATAGGAATATGAACTATTTTCATACCTATTGGTGTTGTATTTCTACTTGTATTATCCTCTTTTTCTTCTGTTTGACTATTTGAGGATAAAACTAAATTATTATTTGTATTTGTTATAGCATTATTTTTTAAATATAATCTATCTCCTGACGATATATATTTTATAGTACTTACAGATTTTGAATTAATAGCACTATTTATTTTATCTATCATCCAATACGACATATATTTTATAGTACTTACAGATTTTGAATTAATAGCACTACTTATTTTATCTATCATCCAATCTCTTGGTATTGATAGATCCCTTAAATGTAATAATTTTGGTTGTATTTTTGTAGTAAATTTATTAGGTTTAAAAAGCTCAATAATTTTATTATTAATTTCTTTAATTTCTACTTCCGTCCTATTAGTATATTCATTAATAGAAGTCTAACTTATTGCTACATCTTCTGTTAAATCATTTATTTCAAAAAAAAAATTCTGAATTCTTAAACATAAATATTTTTCTATTAAAGGATCTGTAATAGATATAAAGTAATTTGGTTTAACTTTAAATCCTATTACACTAGTATGTAAATTAGATTGAATACCCCCAATAAGTGCTTTTATTGGATTTTTAAATCTTTTATCTAATAATACCGCTATTATAGGTATATCTTGACCTTATCTAAATAAAGCTCTAACAGTTATCATTATTATTCCTAAGTGTATATATCTAACTTGAGGATATTTTTTTTAATCCTTTTAATTTTATCTTTAGTAAATAATAGAATTTCTGTTAATCCTCCTCTAGTATCTTTAGCGATTGTATCACCGCTAATTTTTTCTATGTGTCTTTGACTACATATTTTGAATTTAGAAATTTTATATATTTCTTCTTTAGAAATATGATTTTTATTTATTTTTCAATCATTTCATCAGAAAAGTCTTTTTCTTCTCTAATTAAATTTCCTAATTTTATATCGTGTTGTTTAGATTTAGGAATTTCTTCTAATTGATTCTTAGAACTACTTCTTTCATTAAACATAAATATATATTCTTCATTATCTGAATCAGAATCTGTTTTTAATATTAATTCATATAATATTTCTTCAGGATTTATTTCCTCTTCTAAACATATTTCTAAGTCTTGTTCTTCAAGAGTTTTAATCATTTACTTTGCATTTTTTCCTTTGTTAGGACAATTTGGTGCTATGTGACCTTCTTCATCACATATAAAACATTTACATATTTGTTTTTTTAGATTTTTTAGATTTTTTAGAAGTTTTTCTTCTAATAATTTTTTTCTTTTTATTATAACCATTATATTTTTTATTTCCTGATTTCCATCTGTTAGGATCGACTCGATTAAGCAACGAACAAGAAAAATAGCGAAATAAATTGAAAAATTGAACACACAAATTTAACGTGAAAAAACTCCTCCAAAGAGGATAAAAAACCACGGGCAAAGATAATTTTACTATAATGGCAAAAGAACAAAGAGTACAAAAGATGGAGATAAAAACTAAACCCCGAAAACCCGAAAATAAAGAACCCACAAAACGTAAACACAAAATTCTCTAAATGTGTTATGAGTTCTAATCTCTAATGGGTGTATTTTTCTAAGGTTGTGAAATAGCCTATTTATAGGCTAAATTCATAGGTCAAATAATAATAAAATAATCTAAACTAATCAGTGTTTGATTGAAACAAGTAAACAGAGTTTAACTGAAATATTATTTCTCAAATTTGACTGAAAATAGGAGTCATATTTAACACCATCTAACTAACTTATATCTTCTATTTTTCTTTCTATGTTTTTTATAAGTATTAGGACGTATTGGTTTACATCCAAATTCTCACTCATTTTCTAAAATTTTAGTGCAATGTTTAGCACTTAATTTATTTTTAACTTGTTTAGAGGCTTTAGTTCGTAAACAATGTAAAGTTATTCTTTCTTTTGCAAAATTTATCCAATTACCTATAGTATCTATATTTTTTGGTCCTACACCAGCCTTTTTACTGTGTTTTTCTAGATAATTTACATATTTTTGTATGCAAATCTCATCCTATGGTGGTGGTAATTTATGAAAATATTAGTTTTTTTCTAAAATTCTATGTTTTCATTTTTTTAGCTTTTGATATTCAAGAAGAAATGTTTTAGAAAACTCTTCCAAATATCTAATATCACATAATTTAATTTTTGACAATATATAACTAGTTACACTATCCTGATCTTTTTTTATCAAAATAGCCACAAAATTCTGTCTTTAGAATAAAAGTTAATCTTTTTAAAAGATCTTTGGGAGTTCCTATTTGATTTATTAACTGCCATTTTTGTTCTTTTCTTTTATCTGATTCTTGCCATCTTCTTAAAAATTGTAGAACATCACGTTGAAATGTTCCAACAAAATAATTTAAGAATTTTTCTTTTGTCCAAGTATTGTTTTTGTTTATAACAATAGTCATTGACTGTGCCCAATCATCTATAGTTTTTTCATAATCTAATATCGGAATATTAGTCAAGTCTAAATATCTTCCACCTTGAGCCACATTTCTTTTATTTAAATCATCTATCCTATGTGGTATAGGTTGACTAGATGACTCTCTTGGATATTCAGATTTAATCTCATTAGTAGCTATGTTTTCAGTTTGATTACCAAAAATTCTAGTTGTGTTATCAACTTTTTCAAAATTTTTATTTAAAGTTCCTAGATAATCATCATATTGAAGATCTGATTCCATTTTTCTTTTTCCATAATTTTTGAGTTCCAAAGCTCCCACGTGGTTCTGATTTCACCTATTATTTGTGATGGAAAATTATCGATCTCCATATTAGCTATCTTTTTTAATAGTTGCATGGATTCTTCATCTCTGTAATTCTGGATATTTCCAGTATCATCAGCCACTATCCTTCTTCCATCAGTCCAAAGTTTATAATTCTGATGTTGAAGTACATGTTGAGCTGTTGTAATTAAATCAATCCCTGCTTGGGTCTAATAATAACTAAAATTATTATAACACTTGTCAATATTTTTTTGTCAAGTGTTCTTTGTCTTCTTTGATAGCTAATAACTTGGGCCTTCCAATCATTCTTTGAATAATCCAAATTTGATATGGCTGATAAAATCTTTTTTTTTAGTAATACCAATAAGGCTACTTATTTGAATATAGAAATAATAGTAGAAATCATCTTGATTTACTATTTTTGATAATATAGATTTAATAATTGCAGGAAAATCTTTTAATCAATTGAAAGAAAAATTTTGAACTACTATTTCTTTAACAAAACCCCAATTCAATACTTTTTATATCAAATGGTTCATGATCAAGTCTAAATTTTAAAGTAGGAAAATTTTCATCAATATCATTTGTAAAAACATATGTTTGTAAAAAATATTCTGAAAAAGTATTTTTAAACCGAGCTTGTTGGTTGCAAATATCTTTATTTATTTTTATAAAAATTTCTACTGGTAATATTTTCCTAACTTTATCATATAAACATATTCTAAATATTTTATTCATAATAGGACTGTTTGTTCTTTTATGATCAAAATATTGAAATATATCAAGAAGATTATTTATCTCCTTAATATTCATATATTCTATTTCATGTTCTTCCCAGTCTCTATATAAAATAGATTTTAATAATAAATCATGTACTTTACTTTCTTTAGTTGTTTTTTCAACTAAAAATTGTGAAAATTTAGTAAGAGCTCTTCTAAAATTTGCTCTTTGTTCAAAAATATGAGTTTTCCATATTTCATTAATAAAATTATATAATTCTGATGGTAAACCTGGATTATAAAAATCTTTTATTTCTGTAATTTGTTGTTGTTTCAACAAATTTTCTGCTCCTTTCATAATTTCAGAATAACTAGCTTAAAATGCCGAATTTGGATCTTGAGACCAAGGGTATCGACTTATCGTTCTTGGTGTAAAAGATAATTGAGATCCAACTGGTTGTCTTACTGGTTGTCTTACCATTGGATAAGAAACATAATATCCTTGGTTAGGATAAAATGATGCTTGTGGAGATAAAGTAACAAATCCTTGATTAGGATTTATTGACTTCCCTTTGTTAGGTTTTTTATGGACAGTAGTCCATTCTCCAACTTGTTCTAGAGGTTTTTTTACCTCTATCCATAAGGTCTGCTAAGATAATCAGCAATAACATTATCAGTACCTTTCACATATAAAACTTCGAAATTAAAAGTACATAATTCATTGTACCATCTAATTCTCCTAGGTACAGTTTCCAAACTTTTTATTAGTAAAAAATTGTTTAATCGCTTGATTATCAGTTTTTATAAAAAAAAATTCAGGTGCTAAATATATAAGAAAATTTTTAATTCTTTTTTTAATTGCTAATAACTCTTTGTCATACATAGCATAGTTAATTTCATTTGGTTTAAATTTACCTGAACTATACCCACATATTAATTGTTTATTATTAACTGTTTTAGCATTTAAAATACATCCCTAATAATTTTATGATGCATCTGTTTCTAAAATTAATTTATCTCCCTGTTTAGGTAAATAAACTTTTGGAATATAATTTGTTTGTAACACCCCAAACCCAACCTAGACGTTATGGCCGAATCTGGTGATGTCACATGGAATGGAATTTGAAAATCGAATTCATCAAGTTAAAGCTGGTTTCGTCTTTTAGTATTTATTTATCTCTCGTCAATTTCAAAACTTATTTCCTCGCTAATTTGATTCGTTTAAAAACATATCTCGTAATGAAAGGTTTTAAACCGTGATCTTTGAAGAAAGTCGTTCTCATTTAGGAAAAACTTTGATTTTAATAAAACTGAGTTTTCGTTGTAGTTCAAAAAATCTTACGAAAATAGTTTAAACCCAAAACAAAAGGAAACTATCCAAAAGTCCAAATTACATCAAAACAACCCATAAAAATAGAGAACAAAACCATACATGAAATTTAAACAGCGCGATAAACAAGTGGCATCGTAGAGTCCTCCGCTGCACCAAACCGTCAAGTCAGCTACACAGTTTAACAGAAAGGGGTGAGTTCACATAAACTCAGTGTGTAATCCCCACAGAAAACATACATACAGTCAATTAGCAGTTAACAGTCATATACAATATGGGCCTAAGCCCATTATAGTTCCAGTAGTAGTTTGGGCCTTAGCCCAGTTCAGTTTCAGTATTCAGTATCAGTTATGCACTAGGGCCTTAGCCTATCACAGTAACAGTCATGCATATAGTAACCAGTAACAGAGTCCTACCCACCAGCCTCTACACACCATCTTCGTCCAACCTTTCACTCCATGTGGGGTTTAAAAACTCCCACACATCCCTACACTCCAAGTAGTACCAAATGCAGCACATTATCAGTAGATTTGTAGCTGAGCTGCCAGATATTATGCTTAAGAGCCTTTTAGTACACTTCCTCCATATATCATTATCCCAACCTAATGCAATGCAAACATACGATAAATGACATGCTATTAAATGATTAGCAGTTACACATACAGTTCAGTATACATGCATATAAGCATCATGCTCAGTACATTCATCATGCATTCAATTTACGCATAAAGAGGCTAAGTAATACTTATCGACCCTACAGTAGGTTCACAGTTGACTTGGGCGACCCGTGCAACCTTAAAAAACTTTTCAATTAAACGGGCCCACACGCCCATGTGGCCTGCCCATGTCGGCCCACATGCCCGTGTGGATCAAACAACCTGGCCCAAAATCTCACACGCCCGTGTGAACTGCCCGCGTGGATCCACACATCCGTGCGGCCAATACTGCCTAAATCAGTCTAGCCCGTGTGTCGCACACGGCCTACCTAGCCATCACAAGCCGTGTCTTGCACACACGACCTGGCCTCGTCGATCAGATGCCCGTGTCCCATCGCACGGCCTACCACACGAGTGACCACACGCCCGTGTGGCATCAACAGTGGGGTTTTTAGTTTTCGCTGTAACCTTGTTTTCTATGAAATCGGGTAAACACTTGGTATCGATTAATGATAAAACACTCTCGAGATATCCAGCACCTATAATTAACCAATATTTCCCAATTCAGTCACTTAAATATTCTTTCTATCAAAAACATAACGAGTCGACCATTGATAATCTATCAAAACCTTACCTTCGATTGAGAAATAGAAATTTCGCACACTACAACGACGATGGAGAAAATTTAGCCCTTTGAATATCTCCTAAACACAAAACGAAAACCCCTCAATTACTATTTAGCCAAAATAACATTAAAACTCCAGCAATATGCAACTTACCGATCAAACAAAAATAAACGTTACACAACAAAGAAGACTTGAACAAGAAGTCGAAAAGAAGATAGGGAGAGTGAGATGGAAAATTTGACAGAGAGGGAGAAGAGAAATCATAATTGTTTTGCAAAAAGAAACTCCAAATGAATATCCTGATAACTCCCCTATCCCAACTCCCCTAAATTCTCTCCACCAAATTCTCCACTACTCAGACGTCTAACACAACTCAAACTCTCTCTCAGAGCCGAACAAAAGTATTGCCTACGAAGGGATTCGAACACCAGACCTTCAGCAGACTAACACTCCACTTAACCGCCAGACCAGCAAGCCCATTCTGATATTATCAACAATTAAACTTAATCCTACTAAGCAAGAGTGAGGCTTAAGTCAGAAAGATACCAAAATTTGCCAAAGCCAATGCTTGAACCCAAGACTTCTCGGACACTCCCAAAACACATAACCACTGAAGCAAACAGATGTTTTAGTAAAAAAAAAACAAAATTCACAAATGCCGAAATTAAAAATTTGGGGAGTTACAACTCTACCCCCTAAAAGAAAATTTCGGCCTCAAAATTTACCTGATAAGAATAGATGAGGATACTGCTGATGCATCACATCCTCAGGATCCTGTGTGGCCTTCTCAGTGCTCTGATTCCACCACAGCACTTTTACTAAAGGGATAGACTTCTTCCGAAGACTTTTACATCGCAATCTAGAATCTGGACTCCTCCTCGAAGGTCAAATCTCTCAATCACCTCAACAGAGAGAATATCCAACGGATTAGAGTGGTAGCGCCTCAACATTGAGACGTGGAACACATCGTGAATACGGTCTAACTCTGGAGGTAGCTCTAACTAATAAGCGACCGGTCCCACTCGTTTCAAAATTTTATACGGCCTAATAAACCCGGGGCTAAGCTTACCTTTACACCGAACCTCAAAATCTTTTTCCATAGCGAGACCTTGAGAAATACGAAGTCCCTCATAAAATACTCAATCTCGCGTCTCTTCAGATCCGTATAAGATTTCTACCTGTCCGATGCCACTTTCAATCGATCCTGAATCAATTTGACTTTATCCTCAATCTTAAAAACCAACTTAGGACCCAGAACATGTCGTTCACCCAACTCATTCCAACACAGAGAAGTACGACACTTATGACCGTACAAAGCTTCGTACGGTCCCATCTAAATACTCGACTGAAAACTATTATTGTAGGCGAACTCGGCTAGCGAAAAATATTCCTCCCAGCTGCCTCAAAAATCGATAACACAGCTCCTTAACATTTCCTCCAGTATTTAAATCACCCTCTCCGATTTACCATCGGTCTGAGGATAGAACGCAGTACTGAGGTCCAACCTTGAACCCAGAGCCTCATGTGGCTTCTTCTAAAATCGAGAAGTGAAGTGAGGATCCTTATTAGAGATAATCGAAATCGGTACCCTATGCAGTCTTACTATTTTAGAAATATAAAGCTTCGCCAGCTTCTGCAGAGAATAATCTGTCCTAACTGGTATGAAGTGCTCAGACTTGGTCAATTGATCTACGATGACCCACACTGAATCCTTCTTAGTGGGTGTTAAAGGCAACCTACTAACAAAATCCATCGTTACTCTCTCTCATTTCCATAACGGAATCTTAACCGGTTGCAGCAAACCCGAAGGCAACTGATGCTCAGCCTTAACCTACTAGCATGTCAAACATCTAGCCACAAAATCAATAACCTCTCGCTTCAATCCTGGCCACTAATACAAAACTTGAAGATCTCGGTACATCTTATTCCCACCAGGGTGCATAGCGTAAGGGCTACTATGCGCCCCTTTCAGTATAGACTGTCTCAAATCAGAATCATTTTGTACATATATTCGGCCTCTGAAACTCAACACACCCTCAAAGTTCAACCCAAAGTTCATAGTGCTACCACTCTCAATCTGTCAGAACTGAAGACCTAAAGACTCATCCTCCAGCTTTTTACCCTTAATTTGCTCGATCCAAGTTAGTTTGACTTGCACCTCAGCCAACAAACTCCCATCGTCGAATAAACTAAGTCGAGCGAACATCGCTCTCAGATTTACTATAGCCCTATGGCTTAATGCATCAGCCACCACATTAGCCTTGCCAAGATGGTACTTAATGGTACAGTCGTAATTCTTTAGCAACTCAACCCATCTACACTGCCTAAGATTCAGCTCCTTCTAAGTAAGGATGTACTTGAGGTTCTTGTGGTCAGTGTAGATGACATACTTCTCACCATAAAAATAGTGCCTCTAGATTTTCAGAGCAGAAACTACTGCGGCCAATTCCAAATCGTGTATCGGGTAGTTCGCCTCATGTGTCTTAAGCTAACGTGACGCATATGCCACCACCTTACCATCCTACATCAACATAGATCCCAAACCGACATGTGATGCATCACTATAAACCGTGAACTCCTTTCTAAGTTCAGGTTGTATCAAAACATGAGCCTCAATCAGTACAGTCTTGAGCTTTTCGAAGCTCTCTTGCGGCGCATCAGTCTAGAAAAATGGTACACCCTTACGTAGCAGCGTGGTTAAGGGTGCTGCAATCAGTGAAAAACCTTTCATAAACCATCGATAATAACCTACTAGCCCCAGAAAGTTGGGGATCTCAGACACATTCTTAGGCTACTTCCAATCCAATATAGGCTTAACCTTTCGAGGATCCACTCGAATCCCCTCAACAAAAACCACATGACCTAGAAAAGTTACCTCACGTAACCAGAACTCGCACTTACTGAACTTAGAATAGAGTTACTTTCCCCTCAAAATTAGAAAAATAATTCTAAGGTGCTCATCATGCTCATCCTCAATCCTCGAATAAACCAATCGGCCGTCGATGAACACCACCACAAACCGGTCTAGATAGGGTTGAAATACTCAATTTATTATATCAATGAAAATTGTCGGTGCATTAGTCAGTCCAAATGGCATCACTAGGAACTCGTAGTGACCATAATGAGTCCTAAATGCCATCTTATGTACATCAGCCTCCTTAACCCTCAACAGGTGATACCCAAAACACAAATCAATCTTAGAGAACACAGACACCCCTCGGAACTGGTCAAACAGATCATCGATCCTTGGTAACGGATAATTGTTCTTGATGGTTAGCTTATTCAGTTGTCGGTAGTCAATACATATCCTCATGGATCCATCTTTATTTTTAACAAACAGTACTGGTGCTCCCCACAAAGGCATACTAGGGCGGATGAACCCACGATCTAACAACTTCTGAATCTGAGCCTTAAGCTCTGTAAGCTCTTTTGGTGCCATTCGATAGGGAGCGATAAACATCAGAGCTGTACCAGGGAAAAGCTCAATCCCAAACTCCACTTCCCGATTCAAAGGTAAACCTAGCAACTCCTCAGGAAAAATGTCTAGAAAATTCCTTACAATACAGATATTCGTTACAGTAGAGTCTCCAGAAGTGGAAATAGTTACGTAGGCTAAGTACGCCTCACATCCTTTGCGAACTAGTTTCTCAGCTACCAGTACAGAGATCGCGTTAGCCAAGTAAATCTAATGCTCCCCAATCACAACCACCTCATTATCCTCCTCAATTCTCAAGACGACCTTCTTAGATGCACAATCCAAGATTACACGATGCTTAACCAACCAATCCATCCCTAGAATCAGATCAAAGTCCCCAAACGGAAGCTCCATTAAATTGGCCAAAAAGATCGCCCCTTGAACTTCTAACGGTACATTTCTGAATAACTTATTAAAGCATATAGACTGCCCCAACGGACTCAGAATAGTAACCTTACTTGAAGTACTCTCAACTGGAATCCCTAAGGTTTTAGACACAGTGCTAGCTATATAAGAATGTGTAGATCTTATATCTATCAGTGCAGTGTAAGGCACCTCATTAATAAGAAATGTACCCGTGATAACGTCCAGAGTATTTGTGTCCTCCCGATAATGTGCAGCGTAAACAAGAGCAGGCAGTCTCGCCTCAGTCCGTCTAGCACCTCTGTCTGGTGCTCTCTGACCACGGCCCATACCATTACCACCCCTAGCCTGAACATGGCCTCTCGGTGGCTACTGTTCTACCCTCTGTGGCTGTGCAGTACTAGAACCTAGAGCTTGCATCTGATCGGCCCTCAACGGATACACATTAATGCTGTGATCCAATGATCCATACCTCAAACACGCCCCAGTCCTCCTCCAACACTCGCCCTGCTGGCGTCTACCACAATCGACACATGGCTGCAGTCCAGTAGCAGTAATAGGGGGCCAAGCTCTAACTGGCCCATCAGATCTAGCCTTTTTCTTAGACCTCTGTACAGAACTCGAGGGCTCCAAATCCCTCTTGTTCTTACCCCCCTCTCTATCTCTTTTTTGGTGCTCAACACGCTTAACATCCTCGGCTATCTTCGCCTTCTCGACCAAAACAGAAAAATCTCGCTCCCTCTGCAGAGCTATCAAAACTCTCAAATTATCTCTGAGACCATCCTCAAAGTGGACACACCTCTCATACTCTGATGCCACCATATCTCGTGCATAGCAGCTCAATCTCAGGAATTCGACCTCATACTCGGCCACTAATCGATCCCTTTGAGTGTAACATCACGAATTAGGCCTAATCGGAATAGTGATTTTGAGACCACAAATCCAAATTAGAAATAATTATTTTATGATTATTATAAGGTCTATGACATGTTTATATGCTTGTGTAAAAATTTCATGAAGAAATTTTATATCTAAGGTGCTCGATTGGACTTTAAGGACTAAATTGAATTGAATCATTAATTAGAGGTCCTTAAAGAGTAATTTTACCAAGTTCTAAAAATTTGGACAAAAATGGGCTTGTATGTTAAAATTTGAAAGAATAGTAAAAAGGGCATTTTGGTCATTTAGGGGTAAAATGAACTAAAAGACAAAATTAAAAGCCAAATGTGTCCATCTTCTTCCTAAGAGTCAAAATTCTCATGAAAAACACCACGACTAGGGTTTCCAAGCTTCCAACCTCAATAGTAAGTGCTTCCGAACCCCGTTTTTAATGTTCTAAGCATTTTTGAAGTCCCACTAGCATGATCTATATATTTCTACCATTATTTTGAGCTAGAGTTCATGTTTAAAAATTTTCCCATGCATGACATGTTAGTATTTTAATGTTTGATGGTAGAATATGAAAGATTGGAGTGTGTTTAACATCTTTTACTAAGTGATTTTACATGAAAATGCATAAAAAGGATTAAAATGTAAAAGTTATAAAATGGGTAGTAAACATGTGAATAAAAGAGAAATTCGGGCTTCCATAAGAGTAATAATGGTTCATCTAGGCTTAAAGTACAAGAAAAACAAACACATTTCATTTTACGAGCCTAGGGACTAAATTGTAAATATGTGAAAGCTTAGGGGTCAAAATGAAAATTTGAAAAAGTATAATTTATGGACCCATTTGAATAATGTGAGTAATAAATAAGTTATATTTGAAATGTTAGATCAAGAAAACAAGATTTGGGCTTAGAACATGGTTGAACAAGGTTAAGCACAAACTCAAAATAAATGGTCGTAATCGAACACGAGGTAAGTTCATATGTCAATAATAATGCAATGATATTATTGTTTATGCTTGAACTTAATTAATGTGCTAACATTATGTGATGAATATTTTCTATAGTTGGTATGATGTTGTATTATGTGACAAATGCCATGTTTATTTCATGAACATGAGAATGGTGAAATTGTAAGTACATATGTAAATAAGATGACAATATGATATGTTTTAATGCGTTGATATTGCATGGTTATCATTATGTCATTATTGTGTATGTTATGTTTATTGATGACATTTCAAGCATGAGAAATGTTACGGATGTTATTCCGATACCACGAGCAAGTGCTATCGAGATTTCCATGTACAAGTGAAGAAGAAATCTCATTTGAACCTTAGGAATAGTTTAGGATACAAGTGACATGTCACTAGAAAATTAAGATTCCGAACTCGTTGAGCGGTCCAAGTTCGTGAAATCCGAACTTGTTGAGTGGTCTAAGTTCGTGATATATGTGGCATCCGAGATCGTTGAGTGGTTTGAGATCATTATGGATGCGAGCATCCGAGCTAGTTGAGTGGTATGAGTTCATAATGGATGCAATACATGTAACATCCGAGCTCGTTGAGTGGTCCGAGCTCATTATGGATAAATACATGTTATGAGCTTGCTTTGGCTACGTTTGTATATGTGGCACTTATGTGCAAGGTTTCCGCGTATCCAATAGTATTCCCAGTGTTCAATAGGTATTGTAATGCATTGAATATGATGAAAGTCCCGAGAACGGCATGTTAAAGAGCTATGGTTACATGATATGCTACGGATATGCTACGGATATGTACAGGTACGTATATGATACTCATGAGTGATGCATTATTGAAAGGTGATCAATGATGGGTAAGCAAATTCATGCATATATATGTGTATACATGATAGACAAGTGAAAAAGTTTGCAAGATGAACCATCCTTATGAGTATGATTATGAATTGTGTTGCAATATTATGTTAACTTACATTGTGTAATGAGATATGGCTTCCATGAAATGATGAGTCCATGATCAATGAGCTTATGATAGTTATCATTGTATTGCACTAAAATAGTTTTGGACAGCAGCACTTATATGACTTTGAAAATCAACCAAAAATTGTGGAAATTGAATTAGAAACTGAATAAGATATGAGATTAAATCTTATTGAGTCTATTTTCGCATAGAGGAAACGTGTAAGCAAAAGAGTTTTATACTATGAGATATTTGAACATTTGTGAGACAGAGTAAGGGTGATTTCGGGCTCCTTTGTCTCAACTTTGGAAAATTACTAGAAATTGTACAAAAATAATTATAGGTTAAAATTTATATGAATAAGCCCTTAATGATTCTATTTTCAAGATAATCAGACAGGAACATTATTTGAACCCCGTGTTATGATAAAATTAATTTTTAGTGAAGAGAGGTTGGAACTGCCGAACAACAAAATAGGAGAGATTTTAAAGAATAAACTGTACTTATTGGATAGATAAAAAATTCTGACAATTTTATGGTAAGAAGATATGTGAGTCTAGTTTTATAGAAAATTTACGGATATTAATTTGGAGTTCCGTAACTCCAGATATAAATAATTTAGTAACTCTGACTCGAGAAAATAACATGACTAGAAAATAAGTAAAAGTGTAATTATGATAATACTTCCATGGAATCATGTTGATAATTTGTTCATTATTTTCATATGACTTACTAAGCTTTAAGCTTACTCCCTCCTTTCCACTTTTTTAGTGTTGACAGGTTAGCTCGGGGTTGGAGATCATCGGAGGCAACCTCATACTATCAAGTTACCTCTTTTGGAGTACTGATGAATCTTAATGACTTCAAGTGAGTGGCATGTATAGGGACTTAATCACTGATATGTGTTCTTATGTTTTGGCCAAGATGTTGACTTATATTGATTCAATGTATATAGGAATAAGATGTGGCTTATAATGATTATGGCTTGTAAGCCTATTTATCTATGTTATGTGTTAATGTCTTGTGATGTGGTTATGTGATTTTACTTGATTACTATGAATGGGAAGTGTATGGTATATGTGCATAATGAATGCCTTAAGACCATACGAAGTGGTCATGGCTATTGAATGTGAGTTGGAACAGGACCATACGAAGTGGTCATGGCTATTGAATGTGAGTTGGAATGTCTATCTTGGTGTAACATGAAAAATTGAAAGAAACACATGTATGATAACATGCAAATACTTTAATTAGGTTTTATTAAAGAATGATTGACCATTGAATTGATGTTATAACATGAGCTTATGATATGTTTAAGTATGAAAGAGATTAAGGGCAACAAAAGGCTTGGAAAATAGCCTAAGTGTTGGCTACACGGGCAGAGACACGGCTGTGTGTCTCAGCCGTGTGGAGGACACGGGCTAGCACACGGGCATGTGGCCTGGCCATGTGGTTTAAATTGTTTTACTGACGTTATAAATAGAGAGTTACATAAGCTGAAGACACGGGCTTGTCCCAAGCCACACGAGCATGTGTGACCACACGGCTCAACCCATATGGGCGTGTGACTCTCCAAAGCAAGAAAATTTGCTAAGTTGTCCAAAAGTTTATCAAAAGTTCTTGGTTTAGTCCTGAACCACCCCGATGTGTTTGAAAATTTTTAATTTTGGATGAAATTTTGTGGTCGGTTTTTGCATGTTTGTGAATGTTTAAGTCCAGTAACACCTCGAACCCTGTCCCAATTTCGGATACAGGTAAGGGGTGTTACACTGAGTAAGACTCAGAAACTCTCTCCTGCGAGCGTCCACATAACTAGCTTCCACATATTTCCCCTAGTAGGCATCTTTAAAGAACTCCCAGGTCAGACGTTCGAGTAGAGTGCCCTCCTTAACGGTCAGCCTCCATTGATAAGCCTCATCTTACAACAGTGAGACCGCACCCTTCAGTTTCTACTCAGGGTGCAATTCAGGTCATTTATCATCCGCTCCGTGGCCTCAATCCAGTACTCTGCCACATTAAGGGCGAATCCAGTGACACCCCTAAAAAGTTCAACTCCATTGGACCGGAGTCGTTCTATAATCGACCTACGGCCCCTAGATCCAATATTAGACCCAGCAACCCTCTCCAAAATCCTTAACATAGCCTAGGAAAATGCGTCGTCCCTAGCCATACGATCTTGAGACCCAGTCTTAGTAGCAGGCGACACTGGCGTCTCACTCGTGTTCAGATTTGGCATACTGCCCAGTGAAGAGGACTCAGCTCGAGCCCCTCTATGGCCTCTACCTAGGCCTTTGGTACCTCGTCCGCGGATGCCTTGTGCGCTCATGTCTAGTCAAATTTATCTGGTATTACAAATTTTATGAATTAGTTACGGTTTCAGTATTTATTATCAGATATTTTATGTAAACAGTTTCAGTAATTGAGAGTGATTTTCGCAAATCGCAGTCTTTATCAATTTTGCTACTGTCTCAGTTTTACTACAGTTTTAGTATACACTATCTAGAGTAAAAAATTTAGAGTGTTTTTACAGTATACTACCTATAGTAGTTTTAGAATGTACTATTTATAGTATTTTCAGTTTAAACTTATCACAGTTTCAGAATACTTACAGTGTCAGTGCCGAAAACTCGGTGTACCACATATTAAGTCAAATTATTTCAAATAATTTCGAGATTAATTCTTTAAACTAATTTTTGAAACCCAAAATCTACAGTCAAATTTTATAACCTGGCTCTGATACCATTAAATATAACACCCCAAACTCGGCCTAGACGTTATAGCCGAATCTGACGATGTCATATAGAATGGAATTTGAAAATCGAATTTATCAAGTTAAAGCTGGTTCCATCTATTAGGTTTTATTTATCTCTCGTCAATTTCAAAACTTATTTCCTCGCTAATTTGATTCATTTAAAAACATATCTCGTAGTGAAAGGTTTTAAACCGTGATATTTGAAGAAAGTCGTTCGCATTTAGGAAAAACTTTGATTTTAATAAAATCGAGTTTTCATTGCAGTTCAAAATCTCACGAAAATAGGTTAAACCCAAAACAAAAAGAAATAGTCCAAAAGTCCAAATTACATCAAAACAAACCATAAAAATAGAGAACAAAACCATAAATGAAATTTAAATAGTGCAATAAACAAGTGGTTACTATAGAGTCCTCCGCTGCACCGAACCTTCAAGTTAGGGGATTACCTACACAGTTTAACAGAAAGGCGTGAATTTACGTAAACTCAGTGTTTAATCCCCACAGAAAACATGCATACAGTCAATTAGCGGTTAACAGTCATATGCAATCTGGACCTAAGCTCATTACAGTTCCAGTAGCAGTTTGAGCCTTAGCCCAATTCAGTTTCAGTATTCCGTATCAGTTAAGGCCCATCACAGTAACATTCATGCATACAGTAACCACTAACAAAGTCCTACCCATCATCCTCTACACACCATCTTCGTCCATCCCTACACTCCATGTGGGGTTTAAAAACTCCCACCCATCCCTACACTTCAAGTAGTACCGAATGCGGCACATTATTAGTAGATTTGCAGCTGAGCTGCCAGATATTAGGCTTAAAAGCCTTTCAGTACACTTCATCCATATATCATCATCCAAACCCAATGCAATGCAAATATACGATAAATGACATGCTATTACATGTTTAGCAGTTACACATACAGTTCAGTATACATGCATATAAGCATCATGCTCAGTACATTCATCATGCATTCAATTTACGCATATAAGGGTCCAAGTAGTGCTTACCGACCCAACAGTAGGTTCATAGTCGACTTGGGCGACCCATGCAATCTTAAGAAACTTTTCAGTTAAACGGGCCCACACGCCTATGTTGCTTGCCTGTGTGGGCCAACATGTCCGTGTGGCCCATATGGCTCATATTGACCTTAACTGCGTGGATCACACGACCTGGCCCAAAATCCCACACACTCATGTAGACCCACATGCCCGCGTGGCCCACACTGCCCAAATCAGTCTAGCCCGTATGTCGTACACGGCCTACTTGGCCATCACATGACAGTGTCTTGCATGTATGGCCCAGCCTCGTCGATCACACCCTTGTGTCCCACCAACGGCCTACCACACGGGGGACCACACACTAGTGTGGCGTCGATAGTGGGGTTTTTGGCTTTCGCCGTAACCCGATTGTGACAGCCCGTTTTTAGGGTTAATCGGAACAGTGGTTTTGGGACCATAATATGAATTTAAAATATTTGTTTTATTATTTTAATAAAATCTAAAGTATGATATTAGAGATGTGTGAAAATTTTGTAAAGAAATTTTACCGTTTGAGTGGTTAATTCGGTAAAAAGGGCCTGATCGCCTCAAAAGAAAAAGTTGATAGTTAAATGTGAGAATGTTTAATTGAATTTGTCTTTATAATATGATGCATTTATAATTTAATTAGACCATTATAAGGGTTAGTGGAATTCATGGCTTGGCAAATTGGTAAATAAAATAAGTTTTAAAGGTTGGTTAGGTAAATTGAATAATAATAGATTAAATAAATAAAACAAATACAAAAGGATGGCCATATTGCTTTATTATTCCCGAATATGCAAAGAAAGAATAGGAGAAAAGATTTTTAAGGGTTCGGCACATTTGAGGCTTGATTTAGGTAAGTTTTAAGCTCAGTTTTTGATAATTTTTACGTTTTTGAGATCGTTGCTTTGTGTTTTACAAAACCCATGCTTAAATTATAGAATTTGATGATGATTTAATGAGATGTAATTTTTTATTTTTTGAGCTTTGTGATGATAAATGGTGAAATATGAAAGCTTGATGATAGATAAATATATTTTGTATTGAGATTTTTAATGAATTTGAATATTTTTGGGCTAATTTGTGAAAATGAGAAATTGAGGGACTAAAATGTGAAATAAATTGTATATATGAGCTTATATGGACTAGAGGAAAATTCGGCCAAGCATGAGTGTGGTCAAATTTTGAATATTTTATGTTTTGTGAAATAGGGACTAAATTGTAAAAAATGTAAAATATTAAGGGCAAAAGTGTAATTAGCCCATTTATGTGTTTTTAGATGAATTTGATTGAGTATATGATTAAATAAGTTGAATTTGCATTGAATTAGATTAAGAAATGAGAGAATCGGATTTGGATCGGGGAAAGTCAAAAATTATCGAATAGTCGTTCCGGTCCGTTCGTATCTGTATGAGGTAAGTTCATAAGTAATTAAATGTTATTAAATTGAATTGTATGTGCATTATATATATGCTGAATTAAGTTGAAAAAGAATATAAATGTGAAGTTGAAGTATGTAAAATATGAACTGAATTTGAGGCACTAAGTGTGCGATAAATGAAATAGCTATGGCTATTAAAATGGCACTAAGTGTGCGAGATTATAACAGCATTGGCTGAGTAAATGGCACTATGTATGCGATACCAATATGAGTTCGGTTTAATGTAATGGCACTAAGTGTGCGGTATAATAATAGCTTCGGCTAATTAATTGGCACTAAGTGTGCGAGTTTGTTGAATGTTCATTGATGATCGAATGAATTGGGGCTTCAAGCATTAAAGTGATAAAGATGATAGGTAAGAACATAATGGTACAGGCAAGTACAGAATCTATGTGATTGATGATGTTAAATATGGAGTAGATGAAAAATTATGCAATGAAAGTGAGTATGATTATGATTAGTAAATATATGATCTATGTGAAAACGAGATATGGATACTAGTAAGTTAACCATGATCAAATGAATTATATGAGAAAGGTAGAATTGTAAATGTGATTTGCCATATATGATTCAGGTACATGTGGTGTATATATGAAATTCTGATATGAAATGTGAGCATGATTCAAATGATGATATGTGAAATATATGAGAAGGAACGATGTATTATAAATGTTCTCGTTATATGAAATTGTGGTCTTACGTTTTGGACACGATAATTATAAAAAAAATGGAATAAGGTTATTCGGGTTTTGAAATGCATAAAAAGGAATTTATATATTTTTATGCATGAAATGAAATAAATGACTATGTTTTGGCTGGTTATGTAACGAAATTACTTAATGTGGCGATGTTGGATTATATAAGAAAAGTGATTGAATATGTGTATGAAGTTAACTAAATTTTGGCTTAATCAAGTTGAACTATATGCATGATTTTGTGAAGATTTAATTGCTTATGACTTACTAAGCTCTCGAAGCTTACTCTGTGTGTTTTTTCCTTTGTTTATAGAGTTTCAGAGACTTGCTCGGGTTGGAACTCACAGGAGATCTCATCACACTATCCGGTTATCGTTTTGGTAAATAAAAGCTTTGAGTTTGTGGTTAAGTGGCATGTATAGGTTAGAGTTATGTCAATATGAATGTAATGTATTTATAGCCATGTGATATGGCTTGGTTTTTATTGTGATTGTATATATGTTTTTGATATGATTTGGTATGTGTACTAAGCATAGTTTTGGTAATTTGTGATTTGGCATGAATGGTGTATGCTTTGGTGAATGAATTGGTGAGAAATTGATTTAAAACAAGTTTGATTTGGTGCTTGTATGTTTGAACCAATTGGGGTGGCAAATTGACTATTCAAATGGCCTATTTTTGTCCACACGGGCGTGTGTCTCAGCCGTGTGAGACACACGGCCACGTTACACGGTCGTGTGTCCCCTTGGGTACCCTACGAATTAAAGTCAGTATGTATGCCCTATTTGGCCACGGCTTAGACACACGGGCGTGTCTAAGGTCGTGTGAGGCACATGGCCTGTTCACACGGGCGTGTGACCTGTAAACCTTGGAAAAATGTTAAGTTTTGGAAAAAAATTTATATGTGTACAGTTTAGTCCCGACCCCTTTCTAATACATGTTTAAGGTCTCAATGACCAATATATGGGACTCCATATTGATGTTTGATCTATGATGTTTCGAAGTTTACAAAATGAATGTGAATGTTCCGTATTGTCCGGTAATGCCTCATAATCCGATTCCACGACGAATACGGGTTAGGGGTGTTACACCCGTCTTCTGCGCAATCAAGTACACACCTGGTATCGATTGATGCTAAAACACTCCCGAGATATCCTGTAATGACCCGAAATTCCCGGGCACCGGAAAAGTGAGTTATAGGGCCTCCGTCTTAGTGAAATAAGTTCGAAAATAATTATTAAAAATATTTATGAGCCTAGTGGTGTGTCTAATTAGGAATTAATTAGGTGAAATTAGCTTAATTTAGAATAATTAGCAAAAAGAACTAAATTGAAAAAGGGGTAAAAGTTTAATTCTAAAGTAATAGAAAATAAAAAGGATCAAAATGGCAATTAAGCCATTTACATAAATTAATGACATATTGAAATAAAATCAAAGATTTTATTTAGGTTTTATATATTAAATCATATATATATTATAATGATTATTATTATAGTTTTATATTAAATTATTATGATTATTTAATTAATAATATATTATAAATAAATTAAATAGAAGACAATTGTATGGTAATAAAATATACATGTGTAAGAATTGTATTGGTACATTTGTAATTTAAATACTAAATTACTTATAATTTAAGTAAAAGATATTTGTTAATTAAATAATTAAATTATTAAATTATGAGATTTTTGTTTAAGAAACAAATTAAATAATGACAATTATAATAAAATTATTGGTACAAATGTAAAATTTAAATATGTATCCAATTGTAATATTAGTATTTGTTATTAGAATAGATATTTATTAAATTAATTAAATATAAAATATAACATAAAAGAATTAAAGAAACATAACAAAAAGAAACAGAGAAGAAACGAAACAGGGGAGAAAGAAAAGAAGGAGAAAAAGAAAGGAAAGAAAGGAAATAGGGGAAATAGAGATTTTAAAGCTTGGAAGTTTAATAGGTAAGTCAATTTAGCCCTTTTAACTTAATTTTGATGTTTTAAAAGCTTTAGAACAAAGTTTTGATGAAATTAAGTTGATATTTTGAAAGTTATTAGATTTCTAAATATTGTTCATGTTGAATAAAAAGATGAATTAGGGGTTAAATTGATAGAAATTCAAGTTAGAAATGAAATAAGGATTGAATTGCAAAGTAAGCTATAAGTTTTGTGTTTTAGGCACTAAATTGAGGAAAATTCGGAATTAAGAAAATATGTTGAAAATTTAATAGTTAAATTTGAGTTTAAATGAAATTTGAATAGGAATAAAGTGTGAATTGGTGTTATAAATTTGGTTATTAACATTTTACATCAAAACAGTTTTGGGAAGTAGCAATGGTCTGATTTTGAAAATTCACTAAAAATTTTATAAATTGAACTAGAGGATGAACAAAATATGGAATTAAAGATTATTGAGTCTAGTTTCTTATAGTAGAAACAGTGTAAGCAATTAATTGATGAATCAAGATATATTTGAAGTTTTGTAATACTAGTTCGGGGTGATTTCGAGATGCCCTGTTTTAACTTTGGAAAATTATTAAAAATTGTACAAAAATTATTATGGAGTGTAATTTATATATGTGAACTCCTTAATGAATCTAGTTTCAAAATAAATAAACAAGAACCTTATTCGAGTTCTGTACAATGAGATAATTTATTTTTAGTAGAGAGAGGTCAGAACTGTCAAATGAAATAACAGGGGAGTATTTGATGAATAAACTGTATTAAATGGCTAGACAAAAAATTCTGGAAATTTTATGGTTAGAAGATATATGAGTCTAGTTTTAAGGAAAATTTACGGATATTAATTTGGAGTTTCGTAGCTCAAGATATAAATAATTTAGTAACAATGACTCAAGTAGACAGCTTAATGGTGAAATTATATATATATATACATTAAAAATGGTTAAATTTGCATGTTTAGGCTCATGAATTAAATTGAATCATGTTGTATTGATGATTATAAATTATTATTTTCGTAGCCAACAAAGAACCTGAAGCATCAGCATGGAAAGGAAAGGAGAAAGTCATCGAGGACTAAAACGGGAGAATTACGGTGTGTATTACTATAATTCAAATTTTAATTATTATTGATTGCTGAAATTTTTAATTGTTATATATGGTAAATAAGACTTGAGGTAAGTATGTGAAATTAAAATTAGAAAAAGTAAAATAATACCCTATTAACTTATCGGACTAGATTTGATACAAATGGCATGCCATTGGATTTGTGATGTGATGAAGAGATTGTAGTTCGACCGAGAAGATGTTTCTGTTATTACATACTTCGGTTTATCCGACTAGGCATTTAATGCCTTATTGGTGTGTTTGGGGGGAAATATTATACCGGTGTGTTATGGAGGATTTACAATATTCCGGGTGTGTTTGGGTTGGATATTCTGGTGTGTTTGGGAGGAAATCCGCGTATCTATCATAGTCCGAGCTTTGTTAATAGGGTAAATAATTGAAATGAAATTTTGAAAATGGGATTATTTGTTTAGTACTATTGAAAACTATGAGAAAAAAAAATGTATGAACTAAATTATGAATTGAGTTAGTATGAGGAAAATGAATTATGAATTTAAGATTTTATGAAGTAAAATAAATATATATAAAAGTAGTTTAAATAATTATAAAATTTATGGTTGATGTTTGTAATTTATTAATATTAAATAGTCTTGATTTATAGTAATACCACTGAGTATATTCATACTCAGCGTACGGTTGTCTCCGTGCACAGGTTAGTAGAAGTCAAGTATTCCGGCTCAGCATCTAGACCAATCCCGACTCCAACACAAACTTGGTGATGTGTATTTTTTCTTTGGGTAAAGGTGGCATGTACATAAGTGTTGTTTAGTCACTTAAATATGTATATTACTTAGGGTAATGAAGGACAAATTATAAAATTTAGATGGTTAAATGAAATGGTAAGGAAAGTACATGATATTTTGATACATGAACATTAAGTTGTTAAATGAATGAAGTTTTAACCAATTTTGAATGATGCTATGATAGTTATTAAGTTAAAATTTTGTTAATGATATAAATATTAGTTATATGAATGTGAAATATTGGTGTTGGTTGTTTTGGTTTGAATTTGCAGGAGGGTTAAGTAAAAATAAGCAGAAATCTTTTAGAAATTTTTATAAAAAAATATTTGGAATACGCGAACAAGTTCCGTTCTTCTTTTAATACGTGTTGAACTTTGAGAGTCTAAGATAGGGACTTAATTATTATATTATACTATAAAACTTATATTAATTGTAAATTATTCGTAAGTTGTCTGATATGTCCGGTAATGCCTCATAACCTCGTTCCGGCAACGGTTTGGGGTTAGGGGGTGTTACATATCCAACACCTATAATTGACCAATATTTCCCAATTCAGTCACTTAAATCATCTTTCTATCAAAAACATAACGAGGTCGACCATTGATAATCTATCATAACCTTACCATCGATTGAGAAATAGAAATTTCGCACACTACAACGAAGATAGAGTAACTTCAGCCCCTTGAATATCCCCTAAACACAAAACGAAAACCCCTTAATTACTGTTTAGCCAAAAGAACATCAAGACTCTAGCAATATGCAACTTACCGATCAAACAAAAACAAAATGTTGCACAATAGATATGACTTGAACAAGAAATCGAAAAGAAGATAGGGAGAGTGAGATGGAAAATTCGGCAGAGAAGGAGAAGAGAGATCAGAATTTTTTTGCAAAAAGAAACTCCAAATGAATATCCTGATAACTCCCCCTATCCCAACTCCCCTAAATTCTCTCCACCAAACTCTCCACTACTCAGACGTCTAACACAACTCAAACTCTCTCTCTCAGAGCCGAACAAAAATATTGCCTACGCAGGGATTCAAATACCAGGCCTTCAACAAACTAACACTCCACTTAATCGACAGACTAGCAGGCTCATTCTAATATGGTTTTACCAATAATTAAACTTAAGCCTACTGAGCAAGGATGAGGCTTAAGTCAGAAAGATACCAAAATTTGCCAAAGCCAGGGTTTGAACCCAAAACTTCTCAGACATTCCCAAAACACATAACCACTAAAGCAGACAGATGTTTGAGTCAAAAAAATTCACAAATGCCAAAATTAAAAATTTAGGGAGTTACATTCTTTCTTATTTTAAATTTTTTATAATTTCTGAATCTTTTTATACCAAATAAAAGGTTAATCCTTTTTTAGTTTTTCATATAACTTACTTATTTTTTCAGATATGTTAGGAAAGAAATTTCTTCCATAATTAACTATTCCTAAAAATTGTTGAAGTTGTTTTTTAACTTCAATATTTTCAGGAAATTCTTTTATTTTTACAATAATATGATCTTACAGTTTAAGACCATCTGCTGATAAATTTAATCCTAAAAATTCTATTTCTATTTTTTTATATCTATTTTCTTAGGACTCAAGATTATTCCATGTTTTATGAATTCTTGGGAAATGATATTTAAATGTTTTCTATGTTTTTCTAATGTATCTGAAAACACTAAAATATCATCTATATAAACTACACAAATTTTTTTATTTTTATTAAATAAAGAATCCATCCATCTTTGGAAGATTTGTGGTGTATTACATAACCCAAATGTCATTACTCTCCATTGATAATGTCCATTAGGTGCACTAAAAGTTGTTAATTTTTTAGATTCTTCGATTAGCATGATTTGCCAAAATCCCGATTTACAATCAAATTTACTAAAATATTTAGCTTGATTAGCCTGATTAATTAAAATATCCTTTCTTGGAATAAAATAACCATAAAAAATAATATTTTGATTTAACCTTTCATTATTAATTACCATCCTAGCTTTTCCTCTTTTTATTTCAGCATGGTTTCTTACCATAAAAGCAGGACTAGAATGTGGACTATTAATTAATTTCTATTAATCCTTTTTCCAATAATTTTTTGATTTGTGTAATGCCCCACAAATGTGGGTATTTATTTTCGTGTGTTGTATTGCATAAATGTATGATGGCTTTAGTGTTTGGGTGTTCTAAGGAGTGTTGGAAAGGTCATGAGTTCAAGACTTAGCTGGTACAAAATTTTGTTTTGGCTTGAATAAACCTTGACTCCTGTTGGTGAGACTCTTAAATAGATGTGGGAAGGATGAGTCATAGAAAGCGTGCTAGTTCAGGGGATAGTGGCATGATATTTCTGCAAGGGGATCTGAGTTCGAGTCTGTGGCATGCAAAAGGGGATTCTTTTTGGTGCTTTACCGTGTAAAAGACTGAATGATAGTGGGATACTTATGCTTGGGGCAGTTGAGAGTGTTGGGGAAAGTGGGAAGTACGTAGCCAAATCCTAGGAGGGTTTTGGGAAGAGATTTTAGGAGAAAATAAGGGACGTTGAGGTGTGAGGTAGTAGCATGTCGAAAGTGGGAAGTCTATTGTGCAAATTCGGTCACTTTTGCTTTTTGTGCCAAAATAGTGTTTGATTTTTGGCTCTCCATTTCTAAACGATTATCTCTTGTTGTTTCTTTTTTAGTATTGCTTGTGGGTGGCCGAATATCACTTATGTCCATTCGAGTATTTTAGTTTTGATCTTCTATATCGTGTTTTGCTTAGTAGACTTATTCTCTCTTCCCCATCTTTTTCCTTTTGAACATTATTATTATTCTTTTGCTTACTCATATTCGGTTTTTCCCTTGTAGCCGAACATTATTTTGTTCCATCAACCTTCTTCCTAGTCTTCATTGTTGTTTCTCTTTTACCTATCAACTTTCTCAAGCCTTGGTGGTTTACCCTCCCATCTTTTCCTAGATTCAGTTCTCTCTCTCTCTCTCTCTCCCTTTCACTTAATCATTTTTGCGTTGGCTAAACATCGGTTGGTAAGTCTCTATTGTCTTTGCCTTTTCGATTAGTCTCTCTTTTTCTCCCTAAATGCCGATTTAATCACTTCTCTCTTTGGTCATGGTGCTTTTTGTTTCGGGTTGTAGTATTACTCGTGGAGTGAGGGACTTTGCTTGGATTCCAAGAACGATCAGAATCTTTCTCTTGTTTCTCGTTCTAAGGTAACTCTATTCGTTGACTTTTTGTGAACTGAGGCACTTTGGTTTGGGGTTCTTGATCTTGGCCGAATATTCGTGTCTATGGTTCTTTGGGTTGTTATGCTATGTTCAACCCTTGTGTAGCAATATGATTAACGGGTTCGTGTGTCATGCAGATAATCATCAAATGTCTGATATTAACTTTTGTCAACGTTCTAAGCGGGCTTAAACCACGCTTGTTCAAGCAAGGCATTAGTAAGTAGTCTTTTGGAACAATTTTCAGTTGGGTTCTTTTAAATGCGTATGTTATATTTTAATCGAAGTTTCTACTGTGTTACATGGAGTGCTCGTGGGCTAATTCGATCGATTTCGCAACCAGGTGTGTAATCACACTGCAAAGATTATTAATCGGTAAAAACCGAAAAACATGTTCATCGACGCTACACGAGCGTACGTTCGCTCATGTAGCGAATCCAACGCATAAACATGGGTATTAGACTGTAGAGGCCACCATGAGTGATCTCATGAGTTTAGGCCGTTTTGGGCCACGTTGGGCCGAAATGGGCCGTGTGGGCCCACGTGAGCCGTATTATGGGCTTTGGGCTCATTTTCACTGTTCGATTGTTAAGGTCGCTTGGGTCGCCTAAGACGACTATGGGTCGGTGAGTACACTTAGACCCCATACTGATGAAATGACTATTATACCCCTAGAGGTAAAATGACTGAAATACCCCTATGCTATATTTGACTGTATTCGAGCATGACATTTTGCATACACGTATATATTATGACATGACATGTTGCATGGGGGTGGGTTTGATATAATTAGAGGAAGTTTATTGTACTGGCAACTTTGCTGCATATACTGTTAGTACCACAACCGGTGCTATATTCTGGAGTGTAAGGATGGATGGGTTGATTGTATCCCCGCATGGAGTGTAGGGCTGGACGAAGTGGAGTGTAGAGGATGGATGGGTAGGATTTCTGTATGCATCTTTGATACTGTACTGAATTGGGCCAAGGCCCACACTGATACTGTTACTGTAATGGGCTAAGACCCACACTGTTATTGCCACTGACATGAGCTTAAGCCCAGACTGCTTTGCACTGCATGATTTACTATGATAAATAGGGATTACACACTGAGTTTTCATAAACTCACTTTTCTGCTTATCTGCGCAGGTAATCCTTAGGCAAGTCGGTGCTGCGAGAGACTCGGAGATGGCTACACCACTATTTATGTTTTCGTATTTAACTTTTTAGTGAAAGTAGTTTTCATTGGGTAAATTTTATGTAATAAGGCCGCTTTAAGTTATTATTTTTATTTGGGGATTTATTTAATTTGGTTTATATATGTTAACAGTAGGACTCAGTTTTCTAAATACAAATGATTTTCAACTACCATGTTCCGCAACTCGTTTTAAAAGCTTCTACAACGAACGATATTTTTAAAGTGTAATAACAACTTAGTATGACACTTGTTTTGCTAAAAAAACCTGTAAGTTAAAAAGGAACAAGATAAGATCGCTTTTCACCACAACGGGGTTTGATTACAAAACAGATTTTTTTTTAAAATAGGACTACGCTTTCAAGACATAATCCAGTGTGACACCACAGATTCAGCCATAACATCTAGACCGGGTTTAGAGTGTTACATTTAGTAGTATCAGAGTCAGGTTACAAAACTTGGCTGTGGATTTGGGTTTTTCCTAAAAATGTAAATTTCAAAAGAAATTGTTTCAAATGATGGAAATTATTTTGAGGTATTGTTTCAGCATGTGTGGTCTACCGAGTCTTCAGCGTCGATTTTGTAAGTTCTCTAAAACTGCTTTTAGATTTAATTGAAATACTAAGAATACTGTAGATAATAGACTGTACTAAAACCTTTATTCGGGTATAAAACTATAGTAAGGCTACGATTTGCAAAAACAAACAACTCTGAATTATTGATGTTATTTTTCATAAAACATCCGTTAATAAACACTGGAACTGTAAAACTGATGCATAAAACTGTTAATAGAGATAATACGCAAATCGATAATGAGCACTAGAAGTACTCGTGGAAGGGGTACAAGGGGCCGTGACGGAGGCCGTGGAGGTGCTCTGGCTAGGTCTTCGGCATCGGGCCATATGCCTAACGTTGAGGCAAGAGAGACATCGACTTCACCTATAACTGAAACTAGGTCTTACAATTATGCAGCTGGGGATGACGCATTGTCCCATGTTATGTTGCGAATTTTGGAAAGGGTTGTTGGGCCCAACACTAGAACTGTAAGCCATGGATTGGTGACGGAACGACTCAGGTATAATGGGGCCGAGATTTTTAGAGGTATCGCTGGGGTTGCCCCTAATGTGGCTAAATATTGGATTGAGGCCACAAAGAGGATCATGGACGACCTCGACTACACCCCTGAGCAGAAACTGAAAGGTGTAGTGTCTTTGCTGTGAGATGAAGCCTATCAATGGTGGCTTACAGTCAAAGAGGGTACTCAGCCTGAACGGTTGACTTGGGAGTGTTTCAAGAATATGTTCCAAGGGAAATATGTGGGCACTAGTTATGTAGATGCCCGAAAGAGAGAGTTTTTGAATCTGACCTAAGGGGTCAAGATAGTAGCAGAATATGAGTCTGAGTTTCTGTGACTTAGTCGCTATGCACGTGGGATGGCAGCAACAGAATATGAGCGTTGTGTTTACTTTGAGGATAGCCTCAGAGATGATCTACGAGTTTTGTTAGCTCCATAGAGGGAGCGAGATTTTGCTGTGTTAGTGGAAAAGACGAAGATCACCGAGGATGTGAAACGCACGAAGCGCCAGAATCATGAGTAGGATAGGGGAAGGAACAAGAAGGTTTGGGAGCCTTCAAGTTCAGTTTTGAGGCCTAAAAATAAGGCCAGAATTGATGGGCCAGTTAGAGTTGAGCCCACTATTGCTAATTTTGGGTCGCAGCCTTGTACTATTTGTGGGAAACTCCATCAGGGCAAGTGCTGGATGCGGATAGGGGCATGTTTGAGGTGCGGATCTATGGAGCACCATATCAAGGATTGTCCACGGAGGCCCGATCAGATGCAAGCTACTGGTATAGGTACTGTTCAGCCACAGAGAGGTTTTCAGTAGCCATCGAGAGGCCATGGTCATGCCAGAGGTGGAAATGGTACAGTCAGTAGTCGTGGAGCACTAGGTAGAGGTGCTGGTCATACTGAGGTGAGGCAGCCAACACTGGTTTATGCTACACGTCACCGAGAGGACGGAGATGCCCCAGATGTTATTACGAGTACGTTCTTTATTCATAATGTACCTTATACTACATTGATTGATGTTGGATCTATGCACTCTTATATAGCATGCACTATGTCTGATACTTTGGGTATAATGGTTGAAAACACTACGAGTAAGGTTACCGTATTGAGTCTATTAGGGCAGTCTATAAGAGTGAATAAATTGTTTAAGGATGTACCTTTGGAGGTTCAGGGAATGATCTTTTTAGCAGACTTAATGGAACTTTCTTTTGGGGAATTTGACTTTGTATTGGGCATGGACTGGCTGGTTAAGCATCAGGTGAATGTGGACTGTGCTGCAAAATGGGTGTTACTGAGAACTGAAAAGGGTGATGAGGTAATTGTGATTGGGGAGCACTAGAATTATTTGTCAAATGTGATTTCTGTACTTAGGGCTGAGAAGTTGGTGCGTATGGGTTGTGAGGCATATTTAGCCTACGTCAGTGCTTCAAGTTTTGAGGTTTCGTCTGTGAAAGATATCAGAACAGTTAAAGATTTTTTGGATGTCTTTTCCGATGAGTTACCGGGGTTACGAAGTTGAGTTTGGGATAAAGCTCTTGCCTGGTACAGCTCCGGTGTATATCGCCCCTTATAGAATGGCACCGAAAGTGCTTAAGGAGCTTAAAGCGCAGATTCAATAGTTGCTGAATCGAGGGTTTATTCGTCCTAGTATGTCTCCGTAGGGAGCACCGGTTTTATTTGTAAAAAAGAAGGATGGAACCATGCGTATGTGCATCAATTACCGACAACTGAATAAACTGACTGTTAAGAATAAATACCCCCTATCGAGGATTGACGATTTATTCGACCAATTTCGAGGAGCTTCGATTTTCTCCAAGATTGATCTCTGATCGGGGTACCATCAATTGAGGGTCAAGGAGACTGATGTTTACAAGACAGCATTTAGGACTCGTTATGGTCATTACAAGTTTTTAGTGATGCTATTTGAACTAATAAATGCACCAGTGACTTTTATGGATCTGATGAACCGAGTGTTCCAGCCCTATCTGGATCGGTTTGTAGTGGTGTTTATAGATGAAATTCTGGTGTATTTGAGAACTAAGGAGGAACATGATACACATCTCCGGGTTGTTTTGCAGATCTTGAGGGAGAAACAGTTATACGCTAAATTCAGTAAGTATGAATTCTGGCTTCGAGAGGTAACTTTTCTAGGTCACGTGGTGTCTGCTGAGGGAATTAGGGTTGATCCCTGAAAAATTGAAGTTGTTCTGGATTGGAAGCAGCCTAAGTCAGTATCTGAGATTCAAAGTTTTCTGGGTCTTATAGGGTATTATAGACGATTTGTTGAAGGGTTTTCGTTGATTGCTGCACCTCTGACTAAGTTACTGTGTAAAGGGGTACCGTTTGATTAGACTGTAAGCAGCAGGAAAGTTTTGAGAGACTTAAGAAAGTTTTGACTGAAGCCCCTGTCTTAATACAGTTGGAATCTGGGAAAGAATTCACTGTCTACAGCGATACATCACATGTTAGCTTGGGATGTGTACTGATGCAAGAGGGTAAGATAGTGGCATATGCGTCTTGTCAGCTTAACAAGCATGAAGTGAATTACCCGACCCATGACTTGGAATTAGTTGCAGTGGTTTTCGCACTAAAAATTTAGAGGCATTATTTGTATGGTGAGAAGTGTATCATTTACACAGACCATAAGAGCCTCAAGTATCTCCTCACTTAAAAATAGTTGAACCTTAGGCAATGCAGATGGATTGAGCTGCTTAAGGATTATGACTGTGCGATTGAATACCATCATGGTAAAGCTAATGTGGTAGTCGATGCACTAAGTCGTAAAGCTGTTACTGATTTGAAGGCGATGTTTACTCGTCTTAGTTTATTTGATGATGGTAGTTTATTAGCCGAACTTTAAGTTAAATCGAGGTGGATTGGACAGATTAAAGGTAAGCAGTTGGAGGATGAGTCACTGGGTTCTCGTTTCCAATAGATAGAGAATGGGGAAACTTCAAATTTTAGACTAAATAGTGAAGGGGTACTTTGTTTCCGTGGGAGAATCTGCGTACTAAAAGACACTAATTTAAGGCAGTCTATACTGCAAGAGGTGCATAGTAGCCCTTACGCTATGCATCCTGGAGGGAATAAGATGTATCGAGACCGTAGGGAATTATATTGGTGGCCAGGTCTTAAGTGGGAAGTTATTCATTTCGTGAGTAAATGCCTGACTTGCCAGCAAGTTAAGGTGGAGCATCAGTTGTCTTCAACATTGCTTCAGCCAGTTAAGATTTCGTTGTGGAAGTGGGAGAGAGTGATTATGGACTTTGTTAGTGAGCTACTCTTAACGCCTACTAAGAAGGATTCAGTATGGGTCATTGTTGATCGACTGACTTAATCTACCCATTTCATACCTGTTCGTACCAATTACTTGTTGTAGAAACTGACTAAGCTGTATGTGTCTGAGATAGTGCGACTGCATGAGGTACCAATTTCTATAATATCTAATAAAGATCCTCGTTTTACGTCTCGGTTCTGGAAGAAGTTACATGAAGCATTGGGTACAAGGTTGGACTTCAGTACTGCATTCCATCCTTAGACAGACGGTCAATCAGAAAGGGTAATTCAGATACTAGAGGATATGTTAAGGAGTTGTGTGATTGACTTTCGAGGCAGTTGGAAGGATTATTTGTCGTTGGCAAAGTTTGCATACAACAATAGCTACCAGTCTAGCATACAGATGGCACCTTACGAGGCTTTATATGGTCGTAGGTTTCGTACTCCTTCTTGTTGAACTGAGTTGGGTGAGCGACGTGTTCTGGGTCCTGAGTTAGCATCTAATACCGAGGATAAGGTCAGATTAATTTGGGATCGATTGAAGGTAGCATTTGACAGACAGAAGTCATATACGGATTTGAAGTAAAAGGAAATTGAGTTTTCTGTGGGGGATTTGGTGTTTCTTAAGGTCTCACCATGGAAGAAGGTATTGAGGTTTGGTCGGAAGGGCAAGTTAAGCCCTAGGTTCATTAGGCCCTATCGTATAGTAGAGCGTATGGGATTTGTTGCCTACCAACTTGAGTTACCTCTAGAGTTGGACTAGACCCATGATGTATTCCACGTCTCTATGTTGAGGCGATATCGCTCTGATCCTACGCACATCGTCTCGACTGATGAGATTGAGGTTAGGCCCGATCTGACCTTTGAGGAAGAGCCAGTTCAGATTTTAGACCTCGACCTGAAAGTTCTAAGGAGGAAGTCTGTTCCACTGGTTAAGGTGCTATGGCGTAATCACAGTTCTGAGGAAGCCACGTGGGAACCCGAAGAGGCGATGCGATAGCAATACCCCCATCTGTTTTGACCAGGTAAATTTCGAGGCCGAAATTTTCTTTTAAGAGGCAGAGTTGTAATGCCCCAAAAATGTGGGTATTTATTTTCGTGTGTTGTATTGCATAAATGTATGATGGCTTTAGTGTTTTGGTGTTCTGAGGAGTGTTAGAGAGGTCCTGAGTTCAAGACGTGGCTAGTACAAAATTTTATTTTGGCTTGAATAAACATTGACTCATGTTGGTGAGACTCTTAAATAAATGTGGAAAGGATGAGTCATAGAAAGCGTGCTAGTTCAAGGGATAGTGGCGTGATATTTCTGCAAGGGGATCTGAGTTCGAGTCCTGTGGCACGCAAAAGGGGATTATTTTTGCTACTTTGTCGTGTAAAAGACTGAATGATAATGGGATACTTATGCTTGGGGCGGTTGAGAGTGTTGGGGAAAGTGGAAAGTATGTAGCCGAATTCTAGGAGGGTTTTGGGGAGAGATTTTAGGAGAAATTAAGAGAGGTTGAGGTGTGAGGTAGTAGCATGCCAAAATTGGGAAGTTCATTGTGCAAATTCGGTCACTTTTGCTTTTTGTGCCGAAATAGTGTTTGAGTTTTGGCTCTCTATTTCTGAACGATTATCTCTTGTTGTTTCTTTTTGAGTATTGCTTGTGGGTGGCCAAATATCACTTGTGTCCATTCGGGTATTTTGGTTTTGCTCTCCTATATTGTGTTTTGCTTAGTCGACTTATTCTCTCTTCCCCATCTTTTTCTTTTTGAACATTATTGTTATTCTTTTCCTTGCTCATATTCGATTTTTCCCTTGTAGCCAAACATTGTTTTGTTCCATTAACCTTCTTTCTAGTCTTCATTGTCGTTTCTCTTTTACCTATCCACTTTCTCAAGCCTTGGTGGTTTACCCTCCCATCTCTTTCTAGATTCAGTTCTCTCTCTCTCTCTCTCCCCCTTTCACTCAATCACTTTTGTGTTGGCTAAACATCAGTTGGTAAGTCTCTGTTGTCTCTGCCGTTTCGATTAGTCTCTCCTCTTCTCCCTAAATGCTGATTTAATCACTTCTCTCTTTGGTCATGGTGCTTTTTGTTTCGGGTTGTAGTATTACTCGTGGAGTGAGGGAGTTCGCTTAGATTCCAAGAATGATCAGAATCTTTCTCTTGTTTCTCGTTCTAAGGTAACTCTATTCTTTGAGTTTTTGTGAACTGAGGCACTTTGGTTTGAGGTTATTGATCTTGGCCGAATATTCCTATCTATGATTCTTTGGGTTGTTATGCGATGTTCAACCCTTGTGTAGCAATATGATTAATGGGTCTGCGTGTCATGCAGATAATCATCAAGTGTCCGATATTAACTTTTGTCAATGTTCTAAGCGGGCTTAAACCACACTTGTTCAAGCAAGGCGTTAGTAAGTAGTCTTTTGGAACAAGTTTCAGTTGGGTTCTTTTAAACGCATATGTTAGATTTTAACTGAATTTTCTGTTATGCTACGTGGAGTGCACGTGGGCTAATTCGATCGGTTTCGTAACCAGGTGTGTAATCACACTGCAAAGATTATTAATCGGCAAAAATCGGAAAACATATTCATAGACGCTACACGAGCGTGCGTTCGCTCATGTAGTGAATTGAACGCATAAACATGGGTATTGAACGGTAGAGGCCACAATGAGCGATCTCATGAGTTTAGGCCGTTTTGGGCCACGTTGGGCCGAAATGGGCCGTGTGAGCCCACGTGGGTCGTATTATGGGCTTTGGGCCCATTTTCACTGTTCGATTGTTAAGGTCGCTTGGGTCGCCTAAGGCGACTATGGGCCTACTATGGGTCGGTGAGTACACTTAGACCCCATACTGATGAAATGACTATTATACCCCTAGAGTTAAAATGACTGAAATACCCTTATGCTATATTTGACTGTATTCGAGCATGATATTTTGCATACACGTATATATTATGACATGACATGTTGCATGGGGGTGGGTTTGATATAATTGGAAGAAGTGTACTGTACTGGCAGCTCTGCTGCATATACTGTTAGTACCGCAACCGCTGCTATATTCTGGAGTGTAAGGATGGGTGGGTCGATTGTATCCCCGCATGGAGTGTAGGGCTGGACGAAGTGGAGTGTAGAGGATGGATGGGTAGGATTTCTGTATGCATCTTTGATACTGTACTGAATTGGGCCAAGGCCCACACTGATACTGTTACTATAATGGGCTAAGACCCACACTGTTATTGCCACTGACATGAGCTTAAGCCCAGACTGCTTTGCACTACATGATTTACTGTGATAAATAGGTATTACACACTGAATTTTCATAAACTCACTTTTTTGCTTATCTGCGTAGGTAATCCTTAGGCAAGTCGGTGCTACGAGGGACTCGGAGATGGCCACACCACTTTTTATGTTTTCGTATTTAACTTTTTAGTAAAAGTAGTTTTCATTGGGTAAATTTTATGTAATAAGGCCGCTTTAAGTTATTATTTTTATTTGGGGATTTATTTAATTTGGTTTATATCTGTTAGCAGTAGGACTCAATTTTCTAAATACATATTATTTTCAACTATCACGTTCCGTAACTTGTTTTAAAAGCTTCCACAATGAACAATGTTTTTAAGGTTTAATAACAGCTTATTATGACACTTGTTTTGCTAAACAAACCTGTAAGTTAAAAAGGAACAAGATAAGATAACTTTTCACCACAACGGGGTTTGATTACAAAATTTTTTTTTTTTAAACGGGACTATGCTTTCAAGACATAATCCAGTGTGACACCGCAGATTCGGCCATAACGTCTAGGCCAGGTTTGGGGTGTTACAATTTGCATATCAAATTCATCTATATCCTGTTTAGTATAGATCATGGGTTTTAATCTAATAATTTTATTGAGATTTTCCAATTTAATTTCACAATATCTAGGACTATTCTACCATAATTTTAATGGTTCTTCACTAAAATTATTTTCTAATATTTTAAACAACCAATTATCTGTTTCTAATTGTTTAATCTATTCTTTTCTTGATGGTGTAAAATTTTTATCACACACAAATTTATGATTTTTAACTAATGGTATTTCTATAGAAATTTTTTCTACTGATAATATAATTAAATTTTTATCTATAGAAAATGGTAAATGTTGATATATAAAGTTATTTCCTAATAATATGTCTCCATGCATTGCAGGAAAACATAATATTTTAGGTATTACAAATCTTACATTATTTTTGTAAATTGGTACGTTTCTAGCCTTAAATTTGAATTATGGTTTCATTACCATCTATTCATATAGCTCTTATTGGGTGTTTCATAGGTTCTCATTTTTCTATAGGAATAACATTTTCTCTACAACTACTTATTGTAGCTCATGTATCTAATAAAGCATGTAAAGAATATGTTTTATATTCTCTGAATTGAAATGTAATTTCAATATATGTATAATATTTTCTTGATTGAAAATTTGAAAATGTAATAACATCACTATTTCCAATTTTTATTTATTGAATAATTGTTGAAGTTTGTATTTCTTCCATTCTAGTGTTTCTAGAATTTGTACTTAGTTTAGTGGGAAAAATAGGAATATGAATTGTTTTCATATCTATTGGTGTTGAATTTGTACTTGTATTATCCTCTTCTTCCTCTATTTGAGTATTTGAGGGTAAAACTAAATTTTCATTTGTATTTGTTATAGCATTATTTTTAAAATATAATCTATCTCCTGACGACATATATTCTATTGTACTTACAGGTTTTGAAGTACTAGCACTACTTATTTTATCTATCATCCAATCTCTTGGTATTGATAGATCACTTAGATGTAATAATTTTGGTTATATTTCTGTAGTAAATTTATTAGGTTCAAAAAGCTCAATTATTTATTATTAATTTCTTTAATTTCTACTTTTGTCGTATTAGTATATTCATTAATAGAAGTCTAACTTATTGCTAGATCTTCTGCTAAGTCATTTATTTCAGAATTTTTTGTCTAAATTCTTAAAAATAAACACTCTTCTATTAGAGGATCTGTAATAGATATAAAGTAATTTGATTTAATTTTAAATCCTATTACACCAGTATGTAAATTAGATTGAATACCTCCAATAAGTGCTTTTACTAGATTTTCAAATCTTTTATCTAATAATACTACTATTATAGGTATATCATTACCTTTTCTGAGTAAAGCTATAATAGTTACCATTATTATTCCTAAATGTATGTATCTAACTTGAGGATATTTCCTTTTAATTTTATCTTTAGTATATAATAGGATTTGTGTTAATCCTCCTCTAGTATCTTTAGCAATTGTATTACCGATAATTTTTTCTATGTGTCTTTGACTCCATATCTTAAACTTAGAAATTTTATATATTTCTTCTTTAGAAATATGATTTTTATTTATTTTTTTGTCATTTCATTAGAAAAGTCTTTTTTTTCTCCTATTAAATTTCCTAATTTTATATCATGTTGTTCAGATTTAGGAATTTCTTCTAATTAATTCTTAGAACTACTTCCTACATGAAACATAAATATATATTCTTCACTATATGAATCAGAATCTGTTACTGATATTAATTCATATAATATTTCTTCAGAATTTATTTCCTCTTCTAAACATATTTCTAAGTCTTGTTCTTCAAGAGTTTTAATCATTTTCTTTGCATTTTTTCCTTTGTTAGGACAATTTGGTGCTATGTAACATTTTTCATCACATATAAAACATTTACATGTTTTTTTTAGATTTTTTAAAAGTTTTTCTTCTAATAATTTTTTCTTTTTATTATAACCATTATATTTTTTATTTCTTGATTTCCATCTAACTAACTTATATCTTCTATTTTTCTTTCTCTGTTTTTTATAAGTATTAGGACGTATTGGTTTACATCCAAATTCCCACTCATTTTCTGAAATTTTAGTACAATGTTTAGTACTTAATTTATTTTTAACTTGTTTAGAGGCTTTAGATTGTAAACAATGTAAAGTTATTCTTTCTTTTGCAAAATTATACTATTACCTATATAATCTATATTTTCTGATGCTACTCCAGCCTTTATAATTTACATATTTTTGTATACAAATTTCATCCCATGGGGGTGATAACTTATGAAAATATTGGTTTTTTTAAAATTCTATGTTTTCATTTTTTAGTTTTTGATATTCATGAAGAATTTTTTTAGAAAATTCTTTTAAATATATAATATCACATAATTTAATTTTTGACAATATATAACTAGATACACTATCCTGATCTTTTTTTTTATCAAAATAGCCACAAATTTCTGTTTTTAGAATAAAAGTTAATCCTTTTAAAATATCTTTAGGAGTTCATATTTGATTTATTAACTGTCATTTTTGTTCTTTTCCTTTACCTAATTCTTCCCATCTTTTTAAAAATTGTAGAATATCACCTTGAAAGGTTCCAACAAAATAATTTAAGAATTTTTCTTTTGTCCAAATATTGTTGTTGCTTACAACAATAGTCATTGACTGTGCCTAATCATCTATAGTTTTTTCATAATCTGATATCGAAATATTAGTCAAGTCTAAATATATTCCACCTTGGGCCACATTTCTTTTATTTAAATCACCTATCCTATGTGGTATAGGTTGACTAGATGACTCTCCTAGATATTCAGATTTAATTTCATTAGTAGCTATGTTTTCAGTTTGATTACCAAAAATTCTAGTTGTGTTTTCAACTTTTTCAAAAAAAATTATTTAAAGTTCTTAGATAATCATCATATTGAAGATCTGATTCCATTTTTCCCTTTCCATAAGGATTTGTTTCTTCAGTATCCATTGGTTCTGGAATTTCTATATTTTCTTCCTCATCTGTTGAAGTGTTTTCTTCATCAGATTTATAACTAGTAACCTTTAAGTCTTCTAGATTATCAGAACTACTAGAACTACTATTGTCTATAGTGTCATAATTTAACATATAATGATAATTAAATAAAGTAAACAAATCTTTATGTTTTTCATAAAATTCTTCTATTAATTTTAAATATTCTAATTTTTTTTAAAACAATTTAAAAAATTCTTTTAACCTGGTTGAGTATAATTTTGAAATTTTAAAAAAATTATAGCTTTCACTACTTAATATTTTAAGAAATTTAAATTTAATTCAAAGACCATACAATTTTCATCATTTCTTTACATTTATCAAAACTTATTTTTATTAATATGTGGCCTCAATTATCAATAGCTCATTGTTGATATGACTTTTATATCAATATATTTTTTATTATATCTTTGAAAATATGTAGAGATAACACTTACATAAACTTTCAAATTGTATAAAATTAATAAATAAGTATTCAGTATTTATTTTGCAAAATAAAAACTATAGTTTAACTTTTACTTTACTATTATACCCTTTAAATTTCAAATTTTGATGAATAAATTAAATTACCAAAACTATTAAATTTTATTATTTGATGTTGATTTCTTTTAAATAAATTTAAGTAAGATATTTTAAACAAAATATGAAAATCATAATTTCAAAACATAATATCAATTATTTATAATGTTAGTGATCAAATTATGAAAATCTCAAAATTAAATGACTTAAATAGAAAATTTTAAAATATTAAATAAGGAAAATTATAATCTATTTTTTTAAAAAAATCATCATTTTAAAATATTGATAATGCTATGCAAATATTGCACATGACATGTTAAATAACTTTGCGGCATCTTATAAATTTATTGCATCCGTCGTATCATCCAACTAATGAGTAACTAATTAAAATTTTGAATGTCTTTTAATTTAATTATTTTGATAATTCGCTAGTTAAATTATATACTAATTTATTAAACTTAAGTTATGACCTATTAACAATGTGTTTACTTTCTTTACTAATTGTTTAGGTTTAATTCCTATAAATGTTACATGAAAAACCTTCCATCCCTAAGACATTTTGCAAATTGTATTATATATATATATATATATATATAATATTCAGTACATTATTTGTCACTTTTGATTTTCTTAGGTTTGTTTAAAATGCTAATATCCTTTTAAGTGCATTACAAATAAGAGATCTTATTACATGAAAATCAAGGGGAGTGTGGAACTAGGACTTCTCATTTTCTCCCAAACATCTTAGCTCATACTTGTGTATGGCACTCAAACATGTGTATGACATATATATATATATATATAAATATATATATATATATATATACTTAATAAAAATGAGCATACCCGAATCTGGTACTTATCTTCAAATCCGAGCAACATAGCTATATAATCTACGAAACCTGTGTTCGACTCCTGTTCCTTTGGTAGCCATAATAAGCAGGTCGGGTCCTTAAGAACAGCAGCAAACTGGAGATTAGGCCTAAGAGGGAAATGCAGCCCCACCAGATGAATGTCTGCTGATAGCAGTCCCTGCCCATGCACACCATTGCTTCCTCCAACAAGTTCTCCTGGTTGGAACTTTTCACATTAGAATCATACACTAATGCTGCAAGGAGACCGTAAAGGAACGACCCGATGGGGATGTTGGTGATGAGGATGTTGTGGTTGACACTCACACTATTAGGACCAAATAGCTCTGATGTGATGGAAACGGCCGCTGCAAATATGAACCCGGAGCTTAATCCGATCATGGCTGTGCTAGCCTGCAATGCCGCCTCACCGCCAGATGCAGCAAGTAAAAAGAAGGCTATTGGTGTTGGCACCACTGCTATTGCTAGCCACCCTGTTCGTGCAAAATACAACTTGCTGCATTGAAAAAACATTTAAGCTTTCATTATTTCCGAGTTCAATGCCTACATGGAACCATGCAAGTCATTTCACGATTTTAGTGCATCGAATTTCTCTCATGTATGAACTTTAATAAGGCCTGCAAGATTAGTGAACTCTAAAGGCTTTATATTAGAGTTCATTCTTCCATTATAAAGCAACTTTGGTACAGAATTACTCCCGAGTTCTAAGAATGTATGTACAGAGACTATCAAACTTTAGTAAGGGCAGTTTACATGCAAAGAGACGCACAATTGCTGGAGATGTTGAAGCAAGCTTGTAAACAGAATATACACAATTTGCAATAAATACGTACTCACGCATGAAATCCGGGGCAGCTGATAGCAAACGACCGAAGAATGAGAAAGAGGAGTACAGAGTCACGATGGCACTAATCTGGGAGTAGTATCCGAGTGATTGGGCGATCTGGCCTAGATTATTGCTATAGACCAGCCCTATTGTCCCTCCACAGAAATAGGCCACATAATATAGCCAGAAATCCAATCGGCGGACTAGCAATCTAGCAGGGTGTTCCTCACCTAGCACTGTTAGCCTGCCTTTCTCCATTATCATCCCGAACAACCCTTCTTTGTTTGTTTCAGAAAACGGATTGACACTCGAGTTATTATTATTTCTGTCATTTCCAATCAATTCCTTATGGAGCTGATCAAAGTCATCAGGATCAAACGAGCTGAAGGTGGGGCCTTCAAGACAAAAGGCTGGGGTATGGACAGTACGACGAGCCCAGCTCCTACCACATACAATGCCTGGTAAACACAAAGGTAGGAGCAAAAGGATTAAGGCACCCCCTAGGAGAATGCGTGCCCTCGATGCCTTAGATGAAAGTGAATTCAAAAGGAGAAGATATAGGCCGGTGAAAACAGCTAAAACATTAAGGACAAAGAAAACAAAGGAATCCCGACTAGTAGTGTCCGTGGACAGAAGTTGCAAAGGTGGTTGACGGAGGATGGGGACAAGAGCTAAGCTGGAAGCAAGAAGAGGTACAAGTGCGTTTAAGAAGAGATAGAGGGTTTCATCATCGGGGTTTATTGCATTGGCAATCAGAGTGTAAAGTGCAGCACTTACACCATTGAAACTGATGGTGAGGGACAAAGCAAGTGCCCTGTTGGTTGGGAAATTTCGGATGCATAACACAAAGCATACTGTGTTGAACCAACAGATGCTGCAACCAGCTACCAAACACAGAACAAATACCTGCCATAAATTCAGATTTTACATAACTCAGCACATCATTAAACAATTAACACATTTTGTCCTTGCTTGCAGCAGCCAATGCAAGAATGGTAGGTTAGGCTCAAAGGTCGTTTACTTGCCTGACAGACACTGTTCCAGTTGAAGTTTAACTGGTGGTTTTCAATCAACATCATCTTAAAAATATATTTTTTATTTATTTTAAAAATAAAAATTACAAAGATAAAGTTTCAAAATACTAACGTATAAACATGATTAGGTGTCACATTTTTATTTGTATTAAAAAAAAGGTCATTAATGAAATGACTAAAGTAAAATTCAGACACTTAAAAATGAAGTCGTCCTTGGATTTAATACTAGGAACCGACTCTTGTGGTTATGCTTGGCTTGATGTGGAGGAGTGAGGTTCACTAGTTTATTTATAAGGAAAAGAAAAACAGAACAACAACTTCATAAGTCGACACTGTAAACAAATAAGATAAACCACCCTAGAAAGCAAGCAATTTAAACAAATATATAGATAGATTCAAGCAAGAAGCATTGCCAGTTCTTACTAAAACCACGCATGAAGTCTTTAAAGATTTGAGAAAACTTTGAACTTTTAACATACCAGGAAATAAGGCACGGTAATGACTTGTTTAATGACAAGCCATTGAACTCCATAACCAAAAACACCCAAGAAAGCAGCCATGAAGAGGACAACCCACAATGGCAAACACATTAGAGACACACCACAACACCAACCAAAAGCTTTCCCCATATCTGAAGCAACAGACAAATAATTCAACTGAAGCTGGGATATCCCAAGAACTGATTTCAATGTGGAAGAGTAGGAGGAGAAGTCGAAGTTGGTCCCTGTAAAAGCCTGTATCCATGTGGTTGCAATCAGTATCATCCATTTTCTTGATTGCCCAACCATTGCAACGAAGCTACAACAAGAAAGAAGAAACTTGATCTTGGGAGATAGCTATAATTAATTAAGGCTTTCCCGGATAGGAGGGTTTGGTTTTTGGAATAGGGAGGGAGCTCCCTAGGCTAACTTGTGGGAAGTGTCCATTTTATATCCGAGGGAAAATTACTTGGGTGGATTTTGAGGTAAAAGCACGGTTGGTTTTTAATCTTGGAAATATCTGATGTGCTGAATTATTTAAGATTTACTGATATTTTCAAATAGTTAAATACAATTTGTATATATAACTGTATTTTCACTCTTTTTACAAATTCATTACTTCATCAAAAAGAAAGAAAGCAACCGACTGTCTTAAAAGATAACACCTACAATAACACCGAACAATTATACAAGCCGACAATGAAAAACAACACAGCCAAATGAAGCCCAAAAAACAGCAAAACAACACCTGTTGTAAGAATCCGAAAGAGAACAGCACAATTGAAGCCACAGCATCAAGCGACTAGAAGTAAAATAAAACAGAAGCAAATAAAATGAAACTATAGCAGCTACAAACATCCCCCAACATAGACCATTATCAGCATGATCCAAAGAAAGCTAGCCAGCATTCTCGTCCACGCTCCCCTTTGCACCTGCATCCTCTATCCCCTTTGCAAAAGGACTCACCAAGGAAAAACAAATACTCATATCTGAGTGGAAATTCTCTGCCCCTACTCCATGCCCCTATACCAGCTGCCCCCATTACAAAATTACGTCACGTTTAGTTGTTTCAAATCTTACCTTTCAACTCTTTTCCAAGATTCTGTTTGTTTGCATGGAAAATATTTTTCATAAAATATTTTTATTGTTATATGGTGTTGGTTTAGTGGAAAATAAATTATCAAAGTAAATTATTCTCCTAAAAAAAAGAGAGGATAAAATTAAGTTTTTTAAGGAAAATGTCTTACCAAATTTTTTTCCAGTAAGATATTTTTTAAACTAATAAATCTCTATTCACTTACTGTTGAAGAAACGAAAAAGAGAAGCTTTTAGAGCAACAAAGGGAAGCTCTCTTTATTGTAGAAGAAAATAATCTTTTATATTGTAATTTTATATTTTTTTACGATTTAGTCCTTAAAATCTAAATTTTTACTATTCTACAATTTAATTCCTCAAAAATAGATTTTATTATTTTACAGTTCAATCCTAAACCTTATTTTATAAATTTTTGCAAAACAGTTATTTTTCTAAAATTTCCTAATTTTATAATTTAGTCCTTACAACTAAAATTGTCAAAATTTTCAAAAATTAGTCCTTAATTTTTGAATAGTTAAACTTTCATATTCTATTTTTCAGAATTGTAAATTCCTAAATAATGTAAATTAGTGCTAAAACTCAAGTTTTGAAATCTTTACAATTTAACCCCTATAGTTTCAAACTTTACTATTATATGCTCAGCTTTCCAATTTTCATATTTCATAATCATATAATTTAGTTACTACATCAATGTTTCAAATTTCACAACTCAAACCCTTAGAATTAAAAAATTTATAAATTTTACAATTTGATCCTTACTTCAATTTTTATCAAATTAAATTATTTTTCAACTTACTCATTCAAATAATATTCAAAATAAATATTTACCACTTTAAACTTAATTAAACATAAACTTATATCTATAAATTTGTATTTCCTAATGTACGAAATTAACAATTAAGCTTAATTAAGTAAATTATGATTAATTAAAATATAAATAAGATTTATGAAATAAATTCAATTAAACAATGAAAAAATAATAAAATCTCAAATGTATGTTTGTTTCATTAAAAACAAATTTTATGAAATATTTTCAGGAAATTTACAAAACAACAGAAAATATTTTACACATATTCATCCAAACACAAAAAAATATTAGTTTTTTCTAGAAAAGTAAGTTATGTTTCAGAAATCATTTTCCAGAAACTATTTTTAGTGAAACAAACGGAGCCGAACTTTATTTTGAACAGGAGGTATTCAAGAGAGGCTCACCCAACCTGACTTGCTTTGGGGATTTAGATTTTTCGACTTCGATATCACCTGTGGTATGGTGGAATCTTTTACCTCACTGTTACAATAATTAATCTCATCACCATCACTATTTTTAATCTTACCGGAGGTAAATACATCGCTCATCCAAAGTCACCCTTAGGTTCATCTGGTCTAGCTCATTTTATTTCAAAGAAATATAAAATATGAAAAATAATTTTATATTAACATTTATAAATTTTTATAATTAAATTTAAATAAAATATATTATTGTTTTTTAAACAGTGAAACAAATTATATAGGCAAATCAAGACTGAGGAAGCTCAAACTCACTCTTAAAAAATCGGGTCTTAGTTTTATCCGATTCATAAACGTTTCTAGTTTAAATTGAAAAAGAAATAAAAAAAAAATCAAATCAATGAATCGTCTTGTTTTCTGGAACTTAGGGTCATTTATTCCATTAAATTTGTCACATATTTTACTTTTAGTGGTAAAAGAATTTCAACTTTTAACATCTTGTATTTTAAAATTTAAAAAACTATAGTTAAAAGTTACAATGTGTCTTAGCTTTAAAAAATTATCATGTGTCTTTTTTTTAAATGTTTACTTTTTAAATATTTTATTATACTCTTATAAAATACTTATTAACCCCTAATTTTACTTATAAAGTCTAAAAATTTTACTGACAGTATATCAAACAATTTCCTTTTAAATATATTTTTAGAAAAGGTAATTTCATAATCCACGTTGAAGCCCAAAGGAAAAATTGAGTTTAAGAATTGGTTAAACATAAGGAAGATTATAGCACTCTTATAACGTCCAAAATTGGTCACTCGTTAAATACATATTTTCAAAATTCAAAAATTATTAGTTTGATTTCGATGTTCAATCATGATTCCTTAATACAAGTAATGAATACAATTAAATAATTGAGTGAATACGAATTTTAAAACTTCAAATATTTCTAATATCAACTTCCCCCAAGAGCGAAGCCAAAAAATATTTCTTAGGAGCCGAAATTAAATTGTATATTTTTATGAGTGCTAAAATGTAATTTTTCAATTTAATAGCTTATATGTTTATAATTTCTTAAAGGATTAAATCAAAATTTTGTTATTTTTTGGAGGGTGAAAGTGTAATTTTAACTATACTAACTTAAAATTTTATAAATTATAAAGGGCCAAATGTCAAATTTTTCCTACTTTAGGGAGACCAGCCCCCGTGAACCCTCACGGTGTTGCCCCTGCTTCCCCCGATTAAACTTCTTCTAGTTGTTGCTTTTTGGGCATGTCTTGTGGCTTATGGAGCTGTCAAATTTTTACAACGGTCTTCGCTTTTATCATTAAGGAAAGGGACTATATTGCCCACAGTCGGATTGGCCAATGTTATCATTCTTATGGAAATCATGATCCTCTTCTTTCAATATGAGTGTTCAACTCCTGCCAAGTTTCAATAATTAGGATTCAAATGAAGCTAGCTTGTATGCATATTATCTATTCTTTATTTGTTTTTTTATGGTAAATGAGGGTTTGTCTATGTTGACATAGTTTAAGTTAAAATGGCTACATTTAGGGCGAAGGCAAATGTTCTAGTTTTGGATGTTTTTAATTCTCACATATTGGTTTTTTAAATGTTATTTGTAAAAAAACATGAAGTTCTTTTTTTTTCCATAGTTTGACTCAAAGATTATGAAATAAGTTTAAAGATAAAAAAATCAACTAAAGAAGCCTCGATTTTTCACCAACTTATAAACTTTTTACAAATGTTTTTTTCATCAACGAACAATGAAATGACCTAGTTAATAAGTAAGATTGTAACACCCAGACTTGGCGAGTCCTGAGTCTGGGTGTGTAGGTTAAAGGAAACTTGGTTGGCACGATCCTACTCGCCCAATTGACGTTCCGGCACACTAGTGAGGCGCATAGGCAATAATGGAAAGTTAAAGGAAAGAATGTCTTCATAAAGTATGTGCATATATGGAAAGAGGAATTGGCAAAAGATGTCAAGGTTCTTAAGTGGTAAAGGATGTCACCAAGATTAGGGCACACCCTATTAGTTTAGTTAATGTGTAGGTAATATGTTAACAAGATAGTTAGAAATGAATAATTGATCAAATAAAAAATATGAAAAGATTTTGGATTTTTATACACCATTCCTCATAGTTGTAAGCCACTATGAGAACAGATTTGAAATTTGAGTGACATGTGTTAAGTCTCACAGTAAAAGTAAGGATTTTTACTAAGAAAACTTCTAAATGAAGGAAAGTTATCTTATTCCTTCTATTTAAAGGAGTACAATAGCTACCTTCATATAATTGTTGATCAGGAGATTTTCCTGCTATGATAAGATTAACGATTGGAGTTCAAGTATAAGGTTGTTTGTTCACTCGGGTGACCTTTAAAAGTCTGCCTATGGATGTATGAACTTGAAGCCCAAGCGACTATTAAAGTTAACAAGGTGAGTCTCTAGACTGACTCTTACATTTATATTATAGTCTAGATATTTCTGTGTTAATTGAATGAAGTATGAAACTGGAACTAGTAAAGTATGACTCTGTGACTCTGAAAATAAAGGGAACGGTATGTGCGTATGTATGTCTGAAAGCATGAATATGTCTGTCATGAGTTAGTCATTATTTGAAAAGTTTTGTTGTGAAAGTATTTGTCATGAGTAAGCCTATGCATGAAGTTTAAAGGGAACATGTTAAATGTTTGTAAGCATGAATGCATATGTTATGAAGAAGTTTGAAAAGGGATAAGTCTGTCAAGCATGAGTCTACATGATGAGCATGTGTCTGTCTCCGAAGTTGTCTAAAAGGGTCCATTTGATTAAAGAATTGTTCAATTATTACGACCGCCCAATTTAATTCCACATCAAATAAATTAACTTAGTTAAATTATTTTCAAAGTCGTAGAATTTTCTTATGATTCAAGTGCAGTCTAATTGAGCTTTTGTTTAGCTAGCGAAGGGACCAATCGGACATATACAATTAGGCTCTAATAACTGCAATTATGTCCAAAAGTATCGTTCTGATAATTCACAATTACTTAATCATGAAGTCAGTTACCATGATTGAAAAACTCCTTATTGTATACTCTTTACGGAAGTAATTCATTCAACTACTTTGTCCAATAACCTCGTCATGTGTGTGTTACCCTCATATGATATCATTGATTCCTTTTAGTTAAATCCGTTCACTCAATACAATCTTAGTTTATCTCATTGTCACCATTGTGTCTTCTTAGTGATTAATATGATCACTGTCAACAAATGACTGTGATAAATTGCTCATTCGAGAACAAGCAACCCATGGCCACATTCCATATTTATCAGTCCGCACAATGCCAATAAGAGGATATCGTTAACTCTTTAATTGAGCTATGAATTCCACTATTACTAGTAAAGCCATGCTACACACAAGTCATGTACCCAACATATGGGCTATCGGCTCAATCATCTTTAGAGCATAAGCCTTGACTTATATCAAAGTACATGAGTTACATACGCATGGTTAGTGACTAACTCAAGATTTAGGTAAATCACACCATGAATGTCATAAGTGAATTAATTCACAAATAGATTTAGAATTAACTCATCTTGAGTCCAGTCCAATGTATCATTCTGCCAATGTATACATCTATGTCTCTACCTGTAGAGTTAACTGCTCCGACAGCCAAGACTAATCATATCCCCAATTGGAATTGTAGACAACAAAATAATCCTTCTAAGTATTTGAGTCAAATGTTCACTTTGATTCTTTTACAGGATTACGAACTCATTTAGATTATCTATTGAAGTAAGTTGTCTTTCTTACAATGTAAACATTCTTACAATGCCACTTATCATCAGTTTGAACTTAGACAATCAATGAGTTAATATTTGCTTGTCACAATTTTACTTTGCATGCAAAATATGAAAGACAAAAATACAAAAGATATAATAGTGAAATGTGAAATTTATTTATTCATCATTCAAACACATAGAAAACAATTACATGTTTATTACAATATGGGCACATTTCCCAACATTCAACTCTTGCCAAGTTTTAATAATCAAGATTCAACTGAAACTTGCTTGTATGCATATTATCAATTCTTTGTTTGTTTTTATGGTAAATGAGAATTTGTTTGCGTTGACATAGTTTATTTTTAAATGGCTACATTTAGGGCATAAGAAAGTGTTCCAAATTTGTATGTTTTTAATTCTGACAAATTGATTTTCTAAATGCTATTTGTAAAAAAAACATAAAGTTCTTGTTTTTATTGTTTGACTCAAAGATTATGAAATGAGTTAGCACATAAAAAAATCAACCACAAATTTTTCATCAACTTATATATTTTTACAAATGTTGTTTTCATTTAAAAAAAAATGAAATGACCTGGTTAATAAGTAGGATTAAGTAACCAAATGACAACTCGTGAAAATTGTACAAAGATTGTTACCAGAATACCAAACATATATTAGTTGAGCAATGGTAATTGGCAGCAAGAAAAATGTGTACCAATTGTATATGTGGAATTGAGAGGACAAGTTTTAGAATTCTATTGGACTTTATCTCTCTCTCTTTATATATAAAGATATTTTATTTAATTTTTTTGTCTTTCTTCAATCATCGATTCTCAATGTCTACTACAAATGAAAGGTTTGAATCCGGTCAAATGCAGACCTTTACAGAAATTATAGCAAAAGTCCTTGATATATTCCCGAAATAACTACCCAGGTTACCCACCAAATCATTATTAAGATATACTCTTTGTGTCAAAGGAATAGAACTCGATAATTTCAAATTTGGACTTCCTTTTATCCCACACTCACCAGTATCGTCTTCAGCCTATTGCCTTCTTCCTCAGGTCTTATGAGCATCCATCTTTTGATTTTAAAGCGGTGAGTTTAAAACATTTTAGTGTTGTGCTTTCTCTTCATTATCTTCACTCAAGTGTTTTAGACATTATTGGATTGTTTATTTGCTTGACTGACAACTACCAAAAAGCTTTTTTATTTGCAATCCCACCACTCAACAATTTAGAGAAATAAGTTTTGAGAAGATGATTTGCCAACGCAAATTTTTTTGGCAATTTAGCTGTTGATCCCCTAAAGTCTTCACATTACAAAATCATGATTTTTCAATGTGTTGAATGATGATGTTGAAATTGAGATCAATATCTTTTTACTTGAAACTAAATCTTGGAGACATAGAATTAGTTTGGAGCAGATAATAAATAGAATCCAATTTAATAACTTTATGTTTTGTAACAGTAAACTTCACTAGGATAGTCTTGAGAGTGAATCGTTATATTTTGTTGTCCGCACTAAAAAAGTGACAATAATAGTAATGCCAAACGAGATAATGAAGTTGTCGATGATGCATTTTTAAAAAATTTAGAGGAACATAATAGAAGTTTTACTTGGCATTGAACTACCATATTGATGAATTAGATATTTTCCAACATCATTATTGCAAGGAAACAAATGATTATTCAATACGAGATTTCACTTATCACAACTCTTCAAAATGCAATTCAACTTTCTATAGAAATTGATTTTGATAATCATATTTCAGGGCTTGTTTTGTTCTGTCAAATGAAGGATAAGACCTAAAGCTTATGTTATGGATGGATGGACGGAAAAAGGGTTTTGTGGGATTTAAATAAATTGACATAAAAAATGTTACATGATGTTAGGTTCGATCAAAAGGTTGGGTATTCTTTTTCAATCGATGGGGATTTACTTAACAAAATTCATAGCACTCGTACTTTGAAAACCTTAGTTGCATCTAAATTTATGGTTTCTTTCTTTTGCTTTTAGATGAACTTTCATTTTGAGAATTAGTCTTTATTTTACTTTTGGATCATATGTTTTTTTTCTTTTACTATTTTAATTTTGTAGTGAAAAGCTTTGACTATGATCTGTCGTAATTTAATATGTCAAATTAGGCTTCCCCATTATACTTAAGGAGCTTTTTTTCGATTAATATTATGGCTTTTTCGTAGTTTTTATTAGTTTGTAGGTTTCAAGTGAATAAGTGAAAATTACCTCGTTTTAATCGTTTTTTAGACCCAAAATTGGCCAAAGGTTCCACTAAGGACCCTAACGTTTGATTGAGTGTTGTAGGTACTTGTTAGGAGCCCGAGATCGTGCGAAAACATCACTGAAGAAGGGTATCATGACATCAAGGCATTGGAATTGTGATTTCCCTATTAGTCCCAGGATTAAGGCAAGCTACAGTGGTATGGTGATATCCCCCCAGGGTATCGCGATATCCAGGTGACAAGAAAACCCCCCCATTTCAAGACTGACGATAATATCGTGATATCCAATCCTATGTATCGCAATATCACTCTCGTCAAGGGGCAAAAAATGATATTAGGGACAATGTTTATCCAACCGAAACACCAATCAAGAAAGGTTGTTCAAGGGTATTTTGGTCAACAAAATGGGTTAGAAATTGCTACTAAATTAGCCAAAATTGGATGAGGAGAGAGAAGCCACACTTAGGATAGTTTTTACTTTAGTTTTCTTAGGTTTTCTCTTCTTCTTTTCTAGGTTTTCATATTTTTCTATCTTCTTCCTTAATTGTAGCCTTTAAATTTATGCAATTTTCTTCTTGTTCTTGTTGTTCTTAGTGTTAGTTAAGTTAGTTGTTACTGTAGCTAGAGTTTATTTACACTTTCAGCCTATTTACTTTACTTATTTTGACATTTTCATCTTTGTTTAATGCATTTTCAGTTTTCTTTAGTTTTGGTTGTTAAAGTTTTCACCTTTAATGTTCTTTGTTTCTTATTTTATTGTTAGATGTTCATCTTTTCTTTGCTTTTAAGTTTTTTTTCCACTAAAAATCCCATCTTTCTTATTTTTTTCGAACTTTTTTTCGTGGTTGTTATGTTTCTTTCTTTTATGCTTGTTAGCTTAGTTTTTAACATGAGTAACTAAAATCCCAAGGGGGTTGGTTTATGGAGATGTAGGTAAGCTGATTTTAGGTTAAGAGATTAAATTGCAATAAATTAGACTAAATTGAATGAACATAAAAACTTAGGACTAATGACCTTAAGGGAAGATTTAGGCAAGTGAGACTGAGAGGAGATCTTGGTGAGCACTAATTTTTTAGTCCCGGGTTAGTTGGTGAGATTGAGAGATAAACTAGACTAATTTGTCTAATTTGGTAAAGTTGAGACCGAGAGGTAAAATGGAGCCACTTTAGGAGTTTAAGCAATTTAGAACCTTAATAAAATGATTAGTGAACCGCATCGAAGTCAACCAACCACTGTTTGTTAGTTATTTGTGCTTTTCTTAATTTTGCATCTTTTAGAATTTAGTCCTTTAGGTAATTAATCGTTTGTTTAACTTAATCACCCTTTGTTTTATGATTTTCCATAACATAGCTTGTATCGATTAGTTGTTTAGACTCCTTTCTTTGCATGCTCTTAGCTAGAAATTGCTCAATCGCCTCCTACCTTGGGTTCGACCCCTTGGAATACTCCATGTTCCATTGAAACTATATATATGACAACTGACACTGTACATTTGCAATTAAAACTTGCTTTCTAAAATAATCTTCGCAAAATCATTAGGTTTAATGCACATGCTACACTCGAGTTAGACTATTGTTTAATTTTGTGTGTCGCCACCCCTTAGTCTTCTACTCAGAGTAGAAAATGTATTTTCTATTTAAATATTATTTTTTAATTAAACCTTAGTAAAAAAAAAACTCTATAAATAGATACTATGTGTTGAACTATTTACACACTTCATAGACATCATTATTCTATAAAAAAAAATAGTAGCATTTATTCTATAGAAAAAATTCTATTTTTTGGGAAAACGCATTGTTACTGTTTATAAAAAGAATTAATTTTCCTACTAAAAGTTAATAAAGTTTTCATTTTGTGCAATTGGTTCATAGTACTTTGATACCAAACTCAAAGTGGTTCTTGGTTTGAGAATAGCAGTGAAACTCGTGCGGTAGAAAATTGAGATCAACTTAACTACATCGTACAAAGCATAGGTATAATTTCGGTTAAAGTTTATTACTATAAATATCACAATGGCTCGATTTCAAAAAAAAAAAAACTTTTTAAACTTTTGTTGTACCAAACACTATTTTCTAAACTATTTTTTTCCAACATTTGGTTGATTGTAAGAATACAATTGACTGCTCTTGACATTAATAAACTTGACTCATTGTGTTTCAAATGTTTTTCCATAAGTTGGTATCATGCTTTTAAATTGCTTTTTGATATACTAAAAGGGGAAAAAATGAAATTTGCATATGCATTTAGTTTAAATGCTTATCTTTAATTGTGTATGCAAATAGTTTAATGTTCATGCATGTGTGCTTATTGTTTGTACTGTTTAAGTGCATGACATTTATAAAGTCTTGGATATATCTATTAAATTTCATGTATGCTTAATTTCTATATGTGTCATATTGAAATTCAATATGTTTAATGTTTTGCTTAAGTTTATGATGAAATGTTTTATTAAAAGGGAGCTATGTTTTGAAAATGTCTAAATGATTCAAGGGGAGCTTTTTCAAAATACAAAATTTCTCTTAAAATTTTGTTATATATAAAAAAAATGGAAGATTGTTAGCTGTGATGTCCTTAACTTTTTATAAAATAATATTTAACATAAATTTTATTAACTAAGTCATTTAGTGATCAAATATTTTAAAGCATTTCAAAAACTTGCAAAGTACTAAAAAATGTGTTTTAAATGTATTTCAACTTATCCAAATATTTTTGAGTCAATAGCAAAGTATTTTAAGGTGTTTAAAATATTTTTAAGGCATTTTGATAGTTAAGTATCAATATTAGGGGCTTAGGTTTTGATACATTACAAGCCAATAGCCAAATAACAAAACTAAAAAGCCATGTATCGATACATCCCTTAGAAGTACCAATACATGCCTTAAATGTATCAATACATACCTATATGTATCAATGCCTGGTTGTGAGAGCGACTATTTTTATGAGAAGTATTGATGCATTTCTTGTATGTAGCGATACATGAGTTGCATAATAATTTTTTAAGCTCGAGATTTAAGCTTTCAATGATTCAAAATCATCTCTAACGACCATTAATGTCCACAAACTTGTTCCTTGAAATAAATACTCATCAAGAACACTAGAGAGCAACATCCAATCAAAAAGTTCAAGAGAAAATCTTCCAAATCTTCATTTCTTAATTTTTCTTATACATATTCTTTGAGTGCTTATTGTCAAATCTTGTATAACTTTCTTATTTTTGTATTTAGAGCTTTAATTTGCAACCACACACTTATTAAAGGTTAATTGTTAGTTTGCTCATCTTCTATTTGTTGTAAATAATATATTTAAGGGGATTAGAGAGGTTTCTAGTTGAGCATTGTAAAAGCTAGAGGGTTTTAGTTAAGTCATAAAAACTAGAAGGAAGATTATATCTTAGCCTTGTTAAAAAGATAGAGATTGAAAAAGTTATGTTTTTTTGCTTGAAATGTTACAACTCTTATAGTAAATTGGGAAAATCCTTAATTGAGGTAATACTAAAGTAGCAGAGAAAGGAATTCAGAGTAGAACTAGTTTAAAATGATTTCTAAGCTTTTCTTTCCTTAACTTCTTTATTTTAGAAAAGTTTGTTGAAATCTTGAAATACCAATTTACCCCCTCTTTTAGTATTTACGGGCCAAACATAAAATAAGGTAAAAGGGTTAAAAGTGCCATTAGTAAAATATTGAAAAATCAATTAAGCCAATATGAAAAAGTTGAACCCAATTGAGCCCTTAGTGATTGAAATTAAATAAATTGAGTCTTTCCATTAATAAAAAGAAACACTGTTGACTAATATGACCATTAACGAATGATGATGTGGCAAACCAAAATATTAATATGCTGACCACGTCAACAAATGTTAGAAATGATTAATAATCATACAAATTGCAAAAAATATAAATAATTATTAAAAACTATTAATATATAAAAATTATAAAATAGTAAATGATTATTAATCTCTCTAAGAACTCAATATGGCTTTGCTCCCATGTAGCTTGAAGACACCTGCTTCAACAGCTTCAATGGCAGTGTCAAATGTTCTAAGGCAAACTCTAATGCCTTTCTTATTAATCTCTCTAAGAAGAGATCTAATTATATTGTTGTAAAATAGTATGATTTTACACCCTCACGTAATTTTTTTCATTATATATTTTAACAATTTAATTGTAATATTTCATGTTTTATTCATATAGATCATGTATGTTAAGTTTTGAGGAAAAAAACAAATTTATTAACTATTTATTTTATGTAAAAAAAATTTAAACATTAAATATATATTAATATAAACAACATTTTCAAACAATATGATAAACGTATTAGATTGATTCAAAATTTTACGTGTATAACAAGTACAGTTATATTAATAAATTTAACAATTAAAATTTTAAAATATCAATTATATAAAAATTATGAAAGATTGTAAAACCATATTAATTTTATACTGGTGTAAGTAAATCCTTTCCTATATATAAAGAAATTTAAAAAAAAGGAAAATCAACTAAAAATAATGTCATTCAGCATTGGTTAAACTTTTAAATCTTTAAACTTAATACTAAATAATTTCATTACAATAAATAATTAAAGAATCAAATTGCATCATATCATAATTATGAATCAAATGGCTTTTTCTTTTTTTTTCTAAAATAAAAGAAAGGCTATTTGGTTACAATACATAGAAATAACTAAAAAAGAAAACTATTGGACCGATAGAAAATCAGTTAAATTGATTAAAAATAGCTTTATGTACTTATTTTCGGCAAGATGAAACAAGTTTAATTTGCCACTTAGCCTCCAAAGAAAAACTATTATGATCTAGCATTGCCCAAGACCAACAAGCTAGACTAAGCCGACAGAATACGAAAAGGAAAAATTATAATAAAGTAGGAAAAGAAGCCATATAGCAACATCATCTCTCAAAAGCAGAACCTGTTTATAAAATCGTTAAGTAGAGATATAAACTTAAGGTGATGCTAATAGTAAGTTCAGTCGTTCACAACGAATCAAATTTTTATGGAACATCTCATGGAGGTTTATTAGTTAAATAGAGCTCATTTAATTCAATTGAATTGTCTCGATTTGTGAAACATATAAATAATTTCATCTACTTAAAGCTTTAATGATATAGTGAAACACTCCCGTAGAACTAAAGTTATCAGGGTAATTAATTTAAATCTTAAGATATAAAGATGTATTAAGTTTAAATCCTATAGGACTCCCATATTGTAAATAGACACAAATCTTGATCTCAATATAACTCAATCTGTATTATTAGATTCGGAAAAACTCAATTATAGATAGATGTCTTCCTCCTCATTTGTAATCACTTAATTGTAAACCTTCATATTAATTGAATAAGGCTTCCTTTGGATGCAATCGGGTCTCAGTGCTCGGCTTTTTTAGGCTAAAAAAAATTGCAACTGAAATGTTAGTAAACGCAAGGCTGTTTGGAAAACAATCTTCAGTATGTTGAGAATGCATTTCACCTCAGTGGAGGCTTAAATCTAGACTGGAGCCTTTTAGTCCAGTAAAAATTTAGCAACTTCAGTTGCTTTTTCTTTTCCTCTTTTACTCATATATTATTTCTTTTCTTTCTTATTCTAGAGTTGCTTCATTATTTTATCTTTCAACAATATTTTATTTTTCTAAAGGCTCAATAGTTTCAATAATCTTCTATAATTAAATATATGATTAATTTTGAAATATTAAATAAAATAAATTTTTAAATTTTTCTCGAGTTTTAATTCATTTTTAGTTATTTATTATTAAAATTATTATTAAAAACAAATATAATTGTAATAATTTTTAATCATTTATTAATTTTGTAATTGTTAAATAAATTTAAAAACTTCTATTATATATCATTTTTAATCTAATGTCTTTAAAAGTCATTTTTTATTTTTACCTCACCGCTGCAACTGCGTTTGAATCCAAACACACATTCCACCGCTGTTTTTAATCTCACTGCTACAGTATCCAATCTCATCGCTACAGTAATTAATCTCATTACTACCATTATTTTTAACCTCACAGGAGATAAACACACCGCCCATCCAAATTAAGCCTAAGATTAAGAGTATTTTCTCAAACACTTTATTTGCATTATTATTATTATTATTTTAGTTTTCTTATTCATTTTTTACTGTTTTTTTTAAAGTTTATTTCCACTTAGATGTACTTAACCACAGTACGAAATTACCAACTAAACGAAAACATAAACAAAAAGAGTTGCTAAAACACATAAGCTTTGGACAACCAAGAAAGTAACCTTTCTTACCATCTAATGCCTCAAATCCGCAATGGTGGTGAACTGGGCCTAGAACCTATGCTCATCTCGTTCACCATCAGTAGCATTGGTTCAGGAACTAAATAGAAATCTAAGGTTTGGAGAGAAAAAGGATGGAAGGAAGAAAAACAATCCGTACTTGGGATTCAAAAAAATAAATAAAGGGAACAAAGATCAATGAAATTTCAACCATTTAACTTTGATTTTATATTACAAATCATATTATTAATAAAAACATATTTTAAGTTATATAACATTTGGTGTTTGAGTTTGACTTTAAAATTTAATTTAGTACTTGAATTTAATTTTAATGTTTAATTTAATTTCTAACCAAACAATATAATGTAGGCTAATATGTATACTCTAATTTAAAAAAAATTAAACATTAAAATCAAATTCAATTACAGACAAAAAAAAAAATTCAGATGCGAAAATAAATTTAAAAAAAACTTAAATATCAAACCCAACATTAAAATCAAACTCTAATATCAAATAATATATTAACCCTTTTAAATATTTAAAAACTTGCTCAGCCCAAATCTAAAATATAGATGAAGCCGTAAAGCTCAAAAGTTAAGCCCAACATTTGATTGAAGAAATCGAAAAGCTCTCAAATTTCTCCCCATATTGGAAAAAAAAAAAAAATGTCTCCTCTTTTGTTTGTTTAATTAAGCAGCACAGATTATTTGTCTCACAATCTCTGTGTCTGGAGTAAAAACAGGCACCTTTTTAAATTGAAAACCCAGAAAGCTTCAACACGAGAGAATAGAAGAGGAAGAATCAGGTTTTGGGAGCTTAGGAAGAAATTTGAAAGAAATGGAGATAGAATTGGAGCCAAGGGTGAAGCCGTTGAGTTACAAAGTGAAAGCAACATCTCGAGAGTCACCCTCTCAGAAAGCCTCTCATGTGCTCGACACCGACCTCAGGACTCATTGGTCCACTGCTACCAATACTAAGGAATGGATCTTGCTTGAGCTTGATGTAAGTAACTGTTTATATCTTTGTGTTTTTATGTCGAAAATACCTCTGGGTTTTTGTTTTGTTATCAATTTATGTTCATCTTTTTGGGGTTCTTTGTCCTATTTTGTTAAGGTTTGATTTTCTGGGGTTCTGTCTGTTTATTGTTTTGTTTTGGCATTTGAATGAATTTTTACAGAATTTCTCCTTCTTTCGAACATGAATACAAAGCCTGTTAGTTTAATTAACATGTTTGTTTTGAACGTTGGTTTTTCAACAAGAGCAATGATTGAAGGATCAAGCAAGAAGTTAATACCAAATCCTGACTAAATTTATGTTTTTGCTCAAATTGTGAAATTAGGGCACCGTGAATATAAATGCTTTTATTCTTCTAGGAGCTAAAAAGTGATAACGTGATAAGCCCATTTGTGGTCTGGTTTTTCTTTCTTTCCTTCTAATTGGTGTTCTGAACACCATTAACATTATAAAAGTGAGATATTAAATACTACTGTGTATGAACTTGTTGCAACTAAGTTTCTTGTTTTCCCCTGGTTTATTCTAATTACGTTGCAGATGTCAAATCTCTTTACAGGACTTCTAATGAGCATATGCTGTTGGGATTTTTTAGCCTTGTCTGAAAATTTTTCTCCTTTGTTTCCTTTCTCACAGGAACCTTGCCTGTTGTCACATATACGGATTTATAACAAATCTGTGCTTGAATGGGAGATAGCTGTTGGCTTACGCTATAAGGTTCGGTCTTCAACTAATTGCCATTTAGGTTTGACTTCCTTTGGTCTAATTTGATTATATCTAAAGCATCACTTTATTTTGTTAACATAACTGTTGGCAACTTTTTTATACAGCATATCATCAAGGTTATTCTAGATGTATATAGATTTCGCCAACTGCTGTCTTTGCTTATCGCTGTGATGTTTTGGATATGCTAAGTTATAATTTCACCTAGAAAGTAAATGCTAGTAACTTTTTGCTTCTAAATGGAGTCTCAGGGGTTATTTACTCTTTGACTTATAATTAATCAAGGTCAGTAGTTGCAAAATAATTAACATCATTTTTCACTCTTATGACTGCTTTACTTATGAGACACTGTTTTCTGCATTACTAGGAGTTCTAGCCTTAGATTTCCTGCATTAATTGACATGGCTAATGAGAAGCGAATAGTGAAGTTAGAGAGGAAAAAGGGGAAAAACATAATAAAGCATCTTGCATGGATTTTCTTGTTTATGAATATGGTGAGGAAACAAATGATTGAAAGGATTCAGGCTAAGTGAATTTAATCCTTGGTTGTTGAAATCTACTAAAGCATCAAAAAAGCCTTTAAAGGATCATAGAAGTATTCATCTTTTAAGACCTTGTAACAGGTGATTTGACTTGGCAAGAGTGCAAGTGAATGGAGCAAGCTTAGAGTAAATAATCCGAATCCTAGCCAAGAGTCCTGAAAATAGCTTTACGTATAGGAGTCCATAGCTCAGAAAAAATGCTAGACTAGAATGCAGAATAGTTATTATTTGGCTATTTGTTGAATAAAACTAATCCTAATTTTAATGGTTCTTGATGCTAATCAATTAATAATCATCTTCTTTTACCCAAAATAATCTAATTATGCATAGCTATGACTTGCATTCTTGCACCTTTATTCGTTACTTTTATTTCCATGTACTACTTTTCTATGGACCAATAGCATTGCTACATGCGGGATTCCAAACTGCAATTTATTTCAAGATTTTTTATTGCGTGACTGGGTTTTCTTTACAGCCAGAGACATTTGTAAAAGTTCGACCCCGCTGTGAAGCACCTCGCCGTGATATGATGTATCCTATGAACTACACTCCATGCCGTTATGTACGAATATCTTGTTTACGAGGAAACCCAATCGCAATATTTTTTATTCAGGTGAGAGTTATATAGTTCTTTCAATGACAGATTGAGGGATCTTACTCTGTGGATTCATTCTGCATTACTATGTTGAACATGAATACTATTGTTGTCTTTTTCTTTCAAAGAGGAAAGGCAAAATCTAGTGGTCTGGTTCCTAACTGTTACATTGTGAGCAGTGGTCTGATAAATTATTAGTTACACACCAAAAACAATTTTCCATTCTGACCTTTTTGTTGGATCCTATGAACATTAGTTGTAGAAATTGGTGTAGAAGGATTTGTTTGACTGACCTTATGGACAATATTTAGTCTTCTTCATGTTGTCAAAAGTAGTTAGATGGTTAATTAATTATTAGATAGATAATTCTCATGCTTACAATAGATCTTTTTACCCCCTTTCTGTTATTAAGATTTGTTTTAATTACATTTTGTATTTATCATGCTGTGAAGCATTTATGAGGGTGTATCAATATCTTTTGTCAACAAGATGTTGTTTTTGTCAACTGTGAAAAACAGGATAATTTCTATTCTATTTTCCACAAGAGATTACATACATATTTATACACATAGTTAGCCTAACTAAGGTAACTTTACGCTAGGAAACAGAATAATTGTAGGGATACTGTACAGCCTTAAAGTTAGGGATAGAATATTTTTAGAATCATATTTGATTTACTCAAATATTCTGAAATCTGACACTCCTCCTCAAGCTGGGAAGTGGATATCATCCATTCTCAGCTTGCTTACTAATTTCTGAAACAACTTCCCAGACAATCCTTTGGTAAGTATATCTGCTAGTTGTTCATCAGTGGACACAAATGGAGTGCAAATTAAGCCACTGTCCAGTTTTTCCTTTATGAAATGTCTGTCCACCTCAACGTGCTTCGTTCGATCATGTTGAACTGGATTATGTGCGATATTGATAGCAGACTTATTATCGCAATACAACTTCATTGGACCTTCCCACTTGATCTTCAAGTCTTCCAATATAATCTTTAGCCATAACAACTCACAAACTCCAAGAGCCATTGCCCTAAATTCAGCTTCTGCACTAGATCTAGCCACAACGTTTTGTTTTTTACTCCTCCAAGTCACAAGGTTGCCTCCTAGGAAAGTGCAGTAACCAGAGGTTGATCTTCTATCAACCATAGATCCTGCATAATCTGCATCGGTATAGGCTTCAAGGGTTATATTTTCTCCTTTTTTAAATAAGATTCCTTTGCCTGGCGTGCCTTTTAAGTACTGTAGAATCTGATATACAGCACTAAGATGTGATTCCTTAGGATTGTGCATAAACTGACTTACAACACCTACTGCATAGGCAATATCTGGTCTGGTATGGGACAAGTAAATAAGCTTCCCCACAAGTTTTTGATATGACCTTCTATCAACTGCTGTATCTTCTAATACATCTCCGAGTCTGTGGTTCACCTCTATGGGTGTCTCTGCTGGTTTACAGCCCAACTTGCCTGTTTCTGTCAACAAATCAACTATGTATTTTTGCTGAGATATGAATATTCCTTCCCGAGAGTGTGCCACTTCAATACCAAGGAAATATTTTAACTTACCTAGCTCTTTGACTTCGAATTCTTTTACTAGGCATTTTTTTAACTTCTCCATTCCTTCTAGATCATCACCAGTCACAATAATATTATCAACATAGACTAATAAAGCAGTCACTCCCCCTGAAGATGAATGTTTTACGAACAGAGTATGATCTCCTTGACTCTGTTTATACCCCAACTTGAGCATCACTTTGGTAAATCTTCCAAACCAAGCCCTCGGGGACTGTTTTAGTCCATATAAAGCCTTTTTTAGTCTGCAAACTGCCTGTCCTGTATTTGGACCGAATCCTGGAGGAACATCCATATAGACTTCCTCCTCAAGGTCACTGTGTAAAAAGGCATTTTTGATGTCAAATTGCTGTAATTTCCAGCCTCGGTTGGCAGCTAGTGACAACAACACTCTTACAGTATTCATCTTTGCAACAGGGGCAAATGTCTCAAGATAGTCTATCCCATACATTTGAGTGTACCCTTTAGCAACCAACCTTGCTTTGTACCTCTCCAAAGAACCATCTGACTTATATTTCACTGTGTACACCCAGCGACATCCCACCGGTTTCTTTCCTTCCGGTAATTTCACTAAGTCCCATGTCTTATTTTTTTCAAGAGCTTCCATTTCAACCTTCATGGCATTTCTCCAATTCTCATCTTCTAATGCCTCGAATACAGTTTTAGGAATGGAAATAGAATTTAGGCTAGTAAGAAAGGCTTTGTGGTTATGGGACAAGTTTTTGTAAGACATGAATAGGTGCAAGGGATGTTTTGTACAAGCTCTAGTCCCCTTTCTAATAGCAATGGGAAAATCATCTAAATCTGTAGTATTAGAATTCAAAGTAGGTTCAGCAGTTACCTCAGGTCGTATAGGAGAAGAAGATGATTGAACTTGCACTGGTGCCTTCTTCCTTGAGTAAACCAGTAACGGACGAGTAGTGTCCTGAATTCCTCTTGGTGATTTGGGTGTACTAGGCTCAGTTTCAGGTTGTATAGGGGTCATTGTTTCAATTTGGGCAGGTTGGGTAGCAGGCAAGGTCTGAGTGAGAGTGTTTGATTGCTGGACAGGAGCCGGAATGGGAGTGTTTAGAGCTGGAATGAGAGTGTTTGGTTGCTGGACAGGAGCTGGAATGTCAAGAAGAAAGAATTCTTTGTCCTTATCTTCTGTGAATAAGATCTCCCCCTGAAGATAAGGACGAGTGAAGAAATTTTCTTGTTCAGCAAAAGTAACATCAGCTGTTACAAAATTTTTTTTTGTGGCTGGATGATAGCACTTGTACCCCTTTTGAGTGAAAGAATATCCAAGAAAGACACACTTGACAGTCCGTGGATCAAATTTCCCTCTATTTTGAGAATGAACATGGACAAAGGTGACACAGCCAAATGCTTTGGGAGTAAGATTACTGGAGGTATTGAAATCAGGAAAAAATTTGGCTAGAACTTGCATAGGACTTTGAGATTCAAGGACCTTTGTAGGCAATCTATTTAACAGATGAGTAGCAGTTAGAACAGCCTCCCCCCAGTATTGTTTAGGGACGTTTTTTTGGAACAATAGGGCTCTTGTAATGGCTAAAATGTGACCATTCTTTCTTTCGGCTACACCATTTTGTTGGGGTGTACTAACACAAGATGACTCATGTATAATGCCTCTTTCTTGAAAATATGTTGAGAGGAATTGATTGAAATAATCCTTGGCATTGTCTGACCTAAACCTTTTTATTTCGGCCCCAAATTGTGTTTTGATCATGTTGTAAAAAATTGGAAAGACAGACCTAACATCAGATTTTTGTTTTAAAAGAAAAATCCAAGACACACGAGTACAATCATCAATAAAGGATACAAACCACCGAGCTCCAGAAATATTTGAAATAGTGGATGGCCCCCAAACATCACTATGAACAAGAGTAAAAGGAGTGGATGTTCTTTTATTGCTTACTGGAAAAGAGGTACATTTATGTTTTGCAAGTTCACAGATATCACAATGAAATTTTTAAACAGTTAATCCTTTGAATAGCGAAGGAAACATAATTTTAAGGACTCTAAACGATGGGTGACCAAGGCGAAGGTGATAGAGCCAAATTTGGTCTTTATTGGTTTTAATAGACTCGGATATGAGAGATAAAGGTGAGGAATTCAGAACACTAACTTCTTCACTGGATTCTTCAAGATAGTATAGGCCATTTATTTCCTTGACCGGCCACCTTGATCACAGAACCATCAGCTACTGTTATTTTTCTACTACTAGAACAAGGTGTATATGAAACAAATTTTTGTGAGGAGTGGGTCATGTGGTCTGTAGCTCCGGAGTCAATGACCCAAGAACTTTTGGTATCTGTATTTGAGACTTTAGAACTTTGAGGAGAGGATATACCTGAAAAGGCCAAACTACAAGTACCTGTTGAAGAAGTTTTTTCCAATGATCCCAGCAAATATTTCAGATAATTTTTTCCATTTAGCCTGTAGGCTACTTGGATATTCTGAAACTCACTCATTGGATTTGAGTTGTTTACAGAAATTTCTGAGCCCTCCCCAGTGTTACTGGTCTTAACAGTTTCAGTCATGTTGTGTCTGAACAAGTTCTATAGACTTGAGGACTGGTTGGGAGTTAGAAAAAAAAACAGGCTAAAGAAACCGGCTAAAAAATCCCAGAAATCGGGCTAAATAACAGGCTCTGATACCATGTGAAAAACAGGATAATTTCTATTCTATTTTCCACAAGAGATTACATACATATTTATACACATAGTTAGCCTAACTAAGGTAACTTTACGCTAGGAAACAGAATAATTGTAGGGATACTGTACAGCCTTAAAGTTAGGGATAGAATATTTTTAGAATCATACTTGATTTACTCAAATATTCTGAAATCTGACAACTTCCATGAGGCACATTTGGCATTTTGATTTCCATGTCACCTGGGAGCTTCATTTTCCCTGAAGTACTGTGTACGGCACCTGTGGTTCGGCACCTGTGGTTCGGCACATGTTTAGACATAGTTAGGGGGCATGACCTTCCTATTATGAAAATTAGAAAAAATTGAGCATACCGCGGGTCATGGTAACATAGTGTTATTCTACTAACAGAACGTGTCATTCTCACAAATGTATTATATGACTTACAGAACCTGGATATATGGGTTTAGAGGACCCAGGTTTCAGTAATAAATGCTTAAAACCTAGCTTCCTGGCATTGTAGCTAGAGAGAGATCCTGAAAATGAAAGTAATAGCAAATTTGGCATTCTTATTTGAATCATAGGTTACAATATGATGGGCACTGCCATTTGATGGTTATAGAGATGCTAATTACCGCTATTTACCTTTCAGTCAAATTTACATTTTTTTAATTGATGATTTTGATAATTCTAAAAGTGCTTATTATTTTATTATTTCTTGCCTTGTAGTTGATTGGGATATCGGTGACTGGTCTTGAACCAGAGTTTCAGCCAGTTGTTAATCACCTATTGCCGTACATTATGTCAAACAAACAAGATGCTCATGATATGTATCTCCAGGTGAGCTTCTTAAAAATGTTGCCTAAAACGCTCCTCAGTTTTCTGCCTTGATCATCATGTTTCTTTCTTCACTGCACTGCTTCTGATGCTCATTAGTTTGTAGTTGCTTCAAGACATGACAGATCGATTACATGTGTTCCTTCCCCATCTTGAGGTACATTTTCTCCTTAAACGATCAGTATCTATCCTTTCCTTTGTTTCTTTTTGTGTTTGTTTTCTGGTATTCCTCTGCCATTGCTTTTGCATTTCTTACCAGATTTGTTGTTTTGCAGGCAGACATTGCCAGTTTTTCTGATGGTTCTGATTCCAATTTACGTTTTCTGGCGATGCTTGCTGGTCCATTTTATCCAATACTTAACATAGTGAATGAAAGGTAGATTTATCCTGCCTTTTTTTTCGTGGAAATTGGAAACCTCTTCATTAATTTATTTACCATGGTTTAGACTATTTGGTGATTTTTCAAGTATATGCCCCATGATGTAACTACAGAGATACTGCCAGATCTTCAGGCAATATTGCTGATTCTGAAGTTCCTAGAAATACTCAGTCGTTGTCATCATTGACTGTTTCCTCTAACTTTGAGGTATCTTATTTTCTTTGTTGTAATTTCTTCTTTCTTTTCATTGCAGTGGTTGACCTTTAATTCACTAAGCATAATTATGACTGATCATGCTTGTGGTAGTTGCTTTAATTCACATTTTTATTTATTTGATAGAATGATTTAGATATTCTTTATTCTTCTAATATAGTCTATATATTTCCTTAAGGGTTCTGGTTTCTATTTTTGTTAATGTAAAGAGAGCTTGTAGAGGACAATTCAGGGGATTATATATTGCTTTGTGAATTGAAATATAATGACTAGAAATAAGAAGTTACCTGCTAATCTGAGTTTAAAATTTTCTATAGTTCTTCTTGAGTGCTGCTATATGGTCTTGACTGCTGAAATGTTAGAACTTAATATATGCTATAGGGTTTTGTGGGCAAATGGTTGAAGGTGGCATATAATCAACTACTATTTTGAGATTGTTAATTGGTGTTATATTTCATATTTGCTCATTTTAAGATTGATATTTCCCATCTCCCTAAATTAAATTTTTTGGAGATACCTGTGCATGATTCTGTATTTCTATGTATTATTCTGAATTTACCAGCCTTACAACTTGTATATCTAGCATTATCCAAGTTAAAGTTGTCTTCAGAGATACCCGTGCATGATTCTTATTTTTCTATGTATCATTCTGATATTTCTATGCTGATTAGTTATGACTGATAGAAAACTAATGTCCCTTGACCTTTGCATGGGAAGCCAAGGAGATCTCGGAACACCTCATCTTTTGTCTTATCAACTTCCAGTTCTGTTGTGTTTCGTCCAGATGCAATTTTTTTGCTGCTGAGAAAAGCATATAAAGATTATAATCTAGGAACTGTTTGCAGAATGGTAATGCACCCATTTGCTTTCTACCTTGGTGATGAAGTTTCATCTTAAAGATGATGTGCTTACTTAAAGTTACATATGTCTTCAGGCTTGTAGAATGCTTCAGAAGCTTATAGAACCTGTTATGACAGCAGATGAATCAAACTCTTCGACTGAGGTTACATCAGTTTTGGATGAGTCATCAAAATCGGAGTTACTTAATCCTCTTCCCATGTCTGATTACTCAAAATTATTTGGGGAAGAATTCCAGTTGATAGATAATCAGTGGGACACTAGAATTCTTAATGTCTTGGATGTGGGAGCTGTGGAAGAAGGGATTTTACATGTTCTCTATGCTTGTGCGTCACAGGTCAATTACAGTTTCAGGATATGATGTCTTTAAAGGATTATTGTACTTACTATGATGCTTTTTGTCATCTTGATCTATTAATTATATTTTCACTCTATGTTTTACAGCCTCAGCTCTGCAGCAAATTAGCAGACAGCACTTCTGAACTTTGGTCTGCATTACCACTTGTACAAGCATTGCTTCCAGGTAGAGTGACTAAATCCATATCAGCTTTTAAAGAGGTCATAACTTTGGTTATATGATGAATTCTGTTGATGAGCCAATATTGCATCTTCATAAAAATTGTAATTTTTTCTGTTCACAGAAAATCTGTGTCGTCAAACATTTTTAAGATTGTAATCTGCATCTTGGACTAAATTTCATGAATTTGTTATATTGAATGTATTTGATTCTTTTTTCTGTTTTGCATTGATTCTTTGTTGTGTTGCAGCACTTCGTCCTGTTGTAAGCAGCCCTTCTGATCATGTTGATGATACTTTTTCTCTGTGGAAACAGCCCTTTGTTCATCAAGCTCTCTCACAGGTTGCCCTTGCTCTTCATTTAAATGTGTTTTCTGAAGAAAAAGAAAAATTAGCTTAATGATGCTGGTCTGATTGATTTCTATTTTCTGTGCTTTCTGGTTACAGATTGTTGTGACAGCATCTTCTTCATTGTACCATCCCCTTCTTCAAGCCTGTGCTGGCTACTTATCTTCATATTCACCATCTCATGTATGTAAATTTCAGTTCATTTAATTACCCAGTAGCAGTTATTCTCCCATTTTCTTCTATAGCCTGTCATTTTTCTTTACCTTGACAGAAATATTGAAATTATCATGATCTCTCTTCCTCTTGACACACAAAACCATGTACTTGCATAAGCTTGTGCAATATAGGAAATGCGCTGTATGCCCTACAAATATAGAATAACTATGTATGTAACCGTAAGAAAGAAATCCAGTTAAATTACCTTCCAACATGCCAAGTTCAATTTTTATAGTAAAGATGTAAAGCATTTGACTTGTCAACTAACTATGTACATGCTTCTGATCAAAATATGATATATTAATTGCAGCTTGTAGGACTTATTCCCCTTTAACTTTTTTTCTTTCTGTACTAGCGAAAAGCTCCCTACATCTCAAAGCTTAGATTTCATAAGATTTTTGTACTCAAAAGAAACAAATCTGTTTGATCTCAACTTCTTCTACAGGCTAAGGCTGCATGTGTTCTGATTGATCTATGTTGTGGTGTGCTAGCCCCTTGGATAACTCAGGTCATTGCAAAGGTTGGTCTGAAGCATGTCTTCGTAGTATAATCTATGGTTGGTGATGCACCACGATTGCCATGTTAGTTTATAATTTTTCTTTTAATTAAAATTTTAATTTTCTTTGTTTTTGAAACTTAATGGCTTCAGGTTGATTTAGCGGTGGAACTCATGGAGGACCTTTTGGGTATAATCCAGGTATTATAACAAAAATTTGAAAGAAAAAGTGATTAACTGAAAAATGGAATTCAAAGATAAGTAATAAGGCATGATTATTTTACTAAAGACATTTATGTAGGTGTTCGAATGAGAATAAAATTTAAGCCAATGAGATTTATATGTATGATATTTACAGTTTACAAATGTATGGAATTGCTTGTTATGCTGTTAATTGCTGGTCTCCTTGCACTTTCCATGCCTTGGTTGAGAATTAAATAAAAAATAAATCCATGAACTTCTGTGCTTTTTAGATTTTGAAGATATCCAATCCAGATTAGTTTTGAAACAACATTTGCAAGTAGAATGCATTTCATTCCCTTTTTTTAATGGCAAGGTTCCTGTTTCAAATTTTTTATCTCAAGTTCAGAATTCACTATAGCCCATCTGGCTTAAATGTTTAACATTTATGGCGTCATTACAATATCAGGGATGCGATAGGTGAAGTTTAACATATTAAGCTGTTTTAATGTGCATTTTGGTTGGGGGCATGTGGTACTTGCAACTTGTTAGATTTCTAATAACTTCTTATGTTATATGGTTAAGCAGTTTATATGTCCCTTTGGCCAAACTGCAAATCCTTCATACTGCAAAATAAGCAAACCTGTAGCTAAGGCATGCATCATTCCTGGTATTCCAAGAGAATCAACCCATGAATATAAGATCCCTGGAAATCGTACTAATTTGGAATGTGTGCGCTTGAGAGACAGTCCTTTTATCAAATAGTGGCATGCCCATCTGTTTTGATCAATTGGTCTACAATCGATGATTAATGTAGTTTTATCTGGAATTATTTTTTATTTGCTCCTTGTTTGTTGTCCTGTTCTTGTAACCGAAGTGGTGGTTCATTAGTTTTAGTTATTACTGGTCCTATTGATAAAGGAGAGTGTTAAGTAGTTTGGAATCAGCTTTATGTTTCCTTTTCTGCATGCACCATGCAGTGAAATATGTTGCTTGCGACATTCATTTTGTTTATTTCTCTTATGTAATGTAGTTGTATTATTTCTTTTAAAATCTTCTGCCAGGGAGCCCGCCACTCAACAGCTCATGCTCGTGCTCGTGCTCGTGCTCGTGCTGCACTTAAGTACATAGTGCTAGGTCTGTCTGGTCACATGGATGATATACTTGGGAAGTATAAGGTGCTAGATTATCCTTTTCTTTCTGTGTATTTGTATATGTGTTTATTTATTTGTGGAAACTGTCCAATTTCTGTGGGAAAGGAAGACTCATCACCATTGGCATAATACCTCTTTAAGAGAAAATAATTGATTTCTTCTGGTTTACCATCTAATACAATATTCTCTTGTGGAAATGCTAGTCTTTTCAGGAAGTGAAGCACAATATATTTGATTTTATCTATATAAATCATGTTAACTGTGTTGTTATTTCACCTTCCAGGAAGTGAAGCACGATATTCTCTTTCTTGTGGAAATGCTAGAGCCTTTTCTTGATCCTGCCATATATACATCAACAAGCAAAATAGCCTTTGGTGATGTATCATTTGCTTTTATGGAGAAGCAAGAGCAAGCTTGTCTGATTGCCCTCAACATCATCCATACGGCGACTCGAAAACCAGCTGTTCTTCCTTCTCTGGAATCTGAATGGAGGTCTCAATCAGTTGCCCCAAGGTATCTCGTACTGTGTCATTTTATTGGTATATAATGATTTGTTCTTGCAATATTTTGGGGGCGAAGGTTACCTGGACATTTGAACTTCTGTAATTGTTAGCATCGCATCAAGAAATAATTTGGATGATGACCTATAATATATACTAGGAGATTGATAATTTGCATCTTTTATAGTATTAGCAATTGCAAATGTGTGGAAATGTTCAAATCAGTTTCAGCATGGAAAACATAAATTTTCCTATGTTTCCTTGAAAATTGGAGAACTAGTCTTTCAACCAAGACTGCTAAATTCATGATGTATGTTACTTTGACCATTTACATAGTTATGGGTTCTTTCAACTGTCAATGCAGTGTCCTCCTCTCAATATTGGAACCTCGCATACAATTACCTCCTGAGATTGACATGTGCAAATCTTCCATTTCTAAAGATGTTGAGCATGAATCATCAAGTGTTTCTTCTGTCCACCATTCTGACTCTGATGGCAAGATAGATGTGCCTGATTCAGCCACTAAGATGGATGTTTTAGAAGATCTTAGTCTTCTTTTTGCCCCTTCAGAACTTCGGAGTATCAATCTGACTAATGTTTGCTGCAGTCCTAAAGAAAATGTCCTGGAATTTAACCAAGCAAAGTTAGAACAGAAAGACATTGAAAAAAACAATTCTACTCAATTTCAAAACAGTTTAGTTTTAGATTCTGGTTTCACTGCTGAATATTACAATTTGCAAGCAGACTATTTTCAACTTATGAACTTCCGGGACTGTGAGCTTAAGGCATCTGAATTTCAGCGGTTGGCTTCAGATTTACACTCACAGCCTGAGATTTCTATTGAAAGCCATGATGCTGCTATAGATGCTTTGCTTTTGGCTGCAGAATGCTATGTCAATCCATTCTTTGTGATATCTCTTAAAGCCAGTTCCAACATTATGAACCAGATGAGCCTTAGTGGGGTTAAAATTCCAAAGGTTTTTGAAATTTCAGAGCTTAGAAAGATTTCTACAAAGACTAAGAGTAATTTGCAAACAATAGCTCATCTTGAAAAGAATAGAGACAAGGTTGTCCTTAAAGTACTGCTTGAGGCTGCTGAATTAGACAGGAAATATCATCAAAAGTTGTCAGACGGAGATGATTGTCAAAGCTACTATGCAGAATCTGATGAACAAGTGATAGAGATGTCTCACTTTGATATACAGGCAGTGGATGCTGTCACCTTGGTTCGACAAAATCAAGCCTTATTGTGCAATTTCCTGATTAAGCGGTTGCAGGGAGAACAGCATTCTTTGCATGAAATTCTCATACATTGTCTTTTGTTTCTGTTGCACTCAGCCACTAAGCTATACTGCACCCCTACACATGTGATTGATATCATATTGAAATCGGCTGGCCACCTTAATGGGATGTTAACATCTTTGTATCGTCAGTTAAAAGAAGGCAAGTGCCAATTGAATCCTGAAAAGGTACATGGAATACAACGCCGCTGGATACTGCTGCAAAGATTGGTAATCGCTTCAAGTGGTGGTGGTGTTGCACCGGATTTTTCCGTCAATATCAATAATGGCTTCCGCTATGGGAACTTGATTCCTCCTTCAGCCTGGATGCAGAAAATATCCACATTTTCTCATTCTACTTCTCCTCTTGTTCGCTTCCTTGGCTGGATGGCAGTATCTCGAAATGCAAAACAATTCATAGAGGAGCGTCTTCTCCTAACTTCAGAAATGTCGGAGCTGACATATTTACTCTCAATATTCGCAGATGAGCTTGCAGTAGTAGATAAATGTGTTTATCGTAATCATGAAGATCGAAAGATTCAAAAATCTGGGGGTAAACAAGAGTCTCCGACTTCTAATGGCATTGAGCTTGCTGATGGGCAGCATGGAGAGCAATCTTTCCGTGTAATCTACCCTGATCTCTATAAATTCTTTCCGAATATGAAAAAGCAGTTTGAAGCATTTGGGGAAATCATTGTGGAAGCTGTTGGGTTGCAGCTGAAATTGCTACCTACTGCTGTTGTGCCTGATATTTTGTGCTGGTTTTCTGATTTGTGTTCATGGCCATTTGTTCGAAAGGATCAAGCTACTTTTCAGAGTTCTAATCATTTGAAGGGCTATGTTGCAAAGAATGCCAAAGCAATAATCCTCTACATTCTAGAAGCCATTGTTGTGGAGCACATGGAAGCATTGGTGCCTGAGATACCAAGAGTGGTGCAAGTTTTGGTATCCCTTTGTAGAGCCTCCTATTGTGACGTTTCTTTTCTTGATTCTGTATTACATCTGTTAAAGCCAATTATCACATATTCGTTGCATAAGGTGTCAGATGAGGAGCAATTATTGGTTGGTGATTCTTGTCACAATTTTGAGTCTTTATGCTTTGATGAGCTCTTCAGTAACATCAGACAAAAAAATGAGAACGAAGACAGTTCTATTGAGAAAGTATTCAGCAGAGCACTGGCAATTTTCATATTGGCTTCTGTCTTTTCAGATTTATCCTTCCAACGAAGAAGAGAAATATTGCAATCATTAACATTATGGGCTGATTTTACTGCTTTTGAGCCAACTACTACTTTTCACGACTACCTCTGTGCTTTTAATGGTGTCATGGGAAGTTGCAAAGTTTTCCTACTTCAAAATTTAAGGGCCTATAATTTTATTCCTCTTCAGTTGCCTGGCTCCTCTGACTCCAGGACATTTGATGAAAGTGGCTCAGAATCTTTCTCATGGTTTCTTAATGATATATTGCCTTGCTCCAGTCTAAATGAAACTTCTGAGAAGGTGGAAACTAACAACACTGATGCTGTTGTCTTGAACGAAAAAGATTACCATCTGTCTGAAGAGGAAATAAAGGAGTTCACAAAAGACTTGGAGGGTCTTATTCCTAAGCTTTATCCAACTATTGAGCAGTGTTGGTCTCTTCACCTTCAGCTTGCAAAGAAGTTGGCTATTACATTGGCACAGTGTTTTATATACTCCAGATGTTTGTCTTCAGTTGCTCCAGGAATTCATAATGCTGAAGGGGATATCAGTGAAAATTCTTTGGCTTCTAAATCAATTGACCAGTTGCCAGCTCAGTGGAAAACTGGTCTCGAAGGTCTTGCTGGAATGATTTTGTTGCTCCAAGAAAACACTTGCTGGCAAGTTGCATCTGTGATGCTTGATTGCCTTCTTGGCGTGCCCCTTAATTTTCCACTTAATGATGTTATTGATCCTATTTGTACTGCGTTAAAAAACTTTTGTTGCAAGGCACCAAAAATCTCTTGGCGTTTGCAAACTGATAAATGGTTGTCAATATTATCCTTTAGAGGCTTCCAGAATCTTCATGAAAGTGAAATTGCTCCTCTAGTTAATCTGCTTGTTACAATGCTAGGTCACCCTGAACCTGAGCAGCGCTTCATAGTGCTTCAGCACTTGGGTAAATTGGTAGGACAAGATGTAGATGGTGGGAAAAGTACGCAGTCTTCAAATTTTTGCAGTAAGATAGTTTCACCAGGTTTAAATCATTCCATTCCTGAAAAGATTCTATCACTTTTGGTCTCAAGTACATGGGGTCAGGTAGCTGTTCTGGCATCATCAGATGTATCATTACCCTTAAGGGCTTGTGCAATGGCACTTCTTGTAGATTTTATTCCATTTGTTGATAGGCCCCAGTTGCAATCCTTCCTTGCGGCAGCTGATACACTTTTGTATGGTTTGGGCCGACTAGTTTATCCTATTTGTGAGGGACCATTACTTAAACTTTCATTAGCACTTATTATTAGTGCTTGTCTATACTCTCTGGCTGAAGATATTTCTTTGATTCCTCAAAAAGTTTGGGAAAATATTGAGACTTTAGGGTTCTCCAAAGCAGGTATGTACTCGTATAATTTTGTTTGTATAAATCTAGCCTAAATAATAAGTGAATTTTAAGTGCATTTTAATCAGATTTTCTCCCCATTGCTCCTTTAGAATACAGACTTCCAGATCTCGAAAAGAAGGCATGCCAAGTCTTGTGTAGATTGAGAAATGAAGGAGATGATGCTAAAGAGGTATGTGCTAGTACAGTTGCAAAGAGATATAATATGGTGTTTGGCTGTAAGAACGGAAAATGGTTTTTTATATGCTAATACTTGTCCCAATACATCCGTGCAATTTTTTATGCAAGTAAAATAAAATAAGGATTTCTTGATCCACAGAATATGCGGGTATTTACTTGTAACCATTATCATTATAAACTGACCTGCACTATCTGTGAAGGTCCTGAAAGAAGTGCTCTCCTCAAGTTGCACAAAACAATTTGACCCTGAATTTGGGAGCACCCGAGAGTCAATACTTCAGGTAAGAGATTATGTTTCCGGTATTTAGTTTTTGATGAAGATTTTCCTTTTATGCTGAAGCTTACCTTATAGTTTTCTCCTCTTTGGCCTCTCCAATTTTCTGTTTCCTCTGATATAAATCGATGCTGCCTCATCTGTCTTTTTGCCTCTTCATAACGTTATCCTATAATTGTTATCATTTATTTATGGCAGGTCCTTGCTAATCTAACTTCTGTTCAGTCATACTTCGATATATTTGCAAAGAAAATGGACGAAGAGGCTATGGTATGCTGGGTAACCATTTGGCTGTTTCCCAGTTCCCACCATTCTCATTTCCAGATACTGTTTTTGATTTTCATATGCTACAGGAACTAGAAGAGGCTGAAATGGAATTGGATCTTATACGAAAAGAACCTGCACTGCAAGAATCATTGAAAGATTCTGAAGGGCGCCAGCTTCCACATCTTGCCAGTAATCTTTCTGTTCTTAATATGGTTTTTGTAATTCCTTTTTTCCCCTTCACAAGTAAAATGATCTTAATATAACCCCCTGATGCTTCTATTTGTCATGCAACTTTGTTTTTTCCCAGCTCCTGTGAGGGATGAAAACCGTCTTCAGCAGATCAAGGAGTGCATTCATTCTTTGTAAGTACAGCTTCAACTTTGAAGCTCTATGTTTACAAAAAAAAACAACAATAAAAGTTGGTAAATGTTGGCTTCATTTTCACCTACTAATCAAGATCTGACTTGTTTAGTTTCTCGATTCTACAATTCAGATTTCATTTCACATGCAATGCTGACAGCCTCAGTGACTTTGCTTGCTTGCTTATTTTGTATTTTGTGGTCATAATTTTGATCTGATTCTGTCAGAGAGAAAAACAAAATTCAAGAAGATATAGTAGCTCGCAGGCAACAGAAACTTCTTATGAGACATGCTCGTCGAAAGTACCTGGAAGAGGCAGCTTTGCGAGAATCTGAGCTTTTGCAAGAGCTTGATAGGTGTTGCCCGTGTTTCTCTTTCGCGGAGTTGAAATAATATTATTAAAGAGTTAATATGTCTACAACAGTTACTAACAGCTTTGCCATTTGTGTGCCAGGGAAAGGACAGCTGAAGCTGAAAAAGAGATTGAGAGACAGCGCTTGCTGGAACTTGAACGTGCTAAAACAAGGGAACTACGACACAATCTGGATATGGAAAAGGAGAGGCAAACACAGGCATGTCGCATTTTAGTATAATTAGACTTTAAATGAACTTTATTGAGAGTTTTTAGACTTTAAATGAACTTTATTGAGAGTTTTTCTGTGCCTTACAACTAGTCAGTGATCCTCTGCTGAAATGCCTTTATTGTCTCTTAAGTACATCTTTCTATTTGTCTTCCCGTAAAACGTCAAAGAACCACTGTCAGAACCATGGATACCTTTGCATACCATGTGTTCCAACTATGTGTCCTTTCGTTCCTCCTATTCTGTTCTAATTAAGTACAATTTGGATTATCATGAATGTTAAGTTGTTGGCAACTTAGACTGCAAGTACAGGACAATCATTTTTGTCTTTTTTTCTTGTCAAATGCAGAGAGAACTTCAGCGAGAATTGGAGCAGGCCGAATCTGGATTACGGTCTTCAAGGCGTGACTTCCCTTCATCTCATAGTAGGTATGGCTATGTTCATCTTTTTCAAACTGACCACTAATTCTGGGTTTTCTCCCCAGTGCTTAAGTCTTCATTCATAGAGCATTACCTACTTTGTGACTAAAAGTAACATTATTCATCTATAGCAATAAGTTGCAAGGTAACCTGTTGTCCATTATTTACTTTCGAGAATACTTGCATTATTTGCTTTTTTTAAGCTACTGTTGTTTGGTTTGATGAATTTGGCTGAATTTGTCTCTGTGAACATCATAATTGTTTGCTTTGCTTATTAAAGTATGCAACCTGCTCATTTTTGTTTCCTTTAAAATATATGAGATTGCAGATGAGAAATACTTTACTCGGATTCTTCATTTTTCTTGAAGTATCCATACCTAATGCATATTTGGATGTGGCACTTCAAAGATCCTCTGTATACATGGAGAAACTTAAAAAAATGAGCATACTTGTGTCATACAATATCCATATGCAGCACTCATACCCCAAGTCTGAATGACGTAGGACAAGACACGTTAAGCATTTTGATATCTGATTTTTTTTTGAACTAGCAGCTAATATATCTATGCTAATTTAAGAATAAGGGGTGTATGTTATATACTTTTTATGTGCCTGTTTAATTGGATATCTGTGATAAAGGGCTTCTTGGTACTTGGTTTGCTAAATCCTGTTCATTACGATGCTTATTAAGTAAGCGCTACCTTCTATTTTCTCCTTTTAACAATAATAACCTGTGCTTTTAATACAAAATTATTGACACTGCGTGGAACTTGTCAACCCCTGACAATGCTAATGTCTTGTACATTATGTAACACTTTCATCTACAGTAGGCCACGGGAAAGGTACCGAGAAAGGGAAAATGGGAGATCAAGTAATGAAGGAGGCACACGAACTAGTAGCAGTTTGCAATCTGAAACTGCATCAATGGCTGCAATGCCAACTGTTCCGTCTGGATCACGGTCATTTTCTGGGCAGCCCCCCATCATTTTACAGTCTCGTGACCGCACAGATGAATGTAGCAGCAGTTATGAAGAAAATCTCGATGGAAGCAAGGACTCTGGAGATACTGGTAGTGTTGGTGATCCAGAGTTAGTATCTTCATTTGATGGAGGGCAATCTGGTGGTTTCGGGCCATCCCAACGACACGGATCTAGAGGGAGCAAGTCTAGGCAGGTATTAGAGAGGCGAGACAGGGATGGTCGACGCGAAAGCAAGTGGGAGAGGAAACATTCTTGACCAAATTCCCTGGGAAATGGCGAGGTTTATATGAGCCAAAGTGACCATTACATGGAAGGGTTATTTGTTCTGCAATTATAGCATCTCCCTGTAAAATTTAAAAAGGAATTGCAGGAAATTTACAGGCCAGCCATCGTTGAATCCAGAGGTGATTCCGGTTCATGTTGTACTTGCTTCTCAGTGTTGATTATATATTGCTTCTGCCTCATTGACCATATATAATTTGTCGACAAGGAAATGTGGTTCAACATTTAATTTCATAGATAGGGGCATATTCATATTATTGTGAAATTTATGCTACTATTGTTTATGTGAATTTTGTTGACATTTTCAATCTATTATGTTGTTTCCCTGTGCTCAAACTATCCTCAGATAAATCAATTGAAGATTTTAAATTCTTTTTGAAGTCTTAAATCTCAATTTTGATTGAAAAATGCCTTGTAAGATGATCAACCTTCTATTTTAAAGGGATAAATATCACATATATTAGGATGATTGGCATTATTTAGGAAATATAATAAGACAATCCCACAAAGTTAGGAATCCTAATAAACTAGAAAAGCAACTAATTAGGAATCAATTAATGATTGATCTCATATTTTTTATAAAGCTAAATAATAAATCCTAATTTATCATATTACAACCTTTGAGTAATTTCCTAATATATACAAACTAATTCAACTCTATTTTACACTCCCCTCAAGTTGGGTGTATGTTATACAATCCCAGCTTGGAGTTAAGTTCAATGAAGTTGATTCTTGGAAGAACTTTGGTGAGAATATTAGCAAGTTGCAGTTGAGTAAGGATGTAGCTCAGTTGGATTATTCTATTGTTGATCTTTGAAATGAAATGCTTGTCAATTTCCACATGCTTGGTCTTGTCGTGGTGTACTGAATTTTTAGCAATACTTATAGCGAATTGATTGTCATTGTTTTTTTATCTGGTTCTTAAATCAACTTTCAATTCCCTTAATAATTTTTGAATCCATATTCCTTCACAAATGCCCAAAGCAAGAGCATGATATTTTGACTCTACACTACTTGACGCCATTGGCTACTTTTTGCTTCTCCATGTAACAAGATTGCCCCAAACAAAGGAGTATTAACCACTTGTGGATCTTCTTTCAATCAATTCTCTGGCCCTACTTGCGTTGATGTAAACCTCTATCTCAAGAATTTCACTCCTTTTGAAGAATAAATCGTGGCCTGCTGTCATCTTCAAGTATCTGAGAATCTGATTCACAACCTTTAAATGTTCCTCACGCGGATTAGTCGTGTGCTAGCTAACAACACTTACTGAGAATGCAATGTCTAGCCTTGTGTGTGAGAGATAGATTAACTTGCCCACTAGTCTTTGATACTACACTTTATCCACTGGTACACTCTCATTTTTTCTTAACTTTAGGTTGGGGTCCACATGCGTCTTTGTAGGTTTACACCCAAGCATGCTAGTCTCAATTAACTAATCTAAGATGTACTTTCTTTGGGATATAACAATCCTTACCTTAGATCGAGCAACCTCCATGCCTAGGAAATATCTGAGAGCACCAAGATCTTTAATTTCAAACTCAATAGCAAGTAATCTTTTGAGTTTGATAATTTCCTTTTAAGTCATCTCCAGTTAGAATGATGTCGTCAACGTAGATAATGAGTGTAAGACCTGAATTTTGCCAGGGCCATAGGGAAACCAAAATCAAGAATAAAAATAATAATTAAACAGTCCATTAAATAAGTCCAATTACACCAACCCCCCTAAAAAAAAGTCCAAAAGCCCAAAACTTTACAATGGTCCAATACTCGATTACACAAGCCTAATGGCCCAAATCTTTTTCAGAAACAGCAAACCCTAGGTCCTTCCTTTGGCCAGCGCCGCCTCCACCTCCACGCACACCCCATGCACGATCCCTGGCTCGCGCGTTGCACGCCCCACGTCCGCTCCTCCTCCACGTCTTCACGACCTACGACTTGAGCAAGAAAATAGCCAGAAACCGCTTGTATTTAGCTATAAAGGCTTCAAATTTTGATTGTAAAGGGGGTTCTTTTTCTCTTTTTTTGGTTACGGATTGAATACAAAGTACACACAAAAAATTGGAGCAATCAAAAGCATCCAATCCAAAGTTTAAAAGGTTGTTGTTACTCTTTTTCTGGGATTTTCCCTTCGTGTTTGTGTATCCCAAGTGTTTTCGTTTATTTTTACTATTTACAAACCTATTTTAAACGAAAAATAGAGAAGAAGTACTTACCTTGATTGACCTACGAGCTCATTGCCGGAGCTTTGTCTTCTTTACCGAAATCAGAAGCCAAAAGGCTGTCGAAGACGGATATAGCATTTCTGGCCGTCGCCTTTGGCGAGCGCATGGTCGATCGGGGGCTGCTCTTTTGTGCCCTGGCAAAGGAAGAAGGGAGAAAACTTTGCTCCTTTTGATTTTGGGATCGAAAATTTTGGGGAAGGAATTAGGGTTTTGTGCGGTAAAAAATGGTAGATGGCCATTCTTTTTTTTTTTTTTAATAACAGTGAAACGGCGTCGTATGGTGGGGGGAGGACCCGCACGTTGACCCGACAAGCAGGGAGGGTCCGCGCCTTTTTATTTTGAATGGGAAATTTGTGCATTTGGTCCCTCCCTGTTTTGTCGCCATCTGATTAAGCCCTGTTTATATTTCTTTTAACTTTTTAAAATTTTCCTGAAATTTATGCACTATTTTGATTTAACCCATGCTTACACACAGCGTTTTGGGGTTTGGGATATTTTCAGTTCTAATCCTCGAACATTTGTGCGCATTTTATTTCGACCCACAATTTTGTTTAAATGATTTGTTTTGTTTATAAATTATCCCTTTGATTTTGTTTTTCTTCCAATTAAGTTTTTAGTTATTCATTTTAAAAAAAAATAAACATATTATTTTGAATTATTTCGTTGATTTCACACTATTTTTTATTTTATTTTTCATGTGCATATTTGTTTATTTCAAATACTTTCATATATTATTAATATTTTTATATACATATTATTTGTATTAAGTTTTTTTCATTTCATGTATATTATTTATTTAGATTGACATATACTATTTTGTATATCACTTACCCTTTTTATATACATTATTTTTTTGAAATTTCATTCGTACATTATTATTTCATAAATTATTTAGTTTTATTTTATTTTCTTGGTCTATTTCAAACTTTCATGTAAATTACTTATTTTAAGATTTATGTATATAATTGATTATTTGCATATTGATGATTCTAAATTGCATTTCCTTTATATCATTCATTTGTTTATTTGTTTTAAAAACTTGTTACATGTTATTTGTGTTAATTTGCTTGGTATTTCTTTAAATTTGTTTTTAATTCATTAGCCTTCAAATGTTAATATTAGAATTCGTATAATGTATGATATGTCGCCCTTGTATGTACCCAAACTCGTTCCTTTCAAATTTCATATTATGACCATTCATTTTTATAATATTCTATCCATGTTCCATGTTTGTAACTTTATTTTTTTTCATTATTGCATCGTGACTCAAATTTCAATATTTTAATTGGTATTAGTCGGCTCATTCTTATCCCTAACCAAATAAAATGCATTTGGAGCCGGTTTTATAATTGCTTATTTGAAAGCTTTTCGAAATAAGGCAATATTTTGTGTTTGGAAATTCAGAAAATTGTGCCCTAACGTGCTGGGTTTCGATTTTCCGTTTGACCAAATAACCAAATATCCTTTTAATGGCAGGTTTTGGGAAACCATGAGATGATTTTGATTTCGAGGATTTAGGTTGTCGTATCCTAACGTGCTAGATGTGATATTCTATTCTTTCAGAACAAAGGAATCTTAATGTTCAATTTGAGTTATTCAAATGTTTTAAAAGAAATTGTATTTCAAAATATCTTTTAAATTTTAGACATAAGGACATTGTTTAATCAATTTGGTACCAATTCTGGGCGTAACGAGGGATCTAATCCTTCCTCGTGCGTAACCGACTCCCGAACCCGTTTTCTCAAATTTTGTAGGCCAAAATTGATATTTTAATAAAATAAAATGTTTTATTAGGTGATCCGATTACACCTAAACAAAAAAAGATTGGTGGCAGCTCCATACCTCATTTTAAAGTCGATCCCTATTTTTTTAAATTTAAAAATGGTTTCGACAGCTTGGCGACTCCACTGGGGACCAATAAGAGAGTCAAGCCATAAATTGATTATTTTACGTCTTTTTTTTCTAAGATTGAAAATTTGTCTTGGAAATCATGATTTTTTTGTTGCATTTGTTTGTGATCTTTATGTTTGCTAGAATACTCTTGCATTGCATTGCATGACCGTTGTGGTCACACCTTTTAAGTGGGAGTGAGAAACTATGCCTTCGTGAGGTTTTCATGTAACAGCCCGATTTAGGGCCAAAATGGAATAGTGGTTTCGAAACCACAAATTCGAGGTTAAAAAAATAAAATAATAATAATATTTTAATTAAGTTTTAGTGTTTATATTATGATTGCATAATTGTGTGAAAATTTCATTGCGAAATTTTATCGATTGGGTGTTTAATTTGATGTTTAGGACTAAATTGAAATAGGTGAAAAATGTGTGTGTTCTAGTTCATAAGTACTTGATTGAAATGAGGGTTTTAAGTAGAGGTCCTTAAATGGCAATTAGACCATTATACCTTATATGGACAAAATTTGGACATGGATGGAATTTTTAGAAAGTTTAGTAGTAAGGGCATTTTGGTCATTTGTGTATTAAATGAAATAAAATGGGAAAAATAACACAAAAATGTGTTCATGTTCATTAAGCTTGGCCGAAACTTGCATGTTCTCCATAGCTAGGGTTTTTCCTAAGCTTTCAAGCTCAATAATCAAGAAAGGCGTGGAATCGACCTCGAACGGGGGAAGGAAAATATTTTGGACTAAATTGCAAAATTTCCATATTTTGCACCGAGGTAAGTTTGTATGTAAATAATACCTTAACTTCATTTACATTTTTATATTTCAGCCTATTATATATATATTTTAGCTGATTTTGAAGCATAAATCGACTATTGGAAGAATTGAAATAAGTAATAGAGAGAGAAATCCCGGTTGAACATTCGAAAAGATTTAATAAAATAGATGGAACGTAGCTAGGTCACATGTATGGTGCTGAGTGCACATCATGTGTACAAGAGAGCTACGAGATACTATGTAGTAGCTAGGTCACATGTGTGATACGGGATGTATCCCATGTAGACAAGAGAGCTACGGGAGAGGTAAATGTAGCTAGGTCACATGGGTGATTCCAAGTGAAGGACACCATGTAGACAAGAGAGCTACGAGATAAATTGGCTAGGTCACACGGGTGGTACTAAGTGTTCACCATGTGTACAAGAGAGCCGAATTATATGAATGATGATGGGTGGGGCCTGTGTCTGAAACCACCAAATATCGAGAATTGATCCGAAGTGTTCAACGGGATGATTTTATAGTGACATTTTAATCATGGACCTATACTTGTGATGTATGAAATGTGGTGAAAATGAATTGTGACATGTACGTTAAAATGAGGTTAATACAAAGAAAGTGTAAAAGAGTGAATTTGCAATAATACTGTTTGTCGCTAGTCGCAGTGACGTGAAATTGAAAAATTACCAAAAATAGTAGGAATTTAATTAGAGGCTCAATGAGATATTAAATTAAAGCTTAGTGAGTCTATTCTCATGTAAGAGAAACAAAACAAGTAAAGAAACTCTATATTTTAAGATATTTATATTTATGTGTGACTTGTTCAGAATGATTATGTGATCCCCTGTTTTGATTTTAAAAAATCATTAAAAATTGTAAAAAAATAATTAAGAAATATAATTTACATTAATAGATTCCTTGTTGAGTCTAGTTTTAAATGAAATAAATTTCGTGGCTATTTGACTTTTGTACTGGGAGAAAATCAATTCGTAGTGAAAAGAGGTCAGATCAGTTGAGCTGTGTAATAGGGGAAACTTTAACTAATAAAATGTACTAATTTGCTGGACCAAAAATTCCAGAAAAAAATTAGTAAGGATTAATATGAGTCTAGTTTCAGGAAAAATTTACAGATTTTAATTTTGAGTTTTGTAACTCGAGTTATGATTTATTTAGTGAACGTGACGCAGGAGAGACAACTTAATCAAAGTGGTGTGAATAGAAAAATTTAAGTAGATATATTTGAGTTATTGTATATATATTAGATTCTTTAATTATTATTTATATACTTACTTACTAAGCTATAAGCTTACTTTCTTTTCTCTCTTTTGTCTTATAGTGTCGTCCAGCTTGCTCAGGAGTTGAAGATCGTGAAGATCTGCCCCCACTATCAATACTTTAGGGTATTTGAACTAAACATTTTGAATTATGGCATGTATAATAGGCTTAGTTATTTTGTTACGTGTCATAATTGCCTAGGTTTAAAATATTGGTTACAGTATTTGATCAATCATTTTGTACAAAGCCATTGAAGTTGGCTAATATTGTTCAAGACATATGTTATAACGATGCATTATCTAATTGGATGACATATTTCTATCTCAGTTTCGTTCAATGGTATGTGTTATGTTCCGGTAATACCTCGTACCCTATTTCGGTGTTGAAAACGGGTAAGGGGCGTTACATTTCACCTCCGCATGGGCTAGTGGACTGCTTCCGGGATACATCCGTACCTATGTCTTCGTGAGGTTTTCACCTCCACATGGCCATAGGGAAATGTATTCCCCTGAACTGAACTCGATCCACATGAGCCTATAATGGGTGAGGGTTGAGGAATATGCTGGTTCAGGTACATTTTCTTCGAACTGAGCCACATATAGTGAACTCTAAGAGCCCGCCGTAGATAGAGCTATGTTGAACCCTAAAGTTTACCCAGATAGGTGTTTGATTATTTTCTATTTGCTTTGATTTTTATTATTCAGTACTAACTTGTTGTATTGTGGTTATGATTGCATGTCATTTCATATTAAAGAGGTGTCGATTCCTGTTCAGTTGCTAAATTAGAAAGCTTGTCATGGAGAGAGAATTCCTTGATAAAGTGGAGGATAATACGGCTGTCCGTATGTGGTCAGAGAAGATGCAACTTGAGAAAGGGGATAGCCTAGCTGAGGGGTTTACGTCAGAGTTATGGGACTTCACTCGTATCAGTGTGACACAAAATGAGTACCGGGAGTTGAATGATATATGTGCCCATTGGGATGATGAGATTAAGCAACTGTTCTATCAAAATTTCGGCGACCTACCCTACCTGCTTGACATCAAGGTAGACAAGCACTTGTTGCGGGGTATGGCTCAGTTTTGGAACCCTGTATATAGTTGTTTCACTTTCGGGAAGGTGGACTTGGTGCCTACTGTGGAGGAGTATACAGCTTTGCTTCGTTGTCCAAAGGTTCAAGTCGACAAAACTTATTCTAGGGCTACTAATGGCCCAACCTTTGTAAAGAAATTAATGAGTATCACTGGGATGAGTGAACAGTGGGTTACAGCTCGAATTCAGCAAAATGGTGATGGTAAATGCATTCCTTGAGTGAGTTTAAGGGACCTGATCGTAGCACATCTAGATATAAAGAAGAAAGTTGACGTCTTCGCCTTGAGTATCTATGGTTTGATAGTTTTCCTCAAAGCTCTAAGGCATATAGATGAAGCAGTTACCGACTTATTTGATCGACTTGACAAACGGGTCACACCAGTGCCAACAATTCTAGTCGAGACGTTCAGATCTTTGAGTGCATGTCGGAGGGTAGGTGAAGGTAGATTCATTTGATGCACACAGTTATTGTTAGCTTGGTTCCACAGCCATTTCTAGAAGGTGGATAAAGTTTCCTATCGGGTTTTTTGTCGAGAATTATTCCCTGTTAAAGGAGATAACAGCCACGCTCAAGAGAGATGACATATCAGAAGAGAATTGCATCGCGCTCCTTCGAAATCTCCAGGAAGAAGACGTCGAGTGGAGAGTTCCTTGGTTGGTTCCCGACGAGATCCTCTATCGGTGTGGGAGTTTTAATTGGGTACCTCTACCTGGAATTTGGGGAGCCGTTGGATATGACCCTTTTCTTATTTTAAGATAGTACAGATTAAGGCAGTTTATTCCGATGACACAGGGGCTAGCTCAGTGTTAGTTCTCGTATGGGGATGACAATTATAAGAAGAAGGTTCGAGAGATTTTTGATGCGTGGAAGCAAACACATCGAATGAAGAGATTGGCTGTAGGTTCAATGACGACTCCTGAATACAAGGGGTGGTTGAGTAAAAGGATCAATGATAATATCCCTGGGCCGAGTTTAGAGGGCATTCGATCGATGGAAGAATACCTGCAAGTAATCCCTTCCGAGCTAGAAATCATAAAACAGGACTTCGAAAAGAGAAATTCAGAATTAGAGAAAAAGATAGAACAATTGGAAGAGGAAAAGATGCATTTGAGGTTAGATGCTGACGTTCAGAAACTCGAGGCTGAGAAGTTGAGGAAAAGGAAAAGAAAGGTTGAAGAAGACTTGGACAGTTTAAACACTGATTACAAAAAGCTGCGTATGTCGATAAGAACAGCCGGATTGGGAAAGACGTCAGATCAGTGGCGATAGAAAATTCAAGAGGAAAAGGCTAGAGCTGATCAGTGGGAGAAGAGGTTTCATGATGCTCAAACATGTGAAAATGCCTTAAAAAGGATCTTGGTTGAGGGCCAAAATGAGAGGGAGATGCTAGTAGGAGTTAGAAAAGGCACTGCATCAGCATCGTGGTCGTAACTCCGATATTGAATTAAGAGCCAGCTTGAATAGGATCGAGGATTTGAAAGGAAAGGTAAAAGAACTCAAGATTGCGCTATAAAAGTGTGAACTTCGAATTGAATTCCTTGAGTCGAATAATGAACAGGGGAAGGAACAACTCCGTCAGTCAGAAGACCAGGTCAGGGATATGGATTACGTCATGGGCGAATCTGTAGCTCAGGTATGAGAAGTGGCCGATCAGGCTGATATGCTAAGTGTGAAATATAAGTTAGAGTCAGACCGGGGTCGTGAGCTGGCTTGCCTTTTTAGGAAAGTTAAAACTTTGAGCATTAAGACAAAGCCGTATGTATGATCTGTTTTATGTAAAGGATTTTATTTTCTAATAAAGTTTCTAAATAGAATTGGATCAGAATCGACGCCTTTTTAATTTTGCATTCATCTCATGCATTTGTATTTTTCATTGCATCATGTGCATTAAATTTTACAAAAAAATCCTAATTAATTGGAAATCGTATTATAGTTACTCTGGAGCATCACTATTACACACGAAGAAAAACCAAAGCTATGGATCAAAGGTTGGAAAAACTGGAACAGATGCAGAAAGAAATGCAGGATCAACTACAAGTACAGATGCAAGAGCAGTTGGCTAAAATCCAACAGGATATGGGGGATTAGATGTTGGAATCTCAAAGGAATATGATGAACCAATTGTCTCAGCTACTAGTTGGAAGGCCAGAAAAAGGGAAGAGTCCCATGATCAATGCTAAAGACGACAGTGAGATCCTTGCTTACCCTCTAGGTTTCACCCTAACAAATACCCCATTACCACCACAAGGGGTGTCTGTCAATATCAAACCCCAATATCAGACTGGTACTTCAGCACCGATAAATTTCCCAATAGGCTTGTGTTCTAACCCCGAAGACAATCGGACAAATCCTATAGTCCCTGACCTTGATGATGTAGCGGAAGCAGGAAGGGCAAGAGTGGAACTCCCAAAGCAATTGGAAGACCGATACAAATGGCTGGAGGAGAAATTCAAGGTGTTGGAAAGCGCTGATTATCATTGCAGAATGGATGCTAAGGAGTTGAGCCTGGTCCTAGATTTGGTACTCCCTCCAAAGTTTAAAATGCCAGAGTTTGAAAAATACAACGGAACCAGCTGCCCTGAGGCTTACATCACGATGTTTTGTCAGAGGATGACTGATCATGTCAATAATGATCAGTTATTGATTCACTATTTCCAGGACAATTTGACTGGGGCTGCGGCCAAATGGTACAATTAGCTGAATCGTACCCAAGTTAAATCATGGAAGGACTTAGCACATGCCTTCATGAAGCAATATGGCCATGTGATGGACATAGCACCTGACATGATCACATTACAGAACATGGAGAAGAAGACGAGTGAAAGTTTTAGGCAATATGCTCAGAGGTGGGGAGAAATCGCTACACAAGTTCAACCGCCACTGTTGGAAAAAGAAAAAACCTTACTTTTCATTAATACCTTGAAGGAACCTTTTATTAATCACATGCTAGGAAGCGCAACTAAGAGTTTTTCGGATATAGTAATGTCTGGTGAAATGATAGAGAATGCGATAAGGTGCGGGAAGATAGAGGCCAGGGAAAACACGAGGAGGTCGGCCCCCAAAAAGAGAGAAAATGAAGTCAGCAATGTGAGCATGGGTTATGCAAAACCAATCACAGTAAATCAACCGAAAGCGGTAGCCACGGGCCAGCAAGCTTCGCCAAGGCAAGAGCCCAATACAAAGCAGAACATGGGGAAGCTTCAGTTTACTCCCATTCCAATAACGTATCGGGAGTTGTACAAAAGTTTATTTGATGCACACGTTGTATCCCCTTTCTACTTAAAACCGTTGCAACCCCATACCCCATGTGGTACGATGCAAATGCTCAATGTGAATATCATGCGGGGGTCGTGGGACACTCAATAGAGAACTGCACCTCTTTCAAAAGATTAATTGAAAGGCTCATCAAAATGGGTGTTGTGCAATTTGATGATGCACCGGGTGTAGGAAATCCGTTACCTAATCATACTGATAATGCGGTAAACTCGATAGTCGAGAATATGAAGAGGAGAATTAAGTTGAATGTTGCAGAAGTAAGAACCCTATTGAAGGAGGTTTGGAGGAAATTGGTGGAAAGAGGTTTAATCATGCAAGACTTGGGGAGCAAATCCCGAGAAGCAAGGAACTATTATGAGTTCCACGAGGAGGAGGACCATGAGATTGAAAGATGTAATGAATTTAGAGCGCTAGTACAGGGTCTAATGGAGAACAAAGAACTGGAGTTCTTTGAATTTACTGAGGAGGAAGATAAATGCAACTTTAGTCATCAAAGGGGGCAGGGTCCCAACGCCAAAAATATCCGAAGCTACGAGGATGAGCTTGCAACTAACAGTTGGAAAATGGGGCATTACCTAGAAGGGGACTTGGGAAATATCTACATAGACGGGTTGAGATGCCAGTCTTGGCTGATAAAGAGGATCGCTTTGGCCTAGGATATAGGCCAAACGCAAAGCAAAAGAGAAAGGACATGGAAATGAGTCAGGAGAGACGAAGAGCATGATTGAGTGGGGGCAGAGGTCAAGTGGGAATCAATGAATTTTCCTCACATATCCAACACATTCGTGTCAGGAGGAATTATCTATTCTAAACTGGAGATGACAGGAGAAGGAATGATTAAAGATTTGGTGGGAAATCTGAACATCAACGTCATATCTAAAGAGAAAGTGATGGGAGGAGACTTAGCAAGCATTCGTCCTTATAAGCCTGGGAGTGTTCTGAACAACTAGACTGTAGAAGAAATTCCTATAGTTTTTAGAGCTAATACAGAGTAATGTTCAAAACACACTTGTTGTTTTAAAGCCTAGAAGCAATAAGAATCTTTTGTGAAATAGGCTCATGTTCATAACATCTTTATTTCAATATAAATACACCTTTATGTCTTATTCTGAGCAAATATTCTTTTATCTTGAGCAAATATTCTTTTCTTGCATTTCATTTATGATCATGCCATACAAATAAAGATATACTTAGATTCATTTATTTTTTAGATACTCTTTCGTGCCTACAATAGGACTCTAGCTATCAATGACATGAGTGACGCTGTTACGGACCCAGAATTCCCTTTTGAGTGAGACATATGTTTGGAGGGATCTCAGGATTTTCAAGATGATGGAGACTGTAACTTACCTTTAGGTTTGTTAAGGATGGTAGAGCAGAAAGAGAAACAGATTCTACCCAATAAGGAGATGATAGATAATGTGACCTTGGAAGAAGGGAAGGAGGTGAACATTGGAACTTGCATAACCAAGGAAACAAAACGGGACCTCATCGAATTATTGTAAGAGTTTAAAGATATCTTCGCGTGGTCGTATCAAGACATGCTTGGGTTAAACGCTGATATCGCGGTGCATCGTGTCCCCATAAAAGAAGAGTGCAAGCCTATTCAACAGAAGCTTCAAAGGATGAGACCTGATGTTGCAGTAAAAATAAGGGAAGAGGTCTGGAAGCAATTTGATACTGGGTTCTTGCAAGTAGTTAATTATTCAGAATAGGTAGCCAACGTTGCCCCTGTCCCTAAGAAAGATGGAAAAGTACAGATGTGTGTAGATCATAGAGACTTAAACAAGGCCAGCCCAAAGGACAATTTCTCATTGCCTCACATCGACACCTTGGTGGATAATACGGCAGGTTATTCATTGTTCTCCTTCATGGATGGTTTCTCTGGATACAATCAGATAAAGATGCATTCTAAAGACATGGAAAAGACCACATTCATAACCTTGTGGGGGACTTTTTGCTATAAGGTGATGCCATTCGGGTTGAGGAATGCGAGAGCAACGTATCAAAGAGCCATGGTAACCTTGTTTCATGACATTATGCACAAGGAAATTGAGGTTTACGTCGATGATATGATCGCAAAATCCTGAATAGAAAAGGAGCATGTATAGGTTTTGAGAAAATTATTCTTGAGGCTGAGAAAGTTTCAGCTAAAGCTCAATCCAACAAAATGTACTTTCGGGGCTAGGTCAGGAAAGCTGCTTGGTTTCATAGTTAGCAAAAAGGGAATTGAGGTCAACCCTGACAAATTTAAAGCTATACAAAAATTGCCTCTGCCGCGCACTCAGAAGGAAGTTCGAGGTTTTCTGGGAAGACTAAATTACATCACCCAGTTTATTTCACAAGTAACTGAGAAATGTGGCCCCATATTTCACCTTCTCAAGAAACACAAATCAGGTGTGTGGAATGATGAGTGCTAGAAAACCTTTGACAAGGTTAAGCAATATTTGTCCAATCCCCCAGTGCTAATGCCACCTAGCCTTAGTAAGCCATTGATACTGTATTTGATAGTATTTGACAATTTAATGGGATGTATGCTCGGCCAACACGATGAGACAGGAAAGAAAGAAAGGGAGATATATTACCTCAGTAAGAAATTCATGAGATACTCGCCAATTGAGAAATTAAGTTGTGCATTGGTTTGGACCACTCGGAGATTGAGGCAGTACATGTTATACCATACGACTTGGTTAATATCGAAATTGGACCCTTTAAAGTACATGATGGGGTCAACTGCTTTAAGCGAAAGAATGGCCAGATGGAAAATTTTGCTTTCCGAATTTGACATTGTCTATGTGAACCAGAAAATTGTGAAAGGGAATGCAATAGCAGCTTTTCTAGCCAGTAGAGCTTTGGAAGATTACGAGCCTTTGAACTTTGATTTCCCTAATGAAGATTTAATGTATGTGACAACTACTGAAGAGGACACTCCAGAAGATTATATTTGGAAACTGAATTTCGACAGAGCTTCAAACGCCGTTGGCAATGGAATTGGGGCAGTCCTAATATCCCCAAGTGGAGATCATTATCCATTCACTTGCAAATTAGGCTTTGATTGCACAAAAAATATGACAGAATATGAAGCATGTATCATAGAAATTCGTGCAGCTATCGAACGAAAAATCAAAGTACTGGAGGTGTATGGGGATTCTGCGCTAGTAATCTATCAACTTAGGGGTGAATGTGAAACAAGGGACCCTAAGTTGATTAGTTACCGAAAGCTAGTCCTGGAGTTAATTGGGGGGTTTGATGATATCGTTTTCTATTATCTCCCGCGAGACGAAAACTAGATGGTTGATGCCTTGGCTACGTTAGCTTCTATGATCAGAGTAAATAAATAAGAGGATATGAAGCTGATCCAGATGAGTATTTGTGAAGCTCTAGCTTATTGCTGTAATATCGACGAAGAAGAGGAGAAAGATGATTAACCTTGGTACCATGATATTTTACAATATGTGAAGAGTCGTGAATACCCTGATCAGGCAACTAAAAATGATAAAAGAACATTGAGGAGGCTGGCTAGTGACTATGTCTTAGACGGGGAGATCCTGTATAAAAAGAGGAAAGATTAGGTGCTGTTAAGATGTGTTGATGCCGTTGAAGCTAAGAAAATCCTAGAAGAAGTCCATGAAGGTGTGGGACGCATGCCAATGGGTTCACAATGGCCAGAAAAATCATGAGATTCGGGTATTGCTGGTCCACGATGGAAGGAGATTGCATCAATTACGCCAAGAAATGCCATAAGTGCCAAATATATGGAGACAAGATCCATGTGCCTCCTTCACCTCTTCATGTCATGACTTCCCTATGGCCTTTCTCAATGTGGGGCATGGACGTCATTGGGCCGATTTCACCAAAGGCTTCTAATGGACATCGATTCATTTTTGTGGTCATCGATTACTTCACCAAGTAGGTAGAGGCTGCTTCATACGCCAACATCACAAAGTTGGCAGTCAGCAAGTTCTTGAAGAAGGAGATCATATGTCAATGTGGCATACCAGAAAGAATCATATCTGACAACACGTTGAATTTGAATAATAGCATGATAGTAGAGGTTTGCAGACAGTTTAAAATTAAGCACCACAACTCGTCACCATATCGCTCGAAAATGAATAGTGCAGTTGAGGCGGCTAATAAAAATATCAAGAAGATCGTGGGGAAAATGATTGAGACCTACAAGGATTTGCATAAAAAGTTACCATTTGCTCTCTGTGCCTATCGAACATCTGTTAGAACTTCTACTGGGGCAACACCTTACTCTTTGGTTTATGGGATGGAAGCAATTTTACCCATTGAAGTCGAAATTCCTTCTTTCCGGGTTTTATCAGAATTGAATTTGGATGAAGCAGAATGGATCCAATCTCGGTATGATCAACTGGACTTGATTGAAGAAAAGAGGCTGAAGGCTATCCGTCATGGTCAAATGTACCAGAAGCGAATGATGCGAGCTTACAACAAAAAGGTTCACTCCATAGTATTCCATGAGGGGGACTTGGTATTGAAAAAGATCCTCCCTATGTAAAAAGATTTCATAGGGAAATGGATGCCAAATTGGGAGGGACCTTATGTGGTAAAGAAGGCTTTTTTTGGAGGGGCACTGATATTAACTGAGATGGACGGTAAGAGCCTGCCTAACCCAGTAAATTCGGATTCAGTCAAGAAGTACTTCACTTAAAAGGAGGCAAAGGTGAAAACCCGCAAAGGGCACCTTAAAAAAAAAGGAGAGGCTAAGGTGAAAACCCGCAAAGGGCACTTTGAGACCAAAGGGTTTTTGAATTGAAATCCCGTAAAGATCAATTCAAATAAAAAGTGGGGCACGCAGTAGTCTTGCTATGCCGGAATTAACAAGGAGAAGTATGCTACATCTTGGGGCATCGACAAAGTACTCTAGATCTCCTAGGCACATGATAAAGCTCAAAATAGTCCTCGTAGAGTTCGTACAAAGGAGCTCAAGCTGCGATATCTGGGGCACTCATTTTTGTCCCCCTTTACCTATTTTTGTGCTCTGACAGTATTTGCTTTCTTTGAATAATCTATTCTTTTCGAATTTTGTTCCCAATAAATCTCAGCTTTTTCTATCTTTATAATCTTTTTCAAGCGCTTGTATTGAAATAACGATTAATGGTCTAATAATACTTTTACAAAAGAGGTTTTGCATATTGCTCTGAAAGTTTATAAATAGTACAAGAACCTGAAACATGACTGTTGTTTAAAACTCACCAAACCTAAGGGTTGGAGATGTTTGAGAAGGAAGGGTCTAAATTGAGACTACTTCTTAAGATTTTTTGTCAAAAGTATCAGATATAAGATATTGCATCGATGATACAACCTCAACGAACAACGAACAGCATTCACCCAAGCATTAAAATGGGATCATGCTCGAAAAAGGAAAATTGATATTCTAACATACACATCTGGTCATGTTACCCATTGAAGGGTGTAACAAATTATTTACTTGAAGAAGATGGTACAATTCTTATACCCCTGAGTTGTAGTGGGATGGATTGAGGAAGATAATTTTCTGTCAAAGATACTAGCTGAGTAGGAAAGGCAGGATAACACATCAGTGACAAAACCTTGATGGGTGACGGACAATGACAGTCCAAATATTAGAAAGGGATCATTCTCATTTTACATTCATATATCATTCATGGCACATCTAGTTAGGAGCATTTGATTCATTTTGATCATAGCATTGTAATCATTTGGCATAAACATAAGCATATGAAACCGAGTCTACAAGACATGTCCCCCAGAGGACGGTGTAGCAATATCGGTGAATTACAGATCTTATCTCCCTAAGCAGTAGTGGAGTAGATCGAAGACAGCGGATTTTATCTCTATGTATCGCCAATGGAGCAGATTTTAGCCACCAGCCTTATCTTTCTGAGGTAGCAAGAGAGCAGGTTGAAGATGCAAGTCTTATCTCCCTGAAGTTGCAGTGGAGCAGACTGAAAATTATAGATCTTATCTCCCTAAGGAGTAATGGAGTAGATTGAAGAGGGCAGATCTTATCTTCATGTATCGGCAATGGAGCAGATTTTAGCCACCAGCCTTATCTCTCTGAGGTAGCAAGAGAGCAGGTTGAAGATGCAAGTCTTATCTCCCTGAAGTTGCGGTGGAGCAGACAGAAAATTATAGATCTTATCTCCCTAAGCAGTAGTGGAGTAGATCGAAGAGGGCAGATCTTATCTCCATGTATCGACAATGGAGCTGATTTTAGCCACCAGCCTTATCTCTCTGAGGTAGCAAGAGAGCAGGTTGAAGATGCAAGTCTTATCTCCCTAAAGTTACAGCAAAGTAGACTAAAAATTACAGATCTTATCTTCCTAAGCAGTAGTGGAGCAGATCAAAGATGGTGAATCTTATCTCCATGTATCGGCAATGGAACAGATTTTAGCCACCAGCCTTATCTCTCTGAGGTAGCAAGAGGGCAGGTTGAAGATTGAAGTCTTATCTTCCTGAGGTAGCAAGGAAGCAGACTGAAGATTGAAGATCTTATCTCCATGAGATAGTAGTGGAGCAGATCAAATATAGCAAATCTTATTTCTTGAAATATGGAGCAGGTTGAAATTACAAGTTTTATCTCCCTGAAGTCGCAATAGAGCATATTGAGGATGTCGAGTGGATTGAAAGTACCAACTCCTACACCCTTGAAGATGCACTGGGTTGGAATGGGGCTACTTGAAGAATATGAGCATAAAGAGGTCAAGATGTGGCAAGACCAAGCAAAATTGGCCTTTTTGTGGTCATTGCTTCATTCTCGTTACACGACAACGAGCAAAGATGGGTAGCTGTAAGACCCGAATTTTGCTCAGGCCATAGGGAAACCAAAATCAAGAATAAAACAAAAAAAAATAAACAGTCCATTAAATAAGGCCAATTACACCAGGCCCCCAAAAAAATAAGAATAAGTCCAAAAGCCCAAAACTTTACAATGGTCTAATACCCGATTACACGAGCCCAATGGCCCAAATATTTTTCAGAAACAGCAAACCCTAGGTCCTTCCTTTGGCCGGCGCTGCCTCCACCTCCACGGACGCCCCATGCACGATCCCTGGCTCGCGCATTGCACGCTCCACGTCCGCTCCTCCACGTCTTCACGACCTACTAGTTGAGCAAGGAAATAGCCAGAAACCACTTGTATTTGGCTATAAAGGCTTCAAATTTTGATTGTAAAGAGGATTCTTTTTCTCTTCTTTTGGTTACAGATTGAATACAAAGTACACACAAAAAATCGGAGCAATCAAAAGCATCCAATCCAAAGTTTAAAAGGTTGTTGTTTCTCTTTTTCTGGGATTTTCCCTTCGTGTTTGTGTATCCCAAGTGTTTCCATTTATTTTTACTGTTTACAAACCTATTTTAAACGAAAAATAGAGAAGAAGTACTTACCTTGATTGACCTACGGGCTCATCGCCGGAGCTTTGTCTTCTTTGTCGAAATCAGAAGCCAAAAGGCTATCGAAGACGGGTATAGCATTTCTGGTTGTCGCCTTTGGTGAGTGCATGGCTGATCGGGGGTACTCTTTTGTGCCCTGGCAAAGGAAAAAGGGAGAAAAATCCTTTGCTCCTTTTGATTTTGGAACCGAAAATTTTAGGGAAGGGATTAGGGTTTTGTGCGGTAAAAAATGGCAGATGACCATTCTTTTTCAATGTTTTAATAACAGTGAAACGATGCCGTATGATGAGGGGGAAGACTTGAGCGTTGCGGGAGGGTCCGCGCGTTTTTGTTCTGAATGGGGAATTTGTGCATTTGGTCCCTCCCTATTTTGTTGCCATCTGATTAAGCCCTGTTTATATTTCTTTTAACTTTTTAAAATTTTCCTGAAATTTATGCACTATTTTAATTTAACCCATGCTTACACACAGCGTTTTGGGGTTTGGGATATTTTCAGTTCTAATCCTCGAACATTTGTGCGCATTTTATTTCGACCCACAATTCTGTTTAAATGATTTGTTTTGTTTATAAATTATCCCTTTGATTTTGTTTTTCTTCCAATTAAGTTTTTAGTTATTCATTTAAAAAAAATATTATTTTGAATTATTTCGTTGATTTCACACTATTTTTTATTTTATTTTTCATGTGCATATTTGTTTATTTCAAATACTTTCATATATTATTAATATTTTTATATACATATTATTTATATTAAGTTTTTTTCATTTCATGTATATTATTTATTTAGATTGACATATACTATTTTGTATATCACTTACCCTTTTCATATACATTATTTTTTTGAAATTTCATTCGTACATTATTATTTCATAAATTATTTAGTTTTATTTTATTTTCTTGGTCTATTTCAAACTTTCATGTAAATTACTTATTTTAAGATTTATGTATATAATTGATTATTTGCATATTGATGATTCTAAATTGCATTTCCTTTATATCATTCATTTGTTTATTTGTTTTAAAAACTTGTTACATATTATTTGTGTTAATTTGCTTGGTATTTCTTTAAATTTATTTTTAATTCATTAGCCTTCAAATGTTAATATTAGAATTTGTATAATGTATGATATGTCACCCTTGTATGTACCCAAACTCGTTCCTTTCAAATTTTATATTATGGCCATTCATTTTTATAATATTCTATCCATGTTCCATGTTTGTAACTTTGTTTTTTTTTTTCATTATTGCATCGTGACTAAAATTCCAATATTTTAATTGGTATTGGTCGGCTCATTCTTATCCTTAACAAAATAAAAAGCATTTAGAGTCGGTTTTATAATTGCTTATTTGAAAGCTTTTCGAAATAAGGCAATATTTTGTGTTTGGGAATTCGGAAAATTGTGCCCTAACATGCTGGGTTTCGATTTTCCGTTTGACCAAATAACCAAATATCCTTTTAATGGTAGGTTTTGGGAAACCATGAGATGATTTTGATTTTTAGGATTTAGGTTGTCGTATCCTAACGTGCTGGATGTGATATTCTATTCTTTCAAAACAATGGAATCTTAATGTCCAATTCAAGTTATTCAAATGTTTTAAAAGAAATCGGATTTCAAAATATCTTTTAAATTTTAGATATAAGGACATTGTTTAATCAATTTGGTACCAATTCTAGGCGTAACGAGGGTGCTAATCCTTCCTCGTGTGTAACCGACTCCCGAACCCGTTTTCTCAAATTTCGTAGGCCAAAATTGATATTTTAATAAAATAAAATGTTTTATTAAGTGATCTGATCACACCTAAACAAAAAAAGATTGGTGGCGACTCCATACCTCATTTTAAAGTCGATCCCCGTTTTTTTAAATTTAAAAATGGTTTCGACAATGAGAATAGTAATTCTACCCTTTGATGAGGACTTCACAAATAAGGAATGATCTGCTTGACATTGATTGTATCCATTTGTGACTGCTGTTTTGGAAAACTTGTGAACCAAGCACAAGGTGATTGTTTTAGCCCATACAATGACTTCTTCAACTTGCACACTTGATGGTTGTTTGAGGAGTTTTCTTGACTTGGAGGAATTTCCATATAAATGTTTTCTTCAATATCTTTGTTCAAAAAGGCATTTTTTATGTTTAGCTAGTACAACCACCAGTATTTATTACTACTATGACAACAGTACTCAAACCGTGTTTAACTTGGCAACATGTGCAAAAGTTTCCTAATAATCGATTCCATATGACTGAGTAAAGCCCTTTGTTCACTAGCCTGGTTTTAAACCTCTCAATACTTCGATCTACTTTATACTTAAATGTAAATATATCCACTTACAACCCACTGACTTCTTCCATTGAGGTAGCTCTGTAAGAGTCCAGGTTCCATTGCTATCTAGAGCCATGATTTCTTTCTCGATAGCCTTCTTCCATGCTGGATTTTTCAAAGGTTCTTGAATTGAATTTAGTATCTGTATACTATCAATAGCTGAAATATATGTTTTATATGATGGCAGCAGTTTCTCATATGCTACATATATCTCAATAGGATGGTTTGTACATGTTCGGAAACCTTTTCTTTGAGCATTAGGCTAATCATAATCATCAATAAAAGGAACAAGAGGCTCACAAGTTGAAGAATCTTTGAGTTGAGTATCGTTATCTAGATTTTTAGTAGGTCGTCTCCTCTTAGAATAAACACAAAATTCCTAATGATTTGCACCAAGTTGATGTTAAGTGGACTCATGGAACTAAGATGGATGGTGTGTCATTTGGACCTGATGTGGAACTGAGTTTCAAATTTTGAGAAATCGAAAGAGGTAAGATACTTGAGAACTCAGAAGAGGGTAAGGTTGCCAATTGACACTTTGAGGTGAAATATACACGGATTGAGTGTCTTGAAGAATGTCCCAAAGTTGAAATTCCCTTGAGTTCTCCCTCTAAATTGCGGATTTCGAAAAATAAGATTGGTGTTCAAAAGAAGTGACGGAATTGTACATCCTTCAGTAACATGTGAATAACACTTGTACCAATTTTTATTAGAAGAATATTCTAGGAAAATGCATTTTAATGATTTGGGATCAAGTCTGGTTCGATGTTGTTGGGGTATGTGAACAAATGTTGAACAACCAAAGACTCTGAATGGAAGATTAGAAGAAAAAGATTTAACACGAGAGAAGGCTTATAGGAGGACTTCATGAGGTCTTTGAAGTCGTAGCACTAGACTAGGCATTCTATTGATGAGATAGGTGGCAGTAAGGATGGCTTCACTCTATAAGTGTTTATGTAACATCCTTAACCTGAAATCATCGATGAAACAGGGTTACGGAGCATTACCAGAACTTACAGATTAAATAAATAGATATTCTACACCATACAATATTCATTTCTGAAATCAATCATAAAGTCTCTTATATGAACCCTCGAGGTCCAAAAAATGCATTACAAATGAGTCAGGACTAAATCGGGTATTCAGAATTTTTTTTGCAAAATCTCAGAATTTTTCCTAGATGCAGGGGTCACACGCCCGTGTGGTTAGGCCGTGTGGCTCACACCGCCAGGGACACACCTTTGTCTCAGACCGTATAACTCCCTAACTTGGGTTGCATGGCCAATCCACACGCCCGTGTGCTAGGCCCTGTGATCAATTCTGAGCATTCTGTTTTGACATATTAAAGATGAATGGGACACATGGCCAGATCACATGCCCATGTGCTAGGCCATGTGTCAGACACGGTTGAGACACATGCCCGTGTCTATGCCTGTGTAGACAAAGATAGGCTATTTTCCAAGCCACATTTCTCACCCAATTGGTCTTCCCCTTACACCAATACTTAAACATATTTACAAGCCATTTTAAAACAATTAATTCAAGTCAAAACCAAGTCTCACGCATGACATATCATCACATACAACTAATGTGCTCTTAAACACCTCAAATGACACTGTACCATCATGTAATTAAATATACAAACTTACTTAACTTATCGAGTTCGCCTATATGCATATTTTATCAAATATGTTAGAATTAATTTACAATATGCCAACATGATATCTATCAATCAATCATTTAAGCACACAACAAACATGTTTTAGCCTCATTTATACATATCAAAACATGTTCATCACAAGTCATTCCAATAGCTAGTTATAACCCAAACATTTGCATGCCAACATTGGCTAATTAACCTATACATGCCATTATAACCATAATTAATTTACCGTATATACCAAGATGGGTCGATGGATAGTGTGAGTGATCTCCACCGATGCTTTCAATCCAACAAGCTTCCGAATTACAATAGAACAAGGGAAAATAAAACAGAGTAAGCATGAAATGCTTAGTAAGTTCGTATAACATGGTAAATAACTTACCATATATTTATGTTCAAAATAAACATGCAAGGCACTATCAACCAATTTTATCACAAGCCCTAAACACATGTCCTCATCATGTTAGCCAAGTAATCTCATATAATAATCCTTAATCATGGATGAACAAAGTCATCAAGCATGATCCACATTCATGTAACAACCAGTTCATGCATCATTATATCAAGTAATGTCATTTCCATGTACTTTATGTACATACGGGTAATAGTTCATTTCTAATTCATACTATCTCATGTAAACATCAAGAAACATGTATGGACTCAATAACAACCAAATTCCCATATACATAAACTTTCTACATCATGAATTCAAATAATATATATAAAGGATGAACATAGTCCTTAATCATGGATGAACAAAGTCATCAAGCATGATCTACATTCATGTAACAACCAATTCATGCATCATTATATCAGGTAATGTCATTTCCATGTACTTTATGTACATACGGGTAATTCATACTATCTCATATAAACATCAAGAAAAATGTATGGACTCAATAACAACCAAATTCCCATATACATATACTTTCTACATTATGAATTCAAATAATATATATAATTCATACCCATGTATTTCAAGTACATTTTAATAATATTTTGTCTCAAGTTCAGATTATTTCATGTCAGGATTTTGCTCATTAAATCAATTAAAATATTAATAGAAACCCGGGAAAATACACTCGAAGTGTACAAACCTCTAATCTTAGATGAACATATTCATCAAACAAGTTCCATGTTTATATATCACCATCTCATACTTTCATATATCATATATAATCATTTTCATGTATTTCAGGCAGATACATGTATAATTCATTTCGTGTTCATATTTTTTCATGTCAGGATTTTGCTTGTTGAATTTATTTGAAATACCAATGGATGCACATGTAGTACACTCGAAGTGTAAAAATCAGAAACCGTCAATTTATATTTAGGGGTACCCATAAAGGCACATAATCAGGAAGCACACTCTCGAGCCATATAATAGAATGCTCATTTGAGCCATGTAACAGGACCCTTATCCGAGCTAAATAGGAAACTCATAAGAGTTCAGAATAGGAAGTTCACAAAGAAATTTTAATCAGGAAACTCACGAAGAGCCTTTAATCAGGAACTCCGCTATATCAGGAAGTTCAAACGAGCCATATCAAGATGCTCATAAAGAACTGCGTTTGTGTCCGCAATATATGCAGCATCACAACCGATCATATAACAGGACGCTCACAAAGAGCTGCGGTAGTGCGCAACACATGCAGAATCACTACCAGTCAAGATGCTCGCAGGAACTATATAATAGGATGCTCGAGAGGCTTATAACAGGATTGCTCATCCAAGCTATATTCTGTCCACAACATATACAGGACCACATTCAATACGAGATATCATGTATCCATCGAATTTCATTATGCAAACAGAACTTATCATTTTTTGAACATTAACGGGCATGTGATTATTTCATACATTTATAATATTTATATAATTTACGCAAACACATATCACATTCAATTCAAGTATACAAATAAACACAAATTAGTTACATGGACATACCTCAATAAATGTTTGTAAAATTTACTAATTCGACACTTTCTCTTTTCCCCGCTCTAACTCTGAATTTGGTCTATCTGGATCTATACGAGTAAATTTAACATTAATTTAATACAATTCATACTCAATTCAGTCCAATTCACATCTTAGGCAAAATTACTATTTTGCCTCTAAACTTTTAATTAATGACGATTTCGTCCCTAGGCTCAGAAAATGAAATTCATGCAATTTAATCCTTATTCCAAGCCTAGCTGAATTTTACATATAAAATTTATAGCCCATGTATTTCATAAAATTCATAATTTTTCCTTGAATTTTACAACTTTACAATTTAGTTCTAAAATCATAATTTCATCAAAATTCACTTTACAAAAATTGTTTATCTATCAACAACCTTTCATTTTCTACCATAAATTTCAAATTTTTAGCATTTACATCCATGGAAAAATTTCTATACTTTGATATTTTTACAAATTAATCCCCAAAATAGATATATTAAGCTATTCCGATCTCAGAAATAAAAAAATTACTAAAAACGGGACAAGATTACTTACCCAATTAAGCCAAGAAAGCGTGCTTTCTCTTTTCTAGGGTTTCCATGTATTTTTGGGGAAGAAGATGATAAAATTGTTGATATTTTCATTTTTTTTTTATCATTTACCATCTTTTATTATTTCACTTTCTAATTTCATCCTTTTCTTTATTTTATTTTCCATAGATGAATCATCATCCTTAACAAATAATCATTTTTAATGGTCTATTTACCATTTAAAGACCTCAAATTTTGAATACCATAGCTATTTAGTCCCTTTTGCTATTAGAACTCAACTTTTACACTTTGTGTAATTTGGTCCTTTATCAAATTAAACATATAATCAGTAAAATTTCTTTATGAAATTTTCATACGACATTATTATCATACTGTAGATCAAAAAATAATATTAAAATAAATTTCCTTTTCGGAATCAGATTTGTGGTTCCGAAACCACTATTCTGATTTTACCGAAAACGGGCTGTTACATGATTAGTAAACATGAGTGATCTAGCTACCTCAAGTAAGTGTCTATTTTTTTCTCTCAGCTATCCCATTTTGCTGAGGGGTGTCCACACAAGAACTTATATGAATTATTTCTTGTGTTATGGAATAGGAACCCAAGACTGATGTAAAATGCTTCCTGTCATTATCGGTCTTAAGAATCTGAATTTTGCTTTTGAATCGAGTGTGAATCATGGAATAAAAAGACTTGAAGATTTCCTTGTAACACCCCTATACCTGGTTCGACCCAGAGAACCTGATATAGGAATATTACATTTGGTGCCAAAGTGACTTTGGCTAATCACTAATAAATTTGGACATAAAAAAAATAAATTTTCACTAAATTAATTTAATATTATCATTCTCAATGTTCAGGGACATTATCAGATATTTTACTATGCCTGGAAATATTTAAAAATATGACTTTTGCACAAAACAGGGGCAAAGTATCGATACCTTTGGCCTAAGTATTGATACTTTTCTTTCATTATCGATACAAACATAAAATTGAATACCAAAAGTGCATTCTGTTTTGGAATTTTTCAAAACCAAGCTCTAGGTATGGATACCTTACCCTTAGGTATCGATACCTTAGGTAAATTTTTGAACAAATTACTTCGAAAAATTGCTAAAGACCCCTTGTATTGTTTTTAAGCCATTTCAAAGTTTAAAACCAATTCAGAACAATCCCAAATCAACCTTATTTAACATATATCCCATCAATTATGCATGTATGCATTTAGATTTTTAATAATCAATGCAAATATCAACAAAGTTTCTTCTTTAGACTCTAAAATAAGTAAAGTTTTCATAATTTATATTTTAGTCCCCACTACTTGGAACACACTTGATCTTCTTAAGTACATGTCATTCTATTCCAGATTATGAAACATACCCTCTAAGCACTTGGAGATGTGATGAGATGGATGTCCATGACCTCAACTACGACTCTTCAAAATCACTTAGTAAGTACCCATTGTATTCAAATATATTAATTTGCTTAATTCTCAATATCTCGTTTTTTGTTTATTTATCATATTACATCTCAATTTCTTATTATCATATTCATTTGTAACTTTTTACTTATTTCACAATTTAGTCCTCAAGTCCTCAAGTCAACCTATAAAAATTACTACTCTTTTTAATACATGTATCATATTTCACCATTTAGTGTAAAATTTCATTATTCCATCACTATATCTTTCACACTTTATTTTTACATATTTAACCTACTTGTCTTTCTTATACTCCCTCAAATATATTCAATAGACTTGTGTCTTCACTTTACTGATTCAATATTTCAAACATTAATCGGAGATAAACCTTTACCTTGTAACGAAAAATGTTTACCTTTTTAGCAGAGGCCTAGTAGACTAAACAGAACACTTAGGATATACAAAACTGATACAAAGGTGCACTAAAGTGCATGAATATAACAGTAGGCACCGAAGTGCAAAACAGTAGGCACTGAAGTGCAGAACGATAAGCATCGGAGTTCGAAACGATAAGTGCTAAAGTGCAAGACGATAAGTGCGCTAAAATTTCCTTAATGGCATGCCATTATATCTCAATAGTTCTAATCTCGTTTACTTGGGAAAATTATATCATGCACACATGTCACTTTTACACTTTTATATAACACTTTTACATTTTTTTTTACAATTTAGTCTTTATAACAGCAATCCATATACTTATATATTCCACTACATTTAATACATGTAATATATCTCTAAATTCAATATTCATCTATAATTCACTAATAATCCTTATCATGTATTTCACATCACTTTTATATATTTTGTAACTTAGTCATTAGCACAATATTTCATGTAGCAATATATTTTACTTTTAATAACACATATAACATAATTCAATACTTATTAATATTCCAAAATTCACTACAACATCAAATTTTCTCATTCTAAGTGTTATGCACTTCACTTTTCTACTTCTAATATAAATTTTTTCTAAATTTACAATTTAACCCTTAATTTCCACAACTTAGAAAATAATTGTAGTTTGGATTGCAAAATTCATATATTATTTTATTTTTTTCACTATGTGTTTTATTATCAATATTTTCTTGTAAACCTTTATAACTTTCCAATTTAATTACCTTTAAAAGTTCTTTATTCATTATTAAATAAATTTTCTTTCACATCTCAGTTAATTCACATAATTAATTCCACAATCTCATTTTCCCCATTAAATTTCTCTCTATTTCATTTGTATTAATCCACCATATATTTTTAAAGTCCTTTAATTTAGTCTTTGTTTCCATAAAATTTCACATTTTCCCATATTTCACTTATCTAATACTTTGTATATATATATTTTTTTCGCTATTAGCCCAACCATTATACTTCTATTATAATTTCCTACTTCACATAATAAATTATTTCATACTATTTTTTAATTAATTACCACTTAGTTTCCAAAGATCACATTTTAATCCTTTAATAACAAGGAAGTTCATGGGTACTTACCTCTTTTCTATTAAAATCTCTTGTTTTGCTCTTCTCCTACAACTTGATTCACTTACTCAACTTCTCTCTTCAGCAACATGTCAAAAACACAATATTTTCTGATGAGAAATATTTACTTTAACACCATTTTTTTTATGGTTTTCTATCACTACTTAACTTAAAAATAACATAAAACCTTAACATCCATACCTTATTCTCTTGGAACCAAATTTTAACTTGACTTTCTCTCTCCTCCAACTTCTATTTTCTTGAATCTAACTTGATATTCCAACTCCCTATAGTCTCCTTATTATTTTTCTCTCTTGATGGCTATGGGAATTTTTTTATTTCTAAGTGAAAATGATAAATTTTTGGTGAAAGGACCAAGTTGTAAAGAAAAGACATTTTTTTTTTCTTTCTTTTCTTCTTCTCACGTTGAAAGCATGGAAAGATGAAGAGAATTCTTCATCTTTCTTTCCTTATATAATAAGTAAAAATTAATTAAATATAAATAAATTTCAAATCAAAATATTAATAAACTAATATTTATCTATTTAATTAATCTAAAATATCACCAACATCATCAATACTCTTCAAAATATCTTTCTTGCAAAATGACCATTTTGCCCCTTCCATTTTGTTAGCCTTTAATTAACTCAGGAAAACTCATGTTCGTTTTATAGCTCAAAACGTAATCTTTTTAGCGGAAGCTTGCGAACTTTTTATTTTAGGAAACCGTTCATTTTAGGAAAACTTTAATTTCGAGAAAATGTCCTGTGTTTGTAGTGATAAAACTAGAAACCAAAGTGTCATTCCAAATCTAAACAAAAACCCGTATTGGTCATGATTACATCAAAATTTCCCAATAAAAACTAAAACCATGATAAGCATAAAACCATAAATTTATCATGAGGCAGAAGCAGTGGTCACTGTTGAATCCCCTGCTGCTCTGATCCGTCTAATGCTGGGGATTACCTGAACAGATCAAACAGAAAAAGGGTGAGTCTTCGCAAACTCAGTATGTAATCCCCACAGAATATGTGCACATAGCATGATATCAGAAATCAATCATGTATATATAGTTTGGGCCTGAGCACATTATAGAATCAATGTGGGCCTTAGCCCTCTTAGATACAGAATCAGATATAAATTAGGGCCTTAGCCCAGCTCAGATACAGAATGCAGATCAGAATCCTACCCACTAGCCTCTACACACCATCTCCCTCGAGCCCTACACACCGTGTGGGGATATAATCAACCCACCCATCCTTACACACCATACTGTACCGAATTGCGGTACATAGGCAAAATAGTGCAGTTGAGCTGCCAGGTAATAGGCTTAAAGCCTTTCAGACACTTCCTCTGAGATATCATCAAACCCACCCCGATGTAATGCATCATACAAATATGGCATGTTATAATGCACTTTAACAGATCATACAATTGGTCAGAAACACATGCTAAGAGTACATGCTGAATACATACATCACATAGTCAGAGCATAGAATCAGGGGTTTAAACAATGCTTATCACACGGTCCGGCCCAGAATTTTACATGCTCGTGTGGTTCATTCGTGTGGGCCTACACACTTGTGTAGCCCACACGGCCCAATAGGTCGAGCCTGTGTGTAGCACACGGCCTCACCGGCCAATAAACGGCCATGTCATGCACTCTTGTCTTGTGCGCACGGCCTGGCTCGTCGATCACACACCCGTGTGTTGTGACACGACCTACTACACCGACGACCACACACTCGTGTGGCGTCAACAGATTCATTTTTTGGCTTTCGCCGCTTCTCGTTTTCTTGTTTTCAAGTACACACCTGGTATCAAAATGATGCAAAGCAACTACGAGCACTCCAGAACCTAAAAATTCATAATCTAAACCCGAATTCAATGATACCAATTATACCTTAACAAAACTTATAACGAGGTATTCAACCATTTTCCAACAAAACCTTACCTTCGAGCAAGAACGAGAATTTCACTCTTTTAAAACGTCAATGTACAGTCTTTAGCCTTTTGATTAACCCCTAGACACCAAAGGAAACCCTTATTAGCACTTGACCACAACAAAGTTAAGATTTAACAAAACCTAACTTACCAAAAGCGTGTCATCATGATACAAAAGGGATCATAAAGTAAAGAAACAAAAGAATAAAAAGATGAGGGGAGAACAAAATTTTGGCAATGGTCAGATCTGGCTCCTCCTCAAAGGTTAGATCTGGTTGAACCTTAATTTCCTTAGTAGGAACAATATGCATGGGATCAAAGCGGTAGCGTTTCAACATCGAGACGTGAAAAAAATCATGAATGCGATCTAACTCTGGAGGTAGCTCCAACTGGTATGCGACTTGTCCCACTCGTCCCAAAATTTGATATGGCCCAATAAACCAATGGCTCAGCTTGCCCTTATGACTGAACCTCAGAATCTTCTTCCATGGCGAGACTTTGAGAAAAACGAAGTCCCTCACAGAATACTCCATCTCTCGACACTTCAGATCTGCATAGGACTTCTACCTATCAAAATTTGCTTTCAGAATCTTCTTCCATGGAGAGACCTTGAGAAAAACGAAGTCCCCCACAGAATACTCTAATCCCTCATAGGACTTCTGCCTATTATAAGCTGCTTTCAGTCGATTTCGAATGAAACAGACCTTGTCTTCAGTTTCTGAGACCAACCTCAGACCTAGAATACGTCGCTCACCTAACTCAGTCCAGCATAAGGGAGTACGACACTTATGACCATACAGTGCCTCGTAAGGTGCCATATGTATACTAGACTAGTAACTATTATTGTAAGATCAATAACGTAGCTCCTTAACATGTCTTCCAGTATCTGAATCATCCTTTTCGGCTGACCATCTGTCTGGGGATGGAAAGCAGTACTGAAGTTTAATTTTGTACCCAGAGCCTCATAAGCCTCTTCCAAAACCGAGACGTGAAACGAGGATCCCTATCAGAGATGATCGAGACAGGTACCCCATGTAGCCTCACTATTTCAGAAATGTAGAGTTTAGCCAACTTTTGCAGAGAAAAGTCTGTCCTGACCAGAATGAAGTGAGCAGACTTGGTCAATCGATCAACGATGACCCAAATAGAATCCTTCTTAGTGGGTGTTAGAGGCAAACCACTAACGAAGTCCATTGTTACTCGCTCTCATTTCCATAACGAAATTTTAACCGGCTGCAATAACCCCGAAGGTAACTGATGCCCAGCCTTAACCTGCTGACAAGTCAAACAGCGAGCCACGAAGTTGGTAACCTTTCGCTTCAACCCTGGCCACCAATATACATCTTGAAAATCTCGGTACATTTTATTTCTGCCGGAACGCATAGCATAGGGGCTACTATGTGCCTCCATCAGAATCGACTGTCTCAAGTCCTTATCATTTGGTACACAAATCCGACCATGGAAACACAATACCCCATCCTTATTAATCCCAAAATCCGAAGTAATACCACTCTTAACTTGACAGAACCGCAACTCAAAAGACTTATCCCCCATCTATTTATTTTTGATCTGGTCAATCCACGTCGGTTTCACTTGAAGTTCTGCCAACAGAATCCCATCGTTGAAAAGACTTAGTCGAGCGAACATTGCTCTCAGATCGGTCATAGCTCTATGGCTTAACGCGTCGGCCACCATATTGGCCATACCATGATGGTACTCGATAGTGCAGTTGTAATCCTTAAGCAGTTCAACCCATCTACGCTGCCTAAGGTTTAACTTCTTCTGGGTGAGGAGATATTTGAGGCTCTTGTGATCAGTGTAGATGATACACTTCTCACCATATAGGTAATGCATCCAGATTTTCAATGCAAAAACCACGGTGGCTAACTCTAAGTCATGCGTTGGGTAATTTACTTCATGAGTCTTAAGTTGACGAGACGCATACGCAACTACCTTTCCGTCTTGCATCAGAATACAACCCAGACCCACATGCGACGCATCACTATATACCACGAAGTTTTTACCGGGTTCAGGCTGTATCAGAACAGGAGCCTGAGTTAAAACCATCTTGAGCTTATCAAAGCTCTCTTGCTATGCATCAGTCCAAACAAAAGGAACTCCCTTACATAGTAGCTTAGTCATCGAAGCTATGATCAAGGAGAACCCCTCTACGAAACGTCGATATTATCCTACCAGCCCCAGAAAGCTGCGGATCTCAGACACGTTCTTCGGCTATTTCCAACCCAACACGACCTTAATCTTACGAGGATCAACTCGTATCCCCCCAGCAGAAACTACAAGTCCCAAAAATGTCACTTCCCGAAGCCAAAACTCACACTTGCTGAACTTCGCATACAATTATTTCTCACGAAGAATCTGTAGAACCACTCTGAGATTCTCATCGTGTTGATCCTCTGTCTTAGAATACACGAATATGTCGTCGATAAACACCATAAAAACTAATCCAGATAGGGCTAAAATACTCGATTCATCAAATCCATAAATGCCGCTGGCCCATTCATCAATCCAAAAGGCATAACTAGGAACTTGTAATGTCTATATTGAGTCCTGAATGCCATGTTATGCACGTCGACCTCCTTTTCTCTCAACTGATGATACCTAGAACACAAGTCAATCTTGGAGAACACCAAAGCCCTTCTAAAATGGTTGAATAAATCATCAATCCTTAGAAGTGGATATTTATTCTTAATTGTTAGCTTGTTCAGCTGCCGATAATCGATACACAACCGCATTATCCCATCTTTTCTTTTCACAAATAAAACAGGTGCTCCCTACGGAGACACAATGGGACGAATGAACCCACGGTCTAACAGCTCTTGAATCTGATCCTTAAGTTTCGTCAGCTCTTTTGGTGCCATTCGATAAGGGGCGATAGGCACCGGAGCTGTTTCAGGAAACAACTCAATCCCAAAATCCACTTCACGACTTTGGAGGTAACCCTGGTAACTCCTTAGGAAACACATCTAAAAAATTTCTCACAATTCTAATATCCTTAATAGAAGAGTCCCCCGAATTAGAAATACTAACATAGGCCAAGAATGCCTCACACCCTTTCCGAACCAACTTTTCCGCTACCAAAGTTGAGATCACTTTAGTCAGGTAGTCATGACTTTCCCCAATCACAATTACCTCATTGTCCTCATCGGTTCTCAACACAACCCTTTTTGTCGCACAATCTAGACTTACTCGGTGCTTTACTAACCAATCCATCCCCAATATCAAATCAAACTCGCCAAACAGAAGCTTCATCAGATCAGCCTGAAATTTGTCCCTTAAACCTCTAATGGAACATATCTATACAATTTACTAACTTGAATAGATTGCCCTAAAGGACTCACAACAGTCACCTCACTAGAAGTATCCTCGACCAAAATCCCTAAAGTTTTTGACACAGTGCTAGCTACATAGGAGTGTGTAGAGCCTATATCAATCAATGCAAAATAAGGTACATTAAATATTAAAAATGCACCTGTAATGACGTCTGAAGCATCTAGGTCCTCACGACGATGAGCAGCATAAACCAAAGCAGGCTGCCTCACCTCAGTCGGTCCAACACCTCTGCCCGGTACTCTCTGACCTCGGTCCATACCATTACCACCCCTGGCCTAACCTTGGCCACTAGGTGGCTGTTGCACTACCCTCGGCGGCTGTGCAGTCCCAGTAACCGGAGCTTTGCATTTGATCAGTTCTTAATGAAAAATCTCGAACATGGTGCTCAGTCGACCCACATCTCAAGCATGCCTCAGTAGTCCTCCAACACTCGCCCGGATAGCGTCTACCACAGTGCCCACACAACGCCACCCCAGTAGATGCAACAGGAGGCCCAACTCTCACTGGCCCATAAGATCTGGCCTTTTTCTTAGGCTTCAACCCAGAACTCGATGGCTCTGAGTCCCTCTTGTTTCTACCCCTCTCGCGATCTCTATTCTGGCATTTCGCGCTCAACATTCTCAGTAATCTTGGCCTTCTCGACCAGAACAGCAAACTCACGCTCCCTCTGTGGAGCTATCAATACCCTCAGATTATCCCTAAGAGCGTCTTCAAAATGTACACATCTATTGTATTCAGTTGCCACCATGCCTCGAGCATAACGGCTCAATCTTAAGAATTCATCCTCATACTCGGCCACTGAATGATCTCCCTGAGTGAGATTAAGGAACTCACGCCTCTTGGCATCAATATAGTTAGCCCCCACATATTTGCTCTGGAATGCAGTCTTAAAATAATCCCAAGTCAATCAGTCGGGCTGAGTGCCCTCCTTAACTGTGAGCCACTACTGGTATGCCTCATCATGCAACAGAGAAATAACCCCCTTAAGCTTTTGCTCAGTAGTAAAATCCAGGTCGTCCATAATTTACTCCGTGGCCTCCATCTAGTACTCAGCCACGTTAGGGGCGACTCTCACGACACCCCTGAATAACTCAGTCCTATAGAATCGTAGCTGTTTCGTAATTGAACCACGGCCCCTAGCTCCAGTGTTGGGCCCAGTCACCCTCTGCAAAATCCTCAGCATAGCCTGGGACAATACGTCGTCCCCGACCATGCGATCATGAGACCCAGTCTCTATAGCAGGTGAAACTGGCGTCTCGCTCGTATCAAGATTCGACATGCTGCCTAAAGATAAGGACTTAGTTCAAGCCCCCTACGACCTCTAGCACGACCTCTAGTACCCCGTCCGCGGATACCTCGTGCGCTCATTACAGATTTCAAAATTTATTTGTATTGATAATTTTATGCATTAGTTAACAGTTTCGATATTTTATTAACATATATTTTATACAGTACAGTATCAGAATGTTTAGAGTCAGTTATCGCGAGTTGTAGTCTCACTACAGTTTTCAGTCTACACTACCTAGAGTGTTTTCAATATATTCTAATCATATTTTTAGACAATTTTAAACAGAGGTTTAGAAAACTTATAAGATCGGCGCCGGAGACTCAGTGTACCACATACTTAATAAAAAATATTTCAAATTATTTCTTTAAAACCAAGTTTAAAACCCAAATCCACAATCGAGTTTTGTAACTTGGCTCAGATACCACTAAATGTAACACCCCAAACCCGGCCTAAATGTTATGGCCGAATCTGGTGATATCACATGGAATGGAATTTGTAGTCTAATTCATCGAGTGAAAACCTTTCCATTTTATTAGTCTTTAATTAACTCAGGAAAACACATGTTCATTTTACAGTTCAAAACTTGATTTTTTCAGCGGAAGCTTGCAAACTTTTTATTTTAGAAAACCGTTGGTTTTAGGAAAACTTTAATTTCGAGAAAACGTCGTGTGTTTGTAGTGATAAAACTGGAAACCAAAGTGTCATCCCAAATCTAAACAAAAACCCGTATTGTCCATGATTACATCAAAATTTCCCAATAAAAACTAAGATCATGATAAGCATAAAACCGTAAATTTATCATGAGGCAGAAGCAGTGGTCACCGTTGAATCCCCTGTTGCTCCAATTCGTCTAATGTTGGGGATTACCTAAACAAATCAAACAGAAAAATGGCGAGTCTTTGCAAACTCAGTGTGTAATCCCCACAGAATACGTGTACACAACATAATATCAAAAATCAATCATGTCTATGTAGCTTGGGCCTGAGCCCATTACAGAATCAATGTGGGCCTTAGCCCTCTCAGATACAGAATCAGATATAAATTAGGGCCTTAGCCCAGCTCAGATATAGAATACAGATCAGAATATCAGAATCCTACCCACCAGCCTCTACATACCATCTCTGTCCAGCCCTGCACACTATGTGGGGATATAATCAACCCACTCATCCCTACACACCATACTGTACTGAATTACGGCACATAGGTAGAATAGTGCAGCTGAGTTGCCAGGTAACAGGCTTAAAGCCTTTCAGACACTTCCTCCGAGATATCATCAAACCTACCCCGATGCAATGCATCATACAAATATGGCATGTTATAATGCAATTTAACAGATCATACAATCGGTTAGAAACACATGTTAAGAGTACATGCTGAATACATACATCATATAGTCAGAGCACAAAATTAGGGGTTTAAGTAATGCTTACCGACCCTACGGTAGGTCATAGTCGACTTGGATGACCCGTGTAATCTTACAGATTATTCCATAAAAATGGGCTCACCCGCCCATGCGACTTGTCTGTGTGGGTCCACACACCCATGTGGATCAGACGGCCCAGCCCAGAATTTTACACGATCGTGTGGTTCATCCGTGTGGGTCCACATACCTATGTGGCCCACACAGCCCAATAGGTCGAGCCCTTATGTCGCACACGGCCTCATCGACCATCACACGGCCGTGTCAGACACCCGTATCTTACGCGCATAGCCTGGCTCGTCGATCACACGCCTGTGTGCTGTTATACGGCTTACCACATAGATGACTACACGCATGTGTGTCATTGACAGATTCATTTTTCAGCTTTCGTTGTTTCTCGTTTTCTGTGTTTTCGGGTACACACCTGGTATCAAAACGATGCTAAAGCAACCACGAGTACTCCAGAACCTAAAAATCCATAATCCAAACCCGAATTCAGTGATTCCAATGATACTTTAACAAAACTTATAACGGGGTATTCAACCATTTTCCAAACAAATCTTTCCCTCGAGCAAGAATGAGAATTCCACACTCTTAAAATGTCAATGGACAGTGTTCAGCCCTTCGATTAACCCCTAGACAACAAAGGAAACCTTATTAGCACTTGACCACAACAAATTTAAGATTTAACAAAACCCAACTTACCGAAAGCATGTCGTCACTATGCACAAAGGATAGTAAAGTAAAGAAACAAAATAATGAAAAGATGAGGGGAGAACAAAATTTAGGCAATGGATGAAGGAGAATGAAATATTAGAGACAAAAGATAAAAATTTCGGAAAGGAGAAGAAGAGAAGGTGGACATCAGTTTCTGCAGAGAGATTTTTGGGAAACCGATTACCCAAATCCCACTAATTCTCATCCTAACCACCCACTTCCCAGAATCTCACTACCACTGGAACTCTAACGCAGAGCCGAGCAAAATAAAACTCCCTCGCTCGCTTAGGGATTCGATCACAGTACTTCCAGTATACAAACACACTACTTAAACTCTAGACCAGCAGGCCCATTCTGATATGAAATTACAAGTAACTTAATATAAGCCTGCTGACTAGAAGTTAAGGCTTAATTCAGGAAAAAGCCAAAATTTTCCAAAGACAAGACTTGAACTTGAGATCACACACACACACCCAGAACACTTAACCACTGAAGCAGATACACAGTTGCGTGTTAATGAATCATAGAGACATATTTAAAAACTTGGGGGGTTACAATCCTTCAAAATTCCTCTATTGAATCATCACTTATTTTAGTAAAAAATTGTGATTTAACCCCTCATACTTTTTCCACTTATTCAATTTGTTCTTAACTCATCCATTTTCCTTAGTTTCTAAATCCTTCCACCCTTAAAATATTTTGACTACTGGTCCTTCAAAATTTCTATATTTACACTTTAACCTATCAAATTTTAAGTATTTACTCTTGGGCCATAAAACTTTTATCACTTTTATGATTTAGTCATTTCTTAAATTAATACATCATAATATACTTCCTAAATAGATTTTGTTGACATGATTCAAATTTCCGTTTTTGTCACTTTATTTCCTTATTTTCTTGTATCAAGGACAATATCTCACTTTCTTATTGTAGTAACTTTTAGGGTTACATCCTCAATTTCAAATTTTTATCTCATACGGAATACCCACATGGTTATAGTATGATCGTCTATGAAAAATATGAACCAACGAGTCCCATTAATATTTTTCACTCGTGAGGGTCTCCAAATGTCACTATGAATTATAGAGATTGGATGTGAAGGCTTATATTGAATGCTAGGATAAACATGCCTGTGTGTTTTGCAAGTTGACATATTTCAAAATGAAAAACTTTAAATTTTTTATTGATGAACAAATGAGGAAGCAACTTTTCAAGGTACACAAAATTTGGGTGACCAAGGCAGAAGTGACATAACATGACTTGATTCTCATTTGAAACAAAAAAAAATTAGAGAAAGAGTTAGAAATAAGCTTAGAAACACAACTTGAATGAACTTGTCCACGTAGAGGAGAGTTCCCTTTGAGCAAGTAGAGACCACCACACAATTTAGCGCTGCCAATGACCTTCCCTAAATCTGCTGTCTGAAATTCACAAAGATTTGGATAAAATTTAGTCACACAGTTTAAGTCACGGGTGAGTTTACTAATAGAAATCATATTGCAATCTAATTCTGGAACATAAAGGACAAATGAGAGAAGAAAGTCCTTTGTCAATTTGATTGATCCAATTCCTGCCACTTTTGAGAGTGATCCATTTGTTATTCATACTGTAGAGGGGCTTGAATATGGACTAAACTTGTGGAATACATTGATGTCTTCAGTCATGTGATCTAAAGCTCTAGAATCAACTATTCGTGGTCTTAATTTTCTGGTTGTTGTAATATCAGTAGAGGAAAATGTACCTTGATGTACTAGTATGCTATAACTGTTCGGTAGTGGGTGATATCTGTCCAAATAATTTCTGCAGTACTTAATTTTTTCCTGAGTGAACAGAGTAATTTCCTTACTAGTATTAGTGTTGTCGGAAGTGTTGGAAACATTTACGTGACTATCTCGATCTTGGCATACTTGGTTAGGCCTCTAATTAGTTGGCTTTCCATGTAATTTCCAATAAGTTTCTCTAAAATGACTAGATTTCTTACAATGGTTGCACCATGACCTTTCTTTTCTTTGCTGTTATCCTGCGACGAGTTATGTGTATACAAGGCTAAGCCTTCAACAATTGAGGAACTTATATTTTCTGTCATCATCAGTTTATTCCTGCTTTCTTCTCTTTTAACTTTAACAAATGTCTCTCGGATGGAAGGTAAAGTCCTACTGCCCAGGACTCTACCCCTTACGTCATCCAAATCCTTATTGAGAACAAGGAGAAATTTGAATGTTCTCTTTTGGTCAACAATCTTTTTGTGTAAATTTGCATCATTTGGACATTCCCGGGGTATATTTCAAACATATCAAGGTGCTGCCAGTACCGGGTTATTATGTTGAAATATTGAGTGATAGTCATCTCCCCTTGTCATAGATCATGAAGTCGAATTTCACTTTCAAAAAGTTTAAAGCTATTTTCAGAATTAGAGTAAGTTTCTTTTGCCGCATCCCAGATTTCCTTAGTTGTTTTGTAGAGAAGGAAATTTTCTCCAATTTCTGTGGTCATGGAGTTTATTAGCCATGGCATGACCATGTGATTTTCAATCTTCCACGTGCAATACTTAGGATCTATTGTCATTGGAATAGGAACCTCATCGGTGAGATAATCATCCTTGCCTCTACTAGAAATATACATAAGGACAAATTGTGACCACTGAAGAAAATTGTGGCCATTGAGTTTGTGACTAGTGATAGGAAGAGGAGAGTTTTCGAAGATATTGGCCGAGAATTTTCATAGTTTTTGGCTGAGGGATTCTGCTCAGGTCTGGAATTGACTTTCGAAGAGGAGATGGTTTGTGTATCCATGCCATATTAGGGTTTAGAGCCTAGCCTTAATGCCATGAGAATTTTGGTGAAGGAAAATTCTTATATTCATCAAGGAAATACAACCTAATACTTATATTAGGATGACATTACAATTCATTATTCTACAAAAAATAATAAGACAATCTAAAAAGTTAAGAATCTTAATAAATTAGGAAAGCAGCTAATTAGGAATCAATTAATGATTGATCCTATATTTTTTTAAGAAACTAAATAATAAATCCTATTCTATCAAATTACAGCCTATGAGTAATTCCCTACTATATACAAATTAATTCAACTCATAAACTTTAATATTAATATTAATCCAATATAAAAAATAAATTTATGTATTTATTTTTTAAAATGTCTATGATTAGATTAAAATCAAAAGTTTTATGTATACATATTAACCACAATTCAAGTTTCATGTATATAATTATATCTAATCAAAATTTATGTATCAAATTGTATATTAGACTAAAGTTCACATATAAATTTGATATTTACCCTTGTTTTTAATCACCTTGGAGTATTTGAATTTCTTTTAGAAGACCATTTGCAAAGGGCAAACATGCTTTCTGAAACTAGATTTTTTTTTTTTGTTCTTTAGAATCTTCATGCAATTAAAGGAAAGGGAAGGCATAAGCATCCATGCAAGTCAATTGGAGTCCTTGATGAGCTGTAGTGGTAGTAGCAATGGTTGTTGTTGTGGAAGTGTCAGTGAAGAAGAGAAGTACAGAGCCTAGCCTACACATTTGCAATTGCCTTGACAATCAGCCATGAATTCTCCTGCTAAATCCCAAACAATGACTAGACTTTGTATTTTTCATTCTTACAAATATGTAATGAAGATTTCAATGGACCTCTACCACATGTTATAATATTTCACTCACAACATACTATTACTTATATTTATTCTTTTGTTTTAATAAATTATTTCAATACTTGGAAGAATTTTAATATTTTTTAATAGAATAAAATTATATTTACACATGTTACTGCATTTTTCACTTAAGTAACTAAAAACTATATCCTGACCATTTCTATTTCAAACAAAAAAAAAAAAATTCTGTATTTTCTTTTTAACATTATATTTTTTTTTCTTTTTTTTTATTAAACTACACCACCGGTCACGCAACTATAGCCCGTTTTCTTTTTTGGTCATTCAACTATCAATTTTTTTTTAATTTGGTCACTCAACTAATCGAGATTATTATTTTTTGTCCATTTCCATTAAGTGCCATTAAATCTCTAACGGGAGGGTGATGTAGTCGTTAAAAATCGGTATAATAATAAATTTAGCCCTTAGTTTTTAGATATTATATCAATTTAAAAAAAATAAACCTCAAAATTCACAAATAATCTCAATTTTATCCTAATTGTGTCCTCAATCATTTGAGGGTTACTCAATTTGATCCTGTCGAATTCATTGGATCTGAAAAAGACTAAAAACTGAAGCTTAGCAGCTTAGTAAAAGCACTCATTCAACAGTGTGCTTATAAAATCTGAGACGTAGTCCCTTTCTCAGGATTATTAAACAGCTTTCTCAATGCTTTCTCAAACAGCTTCTTCTATGCTTTTAATGTTTTCTCAAACAGCTCCTTCTTTCCATGTTTTTGCTTTGAGATGAAATTGAGATTATTTGTAAATATTAAGTGTTAATTTTATAAAATTATGATTAAATCGATATAATATGTAAAAGTTAAGAATTAAATTTATTATTATACTTTTTTTTAACGACCACATCGCCCTTTTGTTAAAGATTTAACATCACTTAACTTAACGTGGTTTTGGAAAGCCACCCGGTAATTAAATTTGAGTGTAATTGCTTGTAATCGCGTAAGAATGGCAGGTTTGTGTAATTATTATACTTGGTGAGTCCCATCGAATCGGGTGTAACTAGAGTACCCCAATTGCACTTTCCAATTCTTAAGAGGAAGGTGAGAATTGAAGTAATTACACAAGTGCGTAATTACACCCAAACCAAATTTAAAAAAAAATCATTTTTATACAAGTTATAAGGATTATATTATAAGTTTGAATGCGTATGAGTGTTTGGATGGTTATGAAGAAAATTATATTTTTTAAATCCTAAAAAAATTCTAAAGTTATGACAAAAAAGTTTATTATAAAAAAATTTATATGTTATATAAGTATTATAATATATTTATTTATAAAAATTTATGGCAAGAAGTATGAACATAACTTATCTATGTGTCAATGCTATATATTATAAAAATAATATACTTATTCATAAAAAATGCTAAAGGTTTTTTTTATCATAACTTATTTATAAAAAAAATAACTTTCAAAAATTTTGACAAAAAAATATATTATTTATAAGAAGTGTTATGAAAATTATTGAACAATTTATAAAATCTTATTTTAAAAAAGTTATATATTATAAATTTTATATTATTTTTGTCTTAATTTACGAATTATAAAAATGGATATAACATAACATAAGTCTTTCTACAAACTAGGTTTATATAAGTTTTTATAGTTAAAACTATAAACTATTTGACATGTGAGCCCAAATATTATAAGGTCTTTGCTAATTATGCAAATATATAAGGTTTTCTTGTACAATATCGTTTGGATTGATACCATTTAAGAGAATGGTGCCAAACACAAACAGTACTATAGGCAACTTATGAACTCTTTAATTTGAATATTATAGGCTTCGAAATGTGGTTGAGAAGACATTTGTTATTCTAAAAAAAATATTTCTCATATTTATAACATCACCTTAGTACAGCATAAAAAAGAACAAGATTGAATAGTACTAGCATGTTGCATATTTCATAACTTCAATCATAAGTGGCATTAAGATGATCCATACTTCAAAGAGTACATGAAAGAAGGTGATTTTGATCATCTTAATGATGCAGATTTGTAACACCCCTCGCCCGTATCCGACGCCGGGACAGGGTTTGTGGTGTTACCTGACTCAACTCAACCGATTATGTAAAACTGGGCAGTGAAATTTCAAACAATCTAAAAACTTCTTTTTTCACATGCAATCTGACCCGTATATGGGCTCACGAGGCCCAAAACATACATCTGGAGTAGTTCGGAACCCAACCGAGAACTCATGAAAGACTTAGAAAATTTCATGCATCAAGGCTCCACACGCCCGTGTGCTAGGAACACGCCCGTGTCCCGAACCCGTGTCTGAAAGCCTGGACATTCTGCCAAAACCACACGGCCCAAGCACATACCCGTGCCCTATAACCGTGTCCTTCACACAGCAGAGACACACGGCTGTGTCTCTTGCCCGTGTACTACTAGCATGCATACTGACTTTATGGCACGGCCTGAGCACACGCCCGTGTGGCTTGCCCGTGTTCTAAAATGACTTTAAAGTCTTAACTGCAGGGGACACACGGCTACAACACACACCCATGGGCGTGAGCCGTGTGTCACACACGGCCTAGACACATGCCCGTGTGTCTTACCCGTGTGGACAAACTTGGCTATTTTCCAAGCCATTTTGTCACCCATATTACACAACCTACACAAGATCATGTCAATATACAAATTTCACCCCAAAAGACACCAATTCATCCCAAGAAAGAACATCATATGCATTCATCAAAATAAATAATAGCCACTATTCCAGGCTTGATACAAAGTGAAGGGCTTTTGACTTGAGCCAAAATACATAAATAATTCTCTTAATCCAACATCCTAGTCTAGCCCTATACATGCCACTTTCAAAAATATAAATCAAGCTATACCTAGTATTGCGGCTAATAGTGTGATTGATATCTCTGACTTTAAGGGATCCTTAAGCTAGCTTGGTGACACTGAAAGAAAAAGGAAAGGAAAGGAGGTAAGCATAAAGCTTAGTAAGTTGCATATAAATAACTATACAACAATCTCACCATTTACCATCATGCTTATAGCTCAAAGGTAAACATAACTTAACTTACTCATTATTATCTACTCGAGTCTTATTTTTTTAAATTTAAGCTCGTTACTCATGCTTATCATATAGGTACCTATAACACTCACAACATGATCATCCTTTCTTTATCAAAATTGAACTATAACTTTCACCATTGAACCGTTGGAATACTACTGGATATTCCATGAACCTTCAACATGGGATATATTGCCGATGCCATGTCCCAAACATGGTCTTACACTGGCTCTCATATATGCATGCTGATGCATGTCCCAGACATGTCTTACACTAGCACAACTCCTAGCCAATGCATGTCCCAGACACGTCTTACACTGGCTATCTCTGTCGAGGCCGATGCATGTCCCAGACATATCTTACTCTAGCGCTCATCTCTGTGCCGATGCCATGTCCCAGACATGGTCTTACACTGGCTCTCATAATGTGCCGAAGCATGTCCCAGACATGTCTTACACTGGCGCACAAATCACCCAATGTCTTGGCACAAATATCCAGTTCATATCCTGAGGTTTCAACGAGATATTTCTACTATCTCAATATTACAAGGCATTCTCAATTTATAACTTAACAACTCGTACAATATCAATTCAATGACAATATGAATACAAGTATTAACAGTGTAGTTGTATTATTTACATACAACTTACCTTGGTTTACAAAAAGTACTTGACTAGCTGGCTTAGTCGGATTGCTTGACTTTTCCCCGGTCTAGACTCGGTTTTGGCAAATCTTGATCTATAATAATATACATTCATTTATTCACTAAACACAATTAGGTATTCATAAATTCACAACTTTGGTAAAATGACCATTTTGCCCCTAGGCCTTAGCAAAATGACTATTTTACCCCTATGCTTGAAAATTAATTTTTATCGAATTTATTCGTATTTAAACCCTAGCTAAACTCTTTTTACTACTATGGCAATCCCAAATTCTCACTATTTCACACACTAACCACCTATTTTGCAACTTATGCAAAATAGTCCTTTTAGGTGTTTTCATGCTAACACCTTTCACAAAAGTTGTTTATAACACAACTAGGACTCATATTCTTCCATAAAAACTCAGCATATATCACAAATACATCCATGGAAAAATCCTAAACTCTTGACCATTTTGTAAGATATCACCCTCATTTGAAAGCTCATGCTTCAAAGGTTTCAAAAATGTAAAAATCTTGAAGAAAACTCATTAAAATCACTTACTTATGAGTGCTTTAAGTTGCTGAAAATTTTTGAGCTTTCAAACCTCTATTTTGGCTGATATTTTTGGTGAAGAAAGAAGATGGAGAAGAAGACAATGATAGCTAGGCTTTTAGGCATTATTTTATCACCAAAACATGACATCATCAACCTAATACTTTGACTATTTGTTTAAAATCCATCACATGGCCGGCCAACACTATTAAAAAGGGTGTAATTTAATTTTGATTCTCTAGCTATATAACACCTTTGGGTACTAAAATGTAACTTTTGCCTTTTATGCGATTTAGTCCTTTATCGCAATCGGGCTTGAAAACATTAAAATTAACTCACCAAATTTTTCATGCACTAATATAATAATACCATAACCTTATAAAAATAATAAAAATAATTTTTCTATCTTCAGATTTGTGGTCCCGAGACCACTATTCCGACAAGGCCCTAAATCGGGTTATTACAAGATTCAAATTCAGATACCAAAGAACTCGATTAAGGACTAACAAATGATGATAAGGAGTATATGTTAAATATTAAAAAGGGAATAATCCAACAAATGTGCATTAGAACAACTAGATAAAATTACATTTGATGTTTATTTTTCTTGTTATTTTTATTAATAATGTATTATCAACTACCTTTTTAGACTAACATAATACATATAATGAATTGATTTTAATTTTGGTTATAGGAATTTTTTTATCATACTAATAATATTTTATAGTAATTAAAATTTTTAAAAAATATAAATCATGTAACTTTGTAATTACAATTTGTATTACCAAACATGACATAGGGAATTATGATGTAATTATACTCTGTCAGTCAAACACGTTTACAAAATTATAATTCTTTGTAATTGTGTTGTCCAAACAGACCCTTAACGAAAATAGACCCAAAAAGAAAAAGGGACAATAGTTGGGTAACCTGTGGTGCAATTTACCGTTTCTTCTTTATCACATCTTTCTCTCACGTTCAAAGAAAAAACCTAGAGTCTAATACTGGCGACCACACAACTTATTGTCCACCGTTGTCACCAACTGTATGTCAGTGACAAAAATTTTCCACTTTTCATTGCTACGGCCTAGAAAACTAAAGGGAAATAGCAAAAAAGAACAGAAGGAAAGAAGAAGAAGAGAAGAGAAGAGAAAACTTTTACTAGAATTTTCTTTGTTCACAAATCTGATAACCACCCGCCCCTTACAACTGAAGCTTAAAAAAGAATGAGAAAATAGTCGTGGGAAAAGTTAGTTACAATTTCCAGCTAAGTTCGTTATCACCATGCACTGCTTCATTAAAGTCTTAACTTATGCACGCAACACAATTTTTTTACTAAAATAAAACACACTGTTTCAAAGCAGCGACTCTTCTTCTAATGCATCGTTCCACCCAAAATATTCATATTTTTCTAATTTTAATTCTACCCTATAACAAATACCACTCTCCAAAAAATATCCTTGTCCTCAAGGATCAAAATTAGGAAAATTAGCCTGAAACTATTGCAAAGGTTCCCAAGTAGCATCTTCAGGGAATGTGTCCATCCATTCCACCTGGACTTCAGTTGTTGGTTGGTTCCCTTTCTTATAAAAAATTCTCACCGGTTCTTTCTTCATGGCTCCATGGTCATCCATTAAGGGCAACTGAATCTGAGCTGGAGCTGTTCCTATATGCTTCTTCAACTGAGACACATGAAAAGTTGGATGAATGTGCGATCATGGAGGCAGTTACAGTGTATAAGCCACCTGTCCAACCTTTTTCACCATAAGAATAGAGAAAAAATACTTAGAAGATAACTTCTGATTAAGGACCCTTCTGACTGTTTGTTGCCTATATGGTTGCAATCGTAGGTAGACCAAATCACCAATCTGAAAACTCCTGTCAGTTCGATGTTTTTAAGCTAACTGCTTCATACGAGTCTGAGCCCTTTTCAAGTGAAACTGTAACATTTTCCTAGTAGCTTCACGAGCCTATAAACTTCTGTCCACCACTGCTATAGGTAACACTTCTGCCAAATAAGGCATATGTTGTGTGGAGGTTGCCCATAGAGAGCCTCATATGGGGTGAGCTAAATGGATGAATGAAAAGCGAATTATACCACCACTGAGCAAGTGGTAACCAACTCGACCAATTAGCAGTCTTTTCTTTTATCATACATCTCAAGTAATTCTTTAAGCATCGATTTAGCACCTCAGTCAGTCCATCCATTTGAAGATGATAAGTTGTGGACAAAAGAAGCTTAGTACCAGCTCTTTTGAACAATTTCTGCCAAAAGCCATTCACAAGGATCCTGTCTCTGTTTGAGATGATAGAGTCATGCATTCCATGTAGTTTATACACATGATTCAAGTATTCTTAAAGCTACTTCCTTGGCAGTAAATGGGTAAGACAGAGTTACGAATTGGCCATACTTAGTCAAATGATTTACTACAACTAAGATTGAGTTCTTCCCTTTTGAGATTGGCAGACCCTCAATGAAGTCTAGGCCGATAACAAACTAGGCCCTTTCTAGAACAGGTAGTGGTTGTAAAAGGCTCAGTGAAGCTACTGTCTCATTCTCACATTTCTGAAAAACTAGGCATTCCTTGGTTCAGTACTTGACATTTAGTGTTAACCCTTCCATTATACCAGACTAGCCAAAAGTTTCCTAGAAGTATGGATCCCTGAATGTCCCTCTACAGCACTAGCATGAAAATGCTAAAATATTTCTTTCCTCAAACTCTCATCTTTCTCTACTACAGTTTTTCCTTTCCTCCTTAAGAAATGTCCATCCCAAAAGTATTTTTGATGTTAGGGTCTTTGTTGTCACACACCCTGAATTATTCGAGCAATTTTAGCATCTTCTTGGTAAGATTGTTGCACCCTCATCAACAGACTGGAGATAACATAGCTGTTGGATAATTGAAACAATTTTCATTGCTTAAGTTGTGGTTGCCTGGAAAGAGTATCAACCACTCTATTATTGATTCTCTTCCTATAAATGGCCTCAAAATCATATCCTAGCATCTTAGCTACCCACCTTTACTGGAAAGGAGTTATGGCCACTTGATTAGACAAGAACTTTAAACTTTGGTGATCAGTTTTGATCTTGAAGTGCCTCTCAACTAGGTAAGCATGCCATTTCCTAGCAGCTAAAAGGAAAACTAACATCTTCTTCTTATAAATGGAGAGTGCTCGGTGCCTTACTCCTAAAGCCTTACTGAAAAAGGCCACTAGTCTATCTGGTTGCTGTAAAATTGCCCCAACCCCAAAACCACTAGCATCTGTATCCACAGTGAAATCAAGCTAAAAATTTGGCAACATTAACACTGGTACTGAACATAAGGCATCTTTTAAAGCATGAAATGCTGCAGTAGTTTGATTAGTCCAACTCCAACCATTCTTTTTTAGCAAATCTATCAAAGGCTTAGCCAAAGAGGCATATTGCCTAATAAACCTTCTATAATATCATGAAAGTCCCAGGAAACTCCTCAATTCCTTGACAGATTATGGAATAGGCTATTAAAATGTGGCAACAAACAGTAGTATGTACGTTACCTGGATGAAATACAGCAACATACAAATGTATGTGATGTTATCCGGATGAAGTACTTTTGTGTAACATGCGACCTGTATATGATTTGACAGAAACTTTTTGACTGGATAAAGTTGGTCAACTACTTACCAGTTTAGACAGGTCATTGGTTATTATTAGATTGTATTTAATGTTTGTTCACTTTCACAAGTTATTTTTATTGTTTCACAAATGTAATAGTTCTATATATGTACATCATATATTGATGAATTAAGTAATGAGAATATAGAAGTTGTTTTCTCAATTTTCTCCATATTTCTGCTTTTGATTGCTCTTCTTGTAACTCTCATTTCTTTGAATCTCAATTTTTTCATTCTTTATCTAGAATTATTGCCTTGCTGCTCTAGCTTAAAACAGAACTTTATACTTTCTCCGAATAAATTGTGGCTTAACCCCAACAAATGGTATCAAAGCCTAAGTCTTTGGGGACCTTGGTTGTGTTTCATTTTTGAATGACTTGTGTTTGAGAGAAAAGAAACAGAAGCTATTTTTTTTGTTAGTCTGTTTGTTTGCTGTAAGAATGAGTTTCATACCACCACCACCTTTGTTTGCTGGAGAAAACTACCACATCTGGGTAGTAAAGATGAAGACATACCTTTAAGCGCACGATTTGTGGAATGTGGTCGAGAATGATACTGAACCAGCTCCATTGAGAGCTAATCCAACCATTGCACAGATGAGGCAACATAGTGAAGAGTGTACCAAGAAGCATAAAGCAATGGCTTGCTTGCAAAATAGGGTATCTGATGTGATTTTCACTAGGATAATGGCTTGTGACTCACCTAAGAAAGCATGGGAAAAGCTGAAGGAGGAGTTTATGGGGTTAGACAAGACAAGGCAGCAATAACTAATCAACCTTAGGAGAGATTTTAAGAACTTGAAGATGAGGGAGTCAGAGACCATCAAGCAGTACTCTGATAGGATAATGGCCATAGTCAACAACATTAGGCTCCTTGGTGATGATTTCAGTGAGAGCAGAGTTGTTAAAAAGGTCATTACAACTCTCCCTGAGAAATTTGAGTCAAAGATTTCTTCATTAGAGGACTCGAGGGATTTATCAGCCATCTCATTATCTGAGTTGGTAAATTCCTTGTATGCACTTGATCAAAGGAGGGCCAATAGGCAGAAAGAGCATCCTGAAGGAGCTTTCCAAGCAAAGGTCAAAGAACGCTCAGGTTTAAGTCAGAAAGGGAAGAAACCTTGGCTTGATAAAAGGGAGAAAACAATGAGAGATGTTGGAAAAAAGAAGCTACCACCCTGCCCACACTGTAGAAGGGTAATTCATCCGGGTGAAGTATGTTGGTATAGGCCAGACGTCCAGTGCAGAAGCTGCAAACAGTTTGGCCATATTGAAAAGGTGTGTAAGAGCAAAGGGAAGGCACAAGCTCAGTAGCAAATGCAAGCTCAGGCTACTGAGCACTTTCAAGCTCAGGAGAAACATATCTTCACTGCCTCATTCTTTGCAGCTTCAAGCAAAGTCAAAAAAGACTGGCTAGTGGATAGTGGCTGCACACACCATATGGCAGCTAATGAAAAGTTGTTCAAGGATCTAGATAGAAGCTTTACCTCAAAGATCAGGATTGGCAATGGGAACCTGATTGAAGCCGGAGGTAAGGGAAATGTGGTTATCAATACTTGTTCAGGTAACAAAGTAATCTCAGATGTACTTTTTGTGCCTGACATAGACCAAAACCTGTTTAGTGTTGGCCAGTTAATTAAAAAGGGTTATTCACTTGTTTTTAAGAGTAACTCTTGCATTATTGAAGATCACAGTGGCTATGACTGAAAGATGTTTTGTGTTGAACATGATTCAATTGGAAAAGAAAGTCTATACTAGTGCTACTGACACAGTTAGTCTATGGCACAAGGAGTTAGGATCCATTGTGGAAGGTCAGGATGTAAAGAAACAAAATATTCATGATAGAGTGGATGGTAAAGCTGAAAAGCTCTCCACATCAACTCTTGATGGGCTAAGTTCCAATTCTAGTCTATTAAATAAAAGACAAGAAGTGTATGGAATCAATAAGGTTGCTAAGGCTGAAGCTAAAGGGTTCTTGGTATTTGTTTGGGAAGCTCTTCAAGATACAACTCTTATGATCCTTGGTGTATGTACTTTATTGTCATTAATAGTTGGGATAGTAATGGAAGGATGGCCAAAGGGAGCTCATGATGGATTTGGGATTGTCGCAAGTATCTTATTGGCCGTGTTTGTCACGACGACTTGTGATTATCGCCAATCATTACAGTTTAAGGATTTGGACAAGGGGAAAAAGAAAATCACCATTCAGGTAACAAGAAATGAATGTATGCAGAAAAAATCTATGTATGATTTGTTTCCTGGTGATATTGTACATCTCAATATTGGTGACCAAGTCCATGCCAACGGTCTTTTCGTCTCGGGGTTTTCTGTGTTAATCGATGAGTCGAGTTTAACAGGGGAGAGTGAGCTGGTCATGGTGAATTGTAAAAATCCTTTTATGCAATCTGGTACTAAGCTTCAAAATAGATCATGTAAGATGATGGTTACTCCTGTTGAGATGACAAAACAATAGGGTAAATTAATGGAAACACTTTGTGAGGGAGGCAGAATTGTCAAAGGAAGTTAACTTGGTACATTGTTGCTCAGAGGTTCATTTGGCAGACATTTTTTGACCAAGCCTTTATCTACCACAAGGTTCAAGTTGTTGAAGAAGCAAATTGGAGCTTGCTGTCTTGTAGCTAAGGAGGAGTGTTAAAATGTGGCAACAAACAGCAGTATGTACGTTATCCGGATGAAATATAGCAACATACAAATGTATGTGATGTTATCCGGATGAAGTACTTTTGTGTAACATGCGACCTGTATATGATTTGACAGAAACTTTTTGACTGGATAAAGTTGGTCAACTACTTACCAGTTTAGACAGGTCCTAGGTTATTATTAGATTGTATTTAATGTTTGTTCACTTTCACAAGTTATTTTTATTGTTTCACAAATGTAATAGTTCTATATATGTACATCATATATTGATGAATTAAGTACTGAGAATACATAAGTTATTTTCTCAATTTTCTCTATTTTTCTGCTTTTGATTGCTCCTCTTGCAACTCTCATTTCTTTGAATCTCAATTTTTTTCATTCTTTATTCGGAATTATTGCCTTGTTGCTTTAGTTTAAAACAGAGCTTCATACTTTCTCCGACTAAATTGTGGCTTAACCCTAACATAGGCCCTTGGAAGACACATTTAAATTTGGACTTATCCATGGATGCTGTCCCATTATGTATTACATGCTTCAGGTGCTCAATTTGTGAAGAGCAAAAACAACACTTCTCTTGGCAAACAGTTGTTGGTTCTTCAAAATGAGAAGAACTTCCTTCAAGTGCTGCAAGTGTTCTACCTAAGAGTTCGAGTATACTAGAATATCATCAAAGAATACCAACACTAATCTTTTCAGTAAGGGCTTGAAGACTGAGTTCATAAGAGCTTGGAAACTGGAAGGAGCATTGGTGAGGCCAAAGGGCATCACCAAATACTCATAATGCCTCTCATGGGTCCTGAAAACTATTTTGTGTACATTTGACTCCCATATTCTGATCTAGTGGTAACCAGATCTTAAATCCAGCTTGGAGAACATCTTAGCCTCTCCCAACTCATCCAGCAATTCTTTAATTATAAGGATGGGAAACTTATCTTTGATGGTATACTAATTGAGTTGCCTATAATCAACACATAACCTCCAGCTTCCAGATTTCTTTTTGACCATCACAATCAAGGAAATAAATAAGCTATTATTGTCCCTAATTATTCAACCTTGAAGCATCTCATGTATCATCTTCTCTATCTCCCCTTTTTGGATAATAGGATATTTGTAGGGTTGAATTTTAACCATAGCTCCCTCATCTTTCAAAGGAATTTTGTGGTTTTGCATCTGAGGTGGTGATAATCCCCTTGGTGTTTGGAAGACATCATTAAATTCATCCAACAAGCATTGAAGTTGTTGATCATTGGAAGTAGACACTTCTACTGACAGAACAATTTGAGTAGGAGAGCTAATCACCAAGGCATAGGGTCCAATTCTTGACCAATAGCAGCAAAGCACTTGTGAGCAGAACCAATACTCTCCTCAGCTATTGAACCAGGGACAATTCCATGAATAATGCATGGTTCTCCCTTAAAAAAAAATTGTATGGTTAAAGAGCCAAAATTTCAAATGATATCTCCGAAAGCTAACAACCACTGAACTCCCAACACCATATCACACCCTTTGAATGGAATCACCATGAAATCCGTATTGAACTGAGAGCCTTGGACTTTTTATCTGACACCCAAGCACACTTCCCTGGTAAATAAACAATTGCCATTTGCTACAGTGACCTTCAACTGATCCCGTTACAACACAGGAAGTGACAACTTGTGCACCAACTTGGCATATATGAAATTATGAGTAGTGCCTGAGTTTATCAAGATAATATCCTAGACAGACCCCACTTGAGCTGCTACCCTCATAGTGTTATGGCATTTTGAACCAGTAATAGCATGTAAGAAGATAATGGGAGACTTAGGTGGGCTCTCCTTACAGGCAGCCTCTTCCAACTAGTCAGAGCACTCTTGGAAGTCCTCCACTTCACTATCAAACATAGGCTCAAGCAAAAGTTGATACAGCTGAGACTTAGCTCACTTGTGTCCCACATGGTACTTGGCTACACACCAAAAGCAAAGATTCTTCTATTTACGTTCAGCCATCATAGTGGGTGAGATGGTCTTGGAGGTAGGCTTACTGGCAGGAACACTAGACACCGATGGCATCTAAAAAGTAGGAACAGATCTCACAGGTATTAAGGAATGGCCCAATACAATAGAGGGATTGAAAAATGACCTAGGTAAGCTATTCAGAGGATCCAGGGTCCTCTTGGGAGAATGTGAAAGAATTCCCTCAACTTTCCTAGCCAATTAAAACCCTTCTACCAAAGATGATGGTTGAAACAGTTTGAGGTATTGGCCAATCTCAACCTTCAAGTTACTCATAAAAATACTAAGAGCATACAGTTCAGGAAGATGCAATTGGTTAAGTAAGATAATAAAAACATTGTGATATTGTTCAACCATACCTTGCTGCTTCAAACTAGCCAATTCATTTATAAGATCACAAAAGAAACTGGATCCAAACTGCTCCTGTAAGTTCCTAGCATAGACTGGCTAAGTTAACATATGTAGGCCACCATTCCTTTGGGAGTAGAAATAGTGCTAGTCCAAAGCTCGACCCTCTAAATTCAACATCACCGTATGAACCTTGGTTGTCTCAGGGATTTCCTTAGCTTCAAAGAATTGTTCTAACTTAGCCCACCATCCTCTGAAATCAGTGCCATTGAATTTTGAGCACTCGATCCTAGTAGGTCTGCTAGATCCATCGACCACAGGGGAATGATTTTGCAAATGGACACTGCTCATATCAGCAAATGGAAGAGTACTTATCGCAGCTAGAACTTGACCAGGGATTGGAGCAACAAAATCTTTAGGAGCAAAGCCAGGAGGTGCTCCCCTCATAACTCTTTTACTCTTGCCAGTAACTCCAGCATTAGGTGGCCCAAAATATTGTCCAAGCAAAGTTTGAAGATCCCTTTTAAACTCGTCTTTGAACTCCTGAAACTTGATGTCCATTTTAGTGTCCAATTGAACCAACTCCTCTTGGATCTTAGAGATCTCCTGCTGCATCACACCTTTTTTTGCAAATGGGTGGAGAGGCCATCACCAGCCATGAATGGGATCGTAAAAGCTTTGATAACTTTGATACGACCTAGAAAACTGAAGGAAAATAACAGAAAAGAGCAGAAGGAAAGAAGAAGAAAAGAAGAGAAGAAAACTTTTACTGGAATTTTCTTTGTTCACATATATGATAACCACCCACCCATTACAGCTAAAGCTTAAAAAGAAAGAGAAAATAGTCATGGAAAAAGTTAGTTACAATTGCCAGCTAAGTTCGTTATCACCACGCACCGTTTCATTAAAGTCCTAACCAATGCACGCAACGCACCATTTTCACTAAAACAAAACACACCGTTTCAAAGCAATGACTCTCCTTCTAAACGCATCGTGCCACCCAAAATATTTCATATTTTTCTAATTTGAATTCTACCTCGTGACAGTCAGCATCGTATTTGTTTATGTTTCCTCTTTTTTAATATAGTCTTAGATTTTTCAAAAGTGGTTATACAATACAAAATGGGTTAGAGCTTTTAAAATAATATACACAATAAGTTTGAATAAAAAAAAAGTTATTTTATTGTGCCTGAGGAATTTGGAACATTTCATCAGTAATAGAAAAAACTTTTTTTTTTTTTTCAGGTTTAGGCATGACTGGAGTTAGGAGTGCGAAAATCAAGACATTAACTTGGAGACGAATTGTTAAAGAGTTGCACTCTTATTAGAAAGAGGTTGAGAGAGAAGCTTTAAAAACTGCTGACATGTTTTACTGTTTTCAATGCCTGCTTTTTATGGCTTGTTTTGGGATGCTACAACTTCGTCTGTTGGCTGATTGCTCCAAGCGGCTGGAGGCTTCATCGGTTGACCTTAAAGGGGATTTGGTATTGTACATCCATTATTATGATTAATTAGAGCTGAAGTTGTTCTTATTGATTGATGACTGTCTTCCAAATACTTTGGAAAAGCAATGGAAGAGTTTCTTTATTATGGGATTTTTGGATTATAATCTTTGTTGTTACATTTGGATTTCCTAATTTCCCATCTATATAACTATATTTATCAAATAAACAAATGGAATTTGATGAATGACGCATTTAATTTCGGGCGGAGTTGGAGGAAGCAAATGAGAAGGAAGAAACACCTAAGGAGTCGATTATTGATTAATGCAGTCTGCAGAGAGCAGAGGGAGGCAACTTTTAACTCTCAGCTCAGCTTCTCCCTTTAGTTTGTCAAACTTAGCCTCTTTCAAACTGTAACTACTGAGTGCTAGATTGTGTTACAATATGTACTCATGTTAGATTTCTTCTTCTTCTTCTTCTTTTTTAATTAAAAAAAATCCTTGTTAGTGCTTCAATGGACCAAATTAATTGAATGTAGCATCTCTAGGTTTGTCTCAAAGCCCATTGCTCAAGTTTTGTCAGTGATGAGATTGGCGCATGCATTTGGTTGTTGAATTGCCTCAGCCACCTGATCCGTAGCACAGGTGCCAGCTGCAACCAGTGGATGATGCCATGAGGTCTTATTGCCATTAGCAGTTTTAGAAACTTGGCACCAATGACAGCCAACGGTGCAGACTAGAGTTTGGTTATGTCTGAAAGCTAGGAATTTATCAACCGCAAGATCTATACACAGTGCCAAATGTTACACAAATCAACACAAATATAGAGCCATTCTTTGTTCATGGAAATACATCACCTTAATTCTTTTTTTTTTTTTCATAAAGAATGGCGGGACCCTATCCTTATCTTTCTTCGGAAAGGCTTGCATGCCTCAATGCTCAGGTCAACAGCTGCTGCAAGTGCCATGAAAATGGCAGCATCCTCCACACAAGTCACATGCCGCATAGCTAGCTGCACTAATGGCTTGCTACTCTTACCTTCCCCTTGGACTCTGCAGCTCATTACGAAACCACCAGCAATTGGGCTTAATGCTGAAAAGTCTCCACTGCTTTGCGGACTGGGTATTGGAGTTGGTCCCTGCCGCATTTGTCGGTCAGTATCAATGAAAAATTCCCCACCCTTTTCGGCACTAATGAGTATCTCGGACATGAGAACCTCAGCTCCATCTTGGGCTTCGGACAGCAAGTGAAACCGGCAGCAAATAGAGTCTCTGATGCCACGCTCACGCCACGCCTCAAGCTTTCCCCAAGGCAGCCAACTCTCTGGCCTGCAAATATCAGGACGAACAATCAACCAAGCTCCTGGGTTGGACTTGGCAACCCAATCACAACCTGTTGATGGAACAAAAGGAGTGGTTATGAAGGCTGCCGCAACAGCCGAGCCAGAGAGATCGTGTATCTTCACCTTCCATCCTTTCCTTTCTCTTCTCTCCGTCTCTATGTCCGAACTGTCAGCTGAACCTGTCCAATAAGTGCCTAATGGGTCCACCTTTGCTACCCTGCCATCTCAAAGCAACCATTTAAAAATTTATTAACAGTCAACTAATGAGTAGGTAAATAATAAAGAATTGCTTATTGATTTTTCTTAAGCAGCCTGAATATGGTTGTAAGAGTTGTTTAAAGGTGTCCAAATATATTTTTTTTTAAACTGAGTAATTGCAGCTCTTTTAAAATTGAACTCGCCAAATGGAAGATGGACGATGCAATTATATAGTTTTACATCACCTGTCTCGACTAAATTCGCAACTAAAAATTGGTTGCTTGATGGAACCTCGAAGCTGTACTATCTGAGGACTCAGCATGGTCACATCTTCAAACTGAAACACGTATCTTGGATCAGGATCGAGTTGTACTCTCAAATGAAGTTCAGCTCCTGGTTTTCCGCTCTCATGCTTGTTTTTGCCGATGCCAATCCATCCATTGAAAAGAATCACCGGCTTCCCTTGACCCCATTCAGGACCCACCTCCAACTTGAATGTCCCAATCTGCTGTCTCTTGACTCCAACACCACAATGGGAACCCTTCCACCCTGTGAAGACAGTGATCTCCAGATAAGCATGGGGGTTATAGAAACAGCCAGGGGTCAGCAAAGCCTTCACATCAGAGTCTTCTAGATAAAAGCTGGAGGCAATGCTGTGAATATCAGGTGTGGCTTCGGGCGAGGACACTAAGGGAATAGATGTTGTTTGCACAGGGAAACCTCGAAGTCGTATCTCACATGAACATGGTGAAGAGAATGCACGGATTCCAGTTTTCGAAGATTTCAGGGCCGATCCAGGAATCCTCAGACCCAAAGAGCCTATTGACAACCTGATGAAAGCCTGAGGATCCATTTTTGTCATAAATATTTCCCCATTGTATAAACAGCTTTTGGTTATGGCAACTCAACCCTGTCATTTCAGCAGTCAATAATATAATTAGATCACAAAAACAAATTAAGATCTTCACATGTTGATAGCTTGAAATAAGATAATTTTCATTTACATATAAGATCATTTCAATTAAGGTCATTTTCACACTAGAAAGGTGAATAATATTTACTATGTTTTTTTCAGCAGAGATAAATGAATAAATCAGTTTATTGCCAGATGTATTCGAGGCCATGATCAGTAGTGGTACGATATGAAGATCTTATCATAAACCTCAGTTGATCAGTTCTCCTGTTTGTCTCACCAATTTGAAAATCTATGCAAAAATTAACCCCCAGGGTCTCCTACAAATTAATGTAAATGTCTATAAGGGATTAAGCGAAACCATATCAGCTGTTGCTTCCAAGCTAAGCAAGTCGCCTAAAGAGTTTATGCTTCTGTTAATTTTCAGATTGTTTTCCTCTAAGTTAAAAACTTTACAGTCTTCAAAGATGATTGAAATAGAACAAACAAGCTCACAGAAGACTAAGAAACAGGAAACAAGGTGATCCGTCAACTTAAAATTGATATGAAATCTTTGCATTGTAAACGGTGCTTCTTTCATCCAAGCCACACAGAACGTAGACGCAAAAGTTGAACGCGTAATCACCTAAAGAACTGAATTCAAGAGGTTTCTGTAACTAAGACCAGTCAAGAAAAATTATATATATGCCTAGAAACAGTCAAGAAAAGCTGTCAGCCATCTATGATAGATTTTCCTAACTAACAGAAAAGATGCCAACCATCTATCATCAGTTTTCCTAACAAACTTTTCATTCATCATGAAAATGATCACATAAATTAAAAGAAGCCATCAACATCTTCTCTAAATATTCATCAAGTACTTAGCTATACAATCTGGCTCCTTCAAGTTTCTCTTAAAACACCTAACTGACCTTAGCTAAATAAAAAAAGTTACCATAATTAAGCTTCCATGTGAAAGACTATAGAGTTCAATAAGATACCAACTGAAAACAACAAACATGTTGCTTAGAATTCAAATTTCTTATCTTTTAACATACTTTTCCATCAACCAACCAAAACAAAAGCCTTGTAACTTGAACTCCAATGGAAAAACCACCAACAAATGGAATACCTATATTGAATTTTAACAAACATATGTTGGTTACTTGCAATCATAAACCCCCCCCCCCCAAAAAAACTAAATTTAAAACTCAACTAAAAAACCAGCTAAAAGTCTGCAGCCAATCAACTTACAAAAGTCAAATTCACTTGAACAACCCCACACACATAATCACCCTCAAAAACTAAAATTCATATTGAAGTTAAGTAGAAGAACAAAAGAAAATGAAAATAAAAAGAACCCACCTTTGAATGAAGCTTTTTCTTCATAAAAAAGCTGAAGGAAACAAATTTCCCAGAAAAGAAAACATATCAAAACATTATTTCCCCCCAAAATCCTCTCTCTTTATGTTCCTTCTACTCCAAAAAAAAGGTTTTTTTTAAGGAATGTAAACTTTTAATCAGTGTTGTTCAACGACGAAAAAGAAGAAGATGGAAGAAAAAGGCTTTTAAACGGCTTTAAGGCAATCTGGGTTTTCACGTAAGACTCTGGTTTTTCACAGATCACGAGGAAACTCTCTTTTTCCTTTTAATTTTTCTTTAGTTTTATTCCTTTATAAGCCCCTCTTTCTTGGGTTCATTTTTTTTTCTCGAATGTGAGTATGTAAATAGTATAGTAATTAAAATATTATTTTTGCATAATTGTCACGAAATGGAGGCAGAAAGTAAAGAATTTGTCTTTTTCCTACAAGTACAGAGAAAATTATTTTAATAAAATACAATACTAAATACAAAAATATTGAGATTGTACTGAAAAAATAAAATAAAATAAAATAAAATAATTGGAGGAGAGAGAGGACGTGAATACAGCTGTAACCAACGCAAGGGTTTGGTCGATTTGCTAAGCAAAGAAGGTATCGTTTTCGGACACATATGCTTCTCAATTTTTTTTTATATACTTTTTTATATTTTAACTTTTTATTTTATTTTCCGAAAACTACCCTATATTATATTTACAAAAAGAAGACGTACAATTTCCAAATTTTCTTATCTCAATTTCAAAATATTTTAAGATAAAAGAAGAATTTTTTATTTGATTAAATTATACCATTAGTCATTAAATTATAGATAAATTTTTATTCTGATTATTAAATTATTCAAAATCTTTCGTTTAAGTTATTGGACTATTAAAATTATTGATATATGATTTTTTCTATTCGCACTATGTGCATCAATCCAATTTTTTTTATTAAACTACTTTGGATATTACGAATTTACAAATCAAAGTTCAAATAGTTTTCTTTTTCGATCTTCGATACTAATCGTCAAATTGACTTGTATTTAAAGTATTTTTTTTATACTCGTCGATGGATACTAATTCACTGTATTAATTATCGAATGATTTTTTAGAGTTTATTAGTCAAACTTAAAAAAAAAAAAAAACTTAACTATCAAATTATTTAAATAAAAAATTGTAAATAATTTAATGAATTAAATACAATTCGAGAATTAAATTATAATTTTTTAAATTAAATAAGGAGAATAAGAATTATGATTAATGATATAGTTTAATTTTTGTAATGGACTAAATCATTACTTATCTATTCACCGATGGCGTAATGACTTCAAATTTTCTTGATGTGCAACCCAGCTTAACAATACGAATTGATTATTGTTCATTTATATATTCACTTAATATTGAAAGTATAGTTTATAAATTAAAATCCCTTTAAAAACAATTAAATTTAAAAATTCTGCTTACAAAATAATAATTCAAATCAACCGACATGAATTAATATAAAATAAAATTTAATCAAGACTCCTTGTGTTTCTTTACTAAATAAACCTATTTCATACGTCATAAAAACTCTTAAACTGTTTTCTGTAATTTAATTTATTTATATTTAATTTTAAAATTGTTAAACCATAATATGAATAAAGATAAATATGCTAGTTCTCAAGCACTATCAATTCTATTTAGTCCTTTGCAGGTAGGGGTAGAGCAAGAAAATACCTTGAACTAAATTTATATATGGTAAAATAGTATTTGAGCCTTTTGATTTAGTTCTTGTAAAAATAGTAAAATTATAAGTTATACAATGATAAATTTACATTTTAGTTCTCATAAAATTTATAATTCAACTTTGCCTCCTCAAAAATATTATAGCTTCGCCCCTAAATGTTGGACCACTCCTAACACCAAAAACCAATAAGAAGCAAGCTTGGGAACTAAGCATAAGTCCACAAGGTATTATCCTTTTCAAATCTTTATCTTCTTCACTTAGCTATGATAGTTTGCTCTCTTTACAACCATGGGTCCATGTGGAACACCCTATACTTGGCCCAATCGCCGAGTCCGAATATCATGATGTCACACCATTGTTACACATCATATGCATTACAAATGGTCTTATTATTTAGCAAACATCTTCTATTTTAGGTTTTGAATAATTATAAGTCATACATACTCTAGTCATCATTAAAACATGCTAAACATTCATCAAGCGAGCTTAAAACGAGAATTAAACATGCATTAGAACCAAATAGCAAAATTTAGAAACAAATCACGCAGGTATCGATACTGAATCAAATATATCAATATTTCTCTCAAATGGTATCAGTACTGCTTGAAAATTGAAGTCAAAATAGTATTGCGTTTCTCGTTTAAAATTAAAACCTCAAAAATTATCGATGCCTTTCATAAAATATCAATTATTTTACCCCGAGTATCGATACTTGTAATGTGGTATCGATACTGAATTACGTCACTGACTTCCTGCACTTTCAAAAATCATGGAGGTATCATTTTTAAAACTTGAATATCGATACCACTGCTCCAGACCATAAAAATACAACCTATTTAAGCATTTAGATCATTCTAACTTATACCAATACAACATGCAACTATTACATTATCAAAAGAACATCAAAATGTCCATATTAATAGTTCAAAGCATCTTAGAAATGTCTGAGCAAGCAAACGATATAATGAGAACAATATCCATAAGTCCTAAGAACAAATAAGTTGTGAAAATATCCAAACATCATGACAACATTTATGCAACAATTCTACTACATTGCATTTATTTCCCCAAAACATAAATGAATAAATAACACCTATGAAATAATGCTAAGTTTTGCTTGGATCACTCCCTTGGAACCACATCGCTCACACCGGAACACAACTAATATGCAATGGTTTAAAAAGGAGTGGGTGAGATTTACAAACTTAGTGAATGATCAAAATAGCTACCACACAAACATGTCATCATGCATTAACGAAACAACTTATATATCACAATTACAATATTTCCAACTCTAGTGTCATACTACTTATGCATTATTCATTAGTTCGTTTACATAGTAATCACATACACATTTAGGCATATATCACATTACCCATATATACATGTAATGATAATTTGGCACTTGAGCTATGAAACATAGAAGTGGGCTACCACCACACATCGGATACAAGGATCTCCAGCACACCAAATGACTTATAGAGTCGAACATATCCTAAAAAGTGTAGCATATAGCTAGCACTCTCCAACACACCAAACATGTCCCGGTGAATGGAGCTTAGCTCACATTACCTTATCTCTCCAAATCTGTCTCGGACCTTAACGCCCCAAAAGCACAACATATATAGGTGAGTACTAACAATCCCATGGCATGCCAACTATATCCAATGGTCTCAAAGTTCACAAGGCCAAAATATTCGTAATTAATGCATAAAATTACTTACTATTTTATGCATTTTATCACTGCATAATCACATTATAAGCACAATATAATCATTATCATATGACACGTATAGCATGCCCACAATCAACTTTTTCACAATAGCTATCATAAGCTTATTTTATATGTCACAATATCTCATTTTAATCCAAAATTTCATAACACACAATCACATACTAAATCAAGAGTATGAAAAAGCTTACACTCAGAATTTAGAGTAGGGGTTTAGGCTACTTCTAGATTCCCAATTAATACAATGAATTGTGTCTACAATCAACGATTCTAAACACTCACTAATAATGCTTTCATCGAGATGGTGAAAGCTCAAACTAGCATTTCCTTAACTTGTAGAAGGTCCTAACAAATCCGAAGCTTCAACCAAATAAATCACATAACAACAAAATCAACATTTAACCAAAAACTCTTCTCAATCAACTAAAAACACAAGCCTAAGCTAAATTCTCTTGAAATCAAAACCTTCGACATAACAAACTTGAATTTTAATTATCTCGGTCTACACTTAATATTTTTTTCCTAAAACCAATCACATTCATCTAATTATTTACCTATGACTTCTCAACCTTTAAACTATGCAAAACTACCCAATTCATGGTATTGACATTTTTCGACATGTTATGGCAATTTTCATGAAAATTCATTAAATCCTTAGAAATATTTAACGAAACTTCAAACCTTTTAATCTCATCAAAACTAATTGAAAAACACTTTAAAATTACATTTTTACCCAAAATCTCGAAATCCACCATTAACGACCCAATTTTTTACTTTTATTTAAAACATGTGATCTAATGGTTAGAAACTCAGTTTAGAGGATCAAATAACATTAAAAACTAATAAGGAATCGAATTGTTACTTTTGATGGAAGAAAAACGAAGGTTTAGTCAAAAATCCAGAAAACCTACAACTTGAGAGATGACAAAAATCAATGGTGCTTTGGGTATTTTTCTTAAAATTCTATGTAGTTTTATGGCTTAGGGAATGATAGAAATCAAAATTGAGGAGGAAGTGTTTAGAGAAGCAAGGGACGGCAACACAAAACAAAACGGGAAGAAACTAACATGAAACCTATTGGTAGGGGAAGATATTAGGTTGAATTTTAAATTTTGGTTTAACTGCCTCTTAGACACTTAATATTTAGACCCTTTTACAAATCAGTCCTTATTTCAAAATTAAAGGTCTTTTCAACATTCTTTTCAAAAATTGATTTGATTTTCTAAAATCCATAGTCGAAAACATTTTTATTTACCATGCTACAAAATTCCTGAGCACACTAGAGCTAAAATTCTAATTTTACCCTCGAAACTTCTAGGCCCTATTTTAGGGTGTGACAAATCTCTCCCTCTAAAAGGAATTTTGTCCTCGAAATTTACCTGAGCTAAACAAATAAGGATATTGCTGTTTCATCACATCTTTGATTTCTCAAGTAGCCTCTTTTGTAATTGTGGTTGTGCCACAAAACTTTAACCAACAAAACTCTTTTGTTTCGCAAAACATTCTCTTCATGAGCTAGAATATCAACCGACATCCTCATAGGTGAGATCAGTTCAAACTTCAATCTCCTCCACTGGTACAAAATGTGACGGATCTGAACAATACTTTCGCACATAGACACGTGGACAACATCGTGAATTCGTTCAAGTTTTGGCAACAACTTGAGTTGATAAGCTACCAAACCATTCCTCTTAACAACTTTATAAGGTTTAACATACCTTGGACTCAATTTAACTTTACTTCCAAACTTAAAACATTCTTCCAAGGTGAAACTTTCAAGAACACCTTATCGCTAACTTGAAACTCGATATCTTGATGTTTCAAATCCGTATAAGATTTCTGCCTATCAGACGCTACTTTTAATCGATCACAAATCAACTTCACCTTCTCTTCAGTCTCATGAACTAAATCCAATCCAACAACTCGCTTCTCATCGAATTCTGTCCAACACATAGGAGTTTTACATTTCCTACCATACAATGTTTCAAATGGTGCCATACAAATACTCGCTTGAAAACTGTTGTTGTAGGCAAACTCTGCTAATGGAAAATATCGCGACCAACTACCACTGAACTCGATTACACAACTTCGCAACATATCCTCTAGAACTTGAATTACCCTCTTAGACTGACCATCAGTTTGGGGGTGATAAGTCGTACTGAAACTAAGCTTAGACCCCAAAGCCTCTTGCAAACTCTTTCAAAACCTAGAAATAAAATGTAGATCTCTATAAAAAATAATAGAGACTGGAACTCTATAGAGACGTACAATTTTAGTGATGTACAACTCAGCCAACTTCTGCGAAGAATAATTGGTACGCAGTGCCAATAAATGTGTACTCTTTGAAAATTGATCAACTATTACCCACACTGAATCTTTCTTCGTTGGAGTTAACGGCAAACTTGAAACAAAGTCTATAGTGATACTTTCCACTTTCATTCAAGAATCACAATTGGTTGCAACAAACCTAAAGAAAACTAATGTTTTGCCTTTACCTTTTAACAAACCAAACATCGAGTTACAAAATCCATAACATCATGCTTCAAACTAGGCCACCAATAAATCTCTCAAAGATCATGATACATTTTACCACTACCGGGATGCATAGTGTAAGGGCTACTATGCCCCTTAATAAGAATTGCTTACTTCAAATCTACATCATACGACACACTCAATCTACCTCGAAAGTTCAATATACCATCACTGTCAACATTAAAATCTCTCTTGACACCATGCCAACCTATCAAATTCTTTTTAACAACTCCCTATATAACAACTGTTTCTCCTTAACTTGTTGCAACAATGTCGGCCTCACTTGAAGTTCAGCTAACAAACCACCAACACTACCTAAACTCAAACATGCAAACATTGCTCTAAACTTTGCCATCGGCTTTCTACTCAAAGCGCTAGCAATAACATTCTTCTTTCCAGGATGATACTCTATCAGATAATCGTAATCCGTCAAAAGCTCAATCCAACGCCTCTACCTTAAATTCAACTCATTTTGGGTGAGTAGGTACTTAGGGCTCTTATGATCTATATAGATGACACACTTCTCCCATACAAGTAATGATGCCAAATCTTAAGCGCAAATACCATAACAGCCAATTCCAAACCATGAGTAGGATAATTGCGCTCAAGCATCTTCAGCTGTCTTAAAGCATAAGCCACAACTTTACCCTCTTACATTAACACACAACCGAGACCCGAATACGAAGCGTCACTGTAAGCCACAAAATCTTTTTTAGGCTCTGGTTGAATTAATACAGGTGTCTCAATCAAAATTGCCTTAAGTTGTTCAAAACATTTTTTCCTTTCGACAGTCTATTCAAACACCATGTTTTTTTTGAAGTAGTTCCTCTAAGGGTGTAACAATTAGGGAAAACCTTTCAACGAACCTATGACAATAACTAGCCAAACCCAAGAAACTTCGAACTTCAGTAACACTCCTGGGCGGCTTGCACTCTAATATTACCTCAATTTTCTTTGGACCCACTCGAATCCCTTCTGCTGACACAACATGACCTAAAAACACCACTTCTTTAAGCTAAAATTCACACTTACTCAACTTTGCAAACAACTTCTTATCTCGCAGAATCTGCAAAACAACCTTTAAATGCGCGTTGTGATCTTCCTCAGAATGAGAATACACCAAAATATTGTCTATGAAGAAAACAACAAATTGATCCAAGTACGAATGGAATACTCGATTCATCAAATCCATGAGCACAATAGAGACATTAGTTAAACCAAATGGCATGACCAAAAACTCATAACGCCCATACTGGGTCCTAAAAGCAGTTTTCAAGATATCAAACTCCTTTACCTTCAATTGATAATACCTAGATCTTAAATCGATATTTGAAAACATTGCTACACATTGGTTTTTGATCAAACAAATCATCAATTCGAGGCAAAGGATACTTGATTGAGTCGTAAACCAACTAAAAATTTGACAAAGGCAAGTGCACTTATCAATTAATAGTATAGCTACGATGAGCAAAGATATCATTCCCACGAGGACCAAAAGTACTATTAATTACTTTCTTTCTATTATTTAATCAACAAATTGTAGAGATTGGTTAAAACTAAAATTAACTAAATTAATTAACTAAAGAACACGACAAAGAACGAATCAAGAAAATAAACAATTAACAACCAAGAAATGAAACAATACCTAGGAAAAAATCCATTTAGATTTTATCTGTCACTATCAATCTAAATTAAACAACTTCTTCACTTAGTATCTTAATCCGTGGAAATACCTAAATTATTCTAATATCTCTTTCGAGAGTAAGAACAACTGACTCTAGGTTGATTAATTGAAATTTTTTCTAATGAAAACCCCTATTATCGCATTAACTCGATTTATGGATCCCTCTATTAGATTTGACTCTAATCTGGTAGATTTATGCAATCCTATTTCTAGGATTGCATGCAAATCCACTCAATTATGCTAGATCTACTTTTAAATAGAGACTTTTCCTCCTCTAATCTAAGCACAACAAACATGGATTAATGGTCTGGAAATATTAAACCAAGAATTAAGTACACATAATTGGGAACAAGATTCAAGTATTTATTACGTAAAATAGAAATCAAAAGATAGAATTTATCGTAGGGTTCATCTTCCTAGGTATTTAGAAAATTAGTTCATAATCACAAATAAAAACATCCCAAAGACAATATAAGAAAAATAAATAAAGAAATTCATAATAAACTTCAAAGAAATAAAAAGCAGATATTTAATCTTGATGGAAATCTACTTCATAGTCGACTTCAATGGTGTTTTTCAAGTTTTTTTTTTCAATATTCTTTGACGGTTTACTCCCTTATTCTTATTTTTGGTATATATAGGTTTTAGAATGCCCGCAAAACCTAAAAATTGTATTTTTTTGTGTGTGTTTGGAGTGCATATCGTGATTTTCACACGGTCTGGCAGATGGCCGTGTGGCAGCCTGTGTAGATCACACGGCCATGTGCCCAGCCTATGTGGAATAGCCCAACCCGTGTGGCTCTTGAAACTTGTTCCAATTTTTTGATTTTTGCTTGTTTTTTGCTCATTTTGCTCCCCAATGCTCTCTTATGTATAGAAATATAACACCCCAAACCTGGCCTGGAAGTTTGGCTCGAATCTGGCGTGTCACATTGAAGTATTTTTCGAAAACCATATTTCCATTAAAAACCCTTCTTAATAATTAAAAACTTATACCCTTTTTAAACTTTGTTTGGAAAACCTCAACTGAATAACATTCTTAACAACTTTGTAAAAATCTTGGCAGTTGCGGAAGCTTAATTTAAAAACAATTGCGGTTACGTGATGTTTTGAACAACAGTAGTTGCTTTGGAAAATCGTGTTCTAATACTAGCAATTATAAGAACAATAAATAAAATTCCAAATTTGAAATCCAAAAAATTACAACGGCTTTACTACAACCCACATAAAAACATTTAAAAGTAATAATCAAAACTTTAACATAAACAGTGTGTGTGGCTTCCTCCGAGCCCCTCGCAGCTCCGATCCGTCTAAGGTTGAAAATTACCTGAAAGGTTAATAAACGGGGTGAGTTTACGAAAACTCAGTGTGAAATCCCTTACTATATATAAGGAACAGTCAGTCATATAAAAGAATTAAAAGTCCTGCCCCTACTTACTACTTACGATGATCGATTGGGCCTTAGCCCATTATAATGACATACACTCGGATGGGCCTTAGCCCATTACAGAATAAGAAACATTATCAGAACTAGAATCAAAATGAGAATCAGAATCAAAATCAGGTGACAGAATCGAATCGAATCGAGTCGAATCGTAATTAGGTGTGAAATCAAAATCGTAATCGAATCGAATTAGGTGAAAAAATCAGAATCAGTATCAGGTAACATAATCCGAATCAGAATATGAATGCAATCCCAACCCATATCCAACCGTATACTCTCCCGTACCAGCCTTACACCATGTGGGGAGACTACTCGACCCACCCAACCGCTACACACCACAGAAATTGTAGCGAGGCGCTAGATATTGTGACGAAGTCACCAGATACAGATATTGTGGCGAGGCCACCGGAACAGATATATATATTTATATATGTGGCGAAGCCACCAGATTGCAGCGAGGCTGCCAGATATTGTGACGAAGTCACCAGAACAGATATATGTGGCGAGGCCATCAGATTGCAGCGAGGCTGCCAAAACGCTTCCTCCATCAATATAAACCAACCCATGCAACATGTCATGTATGTAAAATGTCATGCCCATATTTGAATCAAACAATCGCAGTCAAGTTATTCATATCACCAACATATATTCACAATCAAATTCGTCAACCACACAATCCAAGTCAGTCACTTGCCCACAAGGGCAAAACAATCATTTAACACTCTAGGGGCAAAATGGTAATTTTACCCCACAAGGGTATCTTGGTAATTCTACCCTACAGGGGTATTTTAGTATTTCTACCCTACAAGGGTATTTCGGTAATTCTACCCTACAGGGGTATTTCAGTAATTCTACCCTATAGGGGTATTTTAGTAATTCTACTCTATAGGGGTATTTCGATAATTCTACCCTACAGGGGTATTTTGGTAATTCTCCCTACAGGGGTATTTCGGTAATTCTACCCTACAGAGGTATTTCGGTAATTCTACCCTACAGGGGTATTTCAGTAAACTAAAGTATTCTAAACAGGGATAACAATACGAATGGGCCTAAAGCCCATTCTCAGCCCAAATGGGCCCACACGCTTGTGTGACCCTTTTAGCCTAAATCTAGCCACAGATATGAGATTCACCTAGCCTAGTCCAATATTTACTACACAATCAAACAACTTATCCAATTGGGCCCGTAGGCCCATTGAGCCCACATGGCCCCTTTCGGCCCAGCTTCGCATCCACTCTTATGTTAGCTTCCCGATGTGGTATTCCTCCATCATCAGAGTTTAAATTCAACACCAACTCTTGCCGCCCCTGTTAGCAAAATAAATGCTCTTGATTGCCATGAGTTTCGAACCCTGAACCTCTTTGCCAACTCTATGACGCCACCTTCCTGCCTCTTATGTGGCGCTACTTTGCCACTAGACCACAAGGCTTTTTGTGGCACAATTTCTCCAACAATATTCTTAAGGCCTACCTACTACACCCAGGGTTTGATTCACCTTAAACCAAAATTTCTACTAGAGTCCAGGTTTGAACCCAGGACTTCTCCAACACTTCTCAGCACACTTAACCACTAAAACAAGCCTTCATTAACAAAATTTACATGCACAACAAAATATTATAAGCTGCCTTCAACCGCTCCCATGCTCAAGGCCCAAAACTTCTAGGCCCAAATTTAGGGTGTTACAAGAAACATGAATTTAAAGGATTAAGTGCATAAAATTCACCATTTTAAATCGAATTATTACCCAAAAACGTATTAAGAATTAGGTTAAAACATGTTACTTTTAGCACCTATCAATATTTATTCTTAATATTCAACTTATTCAACTGCCTATAGTCAATACACAATCGCATCGTACCATCCTTCTTCTTCAAAAGCAAAATTGGTGCACCCCATGGAGATACACTCAGTCGAATAAAACCTTTGTTAAGCAACTCTTGCAACTGAATCTTTAATTCCTTAAGCTCTTTTGGTTCCATGCGATAGGGCACAATAGACACTGGTGCAGTACCAGGATAGAGCTCAATAGCAAACTCAACATCAAGTTCCGATTGCAAACCAGACAACTCTTCAGGAAATACGTTAAGAAAGTCCTTAACAGTGAGAATATCCTAAACTCTCAACGCCTTCTAACCAAATTCATCACATAAGCTAAGTAAGCTTCACAACATTTTCCCATCATCTTTTTAGCCTTCATAGCCAAAATCACATTAAACATAAATCTCGATCTTTCACCAACAACAAAAATTTCCAACCCATCACTATTCCTCAAAGTAATTCGTTTTGTCTCAAAATCTACCTTAACCTTATGCTCAATCAACTAGCCCATACCAAGAATCACATCAAAACCGTAGAAAGGAAATTCCATATGATCAATAGAGAAAATGTGCCCTTGAATCATAAGGGCACATCTACGGTAAACTTTATTCACTCCCACACTATAACCAAAGGAACTGATAATAGTCATACTCAAATCAATAGTCTTTACAAGAATCCCTAACTTACAAGTCAATTCACTTAAATATATAAATGTGTAGAACTAGAATCAACCAAAGAAAATAAGGGAGTAGACTGCAAAGTGAAAGTACTTGCAATGACATTAGTCTGATCCTAATCCTCTAGCTCATTAACAACATAAACCCAAACTGGACCTCCAAACTCAACCTATATAGCAACAGTATGAGTAACAATTCACTACCCAACCAATTTCCCATTACCTCTACCGCAACCACGACCTCTAGTAGGCACAGAAGTAGGTGCCGAACTATGAATCTGTGAAACCTCAACTCTATTTGGGCAATTTCTTAGAAAATGTTCCTTTGAAGCACACTTAGAACAACCACATGTCATCTTGCGACACTCACTAGGATGCCTACACTTACAGTGTGCACAAAGTGGCTATCTAGAATCACTAGTCGAACCGCTAGTACTAACCACAAGACTACTCTGCTGCCTAGACTTACTCGGTTGAGACCCACGTCTCGCACCCATACTAGAACTATGACTGTCACGCCCTCTCCTAGGGTATCGACTAGATGCACCATTCGAAGTCCTCTTACCAAATTTAGTAACCACAGAACGGGATAGCTCAGCCAAAGTCTCCCAACTGCTTTAGCTTTTTCAACTAACTTATAAAACATCTTTGCATTTTGAGCTACCAAGTAAACTTGAATCTCATGATTAAGCCCAAAACGAAACCTCTTACAACGGTCCCTCTCAATTAAAACCATCTTATGAGCGTACTGACTAAGTCACACAAACTCTGCCTCATAGTCAGCCACTGACATATCACCTCGAACCAAATCCAAAAACTCACATTTACAAGCCTCCATGTACTGCTCGCCCATAAACTTCCTTTTAAAAACCTTAAAAAAATAACCCCAAGTCAAACGATCGGCAGTAGTACTCTCTTAACCGTATCCCACCAACGATGAGCCTTACCTTCAATTAAGGACACAGTACAACCCAACTTCTCCTCGCCAGAACAAGACATCTACTCGAGGATCCTTTCAACACCTTCTAACCAGTACTCAGCTACGGTCAGATCGATCCCTTTTACTCCAAAAAACTCTTTACCACCCAACGTCTGTAGACGTTCAAATGGCAACCCTCGATTAACAAGTGCATGATTGGCAGGTTCAAAAGCTTTGTTAGCACCGAAGATCCACTAAAATGCTCCAATCATAGCTTCCATTAAAGGGCCAACACCCTTATCATGTATGTTCACTCTATACGGTGGCACAGGAGGTGTAGAGGATGTACCATCCTCTTGAGTGTTAGCTCTCACATTAATATGTCTAGGAGGCATATCTAATAATCTAATGCACAAACAAGCAAGCAAGGGTGTGAGTGTTAGGAAATAATCTAAGTTACATCCCTGCAAGAAAACTTTAGGATTAAGGCAATGTGTTCTCGTTCCCACCCCATATGCAATTTAATTAGAGATATTTTCAACAATCTAAGCACTTAGAGTAACTTAAACACTTAGGTTTCACAATCCCAATCCGTACAACAATCACCTATGCTCTGATACAGTCAAATGTAACACCCTATACCCAACCCAGTCGTTGAGCCCGAATATTGGGATATCACACCACCGTCAGACATCATATGCATTACAAATGATCTCGTTATTTAGCAAACATCTTTTATTTTAGCTTTGTATAATTATAAGCCATACATATTACATTCATCATTAAAAAATGCCAAACATTAATTAACTGAGCATAAAACGAGAATTAAACATGTATTAGAACCACATAAAATTTTTTTGAAACAAATCATGTTGGTATTGATACTGAATCAAATGTATCAGTATTTCTCTCAAATGTTATCGATTCTGATTGGAAAATTGATACCAAAAAGTATTGTGTTTCTCGTTTAAAATCAAAATCTTAGAAATTATCAGTATCTTTCATAAAGTATCAATTATTTTACCCCGAGTATCGATACTCGTAATATGGTATTGATATAGTATTACGTTAATGATTTCTTGCACATTAAAAAATATGGAGGTATCGTTTTTAAAACCTGAATATTGATACCTCTACTCTAACTAGAAAAATACAACATATCTAAGCATTTAGATAATTCTAACTTATACCAATACAACACGAAACTATTACATTATTAGAAGAACATCAAAATGTCCATATTAATAGCTCAAAGTATCTTAGGAATATCCAAGCAAGAAAACGATATAACGAGAGCAATATCTATGAGTCCTAAGAACAAATAAGTTGTGAAAATATCCAAACATCATGGCAACATTTATGCAACAATTCTACCACGTTGCCTTTATTTTCCCAAAACAAAAATGAATAAATAACACCTATGAAATAATGTTAAGTTTTGCTTGGATCACTCATTTGGAACCACATCGCTTACACAAGAACACAACTAATCTGCAATGGTTTAAAAAGGAGTGGGTGAGCTTTACAAGCTTAGTGAATGATCAGAATAGCTAGCATGCAAACATGTCATCTTGAATTAACAAAACAACTTATATATCACAATTACAATATTTCCAACTCTAGTGTCATACTACTTATTCATGCATTATTCATTAGTTTGTTTACATAGTAATCATATACACATTTAGGCATATATCACATTACACATATCCATATTTAATGATAATTTGGCACTTGAGTTGTGTAACATAGAAGTGGGCTCTATCACCATACATCGGATACACGAGTCTCCAACACACCAATTGACTCATAGAGTCAAACATATCCTAAAAGGTGTAGCATATAGCTAGCATTATCCAACACACCAAACATGTCTCGATGAATGGAGCTTAGCTCACATTACGTTATCTCTCCAAATCTGTCCAGAGCCTTAACGCCCCCAAAACACAACTTATATAGGTGAGTACTCACAATCCTATGGCATGCCAACTGTATCCAACAGCATCAAATTTCACAAGGCCAAAATATCTGTAATTAACACACATAATTACTTACCATTTTCTACATTTTTATCACTACATAATCACATTATAAGCACAACATAATCACTATTATATGGAAGGTATAACACGCCCACAATAAACTCTTTCACAATAACCATCATAAGCTTATTTCACATGTCACAATATCTCATTTTAATTCACAATTTCATAATACACAATCACATATTAAATCAAGAATATGAGAAAGCTTAAACTCAGAATTTAGGGTAGGATTTTAGGCTACTTCTAAATTCCCAATTAACACAATGAATTGTGTCTACAAGCAATGATTCTAAACACTCACCAATCACGCTTTTGCCGATATGCTGAAAGCTCAAACTAGCCTTTCCTTAACTCATAAAAGGTCCTAAAAAATTCGAATGTTCAGCCTAATAAATCACACAACACAATTAAGATTCAGCCAAAGACTCTCCTAAATCAACCAAAAACACAAGCCTAAGCTAAATTCTCTTAAAACCAAAACTTTCAACATAGCAAACTTGAATTTCAATTATCTCGGTCTAAACTTAATCTTTTTGCCTAAAACTGATTCCATTCATATAAATTTTCACCTATGATTGATTCTCAACCTTTAAACTATGTAAAACTACTCAATTCATGGTATCGACATTTTTGACATGTTATGACAATTTTCACGAAAATTCATTAAATCCTTAGAAATCTTTACCCAAAATTCAAAGCAAGTTTAAAAACCTTCTAATCTCATTAGAACTAATTGAAAAACACTTTGAAACCATGTTTTACCCAAAATCCTAAAATCCACCATTAACGACCCAATTTTCAGCTTTTTTTAAAACTTGCGAGTTAATGATTAGAAACTCAGTTTAGAGGATCAAATAACATCAAAAACTAACAAGGAATCGGATCGTTACCTTCGATAGAATAAAATAAAAGGTTTAGTCAAAAATTCGAAAAAACCCACAACTTGAGAGATGACAAAAATGAATGGTGCTTTGAGTGTGTTTTTTAAAATTATATGAAGCTTTATGACTTGGAGAATGATAGAGACCAAACGAATAAAGTTCAGAAAACACAATTGAGTGGGAAGTGATTTGAGAAGCAAGGGATGGCAACACAAAACAAAAGGAGAAGAAACTAATGTGAAATTTGTTGATGAGGGATGATATTAGGTTGAATTTTAAAATTTGGTTTAACTGCCTCTTAGACACTCAAAATTTAGTCCCTTTTACAAACTAGTCCCTATTTCAAAATTAAAAGTCCTTTCAGCATTCTTTTCAAAAATTTATTTGATTTTCTAAAAGTCATAATCGAAAACATTTTTGATTTACCATGCTACGAAATTTTTGGGCACACTAGAGCTAAATTTCTCATTTTACCCTCTAACACCCCTTAGTGCCAACTCTAACTTTTGGCACCATCAAGTTTTAGTTTTTTTTTTTCATTTATTTCCATCAAGCTCTAGCTTGAGATAGATTTTTGGATATTTGGGATTCTATCTCTACGAGGTTCCTCTAAATTTTTTGTTTTCTTAAACCCTTTTCTATTTTTGATTTCTTTAACTCTCTTACATTTTTTTGGTGTTATTGGTCTCTTGTTCATCTTGGGTTTCTTAAAGCTTATCCCCATTTTTTGGTTTTTTAAAGCTCCTAGCATTTTTGAGTTTGTTAAAGCTTCTATTTTTAATCTACATATTTGGATTTCTTAGAAGTTTTCTATTTTTAATCTACATATTTAGATTTCTTAGAAGTTTCTCTATGTTTAGGTTTCTTAAAGCTTTCATATTTGGGTTTTATATAACTTCCCAAGTATATTTAATCTCTATTTTTGGGTTTATTAGAGCTTCATCCATTTTTTGTTTCGTAAAGTTTTCATCTTTGGGTTTCATGAAGCTTCCCAATCACATTCAATCTCCATTTATGATTTTCTTAAAGCATCCTCCATTTTTGGGTTTCTTAAAGCTCCCTTCATATTTTTGTTTCATGATGTTTTCCCAACATAAGCTATAATCACATTTGTAGCCTAGATTCTGCAATCATAATTTCTATGGTCAAATTTTATTTTCTGTATCTATAATCACATCTATTGTCTAGTTTTTGCAACCACATACATGGTCTACAATAACATCTATAGTCCAAATTCTTCAACCATGATTTTGTAGTCCATATTCTAAGGCCACTCTAAGGTTAAGATTTTGAGGGCACTCTGAGGTTACAATTCTAAGGTTACTATGAAACAATGATTTTGATGAAATGGCTTTGAGGTCATGAAAAATTTTGAGATCATTGCAACCAGAATAAATTCCAGTTTAAACTGCCATTCTTGTTTTCTATTATATTATTGTTTTATTTTAGTGAGGTCCCGACTCCTTTTATGTGGTTTTTTAGGTACAATTATTTTATATTTGTTGGTTTATTTTTGTGGAGTTTCAACTTCTTTCAATTTATTTTTTGGTGCAACTATTATGTTGTTTGTTAGTTCTGATTTCGCAAAGCTTCAACTCTTTTCATGTTATTGTGGGATCAATTCCCATGTTTAGCTTATTCCACATTGTTTGTTGGCTGTAACACCCCACACCCGAGCCCTACGTCGGGACGGAATATGAGGCGTTACCACACTTAAACACATGCATACAATCAATTTCGAGTTGTAAGACTTAGGTCCAATTTAGAACTTTTCCATTTTTGATCTAAAAGCTCTTAATACGGGCCTATGAGACCCAAACCACGCTTTGGAAATATCTCAGGATTAATCTCAACATCTTTGAAAACATTTGAAAAATACCACCTGAAGTAGGGCACACGCCCATGTGGAAGGTTCATACGCCCGTGTGGCCATTATGACATAGCCGTGCTGATGGCCTGTGTGGCATACACAGCCTAAGCACCAGGGGACACGTTCGTGCCCTGAGCCCGTGTGAATTAATTTCTAAATTCGAACCTATAGGGGATTTCGCACGATCTGAGACACGCCCATGTCCATGGCCCGTGTCTCTTACACGGCCATGACATGCCCGTGTCCTAACCCATGGTTAAAAACCTTAACATTCTGTTTTTGACGACAGCATCCAATAAGTGGCATATGGCCAAGGCACATGCCCGTGTCCAGAGGTCGTGTCCTTCACACGGCTGAGACACACGGCCGTGTCTCTGCCCGTGTGTTTACTACCATGCATACTGACTAGCAAATTCTTACGTGCAGGGGACACACGACCGGACTACATGCCCATGGAGCAAGCTGTGTGTCATACACGGCCTAGACACATGTCCGTGTGTCTACCTGTATGGACAATATAAGGCTATCTACTAAGCCCTTGCCACCTTGAAACACAATCTAACACCAACCAATATATCAAAGTCTAACTTGATATGATCTCTCAACCAAATGACCATAGCTAAGACCTACATACATTTCATATATCCAACCATGCCAAGAACTTCACATTCATGAAAGACTGTCTTGCATTCATATATTAACTTTCAATATTAGCCATTTCCCATGGCCTTATACAAAATGGATCGGATAATAAAGTGAGCCAACACATTTGGCCAATTAACAATGACACAAAACTCAAAGTCAGGATCCTATACATGCCATAATAAAAAATAAAATATCCAACTATACCAAGTGCTTCAATTGATAGTGTGACCGATGCCTCTGACGTCCATCGATCCATGAGCTAATTAAGCGGCACTATAAGAGAACGGAAAGAAACTGGGTAAGCATAAGGCCTAGTAAGTTACATGAAAATAAACAACAACTACTTATCATAAGACAATATGCTCATAACCTTTCATAGCTTATTCATAAACACCATAAGTAAACGTAAATACTACTTACTCATCACCATCCAATACAACTTGTATTGCATACATTGAGCCCATATCTCATATATTTCAATTAGGTACCTGTACCGCTCATCATATGATCGTAAATTTTCTCATTTCGACATAAATCATAAACCTTTTGTTGAACCATTTGGAATACTATTGGATACTCGATGGCCTTAACACGGGTTAAGACGCCGATGCCATGTCCCAGGCAGTTCTTACACTGGCTCTCATCTATCGGTGTCGATGCCATGTCCCAGACAGGTCTTACACTGACACATAACAAGCTGACGCCATGTCCCAAACAGGTCTTACACTAGCTTGTCTATCGCGAGGCTGATGCATGTCCCAGACATGTCTTACACTAGCTCTCGTCTAAACACCGATGCATGTCCCAGACATGTCTTACACTGGCTCTCATATTGTGGCTGATGCATGTCCTAGACATGTCCTACACTAGCACACATATCACCCAATATCAAGGTACTAATATCCAAGTTTATTCCAAATGTTCAACGAAAGTCTCTACTATGTTACTTTCTCAACATGTATTCTTATACTCAAACTCAAAGCAGTTTATGCCATATCAATACAATTACGCATCATAAGGGTATAGTTGCATTATTAACATACAACTTACCTCGGATTACAAAATGTAGGCGACTAGTCGGTTTTAGTCTACTTGCTTGGCTTTCCCCCGGTCTAGGTTTAGATTTTGTAATTCTTGATCTATAATGATAAAAATTCAAAATTTTAATTATTTTATTGATCTAGGTACTCAACAATTCATAATTGGGCAAAATGACCATTTTGCCCCTAGACTTTCACAAAATGACCATTTTACTCTTAGACCCGAAAAATTAATTTTTATCAAATTTCCTTATTAGCCAAGCCTCACCGACCATTTATTACTCTTATGACAACCCCAAATTCCCAATATTTCACAACATTACTATTTATTTTACAACTCATGCAAAATGGTCCTTAGTTAGGGTTTTCATGAAAACTACTTCACAAAAGTTGTTTATTACACTACCATAACTCATTTTCTTCCATAAAATTTCAGAAAACAACATGAACACACTCATGGTAAAACCGTAGGCTTTCAACCATTTTTCAAAATAGTCCCCTCATTTGAAAGATCATGTTACAAGGGTTCTAAAAGTACAAAAATCATCAAGAAAACCATTAAGACCACTTACTTGTAGAGAGATTAAGAGGATGAAATTTTCAAGCTTCAAAACCCTTCTATGGCTGATATTTTCGGTCAAGAAGAAGATGGGAAAGGGATGATATCATCCTATGTTTATTTTATTTCTTTTTTTGTCAAATAAGTCACCAACTTCACTTAACATTTGACTAAGTTAAAATCCTTGTCTCATGGCCGGCCAAGCACTATACTAGGGTCTATTTGCCCTTTAAACACTCTCAATTTAAGTTTCATGGCAATATAACACACTTAGCTATCAAAATAGGACTTTTGCACTTTATGCAATTTAGTCCGCAATTAAGCTCACAAACGTTAAAATTAATTCACTAAAATTTTCATGCACCTTTATAAATATGCCATCACGTATAAAATAACATTAAAAATGATTGCTTTAACCTCAGGTTAGTGGTTTTGAGACCACTATTCCGACTAGGCCCAAAATTAGGCTGTTACATTTCTCCCCTCCTTAGGGATTTTTTGTTCCCGAAAATCTTACCAATGAATATGTTTGGGTTTTGATCTCTCATAGTCTCTTCGGGTTCCCATGTGGCTTCCTCGACTCTGTGCCTATGCCACAAAATCTTTACGAGTGATACACTTTTATTCCTTAACTTCTTGACCTCTCGATCCAAAATCTTAATCGGTTCTTCACCATAGGTCATATCCGGACTTATTTGAATTTCTCCCGGTGAAATCAAGTGTGAGGGGTCAGATTGATAGTGGCGCAACATCGATACATGGAACTCATCATGAATTTTCTCTAGCTCATGAGGCAAGGCTAATCGGTATGCTACAGGTCCAATTTTCTCAGTCACCTCATAAGGTCTAATAAACCGCGGACTTTGCTTGCCCTTTTTACCGAATCTAAGGACTTTCCTCCATGGAGATACCTTCAAAAACACCTTATCATCAACTTAAAACTCGATCTATTATCGTTTCAAATCTACGTAGGATTTCTGTCTATCCGATGTGGCTGTCAGGCAATCACGAATCACCTTAACCTTTTTTCAGTCTCTTTGACTAAGTCAACCCCTTAAATCTGATTCTCTTTAAGTTTCGTCCAATATAAGGGCGTTCAACACTTACGCCCATACAAAGCCTCATAAGGCGCCATTTTCGAACTTGACTGATAGCTATTGTTGTAAGTGAATTCGACTAGCGGTAGATATCTTTCCCAACTACCTTAGAACTTGGGGACACAACACCGCAACATATCTTCTAAGATCTAAATAACTCTCTCCGACTGACCGTCAGTTTGCGGGTGGAAAGCTGTACTAAAACTCAACTTTGTTCCTAAAGCTTCTTGCAACTTCTTCCAAAACCTCGAAGTAAACCTCAGATCTCTATCCGAAATAATTGACAAGGGAACTCCGTGAAGTCTCACGATCTTCAAAACATACAAATCAGCTAATTTCTCCAGGAAAAAGTCAGTATGCACCGGGATAAATGTGCCGACTGAGTAAGCCTATCAACAACAACCCAAACGAAATCCTTTTTCCTAGGCATCAAAGGCAACCCTGATACAAAATCCATGGTTAATCGGTCCCATTTCCACTTAAGAACCATCACAGGCTGAAGTGGACCCGAGGGTACTTGGTGTTTGGCCTTCACTTGTTGACAAACTAGACACTTAGAAACAAACTCAGAAATATCTCTTTTCATCCCCGACCACCAATACATTTTCTTCAAGTCATTGTACATTTTCACACTACCTAGGTGGATAGATAAACAACCACTATGTGCCTCTTGTAAAATCTTCTGAATGAGCTCATTATCCTGGGGTACACAAATTTTTTCTCGGTACATCATACAACCGTTAGTACCAAAACTAAACTCTAATTCATTTCCCGTCTCACACTGAGTTATTTTAGCTTGCAAGTCCCCATCACCTTTCTGAGCTTCACATATCTCTTGAAGGAACATCGGTCTGGCTCTCATTTCTGCTAGGATCGAACCGTCATTAGTCACAGTCAACTGACTATTCATAGCCCTCAAGGCAAACAATGATTTACTACTCAAAGCATCAACGACTACATTCGCCTTCTCGGGGTGGTAATCAATCACCAACTCGTAATCCTGTATCAACTCCAGCCATCTTCGTTGCTGTAAATTTAGCTCTTTTTGAGTCATCAAATACTTTAAACTCTTGTGGTTAGTGAATACTCGGCATCTCTCGCCATACAAATGATGTCTCCAAATTTTCAATGCGAACATAATGGCGGCCAACTCTAAATCATACGTCGAGTAGTTTTTCTCATGTGGTTTTAGTTGTCTCGAAGCGTAAGCTATGACCTTACCATCTTGCATGAGTACGCACCCTAATCCATTCAAGGAGGTGTCACTATATACCACAAACTCCTTTCCCAATTCCGGTTGCACTAAAACTAGAGCTTCGATTAACAAAGTCTTTAGCTTTTCAAAACTCTGTTGGCACTTTTCTGTCCATTCAAACTTGACATCTTTCTGTAACAGCCTTGTCGTCGGAGTAGCTATCATCAAAAAACCATTTATGAATCTTCTGTAGTACCCCGCCAAACCCAGAAAGCTTTGAATCTCTAACATACTCCTCGGCAGTTTCCATTCAACTATAGCGGAGATCTTACTCGGGTCAACCTTGATCCTATCACCCGACACAATGTGTCCCAAAAATCTAACCTCTCCTATCCAAAATTTGCTCTTAGTGAACTTCATGTACAACTGTTTATCTCTCAAGGTCTGTAGAACTATTCTCAAATATTTCGCGTGTTCACTCGCATCTTGAGAATAAATTAATATATCATCAATAAAGACCACCATAAACTTATCCAAATACGGCCAAAAAATGCGGTTCATCAAATCTATAAACACTGCAGAAGCATTTGTTAAATCGAAGGGCATAACAAGAAACTCATAGTGCCATACTCCGTCCTAAACGCAATTTTTGATACATCTTGTTCTTTAACCCTTAGCTGATAGTAGCCAGAACTTAAGTCGATCTTAGAGAACACAGTGGCTCCCTTCAACTGATCGAACAAATCATCGATCTGTGGTAAGGGATACTTGTTCTTCGTAGTCACCTTGTTGAGATGTCGATATTCTATGCACAATCTCATCGATCCATTCTTTTTCTTCACAAATAGCACTGGAGCACCCCACGGAGAAAAACTCGATCTTGCAAAACCCTTGTTAGTTAACTCTTGTATTGTCAGTTAACTTTTGTAGTTGAACTTTCAACTCCTTTAACTCTGTAGGAGCCATCCTGTACGGAACAATCGAGATGGGTGTCGTACAAGAGACTAGCTCAATTCCAAATTCGACTTCCCTCACTAGAGGTAATCTTGGCAATTCTTCCGGAAACACATCCGGGTACTCACATACCACTGGTACTGATTTGATCTTCAATTCATATGCTTGGGTATTCAATACAAGGGCAAGATAGGCCTCATATCCCTTTCTCAAATACCTCACTACCGATATGGATGATATCATTACAGGCAAGTCATTCGTTCTACCCGATTCAACTCGAAGAACACCCTCAATTTCACACTTCAACTCACCACTACAACACTATGAGAAGTCAACCAATCCATCCCAAGGATTACATCAAATTCATTAAACGACAATAACATCAAGTTAGCTAGAAAACAGTAACCTCCAATTGTCAAAGGACAATTTCTACACACTTGGTCAACTAACACATGCCTGCCTAAAGGGTTTGACACTTTTATCACAAATTCGATAGACTCTACTAGCATGTTCATAGGAGGTATCAATTTCGTGCAAATATAAGAGTGGGTAGACCCCGGATCAATTAAAGCAACAACATGTATATCATGGATAGAAAAGGTACCCGTAATTACATCTGGTGAAGATACCTCTTCGCGAGCGCGAATGGCATAAGTTCTTGCAGGTGCTCGGCCCTTGGACCTCACAACTGAATCTCTAGGAGCACCTATACTGCTAGCCCCACTGCCCGGGTTCTTCTGTGGTTTACCCTTCGAGGGAGCACTACTTGCCCTCACATCTTGCATTTTCTCTTTCTCATCCAATTCGGGACAATTTCGAATGATGTGGTTTAGTGATCCACATTTGAAGCAACCTCTCTCATTCCCTTGGCACTCACCAAAATGACGCCTACCACATTACGAACACTCCGACCTATTTGGCCGAGCACTACCAATGCACGCGATAGAAGTGGTTTGAGCTTTAGATGTTGTGTGCTGCTTGTTCTTCTTCCTACCCGAAATCTCCACTAAAGCATTCGATCGGACAGTGAACTATCTCGATCTATTTGATGAGGATTGATGTAATTTCCCCATCTCTCTTCTCTTTGAGTCTTGGGACTCAATATTGGCTTTTCTCTTCTCTTTAGCCAATTTCTCGGCCTTACATGCTTTCTCTACGAGCACCACAAATTCCCTTAGCTCCAAGATGCCAGCTAGTAGACGAATGTCTTCGTTCAAACCATCTCCAAAACTCTTGCACATGATAGCTTCTGTAGATACACATTCCTGTGCATATTTACTGAGTCTCACAAACTCACGCTCGTACTCTATCACCGTTCTATGGCCTTGCTTCAGCTCTACAAATTATTTCTTTTTTTGGTCTATAAACCTCTGGCTAATGTACTTCTTTCGAAACTCTTCTTGGAAGAATTCCCAATTTATCCTCTCTCTCGGTACAACGGACACGAGAGTATTCCACCATTGTTAGGCTGAGTCTCGTAGAAGTGGCACTACGTACTTCACATACTCCTCAGGCGTGCACGATAGCTCACAAATACCCTAATAGTATTTTCCAACTAGAACGCTGCTCTTTTTAGGTCGTCATCAATATTAGCCCAGAATTCCTCGGCCCCTTGCTTTTGAATCTTGTCTACCGGAGGTTTCTCTCTCCTAGCCATATATACTCCTTGAGGAGCTACAGGGGCATACTGAGGAATTAGAGGAGGTGGGGGAGGTGGAGTGTTTGGATTCGCAAACAAACTCCGAGTACCAAGCATCCATCATGTGGAGGTAAGCTTCTCTAGCCCCTCCACCCTAACTCATCGTCACGTTCCCACTATCAACTGGCACAGTCCCTTCAGCGGGAGCCTGCATATTACTTTCTACGTCATCTTCCGTAGCTACGTTAGGATCCATTTACTATAAGAAAATATAATTTATAATCGTCAAGAGTCATCACAATATCAATATACAATTATGGCATGCATAGCTAGACTCATACTCACGCTAGGTTAGTCCTAGAACCGACTAAATCATAGCTTTGATATCATTAAATGTAACACCCCACACCCAAGCTCTACGCCGGGACAGAATACGAGGCGTTACCACACTTAAACACATGCATATGATCGATTTTGAGTTGTAAGCCTTAAGTCCAATTTAGAACTTTTCCACTTTTGATCTAAAAGCTCTTAATAAGGGCCTATGGGACCCAAACCACGCATTGGAAATATCCCAGGATTAATCCCAACATTTTTAAAAACTTTTAAAAAAATACCACCTGAAGCAGGGCACACACCCGTGTGGAAGGTTCACACGCCTGTGTGGCCATTATGATATGGCCGTGTTGATGGCCCGTATGGCAAACACGGCATAGGCACCAGGGGACACGCTCGTGCTCGAGCTTGTGTGAATTAAATTCTAAATTTGAACCTACAAGAGTCTTCACACGATCTGACACACGCCTGTGTCCATGGCCCGTGTCCCTCACACGGCCATGACATGCCTGTATCTTAACCCGTGTCTAAAAATCTTGACATTCTGTTTCCGACGTCAGCATCCAATAAGTGGCACATGATTAAGGCACACGCTTGGGGCCAGAGGTCGTGTCCTCTACACAGTTGAGACACACGGTCGTGTCTCTGCCTGTGTGTTTACTACCATGCATACTGACTAGCAAATTCTTACGTGCAGGGGACACACGATCGGACTACACGCCCATGGGGCAGGCCGTGTGTCTACCCATATGGACAATATAAGGCTATCTACCAAGGCCTTGGCACCCTGAAACATAATCTAACACCAACCAACATATCATAGTCTAACTTGATATGATCTCTCAACCAAATGACCATAGCTAAGATATATACATTTCATATATCCAACCATGCCAAGAACTTCACATTCATGAAAGACTATCTTGCATTCATATATTAAATTTCAATATTAGCCGTTTCCCATGGCCTTATACAAAATGGACCGGATACTAAAGTGAGCCAACACATTTGGCCAATTAGCAATGACACAAAACTTAAAGTCAAGATCCTATACATGCCATAATAAAAAATAAAAGATCTAACTATATCAAGTGCTTCAATTGATAGTGCGATAGATGCCTCTGACGTCCGTCGATCCACGAGATAATTAGGTGGCACTATAAGAAAATGGAAAGAAACTGGGTAAGCATAAGGCTTAGTAAGTTGTATGAAAATAAACAACAACTACTTATCTTAAGATAATATGCTCATAACCTTTCATAGCTTATTCATGAACACCATAAGTAAACGTAAATACTACTTACTCATCACCATCCAATACAACTTGTATTGCATACATTGAGCCCAAATCTCATAAATTTTAATTAGTTACTTGTACCACTCATCATATGATCATAACTTTTGTCATTTCGACATAAATCATAAACCTTTTGTTGAACCATTTGGAATACTACTGGATACTCGATAGCCCTAATATGGGTTAAGACACCGACGCCATGTCCCAGACATGGTCTTACACTGGCTTTCATATAACGAAGCCGATGCCATGTCCCAGGTAGGTCTTACACTAGCTCTCATCTATCGGTGTCGATGCCATGTCCCAGACAGGTCTTACACTGACAAATAACAAGCTGACGCCATGTCCCAGATAGGTCTTACACTAGCTTGTCTATCGCGAGGCTTATGCATGTCCGAGACATGTCTTACACTAGCTCTCGTCTCAACATCGATGCATATCCCAAACATGTCTTACACTGGCTTTAATATCTCGAGGCCGATGCATGTCCCAGACATGTCTTACACTGGCTCTGTTATTGTGGCCGAGGCATGTCCCAGACATGTCTTACACTAGCACACATATCACCCAATATCAAGGTACTAATATCCAAGTTTCTTCCAAATGTTCAACGAAAGTCTCTACTGTGCTAATTTCTTAACATGTATTCTCATACTCAAACTCAAAGCAGTTTATGTCATATTAATAAAATTGTGCATCATAAGGATATAGTTGCATTATTAACATACAACTTACCTCGGATTAAAAAATGTAGGCGACTAATCGGTTTTAGTCTACTTGCTTGGCTTTCCCCCAGTTTAGGTTCCAATTTTGTAATTTTTTATCTATAATGATAAAAATTCACAAATTTAATTATTTTATTGATCTAGGTACTCAATAATTCATAATTAGGCAAAATGACCATTTTACCCCTAGACCCGAAAAATTAATTTTTATCAAATTTCCTTATTAGCCAAGCCTAACCGACCATTTATTACTCGTATGACAACCCCAAATTCTTAATATTTCATAAAATTACTATCTATTTTACAACTCATGCAAAATGGTCCTTTGTTAGGGTTTTCATGAAAACTACTTCACAAAAGTTTTTTATTACACTACCATAACTTATTTTCTTCCATAAAATTTCATAAAACAACATGAACACACTCATGGTAAAACCGTAGGCTTTCAACCATTTTGCAAAATAGTGCCCTCATTTGAAAGCTCATGTTACAAGGGTTCTAAAAGTACAAAAATCATCAAGAAAACCATCAAGACCACTTACTTGTAGAGAGATTAAGTGGATGAAATTTTCAAGCTTCAAAACCCTCCTATGGCTAATATTTTCAGTCAAGAAGAAGATGGGCAAGGGATGATATCATCCTATGTTTATTTTATTTCTTTTTGTGTCAAATAAGTCACCAACTTCACCTAACATTTGACTAAGTTAAAATCCTTGTCTCATGGCCGGCCAAGCACTATACTAGGGTCTATTTGCCCTTTAAACACCCCCAATTTAAGTTTCATGGCAATATAACACCCTTAGCTATCAAAATAGGACTTTTGCACTTTATGCGATTTAGTCTTCTTTCGCAATTAGGCTCACAAACGTTAAAATTATTTCACTAAAATTTTCATGCACCTTTATAAACATGCCATCAACATAAAATAATATTAAAAATAATTGGTCTGATCTCGGGTTAGTGGTTTCAAAACCACTGTTTCGACTAGGCCCAAAATCGGTCTGTTACATTGTTTCCATGGGTTTTTTTCTTTTCTTTTCCATGTTGTTCGTGGGTGTAACTCTTTGTTTTAGAATTAGTTTTTGTGGTGTTCCGACTGTCCTCCATGGTTTCTTGTAGATTTTTTTCCTTTGGAGCTTTAACTTCCTTGATGTCATTTTTGGATGTAACTCTTGTGATTATTTGTAGGTTTTATCTTTGTGGAACCTTAAACTCTTAGATAATCAATCTGCCTTATTTGTCGTAATTTGATACGTCAAATTAGGCTCCCCATTCACTTAATGAGATTATTCTCAAGCAATTTGATTATCTTTTCTATATTTTTACTTAGTTTTAGTTCTTCGTGTTAATAAGTGAATTAATGCATTTTATGTTACTTTTGAGACTCGAATATGTCAAATGCCTTATAGGGACCCTAACGATTGATTGAGTATTGTAGGTAGTCAATGATGACCTGAGCATGAATGAAAACATCACCTAGAAGGGGGCAATTGTGATATTGAATCATGAAACTGTGATACCTCTGACAGTGTTGAAACAAGAAGAATTGAGGCCACCTACAATGGTATTATGATACCAGCCTTGGGTATCGCGATACCCAACCTCCCAAGGACCCCCTATTTCAAGACTATCATGGATATCAAAATATCGAACCATGGGTATCGTGATACCCTTGACGAGGGGAGATAAAAATTGACTGCAATGGTAGTCATTGTCCAATTCCAACACCAATAAAGAAAATACATGCTGGGAGGCATTTTGGGCATAATTTTTTTTATTATAATAAGATAAAAAAAGCTTTCTTTTGGCTCAAAAAATAGAAACTTTTAGACTATTCGTCTTTCTCATCTTTTTAGCTTAGGGTTTAATTGCTTTCTTCCTCTTTTTAGTATTCAAGCTTTTTCTTTTCTAGTTCTATGTTAAGTTAGTTAGATAGTTAGTTAAGTTTATTGTAGCTAGGTGTTAATTACTTTGAAATACTTCAATTTTCCTTATAGTTACACTTTAATCCTTTGGTTTAATCATATTTAGCTTTGTTTTATTTTATATGTTAAAAATCATTTGTTTGGTGTTTATTTAGCTATGCTACCATTGCTATGTTCTCCAAGCTTTTGCAAGAAATCTTGGGTTTTTATTACTTTGCTTTAGGTTTAAGTTGTTGCAATTTTGACAAATTATCTGTTGTTAGGGTGTTTAGATATAATCATGAGTAGGTAAATCCTAAGTGGTTGGTTGATGGAAATGTTGGGAAAGTGATTTTTAGGTCTAAGGACAAAATCGTAAAATATAGATTAAATCAAATAGAATTCAAAACCTAGGATTGACGCTCATAAGGGAAAATTTAGATAAGTGAGACAAAAAGGAGATCTTATCAGAAACCAATTCAATTATCCCGAGTTAGTGTGGTAAGGTCAAGAGATATACTAGACTAATTTGTCTAATTTGGTAAAATTGAGACCGAGAGGTAAAATTGAACCAATTTAGGAGTATTAGCAATTTAAATCCCTAATTCAAAGGTTAACCAACAACATGGAAATCAACCAACCGCTATCTATTATCGAATTTGTTAGTTTCATAGTTTTAGTCTTTTCCATTTTTTAGATAATTAGTTAGTTTAATTTGCCTTCAATTATGATTTTTCATAATACAACACTTAGTGAATAGTTAGCTAGACTCCCAAATTGCATGCTATAGTTTAGAATCACTTGAGCATAAAACACTCTTGGGTTCAATCTTTAGAATACTGGTGTGTTCCATTGTAACACTAAAAATATTACAACTAACCTGTCACACTTGCAATACACCGCACGTAGATTGATTGTATTTGTGTTGATTCTCAACCTCGGCGACTAAGGCAGTCACTGCCTTTGTATTGTTTGGCCATGTGATTCTCTTAATGCTGACATCTAGAAAATATGTTATCATGTTCCTGAGGATGTCTAAGTATTTTACCAATGTTCACTCTTTGACTTTATTTTGATTGTTGAATTGATTTGCTACCAATTGAGAGTTTGTAAACACCTTCATTTTTCCAATGTCTAAAGACTTAGCTAATTCCAATTCTACTATGAGCACTTTATATCCTTTATCATTTTTCAAAGTATGGGAAATTAGAGTTTAGTAGTATTGTCATTATTGTCCCTCTGGATTTATAAATAGGAGTCCTGCTCTTACTTTATCTTTAGTCGATGAACCATCAATGTACATTACCTAAGAAGAGAAGTGTTTCAAAAAACAACCATATGCTTTTACTTTAGAAGAATCACATATAGCAGTTGAGTTATCTAGAGCCTGAAGCTTATGTGCTTTAGGGGATTCTGTAATTGCTTGCAAGAATAAGCACTCAACCTAGAATTTTGTGGGTACAACTCTCATGTTGTTTTAGATTTAGTATTTTTGGATCTTTGCTTCTACTTCATGGTTTTTTGCAAATTTTGTTTATGTGGAACTTCGACTTCCGTAATGTCATTTTTAGGGTGCAACTCTCGTGACTGTTTGTAGGTTTTTTTTGTTGGGATCTAGTGTCTTTAGGTAGCTTTTTGTCATATGTAATTCTAATTTTTTGAACAGATTGGTTTAATAAAATTCCATCATTCACATTAATATCATTTGTATTTGTCTTCAATGGTTTTTGCATGTAAAGAAAATTGAATAAGCAAATATTGGCTTACTAATTACCTAATGCTTAACTAGTATTAAGTTACATAATGTGGTTGGATCATAATGCGAGAATACAACTTATATTAGTAAGTAATCTAAAAGGCCCATAGCCTAATCAAAATTCAGCAAATCAATTAAAGGACTATTATGTCGTCTATCAAGTCCAAGTGGGAGATACATTATCTTGGGTGTCAGAGTAGATGACGCCCAGAAAACATGGTCATGGATATGGTTGTCTATACTAAACATACATTGGATAGGACCCATGGATTTATTCTATTTGTGACATTCATAGTGTGGCTTACCTCAATCCTGAGTAAGTGATGAACTATGTGTGCGTGACTTGTATGCTTTAATATATTGAAAGCTAGAGTTCAATTGGTAATAGAGTTGAAAGCTTATACGTTGAGTATACAACTTCTGCATGACATATCTTCACTTATAATAATAGAATCCATAACTCGATATAGGATAAATGATAAACTCTCATTAGCATTACATGATAGATGGAAAAGCAATGTGGCCATAGGTCATTTTTCTAAGACGAATAATTTAATTACTATATGTTAATGACTGATTTTTTCATAAAAGAAGATGTAATGATTACCATGAGACATATAAGATCATATTGGATGCACAGATTTAACCTAAAGAGATTAAGGATATCCTATAAGGGTAACACACTTATGGAAAGGTCATCAAACGAGCACATGATAAATTTCTTTTGTAATGGTATATAATAGGGAGAGTTCAATCATGTTACCTTAGTGGAATGGCTCTTTGACTAAATAATGTTGTAATTAATAAACGATGAGTCAGAACTTAATTACAAATTATTTGAGTCTTAATTATATATGTCCATTCAATCCCTCTGCTAGCTCGATACAACCTTGCTGGCTTACATTTAACCGATGAGATGAATATATGAAAATGATGAATTTGTAACACCCTATACCCGACCTGATCACCGAGCCTGAATATTAGGATGCCACACCACTGTCTTATCAACAATCATAGTCAACATCTCATCAAACATGTGATTAATGTCATAATATTCATCTTAAACATATATATAGAGTTCCTAATTCACAAATACTCAAAGTAGCATTAAATTAAGCCATACAAACATCAATCGAGCTTATTATGCAATTGCAGCATGCATATGAACCACTCAGCAAAATGTCAATACAATTCACGTAGGTATCAATACTGGAACTGTGTATCGACAATTTCCTTATATGGTATAGATACCACTTGAAAAATTGGTACCAAAACAACATTTTTTTCTCGCTTAAAATTAAAACACAAGAAAATATCGGTACAATTCAAAAAGTATCAGTTTTTGTACCCCGAGTATCGATACTTGTGATATGGTATCGGTACCCAATTACCATTACGACTTTTTGCACTTTTAAAAATCATGAAAGTATCATTTTTAAAACCCGAATATCGATACCTTTGTTCCGGACAACAAAAATACAACATATTAAAGCAATTAGTCTAATCTAACTTAAGTCCATTCAATATGCATATTTTATCACCTCAAACAATTGTCAAAACGACTATAATAATAGTTCTAAACATAAAAAATATGTCCAAGCAAGAATCAACATGTCAAAGTCCAAATTCTTAAATCCTGAGATAAGTTATGAAAATATCCAAAACATCATGGCAATATTTATGCAACAGTTTCACCATATTGTCTTATTCCCACAATTCCAAAATAATAACTACTAAACACATACTCAAATGCTAAACTACTTGGATCAGTCCCTTGGAAAGTATTTCGCACTGATCGCACCGCAACGCTAACAGTTTGCAAAGCTTTAATAGGAGTGGGTAAGCTTTACAAGCTCAGTGAATGATTATAATAACTACCACATAAACATGTCATCATGCACTATCGAATCAACCATATAACTCAACTACTACATTTCAAACTTTGGAGTCATTCTACTTATTCATACATTATTCATAGATTCATTTACATAATAATCACATACTCATTTAGGCATATATCATATTACTCATAAACACATTTAATGATAATTTGGCACTTGAGGCTATAAAATATAAAATTGGGCTCTATCACCACTCGTCAAATACACGGACCTCCAACACACCAAATGACTTGTAGAGTTGAACATATCCCAAAAGTGTTGCATATAGCTAGCACTCTCTAACACACCAAATGACTTGTAGAGTTGAACATATCCCAAAAGTGTTGTATATAGCTAGCACTCTCCAACACACCAAACATGTTCAAGTGAATGGAGCTTAGCTCACATTCCTTTATCTCTCCAAATCTGTCTTAGGTCTCAATGCCCCTAAAACACAACACAAAGTTGAGTACTCACAATCCTATGGCATGCCAACTATATCCAATAGTCTCAAAGATCACAAAGCCAAAATATCTGTTATTAAATACACATATTACTTACCGTTTTCTACACTTTTTCTCTGCAAATTCACATTATAAGCACAACATAATCACTTTCATTTGGCACATATAACATGCCCACAATCTTCTCTTTCACAACAACCATCATAAGCTTATTTCACATGTCAAAATATCACATTTTAATCCACAATTTCACAACTCACAATCACATATTAGATCAAAAGTATGAGAAATCTTACACTCAAAATTTAGAGTATAGGTTTAGGCTACTTCTAATTTCCCAATTAATGCAATGAATGTATCTACAAGCAGCGATTCCAAGCACTCACTGTTCACGCTTTCGCCTAGTCGCCGAAAGCTCAAACTAACTTTTCCTTGCCTTTCGCTTTACTCGTAGAAGGTTGTAACGAATCCAAAGCTTCAATAAAGTAAATCACACAACAACACAATCAACATTCAGCCAAACACTCTCCTAAATTAGTCAAAAACACAAGTTTAAGCTAAATTCTCTTGGAACTGAAACTTTCAACATAGCAAACTTGAAATCCAACTATCTTGGTCTATACTTAATCTTTTTGCCTAAATCTGATTCCATTCATTTAATTACTCACCTATGACTGATTCACAACCTTTAAACTATGCAAAACTACCCAATTCATGGCACCAAAATTTTTTGACATGTTATGGAAATTTTCACGAAAATTCAATAAAACTCAAGAAATCTTTAACGAAACTTTAAACTTAGTCTAGAAACCTTATATTTATATCAAAACTAATTGAAAACCATTCTGAAATCATGTTTTTACTCAAAATCCTGAAATCCACCATTAACGACCCACTTTTCGGCTTTTTTTTTTAAAACATACGATTTAATGGCTAAAAACTCCGTTTAAAAGACTAGATAACATCTAAAACTAACAAAAAACGTATAACACCCAACCTAGAAGTTTCGACCGAATCTTGGATGGTTACATTGGCTACCAAGATTGCACTAAACTAATCATGGGTTTAAACAGGTCAACACTTTTCGAAAATCTATTTCTCTTATTGCTTACCTAAAACTGAAACATATTTTGCCAAACATTTTGCAACCGTTGCAATTATTTCGTTTAAAACTCCACATGAATCTAAATTGGCAACTACTGAGTTAAAACCAACAGCTTCAAGCAAAAAATTTACGTTTAAAGAACTATATTGTCATATTTGCCAAATATTCACTTTTAGTTCTAAACTCATGCGCAACCTTACAAATTCAAAGTTTGAAAATCGTAAACTCAACACGTACTGGTTATCCAAAAGCAAATACTCATACCACCGTACTTAAAATCCTTTACAAACCAACTAAAAATAATAACCGAATTTTGAAAGTCATTGTTAAAACAAACCAAACTTTCTAAGAATTTGAGACCACCAGTATGCCGAGTGCAACTTTAGAACACAAAAAGTACCTAAAAGGAAGGAAACTAAGAGGGGGTGAGCTACGCGAGCTCAGTGTGAGTCTGAAACATAAACAAATGGAAAAAGACGAGGTTTCAAAAAAAAATATCCCATATAAGAGCACACAGACAGTGTATGAAAATCTTGAACCAGTAATCAAAAGTGCGAACACATTTCCTTAAGTCATTCAAAGAAACACATACGTTATGTTACTCCATATACACAGAAGTACTAAACATATCAAATTATTATTCAATTCGCAAACAATTTGAAAATTACATAATCAAACACATAAACTCAAATGCAAACCGAATGCAACAAGTTAAAAACCCACCCCAACCAACCGAACACCACTTCGACCACCCTACACACCACAATAGAGCCATGAAAGACCCAACCACCCTACACACCACATAGGACCATAATAGGCCTATCCACCCTACACACCATAAATGGGGATGTAAGCCACTCAATTAATAATATGCAGCTGAGCTAACATATATACAATATAATGCGATAAATCGTTGTACAAAAACATTGCAGTTAAACTACCAATTTAGTCTTTCTTCTCTTCACAACCAAAATCCCAGATTTATATCAAATGTTGAAATGCCCACAGTTCGCTAACAGACTCACAGACATAGTGATTCATATTTAATAGAACAATTTCAGAAGCAATAATGCTTTTACACCTTTAATAAGTATGATAACAAGAAAGAATTTCAAGCTCATCCATCATATTACATAAATGCAGTTGCCGATTATCTAAAGTTTACTCATTTGAACACCCATTCATACTTGAAACCAAGTCGTAGCGAAGTCCCAAACACAATTACCAAGGCTTACCCGAAGGTTTTATTACATAAAAACATGAAACGAGTCAATTTATAACACAAAAAAAATCTGCAAAATAGAGCTACACGGCAGTGTGGAAGAATTCAAGTCGGGGGGTCTACACGACCATGTGTAGAGTGACACTCCTGTGTGAAAGAGGCACACGCCCGTGTGACCTAGTTGTATGGTCGTATGAGTAGCTCGTGTAACTCACTGTGAAAATGTACTAAATTTAAGAAAAATTATGAAGCAAATGAGACACGGCCATGTGGCTTACGCACACGCCCATGTGGTTGAGGAACACGACCGTGTGAAAAATGACAAAAATCTCCAAACAGTAGCCACATGACCGTGTGGCACTGGAAAAAATCAAAATCCCTAATTTCTCAATATCACAAGGCCATGTCGACCATCCGTGTGCGACACATGCCTAGATGGCCACCCGTTTGGTCATGAAACCACATCGAAACATACCAAAATTAGCAAAGCAATCCTAATCACTAATAGTTCAGAAGCATACCAAAATTAGCAGAATTTCATTCAATCCAACAACAATTCAAACCTAAATTAAGTAGTTTCAGAAACACACCTGATGATCGTTTCCAAAGCATTAAAATTAGCAGGTTCGCCTCTATTCTACCAATCTGAGAACTCAACTTCACATACAAATTAAGCTATTAGAATTTTAATTAAACAATCGTAAAATAAGTAGAAACAAAACTTTCATTAACCCTAATAAACAAAGCCTACTCGATTCAACTTCTAATTAGACAAATCACACAAAGACAATCAATCCTTGACCAACGACAATCAATAAAAAGTAAAAACTAAAAAGAAGAAAAGGAAAATTGAAAACGAAAGAAGCAAATAGAAATCAACAATCTGAAAATTGAGGAAAACAAAAGAAAGAACGTGAAGAAAAGTAAGGAAAGAACATGAAGGAAAATTGAAATTATTTCCCCCTTTCTTTTTAATTCATTAATTAAAAATCTAAAAAAAGAAATAAAGTTAAATTAATACCAAAAAGACACAAAATAAAAACAAAATTCTCTCTTTTCTCACATCGTGATTCGAATACAGGACCAAGGCAAACCAACAACACACACCACCATAGAACTAGCAGGCTTATTCTGACATTAAAACGCGAAAATAAACTTAACTGTTCAACCTACTCATGACCCTATCTACAAACCTTAAAACTTCTAACCCCAAATTCTAGGGTGTTACAAAATGACTTGTTACCTTCTATAGAAGAAAAATAGAGTTTTAGTCAAAAATCTAGAAATCCCACAAGTTTGAGAGGTGACAAATTCAATGGTGTCTTGAGTTTTTTTTTTTTTAAATTCTATGTAGGTTTAATGTTGTGAGAATGAAAGAAATCAAGGGAATGTAGTTTGGGAATCAAAATTTGAATGATAAGAGCTTGGGAGAGCAATGGACGACAAACAAAAGAAAAAAAAGAAAACTATCATGAAATATGTAGGTGGGGGAAAGATATTAGGTTGATTTTAAAATTTTGGTTTAACTGCCATATAAACACTCAAAATTTAGCCCAATTTACAAATCAGTCCTTATTTCAAAATTAATGATCTCTTAAACACCATTTTCAAAAATTGATTTAATTTTCTAAAAGCAATACATGAAAACATTTACGGTTAACATGCTTACAAAATTTTTGAGCACACTAAAGCTAAAATCCCCAAAATACCCCCAAACTCCTAGGCCCAATTTTGGGGTGTGACAGAATTAGAGAGATAGACCGCATCTATCATGATCCACAATGAATACGTTTTATTTCTACAAGTAAAAGATGACTTAGAGATTAAATTAATTTCTTTGAATTATTATTTAATTAATTGTAATTAAATAATTAAAGTTTGGAGTGAAAATTCAATTAATTAGTCATCACTGTATGGCCAAACAAGGTAAATTAAATTTATTTACTCATATACTCTAGTATAGTAAAGTTATCATGACTTTAATGAAAATAGAGTTGGATTGAGAAAATAATTTTGTAACACCCCTTGCCCGACCTGATCACTGGGTCTAAGCTACAAGATGTCACATCTGTTGCCAAAGTAACTATTGTCAAATTCAACTTAAATAAATCATTCAAACATTCAATCATATCATAAACACATTCACATTAGTATAAAAAAAATTTAAATCTGAGCTTTAATTGAGCTTATGAAAGTTCTTTGCCAACCCGAGGTTAAATTACGACTAAACTGAAAATTTTCAAAATGTGGCAAGTGAATATTGTAATATCCAAGGCTTGGTGTCATGGTTCTATAGACTGTAGCTAAACTTCAAATTAAACAAGGTGGGTATCACGATATTAAATATAGTAGCCAAACTTCCAAACCTGAGGGCCAAATTGTAAAACTTTCAAAATATAACAAGTCGTTATCATGATATCCAGGGTGTGCTATTGTGATACGAGAAACAGTCCATTAATTCCCTTGTTTTTGGCAAAAAGATACAACTTTGGGATCTATTTCAAATTTCCACCAAACCTATCATTTTGTGAATAAGTGACGAATTTCATCAGCACCAAAATATCACAAATTCATACAAAAAAAATGCAAATAACCATATTCAATCTTATATCAATGTATATCACCTATTCAATCATTAGACATATCATTTCAATACCATGACATACAATCCAAACCATTTTCCAATTGCTAAACATTTACTTAACTTACCTTAACATTATAGCAAACTAAACATTTATACACTTTGGCAATCAATAAATCATCCTTTGGAACACTTTAAAGTATCATATGCTTATTAATATAAACAACCAATACGTTAGTCCAGAACTTTGCTTATCACGACCATGAAACAAGAAATTGTATTAAAAATGCAATTTGAAACCATGTATAACACAAATCATATTCAATTTATGTAATTCAATTAATATTCAATCCATTTCAATAATTTCATTTCCATTAAGTTACATTTTCTCGCGAAAGAACCTTAGTAAAATGAACTCGGATACACAAGACTATATTGATCACACAAGCTAACAGTGATCATGTTACTCACACAAGCTGACATCATATCGAGGTTACCAGTCCAAGATAAACCAATGATACATATAAGCTGAGAATCCGAAAAAAAAATTTGGATCTCATACAACCATGTAAATCCCTGATCGTTTCCATATTTGACCCTAATGCCATGTCATACGTATCTAATCCTTTACTAAGTTCACACAGACATTATTATAATCATATCATTTCAATCCCTGTAACAACATATACATGTCATACCAATCTTATAAACATTCCATTTCCATTTCGGTACCTTGTACCTATTCATAAATACCACATTTTTCATACTTTGCAATTTAGTCCAATTGAGGCAAAAATCACCAAATTCGCATTTATATAAACTAATAAGAAAAATAATTACAATTAAATTATAAAATGAAACAAAATAGTAAGCTCCATTTGAACTTACCTGGAAAAAGCTCCATTTGAACTTACCTGGAAAAACAACAAACGAACAAGTCTTTAAGGACTAATCAACAATTTTGCCTTTTTCTCGATTATCTTCAATTTGGTTGAATTCCTGATCAATAAAATAATTTGATTCAATTTATCAATTCCAAATATTTTATAACATCCTATTATATGCACGAATCAATCCAATTTCATTTTTTGAATATCTCTGAAATTTTTTTCTTTTATTCAATTTAGTCCTTAAAATCGAAATTGCTATAACTTTCAATTTTGAGCTTCGTTCTAAAACTGATCTCAATTACATCCTTTTATGACCCTCTACTATCAATAATTATAGAAATTTCACATCAAATATTAAATTTTTACACTTTGGTCTTTTTGGATAAAAATAATTATTGAACATTACAATCTAGTGCTTTTTCATATCTAAACTTAAAATCTATCAATTTAACACCAATTTATTTAAGAACTCGTCAATGGAAATTTTTAGAAACTTTAACATCTTTACAAATTGGTACATGGGCTAGCTAAATCAAGCTCCCATGACCTCAAAACATAAAAATTACAATTAAAAGGACTTAATTGAACTTACAAATTATAGACTGAAAGTTGAACTTCCAAATAGGATTTGTTTCTTTCTTTTATATGGCATGAAGAAGCCGATGGAGAGAAAATAACATTTTTTTTATTTTTTAAACTTATACAGTTTAATTAGGTGTTAATTAAAGCTTAATTAATTAATTAAACTTTGTTTAATTAACCTTAATCAAGATTAACCTAAATTAGTGGATGACAACATCCATTTCCACTATTGAATAAAATAAAATGGTTAGTTACCCTTTTTATCCCTTTTCAATATAAAAATTTATAGTGATGAGACTTTTACAATTTAGTCCTTGTATCGTAATTAATTATCAATTCAAAAAAAATAAAGTACTAAACTTTAATAAAATTTAATACTAGCCTCGTAAATATTAAATGTTAATATTTACGAACTCACACTACAAAAATGAAGTTTTGGAACTACTGTTTCTGACACCATTGAATATCAAGCTATTACAAACTTAATTAGGAAAAATAAATAAATAATATTTTGGAAAATAGAGAGTAAGTTGTTGGGTTGGTAAAATTATATGAGTATGTTTAAAGGACCAAGAAGAAACATATAATTGTACCCAAGATAGGAAAAAACCCAATAGGCCTATTTATAATGGAATGGGTGGAACACAAGAATCTTTAAGGAGGTGTGTACCGCCTACCCCTTGTAATCTTAATTGGGCTAAATGTTTTCTATTAAAATTTTACTATTTTATTTATCATTGTTCTAGTCTAAATCTTGTGATTTTCTCTATATATAGGGACTATGGTCTAGGTAAAAAAACACAACATACTAAGTGTCAACACTTTGTCAAAATTCAGTGAGATATATTATTCTAAATAAATTCTAATTTTAAGTGAGCTTGCTTTTAAATTTTTATCATTTTGATAGTTATTGATATTTTTAGTGAATACCAATAGAAAGTTTCTGTGGTATTGATCAATTCATGAATTAGAGCCTACACTCTAAGCAAGTTGAGGTTCTAGAATAGTAAAGAAAATCATGTAGGTTGAAAGCCGGGAAACATCTTATACCACATATTTCGAAACACATGTATGAACTTGGTAAAAAGTTCATTGCTCTAAATAACACAACTGCTTGGTTTTAGAAAAATTTTAAATTTCTGCTTTGCAACAAGACTATTTTCTAAACCGAATTTCTTCAACATTATCTTTGTGTAAGCTCAAACTCTTGGATAAACAAACTACATATGTATTGTCTAATCGTGTGATTCTCTCAATGGTACATCTTAAAAATGTGTATTTAGGTTCTTAAGGATATCCAATTATTTTACCAGTTTCTACTCTTTAACTTTATATTGATGGTGGAGTTTATTTGCCACCAATTGAAAGTACCTAAACACCTTCAGTTCTCCAACATGTAGAGACTTTGCTAATTTCAATTTTGCTATGAAGACTTCATATTTTGCAGCATTGTTTGAAGCGGGAAAGATAAAGTTCAACAATATTATCATTCTTATCCTCTAAGATTTATGAGTAAGATCCCTACTCTTGCTTTATTTTTAGCCAATGAACCATTATTGTATATTACCCAATAAGAAGAGTGTTTCAAATAAAGACTATATGAAGCCTTTTCTTCAAGAGAATCATATGTAACAATTGAGTTATTTGGAGCCTAAAGCTTAGGCACATTAGGCGATTCTATAGTTATAAGAAAGAACATTCTGATTAGAATTCTATATGAATAACTCTTATGTTGTTTCAAATTTAGTTTTTGTACAGCTTTGTCTCTCCATCATTTTTTTTTTGCATATTTTGTTCCTGTAAAGCTCCAACTTCCTTAATGTTGATTTTTAATGCAACTCTAATGACTATTTGTAAGTTTTATCTTTGTGGAAACTAAAAATCGTTTCTATGATTTTGAAGCTTCATCTCTGTTATATATTCTATCTCTACAATATCATTTTATTTCTCCATCCATATGTTATGTCATTAACAATGCACATACGTTGGTGTTGATTTCTCCCATTTGTGTTAGGTGTTATTTATGTAGAGCTTTAGTAGTCTTCATGACATTTTTTAATGCAAATTTCATGTTGTCTATTAGTTACATTATGAAGAGCTTTAGCTCTAAAGTTTCTACAACTTTATTCTTCAAATTCATCCTACTGACTCCTTTCAACTTTAAATATTTTACTTTATAGAATCTATAGATCTGCTTTACAGGTCTTGTGCTACAACTTTTAAAACTTTACTTTTTAGATTCAGTTTTGTGTTTGAAAGAGCATGATACATGGTTTATGGTGTACCTTAAAGTGAATACGATGATAGATCACACACGTTAGGTTTGATTTCTCTTTTTTGTGCTTAGTGTATAGTTTAAGATGCAAATTTCTTGTTTCTTTTGTGTTACATTATGAGAAGCTCTAACTCTATTGCTTCTACAACTTTACTCCACAAATCCATCATGTTGGTTCCTTCCAACTCTAAAGATTTTGCTTTACAGATTTTATGTATTAGTCAATGGATTTATAATGACAATATTTTTAATGAATGACTAGTGGGATGCATTCTTTTTCCACTTATCAATCTGATAGGTAGATTTTTAACGAGGCATCTTGTTTATTATAAACAAAAAATTAATTGTTTATTTTTTATTGGGTTAATATATACTTTATCCTTTATCCTTTGAACTTGTTCACTTGTACCTATTTGGAAATTGATTCTTTTTTCACTTAGCTAGTACGTAAACTTGTATATTTCATTACACACTATGGTATCTCTGCACTATCATTGTTAGTTTGTGCTGATGTGATGCTGACAACCAATCAAACGGTGACATTTGGAAAAAGTATAAAAATATTTAGAAATTTATAAAGAAATCCACACTTGGAATGAATCTGAACATCAATTTGTATAGGTTTATTCTAGATGTAACAACCTAAACTCAGCCTGGACGTTATGACTAGATCTGGAGACGTTACTGCAATTTATTTAAAAATCTAGGATTAATTTGATTTGTAAAATGTTTTTAGCTCTTGTTAAGATAGATTCGAGTTTGTTTGAGGAAAATACCTTTCTTAAATATTCTAATAAGTTTGTCGATTAATTACTTCTAAAACACTTACGTTGCAGCAAAAATACTTAGTTGAGTCCAGTTTTGAAAATGCAGTTTGTTATTGAATAATTCAACATTTTGCAAATTAGATTTAAACCTACCAAAACATTTATCCATCTAAAATCGAAAAATATCAATCCAAAAAGTTAAAACAGTCTAAAAAAAGGTCCAAATAGTCCACCAAAATCGAAAAGGTAAATTTAAAAAATTTTAGCAAAATTAACAGAAGAGTTTAACCGAGCTCCCGTGGTACCGACCCGTCCTAAGTCTGTAGGTTACCTGAGAATCAAACAAACTAAGAGTGAGCTTACAGCATAAATATCAGATATAATCTTTAATCAAGCTTTCAGGAGTCAAACATACATATATATATCATATACAGAAACAGAATCAAAATAGAATAGATACAGATTTATATTCCTACCCCCATCCGCTAGACACCATCTCCGACCATCCTAACACACTATATAGGGTATTAAATACCCATCTAGCCCTAGCATTGCTTAGTGTCGGTATGACACTTTTTAAAATACTTGCAGCTTAACTGCCATTTACAAAAATATGTGTGGTTGTGCCACCAAATACGATAGATAATTAAACTGCTCACACTTTATCCATAATATAATTCCACCCCAATGCACATGCAAAATTATCGAATGTCAGAAACATGTCATACATATTCACATAATAGATATAGATTATGCTAGCATATAACATATTTATGCATATCATATTTAGAACATACTGAGTGTATAACATAATTTGCACGCATACTTTAATCATAATTAGCACATCAAATATCATGATTTATAAGGTAATTCGTATCTTACAGACCCTACGGAAGGCTTATGTTTGACTCATACGATGAATACAACCCTAGGGAAATTTTTCAGATTTTGGGTGCACACGCCCGTGTGGCCCACACGACCCAAATAGCCCAAATCGTGTGTCTCACACGGTTCAGCACACCGTCGTGTATCACATGTGGCCTACCATACAAGCTGGCATACGTCCATGTGGCATCGACAATTCAAATTTTCAGTTTTTACCGCTCGTTGTTTTCTCGAGTTTTTGTTACATACCTTGACTTTTTTTATGCCAATCCACCCACGAGGCTTCCAAACCCTAAAAACGTCAATTAGATCACTAAAATCAATAATTAAGATGACACAATTTTGACAACATAGATATTTATTTTCTTAAACTACTAAACAAACCCACAATCGAATAACCACACATTCAAAACAGAACTAAATGCTTACCCAAGCACGCAACATCAACATGCGAACTTAAATCGCTGGAGAATCGCCTATTCCCTTTTGTTCTTCTCCTAATAATGCATCAGAATAAATTAAAAACCCAATTACTTAACACCCGTTTCCATAACAAAATATTTACACAACAAATACCCCAATCCTACAAGATTTCCCAATCTTACCTGATGATAAAATTGCACACAATCACCGCACTAGTTCAGAATCCGAAGAAAATAAGTGTGAGTGGCAACAAAATAAACAAAGAAAGAAAAGTAGAGGAAAAAGAACAATAGAAACGAAAGAAAGAATGACTAGCAACAGAAAGTAAAAAAATAAAAACAAAAATAATAAAGAAACAAGAAAAACAAAAGGAACAGACGTGCCAAAAGGTGGGAATCAAGTTTTGGATAAACATAATTAATTAATTAAAACTTATTAATTTTAAAAAAGAAATCAAATTCTATCCCACTACTAACTAATCAGATTTTTAGGAGTTTAATTTTAATCCAAACTCATCCACCAAAGTGACTGAAAATGACGTAAAAATATTTTATTTTGCTCATGCAGGGATTCAAACAAAAAACCCAAGGATAAGCTAACACCTTACCATTGAACCAGCAGGCTCATTCTGATACAAATTTAATGAAAACATAATTTAAATCATAATGACCAAGATAGGAATAGAGACAAAAAAAATAACAAAAATTCTCAAGGTTAAGATTTGAACCCACAACCTCAAGCACACACCCAAAGCACTTAACCACTAAAGTAGACACTCAATCATCGTAGAATTTAACAAGTCAGGTATTATTATTTTTTGGGGGGCGTTACAACTCTTCCCTAAAAGAAATTTTAGCATCAAAATTTTACCTGATTCAAACAGATGTGGATACTGTTGTTGAATCGTGTCCTTAGGCTCCCAAGTAGCTTCCTCAGTGCAATGATTATGCTATATAACCTTAATCAAAGGAATAGTTTTCCTCTATAAGACTTTAACGCCTTGATCCAGAATCTGGACCGGCTCCTCCTCAAAATTCAAATTCGGTCTTACCTCAACAGATACGATATAAGATGGGTCTAACCGACACCGCTTCAACACAGAGACGTGGAACACATCGTGAATACGATCTAACTCTTGGGGTAGCTCTAACTTGTACGCAACTGGTCCAACTCGTTTCAAAATCCGATGCAGCCGAATGAACCTAGGGTTCAACTTACCTTTACGTCTAAATCGAAGGACCTCCTTCCGCAAAGATACCTTAAAAGACTTGGTCACCCACAGAATACTTGATACCTCTCATTTTCAGATCCGAATAAGACTTTTGTCCATCAGAAACTGCCTTAAGACGATCCTGAATCAGTCTAACATTATCTTCTGTCTCAAAAACCAATTTAAGACCCAAAACCTGTCTCTTACCCAACTCAATCCAACACAATGGGATACGACACTTATGACTATATAGAACATCGTAAGGTGCCATCTAAATACTAGACTGAAAGCTTTTATTATACACGAACTCAGCCAATGGTAGAAACTCCTCCCAATTACCTCAAAAATCAATCACACAGCTCTATAACAGATCCTCCAGTATCTGAATCACCCTCTCAGATTGTCCATCTGTCTAAGGATGGAATGTAGTACTAAAGTGCAATCGAGTACCTAGAGCCTAATGAAGTTTCTTTTAGAACTAAAAAGTAAAACAAGGATCTCTATCAGAAATAATTGAGATCGGAACCCCATGTAGTCTAACGATATTGAAAATATATTGTTTAGCCAATTTCTGAAGTGATAATTTGTACTGACAAGAAGAAAATAAGCTGACTTGATCATACAATCCATGTTGACATAAAAAAAATCCTTCTTAGTGGGTGTTAAGGGAAATCCACTAACAAAGTCCATAGTCACTCATTCCCATTTCAAAAGAGGAATCTTAACGAGTTGAAGCAAACCCGAAGATAGTTGTTGCTCAACCTTAACTTACTGGCACATCAGACAGCGAGAGACAAAATTTGTTACCTCTCATTTCAAACCGAGCCACTAGTATAACTCCTGAAGATCTCGATACATCTTATTTTCACCGGGATGCATAGCATAAGGGATACTATGCACTTCTTGTAGAATAGATTACCTCAACTCAGTGTTACTAAGCACATAAACCTGTCCTCGAAAACACAGAACCCCATCACTATTCAGTCTAAAATCAAAATTACTACCTTCCTCAATTTGATGAAACTGTGGAATCAAATAATTATCCTCTAATTGTTTAACCCGAATCTGATTAATCTAAGTCGGCTTAACTTGCAACTCGGCTAACAGATTCCAATCATCAAACAAACCTAGGCAAGCAAACATCATCCTCAAATCGGTTATCGCTCTACGACTAAGAGCATCAGCCACAACATTGGCCTTATCGGGATGATACTCAATAGTATAGTCATAGTCCTTAAGTAACTCAATCCATCTATGTTGCCTAAGGTTCAAATCTTTTTGAGTTAGAAGATACTCAAGGCTCTTGTGATCAGTGTAAATGATACACCTCTCACCATATAGATAGTGTCTCCAAATTCTCAAGGAAAAGACAACCGTAACCAACTCAAGATCGTGCGTGAGATAGTTGTTTTCGTGTGACTTAAGTTTTCGGGATGCATAAATTACTACCTTACCGTCTTACAACAGAACACAACTCAATCCAACATATAATGCATCACTATAAAGCACAAACTCCTTACTATATTAAGGCTATATCAAAATAGGAGCCTGAGTCAAATCTGATTTGAACTTTTCAAAGCTCGATTATTGCTCATCAGTCTAAACAAATGGTGTGTTCTTACGCAACAACTTATTTAAAGGAGTTGCAATAAGCAAAAACCACTCAACAAACCTCTGATAATAACCACTAAATTGAGTAAGCTATATATCTCAAACACATTCCTAGGTTGTTTCCACTCAAGCACAGCCTCAATCATTTTAAGATTGACTCAGATCCCCTAAGCAAACACCACATGCCCCAGAAAAGTGACTTCCTTTAACCATAACTCACATTTGTTCAACTTAGTGTAAAGTTTTTTTCTCACAGAGTATCTGTAGAACTACTCTAAGATGCTTATCATGATCATCATCAATCTTAGAGTATACCAGAATGTCATTGATGAAGACCACGATGTACTGATCCAAATACGATTAGAACACTCAATTCATAAAGTTTATGAATGCAGGCGGAGCATCCGTCAAACCGAAGGGCATAACCAAGAACTTATAGTGCCTATAACGAGTCCTAAAAGCAATCTTATGCACATCAATCTCTTTAACCTTAAGTTGATGGTACCAGAATGGAGATCTATTTTTGAAAATATGGATGCCCTACGAAACTGATCGAACAAGTCGTCTATCCTCGGAAGTGGGTACTTCTTCTTTACAGTCAATTTATTCAGCTGACGGTAATCCACATACATCCTCATAGTACCATCTTTCTTCTTTATAAATAGAACTGGTGCTCTCCATGGAGACATACTAGACCAAATGAACCCTTGATTGGGAAGTTCCTGAAACTGAGCTTTTAATTCCATAAGCTCTTTCGATGCCATGCGGTAGGGAGCAATAGACACCAGAGTTGTACTCAGTAGAATCTCGATACCAAACTCGACCTCCCTATCTGGAGGCAACCCCAAAAAATCTTCGAGAAAAACATCTAGAAATTCTTTAGCTGTCAAATATCCCCAACAAATGAACCCATAGAAGTTGAATTATGCACAAAGGCCAAAAATGCCTCACACCCTTTTCGAATTAACTTTTTTTGCCACAAAAGCGGAGATCACATTGGAGAGGTAATCTCGACACTCGCCGATCAAAATAACCTCCAAATCATCTTTAGAGCTCAGAGTTACCCTCTTAGTCGCATAGTCTAAGCTGGCTCAATGCTCCACGAGCCAGTTCATTCCCAGTATTAGATCATATTCTCCAAATGGTAACTCCATCAGATTAGCCGAAAACACAATACTTTGTATCTCTAGCGGTACTCTCTTAAAAACCCAATCAACCCGAATGACTGACACAGAAACCTCACTAAAAGTACTCTCAACCAGAATACCCAGATTCACAAAAACAAAATTAGCTACATAGGAATGTGTTGAGCTTAAATCTATCGATGCAAAGTATGGTACAGTATTAATAAAGAATGTACCAACGGTAACGCTTGTGGCATCTCTATCCTCCTGGTGTCTCAACTTGAGCCCCTCTTCGGTGCCCATCGTGCCCATGATTACTGCATTCACGAGTTCCACGTGCACTTATTGTATGTTATTTATATTACAGAGTTTTGTGTATCAGTTTTGATGTTTATTAACAGATATTTTATACTCAAAAATTTATCAAGAGAATTTACGGAGTTGTTACAGTCTCTAACTATCATAGAGTAGTTTTAACATTTTAGAGTTTTTCTAAACTAAAAGTTTAGCGAAGTTAATAATACTTATAGGATTGGCGTCCGAGACTCAGAAATTTGTAAACTTACTTTTCAGATTTACAAAGAAAGAAATTTTGTTTTAAAATAGTTTTCACAAAATTTTGAACTAAAAATTACAACTTGAGTTTTGAACCTGACTCTGATACCACCAAATGTAACATCTCAAACCTGGCCTAGACATTATGACCAGATCTGGAGTCGTTACTGCAATTTAATTAAAAATCCAACATTCATTTTATTTGTAAAATATTTTAGCTCTTGTTAAGATATATTCGAGTTTGTTTGAGCAAAATACCTTTCTTAAATATTCTGATAAGTTTGTCAATTAATTACTTGTAAAAACACTTACGTTGCAGTAGAAATACTACGTTGCAACGAAAATACTTAGTTGAGTCCAGTTTTAAAAACGCGGTTTGTTATTGAACAATTCAACATTTTGCAAATCATATTTAAACTCACCAAAACATTTATCCAGCTAAAATCGAAAAATATCAATCCAAAAGTTAAAACAATCCTAAAAACCTCCAAACAGTCCAACAAAACTGAAACAGTAAATTTAAAAAAAATTAGCAAAATTAACAAAGAGTTTAACCGAGCTCCCGTTGCACCAACTCATCCTAAGTCTATAGGTTACCTGAGAATCAAACAAACTGAGAATGAGCTTACAAGCTTAGTATGTAACTTACATAAGTAGAAATATCAGATATAATCTTTAATCATGCTTTCAAAAGTCAAACATATATCTATATATCATATACAGAAACAAAATTAGAACAAACCAGATGTAAATTTACATTCCTACCCCCATCCACTACAAACCATCTCCGACCATCCCAACACACCATATAGGATATTAAATACCCATCCAACACTACACATCGCTTAGTGTCAGCATGATACTTTTTAGAATACTTGCAGCTTAGTTGCCATTTACAAAAATATATGTGGCTATGCCACCAAATATGGTACATAATTAATTGCACATATTTCCTCCATAATACAAATCTCACCCCAATGCACATGTAAAATTATCGAATGTCAGAAGCACATGTCATACATATTCACATAACAGATACAGATTATGCTAGCAAATAACAGATTTATACATATCATATTTAGAGCATGCTAAGTATATAACATAATTTGCATGCATACTTTAATCATACTTAACACATCAAATATAATGATTTATAAGGTAATTCGTATCATACAGACCCTATGAAAAGCTTACATTTGACTCGTACAACGAACATAGCCCTAAGAAATTTTTTTAGATTTTGGGCTCACACACCCATGTGGCTTACACGGCCTTAATGGCCAGCCCGTGTGCCCCACACTACCTAAATAGCCCAGACCGTGTGTCTCACACGGTCCAACACACAGTCGTGCGTCTCACACGATCCAACATACGATCGTGTGTCTCACATGGTCCAACACATGGCCATGTGTCACACACGGCCTACCACACGGCCTGGCACACATTTGTGTGGCGTCTATAGTTCAGATTTTTGGCTTTTGCCACTCGCTATTTTCTCGAGCTTTCGTTACACACCTTGACTATTTTTTATGCAAATCCACACACGAGGCTTCCAAACTCTAAAAGTGTCAATTAGATCACTAAAATTAATAACAAAAATGACACAATTTTGAGAACATAAATCTCTATTTTCCTAAAACTACTAAACGAACCCACAATCGAATAACCACTGCATGAAACAGCAACACATGAACTTAAATCACTGGAGAATCGCCTCTTCCCTCTTATTCTTCTCTTAGAAACGCATCAGAATAAATTAAAAACCCAATTACTTAACACCCGTTTCCACAATAAATACCCTAGTCTTACAAGATTTCCCAATCTTACCTGACGATAGAATTGCACACAATCACCACACTAGTTCAAAATCTGAAGAGAGGAAACAAGGGAAACAAAAATGTGAATTGGGAGCAATAAGTGTGAGTGGCAACATAATAAACAAAGAAAGAAAAGTAGAGGACAAAGAACAATAAAAACGAAAGGAAGAATGGCCGGCAAGAGAAAGTAAAAAAAATAGAAACAAAAATAATTAAGAAACAAGAAAAACAAAAGGAACAGACGTTTCAAAAATAAAGGAAAAGGAAACGTGGGAATTAGGTTTTGGAAAAACAGAATTAATTAATTAAAACTTATTTATTTTCAAAAGGAAATCAAATCCTACCCCACTACTAACTAATCAGATTTTTAGGAGTTTAATTTTAATCCAAACTCGTCCATCAAAGTGACACTGAAAATGACATAAAAATATTTCATTTTGCTCACGTAAGATTTCGAACACAAGACTCAAGAGTAAGCTAACACCTTACCACTGAACCAGCAGGCTCATTCTAACATAAATTTAACAAAAATATAATTTAAATCATAAGGACCAAGATAGGAATAGGGACAAAAAAAAGTAACAAAAATTCTCAAAGTTAAAATTTGAACCTACAACCTCAAACATACACCCAAAGTACTTAGCCACTAAAGCAAACATTCAATCATGGTAAAATTTAACAAGTCAAGAATTATTTTTTTTGGGGCGATACACTAGACATGTATTTTTAATAATTTTATATATTTTTAGTGTTTAGTGTGTATTTTTAATAATATAAAAACCAAGATATCAAAATGTATTTTTAATAAATTTTTTGGGCGTTACACATTTTTAGTGTCTAGACATGTATTTATAAATTTATATTTTTTTTAGGGCGTTACACTAGACATGTATTTTTAATAATATAAAAACTAAGATATCAAAATGTGTGATGAAATACAAGTCCGATACCAAAGCTCCCTCTAAAAAAAATCAATGGACAAATTTAGAAACAAAGTATATATTAATCATTTTTATTAGTGATAAATTAAAATTATTATTTAAATTAATTATCACTACATTAATGTTGCAGTTATATAACAATCAAAATTAATTAATGTTGCAGTTATAGATGTATTAGCATCTTACTTTTTCAAATAGCATGTAAAGAAAATTAAGAAAAAAGGTTTTTAGCATTATTTATTAGGTTTCATTGTTAACATTAATAAATTAGAGGTATCTAAATAAGAATGGAGTATTAAATTTTTATTCTTCAAAGAGTAAATATTATTTCATATTTGAATAAAAATGACATCGAAAAGAGATGGAATGTTAATTTAATCGAATATGAAGTAAATTTATGATATAAATATTTTATATTAATTTTTATTCAAAACTTTTTTTCTTTTTGATATTGTAAGTTTTAAATTTTAGGTAACCAAAATTAAAATTGTGATGTTCAATGCTATTGTGACAAATAGGATAGTAAATGAATCAATCTTGAATGAACGAACTTCTATTCATAGTTGTTTATTTGTTTTTAAGCTACTTCATACTCTATTTACGTTTGTTAAGAATTTCAACGTATATGTGCTCATTCTCGTTCATTTAAGTTAAATGAGTTTATTTGTAAACATTAAATAAATATGCTTATGAAGTACATTTGAACTTATTCATAAATTAAACATTCACAAATAAGATTCATGAAAAATAAACAAACAAATAATAGATATCTACTTTCTAGATATAAAATTAATAGAATATAAATACTAATAACTATATTATAAATAAATCAAATAAGGACACAAACAATAATAATATTGTTAATTCTATAATAATTGAACAATAAATGAATTATTAATGAGGCTTAAATGATTTACTAAAAAAATTAAAAGAACATAAACAAGCTTTTCATTAACACAAATAAATTGAACAAATTTTGTTTATGTTCCATTCATTTAGTAAATGAACCTCATAATCTTATTCTATTCGTTTATTTAACTTAATACATGAGAATATGCAAATAATTAATAACCAAATTGTTCATGAACAGTTCATTAAACATGCTATTCCCTTACAACCTTAGTGACAAAATTCAAAGATCTTAAACAAGTTGACAAATAAGAACCAATGTCGATCAAAGATGATGATATGGGTGATAGATTGAAGAAAAGATCAAGATCAAAGATGACGATAAGGAGGATAAATGGAAGAAGAAGATTTAAAACATTTGAATATCTATATTTAAGGGTGAATATTTGATACACTGGCAGTGTATTTTTTTTATTCCACAAGCAGTCCTAAAAATTGACATGAGTCTCTTTTTTAAAAATATTTATTACACTCATATAGGACACTTGTCAACCCCTTGACCCGGTTTGCAGAGTCTAAAAACTCCACTAGCAATATAGTTTTTCTGAATAATCTTATTATAGTTTCTGATTATATCTACTTTTTTTCACACAATAGTCAAAACTACCCATAGCCCCTCCCCAACTCATAAATAGGAGGTTAATTTGTTTCAGGGCACTGAACTCATATCCTCCTGTTTTGGTAACAATACCCATATTAATCAAGTTAAGACTCAATCGACCATTAAAATCATAATATTAAATTATATGTTTATGTTGATCTTGAATTACACTTTTGAATAGATAAATATAAAGAAATATTTTTATCATTATATTAAAACTAAAATTTTGAAAATAAAATCCTATAAATATTAAATTATGTTTTATACTCATTTTGAATTATAAGTGTGAATAAAATTATTTTTTTTATAATGATGATTGCCTAGGTGTCATGATTTTTTCCTCTTTTATAGAAAAGCTATTTTTATATTATTATATTAAAATTAAACACAATTTTTGAATAAAAAACAATAAAAAATATTTATTTAACACTGACGGATTTTTTTAAAATTTCGCATGTAAAATTTAAAAAAAAAATATCATGTATATATTTAAAAAATTAAAAACTAAATAAAAGACATTGGTGATAAATTTGTAATTTTTATTTATAAAATTAAGAAACCTCTACAGTCAGTATATCAAATTATAATTTATCTATATTATTTATAAAATTCTTTATTAAGTTGGTGTTACATATTAATTGAATCTCAAATTAGTTAAAAATTTTACTTTAATATCTCTTCATAATTAAATAAAATCATACTAATTTGAAGGTATTTTAATTTTTTTATTTAAAAAATAATAAATATATGCATTGAATGAGATTTGAAACCATCTCAATTAAATTAACAAAAACTTAAATTTATCATTCAATCAAAATTTTATTTTAACATTTTTATACATTTTATTTAATATTCTAAATACTAATCATTTACTATATATTAACGCGATTTCTAGTAGGAATAAATTCCTACTAATATCAACACAACATTATTTTACATCTATGCATTGCGTACACACATAATACTTCTTATTCAATATTAAAATAAATTAATATATATGTTTTTAAATGTGCATAATTGAATTATAATTTAAGTTTCATTTATAAATTTGAACCATAATCTATGTTTTATATGAATAATTGCATCAAATTAAAGTCCATGTATTAAATTACACATTAGGCCAAAGTTTATGTATAGTTTTGATATTTATCCCACTTCATAAAGTGGAAAGAAAATTGAAAAGGTTAGAAATTTAAGGGTAGAAAAATAGAGAGATAGAAAATATAAATTTTCTTTCAATAAGCTTGTTTAGTAGAAAATATGAAAAAACTGAAAGAAAAAAAATTATTTTTTCATCCATTGTTTGGTAGAGTTTAAAAATGAAAAGGAAAAAAAATAAAAATTTTGAAAATTACATAATTTTGAATATTCTCTCTCTCTCTCTCTCTCTCTCTCTCTCTCTCTCTCTCTCTCTCTCTCTCTCTCTCTCTCTCTCTCTATATATATATATATATATATATATATATATATATATATATACGAGTGTTAGTAATCCATTGTAAATAAAAAAATTTAATTTCAATACCATCATATACGAGGCCTTAGCTTAATGGCAATTGCAAGACCTAGATTTGACATGTTTTATTTTTTTAAAAATGTGTTAAATATGACTCTTATTTTCGGTCAAATTTGAGAAATAATCTTTCAGTTAAACTCTGTTTATTTGTTTCAATCAAACACTGATTAGTTTAGATTATTTTATTATTATTTGACCTATGAATTTAGCATATAAATAGGCTCTTTTACAACCTTAGAAAAAATACCCATTAGAGATTAGAACTCATAACACATTTAGAGAATTTTGTGTTTACGTTTTGTGGGTTCTTTGTTTTCGAGTTTTCGGAGTTTAGTTTTTATCTCCATCTTTTATACTCTTTGTTCTTTTGCCATTATAGTAAAATTATCTTTGCCTGTTGTTTTTTATCCTCTTTGGAGGGATTTTTCCACGTTAAATTTGTGTGTTCAATTTCTCAATTTATTCCGCTATTTTTTCTTATTGGTTGCTTAATCGGGTTGATCCTAACAAGTGGTATCAGAGCTAGTTCAATTTTTATAGATCAGCCCATTCAGATATGGCAGCAACAAGGTTTGAAATTGAGAAGTTCGATGGTGAGACAAATTTCAATATGTGGCAAGTTAGGATGATGGCAATTCTAGTACAATCTGGTTTGAAAAAGGTTGTTATCGGAAAAAAGCCTGAGAATCTAAATAAAACAGAATGGGAAGAGCTTGATGAAAAGGCTTTGTCTGCAATCCAGTTGTGCCTCGCGAATACGGTATTGCAGGAGGTATTGATGGAGAAGACCTCATCTACCTTGTGGAAAAGGTTAGAAACTCTTTATGCGACTAAGTCTCTGGCTAACCGTTTAGTATTGAAACAATGTCTATTTACGTTTTGTATGAACGAAGGTGAGCTTCTTAAAGATCACATCAGTCAATTCATTACTCTTTTAAATGATTTAAAGAACGTTGAGGTTCATATTGATGATGAAGATCAAGCTATGTTATTATTGTGCTCTTTACGCCCTTCATACAAGTCTTTCAGGGAGACCCTGATTTATGGCAGAGACAAACTCTCGTTCGAAGATGTGAAGGGTCATTTGTTGAGTAGAGAAAAACTCAACAATGAGTTTCATTTGGATAGTAAGGCAGATAGGCAAGCTTCTGTTTTGATAGCATCAAAGAAACGAGACAAAAGGTGTCGCTATTGTAAAAAGTTAGGTCACGTCAAAGTAGATTGTTATAAATTGCGAAATAAAAGAGCTACTGAGGGTAACGAGGAAGATGTAGTTGGTGCTAATTTGGCCAATGAAAGTAGTGATGATTTCTTGTTAGTGTCAACGAGTGATAACTCCAAGCTCACGTCCGAATGGATCCTAGATTTGGGATGTTCTTTCCACATGTGTCCCAATAGAGAATGGTTCTCCACATACAATTCGGTTGAAGGTGGAGTTGTGCGCATGAGAAATGATTCATCTAGTAAGGTAAATTGGTATTGGTACTGTTAAAATTAGGATACACGATGGGACGATTAGGACACTTTCAGATGTCAGGTATGTACCTGATTTACGAAAGAATCTCATCTCCTTAAGTATTTTAGACTTGAAAGGATGCAAAATCAACATCGAGTCAAGCGGCATTAAAGTATCTCGTAGAGCTGTCATTTTGTTAAAAGGTAAAAGAACTGGTAGTCTTTATATTCTGGAAGGTTCTACAGTGACCGGTGAAATCGGACATCCCTCGTCCATTACAGAGTCGAAGTCAACTCATTTGGAGTAGAAGCAACTTGGTCATAGGAGGGAAAAATGTATGACTGTTTTGTTGAAGAGAGGTTCTCTTTTGGATGCAGGTTTTGAAAAGTTAGGGCTTTGTGTTCGTGAAAATCAAACCCGGGTTAGTTTTGATTTGGCCGTGTACAAGTCGAAGGCTAGAAGTCTTCTAATTTCTAAGCACAAATTCGACTCAGTTAACTCCCTGCATAGTTCAAGGGAGGCTCGTGGCGGGCTTTGGCAAAGATAGCGTTGTGGAAATATGAGTCAAGGTGGAGATTTATTAAATATGACTCCTATTTTCAGTCAAATTTGAGTTATTTCAGTTAAACTCTATTTATTTGTTTCAATCAAACACTGATTAGTTTAAACTATTTTATTATTATTTAACCTATGAATTTAGCCTATAAATAGGCTCTTTTACAACCTTAGAAAAAACACCCATTAGAGATTAGAACTCATAACACATTTAGAGAATTTTGTGTTTACGTTTTGTGGGTTCTTTGTTTTTGAGTTTTCGGGGTTTAGTTTTTATCTCCATCTTTTGTATTCTTTATTATTTTGCCATTATAGTAAAATTATCTTTGCGTTATTTTTTATCCCCTTTGGAGGGGTTTTTCCACGTTAAATTTGTGTGTTCAATTTCTCAATTTATTCCGCTATTTTTTCTTATTCGTTGTTTAATCGGGTCGATCCTAACAAAAGGTTTATATATATATATATATATATATCTATATATACTTGAGAATTTGATAAGTTGTATCTAGTTGGTATCTAAATTTGAAAACCTTAAACACTTTCATAACATTTTTTATGGTGAATATACTTGAGAGATCCTTCTATTATAGGGACTTGATCAAATTAGTTCATTTATCATTAAATGTGTAAGAACTCGATTTTTAATGGTGTCAAAAAATATGGTTTTGGGACCTTGTTTTCATAAACCGAGTCAGTAAATATTAAATACGGGTATTTAAGGAGTTAGGGTATTGATGAATTGCAATCTGGTTATGCAATTTACCCGAAATTGTGAGTAATTATGGCTCAAGGACTAAATCATAAAAGTTTAATCGCTATAGATTTTTAATTAGATTAAGGCTTAGGGACTTAAATAGCAATTATCCAAAAAGACTAAAATGGCTAATAGACCAATTTTAAGTGGATGATAATGGGATATAATGTTAATTACCATTAGATTAAAGTAATTAATGATTAGTGATAAATTAAAACTAAACTCATTATATATACCTAAGATAATGCAAAAAGATGATAAAACATCATCTTCTTCATCTTTTCACCATCATACACCCTAAAAGCCATGGGAGAGCTTTTGAAAAGCTTTACACATTCGGCCACCATTTTTAGGTAAGTCTTAAGCCATTTTTCATTAATTTTTATAGATTTGAGATCGTGGGTGTAACGTCCCAAAAATATGAATTTCTATTTTGTTAATTTTTTTCATTAATTAAGTATCTACTTTAGTGGCTAGAAGCCTTGATTGTGTGTTTAGAGTCTTGGGTTCAAATCTTACTTTTTGGGAAATTCAATTATTTTTACTCCTAGCCTTATTTCTGTTCGTTGGGCTTAAATATTATTTTTATTCAACTTGTATTAGAATGAGTCTTTTGGTTCAGTGGTAAGGTGTTAATTCATGCTTTGGTCTTGTGTTTGAATCCTTACGTGAGCAAATTGAAAATATTTTTTACTATTCTCAGTTGAACCGACCATGTAATGGTTGTGGTCTAATTAAACTTTGTAAGAGGAAAATATGATAAGTTATCAGAATATCAAGTTGGTTTGGGATTGTGTTAGCTAATTAAAGATATTTTTATTTTGATATTCTTTTTATTATTTTAATTTAATTTAATTTAATTTCCTTTTCTTTTTCTATTTGCCAAAATTTCCAATTCCTTGCGTTTTCCCATTATTTCCATTTAGTTTTTTATTTTTTTACATTTTTGTTTGTTTCCAGCAAAAGAATTGAGTTTGGGGTAAGTCGCTTAATGTTGTGTTGGGAACTTCAGTTGGCATAGATTGGCCTTTATAGTTGTCGATTTCGCGATTAGATTAGGTTAAGGAACATGTTAATTGATTCGTGTTTTTTGTCAATTAGGTATTAGATTACTAAATTCTTGGATTACGTCAAAATCAATCAAGGTGTTAACAAAAAACACGAAAAATAGCAAACGATAAAAACAGAAAAATTGCACAATCGATGCCACACGGCCATCTACTGGACTATGTGAGACACATGATCTGGGCTATTTGGTTCGTGTGGGCCACACAGGCGTGTGTGAGACTGTGTAGGCCCAAAATTTCTAAATTTTTCCCTAGGGTCGTAAACATCATTTGGATCAATTGTAGGCCTATCGTAAGGTCATTATGCTAATAAATAAGCTTTAAAACACGAATTTTGATCATTTGTTAGTGTAAATTGGATATAAATATGTATGTTTGAAGTAATAAGAGATGTGTAAAACCTAAAATATGCCATGTTTAATATGAAAAACGTTATATATGTTCAGTATCTATCATTGTAAGCATGTACATCGTAAATATATCTGATATCTGTTAGTACCGCATTTGCATCTGGGATGAGATTTGATATATGGAGGAAGTGTGGGTTGTGTAATAACTTGTTGTATTTTGTGGCTCAGCCACGTATATATGTTTCTGTAAACGGTAATGAATCACCTAATACACTGGTAGCTCAGTTGCAAGTAATCTAAAAAGTGTCATACTAACACTAAGCGGTGTGTAGGGCTAGATGGGTATATAATACTTTATGTGGTGTGTTGGGATGGGCGGAGATGGTGTGTGGCGGATAGCGGTAAGATTATTTGTATCTGCATCTATTATGCTCTAATAAATTTTGTTTCTGAACTGTATACCTATAAATACATTTATTTGATTTTTATACAATATGTTGCACACTGAGTTTCAAAAACTCATATTCTATTTGTCTATCACTTTCAGGTAACTCTCAGACTTGGGCAAGTTAGTGCGACAGGAGCTCGGTCATAACAATATTTTTGTAAATTAAATTTATCTAAATTTGGGTTCGAGAGTTTTGTAAATTTTGGATTGTTTTGAACATTTTGGACTATTTTGGTTTTGGACTTTATTTTCGATTTCTGCATGATCAGTTTAACACGTTTTATTGACAATTTTCATTTTCCTGCAAAACAACGGATTTCGAAATAACAAACTGTATTTTACCAAAATTTGACTTTTTAAGAATTTCCACTGCAAAGTTATGCGCTTTAGAAAATGAAAACAAACAACGTTTACTATAAAACATCTAAGATATGTTTTTGAATAACAAAATTTTTGGGTAATAGAAGCATATGACGTATTTTCAAAATAAACGAATCTTGAATTTTCAATCGAATTTACGTAACATCTGCACATCTAACCATAACATCTAGGTCAAATTTGGGGTGTTATAGTGGGAGCTTGATTTAGCTAGCCCATGTACTAATTTGTAAAAATGTTAAAGTTTTTAAAAGTTTTCATTGTTGAGAATTTAATCAAATTGGTGTGAAATTGTTAGAAATTAAGATAAAAATGACTTAATTGTAAAGCTTTATTGTTAGTTTCATACATTAGGGACCAAATTGAATAAAATAAAAAAAATTCATGAATTTTTGGTAAGGATAGAAAATAGAAGGTCCCTAATGAGTCATGGTGAAATCGAATTCTAATTTGAAGTCCTAAATTGAAAGTTATGTTTGTCCAGGTTTTAGGGACTAAATTGAATAAATTAAAAAATCTATGTAATTTGGTATTTAATTATGATTTTTCTGGAAATTGATTGCATGATATGTTTTATGATTATTCGTAGCTAACGACAATACTGAACAATCGAGAGGGAAAGGAAAAGCAAAAGTTGTCGACGAGTGACGTTCAAAACCTCAATTTGTACTTTTATGATTCAAGATAAAAATATTTTATTTTATATGCATCTTTATTGATTGTTGAATCATTTAGGTGAGTCTATTATGATAATATGAAATGTTTTGATTGAATTTGATATGAAACATCAAGATAGAGGACTAAAATGAATAAAATGAGAAATGATATGAAATACTTAAATAATGATATGTGATATGAAAATTATATCAAAATATATCTTATAATATGAAATATGTGTGTTTGATGATGAAATGGGGCTGTGATTGTGAATTTGACCGAGAAATGATATGTGTACTAAATTGAAAAATAATTGTTATACTATAGAACAGTGTACAAGGTGCAAAAATGCATATGTAACCAAATACAGGGTATGTACATGCGAGTAAGATGATATCAAGTAAGGAAATTCTTACATATATAATTGACGCCCATGTAAACATAGTAAAAGGTTAGGATACGACCGGCATGCCATAGGATTTTATGTGCACTTGTATGGGAGATGTGATTATACGAAGATTGTTACAAATTATATTGAGATCTAACATTTGTTATGAATCATCGAGTATTATATGTCTCTACAGACACCTTGGTGTAGTGAAGGGATGTATATGCACATGAGAATGTATTTGATGCCTACAGGCTTTACACTTCAGTGCTCTAGTGTGATGTAGTTAAAGCTCTTACAAGTTATCTTGTCGTGTAGTTTACCCATGTATCCAAGCCCATTTTACTAGAGTTTTATTGGGCATAACATTATATTTGAAATTGGAAAACTTAAAAAAGATAATGAAATAGATTAATAATAGAATATAGTACCAAAATGAATATGAATGAGTTAATAGACTCCAGAAAGAGGTTCGAATGATATGTTAAACGGATTTTTATATGAAATGAACTTGATATTGAATGTCATAATGAATGGATTATAAATATTTTAATTTTTTTATTGGTATTGATAGCTAAAGGCCTTAAGATAGGTTTTGGTATATGTAATACAATGTATGAATATGCGAGTAAGATGATATCAAGTGTGGAAATGCTTATATACATAATAGATGCATGTGTAAACATAGTAAAAGGTTAGAATATGACCGTCATGCCAATAGGTTTTTATGTGCACTTGTACGAGATATATGATTATATGGAGATCATTACAGGCTATGTCAGGATCTAGCATTTGTTGCGAATCATCAAGTATTATATGTCTCTACGGGGATCTTGGTGTAGTGGAGGGATGTATATGTATATGAGAATGCATTTGATGCCTACGAGCTTTGCACTTCGGTGCTCTAGTGTAATGTAGTTAAAGCTCTTAAAAGCTATCTAGTGTGGTGTAGTTTACCCATGTATTCGAGTTTGTTTTACTAGGGTTTCATCAAGCATAACATTATATTCGAAATTGTAAAAATTAAAAAAATGAAATAGATAATAAAATATAGTACCAAAATGAATACGAATGAGTTGATAGACTCTAGAAAGAGGTTCAAATGATATTTTAAATGAATTTTGATACGAAATAAATTATATTTTAAATGAATTTCGATACAAAATGAACTTGATATTGAATGTCATAATGAATGGATTATGAATGTTTAAAATTGTGAATTGATATTGAGAACTAAGGCCTTAAGATAGGTTTTGGTATATATAATTGGATTAGATCATTTTTTTGCCATAATAATTGAATTAGTTTACCTTGATAATTGTATACGTTCATATGTAATTGATTATATACTTATGTTACAATATAGAATATGTACTAGTAGGCATTGAGATTATAAGTATTGTAAGGGCCCAATTTTATCCGGCCCAAACAGAAACTAAATGAAAAATAAATAAAACCAAAAATAAATAAAAATTCCAATTACAAAACATGTCATCCCAAATTACAAGCTCGAATATAAACAAAACCCACTACCCAAATTATAAGCCCAACAGCCCAAAAAACCTTAAAAGCCCAGTGGCCAAATAACTTAAACTTTTTTTTAGAAAGCTAGAAACCCTAGAGTTTCTAGCGCCACTCTTCCCCTCACAGGCACGCCACCCAAGGCCCCTCATCCCGAGGCCTAACATGCCCCTGCTGCCATTGTACCAAAACGGCAAAGGCAAGGGTCTCCCCTCGTCGTTGACCTTCCACTGCCACTTGCAAAAAAAAAAAGGACAGAACAATAGAAATAAACAGTATCAAAAATAGTAGATGGCAGAAACAATAAAAGAAAATATGTACAATCAGCTATAAAAGTCAAATTTGAAATGTATTTTTCTGGACACGAAGCAATCAGATACAAAAAGAAAAAGAGAAATATACCAAAAAATAGCATCGAGTTTTAAAAAATGTAGTTTTCTTTTATTTTTTGTGTGAAATAGAAATAAGTTCATTTCTTACTTGCACCGTACCATTTTTTTTACCGTGCGAGGCTGAGGTCGCTGTCTCAGGTGAAAGACAGTATCATCGGAGCTTCGTCGGACAAAAGAAACTAAAAGGTTTCTAAAAACATCATCGGGTTTTCGACGTTATATTTCAAGTCTGGACTAAAAGGGAGAAAAGGGGCCAAGAGGGGTAAAGAACGGTTAAAAAATGGCAAATTTTTTTACTATAGCCACCAAAGGCAACGGTCACCGTCGCCGATGATCGGTGGCCACAGCAGGGCAACGACGGCATCTAGGGCCGACCTAAGGGAGCCTACAGAGAAAAAAAAGGAAGGTTTTTTTTTGAAACTGCAACAAAATGATTTTTTTTAAAACATTTTTTTACTTATATAACCCTATAAAACGACGTCATTTTGGGCATAATTTTCAGACGCCAAAACTGCATCGTTTCAAGGCCGACTCGATGACCCAACCCGAATCCCCCTAGGAGCTGCGTGTTTTTGAGGGGGAGGGGATATTTTTAACTTTGGCCCTTCTCTTTTTCCCATCTTTTTAATTTAGTCCTGTTCTTTTTTATTTGTTTTAATTATTACCCCATAATTTAAATTCTTATGCAATTTAGTCCCTTAACTCACTGTGAATCCTCTGGGGAGCGACATGTGTCAATGTGATGGGGATAATTTCCATTTTACCCCTAAAGTTTTCTATCTTATTTAGATTTAATCCTTTAAGTTTTGCTTCTTTATAATTTAGGCTGTTAGTTTTGTTATATTTTAAATTTAGTCCTTTATTCCCTTTTCTTTATTTATTTTTCGATTTATGCTTTAAGTTTCTCTTGAACTTCAATTTAATCCCTTCTTTGGTTAATTTTGCCACTTTATTTACTGTATTATTTATTTTAGTATTTAAAAATTTATGTCATTTATATCTCCTTTTATTTATACATTTTATTTTTATGTTATCCTTGTTGTTACTATTTTATCTACTCATATTATTATTATTATGATAGTAGTTACGATATGATTATCACTATTATTATTATAAACCATTATTCTTATTATTATAGTTGCATTATTATTATTTACCAACATGCTTCTTTTATTTATTTTTTTAATTTATTTTAATTTATTTTAATTTATTTTATTTCTTTACTTATTATCCTAAAATCATCATTTCATTTTTTTTACTCACATGACTATTTCATTTTATTTTTCTATCACCATTCCATGGGCCATACTACAATGTATTTATCATTTTTTACTTTGCCCAAATAAATGTATATCGTTTTAAAAGTTACATTCATTTTACATAATGCATAGGAAATATTTCAAACCAAGGCAATGTTCATTATTTTTGGGATTCAAGGAGTCGTGCTCCTAACTTACGGAGTATGGTATCTTTCAAAAACCGAAGTAATCGAATATCCTATTTGTTTATTTATATATTTACTTTAAAAAAATAAAAAACAAGATTTAAATAAAGATTAAATGGTGATTATTCTTGTTTTTGAGGATTCAAAGCATCGTGTCCTAACTCACGAGGTATGATCTTTTCTTCTCGACTAACTTGTAATAAGGCCTTTTCGTAAAATTTAATTTAACTAAATGGTTTTAAAGAACATCATGCAAACTTTCAAAGAGGAATCGTAGTTTAATTTCTCTTCAAATTTTCCATTCTCAACACCAAGGCATCAAGTAATCAATTAGGTACCAATTTTGGGAGTCTCAAGGGTGTTAACCCTTCCTCGTACGTAACTGACTCCCGAACCCATTTTCTGGATTTTGTAGGCCGAAAAACATTGTTTTAATAAATCTAACATTTTATTAAAATGACCTAGTTTTGAGGTGATCCAATCACACCTAAATAACAAGGATTGGTGGTGACTCTATTTTCATTTTAAAATAAAAACTCAATTCAAAAAATGGGTTTCGACAAGTATCATAACATGTTATAAATGTTACTTTATTTTGTATTATCTTGAATCATGAAAGTACCACTGAGCTTTTTCGGTCAGAGTACGATTGTTTGCTCCATGTGCAGGTGCAAGTATTTCTCGAAGCCCTAGAAATTAAAGTTAGCATCTAGACCGTCATTTTAGACTCAACAAAGTTTGTATAGTTGGTTTGTTTTGGTTTTGTGGCATGTACCTAAGGACTTTTAGTTAAATGTTTTAAATGGTTAAGTTGTACATGACATGATCTTATGAAAATGTTTAGAAATTATGTTTAGATATGTTCATATAGTTGGTTTGGAGTCTTAAAGCTAAAGATTATGCATTTTAATAGTTTTTGGTTGGTTTTTCGAGTATAAATCATTGAAATTAGTTTTGATAGGTAATGTTTTTAGAGTTTACCATTTTGGCACATTTTCATTTCGTATCATTTTGTAAGTTGATGTTTTGGTTGCATGAGACTAAATATATATGTGTTTTCAGGTCACCTATCATGTAAAAATCTAATTTTGAAAGAACTGTAACACTCTACACCCCACTCGGTCATCGAATTCGGGTATAAAATGTCACAATTTAAAACAAATCAGACTGAAAAAATATTTAAAAATTCCAACACCTTAAGTTCGATGGACTTCTCAACAAACTGTGGTGTTAACTTGTAATATTAAACGACACTTAAGCTTTAAAAGCACACTCTATGCGAAAATAAGTTTCATACGAATAAACAATGTCAAAACAAACATTGGCGGAAACCCTTTAATCCTTGATTATAAATAGAAAATAAAATATGCTAACCCTCATTCAGAAATCCAAATTTCATTCTTGGCTAGCTTTCGTCATATTAAACAGCTTGGCCAAGTGCCTAGTAATGCTGCTCAAAAGAGACCAAAGATACAAAATCAATAGTTCAAATACAAACTAAGAAAAATATATAGTCAGCATATCAAGTTGGTGTGAAATTATTAGAAATTAAGCTTAGTATATAAAAAAAGACTAAATCATAAAGCTTATTGCTAGTTTCGTACATTAAGGACCAAATTGAATAAAATGTAAAATTTTCATAAATTTTTGGTAGGGATAGAAAATAGAAGTTCCCTAATTATTCATAGTGAAACCAAATTCTAATTTAAGGCCATAAATTGAAAGTTATGCTTGTCCCAGTTTTAGGGATTAATTGAATAAATTGCAAAATCTGTGTAATTTGGTACTTGATTTTGATTTGGCTGGAAATTGATTGTATGGTATGTTCCAAGAATTATTCGTAGCTAACGACAGCATCAAACATCCGAGACAAAAAGGAAAAGCAAAAATCGTCAACGAGTAACGGGCAAAACCTTAGTTTGTACTTTTATGATTCAAGATAGAAATATTTTATTTTATATACATGTTTATTGATTGTTGAATCATTGAGGTGAGTCTATTATGATAATATGAAATTTTTTGATTGAATTTTATATGAAACATCAAGATAGATGACTAAAATGAATAAAATAGGAAATTATATGAAATATTTAAATATGATATGTGATATGAAAATTATATCGAAATATATCTTATAATATGAAATATGTGTGTTTGATGACGAAATGGGGTTGTGATTGTAAATTTGACCGAGAAATTATATATGTACTAAATTGAAAAATAATTGTTATGCTATAGAACAGTGTACAAGGTGCGAAAATGCATATGTGACCAAATATAGGGTATGAATATGCGAGTAGGATGATTACAGATCTGGAAATGCTTATATATATAATTGATGTTTGTGTAAGCATAGTAAAAGGTTAGGTTACGATTGGCATGCCAATAGGGTTTTATGTGCACTTTACAAGATATATGATTATCTAGAGATCATTATAGATTATATCAGGATCCAACATTTGTTGCAAATCATCGAGTATTATATGTCTCTACGGAGACCTTGATTTGGTAGTGGGATGTATATGTATATAAGAATACATTTGATGCTTACGGGCTTTACACTTCGGTGCTCTAGTGTGGTATATTTAAAGCTCTTACAAGCTATATGGTGTCGTGTAGTTTACCCATGTATTCAAGTCCCTTTTACTAAGGCTTCATCAAGTGTAACATTATATTTGAAATTGTAAAACTTTAAAAAATAATGAAATAGAATAATAATAGAATATAATACTAAAATGAATACGAATGAGTCGATAGACTCTAGAAAGAGATTTGGATGATATGTTAAGCAGATTTTGATATGAAATGAACTTGATATTGAATGCCATAATGAGTGGATTATGAATATTTTAAATTTTTAATTGTATTGATAGCTAAAGGCCTTAAGATAAATTTTGGTATATGTAATTGAATTTGATAATTCTTTTTCCATAATAGTTGAATTAATTTGCCTTGATAGTTGTATACCTTTATATGTAATTGATTATATACTTATGTTACATTATAGAATATGTATTAGTAGGCATTGATATTATAAGTATCATAGCATGTTACAAATCTTACTTTATGTTGTATTATCTTGAATCATGAAAGGACCACTGAGTTTTATCGATCAACGTACAATTGTTTGTTCCATGAGCAGGTGCAGGCATTTTTCGAAGCCCCGGGAATTGAAGTCAACATCCAGATCACCATTTTTTACTCCATAAATTTTGTATAGTTGCTCCGACAATGAATGTAGTACCTTGTAGCTCGGACCTAACAATCTGATGGAGTATCAGGGTGTTACGAAATGGATCGATTTAGTCATTGTACCATTAAAAAGAATTAGATAATGTCAAATTGGAATACAATTAACATTTATTATTTAAGGAATGTAACACCCCAAACCCAGCCTAGACGTTATGGCCGAATCTGGTGATATCACATGGAATAGAATTTGTAATCTAATTCATCGAGTGAAAACCCTTCCATTTTATTAGTCTTTAATTAGCTCAGTAAAACGCATGTTCGTTTTACAGTTCAAAACGTGATCTTTTTAGCGAAAGCTTGTGAACTTTTTATTTTAAAAAATCATTCATTTCAGGAAAACTTTAATTTCGAGAAAACATCGTGTGTTTGTAGTGATAAAACTGGAAACCAAAGTGTCATCCCAAATCTAAACAAAAACCCATATTGGCCATGATTACATCAAAATTTCCCAATAAAAACTAAAACCATGATAAGCTAAAACCATAAATTTATCATGAGGCAGAAGCAGTGGTCACCGTTGAGTCCCCCGCTACTCCAATCCATCTAATGCTGGGGATTACCGAAACAGATCAAACAGAAAAAATGGTGAGTCTTTGCAAACTCAATGTGTAATCCCTACAGAATACGTGTACACATCATAATATCATAAATCAATCATGTATATACAGTTTGGGCCTAAGCCCATTACAAAATCAATGTGGACCTTAACCCTCTCAAATATAAAATTAGATATAAATTACGGCCTTAGCCCAGCTCGGATATAGAATGCAAATCAGCATATCAGAATCCTACCCACCAGCCTCTACACACCATCTCCGTCCAGCCCTACACACTATGTGAGGATATAATCAACCCATCCATCCCTACACACCATACTGTACCGAATTGCGACACATAGGCAGAATAGTGCAGCTGAGCTGCCAGGTAATAGGCTTAAAGCCTTTTAGACATTTCCTCCGAGATATCATCAAACCCAACCCGATGCAATGCATTATATAAATATGGCATGTTATAATGCAATTTAATAGATAATACAATCGGTCAGAAATACATGCTAAGAGTACATGCTGAATACATACATCACATAGTCAGAACATAGAACCAGGGGTCTAAGTAATGCTTATCGACCCTACGATAGGTCACAGTCGACTTGGGCGACCCATGCAACCTTAAAGATTATTTCAGAAAAATGGCTCACACGCCTATGTAGCCTGCCTGTGTGGCCCACATGGCCCAAATTGGCCTTGGCTGTGTGGATTACACGGCCCGACCCAGAATTTTACACGCCCGTGTGATTCACCTGTATAGGGCCACACGGCCCAATAGGTCGAGCCCATGTGTCGCACACGGCTTCATCGGCCAACACACGGTCGTGTCATGCGCCCGTGTCTTGGGCGTACGGCCTGGCTCATCGGTCATACGCCAATGTGCTGCCACACGGCCTACCACACGGGTGACCACATGCCCGTGTGGCGTCGACAGGTTCATTTTTCGACTTTCGCCGCTTCTTGTTTTCTGTGTTTTCGGATACACACCTGGTATCAAAATGATGCTAAAGCAACCACGAGCACTCCAGAACCTAAAAATCCATAATCCAAACCCGAATTCAGTGATACCAACGATACTTTAACAAAACTTATAACGAGGTATTCAACCATTTTCCAACAAAACCTTACCCTCGAGCAAGAATGAGAATTCCACACTCTTAAAACGTTAATGGACAGTCTTCAGCCCTTCGATTAACCCCTAGACACCAAAGGAAACCCTTATTAGCACTTGACCACAACAAAGTTAAGATTTAACAAAACCCAACTTACCGAAAGCATGTCGTCACGATGCACAAAGGATCGTAAAGTAAAGAAACAAAAGAATGAAAAGATGAGGGGAGAACCAAATTTCGGCAATGGTTGAAGGAGAACAAAATATCAGAGAGAAAAGAGAAAAATTTTGGGAAGGAGGAGAAAAGAAGGTGGACGTCAGGTTCTGCAGAGAGATTTTTGGGAAACCGATTACCCAAATCCCACTAATTCTCATCCTAACCACCCACTTCCCAAAATCCCACTATCACTGGAACTCTAACGCAGAGCCGAGAGCAAAATAAAACTCCCTCACGTAGGGATTTGATCACAATACCTCCAATATACGAACACATTACTTAACCTCCAGACCAGTAGGCCCATTCTAATATGAAATTACAAGTAACTTAATATAAGCCTGCTGACTAGAAGTTAAGGCTTAATTCAGGAAAAAGCCAAAATTTGCCAAAGACAAAACTTGAACTTGAGACCTCACACACACACCCAAAACACTTAATCACTGAAGCAGATACACAATTATGTATTAATGAATCACAGAGACATATTTAAAAACTTGGGGCGTTACAAGGAAAATTAATTATTGTTTACTCGAGTTAATATCTTTAAAGTTTTTACGATTTTGTAAATAAAATCTTTTTTTGTTTGAAACTGAACTACAATTAAAATAATAATAATTTTTTTAAAAAAAATTATGTAATAAATATTAATTCTCTAGATAATTTGAACTTATTTAATTCTTTTTAATAATATAAAGACTAAATTATTCAGATTAGTTTAATCTAGTCGCTATAATATTTTTTATTTTATTTTTTTTTTAGCTACAATGTTGGAATGTAATGATATGACTTTTCAACAACCAATGAGTTTATGAAACTTGGCATATCTCAATATATAGGTCAGGTCAACAAGCGTATTAAAATATATAATTTTTTTTTATATTTTAAAAAATTTGAAACTTTTAAATATTTAAACGATTTTAGAAAATCTAAAAAATAAAAAAAAATAGAAAGTTATAATAAAATTTTATATAAAAACTTAAGAGGAATGGCGCAAACCAATTTCTTCTTTTAAGTTGTTATTCAATTCTTCTTTTCTTTGGAGCCAAATCAAGTGCCAGGTTTTGTTTCTTTGGGTGGAAAATATAATCCAAAAAAGGCAATCAATAATACAAGGAACTATAGAAATTTCTAAAATATAAAAAAATATTGGACAGACTAAATAATGATTGTTTGAATTATATCGGATCGGTTGAGTCGAAAATTGGTCGAAGTATTTTTTTAGAGAAAAGTATTAGATTGGTTGATCTGAGAATTGGTACGGACCGATTAAACCAAAATTTTATTTTTATTTATTTTTAATAATTTATTTAATCAAATTAGATGAACGGGTCGAATCGATCAAACTGGTTGAATCAACAAACCAATAACTTAACCGGTTCAACCACCAATTGGATTTTAAAAGCCCTAAGCCCCCTTTGGATGGGTGTTTACCTCTATTGCTGTGCGTTTAGCTTTCCTTTTGTCACACGCTACAATATCGCTACAGTATCTAATTTCATCACTATCGTTATTTTTATACTAACAGTAGGTAAATGCACCGCTCATCCAAATAGGCCCTTAGACCAAACTAGTAATCTAATCCCCAAGCCACACATAGCTCATATTACCACTTTTAGCAAATCAAAGCTCACTTTACAATCTTACACAACTCTCTCTCTCTCTAATCCACTTAGGGGTAGAATTGAGACAATGGTGTTTGCAAGCTATTCAAGTTTGACTCGAAAAGGATTCGAATTTGATCCGGTAATTATTGAGTCGAGCTCAAACTATTGGTCGAGCTAAATTTGAGCTTAGCAATACTTTACTTGAACGGCTCGCAAGCCTTATCGAGTTTTACATATTTTTATATTATTAAATTATGTTATTGCCTTTAATATATGCTATTAACCCTAAGCTTTATTATAGGGTCAAGCTTGAGTATTAAATTAGTAAAAAAGCTTAATAAAGCTTGAGTAGCTCGATTATATCTCGAACCGAGTATCGAGTTCTGAATTTTGATTTTTATAAAAAAATATTTTTTTTATATTTACAGTTTTTAATATTTTTTTTAGTTTTTTAAATATTTATTTATATTTTTTTAATTTTTTAAATATGTAAATTTTGAGATTTTTTTTTTAAATTATGACTATATTGAGACAATATGTAAAAACTGATAGTTAAATTTATTATTATACTAATTTTTGAACTGTCGACATTAGCCTCCCGTAAAAAATTTAACGATATTTGACGAAAGAGGATAAAATAAAAAATTGATTAATTGAGTGACCATTTTAAATTTTTCTTCTTTATAATTAAATGATTGAAAAAATGTGAATATAATTGAGTGAATACAAAAATAATTTATAAAAAAAGAAAAGAGAGAAATAACAAAATGTAAAAGCTTAGATGTGCATAACCTCATGTGTGACGCAATTGCAAGAGGAGAATATAGTAAATTCCACAAATTTAACCCATTATTAAAGAATCTTTCATGTGAAAACTAAATAAATTGTTTAAAGTTTGCTTTTTACATCCCCTAATTTAAGGTATTTTGGAGGGTGAATCTCAAACATAGCTTTGCATAAGTCTCCAATCGCGGTGTCAACCAACATGCATGCATGTTACAACAAATATTTTTGTTAACTTTGATGTTGATATATTTGTATACTTTTACGTGTATTTTATATATATATATATATATATATATATATATATTTAAAGATTTTATTTTTTTATAAATTTTAAATTGTTTTATTTTTATCTCATGGAGTTTTAATTTTATTTGGTTGATGTATTATTTGGGATTAAAATTTAGTAATTATTTTAATATTAGAGTTTTTTTTTTTTTTTTTTTTTGCCTTAGCTAGTCTTTAAACTTAGCAAATATTCTGGAATTAAAGCTTAAACTTTTTTTTCCATCCAAGTTAGTTTTTAAACTTAGCAATTGTTCTCATATTAGGGCTTGTACTCTTTTTCTTTTTCTTTTTTTTGTCTAAGGTGATTCATCAACTTGACAATTGTTCTCACATTGAGACCTAAATTGTTTTTTATCCATATCAATTATTGATATTTGCTTAAAAAAGTTAGATCAATATAAAATTCAGGTCCAATATAAGAACAATTTTCAAATTTAAAGAGTAATTTATATAAGAAAAAGTTTCAATCCTAATATGAAACAACTGTCAAGTTCAGATATTAACTTAAACAAAAAAAAATTATATATCAATATGAGAATAAGTACCAAATTCAAACCCTAAATAATAGATTAAGCCATTATATTTATAAGTGTGTTGTAGAATTATTTCCAAAAATTATGGAATAAAACTCAAGTAAAATGGAGAGCTCCATTGCATGTGCAGACAGGAGGGAATGGGGGCCCAAACCACTCTCACATGTAGTAGGTGGTTTGTTGTTGTTGTTGATAACTCTTAAGATAAAACCCTAAAAAATTTAATCAAAAGGGAAAAGGGCCAATTGGAAAACCTTAAGAAATCGTAATATGTTGATTTTGTGGACTTTGACTCTATTTGTTTTTCATTTCTTAATTTTTAAGATTCCCCTTTTTTTTTTTTAATTTTAAAATCTTTTCCAATCCCTATATTTTCTATCTACCAAGATTGTGGCAGTTCTACTTCTTTACCTCATGACAAAGAGTTTGAGTTATAAGTTAATTACTTAACATTTTGTTTTAATAATTAAAAAAAAATTGAGTATTAATATGATGTTATGCCTTTTTCCATTTATACGAAATATTTAAATAAAACAACTAAAAATTAAAATACTTAATTTGATTCAAATTTCACAAATTACTAACATAATTATCTATATAATACCATTTTAAGGTTACATATTGTATATACAAACAACCATTCTTTCCAATATAAAAATAAATCATTGCATTTATTTTTTAAATATATAAAATTAAATTAAAATTAAAGCTTCATGTATATATTTAAACCACAATTAAAATTTTATACATACAATTACACTAAATTAAAATTCGTTTTACAAGTAATAAATTTATCTAAATTTAGAATCTATTCCTTTTATAATACTAAAAATATGTATTTTATAATTTCTTTTTCAAAATTATATTTTAAATCATGATTGGATTTCAACATTTATATACTGTCACTTATTTTACTACACATAAGAAAAATCTGTGTCACCTATTTGACATTACATGTGAGGTGTGAAATTTTGAAACCTCTGTAACAAAAATAAAAATAAAAATAATAATAATAATAATAATAATAATAATAATAATAATAATAATTTTCCATTTTTATATTCACCATAGAAGCATTAATCAAATATGAGTTTGAGGCAATCTATATATTGTCCATACAAAGGGAAACCAAGTAAAAGTCAATATCATGTGAGGGAAATTTAAAATAAGAACAAATATTTGGTGTCTTTAAGTCACCCACGCCCCTTGTTCGCTTGCCCAACAAGAAATTCAATTAAAATAATATAGTATATTATTCAAAGTGGATAAGGTGAGAAAAAAGTGGATAAAAAAGAAATCAATTTTCTAATGTCAAATTGAAATTCACAAATCCATTTTCTGCTTCTAATATCACTTTCACCAAAATAATGTTAAGTTTTGGTTGTATTTCTTTTTTCATATCTATAAATCACAAAACAACTATCACTATATATATATATATATATATATATATATATATATATATGTATATATTTTATGGCTAGGCACCGTTGACATGCTTTTTTCAAATGCCACACCTGTATATTTAAAAAAAAAAAAGAAAAAAAAAAGAGAGAGAATATTGTAATTTTAATATTATATTTTATGTATAAATACATATGTTATAATTTATTTGTTATATATAGCATGTTCATTTTGTGTTTATATCATTTTTAATTTTGTATTGTTTTTGTTTTATTTTATAACATTTCGTTTACCTAAAACTTTAAAATTACATACACAAAAACAACTTGGATGGTAAAAGAAGTCCTCATAAAATGAAAAATTAATTGAGCACGTAACTGAGTTTTTAATCAAAAACTAGCAATTAATTAACTTCTTAAAATTATATTTTATATTAAATTTCTTAACGTTTGATAAGTGATGGCATGACGATTAATATAGAAAAATGATGATGTGGTAGTTGACGTCGACACTTAATGATGTGACATATTTTATCATATATATCACATTTGTATTGTCATAAAATTTTCGGTTAAATGATTAGTAATTATTTCGAGGACATGTATAGTGAATTACTGAGGAAACTTGGAAAAGAATCAATTGATGAATGATAGTATGGAATTAATTTAATATTTTGAAAGGAAATCAATTTGTGATTATGAATGTGAATATATGATTTTGATTATATGTGAGATATGCTATGAGATTTTTATGTGTATAAAGGATTTTCTCTAATAAGCATAGTACACTAGTTAGGATACATTAATATGCCAATAACTTAGTCATGCACTTGTACATGGGTCCATGTTGTGTGTTGGAAATATGATATGATAATTTTAAGGCATAGCATGTATGTGGTGCAACTTGATTGTGTTTGAATGGAACACGCTTTAAGTGCAATATGTATACGAATGTGTTTGGATAAAAATCTTGAAGTGTCTCTGGATCTTATTAAAGTTTACTAATCACTATAAACATGAATATTAATAAAAGGTATATATATATAAATAAATAAATAAGGATTGTATCAATGACAGTAAATGTTAAAGTGACTTGGATAAAATATGTTAAGTGGAACTTATGTGAATTAATATGATAATAACAAGGTTATCAAATAAAAGTTTTATGTTAAGATTCCATTGGTATAAAAAGAAAAGAGTTAAGAATTGGTGTGTGTTTCGCATTTTTCGATCAAACTAGAGTTAAAGTAGAGATAATGTTGCGATGAGGAATCACACGATATCACAACGTGTGATAGCCTATTTTTCAGTGGTGTCAAAAACTGTAGTTTTGGGGTCACAATTTTGATGTGTCAACTCATAAATAGTGATTATTTAATATTTACGAAGTCATTAATGTCATATTAAAATTTAGTTAAGAAATTTTATCGTTTAGTTAGTTAATTATTTAAAAAGGACTAAACCGTAAAATATGCAAAAGTCAAGAGATATTAGTGATTTGGGTTAAATTGTCTTTATGGAATGATTTAATGGTTCTAAATGGCAATTAAGTCATTTTAGTTTTAATGGACGGTAAAAGTTAATTATTATTAGAAAAATAATGTTAAAGTAATGAAATATATTAGATAAACAAAAGAAAAGTGAAAGTGGTCATTGTCTTCTTTTTTCTTTATTTTGCCGAAACACCATTGTTGGAAGACTTGGGAGCTTCGGTTTGTGCTATTCTTGGATGCTGTAAGTGTATTTTAGTTTATTTTTTCATGATTTGTATGTTTTTGAGTTAGTTGAAATGGTATTTATCTAGTATAGGGACTAATTTATGAAATTGATGAAGTTTAGAAAAATGTCCATTGATGTCTATGTTTTGGGTTGAAGTTAAATGATGAATTTTACCTATTTTGTAAAGTAAGTTTTGAGTGATTTTTAAGATTAGGGATTAAATAAATAGAATGTTAAAATTATTAGGCTTTCCTGAGAGTAGGGGCTGGTTTGGAGTGTTTAAAATTTGGTTTTATGGGAAAAAGGGTTAATTTTAGAAATAATCATGTTTTGGTCTTTGGGACCAAATTGAGTAAAATGTAAAGTTTAGGGCTAATGTGTAAATATTGTAAATAAGAAATTAGATGCATTAAGTTGAATAGGATGTGAAATTTAAGCTAATAATTGAAATAAATCATATGATCAAGTTGATAATCGAGGAAAAGGGAAGGTTATTGATTAGTCCTTAGACTTTTGTTGTTTTTGCAGTTTGACCCTGGTAAGTTCGTACGGTTTTATTTTAGTATAATTTAAACATTTAATTATTTACGAATTGGAATTGCTAAATGATTTGAAAATGATGAATCATAGTAAGTGGGTTGATTTGAGATGGAAATCATATTGAATGTTGTTATGAATTAAATAAGTGAACCGATGAACATAGGATAGGATACGATTGGCATGCCAATAGGTTATATCGTGCTCTGTACGGGATTGGTTGATGTTGAAATGATGATTTTTTTAAATTATTGTTTACTGAATATACCAAAGTTCAGCATTTGTTGCAAACTATTGCGTTATATTACAGTGATTCAGGTGTGGTTCGGGGGTAGATGTAAAGCCTTCGGGCTTGGCACTCAGTGCTGAGGTGTTTTTGGGAGGGATGTTAGCCTACGGGCTTGACACTTAGTGCCTAGGTGTGTTTTCAGATGGTTAGCTCATTGAGCATTGTAGTGTGTTTTGATGGTTAACCGTGTATACGGGTCCGTCATAACGTTCATCGGGTTTATTTTTACTGGTATAATGTAATTGATTGGATTGTTCCATTTGTAATTAAGTTTAAAACTCACCCATGATTTGGTTATGGTTGACAGGATTATGATTTATGACTTTTATGTATTATGTTATAGATAAGTTTATTCGGTAAGTTAATTGTTTTTAATCCGTAGAACTTACTAAGCTTAAGTAAGCTTACTTGTAACTTTTCTGTTGTTTTCCTGTAAATATGTCTTTTGAGGAAAGGAGCGATCGGATCGACTTAAAGAATCACATTATCCAGAAAATCTTGGGTAGTTTTTGAATATTCATTTTGGTAATATGGCATGTAATAGGTGAAATGTTGTTATGTTAGATAATAATTACTTGTGGTAGTTGTCATATTTGAATGTTGTTCGTATTGCATAGATTTTGACATTTATGTATATATGGCTTTGATGTTTGGCTTATACTGATTAGTAGGCAAATATATATATATATATATATATATATATATATATATATATATTTATTTAGTTATTTGGTTGTGTGCTACTTTTGGATGGTTGATTTATGGTCGAAGTAAGCTTGAATGGTATATTTGAATGAGGAAATTATATGTGATCTTAGTAAGAATTTTAGGCTTGTATGATATTGATTTGATTATTGAATTGTGGTGTCAATGAGGGCACATTAGTTAGAATTTTTTTTTTTTATGATTGAATAGGCATAAAAATGTCTTTTGTGTGATAGGAAAATTTGGTATAAATTAAACTTTTAAAGACGAGTTTTTATCATTTTGAACCTAGGTATCGATACTTTGGCAATTAGTATCGATATTTGACCATATGAACAGTTTTAAAACAAACAGAATACCAAATGATATCAATTTTTATTTGAGTATCGATACTTTTTTTATAAAATGTTGATACCCTAAAATAAGTATTGATACTATTGTTTTGCAAAGAAAACAATATACAATTTTGGTATCGATTTTTAGAAAGGTATCGTTTCAATATTGATACCAATTACGAATTTTCAATATTTTCATTAAAACTTTAGAAATTTCGTAAATCTATCTTATTCTCTATGCTTGGATTTTAGAATGAGATACTTTTAGAGTTTAAAATTTTAATATGTTTGATTATATAGAATATCAATTATCAATAAGTATTGTTTAGTAAGTAGTTATCAATTGTTGAATATTACTATAGCATCTCTTTGCTCGAGTCCGGTGACCGGGTTGGGTAAGGGGTGTTACACAACAACTCGACAACATTCAAAATAGAGGCAAAACATAGGCGATGGCATGACGAGGAGACTGGGACATCACGACGACATGACGAATTTCAAACTTAAAGCAGTTACGTATTAGACTCTCAGCATATAACACCCCAAAATATATAGGGTTAGAAGTAATAATTAACCAAAAATGAGTTTTAGTCTTAATGGTTAAAAACTTAGTATATTCCCTAAAGATCTAAGGTTCAATTCACTTCTCTCTTATTTCTTTGTTTTAATTTTTCAGCAAACTAGAATGAAAATCCCCCAAAAATATTTATTAAATGGAGTAAAAACATGTTAAGAATGGGTAGCAACCTAAATGGCTAAGCCTTTTCATTTCTTCCCTTATTTCTTAGGTTCAAATCATGCCAAACTCTTCCTCCATCTTTAATTTTTTAAATTTTTGACAAAAGGGTATTTTACTATTTAGTCTCTCAAATTTTGAAATCCCTAGGTATTTAATCTTTTATCCAAATCAAAATAGAACTCTAGTTTTCTTTTTCCAATTGAACTAAAATTTTACTTTTTTTTCCCTAATTCTTTCCCTTTTCTTTTTCATCTTCTCCTTTGCAAATGTTTTTCTTTCATTGCTAAAAATTTTATTTTAATCTTGAACCTGAAATCGATCTCTATTCAATTGTTCTTCTTATCGATTTAGCATAATGCCGTCGAATCTTGTCTCTAACGTTGCCAAGAATCGATAAGAACATTTCAATTCTGACATTTAGATCTCAAAATGTCTGTAGAACTTTTGTTCACATTAATTTCAAGATTGATTAAACAATCTTTTACGAATCTTGTCGATATCTCCTGAAATCTTGACTTTTCTTGAAAACCATTATTAATTCTTGCGTATTTGTTTGTTGAAAGACTCTTTATAGGTATCCTGAATCAGATTTGGACATGAGGATCATTGTTCAAGAGCCCAGTGACAGGTGCGTGTTTTTTTACGAGTAAATCGGGGTAAAACCGAGTCTAAAGTAAAGCTACATGGCCAACCACACAAGCGTGTGGGCCACACAACCCTCTCACATGACCATGTCCTCTTTGAAACCTTAGGAGTTCGAGTTGCACATGGCTTGAACCTCTCTACAGGACCTAGCCATACTGTTGTGTCTCTCCTGTAGGTTGATTTTACGAATGCCACACTGCTACAATCTGTCATATGGCTGTGTACATCATCCACACGGTCTAGGGCTTCCTACACAGTTCGGTCTCATGGCCGTGTGTCCCCTGTAACTCAAAATTAATAGTTTTGACCCATAATCTTTAAGATTTGTGTAGTTTAGTCCCTAATTGAAATCAAAATTGTTTTAATGTTTAATTTTGTGCAATTAAGTCCCTGATAATATGAAACTTAATAAAAATACATGTCTTACTTGATAAAATTGATATCATATTTAAATGTCATTGCATGAATTATGAATAATATATATGACTATTGTATCTATACACTTGCAATCGTATGAAAGACATGCCCTATGTTACTGTTAATCTGAATACATGGAAAACATTATTTTTGCTACTGATTTTCCATATGTTAGTACATTAAATGCTATCATATGTGATATGTATTAAGAATGTTGCATTGCATTGCATTGCATGGGATGGGATGATGTCATCGGATGAAGTCTGATAGTTTATTTACATTTATCTATTTCGTTGTGTATCTACAGCAAAGGCAGATTCCATCTGTGGGTACTGCTATGTATCCAAAGCCAAAGGCAGATTCCAACTGCGAGGTATGCTGTAAAATCTACAGCCAAAAGTAGGTGATTTTGTTAGATATTGTTATACGGTGTTGTTGTGTGCAAATCATGATGTGTGAAGCTCCGGGCCTTGCGGAGGGGACACTACAGTGTTCGAGCATCAAGGTTAGAAACGGCAAAATAGAGGAATGGGCGAAAGAATAGGGAAATTAGAATTTCGTTAAGATATCGCCATATGGTGTTACTGAGTGCAAACACAAGGTAATATGAGAATTAGGTCCTTTGGGATGACATTGTGACAACGGTTATTAGGTTTCATAGAGCAACACCGCGATTGTGATCAACAGGCTCTATGGAGCGACACCACAATGATGGTAAGGTCCTAGGGGGCGACACCTCTAAAGAGGTCTAACATGTAAGACCATAACTTGGCTATGGCAACTAGTATAGTCCGTTGGGATAGTAAATACGGGTAGTCCACTGGGGCAATAAACACGGGGATGTCCGCTAGGGCACCAAATATGGGATTTCAAGTTTAAGATTGTAGCTCAACCATGGCATCAGGTATGGGCTTCCTAAAAGGGATGAATTCAAAAGCTAACAGGACAAGTTAATGGAGATTGATGTACAACTTGGCTGGAAGAGAGCGCGTAAAATAGGGCAGAATAAAGATTCCCCAGCGCGTAAGAATAAGGTGAAACAGGTAGAAAAGACTGAGGTGGCAGATAAACCTCTTAAAGAGGATTTGCGGGGTCAAGTTATAGGGAACCCGCAAGTGCAAGTTTGTAGATATTTGGAAAATAACCTAGAAGTGAAGGATGAATAAATGATCGAGCGGAACCTAAGGGTCTGCAAATAAAGGTTAGCCAGAAAGGTTAAGTCCACCAAAGCCGACACGAAGGTTAAGTCACTCAGGTTAATAGAAGAAGGAAGTCGCCAATGACTAATCTGGGACGGGTAGTCCGTCCATAAGCATTGGAGGTTAAGAACCTGAGACTTTAGGAAATAAACTGAAGACACCAATAATAGACATTGGAATTTGCATCCAAGGTCGTGAGGAAAACAAGAAAGTTGGGTTGATTAGGAATCCAACATGTACTGCTAGAAGATTGTTACAATGAAGGAATACGTGTATTTCTTAGACAGAGAATGATTCTGCAACAGTAACTCACGGGGAAAAGAGGGAAACATTGATCTCATAGGTGAAATCTACGGAAGACTAATAGTATATGGGGAGTTTAAATTCTCTGCTTTAAATCTTTTTCTTTTAGAAATTTGAAATATAATTGCTACCCTGTTTTATCGAATCTCACTAAGTTTATTGGAACTTACGATTGTATTACTTTGGTTTCAAGGTTAATGATTAAATTAGAGGCTATGGGAGAGGATCGAGCTAGACTCCACCAATTGAGGAAAAATAAAGCGGTAGTCGTAACTTGCATATAGAGGGGCACTCCTAGAGCTACGCCTCGAGGGTTTAGTTGGGTCATGAAATTTTAAAGTTTTAAATTCAAAATTTTAAATAAGGTTGTAAAGAAATAAATTTAAAAGACGTATATGGTGGTATGGTTTAATGTGTATATTAAATAGTCAAGAATAAAATAAGATTTGATTCGAACATGTTAGCCGTTATTCAGGTCTTTGTATCATTTAGTACCCCAACCCGATGATCGGGTCGAGCCTAAGGTGTTACAATTAACCTTTACTCAATGCTGCTCACACGAGATGTGGAGAATTTACAGCACATTCTGGATCTTAGCTATCGGTAAGGTATCCAACACTGATACACAGTACCTGATACAATATAAACACTGGTACAAAATACCTGTTCCATTTTAAACCCTAATGACATGTCATTTGTATCTTAATCATTCACCAAGTTCACACAAGCCTTAATTTCACATTCGTTCTATTTAAATCCTTTATCATCTTCAAATATGTATAACATCACCATTTGCATTCACATATTCACTTATATTTATCAACTAAACTTAATTTCACAATTTAGTCCTTCAATATCAAACTCCTCATTTATTACAACTCATATATAATACGAACATAAACAAATATTAATGGAAATAAACCTCATACAAACTTACCTAACCAAAAACGATAACAAAGATGACACCAAGGATTATTCTGCAGTTTTTCCTTTTTCGCGTTTATCGATCGATTGATCCGTTTCTTGATCTATATAATAATTTAATTCAATTATCAACTCCAAATACCTTATAATGTCTAAATATATGCATATGACCCCTTAATTAATGTTTTATAAAATTTCTCTAAACTTTTACATTTTATTCAATTTAATCCCTAAAATCGAAACTATCATATCTTTTATATTTAAGCCCTATTTTTTCAATAAAATTTCAATTCTATCCTCTTATAACCCTCTAGAACTAAAAATTACAGAAACTTGATGTCAAATTCAATATAATTACAATTTTATCCCTAAACTCAAAACTAAAAAAATTCACTTTACAAATTGGTCCTACTTAACATCTAAGCTTTACATGCAACCATTTACCATTAAAAACCTCAAGAATCATCAATGGAAACATTTTAAAACTTTAACAATTTCTCAAAATAGTCCCTAAGCTAGCTAAATTAAACTCTTATGATTCCAAAAACATAAAAATTATAAGAAACTGATTAAAAACGGCTTACCAATTTTGAAGAAAAGCTTGGCCAAAATCTCTGACTTTCTCTTCAATGGAGAAACAATGGTGACGGGTTGAAAATGATGAATGAAAGTGGCCATTAACCTTATTTTTATGTTTTAATACATTTTAACTTAATTTTAATATTAAAATAGCATATACTTTATTAATAAATCATTCATAAATCGTCCACTATACTTAAATAGTGATTAATTTCCACTTAAACCCTTGTACTTTCACTTTAAAGCCTTTAAACTAAAAAAAACTATAACAATTAAGTTTTATAATTTTTACAATTTAATCCTTGTACCAAAATTAATTATCGATTCAATAAAATTATTATACCAAGATTCAATATAACACTAATTGAGACTCTTAAATTTAAATAATAATATTTACTGACTCGATCATCGAAAAATAAGGTTCTGAAACCACCATTTCTGGTACCATCGAAAATAGGCTGTTATAGAATAAGGTAAGGTAGGAAATCTTAGTATACTTACTAAGCTCTTTGAGTTTTACGCATTAGTTGTTTAAACACGTAGGTGAAAGACTTTTTTGAGAAGCTTGAGGTCGTATCTTGTGAGAATTGCATCATTGTACAAGATCTAAAGAGTGCAAAGCATTTGATATTGTATTAGCTTATGATAGTGTATTGGCATGTAAATAAAGGCTTAGGCTAGTTGTTTGTAAATACATTGGCTTGTGTTGTCATATGTTAATTGAAATAATATTGATATTTTAAAATTGATTTTCTGTGCTTAAAGTGATTTGAACATGAGTTTGGATTGAAATTGTGTTTAAATGAGCTTTGAAATGGTTTTAAAATGATTTGAAACTTATTAGTCTAATGATATTATGTTTGGGGATGATTTGAAGTGTTTCTGAATCAAATTTGAGGTTCACTGCATTTAGTCTTAAGACTAGACCCTTCTCATATTGAGACTTGCAAGTCAATAGCCAGAAAGGTAAAGTATGAAAGCCAAGTCTTAGGACTTGCTCTATTACACCTGTGCAAATTGTATTTTTTGGTCATTTTAAGTCCCCGAAACCTCATTTTATGTCTTAGACATGTCCAAACATCTAGAAAATGATTCAAAATTATTTTAAATGTATTCAAATATTTATAAAAGTTTTAAAGGATTTTTTTAAGTTGCAAAATTGATTTTCTTTAAAAAGAAAAAAACAAAGGAAAATTTGTATAAACAAAAAAAAACGTCAACATAACATCATTTATGTATGACTATCGTTGAACTAGGTAAGGGGTGCTACAATGTCAACAAATATTTAAAAAAAAAACCAAAATTTTATGGAAATTTATAAAAAAATAAAAAAGTAAGACTTCTAAATATAAAAAAATCTACAAATCTAGTAAAAAAGAGTAATAAATTACTCATTTAACTATTGCATAAAAAAAAAACATAACTTTTTTACAATGAATTATTTAACTAAGATCATAAAATAAAATATGTTTTCAGAGAACAAATATAAAAAATTATGATTGCTGACAGAATTTGAATGAAATTATTATGATGAAACATCTCCCTAGAAAATTGCAACAACTAAAAACGCGGTTTGAGGAACGAAAATGAGAATGCAAATTGCTATTTGTTTGGAAAGTAATTTAATAGGGGTAGTAATCTTCGGATCTTTAATAGGAATATAATACAATTTATTAGAATATAATATATATTTTTAAAAAATTATTATATATCTATTTAATTAATATTATACAATTTATAAACAAAATAATTAAATTGTATAAAATGCATTGATAAAAGAATTAATTTTTTTCATAAATGTAATGATAAAAATTATTATATTTTAAAATAATTGTGCTCTAAAAATTTTAAATTTGTTTTATTAAAGATAAATTATAGAAATTTATAAATGAAAAATAATTAAGTTTTAAAAATATAATGATAAAATAATTATCTCTTTACAAGAAATATTCAAAAAATAGAAATAAAATAATTATGCTCTAAAAATATTTTTTATTTTAAATTTCAAATCTTAAATTGATTTAAATATTATTATTTATACCCAAATTTTTAAAATTAAAACTTTATAATCTAAAACTTTAGAATTTAAATATTAAATTAATTTATAATTTATTATCTAAAATATAAAAATTGAAATTTATTATCTAAATTTTAAAATTTAAACATTAGTATCTAAACATAAATTAAGTCTTATATTTGCTTAGTTCTTTCACTGTCAAAACAATCAATCATCTTTTGCTTAATTCTTCTGCTCAAAATAATAATAATAATAATAATAATAATAATATATCAAAACACTTCCATAGCTTTTGGCAAAAAAAAAAAGACTCAAGAAACTGAAGATGTTATTGTATTACTCGTACATGAAGAGTACTTTGAGAGTGATGAGCATGATGTTAAAAATCTTGATGCAGGCGATTCAAAGATCGGGGTTGCAAAGTAGATGGATTTGAGTTGCAGATGAAAGATGTTCCAAGTGTAAGAAATAGAGGAGGAGGAAAAGTTGGAGTGTAAGCATTGCAACAAGGATAATATTTTTTGAGGGTATGCAGTATTGTTGTAATGCTTACATTTCCAAATTTTTTGTACTTGCAACTCCTTTCACCATAACTTCGTCTAACAAAAAGTTTGCAAGTTTGCTGCATTAAATTGACCAACTGCAGTAGCAGTAGCAGTAGCACCCATCTCTGTATCATCCATAGTACTCTTCATATGCAATGCACCTAGTACGACATCTTCAAATTTTATATGAGGAGCTTCAATCGATGCCACTTTGGAAGAGGAGTTACCCTTTTCTTTAGAATTCTGTTGTGAGTTAGGATAGAGTTCAAATAAACTAAGATCTCTCTTCTTCCTCGCTACTTGTTTTTCATCATTTGTAAATACATGAAAAATTTTAAAATCTCCAACTTCTGATTAAATGTTTGCAGTTAACAATTTAATGAATATATTTATTTACTTAATTAGATTAAGTATCAAACATAAGCAAATAATATTGTATAAACTGATTCAACTCATTAAAAACCTTATATAAAACTAATTTTATTCATTTGAGCAAGTAAAATGAAATCCCGCCATAAGTCTTTAATACACTACCCGACAATTTTTTTATCTTTTTATTAAATTTTATATATAATAGAATCATCACCGTATATAAAACTACTCCAAATAAACATTATGTGTTTAAAGAAATTTCAAATCAGTGAAGGTGAAGTTAAAGTTACCATCCACCACAAACTAACTCTTCAAATTTACAATAAAAAAGAAAATCTGATTTCAGAGTAAAGAATTTCAAGTGCAGCAATTGACAAAGAATAACAGTCGAGTCAGCACCTAAAATAGAAAGAAAAGAAAAAAAGACACATTGGTTCATATTAGCTACTAATGTCCAGCTGCACCCATCAAATGGCCTGGCTATTTTCAATTTCTCATCAATCAGGCAATCAACTGGACTGGTTAATACATTGGGTTAATGTGATCACCGGTTACTCATCACACGAGTATCAAAAAATGAACATAATCATATATACAATATGTGACACACACATAGCAACTCCATTTCCAATATATATAAAGCCAACAGCACATATATAATAAGCACTGTGATAATACTAGCATGCCAGGCACAAATAACAAGCGAAACAAATCCATGTTTATTAGAGGGCAACCAAGTCAGTAACTGTTAAAAGAGCATACTAGTATGATAAGATTCGTATGGGAGATGGGAGACGGGACTATTTACTTCCACTTCCTGCCAAAGAACTTGCCCTTATGTTTACCAAACATGCCATGCTTCCACCGCTTCCCAAATTTCCCGTGCTTAAATTTCCCATGTTTAAATTTTCCGTGACCATGGCCATAGTATCCCCCATGTGCAAGATGATGAGCTCCATGTGACAAATGGTGAGCCCCGTAAACAGCAGCAGCCGCAGCCCCAGCACCGGCTAATAATCCTCCCATCCCAGGTCCATGCGAACCGTGTCCTGTAAAATTTTACCATTCATGTCAACTCATTGATATACGAGGCAAATGAAACAGCAGGCATAGGACCCATAATGAAGGGTGATGGAGCATACCAGGATAACCAGCTGGTGGATATCCACCATGAGGTGGATGAGGGTATCCTCCATGAGGAGGATATCCTGCAGGTGGGTATCCGCCATGTGGAGGATATCCCGCTGGTGGAGGATATCCAGCCGGTGGGTATCCTTGTGGGGGATATCCTTGAGGAGGATATCCTTGCGGAGGGTAGGATCCAGGCGGAGGATAATGTCCGGCGGCATAGCCAGCAAGATGAGAAAACAGCCCTTTGTCACTTGATTCGCCTTCCCTACCACCTCCCATTTTTCTTCAACTTAAAATTAACGAATTCGAGTAACTAGTCTGTTATGAGTCAAAGAAACAAAGCATTGTCAGCTAAAACACAATTCAAACAAAAGAAAATAAAAGAAAAGGAATAACAGTAACAGACTTAATAAAATTAGCAGACTAATTAAAGCTTGCCTAATGTTTTATTATAATTGTGAATATCAATAAGATTCAACAGCATTCAAGCTTCATAATCTACAATGTATTGTAAACTTAAGAACCGTTTATGAGAAAGAGACGAGTTTTCCAGTTCCATTAACAATGAATTAATGATCTAATTGTGCTACTCAGTCTGATATTAACTAACGTTATTAACTTGATCAGATTCTATACAGTAAAAAAAAAAGAAAAAGTTAGAAAGTATCGTAGTATCAGATCAAGAACCATGTTGCAAACTACCAAATGAAATTTGACACGACATTAGAATACCACATGAATATACTTACAATACAAACAAACAAGAAGAAAGTGATTAAACACCGCATGCACCAATTTTTTTAAAACCAATTCAAGTTATTTTATGTCAAAAATAATTAAAACAAAAAGAAATCCATAGAAAATACAAGATTAAAAAAAAGTTAAATTAGAAAAATCGGGAAAAATATGGAAATTAAAGATCAAAGAAACACCAAAAATAAGAAAGGGAAAGCTTACATGAATTGACTGATGGACAGAAGAGGAAACCCAGAATTTGGGATCGAAAGCAAAAGATGCAATTGTTGAAAAGGAAAGAAAAGATGTAAGGAAGAGAAATGGGTTTTGTGATTTACCTTTGGTGTAGTAGATTCTTCGAATTTAAATTATATGAGTGAGATTTTCTAGGGGCGGGGGATGTTTGAGGATGAGTTACCTATCATAATTTTTCTACCCAATATTTATAAGAAAAAGATGAAGATATTATTATCATTTAAAATTTAAAAATCCCATTTATTGTTGAATGGTGACGTGATTGGCTTTGCGTTTCTTCAACGCGGTTGCTTTTATGTAAAAAAGTGAATATATATGAAAGACGCGGTTGCTTTGCTTTTCTTTGATTTTTCTCTTACACATTAACGAATATTCACTTTCTTTTTGGCAAAATGCACCACATTAACGTTATCAATTTAGTTGGTAGACTATTAAAGCATGAATTTAGCTCTTGTATTATTAAAAAAAATTAAATAAAAAAATTAATCGTTATTATTTTTTTAAAAAATATTTATTACTTACTGAGTTAATATTTATTAAATAAAATCTTTTGTTTAATATTAAATTTATAATTTTCTCAAAGCACATTGACGATTAGTGGTTGATAGTGGGCACATGCTTTTTCTCTCTCTCTTTTTTGGTTGGATTCGTTTATTATATAATTGAAGATTGGATGTTGTGAAATAAAGATAGTTGCAGGTGGGTGGTTTGTTGAGACTTGAGAATCTGTTTCAATACTGAATTAGAAATAAGATTTTCTCTCCATTTTACGTCCAACTAGAAAAAGATTATTGTTAACTTAGAGAAGGGGTTTGAAAGTGTCAATTCAAGCCATCATCTCCTTATTTACTTCATCACATTTCATTTCATATTTTATTTTATGTAGTCAACATTTAAATTTTAAAATATATTTTAATTTTTTATATATTCCGTATATTTAAAATTTTATCTATTTATTTTTAATTTTTAATTATTTTTTTTTAAATTTAAAAAATTAGGTCAATTCATTACCATCATTAAATTCCTATTAACTTCTTTAGTGTGACTCTTCAAAAAATTTTTTTTTAAAAAATCATAAAACAATAAAAATAACATTGAAAGTATAAATTAAAATTTATTTTTCTTAAAAACACTAGTTCAAACTCATCATAATAAAAAAATATTTTCTATTGATATAAAAAAATTAAAAAATATATAGATTAAATATCAAGTTTCAACATAGTCTAAAAACCAAATTTAAAATTTGGTCAAGGAATAAATATATATATATATATATATATGGAAAAAACTACATGCCACTTCAACGTGTCAAAAAAAGACCTTCCTTTTATATAGATTTTACGGATTTAAGTATGAAAATATAACCTTCCAAAATGTATTCTCTCAAGGCAGTACCAAAATTCCTACAATGCACACTCCATTCTTTTTTCAGCCTTTTAAGTTGCCTCTGTATTCACATGTACACTATGAGATTCATACGGCCTCAATCTAGTACCCTTTTCTTTTCTGGTACAACCTCCGGTAAATTTTCGCACCTTCAAATTCAGCATGGATTTCTCTTTCCGTCCTGATACCCATTGGGTTGTTCAGTAACCATCCCTCATTGTCACATAACACGCTAGGGTCAACCGTGTCAATGTGTTCAAGTACACCCGACTCTTCATCAAACTGCTTTCTCATGTCTTCGGCAACGTCTACAACATCAGATTGTATAAAAACCTGTCCAAATACAGTGATAAATCTTATATTAGAACATTTTAGAGCTTGAATATACATAGATGATTTAAGCTCTATTTGATAGACGTAGCCAAAACCCCTCCCACCAAGCTACCAAATGGACTTTTTAGGAGATAAGTGGATTTGTGTAGTTTTAAAATGTAATTGTGTAATAAGAATTAGCAGACTTGGAAGCAAATGCAGAGAAATAGAAACTTTTTGTGCCTGCGCAGCTCACAACCCACTTGCTGATATCTTTCTTTGGGCTGTGCCTTCTAACAATTCATGCATATAGCCATATACATCTCTATGAACTGATATAGCAAAGACTATTCTTAAATGCCCCAATAAAATACATCAATCCGTTTTTGTTCTATTTCCGATGCCATAGTCCAAGCACATGGTGCTCCATCAAGGCATACTGCACATGATATTTGCTTTATAATTTAGAATAAGCAGTAACCATAACAGAAATTGGCAGCCTCAAAATGCTAACTGAAAAAGCCTGAGATCAGATTCATAGGATCCAACATAAAACAGGAAAGTTTGAGAAATAGATTTACAGTGTCTAAAACAGGTTATGCTATTTACATGCCACAAAGAAAAAGCCGGTTATCATTCTAAGTGAATGGAAGAGCATACCTTTCCTTCAGGCATCAATCTGGTTAAGATGGAATTGACTAAAGGCGTCTGTACAACCCTTCTTTTATGATGTCGTTTCTTGAAATGAGGATCCGGGCACTGCATATAGCACATAAGTATTGTCATTTAACCTACCAAATTAAAAGGAATGATCCAGGGGCAGAAGCACACTCACCAATATTGAAACAAGCGCCAAAGGTCCAGGGTAAGTGGATACTAACTGTTTAAACGAAACTGCAGCATTTGCGAACATGAAATGTCTGCAATAAAAGCTTACATGATCAAATCCCCAATAATACTGTTTTTTAATAAAAACAAGTTTCAAAAGCCTTACATGTTACTAAGAGCCAGCTCCTTTACCCAAAACTCGGCACGTTTAACCAGCTGCAGGACCAACAAAATTTTTTTAATAACATTAAATGAAACACCAATATGGCAATATACCATAACTCCAAGACTGAAAGAAGAGCAGGTAAATGTAAATGTACTCAATCAAAACAATTATAGAGTAAATTAGTACTAGTCCGAGGAGTTCTATCTCATACTTTTACTCGTATTTCCAGTCCCAAATAATTTTGTGAATCAGGGTTTTGTTTCGCAAGCCATAAGAGAAATCTGCCACTTCCTGAGAAATGTTTTTTCCTGCTGTTAGATTTATCAGTACTTGTCCATGCTTTACCGTGAACAAAAAGTAAGATACCTATGACAACAATGCTAATAACTAAGTTGTGAAACCAATTTCAGCAGACATAAGGAACGATCTGAAAAAAAATTTTAACCATTGACATTCTTATCAAAGACGATCAAAGAAAGATACTTATCAAAGACGACTAGATAAAAAAGAATGTGAATGAAAGTCAACTGTTTGAACCATTGACACCATATTGAAGCTCAAAAAACTCCAGTAGGAACATGGCACCACTTTAACCTACCTGCTCAATGTCATAATGGTATACATTATTGGATAATGTAAACAATCTACAGGTTATAAATTCCTGTAGCTTTTGAATGTTGTCAATCAACATTTGAGGATTAAAATGCAAAAGCTCATCTATTATACAAGGATCCCGGTATCTTGGTGATGGTTCAGGTTCTCAAGGATTTAAAATTAGGAGCTAAAAGAAACAGCCACTTCCTATCCCAAACTCTGCATAGATAAAATTTATGTTGTTTTGACAAATCATTTTTCTTTAAGTACCTATGTCGGATGCATATCCGAATATGGATATGAAGATATAACCCTCAAAGGACCCTTAAATCACATTGAAAGAACATGGGTAACATAGGATAAAAGGGTTCCCATCATTAATTGGATAATAAATGGAATATTTCTTCATAGTTCTCCATGATCTAAAAGAATTATTAAAAGGATAGCATAGCATCAGTTAGCAGATATTTTGAATGGATAGAGAGGTTACCACTTACCACTTCCAATATCCACCATAAGTGGCAATGTTGGATCCTTGAAGACTTCATCCCAATTAGGTACAGGTGCTGGCACCTACCCAGACGCATGAAAAAAAGAAGCCAGTAAGACAAAAGCATTACTTCTTTTATCTAACACAAGAGATAATGAAAATAACCTGTTCACTACTGCATTGCAAGAAAGCAATAAGAAGAAACCAAAAAGTTCATTAATAACTCACGGAGAAAGATGAACTGAGAGGGTTGACATGTTGCCTAATTCTTACATGACCCAACTCCTGCAACCGAATAAAGGGGGGAGGGGAACCCACCGTTATCATAAAAAGAAGAAAAAATTATGATTAAAAGAGAAACTTGATGACCCATTATGATGAAAAGATAAAAGTTGAGGATGGAGGGGACCTGAGAAATCTTGTCAGTGAGGTTAAGGTCGGCATACTCGAGGGCCACCAGGTCAGTACTCCTAATCTCCTTTTTATCTGTAATGGGAACTGAAAGGGAAGCAGAAGTTTTGGAAATGCAATATTTGTGGCCAAGAGAAGAAGGGAATTTGTGTAGTAGTATTAGTGAGGAAAGAATTTGTTTTGCAGCCCCTGGGACAGCAGCACAACTGTTTAAGCAAAGGGAAGAAGCCATTTTTCCTCTATTATTTTACAGGCTAAATCACATTCCTTCTTCCATTGGCTTTTCCTCCTAATTTTCAGCTTCTCGAACAGTGCTAAAGGGTCGGGCCTCCTTCCAAAGTTTGTTGGATTGGGTGTAGGCTTATGTTTTAAGGGCTCAACCCCTTAGACAGGCCTGTATCCTCTTTGATGTTATATAGAAAAAAGAACATTTAAATTAATCGACAAAGGCATATCATTATCAAACCCCATAATCCTCCCAGAAAAACAAATGGAAAATGCTCTACGTACTTTAACCATCCAGAACCTTTGGTGGATATCCTGCCAAGTATCAGTTAAAAGAAGACCTTCATAGTATTTGTTACAACAGCAAATGTCACAAACACAGTTAACAGTACAAGCCAGTGGAGAACAAGTCCATAACTTGTGGAAGGCATGGCTTTGGGTTTGCCACCACTCAATTTCAAACCCCAGTGTTCCTCTACTTCCACCTTCTCCTCATCTTCTTCAACCAACTACCGCCCTGCCGTCATCCTTCCTGTTAATTCTCCTGCATGCGTTTATTACCTTCTTCTTATGCTTAAACATGTTTATGTTTTGTTGCATTTGACCCCTTTCTTTTTGGGTTTTCTCATTTCAGGGGTTAGGGAATAATACAGGTGACTATAAGAAGTTGGAGTTCACCTTGCAAGAGTATAGAGTGCCCACCGTTGTTGCTAAGGTTTCAAGAATTGATTGGCTGAGGAATGCAGCTGGCTTGGTGGACCCTAACTACTGGAAAGGCACTTTGCAGCCTAGGCCTGTTCTTGACTGGTATTTATCTCAAGATCCCTTTCAATTTAAACAATGCAGAACGTATGCAAGTTGTAACATAGAAATTTGGTTAATGATTAGATATTGCGTGAAAGCAGGTATTTGAAGAGGGTTGATGATGCAGTTCAAGAAGCAAAGGAATTGGCACAAGGTATCAATCTTTGCCATTACCTTTCAGTTATGTTACTCTGACTCGAATGCAAATATTATATACAAATATGCGTCTAAACCTATAAAAGCATGTGATTGTAGGTGGGAAATTGTCAGTGATTGGTCACTCAGCTGGAGGGTGGCTAGCTCGTGTTTACATGGAAGAATTTGGACTCTCCCACATCTCCTTGCTTCTCACTCTTGGTACTCCCCACTTGTAGGTCTTTTATTTCAATACTCAACTATTTTTCTCTCGGAAACTTTTGTTTGTTCAAATGATTTTAGTATTTTTTTTTTTTTTTAGTTTCTTTTCGTGTATTTGGCGGATCATAACCCTTTAAATATGTATCGTATTGGAAAGTGAGAAGTAGAAGGTGATTGGATGGTCAACTGCTGTAATTCCATTTGCAAGCTCTGGCTTTTCCTTTCTTTTGTAACCATTCAACCTCCAAATGAGTGAAGGGGAGAAGAGTGCTTAAAAGCCTTATCTATGTATTTTGGTCTATTTTGCAGGCCTCCTCCGAAAGGTTTGCCAGGGGTCATTGATCAAACAAGGGGCCTACTAGATTATGTTCAACAACACTGCAAAAAAGCTGTTTATACTCCTGAGTTGAAATATGTATGCATTGCAGGGAGGTAAAATCAAACTCAGATCCTGTTCCTGTTTCTGCATTAGCTCTACTTCACTCTATTCAAGTTGCCAAATACCTTTTTCATTCTACTCGTTCACGTGTTGCTCCAACTCCTAATTTTTCTTGAATTTCTTGTCTGACACATACGCGGACAATAACGTATAGGAAGATGATACTCAAAAAACCTTCCAAATACATGAACAGTCAACTCCTCCAACATATTATAAGGGACAACCTATCATTCTTCTGCAAAACTTGTGCAGAATCTAAATTGAAATATATGACATTATTTTATGGATTTGGATCCCTTAAAGTTGTTGATTCACATAAAACCTGACACATTACTCAGTTGCTTAATATGAGAACTTTGGATAAGACAGGGATTAATGAAGCAGAAAATTGCTGTCTGGGGTATTGTTCTTATTTAATTGTCACATTCAAGTGCAGGTATCTTCAGGGGGCTCGTTTTGTTAACGACTCAAAAGTGGCAGTTGAGTCTATGGCCACCATTGATGATGACCAACAAGTATCAGATGTTGCTGTTGTGAAAAACAAGACAGATTCAACCCCTGTTTCCACGACCTTCCAAGCTCGGTTTGTTGGCCAAGGGTACAAACAGGTTAACACCAAAACCAACCATCTAGACTCATTTTCTCCAATCAAGTTTCTATATATTTGTCAGCTTGATCTGATGGTAAGCTTGTAGCTATGAAATCAGGTTTGCGGGGAGGCAGATGTTTGGGGTGATGGAGTTGTGCCAGAAGTATCGGCTCACTTAGAGGGAGCCCTTAACATAAGCTTGGATGGAGTGTACCACTCACCCGTTGGTTCAGATGATGTATCAAGACCATGGTATGGTTCTCCCGCAGTTGTAGAGCAATGGATTCATCATCTCCTCAACTGATCAAGTCTGAGAGAATATACACATAAATATATATTCTCTTCATGTAATATTTGATTTGTTGATGAACTTCTCGTACCTAATAACCTGCATTAGTTTGAACTTCAAATTAAGTAATATATGCAAGAGCAAGGTTCACTGTCCACTGCACTGGAAGGCAGCTTACAAGGGTGATCATTGAAATTCAAAATGAACAATGGTTTTCTCATGATTGAATAATTAAACTACTAGTTGATCAAAGATCCGGTTACCATAAACAGTACAAATGAAAATCAGGAAACCAAATGAAAATGTTACTTTTTCACTCCCTAGTCCCTACAGAATTTTTACACAAGTCCAGCTGGGAACATTTCCTCAGTTGCAAGGCTACCAGAGAGTTTAGCTCGCAAAATGAAAAGCAAAACATGAACATACATAAAAAAAAAGTTCAGTTCAGAATAACAAGAGCTAGCTTCATGTTGGTAGGGCAACCAGTGGTTATACATGAAAATAGAGGTCAGCTACACTTCACAAAATGGCGGGATAGCATTTTCCCGATCTCTAGGAAACCAACTTTTTCTTTTCCATCAAAAATGGTCTTAAGCTTCTCATCACAAAAGATCTCCTTCTTGTTAGCAGGATTCTGCAGGCAAAAGTATCCGTATATATTTCAGGGCATTTTATTAGACAGTTTTCTCACACAACAATGTCAGCATCACTCAAAATATGATATCTACACAGATTCTATTAAAAATAAAATAGAAAAGTCAGCAACTTTAACATCACGACAAGCAGCATACAAGGCAGTAATGACAACAACAGCTTACATGATCTTGCATAAAAAGAATCATGGTTCACAGAAAATTTATTGTTCGGGGTAAAAACAGGATTATCATTTCCTGCCTATGGTAAAGACAAACATATACCACATAAATTTCTCAGTTAAAGTACTTGGGAGGTTCCGGTAATATAAGGACTGGATCAAATTAGTCCCTCTATTATTAAATGGGTCATTTTAGTCCCTATACTATTAAAAAGAATCAAATATGTCCAAATTGTAACAGAGTTAAACATTTACTGTATAAAAAATGTCTTGAAAATTATTTTTTTCAATTGCAGTTCAATTCTAAACAAAATATTTCATTAACAGAACCATAAAAACTTTAAAAATATTAACTCTGTTAAACAGTAAATGATATTTTCTTAAATACTAAATGTTAACTCTATTTCAATTTTGCCTTATTTGATTCTTTGATCAGGTCCCTATAATAGAGGGGCCTCTCAGGGTACATTTACCTAAATTTCTCTTCCTCAACTTCGTAGACATAATATGAAACACGTGCATGAGGTTAGAGGATCCATAGACAGCAGAGAATCTTATCACAACCATTATCTCCTACGTTTTTTCATTCACTCATGATCTCTTTTCTACTGACAATAGCTAGTCTGTTATATGGCACCAATCATTAAACCTTAAAAGAAATCCAAGTGTCTAATTTCTAAATAATGTGTACAGAGTACATGTTGCATGGGAGATATGCAGAAAATGTGGATTCTCCAATGAGAACTCTTAAGCAAGCATTAAAGGATAAAAAGGAAGCAGAGAGTGAAAATGTTGCTTAGGAGGTAGAAATCTAGAAAGAAGAGAACTTAAACACCAAAAATAACCTGCCAGTAGGAAAATGAAATGGCGAGCCAGCATGTTAGCTTCTTAAAACTGTGGAAAGGTAAACGAATACACCATTTGTCACAAGAAACAGGAACCGAGAGAAGATCCATTACAGAGTTCCAATCTCAAACCCAAAATCCAAACATGACCTTAGAATGTGGAAAATCAGGAAATGCAATAAGAAGGGCTATGGTGGGATAACCTATGGCTTAATTAAAGCAGAGAAAAGTTCTAAAAATCACGTTTGGAACACTCCCTCATTTCCTTTCACCTTTACTTCACTTTCTTACATGAAGAAACTAATATGCCTTCTACTCACATCCCTTCCTCTCAGTTATAACTAGTTTTCTCCTATACATGTCACTTCAAAAAATACAAAAGCAAACATCTGAAAAAAAAAAAAACTCCTTTTAAACTCGCAATCCAAGAATCGATTTCAAATACTCTTACAAAGGGCTAAACATAGATTTATGAACCATAACAATTTTCAGATACTCTTACAAAGGGCTAAACTTAGATTTATGAACCATAACAATCCAATCTCCATCAATGAAACTAACTGTAGCAATGAATATTCATAAAATTAATCCTACTACAGCTGTCAGCTTAACTACTCTTGAACAATAAACACCAAACAGGTCCAAACCCCAGCATTAACAAACACAGAAAAAATAGAATAAATATATTATAGAGGGAAAAAATGCCCATGGAAAGGGTAAAGAAACCTCATAAAGCCATCAAGCAAACAACTCGCAACAAGAACCATTAATAAATGGTACACATTAACTACCAAAATTGAACAACATTTTCCCAGATATTTACTCAAGCCCACATTTATTTACACCAAATAATATAACTTTATATAGGACGCAATAGAGATGGAGAGAACCTGAAGGTTCTGGGATTTGATATAGCTCCAGATCTGCTTAACAGCATCGGAACGGGAAGCCTCTGGGGCTCCAAGGAATCGAGCCAAAGCAGGAGAAACAGGGGTAAGTTTAAAAATCCCAGAGGGTCGAGTGGTAGTTCGAGGAGTAGCTGGTTTTTCAGTCTTGGGCTTTGAAGCGATCGGCTTTTTCGGAGTTTTCTGAGCCGCTTTTGACTTAGCTGATTTGGCAGCAGTAGCGGTAGAAGCTGAAGAAGAAGAAAACTTGGCTGCTGCTGCTGCAGAAGAAGAAGACGACGCTGGGGAGGCTAACAACGCCCTCAAACCTTTGAAAACCCGAGACATTACTATGGAAAAAGAATGTGGCGTTCGAGCTTGTTGTGGGATGAATGGAGGAATACCTTTTGAAAAGAGGGAGGGCTGAGGAGGACTGACTGAGACCTGGGATTCTGAGGAAGTCTGAGGGTTTTTTACATTTTAACTATGCGTTTTCAGTTTGAAAATGATGGAAGAGGAAAAATTATTAAATCAAAACATCAAACTTAACAGGATTTCTTTATAATCGAATTTACTAGGTGGGAACAAGTCCCATAGTGATAACGTCCCATAGTGCTAAGGTGATCCTTGTATGGTGGCATGACTTCAGTCAAAAGATCAATTATCATTTGCTCAGTTTTATTGTGCTTAATCACCACATTCTTTTCTTTAACAAATTCTTTTATGGCTAAATACCTAAAATCAATATGTTTACTTGGACTTCTACTTTTGTTATTATTAGTAATAAAGACAATAGTTAAATTGCCACTGTCGAAACTATTTTTATTTTGAAAAACGGGGATCGACTTTTAAAAACGAAAGTTTGGAGTCGCCATCAATCATTTTTGTTTAGATGTGATCGGGTCACCCTATAGTCGACCATTTTAATAAAGCATTTTGGTTTATTAAAACAACGTTTTTAGTTTACAAAAAACTAGAAGACGGATTCGGGAGCGCGAGGAAGGATTAGCACCCTCGCAATGCCCAAAATTGGTACCGTATTGATCGATTAACGTCCTAATGTTGAAAATTTAAAAAGATTTTAAAATACAATCTTTAAAAACGTTTGGATAACTTGAATTGGATATTGAGATTCTCTCGCTTAGAAGGAATAAAATATTACGCCCAAAGACGATTGGATACAATATTTCGAACCCTCGACACAAGATCATCTCAGGATTTCCAAAACACATGCACTTAAAACTTTTAGAAAGGATATTTGGCTATTCGGCCCAAACGGTAAATCGAAGCCCAGCACGATTGGGTACGATTTATCGAATTTCCAGGTACGAAACATTGCCTCATTTTAATTTAAGAAAACCTGGATAAAATTTCAAAAGGATATTTTGTATTTTACTCGAATGGAAAATCGAAGCCTAGCACGATTGGGCACGACCTCCCAAACCCCCCAAACACAAAATATTGTCTCGTTTTAATTTTAAAAAAAATAAGGATGAAATTTCAAAAGGATATTTCGTGCATTTTAGTTGAGCGAAAAATTGAAACCCAAAGACAATAGAGCACGATTCCTCGAACTCCCAAACACGAAATATTTCCTTATGTTGAGAGGGTTCTTCGAAACGCGGGTGATTATAAAAGCGATCTAAAGTATATAAAATAATTAAAAAAATTATTTTCCATTCAAGATAAAATAATATATAAAACTCTTTAAAAATAATATATAAACAATTCAAAATATATAATGTGTAAAAAAAGTTTGAAATACATAATATATGAAAATATTAAAGTAAATAATGTGTAAAAATTTAAAATGAGCGTTGTATAAAAAGTTAGAATAGATAATAACAAAAAATGTAAAATAAATAAATAAATAAATAGAATGTTAATAACAAGAGTAAAAAACATATATAAGAAAAATAATAATGAAAATAATATTAGTATATAAATAGAAATAAAAATATAATAATAGTAGAAATATAAATAGATAAATAATAATAGTATTAGAATAACAAATTAAATATAAATAGAAACATAATAATAATAGCAATAATATATTAAATTAGCTAATTTGATAATAAAATAGAGAAAATAAAAAAAGATTAAATCGAACCTTAAAGCAAAATTCTAGGGCAAATAAAAGATAAATAAAAGAAAATGGACCAATTTGAACGTGCGAATAACAAGGAGGGACTAAAAGGGAAATAATCCCTACCCTCCAAAACACACAGCTTCAAGGAAGACCAAAATGTAGTCAAAACAAATTTTAGGGCCAAAATTAAGAATAATGAAAGCTTAATTGCAAAACAAATAAAAAACAAAAGGGCTAAAAACAATTGGACGAATTTAGAAAAAATAAAGAAATTGAAATGAAATGGACAAAATTTCCACGTAATTGAAAGAGAAAAGAAAATAATTCAATTCGAATGAAAATAGGAAAAGAGAGAATAATCCAATTCCAAATTGAAGTAGGAATACCTAAAGTAATCCAAAAGTAATCCCCTTTCAAAGAACAAAATACCCATATTTATATACATGGCGATTACTAAAAATAACCTAAATAATTTAATAATAAAATAAAATAAAATAAAATTAAAATCAAAATCATATCTTTCTATTTTTAGCTTTTTACCAAGTCAACTAATTTTGACAACTCCTTGGCTTTCTCCATCTTTTTGATTTGGCCACAATTTAATGATTGTCTTTTAATTTGGCCCTTTTTTACTTATTTTCGACCGATTGCATCCTTTGGCTTCGGTTATTTTTTGGGGGCCCAGGCCAAAATTAGCCTATTACAGCTGCCCCTCTTTGCTCATTGTCGTGTAACGAGAATGGAGCAAAGACTATAAAATGGCTAATTTTGCATGGGCCTGCTGAGTCTCGACGCTTCTTTTCTTCCTCTTCAAGTAACCTCACTTTAACCCACTGCATCTTCAGGGGTATAGGAATTTTTGTTTCCATTTGCTCCGCTATTGCTTAGGGAGATATGATTTGTAATCTTCAGCCCGTTTCCCTACTGCTTAGGGGAATAAGGCTCATCGTCTTCAATCTGCTCCACTATTGCTTAGGGAGATAAGATCTGTAATTTTCAGTCTGCTTCCTGCAACTTCAGGAGGATAAGACTGGTGGCTAAAATCTGCTCCATAGCCGATACATGAAGATAAGACTCGCCACTTCTGATCTGCTCTATAGCCGATACATGGAGATAAGATCTATAATTTGCAGCCTATTACCCTACTACTTAGGGAGTTAAAGCTCGTATCCTCAACCTGCCCTCTTGCTACCTCAGAGAGATAAGGCTGATGGCTAAGATCTGCTCCATAGCCGATACATGGAGATAAGACTCGCCATTTCTGATCTGCTCCATAGCCGATACATGGAGATAAGATCTATAATTTACAGTCTGCTTCCTTGCTACTTCAGGAAGATAAGACTCTTACCTTCAACCTGCTCTCTTGCTACCTCAGAGAGATAAGGCTGGTGGCTAAAATCTGCTCCATAGCCGATACATGGAGATAAGACTCGCCATTTTTTATCTACTTCATAGCCGATACATTGAGATAAGATCTGTAATTTTTAGTCTGCTTTCTTGCTACCTCAGGAAGATAAGACTTGTATCTTCAACCTGCTCTCTTGCTACCTTAGAGAGATAAGGCTGGTGGCTAAAATCTGCTCCATAGCCGATACATGGAGATAAGACTCGCCATTTTCGATCTGCTCCATAGCCGATACATAGAGATAAGATCTGTAATTTTCAGTTTGCTTCCTGCAACTTTAGGAAGATAAGACATGTACCTTTAACCTGCTCTCTTGCTACCTCAGAGAGATAAGGCTGGTGGCTAAAATCTGCTCTATAGCCGATACATGGAGATAAGACTCGCCATTTTCGATCTGCTCCATAGCTGATACATGGAGAAAAGATCTGTAATTTTCAGTCTGCTTCCTACAACTTCAGGAAGATAAGACTTGCTATCTTCAGTCTGCTCCACTGCAACTTCAGAGAGATAAGACTTGTTACTTCAACCTGCTCCACTGCAACTTCAAGGAGATAAGGTTTGTAATCTTCGATCTATTCTGCTGCAACTTCAGGGAGATAAGATCTGATTTCATCAATGTTAATATACTGTCCTTTGGGACATGTCCTGTAGACTCGATTTCATGTATCTATGCTTATGCCAAATAATTAGGATGCTATGACCGAAATGAATCAAATGCTCCTAACTAAATGTGATGCTTATATCAAATAATTAGGATGCTATGATCGAAATGAATCAAATACTCCTAACTAGATGTGTTATGAATGATATAAATGTAGAAATGTCATGACAATGATTCCTTTTTAAAAAAAAAACTGAAAGTGTCATCACTCATTATTCATCAGAGTTTTATCACTATCGTATTATGCTGCCTTCCTGCTCGGCTAGCATTTCCAACCAAAACTTGTAGAAACAACCCACTTTGCTCAACTGATTTGCCCCATTGTAATTTCAGGGTCCATTTCACTGTACTTCTGGGACCCAAGGTTTGTATCATCTTCAAATCCTTCCCTGCAACTCAGGAGTATAGGACCTGATTCTTTTATCAATTCGGACTATTACACCATTCCTAGGGTGTAATGAACAGATGTATATGCCTGATATCTGCATGAATACAGAATATCATTTTCCTTTTCTCGAAAATAATCCCATTGCTCATTCTTTGCTGGGATTATAACACTAATGTAATTTTGTTTTTGCTGAACCAATATCTTTGACAGAAAACCCAAGGAGATAATTTCAATTTGGGCTTAAATATTTCCAACCCTTAAGCTTGATGAGTTTTAAACAATAGTCCCGTTTCAGGTTCTTGTATTATTTAGAAGCTTCCAGAGTAACATGCGAAACTCTTTTTATGAAAGTATTATTAGTCCACTAATCATTATTTCAATGTGAAATACTTGAAAAAGATCAAAACAACGGACCAGAAACATAGCTCGAAGAAAGTACGTTAACCAAGGATAGCAAATGCAATTAAAAAGGAAGCTTATTAGGATGTATTTTGAAAAGAAGAAGATAATCAAAGATATCAAATCCAAAATGGGTACAATGGAACACTAGGTGCCCCAGATATCGCAGCTTAAGCTTCTCTGTACCAACTACTTGAGGACCACTTTAAGCTCAATCTGTGTTTAGGGGATCCAGAGTGCTTTGACAATACCCCCAGACGTAGCATACTTCTTCATTGTTAATTCAGGCATAGCAAAACTACTGTAGGCCCCACTTTTCCAAATTTGAGCCGCCCTTTTCGGGTTTTCAACTCAAATCCCCTTTGGTCTCAAAGCGCCCTTTGCGGGTTTTCGCCTTGGCCTCTCCTTTTTCTTTTTATTTTTTTTTTATGTTTTTCTTTTTTTTTTGAAACTACTAACTGTGACTAAATCTGAATTCACCGGATTGGGCAGGTCCTTGCCATCCATCTTGGTCAATATCAATGCTCTTTCAAAACATGCATTCTTTACTACGTAAGGTCCCTCCTGGTTTGGCATATTTCCTCCTTTGAAGTCCTTTTGTATAGGAAAGACCTTCTTCAATATCAAGTACCCCTCATGGAATTTTCTAGGATGAACCTCTTTATTGTAAGTTCACATCATTTATTTTTGGTGCATTGGACCACAACAGAATCTCCTCTCTTCAAATTCAACTAATCATATCGAGCTTCGTTCCACTCTGCCCTATCCAACTTCAACTCTAACAAGACTCGGAGAAAAAGAATCTCGTCTTCAAAACCATTTTTATCCCATAAACCAATGAGCAATGTGTTGCCCCAACGGGTCCTGGTCAACGTTCGATAAGCATAGGGGGTAAATGATAACTTCTTTATACCAATCTTTACAAGTATCAGTCACCTTTCATTATGACCTTCGTTTTATTGTTTTTCTTTTTTTCCTCTTTTTTTTTGTATTTTCCTTTTTGGCTGCCTTTGCTGCACTGTGATATGGTGTCTGATCTTTGGATAGACTGTAAGATTTTGACATTGTGCAGTTGTATGATCTTTTCTGACATTACATGTCGGCACTCTTTTTTTGAAATTTAGTGACTATCAACCTTGTAGTATTGGCATATGAAGCGACCTTCACCCTCTTCGTGAAGTCATCGACGACTACCAAGATGAATCGATGTATATTAGATGAGAATAGCCTGATAACATCCATGCCTCATATAGAGGAAGTCTGTAAAGAAATGAATAAGGTACATGAATCTTGTTTCAATAGTACCCAAACCTCATGATTAGTGTGGTTACCGTGAAACCATCAACATATGTCCTTCTGACACCTTTATAGACATTTTTGCATTTCCAGGTATATTTTGATATGGTCATGCGAAAACATCTTTTAATTCTTAGAATAACTCAATGACGATTCGCTTTGTCTTTGCGGTGATACATGCGTCGGTCTTTACCTTTTGCTTATAATGTCCACTGACCCTTTGTAGAGTAGGATCTATTTTTCATCTTGCTCTACCATCCTTAACAAATCAGGAGATAAGCTACAATCTCTGTCATCTTCAAAGTCTAGAGATTCACTTAAACACATATCTCACCCCAAAAGGGAGTTAGTTACAGCGTTGCTCCTGTCGTTGATATCTAGGGACCTATTGTAGGTAAAAATGCATACTTCCAAAGAATAAATGATTCTAAGGATGATTATTTGTATGATGTGATCATGAATGAAGAATATTTAAAAGACAGTCCAAAGAATAAAAGAATGTGTACTATGAAATGGAAAGAATGAAAGAATATTTGCTCAAAAAGATACATTTTATTGAAATAAAAATTCTGGACACAAGCCTATGTCACAAAAGAATTCTTATTGCTTCTAGGCTTAAAGCAACAAGCGTGTTTTGAATATTACTCTAGTTTAGTTCTAAAAATGCAAGGATCTCTTCCACGGTCCCATTGTTCAAAACACTCCCAAGTATGCAAAAGTTTGGAAACTTTTATTCCCTGATTCCCTTTTCGAATATGTCATTCAAATTTCCCAATATGATTCTAATACAATTCCTTATATGACATCAGAATAGGCGTAAGCTTTGGCCTCAAGTTGAATTTCTGCCTTGAAGAGCCTTGATAACTAGTGGTTACAGCCCTTGACTGGTCTATATTGACTAATCTAGAAGGCACGCTCACGATATTTACTTTATTTTCCTTGTTTCTCGGGGTTGACCTTTTGGCGCTTTCTTTTGTGTCTATCTTCCCACTTTTTACCGCATTTTCAATCATCTCACCGGACATTACTATATCTGAAAAGCTCAGAGTAGCACTTCCCAACATATAGTTAATGAATGGGGCTTTCAGAGTATTGATGAAAAGCATCATGGTCTCCTTTTCCAGAAGAGGCGGCTGAACTTGTGTGGCAACTTCCCTCCATATTTAGGCGTATTGCCGAAAACTCTCATTCGATTTCTTTTCCATGCTCTGTAAGGTAATCCTATCAGGAGTCATATTCGTCACATGACTATACTGTTTCATGAAAGCTTGTGCTAGATCTTTCCATGAATTGATCTAGGTACGGCTCAATTGGTTGTACCATTTGGATGCTGCCCCAACCAGACTTTCTTGGAAACAGTGAATCAATAATTGGTCATTATTGACATACCCAGTCATTCGTCTGCAAAATATAGTGATGTGAGCTTCGAGACAGCTAGTCCCGTTATACTTTTCAAATTCAAACATTTTGAACTTGTAAGGAAGTATTAAGTCTGGAACCAAGCTCAGGTCTCTAGCGTCAATTCTGTGATAATCATCAGCATTTTTCATCGCCTTGAATTTTTCCTCCAACCACTTATACCGATCCTCAAGTCGTTTTGGCAGTTCAATCTTTACTTTTTCCATTTCATTCAAATCAAGAACTATAGGGGTAGTTGGATTGCCCCACGGATTGGAGCCTGAGCCTATCAGATAATTCATTGGTACTGAGGTACTGGCCTGATTTTGCTGAGTTTTGATAATTGGTACACCTTATGGACATGCCTGTGCATTTTTCAGAGTGAAACTCGGAGGATAGAGAGACTCCTCATTGTCCACCCCAGAATTGATCATAGAGCTTTCCCTCTTTTCTAGCCCCTTAGTCAGCAATTGGGACAACTGGTTCATCATATTCTTTTGAGACTCTAGCACTTGGTCTCTCATACCTTGTCGTATCCTCATCAGTTGCTCTTGCATTTGCATTTGTAACTGGTCATACATCTCTCTTTGAAGTTGTTTAAGTATTTCCAATCTTTGGTCCATATCTTTTGTCTTAGCACGGGTACCGTAGTGATGTTTGTTTTTATCAGTTTCTAGATTAATTGAAATGATTTCAATTAATTAGGGTCCTTTTGTGAAAATCTAATGCAAATGATGCAATGCCATGCAAATGCATGGAATGAATGCAAAAGAAAGAAAGGTATTGATTCTGAATTCAATTCTATTAGAACAACTTTTCTAAAAAACAATTTCCTTTACATAAAACGGATTACATATGCGGCCTCGCCCTCATGTTCCAGGCGAAGACACCTATTTCTTTTCTTTGTAAAAGCCAAATCTCGTAAGCTTCCAATAGATGCCCCCACTAGCTCCTTTTGCTTGATTCGGGCCGCGACTTAATACTCACTTATCCTTGCAATGTTTGTTAGATCCTTTAAAAGAGTTGAGACGTGACGTTTTTCGGATAATCTTTATTGACTTGAATCCTCAGGTAAAGTCTTGTTTTTCTTTGTGAACTATCAGCCTTCTTCCGTTGTGTTTACTTGGACCATATTCAGACAAGCATATTATAATTCACTTTATCAAGAAATTCATTTTCTTATGAAAAACTGTTCTATTTAGCAATCAAATATGAATCAACACCTCCTTTCTATGATGATGTAATGCAATGCAGTCATAAACAAAACAAAACACGTTAGGACAAAAGGAAAAAAAATATAGGACACCTGTTATGGTTTGGAGTGGCTCTACCTAGAGTTGGGCTCTTAAGGCTCGCTATATGGAGTTTGGTTCTAAAGTAGAGGTACCCGAACCAGCAGATTCCTCGATCCTCACCCATTATAGGCTCATGTGGACCGAGTTCAGTTCAGGGGAATACATTTCCCTATGGCTGCACGGAGGTGAAAACCTCACGAAGACGTAGGTACGGATGTATCCCGGAAGCAGTCCACTAGCCCATGCGGAGGTGAAAACCTCACGAAGGTATAGTTTCTCACTCCCACTTAAAAGGTGTGACCACAACGGTCATGCAATATGCAATGCAAGAGTATTCTATAGGACTTGAACCAAAACGAATGCAGTATAAGGATCGTATGTTAAAAACCAAATTTTAAATTTTCGACAAAAGGACAGAAAATAATCAATTTTATGGCTTGACTCTCTTATTGGTCCCCAGTGGAGTTGCCAAACTGTCGAAACCATTTTTATTTTGAAAAACGAGGATCGACTTTTAAAAATGAAAGTTTGGAGTCGCCACCAATCCTTTTTGTTTAGGTGTGTTCGGGTCACCCTATGGTCGATCATTTTAATAAAGCATTTTGGTTTATTAAAACAACGTTTTTGGTCTACGAAAAACTAGAAGACGGATTCGGGAGCACGAGGAAGGATTAGCACCCTCGCAACGCCCAAAATTGGTACCGTATTGATCGATTAACGTCCTAATGTTGAAAATTTGAAAAGATTTTAAAATACAATCTTTAAAAACGTTTGGATAACTTGAATTGGATATTGAGATTCTCTCGCTTAGAAGGAATAAAATATTACGTCCAGCACGATTGGATACAATATTTCGAACCCTCGACACAAGATCATCTCAGGATTTCCAAAACACATGCACTTAAAACTTTTAGAAAGGATATTTGGCTATTCGGCCCAAACGGTAATTCGAAATCCAGCTCGATTGGGCACAATTTATCAAATTTCCAAGTACGAAACATTGCCTCATTTTAATTTAAGAAAACATGGATAAAATTTCAAAAGGATATTTTGTATTTTACTCGAATGGAAAATCGAAGCCTAGCACGATTGGGCACGACCTCCCAAACCCCCCAAACACAAAATATTGTCTCGTTTTAATTTTAAAAAAAATAAGGATGAAATTTCAAAAGGATATTCTGCATTTTAGTTGAACGAAAAATTGAAACCCATCACAATAGAGCACGATTCCTCGAACTCCCAAACACGAAATATTTCCTTATGTTGAGAGGGTTCTTTGAAACGCGGGTGATTATAAAAGCGATCTAAAGTATATAAAATAATTAAAAAAATTATTTTCCATTCAAGATAAAATAATATATAAAACTCTTTAAAAATAATATATAAACAATTCAAAATATATAATGTGTAAAAAAAGTTTGAAATACATAATATATGAAAATATTAAAGTAAATAATGTGTAAAAAAATTTAAAATGAGCGTTGTATAAAAAGTTAGAATAGATAATAACAAAAAATGTAAAATAAATAAATAAATAAATAGAATGTTAATAACAAGAGTAAAAAACATATATAAGAAAAATAATAATGAAAATAATATTAGTATATAAATAGAAATAAAAATATAATAATAGTAGAAATATAAATAGATAAATAATAATAGTATTAGAATAACAAATTAAATATAAATAGAAACATAATAATAATAGCAATAATATATTAAATTAGCTAATTTGATAATAAAATAGAGAAAATAAAAAAAGATTAAATCGAACCTTAAAGCAAAATTCTAGGGCAAATAAAAGATAAATAAAAGAAAATGGACCAATTTGAACGTGCGAATAACAAGGAGGGACCAAAAGGGAAATAATCCCTACCTTCCACAACACACAGCTTCAAGGAAGACCAAAATGTAGTCAAAATAAATTTTAGGGCCAAAATTAAGAATAATGAAAACTTAATTGCAAAACAAATAAAAAACAGAAAGGCTAAAAGCAATTAGATAAATTTAAAAAAATAAAGAAATTGAATTGAAATTGACAAAATTCCCACGTAATTGAAAGAGAAAAGTAAATAATTCAATTCCAATAAAAATAGGAAAAGAGAGAATAATCCAATTCCAAATTGAAGTAGGAATACCTAAAGTAATCCAAAAGTAATCCCCTTTCAAAGAACAAAATACCCTTATTATATAAATGGGGTTTACTAAAAATAGCCTAAATAATTTAATAATAAAATAAAATGAAATCAAAAATAAAAATCATATCTTTCTATTTTTAGCCTTTTACCAAGTCAACTAATTTTGATAACTCCTTGGCTTTCTCCATCTTTTTTATTTGGCCACAATTTAATGATTGTCTTTCAATTTGGCCCTTTTTTACTTGTTTTCGACCGATTGCATCCTTTGGCTTCGATTATTTTTGGGGGGGGGCCAGGCCAAAATTAGCCTATTACAGCCACAATATATCATCAACGACCTAGATCTAAGCCCAGAAATGGAACTCTTCAACCATATACATGTAGCCTCAAAACATGAAACAAACTCAGTCTCCATAGTGGAAGTAGCAGTTAAGGTCTGTTTGATGCTTCTCCAAGATATAGCTCCACTAGGAAACATAAATATGTAACATGATATTGATTTATGTGAATCAATACAACCGAAAAAGTCTAGACCGAAGTAGCCAATCACCTCCAAATTGTCTGATCCTTTGTACGTAAGCATGTAGTCCTTTGTACCTTTAAGATATATCAAAACTTTCTTTGCAACCGTCAAATGGTCAATACATGGATTACTTTGATATCTTCCTAACATTCCAACTACAAATGCAATGTCAGGTCTTGTGCAGACTTGAGCATACATTAGACTTCCAATAACAGAAACATATGAAATGTTTTTCATTTTCTCCCTCTCAAATTCGTTCTTCGGGGACTGGTTCAAATTGAACTTATCACCCTTCACGATAAGAGCAACACTTGGTGAACAATCCTTCATCTGAAATCTTTCTAAAACTTTGTTGATATAGGTTTCTTGAGGTAGACCTAAGATACCACGATGTCTATCACGATGAATTTTAATGCCAATGACATAAGACGCATCTCCCATATCTTTCATATCAAAGTTTTTAGAAAGAAATTGTTTCACCTCATGTAGCATACTTCTGTCATTTGTTGCAAGTAAAATGTCATCCGCATATAGAATAAGAAAATAAATTTTACTCCCACAAACCTTCTGGTATATGCATTGATCCATGCTATTCTTTACAAAACCATATGAAGAGATAACTTCATGGAATTTTAAATACCACTGTCGGGATGCTTGTTTCAATCCATACATGGACTTCTTCAGCTTGCATACTAAGTGTTCACCATTACTAGAGGAGAATCCTTTAGGTTGTTTCATGTATACCTTTTCCTTTAGGTCACCATTGAGAAAGGTGGTTTTCACATCCAATTGTTCCAACTCAATGTTGAAATGAGCTACTAATGTTAACACAATGCGCAATGAATCTTTCTTAGATACAAGACTGAAAGTCTCAGTATAATCTATTCCTTCTCGCTGAGTGAATCCTTTCGCAACAAGTCTAGCATTATATCTTTCTATTTTGCCCATTAAGTCTCTTTCTACAACTTAAAATTCTCACTAGTTAATTTAAGGATATCTACTTTGTTATCAGACATATTCATAAGACGTAAAACTGCAAAATAAATTAACATACATGCTTAATAAAAATTTGAGGCAAATATAAATCATAATTTACTAATGCAAATTATGTAAATAATGAATCTAGTGACATAAAAATTGCCTGTGGGCTAAACTTTTAATTCAATAGATCCATTGTATGATAGAATTATTTACTATATTTTTTATAAAAATTATTAAATTCATTTTCATAATTCCTATGAGTAATTATGAAAAATCATTTAATAAATTTATCTTAATAAATTATGCAACGAGATTTAATTCCTATGCTTTCACTATGTTATTTTTAACTTTAATAATTTTATTTAAGTAAAGATGATGTGGTTAGTCTTTAACTAAATAAAATTATGAAAATCACTTAACTAGATATTAATCCTTAAACTTTATTCAGGATTGTTGCTAAGCCATTATGCAACATTTAATGTTTATAAACCTTATGAGATCTTTACTGCAATAAATGATTTCATTTAATTAAAGTTGTTATGGCTAATTCTCTAATTAAATAAAATTATTTGGACCCCTAGACATATATTCTAAAGCTTTAATACTAAATACCTTATGCAATAAGTCTAAAAAAATTTATGCACCTAAAAAATGTATGTAACTAATAACCAAATAATTCACATACAAACATTTACTTCAAGCACATACCAAAATATATATTCAAACAACAAATTTCTAAAATTCTTCACTAAATTATTTATAACATAATTAATTTTAAAAATTTCACTTTAATAAAATCCAATAATTTTGTAGAAAAGTTTATAATAAAATTTTTTAAAAAATGTTTAAAAATAATTCAAAGAAATATGGAATCATTATTTTGAGAAAATTTATAAACTTTTAAAACTGGACAAGGCAAAAATTAACCGAGCTCGGATACCAAATGTAAGCATAAATTTTGGCTTAAACGTTAAAGTGCAATGGAAAATATCGAACATAAATTCCTTCGACCATTGCCTGAACCAAATGTCAAAATCCAGACGTTGTAACACTACTGTCGAGTGCATCAAACAATAAAAGAGGACATCAAACTTAGCTATACGAAACATGAAAATGGCTAAAGTTTAAGCACTCGAAAACCTCACTAGATTGGATTTTTTTTTTGTGCTTAGGGACTTTATGCAAGTGGGGATTTATAGTGGTGGTTCCCCATCAAAAACCACCAATCACATACCCCACTATCACACAACCAACATGGAAGTGGATGGCAACAAAAATGGGGAACGTGGGAATAACCCCATGAACTAATAATTGTAGTTTAGTAGTTCCAACAATCTGATGTTGGACGAAGAGGGCTGTTAGCTTAGAGCTTATGTACAATTAGTTGGGTTTTTGAAAGTGGCTAAAAGACATCCTATTTCGTTGCGACCATTATTGTTGACGGCCTCGGTGGAAAGGTAGAGATAAAAAAATGTTGGCTTTCAACTTCCCCTGCAACAAAGCAACAGTTACATTGGAAAACTTAACCCTGATCATAGGCATTCTAATTGAATGATCCATTGTCACTGGGGATATTCATGTACATACATACTTCAAATGGCTACATACATTGGTCAAAGATATTAAGAGCCCCGTACATGAAGAGTTTGACAAGTATGTTAGAACATACACACTGTTGATCATTAGAGAGTTTCTAATGGAATATAAGTCTAGTAGCTTTACTAGTTAATGTATATCCACCTTTGCTAGATGACTTGGCTCATGTTTGCAATTATAGTTGGGGGCTTGTGGTTTTTGCATTCATGTACTGGGTTCTTAATAGTGTGATTGACTAGGATACAAAACAATTGAGCAGTTGGTGCACCCTTCTTCAAGTATAAGCTTGGATATGAATGTCGTTTATAGCACCGATCCTCTCTTATCCATTCTTTTTTTCATTGGCGAAAAGGTAAAAAATATACTTATATGCAATGTTTAGAATATATTTCAAGATTTATTTTTATTATAATATATCTAATAGATTTTAAATATATTTGTAAATTTATGATTAATTTGGATCAAACACATATTATCGGGAGCTTACATAAATTCAAATTGATATTGATAAAAATGTTCAACCATTTTAAAAAGTTAAGATTGTTATGGTTATCATCATTTTTTTGTTAACTTGCAATTACTAAATATAGTTTCAGTAGAGGATATTTAGGTGATGCTACCGAGGGCCGTAGATGAAGCTCGCACATTGGCGAGGGCCTACTTAACTGGTATATGTTTTAACATCATTGATTGGAGGCAGGAGAGGCCAAGAGAGAAGTGGCTTAAATTGAATGTCAATAGAAACTGGAATTGCATAAAGGAGTTGGTTGGAGCTGGTGGGGTGATTAAAAATGTGCTAGTTGAACTATGAGGATTAGAAATTCCATAGAATCAAGGAATTAGGAAAGTTATGATTGAATCGATGAAGATGGTTTTGAAGGGAGTTAATAAATATCATCATCATTTTTGTCTCATTAGAGGTGGGGCTTAAAGTTTATACCTATAGAGACAGAAGCTTATTTCTAATTGTTTAGCCAAAAAATTATTATTCTTAAAAGACAAATTATGTATATAGGGAGCCACCACAAGAAATTGTTGGTAAATATGGTTGGCTTAGTGTTGCTAGAACCATAAAGTTCTTGATACAAAACTTAAAATCATAAACCAAAATCTGTCAATTCAAATCATCAAGAATAAATCAAGAATAAGGCTAAATGTAGAAGCGTACCTAAATCCATTGATATCTTGAAATCTCTAAGTCTTGTGGTTTTGGTCTTCCAAACTAACACACTCGTAATTTAGATAAGGTGACTCTCTCTTTTCTAAAGATAAGATGTTAGAAAATTTACCTTTATGTAATTTGGGGACCATAACCCTAATATATAACTTTTGCATATTAACCTTAATTTCTAATCAACCCATCATCAATTAGAAATTAGTTATGAGAGTATCTATACAAATTTGACTCATACTTTATTTATTAACTGAAGCCCAACAAAATTTAATCAAATTAGATCACTTTTAATTTGGAGTAATATTTTATGATAGTAAATAGTAGTATGTAATTATGCTTATTGTATATATGATGTCCATATTTTTCCAACAATCTCCCACTTGGACCACATATATATATACTGATTACCTTATAATTACATGTCATTATATAACCTTATGAGCTCAAAACCTTACTATCATATCTAAAAGGTATTCCAAACAATCTTGTTTATTAATTATATTAACATAGAACCAATACGACTTTCGTTACATCTATCATAACTAAATTCATCCCTGATCATGTATATTAACACAACCAAATAACATAGATTAAGTATGGATGTGTATCATGAAAGTTACATGCAATGTGATCTAAACATGTCTATTTTCAATTGGTCCTCCTTAACCTTAGTGAGATCAAATTTTATTAAAATTAGAGTATGAATAAACTATATAAACTTTATTTCTGCAGAAAATATCCTTAATATCTATAAACTGGAATAACTAAAAAATATGTCTATAACAAAAAAGCATTTAAAATTACAAACTCCCACTAAAATTGAATATTCTGAAAAGACATTACACTTATATGAGCAGTGTACTCATAAAAACACTGGGCGGTAGTCCCTTAGTAAGAGATCCATAATCATGGAGCTTGTACCATTATACTCGATAGACATATGACCATTTTGAACTCTTACTTTAACAACCAGGATGTAATAGCCCGTTTTTAGTCAAATCGGAATAGTAGTTTTGAGACCACAAATCTAAGGTAAAAATATTTATTTTATTATTATTTTAAGGTATACAACATGAATATATGATTGTGTGAAAGTTTCGTTTAGAAATTTTATTGTTTGAAAGCTCAATTAGGTAAAAAAGACTAAATCGCGTAAAGAGCAAAAGTGTTGTTCTATTAGTTAAAAGTGTTTAACAGCTATAGAACCTTAAATTTAAGGTCTTTAAGTAGTAATTAGACCATTATTATAATAGTGGATGATAGTGGCTTGGTAAATTTGAAATAATTAATGTTTATTAAGGTTATTTTTGTAATTTAGTTATTAAAGGTTAAATTAATAAAACAAAAATCAATTTTTATTCATTGTCATCTTCTCCAAACTTATTGAGAAGGAAGAAAAGCCAAAATTTCTAGGTTTTAATTCGGCCATGGTTATATAGCTCATTAAGGTACGATTTTTGTCCCGTTTTTAATGATTTCTATGTTTTTGAGATCGCTACAACTAGGTTTAGCTAGCCCAGAGACTATTTTTCAAAATTTTTAAAGATTTTATATGTTTCCATTGATGAATAAGCATGTATTTTAATGATTGATGATAGATATACAAGTTTTATTAAGTAATTTTTAGTGAAAATGCAAAATAGGGATTAAATTGAGAAATGTTAAAACTTTCTGGTTAAAATGTGAAATAAATGAAAAATATGGGCTTATAGGGGCATAATAATAATTCGGCTAGCATGGTTTTTTTTTTAATTTCATTAATTTGTGATTTTATGGAATAATGACTAAATTGTAAAAGTGGTGAAACAATAGGGGCAAATGTGTAAATGTACTTAAATGAGTATTTTGGATTAAATTGAATAGAGAGATTATTAAATGAGTTAATTTTGAATATATTTGGATCAAGAAAAGCGAAATTCAGATCTAGATCGGGGGAAAACTAAAGTTATCGACTAATCGACATATTCTATCATTTTCACATCCGAGGTAAGTTTGTATGTGATAAATTTCATTATAAGTGTATTTTAAATGCTTTGATATTATATAAGTTGTGAATACGAGACTATGGATAAGTTTGACAATGACTCAATGGTAATTCAGCATTCGAAATACCAGTTGAACCTTAGGAATAGTTTAGGATAGTAGTGACATGTCATTAGGAGAGACATTGAGTTGGCTTCGAGCCATGATATTAGCACTTCTGGTGCGAGTTATACTGATTTGGCTTATGGCCATAATTATCGGCTGATTTGGCTTCGGGCAATGATATCAGTACTTCGAATATAAGCTACCTTAATTTGGCTTCGGGCCATGGTATAGGTACTTAGTGAGCAAGACTTCTGAGTATCCAAGTTCTATTTTGAATGGTTCAATAGGTAAATGAATGATGTGGTTGAGAATGATATTGGTACGAGATGGTACAGGTGTAACGCCCCGAACCCGAGACCGTTTCCGGAGTCGAATACGAGGTGTTAACAGACTTAATTCATTGCTTAAACAGCTCAAACAATTTAATTTTAGAAATTCTAGACAAGCTGGCTAACTGCATCACAGTCGCTTAAAAATTCATATCTCGAGTTCTGAAACTCAAAATCCAATTCCGTAAATTTTTCCTGAAACTAGACTCCTATATCTATTTACTAATTTTTTTCTAGAATTTTTTTCTAGGCCAATTAGTACAATTTATTAGTTAAAGTCTCCCCTGTTTCAAGGTTCGACTGCTCTGACCTCTGTGTATTATGAATCAGATATCTCTCTGTAAAAAATTTCAATTACTATGAAGTTTGTTTCTCTTAAAACTAGACTCAATAAGAAATCTGTACATATAAATTATGACTTCTAATTATTTTTATACAATTTATGGTGAATTTCCAAAGTCAAAACAGGGGATCCAGAAATCGCTCTGGCCCTGTTTCACAAAAATTTAAACACCTCATAAAATATAACTCATTTACCTGTTTCATTTCTTCCATATGAAAATAGACTCATAATTATTCAATTCCATATTTTATTCATCATCTAATTATATCTATAATATTTTTAATGATTTTTCAAATTCATGTCACTACTGTTGTCTGAATCTATTTTATGGTAAATTTTTCCTATTTCATGGTTTCCATGAATTAACTAGCAATTTGACATACATAACACCAAATATGATCATAATTAGCCATTCCAATGACTAATCATTACCAAGCATTTTTATACTACTCAATAACCATATCATAAGTCCATATATACAAAATGATTATAATGCTATACATGCCATACTCAAAATATACAAGCCATTATGCCAAGATGGTATACGGATAGTGTGAGCGTGCCTCCGACCGTTCCCGATTTCCGAGCTGGCTTGTCAACACTACAAGGAATAAAAAGGAGGAAGTAAGCATAAATGCTTAGTAAGTTCACATGCAAATAGCAAGTAACATAACCATATAAGCAAACATAAAACATCATTTGCATAATCATCACCAAGACATTCATATCATATTTTCATTTATCATCTTACCATATTGTTGTTATATCGATTTTTCAACCCGAGGGTTAAGTACATACCTGTTCAAAGTATCCAATTCACAACACTTACCAATACGTCCCTTTCATCTTGAGTATTCCTCCATTTGAGTAGAACTTTACCCGTTGAACACATCGGAATATAATTCGGATACATGGAAAGTTTGCACATAAGTGCCACATATGTAGCCAAGCTACTATGTAACCCGCCCATAAGCGAACTCAGACTCAACTCAACGAGCTTGGGCGTTCGCATCCATAAGTGAACTCGGACTCAACTCAACGAGCTCGGATGCCTAGTTACATTTCACGAACTCGGACTCAACTCAACGAGTTTGGACATTCGCATCCATAAGTGAACTCGGACTCAACTCAACGAGTTCGGATGCCCAAATATCCCAGTGACATGTCACTTGTATCCTAATCCATTCCTAAGGTTCATCGGGACCTTTTTCCCAATCATGTGTCTCAACCATCTTCTATGGAATACCGATACCGATACTCGGTAGTATTTCACATTTTCCAAGTATATCACATAATTTGACATATTATCAAACAATTATCACGAGTATAATATTTCATAATAATTATCATATCATTTAAATAACATAAAAACATTTAAAATAATAACTATGTTACCAACATTTACATATGAACTTACCTAGTATGCGAAAATGGCTACTTTTACCATTTCGTCCACAACTTGGTATTTTCCCCATTTTAGCCCGAATTTCAGTTTTCCTTGCTCTATCATTTAAAATATAGTCTAATTAGGACTCAAATCATTCAAATTGACCCAAAATCACATTTTGGAAAAATTACAATTTTGCCCCTAAACTTTTGCATATTTACACTTTTGCCCCAAAGCTCGTAAATTAAACTTCAGCCTATTCTCTTATGTTTTATGACTTTCTGATAATTTTTCCCTTCTATGGAAACATCAAATTCTCACTCTAACATGTACTTATGACTATTAGGTACCGATTAAGCCCTTTTGCTCGTTTTCACTTAAAACCGAGTAGCACAAGCTGTCTAACATAATTTAAAACCTCATATTATATCATAAAACACCAAAATACACAAATTTCACCTATGGGTATTTTTATAAATATAAACCCTAGGTTAAATTATTGCTAGCATAAGCTAAATCGAGCTACCGGGACTCCAAAAACGTAAAGAACTTGAAAAATGGGGCTAGAATGGACTTACAATCGAGCTTGGAAGCTTGAAAAACCCTAGCCATGGTTTCTTCTTGCTATATTCAGCCATGGTGAAGAAGATGAGCAAAATTGGCTTTTAATTTTGTATTTTAATTCATTTTACCCCTAAATGACCAAAATGCCCTTACTACTAAACTTTCCAAAAATTCCATCCATGTCCAATTTTTGTCCATAAACTTAGAAATTGGTAAAATTTCTATTTAAGACCTCATTAATATTTCAAAACAATTTCATACTAGAAACTTCTAGAATGCAAGTTTTGCAAATTATTCGATTTAGTCCCTAATTTCAATTTAAGCACTTTAGGCATAGGATTTCATCACGAAATTTTCAAACAATCACGCAATCATATCATAAACATCAAAATAATTATAAAATAATTATTTCTATCTCGGATTTTGTGGTCACAAAACCACTATTCCGACTAGGCCCAAAATCAGGATATTACAACAGGTATGTGCATAAACCATATTAGCTTTGAATTGAAGAAATGATGAAGAAAGTATATAGTTTTGTGAATGAGTAATTTAAAGGTTTGTTAGTTGATGTGAATTCATGTATCTATAATCAATTGTTGAATTATGTGGATATGATTATATTGAGATTATTTCATACAAGCTTACTAAGCTTTATAGCTTACTTTGTTTATTTTTCTCGCGTTTTATAGTGTTATCAAGCTAGCTCAGATTCGGGGATCGTCGGAGATTGCTTTACACTATCCACCTATCACTCGATACCTATGAACTTTGGTATTTTAAATATATGGCATGTATAGGGACCTTGGTGATGTTGGTTATGTTTTGATAATGATTTTGACCATTTGAAATGGTTTGTAAATGTATAGGTCTTGGTTTGTATATAATAGCCATGAGAGTTGGCTTATTTTTGAGTAAAATTGCTTGTGTATATGTGCATATGCATACATTTTATGATATGTAAATTGAGGTTGGTTTTTATGATGCTTATTAGTAGTTGGTATTATGGAAGTGAATGTTGATATTGGGGATATTATTTGTTTGTGAATCAAGGTAAAGAATGCAAGTTTTGAGTAGCTATATTGATGATCTAAGTTTATGAGATTTTAGGTATGAATGGATTGGTCTATTTTGCAACTTGTGTGTATTAAGAAATGTGGAATTAAATATGCATGAATTAGGTTTGAATTGGTTGGTTTAAATGCATATTTATGCCATGGAATGGTGCAAATTGATGTGTTGTAGGTACATTCAAATTTGGGTGGCAAATTGACTTAGTAAATAGCCTATTTTTGTCCACACTGGCAGAGACACGGATGTGTGTCTCAGCCGTGTGCAACACAAAGTCATGTTACACGACTGTGTGTCCCTTGGTGTTGAAATTAAAATCAAGTCAGTATGCTCCACACAGCCTCACACACAGGTGTATGACTTGGCCGTGTGGCATAAGTCAGTATACCATACAGGTTTGGCACGGACTAGCACACGACCTGGCACACGAGCGTGTATAGCCATTTTTAGGGCACACGGGCTAGCCACATGGGCGTGTGTAATGGCCGTGTGACCCAAGTCAGAGAGTTACATGGGATTGGACACGGGCTGGGACATGACCATGTTCTCCCATTTCGAATGTCCACACGGTCTATGACATGGGTGTGTCTATTGGTCGTGTGAGAGACATGGCTGGGCCACACGGGCGTGTGTCCCCTATTTTGAGAAAAATTTTCTAAGTTTCGTAAAAATTTCTTGAGCTATCGGTTTAGTCCCAAACTACTCCCAAAGCATTTTTAGGGCATTGTAGGCTCGTTATAGGGACATTATGCTTGAGTTTGAATAATGTTTGCATGAAATATGAAATTATATGTGAATTGAATGTTTAAATGTTTTATAAGTTCGAAAATACTCCGTAACTCTATTCCGGCATTGAATACGAGTGAGGGGTGTTACACATGAATTTAAAGTCTATATGCTTTGACTTTGATGTGCTCTTGTTGTTATTGGAACAAATGATTGCAATTTGTTGTCACAATTTGCACCTTAGTGACAAAATTTTGCCTCAATATTCCATTAAATCAGAGTTTGTATGCCTGAAGATCTCAAACTTATCAAACCTCTGATATGTGAGCATGTGATTTTTTTTTTTAAGATAATGTATGAATCATTTGGTTGCTTTTCGACTATCCACACCTAAATTGATCAAAGATCTGCACAACATCCAAACAATGTACGTAATATCTGAACACGTACAAACTTGAATAAATATTAGACTCCTCACTGCTGAAATGTGGGGAATCTTATGCATTTCCGTAATCTCAAAATCATTCTTAGGGCATTGATTAAGACTATTCTTACTCCCACTAAACTTATGATATATACAATCATTAACCAAAGCCATCTCGTAACCGAATGAGATAATCACTTGGTGAATATTGTAATACCACTGATAAAGGCCTACTCAAGCACATAGATAAGTTTCTTTAATTTGCAAACAATTAATTTTGGACCGCTGAGCACAAAGTTTTCTAGTTACACCATATAAATCATCTCATCAATGTCACCATTGAGAAACACAATCTTTATATCCATATAATGTAGCTCAAGGTCAAAATATATCTCTAAAGTCATTATAATTATTTCTCTAGTGGACCTTCTTAATGACATTAGTTCTTGAGGTTGTAGAGTTTGTTACTTAACTTAAAGGTTCGACGACATTGTCTTGATCCAGAGTTGCTACTTGAACAATTTCAAGTACAATAGACTTTTCCTAATCATTTTCAATAACAATTAAAGAAATGTGTTGAGGAATATCAACATATTCTTCTCCAAAGACAATGTCCTTAATTTTCTCTCCCCCATAAACTCAACATCCCCAAAAAAATAAGCACCATACATCTTAAAAATAACCTTAGTAGTGGGATCATAAAATTTGTCCTTAGATCTTTCAAAGTATCCGAAAAATCAAAAGGATTAAGAATATTATTGGATGTAAGTTCTCAATTCTATTTTTTTAGAGACATAACCTAATCTCTTGTGCTATAACAAAACCGCATTCTTAATAGCTAATTTGCATTTCTTCCCTATTACGGTAGTATACAAGGATTTATTCAATAGTATCAAGTAAATATAGATTATCATAACCTGATAAAGAGCAAGAACCAACCAAATTTAAATTATGAAACAAATTAAAATTTCTATTTCCAGCTGAACAAAAATAACCAAATTTGTCTAATGCTGAAATGGAAATCAAGTTTAGCCTAAAAGACGGTACAAAAAAAGTATCATTCAAATTCAAATAAAATTCAATTCTTAATAATAATGTAAAAGTCCTTATTGCTTCAACTTCTATTGAATTATCGTCACCTTCATCACCATCATTAGGCTTTTAGTAATTATGACAACCTTTCATAGACACACTGATGTGAGTTGTTGCTCTGGAATCTATTCACCAAGTGTGTTTAAGTACCTAAGTCAAATTAACCTTAAAATAAACAAAAATTAAGAAATGCACCTGTCACACCACAAGAGAAACAACCATCCTTAGTTAATTCATTTTGTTGTTTCTTTTGAAATATTATATGCATAGCTTTCTTATTTTTCTTTGTATACCCCATTGAAGTTAGCTTTGTTATGAATGTACCAAATTTAACCTTTTCGTTCTTGACAAACCTTTTTTCAATGTTAGCCATAAATTCTTTGCTGTGATAACTTTATTAGATATAATGCCCTTTTAAAGCATGCAATGATGTTAACAAGTATAATAGTTGTTGAATAAAACAAAACAAGCTCACATAATACTTTAAATTTAAACCAAAATAAATTGAATAAAAGTAAACAATCTCCAAATATCAGACACTCTATTACTAATTCATCTTTGGACAAAATAATAACTTATAAGTGATATCTTAGTGTAGTAATCAAACACTGGCAATAAGAACATGTCAAACGATAAATCTTTCTTTGGACCTATTTATTACTCTCATGCAAAACCAAATAATCGTCACATGTTTATTACAACAATTGTAAATGTAATTTTGTTAAATATTAACCTTCCTTTGGACCAATCAATATTAACTTAACTTAAGTTAGATGCACACAACCTTTTATATTTTAAAATAAAATAAATTTTCACAACAGAGGTCACTTTGGTGACTTATTGCTTCGATTAAGTTATTTTAAAATACATATTAATATATCAATATTCAAATTTAAAATTTACCCAATAGTCAAAGGTCAAAACTAAAATTTCTTATTGCACTACAATTTCCAAAATAACTTAAAATAATGTTATCTAAATAACGTAATAAAAAAAAAACCTTAATCTTTGACTGATTTTTTTTAAAATAATTAAATAAGCAACCACCAAAATTTTTAAGATTAAAATTCAAAACCAAATTTTATAAAACCAAATTTTTTAAACCTGTATTGTCAAAACACCTAAAAATTGAATATATATTCACATAAAAAAATATAACAACTTCAATTGAATAAGGGTTCAATGTGCATTCAACCTAAACATATAATAAAATTACCGAAACATAAATTGACAATTCTCTATAGAGCAAAATTCTATATATATATATATATATATATATATATATATATATGTTCAAAATATATGTGCTCGAGATTTCTTTAAAAAAGTTTAATAGCCAATTAAAACCAAACTGGAAGCATACAATCAATTTAAAAATCATATGCAATCAATTTAAAAATCATCACTTTATAAAAATAATAAAATATGAATTGGTAAATTTTCACTGAGTTCTGCAAAAATTCAAGAATCATATATTTGCATCAATTCATGAAAATTGTCTAATGGACTAATAGTTTGTGCAGATATTATCTCCAAATTCACGCATAATAAAGAAACAAATCATGAATAGATTTTATCTTTTTAACAAAGAATACATCATATATACAAGAACTTTTATATATATATATATATATATATATATATAAAGTCTGTCATGATTCAAGCCAAAGCCTGAATCCATGAAAAAGAGAATGATAAACATATTGATATTATGATAAGGGTAATTTATCATTCATTAAATATGTAAATTTAATATAATAACTTCATGATTACGTTGAAAAACTATAATAATTTCATAACTATAATAGCAGAAAAATTAATATATATCACTATCATGAATAAAATACCGCAATTATTAAAACTAAATCAACAAAATTTGAATTTGAATTACTTTCTTTAAAAATAACGTATTTTATAATTTCACAAACCCAAGTCTCTTTTCTTTTAATTTAATCTATTATTAATTAATCATGTTTTAAAATCATGAGAAACCTATATGATTTAGGTTTTCTAACTGAAAATAAAAAACCACTAAAAATCACTATTAATAAAAAATGTTCAACCATGAATCCATTGAATGAAAATCAAACTAAAATCTTTAATTAATTTAAACTTAAAAACTTAACCAATTTGTTAAATTTTATTTAAAAATATAATAATATATTTCATAAAACAATATACATGTGAAAACATTAAATATGAATCATATAAATCAATTAAAATTTGACTTAGTCGATTACATTTTTTGAAATTGATTAGGTATAGTAGTCACCTTATGTGTATCAAATTTCGAGATTTATCGAGCATTATAATGCCTCCAGTTAACCTCAAGATGAATGCTTGGGTGAATTGTTCTTTCATGACGTCAGTCGCATTCGGAGGAAGGTATTTGAAGTTATTTTTTCAACCATATCATCTCTATCCGGCCACTTTGAAACTTGTTTGATACCTTCCTTAAAAATGTCTCGCAAAGGTCCTATTTACTGGGAACGACCACTAACCCCATAGCGACTGGCTCATCTATAGGTAAATCGAGTTGTAAAGCTACGTCCTCGAGTGTGATTGTACACTCACCACATGGAATATGGAATGTGTGTATCTTGATCTTTCCAATACATTGATAAGTGTAGGATCCAATTTACAGCCCTCGAGCATACGAGACACATGTAAAAATCTCACATTTTGCAAATAACCATGAATTTCATTGGGTGCGCTCTTTGATAAAATTGTGTATAAACCCCTCCAAAACACGACCATCCGCTTATTTATATCAATAAGATAATTTAAAAAAATTTAGAACTTTAAAATTAACTGAATTGAAAATAATGAAATTTAAAATTTGTCCTTACCATTACTGATTGAGTGGTTGAAATGTGCTTATCGTCGAAACATATAAGAGAACTTGTCATTCGTGAAAAATTAATCAAAATAAATAATCTACGAAATAATAAAATAAAACTATAATATTTTTATACAAATTTATTGAAAAATTTCGAACAAATCTTGAGAAATTTGAGAGAATTGAAAGTTTAAAAATTAAGATTTGAGTGAAATTAAGATTTAAGTGAAAAACATAGAAAATGACCTAAGTAGCTATAGAAAATTGAAGTTACCATTGAGCTGTTTTAAAATTTTATCATTGGAGCATTTGAATTTTTACCATTGGGAAAATGACCGTTGTAAGAAAGCACATTCAATTGGGTACAAATTCCTGCCACCTGTATAGAAAACACGCCCAACTAGACGCATTTTCTCATACTTTCACTAAAATAGACTTATTTTCTTAATTCATTTAAAAAAAACAATATAACTGATTGGCCGATAAACAAAAATTCCCAACATATACAGACAATTTAACCATTAATTTGAGGGTAAATTACCCAATTTTTTAAGTGATAAAATTTCAAAAATTTGAAAAATAATTTAACCTTAATTTATTTAAAAAGAAATTCATTTTCGACAGCAACTTTCAATATTTTTGGGGTTTCCCTGTTCAACTATTTCATATTTATATCACCATATTAAGATTACTCTTCAAATTCATTTTCATAATATGTACTTATAATTATATTTATAATAGTAAATTGACCCTACACATACCTCAATACCACCAAAAATAACACGGCAGGTTTTGATTAAATATCATATACAATGAAACAATATTTACAATTTTAAGCACCATTTCTTACCAAAACAAGAATTGGGATATAGTTCAGAGGCCAATTTACTAATAAAGCACCAAAATATATATCAATGCAAAAAAAGAAAACCATTGTTTAAAATGATAAATAAATAATCGTTAATTCGTACCTAATGGGCACCCGCTAACCGGAGCAACAAAAAGGCCAAAGTCTCAATTCTCATGTTCTGAAGTTAGAGCCATCATTCTCCATTAAGCAGCTTATAATGAGGAATCAATCACTCAGCTCAAAGCTCTAACTATTATTTCCTCTTCCAATAACAAATAACATTTGATCAATACAAAATTTGAATAACAAAATATTAAAGCATTACAAAGGCTTTTTTTTTTTTTTTGTGTGTGTGTGTGTGTGTGTTGTGCTTCATGTTCAACGCATTCACCAAAAAAGCTACAACTGATTCCCTCCCTTAAATGTCTGTGGGATCATTGATCTCCTGAACATACCAAAACGCAAAACAGAACAACAGATTTGAGTGCCTAACACAGGAGGGGAAAAAAGAGATCAAGGAGTACAATATATTCTTAAGAATTACCTCATCTTCAAGCACCACTCCACCAGGAATCCGCAATGCCAGTCCAGGGCTTGCATCGATTACAACTTTCCCCTTAAGTACACAAGCAGAAACAAGTTAAAACAGAAAAATTAAGGACTCACAGGAGCACTAAAACAGCAATGATTTAAAACCACAAAGAAAGCAAACCCGTCAATCTTTAACTCAATAAAGCAGCAAGTATATTTCTTGCTTCTACTTAATATTCTTAAGTACTATGTCTGAAACATTCTGGACATAGGTATGAGGGGGATATGAACCCCTAAGGACTCCCAAATACATATAAACCATGAGAAAAAATTAGCATACCCACGTCAAACACACATATTCCTGACACTCACGACCAAATCTCAGTAACATGGAATTTCAATACACATAACAGGATATCAGTATTGGCTGTACTCTTGCTTTGTTTCAAAAATATAGTCAACAATCCATATCAAACAGTGCAGATAAATAAATTTTATTGCAAAAAGAAAACAGCAAGGAATCAAATTACATAATTGAAATTCCTAAAGAACGTATAGTTTCACTGACAGCACTTTTAGCCTTTTACGGCAAAAGGAAATTTTTATGTAATGGATAACAAAGAACTAAAATACTTAACAAAACTTCCGTTGGATACAAGTTCCCCCTTGCACAATTTAGCCATCAATCAATAATTAACACATCATCAAATTATTTAGATTTGAAAATACTGAAACACAACACTTATCTGCAACTTTCAGCACTAAAAAGATCATAGCATCAAGTTTAAATGTAATACATGAAGGAAAAGATATCCCAACAAAGAAGCAAGGTATTGATGCAGGGGCAATAATATGGGTACCTTGAGAACTATATCAGCTCCAAACCAAACATCACCATTCACCTCCAAGCTATCCAGCTTGACAATGCTAGGAATTGTTTCAAAGCGGCGCTTGAAATCGCTAATCTGATTAGGAAAACAGAATGTAATAATAGATTCAAGAAAATAAATGCAACCACAATAAATATAATGCCTTCATGAGTCCATAAACCCTCACCTTTTCAAATTCAGGTCCTAAAGCAATGGAAGGGTCACTGGGACTGACCCTCGCATCATTTCGAACAAACATGCCTTCAGTAAATGAGTAAAGGTCCGACTGTAGAACATAGAATTTTGATGCTTAGAGCCTTAAGTTGGATGAAATAGTACTTTCTTTGGGTTGTAGCATGAAATTATAGTTTATAAAAGAGAATGACCTGGAGAAGGAATAAGTCTGATGTGGAATTCAAAGGAAGAAAACGAGATTGGGGAACGGAAATGCCAATTGAATTTTCAAATAACTGCCTCAATGACAAAGCAACAACAAAAACTTTTATCAGTTTCTTGCTTCATATAGCATGTAAAGCTGTCTTGGAAAATTTCAAGCAAAAGGTACCTTTAAAGTAGAAAGGTTATCCAAATTCAGTGCACTGGTATCTACAAGCCTTTTAATGGCTTTCAAATTTAGCCACCTGAGAGAAATGAAACCACAATTTAGCCTATTTGCATTTTTATTAGAACAAATTACAGGGGCATAGCAGTTAACTTACAAGCTTCTTGTATCAATGAATTTGAATCCTTTCACCGACTTATTATGAGCATGACAAAACAGAAAGGAATATGTTGAGCCAGTTAGATTAACCAAACAATGTCTGTAAGAAACCACACAATTCTACTATTGTTCTGTGCAACTTGACATAAAATTTTGGACAAAAAGTGCATATATACACATATTCATGCCTTTTTCTTCAGTGAATAAGTATCATAAGCAACTTACCTTTTCAGAGTGATCTGAAGTGAAGTCTTCAAGCTATATCATAACGAAAGCAACAAAGTTAATTAAGGCTGTTTTGATATAGACATAGATATCAAACAAATTTATCAGACATCAAGACAATTCATGATATCACTTGCCTTAAACATCCCTTGGAGCGAACTAGCCATAAAGTTGATTAAACCAGCGGAGGTGGTTGGCGTCACCTGAAAACAGTAAAGACTTACAAACAAATTTTAGCCGAAAAGTTATAATAAATGGAAATCATCCTTGCATACCTCCGAACAATATTCAATACTGTTTTGGGCCAAATGGTTCAAGATTTCTAAATTATCAAATCAAGGGGCACAACTACAGAATTGAAGGTCATTAATAAACACTGCAAAATAAAATGATAGGAACAATACAAAGGATACTTGGGTCCACAACACCAGCCACATTATCTGGGTTAACCATAAGGGCATACTCCTTACCCTGGAAGCAATGAGATTAAGAGTTTGCATCAGCTTTCCTCCTGGCATACTTTTGCATTTTCATCCTCATGGATATTTCTTTCTATTTTAGACTTGAGAAACAAAATGAAATATTTTCAAAATCACAAATACCTGAGCAAGTAATACATCAAGAGTTCCACTATTCATTAGGGAAAGGAAATGAGCGCCATGTTTAGAAGATTGCCTTTGCACAAAAAAATAAAGCAATGATGAGACCTTTCAGCAATTGGTGACTGTAACCACAATGTAATCCTGCAGAGTAAATAAGCAAAAAGAAAAGGAATCTATTGGGTATTTTGGAAAATTATCAGATCACTCCATAAAATTTTGGACGTATTGATATATCACATGGGGAAAAAAATAGCCTAAGATACTACAAGCTCTATGGTGGTGCTCAATTGAACATCAAACTATGATTTTCCAGTTCGTCGACATAGGAGGAAATAGGATACTGACAGTAGACCATGCATATTTCCCTGTTCATCAAAATGAAAGATACTGAAAAATGCTAAACTCAGGAAAACATACACCTAGAATAGATCAAAAGGACCAGTATTTCATAACAATGAGAAAAGGAAAGTGAATATGAAGAATAAATTCAGAGTAATAGGTGCGGAACTATCCTAATTTGCATTCAAAGTTATGGTTGATTTCTAGAGCCAACTATGAACTTTACCAAAACTTCCAGAAGTTGCTAAATAACATTATCATAGTTCATTCATCACAGAAAAATCTTATATTAACAAAAAAGCAAAGAAAATAATGAAGCTGCACCGAAGGAAGGATGCAAAATTGGGCATACCATTTATCCTCACATCCCTCGCTGACAAAAGATTCATGTTGATTATGTTCACCCTACATAAATCCAATTATTTTATCAAGAAGAAGTACAAATTTAAGGACCATAAAAAAGAATTCCAGAACCAGTTATGCAACAAGAAAATAATGGCTAGGTTCTCATACCTGTTCAAAAGGATGTATATCTAGCTAGGTTCTCAAATTTATCAAGAGGAAGTTACAAGTTTAAGGAGTATGAACAAATTCCAGAACCAGTTACAACAGGAAAAGTTAGGTTCCCAAACCTGTTCAAAAGGATGTATATCGACGTCTAACGTGGAATATTTCTCCAAAGCCTACACATGACAACTTGGCTGAGTACCTTTGCTGAGATACAAGGTTAAGAACAAAACAGTGTAGGAAAAACAGATCACCTTTACGATATCATTGTGTGTGTTCTTTGGGTTCATCAAAAGCAGAGGAATATTGCATCCGTACTTCGAATTTAGTGACTACAAAGAATTGAAAATGTTGAACTAGTGAGCTCTAATGCTATAAAAGAACAATATATACAACAAATAACTGGTAACCAACCTGAATTTGGTTAACAATTAAGTCAAGAGGTGTTGACCCATTTTTAACTTCAATCAAAGACCTGTGCAAAGGAGAAAGGAATTGCACAAATTCAACTAAATGTCCAAATGTTTCTATGACAAGAATGACTCAAATATCAAAGACCAAAGTAAAGAAAGCAAGTCATTTCTCAAATAAAAACCGGACAGTTCTTAAATTCTCTTGAATATAAAGTTCACCCAGGAATTAAGTAGTAAAGTATTTAAGCATATTTCATGTGAAAATGCCTAATATAATAACAACAAAGATTCATCCAAAAGAGTGGTAGTACAATATTTTGAAGTAAGGGATGTCATCACAAAATTAGAAGATTTAACCATTTATATCAAACAAGATTCTATTCAAACCATCTTCATGAAACCAAAAAACATATGTATATCACAGAAACTATATTCATTTATGTAGAGGCATGTCTTTAGTATATAACTATGGAATCATCAAGAAATGCTTCTCTTTTCTTTGAAAAAAAATAAGTATCAAACTCCCAGAAGTTAGATAATTGCTTACTTGGGACCACCGAAACCCATATTCGTTCCCAATGCTCCATTATACTTCACCACAACAAGCTTATCCAAAAGCTGCTTAGATTCAGCAACATCTGCTTCAAGACAGAAAGAATCCAAACAAATTATACAAGCTGAACTCTAATGTACTGTTATATTTTTCTTGATGCTATATTTGGAATACGATAAATTCACCAGTAAAAGAATAATGAGAAAATATTACCACAAGACAAAGGTGCTAAGTTATCATAAGGAACAACAAGCACTTCATCACTTGCACTGCCTTCACTCTCACTTGTGCTCTCTACTTGGTCCCTTTAATCAAATATTGGATTTCAAGTAAACCAGACAATTGGAAATCGTTCCAATACAAAAACAAAGAACAGAAGAAACAATGCAACAGCAAACCATGAAAACTCAACTCGTATAAAATAGACAAACTTGAGAGCAAGAATTCCAGACAGAGACTACAAAATAAGAAATAAACCTATCATTCTGCACAATTATCAGAAGTAAACCGATAAGAATCGGGAAAAGGATATTCTCTCTATACTAAGATCCTCAATCAAGCTACTTAAGCAAGGAACAACTTAGTAATAACTCAAGATTCTGTCATCTATATATCGAGAAACTCATGTCCACAACTCGAAATCACTCTTAAATCATCCATCAAGCACATCCAATCTTACAACAATTACTGCCAACAAACTTAGCCGGTCTCTTATTTCCTCTCTAGTTAAATCAATAAAATCAGCATCCAATGCACACCTTATACCCTATGATTTTTATAATCAATTTCGGTCACAGCACCCACAGTTCAGTGATAAAACCCACCCTATCCCCCATAATTAGAAAAAAAAAAAGAATCCATCCTATCAAAACATTCAAATCTCAAACCCAGAAAAAGAAACTTTAAAAATATAATAAAAACATACTTGATTGTAGCCTTCTTCCCAGTCCCCTTTGCTCCGTCTTTTTTCTTCTCCAACATAAGACACTTAGTTATCATGTTACATATCAAGTAAATGAACTGAACAGAATCATTGGCCGGTATTGGATAAGTAACCTTCTTATAATACTCCCACGGCATACTGGAATCAACCAAGGCAACAATCGGGATCCCCAACCTTTCCGCTTCCAAAAAGACGGAACTTTTCCTCTCAGTGTCGAAAATCACAACACAATCCGGCATCTTAGTTGGCGCGAAAACCAATTTCTTGTGCCTAGAACGAAACTTCTTAGGACTACAACTGTTGGTCAAAAAGCCACGCATCTTCCAAAGGCTGCTAGCCCTTTCAGGGCTTAAGCTGGTGACTCTGGAGGTCATCTCGTCGATTATGGGTTGGAAAAGAGGGTTAGTGTTGATGAAGAGGAAAGAGGAAGAAGGATCACGAGAGAGGCAGGAAAGGAAGTTGAGAGCATTGCGGAGACAGATTAGGGTCTTGTCGGAATCGATAATGGATTGTCTATTTCGGAAGCCGTAGGTGAATTGTTTGAAGTGGTGGGTTGTTACTTGTCGGCCGATGTGAGCATTTGTTGTTAAGAGCTTTTGGATTACAACCGAATGGATTGTCATTTTTTCTTATTTCTCGAAGGAAAATAAAATTGACAGGTGAAGCTAAGGTTTGATGGGTGAATTGAATCTACCCCAAAAGCTCTAACTTTAGTGAATCATTTTGGGTTCAGAGATTTTGGGATTTAGGGTTTAAGAGGGGGTTTCCAGATTTGAGGAAAGCTTATATACGAACAATTTGCTATTTGAGTGTAGGGAGCGGGATATTTGGATCGGTTCGGGTCCAGTTGAATCAAGCCTTTAAAATAAAAAAGATAGGTTAAATGACCTAAAATTAATATAATAGTAATTTTAGTATTTAACATTTATAAACTATGCTAATTTAATTTTAGATTTTAAAACATTTAACCATTAATATTTACATATTATGTAATTTAATTTATTTTACAGTTTTGTTTTTCTTTGTAATATTGAAGATTAATGTATAAAAGAATGAGAAAAGAAGAAAATTATTATATCATATTTTTTTGGTGTTTCAATTTTTTTTTGTACATTTTCAATTAAATTTAGTTGTTAAGTTGTATTTTTAGCTTTTTAGGTGAAAATGGTCACAAAGAAAAGTAAAATTGTAAAAAAAAACAAGGACCAAATTATACAATGTGTAAATGTTGAGAGCTAGATTTTTTTTTAAATTGAGACTAATTTAGTATAATGTATAAATATTGAGGGTTTAAGTTGTTATTATATTAATTTTAAAAGTTGTCACTGTTAACGAACTTAACGAACTGGTGGCAAAAAAAATACTAATAATTAGGTAACTAATAGTATAGTTTCCCTAAAAGAAATTTGTTATTTCTACATACAAGCAATAAGATAAATTACACAACCAATCACCCATCTTTAATAGATTTTCATTTTGATAAAAAAAATAAAATTCAAATATAGCACCATCGTTAGATTTTTTTTTTATTTTGGTCACTCATCATTAAATATTTTTTTTTCATTTTAGTTTTTCATTATTAATGTGGCTAAGGACATTATTATTGTACACTCATTTTAGTCTCTCAACTTTAATAATTTTTTATTTTCATCATTCATTTTACCTTTTTAATTTCCTTTAATTTTTTCAATTTTTAAGATTAAATTTTAATTTTTTCGATAAAAGGGGAAAACCTAGGTTGTTACAAGAATTATCGAATATTTATAAGGGAAAACTTGGTTTATAAGGGAAAACTTGGATTTTAGGAGAAAACCATTTTATCTTTTTTTTTTATTATTTGTTTTATCTATTCCTTATTTATAATTAATTATAGTGTTTTCTTTTTCTAGCAAAAATGGAAAACTTAAATTTTTACAAAGAAATTTTAAGGATAAGTTTAGGCACCACACAGTGATTGGATAGTAGTGTAATTACTAAGGTAATAATTACATTCTCTTATAGTTATAAGAAATTCTAATTCTCTAGACATGTTTGACTAATAGAGTGTAATTACATCGTAATTCCTTATGTTATATTTGATAATATAAATAATAATTACACAACTAAGTAATTTTAAATTCTAAAAAATATTAATTATTATAGAAGTTATAAATAATATTTAAGAAAAAATATTTAAAAAAATAAAAAATCCTAAAATCAAACAATCATATATGATACGATAGTCCAAAAGTATTTGACAATACGACCGCTAATAAATTAACAAGAAAAATAAACACGCTAAGCAATTTTAGCAAATTACTCTAACATTCAATATTTGTTGAGTGATTCTCTCTCTAACATTAAATATATACTCACTGTTATCATCGATTGATCATTGACCAAGTATAAGTAATTAATAATAAATAATAAATAATATGTAAATTAGTTAAATTTAGTATAAATAAGTAATAATAAATACTATGTAATTTAATTAACTATTTAGTAGGTCAACATATAGGAAATTATCTATTATTAACAAAAATTTTAAATTATTTAAACAAAATTAGTAAAATAACAAATATTTTTAAATATACATAAATTCTTAAATTAAAATACTATTATTGTATAAAAATAACTTTTCAAACTTAAATCATGTATGGACATGTTTGAAAAGTAATAAGTTAATTGGATTTTAATGTACTTGTTTGTAATTACTCACTTAATTACTTCAATTCCCACCCTACCCCTAAGAATTGAAGAGAGTAAATGGGGTGTAATTATAAATTTTTGAATATCATCTTCATCTTCTTCTCTTCAGGACTGAACTTAAAGAAGAAAAAAGAGTTGAGTTCTTTCCTCCATAATTGGCCATTAATACAAGACATAAGCAAGCTTTTCTTCAAAACAATTCATAGCTTTTTAAACTAAGAATATTAGTACAACCAATTTAATGGTTAGATTTTGTGATTTTTGAAGTTTGCTTAAATTGCCATTAAAGAGAACCTAGAGAAATTGGGTTAGAAACCATAAAAAGGTTAGTGGTTAAGCTTGGTTCATGTGAGATTCATGTTGGAAATGTAATGGGAAATGTTGAGAATGTTGGATTTGGTGCTCTAAGCTTAATATTTTAATTTAAGTATATTTCTAATTTTTTTCGAACAGATTGGTTAATAAAATTATTCATAAATTAAATTAATACTTTGTATATTATCCTCACATGGTTTTTGCACGCAAAGCAAAATGAAAGCAAATGCTGCTCATTAGTTGTCTAATCTTTAACTGGTACTAAACATTATTACATGGTTAGATTGTAATACGGAAAGACAGCTTGTATTAGTAGGCGAACCTAAACATGTCCTTAGTCTAATAAAAAATGAGCAAACTAGTTGAAAGACTAATATGTCAGACTATTAAGTCTAATTAGGGAGATGCCTTGTCTTGGGCATCAGAGTGGATGACTCCTAAAAGATAGAGACATGGATGTGACTGATTGGACTAACAGTACATCGAACTAGACCCAAGTAGTATAGATCCTGAATCCGTTTATGGATTTATTCGCTTGTGACTTTCATAGTGTGACATACCTAAATCCTGAGTGGATGACGGACTATGTATGCGTAACTCGTACACTTTGATGTAAGTAAAAGCTTAAGTTTGAATAGATAAAGAACTGAAAGTTGGTGCATTAGGTGTATGACTTCTACAGTATGTAACGTCATTCACAATAGTGGAATTCATAGCTCGAGGTATTGGTAAATGATATCCTCTCATAGGGATTACATGGTTGATGAAAAGTAAACTTGGTCACAGGTCGTTCGTATTTGTAATAGATGACTTGATCACTATTTGATAATGATTGACTTTTCATGAAGGAAGATGCAATGGTTACCATAAGATAAAATAGGATTATATTGGAAAAATAGATATTATCCCAAAGAGATCAATGATATACTAGGAGGGAAGCACACTTATGACAAGGTCATTAGATGAGTATTGAATAGTTATTTTCGCAATGGTATGTCATTATGGAGAGCTCATTCACGATACTATAGTGGAATGATTTCGTATAAATGAGTTTATAATTAATAGGCGAAAAGTCAAAACTTAATTATATATCATTTGAGCCCTAATTACATATGTTCAATTGGTCCCTTCACTAGCTCGTTTAAACTAGAAATAGATTGCATATTGAATCAAAATGAATAGAATGAATAGAAATAGAGAAATGGGAAACATTCAGAAAAATGATTATGGTTTTCTCTTAAATAAAGAAATGAAATCATTTTGAAAATTGATGTGGGTTTCCCAAAAAATGGAAATGGAAATGAGAAATGATTCATTTGCAAATATATATGGATTACTCAGAAATGATTAGAAGAATGAATTTATGTTTTTGAGCAGTTTTAAAGCCCGAAAATAAAAATAAACAATTCGGTCATAGCCAACAAATTGATTTGTGAAATATTGAATATATTTTCTTAGAAATTTTACAAAAGGTAAAATCATCATAATTTTATCGAGGGTAAAATTAGGATGAGAAAATTATTTAATTGAAAAATTAATATTTATTTTGGAAAATAGAAAAATATGTATTGGGTTGAATTAAATTATAAAGTGTTAGGTTAAAAGTCCAAAAAGCACATATAATTGGACCCAATACAATGAGAGACCCGAATCCCCATCATAATACATATGAGGGGAAACATACCTTATTAGCCCCTCTCCCTCTCCTAGTTGGACTAGGAAGTTGTTTTTCTATTTGAAACAAATCTCTCCAATTCAACAAGGGTTCTACCTTCTCTCCCTATAAATAGATGACACTGGTAGAACTATTTACACAACTTGAAGATATTGTTACTTTATCGAAAAATAGAGAGAATTTATTCTCAACTATTATATATATATTTTTGGAATAACAATCCTATTGGTTTCTATTTTGAAAATATAATTTTTGTTTTCACCCCAAAAGTAAAGAAAACTTTTTCTAGTTTTGTGTTTTGATTCTATTGGTGTAAACCCACATTTAAAGTAGTTCATAGTACAAGAATAGCAAAGAAGATCATTTTGTGGAAAGCTGGAGAACGTCAACGATCTGCTTATCAGAAAACACAAGTATGATTTCAGTTCAAGGTTTATTGCTATAAATATTACAAACTGGGTCAGTTTCAAAATTTAAATTTTCCGTTGTGTAAGAAAACCATTTTCAAATAGGATTTTTTTTCCAACAGAGACAAACATTAATTATGTGTTGTTAAAGAAGTCATGAATGGGTTCTTAAGACCTAAGAGTAAGAATAAGAGCTGTTGGAAATTAATGTTATGTAGTGATAATTTGAGGTTCTTAGAGAGTAATTACGAAGTCAGATTGGGAGAGTCGAAAGATATGGGAATTTCAGACATTAGGGTCATCAGAGACCTAAGTGAATTGTGCATAACATGTTTTAATTACAAGGTTATATGCTTGATGATGAAAAACTAATATTGTTCTTACAATGAAATTATCATATGCAGCTAAAGGCAAAATCAGAATGTCGAATGCAAAAGGGAAAGAGAAAGCGACCAACAAGTAGCTATATCGTTTTGTGCTAACTTAACTTGATTTCATTACATGATTCATTTAGTAATCAAGCCTATAAAATGAAAGGTATCACATCTCGAAAATCAGGTTATCAGAATCGGGTCATTAAACCAAGGAACTAAGTTAGATATTAGTAAATAGGGTCGTAAGTGAGTAATTAAAGACTTAAAGTTACATAATCAAGTTTTTATTTTATTAATTAGCTCAAAACAAAATTCAGTTTTGAGGTCTAATTTGAAAAAAAATAGGTTTTAATTGATTTAGGATCTAATTGGAAAGGGAAGAATTATGAGTGACCAAAATGGCAAATTGCCCATTTTTTGTAAATGGGTTTCCTACTTGCAGCCACTCACATCTTCCCCTTTCTTTTCAAAACCCCAAATCATTCAAAAATTTTCCAAAATCTAAAATCAGAGAGTTCTCTCAAAATCAATTCATTCCTTCAGATTTATTAACTTCCTAAACACCAAAATAACCCCAATTTCAAGCGAAAATCACGTCTTCTTCCCCAAATTCATCATTGTTCTTCTTGAGTTTAAATCCCAAATTAGAGGTATAGATTGTTGTTTTCATCAAATTAAGGTAATATTCTATCTTTTTAAGATTAAATGAAGAGTGTTGTTAATTCAAATCAAGTTTTAAACGATTATATTTGGATTTGATTTTTTAAAGTAAGCTTGGATTAAAAAATGAAAAATCTCAAAATCTTGAGAAAACTTGTGTTTTCAAAGTGGTTTTTGATTCGTTTTAACCCAATTAGAAGGTATTTCACTTCAATTTGATAGTTCATAACCGAATTTCTATGAATCAAGCATTTTTCCCTTTTTCATGTTTTTGAAAACTTCAATTTTCCAGAAATTTTAGGGCCACACATTTTGATGAAATTAATGGCTTAGATGTGAAATTAATTGTTATTCGGGATGTTTGAAATCGAACTGAAGGATTTGAAACGAGATTAGAATGTCAAAAGTTTAATTTTGACAAAACTAACTAGTTTTCGATAGTGATGAAAAGAGAGGCTTGGATTGTGTTTTCTTATTGTTTTGGTTGTGCTCAAGGCTATTTTTAATGAATTTGAAATGTGTTTATTGTGTTTACAAAGTTTCGAACCAAGTGAGAGCCTCTTCGAGCAAGTCAAAAGGTAAGGAAAAACTAGTTTGAGCTTTCGGCTAAAAAGTGAAAGCGTGAACGGTGAGTTTCTGGAGTTGCTACTAGTATGCGCTATTCGTAGTATTAATCAGGAGCATAGGATTAGCTTAAACCCTATCCTAAGTTCTGAGTGTAAGCCTTCTTTATATTCTTTGCATTGTTGTGAAATTTGGCCTAATGTATGTCGAGTTGTGGAATGGAGGCTATTATGACAGGTAATGTGTGTGAATATTTGGATGTGATAAATTAATTTTAATGCACACGTATGTGGTCTAATATGTGATGGCTCAATGAACACTATTGTGGCACTTAAAGTGCAATTAAATGTGAAATCAATAAGCATGCATTGTGTACAAGTTTATGGTGTAAATTGATGAATATGAACAAAGATGATGTGTATTAAAACAATAATAAAAAAATGTGTAATTGTGGATATTTTGGCCATGTGATCTCTTGAAACCATTGGATATAGTTGGCATGACATAGGATTGTGAGTAGTCACCTTTGTGTTATGTGATTTGGACATTAAGGCCCTGGGATAGGTTAGAGAGATAAGGGAATGTCGAGCTAAGCTCCATTCATCAGGACATGTTGGTGTGTTGGAGAGTGTTTAGCTTTATGCTACACTTACGAGACATGTTAGACTCTTTGAGTCATTGGTGTGTTGGAGATCCGTTTATCCAATGTATGGTGATAGAGTCCACTTTTATGTTTCACAATCTCAAGTTTCCAAATTATCATTAAATGACTTATATATGAAATATGTTGTATATATATGCATGTGAGTACATAAGCTAGATGTATGAGATAATGAAGCATGCAATGTTATTTTAGTTTTACGTGAATATGGTTGTGAATGTGCTTTAGTTGCTCTTGTTTACATATGATGCTGTATATGCTTTGTGGTAATTCTGAATATTAACTGAGCTTATCTAAGCTCACGCACTCCTTATTACAACCTTGAAAATAAGTAACACTTTTGGTGTGAGTGGAGAGACAAAGGAAGTGATCTAAGCAAGGCATAACTCTCGAGTAGTTGGATTTGCATTTCTTTTGAACTTACTAAATAAAGGCAATGTGAGTTATAGTTTATAGTTGTTATTATTATTATTATTATTATCATTATTATCATTATCATTATCATTATTTTGGGATTAGACTTATGAACTGTTGATTTTGTATTTGGACTTTGGATGTGGACAAATTTTGATGCTTGAGATTGATATTAGTAATGTAGCATGAAAAATGGTTGAAAGATGATAATAGGCTTGGTTGAAGTAGACATTATTTGTATGTTGAGTGGGAGTACAATTGAGCATGAAAAACATTTTAACTTGTGAATTTTTAGCATTCTGGGTAAAACTATCGATACTCACGCTGGATTTCAAAATGGTCTTTACTTCTCGAATAGTTCTATTTGTAATATTTATTTAAATGTTTAATTAGTCATGATTACATCTCTAAAGGTTGATAGTGGTAGTCGTTGCTCTTATTTGAAATTGTGTATGTATGTGTATAAGTTCCGGTAATTGTTGTTGTTGGAAAAAACGGGTTTGGAAAATGCAGCAGAAAATAAATTTAGGGAAAAAAAGAGTTTTAAAAATTTTTCCAAAATAAGATTTTAGTTGAGATATTTAAAGTAATAAACACTTAATCAAAATTGTACCTTTTTAATTCATCTAGGATGAGTATTCTGACCGAGTAGTTTTCTCTGCTATCTTCAAGCTCATGTTTGCTGAGTGTGGGCTCGCTTCAAATAAAAAAAAATTCACAAAAACTACCAGTGGGGTAATTTTGTAATTTCTCTAAATTTTTGGGTCAAGTTGTAAATCAGAAAAATATCTCTAGAAATTTTCTAGAATAATCTCTTTAGAGAATTTTCTCTTTACAATTTTCTCTTGAATTCAAGTGTGTGTAAATAATGACCCAATGCTCTCTTTATATAGGAAGAGTTTAGAGAGTTCAACTATGATTAAACTTAATCACTTTAATATTAAATTAATATAATATTTAATATAATATTTATCAAGATAAATATTAGATTAAATTTAATATTAAATCTTATTAAAATAATAAAATGTTTATCTTACATTAAATTTAATTTAATATTAAGATAATCGCTTTAATATTAAATTAATAAAATACTATTAAGATAAATATTAAATTTAATTTAATATTAAACTATTAAAATAATATTATTTTTGGAATAATTAATATAAAATCAAATATTCTGGTAGAATTCTAGTAGGAATGTAACTCTTCACTGCCCAACCACCGATGACCAACCATCGCTGTAACGCCCCAAATTTTTTTGAGTGTAGGGATAGTGGGGAGGCTGCACACATAAGCTAAGTTGTGCACTTTAGTGACAAGAATGGGCCTGCTGGTCTAGTGGTTAAGGTGTGTGTTAGTGTGTTGGAGGTCTAGAGTTCAAGTTACTGTGTGGGCGTTTTAGAAAACGTTTTAGTTATTTCTATTTTAAGTTTAAGTTTAAGTAATTGTTTTATTAATTGTGATTAGGGATATTATCATTTATTTTGGTTATTATTCTATTTTATTTTATTTTATTCTCTTTGATTTTCTTTTACTTTGTATGTTAGTTTCTATTCTTTTCTTTTTGGTATTGGCTCTTGTTTTTAGATCGGTAGTGTTGTGGGGTCGAAGGGCTTTAATTTTTCTGCTCCTCTGTCATGTACTCTTTGCCGTCAAACAGGTGTGGGATTTGAACTATGACTACTTTCCCTTTTGTTTTATGTAATTGTTTTGACTTTTCTTGTCGGTATGTTAAACCGTTGTTTTGGGATTTTAGTCGATGGAAGTGGTGAGAAATCGCCGCTTTCTGATGTACTGTTGATGGGGAAAGGCTTAGGGATTATTTTGGTGGCTTAAGCGGTGGTTTCGAGGCTATTTTGGGGTGATTTCGTGATTACCCCAACGGCCACACGGGCGTGTGTCAAGGCACATAGCCGTGTGGATTTGGAGATCAGGGTTTCAGGATAGTTATGGGTGTCACATGGCCTGGCCACACGGGCGTGTGGCCAATTTGGGGATTTTTGTCGGAAACCACACGAGCATGTTCCCTAGGGCACATGGGCGTGTGAGTTTGGGAATTTTAGGGTTCTCACACAGGCGTGTGTTTTAGGACACACGGCCATGTAGCCAATTTGGGGCATAGGGATTCCACACGGGCGTGTATTGTGGGACACACGGCCGTGTATGATTGCCACACGGGCGTGTGACACCTTCACACTGTTGTGTCTACTCTGCACTTGAATTTAGCGAAATTGGACAGTGTCTTACACGGCCTGATCACAGGGCCGTGCCTCTGCACCACATGGGCATGTGCCTCTACCACACGGCTGTGTGCTACTCCTTACACTAGCGTATGGATACCCACACGGCCCGGATTGCTCCACACAACCGGAGCACACGGGCTTGTGGCCCTATCTCGCCAAGTTTGATTTTAGGTTGATTTAAAGGTATTCGTGATCTCTATTTGTTCCAACCTTTCGACTAAGATTTCTAAGGGTGATTATGACTCTGTTCTCACCTCGATTTATGTACTATTTATGATTAAAGTGTGACCGATTAGGTATCGAATCTGAGTGCACAAGTGTGCATGTATCTGTAATTGATTGACTGATTACAAGTGAATGTTTCTGAATGCCTGTCTAAGATTGTGTTGTGGATTGATGCATACGCATTCATACCATCGCATACACTCATCTGCATAAACCTTTTTTTTTGGGTGAGATGTTGAAGAGAAGGGAGATTTACGATCTAGTAGTTGATCTGTATTCTAAATGCCTTAATAATACCCAGAGGGTCATAGGCAGTTTCAATACCCTGAGGGTCGTGGACATTTCCGTTAACGGTATAGCGGTTTATCGCCTTGCATTGTACCGCATGTACGTTAGCTATGCTATGTACTATTATCTGATTTGGCAGTTATACTGCATGTTTGTACCGTAGTTCACAGCATTGCACAGTACAACTTATAAGCTAGCCTTGCTGCGTAGCACATCTGATCTGGCAGTTATACTGCTTATTTGTACCGCGGTCTTCCGCATGGCACTGTACAGCTTTCTGATGTCCCAATTCCCTGAGGGTCGTGGACAATGTATAGGGGATATAAGGTTGGATTGGCTTTTCGAGGTCCTATTTGGAGTGATTGGTTGGATGAGCTTACAGCTCTATTGAGGTTTGATGGGGGACGAAGATGGTGTTGGTTGGATGGGTGGGTTACTTTATAAATCATTCGCACTTATATGCATTTGTTTGATTCTATGACTGCTATATCTATTTGACTGAAACATTTCTGTCTGATTGTCTGAGAATTTTAGGTATTGTGTTTAACAGAGCTGTATGACTGTAAAGTTACATATGGTCTGTTTTGTTAAGTTGCTCTGTAAGTATGTTCCGCTGCTGAACTATTTTCAGGTTTACTATGTCTATTTCTGTTTCGGTAGCTAGTTAGTTTAATCTTACACTGAGCTCGTATAGCTTACCCCCTTTTCTGTTTCCCTTTCAGGTATATTTCGGAATTTTGTTGCTGGACTCGGTATGCGAAGGACTCAAGCAGTTTGAGACTAATAAATTATTAGTTATGGTTTTTGATTTCTATTTGTGATTCAGTATTGAAAGTAAGGAATGCTGTTTTATGTGTTAATCATTTTATTATTCGGATTTTGAACATGTGATATTTATGTTTTTCAAAAATCGAGTAGATGATGTTTTTATAAATATTTTCTCACAGTCACTTCGATGATCAATGTAGCATTCCGAATTCGGTCTAAGCTTTTATGTCGGGTTTGGAGTGTTACAATTGCCAACCACTGAGACGCCACACCGCCCCAAATGCATCGGTATCGCTATGTCCAAAGTGATGCGGTATGATACCCCTTACAAGATATCCCGAGCTAGTTCAATCAGCACGGTTTGGTCCGAGTCAATGACGATCCGACCAGTTCGGTTTAGCCACCAGTAGTATCGTCGGCTCGGTTTCACATACTAGGCCCAGTTCGACCAGTTTTTTGGGTCTTGGTATCAGTTTTCGGCTCCCATGCCCAATTAACAATTTCAAGTCCAATTACCCATTGGGCCAATTGTCTGACTTGAAAATTAAATTTTAAAAATATCATATTAAATTTAATTAATTTGATTAATTTAATATTACTTGATCAAAATTAATTTTCCCAAAAATCACTTAAATTTTCCAAATTAAATTTTCAAGAAAATTCTTTAATCAAATTCTCTAGTTGAACAATTCTCACGACCACCTAATTTAATTCCACATTGAATAAATTGACTCAATTAAATTATTCCCAAAGTCATAGAATTTTCTTCTAATTCAAATGCAGTTCGATCGAGCTTTTGTTCAATTAGCAGAGGGACCAATTGGATGTATACAATTAGGCTTTAGTGATTGCAATTATATCTAGAAGCATCGTTCCGATAATCCGCAATTACTTAATCATGGAGTCAGTTCACAAGAAGTACTATGACAAAACTCCTTATTGTATACTCTTTACGAGAACAATTCATCCAACTGCTTTGTCCAATAATCTCTTCATGTGTGTGTTACCCTCATATAATATCCTTGATTCAGTTGAGTTAAATCCGTTCACTCAATACAATCCTATTTTATCTCATTGTCACCATTGTGTCTTCTTAATGATTAATATGATCACTGTTAACAAATGACTGTAATAAATTTCTCGTTCGAGAACGAGCAACCCGTGACCACGTTCCATATTTATCAATCCACGCAATGCCAATGAGAGGAAATCATTAACTCTTTAATTTAGTTATGAATTCCACTATTGCTAGTAAAGCCATGCCATACACAACTCATGTACCCAATATACCGACTATGGGCTCGATCATCTTTAGAGTATAAGCCTCCACTTATATCAAAGCACATGAGTTGCAAACACATGGTCAGTGACTAACTCAGGATTTAGGTAAATCACATCATGAACGTCACAAGTGAATTAACTCGCAAATAGATTTAAAATTAATTCATCTTTGGTCCAGTCCAATGTATCATTCTACCAATGAATACATCTATGTTTCTACTCGTGGAGTCAACTTCTCCGATTGCAAAGACTAGCCATCTCCTTAATTTGAATTGTAGACAACATAATAATCCTTCTCAGTATTTGAATCAAATGCTCACTTTGACTCTTTTATGGGATTATGGACTCATTTAGATTATCTACTAAAGTAAGTTGTCTTTCTTGTAATGTAACCATTCTTTACAATTCCACTTATTTTCAGTTTGAACTTTAGACAATCAATGAACTAATATTTACTTGTCACAATTTTACTATGCATGCAAAATATATAAGAAATAAATAAAAAAGACATAATAGTGAAATGTGAAATTAACTTTATTTATTTATTCATCATTCAAATAAATAGAAAACAATTACATGTTTACTACAATATAGATACATTTCCCAACTATCTCCCACTTTTCCTAGTAAAGTAAATGTGTCATATTTCGCATTCCAATATCCTTAACGTGTTTGTTAAAACTCCTAGTTACAAGAGTCTTAGTAAACGGATCCTCAAGGTTATTTTCAAAAGCTACTTTCATCACATCTAAAATCCTTCGGCTACTGCCTCTCGCATCAAGTGATACTTCCGATCAAAGTTTTTTGTCCCATTGTGACTTCTCATTTCCTTTAGTATTAGCTATTGCAACATTGTTATTACAATACAATGTTATAGCTTTTTCCATACCATGAATAACTTCAAGTTCAATTAACAACTTTCGAAGCCATATTGCTTCTTTTGTTGCTTCAAAAGCAACCACGTACTCGGCCTCCATAGTATAATCAACAGTGCAAGTTTGTTTTACACTTCTCTATATTATGGCTCCACAACCTAAAATGAATATATTTTCCAATGTCGATTTCCTTGAATTCTTACAGGTTTGGAAGTCACAGTCTGTTTATCCAAAAGGAGTAAGGTCCTCCTTAGAATACACAAGCATATAATCTTTGGTTCTATTAAGATACCTTAATATTTGCTTTACAGCTTACTAATGCCTGAGACTTGGGTTCGTCTGATATTAACTAACCATTCCTACTAGGAAATAGATATTTGGATGTGCACAAAGCATTGCATACATAAGGCTTCCAATTGCCGAAACATATGAAATCTTACTCATATGCTCTCTTTCTTCCATTGTCCTAGGACAACCATCTAAAGAAAGATGAAAATCTAATGCTGTTGGCTGAACGTCTGGCTTTGCTTTGGTCATTGCGAAATGTTCTAGTACCTTATCAATGTATCAAGCTTGAGATAGAACTATCGTTTTATTCTTTCAATCCCTAAGGATTCAAATTCCAAGAATATAACTAGCTTCATCCAAGTCCTTCATGATAAACTGTTAAGTTAACCATAGTTTAACCAATGACAATTCTCCTACATTGTTTCCAATAAGTAGAATATCATCGACATACAAAATGAGGAATACCATCTTTTTGTCCTTTATATGCTTATAAACACAAGGTTCATCAATATTTTGCTCAAATCCAAAAGTCTTGATTATTTGATCAAATCTTTTATTCCATGAGTGGGATGCTTGCTTAAGTCTATAAATGGAACTTAGTAGTTTGCAAACTTTATGCTCATTTCATTTGACAACATAGCCAGTGGGTTGAGCCATGCAAATGGTCTCATCAAGATAGCCATTCAAGAATGTTGTCTTGACATCCATTTTCTAGATCTCGTAATTGAGAGCAACGACAATGGATATGAGTATGCGAATAGACTTGTGCATCGCTATCGGAGAAAAGGTCTCATCATAATCGATGCCTTCTTTCTGTGTGTAGCCTTTCCCTACAAGTCTAGCTTATGTGTTTCCAATTTCCCTTCTGCATTTTTCTTTTTCTTATAAATCCACTTACACCCTATGGGTTTAATCCCAATCGGTAAGTCTACAAGTTCCTACAGGTATTGGACTTAATAGAATCCATCTAAGTATCCATGGCCTGTTTCCAGAGCTTGGAATCACTGTCCTATATAGCCTCCTTATAAGTGAGTAGATCATCATCCTCATGAATTGCTTCTATATTATAAATACTACCATCACAGAAAAAGAAGTCTGGTTTCTTAAAAACTCTCCCACTACGATGGATTCCCCTATGCTATTGATCGTTTGCATATTTTTCTACAACTTTCTCAAGAATTGAACTTGATGATTGTTCTACCACTTTCGAAAGTTCCTTGAGTACCACTTTACTTCAAGGTTTAAAGTTATCCATGTAGCTTTCCTTAAGGAAAGTAGCATAAGTAGAAACTTTAATCGTATTATCTTTCATATTGTAGAATAATCCTCCATTTGTTCTTTTTGGATATCCTACAAACATGCACAATTCTATCCGTGCATCCAACTTCTTTGCATTATTATCCAGAACGTATACTAGACAGCCCCATATTCTAAAGTAATTTAGAGCAGGTTTCTTTCCATGCCATAGTTCATAAGGTGTCTTACAAGAAGACTTGGTTGGCACACCATTTAGAATATAACAAGTGTTTGTATCACATATCCCCAAAAGGAAGTAGGAAGTTGTGAATAGATTAACATTGAATGAACCATGTCAAGCAAGGTTCTATTCCTTCTCTCAGCTACGCCATTCTGCTGTGAAGTGCCTAACGCAGTCAATTAGGATAAAATCCCATTCTCTATGAGGCATCCTAAGAACTCATTAGACAAATATTTCCTACCTCGGTCAGATTAAAGATTCATTATGGATAAATCTAATTACTTTTTCTCTTCCGCACGAAACTCTCAAAATTTATCAAAGGTTTTGCTTTTGCGGTGAATTAGATACACATATCCATATCGAGAATAGTCATCGATAAAAGTCACGTAATAATCGTAACTTCCTCAGGCACTGATGCTCATGGGACCATATAGATCAGTGTGCACAGGTTTTAAAGATTGGTTGGCCCTTGTACCTTTCGCATGAAAAGACTTTTTAGTCATTTTACCTTCCAAGCAAGATTCACATTGTGGAAGACTAACTTCTTGAAGCATACTTAAGGGATTATCTTTCATGAGTCTAGTAATTCTTTCTTGGTTGGTATGACAAAGTCTTAAATTCCATAGGTACCTCTCATTAGAGTGAGAAGTTTTAAGCTTTTTATTCACTATTTCAATTTGAAGCACTGAGTTGTTATTTGGTTTGATAAAGTAAAGATTGTTTTCCATCCGTCCACTACAGATTAAAGAACTATTCCTATGAATAACAATCCTTTTATTGAATGTCACGGTATAACAATCATAAAATAAACATGCTACAAAAATTAAAATCCTCTTAAAATGAGGTATATAAAACACGTTATTTTAAAAAAAATCTTCCTAAAATTATCAAAGTGTAAAATAACTTCTCCCACTGCTTCGGTTGAAGCATAGCTCTCATCTCTAGTCTGCAACAAGAGACTCTTGTCACGTAGACTTCTCGCTTCGCTGAACCCCTATAAAGAAACACACACATGGTTAGTGGCTCCAGAATCAATAACTCAGTTGTCAATTGATTCTTCCACTAAGCAAGCTTCAACCACAAAGAGTTTCATACCTTTGCCCTTTTCAGCTAGGTAATCTAAATACTCCTTGTAGTTTAATTTGAAATGCCCTTTTCTGTTGTAGAAGAAAATTTTGATCTTTATAGGATTTGTTGACTTCTTAGCCTTCTTCCTATCCACTCAAGGTGGAACCGAAGACTTAGTCAATTTTTTCTTTTCCTTAGCTTTCTATTTCCCCTTAGAGGACGAGGGGACCATAGTTAAGTTTGCCTCAAGTTTCTCCTGAACTGACTTACCACCATTCAACATCAACTTATAGGATTGTAATTCCTTCATGAGTTGAGTTAAGGTAAGCACTTTGTTCTGCAAGTTGTAAGCAACCCTAAAACCAGCAAACTCCTTAGTTAAGGATTTGAACACTATTTCAATTTGAGTGTTCATGTGTAGTTCAACCCCATTGTCCTCCGCTTCCATAAAGAATCCTATAAGCTTAAGCATATGTTCTTTGATCAGAGTGCCGATTTTCTATTGATAATTCATCAAATTTGTAATAGCAGATTGTCAAGCCAATGCGACTTGGCCTTCGAGCAAATCCTCCAAATTTGTTATGATCTCTTTGGCAGTACGAAAATTCTTGTGTTGTTGTTGCAACACACTACTCATGTTCACTAACATATAACATCGAGCAATTGAGTTAGAATCTCTCCAGCGATTTCTAGCTTTGGGTTGAGTTTCAGGAGGGCACGTTTCTTCAAGAACGAATTTGTGTTTCTCACAGCTGAGAACTATCAGCAAGTTTCGTTTGTATTCTCGAAAGTTTTTCCCATTTAATTTATTCTCAATAAAAATGCTAATAAGAGAAGTAGAAAACATATTGAACTAAAAAAATAAAGGTTTCACTAATTACTATTTTTGTATTAAGCAAATATTTTTCATTTTAGCAACATATCAAGAATGCAGTATGATGCATGCATCTTGTATTAAAACCTTGTAAAAAAATTCATTGCTACGATCATTCTCACAGCCATCAACCATGTGGCCTTGGGGTCCCATGATTAACTAGAAAGAACATAGGTTACATCTAATCAGTTTGTGAATCTTAATTCTCAATACTCCATACGAACTAACGGCCATTTAACGTTTGACCATCATCTCTATCTTAAATATCGTTTCTTGGGAAACTATCTAATAAGAGATGATCTTGATTGTGTAACCATTAACTTAACACCAATCATGAACATGCTTTCATTTGTGAGTCATCTTAGGACAATCTCTCTGAAAATTATACATGACTAGTTGTTCTTAAAACTAGTTTTCCTTAAAAGGAAATCCCATCTAGTGAACCCATATAACAAAATTTTACCTTGGGGTGTGACTAGGGTAGGAACCGGCTCAAATCTTTATCATGATATCACTTAGGGACCATCAATAGAGGCTGTAGGTCTTGTTAAGTGACCTTCTCCCACTTAATATTTGAAAAACATGTAAGGTTTTTAATCCCAAATTTCAATAATGATCATACAATTGTCCTAGTGACATTATTACCTAATCAAAATGACATACTTCCAATATATGCATGGCATGCTATAGCAATTTTATAATATTCACATTCATTCACAAGAATCAATCAATCATAAACACAAACAATTTTGATTCTCCATAGTTTTTTTTAAGGGAAAAACTGAAGAACTGAATGCAAACCGTGAACCAGTCAGGGTCCCAAGAAAGAGAGGTGAGTCAAATTTGACTGCTTAAAAACCAAGCCTTTCCTAACTAGAGCCAACCCTAGACATGCACCTTATCATTACCACACTTCTCACTATTATCGAATAACCTAAAGAAATGAATAGAACAATACAACACATGTATTTTCTAATTACCACACTTCTTATTTTTAATCGATTAATTGTGGATCATCTCATATATATTTCACAATTATAACATTACATAATATAAATATTATAAACAAGTATAAAACATATAGATAATGAGATACGTAATTAAAATAAAATTGCCAGTCAAGGTTTCCATGATTCTATTTCTAGAAAATAAATGGAAAAATAAAATTACATAAATTTTAACCACAAGACATTCATTGGGTCTTCAACCGCCATCGCATCTTTTACTCGTCATGGACTTCATTTGAAAAATTACATTTAAGTCCTATGTCCATTTTTGGTTCACAGGAATTCTATGAATTTTAAAAAACATAGCCTTACGTGGAGATGATAGTCCACGGTCTATTTCCTAATAACCACAATCTTCACAAAAAACAATTATATAACAAATGTATAATATCGCATCCATTCTCATATATAACTCAAAACATGCATAAGATCTAAAGAATGCCACTTTCTATGTAATCAAATCATTCAAAAAGAAGAGAAATTTATTTTGATTATCTGTTTATACTTATAGATAAAACACAACCTGTTCATGACACCAATTGTTGGAAAAAAACGAGTCTGAAAAAAGAAGTGAAAAATAAATTTAGGGAAAATCAAGAGTTTGAATTTTTTTTGAAATAAGATCTTAGTTGTGATATCTAAAATAATAAATACTTAATCAAAATTATACCTTTTCGATTCGTCTAGGATGAGTGCTTTGACCAAGTAGTCTTCTTCGCTATCCTTAAGCTCACGTTTGCCGAGTGTGGACTCGTTTCAAATCATAAAATTTTTTACAAAAATTACCAGTGGAGTAATTTTGCAATTTCTCTACACTTTTGGGTCAAGTTGTAAATCAGAAAAATATCTTTAAAAATTTTCTGGGATAATCTCTTTAGAGAATTTTTTCTCTACAACTTTCTCTTAAATTCAAGTGTGTATGAATAATAACCCAAGGCTCTCTTTATATAGGGAGAGTTTAGAGAGTTCAATTATGATTAAACTTAATCACTTTAATATTAAATTAATATAATATTTATCAAGATAAATATTAGATTAAATTTAATATTAAATCTTATTAAAATAACAGAATGTTTATCTACAAGATAAATATTAAATTAAATTAAATATTAAAATAATCACTTTAATATTAAATTAATAAAATACTATTAAGATAATTAATAAATTAAAATTAATATTAAACTATTAAAATAATATTATTTTTGGAATAGTTAATTTAAAATCAAATTCTCTGGTAGAATTTCAGTAGGAATGTAACTCTTCCATTGCTTAACCATCGATGACCAATCGCCGCCGGCTACCGAGACACCACCGTCGCAACCACCGGTACCGCTGTGTCTAATGATGCAGGCGTGACACCCTTATGACACCCTGAGCCAATTCGACAGTTGTTGGTTCGGTCCGAATCAATGACGACCCGACTGGTTCGGTCTAGCCATTGGTTGGACAATCGACCTAGTTTCACATATCGAGCCCGGTTCGACCAGTTTTTGGATCTTGGTCTCGATTTTGGGCTTTAAGGCCCAATTTACGATCTTAAGTCCAATTACCAATTTAGCCAATTGTCTGACTTGAAAATTAATTTATCAAAATACATATTAAATTTAATTAATTTGATAAATTTAATTTTACTTGATCAAAATTAATTTTTCCAAAAATCACTTAAATTTTCTAAATTTCAAGAAAATCTTTTAATCAAATTCTCTAGTTGAACAATTCTCACTACCATCTAATTTAATTCCACATCGAATAAATCGACTCAATTAAATTATTCCCAAAGTCGTAGAATTTTCTTCTTAATCAAATGCAGTCCGATCGAGCTTTTGTTGAGCAAACAGAGGGACTAATCAGACGTATACAATTAGGATCTAATAATTGCAATTATATCTATGGGTAAATTACACCACAGGTTACCCAATTATGAGTCCTTGTTTTGTCACCTAATTATGATTTTTTTTAAATTGGTCACCTAACTAATCAAAATTTTTTTTGTCCATTTTCATTAATTACACTAACAGGAGGGTGACATGGCAATTGAAAAATCGATATAATAACAAATTTAATCCTCAAGTTTTACATATTATATCGATTTAGTCATAAATTTAAAAATTTAACCTTCAAATTTTACAAATGATCTTAATTTGATCCTAATTCTAAAAAAATTAGGGAAATATATAAAAAATACATAAACATTTTCAAAAAATATAATAATAAATTTAAATATATATTTTTGACAAGAAATAATAATATTTAAAATTTTAAAAAATATAAAAATACATAACTATTTTAAAAAAATATAATAATAAATTTAAATTTTATATTAATAATAAATAAAAATAGTTATATTAAATATTAAATAAAAAAAATCTCCCCCACCCACGACCATCCCCCTCCGTCTCGCCACAGTCCGCAGAAGAGCATGGAAGAAAAGGGGATGATGGGGGATAAAAAGAGATTTTTATTTTTATTTAATATTAATATAAAATTTAAATTTATTATTATATTTTAAAAAAATATTTAAGTATTTTATATATTTTAACAATTTATATATTATTATTATTTTTTCAACAATTAATTTTTATTTTTATATATTTTTTAAATTTATTATTATATTTTGTATAATATTTATGTATTTTTATATATTAATTTAATTTTTTTTAGAATTGGGATCAAGTTGAGACCATTTAAAAATTTTGAGGGTCAATTTTTTAAAATTATGACTAAATCGGTATAATATATAAAAGTTGAGTGCTAAAATTATTATACATGAGATTAACATGTGTTGAGTAGGTGGGGATTTGCTAGCATGGTGATGTGAGCCCACCACGTGCGAGCTCATGTAAGGATGTGAACTCACCATGTGTGAACCTACCATGTGCCAACCCCTTAAGGATGCGAACTATGTAGGCTACGGGTCGGTCCCAGTCAGGTAATTGGGTAGCGGGTCGATAATGGCGAATACCGTAACAATTTGTCCCCCACCTAGTTTGAAGAAGAGTTATAAAGTGGCTCTTCTGAGAACTTGGCTAAGTGAAGTGAGAGATTTTTTAGAATGAAACTTATTGTATACGCTCTTCGCTTAAAATTGTTGTGTACGTGTTGTCACGTGTTAAAGGGATGTACAATTGTATGATGCTGATTGGGCCTTTGCTCCTGGATATGTGAATTGTCAATCGTTTAGTGCTTTGAATTTCTTTAAAAAGACATGGTTTTAACCCTAAAATTTTAACCCTTTGGTTTTGAAAATTTTAAGGAAGAAACACAGTTGAGAAGAACTGTCGTGATTCAGAGGTAAACTTCTTAAAATTTTCACATACTTCTTCTGGTTATTCTAGGTTTATTTGAGGATTCACAACGTGGTGGTTCAGGGAGTGAGCATTCACAACATCGTGTAGCAGGTGTTCTTGTGGATGCGAAAGCTTATACATGTATGACAAAGTACGAAGAAATGAGTCATCATTTGGCCATTCGAGGCATTCAATTACCAAATTTTGCCTATAACTTCTTAATTGTCGAAAGCTTGAGGTGATTGAGCGATACCGAATAGGGTTTCTTACTTCCGTTGGACATGCTAAAAGTAGGTTTTCACCTTTATCTACACCCTTTTTGTAACACCCCTTAGCTAGTCAGGAAGACATCGCGTATATCATTCAACCAAACAAATTGCCCAATAAACCAGAGCGTTACTGATGGACTCAAATCCTTTGGCTTGATTTAAATATTTGAGAAATCAGTTGTAAGTTTTCTCCTTTTAGTTAGAAACCATTATTCTTGGCTTATTTAGTAATATATCCTTAGATAAAGTAATAGGAATTAAGAAAGGCAATCTTTAAATCATACACTGCCATGTATGGTGAATGCACTTAATAGAAAAGACAAGTTTGTAAACTGCAAAACAAGGGAGTTTGGCATACACATGTATAATAAGGGCAATTCCACTTTAAGACAAAACAATACGACTGTGGGGTGAAAACATAAAAAATGTATATATACGCCATCCGCCAGCTAGCCATGCATGATACGAAATAAACAAGTGGCTCACTTGCAGGCGTAGCTCTGGCATAGTCCCCTTCTACTGATCTTCTTCTACAACTTAAAAGCCTAAGAAAGAAAAGTGACGGAGTAAGTTCAATTAAACTGAGTGAGTTCCAAATAGGCGCAGAATGATTATCAGGTTAGCGATAGTAACCTAAAAGTAAAGACAATTTTGATTTTCAATCATATAAACACATTATACCAAGTTACCAGTACAGTTCTCTAACGACAACACTTCGCCAATATAATGCATATAGTACCTTTGGTGGATACATATTGCCAACTTATACATATTTCCTGTTGGATCTGTTGTCCTAAGTGTAGTATTTTTGTCTAAGCACACTTGTAATTTTTTCGAACAGATTGGTTAATAAAATTAGTCATAAATTACATTAATACTTTGTATATTTTCCTCACATGGTTTTTTGCACGCAAAAAAAAAAAATGGAAGAAACTGTTGCTCACTAGTTGTCTAATGTTTAACTAATACTAAACGTTATTATAAATAAAGACAACTTGTATTAGTAGACAAACCTAAACATGTCCTTAGTTTAATAAAAAAATGAGAAAATTGATTGAAAGACGAATATGTCATCTATCAAGTCCAGTTGGGGAGATGTCTTGTCTTAGGCATCGGAGTGGATGACTCCCAAAAGATAGAGACATAGATGTGACTAACTGGACTGACAGTACATTGGACAGGACTAAAGTAAAATAGATCCTAAATCTGTTTGTGGATTTATTCACTTGTGGCATTAATTTGTAGCATACTTAAATCCTGAGTGGATGGCAAACTATGTATGCTTGACTCGTACACTTTGATGTAAGTAAAAGCTTGAGTTCAAATAGATAAGGAATCCAAAGCTAGTGCATTGGGTTTACGACTTCTGTAGTATGTAGCGTCATTCACAATAGTGGAATTCATAGCCCAACACATGAGTAAATGATATCATCTCATTGGCATTACATGGTTGATGAAAAGTAAATGTGATCACGGGTCGTCTGTTTTGGTTATGGATGACCTGAACACTATTTGATAGTGATTGAATTTTCTTGAAGGAAGTTGTAATGGTTACCATGAGATAAAATAGGATCATATTGGGAGAATGGATATTATCCTAAAGAGGTCAAGGATATCTTATGAGCGTAACTGTAACACCCCAAACCCGACCTAGAAGTTTAGATCGAAATCGGAATGCTACATTGATCACCAAAGTGACCGTGAAAAAATATTTATATAAACATGCTTTACTTGATTTTTGAAAAATATAAGTATCACATGTTCAACGTCTGAATAATAAAATGACTAAAACTTAAAACAACATTCTACCACAGTGTTAGTATAAACCTTACTTTCAAAACTGAATAACAAATAGAAATCAGAAATCATAACTAATAATTTATTAGTCTCAAACTGCCTGAGTCCTTCGCATACCGAGTCCAACAACAAAATTCCGAAATGTACCTGAAAGGGGAAACATAAGAGGGGGTAAGCTATATGAGCTTAGCTTGAGATCAAACTAACTAACTATCGAAATAGAAACAAATACAGTAAACCTGAAAATAGTTCGGCAGCGGAACATACTTACAGAGAGACTTAACAAAACATACTATATGTAACTTTACAGTCATACAGCTCCGTTAAACATAATACTTAAAACTCTCAAAAGTCACAAACTGGGCCTAAGCCCTTTTCTAGAATCCGAGTCGATTGGGCCTTACCCCATCACACAAAGTTCCTTTAGGCACGAGTGCCTTCCAGTCAAATATTACAATAAGATATCCCAGACAATCAGATAGAAATGTTTCAGTCAAACAGATATAGCAGTCACAGAATCAAACAGAAGCATATGAGTGCGAATGAGTTATAAAATAACCCACCCACCCATCCAACCAATACACCATCTCTGTCCCCCATCAAACCTTAATAGAGCTGTAAGCTCATCCAACCAATCACTCTAAATAGGACCTCAAAAAGCCTATCCAACCTTATATCCCCTATACATTGTCCACAACCCTCAGGGAATTGGGATTGTCAGAAAGCTGTACAGTGCCATGTGGAAGACCGCGGTAGAGACATGCAGTATAACTGCCAGATCAGATAATATTACGTAGCAATGCTAGCGTATAAGTTGTACTGTGCTATGCGGTGAACCGCGGTACAGATGTGCAGTATAACTGCCAGATCAGATAATAGTACGTAGCGTAGCTAATGTACATGCGGTACAGTGCAAGGCGGTAAACCGCTATACTGTTATCAGTAATGTCCATGACCCTCAAGGTATTAGGACCGCCCATGACCCTTTGGGTATTATTAAGGGCTTTTAGAATGTAGATAAACTGCCAAATCGTAAATCTCCCTTCTCTTTAACATCCCACCCAAAAAGGTTTATGCAGATGAGTGTATGCGATGGTATAAATGCCGATGTATCAATCCACAACTCAATCTTAGACAGACATTCAGAAACATTCACTTGCAATCAGTCAATCAATTACAGAAACATGCACACTTGTGCACTCAGATTCGATACCTAACCTAACACACTTCAATCACAAACAACACATAAATCGAGGTGAGAACAGAGTCATAATCACCCTCAGAAATCTTAGTCGAAAGGTTGGAACATACAGAGATCACGAATACACTTAAATCAACCTAAAATCAAACTTGGTGAGATAGGGCCACAAGCCCATGTACTCCGGCCGTGTAGAGCAATCCGAGCCATGTGGGGATCCATACGTCGTGCAAGGAGTAGCACACGGCTGTGTGGCAGAGGCACACGCCCATGTGGTGCAGGGGCATGGCCGTATGATCAGGCTGTGTAAGACACTGTCCAATTTCGCTAAATTCAAGTGTAGAGTAGAGACGGCCATGTGAAGGTGTGACATGCCCATGCGGCAACCAGACACGGCCATGTGTCCCACAACACATGCCCGTGTGGAATCCCTAGGCCTCAAATTGGCTACACGGCTGTGTATCCTGAAACACACGCCCGTGTGAGAACCCTAAAATTTCCAAATCTATCACACGGTCGTACGGCCAGGTCGTGTGACCCTAAATCTCAAATCCCTAATTCCGAAACTCACACGCCCGTGTGCTCTAGGGGACACGCCCATGTGGTTTCCAACAAAAATCCCCAAATTGGTCACACGCCTGTGTAGCCAAGCCGTGTGGCACCCATAACTAGCTTGAAACCCTAATCCCCAAATCCACACGGCCGTGTGCCTCGGCACATGCCTGTGTGGCCGTCGGGGCAGTCACGAAACCACCCAAAATAGCCCCGAAACCACCGCTTAAGCCACCGAAACGATCCCTAAGCCTTTCCCTATCACCAGTACATCAGAAAGTGGTGATTTCCCACCACTTCCATCGACTAACATCCCAAAACAACAGTTTAACATATCGACAATAAAAGCCGAAACAATTACATAAAACAAAAGGGAAAGTAGTCATAGTTCGAATCCCACACCTGTTTGATGGCGAAGAAGACACGATAGAGGAGCAGAAAAATCGAAGCCCTTCGACCCCACAACACTATCGATCCAAAAACGAGGAGAAGAAAACTAGAGCCACTACCAAAAAGAAAAGAAAAGAAACTAACGTACAAAGTAAAAGAAAACCAAAGAGAATAAAATAAATAAATAGAATAATAACCAAAATAAATAATAATATCTCTAATCACAATTAATAAAACAATTACTTAAACTTAAACTTAAAACAAAAATAACAAAAACGTTTTCTAAAATGCCCACACAGGGACTCGAACTCAGAACCCTGAGAGAAGCCGGGACACTCACAACCACTAGACCAGCGGACCTATTCTTGTCACTAAACTGCACAACTTAGCTTATGTGTGTAGCCTCCCCACTATCCCTGCACTCAAAACCCAAAACTTCTAGGCTCAAAATTCGGGGCGTTACAGTAACACACTTAAGATAAGGTCTATGGACGAGCAATGAGTAGTTGCTTTCATAATGGTATGTCGTTGAGGAGAGCTCAGTCACGATACTATAGTGGAATGACTTCATGACTAAATGAGTTTATAATTAATAAGTGAAAAGCTGGAACTGAATTATAAATCATTTGAGCCTCAACTACATATGTCCAATCTGTCACTTCACTAGCTCGTTGAAACTAGAAATGAATTGCATATTTAAGTAGAAATAAACGGGATGAATAGAAAAAAAGAAATGGGAATCCTTCAGGAATGATTATGGTTTTCTCTAAAATGGATAAATGGAATCATTAGGAAATGAATGTAGGTTTCTAAAACTAAAAATTGAAATGGAAATGAAAATGAAAATTGAAACTTGCAATCCTATATAGGATTACTTAAAAAATGATGGAAGAATAAGTTTATATTTTTAGAATGTTTTGAAGCCTGAAAATGAAAATAAATCATTCAATCATAGTAAACATGTTGAGTTGTGACATATTGAATGAAATTTCTCAAAATTTTACCAGGAGTCAAATTTTTAAAATTTTATCAAGGGGTAAAATCATCAAAATTTTATTGGAGCAAAATTTGGATGAGAAAATTATTTAATATATAAATATTGAATTTTATTTTGGGAAATTGAAAAACTGAATCACGTTGGATCACATTACAAAGTACTGGGTCAAAAAGGCCCAAGAAGTACTCGTAATTACACTCGATTTGAGAAAGGTCCAAAACCCCTCATATAACATGAAGGGGGCGACAACCCTAGTAGAAATAAAAGGGTGACTTGTGCACCCCTCTCCTACTCTAAGTAGGATGTTTTTCTATTTAAAATAAACCTCTAAAACTCTACAAGGGTTTTACCTTCTCTTCTTATAAATAGATAGCACCGATAGAGCTATGAAGACAACTTTGAGAGATTGTTATTTTGCAGAAAAATAGAGAGAATTTATTCTCAACTATTACATATATTTTTCTGGAATAACAATTATATCAGTTTTTATTGAGAAGAGAGAATTTTCGTTTTCACCCTAAAAGGAGAGAAAAGTTTTTCTAGTATTGTATTTCAATTTAATTGATTCGAGCCCACACTCGAAGCAGATCATGGTATGAGAATAAAAGAGAAGATTGTTTGGTTGAAATCCGAGAATAACGAACGTTCGCTAAGCCGGAAACACAAGTATGAATTCAGTTAAGGTTTATTGCTATAAATATCACAAATCGGGTCGGTTTTCAAAGTTTTTTATTTTCTGCTATGTAAGAAAATCATTTTCAAATCGGGATTTTTCCAATACTTCCCTTAATCATGTATGTTTACCTATGACCCATCATTGTGCCAACCTCAGACCCATATTTTAGATATCATAATTGCATATTAGCCGTAATCATTTTAATATTCATTTTCCTTGTTAAAGTGAAGACGTGTTCTCTCATAGGGTTGGGTTGTGATCTGTTAGTTCGGTTTGCAATAAAGTTACTCTATTGGAGGCATCACAAATAATGTTTTTTTCCATATTTTCACCTGTCATAGATAGTGTGGTACTAGACACAAAGTGGGTATTTTTACGTCGACCATCTCCATGTTCACACACATAACACTAATTTAATACACATATGCCAATGCACAACACGTCGACCCATCTCTAACAGAGACAGCTTGCCTTACACAATCATATATCATAGAGCTTCATAACTCAAAGGAAGCAAGAAAGAACTCACCAGATACTTCAGGATATAATCTACTCTACTGGTCATTTGCCTCGATTACTTAGACCTTCACTAGCTTCTTGAGCTAAATAAGAAACAATCACAATTATCAAACCATTTATCTACTAAAATTAGATCATGTATGCACAAATGCAAAGACATAAATTCCCTCGTCATCAACCTAAAGGTTTCAGAAATTACTAGTCAGCTAGTACTTATCAATAGCATTTTAACAAGCTTCTGGAAACCTTCTTTGTCTTTTTCAGCGAAGTAATAAAAAAAAACTAGAGACGTATGAAAGAACACATAGAAAACAAAAGTAAAACATGCTAACTATAAGAATCCTTTTGTAGCATAGCCAACGAAAAATAAGCTTAATGGGAAGGTTAGAAATTCCACTGAAATTCCACTATCACCCTTAAAACCTGAGACTAAACTTGCCTAACAAAATTTGAGGTCTAATCTTTTACCAAACACAACTATTACCACTAATCAGAGTGGTAAAAAATTACTTGTATACTTAAGCAACCAACTATATAGGTCATTCATCATCATTCTAATAATTCGCAATTACGTAATCATGGAGTCAGTTCACAAGAGGTATCATGATTGGAAACTCCTTATGGTATACATTTTACGAAAACAATCCATCCAACTGCTTTGTCCAATGACCTCGTCATGTGTGTGTTACCCTCATATGATGTCCTTGATTCCTTTGAGTTAAACTATTCACTCAATGCAATCCTATTTTACTCATTGTCACCATTGTGTCTTCTTAATGATTAATGTGATAACTGTTAACAAATGACTTTGATAAATTACTCGTTCGAGAACGAGCAACTCGTGGCCACATTCTATATTTATCAATCCACACAATGTCAATGAGAGGATATCATTAACTCTTTAATTGAATTATGAATTCCACTGTTGCTAGTAAAGCCATGGCATACACAAGTCATGTACACAACATACTGGCTATGGGCTAGATCATCTTTAGAGCATAAGCCTCCACTTATATCAAATCACATGAGTTGTATACGCATGATTAGTGACTAACTCAAGATTTAGGTAAATCACACCATGAACGTCACAAGTGAATTAATTCACAAACGAATTCAAAATTAATTCATCTTGGGTCCAGTTCAATGTATCATTTTACCAATGAATACATCTATGTCTCTACTCGTGGTGTCAACTGCTCTGATAGCTAAGACTAGCCATCTCCCTAATTGGAATTGTAGACAACATAATAATCTTTCTTAGTATTTGAATCAAATGCTTACTTTGATTCTTTTACAGAATTACTGACTCGTTTAGATTATCCACTAAAGTAAGTTGTCTTTCTCGCAATGTAAACATTCTTTACAATGCCGCTTATCTTCAATTTGAACTTTAGACAATCAATGAACTAATATTTGTAACATCTGCGTTTTAACTCGAAGTTAGGTATAGTGATGGATCGGGTCAAGAATTAGTGTAAAATTTTTGAAATATATTAAACATGAATTTTAACTATTAAATTAGGAAGTATTTAGACCCAATCAGAAATTAGAAAATACTTATTAGATAGGGAAATATTAAATAGATGCATTGAACTAATTGAAAGAATAGAGAAATTGTTGTGGCCAAAGTAGAAAAAAAAGGAGATACCTAGTAGTGGTAGAAAGGAAGGAAGGATTAAGAAAAAATTTGACCAAACTGTTGTATGAGTCATCCTAGGAAATATAAAAGATGAGGAAGGACAAACTGGTAATTAACCAAGTAGATATTTATTAGGTGTAAAGATGGATGGCTTAAGGACTTATTAGCAATTTGATCATTTTAATTAAAAAGGTGAAATATTTTAGTGGAAAGGAGTAGAAAGTGGGAGAAAAGATGAAAATATATCATATTTTCACCAAGCCAAACTGTCACTTCCCCCCAAGTTCCATCCAAATTTTCTTTTATTTCCCTTCATGTCCTTCCTCTATTGTTGAACCATTCAAGATTCAAACCTTCATTTTTATTTGAAATTTCTTTACTAAAAACTAAAAAGAAGGCTAGTAAAAATCTTAATCTCATGAAAAAAATTCCAAGTATAGGTTAAAAGAGAGAAAAACATGAGTTAGGGTTTTGGGTTTTCAAAGAGCTAAGGTAAGAGATGATGAAATTATCTTGCCATAAATGTTTATTTTCATTAACTAGTATAGAAAAGTTATATGATTTTAGTTTTATCTTATAAATGATATATGTTTTATATGTTGAAGAGAAAAAAAAGAAGGGAGAGGATAAAATTGAAGGAAAAGGAAGGGAGAAGGCTAAGGAGTGAAGGAAGAAAAAAATACATCGTTTCAACCTTTTTGTTGTAAGTACTACAAGATTTTAAATTATTTTTATTTAAATGCTTATATTGTAATATGGAATTACTTAGAATAGAAATGTAAAATATATAATTATATTTGTAAATAGATAATAAAATGGACATTTGTAACACTCCTAACCCGTATTCGACACTAGAATAAGGTTACGGAGCATTATCGAAAATTTCAGAACATTTTCAAATAATTCATGATGTTTACTGTTCATAGCGAAACTATCCACTTGAGTCATAGTCACTAAATTATTTATATATGGCGCTACGGAACTCCAAATTAAGATTTGCTAATTTTTCCTGAAAATAGACTCACATATCTTCTTACCATAAAATTTCCAGAATTTATGAATTAGCCAATAAGTACAGTTTATTCTTCAAAGTTATCCCTGTTCTATTGTTGGACAACTTCGACCTTTTTTTACTAAAAATTAATTATCTCCTCATACGGAATTCGGATGATGTTCTAGTTTATTTATTTAAAAAATAGACTCATTAGGGATTTTAGGCATATAAATTATAACCCATAATTATTTTTTTATAATTTTTAATGATTTTACCAAATCAAAATAGGGGATTCCAAAATCATTATGACTCTATCTCACAAAAATTCAAATATCTCATAAAATAAGATTCTTTTGCTTACACCGTTTCTTCTATGTAAAACTAGGCTCAAAAATATTTAATTTCATGTTTTATTCAACCTCTAAGTCGATTTCCAAAATTTTTGGTGATTTTTCAAAGTTGAACTACTACTGCTATCCAAAACTGTTTTAGTGAAAAATGTTGATAACTAAGTTTATAACACCTTCACTTCCTTTCAATTAAACCTTATACATGCCATATAAACCTTAAAATGCACAATAAAATTTACCGAAGTAATCTGGATAGTGTGCCTTGATGTGTTGATCTGATCCACCAATTTCACATCAATCTACAAAGAACATCTAATACACAGGAGTAAGCTTATGAAAGCTTAGTAAGTTCATAGGCATAGATAATAATTCTTACCAAAAATCTTATAACAATTATACAATATATAATTTTACCAATTCTTCCTGTCAATCACAAAATCAATGACAAAATTCACTTGATTGAGCTTACTATCAATGAATAATCAATTTCAATCTCTTGGGTCCATTTATCGCTTATTTTTCTTAATCAATTTAGGGAACGGTTATGGAATTGAGTACTTCGTTTTCACAATGCCATAGTATAACTATGGTCTTGCACATAACCATATATCACACACCGAAGCCATAGCCCAGCCATGGTCTTACATGGATCACATATCACAATGATGCCATATCCCACATATGGTCTTACACAGAAGCACATATCACACCGATGCCATATCCTAGATATGGTCTTATACGGAAGCACATAATCACATCATATCGATGCCATAGTCTAGCTATGGTCTTATACGGAAGCACATAATCACATCACATCGATGCCGTAGCCCAGCTATGGTCTTATACAGAAATCACATATCACATGTTGCCATGGTCCAATCATGGTCTTTACCATCAATTCGTCTTAGTCACTGTACGAAAGTACTCAAATCCGTCATTCCACCTAATTTGTACTTTTACTCAAACATTATTTCACAATTATCACAATTTAATAGCATTCATATGCAATAATATACCATAGCATTCATGAAATTTTCATAACAAAACATTGAATTTAGCCATATGAACTTACCTGGGCAAATTCACAAAAGTCGTATAAGTTCAAGGACTAATCGGCTATTTTCTCTTTTCCACGATTCACTTCGGGTTCTTGATCTATAATTGTAAAATCATTCATTTATTAGCATTTATTTCAATTTTAATCTACTTCACATTTTATACCCTTTAATTCTTAAAATTACACTTTTACCCTAAATTTTACAATTTTTATAATTTAGTCCCTGATCAATTTATCCTTTAAATAAACTTATCTTTCTCAATTAACACTTTATTTCATCATTTTAAGCTATTACACAACCTTTGAAAATCAGAATTTCAGCACCAAACCTTAATTCACAACCTTTTTACAATTAGGTCCTAAAATTATTTTCTATTAAAATCACTTAATAAAATCATCATCTAATGAAATTAAAGATTTAAATCCATGTAAATTCATCATAAATATACAACACTCATTCAAGGTAACTTTTAAAGTCACTCATAAAATCAAAAGCTAATGAATTCAATAGGTGGACCTAATTGTAAAAGTCACAAAAATATAAAAATTACTAAGAAAAAGTAAAAATTAAACTCACATGGTCTAAAAATATGAAAAATTAGCATAGGAGACCTGCTATGGCATTTTTGGCTGAGAAAAGATGAAGAAATGTCTAGATTTTTCAATTACATCATTTTTAACTACTAACTTTTATGCTATTTCCAATTTTGCCCCTTGTTCACATTATTTTCTTGCTTATTTCATACCCAAACCGTCCAGCCATTATCCTTTGAGTATAATTGCTCTTTAAATCCCTCTTTTTAAGTACTTAAGCTATTTACTCACAATTTAACAAATTTTGCACTATTTTTAATTTAGTCCTTTTTAATTAATTGACTATCCAAACGTTAAAATTTTCTAACAAAACTTTAATACTAACTCAATGACACTCTGTAAATATTTATAAAAATATTTATGGCTCGGATTATGAATTTGAGGTCTCGATACCTTGTTTTAGACACAATTTACTTATTAATTTTTTTTAAATCACAAAATTCACTAATTCAAAAATTCTTCTAAATTCACACTTGACCCATAATTATTAATCTATTAAATTTTCAAACTTGTCGGATTTAGTGATCCCAAGTCACTGTCTCAGACACCACTAAAAATTGGGCTGTTACAACTCTCCCCCTTTTAAGAAATTTCGTCCTTGAAATTTCTCACCTGATAAAAGTCATCAAATGAAGTCTTTCTATTTTATTCTTAATGATATACCACATAAAAATCCATCATAACTCATTTCGATTCAGAACTCGTATCAGAAGTCACATCAAAACTTGATATTATACCAAATTTAGCTGAACAACCATGACATACTCATGTCACCACTTTATCATTAACAGTACAATTATCAAAAACAAAAATATTCCAAGTAATCTTCTATCGAATCATAATCGAGAAATCCAGATTATCAACTATCGAATAATAACATATCAAGGTACTCTTTTCTTCATGCTGAGAAAACAGCTCAAACTCACAATTTTTCAAAATTCTCTTAACATGCTAATAAAAAATCTTTTCAACTGTATTAGTTCGAGGAAACAAATATCCTGCTTGAACTCATCGACTTTATTCAAACTTACTTGAGGAGAGAAAACTACTATGCAATTTAAGCTTGTGCACTCACCATTTATACCCTTGCCGATGTTAATTTCTTCCACGAAAATTAGAGAAATCCTGATACCAGAACCATCACATTCCTATTATCGAATCCAGAAATACAATCATAATAAACATAGCCGTCACATACCAAAGAACATACTTTAAAGATGAGCCATGTCCAATAATTTACACAACAAGGATGATAAGAAAACCCAAATATGACACCATACCGGAAGTCCGAGAACATAACTCACAAGAAGATAATAAAGATCTTGATACTTCCTCAGAGAAAGCCAGAAGAAAAACATTGCTTACCGACTCTGGACTTCCATCATAACAGAGATAATATATTTCCCACATGTATAAAACAAAACCATAATTAGTAAGAACATAAGAATAGTCTCATATAAATTTTTACCATCGACTTCATTCCAACATATTAGAATAGTATTCCAAAGAGATGAAGAAATACCGATCATAAACCGACCAGACCTACAGGGCTTTTGTCTAACATCATAGTTAGCTAGCATTCTCACTACATGAGAACTCCATCAGAAACTGAACAACCACACACATATCTCTGAGGATAAAAGAATATATAGAATACCCAGAAAAGATCCTCATATTCATTTCAACGTAACTGCCACACATAGACATCTTTACTACTCAATTATCATTTCTTTGACTAATTCTGCCATCATGAACCCCGTATCATTCCATTCACTAACGAAAACTAATTCAGGAAAAACTTCAGCAAACACATACTTTAGACATCATATCTGAATAAGTCGATTAGCCGAGGTTATTTTTTCCTTAACCGTGACATTGCGTAATCTGAATGATCTTTAGAATAATCTAATATCTTTTTCAAAACTGTATTCACTTGTTAAACTATTTTCAACTCCGTCTGCATTATTAATTATTCCACCACTATACTCTTTAGTTTCACACTTGTGAACTTATTCAACATAATTCTCATGAATTTTCGTTATAAAATACCACATTGGTAAGGGGGTGAGGTCGTAAAGCCTCTAGCTAAACTCTCATAAATACACACATATACTTAGCATTCATCATCAACATCATATAATCACAATTACATAATTCACTTCAAGCAAATTAACATACATAATTATATTACACGGACTTTTAAATTATCCTTTTCAAACAAGTGTACCTAAACATACATTCCATGAATTTTGAGTAAGTTTACTCATAGCATTTACTTAACCAAACAAGTCAGGCACATAACATCATATGAATTCCACACAAACATAGATAAGCTTATCACAATATAAATTTTCATTTCATTCACGTTTCCACATTTCTCAACTTATGGTTATCTCATTTCGTACATTATCACATACATATCATGAACTTCTATTCATACCTTTCTAAGTTTTGTCTCATCATAAACACATTTCAAATATCTCAGTATCACTTTTAGTACTATCGAAAATAGCTCTGTTGGAAAACATCTTTGTCTATAAGTAAAACAAAGATTAGATCAGATCATACACATCACGCTATCACAGATTTATATGGCATGTATTTTTAGACACTTTACACATACCATTTGTTCCGAGAATTGGCTAAAATGAAGCTCGGATACCAATAAATGTAACACCCCTAACCCATTTCTGACACTAGAATAGGGTTACGGAGTATTACCGAAAATTTCAAAATATTTTCAAATAATTCATGATGTTTACTGTTCATAGCAAAACTATCCACTTGAGTCATAGTAACTAAATTATTTATATCTAGAGCTACGGAACTCCAAATTAAGATCCTCTAATTTTATCTGAAACTAGACTCAAATATTTTCTTACCATAAAATTTACAGAATTTATGGATTATCCAATAAGTACAGTTTATTCTTCAAAGTTACCCCTGTTCTGCTATTTGACAGCTTCGACCTTTCTTTACTAAAAATTAATTATCTCTTCAGACGGAATTCAAATGATGTTTCTGTTTAATTCTTTCGAAAATAGACTTATTAAGGATTTTAAGCATATAAATTATAACCCATAATATTTTTGTAAAATTTTTAATAATTTTCCAAAATCGAAACAGGGGATTCCAAAATCATTATGACTCTATCTCACAAAAATTCAAATATCTCATAAAATAAGATTCTTTTACTTACACCGTTTCTTCTATGTAAAACTAGACTCAATAGGATTTAATTTCATATTTTATTCAACCTCTAAGTCGATTTCCACAATTTTTGATGATTTTTAAAAGTTGAATTACTGCTGCTATCCAAAACTATTTTAGTGAAAAATGTTGATAACTAAGCTTATAACACCTTCACTTCCTTTCAATTAAACCCTATACATGCCATATAAACCTTAAAATGCACAATAAAATTTACCGAAGTAATCTGGATAGTGTTCCTTGATGTGTTGATCCAATCCACCAATTTCACGTCAATCTACAAAGAATATCTAACACATAGGAGTAAGCTTATGAAAGCTTAGTAAGTTCATAGGCATAGAAAATAATTCTTACTAAAAATCTTATAACAATTATACAATATATAATTTTACCAATTCTTCCTGTCAATCACAAATTCAATGAAAAAATTCACTTGATTGAGCTTAATATCAATGAATAATCAATTTCAATCTCTTGGGTCCATTTATCGTTTATTTTTCTTAATCAATTTAGGGAACAGTTACGGAATTGAGTACTTCGTTTTCACAATGCCATAGTATAACTATGGTCTTGCATATAATCATATATCACACACCGAAGCCATAGCCCAACCATGGTCTTACACGGATCACATATAACTGTAACACTCCAAACCCGTATCCGTCGTCGAAACAGGGTTTTGGAGCATTACTAGAATTTACGAATCACCTAAAAAAAATTCAATTAAATACTTACCGATTCAATGCATCATATAAATAAATAAATATATTATCATTCAATCAACAGCTTGGCACTTGTATAAGCATCAAACAGCAACATTGTTAGTATTCTAGTACATATTTCATATAAATTCAAAATTGATATACTTATTTTCTCGACATGTCACACTTGAGTTTAATAATTATCTTTACTTATATAATTTCCTTATATCAACATATCAAAGATAGTCATATATGTGCATGTCACGAGACATATTATTTGCTTACTGTTTCTTTATAAACATATATCATTCATTTCGTTATATCAATATTTCATGCACCATAATTTCCATATATCTTATGTATATTTATTTAGGTAATAGTTCATATTAAAATTTACATAAATTAAATTCCATGTACCTATACTTATTTCATTTATCTATCTTTTTAATTATTTCATTCAACTATTTTGTACATATATTTCCATATGACCAATTCTTGTAAACATTTCACAGAACCATTTCCTATAATCATTCTTCATCGATACATATATTACGAATATCAATTGTTCAAGCGATGTCATAGCATCTCCCATCCACGATCTTATTTATCTTCGACATGATGCCATAGTGTCTTTCAACTATGGTCTTACTCATTTTCTGCCAGGTTGCCATGGTATCTTTCAACCATGGTCTTGTTCATTTCATGTTACATTGCCATGGTATCTTTCAACCATGATCTTATTCATTCCCGTCATGTTGCCATGGTATCTTTCAACCATGGTCTTATTCTTTTCTTGTCACATTGCCATGGTATCTTTCAACCATGGTCTTACACATTTCATATCATGTTGCCATGGTGTCTTTCAACCATGGTCTTACACATTTCATTTTAGAAAGCACACTCCCGCGAACCTCATCCTTACAGCGGGATTACCAGTCCAGGCTAAATCCCCTGTAATATAAACTCATACAGTATTGTCGGGATTACCAGTCCAGGCTAAATCCCCTGCAACTATAATTACTCTAATGAGCTTGGATCTGAATTGCCAGTCCAGGCTAAATTCAGACCCTAATTTGAATTACCCGTCCGGGCTAAATCCATTTTACACATATTCTTCGGGAGGGCTATATCAGGATAGATCACCCGTCCGGGCTTGATCCTTTTTACCGTCAATTCCTTTTCAGAGATCCATCGAATTTTCCTTTCATTCAACCGAGATTTCTTCCTCTTTTATCAAATATGTCAGTGTTTCATAAAATTTCATATAATGAACATTCAAATCATATTCATATAAAAAAAACATACATTTCAAGCATTTATGATTATAATTCAAGTTACACAAACTTACCTCATTGTTTGTTTGTGTTTATAATTTCATTAATCCGATATCTTTTCTTTTCCACGATCAAGTCTCTTATTTGAGTCGTCCGGATCTTTATAAATAAATTTGATCATCATTTTCATTCATTTCATATTCTAATGTATTTAATTAATGCTCTAGGCAAAATTACCATTTTGCCCCTAAACTTTTATTTAATGACGATTTCATCCTTAAGGTCAGGAAAATAAAATTCTTGCAATTTTAATCCTTATTTCCAGCTGTTATTCTCATGCATATTAATAACAGCCCATGAATTCTATAAAATATCAAAAATGTCCATAATTTCAACACTTTTCAATTTAATCCCTAAAAACATGTTTTTCTCCGATCTTGAACTAAATTCATAATTTCATTCAATTTTGTAATTTAAATAATAAAATAATCCATTTCATGCAATTTGGTCATTTTTGACATTTTTACAAAATTACCCATAAAATTTTACTTTTATTCAATTTAGTCCCTGAGCCTAAAACATGCAAATTAGCCATGCTAGATGAATATTCATACATATTTTCATCCTCCTCCTCTCCATTCCACATCCTTCAACTTATATAATATGCTTATAAGTAACACTATCAACAATTTCACTATTTACTTATATGTATATTCAAAGCTGTCCATTTGAGTCATAGTCACTAAATTATTTATATCTTGAGCTACAAAACTCCAAATTAAGATTCGTTATTTTTTCCTGAAACTAGACTCACACATCTTCTTACATAAAATTTTCAGAATTTTTGGTTTAGCCAATTAGTACAGTTTATTCATTAAAGTCACCTCTGTTCTGCTGTCTGACAGTTCCGACCCTTCTTCACTAAAAATTAATTATTTCCTTGTACAGAATTCAAATGATGTTTTCATTTATTTCTCTTAAAAATAGACTCATTCACAATTATAAGCATATAAGTTTAATTCCCTAATTATTTTTATCCATTTTTTATGATTTTCCAAATTTAGAACAGGGGAACTCAAATTCATTCTGACCTTGTCTCACAAAATTCATTATATCTCATGATTTACAAATCCATTGCTTACACCATTTCTTCTATGAGAAACTAGACTCAATAATATTTAATTTCATATTTTTTTCATCTTCTAATTCCATTTATAAAATTTATGGTGATTTTTCAAATTTAGTCCACTGTTGCTGTCCAATATTGTTTTAGTGCAAGCTGTTTATTACCATTTTTCCCTAAGCTTTTAATAAATAACAATTTCGTCCCTACTCAATTAGCATCTCAATTGAGCTGATTTTTCTCAATTAACACTTTATTCTATCACTTTAAACTACTTTACAAATTTTGGAAATTATAATTTCAGTACTAGAATTTAATTCCAAACCTTTTCACAATTAGGTCCTAAAATCAATTTCCATCAATTTTACTTGATAAAATTATCATATATCAAAATTAAAGCTTCAATTCTATGTTTATTCATCATATTCTTCCAGAACTCATCCATAATATCTTTAAAAATTAACTATGACATCAAAAACTAATGAAATAGTAAGTTGGACCCAATTGTAAAAGTCTAAAAACATAGAAATTTCAAGGAGAAAGCAAGAATTAAACTTACATGTAGCTAGAGAATGAAAATCAGCTTGAATCCTCTTCCATGGCTGTTTTTCAGCTGATGAAAATAAAGAAAAATGAAGAGAATTCTAGATATTCCAATTTGGTCCCATTTTTATTTAGTTTATTTTGGCAATTTTCCAATTTTACCCTTATTTCACCCTTTTCCGATTTTTCTCAGCTATTGCACTCAAAATATATCCTTTGGGCTTATTTGCACTTTAGGTCCTTCCTCATTTGAGAATTGAGTTATTTAATCCTTTTAGCAACTTTTATACCTTTTTCAATTTAGTCCTTTTATTTAATTAACCACCCAAACGTTAAAATTTTTAAGCGAAATTTTAATACTACCTTATTGATACTCCATAAATATTTATAAAAATATTTACTATTTCGATTTATAAATTTGAGATTTCGATAACTATTTTCTTCAATTCCTTGACTTAATAAATCTTTATAAAACACAAATTACTAATTTAAAAATCTCTCAAAAATCACATTTGGCTGATAATTATTAAATAAATAAATTACGAGCTTATTTTTTTGAATTTAGTGGTCTCGAACCACTATTCCCGACATTATTGAAAGTTAGTTATTACAATAACACTGATGCCATATCCCACATATGGTCTTACACAGAAGCACATATCACACCGATGCCATATCCCAGATATGGTCTTATACGGAAGCACATAATCACATCACACCGATGCCATAGTCCAACTATGGTCTTGTACGGAAGCACGTAATCACATCACACTGATGCCATAGCCCAGCTATGGTCTTATACGAAAATCACATATCACATGTTGCCATGGTCCAATCATGGTCTTTACTGTCAATTCGTCTTAGTCACTGAGCGAAAGTACTCAAATCCGTCGTTCCACCTAATTTGTACTTTTACTCAAACATTATTCCACAATTATCACAATTTAATAGCATTCATATGCAATAATATACCATATAATTCATGAAATTTTCATAAAAAAAATTGAATTTAGCCATATGAACTTACCTAGGCAAATTTGCAAAAGTCGTACAAGTTTAGGGACTAATCGACTATTTTCTCTTTTCCACGATTCATTTCGGGTTCTTAATCTATAATTTTAAAATCATTCATTTATTAACATTTATTTCAATTTTACTCTACTTCACATTTTTTACCCTTTAATTCCTAAAATTACACTTTTGCCCCAAATTTTACAATTTTTACAATTTAGTCCCTGATAAATTTATCCTTCAATTAAACTTATATTTCTCAATTAGCACTTTATTTCATCATTATAAGATAGTACACAACCTTTGAAAACCAGAATTTCAGCACCAAACCTTAATTCACAACTTTTTATAATTAGGTCCTAAAATTATTTTCTATTAAAATCACTTAATAAAATCATCTTCTAATGAAATTAAAACTTTAAATCCATGTAAATTCATCATAAAAATACAACACTCATTCAAGGTAACTTTTAAAGTCACTCATAAAATCAAAAGCTAATGAATTCAATAGGTGGACCTAATATGAAAAAGTAAAAATTGAACTCACATGGTGTAAAAATATGAAAAATCAGCATAAGAGACCTGATATGGTGTTTTTGGCTGAGAAAAGATGAAGAAATGTCTAGATTTTTCAATTACATCAATTTTAACTACTAACTTTTATGCTATTTCCATTTTTGCCTCTTGTTCACATTGTTTTCTTGCTTATTTCATACCCAAACCGTCCAGTCATTATCCTTTGGGTATAATTGCTCTTTAAACCCCTCTTTTTAAATACTTAATCTATTTACTCACAATTTAACAAATTTTGCACTATTTTCAATTTAGTCCTTTTTAATTAATTGACTATCCAAACGTTAAAATTTTCTAACAAAACTTTAATACTAACTCAATGACACTCCATAAATATTTATAAAAATATTTATGGCTTGACTTATGAATTTGAGGTCTCGATACCTCCTTTTAGACCCAATTTACTTATTATTTTTTTTAAATCACAAAATTCACTAATTCAAAAATTCTTCTAAATTCACACTTGACCCATAATTATTAATCTATTAAATTCTCAAACTTACTTATCGGATTTACTGATCTCAAATCACTGTTTCTGACATCACTAAAAATTGGTCTGTTACAGCATTAGATTATGAAATTATGAAATTTGTAAAGAAAATTATAGGTGGAGAATATGAAATGGTATATTTGTTTGAACACTAAGTAATGATGTTGTGGTAAAAGTATATGTGTGAAAAAGGTGTGATTTGTGAAATGGGGACTAAATTGTAGATAATGGAGAAATGTGAAATCTTTTCTGAAATACTTATGTAAAGTATTTAAATGTATGAAACTTAATTCCCAAGTAGACGAAATTTAGAACTAGCAGAATATTAGTGGCATGCCATTAAGGGACCTTAGCACGCTCTTCGATTATTAGGGCATTAGTGCTCTCCGTTTAGCACATTCGTGATCTCAGTATAGCACCTTAGTGCTCTCTATTCATTAGTGCATAAGAATGCTCCTCTATATTTGTTCCGTATATATGTTATGTTCTATAAAAGTCTACTATGGGCTAAAGATATGAAATGTGAACAAAAGTGAATCATCAAAGTGTTGAGATATGTTTAGTAACTTTCAAAGGTAAGTTAAATTTTGTTAAAGCAATATATAGTTGTATGAATTTAGTATGTGTGTAAGCATGTATTAATTGAATAATTTTAAAACATTATGTTACGATTCATGTAACACCCTAACCTGTATCAGTCGCCAGAATAGAGTTACGAAGCATTATCGTAAAAACATAACATAAAAACAAATATTTTAAAACATTAATATAAACATAGCATTATCCATTCATATACATGCATATCATCCCTTAGTCGAGCCTTCGAGGCCTTAGAAACACTTTGAAAACCATTCGGGACTAAATCAGAAACATTTGAAACATGTAAGAAAAAGTTAGAAATTTTAAACTGTAGGGATCACACGGCTGAGAAACATGCCCGTGTCTCAGGCCGTGTAACAATCAAAACAGGGACACACAGCTGTGTCCCAGCCCGTGTCTGTGCCCCTATAACTCTCTGAGTTGGGTTACATGGCCATGTAATATCCCGAATTAGGGCCTAATCGGAATAGTGGTTTCGTGACCACAAATCCGAGATAGAAATAATTATTTTATAATTATTTTGAGGTTTATGATATGATTGCATGATTGTGTGAAAATTTCGTGAAGAAATTTTATGCATAAAGTGCTTAATTTGAAGTTAGGGACTAAATCGAATAATTTGCAAAACTTGCATTCTAGAAGTTTTTAGTATGAAATTGCTTTGAAATATTAATTAGGAGGTATTAAATAGCAATTTGACCAATTTGAAGTTCATGGACAAAATTAGGACATGGAAGGAATTTTTGAAAGTTTAGTAGTAAGGGCATTTTGGTCATTTAGGGGTAAAATGAATTAAAATACAAAATTAAAAGCCAATTTTGCTCATCTTCAACCCCATGGCCGAATATAGCAAGGAGAAACCATGGCTAGGGTTTTCAAGCTTCCAAGCTCGATTGTAAGTCCATTCTAGCCCCGTTTTTCAAGTTCTTTACATTTTTGAGATCCCGTAGCTCGATTTAGCTTATGTTAGCAATAATTTAACCTAGGGTTTATATTTGGAAAAATACCCATAGGTGAAATTTGTGTATTTTGATGTTTTATGATAGAATATGAGGTTTTAAATTATGTTAGAAAACTTGTACTACTCGATTTTAAGCAAAAACGAGTAAAAGGGCTTAATCGATAAAAATACCTAATAGTCACAAGTACATGTTAGAGTGAGAATTTGATGTTTCCATAGAAGGGAAAAGTGATCAGCATGTTGTAAAACATAAGAATAAGGAATAAAGTTTAATCCCGAACTTAGGGGCAAAAATGTAAATATGCAAAAGTTTAGGGGTAAAATTGTAATTTTGTCAAAATTTGAATTAAGGGTTAATTTGATAATGTGAGTGATAAATAAGTTAAATGTGTTATTTTAGATCAAGAAAGATGTGGAAACGACTCCAATCGAGGAAAAGAAAAGATTGTGGATTAAATTGCAAAACCTTTGTATTTTGGTACCAAGGTAAGTTCATATGTAAATAATGTAGCATAATTGTTATTTTAAGTCATTGATGTCAATTATGTGATATGCTGAATTTTTTTTATTATGAAATAAATGCTTTGTGGTTATTTTCAAATAAAATATAAATTGTTACCGAGTATTGGTTACGGCATTTTACGGAAGACGTCAAGGATATGTGTTCAAGGAAAATCCCGTTTGAACCTTAGGAATAGATTAGGATACAAGTGACATGTCACTGGGATACTTGAGCATCCGAACTCGTTGAGTTGAGTCCGAGTTCACTTATGGATGCGAATGTTCGAACTCGTTGAGTTGAGTCCGAGTTCGTGAGATGTAACTAGGCATCCGAGCTCGTTGAGTTGAGTCCGAGTTCATTATGGATGCGAACGCCCGAGCTCGTTGAGTTGAGTCCGAGTTCGCTTATGGGCGGGTTACATGGTAGCTTGGCTACATATGTGGCACTTATGTGCAAACTTCCTACGTATCCGAATTATATTCCGATGAGTTCAACGGGTAAAGTTCTACTCAAATGGAGGAATACTTGAGATGAAAAGAGACTTATTGGTAAGTGATGTGAAATGGATACTTCGGACAGGTATGTACTTAACCCTCGGGTTGAGTATTGATACAATAACGATAAGGTAGTAAAATGATGAATGATGATTAGAAATGAGATTTATGTTTTGGTGATACCATGCTAATGTTGTTTGGTATGATTGCTTTGTTATGTTACTTATTATTTGCATATGAACTTACTAAGCATTTATGCTTACTCCCTCTTTCTTACTCATTTTAGTTTTGGACAAGCCAGCTTAGGAGTCGGGATTGGTCGGAAGCTCATCACACTAGGAAGAACTTTTGGTAAAATGGCTTGTAAATTCAAGTATGGCATGTATAGCAAAATACTTATTTTGTGTAAATGATCTATATGGTATGGTGATGAAATGGTTGAGGAAGTGCTTGATAATGATAAATTATGGAAATGGTTAGTTTAGAATATGTTTGATGTTATGGAAAGTTAATAAGTTACCTAGTTCATGAAAATTCATAAAAAGGATGAAATTTGCCATAAACAGAATATTACAGCAACACTGACGTGAGTTTGAAAATTTACTAAAAATCATATAAATTGAATTTGGTGATGTATTAAATATCAAATTGAAGCTTATTATGTCTAGTTTCACATGAAACAAACTAAACTGGTAAAAGAATTATATGTTAGAAGATATTTGAATTTTAGTGAAACAGGGTCAGAGCAGTTTCTGAATCCCCTGTTCCAACTTTATAAATTTAACATAAATTGTACAGATATAATTAGGTGGCTTATTTTATATCCTCAGAATCCTTATTGAGTCTAGTTTCAGGAGAAATAAACCTCATATTCATATGAATTTTATACAGAGAGAAAAGTGGTTCGTAGTAAACAGAGGTCAGACCAGTCAAGCCCTGAAACAGGGGTAACTTTAACTAATAAACTGTACTAATTGGCCCAACCAAAAATTCTAGAAAAAAATTAGTAGATAGGCATATGAGTCTAGATTCAGAGAAAATTTACGGATCTTGATTTCGAGTTTCGTAACTCGAGATATGATTTTTCTTGTGACTGTAATGCAAGTAGCTAAAAAGCTGTGAATGTAGAAACAAATAATCTAAAGTTCTTAAAATGTTAAATTAAGTTTAGTAACACCTCATACTCGACTCCGGTGACGGTCTCGGGCGTGGGGGCGTTACAGGCCAAGCCACATGCCCGTGTCCCAAGCTGTGTAACACTCAAAATGACCTCAAACGCTCGTGTGCTAGGCCGTGTGCTAGGCCTTGTAACTGTCTGAATTGACACCTTTAAAACCTACAGAGGACACACGGCTGAGACACACGCCTGTGTCTTAGGCCGTGTGGACAAAAAATTGGCCAAAATCAAGCCATTTCCTTCACCCACTTCAAGCATGTACCTATAAGCCATTTGCACCCTTAACAAATGCATCAAAACATACCAAAACATGCATAAAATGACCAGTTCAGATGACCAAATCCTATTCAACCAATATGCCATATAGGCACCACAATCACAACCAAATAACCTTACCTAATCGTATGCATTACTACACTTAAAACATTTACAACTAATTCGATTTCACCTTAAGGCATACCAAATTGATGCCTCAAGTAACTCAACATAACATACCATTTTAATGTCTTAAAAAAAACCAACCAATGTGCCATTCATAGACACACAAATATATCCAACATCAATAATTAACCATCTAATATTGGTCTACTTCTAGCATAGCACCTAATTCATTTTCAAGCCAAAGCAATTCACAAGTGTTCATTTACATACCATTCTAATTGTACCAAAAAGATTCCTACTTACAACCTTAATAAAGTATATTGACATTTTGTACCAAAACAACCTATATAGCCACATATACATGATACAACCCTAAGAGACACAAAAACTACCAACATCGATGGATAGTATGAGTCGAAGGTTCGATCTGTCCAAAAGTCAGCAACAACGATCTACAAAACAATCCATAAAAATGAATAAGCTTATAGAGCTTATTAAGAACATAATATATCATTAAATTTAACAAAAATTGACTATGATTCATATTTTACTCGAGGCAAAGTTATCGGAGTGTAAATAGGGGCACTTATGTGTAATTCAAGGGTACCGAAGTACAAACAGGGGCACGTATGTGCAATTCATGGAATAATTAACTATAAATATTTAGTTACATAACTATAATATGAAAATACAAGTAGAAATTCAATTACACATTTAAATACTATGAACTTACATTGACAACTAGAGCACAAAAATACGATCGAGCTAATCTGTGATTTTCGCCTTTCCTCAGTTTAGATCCGATTGAGATTTATATTGATATAAATAAATAATTATATCCAATTAAGTTTTTCAATCAATCTCACACATTCAATTCAATCCATAATCCATATTTATGCATAATTACAATTTTGCCCCTAACATTTTAACTTTTCACAATTTAGCCCTTAAGCTTGTAAAATAAGATTTAAGCAATTTTATCCACATTTCATACTATAAAAATTCACTAAGGACTTATAGAAATCCATAAAAATCATTATTTTACAAATTTACCATGGTATTTCATTACTTTTACAAATAAGTCCTTAAATGAAAATTTCATCAACAATCCCTTTACAAAACTTGTTTATTTAACATGAAGGACTCATAATCTTTCATTAAACTTCAAAAACCATACAAAAATGTTCATGGAAAAACCCTAAACCTTTAATTTTTTTGCAAATTAGTCCCTAGGCTAGCTAGATTTAGCTACAACGATCCCGAAAACATAAAAATCATTAAAACCAGAATCAAAACACATACCATGCAAGCAAAAAATGAAGTAACCGAACCGTAGCTATTCTTTCCATTGAATAATCGGTTGAAGATGAAGAAAGGAAGATGATATCTCATTTCTTTCTTTTGTTTTTATTATTTTAGCCTTTATTTACTTAATTACATTTTTAACCTTTAAAAATATTCTTAATTTCAACAAAACCAATCCATGAATGTCCACTAACTATATAAATGGTCTATTTACCATCCAAGTCCTCTTATATCAAATCTTCAAAGCTATTTAATACCTTTAGCTACTAGAACTCTACTTTTACACCTTTTACGATTTAGTCCTTTTCACGAAATAAAGCATGCAAACGTCAAAATTTCTTAACGAAATTTTTATATGACTCTACTAACATACCATAGACATTAAAATAATATTAAAATATTAATTTAATCATCAGATGTGGTCCTAAAACCATGATTTTGATTTCACTAAAAATAGACTGTTACAACTCTCCCCTTAAAGGAATTTTCGTCCCTGAAAATCTTACCAGAAAAGAGGTTTGGGTATTGCACTTTCATAGCTTCTTCCGGTTCCCAGGTAGCCTCTTCTGTACCGTGTCGTTGCAAGAGAACTTTCACTAAAGCTATACTTTTATTTCTTAGTTCTTGAACCTTTTGAGCTAGAATTCGGATCGATTTTTCACTATACGTTATATCTGGCCCAATCAATACAGTCATAACCTAGATACCTAGAATACATTGTGAATCTTTTCTAACTCTGACGGCAATGCTAATATGTAAGCTACCAGCCCGATTCTTTCAATAATCTCATATGGCCTAATAAACCGTGGACTAAGCTTTCCTTTACAACTGGATCGAAGAACTTTCTTCCAAGTCGACACTTTTAAAAACAATTTGTCTCCGGCTTGAAATTCTATGTCTTTTCTCTTCAAATTCGCACAAGATATCTATCGATTTGAAGTTGCTTTCAAACAGTCTCGTATAACTTTAACCTTTTATTCAGTTTCTCGTATCAAATCAACCCTGAGAAGCTTTTTCTCATTAAACTCAGTCCAGTTTAACGGAGTTCGACACTTTAGACCATATAAAGCCTCATACGGTGCCACTATTGTTATACAAATATTAAACCAATAGTAGGAATCTCTACCAATTACCTTCGAACTCCAAAACATAGTATCAAAGCATATCCTCAAGTATCTAAATCACTCACTTAGATTGACAATCGGTCTGATGATGAAATACGGTACTAAAATGCAAACGAGTGCCTAGAGCCTCATGTAACTTGCTCTAGAATCGAGACGTAAACTGTGGATCTCTATTAGAAATAATAAAAGCTGGCACACCGTGCAATCTAACAATCTCAGTGAAACAGCCCGGTTCAGACACTATACAGAATAGTGGTTTTGAGACCATAAATTTGAGTCAGAAAAAATATTTTAATATTATTTTTTGTGTCTACAGCATGTTAATTTATATGTGTGAAAATTTCGTATGAAAATTTTATCATTTGTGTGTCCGATTTAATAAAAGGACTTAATCGCGTAAAATGTAAAAATGGCTAACTAATTGTTAAAGTGTTGAATTGATGTGTTCTTTTAATTTGGGGTCCTTATGTTGATAATATACCATTTAAATTATGGATGGACAAAAATGCCTAAGGTTAGTGGATTTTAAATGAAAATAAAAAGGCTAATTTGGTAATTAAAATATTATAATGTAATATAATTAAAAGAAAAAATAAAATGGCAATTATGTTCATATTTCTTGGCCGAATGTTAAAAGACAAAAATAAAAAATAAAAAAAGCTTGTTAGGTTCGACACACTTGGAAGCTTGAATTAGGTATGTGTTTTTCTCGGTTTTTGATGATTTTTACATTTTTATGATCGTTGCTTCGTGTTCTAGCTAGCCCATACCCCAAATTTTGAAATTTATGATGATTTTGTGTTTTTAAATTGTTGAAAGCTTGATGATTTTTATGTTTGATGATGAAAAATAAATATATGTTGTTAGATTAATATGTTTAATTAAGTGATTTTTAGTAAAAATGTCTATTTAGGATTAAATTGTAAATTTTGTAAATTGAGGGGTCAAAATGTAAAATAAATGAAATATATGGGCTTATATGGGCTAGAAGAAAATTCGGCCTAACATGGGTATGGTCAAATTTTGAATATTTTGTGTTTTGTAAAATAGAGACTAAATTGTGAAAAATGTGAAATGTCAGGGGAAAAAATGTAATTAGCCCATTTTTGTGTTTTTGGATGAATTTGATTGAATGTTTGATTAAATAAGTTTAATTTATATTAATTTAGATCAAGAAAAGAGAAAATCAGATTTGGATCGGGGGAAATCTAACGTTGTCGAATAGTCAACCCAGTCTGTTGTCTTTATTCGAGGTAAGTTCATAAGTAAATAAATGTCATTAAATTCGATTGTATATATTTTAATAGTGCCGAACTGAATTATATATCGAAATGAATTAAGCATGGGAGAAATATTTACGAGTTTGAATCGATTGAGTTATGACGTCCGAAAGCCTCGTATGAACCTTAGGAATAGTTAGGATACATATGTCATGACATAGGATTCTGGTATATGATTTCATGTAAGACCATGTCTGGGACATTGACATCGATTTGTGATTTACGTGTAAGACCATGTCTAAGATATCGACATCATATATGAGTTTGTGTAAGACCCTGTCTGGAACAGTGGCATCGATATGTGATTACATGTAAGACCACGTCTGGGATGTTGGCGTTGTATGAGCTTTTCAACTATTCAAGTGTCCTTATTAATTCCAAATGGTTCAACGGTCAATATCGAGTTAAGATCGAATGTGAAATTGAGCTAAAAGGTCATGTATGTACTAAGTTAAATGATTGAGTCGTAAGGTAAGTATATATTTTAAATGAATATATGAAATGTGCATTATGAAAGTGAGAGTTAAATATGTTTATGAATATATATATGCATTTGGCCAAGTGGAAAAATAATGCTAATATATATGTATTGATTTATGAAGTTGCAATTTTGATATTTGTATATGTGGTTATGGTTAGTATGATTCGGTTTAATTAAATTGAATTATGAATGTCATTGAAATGATTTATTTGCTTTTGACTTACTAAGCCATTTAAGCTTATTGTGTGAGTGTTTATTCTTTATTTTATAGATTCTTGAAAGTTGGTTACGAGCTCGGGGATCGTTAAGGAAATCCATCACACTATCAATTGTTATTTCAGTACTTTAAATAGTTTGAAATTTGAACCTATGGCATGTATAGGCTAGCACTTGTTTTGGTTGATTTTGAAAGTGTATATAAATATAGCCATGTGAAAATGGCTTGATCATTATGCTTATGTTCGGTTATATTTGATCATGGTTTAAGCTCATTTTGGTAAGTATGCTATATGACATATTTGAATGGTGTTTGGTTTTACGTCTTGATTTGGATAATGATATGAACAACTTAAAATTAGCTCATTTAATAAGTTTGGTATATGGTATGATTTGCATATTTAGTTAGTCTTGAGATTTGGCATTGGTAATGGAGTAGTTGATGAATTTATATCCGAATATATAAAGGTCATTTTGATTCATTTATATTAGCCTAAATTGTAAATATAGATGATGGTTTTAGTTTAAATTATGATTCAACATTGGTGATTTAAATCATGTAGTTAATTGAATAGGTTATATTATTATTGGGATTGATATGTTTTGTTTGAGGTTTGGTAATGAAATATCAAATTGTTAGGTTTAATATTTGAGTTGAAATGTGAAATATTTGTGGTTAAATAGTTTGGTATACAATAGATAGGTACTATGGTTTAATTTGGCTTGATAATAAGGTAATACGATGATTATATTATGAGTATGTTCGATGGTCATTTAAATAACTAAAAGTGACCTATTTGTTTAAATGTCAAGTTATGAAATAGCATGTTTAGCTTAAAATTTGGATGATGAAAATGTTAGAACCTAGTGAGGCTAAATTTGATAACTGAATGGTTGTCTATTTGAATTGTTGGTTCACTGAGTAATCATAAATGTGACATATATATATAATAGTAAAATTTAGCTTAAGTATGCGGTTCATGTGTGTGGTTGATTATATTAGTTAAATTGTGAATTAGGTATGGTATGACTTGACATCGTGATAAAAAATGGTTCAATTTGATTTAGTAAAATGCTCATAATGTTATAATGTTTAAAATGCTAAGATTTGGTACTTGTATTTAAAAATGGTTTGATAATGTTTAAAGTATAGTTGGTTATATTATATAGCTGCTTAATGTTTTATGCGCAAATGAATATTAAACCATGATATATGGCCAAATTGGTTTAATATGTGCATGTATAAAGATTTCAAACTGTTATGGTTGTATTTAGCTAAGCATATAGATGTCTTGTTATATGCTCTGTATATGAAATGAATTATGGTTGAGTTATGACTTGGGTATTCGAATGTTATAGAAATGGTTGCCATATGGTTCAAACTTTGAAATTATGAAACTTGTGCGAATTAGTTTTGATATTAGACTATGATTTAACGGTGTATGAATTTTGATTGTGAAATGATTGTGAAACATTTTGATATGTCTGGTAATGCCTCGTAACCCTAGTCCGACGACGGATACGGGTTAGGGGTGTTACACTCAGTCACATATAACTTTGCTAATCTCTCGAGTGAAAAATGTAACAACCCGTTTTTAGTTAAATCAAAACAGTAGTTTTAGGATCACAAATTTGAAGTCAAAATAATTATATTATTATTATTTTAATGTTTACAACATGATAGTATGATTGTGTGAAAGTTTCATTAAAAAATTTTATCGTTTAAGTGTTCAATTTGATAAAAAAAGACTAAATCGCGTAAAGTGTAAAACTTGTGTTCTAGTAGTTAAAGGTGTCTAATAGCTATAGAACCTTAAAGTTGAGGTCCTTATATTGTAATTAGACCATTGTTTTTATGAGTGGACAAAGATGGACATATATGAAATGTTTTAAATAGTTAATTAGTAAGGTTAATGTTGTAATTTAATAAATTAAACAAAGTAAAATATAACAAAACAAATGTGTCATATTCTTTAGTGTATTTCCACCGAAAATTCAACCTAAATTAGCCATGGGAGAAGCTTGATATTCGACCAAGCTATTCTTCATGGATGTGAGTAGTGTTTCATCCCGTTTTTAATGATTTCTATGTTTTTAAGATCGTTGTAGCTTAATCTAGCTAGCCCAGGGACTAATTTGCAAAACTGTTAAAGGTTTAGGGTTTTTCCATTGATGAAATAACATGTGTTTTGATGTTTAATGGTAGAAAATGTATGCTTGTTGTTAGATAAACAACACTTGTAAAGTGACTTTTTGACAAAATCATCATTTAGGGATTAAATTGAGAAATGTTAAAATTTTGTGGTTAAATTATAAAATAAATGAAAAATATGGGCTGATAGGGATTTAATTGAAATTCTACTAGCATAGGTATAAGTTAAATTTCATGAATTTGTATTTTTATGAGATGAGGACTAAATTATAAAAATGTTGAAATATTAGGGGCAAAAGTGTAAAGTTATCTTAATGTGTATTTTGGATTAAATTGGATAGAATGATAATTAAATAAGTTAATTCTGATTACATTTAGATCAAGAAAAGAGAAATTCAGATTTAGATCGGGGGAAAAACAAAGTATCAGACTAATCGACTTATTTCGCCGTTTTTACAATCGAGGTAAGTTCGTATGTAATAAGCGTTATTATACTTGTGTTTAAAATGCTTTAATATGGCATAAATTGTGATTACAACCTTGCAGATACATTCGACGATGATTCGTCAAATGTGAAATCCCGGTTGAACCTTAGGAATAGATTAGGATACAAATGACATGTCATTTAGGATTATGTGACTTGGATGCTGGTCTGTACATCCTACCTGTAACAGCCCGATTTTGGGGCTAGTTAGAATAGCGGTTATGAAACCACTATTTTGAAGCCATAGTAATTATTTTTAATATTATTTTATGTGTGATGGCATGTTTATAAAGATGCATGAAATTTTTGGTGATTTAATTTTAACGTTTGAGAGCTTAATTGCGAAAAAGGACTAAATCGCTTAAAGTGCAAAAGTCCTATTTTGATGGCTAAGGGTGTCAAATAGCTAGAAAACCAAAATTGGGGGTCTTTAAAGGACAAATAGACCCTAGGATGATGTTTGGACAGCCATGAGACAAGGAAATCAAAATAGTGAAGTGTTAGGTGAAGTTTGGTAACTTATTTGGCCAAAAAGAAAATAAAATAAAGGAAAGATGACAACATCCCTTTTTTATCTTCTTCTCCATTGAAAAACACCAGAAAAATAGAGGTTTGAAAGCTTGAAAATTTCAGCAACTTGTAACCTTCACAAGTAAGTGATTTTGATGGTCTTTCTTGATGATTTTTGTACTTTTAGAACCGTTGTAGCATGAGCTTTCAAATGAGGGGACTATTTTGCAAAATGATTAAAAGTCTAGGGTTTTACCATGAGTGTGTTCATGTTTTTTTTCTGAAATTTTATGGAAGAAAATGAGTTATGGTGGTGTAATAAACAACTTTTGTGAAGTAGTTTTCATGGAAACCCTAACTAAGGACCATTTTGCATAAGTTGTAAAATAGGTAATAAATGTGTGAAATAATAAGAATTGTGGGCTGCTCCTAGTATAAAAAGTATTTGGCTAGGCTTGGTTAATGAGAAAATGTGATAAAAATCAATTTTTGGACCTAAGGGTAAAGTGATCATTTTGCAAAAGTTTAGGGGCAAAATGGTCATTTTGACCAATTTTTAAATTGTTGAGTACTTAGATTAATAACATTATTAAATGTGTGAATTTTCATCATTATAGATCAAGAATTACAAAATCTAAGCCTAGACCGGGGAAAAGCAAAGCAAGTAGATTAAGCCAACTAGTCGCCACATTTTGAGTACCGAGGTAAGTTGTATGTTAATAATACAAATATATCTTTATGATGTGCAATTGAATTGATATGGCATAAACTGTTTTGATTTGAATACGAGAATACATGTTGAGAAATTAACATAGTAGAGACTTTCGTTGAACATTTGGAATAAACTTGGATATTGGTACCTTGATATTGGGTGATTGTGTGCTAGTGTAAGACATGTCTGGGACATGCATCGGCCACAATACGAGAGCCAGTGTAAGACATGTCTGGGGCATGCATTGGCCTCGAGATATTTAAGCCAGTGTAAGACATGTCTGGGACATGCATCAGCATTGAGACGAGAGCTAGTGTAAGACATGTCTGGGACATGCATCAGCCTCGCGATAGACAAGTTAGTGTAATACCTGTCTGGGACATGGCATCGAGACCGATAGATGAGAGCCAGTGTAAGACCTGTCTGGGACATGGCATCGGCCTCACTATATGAAAGCCAGTGTAAGACCATGTTTGGGACATGGCATCGGCACCTCAACCCATGTTAGGGCTATTGAGTATCCGGTAGTATTCCAAATGGTTCAACAAAAGGTTTATGATTTATATCGAAATGAGAAAAGCTATGATCATGTGATGAGTGGTACAGGTACCTAATAGAAATGTATGAGATATGGGTTCAACGTATGCAATATGAGTTGTATGGGATGGTGATGAGTAAGTTGTACTTACGTTTATTTATGGTATTTATGAATAAGCTATGAAAGGTTATGAGCATATTGCCTTATGATAAGTGGTTGTTGATTATTTGCATGCAACTTACTAAGCTTTATGCTTACTCCCTCTCTTTTTCCATTTTCTTATCGTGCTGCCTAACTAGCTCGAGGATCATCGGACGTCGGAGGCATCGATCATACTATCATCCGAAGCACTTGGTATAGTTAGATCTTTTATTTAGATTATGGCATGTATTGGACCCTAACTTTTGAATTTTGTGTCATTGTTAATTGGCCAAATGTGTTGGCTTACTTTAGCATTTGATTCATTTTGTATAAGGCTAAGGAAAATGGCTAATATTGAAAGTTTATGTATGAATGCAAGATAGCCTTTCATGAACGTGAAATGTTGGCATGGTTGAATATAAGAAATGTATATAGGCCTTAGCTATGGTTGTTTGGTTGAGAAATCATATTTAGTTAGACTTTGATATGTTGGTTGGCATTAGATTATGTTTCAGGGTGGCAAAAGGCTTAGTAGATAACCTTATATTGTCCACCCGGGTTGACACACGGGCGTGTGTCTAGGCCGTGTGTGACACACGGTCAGCCCCATGGGCGTGTTGTTCGACCGTTTGTCCTCTGCAAGTAAAAATTGCAAATCAGTATGCATAGTAGTAAACACATGGGTAGAGACACGGCCGTGTGTCTTAGCCATGTGGAGGACACGGCCTCTGGCCACGGGCGTGTGCCTTGGCCTAAATTGGATGCTGATGTCAGAAATAGAATGTCAAGGTTTTTAGACACGGGCTAGGACACGGATGTGTCATGGCCGTGTGAGGGACACGGTTCATAAACACGGGCGTGTGTTAGGCTGTGTGAAAACCCCTGTAGATTCAAATTTAGAATTTAATTCACATAAGCATGGGACACGGGCGTGTCCTTAGATGCTTAGGCCGTGTGTGTCACACGGGCCATTAGCACGACCATGTTATAATGACCACACGGGCGTGTTTCCTTTTCACTCTAGAGTTATTTTTCTAGAGTTATTTAAAGGACCCGAGTTGGTCCCAAATAGTTTCCAATGGATGTTTGGGGTCTCGTAGGCCCATATTAAGGAGTTTAGACAAAGTTCGAATTTTTTTTAATTTGACCGAGTCTTAATGGCATTGAAATGATTGTATGCATGCGGTTAAGTTAGGTAATGCCTCGTGCCCAGTCTCAGCCTCGGACTCGGGAAGGGGGTGTTACACCACCGGTGGCTGAGTTATCCAAAATGTGTTGTGGGTTCTCGTCAGCTTGTGTGAGAAGCACTGTGTAGCTTGTGTGACCGTCAGCTTGTGTGAGCAAACCCGTTGATAGCTCGAGAGTGAGCATTATATGTGATATGAGATTGAGATAACTTCAGCTAAACATGCGGCACTTAGGGTGCAAGTTTTCCGGGTATCCGATAGTATTCCAAATGGTTCAATAGGTATATGAAAGATTTGGATGTGTATGAGACTGATACGAGATGGTACAGGTATGTACATGAACTGTATAAGCTTTGAATCGAAGAAACTTGTGAAATTCTCAGTTAACTTTGTGATTGAATATGTGATAGGCTTGTGTATTCATTTGAGTTGTATATTGATATGATCAATTATTTAAATTGTATTTGTATGGTAAGATGAGTTTATTATCATATGAGCTTACTAAGCTTTATAGCTTACATTGTTTATTTCTCTGTGTTTTATAGTGAAATCAAAGCTAACTCAGATTTAGAAATCGTCGGAGACCTCATCACACTATCAAGCTATCATTTTGGTACTTTTGAATCTATGTTTTTGGGATATATGGCATGTATACGAACTTTGGTCATTTTGGAATATATTAGTAATGAATTTAGCCATTTGGATTGGCTTGTAAATGTTTAATGTTTGGTTTGGTATATAACTATGAGAGTTGGCTTACTTTGGTTGATTTGGTTGTGTATATATATGCAAATGGCCTTTATTATGCATATGGTAATTGTATTATAAATGCTTGTGATGAAAGGTAGTTTATGAATTGGTAAATTGTGTATCATATGTTTGATAAGTTAAGTTCGGTATGTATGTGATTTTAGGTAAGATGATGCTTAAATGAATGTGGTTTTATTTATGATTTGAGATTACGAGTTTTTGGTATGAAATTGAATGGCACATTGTGGTATTTGTGTACTTGGTATTGTTGGTATTGTTATGGTGCGAATTAAGCTTATTTGAGATTGGATGAATGCCTATTTGTGCCATTTTTTGTGCCATTTGGTTTAGTGTAGGTGTATGCAAATTTGGGTGGCAAAATGGCTTGGTAAATAGCCTATTTTTGTCCATGCAGGCAGTGACACGAGCATCTGTCTCAACCGTGTGTGACTTACGGTCAGGTTACACGACCGTGTGTCCCCTAGTGTTGAATTAGAAATCAAGTCAGTATGCTCCACAAGGCCCAGCACATGGGCATGTGACTTGGCCATGTGGCATAAGTCAGTATACCCTACAGGTTTGGCACGACCTAGCACATGGTCTGGCACACGAGCGTGTGTGGCTATTTTGAAGGGCACACGGGCTGGTCATACGGGTGTGTGGTTGGCCGTTTGACCCAAGTCAGTGAGTTACACGGGGTCGGATACGGGTTGGGACACAGCCATGTAATCCCATTTCGAATGTCCACACGGCCTGTGACACGCCCATGTGTCCCTTGTAATTTGAATTTTTTTTAGGTTTTTTGAAATTTTCCTAAGTTATCAGTTCAGTCCCGCACCACCCCGAATTCATGTTTTGGGCCTCGTAGGCTCGTATTAGGGACAGTATGAATGTATGTAAATGTTTTACATTTGAAATGGAAAATGTGTGAGAAATTTTTGTTTAATTGGGTTATAAGTCCGGCAAAGCTCTGTAACCCTATTCTGGTAATGAATACGGGTGAGAGGTGTTACAAAAAATCCTTACATATTGGAATGAAATGCATGGATTTCATCAAACGATCAATAATGACCCGAACAACATCTTTATTTCTCAGAGACAAAGGCAATCCTGATACAAAATCCATCGTGACACGCTCCCATTTACACTCTGGAATCATCACTGGTTGTAATAACCTAGAAGGTACCTGATGTTTGGCTTTAACTTTCTGACAAACTAAACATCTCGATACAAACTCTAAGATCTCTCGTTTCATACCTAGCCACCAATACATTTGTTTCAAATAATTGTACATTTTATTACTACCAGGATGAATAACCAAGCTACTACTGTAGGCTTCCTGTACAATTTTCTAAATGAGATCAGAATTTCTTGGAACACAAATTTTGCCTTTAAAGTACAAACTACCATCGGAACCAACATGAAAATCTAAATTAGGTGTTGTCTCAATTTGTTTCCGTTTAGCTATCAACACATCGTCACATTTCTGAGCTTTGTAAATTTGTTGTAAAAACATCAATCTAGCTTTTAACTCAGCTAAAATCAAACCATCATCAATCAATATCAATCTTGTATTCAAAGCTCGTAAAGAAAGCATAGACTTTCTACTCAAAGCATCAGCAATAACATTAGCCTTTCTTGGATGATAATCAATGATCAAAATGTAGTCTTTCAATAACTCGAGCCCTTTGCACTATCTCAAATTCAAATCTTTCGTGACATCAAGTACTTTAGACTTTTATGATCCGTGAACATATGTCAGTTTTCTTTGTATAAATGGCGTTGCCAAATCTTCAAGGTAAATACAATCACTGCAAACTCTAAATTATTCATCGGATAATTCCTTTCGTGTGGTTTCAATTGTCTAGAAGCATATTCTATTATCTTACCCTCTTGCATGAAAACATAGCCCAAACCGTTTAACGAAGCATCACTATAAACCAAAAATTCTTTACCCAAATCTGGCTGAACTAACATTGGTGCCTCGGTTAACAATGCTTTCAATTGATTAAAGCTTTGCTAACATTTCATTGACCATTCGAATTTAACATCTTTTTGCAATAGTCTCATCAACGGTGTATCAATCATTGGGAATCCCTTGACGAATCTTCTATAATATCTGACTAAACCCAGAAAACTTTTGATTTTAGATACATTTCTCGGAGGCTTCCAATCTACGATTGTTGAAATTTTGCTCGGATCCACTCTAATCCTATCGGCTAATACAACATGTCCTAGAAATCCTACTTCCCGAAGCTAGAATTCACATTTTTTAAACTTAGCAAACAATGTTTTTCGCGCAAAGTTTTCAAAACAATTCTCAAATGCTCAGCATGTTTTGTCTCATCTTGTGAATAAATCAGGATATCATCAATGAATACTACAATGAATCTGTCTAAGTACGGTCTGAAGATTCTATTCATTAAATCCATAAATACTGCATGTGCATTAGTCAAACCAAACAGCAAAACAAGGAATTCATAATGTCCGTTTCTGGTCCTGAACTCAATTTTTGGTACATCTGAGTTTTTAACTCGCAACTGATAATAACCAGAACGAAGATCAATCTTTGAGAACATTGCCGCACCTTTCAACTGATCAAACAGATCGTCAATACGTGGCAATGGATACTTGTTCTTGATCATCACCTTGTTGAGTTGTTGATAATCGATACATAATCACATAGATCTGTCCTTTTTCTTAACAAATAACACAGGAGCACCCTAAAGAGAAAAATTAGGCTGAGCAAAGAACCTATCTGTCAACTCTTGCAACTATGCTTTCAACTCCTTCAATTTTGTAGGCATTATTCTGTATGGAGCTATCGATATCGGGAACGTTCCCAACACCAATTCAATAGCAAACTCAACCTCTCGGGCCAGCAGTAACCTTGGTAATTTATTTAGAAACCCATCCAAGAACTCACATACAATCAAGACCTATTCTAATTTCAATCCTGAAACCCTGGAATCAACTATGTGAGCGAGATATGCTTCAGAGCTTTTTTTAGCGTATTTCTGTGTTGTTATAGTTGAGATTGTATTAGATGTACCATCCAATCTATCTGACTCAATTCGGACTATTTACCATCCTAACATTTTAGCATAATATGTTTTCTTCTACAATTCACAATAGCATCATGCAGTGTCAACAAGTCCATACCCAAAATCACATCAAACTTATCAAAGGGTAACAACATCATACTAGCGAGGAAATCGTAACCTCTAATTTTCAGTGGACATGATGTACATAATTGATGAACTAGAACACACTGACCCAGGGGATTTGTAACTCTGGCAATATATTCAGTGAATTCAATAGGTATTTTCTTTTTGTCTACTAATGTTGTGTATATATACGAATGAGTTGATCCAAGATCAATAAATGCATATAAATTAATATCAAAGATAGAAAAAGTACCCGCAATAACATCTGAAGCAGTAGCTTCCTCTTGAGCTCAGATTGCATAGGCCTTAGCTGGTGTTCTTGATTTACACCATTCGTTCATCTCGTTATTCTTTCCTCGACCAGAATTAGCATTTCTAGCGTTTCCAGATCGTCTACCTCTTTGAGAAGTTACTTCAGGCTTGTTTGATTGATTTCTGAAGTCATTTTGCTTATTCGGACAGTTACGAAGAAATTGGTCAGTAGACCCACAATAGAAACCCAGTTTTGATCGACACTCACCAAAATGTCTTTTATTGCATTCATCACACATAGGAATGGTTCTCTCAACATTTCTTACACTTCCAACACTAGCGACTGAAGAATTAACTGATTGGAAATTACTTTGCCTCGGTTTCTCTCTATCAACGGACTCTGTAAGAGCTGCTGATCGACTAGTGTCAGTTCTAAATTTCATCAAAGGAGAAGTTTGAGCTGGCTTGAATGACCCCCTTTTGTTATAGTCTCCAAATTTCGAATCTGACTGTCATTTGATGTTGCAAATTTTTTCAACTTTTTGAGCTCACTCTGAAATTTCTACAAATTCTCGTAACTTTAATGTTGCTATAGCCATACGGATCTCATCATTCAACGCATCTCCGAATATGATACACATTTATTCCTCATTGGATACGATGTTATGAGCATACTTTCTTAACTGCAAAAATTCATGTTCATATTCAACTACAGTCCAATTTTCTTATTTTAACTCGAGAAACTTTTTCTTTTTCTGATCTATGAGCAGTTGGCTAACATACTTTTTCTTGAATTTATTCTAAAAGAAGACCCAATAAACCCGATCATCTGATACCATCGTACTCAAAGTATCCTACCATAGATATGCCTCATCTTTCAGTAAAGACACCACACACCTCAAGCAATCTTCGAGGGTGCACAATGTAACATCCCGAATTAGGGCCTATTTGGAATAGTGGTTTCGGGACCACAAATTTGACATAAGAAAGTTTATTTTTATTATGTTTTTATGGTCTACAATTTCACGGAATGATTTCATGAAAATCTCGTTCGAAAATTTTGACGTTTGGGCACTCAATTTAGTCAAAAGGACTAAATTGTAAAAAGTGAAAAAGTTGAGTTCTACATGTTAGAAGTGTCTAATTGTTATGAAATTTTAAATTGGAGGTCCTTAAATGGTAATTAGGCCATTGGATAATTTTTTGGACAAAAATGAACATGGAAGGGTAAAATTTTAAAGATGAGTAAAAAGGGCATTTTGGTAAATTAGTAATTAAATGGACTAAAAGACAAAATAAAAGCCAAAAACCCTTGTCCATCTTCTTGTTTGGCCTAATTAGCAAGGAAGAAGCCATGGTTAGGGTTTTCAAGCTTCCAAGCTCCATAGTAAGTGATCCCGAGCCCCGTTTTTAATGTTCTTTGCATTTTTGAAATTCTTGTAACATGATCTACTCATTTCTACCCATATTTTTAGCTAGGGTTCATGTTTAAAAATTTACCCATGCATGAAATGTTAGTGTTTTAAAGATTAATGGAAGAATATGAAAGATTAAAGCATGTTTAGCAACTTTTACTAAGTGATTTTACATGAAAATGCATAAAAAGGACTAAAAAGTAAAAGTTGTAAAATGGGTAGTAATCATGTGAATAACAGAGAACTGCGGGCTTTTATAAGAGCAATAAGGGTTTGGCTAGGCTTAAAGTACAAGAAAATGGAGCACATTTTATTTTACAAGTTTAGGGACCAAAGTACAAATATGTGAAAGTTTAGGGGTCAAAATGTCAATTTGCAAAAGTATGAATTATGGACTCATTTGAATAATGTGAGTAATAAATAAGTTATATTTGAAATGTTAGATCAAGAAGACAAGATTCAAGAAAACAAGATTCGGGCTTAGAACGAGGTTGAACGAGGTTAAGCACTAATTCAAAATAAATAGTCATACTTGAACCCAAGGTAAGTTTGCATGGTAATAATAATGCAATATCATGCTTGAATTGTAATTCTCTATTATTATGACATAAAGTGTATGGTTTAATATATTATAAGAATTTATGGATGATGAATATGATGTGGAAAATGTGATGAATGTTAAATTACTATTACATGAGTTGTGTGAATTGCTACACGGTTGTACCCGACGAGGATTCGACAAGTAAGTTCATGTAACTTGAATGTATACTTTTAATTCTTATAATGTATGCTCTTTGATATTATGAGATTTTGATAGTCATGGTATAATAATTCATGTTATACGAATGTAATGATGAAAAAAGGACTAAAAGTCCCGGTTGAATGAAAAGGATGTCCGATGGATTTTCCTAAAAAGGAATTAATGGTAAAAAGGATCTAAACCAGACGAGTGTTCCCTATGTGATCTAGCCTCCCGAAGAATATGTGTTTAAATGGATTTATCCCAGACGGGTAATCCGAATTAGGATCTAAATTTAGCCTGGACTAGTAATTCAGATCCAAGCTCATTAGAGTAATTGTCATTGCAGGGGATTTAGCCTGGACTGGTAATCCCGACATTGCTCTATGAGTTTACACTACGGGGGATTTAGCTTGGATTGGTAATCCCGCCATAAGGATTGAGGTTCGTGGGAGTGCATTTGTTGAAAAGTCACTAACATGAATTGACGATAAATGATTTAGTACGCTATAAGTGTACTAAGGAATATCCATCGAGAATTCGTGGAATTCTATGGGATTAATATGAGAAATGGAATTGGAATGCTTCTAATGATGAGATCATCTAAGACCATTATTATCATGTATTGTCATGTGACTAACTTGTATGATTAAGTATGCCATTAGAATTAACGACGTTCATATTAAACTCTATTGTGTAATTGAGTATGGGATCCATGAAATGGTGAGTTCATGGTTAGTTGAAAATGATCTTATGATAGTGATCATTCTATTGCACTAAAATAGTTTTGGACAACAGTAGTCGTCCAACTTTGAAAATCCACCAAAAATGGTGGAAATAGAATTAGAGGTTGAATTAAATATTAAATTAAATCTTATTGAGCCTAGTTTCATATGAAGGAAACATTGTGAGCAAAGAAATTTCATATTATGAGATGTTTGAATCTTTGTGAGATAGAGTCAGAATGAGTTCGGAATCCCCTATTCTGACTTGGGAAAATCACTAGAAATTTTAAAATAATATTGGGTTAGAATTCATATGACTAAGCCATTAATGTGTCTATTTTCAAGAGAAATAGACAAGAACATTATCCAAATCTTGTATTAAGAGATAAATAAATTTTAGTGAAGAAAGGTTGAAGCTGTCAAACAGCAAAACATGAGAGATTTTAAAGAATAAACTGTACTTATTGGCTAGACCAGAAATTCTGAAAATTTTATGGTAAAAATATATGTGAGTTTAGTTTCAGGGAAAATTAGCAGATCTTAATTTGGAGTTCCGTAGCTCCAGATGTAAATAGTTTAGTAACTATGTCTCGAGAAAATAACATGACCAGAACATAAGTAAAAGTGTAATTATGGTTGCATTACCTTGAGAAGGATGTTGGCATATTGCTTATTATTTTCATATGGACTTAGTAAGCTTGAAGCTTACTCCCTCCCTTCCATTTCTTTAGTGTTGTCAGGTCGACTCAGGGTTGGAAATCGTCGGAGGCAGCATCACACTATTAAGTTATCATCTTGGAAGTGTCGAATTATATATATGTTATGCTTTTACAAGTGAGTGGCATGTATAAAGACTTAGTTTTTATGTTAGATGTTATCATGAGTAGCCAAATGTATTGGCTTATGTTGATTCATTGAATATAGCCATGGGATGTGGCTTATAATGTTTTGGCTTATAAGCCTAATTATCCTTACTATTTGTTAATGCCTTACTATGTGATTATAATTGTTTACTATGAATGAATAGTATATCATATGTGCATGAGAATGCCTTAGGACCATTCGGGGTGGTCATGACTATGGAATAAACACGTAAATTGGCATTAAGTTGATAATGATTGAACATGGATATTTGTTGAATAAGTAGAGATTAATTACTGGGTAATGTGTTATGGTTGGTTGTTAAAAACGTGCCTTAGTGAGGCACGCTAAATCATTAAAATGATGCTATGATATGTGTCTTTAAAGTGGTTAAATTTGTGAAAGATTAAGGCAACAAAAAGGCTTGGAAAATAGCCTAGGTGCTAGCCAAACGGGCAGAGACACGGCCATGTGTCTCAGCCATGTGGAGGACACAGTCTAGCACACGGGTATGTGGCCTGGCCATGTGGTTTAGTTTGTTTTGTTGACGTCATAAACAGAGAGTCACACGATCTGAGGACACGGGCGTGTCTCTATGTCCATACGGGCGTGTGACCCTATTTTATGAAAATTTTTCTAAGTTTTCCCAAAACTTTCCAAAGTTCTCGGTTTAGTCCCAAACTGCCTTTAATGCATGTTTAGAGCCTCGGTAGCTCGTGTAAGGGACATTATGCATGTGATTGAATGTTTTTAATTTAAATGAAATTTTATGGCCCGATTTTATGAAATGGTGTACATTTAAGTCCAGTAACACCTCGAACCTTGTCCCGGCATCGGATACGGGTAAGGGGTGTTACACACAATAACTTTGCAAAAACTCTCTTTGAGTTCAATAGACAATACTCGGCTTTTGAAGGATCACATCTACAAAACCTCTGAACTCTTTCGCTCCACATTTTCAAATTTTGTTTATAGATACTTGGGTAACCGTCGTAGGTATAGGGTTTGGAGTATTCAGGGGTGCCAAAAGAGACATGACAGGGGGTGAATGTAACACCCTTATACCATATCCTTCGCCAGAATAGGGTTAAAGGTATTACCAGACATTCAGAAAAACTAACTTCCATTTCACAAACATCATAGCATTATAAGTTATACATTATCATGGAGTCCCTTATATGGGTCATTGAGACCTAAAACATACATTAAAAAGGGTTCGGGACTAAACCGAGCTTATACAAAAATTTTCAAAACTTAAACAATTTCAAAACTGTAAAGGACACAAGCCCGTGTGAATAGGCCGTGTGCCTTACACGGCATCAGACACGCTCATGTGTTAAGGCCGTGTCAAAACAGTGCATACATACTGACTTACACACACAGCCATAAGACACGCCCGTGTGCCTTGGCCATGGTCGAGCCTGACTGACTTAGGTCACACGGCTACCCACATGCCCATGTATCTTGGTCGTGCTCAAGACTGACTTAAAATCGTAGGGTACCCCAACGAACACACGACCGTGCAACATGACTGTGTGTCACACACGGCTGAGACACACGCCCGTGTCTCTGCTCTTGTGGACAAAAATAGGCCATTTGAATAGCCAACTTGCCACCCCAATTGAATCAAACCTACAAGCACCAAACCAAGCATCATTCATGCCCTAATATTATCAACCATTTACATGCTTATAAACTCAACTCAATTGTGCCAAAACATAAGACCAAATCATATCAAACATATGGTTTCATAATCTCTAAACTCATGACCAAATCTCATACCAAAACTTGCCAATCTTACCATTTCTCTTAGCCATTCATGAACACATCAAATAGGTCATCTTGCATCACGTTTCATATACTAAAGACAATATATAAACACAACCATATCAAGCCATATCACATGGATAAATATAAACATTACAAAACCTATCCAAAGTACTTCTAGCCTATACATGCCATACTTTACTATATACAATTACAAAAGGTACCAAAATGAGATTCGATAGTGTGGTGACGATCCTCGAGCTCACAACAGCTTCGATATTTATAAAATAATGCAAACACACACAAAGTAAGCTTTCAAAAGCTTAGTAAGCTCGTACTAAATATCATGAACAGTTTATAAAATATAAAACATCAACACATAAACACTTATTAGTTCTCAATTCATCTATCTATTCTATGCCAACACAATTCATATGTTTATACCAATCCACGAACTTCATATACATAATATCACCAACCACATAAGTATCGTACATATCTGAACCTTCCCATATTTATTCATTTTCATTCTCACCTCTCATCCAGATATTTTAAGACTTTTCGAAGATTATTCATGCTTTAAGCATCCACACACTTGGTGCTTTAAGGTTTAGCCGAAGCTAGAAAGATTCTGCACACTTAGTGCCATCTCAATTAACCGAAACTATCTCGGTATCGCACACTTAGTGCCTCATACAGTCGAAGCTATACCATTTCGCACACTTTGTGCTATTTATAGCTGAAGCTATTTTGAATCGCACACTTAGTGCCAAATGCAGTTGATTTATCATCATATTCAAACCATAATCAAATATATACACAATTTATGTATAATCAAAGCATCAAAAATATACTTGTAACATCATGTATCACGTACGAACTTACCTCGTATTCAAAATTACCGACTCGGATTGTCTACTCTATAACCTTCGACTTCCCTCGGTCAAAATTTGAATTCCTCTTTTCTTGATCTATATGTGTTCCAAATTTACCCTTTTATTCAACAAATAATACAACTAAATCCATAAACATTCATTTAAGGCATTTTACAATTTAGCCCTCACTTTTTCACATTTTGACACTTTAGTCCCTAATTCACAAAATCACAAAATACACATAATTTGCATATACTCATGCTTGGTCGAATTCTCCTAGTACTCATACTAGTCCACACATTCCATTTATTTCACATTTTAGTCCCTCAATTTACAAATTTCACAATTTAGCCCATTTTACTCAAATTCATAAAAAATTCAAAGATAAACATGTTAACCCAATACATATCTTCCATTTATCAACAACTAACTTCACAAAACTCATAGTTTCATCAATGGAATAACTTAAAATCATAATCAAATTTAGAAATTGAGGCATGGGCTTAGTAAAACACAAAGCAACGATCACAAAAACGTTGAAATTATCAAAAACCGAATAAAATCCATACCTTAATTAGGGAAATCAATAGCCGAATTGAATTAAGGTTATAACCCTTTCTTATCTTCTATTTTCGGTAGAAAAAGATGAATAATATGACCACATTTTGATTTGTTTTGATTAATATTAACATATTAATCAATTCTCCATTTTGCCCTTATTTTATAACATAATTAAACCATTACCAAATATCCATTTATGTCCATTAATCTTGTCAATGGGCTAATAACCACATAAGGACCCTTACTTTAGAAAGCCACGACAAATAGATACCTTTACAATATAGAAAGCTACTTTTGCATTTTATGCTATTAGGTCCTTTTTATCTAATTGAGCACACAAACAAATAAATTTTCATATGAAACTTTCACACATGCGAATTCACATACCATAAGCACAGAAAATAATATTTAAAATATTTTCTAACTCGGATTTGTGGTCCCGAAACCACTTTTCGACTAGGGTCTAAACCGAACTGTTACAACTCTCCCCCTTAGGGATTTTCGTCCCCAAAAATCTTATCGGTGAATAGGTTTGGATAACGTTCTTTCATTGCATTTTCTTGCTCCCACGTTGCTTCTTCAATTCTGTGTTTATGGCATAGTACTTTCACTAATGGGATTTTCTTATTTCGCAATTCTTTACTCTCACGAACCAAAATACAAATCGGTTCTTCTTCATATGTCATATCAGGCTTAATCTCAATCTTTGACGGATTAATCACTTGTTAAGGGTTGGATCTATACCGTCTAAGCATCAAAACATGAAATACGTTATGGATCTTTTCTAACTCAGGTGGCAACAACAATCTATACGCAACTGGCCCGATACGCTCAATTATCTCATACAACCCAATAAATCTCGGACTCAATTTGCCTTTACGACCAAATTTGAGTATTTTCTTCCACGGTGAGACTTTCAAAAATACTTTCTGGAACTCTATATCTTTTTGTTTCAAATCAACATATGATTTCTGATGATCTGATGCTATTTTCAAACTTTCATGGATCACTTTTACTTTCTACTCAGTCTCTTTGATCAAATCGACCCCGTGTATCTTATTCTCACTGAGTTCAGTCCAATATAAAGGTGTACGGCATTTGTGACCATATAAAGCTTTGTATGGTGCCATTTTAATACTCGATTGAAAACTATTATTGTAAGCGAATTAAATCAAAGGTAGATACTGTTCCCATGTGCCTTCAAATTCAAGAATGCAACATCTTAACATATCCTCAAGTATCTGAATATTCTGCTCGGATTGACCGTCCATTTGCAGGTGAAAAGCAGTACTGAAATGCAATTTTGTACCTAGAGCATCTTGCAACTTCTTCTAGAATCGTGAAGTAAATCTTGGATCTCTATCTGACACTATAGACAATGGCACACCATGCAATCTCACGATATCAGAAATGTATAACTTAGCTACTTTATCAAGTGAGTAATCGGATCAAACTGGAATAAAATGAGCAGATTTCATCAATCGATCAACTACAACCCAGATTGCATCTTTCTTTTTTAGAGATAGGGGCAAACCCGAAACAAAGTCTATTGTCACTCTATCCTATTTCCATTCTGGAACCATAATCGGTTGTAACAAACCAGATGGCACCTGATGTTTAGGTTTAACTTGCTGATAGATCAAACATTTAGAAATAAAGTCAGAGATATCTCTTTTCATTCCAGACCACCAGTAATGTTGTTTCAAATTATTATACATTTTTGTACTACTCGGATGCACAGATAACCGACTATTGTGAGCTTCATTCAAAATTATCTAAATTAACTTCAGATTTCTCAGAACACAAATTCTATCTCAGAATCTCAGACAATCATATTTATCAATTCTGAATTCTGAATCAGACTCTAAATTACACTAAGCTCATTTTGCTAAAATCTCATTATCAATCTTCTGAGCTTCGATAATCTACTGTAAAAACAAAGGCCTTACTTTTGATTCAGCTAAAACCGAACCATCATCGGATAGAACCAAATGAGCATTCATCATACGCAGAGCAAACAATGATTTTCGACTCAAAGCGTCAGCAACAACATTTTCCTTACCCAGATGATAATCAATCACAAGGTCATAGTCTTTTAGCAGTTCTAACCATCTTCTCTATCGCAGATTCAAATCTTTCTGTGTCATCAGATATTTCAAACTCTTATGATTAGAATATATGTGACATTTCTCACCAAATAGATAGTGGCACCAAATCTTTAAAACAAACACAATCGCAGCCAACTCCAGATCGTGCGTTGGATAGTTATTTTTGTGCGGCTTCAATTATCTAGAAGCATAGGCTATAACTTTACCTTTTTGCATCAAAACACTTCCCAGACCGATCAACGAAGCTTCAGTCAATAAAGTTTTCAACTAATCAAAGCTGTTCTGACACTTTTTAGACCATTCAAACTTCACATCTTTCTAAAATATCTTCGTTAGTAGAGTCACAATTATAGAAAAGTATTTTACAAACCTTCTATAATAACCAGCAAGTCCCAGAAAACTGCGGACTTCAGAGACATTCCTCGAAGGTTTCTAATCTAGAATAGCTAAAATCTTTCTCGGATCAACTCGAATACCAGATGCTGATACAATATGACCCAAAAAATCGATCTTTCGTAACCAGAATTCACATTTACTAAACTTCGCATACAATTGCTTATCACACAAAGTTTGTAGCACTATTATCAAATGCTCGGCATGTTCGATTTCATCACGAGAGTAAATCAATATGTCATCAATGAATGCAACAAATCGATCTAAATACAGTCTAAAAATTATGTTCATCAAATCCATAAAGATAGCATGTAAAGCCCCGAAATTGGGCCTAGAAGTATTGGGCCTTGTGCATGGGAGCGGTTAGGAGACTGCTCATAAATATTTTAGTTAAGCTAGGAAATGATACAATTAAATGTCTGCTCAAGTGGTTAAGGGTCTTGAGAGGAGTTGGAAAGTCCTGGGTTCAAACCTAGGCTTTAGCAAAATTTTGGTTTTAAGGGAATAAAACCCTGGATGCGGGGATGAAGGCCTTTTAAATTATTATGTTAAATAAATGACACAAGGAAACATGTAGTCTAGTGGTTGTGGTGTCATTAAGGTTGCAAGGGAGCCTGGGTTCAAGTCATGGCTCTTGCAATTTTTTTTTCTTCTTTTAAAGGAGCATGGACTTTGGCCTATAGACCTTATAATTAATTGAGGATAAAAAGTGACAAAAAAAGGAGCCTGTGGTGTGGTTGCAAGGTGGCGTGTAAGGGAACCTTAAGGTCTGAGGTTCGAACATGGCACAACATAAATGAGTTATTTATTTTGTAATTGGGTTTGGCTAGTGGTTGAGTTGTAGTGGAATTCTGATGGAGGCGGTTGTTGAGGAGAGAATTGGGGGAGGAGTTGGCCGTATTTGAGGAGTCTAGGGGTGCCTATTCGGTCATTGACTTGGTATCGAATTGGTCAGTGACTTTGGGGGCTTCGATAGTTGTTTCTTTGGCATTCGTTTTGCTTTTGTTGACTTGGCCGAATATTGCTTTTTGGGAATCATTCTCTGTTACGTTTTGGTGTTAGCCGAATGTGTCTTTATCATTTGGGTTCCTTTTGCTTTACTATCTTATTTTGCCGAATGTGATAAGTGCCAAGCCTTTTCTTAACTCTTCTTATCTTCCATATTCCCCTCTCTGCCAAAATTGTTGTGTCTTTTATATTATCTCTCTCACCTTTTCTCAACTATGGCCGAATAGTCTCTCTTGGATAATCTCTGTTTCCGATTCTCTTCCTCTTTTCTTAAGGAAATAACTGAATATAGTTTCCTTTTCTCCCTAACATTTCATTCTTTCTTTCGATCTTTTCTAAGCCGACCGTTCTTCCTTCCCCTCTTATTTGTTTTCAGTTTCCTGTCTTCTATTCAGTGTTTTGTTGAAGATTTAACAATCGGTATATGGTTGCAAAGTTTCTTCTTTGCTTCTCTGTCAATTTTGTATGCACTCTATTTGTCTTCTTCTATCATTTTCAAAAGCCAAATGTTTTCTATTATTTATTGATCGTGATTTTTGTTCCCTTCCCGCAAGGTGGGGTGCATTGGGGGTAAGAAATCCTGAGGAGTGGAAAATGGCAAAGATTATTCAAGTCATTAAACTTTACGTCTTATTAATCGTATAAGGTAAGATCGCTACCTTATTCTTAGTTTGGGCCGTGTATTCCTGTGGTTGGTAAGTTAACGTCTGTAGACTGAGGCTACATATTTGACCTGTATAGGTTAATAAGATCTGTTTTAATACAGATATTTGACATTCGCGTGTGATCAATCATGATCGGAAGTCTTAAGAGATTAAAGTCTTTTGCTAATCAAGGTTTGGATTTGGAGATTTTTACCGCGTGATCCCGCAAACAGGTGTGTAACTGTACACCAAAACCTATTACTGTGAATCGACAAAAGTCGAAAAGCCAAAACTTCGACATTCGAGGCCTCACGAGTGTGCGATTGCTTGTAGGGTAAATCGAGCCCATAAAACATGGGCGATAGGCTGTAGAGACCGCCACGAGTGCTCTCGTGGACTTGGGCCGTCAAGGACCTCAAGGGGTCGAATGGGCTTGTGGGCCCACATGGATAAAATGTATGTTATGTGGTAAGTTTTGGACTGGGCTACGTTGTTCGTATAGTTGTGAATAGTTCTGGGTTAAATGGGCCGTATGGGCCCAATGGTCCCATGGGCCCGCGTGGGTAAATTTCACTGCTAAGCGGGAAGTAGATGGAGTTGTCATGTCGCGCACATGGCTTAGGTTGTTTTGGGCCTCAATGGGCCGTGTGGGCCCAACGGACTCGTGGGTCCACATGGATAAAATCTACGGTAAGTGACTATTAATGAACCAGGATATGGTGTACATAGAACCTTATCTAAATTTGGGATAAATAGGCCACACGAGCGTGTGGGCCCACTTGGGCCGAGTATTGGGCCTTAGGTCCACTTGCACCATTATGACCATTTAGGTTATCTGTGTTGCTCGAAGAGACTATAGACCTTCGGAGAGGTCGTCATCTTACCGAGACACCAAAATTAGCTAAATGACTGTAATACCCCTGTATGGTAAAATGACGATTATGCCCCTTATGTTCCGTATGACTGATGTGCTTATGATCTACATATGTGATTGTACTGAGTATGACTTTGCATACACGTAATATTTATGACATGGCATACTGCATGGGGTTGGGATTTTGATATGGAGGAAGTACTGTACTGGTGGTTATGCCACAATTACTGATACTGGTGGCTTTGCCACATTTATCGCTTTTAGCAAACAATGTTTGCATTGTTGTCTTGGCGACTTTCTTTGCGATATTAGTGTCTTTGGTTGGGTGGGTCGATTTATATCCTCACATGGTGTGTTGGTTGGTACGTGGTGGTGTCTTTGGTTTGGATTTGGGTGGGATGCATAATTGCATTACAACTGCATCGACATCTTGTATTGGGCTTAGGCCCATATTGTTCTTGTATATAGGCTAAGGCCAGGCATGTCTCGATACTAAAAAGGGCTCAGGCCTAGACTATTATTGCATGCATTGTCTACTGTTTGACTGATAGGGGATTACACACTGAGTTTTTGTAAACTCACCCTTTCTTTTCAACTGTACAGGTAATCCCCAGCCTTAGACGATTTGGTACTGCGAGGGACTCGGAGGTGGCCACACAATTTCTAATGTTCTACTTTTGACTTTATTTATTTAAATTTCATATTAGGTTTTTGGTTATGTAATAAGGCCATTCATGGTTTTAACTTTTATTTGGGCTTTGATTTCTTACCTTAACCTACTAGACTAGGAAAAGATGAGTTTTCAAAATAATAACTGTTTTCAAGGAAAACACGCATTTTAAACTTCAAGGTTTTTAAAAGCTTCCGATATTTTGTTCATTTTAAGGAATCAACGGTGATAAATATGGCAATCGTTTTGACAAATTGATTTCAAATAGTACCAACTTAATTTGACGAATTTTCTCAAGCAATAGAAACTAAAAGGGTTTTTAACTTAAATTCAGATTTTTAACGAAAAGCCCTATTTTCGAAAAGCATTTTGATGTGACACGCCAGATTCGGCCATAACGTCTAGGTCGATTTTGGGGTGTTACATAGCAGGTGCATTAGTCAATCCAAAAGGCATAACTAAGAATTCATAATGGTCGTACCTCGTTCGGAAAGCAGTTTTCGGAATGTTTGAGTCTTTCACTCGTAACTGATAATAACCTGATCTGAAATCTATCTTCGAAAATATAGCAGCTCCTTTCAACTGATCAAACAATTCATCAATTCAGGGTAGAGAATACTTATTCTTGATAGTCACTTTGTTCAACTGACGATACACATTCTCATCATATCGTCTTTCTTTTTCACAAACAGAATAGGAGCACCACAAGATGAAAAACTCGGTCTAGCAAACCCTCGATTGGTCAACTCTTGTAACTGAGTCTTTAATTCTTTTAGTTCGGTCGGAGCCATTCTATACGGAGCTATCGAAATTGGAGTAGTTCCCGGTATTAACTCAATGCCAAATTCAACTTCTCGTATCGGAGGTAATCTCAGACAACAGGCACAGTTTCAACTTTCTTTTCTAACACTTTTGAATCATTCACATAGGCAAAGTATGCTTCACCACCTTTTCTCACAATACTCAAAGCTTTCATCGAAGATATTCACTAGATTCAATTCGGACTATTTCATCATTCTTGCATCTCGAATCAATAGTTTTCCATTTGTAGTTCACAATAGCATTTTGTAAAGTTAACCAATCTATACCCAAAATTATATCAAACTCATCAAAAGGCAATACCATCAGATCAGCCTGAAAACAAGTGTCTCGAAACATTAACAGGCAATTCTTGCAGACTTTATCAACCAGAACACATCTACCTAGGGGGTTCGAAACTCTAATTACAAATTTAGTAGACTCTACAGGCAAAGTCTTTCTATTCACTATGTTCATGCATATATACAAATGTGTTGGTCCAGGATCTATCAAAGCAATCATAGAAGTATCATAAAGAGTGAATGTACCCGTAATCACATCTGGCGACGAAGCTTCCTTACGAGCTCAGATAGCATAGGCTCTGGTAGGTGCACGAGCCTCGGATCTAATAGTTGTATCTTTTGTTCCTCTCTAACTACCGCTTACATTTCCCGTATTTCTTAGAGGTCTACCACGAGAAGCGTTGCCACTTGGCCTCATATTCAGAACATGATCTTTTTTCAGCTAAATTTGGGAAATCTTTTATTAATTGATCTCATGAACCACAACCGTAACAAGCTTGATTATTACTTTTTCCCCAGTATTCTCTGAAATGTTGTCTTCCACATTGATTACACTCAGGCTTTTCATTCTTTGCATTACCAACACTGGCAACAGACGTAGCTGGAGTTTTGAAATTTGAATGCAATCTAGCACGATCTCTATTCGAATGTCCCACATTAACATTTGAACGGCTATTATCATCTCAAAATTTCTCTGATGCAGATTGAAATGATTTGCCTGATGATCTCTTTCGCATTTCTCTAGCTTCAGAATCAGCTTTTCTTTTCTCCTTTCTGAGATCTTCAGCTTTACATGCTCGTTCAACAAGTACAACGAATTCTTTGATCTCAAGAATCCCGACTAACAAACGGATATCTTCATTCAAATCATCCTCAAATCTTTTGCACATTATTGCCTCAGTAGATACACATTCATGAGCATACTGACTTAATCTTATACATTCCCACTTGTATTCTGTAAAGACATACGACCTTGTTTAAGCTCCAGAAACTCTTTACGTTTCTGATCGATAAATCTCCAACTAATGTATTTCTTCCAGAATTCAGCTTGGAAGAAATCCCAAGTAACTCGCTCACTTGGACCTACAGATATTAAAGTCTTCCACTAATGGTACGCCGTATCTCTCAAAAGATAAATGGCACATTTTATACATTCCTCAGGATTCAATGACAATTCATTAAATACACGTATTGTGTTCTCTAACCAGAACTCGGCCCTTTCAGCATCATCATTCGTTGTAGTTTGAAACTCTTCGGCCCTATATTTTCTAATCTTATCTACCGAAGGCTTACTTAACTGAACCGGATTCACTGATAGCATAGCAGGAGCTTGTGGAGGATTAACTAGGGGTAGAGGTTGTTGTACAGCCGGATTGGTTCTAATATATTGGCAAAACCAATCGTTCATCATTTGATAGAAGACTTGTCTAGCCTCACTATCACGGCTACTTATAGCCGGTCTAGAATCGAATGGTGTCGTCCCTTGCACGGGAGTAGGTGCATTGCTTTCGACATCATCTGCTACAGCTCGTTCGAGATCCATTTGCTATAGAAAAGCACATTTTCAATGTCAGGATTCATCACACTATCGCAGTTCATAAAAATAGCATGTATAGCTAGACTCACAAATGTTATGGTAGTCCTAGAACCGACTAAACCATAGCTCTAATACCAATAAAATGTAACACCCTTATACCATATCCGTCACCAGAATAGGGTTAAAGGCATTACCAGACATTCAGAACAATTAACTTTCATTTCACAAACATCATAGCAGTATAAGCTATACATTATCATGGAGTCCCTTATATGGGTCATCGAGACCTAAAACATGCATTAAAATGGGTTTGGGGCTAAACCGAGCTCATACAAAAATTTTCAAAACTTAAACAATTTCAAAACTATAAAGGACACACGCTCGTGTGAACAGTCTGTGTGCCTTACACGACATCAGACACGCCCATGTGTTAAGGCCGTGTTAAAACAGTGCATACATAGTGACTTACACACACGGCCACAAGACACGCCAGTGTACCTTGGCCATGGTCGAGCATGACTTAGGTACACGGCTAGCCACACGCCTATGTGCCTTGGCCGTGCTCAAGACTGACTTAAAATCGTAGGGTACTCCAGGGGACACACTACCGTGAAACATGACCATGTGTCACACACGGCTGAGACACACGCCCGTGTCTCTGCCCGTGTGGACAAAAATAGGCCATTTGAATAGCCAACTTGCCACCCCAATTGGATCAAACCTACAAGCACCAAACCAAACATCATTCATGCCATAATATTATCAACCATTTACATGCTTATAAACTCAACTCAATTGTGCCAAAACATATGACCAAATCATATCAAACATATGGTTTCATAATCTCTAAACTCATGACCAAATCTCATACCAAAACTTTCCAATCTTATCATTTCTCTTAGCCATTCATGAACACATCAAATAGATCATCTTGCATCACGTTTCATATAGTAAAAACAATACATAAACACAACCATATCAACTTATATCACATGGATAAATATAAACATTACAAAACCTATCCAAAGTACTTCTAGCCTATACATGCCATACTTTACTATATACAATTACAAAAGGTACCAGAATGAGATTCGATAGTGTGGTGACGATCCTCGATGATCCCTGAGCTCACAGCAGATTCGATATCTATAAAACAATGTAAACACAGACAAAGTAAGCTTTCAAAAGTCTAGTAAGCTCGTACTAAATATCATCAACAGTTTATGAAATATAAAACATCAACACATAAACACTTATTATTTCTCAATTCATCTATCAATTCTATACCAACACAATTCATATGTTTATACCAATCCACGAACTTCATATACATAATATCACCTACCACATAGGTATCGTACATACCTGAACCTTCCTGTATTTATTCATTTTCATTCTCACCTCTAATCCAGATATTTTAAGACTTTCCGAAGATTATTCATGCTTTAAGCATCCGCACACTTAGTGATTTAAGGTTTAGCCGAAGCTAGAATGATTCCGCACACTTAATGCCATCTTAATTAATCAAAACTATCTCGGTATCGCACACTTAGTGCCTTATACAGCTGAAGCTATACCATTTCGCACACTTAGTGCTATATATAGACGAAGCTATTTTGAATCACACACTTAGTGCCAAATGCAGTTGATTTATCATCGTATTCAAACCATAATCAAATATATACACAATTTATGTATAATCAAAGCATCAAAAATATACTTGTAACATCATGTATCACGTTCGAACTTACCTCGTATTCGAAATTGCTGACTCGGATTGTCTACTCTATAACCTTCGACTTCCCTCGGTCAAAATTTGAATTCCTCTTTTCTTGATCTATATGTGTTCCAAATTTACCCTTTTATTCAACAAATAATACAACTAAATCCATAAACATTCATTTAAGGCATTTTACAATTTAGCCCTCACTTTTTCACATTTTGACACTTTAGTCCCTAATTCACAAAATCACAAAATACACATAATTTGCATATATTCATGCTTGGCTGAATTCTCCTATTACTCATACTAGTCCACACATTCCATTTATTTCACATTTTAGTCCCTTAATTTACAAATTTCACAATTTAGCCTATTTTACTCAAATTCATCAAAAATTCAAAGACAAACATGTTAACCCAAAACATATCTTCCATTTATCAACAATTAACTTCACAAAACTTATAGTTTCATCAATGGCATAACTTAAAATCATAATCAAATTCAAAAATTGAGGCATGGGATTAGAAAAACACAAAGCAACGATCAGAAAAACGTTGAAATTATCAAAAATCGAACAAAATCCATACCTTAATTAAGGAAATCAATGGCCGAATGAAATGAAGGTTAAAAACCTTTCTTCTCTTCTATTTTTGATAGAAAAATATGAATAATATGACCACATTTTGATTTGTTTTGATTAATATTAACATATTAATCAATTCCCCGTTTTGCCCTTATTTTATAACATAATTAAACCATTACCAAATATCCATTTATGTCCATTAATCTTGTCAATGAGCTAATAACCACATAAGGACCCTTGCTTTAGAAAGCCATGACAAATAGATACCTTTACAATATAGAAAGCTACTTTTGCATTTTATGTTATTAGGTCCTTTTTATCTAATTGAGCACACAAACAAATAAATTTTTGTACAAAAATTTCACACATACGAATTCAAATACCATAAGCACAAAAAATAATATTTAAAATATTTTCTGACTCAGATTTGTGGTCTCGAAATCACTTTTCGACTAGGGTCTAAACTAGACTGTTACAGCGAAGGTGGCAGAGTTGCAAGATTTGCTTGCTTGAACTCATTGAGCCATTGGTTCATCATTCCAAGAAATACATTTTTCATCTCATCACCAATGGATTTTGGAATAGGCGTACTATTATTTGCCTCAAGATTCAAAGCTTGAACATTACTTTTCAACTTCATTAACTATAGCTCGATTTGATTCAACTGACATCTTGATAACTATAGCTCGAGTCGATTCAGCTGACATCTTGAATCTATAAGAAATAAAATGTCAGAACAGATTAAAAGCGCCACACTATCACATCGTATATGTGGCATGTATATATTAGTCCTAGAACCGACTAAAACATAGCTTTGATACCACTAAATGAAACACCTCTAAGTCGTATCAGTCACCAGAATAAGGTTACAGAGCATTACCATAAAAACATAACATAAAAACATACATTTTAGAACATTAATATAAACATAGCATAATCCATTCATATACATGCATATCGTGTAACAGCCTGAAATAGGGCTTAGTAAAAATAGTGGTTACAAGACCACAAATCCAAAGTAGAAATATTTATTTTATGACTATTTTAGAGTCCATGATATATTTGAGTGATTGTGTGCAAATTTTGTTAAGTAAATTTTATTGATAAAGTGCCCAATTTTATTATTGGGATTAAATAACATTAATTTCAAAATATGAGTTCTAGAATATAAGTACTTGTTGAAAATAAGGGTTTAAACTAGAGGTCTTTAAATGGCAAATAGACCATCATATTTTTGTATGGACAAAACTAGACATGGAAGGGTAAAAATTGAAGGGTTAGTAAAAAGGGCATTTTGGTCATTTAGGTGTTTTAAGGCATAAAAGACAAAATAAAAACCCAAAAATCTGCTCATCTTCTTCATATATGACTGCCAAAATTTACATGACTCCATGGCTAGGGTTTCAAGCTTTTCAAAGCTCAATTGTAAGTGCATTTGAGTCCCGTTTTTAATGTTCTTCGTTTTTTTGAGATCCTAAAAGCTTAACCTTTCTATTTCTACCATTTATTTGCATGAAAAATGAAGTTTGAAAAAATTGACCCATGCTAGATAATTGTACATTTTGATGTTTAATGGTAGAATAAGGATGCTTGAGGTTAGGAGAACGATTTTTGTTAAGTGATTTTCATTGAAAATGGTTAAAACGGGTTAATTAGTAAAAGCCGTTAATGTTTATAAAAGCATGAAATAGTGAGAATTTGAGGTTGCCATAAAAGAGAAAAATGTTCAGCATGTCTTAAATCTTATAGAAATCTAATAAATTTCAATTTTCGAGCCTTGGGGTAAATTTGTAATCATGCAAAAGTTTAGGGGAAAAAATGAGAATTTTGCCAAAATATGTTTTAGGTCCGAAATGATTATTACATTAAGTAAATGAGTGAATTTTATCATGTTAGATCAAGGAAATCGAGATTCGGGCTTAAATCGAGAAAATAGAAGGTTATGGACTAATGGTAAAATTGCCGTTTTCGTATTCGAGGTAAGTCCGTGTGACTAATTTAAGCATGTTATCCATATTATTGCTAATATATTTGAAACTTATCCTTATAAGATTAAATTGAGTTATATGTTGGTGATATTGTGTATGAGAGAGTGATGCCAAATGTTAATGTTTTGGTATTATGAGTATTGAAATGATTCATTGTTATAAGAATTTATATATGCTTATTTGATTATCATGAAAGTATGAAATGTATGATGGAAGAATAAATAACGTTGTGAGCAAGTGCGATGCTATTCGGTTAGAAACGAAATCCCGTTGAACCTCGGATATAACATAGGATACAAAAGGATATGCTAAGAGAATTATGTGGTCTGAACTCATGAGTTGAGTTTGAGTTCATGAGAAAATGATATATGTAACGTGGGTCCGGGTACTGACTTTGTGTACAGACCTGTGAGTAGCTCAATGAGCGTATGCTACATGATAGCACTATGGGTCCGGGCACTGACTTGATAAAAGGCCCATGAGTAGCTTGGAATGCGAGCATTTCATAGTGTGGGGTAGCATTGGTTACATATGTCGCGTGCTATTGAGTTGGTTCTAGCCGCGTATATGACACTTATGTGCAAGTTTTTCGATGTATCCAATAGTATTCCAAGTGTTCGACGGGTAGTTTAAGGAATGATTTGATGATGGTCCCATTGAGGTATGTCATTGGTGAGAATAAATAAAAGTTATGCTACGAAGTGGAACGGGTATGTATGCAAAACTCATAAGAAATGATTTTGAGTTATGATGCATCTTTGTAACGAAGTAAATAAGTAAGTCATGTTCATGAGAATGATTTGGTGATGACTTATATTGTATAAAAATGTATTTAAACCATGATGGTTGAAATGATTGATGAAGGTGTGATGAGTTTAGTTATCATCATTTTTGTACTAAAACTGTTTTGGGCAATAGTTGTAGTCCAAATTTGAAAATCCACCAAAAATCGTGGAAAATGAATTTGAAGCTTAATAAAATATGAAAGTAAATATTATTGAGTCTAGTTTCACATAGAAGAAACGGTGTAAGAAAATGAACATCAGATTATGAGATATTTAAATTATTGTGAGATAGAGTCAGAATGACTTCGAAATCCCCTATTCTAATTTGACAAAATAATTGAAAATTGTAAAAAAATAGTTATGGGTCATAATTTATATTATTAGAATTATTAATGAGTCTATTTTTAATAGAAATAGACGAGAATATCATCTGAGTTCTGTATTATGAGATAATTAATTTTTAGTAAAGAGAGGTCAGAACTATTTGACTGCGAGAAAGGGGTAACTTAAAAGAATAAACTATACTAATTGGATGAACCAAAAATTGTGAAAGTTTTATGGTAAGAAGATATGTAAGTCTAGTTTTAGGGAAAATTAGTGAAACTTAATTTGGAGTTCCGTAGCTCCAAATATAAATAAATTAGTGATTGTGACTTGAGAAAACAACTTGACTGGAGCATAAGTAAAAATGCAAATAGGGTTGTATTATCATGAGAAGCAAATTGATAAATTGCTCATTATTTTCATACGGTCTTACTAAGCTATAAAGCTTACCCTCTTTCTTTCCTTTCCTTTAGTGTTTTCAGGTTAGCTCGGGGTTGGAGATAGTCGGAGGCAGCATCACACTATCAAGTCGCTACATTTGGGATAATGAGGTATATGTTAGAAATTTCAAGTGAGTGGCATGTATAGGGATCTAGATGATTGACATGTATTATTTTGCTTTGGTCAAATGAGTTGGCTTATATTGAGTTATATGTATAGGGCCATGAGATGTGGCTCATATTGATTATGGCTTGTAAGCCTAGCTATTCATGTCATGTCATGTCTAGTGTTTATGAAGTGATTATGTTTGCTCGCCATACATGGTTAGTAATATGACATGTGTGTTAGACGTATGCTCTATGACCAATTGAGGTGGTCATAGCCATGTAGTAATTGCACGTTATAAATACAACATGGTAATGATTGAACATGAGTGCTTGATGGATAAGTTGATAACCAGGATATATTGGTATAGTGGTCATCAAAATGACAAGTCTTACGAATGTGAAATAAGGAATCTAGACTTGGTATTGTATGAGTAGATGCATTATTTGTAAGAGGACATGTTAATGTTAAGAATATGTCTTAATAAAGAGTGTTAAATCACTAAAATAATGCCATGATTTGTGATTTTGATGTGCATAAGGCTGTAGGGATTATGGGTAACATGAAGGTTGGAAGATAGCCTAAGTGTTGGTCACACAGGCTGAGATATGGCCGTGTGTCTCAATCGTGTGAGGAGCACGGCCTGGAGACATGGGTGTGTGGCCCGACCGTGTGGTTCGATAAGCATGCTGATGTCACAAATAGAAAGTTACACGGCCTGAGGACACAGGCATGCCAAAGGCACACGAACGTGTCCCTATGTCCACACGGGCGTATGACCCTGTTTCATGGGAAAATTTTCTAAGTTTTCCTGAAACTTTTCAAGTTCTCGGTTTAGTCGCTAATTACATCCAATGCATGTTTAGGGCTTCGTAGGCCAGTATATGAGGCGTTATGCATGTGTATGAAAAGTTTTGATTTGAAAGAAATTTTATAGCCCAGTTTTTGCATGTTGAGAATGATTAAGTCCGATAATGCCTCGTATCCTATTCCGGTGTCGAACACGGGTAAGGGGTGTTACATATCATCCCTTAATCGTGCCTTTGAGGCCTTATAAACACTTTGGAAACAATTCAGAACTAAATCAGAAACATTTGAAACATGTGAGAAAGATTTAGAAATTTTAAACTATAGGGGTCACACGGCCGTGTGGCTAGGCTGTGTGACTCACATGGCTGAGACACATGGTCGTGTCCCAGCTTATGTCCGTGCCTATGTAACTCTCTGAGTTGGGTCACACGACCAAGCCATACACCTGTGTGCTAGACCATGTAACACTCGAAATGGCCTCGCACACTCGTGTGCCAGACCATGTGCTAGGCCGCATAACTGCCTAACTTGAAACCTTTAAAACCTACAGGGGACATAAGATTGTGTCGCGTGGCCATGTGTCACACACGACTTAGACACATGCCCTTGTCTTAGATTGTGTGGACAAGAAATTGGCCAAAATCAAGCTATTTCTTTCAGCCACTTCAAGCATGTACCTACAAGCCATTTGCACCCTTAACCAAGGCATCAAAACATACCAAAACATGCATAAAATTACCAATTCAAATAACCAAATCCTAAATAACCAATATTTCATATAGGCACCTCAATCACAATCAAACAACCTTACCTAATCGTATGCCTTAATACACTTAAAACATTCACAACTAATTCAATTTCATCTTAAGGCATACCATAATTGAGTGTTTCAATCAATCTCACTGTAACACCCCTCACCCATATTCAACGCCAGAATAGGGTTATGGAGCATTACCAAACATATTATACAATTAAACATACATTTAACATACATTTTCAAATTTCATTTAATCATCATTCAACATCATTCACATTGTCCCTAATACGAGCCTACGAGGCCCAAAACATGCATTAGAAGTGGTTCGGGACTAAATCGATAACTCAAAATTTTTTTGGAACACTTAGAAAATTTTGCAAAATACAGGGGACATACGCTCGTGTGACTCGATTGTGTGTCTCACACGGCCAAAGACACGCCCGTGTCACAGGCCATGCGGACATTCGAAATGGAATCACATGGCCGTGTCCCAACCTGTGTTTGACCCCGTGTAACTCTTTGACTTGGGTCACACGGCCAACCATACGCCCATGTGACCAGCCCGTGTGCCTTTCAAAATGGCCACACATGCCCGTGTGCTAGGCCGTGCCAAACCTATAAGGTATACTGACTTATGCCACACGGCCAAGACACAAGCCCGTGTGTTGGGCCGTGTGGAGCATACTGCCTGATTTCTAAATCAACACTAAGGGACACACGACTGTGTCACCAGACCGTGTGTCACACACAGCTGAGACACACGCCCATGTCTCTACCCGTGTGGACAAAAATAGGCTATTTACCAAGCTATTTTGCTCACCCAAATTTCATACACCTATACCAAACCAAATGACACCAAAACATGACATAAATAAGCATTCATCCAATCTCAAACAAGCTTAATTTATGCTATATCAATACCAACAACACAAAGTACCCAAATACAACAATGTGCCATTCAATTTCATACCAAAACTCATAACCTCAAATCATCAATAAGACCACATTCATTTAAGCATCATCTTACCTAAAATCACAAACATACCGATCTCAAATGTCAAACATTTAATACTTCAACTACCAATTCACAACAAGCATATAAATGACAATTTTACACAATATTTCAAAGGCCCTTTTCACATATATACAACCACTACTAAACATACCAAAATAAACCAAATCTGATGGCTACACATAACAACCCACATAACATTTACAAACCAATTCAAATGGCTAAATTCATTACTATCATATATACCAAAATGACCAATTCCTATACATGCCATATGACCAAAGTACATATATTCAAAAGTACCAAAGTGATAGCTTGATAGTGTGATCAGATCTCCGATGACTCCCAATCCGAGCTAGCTTTGAAATTCACTATAAAACATGGAAAAGTAAATAGAGTAAGCTATAAAGCTTAGTAAGCTCGTATGAAATAATAAGTAAAGCTCACCATTTTATTACCATACAAGAATATGAACATAACATACTACAAAACATTTAATCACAATATTAGCCTATATTCAATCACACAATTAACCATGAATTCACAACTTCCATAGATTCAATGCTTATATAATTTCCGTACATACCTGTACTGATACATATCTATTTCTCACCATTTTGTATCTTTGATGTAGCCGTTGAACCATTCGAAATACTATCGAATACTCGGGAATCTCGCACCCTAAGTGCCAATACATAGCCGAAGCTATCTTAATCTCATATCACACGTAATGCTCACGCTTGAGCTATCAACAGGTCTGCTCACACAAGCTGACAGTCATGACGAAGCTACACGATGTTGCTCACACAAGATGACAAGAATTCACAACACATGCTGGATAACTCAGCCAACGGTAGGACGTACGGGCCAACACCTAAATCACATAACCCCTAATGACATGTCATTCGTATCCTAATCTATTATTAGGGTTCAACCGGGATTTCTCATTTGCCGAATCGTCGTTGAACACATCCGCAAGGTCGTATACACAATTTATTCAATATTAAAGCATTTAAAACAAAATTGCAATAATGCTTATTAACATACGAACTTACCTTGATCGCTAAAATGACGAAACGGATCGACTAGTCTAAAACCTTATTTTTCCCCCGATCTAAATCCGAATTTTACTTTTCTTGATCTAAATGTAGTCAAAATTAACTTATTTAATTATCACTCTATTCAATTTAGTCCAAAATACACATTAAGGAAACTTTACACTTTTGCCCCTAATATTTCAACATTTTTACAATTTAGTCCTTAGCTTATAAAAACACAAATTCATGAAATTCAACTTGTACCCATGCTAGCTGAACTTCAATTAAGTCTCTAGCAGCCCAAAATTTTCATTATTTCACACATTTCACCATGAATTTTACACATTTCTCAATTAAATCCCTAATTAACAATTTTATCAAAAATCACTTAACAAATGTTGTTTATCTAACAACAACCATTTATTTTCTATCATCAAACATCAAAATACACATAGATTCATCAATGGAAGAAACCTAAACCTTTAACAATTTTGCAAATTAGTCTTAGGGCTAGCTAGATTAAGCTGCAACGATATCAAAAACATAGAAATAATTAAAAATGGGACAAAAATCGTACTATTTGAGCAAAAATGCCTTGGTCAAATGTAAAGCTTCTCCCATGGCTATTTTAGGTTGTATTTTCGGTTGTAGAAGATGAATGAAACAAAAATCTTAATTTGTCTTCTTTAATTGTCATTAATTATGAAATTACAAAATTAACCTTAATGATATATGATTAAAATCACCTAAATGATGTCCATCTTTGTCCACTCATATTAACAATGGTATAATTACCATATAAGGACTTCCACGATTTAATTTCATAGCCATTTAGTACCTTTAGCTAATATAACACAAATTTTGCGCTTTACGCGATTTAGTCATTTTTATCAAATTAAGCATTCAAACGATAAAATTTCTTAACGAAATTTTCACAGAATCATATTATCATGCTGTAGACATTAAAATAATAATAAAATAATTATTTTTACCTCAGATTTGTGGTCCCAAAACTACTATTTTGGTTTGACTAAAAATGGGCTGTTACAACTCTCCCCCCTTAGGAATTTTCGTCCTCGAAAATCTTACTAGAAAACCTTAACTAAAGCCATGCTTTTATTTCTCAAATCTTTAACCTCCCGAGCTAAAATTTTGATCGGTTCTTTATTTACATCATATCAGGTTGAATTTAAATCTCTGTCAGAGAAATCAAGTGCAATGAATCTGATATATATCGACACAATATCGAAACGTGAAACACATTGTGGATCTTTTCTAACTCTGACAGTAAAGCTAGTCGATATGCCACTAGTCCTATTCTTTTGATAATCTTATACAGCTCGATAAATCGCGAACTCAATTTGCCTCTGTGACCAAATCGATGAATCTTCTTCCACAAAGATACTTTTAAAAATACTTTGTTGCTGTTTTGAAATTCAATGTCTTTACGTTTCAAATGTGCGTAAGATTTCTGTCGATCTAAAGCTGCTTTCAAACTGTCACGAATTACATTCACTTTATCTTTGGTCTCTCTAACCAAATCAACCCACTGAATCTTTTTCTCACTAAGCTCGATCCAGTATAATGGAGTTCGACATTTACGACCATACAATGCTTCATATGGTGCCATCTTTATACTCGATTGAAAACTGTTGCTATACACGAATTCAACCAATGGTAGATATTTCTCCCAATTGCCTTCAAACTCTAACACACAACAACGAAGCATATCTTCGAGAATCTGAATTATTCTCTCAGACTGACCGTCGATTTGTGGATGAAAAACAGTACTAAAGTGCTACCTTGTACCCAAAGCTTCTTGCAATTTCTTCCAAAATCACGACGTAAACCTCGGATCTCTATCCAAAATAATAGAAACTAGCACCCCGTGCAATCTAACGGTTTTAGAGATGTACAACTCAGCTAATCTATCAAGTGAAAATTCTGTATGTATCGAAATGAAATGTGTCAATTTCGTCAGTCGATCAACAACAACCTAAATAACATCTTTCTTTTTTGGAGACAGGGGTAATCTCAATACGAAATCCATCGTAACTCTATCCCATTTCCACTCTGGTATCACCACCGGCTGTAGTAGTCCCGAAGGCACTTGATGTTTGGCTTTAACTTGTTGAAAAACCAAACATTTCGACACAAACTTTGAAATGTCTCGTTTCATGGCCGACCACTAATACAATTGTTTCAAATCATTATACATTTTAGTACTCCTCGAGTGAATAGATAAACAACCGCTGTGTGCTTTGTGTAGAATTTTTTGAATAAGCTCGGAATTCTTTGGTACACATATTCTATCTCGGAACATTAAACAATCATAGGATCCGATTTGATTGTCTAAATCAGTAGTTAACTCATATTGCATTCTTTTAGCTTACAATTCATTATCACACTTTTGAGCTTCACAAATTTGTTGAAAAAATAACGGTTTAGCTTTTAATTCAGCCAAAATCAAACCATCATCAGACAAAGTTAACTACGTATTCATCGCTCGCAAAGCAAATAAAGATTTTCTACTTAAAGCATCCACGACTATGTTCACTTTCCCCAGATGATAATTAATCACTAACTCATAGTCTTTCAACAGCTCGAGCCATCTTCGTTGATACAAATTCAAATATTTTTGAGTCATTAAATACTTCAAACTCTTGAGGTCAGTAAAAATATGACACTTTTCACTGTATAAATGATGTCGCCAAATTTTCAATGCAAATACAATAGCGACCAACTTTAAATCATGTGTCGGGTAATTCTTTTCATGCGGTTTCAACAGTCTGGAAGCATAAGCTATCACTTTACCCTCTTGCATCAAAACACAACCTAAACCGTTCAATGATGCGTCGCTGAAAATCACAAACTCTTTACCCGACTCAGGTTGAACCAAAACTGGTGCCTCAGTTAACAATACTTTCAGCTGTTCAAAACTCTATTGACATTTCATGGGCCACTCGAACTTCACATCTTTCTGTAGTAATCTAGTCATCGGTGTAGCAATCATTGAGAATCCTTTAACAAAACAACGATAATAGCCAGCTAATCCTAGAAAGCTTCTGACTTTGGATATGTTTCTTGGTGGTTTCTAGTCAACAACTGCGAAAATCTTACTCGGATCAACTCGAATACCTTCCACTGAAACAATATGTCCCAAAAATCCAACCTCTCGGAGCCAAAATTCTCATTTACTGAATTTAGCAAACAACTGCTTATCTCTCAATGTTTGTAATACGATTCTTAAATGTTCAGCATGTTCAGACTCATCTTGGGAATAAATCAGAATGTCATCAATAAATACAACAACAAATCTATCCAAATATGGTCTAAAAATATGATTCATCAAATCCATAAAAACTGCAAGAGAATTAGTTAATCCGAAAGGCATAACAAGAAATTCATAATGCCTCTACCTTGTTCTGAATGCAGTTTTTGGTACATCTGAATCTTTAACTTGCAACTGATAATAGCCAGATCTCATATCAATATTCGAAAATACTGTTGCTCCTTTCAATTGATCAAACAAATCGCAAAGGATACTTATTCTTAATCATAACCTTATTGAGCTAACGATAATCAATACAGTCTCATTGGTCCATCTTTCTTCTTTAGAAACAACACTGGTACACCTTAGGGTGAAAAACTAGGTCGTACAAAACATGTATCTATTAACTTTTGCAACTGAGCTTTCAATTCTTTCAATTTTTTCGGAGTCATTTTGTACAGAGATATAGATATCTGTGATGTTTCTAGCACTAATTCAATAGCAAACTCGACTTCTCTGATCGGTGGTAGCCTAGGCAACTCCTCTGAAAACACATCCGGATATTCACAAACCATTGGCACTGATTCAATCTTCGATTCAGATACTTTTGTATCCAGTACATATGCCAGATAAGTATCACAACCTTTTCTCACATATCTCTAAGCTAATATCGATGAAATCACAACAGGCAATCCACTTGACTCATCTGATTCAATTCGAAGGATTTCACTATTTTGGCATTTCAATTCAATAGTCTTTCGTCTACAATTCACAAAAACATCATACAGAGTCAACCAATCCATACCCAGATCACATCGAATTCTTCAAATGGTAAAAGCATCGAATTTGCCAAAAAATAGTAGCCCCGAGTCATCAAAGGACAATTCTTCCAAACTTTATCAACTAGGACATACTTGCCTAAGGGATTCGATACTTTAATCACAAATTCAGTAGACTCAATAGGCAAACTCTTACTAGACACTAAATTCATACAGATATATGAATTTGATCCAGGATCAATCAAGGCAATTACATTAGTGTCATAAAGAGAAAATATACAGGTGATGACGCGTCTTCACGAGCACAAATAGCGTAAGCTCTGGCTGGCGCTCGAGCTTCAGATCTCGCAGCTGAAACTTTTGTCATACCTTTACTTCTAGTTACATTTCTCATATTTCTAGGTGGTCTCCCTCTAGTAGCTGTGTTGTTCGATTTTGCATTCTGAAATTTTTCTTTCTAGGCTAACTCAGTGCAATCTCGAATAAAGTGATATAACGAACCACATTTCAAACAAGCTTTATTATTCATCCAGCAATCTCTAAAATTTCGTCGTCCACACTGTTGACACTCAAGTTTATTGTTTCTCAGACTACCGCAACTCGATACTGATGTAGCTTGAGCTTTAGGACTTGAGTATTGCTTTCCACGATCTCTATTTGGATACCCCACTAAAGCATTCGGATGACCATATGAATCTTGTGATTTTTTTGACAAAGATTGATAGGGTTTATTCATCGATCTCTTTCTCGAATCCCTAACCTTGGAATCAGCTGTTCTCTTTTCTTTGCCAAGTTTCTAGGCTTTACAAGCTCGGTCAACTAGCACCACAAATCTTTCAACTCTAAAATCCCAACTACCAATATGATAACTTCATTTAACCCGTCTTCAAATCTTTTACACATAATTGATTCCATGTAAACACATTCTCGAGCATATTTATTAAGTTTTACAAACTCTCTGTCGTACTCAGTTACAAACATTCGACCCTATTTTAGCTCCAAAAACTCTTTTCACTTTTGATCAATAAATCGTTGGATGATGTATTTCTTTCTGAATTTGGCTTGAAAGAATTCCCAGGTGACCCGTTCTCTCAGTACCATAGATACTAAAGTATTCCACCATTGATACGCCGTGTCTCTCAAAAGTAATACGACACAATTTACATATTCAGCTGGTGTGCAGGATAGTTCATAAAATACTCTGATAGTATTCTCAAGCCAAAACTCGACTCTTTCAGGGTCGTCATCATCAGTAGCTCTGAATTCTTCAGCCCCGTATTTTTGGATTTAATCAACAGGCGGCTTATTTAATCATAGAGGTTCCAAACCTTGAGGAGCTACAGGAACAGGTTGGAGATTAGGTGGGGGTGGAGGTTGCTGAGTAGTCGGATTTGTTCGAACAAACTTCGTGAACTACTCATTCATCATCTGGAAGAAGGCATCTTTGGCCTCTCCTCCCTGACTACCCGATACAGGTCTCGACTCCGATTGCACTTCTCCTTGAATGGAGGCTAGCGTATTACTCTCAACATCATCAGCTACAGCTCGATTGAGATCCATTTACTATATTAAAACATGATTTAAAATTGTCAGAAGATATCACACTATCACAGGTTATATATGGCATGTATAGCTAGACTCTCACATATGCTACGTTAATCCTAGAATCGACTAAACTGTAGCTCTGATACCAATAAATGTAACACCTCTCACCCATATTCAACGCCATAATAGGGTTACGGAGCATTACCAAACATAATATACAATTAAACATACATTTCACATACATTTTCAAATTTCATGTAATCATCATTTAGCATCATTCACACTGTCCTTAATACGAGCCTACGAGGCCCAAAACATGCAATAGGAGTAGTTCGAGATAAGATCATTAACTCAAAAAATTTTACAAAATATAGGGGATACACGCCTGTGTGGCCCAATCGTGTGTCTCACACGGCCAAAGACACGCCCGTGTCACTGGCCGTGTGGACATTCGAAATGGAATCACATGGTCATGTCCCAGCCCTTGTCTGACCCCGTGTAGCTCTCTGACTTGGGTCACACGGCCAACCACATGCCCGTGTGACCAGCCATTGTGCCCTTCAAAATGGCCACATGCTCGTATGCTAGGCCATGTGCTAGGCCATACCAAACCTGTAGGGTATACTAACTTATGCCACACCGCCAAGACACACCCTCGTGTGTTGGGCCGTGTGGAGCACACTGACTTGATTTCTAAATCAACACCAGGGGTCACACAGCCATGTCACCGGACCTTGTGTCACATACGACTGAGACACACGCTTGTGTCTTTGCCCATGTGGACAAAAATAGGCTATTTACCAAGCCATTTTGCTCACCCAAATTTCATACACCTACACCAAACCAAATGGCACCAAAACATGGCATAAATAAGCATTCATCCAATCTCAAATAACCTTAATTTATGCTATATCAATACCAACAACACAAAGTACCCAAATACAACAATGTGCCATTCAATCTCTTACCAAAACTCATAATCTCAAATCATCAATAATACCACATTTATTTAAGCATCATCTTACCTAAAATCACAAACATACCAATCTCAAATGTCAACCATTTAATACTCCAACTACCAATTCACAACAAGCATATAAATGGCAATTTTACACATTATTTCAAAGGGCCCTTTTCACATATATACAACCACTACCAAACATACCAAAATAAACCAAATCTGATGGCTACACATAACAATCCACATAACATTTACAATCCAATTCAAATGGCTAAATTCATTACTATCATATATACCAAAATGACCAATTTCTATACATGCCATATAACCAAAATACATAGATTCAAAAGTACCAAAGTGATAGCTTGATAGTGTGATGATATCTCTAACGACTCCCAATCCGAGCTAACTTTGAAATTCACTATAGAACATGAAAAAGTAAACAAAGTAAGCTATAAAGCTTAGTAAGCTCATATGAAATAATAAGCAAAGCTCTCCATTTTATTACCATTCAAGAATATGAACATAACATACTACAAAACATTTAATCACAATATTAACCTATATTCAATCACACAACTAACCATGAATTCACAACTTCCATAGATTTAATGCTTATATAATTTCCATACTTAACTGTACTGATACATATGTATTTCTCACTATTTCGTATATTGAATATACCTATTGAACCATTCGAAATACTATCGGATATTCAGGAATCTCGCACCCTAAGTGCCAATACATAGCCGAAGCTATCTCAATTTAATATCACATATAATGCTCACTCTCGAGCTATCAACAGGTTTGCTCACACAAGCTAACGGTCATGACGAAGCCACATGGTGCTGCTCACACAAGATGACGAGAATCTGCAACACATACCGGATAACTCAACCACTGGTAGGACGTACGGACCAACACCCAAATCACATAACCTCTAATGACATGTCATCATTCGTATCCTAATCTATTCCTAAGGTTCAACCGGGATTTCTCATTTGCCGAATCATCGTCAAACACATCCGCAAGGTCGCATACACAATTTATTCAATATTAATGCATTTAAAACACAATTATAATAATACTTATTAACATACGAACTTACCTCAATCGCTAAAACGACGGAACAGATCGACTAGTCCAAAACCTTGATTTTTCCCCTGATCTAAATCTTAATTTCGCTTTTCTTGATCTAAATATAGTCAAAATTAACTTATTTAATTACCACTCTATTCAATTTAGTCCAAAATACACATTAAGGAAACTTGACACTTTTGCCCCTAATATTTCAACATTTTTACAATTTAGTCCTTAGCTCATAAAAACACAAATTCATGAAATTCAACTTATACCCATGCTAGCCGAGTTTCAATTAAGTCTCTAGCAACCCAAGATTTTCATTATTACACACATTTCACCATGAATTTTATACATTTCTCAATTAAATTCCTAATTGACAATTTTATCAAAAATCACTTAACAAATGTTGTTGATCTAACAAAAACCATTTATTTTGTATCATCAAATATCAAAATACACATAGATTCATTAATGACAAAACCTTAAACCTTTAACAGTTTTGCAAATTAGTCCATGGGCTAGCTAGATTAAGTTGCAACGATCTCAAAAACATAGAAATCATTAAAAATGGGACAAAAATCGTACCTATTTGAGCAAAAATGCCTTGGCCGAATGTAAAGCTTCTCCCATGGCTATTTCAGGTTGTATTTGAGGTTGTAAAAGATGAATGAAACAAAAATTTTAATTTTTTTCTTTAATTATCATTAATTACCAAATTACAAAATTAACCTTAATGATATACGATGAAAATCACTTAAATGATGTCCATCTTTGTCCACTCATATTAACAATGGTATAATTACCACATAAGGACTTCCACTATTTAATTTCATAGCCATATAGCACCTTTAACTAATATAACTCAAATTTTGCACTTAACATGATTTAGTCCTTTTTATCAAATTAAGAATTCAAACGATAAAATTTCTTAACGAAATTTTCACACAATCATATTGTCATGCTGTAGACATTAAAAGAATAATAAAATAATTATTTCGACCTCAGATTTGTGGTCCCAAAACCACTGTTCTGATTTGACTAAAAATGGGCTGTTACACTCACAGATTCAGTTCAATCCATAATCCACATTTATGCATAATTACAATTTTTTCCAAACAATTTAACAATTTACAATTTAGTCCTTAAGCACGTAAAATAAGATTTAGGCAATTTCATCTATATTTCATACTAGCCGAATTCACTAAAGACTTCTAGAAATCCATAAAAATCATTAATTCACAAATTTACCGTGGTATTTCATTACTTTTACAAATAAGTCCCCAAATGAAAATTTCATTAAAAATCGTTTTACAAAACTTGTTTATTTAACATCAAGGACTCATAATCTTTGATTAAACTTCAAAAACCATAAAAACATGTTCATGGAAAAATCCTAAACCTTTAGCAATTTTGCAAATTAGTCCCTAGGCTAGCTAGATTTAGTTACAAGGATCCCGAAAACATAAAAATTATTAAAAACGGACTCAAAACACATACCATGCAAGCAAAAAATGAAGTGACTAAACCCTAGCTATTCTTTCCCTTGAAGAATCGATTGAAGATGAAGATAGGAAGATGATATCTCATTTCTTTCTTTTGTTTTTATTATTTTAGCCTTTATTTACTTAATTACATTTTTAACCTTTAAAAATATTCTTAATATCAACAAAACCAATCCATGAATATCCACTAACTATATAAATGGTCTATTTACCATCCAAGTCCTCTTATATCAAAGTTTCAAAGCTATTTAAAACATTTAGCTACCAGAACTCTACTTTTACACCTTTTATGATTTAGTCCTTTTCACGAAATTAAGCATGCAAACATCAAAATTTCTTAATAAAATTTTTATACGACTCCACTAACATACCATAGACATTAAAATAATAGTAAAATATTAATTTACTCATTAAATTTTTGGTCCTGAAACCACTGTTCCGATTTCTCTGAAAACATGCTGTTACAATTCATTTACCTATTTATTCTTGTAGTGCTTACTAAGCCTTAATTGACAATGCATTTATTTTAAAGCGTAGGTACAGTTAGACTTGAAGAGCTAGAGTCGGGCTAGGGTATCTCTCATCTCATTACATCTTCAAGAGCTATAAGAGTAGGTACTATATTTGGAGTTAAAATGACATGTACATAAGTAGACCAAATGTGTACTAAAATGTTAGGGACTAAAATGCAAACTCTTGAAATTCTATACCAAATGTGTACTAAAATGTTAGGGACTAAAATGCAAACTCTTGAAATTCTATCTATTTTGGTTTTTACTTGAAGTATTTTGGTTCTATATGAAATGAATTATTGAGGTTATAAGTATGTTTGCAAATGTGGTTTGTTAATGTGATAATTGTGATCAATTTGGAGTTGTTTTAAGTACTTTAAATGCATCTTGGATTGGTCTTAAGTGTTGAGTTGAATCGTTGAGTTGAATCCAATATATTGTAGGGGGTTTTAGTGAACTTTTAATTGATTTTTACCAAAATTTACCCAAGGTATCGATACCAAGGGTATAGGTATCAATACCTAGGCTTTAAAACTAAAAATTTCCAAAATAGAATGTGATTTTGGTATTGTTTTTAACACCGTTATCGATATTAAAGGCTAGGTATCGATACCTAGGCCTAAGGTTTTGATACCTTCATCAAAATTTGAATTTTTAAAGTTCTAGAATGTTATTTTGGTATTGATTTTGTGTAGTGGTGTAGATACATTTTAAAAGTTATCAATACCTTTTGTTTAGGTATTGATAGTTTTTCCCTATTTTGAGTAAAAATGATTTTAAAATAATTTTTAAACACATTTGAACATCCAATAGTGACCCTAAATGTTTATATTAATAATTTTCGGGTTAAATAAGTTAAAACACTATGTATAAATGGTTAAATTAAACAGTGTCTAGCCAAACCCATTTTGGCACCAAATGTAATAGTCTTATATTGGGTCAATACGATCGGATTGGGTATAGGGGTGTTACATTTATTAGTATCAGAGCTTAGGTTTTCTGATTTTTAGGTCAAGAATGGGTCTATGTGAACATGCCATTTTGTATATTGATGTGATAAGATGAGATTTAGTTATTTAATTGTGTAATTTATGTATATTTTGGAACTTAAAGATGTAAAATAGACCTCGTGAATAGTCAAAAAATGAAGTAGATAGTAGGGCCCCAAACCTTGATAGGGAAAGAGATCAACATAGAGCCCAAACCCGAAGTGAATTAATAAACTTGGGGGATGATAGGGAGCCTGAATTGGAAGAAAGAACTCAACTTGGAACCGAATCGATATCGCTTAGAGAAGAAATCCCAATTGTAGCCTTGTTACAAATGATGAATCAGTTATTACAGCAAGTTGTGAGAACTAATAATGCTTCTTTTGTTCTACCACCTCTTCCTCCTACTGCTCCACAACCACAACTATCTGCAACTATTCATCAATCTCCCTTGGAGAAAATAAGAAAATATAGAGCTAAAGAGTTTAAAGTGAAGAAATATAATGTCCTAGCTGAAGTTGAAGAATGGTTAGAGAATAGTCAGAGGATACTTGAAGAATTACAAGGAAAGGGTAAGGCTTACTAGTGGTGGACCACTGTCATAAATATTCATATTGTAGAGAGGATTAATTAGAATTTCTTTATGTCTGAATTTATAAAGAAATATGTGAGCCAACTTTATCTTGGGAAGAAGAAAATAGAATTCCTGGATTTAACATAGAACAACATGTTTGTTGTTGAATATGAACGAGAATTTATCAGATTGAGTAAATATGCCAAGGAATTAATTGCGAATGAAGCGGATATGTGTAGAAGATTTGAGTGGGGATTGAATGAAGAAATTTATATTCCTCTTATACCATTACATCTATAGGAATTTCGTTTTTTGGTTGATAGAGCACAATGATAGAAAGATAATAGTTTTGGGAAGAGACTAGCAACTAGTTCAGCACCATCACCATCTTTAAAGAGAATGAGGGATTCTAGAGATTCCAGATATACTTCTCCTACTATTGGGTAAAGATCTAGAAGTCAGACAAGACAAACTCAACAAGCGACCTCTATGGTTAGTACTAGGGGTTCCAAAAGAAAACTAACACAACCATCATGTGAGAATTATGGAAGATTTCATTGGGGAGAATGCCAATAGAATTCTTGAGCCTGTTTTCGATATGGATCGAAAGATCATTTGATCAAAGATTGTCCAAAGGTGTCAGAAAATGTTACAGAGAAGTCTGTGAGAGGTAGCTTGGCTCCACAAAAAGGTAGACGACTGGGAATTTCTGGTGGTACTGGTAGTGGTACGAGATCAGTGAGAGAAACAACTTATAGAGATGAATCCCGGAGACTTCGGACTGAAACTATTAGAACACGAAAAAAGGAAGATGCTTTTGATGTCATTACTGGTAAATTCTATTTATTTGATTCTTCTATAATTGCATTAATTGATCCTGACTCTATGCATTCATTCATATGCATTACATTAGTGAAAGAAAGAGAGTTATCAATAGAATCTACAGAATACGAAGTAGTAGTTACTAACCCTTTTGGGCAAAGTGAGAAAGTTAATAAAGTATGTAGAAGATGTACCTTAAAAATTTAAGATTTTGAGTTTCCAGTAGACCTTATGGCACTTACATTTCATGAGTTTGATGTGATATTGGATATGGACTAGTTATTAGAACACGAGGTTATAGTTGATTACATAAGAAAAAGAATTTCTTTGAGAACTTTAGATGGAGAGAAAATGATTGTAATCAGTGAAAAATATAGTGCACTGATGAATATGGTGTATGCAATGAAGGCATCTAAGATGATGAGAAAATGATATATTGTATTTTTTGCTTACATTTTGGATACCTGTGCAAAAGATTTTGAGATTGAAAAGATACCGGTAGTTTGAGATTTTATTGATGTGTTTCCAGAGGAATTATTGGGTTTGCCTCCAGAAAGAGAAGTAGAGTTTGGGATTGAGTTAATTCTAGGCACTGCACCAATATCTATAGCACCTTACCGCATGGAACCCATTGAGTTGAAAGAATTGAAAACACAGCTACAAGAGTTACTGGACAAGGGATTCGTATGTCCTAGTGTATCACCATGGGGAGCACCAGTATTGTTCATGAAGAAGAAAGATGGGTCTTTGAGGCTTTGTATAGATTACCGTTAGTTGAATAAAATGACTGTAAAGAACAAATATTAGTTGCCTAGGATTGATGATTTGTTAGACCAGTTAAAAAGAGCCAGTGTATTTTCTAAGATTGATCTCATGTCAGGGTATTATCAGCTACGGATGAAGGAATATGATGTGTTGAAAACTACCTTTAAGACTCAGTATGATCATTATGAGTTCTTGGTTATGCCATTTGGATTGGCTAATGCTCTGGTCACCATAATGGATCATATTAATAGAATTTTTTAGCCTTATTTAGATCAGTTTGTGGTGATATTTATAGATGATATTCTAGTGTATTCAAAAGGAGAAGAAGAACATGATAGACATCTCCAGATTGTGCAAAAGATTTTGAGAGAAAACAGTTGTATGATAAATTGAGCAAGTGTGAATTTTGGTTATACTTTTCTAGGACATATTGTATTAGCAGATGGTATCTGAGTAGATCCAAAAAAGGTAGAAGCTATACTTGAATGGAAACCATTGAAGAATGTGACAGAAGTAAGGAATTTTCTTGGGTTGGCAAGTTACTATTGTAACACTCCAAACCCAGCCTAAACGTTATGGCCGAATCTGGCGATGTCACATGATAGTGTGTTCGAAAACTAAATTATTACAATAAAAATTTCCATGTTATTACCTATCTTTATCTCTTATTAGTTCAAAAGGAAATCATTTTACTTATTTAAAACATTTGCTTTAAAACGTTTCTCGTTGCACAGGCTTTTAAAACAAAGCAGTTTAAGTAATTGTGAGTTTAGAAAACACGTTAGCTTTTGAAAACCAAACTTCCTACGACTAGCAGTTATAATTCCACAAAAAAAAACCAAATTTAAGCAAAAGTCCCAAGAGTCCTCAAATTACATCCCAATAATAATAAAACTATAAAACATTAATTAAAAAAACGTAAAGTGTAGAAACTGTGGTCACCGTCGAGTTCTCTGCTGCACCGATTTGTCTAGGTCTAGGGATTACCTGTGCATATTAAACAGAGAGGGGAGAGTTTACGTAAAATCAGTGTGTAATCCTACAGAAAACAAACAATAGTAGACACCGTGCACAGTCAAATACATTTTTTGGCCTAAGCCACTTTCCGTATCAGTAACGATTTGGGTCTTAGCCCATCTTAGTACAATATCAAATATGCAGAAGGACCTTAGCCCATCACATTATCAGTAGTAGTCATGCAGTATTTAGTAACAAAGTTGTACCCAACCAGCCTCTACACACCATCTTCATCCAACCTTACACTCCATGTGGGGATTAAATCAACCCACCCATCCCTACACTCCAGGTAGTACCGAATGCGGTACAAAACAGTAATTTGCAGCTGAGCTGACAGTATAGTAGGCTTAAGAGCCTTTCAGTGCACTTCCTAAAAATATAATCAACCCAACCCCATGCAATGCAACATACAAATCATGACATGCTATCTCATGATATCAATACATATAACTAGTTCAGTGTACATGCATCCTATCATCATGCTCAATATATATAAATCAAACAGTCAGTTCACACAATTAGGGGTCTAAGTGATACTTACTAACCCTACAGTAGGTTCACAATTGACTTGGGTGACCCGTGCAACCTTAGCAATCAATTCAGAGAAAATGGGCTCACACGTCCATGTGGCCTACCCGTGTAGGCCCACACGGCCCAGTTTGGCCTTGGCCGTCACACGGTCTTGTCTTACGCATATAGCCTGGCCTCGTCGATTGCACGGCTGTGTGGTTGCACATGGCCTACCACACGGACAACCACAAGCCTATCTGGCGTCGACAGTAGGGTTTTCGGCTTTGGCCAAAACCCTATTTTCTATGTTTTGGGTACACACCTGTATCGTTTTCGACATAAAAGTAACTCGAAGTAATCCCCAACCTAAAATTGATTAATATTTCACTCCATTAATCACTTAAACAATCGAATTGAATTAAACCCAAATGGGGTATTCATCTATCAAACGAAAAACCATTACTTAGATTGAACAAAGAAGTCTCTTCACTAGCACGGCACCGATCAAATAACTTCAGCCCTTTAACCTTTTCCAAACAAAAAATGAATCCCATTAACCACTATCCATAACCCAAAATGAAAAATGGTACTTACCAAACTTACCCATAACACACGAAAAAGTGTCAAAGAATGAGACGCGAAACAACGATAGGAGGGAAAACAAAACAAAAACGAAAACAACAATAAGAATGGGGAAAGAATTTGGTAGAGAACAGAGAAAAAGAGAAAGAAAGAAAGAAGAAAAAGAAAAAACAAAAAAAGAAGAAGTGGAGGAGAAGATGATCAGTTTTTTTTTCTGCAGAGAGAATTTTTGGGAAACTATTTTACTCAAATCCCACTACCTACCTATCTCAATCCCTTAATTTTCTCTCTCAACTCCCATTACACATCCACCACTCAAAATCTCAGTTCAACACAACTCTGGCCAAACTTTAAGTAAAAATACTACTCCTTGCCATTGCAGAGAATCGAACACAAGACCTCTAACACACCAACACTCCACTTAACCACTAGACCAGCTAGCCCATTCTGATATGGTTTTGCAAACAATTAAATAAAAGATTACTACAAGAGTGAGGCTTAACTTAGAAAATTTTCAAAATTTGCCAAAGGCATGCTTGAACTTGGGACCTCCCACATGCCCCTAGAACACTTAGCCACTAAAGCAGACATATATTCGTGTTACACATTCACAAAAATGAACATAGAAATTTTGGGGGCGTTACAACTATAGAAGACTTGTTGAGGGATTCTCTATAATTGCATCACCCTTGATAAAATTGTTGTAGAAAAATGTGAAATTTGAATGGATAGAAAGATGTCAGCAAAGTTTTGAAAGATTAAAACTAGCATTAACAGAAGCTCTTGTGCTGATTCAACTAGGATCTGCTAAAGAGTATGTGATTTTTGGTGATGCTTCGTACAGTGGTTTGGGTTATGTGCTAATACAAGGAGGAAAGGTAGTAGCATATGCATCTAGGCAATTGAAGCCACATGAAAAGAACTACTTGACACATGATCTTGAATTGGGTGTAGTGGTGTTTGCGTTAAAAATATGTAGACATTATTTGTACGGGGAAAAATGTTATATCTACACTGACCATAAGAGTTTGAAGTATTTGCTAACCCAAAAAAAGTTGAACTTGAGACAGAGAAGATGAGTTGAATTGTTAAAGGACTATGACTGTATCATTGATTATCAACCCAAAAAGGCAAATGTAGTAGCAGACGCTTTAAGCAGAAAATCGTTGGCAGCTTTAAAAGTAATGAATGCACATTTAGAGATGAAACAAAATGGTGAGTTATTTGTTGAGTTAAAAGTGAAACCAACTTTGTTGCAGGAGGTGAAATATGCTAAAAAAGAATATGAAGAATTATCGGTGATTAAGAAAAAACTTGAGGAAGGGAAAAATAATGAATTTGAGGTTGATAGTGAGAGGAGCTTGAGATTTCATGGTCGACTATGTGTACCTAATAAAGAAGTTTTGAGGCAAAGTATTTTGAATGAAACACATCACAATTTGTTTGGTTTACATCCGGGGAGTAATAAGATGTATCATGACTTTAAACCATTTTATTGGTAGAAAAGGATAAAGAAAGACATAGTTCAATACGTTTCTAAATGTTTAACATGTCAACAAGTGAAGGCAGAGCATTAAGTTCTATTTGGATTGCTACAATCAATAACCATACCAGAGTGGAAGTGGGAAAGAATTACTATGGATTTTGTAACTGGATTACCACTGTCACCGAAGAAGAAGGATGCTATTTGGGTAATAGTGGATCGATTGACAAAATTTGCCCATTTTCTTCCAGTATGGACTGATTTCTCCATAGATAAGTACGTAAAGTTGTATATAGATGAAATAGTAACACGGAGTGCCAGTATCCATCATTTTTATCGCGATTTGAGATTTACATCGAAGTTTTGGGAGATGCTACATGAAGCTTTAGGTGTACAACTAAATTTCAATACGACATATCACCCTTAGACTGATGGGCAATTAGAACGGGTAATTCTAACACTGGAAGACATGTTGAGAAATTACATTATTGAATTTGTAGGCAGCTAGGAAAGGTATCTACAATTAGTTGAATTTACCTATAATAACACTTATCAGTCTAGTATTCAAATGGCACCATATGAAGCACTGTATGGAAGAAAGAACTCCTGTGTGCTGGATAGAATTGGGTGAAAACAAATTAGTGGGTCCTGACTTGATTAAAGAAATATAAAAGAAAGTGAAGTTGATCATTGACCGTTTAATAGCAACCTTAGATAGACAGAAGTCTAATGTCGATCTCAAAAGGAAATAAATTGAATACAATGTGGGTGGGAAAGTATTTTTGAAAGTGTAGCCATGGAAAAAGGTTCTCCAATCTAGGAAGAAAGGGAAGCTGAGTCCAAGGTTCGTTGGGCCATATGAGATTTTAGAATGAGTTGGTCTAGTTACTTATAATTTTTCATAACATTTTTCATGTGTCAATGCTATGAAGATATCGATCTGACCCATCTCATGGGATTACTCCTAAAGTAATAGAATTACAACTAGATTTAACTTATGAAGAGAAGACAATTAAGATCCTTGCTCGAGAAGTAAAGGAATTGAGAAACAAACGAGTTATGTTGGTAAAATTCTTGTGGAGACATCATAATTTGGAAGAAGTAACATGGGAAAGAGAGGAAATGATAAGACAACAATTTCCGCAGGTTTTTTATGTCATGTAAATTTTGATGACCGAATTTATTTAAGGGGAAGAGAATTGTAACAATCGCGTTTTAAGTCAGAGTTAGGTACAATGATGGATCAGGTTAGGAATTAGTGCAAGATTTTTGAAATATAATAAAAAAGGAATTTTGAGTATTAAATTAGGAAGTATTTAGACCCAATATGAAATTTAAAAATACTCATTATATAGGGCAATATTAAATAGATGCATTGACCTAATTGAAAGAATAGAGAAATTGTTATGGCAAAAGTAGGAAAAAAAAATAGGAGATACATAATAATGGTAGAAAGGAAGGGTTAAAAAGAAATTTAACCAAAGTGTTGTATGAGTCATTCTAGGAAATATGAAAGATGAGGAAGGACAAAGTGGTAATTAGCTAAGTAGATATTTATTTGGTGTAATGGTGATAGGTAAAAGTGTAACGATGAATGACTTAAGGACTTATTAGCAATTTGACCATTTTAATTAAAAATGTGAGATATTTTAGTGGAATGGTGTAGAAAGTGGGAGAAAAGATGAAAATATATAATCTTTTCACCAAGCTAAACCGTCATTTTTCCCCCCAAGTTCCATCCAACTTTTCTTTTATTTCCCTACATGTCCTTCCTCTATTGTTGAACTATTCAAGCTTTAAACCTTCCTTTTTATTTGAAATTTCTTTAGTAAAAACTAAAAAGAAGACTAGTGAACATATTAATCTCATGAAAAAACTTCCATGTATGGGTTAAAAGAAAGAAAAACATGAGTTAGGGTTTTGGGTTTTCAAAGAGCTAAGGTAATAGATGATGAAATTATCTTGCCATACATGTTTATTTTTATTAACTAGCATAGAAAAGTTATATGATTTTAGTTTTAACTTATAAATGATATATGTTTTATATGAAATTGATGAGAAAGAAAAGAAGGGAGAGAATAAAATTGAAGGAAAAGAAAAGGAGAAAGCCAAGGAGTAAAGGAAGAAGAAAATACGTCATCTCAACCTTTTTGTTGTAAGTACTACAAGATTTTAAATTATTTTTATTTAAATGCTTATATTGTAATATGGAATTACTCAGAATAGAAATGTAAAATATATATTTATATTTGTAAATAGATAATAAAAAAGGGGATTAGATCATGGAATTATGAAATTTGTAAAGAAAATTATAGGTGGAGAATATGAAATGGTATATTTGTTTGAACACTAAATAATGATGTTTTGGTAAAAGTATATGTGTGAAAAAGGTGTGATATTTGTGATTTGTGAAATGGGGACTAAATTCTAGATGGTGGAGAAATGTGAAATCTTTTCCGAAATACTTATGTGAAGTATTTAAATGTATGAAATTTAGCTTTAATTAGATGGAATTTAGAACTACTAGGATATTAGTGGCATGCCATTAAGGGACCTTAGCGCACTCTCCAATTATTAGCACATTAGTGCTCTCCGTTTAGCACATTCGTGCTCTCTGTATAGCACTTTAGTGCTCTTTGTTCATTAGTGCATAATAATGCACCTCTGTATTTATTTCGTATATCTGTTATATTTTATAAAAGTCTACTATGGGCTAAAGATATGAAATGTGAACAAAAGTGAATCATCAAAGTGTTAAGATAAGTTTAGTAACTTTCAAAGGTAAGTTAAATTTTGTTAAAGCAATGTATAGTTGTATGAATTTAGTATTTGTGTAAGCATGTGTTAATTGAATAATTTGAAAACATTATGTTATGATTCATTTACCTATTTATTCTTGTAATGCTTACTAAGCCTTCACTAGCTTAAAGCATTTAATTTAATGTATAGGTACACTTAGACTTGAAGAGTTAGAGTTGGGCTAAGAGATCTCTCATCTCATCACATCATCAAGAGCTACAAGAGTAGGTACTATAGTTTGAGTTAAAATGGATCTACATAGGTAGACCAAATGTGTTCCCAAGTGTTAGGAACTAAAATGCAAACTCTTGAATTTCTATTTATTTTGGTTGTTATTCGAAGTATTTTGGTTCTATATGAAATGAATTATTGAGGTTATAAGTATGTTTGTAAATTTGGTTTCTTAATGTGATAATTGTGATCTATTTGGAGTTGTTTAAGTAGTTCAAATGCATCTTGAATTGTCTTAAGTGTTGAGTTGAATCCAATATATTGCAGGGGGTTTTAGTGAACTTTTAACTGATTTTTACCAAAATTTACCCAATGTATGATACCAAAGGTATAGGTATCAATACGTAGGCTTTAAAACTCAAAAATTTCAAAATAGAATGTGATTTTAGTATCATTTTTAACATCAATATCGATATTGAAAGCTAGATAATAATACCTATGCCTAAGGTATCGATACCTTCATCAAAATTTGAATTTCTGGAGTTCTAGAATGCTATTTTGGTATTGATTTTGTGCAGTGGTATAGATACCTTTTAAAAGGTATCGGTACCTTTTGTTTAGGTATTGACACTTTTTCCCTGTTTTGAGTAAAAACGATATTAAAATAATTTTCAAACACATTTGAACATCCAATAATGACCCCAAATGTTTATATTAATAATTTTTGGGTTAAATAAGTGAAAACACTATGTATAAATGTTTAAATTAAATACTGTCTAGCCAAAACCGTTTTGGCACCAAATGTAATAGTCTTATACCAAGTCCATACGACCAGACCGAGTATAGGGGTGTTACAATATTTTCTTGTCACAATTTTTCTATGCATGCAATATATAAAAGACATAAATGCAAAAGACTTATTAGTGAAATGTGAAATTAACTTTATTTATTTATTCATAGTTCAAATAAATAGAAAACATTTACATGTTTATTATAGTATGGGCACATTTCCCAACAGTTGTAGCATCATGTAACTCGGGTCCAATGATTAGACCGGGTTAGGGGTGTTACAAAAGGTAAGTTCCAATCTTAGAGTATGAGTAATGACCAAAGGCGAGTAATGTGTTTTATACCATGTTGATTTAAAAAATTATTGATAAGTTGCTATGTGTGTTTATATGAAATTATACAATGTCATGATATAGGTTGTAATGATGTAATGTAGATATTTAGTTTAATAATTATATAAGTGTTATACCACAATAAATTGAGTAATGCTGGACGAAATGATTGTTGTATACATATGAAATGATAGAATGCTATGATTTAAATTATATTGTTATTATGAAATCAATCATATTGAAATGTAAATTGATGATAATTGATAGTGAAAATTGCCCTATTAACGATATTGGATAGAGTTCCGGTATGGTTGGCATGCCATAGGATTTATGTGCTTATAGACAGGAGCATTTTGACATTTCAGTCAACTCATTCTAGCACTACAATGCATCCTAGTGTGATTGGAGATATCGGTGTATCTATGCCTGATTAGCACTTATGTGCATATACTGGTGTGATGGTGGATTTATTCATGTTTCTGTCTTTTATTCCATATTAAGTTAATAGGGCTAATAATGAATATGACGTGTCATTGAAATATAATTATGAAATGTGATTGGTATTAGCCAAAGAACTATGTTTCTAATGTGAAATTGATTTGACATTGAGAAATGATATGGTAATATTATGATTCATGACTATGAAATGTATACGTAAACACATATGAGAAACTGTCAAAGAGTTTTTCTATGATTAATGAATTATAATAAAGAAAGGATATTGACATGGCTAAGATGCCATAAGGCAAAATGGTATGATGAATTCAAATTACATATATATATATATATATATGATGTTTAGTTGAAATTGATTCTTAGTATATGATGTTGTTAGCATATTTCATTCCTTAATGTTTTATTATTTTGATTACAAATTATGCTAGCACCACTGAGCTCCCAATGCTTAATGTGCATATTTGTTTGTTTTATGCACAAGTGACAATGGGCTTTGTTAGTTCATGATCTTCAGTAGCATCCAAGATCCTCATCTCAGCTCATCCAAATTTTAGATTCAGTTTTTGAATAAATTAATATACCACCAACAAACACCCCTACAAATCTATCCAAGTGAGGCTGAGAAACTCGATTCGTTGAATCCATAAACGCAACAAGGGCATTAGTTAATCCAAAAGGCATTACCATAAATTCATAGTGGCCGTAACGGGTTCAGAAAAGTAATTTTTGGCATGTCGATGTCTTTAACTAGAAACTGATAGTAGCTGGATTTAAGATCTATTTTTGAAAATATAGTAGCACCTTTCAACTGGGTAAATGATATTGTAAAGGTGTTGGAAACAGTGGTTTTGGGGGCCACAGGTCTGACGAGTAAGCTCATAAATATTATTATTTAATATTTACAAGTCAAATATGGTTTTAAAAAGGTTTTTGATTTGATAATTTAGGTTATATAAATGAATTATTAAGTTCAAGTGGTAAGACCCTAAAGTTAAGTGGTTTTAGAAAATGAGGGATCGAGACCTTGTTTCTATAAACCGAGTCATAAATATTTTTATAAATATTTACGAAGTGTTATTAAGGTTGTATTAAAGTTTCGTTAATGTTTCGATAGTTAATTAATTAAAAAGGACTAATTTGTAAATGATGTAAAATTTGATTACTATTTGATTTAAGTGATTAAATGGCTTATTAAATAAATAAAAATGGGTGAAATGGAAATTAAACCATTTAAAGATTTAGTGGATGATTTTGGGAAACTAAAAGCATGAAATTTGGATGATATTTAAATGGACAAAATGGTAATTTTATAATTAAATTAAATTAAACAAAACAAAGTTTGTATCATCTTTTCTAATTCATTTCTTTCACTGAATTGGGAAGAATAAATCCATTGTTAAAGGCTTTGAAGCTTCGATCAAACTTCATTGTGTGCATCTAAGTCCGTTTTAGTCCTTTTTCTAATAATTTTTATGTTTTTGAGATCGTTGCAACAAGGTCTACTAGCCCGTACCTTCGATTTTGAAACTATTAAAGATATTGAATGTTGCCATTGATGAATCTATGTGATTTTAGATATTAAATGGTGAACTTAAGGTATTAGTTATTATTATAAGTACTTTGTTAAGTAATTTTGATGAATTTACCAATTAGGGACTAAATTGTTTAAATAGTAAAATTACAAGGATTTGTTGTGAAATTATTACAAATGTAAGCTGTATTGGATGCCATGAATATTTAGTTGTCATGGGTTTGCATTAAAAATGGTTAATTTGCATGTTTTAGGCTCAAAGACTAAATTGAATAAAATTAAAATGTTAGGGACATTTTGTAAAAAAATAAAAATGAATAAATTGCATAAAATGGAGTGATTCCACTATCTTAATTAATAAATTGAATGAAATTATTAATTTAGATCAAGATCGAGTGGAAAATCGAGGAGAATAAAAAATTACCAAAAAGGCCATGTACTTTGACATTTCTGCATTTTAGCCATGTAAGTTCATATGAACTTTAATGTAACACCCCTTACCCGTATTCAACGCCGGAACAGGATACGAGGCATTACCGGACTTATATCGCAAGCAAACATACAATTCTGAGTCATAAATTTTCATCCAAATTAAAACTATTTGTATTCAATCATAAAGTCCCTAATACGAGCCTACGAGGCCCAAAACATGCTTTGGAAGTGGTTCAGGACTAAACTGATAACTCAAAATTTTTTTACAAAAGTTAAATTTTTTTTGCTATGAACAGGGGTCACATGCCCTTGTGGTTTGGGACACGCTTGTGTCGGCAGGACGTGTGGTCTCACACGCTCGTGTCCCTAACCCGTGTAACTCTTTGTTTTGCAAAGCATTAACAAATTGAAGTCACATGGCCAAGTCACACGCCCCTATGCTAAGCCGTGTGGTTAATTAAATTTTCATAAAATAGGTGCAGACTTCACAAGGTCGGGAGACACGCCTGTGCTTGAGGCCATGTCCCTCACACGGCTGAGACACATGCCCGTGTCTCTACCTGTGTGCTTAATTCTAAGCATTCTATTTCTCAAAATTAAGGTGCAGGGGACACACAGCCAAAACACATGCCCATGGAATAGGCCGTTGTAACACCCCTAACCCGTATTCGTCACCAGAATAGGGTTATGAGGCATTACCAATCAATACACAACATATAACTTTCATTTCTCATACAAGATTCAATTTCACATAAATATCAATCAAACACAATCATATTGTCCCTTATAAAGTTCTACGAAACCTTAAAACATGCTCGGAAGAGATTCAGGACTAAACCGATAACATTTGCAAACTTTAGGAAACAAAGAAAATTTTAAAGCATTCAAGGGTTACATGCCTGTGTGCCTCACACAGTCACCAAACACGCCCGTGTCCAGGCTGTGTGGAAACAGGGCATACATACTATCTTGCATCACACGGCCGGAGACACGCCTGTATGCCATGGTCGTGTGAAAACTAGAGGGTATACTGACTTGGGTCACACGGCCGACCACATGCCCGTGTGCCAGCCTGTGTGCCACACACGGCCAGTAGACATGCCCATGTGTCTAAGCTGTGTAACTCACTGACTTGTTTTAACTAGGATTCAGGGGTCACACAGTCAAGTCACATACCTGTGTGCTCAACCGTGTGGCACGGAAATGGGCTTGATTTATGCCATTTTTCCTACCTATCTTTCATGTACCTAAAAGAATTCATTTGACATTATTTTCACATGCAATAAGCAACCAAAAATGACCATTTCATGCACATTTCATACCATTTTATATCTATTCCTTTACTACTCATCTAATGACCATAAACTAGCTCAAAAGTATATCAACTCCAAATGATTCATCATTCACTACTTACTTACTAAATCATATACCAATTCATAAATCTTTCCCAAACAATATGACATCCAAATATCAAACATTTAGCCAACCAAAGACATCATTTCTAATCATGCCATTATACACCATCAACAACTAGTCACTTGTACATCTCAAAACCATACCAAGATTACCAAATTTACAAGGCATACATATATACATCACATACCATATTGCAATTCATACTATAAGCCAAATACCATTCCATCATCAACATTATTTTCAAGACAACTCACATGGCTAAATCCACAACTCAAAATATACCATAATGACACTAGCCTATACATGACATATATCATATTTACAAAGCTTCAAAAATACCATCTAAGTGATCAATAGTGTGATGACATTTCCTGACAATCCCTGAGTCTGAGCTAGCTTCAATTATCTATAAAGCAGGGAAAGAACACACAAAGTAAGCTTTAAAAGCTTAGTAAGCAATATGCAAATAAAATTACCACATGAAACAACATCATTTTCATCAAATAGGCAAAATATGAATAAGCATGTACAAATTCACAAACCTTCCCACATGTATACATATTCAAGAACACATATAAATTCATCAAATACTTCCCTTTTCAATACTCATATGAATCTCGTACATACCTATATCACTTACTTCAATTACTCATCCATTCTCGTCTTGACTTTGCCCGTTGAACCATTCAGAATCGTTAAGGATACTCGAAAATCACATATAGCTCGTACAATGCCATATCCAAAATATGGTCTTACATGTTATCACATATCGATGTCACTGTTCCAGACAGGGTCTTATACGAAATCATATAACGTTGCCAATGTCCTAGACATGGTCTTACACGTAATCACATCTCGATAATCCTAATGTCATGACATTTGTATCCTATACTATTCCTCTAAGGTTCATACAGGTCTTTCGAACATCGTAATCCTGTTGATACTTGCTCATATTTGATCATTCGGTATTCAATACAATTCAATGATAAATAAATACTTATAATTCAATTTAAAGACATTTATTTGCATATGAACTTACCTCGTATATACGATGAACGGATCGGATTGACTAATCGACAACTTTTGATTTCCCCCGATCTAAATCTGATTTCTTTATTTCTTAATCTATATGAAATCAAATTTAACTAATTTAATCATCTTTTCATTCAATTTCATCCAAAGCACACAAATGAGGCATTTTACACATTAACCCCTATAATTTCACATTTTCTAAATTTAGTCCCTATTTCATAAAAACACAAATTACACAAAATTTAACAAAACACATGCTTAGACGAATTACCATAGTACCCCTAGCAGCCCATATTTCACATTTATTTCACATTTTACCACATAATTTGTACTTTTCACAATTTAATCCCTAAATAGTATTTTTACCAAAAATCGCTTAACAAAATATGATAATCTATCAACAAATATCCATTTTTCATCATCAAACATTTAAAATCTTAAAAATTCATCAATGGCACTTCAAAAAATCATCAACAAACTTAAAAATTAGGGCACGGGCTAGCTAGTACTCGATGCAACGATCACAGAAACATAAAAATCATCAAAAACCGAACAAAATTCATACCTTAATTAATAATACAAAGGGCTGAACCCTAAAATGCTTCAAACGATCTTTCTTCTTTTGATTTTTGGTGAGAAAGATGAATAATGTCACTAATTTTTATGTTTTGTTTTATTAATTACACATTAATACATAGTTTACCATTTTACCCTTGGTTATTAAACTATTTAATCATCAAATATAAGGCCATTAATGTCCATTAACCTTATCAATGGCATAATAACATCATAAGGACCTTTGGTTTAATAAACCATTGCAAATAGACACTCTTAACTTATAGCATGCTACTTTTGCATTTTACGCGATTAGATCCTTTTATCTAAATTAACCACGAAAACGTAAAATTATTTTCGAAATTTTCACACATATCTAATCACATGCAGTAAACGCTAAAAATAATATTAAATAATTTTTTTGACCTAAGATTTGTGGTTCCAAAACCACTGTTCTGATTTAGCTAAAATCGGACTGTTACAGCCATGTGTCACACATGGCCTCGACACACGCCTGGGTGTCTACCCGTGTGGATGAAATAAAGGCTATTTATCAAGCCATTTGTCACCCTCATTTTCAATTACATAACCACAATCTTAATGGCATAATGATGGCACATTTAGGCAATCAAAACATCCATGAACAAGGCCAAATCATGTCATTCCATTATGCACACTCAACATATTTACAACATCATATTTTGCCAAACCAAATCATAACAAACTTACATTCAACAAGTTCCAATATGGCTACCAATAAAATGCATAATTTTACTTAGTTTTCCTAGCATACCAATGAGCCAATCTTAACCATTCAACAACAAAACCATTAAGCCACATTCAACCATTTACCAAGCATTTATGAACCACATCACACAAGAGAAAATTGCACATGCATGCATATATAAATACTTATATATAAGCTAACAACCAATTTAACCAAAATGAGCCAAGTTACATTGCCAAATACCAAATTAAGCCTTTGACAATTACAGGCCTATACATTTGGCTAAAATCATGATGACAAATATAACAAAATGACCAAGTCCCTATACATGCCATACTCTCAAAATGTTTAAAATCATCGATACCCAAAATGACATATGATAGTGTGAGGCGATCTTCGACGAATCTCCAATCTAAGCTAGCTTGGTGATACTATAAAACATGGAAAATAAAACGAAGTAAGCTATATAGCTTAGTAAGCTTGTATGAAAGAAATAAGCAACCTTACCATACATTAACATGCAAGTAATATAACATAAAGTAATGTAATTTTTCCATAATCTCATGCTAAAATATCACTTCCATCACAAACTTACCTTAAAATCGTCATTTCACGAATTAATAATCATTAGCCTTAAGTACATACTTGTACTATCTCGAAATAATTTCATACACATTCTCATCTTTGTCATACCCAATGAACTTCTCAGAATAATAATATCGAATACTCAGGAAAAACCTTGCACACAAGGTGCCATATATGTAGCCATTGCTCCCTCTATCTCATAACACATATATGCTCACTCTCGAGCTATTAACGGGCCTGCTCGCACAAGTTGTCAGTCAAGACGTAGCTACTCGGTGTTGCTCACACAAGCTGTCAAGTAACGGCAACATATGCGATATACTCGACCACCGATGGGACGTCTGAGAACCAAAGACCTTTGGATCACATAACATAAAACCCTAGTGACATGTCACTTGTATCCTAATCTATTCCTAAGGTTCGATTAGGATTTCTTGTTTGCCAGTACGTCACCAAATGTGTCTGTAAAGTCGATTACACAATTCATGCATAAATTAAAGCATTTAAAATACAATTTTAACAAAGCTTATTAGCATACGAACTTACCGTGGTTATAAAAACGACCAAAGGGATCTATTCATCAATTACTTTGTTTTTCCCCTAATCTAGTCCTGAACTTCGTTTTTCTTGATCTATAATACCACATTTTATTTAATCATCACATTATTCAATTCAACCCAAAAACTCATTATGGAAAAATTTACATTTTTGCCCCTAACTTTTCAACATTTTACAATTTAGTCACTAGGCTCGTAAAATGAATTTCTTTCAATTTCTTCACAACCCAAGCCTAGCCGAATCTTATTTATACTCATAACAGCCCACATTTTTCATTTATTCACACTTTTCTACACATTTTAAATACTTTTACAAATAAGTCCCTATTTAACATTTTTATCGAAAATCACTTTGTAAATGTTGTTTATCTAACATCAAACATACATTTTCTATCATTAAACATCAAAATACACACATATTCATCATGGGTCAAATTTTAGACTTTAATCCTTCTTCAAATTAGTCCTTCGAAAGTCTAGATTAGGTTAAGACAACTTCAAAAACATAGAAATCATTAAAAACGGGGCAAGAACGGACTTACAATCGAGCTTGAAAGTGGCCAAAATCCTAGCCATGGACTCCTTGTGAATTTCAACTATGGGGGGATGAAATTGAGAAGATGTGCATATTTTATTTAGTTAATTTTGTCCTTATTAGAATCTTTAACTTATAGAATTCAAGTTTTGCACCTATTACAATTTAGTCCTTCCAGTCAAATTGAGCACTCAATCAATAAAATTTCTTAACGAAAATTTCACACAATTATTCTATCATGTTGTAGACCTTAAAGGAATAATAAAATAAATATTTCTACTTCAAATTTGTGGTCCTGAAACCACTGTTCTGATTTGACCCAAAAACGGGTTGTTACATTTAAACACTTAAATGTTGATTAAATTGATTATTAATGTGTTGTTCTAATGTAAATGATTAAACATATATATGTTATTATGCAATTGATCATGTCATGAAATGATGAAAATTCAATGACGTACAATGATTATCTATCCCGGTTTGAACCTTAAGAATTTGTAGGATACAAATGACATGTCGTTAGGGTTTCCATGTTTTTGGGTGTTGGTCTTGAATGTCCTACCAATGGCTGAGGTCTGACGTGTGTTGCAAATACTCTACAGCTCGTGTGAGCAGGCCCATTTCACAGCTCTTGTGAGTAGACCTATTTCAAAACTCATGTAAGCAATGATGTAAAGGAAAGGAAATAATACATTTATATGTTAGCACACTTAGTGTGAGCTATCCCGCCTATCTGATGATATTCTAATCAGTGCAACGAGCATGAAAAAGGAAAGGAAAGGTATGTGTTCAATATGAACCAAGACATGTATTTATGCAGTACATTGAAATGGTGAGATACATGAAAAGCATGTTATGTTATGATGGATGATAAATCCAATTGAATCATGCTTAAGTATAAAGGTTATCCATGTTAAATTCATATGAATTATGTTTAAATGAACTAACGTGTGTTGTTGATGTGCTTAGGCTTGTGCCAAGCTTGTGGTTATGATTCATGCTTATGTTTATGCCTAAACTATGTATATGAAATGAGTAAGAAAAGGGAATGAAATGGTAGGTTCATAATTTGGATGCATTATGATGTTATAAAAGGTTTGATGTGATAAATGATGTACTTATATGTGAGAAGTCTATTTATGCTATGAAGGAATTTACCTATAACATGGATAGATACACTAATTCGTGAAATGATAATGTTGTTTAGGCTTATGCTAAGCATTCGAAATGGAAGGGAAAGTAAGTAAATAGAATGATTCATGATCTTATGCAAAGGTTATGTGATGTTGATGAATATACTCAAATGTGAGTTGAATGGTGTTTAATAGGATTATACCATGTTTGAAGTATTGATGTTAATCTATGTATTATAGTATTGAAGTGATAAGTTATGTTTTATGTTCTACGAGCTTACTAAGCATTCATTGCTTACGTTGCTATCTTTTTCTTACTTTATAGATTATTAGAAGCTCGATCGGTTTGGCAGCTTGTCAGAGACCTATCACACTATCCAAAGATTAAATTGGCAGATTCTGATGTTTTGATCAAGGTTATAATGGCACGTATAGGTGGACTTGTTGTAACAACCCGTTTTCAGTGAAATCGAAACAGTGGTTTCAGGACCACAAATCCAAGTCGAAAAGAAAATTTATTTTTAAAATTATTGCATAGTTTGCATCATGATGGGAAAGACGTATAAAAATTTCGATAAGAAAATTTTACCGATTTCAAGTTTAATTATAGAAGGGACCAAATTGTATAAAATGCAAAAGTTAAGTTCTAGTAGCTATAAGCATCAAATAGCAATGGAATTCAAAACTTGAGGTCCTTATATGGTAATTAGACCATTAAGAGAAGTTAGTAGATATTTCTTGATGATTCATCCATGGAAATTTAGAAAAAGAAAAGGATAAAATTGGAATTTGGAATAAATAAAGATGATAATAGCCTAATCTCATCTTATTTCATCATCTTCTTCCCCAAAATTCTATGGAAACCTTAGGAAAGAGAAAGAAAAGCAAACAAGCCTAATTGGTTAAGCATTCTTGTCATATTTTTAGTAATTTTCATATTTTTGAGATCGTAATAACTTAATCTATTTATTTTGGGGATTAATTTGCAAAGTTATCAAAGTATTAAAATTTTTCCATGGATGAATATGCTAAAATTTTGAAATTTATGGTAGAAAATGAAAGGTTATTGATAGATAAACAAATTTTGTAAAGTAAATTTTGATGAAATTGCGATTTAGGGACTAAATTGTAAAGATGTAAAATTCATGAAAATTTTTTTATTTTTGTGAAATACATGAGCTGTAAATGTTATATGAAAAATTTAGCTAGGCTTGGAGTTAATGATTAAATTGTATGAATTTCATTTTTCGAGCCTAGGGACAAAATTAGAATTAATGAAAAGTATAGGGGCAAAATGGTACTTTTGCCTAAGATGTAAATTGGATTGATTTGAATGTGAAATGTAATAAATTGACGATTAAATTCATTTATATAGATCTAGAAATACCAAATAAGGAGTTAGATCGAGGAAAAGAAAAAGTTTTGGATTAGTAGATTCTTATATACGAACAATTATCGAGTTAAGTTCATGTAACTAAATTGTGTACATTTATATGTTTGTATTAAATGTTGTATACATAAATTGTGTAATTTTCAATTTCATGTATATCTAAAATTGATTAAATATCCGATAATGCCTGATAAGTGTTTACTTCTGTTTGAACAAAAGAAAATGGATGGATACAAATTTCCCATATTGGTTGTGATCCTGCATATGTTGTGGACACACCATAATTCAAAAGAGGATCCCGGTTTATGGCCCTCTCGAGTTTCCTGGTATATGGTTCTTGCGAGCTTCCTATTATAGCTCTACGGAACGTGCCGATAGGTTGTGATCCTACATTTGCTGTGGACACACCTTAGCTCTTATGAGCATCTCGATTATAGGTTCTTCAAATGATGGCTGAGTCTGAGGGCCGAGGTGAAATTGCAAAAGAAGCCTTCCTTCAAATTATGCATGAATGGTTTACTAAATATTTGAGAACAAATCCTGCTGTACAACAACCTCTTCCTCTTGCTCCTCAACCAGTTCCTGATATGTCACAAGGTATTGAACTTGTTAGAACTGGTAAGCCTTCAGTAGATAAAATTTAGAAATATAGAGCAGAAGAATTCAGGGCTACTGCCGATGATGATCCGAAAAGAGTTGAATTTTTGCTAGAAAATACCATCAGGGTTTTGGATGAATTGTCTTGCACACCTGAAGAATGCTTCAAATGTGTTGTATCTTTGCTAAAAGACTCAGCCTACTAGTGGGGGAATACCGTATTTTCTATTGTATCGAGAGAAAAAAGTTACATGGGAATTTTTCCAAACAGAATTCAAAAAAAGTACATTAGTCAGAGATTCCTTGATTAGAAAAAGAAGAAATTTTTAGAACTTAAACAGGGAAATATGACAGTAAGAACGAGAATTTGTTAGATTAAGCAAATATGCCAGAGAGTGTATCCCAAATGTGTGAACATTTTGAAGAAGGATTAAATGAAGATATCAAGTTGTTAGTTGGGATTCTAGAATTAAAAGAATTTGTTGTACTAGCCGACCGAACACATAAAGTCAAAGAACTAAATAAAGAAAAGAAGCAGGCACAAATGGAGCCCGAACTTCGAGTAAAAGATTTATGGGTAAGTCACAATCATCAGCTGCAAAGAAATCAAAGAAATATCATAATTGTTCTGTCACATCTACGGGATATTCTGGTAAGGATCGAAGTATTCAACACTCTAATCTGAGATCTCCGTCTCCATCTGTGACAAGTGTAGGAAGTGTTGGAAATCCTAAATCGAGTTGCAAACATTGCAATAAATTGCATTTTAGTGAATGCTGCATGAGAAGCAAAGCTTGCTTTAGATGTGGTTCTTTTGACCACTATCTCAGATATTGCCTAGAAAGACCTGAAAAAGATATTGTTCAGATCTCAAAGCCAAGTAACCCCACCTCTAAAGGTAGACCACCTCGTCAACCTAGCAATGTTAGTGGTAGTTGAGGTGCGACGAAAGATACAACTATTAAATTTGAAGTACGAGCACCGGCAATAACATATGTTATTTATGTAAGAGAGGATGCCTCTGTACTAGACGTCATTACTGGTACATTTTCTCTTCTTGATACTGATATTATTGCTTTGATTGATCCTAGTTCAACACATTCATATATATGCACAAATTTAGTGTCTATTAAAAATTTACCTGTTGAGTCCACTAAATTCGTGGTTAAAGTTTTGAACCCTCTGGGCTAGTATGTGATGGTGGATAAAGTTTGTAAAATTGTCAGTTAATAGTACGGCGTTATTGTTTCTCGGCTGATTTAATGTTGTTTCCATTTGATGAATTTGATGTAATTTTGGGTATGGATTGGTTAACTCAGCATGATGCAGTGGTAAATTGTAAATAGAAATATATTGTGTTAAAATGTTAGAATGATGAAATGCTTCGTATTGAATCTGATAAACTTGAAGGGTTGTCAAATGTAATCTCAGCTATATACCTTGCTTATGTGTTGGACACTAAAGTATCTGAGTCAAAGATTAAATCAGTGCAGATTATTTGTGAGTTTCTTAATGTGTTTCTGGAAGAATTACCCAGATTACCGCCAGTCAAAGAGGTGGAATTTTCTATAAATCTTATTCCAAGGACAACTCTAATATCTATAGCACCTTATCGAATGACCCCAACAGAGTTAAAAGAGTTAAAAACACAGTTGCAAGAATTGATTGACAGAGGATTTGCTCGACCTAGTTCTTCACTGTGGGGTGCACCGATTCTATTTGTTAAAAAGAAAGATGGATCTTTGAGATTATGTATTGACTACCGACAACTCAACGAAGTTACAATCAAGAATAAGTATCCATTTCCCCGCATTGATGACTTGTTTGATTAGTTGAAAGGTGCCACTGTATTTTCAAAGATTGATCTCTATTTTGGTTATTATCAGTTGCAAGTAAAAGACTCAGATGTATCGAAGACAGCCTTCAGAACTAGGTACGGGCACTATGAGTTTCTTGTGATGTTGTTCGGTTTAACAAATGCGCCTGCGGTATTCATGGATTTAATGAATAGAATTTTCAGACCTTATTTGGATAGATTTATGGTGGTATTTATTGATGATATTCTGATATATTCTCAAGATGAAAATGAGCATGCTAATCATTTGAGAATTGTGTTGCAAACTCTGCGTGAAAAATAACTATATGCCAAATTTAGTAAATGTGAATTTTGGCTTCGGGAAGTCAATTTTCTTGGACATATAGTATCTGTCGAAGGCATCAGGGTAGACCCAAATAAAATTTAAGCTATTGTTAGCTGGAAACCACCAAAAACTATGTCTGAAGTTAGAAGCTTTTTGGGATTAGCCAGTTATTATTAGAGATTTGTACAAAGATTTTCTATGATAGCTTCTCCGATGACACGGTTGTTGCAAAAAGATGTGAAGTTTGAATGGACTGATAAATGCCAACAAAGCTTTGACAAATTGAAAGCCTTGTTGACTGAAGCACCTGTAACGCCCTGATTTTCGGGATTTTTCGGGTTTCTGTGGTTTTAGGTAAATTTTGAAATTTTGGTGTTCTGAATATTGGAATTGCGTTTAAATGTGTTAGTGGGCCTTTAGAAGGCCCAAGCCTAAGTTCAACGCGGTAAAATATCAAGGTTGGATTTTAAGTGAATAGGAGACTTGGTTAAGTGAGTTTTTAAGAAGAACTTCGTAAATTATGACACAAATAAGGCCTTGGTAAAGTGGCAAGGTGGCGCCACTAAGTTCCTAAAAAAATGGCGCACAGGAAGGAATTAAAGGTCCAGGGTTCGGAGTTGCAAGGTAGGCATACTGTTACTTTTTAATTTTAAGCATGTGCCGGGCTTGTGATCACTTAAGTGAATTTCGGCGAGGGCCTTAGGGAGGTTGGGCCAATTGTTTTAATTGATATTAGGGTTAGATTCTTTTCTTTTTCTGTCTTGGAGAATTAGGGTTAGCCACCTGAAAGCTTTCACTGTCATTCATCCCTTCTGAGTTCTCATAAAAGCCGAAAACGCAAATTCCTTCTCCTTAGTGCTGAGTTCTTCTTCCTCTCTTTTTCCTCCATTTTCTTTCTTCCTTTTTGCTTTTTCTTCTAGCCGAAACCTTCTGGTCACCTTACTCACCTCCTCTATCGATCCCATCCTCCACAAAGCCTTCATAGCCGATCGCCATAAAAGCCGAAATCCCGAAAACTCACTTCTTGTGCCGATTTCTCCAAGCCAAAATCCTTCATTTATTTTTTTTCCTTTTGATTAACTTTCATCTTCTCTAAACCCTTAGTATCTGTCAGCAACATTACTTCAAAGTTATAGCCTCAAATCGTCATCTTCTTCATCACTTAAAAAGCCGAAGTACCATAGATTTAGGGACCTATAGCCGAAACTTCAGATCTCCTGGATTCGAGTTCTACTATCATTTAGAGGATAGATCAGCATCAGATCTACGTAGAAATCAAAGAGGAATAAGTGGTAAGTGCTCATCACCTCAGATCTAGTCTTATTTTACAATTTAGAAAAAGCCGAAGTCCCTAAAATCTAGGGAGGCTGTCGATTTGGGCATAGGGCTTTAAGGGTCTTTAACCGACAATTTCTTTTGGTGATTAGTGTCTTCTAGAGGTTGGATCGAAGGCTTGGATCTTTGGAACAACTAGACTTAGATCTAGTCATCGGTTTTCGGTAAAAAGGTAAGATTCTAAAGGCTTTAAGGGCATGGTTCGATTATGGTAGGTGAATATTGGGATTGGTTATTGTGGTTTGCAATCTAAGAATTGTGGTAATAAATTGTAGGACATCATAAGGGATCTCAGTGGCAGTCTTCGCGAAATAGTTGTGTAAACGACACCCACTCATAGATTAGATCGGCAAAAGCCGAAAAGTCGAAAAGCCGAAAAGCCAGCATTTGTGAACTTGCAAGCGTGCGAGCGCTCGTGAGGTGGTTTGGTTGTTAATTTTTGTTAATTGCAAGCAGTATGATTGCAGAGTGTGAAATTTCGTGCACTTCGGTATATTTGGGCTTAATGGGCCGAAATCGGGTTAATGGGCCAACAGGCCCAATTCAGTAAAAAGGCTCGGTAAGTGTTGCTGATAGTACGTTAATAACTGTAATGAGCATGAAACCCTAAAAAGACTGATAAAATTATTGAAATATCTTTGTAAGGTAGAATTACCGTAATATCCCTAAAGGGGTAAGTTTACGATTACGTCCCTCGAGGGTAAATAACTGTTCTTACACTATAATCTGACTGTCTTTCTAAAGCATGTCTTGTTAATTATATATATATTCTGCGTACATGTCATACTGCATGGGGTTGGGTTTTGTTATGGAGGAAGAACTCGTTCTGGTGGCTGTGCCACATATTCTGATATAAGCAGCTTTGCTGCGGATTATAGTTAGTGCCGCAACCGGTGCTAACACTGTAAGTGTAGGGATGGCGTGGGTGATTTAATCCCCACAGGAAGTGTAGGGATGGACGGAGGCAAGTGCAGGGTTGGATGGGGTTATAATGCATTAATCCTATAAGACTGTTTTGTTATGGGCCAACTGTATTGTAATGGGCCCAACGGTGTTAATATGGGCAAGGCCCAATATATCTCGACTTGTAATAGGGCTACGGCCCAGATTAATACTGATATGGGCTAGGCCCAATATACTCTAATACTGTAAGGGGCTATGGCCCAGATTAATATTGATATGGGGTAAGGCCCAGTTAACACTTATTTCTGAATAGGGCTTAGGCCCAGTAAAGCTTAAACTGATTTGGGCTCTGGTTGGGATACTTTACACACTGAGTTTTCCAAACTCACCCCCTTTTTCCTATCCTTGCAGGTGAGCCCTAGTTGGTGGACTAGGAGCTGGGCGGGATTCAGAGTGGCCACGAAGATTAAATTCTTGGTTTTTTAAATAAGTTTCAATTAGCTTCCTTTTAAATTTCGCATTTATTTTTGATTATTTCTATTTTGGTTAAAGTTGTAATAAGGCCGCTCTATTATTTTTTTTATTTTGGGTTTTTAAATTACTTAAATTGTTTTCAACTTGAGATTCACATCACTTAAATTGATTCCTTAAAATTGGTTAGCTCTAGGGCGCGTTTTATAAAAATTACTTATTTTCAAAATATCATGATAACTGAGCAAAGCTTCCGCAACGTAAATATTTTCAAAGGAAATAAATATTTTAAATAGACTTAAACTTAATTTGTTGTTCGTGGACAAGTAATAAGCTTAAAGTGTGGCAATGGATGTGTGCATGTCTATGATTGGATCCTGGAAGAGCTTGGTACTTAAGCAGTCTAATTGACTCACCTCCTCTTTTCTTGAATCCTACCTGGTGCGCAGCTTCCATTCACTTTAATCTATAACAAAAATACTCTTTAAACACTAAGAAAGATGTTACTTAAAACATGACTTTTACAGTAACGCTTCAATGTGACACGCCGAATTCGGGCCTAACTTCTAGGCCGGGTTTGGGGTGTTACAGCACCCGTGTTAGTTCAACCTGAATCAAGTAAGGAATTTGTAATTTATAGTGATGCGTCATTAAATGGTTTAGGCTGTGCCTTGATGCAAGAAGTTCAAGTAATATCCTATGCTTCTAGACAACTTAAACCCATGAAAAGAATTACTCGATACATGATTTAGAATTGGCAGCCATTGTATTTGCTTTGAAAATTTGCCAACACTATTTGTTTGGTGAAAAATGCAATATATTTACTAATCACAAAAGTTTAAATCGCAAAAGGATTTGAATCTGAGATAGTGCAAGTGGCTTGAGTTATTAAAAGATTATGATCTGGTTATTGATTATCATCCGAGAACAGCTAATTTGGTTGCAGATGCTTTGAATAGAAAGTCTCTGTTTGCTTTGCGAGCAATGAATACCCGGTTGTCATTATCAGATGATGGTTTAATCTTAGCTAAATTAAGAGCTAAACCGACATTTCTACAGCAAATTTGTAAAGCTTAGAAAAATGATGATAAACTACAAGCTAAACGGGTTCAATGTGAGTCAAATTCTGATTCAGAATTTTAGATTAGGTCTGATGATTGTCTATTATTCAGAGGCAAAATATGTGTTTCGAAGAATTTGAAACTGGTACAAAAGATTTTAAACGAATCTCATAATGGTTATATGTTTGTTCATCCAGGAAGTAACAAAATGTACCATGATTTGAAAAAGATGTACTAGTGGCCGGGAATGAAATGTAACATTTTTGAATTTGTATCTAAATGCTTAATATGCCAGCAAGTAATAACTGAACACCAGGTACCTTCGGGATTATAACATTTAGTTACGATACCGAAATGGAAATGGGAAAGAGTTACTATGGACTTTGTATCGGGATTACCCCTATCTCCGAAAAAGAAAAATGCCATCTACACACTTTATTCCGGTATGTATGGATTTCTCCCTAGATAGATTGGCTGAGTTATATGTTTCTAAGATTGTTAGACTACATGGGGTACCAGTCTCCATTATTTTAGATAGAGATCCTCGGTTTACATCCGGATTTTGGAATAAGTTGCAAGAAACTCTGGGTACTCAATTGCATTTTAGTATTGCATTTCATTCTCAGACTGATGGACAATCCGAATGTGTTATACAGATTTTAGAAGATATGCTTCGGTGTTGTATTTTGGAATTTGAAGGTAATTGGGAAAAATACCTGCCTTTAGTTGAATTTGAATATAATAGTTATCATTCAAGCATTAAAATGGCACTGTATGAGGCTTTGTATGGTGTAAATGTAGAACTCCATTGTTTTGGATAGAGCTCAGTGAGAAAAAGATACATGGAGTTGATTTGATCCGTGAAACTGAAGAAAAGGTAAAAGTGATTTAAGATAGCTTGAAAGCTGCCTCTGATCGTCAAAAGTCTTATGCCGATCTTAAACGAAAAGAAATAGAATTTCAAGTCGGAGACAAAGTATTCTTGAAAGTATCACCTTGGAAGAAAGTTCTTCATTTTGGTCGTGAAAGAAAACTGAGTCCACGATTTATAAGACCATATGAAGTTATTGAAAGAATTGGACCAGTTGCATATCGATAGGCATTACCGCCAGAGCTTAACATAATTCATAATGTTTTCCACGTGTCCATGTTCCGGCGGTATCGGTCAGATCCTTCACATATTATTTCTCTGAAAGAAATTGAAATTCAACCTGACATGACTTATAGTGAAGAAACAATCAAAATTTTGGCACGTGAGATGAAAGAGTTAAGGAATAAAAAGAAGCTTTAGTGAAAGTTCTTTGGCAACAACATGGAATCAAAGAGGCTATCTGGTAATCGAAGCATACCATGAGAAAGCAATACCCGATCCTCTTTACTGGTAAGATTTTCGAGGATGAAAATTCTTTAAAGGGGAAAGTTGTAATAGCCCGTTTTTAGTAAAATTAGAATAGTGATTTCGAGACCATAAATTCGAGTCAAAAAGAAAATTTATTTTTAAAATTATTTCATAGTCTGCATCATGATAGAAAAGACGTATAAAAATTTCGATAAGAAAATTTTACCAATTTCATGTTTAATTATAGAAGGGACCAAATTGTATAAAATGCAAAAGTTAAGTTCTAGTAGTTATAAGTATCAAATAGTTATGGAATTCAATACTTGAGGTCCTTCTATGGTAATTAAACCATTAAGAGAAGTTAGTAGATATTTCTTGATGATTCATCCATGGAAATTTAGAAAAAGAAAAGGACAAAATTTGAATTTGGAATAAATAAAGATGATAATAGCCTAATATCATCTGATTTCATCATCTTCTTTCCTAAAATTCTATGGAAACCTTAGGAAAGAGAAAGAAAAACAAACAAGCCTAATTAGGTAAGCATTCTTATCCTGTTTTTAGTAATTTTCATATCTCCAAGGTTGTAATAACTCAATCTATTTATTTTAGGGATTAATTTGCAAAGTTATCAAAGTATTAAAATTTTTCCATGGATGAATATGCTAAAATTTTGAAATTTATGGTAGAAAATGAAAGGTTATTGATAGATAAACAACTTTTGTAATGTGAATTTTGATGAAATTGTGATTTAAGGACTAAATTGTAAAGATGTAAAATTCATGGAAAATTTCTTATTTTTGTGAAATACATGAGCTATAAATTTATATGAAAAATTCAACTAGGCTAGGACTGTAACACCCCTCGCCCGTATCCAATGTTGGGATAGGGTTTGAGGCGTTACCGGTAATTTACCTTTACAGCTTATACAATTGGGTTACTGAATTTCGTTCATAATTTAAAACTTTTCAAACGTGTGTACTTTGTCTCTTATACAGGCCTCTGAGGCCTAAAAACACTCCTAGGAGCAGTATGGAACAAAACTGAAATTGTCTGATAGTCTTGGGGCACTTTAGGAAATTTCCCCTTAGTTGAAGTGTAACACACCCGTGGGGCATAGAACACGCCTGTGTCCTTTTTCCAGTATGCAACATGTCCAAGGCACACGCTCGTGGGCTTAGCCGGTGTGCTACACTGACTTCAACCTCACCATTCTGTTAAATAAACACGGCCAAGGCACACGCCTATGTACCTAGCCCTAAAATTTCAGGTGCAGGAGACGCACGGTCATAGCACACACCCATGGGAGTAGCCCGTGTGTCTACCCATGTGGACCTTGTTAGGCTATTTTCCAAGCCTTAAGTCACCTTCTACTAGCCAATTACACTTATAAATTACTACAGTGCATGTTTGGGCCAACTTATCCATTTGTAAGTATGAAACTTTGATTAACCTCATTGCATGTGAACCTCATATCATTGGTTTCATACATGCTAAGTTAATTCTTATCTTGCATTTAATGATTTGTATGTCTGCTTGACATATTAAGGTTGGCTCATTATTATAACTCATTGCCAATTACAACTAAATCATCGCATATGAATATAAACATGCATAGATTTGTAGGGCATAGCCTACTTCAAAATGAGCCAATTCCTATGGCCATATACAAAGAAAGATAAACATATTTTTACATGCTTTCACTAGGCAAATCAAATGACATATATAACAAAATACCCAAAAATCCTATACATGCCATTGGAAAAAATAGAAACGTCTTTATACCAAAGTTTGTCTAGTTGATAGTGTGTTGACTCTCTAATTGTCTTCCAAACCTTATGAGTCCTCGAGCTCTAAAAAGCAGGGAAAAGAAAGGGGTAAGCATTTACATGCTTAGTAAGCCCGTATAACTGGAAGGTAAACTTACCGATTATTCAGCATGAAACCATATAAGGCAATGAAACCAACAAGCATGAAATGGTTTCCCTAACACATATACTCAATCATCAAGTTAGTTACATAACAATGTACCATGTAATTCATATTAGATGAGCTCATCATTTAACATATCATCTATACATATTCGTCGAGATAGTCCCGTTGAGTTTCTAGGAAATCTCAATGGATTATCCATTTACCATCAATTCGTACGAATGATCATTTAAATATGCATTCCTGCGAACCTCACATCTTACAGCGGGATTACCAGTCCAGGCTAAATCCCCCGTAATATAAAATTATAAGGTGATGTCGGGATTACCAGTCCAGGCTAAATCCCTTATAATGACGAACACCCTTAACGAGCTCGGATCTGAATTACCAGTCCAGGATAAATTCAGACCCTAATCGGATTACCCGTCCGGGCTAAATCCACAATTCACACATATTCATCGGGAGGCTCGATCACTCAAGGAACACCAGTCCAGGCTAGATCCTTTTTATACTTGAGATCTTCAGATTACCAGTCCAGGCTAAATCCTTTTCTACAACACATGCAGGATCTCAAGTCTCGTGTAAATCATGGTTTATCCATCGAATTCCCTTTTCCAACCTCAACTGAGACATTATTCAAAAATTCATTATTAAAGATGTAATTCATGAATTTTCATGCCATCAACAATGCAATTATCATACATTCACAAAACATACAAATATGCATGTTATAGGTTTACTTCAAGTTATCTGAACCTACTTGGTATTCGTTTCGGAGCTGTGTTTCAGTTATTCCGAAACCTTGCGTTTACCTCGATCGACCTCCGGAATTTGTTCCTCGGGGTCTATAACAACAATTATATCATTAATTCATTACATTACACTTTTCAAGTCTAATTTCTACCCCCGGTCCAAATGACCGTTTTGCCCCTAACCTTTGACATTTTTACTATTTAGTCCCTAGGCTCGTATAATGAAACACATGCAATTTCTATCTTACCCAAGCCTATTCGAACACTTTTACCTCATATGGCAGCCCACATTTTCCATTATTTTCACATTTCTACCACATATTTAATAACTTTTGCAAAAAGGTCCCTTTAGGGGTTTTTCATGAAAATCACCTAAGAAAAGATGTTTAACACACCTTCAACTTTCATACCCCTCCATAATCACCAAAATACAAGCAACTCATGCATGGGTAAATTTTTAAACATGAACCCTAGCATTAAATATGGGTAGAAATGGAAAGATCAAGCTACCGAGATTTCAAAAATACAAAGAACATTAAAAACAGGGCTTGAGAGCACTTACTATTGAGCTTGAAATGTTTAAAAACCCTAGATATGGTGACAAGAGAATTTTGGTAGCTATGGGGAAGAAGATGGCTGATTTTGGCTTGATTTTTCCCATTTTATTTCATTAAAAAGCCAAATGACCAAAATGCCCTTATGCCCTTTCTTTGAAATTTCATCCATGCAAGCCCATTTTTGTCCAAAAACTTAGAAATTGGGAAAATTTCTCTTTAAGACCTTCTAGTTTATAATCTAAAGCAATTTCATACAAATTGCTTCTAGAATCCAAGTTTTGCAATTTATTCAATTTAGTCCCTAATTTCCAATTGGACACCTTACTTAAAGAATTTCTTCATGAAACTTTAACACATGCATAATCTCATATTCTAGGTCTCATAATAATCATAAAATAAATATTTTGATGTCGGATTTGTGGTTCTGAAACCACTGTTTTGAATAGCCCCTATTTCGGGATGTTACAAGGATTAAGGATTAAATTGCATGAATTTCATTTTTCGAGCCTAGGGACAAAATTGGAATTAATAAAAAGTATAGGGGCAAAATGGTACTTTTGCCTAAGATGTAAATTGGATTGATTTGAATGTGAAATGTAATAAATTAACGATTAAATTCATTTATATAGATCCGAAAATACCAAATAAGGAGTTAAATCGAGGAAAAGAAAAAAATTTGGGTTAGTATATTCTTATATACAAACAATTATCGAGGTAAGTTCGTGTAACTAAATTGTGTACATTTTATATGTTTGAATTAAATATTGTATACATAAATTGTGTAATTTTCAATGTCATGTATATGTGAAATTGATTGAATATCTGATAATGCCTGATAAGTGTTTAATTCCGTTTGAAACAAAGAAAATTGATGGATACAAATTTCCCATATTGGTTGTGATCCTACATATGTTGTGGACACACCATAATTCAAAAGAGTATCCTGGTTTATGGCCCTCTCGAGCTTCCTGTTATATGGTTCTTGCGAGCTTCTCGCTATAGCTCTACGGAGCGTCCCGATAGGTTGTGATCCTACATTTGCTGTGGACACACCTTAGCTCTTATGAGCACCCCAATTATAGGCTCTTCATGAGCTTCCTGTTAAATTAACTCTTTGTGAGCTTCCCGAAAATGTTCGCTTGAACTTCCTAATATATGGCCATCCGGAGCTTCCCATTACATGGCTCTTTGTGAGTTTCCGGATAGGCTTTTCATGAGCTTCTTGATATGGTTCTTTGTAAACTTCCCGATTATGGCTCTTATGAGTTTTCTATTATATAGCCCAGATAAGCTACCTGATTGGCTCTTTGTGAGCTTCTCGTGATAAGGCTTGAAAGTGTGCTTCCTGATTATGTGCTCTAATGAGCACCCCTGTATATGAACTGACGGATTATTGATAGGTACATCTTGTGTGTACTGCCTGAGTATCCATCGATATTTCAATGATTCAATGGACAAAACTCCTAATACAAGAAAATATGAGAATTAAATGAATTATATCTTGAATATCCCTAAAATACCTAGAAATGGTGCATGATGAGCTCATCTTTGTTTTCTTGATATCATGTAAATTTCATGACTAACTTGTTTGATGAGAACATGTGTTTAGGCAATTGGCCACTATGTTTTGGATGCATGTTTGTGTACTTACTTTAAATGAATATGATTGGTAAGTTAAATTCTTGTTATACAAACTTACTAAGCATTAAATGCTATACGAACTTACTAAGCATTAAATGCTTACTCTATTCATTTTCTCTTATTTATAGTACTCAAAAGCTCGTAAAGGTTGGAGCGGGTCAGAATAAGATCATACTATCCTACAGCTCACTTTGGCATAAATAGAAAAACTACTTTTAGTATAATGGCATGTATAGGCTAAAATAGATCAAATGATGAAATATTTTGGTTGTAACTAGCCATTGGAATGGCTAGTGTTAATCATATTTTGGTGTGTGTATGAAAATGGTTGAATGATGGAAGATACATATATATATTAATGGTTACATGAATGTGTAAAGTATACTCATATGTTTATATGGTTAATTAGGTATGATCAAATATTTGGTTGAATGGGATGTTATAACATGTATTGAACTTGAAATTTGTTTGATTCATATGTCTTGAATTGGTTGGTGAATATATTGGAATATATTTGCAGGTGGAAGATAAGTTTGGGTGAGAAATAAGGTTTGGAAATGACTTTATTTTGTCCACATGGGCAGAGACACAGGCATGCGTCTTAGCCGTGTGTGATACACGGCCATGCGCACGAGTGTATGGTTTGGCTATGTGTCTCTTGCATCTTAAAAATTGAGAAACAGAATGCTCAGAATTGGTCATAGGGGCAGAGACACGGACGTGTGTCTCAGCTGTGTAAAACACACAGCCTAACACACGGATGTGTGTCTTAGCTGTGTGAATCATGCATTTAATTTTTGAATATTTAATTGTCCACAAGGCCTACCATACGGGCGTGTGGCTGGCTGTGCGACCTAAGTCAGAGAGTTACACGGGTATGAACACGGGTTGGGATACGGCTGTGTGCCTTACATCGAATGCCCACACGGCCTAGGACATGGGCGTGTCATTTGGCCGTGTGAACCACACGGCCTACCCATACGGGCGTGTAACCTCTGTATTTAAGAAAAATTTTGGAATTTTGAGAAAAATTCTCTAAGTTCTCGATGTAGTCCCGACTTGTTTCTAATGTATAAATTGGGCCTCGAGGGTCCAATTATGGGACAGTATGATTGAATATGATTAGCTTCGGATATGAAAAATAAATGAAATAAATTAACTGTTTTTGTTTTGTAAACTCTAGCAATGCTCTATAACCGTATTCCAGCGATGGATATGGGTTAGAGATGTTACACTTGTGGTTTATAATAATTGATGAATTTAGCATGTATATGTCATTTTGGTTGATGTAACCTTGGTACTTTTGATGCCTTATTGATGAGTGTCATTTTGACAAGGTGTTAATGTATGTTTGAGTGGCCAAAATAGTAGGTAATGAATTGACCTCAACATGGTCAAGTTATAGTATGATTTGGAAAGGTTTTGAATAGATGGGCATGATTGAAATATGGTTTGTACATATGTTGGTTGTTGGAGCCATTTGGTAATGGCTAGATTCGTGTCATTTAGATAACTTTAATGCATGTGAGAAGTGGTCCAAATGGTAAGGTTATTTTGATTTGGCATGGTTCTAATATGGTATGTTTAAATGTGCACATGTTTAGGTATGTTTATATAAGACTAAGTGGAGTTATGCTTTGAGGTAAATATGAACTATTTGTAATGGTATAAATGTAGTCAATTTATGATGAGTTTTGTAATGGAAAATGAAATAAGTGTTGATGAATGATATGTGTTAAGTACATGTATATGTTTAGATAAATTTTATGTTTGCATTTAAGGTGCCTATATGGCATACTGGTTGAATGGAATTTGGTATTCGATTTGGTCTTATTATGCATGTTTTTGGTATGTTTTAAGGCTTGATTATATATGCAAATGGCTTACAGGTATGTGCTTGAATTGGGTGAAAGGAATGGCTTGAATTTGACCTATTTCTTGTCCACAATGCCGTGTGTCCCCTGTAGGTTTTAAAGGTTGCATTTCGAGTGTTGCACGGCCTGGCACACGAGCGTGTGGCTTGGCCGTGTGACCCAAGTCAGTGAGTTACATGGGCACAGACATAGGCTGGGACACGGCCGTGTGTCCCTAATTCGAATGCCCACACGGCCTGAGACATGGGCATTTGTTTCAGCCGTGTGACCCCTACAGTATGAAATTTTCTATCTTTTTCCTTAATATTTCAAATGTTTTTTATTTAGTCCCGAATCGTTTCTAAAGTGTTTCTAAGGCCTCAAGGGCTCGAATTAGGGATGTTAAGCATGTCATTGAATGAATTATGCTATGATTTATAAAATTTTTGGAATGTATGGTAATGCTTTGTAACTTTATTCTAGTGACAGATACGAGTTACGGGTGTTACAAATATTTATTATTTATAGTAACTTTATTCAATTGCCTATAATCTTTACATAATCTCATCAACCTGTCTTTCTTTTTCAAAAATAACCCTAGGGAAATACACTTAGGCGAATAAAACCTCTATCAGATAACTCTTGCAACTGTACTTTAAGTTTTTTTAATTTAGTTGGTGTCATTTGATACGATACGATAGACAGAGCAGTCCTTGACAGTAAATCAATCACAAACTCAACTTCATGTTCAAGCAGTAATCCCAACAACTCTTCAAGAAACACATCAGTAAACTCATTAACAATCGATACCTAATCAATCTTCAATCCCGGTTCTCGAGTATCAAGTATGTATGCCAGAAACGTGTCATAGCCTTTTTTAATCAATTTCTGAGCAGAGATTGCTAAAATGAGTTTAGTTTCAGAATCTGATCTATAAGAATCAACTGTAATTATTTCATCAGTCCAACATCTCAAATCAATCAATTTTAATCTACAGTTTACCACGACATCATGTAACATCAACCAATCTATTCCCAGAATAATATCAAATTCGTGAAATTGTAATAACATCAAATCAGTAGGAAAGTCACAACCCTGAATTCTCAGTGGACAATTTTGACACATTAGTTTAACTATCACATTCTGACCTTATGGATTCATAACTCTGACATCAAACTTATTTGACTCAATAGGTAAGTTCTTATACGTTACTAACGCAATGGCAAATATATGAATGAGTTGACCCAGGATCAATCAATGCATATACAATAATATAAAAAAGATAGGAAGTACTAACAATAACATCGGGTGTGTTAGCTTCCTCCCTAGCTCAGATGGTATATGCTCATGCTGGTGCTCTAGCTTCAAACTTCATAGTTGTATCTTTTGTTCCACTATGATTAATTCTAGTATTACTGCTTTGATCAAGATGTCTACCTTTCTAAAGCGTAGGCAATTGTTTCAAACTTTGATCGTTAGTATCTTCCGCTTTTCTCGGCCAGTTTTTCATGAAATTTTAGGTCAAACAGCATATGAAAGTAGCACCTAATTAGGTCTTGCACTCACCACTGTGCAATTTCCTACAATGTTCATGTTGGAGGTTGTTGACCCGCAAGATTGGCTCGCATAAACTCTTAGAACCATTGACCCATCATGCCAAAAAATGCATTTTTTAATTCATTTTTGAACATTTGCGGAACTGGTAAACTGTGATTCACTTCTTGCTCAGAAGCCGAAACATTACTGACTACTTCATCAGTGACAACAGTATTCAAGTCTTCCGACATATTTGAATATATAAGAAAAACAAGGTTAGATCAGACCAAATAACATCACACTATCACATGTTTATTTGGCATATAATTCTATACTCAAAAAATGCTACATTTAGTCCGAGAATAAACTAAATTGTAGCTTTGATACCACTAAATGTAACACCACTTACCCGTCTCCCTCATCGAATTAGGGTTATGAGATGCTACAACAAATAACAGAACTGGATCATGCTATGTCAATTCAACTTTTCTTTAAACAATTGTTAATTAACTATCATTTAGTTAAAACATGTTATTCATACAAGATCATACTTAAATCGAGCTTACGGAAGCTCTTAAAATGAATTGAAACCAAATAGGGACTCAAATAAAAACTTATAAAAAAGTTGGAAAATTTGTAAAATAGGGATCACACAGTCATGTGGCTAGGTTGTGTATAGCTAGACAATACAACCATGTATCAAAACTGTGTAACAAACTGATGCTGTCAATAATAGGGTCACATGACCTTGTCACCAGGCCGGGTAACAGACTGACGCCATGTGGACCCAAATGCAAAACTAACAACAAAAAATTTCACACAGCCATGTCCTGGACCATGTAACAAACTAAGACCGTGTAAACTAAAGTCATACAGCGTGTATCCAGACCATGTAACTCACTGAGGTCGTGTACACCAATTATCTCCCAAAACATAAAGACCATACTGTTGTGCCACATGCCCATGTGTAGCACACGACCGTGTGTCAAGTCGTGTATACTATTAGTACCTTTCAAAGTAAGCTATAAAAACTCTATGTTCAATTAGGCTAGAAGCATGCAATATGACATTCTTCAAACCTAGTCAATTGCACCAAAATCATACAAAATATACAACTTTAAACATCATCTTATATGCTTAACTAAGATTCAACTAAACAATTGTCATATGAATAAAAAATGTCATAATTTCAATCATGAACCATAAGCCACATGCCAAAGTATATCTATTCATGCATTTGACACTAAAAGAATCAATACACTTATCATTTTTATAACTTCATCACCAAACATCCAACTAAAACCTTACCTAACTAAACATATCAAAACATAGTTTAACAGACCAAATACTTACATTATTCCCTCACATACCAATTCAATGGCCAACTTCATGACTACAATTTCAACCATGATCAAACATATTAATATATATGAACAAGATCACATAATTTGTAAAACCCTAAGGAATACATTACATATACAAAACACTTACATATATGTATACACATTAATCCTATTACATGCCACATAACTAAAATAAAAAATTTTCAAGGTTTACCAAAAGGTGGCTGGATAGTGTGATCTTCAAGTTGATCCGATCATCGAGTTTCGCAAAATAATATTGTAATTCCCCGAATTTTGGGCCTAGAATTATTAGGTCTTGAACATGGGAACCGTTAGGAGGCTGCACATAAATGTTTAGTTGTGCAAGAAAGTGTAACACCCTAAACTCGGCCCAGACGTTATGGCCGAATCTGACGCTTCACATTGAAGTGTTTTAGCAAAAACCTTGTTTTCATTGGAAACACCTCCTTAAAATGAAAAACCTTAATTACTTTGTAAAATCTCTTTTCAATTGCGGAAGCTTTATTTAGAACATATGATTTTATGAAAACTCGTCATTTAAAAATTGAGTTACGAAAACATAGTATAAAAAAACAGTTATGGTTTAGGAAACCACGGTCTACTTCTAATAATTATAAAGCATAAATATGATAATAATCCTAATTTGAAATATTAGCCAGAGGAAAGGCCTTGTTACAACCCAAATAAAAAAGAAATAATTTAAAAGCAAAATATTAAGAATTACATAAAGACTAAGTCTAAACTTTTTATGCTAGTTGGCCTCCTCCGAGTCCCTCCATCCGTCGAACTGCCTACTAAGGATCACCTGAAAGATTAAAAGGAGGGGGTGAGTTTCGAAAACTCAGTGTGTACAACCCTCAACGAGTATAAAGCAATCATCAGTCATTTTGGGCCTGAGCCCAATTCAATAACGGTGGCCTTTGGGCCTTAGCCCATATTAGCCTCAATTGGGCCAAAGCCCACATCACAATAATATCACAATAATATCATACATGCAATGCAATGCAGTGCAATACAACCCACTCCAATAATCCAACCGATACACATCAACTCCGTCTCCTAATGGATATAAATATCGACCCACCCAACTGATACACATTAATGGTAGCTCGGTTGCGAAACTACCTTTATTGCAGCAAGCTGCCAATCATATATTGGGCTTAAAAGCCGTCGGTGGATCCACGATTGTCAAGCAACCATGCGATTCTCATATACTTCCTCCGTTCCATAATTCTCAACCTAGATGCAACCTAAACAGAATATCATATGTATGCAGCAGATATACATGTAACATCCATAAATCTTACATACAAAACATAGGGGTATTTTGGTTATTTTCGCCCTTAGGGGCATTTCAGTAATTTTCCTTTATTATGGTTTTTACTTACCTTGGCCCGTTAACAAATCCCGTGAGCTAAGATGAACGAATACTATGCACCAGGTAGGATTCCAGAGAAGAGGAGGTGAGTCATTAAGACCGCTTAAGTACCAACCTCTCCCTATATCCAATCCTAGACATACATATACCCGTTGCCATACCTTAACCCTATGACTTATCCACGGTCACAATAAATTAATTAAGTTTTATGTTTGTTTAAGCAGTTATCGAATACTAGGCCCAAAACCCTTTACAAAGCCTTAACAAATATACATACATGCATATGGCCCTCTAGGCCCAATCTCATTCATATGGCCCATTAGGCCCAAATCACATTCATTTGGCCCATTAGGCCCAAATCACATTTATATGGCCCACTAGGCCTGATCACTTCCACAGTCATGCTTTCATACGATTTTCCATCACATAACATCAATTACCAATTTTGCCAGTTATGGGCCCTATAGCCCATCAGCCCATTTAGCCTATTCTGGCTCAGTTGGCCAAAACACAGCCCAAGTCCATGGAATCGCCCATGGGGTCTTAGATAACCTACCGGTTTCCCCCTCACGAGTGTTCGCGCACTCGCAAGACTACCGTAGCCAAACTTTCAGCTTTTCGACATTTTGGCTTTTTGGCATTTTGGTTTTTCGGCATTTTGGGATTTACCGATCTACTGTGTGTGTGCAGTGTATGTACACACCTTCGGCTTTATATCAAGATATCATAGGGTAGAAGTACACACCTTATCACCTGGAGTACTAAGTATTTATAATTGCTCGAACCTATATCCAACGTTATACTCCATCAGTCACATCTCATTAATTCAAAATAAATCCATTACTTACCGAAGAACAACCTATACTTGCCTTGACTAGATTGATCGGCTGCGATTTGCCTACGTAACTTGAAATCTGACATAGTCCCTTTTTTTGCATCCAGGCAGAAAGTCCCTAACAGCTGACACCTTACGTCCCTTAAACTTGGGAGCCTCTATCCCAACCTCTCTGCTAAAACCCCATTTTTCCATCAACTAATACGCAGCCAGCAATCACACTCTTGAATGAAAGGAAAAAAGAGAAATAAATGGAGAAACCATAGGTTAACGAAAGTAATGGTATTGGAAAGGATAAAGAAAAAGTCAGCTTTTAAGAGTGTAGAAATGAAAGAACTTAGAAATATTTAACAAAAGTCGAAGAAGATCTAATTCACTTACCGATTGTGAGATCGCTTGCCAACAAGAAATCAAACCTCCAAAGTGTAAGGATCGGCTTTTACATACAAAAGAAACAGTCGGCTAAGTTGAAGAGGGAAGAGGTTGGTTCGATTAAAATAGGAAGAAAAGATCAAGAGTTTGGCTTAAAGAAAAGAGCAGATGATATGCGACTGAAGCACACAAAAACAACAAATGCCCTTACTCGCCCATACGACACACATATTTATACTAAAATAAATAAATAAAAATACAAACCTACACTCCCCAATCGACTTAAAATCATTAAGATAAATTCCCTTCAAATTCTCCAATTTTATCACCACCATTTTCACACTTAATCCTCATCCTTATCTCCTTGATTTTAGCCAACAATTCCAATTTGAATTGCATTCAAATTGCCTACACTGAATGGAAATCCTCCCTTGTGTTGAGCAGCAAAATTGAATTTCCTTTTTGCGCATGAGACTACTCGAACTCCAGCCCTCCAACTTCCCCAACATGCTACTGGCCACTGCATTGCCACCTAACTTGTGCTACCATTCGGTCAGAATTAACTATAAGGCTTATATGCCTAAGCCTCAGTTTTCTTAAAGAATAAAAATTTAAACTTTGCCAAGCCTAGGATTCGAACCTGCAACCTCTTAGATCTATAGCATGCTTCTTGCCACTGCCTCCCAGGCACTTTTGTGTCATATTCCATCCCTAACTATTTTTAAGGCCTATTAATCCCACAACCAGGTTATCCTAAAAATATTTGCTACCATTTAGATTCGAACCCCTAATCTCTTGGCTGCACTATACGTCTCTTGCCACCACGGTACCTACCTTATTTGTGTCGTTTCTCCTCCCCAATTAAATATAAAGTCTTTCTACCTACCTCCAGGTTGTTTTAAAAAAACCCACCACGACTTTTACTCATGCCGCAACTTGAACCCAGCACCTCTTCTTACTCCTAACGCCATCATACCACTGGGCCAAGTGCATCCTTTGTGTTGAATTTTTACCAAACATATTTATAAGGCCTAAACGCTAGCTTCCCTACTAATCATATGCGCAATAAAAAATTTCGCCAAGGTCAGGACTTGAACCCTGGACTTCCTGCTTGCTAGCAACGCCTTTTGCCACTAGGCCAAGCATTTCCTTGTGTTAGATTTTACTAGGCCTTATTAACAAGCCTTCCACCTAATGCTCAGGGTCTTTTAGAAAAAAAAATGCAAAATTTTACTAAAGCCCTAGATCGAACCCAAGACTTTTTTCCACACTACCAACCCTTCCTAAATCACTTAATAGTTAAACTAAACATGCAATTATAAAATATTTAAACACATTTCTTTTATTCAAGTCACCTTCTAACCGATCCCAAACTCAAGGCCCATTACTTCTAGGCCCAAAATTTAGGGTATTATAGAAAGTGACATAATTGTGTATCTGCTTCAGTGGTTAAGTGTTCTGAGTGTCCTGGGAAGTGTCTGAGAAGTCTTGGGTTCAAGCCTTGGCTTGCACAAATTTTTTTTAATAGGATAACCCCTATCCTTAGTCAGTAAGCGTATAAATAAATATGGGTAAAACATGACAAAATGGGCTTGTTGTCTTGGTGGTTAAAAGGAGTGTTAATGAGCAGGAGGTCTGGAGTTCGAGTGCTTGCACCAACATTGGACTTATTTTTATTGAACTTCTAAGTGGTTGACTTGTGGGGGATGGTTGTGGCCAAATTTTAAGGGATTGTTAAGAGAATTTCGGTTGGTGGAGAGATCTGAGGAGATTTTCGAGGAGTGGATCAAGGGAAGGAAGTAGTGGTGCCAAAATTGAACTCATTCTCAAGAGAATTCGGCTACCATCTGTCATTTCGGCATTTTTCTGCTAGTTTTGATGTTTTCAGTTTTGGAGTTTTCTCTCTACTTCATCTTTCGATATTTCTGTTTTGGTATTCCTAGCCATTCGGTCATAGGACCTTTTACTTTTAGTGCTAAAATTGTGTTTTAGTTTTGCTCTCCATTTTGGTAACTATTACCCCTTCTATTTCTTTCCATTTTTTGTTTGTTGTTTGTTTGGTAGCCGAATATTACTTGTGACCATTTGGGCGCTTTTTTTCTCTTAATTTTCTTTACCTTTACTGAACCTTTATTCTTCCTATCTTCCAATCAGTCATTAACATCTACCTTCTCCTTTTTTCTTTGGCCAAATACCCCTTTCTCTTCTCTTCTATTCTTTTAGCTTTTATTGAGATTCCCTCTTACATTGGTAAAGTTGAATATCTTCTTCTCTTCCCCTCTCCTACTTTTGGTTTCTCTCAAAAATGGGTGATTGGCTTTGGTGTTTCTCTCTTTCATTGGCCGAATATTTGATCTTTCCCATCGTCCTTCTTCTGTCGACTTTTCTTCTCCTAAGTAGTTGATTCTGTCCAGCGCAAGTTGCTGTCAGTTGGTAAGTATTTTGGTAAGGGCTGAAGTGATGTCTTAAGCATTGTGAGCAATGTTTTTAATTGTTAATCCATTAAGGTTCTAATCCCTTGTTATGTCAAATGTTATTTTGACAGTACCAAATCCTGTTGAACTCAGTTTACTTGAGGAGTGATAGGCTACATCAGTTGAAGCAATGAAAGTAAGTAATAATAAATGTTGTCGTTTGGGATTGTTTTGGTACGGTTGATTCTAAGCGACTAATGTGAGTCCTGGATTTGTCATTTGTATTAGGTGCGGTTTCATCTCAAGAAAGGATTGCATACATCGAATCACATCAGGTGTGTAAACACTGCCCAAATCGTAAATCGGCAAAAGCCAAAAAATGTGACCATTGACGCTACACGAGTGTGCGCTTGCTCATGTGGTAGTCCGAACGCATAAACTTGGGCGATTAAGTGTAGAGGCCGCCATGAGCGATTTCATGGACTTAGGCCGTTTTGGGCCATGTTGGGTCAAAATGGGCCGTGTGAGCCCCACAGGCACGTGGGCCCTACACGGGTAAACCACATGGACGTGTGGTAATAATCGAGTCAAGTTGTGTAATCTACACGGCCAGGACCATCTTGGGACTATGTTGGCCACACGAGCATGCGAGCCCATAGGCCTTGGGCCCAATTTCACTGTTTGACTGATAAGGTTGCACGGGTCGCCCAAGACAACTGTGGACCTACTGTTGGGTCGGTAAGTATACCTAGACCCCAATTTAATGAAATGACTATTTTGCCCTTATGTGGTAAAATGAATGTTTTGCCCCTATATGGTAAAATGGCTGTTTTGCCCTTATGTGGTAGGATGATTGTTTTGCCCCTATGTGTTGTATATACATATGTGTTCTTGTATGATCGTATTTTAGCATGCTATTTTAACTATAATGGACACATGTATGACTCTATGATATGATATGACATGACTGTATGAATTCATTGCATGGGGATGGGTTATATTATTTGGAGGAAGTGCACTGATGGCTCTAAGCCTATATTACTAGCAGCTCTGCTGCAAATACTATTTAGTGCCGCAACTGGTGCTAAGTTGGAGTGTAGGGATGGGTGGGTTGATTTTATCCCCACATGGAGTGTAGGGCTGGACGGAGTGGAGCGTAGAGGCTGGATAGGTAGGAATTGCATACTATTAAAACTGTTACTGCACTAATTACTGTTACTGCACTTATTACTATTACTGTAATGGGCCAAGGACCAAACACATGACTGTTTCTATACTGAGATGGGCTAAATCCCAAATTGAAACTGAACTGTTACTGACGCGGGTTTAGGCGCAGACTGTATTTGCCTACTGTATGATTGACTGTATGTTTATTAAGGGATTACATATTAAGTTTTCGTAAACTCACCCTTCTGTTTATTTGCGCAGGTAATCCTCAATCTTAGGCAGGTCGGTGTTGTGAGGGACTTAAAGGTGGCCACACAATTGCACGGACTTTCTTATTATATTTAATTCATAAGTATTTTAATTTGGGTTCTTGTTTATGTAATAAGGCCTCTTTAAATTTTTAACTTTTAATTCGAGATTTATTTATTTTGATTCGTAGTTGTTAGTAATAGGACGCGGGTTTTCAAAAGATAAATGTTTTTTTTCAAAACACCACGTTTACGCAATATATTTTTAAGAGCTTTCGCAAGAAACAACGTTTTCAAAATTAAAGATGTTTTAACATAAGTAACCTTCGATAAACATCATGTTTTAAAATCATCACTAAGAACACATAACAAAGGTAATTATGGAAAAAGGGTTTTCTTTCGATATCATGTTTTGCGAAAAACACTTCAATGTGACATCACTAGATTCGGCCATAACGTCTAGGCTGGGTTTGGGGTGTTACAGATATCTACAATAATAGGAAAACAAAACAGAGTATGATTCAAATGAGCTTAGTAAGTTTATAAGTTGAAAATGAAATAATATACCTTATTATAAAAGTTTAATCAACAAAACAATAATTAACATTTAACCCTATCACCATAACCATATCAAAAGGTGAGTTCATCACATCCAAGACTTATAACTTTGCATACTTTACAAGTTAGTCCATTATCATATCATATCCTCGTATCAACAAGTATAAACAAGTTTTTGGACCGTTTATCTATGATATATTACATATAAAATAGTTTCCAGAACATCAAATTAATTAACCACAAGAATTCAACGCGATGAACTATTATGAAAATATACGAAAACTCAAACGAGCTAATCCAACCAAGAACACACTTGGGCATTGAGTACCTAGCCCAAAGGTATCCCTCCAAAAACATGCTTGGGCATTAAGTAATAAGCCCATAGGCTTTACATCCTCCCCCAGAAACACAACTGAATCACTGTAATATAACTCGGTAATCCGTAACAAATACTGGATTTTGGTACATTTAGTGTATAATAATATATAATCTATTATCACCTATAACACCCCAAACCCAGCCCAGACGTTATGGCTGAATTTGGCGTGTCACATTAAAATGCTTTTTCGAAAAAAAACTGTCTTATTAATAGAAGCCCGTTTGTTTAATTCTAAAGTCAACTTAATTATTTGTTAACCATTTTAAACCAGCCTTACTTTTAAAAACATGTTTGTTGCGAAAGCATTTCAACAATGTTGTAAAAACGTGATATTTTGAAAACAAATATCATTTTGGAAAACCGTGCTCTACTTTTAACAGAAATAAATCATAATAGTTAAAAAAAACCCCAAATTAAAAGCTAGCAAATTAGAGAAAAGGCCTTATTACATCAAAAACCCAAAGAGAAAGTAATTTAAGTAATGTAAAAGAAAATACAAAAATTTAAAGCTGTTCATAGTGTGGCCACCTCCGAGTCCTCCCATACGTCGAACCGTCTACTGAGGGTCACTTCAAAAATTTAAAAGAGGGAGGTGAGTTTACGAAAATTCAATGTGAACAACCCTCATCGATCATAAAGCATGCATCACATCAATTTGGGCCTAACCTATTACAATAACGGTGGCACTTAGGCCTTAGCCTATAGTAGCCTCAGTTGGGCTTGAGCCCATGTCACAATCAGAATCGGATTATGCAATGCACAAATACCCAACTAACCCTGCACTCCGTATCTCGTTCAACCCTACACTCCTATGGGGATTTAATCGACCCACCCATCCCTACGCTTCTGATGTAGCACCAGTTGCGGCACTAACCAATTTCGCAGTAGAGCTGCCAATCACATAATGGCTTTAAGCCGTCGGTGGATCCACAATCGTTAGGCGACCATGCGACCCTAACAAATCATATACTTCCTCCAAATCAATGATCCCGTCTCCTATGCAACATAATATCACATGAATGCAAACATATCATTAATGGCATACAATAACAATCATATAACATATAGGGGCATTCTAGTTATTTTTGCCCTTCGGAGGCATAACGGTCATTTTTGGGCCCACACGGCCCATTTCGGCCTATCAAGGCCCATAACAGCCTCTACAGTCCTACACCTAAGATTTGTAGGATCGAATCACCACACGTGCAATCGCACACTCATGTGGCATCAAATGCCGTATTTTGGCTTTTCAGCTTTTTAACTTTTCAGCTTTTCGGCTTTTGCAGATCTACAGTAAGGAAGGGTGTGGTTACACACCTGTTTGCGAAAATAATGCGAATAGTCCTCGAGTACCAAAACCTATATCCATTCACAACAAACGATTAATTACATGTCAATAGGAATACAACCAGCCTTAATCAATATACTTTGTCACTTAAACCACAACCACTTACCCTTGCTTAAGCCAACGAATATTCGCACCAAACTATTGATCAAGAGTGATTACCCACTACTTGATTAATATCTGCAAACGAATCGAACCTCCTATTAACATATATTTATGAAAAAAATTGATCCTTAGTGAAACAAATACTCACCAAAGTCGCGGACGTAGAACCGAATAGAATTCAAAGTCAGCAGAGAAGGCAAAAGAGCAATTTCGGCATAGTGGGGGTAAAAGTATGATGGAATATCGGCAATAACAGAGAACAAGGGAGAGTTATAACTTAGCAATAATCCCCAACTTCCGGCAACAACCCCAAGAAAAATGACAGCCTAAAGAAAAGGAAGAGAAAAAGAGTTACTTTCACAGAGGAACCAAACAATAATCGGCCAAGAGAAAAAAACTTGTCAAAACCAAAAATGTTGAGAGGGGAAAAAAGGTTTAAAAACAATTGGTCCAGAGAGAAAGAAATTGAGAAAGGAAGGAGAAGAAAAATAAATAAATTGGCCACAATCTCCAGGCTACAAAAATAATAAATGAAAAAAAATGATAGAGTTTGAGTAAGGGAGGAAGTATGTATTCGGTTTAAAGAGAAAGAAAGAGAAATAGTTTTAGAAGGAGGAGAGTAGAAAAGGCAAAAAGATGAGAGTCGAGAAACTTAAAGAAGAGTGTATAACCGAAACCAGTAAAGGAAAAAGGAACTATCAGAAACTCTTTTTGCACTCACTTCTCGAAACTGGAATTCCTAAGTGCTTTACAGTTTAAAAACGACACACTCCTCTCCCAAACCTCAACCTCCATTGATTTTCTCCCCAATCTCCTCCTAAAAATCCTCATTTATCTCTTCTATGATTTTCTCCATAATCCATTCCTTGACCAGTTCAAATTCTAACCACCCTTGTAGTGTTTTATTCAAACTCCACCACTCACACAGCAAAGGAGTAAAATAAATACTCCTTTGTGCATAGAGTGACTCAAACTCAAGCTTCCTTGCCACCTTAATGACGCCACAACCACTGGACTACAAGCTCATCTTGTGTCACATTTTAATCTTAATTATTTAAAAGGCTTACTTCCAAGTACCAAGGGTTTTATTCACTTAAATAAAAAAATTAGCTAAAGCCCAGGTTTGAACCCAGGACTTCTCCAACACTCCCAAATATGCCCAAATACTTAGCCACTAAAGCCAACATGCAATTTGTGTCACTTTCTTGCTCTAAAAAATTTTAGGCGCTCTCAAACTGAAGGCCCAATTCCTCTAAGCCTAAAATTCAAGGCGTTACATCACCTCATCTCATATTAATGTCATACATCACGCAAAATAACCTATTGTTATGCCAATTGTATCCTATCTTATGTTCATCCAGGCTCAGTATATATAAAAGGATAACACATTTCAATTAAGTTCTTTTTCTCACCATGTAACAATTTGCAACATTTATATATACATTCAAACATACCCAAAATCCACAAATCAACATAAACATTAAAAAATACACAAGACTTTACCGTATGAACTTACCAGGGCCAAACCACAAAGATAGGAGTGTCAAGGACTAATTTAAAATTTTCTCCTTTCCTCGATTATCTATCGATTCTTAATCTATACAGTAATTTATTTTAATTTATCAGTCCCAATTACCTTATAAATTTAATTTAATGCATATGACCTCCTATTAACATTTTCACAATTTTCCTAAAGTTTTACATTTTAATCAATTTAGTCCCTAAACTCAAAACTATCAAAATTCACTTTGTAAAATATTCTTATTTCAACATCAAGCTTCAAGCTCAACAATTAACATGAAAAAATATTTAAAAAATGGTAACTTTTCAAAAATGATAGAATTTCAAAATAGTCTTTGGGCTAGCTAGATTAAGCTATAACGATATCAAAAACATAAAATTTATAAAAATGGGTCTCGAATTCACTTACATGCAGGGATATATGCTTGGCTGAATGTTCTGGGTTCAAGAATGGTGTTTTTTAGTTGAAAAGAGAAAGAATGAAGAAGATGGCCTTTGTTTCTTAATATTTTAATATTATTAACACTTTTTATATTATTTTAATAACATTTTAAAATATAAAACTCAATTAACTAAGCACATAACTAACCACTACCTTTAAAAATAGCTTAATTGCAATTTAGATCCATCCAACTATACTTTTAGAACCATTTAACCCATAAAAACTAATAGAAATTAACATTTGCAATTTTTACAATTTAGTCATTTTTCCTTAATTAACTATTCAAACATAAAAATTGCCAGACTAAACTTTTATAGGCACTCTAATGACCTCTTAAATATTAAATAAATAATATTTACAGACTCACACATTCAAATTGTGATCTCGAAACCACTAAAAAATAGTTTGTTACATGAATATATAATGAAAGATGATATGTTTTGAGTAATAGTTGAATGCATTTAATTGTATATGAATTGGTAATTGAGAATTGAATTAGTATGAAACCATTTAGTAATAGTTAAAGTATTACATGCATTCTTGACAAAGAATTGTTGGATTAAATGTCAAAATTGATAGGTAGAATGCATATGGCATATGGTGTATGTTTCAAACATGTTTTAAGTGAATGGTTGAAATGAATTATTTAAGTAGATTAAATAAGTATGCATAATTAAGGTAAGCATTTGTTGTATGAATTGATAATAGGTTGAATCTTTGGGGTTAATGACTTAAGGTTTATAATTGCTAGTTAAGTATATGTGTATATTCAATCTAAATTTCCATAGCTTGATCATGATATGATATGCACAATAGTAATGTGTTCATGCTAAGCCTTTTAATCTTTTGCTTATATGCTTTCTATGTTATGAAAGTTTGAATGTTAAGATTTAGAGAAAACTAGGTAAAAATGACTAAACTTAAATTATTTGCACTAATAAATAGTAATGATGATGATATAGGGTTAGTATATGTGTTGGATATTCCTTAGATCGTATATGTTAGTATGGATATGGTATAGGAATTGGTTGGGAGGAAAGAAATGGCCACTGTGCATAATTGAGCATATTTTGGTATATGTTTAAGTTGGCTTGAAATGGAATAGGTATCAAATGCAATTAGAAATTGAATGACTTACAAACATGGGTTTATTGATAATTATTTAAAGAATTATTTAGATAGGTGATTAAGTACAAAGGGTTTGTTTTGATATGTAATTGCTAGTAAGTATTTAATGTTGATTAATGTTTTGTCAATGTAAAAAAAAAGATGTTAAAGATGATAGAATTGATAGGATTGAATATGAACTGCAATACGTTGCTTAGTTATAGTGCAATCATGATTTTAAGCATGATAAATACAAACTAGTCATGATTTAGATGGAGTTTGATATAGCTTGTTCATGGTTGGATGATTTGGAATCGTGAGTGTGATGTTATGTGTTAAATTACAGGTTTGTTTGGTGCCTTAAGACACCATTTGAGTAATTTAATAAGTGGGCATGTAATGGGTACCATAAAAAGGACATTTTTCCATTTTGGCACTAAGTTATCGATACCCTAGAATAGGTATCGATACTTGAAACTTCCAACTAGTTTTTCAAACAAAAGAATGTGAAAATGGAATCGATACCTACCCAAAGGTATCGATTCCTGGTATGAAATTTTGGAAGCTTTGCAAACATGTTCTACTCTATGCTCGAGTCAACTTAAGTGCCTTAATAAGCTTGATTAATGCTGAAATGTCATAAATTTATCGCTAAGCGGAATTGCCTAGCGTACGGTCTTGTAGATTGTTCGAGTAAGCATCATTATATTTTCGCATTCAGAAGCGGACCCCGACTTAGTAACAGTTATATTTCCATTTTGATTTTTATATATTGGCATTGAATATGGCTAATGGGACATGAACTATAACTGGTTTCAAACTTGATACATTTGTAATGTTACTATTATTATAAGTATATAGTAGAAATATCCATAATATACATGTTTACTTAGGGTAGAATAGTGAATGCTAATAATACATATTTAAATTATGGGAATACCACTGAGTGTTTTACTTAGTGTTTGGTTTATTCTTTCCATGCGCAGGTTATTTTTAGTTCGAGATTTTTAAGTACCGATCTTAGCATCCAATCCGTAATCCCGGTCTCAGCAATGTTTGATTGTTTGTTTGTTTCCAGCCTTATTTATATTTGGCATGTATGATGACCTCCGAACGTACTAACATTCAGAGTGTGAATACTGCAACTAAATATATGGAATTGAGGAAGTACCTACAAGTATATGGGTTAGGTTGTAATATATTTTTTAGAACGATGTAAGTGAGTGCTCTAAGGATCATACCCAAGTGAGGCGAGCACTAAATTAATGTTAAACTAAACACAAATAGAAATAATTAGTAATTTAAATAAATTATATTACAATAAAACATAAAGGATAGACTTTTGAGGTTTTGATAAGAAAGAAAATAAAATAGCATAAATAAAAGATACTTCGAAAAACTAACTTATAAACCTAATTAGATCTAGACACGGGTGATTAGCTGTAACAGCCCGATTTTAGCTAAATCAGAACAGTGGTTTCGAGACCAGAAATATGAGGTCATAAAATTATTTTAATATTATTTTTAGTGTTTATAGCATGTGAATATATATGTGTGAAAATTCCGTGAGCTAATTTTATCGTTTAATAGCTCAATTTGAGAAAAAAACTAAATAGCGTAAAATGCAAAAGTTGCACTCTATAAGTTAAAAGTGCCAAATTGCTATGGCTTATTAAATGCGAAGTCCTTATATTGTAATTAGACCATTAATAAGGTTAATGGACATAAATGACCTAATGTTTAGTAATTAAATGGTTTTATAACAAAGGGTAGAATGGTAAAAAGATTAATAAAGGTTAATAAACAAAAGTAAAATGAATTTAGTCCATCATTCTTTCTTCTAGCTGATTATTGAAGAAGAAAAGAAGCCATTGATGAACACTTAGGGTTCGACATTTAGTAGGCTTGATTAAGGTACGATTTTAGCTCGGTTTTTGATGATTTTTACATTTTTGTGATCGTTGCTTTGTATTCTAACTAGCCCATGTCTCAATTTTTGAAGAAAGTTGCCATTGATGAATTCATGTGTTTTAGGATGTTTGATGATGAATTATGAAAGTTTGGTGCTTGATATTCATGTTTTGTAAAGTGATTTTGAGTAAAAATGCATATTAGGGATTAAATTGAGAAAAGTGTAAATTGAGGGGTTAAATTGTGAAATAAATGAAAGTTTTGGGTTGTTAGGGGTCCCTAAGAAATTCGGCTAGGCTTGGATGTAATTAAATTTTGTGTAATTTGTGTTTCTGTGAAATAGGGACTAAATTGAATAAATGTAGAACTTTAGGGGCTAAAGTGCAAAAATGCCCAAATACGTTTTGTGGATGAAATTGAATGAATTGGTGATTAAATGGGTTACATTTTAATACATATAGATTGTAACACCCCGTACCCGTGTCCGACGCCGGGACAGGATACGAGGCATTATCGGACTTAAGCGCAATCAATCATGCAAACCGGGCCATAAAATTTCATTCATATTTCGAAACATTCAATCACATACACATAGTTCCTTATTTGGGTCTACGAAGCCCAAAAAAAACTTCAGGGGTGGTTCGGGACTAAACCCTAAACTTTCGAAGGTTTTACAATACTTAGGAAATTTTTTTTATATTTTGGAGAGTCACACGCTAGTGTGGCTCTGGACACGCCCGTGTAACTCTCTATTTATGATGTCAACAACCATTTAAGGGCACACGGCTAAGGCACACGCCCATAGCTAGAGGCCGTGTCCTCTACACGGCTAGGACACACGACCGTGTCTCTACCCGTGTGGCCAAAAGTTAGGCTATTTTCCACACCTTTTTGTCAGCCTTACATGCACACACACATACGTGATTCCAATGGTATTCAACATCCTCAATTATGAAACAAACATAACATTTACAAATCATCATACATGTATTACCCCTTTCTCACATTAAACTGAGTCTAGACATACCATACCTTATTCATTTGGCTTTGCCAAATACCTTACCACTTATACTTTTATACCATAGTTATCATCATGCTAATTAATTCTAACTTATCATTAAACATACATATTCTAGCCAAGTTATGTCTTATAGAGTACTGACATTTCTCATACATAGAACAATATGCTTGACTAAGACATTCCACACCAATTTCATATTCAATTAACATTATTATTTATTCTCACTTTATACCATTATATCATGGTTACGAACTTATCCATCTAACATCCATGTTTAAGGAATTATCATCTTATTTCCATATTACACATTTAATTCATGATCATGAGCACCTCGACTGATCACAAAGCATGCATTCAACACACGTAGCATTTTACCAACCATGCATGGCAAACAAACATATTCACATCATAATTATTAGACATAACATGAATAGCTAGATTTACTAGTCATAATCAATATGAGCCACACCTCATGGCCATATACAATAGCTCAATATAGGCTAATACATTTGGCCAACTTATGATAACAAATGTTATAAAACTAGGTTCCTATACATGCCACTCACTTGATATTTCTAACATATGTATCAATATTCCAAGGGTATTGGCTTGATAGTGTGATACTGCCCCCCGACAATCTCCAACCCCGAGCTAACCTAACAATAATAAAGAAAATGGAAAGGAGGGAGTAAGCTTAAAGCTTAGTAAGCTCGCATGAAAAATAAGAAGCAATGTATTAATATGCTATTTTCAAATTCTCTCTATTTATTCAAAGTCTAGTCAAGCTATTTTCTCAAGTCACAGTCACTAAATTATTTATATCCTGAGCTACGGAACTCCAAATTAAGATCCTATAATTTTACCAGAAAATAGACTCACATATATTTTTATCATAAAATTTTCAGAATTTTTGGTTTAGCCAATAAGTACAGTTTATTCTTTAAAGTCACCCCTATTTTGTTGTCTGATAGTTTCGACCTCTCTTTACTAAGAATTAATTATCTCATGGTACGAAACTCGGATAATGTTCTTGTCTATTTCTCTTGAAAATAGACTCATTAATTATTTTAACAATATAAATTATAACCTATAATTATATTTTTACAATTTTTAATTATTTTTCCAAGTCAGAATAGGGAATTCCAAAATCAAATGGACCCTGTCTCACAAAAATTAAAATATAAAAAAATATGAAATTCATTTGCTTTCACTGTTTCTTTTATGTGAAAATATACTCATTAAGCTTTAATTCCATATCTTTTTTGACCTCTAATTCGATTTTCACCATTTTTGGTGATTTTTCAAATTCACACAACTGTTGCTATCCAAGACTGTTTTATTACAAATTTTCACTCTTACATAATCTCACTTACTCCATTTCGTCTTACCGAAAGTTCGATCAACTATCGAGCACATTGCTCATAAATTTTCACACACATATACCTGCACTTATTCATCACATAGTCATACTCATTTACACTTAATCATTACATGATCACATGTATTTTCACATAGTCAATTTCTTGTAAAACTCATCGAAATAATAACAGATATGCGGTGACCTGCACATATTACCACCCTTGTAACCGAAGCTATTTGGTGCACAGAGTAGCCTACACTTAGTACTACATCTGTGACCAAAACTGTCTCTTACACATAGTGGCCTGCACTTAGTACCACACATGTGATTGAAGCTATCGGGTATGCATAGTAGCCTGCACTTAGTACTACACATGCGACCTAACCAGCTAGTACACGTAGTAGCCTGTACTTAGTACTACACACGTGACCTAAAACCACCTTAGATACATAGTAGCCTGCAGATAGTACTACACATGTGTTCTCACAATGGATCATCTGTATCTTTTCTATTCCGAAGGTCCAACCGGGAAATTCTTCACTTTTCAACATTTTACCAATTCATCCATAATCAACTTCAATTCATAATTTACATCAAGTGATCATTAAATATACAACCACATCTCATATAATAACAAAATATTATAACATAAGTAAAAACGATATGTTATTTACATACAAAACAATATGTTATTTACATACAAACTTACTCGTTTCAATGAAACATCATATTCTATCAAACTTCTAATATATTAAATCATACACTTTATGCCATAATAATAGAGAATTACAATTTAAGCATGATATTGCATTATTATTATCATATGAACTTACCTCGACACCAAAATAGCAAAAAGGGATCTAACCATTAGTTTCCCGATTTTCATCCATTCTAGGTCTAATCCTCATTTTCCTTGATCTATAATATCACATTTAGTATAATTATTAGTCACATTATTTAATGTGATCCAAAAATCATATTTTGGTAAAATTATGTTTTTGCCCCTAAACTTTGTCAAAATTACACTTTTGCCCCTAGGCTCGTAAAATGATTTTTATTCAATTTCCTCACTCTTTAAGTCTAGCCGAACCATTTTTGTAACTATAGCAAACTACAATTCTCATCAAAACACACTTTTATGACAAATTTTATAACTTTTATAATTTAGTCCTTTTTAGTCTTTTCACCGAAAATTACTTAGTAAAAGTCATTTCTCCAACCATAAACATGCATAGTCTACCATTAAAAATCAAAATGCACAAATTTATAACATGGTTCAAACCCTAAAATTTCATCATAACTCAAATAAATGGTAGAAATAGGTAAATCTTGTTACGACGATTTCAAAAACGTAAAAATCATTTAAAACGGGGCAAGAACGGACTTACAATTGAGCTTGGAAGCTTGAAAAACCCTAGCTATCTCTTCTCCATGCAGTTTTGGGCTATGGGGTTGAATATGGACAAAAATTGGCTTTTAATTTTGTTTTAAATTCATTTTAATTAATAAATGACCAAAATGCCCCTAACTTAAAAATATTCTATTTCACTCATTTCATGTCCATTTTGTCCAAAAAAACTAACCAATGGTCTAATTATCATTTAAGGACCTCCAATTTAAAATTTCATAACAATTGGACACCTCTAGCATGTAGAACTCAACTTTTACACTTTTTACGATTTAGTCCTTTTGACTAAATTGAGTGCCCAAACGTCAAAATTTCTGGACGAAATTTTCACAAAAAATTCCATAGAATTTTAGACAATAAAAATATAATAAAAATGAATTTTATTACGTCGAATTTGTGGTCCCGAAACCACTGTTCCGACTAGGCCCTAATTCGAGATGTTACATAGATCAAGAAAGAAAGAACTCGGATTTAGATTGAGGAAAATCGAAGGTTATAGAGTAATCAATTCGATTCATCCATTTCAAGTACGAAGTAAGTTCGTACGTGATAAATGAAGATACAATTATGTTTTTAATGCTTTAGTAATGCATAAATTGTATATTTGCGACTACTACTGTGTACGACGACAAGTCTACAATGTTTGGTACTCAGTGTGCATTTCAAGATAGCATCGGCTATATACAGCACTTAGTGTGCGAATTGAAATAGCTTCGATTTTATGTGGCACTAAGTGTGCGATACTGAGTTAGCTTCGGTTTAGTTTGATGGCACTAAGTGTGCGATATCATTATAGTTTCGGTTAAACATTTATGCACTAAGTGTGTGAGTTCTTAAAGCATTGAAAGATTTTTGAACGATTTAACATATTGAACAAAGAGGTGAGGATGAAATAAATAAATATGAGAAAGTACAAGTATGTACGATACTTATGTGGTAGTTGATACTATGTATATGAAGCTTGATGAAATGGTACATACATGATAAATGGTTATGGATTAGAATTAAATGATGAGATAAGAACTACTAAGTGTCTATTAATTGATGATTTAGATATTATGAACTTTTGAGTATTTTTGGTACGAACTTACTAAGCTATGAAGCTTACCGTATGTTATTTTTCTTTATTTTATAGAGTATTGAAGCTAGCTCAGACATCAGAGATCATCGGGAACCATCATCACACTATCGAATCAACTCGTTGGTATTTATGAAAGCTTTGTATATATGGTATATGGCATGTATAGGCTAGTGAATTGATGTTATATTTTGGGATTGATATAGCCATAAGATTTGGCTTGCTTTTGTTGAAATGTTGGTATGTATTTGGCCATTTAATTTGGCTTAAATTATGTGTTTGGTAAGTGTTATATGTGATGTATATAATACTTTATAAATTGGATTGGTTTGATATGATGATATGATAAGTTTGGTGTTATGAAATAGGTGTTGATGAAATGCATTTAGAAGTTATACAAGTTTAATTATTTTGGGTATATTTTGGTTATAGAATTGAGTAGTTGAAATGTTGTGTAAATATGATATAATATGAGTATGAATTCATTGGTTTTGGTTGTTTACAAATGTCTTGAAATGGTACCATTTAGGTTGATTGATATGCATAAGAAAAGGGTGGCAAAATTGGCTTTTCAAATGGCCTATTTTTGTCCACATGGGCAGAGTCACGGGCGTGTGTCTCAGCCGTGTGCGACATAGGGTCATGCTACAGGGCCGTGTGACCCCTGTGGTAGTCTTACAATTTAAAGTCAGTCTTAGGCACGGCCTAGACACACAGGCGTGTCTGGTGGCTGTGTGCCTTGGCACATAGGTGTGTGTGGCCATTTTGAAGGGTACACGGGCTAGACACACGGGCGTATGGTTAGTTGTGTAACCCAAGTCAGTTTTGACCACGTCTAAGGCACACGTGCATGTCTCCGGCCTTGTGGTACAAGTCAATATGTATGCCCTGTTTTCATACGACCAGCGCCACGGGCGTGTTGTGTAATATCCTAATTTTGGGCCTAGTCGGAATAGTGGTTTTGTAACCATAAAATCCGAGATAGAAATAATTATTTTATAATTATTTTGATGTTTATGATATGATTGCATGATTGTGTGAAATTTTCGTGATGAAATCCTATGCCTAAAGTGCTTAAATTGAAATTAGGGACTAAATCGAATAATTTGCAAAACTTGCATTCTAGAAGTTTCTAGTATGAAATTGTTTTGAAATATTAATTAGGAGGTCTTAAATAGAAATTTTACCAATTTCTAAGTTTATGGACAAAAATTGGACATGGATGGAATTTTTGGAAAGTTTAGTAGTAAGGGCATTTTGGTCATTTAGGGGTAAAATGAATTAAAATACAAAATTAAAAGCCAATTTTGCTCATCTTCAACCCCATGGCCGAATATAGCAAGGAGAAACCATGGCTAGGGTTTTTTAAGCTTCCATGCTCGATTGTAAGTCCATTCTAGCCCCGTTTTTCAAGTTCTTTACGTTTTTAGAGTCCCGGTAGCTCGATTTAGCTTATGCTAGCAATAATTTAACCTAGGTTTTATATTTGGAAAAATACCCATAGGTGAAATTTGTGTATCTTGGTGTTTTATGATAGAATATGAGGTTTTAAACTATGTTAGACAACTTGTGCTACTCGGTTTTAAGTGAAAACGAGCAAAAGAGCTTAATCGATAAAAATACCTAATAGTCATAAGTACATGTTAGAGTGAGAATTTGATGTTTCCATAGAAGGGAAAAATGATCAGCATGCCATAAAACATAAGAAAATAGGCTGAAGTTTAATTTACGAGCTTTGGGGCAAAAGTGTAAATATACAAAAGTTTAGGGGCAAAATTGTAATTTTTAATTTTTCCAAAATATGATTTTGGGTCAATTTGAATAATGTGAGTCCTAATTAGACTATATTTTAAATGATAGAGCAAGGAAAACTAAAATTCGGGCTAAAATGGGGAAAATACCAAGTTGTGGACGAAATGGTAAAAGTAGCCATTTTCGCATACTAGGTAAGTTCATATGTAAATGTTGGTAACATAGTTATTATTTTAAATGTTTTTATATTATTTAAATGATATGATAATTATTATGAAATATTATACTCGTGATAATTGTTTGATAATATGTCAAATTATGTGATATATTTGGAAAATGTGAAATACTACCGAGTATCGGTATCGGCATTCCGTAGAAAATGGTTGAGACACATGACTGGGAAAAAGGTCCCGTTGAACCTTAGGAATGGATTAGGATACAAGTGACATGTCACTGGGATATTTGGGCATCCGAACTCGTTGAGTTGAGTCCGAGTTCACTTATGGATGCGAATGTCCGAACTCGTTGAGTTGAGTCCGAGTTCACTTATGGATGCGAATGCCCGAGCTCGTTGAGTTGAGTCCGAGTTCGCTTATGGGCGGGTTACATAGTAGCTTGGCTACATATGTGGCACTTATGTGCAAACTTTCCATGTATCCGAATTATATTCAGATGTGTTCAATGGGTAAAGTTCTACTCAAATGGAGGAATACTCAAGATGAAAGGGATGTATTGGAAAGTGTTGTGAAATGGATACTTTGAACAGGTATGTACTTAACCCTCGGGTTGAAAAATCGATATAACAACAATATGGTAAGATGATAAATGAAAATATGATATGAATGTCTTAGTGATGATTATGCAAATGATGTTTTATGTTTGCTTATATGGTTATGTTACTTGCTATTTGCATGTGAACTTACTAAGCATTTATGCTTACTCCCTCCTTTTCATTCCTTGTAGTGTTGACAAGCCAGCTCGGAAATCGGGAACGGTCGGAGGCACGCTCGCACTATCTGTATACCATCTTGGCTTAATGGCTTGTATATTTTGAGTATGGCATGTATAGCATTATAATCATTTTGTATATATGGTCTTATGATATGGTTATTGAGTAGTATAAAAATGCTTGGTAATGATTAGCCATTGGAATGGCTAATTATGATCATATTTGGTGTTATGTATGTCAAATTGCTAGTTAATCCATGAAAACCATGAAATAGGTAAAATTTACCATTGGAATTGAAGAATTATGAGTCTATTTTCATATGGAAGAAACGAAACATGTATATGAGTTATATTTTATGAGATGTTTAAATTTTTGTGAAACAGGGCCAGAGCGATTTCTGGATCCCTGTTCTGACTTTGGAAATTCACCATAAATTGTATAAAAATAATTAGAAGTCATAATTTATATGTACAGATTTCTTATTTATTCTAGTTTTAAGAGAAACAAACTTCATAGTCATTGAAATTCTGTACAGAGAGATATCTGATTCGTAATACACAGAGGTCAGAGCAGTCGAACCCTGAAACAGGGGAGAATTTAACTAATAAACTGTACTAATTGGCCTAGCCAAAAATTCTAGAAAAAAATTAGTAAATAGATATATGAGTCTAGTTTCAGGGAAAATTTACGGAATTGGATTTTGAGTTTCAGAACTCGAGATATGAATTTTTAAGCGACTGTGATGCAGATTGCTAGTTTGACTGGAAATTTTAAAAATAAATTGTTTGAGCTGTTTAAGTAATGAATTAAGTCTGTTAACACCTCGTATTCGACTCTAGCGACGGTCTCGGGTACAGGGTGTTACATTTGGTGGTATCAGAGTAGGTTTAGTCGGTTCTCGGACTAACCTATCATGTGTAAAAGTTTAGCTATACATGCCACTGATCTGTGATAGTGTGATGTCTTCCGACGCGTATGAGTACCGTCTTATTTAGACAGGGTACTCTCCAACCGAGCTGCGCCGACCATGTTCAATGTTATGTGAAGGTATTTGAGTAAATTATGATTATGATAAGTATCGGTTCAGAAAAGTATGAATAAAGGTTTATGATACATATGTGATAAATATTCATATTTGCTTAATGCTCATATGATGTAGTGTATATGGCTTACTTGATAAGATGAACGGAATAAATAGAAAGTAGTAGAGGTATGAATAAAAGTCATAATACTATGATACGAATGAAAATGTCCTTGTCTTGATTTGGACATCGAATGTTGATGAATGCTAATGATATATAATTTTTATGAGATAAAGGATTATAATGAAATGAACTTATCTATGTTAAATTGTTGGACTGAATTATATGATTGTAATGGTATGTACATGATGATGCACGAAATGAAAGTTATGATTGTGGTGCAAATATCTATGTTTGTTTGGCCTTATATGATGTCATGAGCATGACTTAATTTAATTAAATGAATGGATAAGTAAAGCTATCTAGAAAACATAGAATGTATGCATAAGTATATTGTTTAAATGGGACAATAGGAAAATTGGTGTAAGCCAACATGAATGAATGACATGATTTTGATGATGGAAGTTGTGTCATATGTGTATGTATAAGAAAGTCGAGTCAGAGGTCCTACAACCCCTCCCCCTTACCGAAATGGTACTTATAATGGAATTTCATGAGATTTGTATGAATAAGTTTCCGGTTGAGAGCCCAAAGAGTTCAGTGATAGAATAATTATAAGTATGATCAGAGATTGAAAATGAGCTGATAAGTAAAGTCAGAGACAGTAAAGTATCGGATTGACGTAAAGATTATTGGAATTATGCACTGTTCCAGTTAGAAAAGGAATTCTCCTTGGTAAATCGAATTACTCAGGTGCAAGGTCGAGAAAAGTGTAAATCGAAATTTATTCAGAACTGGCCTTCTTTAGTGAATGGTTTAATATGAAATTTGTGACGGTAGAACTAGTTGGGGAAATGATATTTGAAATGTGAACTATCTGAGTATGATAGTTATGACTGGACAGATTTAGCAGTCTCTTTTGAGATGTTCTATGTGTTCACCCGTTCTTAGAAATATTTCTATGGCTATTGATCTTCTGAAGAAATTCTTATTATATGGGAATGTCTTCTAATTTTTGGTGTTGGATGAAAGCATTGGTAGTCTGACTGTTTTATAATTTATATTGCTCTATTTCATCGGGTATTCTATTTCATTTTGTCTGATAAGAATTGATGAGAGAATACATATGATATTATGATTCTGTTTCTTCTACTTGATGCTTCATCTGATATATATATGGGAAGATATATTGTTCTTGTTATATTTGATTCCAGTGGGATTAAATGATGTTTTCTTTTGGACTTTCTTTCTTTGAAGAATTATCGGGGTATTCTGTATTTTCTCTATGAGTTTGGTTTTCGATTCTCCGGCATAGTATCGTATCTTGGGTTTCTTTATCCTGGATATTTTTATTCTGGATTTCTTTATTTCGGGTTTCTCTATCTTGGATTTCTTTATTCGGTTTTCTTGTTATCTTTGTTCCACAATTTGTCAATTATGACTCGTGTTCGAAGTGCGTTCTTCAGCTCGTGATAATCATGTCAAATATGACTATACTTCTAATTTGATCTTGGTAATGTGGTGATTTTAGTATTGGGGTTTTTTTTTCTAATTTCTGTGTAAGGATTTGACATCAGTAAAGGCATAAGTGATAAAAGCGCGAGTTTCAGTCGGTATGGTGAATTATCTATTTGAAAGATTTCATGCGACAATTATTTCAGAATTATTTTTCCCAAGTCTAATAATAGAATTTCATTTTGTACGGATAAAAAGAGTAAATAGTCTGAACGAGAAGTGTATATTTATTAGAAAAAGTTTGATATTAGTTAAAGTCACTACGAATGATAAGGTTTTCGTTTTGTGAAAGCTGAAAAGTTTATTACATGTTTACAAAGTTCGGATAGATGAGAATATTGGTAAAGCAAGCGTGTCGAACTAGACTAGTCTACATTGAGTAAAGACTTCGACTTTCAAGAATACACTGTTGTATGAATTGTGATGTGTTTCAAGACAGTGAGGTAATGTGATAGTTTAGAGCATTCGATGTTACATAAAATCTGAGTTGTTAAAGAGGTTAAAGCCGAGCATTGGGATCTATCAAAATTATCCTTGTCAGTGTTGATATTGGAATGGAAATGAGAAGGATTATTCTTGAGGCCATATCGAATTATTTCCATGGCGAGTAAAGAGGAAAATGTGATGTATTCTATTGTTAAATGTTTGGCGAGATCTATAAATCATATCGTATTGAATGAATTCCTACTCATCGATTCATGGAAATTCGTGTCTCTTTGATTGTTGGATTTCTTGGAATTCTGGTCTCCATTAATCAAGTTAAGATCCGGTTTTATGTCATGATATCATGGAAAACCGAGAAGGGTTGAAAATTTAAGAACAGATTGAGAGTTGAGATGTAAGCTTTGAGATCATATGAGAAATTAAAGAGATGTATTGGAGGTATAGTCTAAGTGAAAGTTCTTGGCACCGAATATGAGATTAAAAGTGAAGACCACTTTTTCGGTAAAGATTTTCTGGGACGAAAATCCCTAAAGGGGGAGAGTTGTAATATCCTCGATTTTGGGCCTAGTCGGAATAGTGGTTTTGTGACCACAAAATCAGAGATAGAAATAATTATTTTATAATTATTTTGATGTTTATGATATGAATGCATGATTGTGTGAAATTTTTTCGTGATGAAATCCTATGCCTAAAGTGCTTAAATTGAAATTAGGGACTAAATCGAATAATTTGCAAAACTTGCATTCTAGAAGTTTCTAGTATGAAATTGTTTTGAAATATTAATTAGGAGGTCTTAAATAGAAATTTTACCAATTTCTAAGTTTATGGACAAAAATTGGACATGGATGGAATTTTTGGAAAGTTTAGTAGTAAGGGCATTTTGGTCATTTAGGGGTAAAATGAATTAAAATACAAAATTAAAAGCCAATTTTGCTCATCTTCAACCCCATGGCCGAATATAGCAAGGAGAAACCATGGCTAGGGTTTTTCAAGCTTCCAAGCTCGATTGTAAGTCCATTCTAGCCCCATTTTCAAGTTCTTTACGTTTTTGGAGTCCCGGTAGCTCGATTTAGCTTATGCTAGCAATAATTTAACCTAGGGTTTATATTTGGAAAAATACCCATAGGTTAAATTTGTGTATTTTAGTGTTTTATGATAGAATATGAGGTTTTAAATTATGTTAGACAACTTGTGCTACTCGGTTTTAAGTGAAAACAAGCAAAAGGGCTTAATCGGTAAAAATACCTAATAGTCATAAGTACATGTTAGAGTGAGAATTTGATGTTTCCATAGAAGGAAAAAATGATCAGCATGTCATAAAACATAAGAAAATAGGCTGAAGTATAATTTACGAGCTTTGGGGCAAAAGTGTAAATATGCAAAAGTTTAGGGGCAAAATTGTAATTTTTAATTTTTCCAAAATATGATTTTGGGTCAATTTGAATAATGTGAGTCCTAATTAGACTATATTTTAAATGATAGAGCAAGGAAAACTGAAATTCGGGCTAAAATGGGGAAAATACCAAGTTGTGGACGAAATGGTAAAAGTAGTCATTTTCGCATACTAGGTAAGTTCATATGTAAATGTTGGTAACATAGTTATTATTTTAAATGTTTTTATATTATTTAAATGATATGATAATCATTATGAAATATTATACTCGTGATAATTGTTTGATAATATGTCAAATTATGTGATATACTTGGAAAATGTGAAATACTACCGAGTATCGGTATCGGCATTCCGTAGAAGATGGTTGAGCCACATGATTGGGAAAAAGGTCCCGTTGAACCTTAGGAATGGATTAGGATACAAGTGACATGTCACTGGGATATTTGGGCATCCGAACTCGTTGAGTTGAGTCCGAGTTCACTTATGGATGCGAATGTCCGAACTCGTTGAGTTGAGTCCGAGTTCGTGCAATGTAACTAGGCATCCGAGCTCGTTGAGTTGAGTCCGAGTTCACTTATGGATGCGAACGCCCGAGCTCGTTGAGTTGAGTCCGAGTTCGCTTATGGGCGGGTTACATAGTAGCTTGGCTACATATGTGGCACTTATGTGCAAACTTTCCATGTATCCGAATTATATTCTGATGTGTTCAACGGGTAAAGTTCTACTCAAATGGAGGAATACTCAAGATGAAAGGGATGTATTGGTAAGTGTTGTGAAATGGATACTTTGAACAGGTATGTACTTAACCCTCGGGTTGAAAAATCGATATAACAACAATATGGTAAGATGATAAATGAAAATATGATATGAATGTCTTGGTGATGATTATGCAAATGATGTTTTATGTTTGCTTATATGGTTATGTTATTTGCTATTTGCATGTGAACTTACTAAGCATTTATGCTTACTCCCTCCTTTTCATTCCTTGTAGTGTTGACAAGCCAGCTCGGAAATCGGGAACGGTCGGAGGCACGCTCACACTATCCGTATACCATCTTGGCTTAATGGCTTGTATATTTTGAGTATGGCATGTATAGCATTATAATCATTTTGTATATATGGTCTCATGATATGGTTATTGAGTAGTATAAAAATGCTTGTTAATGATTAGCCATTGGAATGGCTAATTATAATCATATTTGGTGTTATGTATGTCAAATTGCTAGTTAATCCATGGAAACCATGAAAGAGGTAAAATTTACCATAAAATAGATTCAGACAGCAGTAGTGACGTGAATTTGAAAAATCATTAAAAATAGTAGAGATATAATTAGATGATGAATAAAATATGGAATTGAAGAATTATGAGTCTATTTTCATATGGAAGAAACGAAACAGGTATATGAGTTATATTTTATGAGATGTTTAAATTTTTGTGAAATAGGGCTAGAGCGATTTCTGGATCCCTGTTCTGACTTTGGAAATTCACCATAAATTGTATAAAAATAATTAGAAGTCATAATTTATATGAACAGATTTCTTATTTAGTCTAGTTTTAAGAGAAACAAACTTCATAGTCATTGAAATTCTGTACAGAGAGATATCTGATTCGTAATACATAGAGGTCAGAGCAGTCGAACCCTGAAACAGGGGAGAATTTAACTAATAAACTGTACTAATTGGCCTTGCCAAAAATTCTAGAAAAAAATTAGTAAATATATATATGAGTCTAGTTTCAGGGAAAATTTACGGAATTAGATTTTGAGTTTCAGAACTCGAGATATAAATTTTTAAGCGACTGTTATGCAGATTGCTAGTTTGACTGGAAATTTTAAAAATAAATTGTTTGAGCTGTTTAAGTAATGAATTAAGTCTGTTAACACCTCGTATTCGACTCCAGCGACGGTCTCGGGTACAGGGCGTTACATGTTGGGTGGTCGTGTGAGCACACGGCTTGTTCACACAGGCGTTTGACCTATGATTTCATGAAATTTTTCAAAATGTTTGGAATTTTTTTTATATGTGATCGATTTTGTCCCAAACCACTATTAAGCATGTTTTAAGTTCTTGTAGGGCCTCGTAAGAGACATTGTGAATGAATTTTGTTTATGATTGTATAAATGTATGTGAATGAGATGTATTATCCAGTAATTCCTCGTAACCTTATTTCGACGTCGGATACGGGTTAGGGGTGTTATATTTAATTGGTATCAGAGTTACGGTTTAGTTAATTCTAAGACTAACGTAGCGAGTGAGAGTCTAGCTATACATTCGATATATATAAACTATGATAGTGTGATGATTCTTGATAGTTAAAATGTGTTTTCATATAGCAAATGGATCCTGATCAAGCTATAGCTGACGATGTGGAAAGTAATGCACCCGCTCCTGCTTATGGAGCAGCGCCGGCCGATTCTAGGCCTATTTCTAGTAGTCAGTGAGGAGAGGCTAAGCAAGCCTTCTCCCAAATGATGAGTGAGTGGTTCACAGAATTCGTATGAACGAATCGGCTGCTCAACAACCTCCACCCCTACCTGTTCCTCAACAAGTCCCGGTTGTGCAACCAGTAATAGATCTAATTCAATTGAGTAAGCCATCTGTTGATAAGATTCATAAACACGGGGCTGAAGAGTTTCGGGCTACAGTTGATGATGATGCTGAGAGAGCTGAGTTCTGGCTTGAGAACACTATCCGAGTATTTGATGAATTGTCCTGTACTCCGGAAGAATGTATCAAATGTTTAGTATCTTTGCTTAGAGATAATGCGTATCACTGGTGGAAAACGTTGACATCGGTAGTTCCTAGAGAACAGGTTACCTGAGAATTCTTTCAGACTGAGTTTTGAAAAAAGTACATAAGCCAGAGATTCCTCAATCAAAAACATAAAGAGTTTCTAGAATTGAAACAGGGTCGGATGACTGCATTAAGTACGAAAGAGAATTCGTACGGTTAAGCAAATATGCCCGAGAATATGTGTCTACTGAGGAGATCATGTGTAAAATTTGTTGATGGATTGAATGAAGATATAAAGTTGTTAGTCGGGATTCTTGAATTGAAAGAATTTGTAGTATTGGTTGAGAGGGCTTGTAAAACCGAAGATCTCAGGAAAAAAAAGATAAAAGCTGATTCAGAGGCAAGAGATTCGAGGAAGAGATCGATGAATAAATCTTATCATTCTTTGTCGAAGAAATCTAAAGACTATTTTAACTGATCGACGGCTTCTAGAGGATATCAGAATAGAGATCACGGAAAGCAATATACCAACCCTAAAGCTCAAGCCACATTGGTATCGAGTGTTGGTAATGTAAAACATGTGAAGCCCGAGTGTCAACAATATGGAAGACGGCATTATGGAAATTGTTGGGGAAAAGTAATAATAGAACTTGTTACAATTGTGGTTCACGAGATCACTTTATTAAAGATTGTCCAAGGTTAGCTAAAAAAGATAATGCTTAGAACACGAGGTCGAGTAAGACTGCAGCTAGAGGTAGCCCACCCTGATCTGAGCGGTGCTAGAGGTGTGACACGAGACACTACTGCAAGATCTGATGCCAGAGCACCTGCACGAGCTTACGTTATTCGTGCTCGCGAAGAAGCGTCATCTCCAAATGTTATTACTGGTACTTTTACTCTCTATGATACTAAAGTTGTTGCATTGATAGATTTAGGATCAACTCATTCATATATATGTGTGAATTTAGTATCCAGTAAGACTTTCCCTGTAGAGTCTACTAAATTTGTAATTAGAGTATTGAACCCCTTAGGCAAGTGTGTTTTGGTTGATAAAGTGTGCAAGAACTGTTCATGGATGATTGAGGATAATTGCTTTCTGGCTGATTTGATGTTGTTACCATTTGATGAGTTTGATATAATTCTGGGTATGGGTTGGCTAACGTTGCATGATGCTGTTGTGAATTGCAAAATAAAGACGATAGATTTGAGATGTCAGAATAATGAGATTATTAGAATTGAGTCAGATGATCTGAATGGTTTGCCAGTAGTGATTTCTTCGATGTTAGCTCAAAAATATGTGAGAAAGGGTTGTGAAGCTTATTTTGCTTATGTGCTTGATACAAAAGTGTTTGAAAAGAAGATTGAGATAGTGCCAGTTGTGTGTGAATATTCAGATGTGTTTTCTGAAGAGTTACTAGATTTACCACCGATCCGAAAGGTTAAGTTTAGCATTGAGTTAATGCCGGGTACAACACCGATATCGATAGCTTCGTACAAAATGGCTCCGATAGAGCTAAAAGAATTAAAAGCTCAGTTGCAAGAATTAACTGATAGAGGATTTGCACGACCAAGTTTTTCACCCTAGGGTGCTCTTGTGTTGTTTGTGAAAAAGAAAGATGGCACGATGAGAATGTGTATAGACTATCAAAAGCTTAATAAAGTGACAATCAAGAACAAATATGTTCTACCCAGAATAGATGATTTGTTTGATTAATTGAAAGGGCCTACAGTGTTTTCAAAGATAGATTTGAGATCTGGTTATTATCATTTGCGAGTTAAAGACTCTAATGTGCCAAAGACTGCTTTTAGAATGAGATATGGGCATTATGAATTTTTAGTTATGCCTTTCGGATTAACTAATGCACCTATTGTTTTTATGGATCTAAGGAATCAGATTTTTAGACCGTATCTACATCGATTTTTTGTTGTGTTCATAGATGATATTTTGATCTATTCGAGAAATGAAATTGAGCATGTCGAGCATTTGAGAATCATATTGCAAACTTTGAGAGATAAGCAGTTTTATGCAAAGTTCAGTAAATGTGAATTCTGGTAGAGTGAAGTTGGTTTTCTGGGACATATTGTGTCAGCATCGGGTATTCGAGTCGATCCGAGCAAGATTTCTGCAATAATGGATTGGAAGCCTCCGAGAAATGTATGTGAAGTCTGCAGTTTTCTGGGACTAGCTGGTTACTAAAGGCGATTTGTGAAAGACTTTTTGAGGATTGCGACTCCGTTGACGAGATTGCTTTAGAAAGATGTAAAGTTTGAATGGTCCGAGAATTGTCAGAAAAGTTCCTTTCAGCTGAAAGCTTTATTGATTGAAGCTCCAGTGTTAGTTTAGCCATAATCGGGTAAAGAATTTGTAATCTATAGTGATGCATCATTGAATAGTTTGGGTTGTGTTTTGATGAAGAAAGGCAATGTTATAGCTTATGCCTCGAGACAGTTGAAGCCGCATGAAAAGAATTACCCGACGCACGATTTCGTATTTGCATTGAAGATTTGGTGCCATTATCTGTTTGGTGAGAAATGCCATGTTTATTCAGATCATAAGAGGTTGAAATATCTGATGACTCTGAAAGATTTGACTTTGCGACAGGGGAGATGGTTAGAATTGTTAAAAGATTATGAGCTAGTGATTGACTACCATCCGAGGAAAGCAAATGTTGTTGCTGATGCTTTAAGTCGAAAATCTTTATTTGCTCTTCGTGTAATGAATAATCAATTGGTTCTATCTCACGACGGCTGGTTATAGTTGAGTTGAAAGCAAGACCATTATTTTTACAACAGATTTGTGAAGTTCAGAAAGTTGATAATGAAATGTTAGCTAAACGAGCTCAGTGTGATTCGGACCCTTATTCAGAGTTTCAAGTTGACACTGATGATTATTTGAGCTTCAGAGGTCGAATATGTGTCCTGAGAAATTTAGAATTGATTCGAATGATTTTGAATGAAGCACATAGTAGTCGTGTATTTGTTCATCCAGGAAGCACGAAAATGTATAATGATTTGAAACAACTTTATTGGTGGCAGGGTATGAAACGTGACATTTCAGAGTTTGTTTCTAAGTGTTTAATTTGTCAACAAGTTAAAGCTAAACATCAGGTACCGTCAGGTTTATTGCAACCTATCATGATTCCTGAGTGGAAATGGATAGAATAACTATGGATTTTGTTTCGGGTTTACCCCTATCTCTGAGTAAGAAAAGTGAAATTTGGGTTGTTGTTGACCGGTTGACAAAATCAGCTCATTTCATTCCTATACGAATAGATTATTCACTTGACAAGCTTACTGAGTTATAAATCTCCGAGGTTGTGAGATTACATGGAGTACCTGTTTCTATTGTTTCGGATAGAGATTCGAGGTTTACATCGATGTTTTCAAAGAAACTACAAGATGCACTGGGTACAAAGCTACACTTTAGTACTGTTTCACCCACAGATGGATGGTCAATCCGAACGAGTTATTCAGATACTCGAGGATATGTACGTGGGAAAAGTATTTGTCGTTGATTGAATTCGTGTATAACAATAGTTTTCAATTGAGCATCAAAATGGCACCGTACGAAGCACTTTATAGTCGTAAATGTCAAACACCATTGTACTGGACAAAGCTTAGTGAGAATAAGATTCATGGGGTTGATCTGATTAGAGAAACAGAAGAAAAAGTGAAAGTAATACGTGATAGTTTGAAAGCAGCTTCGGATCGTCAGAAATCGGATGCAGACTTGAAACGAAAAGATATTGAGTTTTAGATTAGGGACCGAGTGTTTTTGAAAGTGTCACCGTGGAAGAAAATATTCAGATTCGGCAGAAAAGGAAAGTTGAGTCTAAGATTCATCGGACCTTATGAGATTATCGAGTGGGTTGGACCAGTGGCTTATCGGTTAGCATTTCCATCTGAGTTAGAAAAGATACATAACGTATTTCATGTATCGGTGCTTCAATGATATAGATCCAATCCTTCGCATGTTATTTCCTCAACCGAAGTTGAAATTTAGTCAGATTTGTTGTGCAGTGAAGAATTGATTCGAATCTTAGCTCGTGAGATCAAAGAGTTGAGAAATAAAAGAATAGCGTTAGTAAAATTATTATGGCATCAACATGGGGTAGAAGAAGCTACGTGGAAAACTGAGGATGTTAGGATAAAGCAACATCCAAACCTATTCACTGGTAAGATTTTTGGGGACGAAAATCCCTAAGGGGGAGAGTTGTAACAGCCCGGTTTTAGCTAAATCAGAATAGTGGTTTCAGGACCACAAATTCGAGGTCATAAAATTATTTTAATATTATTTTTAGTGTTTATAGCATGTGAATATATACGTGTGAAAATTTCGTGAGCTAATTTTATCGTTTAATAGCTCAATTTGAGAAAAAAGACTAAATCGCATAAAATGTAAAAGTTGCATTCTATAAGTTAAAAGTGCCAAATTGCTATGGCTTATTAAATGTGAAGCACTTATGTTTTAATTAGACCATTGATAAGGTTAATGGACATAAATGGCCTAATGTTTAGTAATTAAATGGTTTTATAACGAAGGGTAAAACGGTAAAAAGATTAATAAAGGTTAATAAAAAAAATAAAATGAATTTAGTCCATCATTCTTTCTTCTAGCCAATTATTGAAGAAGAAAAGAAGCCATTGATAAACGATTTTAGCTCTTTTTGATGATTTTTACATTTTTGTGATCGTTGCTTTGTATTCTAACTAGCCCATGTCTCAATTTTTGAAGAAAGTTTCCATTGATTAATTCATGTGTTTTAGGATGTTTGATGATGAATTATGAAAGCTTGGTGCTTGATATACATGTTTTGTAAAGTGATTTTGAGTGAAAATGCATATTAGGGATTAAATTGAGAAAAGTGTAAATTGAGGGGTTAAATTGTGAAATAAATGAAAGTTTTGGGTTGTTAGGGGTCCCTAAGAAATTCGGCTAGGCTTGGATGTAATTAAATTTTGTGTAATTTGTGTTTCTGTGAAATAGAAACTAAATTGAATAAATGTAAAACTTTAGGGGCTAAAGTGCAAAAATGCCCAAATATGTGTTTGTGGATGAAATTGAATGAATTGGTGATTAAATGGGTTAATTTTGAATACATATAGATCAAGAAAGAAAGAACTTGGATTTAGATCGAGGAAAATCGAAGGCTATGGAGTAATCGATTCGATTCGTCCATTCCGAGTACGAGGTAAGTTCGTACGTGATAAATGAAGTTACAATTATGTTTTTAATGCTTTAGTAATGCATAAATTGTATATTTGCGACTGCTACTGTGTATGATGACAAGTCTACGATGTTTGGCACTTAGTGTGCATTTCAAGATAGCTTTGACTATATACAGCACTTAGTGTGCGAATTGAAATAACTTAGATTTTATGTGGCACTAAGTTTGCGATACCGAGATAACTTCAGTTCAATATAATGGCACTAAGTGTGTGATATTGTTATATTTTCGGTTAAACATTTATGCACTAAGTGTGCAAGTTCTTAAAGCATTGAAAGATTTTCGAACGATTTAACATATTGAACAAAGAGGTGAGGATGAAATAAATAAATACGGGAAAGTACAGGTATGTACGATACCTATGAGGTAGTTGATACTATGTGTATGAAGCTTGATGAAATGGTAAATACATCATAAATGGTTATGGATTAGAATTGAATGATGAGATGAAAACTACTAAGTGTCTATTAATTGATGATTTAGATATTATGAATTGTTGAGTAGTTTTGGTACGAACTTACTAAGCTATGAAGCTTACTATGTGTTATTTGTCTTTGTTTTATAGAGTATTGAAGCTAGCTCAAACATCAGAGATCATCTGGAACCATCATCATACTATTGAATCAACTCGTTGGTATTTTTGGAAGCTTTGTATATATGGTATATGGCATGTATAGGCTAGTGAATTGATGTTATATTTTGAGATTGATATAGCCATAAGATTTGGCTTGCTTTTGTATGTATTTGGCCATTTAGGGTGAGTTTGGATGGGCGGTGCGTTTACCTGCGGTTAGTGTAAAAACAGCGGTCATAGTGAGATTAGATACTGTAGCGATACTGTAGCGTGAGACAAAAAGTAAGCTAAACGCACCGCACCGCACCGCACTCCATCGCCCATCTAAACTAAGCCTTAATTTGGCTTAAATTATGTGTTTGGTAAGTGTTACATGTGATGTATATAATACTTTATAAATTGGCTTGGTTTGATATGATGATATGATGAGTTTGGTGTTATGAAATAGGTGTTGATGAAATGCATTTAGAAGTCATACAAGTTTAATGATTTTGGGTATATTTTGGTTATAGAATTGAGTAGTTGAAATGTTATGTAAATATGACATAATATGAGTATGAATTGGTTGGTTTTGGTTGTTTATAAATGTCTTGAAATGGTACCATTTAGGTTGATTGATATGCATGAGAAAAGAGTGGCAAAATTGGCTTTTCAAATGGCTTATTTTTGTCTACACGGGCAGAGTCACGGGCGTGTGTCTCAGCCGTGTGCGACACACGGTCATGCTACACGGCCGTGTGACCCCTATGGTAGTCCAACAATTTAAAGTCAGTCTTGAGCATGGCTTAGACACACGGGCATGTCTTGTGGCCTTGTGAGGCATACAGCCTTGGCACATGGTCGTGTGTGGCCATTTCGAAGGGTACATGGGCTAGACACATGGGCGTGTGGTTAGCCGTGTGACCCAAGTCAATTTTGACCATGGCTAAGGCACACGGGCATGTCTCTGACCATGTGGTACAAGTCAGTATGTATGCCCTATTTTCACACGACCTACGCCACGGGCGTGTCGGGTGGCTGTGTGAGGCACACGGCCTTTTCACACGGGCGTGTGACCTATGATTTCATGAAATTTTCTATGTGTTTGGAATTTTTTTTATATGTGATCGATTTAGTCCCAAACCACTCTTAAGCATGTTTTAAGGTCTTGTAGGGCCTTGTAAGGGACATTGTGAATGAATTTTGTTTATGATTATATAAGTGTATGTGAATGAGATGTATTGTCTAGTAATGCCTCATAACCCTATTCTGGCGTCGGATACGGGTTAGGGGTGTTACATTAGCTTGCTTCGGTGGTCATAACTAATTCCTATTTTGGGTTTTTATTTAATCAACTAGTCGTTACCCTAACAAGATCTCTCGATTTTCCACTAAACTAACGAGTCGACAAGAACTACTTATCTCTCGACCTCACAGTCTAGACCTATCCAGGGCTAAGGTGTTCATGGATAGGCCATACCAAATTTGGGTTAATTCCTACCTAATTGACTTTCTAAGGTCTTATAGCCTAGGGTTTAAGTTCTTTCTCTCCCAAACAGCTGATTTGCTAAGAAAACCCAACATAGCAATTAATTAATCACACCTCCACTCATTAATCCCTTATAAGAGGATTAGTTCTTCGTGGAATCCATAAACATCATAAACTCGATAATAAGATATGCATAAAGAGTAAATCAAGAATAGAGTTTAGAGAATCCTATTTGTATTTGATAGATGAAGTGCAGAAAATCCACTAATGTTTGGTCGCATTTACAAATCACATTCTCCAAAGAAAAAAAAAGAAATAAACTGAAAATAAACCTAAGGCCTAAAAGAAAGGAAATCCAAAACTAAAATTATAGAGAAAAACTTAGAAAATAAAAAGATGTCTCTAAAATAGTGCTAAATGAGCCTATTTATAAAATTAGGGTAGTCGCCGTCCTCAACCTCAGTTTAGTTGATGCTCACATGTTTAATTTCCATTGTGCGAATCAAAATGCCTTGACTCGTAATTAATCTAGTACAGGGCCGGTGTCGCAACATCCTAGTGTTTGTGTTGCAACACTGAAGGCAATATGCATAGTTCAAGGGTAGCTTCAGGGGTGTGTTGCGACACCAAAGGTAGGCTTGAAATTCTTGTATTCTGCTCCCTATGTTGCGACATGGAACTCCCTGTGTTGCAACAGTGACCAACTTTGAGTTCCTATGCCTTTGTATGGTCATCTACACATTTACTAAGTATGCTAGCTTGCTTTTAGGCCTCATTCATCCCCTAAGGTCAATAAAAGACTCAAAATATACTTTTTATTGAATTTAAACTATTCTAACAAAACATAACTAAAACATACTAAAATTGCTCGTATTCAAGCTCCTTAAGTATGAAAACTGGTTTAATCTACTACACCGAATTACGGTAGATCAAACTCCCCCACACTTAAGTCATTGCTTGTCTTCAAGCAAGGCAACATGAAAACAAGAAGTAAACGATAACCCTTGAGCAAGTATAGTACAAAGATTGGTTTCAGAGTACATAACTAGGCATTTTCATATTTACACATAATTCTTGCATGATATATAAACGACTTACCACATTCATTATCAAACACCTAATTTTAGTATATTACAAAGTATACAAACATTAAGGTTTTCAAATATATGCATCCATCAATAAATCGTACATGTAATTTGATTATCCTAGCAGAATACAAACAGTCGTTAACGCAATTACTTAATATGATGTCAACTCATGAATAAATTTACCTTGGTCATATAGGGCTTTCGGCTTGTAACATTTTGAGGCTTAGGATAGGTATGGAATTCAAGAACAGGAAGCATCAAGTTAGTTTAAAGCACGAAAATAGTTTGGCACATTGTATTGTTCCCTATTCTTTCCCCTTAGTTACCCTTACTTGCTAACTGCCTTATTTCTCATTTTCTCACCTTCCTTATTTCTCCTCACAGGAAGTCACAGCATAATACAACAACTATGGCTAGCTCACTAGTTTTTGTGCATAAATGACTGATTTTTTTCTACTTTTGTGACTTTGCCACTTTTTTTATCTTTTTTATTGACACATCTTGTAACACCCTTCACTTGTATTCAATGCCAAAATAGGGTTACAGAGTATTACCAGACTTATAAAACAATTAAACATTCACTATGCATACATTTACACATTTCATATAATTATCATTCAAACTCAATCATAATATCCCTATAACGAGCCTACGAGGCCCTAAACAAGCTTTGGGAGTGGTTCGAGACTAAACCGATAGCTCAAGAAATTTTTACGAAACTTAGAAAATTTTTCTCAAAGTAGGGGACACACGCCTGTGTGGCCCGACCGTGTCTCTCACACGGCCAACAGATATGCCTGTGTCACAGGCCGTGTGGACATTCGAAATGGTAGCACATGGCCGTGTCCCAGCACATGTCCAAACTCATGTAACTCTCTAACTTGGGTCACACAGCCAACACACACACCCTTGTAGCTAGCCCATGTGCCCTAAAAATGGCCCTACATGCCCGTGTACCAGGCCGTGTGCTAGGTCGTGGCAAACCTGTAGGGTATATTGACTTATGCCACAGGGCCAAGTCACACGCCCGTGTGTGAGGCTGTGTGGGGTATACTGACTTGGTTTTTAATTCAACACTAGGGGACACATTGCCGTGTAACATGACCATGTGTCGCACACGGCTGAGACACACGCCCGTGTCTCTGCCCGTATGGACAAAAATAGGCTATTTACCAAGCCATTTTGCCACCCAATTTGGTACACACCTACACCACAATTTAAAGGCACGAACGCAAGGCATAATAGGCATTAAATCAATCTCATATCAAGCAAATTCTATACCATTTCATTACCCATTAATACAAATCACAATCTACCACAATATGCCATCTAATTTTATACCTAATTCACATATACAATTCAATTAACTATACATTCCCAAATATGCATCTTGTAGCCTAGTTTCACAAACAAAGCAATGTCCAAAAATTTATCCACAACCATCACCCAACTCATTACACAAGACATAAACATATATATATATATACATGTTTCAACCATACCAAAATAACCCCAAATAAGCCATTACTCAAGGATATTTATAGAAACCAATTCAATTGGCCAAAATAATTACCAAAACATAACCAACATGACATAAAGACCCTATACATGCCATATACTTAAAATACCAAATTTCATAGGTACCAAGTGATAGGTGGATAGTGTGAAGCAATCTCCGACGATCCCCGAATTCGAGCTAGCTTGATAACACTATAAACACGAGAAAAATAAACAAAGTAAGCTATAAAGCTTAGTAAGCTCGTATGAAATAAACTCCTTATAATCGTATTCACATAATTCAACAATTGATTATAGATATATGAATTCACATCAACTAACAAACCTTTCAATTACTCGTTCACAAAACTATATACTTTCTTCACCATTTCTTCGATTCAAAGCTAATATTGTTTATGCACATACCTGTAACATCTCGTACCAATCTCATTCTCAACCACATTATTCATTTACAAGTTGGACCATTTGGAATAGAAGTGGGATACTTAGGAGTCTTGCACACTAAGTACCTATACCATGGCCCGAAGCCAAATCAAGGTAACTTATATCCAAAGTACTAATATCATGGCTCGAAGCCCAATCAGCCGATATTCATGGCTCAAAGCCAAATCAATATAACTTGCACCCGAAGTGATAATATCATGGCTCGAAGCCAACTCAATGTATCCCTTAATGACATGTCACTAGTATCCTAAACTATTCCTAAGGTTCAACCGAGATTTTGAATGCCGAATTACCATCGAGTCATTGTCGAACTTATCCAAAGTCTCATTTTCCCCCAATCTAGATCTAAATTCCGCTTTTATTGATCTAAATATATTAAAAATTAACTTATTTAATAAACTATCTATTCAATTTAATCCAAAACACACATTTAAGCACATTTATACATTTGCCCCTAATGTTTCACCACTTTTACAATTTAGTCCTTATTTCATAAAATCACAAATTAATGAAATTCAAAATAAACCCATGCTAGCCGAATTACTATTATGCCCCTAGCAGCCCACATTTATCAACTTTTCACACATTTAACCACACATTTTCACATGTTCACAAATAAATCCCTATTTTGCATTTTCACTAAAAATCACTTAACAATACTTGTATAACTATCATCAAAAATTAAAAATCTATCAGAAAATACTAAAATAATCATGTATTTGTCAATGGCATCATTCAAAATCTTTAAAAATTTTGCAAAATAGTCCCTGGGCTAGCTAGACCTAGTTGCAACGATCTCAAAAATGTAGAAATTATTAAAAACTGAGTCAAAATCACTTACCAATTAAGCAATGCAATGACCGAACCCTAAAATGGCTTCCACGGATGTTTTCTTCTTGTTAATTTCGGCTAGAGAAGATGATACCAAACAATTATTTGGTTTATTTATTTATTTTAAGTTAAATTACTAATTTACTAATATAACCTTAATTAATCACACTAATTTCAAAAATACCATTCTCATAAATGTCCACTATCATATAAATGGTCCAATTACTACTTAAGGACTTCCACTATTTAATTTCATAGGCATTTAATACTTCTAACTTAGAAACTCAAAATTTTCACTTTACGCGATTTAGTCCTTTATATCAAATTGACCACTCAAACAGTAAAATATCTGAACAAAACTTTCACATAATCATTTTATCGTGCTAAAAACATTAAAATAATAATAAAATAAATATTTCAACTTCGCTTTGTGGTCTTGAAACCACTGTTTCGATTTGACTCAAAATGGGCTGTTACAACTCTCCCCCATAGGAATTTTCATCCCCAAAAATCTTACCAATTAATAAGTTAGGGTACTGTTTTCTCATATATTTCTCATGCTCCCACGTAGCCTCTTCTACACTGTGACATTGCCACAAGACTTTCACTAAAGCTATGCGTTTACTTCTCAGCTCTTTAATCTCTCGAGCCAAAATTCTAATCGGTTCCTCGTTGTATGACATATCGGGTTGAATTTTGACCTCTGAAGGAGAAATCACATGTGATGGATCAGATCTATATCGGCCCAACATCGATACATGAAACACATTATGGATTTTCTCTAACTCAGTCTGTAAAGCTAGTCGATATGCCACTGGTCATGTTCTTTCAATGATCTCATACGACCCGATGAATCGCGGAGTCAATTTACCTTTCCTTCCAAATCTAAGTATTTTCTTCCAAGCAGACACTTTTAGAAACACTTTATCACCGATTTGAAATTCAATATCTTTTCGTTTCAAGTCCGTGTACGATTTCTGTCGATTTGAAGTTGCTTTCAAACAGTCGCAAATTGCTTTCACTTTTTTTTTAGTTTCTCTGATCAAATCAACCCCGTGAATCTTTTTCTCACTCAACTCTGTCTAGTACAACAGAGTCCAGCATTTGCGACCATACAAAGCTTTATTCGGTGCCATCTTTATGCTCGATAGAAAGCTATTGTTATATGCAAATTCAACCAATGGCAAATATCTCTCCCAGTTGCCTTCGAACTCTAGAACACAACATCGAAGCATACCTTCAAGAACCTGAATTACTCTCTCAGACTGCCCATCAATTTGTGGATGAAAAGCTGTACTAAAATTTAATCTCGTACCTAAAGCTTATTGCAATTTCTTCCAAAATCACGATCTAAACCTCGGATCTCTATCCGAAACAATCGAAATTGGCACCCCATGTAATCTAACAATTTCATAAACGTACAATTCAACCAATCTATTAAGCAGATAATCTGTACGTACTGGTATAAAGTGTGTTGATTTCGTCAGTTGATCAACGACAACCCAAACAACATCTTTCTTTTTTGGAGTCAGGGGTAATCTAGATACAAAATCTATCGTAACTCTGTTCTATTTCCACTCGGATATCATCACAGGCTATAGTAGTCCTGAAGGCACCTGGTGTTCAATTTTGACTTGCTGACAAATCAAACATCTTGATATAAATTCAGAAATATCTCGTTTCATGCCAGACCACCAATACGATTGTTTCAAATCATTGTACATCTTAGTACTTCCAGGATGAACGGATAAATTCAACCACTATAAGCCTCATGTAAAATTTTCTAAATCAACTCTGAATTTCTCGGTATACAGATTCTATCTCAAAACATCAAACAATCATGGGATCTGATTTGATACTCTGAATCATTAGTCGACTCGCATTGCACTATTTTAGCTTGCAATTCATTATCACATCTCTGAGCTTCACAAATTTGCTGAAGAAATACTAGTTTAGCCTTTAACTCAGTTAAAATGGAACCATTATCAGATAATGTCAATAGTGTATTCATTGCTCTCAAAGTAAACAACGATTTTCTACTTAAAGCATCTGCGACTACATTCACTTTTCCCCGGTTATAATCAATCAATAACTCATAGTCTTTTAGTATCTCGAGCCATCTCTATTGTCGCAAATTTAAATCTTTCTGAGTCATAATATACTTTAAGCTTTTATGATCGGTAAAGATGTGGCACTTTTCACCGTACAAATGATGTCGCCAAATTTTTAATGCAAAAGCTGTAGCAGCCAACTCTAAATCGTGTGTCAGATAGTTCTTTTCATGCGACTTCAACTGTCTCGAGGCATAAGCTATAACTTTTCCCTCTTGCATCAACACGTAACCCAAACCGTTCAATGACGCGTCACTATAAACTATGAATTCTTTACCTGACTCAGGTTGAACTAAAACTGGTGCTTCAGTTAGAAATGCTTTCAACTGCTCGAAACTCTATTGACATTTCTCAAACCACTCGAATTTCACATCTTTCTATAACAATCTGGTCATTGGTGTAGCAATCATCAAGAATCCTTTTACAAAGCGTCGGTAGTAGCCAGCTAATCCCAGAAAACTTCTGACTTTGGATACATTTCTCGGTGGTTTCCAATCAACAACTACTGAAATCTTACTCGGATCAACTCTTATACCTTCTGCTGAAACATACTTCCGAGCATACTTACTCAACCGTACAAAATCTCTTTCGTGCTCTATTACAATCATGCGGTCCTATTTAAATTCTAAAAACTCTTTGTGCTTTTGATCCAGAAACTATTGACTTATGTGCTCAGTTTGAAAGAATTCCCAAATGGCCCGTTCTCTAGGTACCATAGATACTAGAGTATTCCACCACTGGTATGCGGTGTCCCTCAAAAGTGATATAGCACATTTTAAACACTCAGCAGGTGTGCAAGAAATCTCTTCAAATACTCTGATAGTGTTTTGAAGCCAAAACTCGGCTCTCTCAGGATCATTGTCAACATTAACTCTAAACTCTTTAGCTCCGTATTTACAGTTCTTATCAACTGGTTGCTTATCCAATCTTAAAAGTTCTACACCTTGAGGAGCTACGGGAACAGGTTGGGGAATATGAAGGGGTAGAGGTTGTTAAGCAGCCAGGTTCGTTCAAACATATTATGTGAACCACTCATTCATCATTTGGAAAAAGGCTTCTTTAGCCTCTCCTCTGTGACTACTCGACACAAGTCTAGAATCAGACGGCGCTATCCCTTGAGCGGGACCTGGTGCATTGCTTTCAACCTCACCAGCTATAGCTTGATTAGGATCCATTTACTATATGAAAACAGATTTTAAAATGTCAAGAGTCATTACACTGTCACTGTTTATATATGGCATGTATAGCTAGACTCTCACAGACGCTACATTAGTCCTAGAATCGACTAAACCGTAGCTCTGATACTAATAAATATAACACCCCTCACCGGTATTCAATGCCAGAATAGGGTTACAGATTATTACAAGACTTATAAATTAATTAAACATTCACTATGCATACATTTACACATTTTATATAATTATCATTCAAACTCAATCATAATATCCCTATAACAAGCCTACGAGGCCCTAAAGACGCTTTGGGAGTGGTTCAGGACTAAATCGATAGCTCAAGAAATTTTTACGAAACTTAGAAAATTTTTCTCAAAATAGGGGACATTGCCCGTGTGGCCAGGCCGTGTCTCTCACATGGCCAACAGACACACCCGTGTCACAGGTCGTGTGGACAATTAAAATGGGAGAACATAGTCGTGTCTCAGCCCGTGTCCAACCCCGTGCAATTCTCTGACTTGGGTCACACGGCCAACACACACGCCCTTATGGCTAGCCCGTGTGCCCTAAAAATGGCCCTATACGCCCGTGTACCAGGCCGTGTGCTAGGCCGTGCCAAACCTATAGGGTATATTGACTTATGCCACACGGGCAAGTCACATGCCAGTGTATGAGGCCGTGTGGGGTATACTGATTTTGTTTTTAATTCAACACTAGGGGACACACGACCGTGTAACATGACCGTGTGTCGCACACGGTTGAGACACACGCTCGTGTCTCTACCCTTGTTGACAAAAATAAGCTATTTACCAAGCCATTTTGCCACCCAATTTGGTACACACCTACACCACAATTCAAAAGCACCAACACAAGGCATAATAGGCATTAAATCAATCTCGTATCCAACATATTCTATACCATTTCATTACCCATCAATACAAATCACAATCTACCACAATATGCCATCTAATTTTATACCTAATTCATATATATAATTCAATTACCTATACATTCCCAGATATGCATCTTTTAGCCTAGTTTCACAAACAAAGCAATGTCCAAAAATTCATCCACAACTATCAACCAACACATTACACAAGACATAAACATATATATACATGTTTCAACCATACCAAACCCCAAATAAGCCATTACTCAAGGCTATATATACAAACCAATTCAATTGGCCAAAATCATCACCAAAACATAACCAACATGACATAAAGACCCTATACATGCCATATACTTAAAATACTAAAGTTCATAGGTACCGAGTGATAGGTGGATAGTGTGAAGCAATCTCCGATGATCCTCGAATCCGAGCTAGCTTGATAACACTATAAACACGGGAAAAATAAACAAAGTAAGCTATAAAGCTTAGTATGCTCGTATGAAAAAAACTTGTTATAATCATATCCCCATAATTCAACAATTGATTATAGATATATGAATTCACATCAACTAACAAACCTTTCAATTACTCATTCACAAAACTATATACTTTCTTCACCATTTCTTTGATTCAAAGCTAATATGGTTTATGCACATACTTGCAATATCTCGTACCAATCTCATTCTTAACTACATCATTCATTTACCCGTTGAACCATTCGGAATAAAAGTCAGATACTCAGGAGTCTTACACACTAAGTATCTATACCATGGCCCAAAGCCAAATCAAGGTAACTTATATCCAAAGTATTGATATCATGGCCCGAAGCCAAATCAGTCGATATTCATGCCTCGAAGCCAAATCAATAGAACTCACACCCGAAGTGCTAATATCACGTCCCGAAGCCAACTCAATATATCCCTTAATGACATATCGCTAGTATCCTAAACTATTCCTAAGGTTCAACCGGGATTTCAAATGTCGAATTACCATCGAGTCATTGTCGAACTTATCCGAAGTCTTGTATTCACAACTTATACAATATCAAAGAATTTAAAATACACTTATAATGTAACACCCCAAACCCAGCCTAGACATTATGGCCGAATCTGCGATGTCACATTGAAGTGTGTTTTGAAAAAAATGTAGGTTCCTTGTAAATTCCATTTTGTATTTAAACTCCGTTGCGATCTTTATGAGTAGTTATCCTATCTTGCTTGTTGTTATAACGTAGGTTGGTTTAGCAAATCATGTGTCTTATTAGATACTTTTAAAACAGGGTTTGACGTAGAAGCTTTTAAAACAAATGGCGTAGTGTGGTAGTTGAAAACATTTATCTTTTGAAAACCTGCGTCCTACTGCTAATGGAAATGAACCAACATTAATAAATCCTCAAATAAAAATGAAAACTTAAAGCTGCCTTATTACATAAAAATTACCCAAATAAACTATTTTTACTTAAAAGTCAATTACGAAAGCGTAAATAGTGGTGTGGCCATCTTCGAGTCCCTCGCAGCACCGACCCGCCTAAGGATTACCTGCGCAGATAAGCAAAAGGGTGTGTCATCAAAACTCAGTGTGTAATCCCTATGTACCAAACAGTAAAACATGCAGGGCAAAACAGCTTGGGCCTGAGCCCATATCAGTGGCAATATCAGTGTGGGCCTTAATTTCCCCCCACTACATAAGCATTCAATTTCAGTCAAACAACAACTCCTCTATAACGTTAATAGCAAAATAAAATGCTCTTCTTGCATAGCCAAGCCTCGAACCCCAAACCTCAAACAACACTCCACACGCCTCAACCTCTAGACTACTAGACATTTCATGTCAAGTTTTATCCACAATATTTTCAAAGACTCCCAACTATAGGTCAGAGTTTTCCTAATAATAATAAAAATAAAACAAAGTTGGCACGTGCCCAGCCTTGAACCCAAGACTTCTTAGACACCTCCCAGGACATTCCCAGAGCAACAACCACTAAGCTAAGCATACTTCCACCTCACATACATACAAAATTAATAAATATTTGGGACGTTACAACTCTACCCCCTAAAAGAAACTTCGGCCTCAAAATTTACCTGGCCAAAACAGATGTGGGTATTGTTAACGCATTATCTCCTTGGGTTCCCACGTGGCTTCTTCAGAACTATGATTACGCCATAGAACCTTAACCAATGGAATAGATTTTCTTCTCAAAACTTTCACATCACGGTCTAAAATCTGAATCGGCTCCTCCTAAAATGTCAGATCAGGCCTAACCTCAACCTTCTCAGTCGAGATGATGTGCGCAGGATCAGAGCGATAACGCCTCAGCATAGAGATGTGAAACACATTATGGATCCGGTCCAACTCCGAAGGCAATTCAAGCTGGTAGGCAACCAGTCCCACATGCTTCAATATACGGTAAGGCCCAATGAACCTAGGGCTTAACTTGCCCTTCCGACCAAATCTCAATACCTTCTTCCATGGCGAGACCTTAAGAAACACCAAGTCCCCCACAGAATACTCAATCTCCTTACGCTTCAGATCTGCATATGACTTCTGCCTATCAGAAGTCACCTTCAGTCGATCCCGAATCAATCTAACTATATCTTCAGTATCAAAAATCAATTCAAGACCCAGAACACGCCGCTCGCCCAACTCAGTCCAACATGTAGGAGTACGACACTTACAACCATACAATACTTTGTAAGGTGCCATCTGTATACTAGACTAGTAGCTATTATTGTATGCAAACTTTGCCAACGACAAGTAATCCTCCCAACTGCCCCAGAAGTCAATCACACAACTCCTTAACATGTCTTCCAGTATCTGAATCACCCTCTCTGATTGACCGTCTGTCTGAGGATGAAACGCAGTACTAAAGCCCAACCTTGTACCCAATGCTTCATGTAACTTCTTCAAAAATTGAGACGTGAAACGAGGATCTTTGTCAAATATTATAGAAACCGGTACCCCATGCAGTCGTACTATTTCAAACACATATAGCTTAGCCAGTTTCTGTAGCGAGTAATCAGTATGAATAGGTATGAAATGGGCAGATTTAGTCAATCAATCTACGATGACCCATACTGAATCCTTCTTAGTAGGCGTTAGGGGTAGCCCACTAACAAAGTCCATAGTTACCCTCTCCCATTTCCAAAACGGAATCTTAACTGGTTGCAGTAATCCTGAAGGCAGCTGATGCTCCACCTTAACCTACTGGTAAGTTAGGCATTTACTCACAAAGTCGGTAACCCACGCTTAAGACTTGGCCACCAATATAACTGCCGAAGATCTCGGTACATTTTATTCCTGCCAAAATGCATAGTGAAAAGACTACTATGCGCCTTTTGCAGTATAGATCATCTCAGATCAGTATCCTTCGGTACACAGACTCTCCCACGAAAACAAAGTACCCTTTCACTATTCAGCCCAAAGTCTAAAGTTTCCCCATTCTCTATCTATAGAAAACGAGAACCCAGTGACTCATCCTCCAACTACTTACCTTTAATCTATTCAATCCACCTCAATTTAATTGATGTTCAGCCAGTAAACTACCATCATCGAATAAGTTGAGATGAGCAAACATTGCCCTCAAATCAGTAACAGCCCTACGGCTCAACGCATCGGCTACCACATTAGCCTTACCAGAATGGTATTTAATTGAACAGTCATAATCCTTAAGTAGCTCAATCCACTTGCGCTGTATAAGGTTTAGCTCCTTCTGAGTGAGAAGATACTTGAAGCTCTTGTGATCCATGTAAACGACACACTTTTCACCATATAGGTAATGCCTCCAAATCTTCAGTACGAATACCACCGCAGCCAACTCCAAGTCATGTGTCGAGGAGTTCGCTTCATGCGTCTTAAGCTGACGAGATGCATATGCCACTACCTTACCCTCTTGCATCAGCACACATCCCAAGCCAACATGTGATGCATCGCTGTAGACAGTAAATTCCTTCCCAGATTTTGGTTGTATTAAGATAGGGGCCTTAGTCAGAACTTTCTTAAGTTTATCAAAACTTTCCTGTTGCTTATCAGTCACGTTAAACGGTACCCCTTTACGCAACAACTTAGTCAAAGGTGTAGCAATCAACGAGAACCCCTCTACAAACCGTCTATAATACCCTGCCAAACCCAAAAAACTTTGAATATCATATACCGACTTAGGTTGCTTCCAATCCAGAACCGCTTCAATTTTTCGAGGATCAACCCTAATCCCCTCAGCAGACACCACATGACCCAGAAAAGTTACCTTTCGAAGCCAGAATTCACGCTTACTAAATTTAGCGTGCAATTGTTTCTCCCTCAAAATCTATAGGACAACCCGGAGATGTGCATCATGTTCATCCTCAGTCCTCGAATACACCAGAATGTCATCTATAAACATCACCATGAACCGATCCAAGTAGGGCTGAAACACTTGATTCATCAGATCCATAAAAGTTGCTGGTGCATTCGTCAGCCTAAACGGCATCACTAGAAACTCGTAATGACCGTAACGAGTCCTAAATGCTGTCTTGAAAACATCATTCTCCTTGAACCTCAGCTGATGGTACCCCGATCAGAGATCAATCTCAGAGAAGACTGAAGCTCCTCGAAACTGGTCAAAAAAATCGTCAATCCTCGGTAGAGGGTACTTATTCTTAATAGTCAATTTGTTCAGTTGTCGGTATTCGATCCACATAGGCATGGTTCCATCCTTTTTCTTCACAAATGAAATCGGTGCTCCCCACAGAGACACACTAGGGCGAATGAACCCTTGCTCCAGTAACTCTTAAATTTGAGCCTTAAGCTCCACAAGCTCCTTCGGTGCCATTCTATAAGGGGAGATGGACACCGTAGTTGTACCAGGCAGGAGCTCAATCCCAAATTCAACTTCTCGGCTTGGAGGTAATCCATGTAACTCATCAGGAAAAACATCCAGAAAATCCTTAACTATTCTAATATCTTTCACAGACGAAACCTCAGAAATTGAAATACTAACGTAGGCTAAATACGCCTCACAACCCTTACGGACCAACTTCTAAGCTCTAAATGCAGAAATCACATTTGATAGATAATTACCTTCTCACCTTTTTCAGTTTTCAGTATCAACCGTTTTGCAGCACAGTCCAAATTCGCTTGATGCATAACCAGCTAGTCCATGCCCAATATTAAGTTAAATTCTCTAAAAGGACGTTCCATTAAGTCCACTAAAAAGATTATTCCTTGAACCTCCAAAGGTATATCCTTAAAATTTTTATTCACTCTCACCGACTGCCCTAATGGACTCAACACGGTAACCTCACTCGTAACGTTTTCAACCATTATACCCAAAGTCTCAGACACAGTGCATGCTATATAAGAGTGCGTAGATCCAACATCAAAAAATGCAGTATAGAGTGTCTTATGAATAAAGAACGTACCCGTAATAACATATGGGGCATCTCCATCCTCTCGACGATGTGCAGCATAAACCAGTGCTGGCTGCCTCACCTCAGTATGACTCGAACCATTGCCCGCTGCTCCACGACCACGGCCCATACCATTTCCACTCCTGACCTGACCACGGCCTCTTGGTGGCTGCTGAAAACCTCTCTGCGGCTGAACAGTACCCCTACCAGTAGCTTGCATCTGATCGGGCCTCCGTGGACAATCTCTGATATGATGCTCCATAGACCCACACCTCAAACATGCCCCTATCTGTACCCAGCACTCGCCCTGATGGCGCTTCCCACAAACAGTACAAGGCTGCGACCCAAAAGTAGCAACAGGGGGCCCAACTCTGACTGGCCCATCCACCCTGGCCTTTTTCTTAGGCCTCAAAGCTGAATTTGAGGGCTCCCAAACCCTCTTGTTCCTTCCCCTGTCTGACTCACGATTCTGGCACTTAGTACGTTTCACATCCTCGGCGATCTTCACCTTTTCCACTAACACAGCAAAATCTCGCTCCCTCTGTTGAGCTATCAAAACTTGTAGATCATCTCTGAGACCGTCCTCAAAATACACGCAGTGCTAATACTCAGTTGCCACCATATCTTGCGCATAACAGCTCAATCGCAAAAATTTCGCCTCATACTCGGCCATAGACTTATCCCCTGGGTCAAATTCAGAAACTCCCTCATGCAGGCATCCACATAGCTAGCACCCACATATTTCCCTTGTAATGCATTCTTGAAAAACTCCCAAGTCAATCGGTCGGGCTGAGTACCCTCTTTCACAGTAAGCCACCATTGATAGGCTTTATCTCTCATCAACGACACTGCACCTTTTAATTTCTGCTCTAGGGTGCAATCGAGGTCATCCATTATTCTCTCTATGGCCTCTATCCAATATTCATCCACATTAAGGGCAACTCCAGTGCTACCCTTAAAGATCTCAGCCCCAATAGACCTGAGTCGCTCGTTACCAACCCACGACCCACAGAACCAGTATTAGGCCCAGCGACCCTTTCCAAAATTCACAGCATAGCTTGGGACAATGTGTCATCCCCAGCCACTCGATCGTGTGTCCCAGTCTCAGTTATAGGTAAAGCTGAGACCCAGCTTGAGCACCTCCATGACCTCCGCCGCAGCCTCTTGTACCCCTTCCACGAGTACCTCTGCTGCTCATTATAGAGTTGCGTAATATCTATATTAACAGTTTTATGCATAAGTTTTACAATTTTAGTGTTTATTAACGGATGTTTTATGAAAAATAATATTAATAATTTAGAGATTTTGTTTTTGCAGTTCGTGGTTCTTCTACAGTTTCAGGTTACCCTAACCAAAGTTTCAATACAGTCTATTCTCTACGGTAATCCCAGTATTTCAATTGAATCAAAAAGTAGTTTTAGAAAACTTACAGGATCGGTGCCGCGGACTCGGTAGACCACACATTCAAAAGTATCACCTCAAAAATTCTTTTCTACTATTTGAAACAGTCCTTTTGAAAATTTTATGTTTTCAGAAAAAACTAAATCCACCGTCGAGTTTTGTAACTTGGCTCTGATACCACTAAATGTAACACCCCAAACCCCACCTAGACGTTATGGCCAAATCTGTGATGTCACATTGAAGTGTGTTTTGAAAAAAAATGTAGGTTCCTTGTAAATTCCATTCTGTATTAAAACTCCATTACAATATTTATGAATAGTTATCCTATCTTGCTTGTTTTTTTAACGTAGGTTGGTTTATCAAAGCGTGTGTCATATTAAATTGTTATTAAATACTTTTAAAATAGGGTTTGACGTGAAAGTTTTTAAAACAAATGGCGTAGCGTGGTAGTTGAAAACATTTATCTTTTGAAAACTCGATTCCTACTGCTAACGAAAATGAACCAACATTAATAAATCCCCAAATAAAAACGAAAACTTAAAGCGGCCTTATTACATAAAAATTACCCAAATGAACTATTTTTACTTAAAAATCAATTACAAAAGCGTAAACAGTGGTGTGGCCATCTCCGAATCCCTCGCAGCATCGACCCACCTAAGGATTACCTGCGTAGATAAGCAAAAGGGTGAGTCATGAAAACTCAGTGTGTAATCCTTATGTACCAAACAGTAAAACATGCAGTGCAAAACAGTTTGGGCCTGAGTCCATATCAGTGGCAATATTAGTGTGGGCCTTAGCCCATTATAGTAGCAGTATCAGTGTGGGCCTTAGCCCAATTTAATACAGAATCAGAGATGCAAACAGAGATCCTACCCATCCATCCTCTACACTCCACTCCGTCCAGCCCTACACTCCATGTGAGGATAAAATCGACCCACCCATCCCTATACTCCAGAATATAGCACCGGTTACAGCACTAAATAGTATATGCAGCAGAGCTACCAGTACAGTACACTTCTATCATATATATCAAACCTACCCCCATGCAACGTGCCATGTCAAAATATATACATGTATGCAAAATATCATGCTCGAATATAGTCAAATATAGCATAGGGGTATATCAGTCATTTTACCTCTGAGGATATAACAATCATTTCATCAGTATGGGGTGTAAGTGTACTTACTGACCCATCAGTAGGCCAATAGTCGTCTTAGGCGACCTATGTGACCTTAACAGTCAAACAGTGGAAATGGGCTCAAAGCCCATATTACGGCCCATGTGGGCCCACACGCCCGTGTGCCCCGTTAAGCCCAATAATGACCTTGGCCGTATGATCTACACAACCTGGCCCACAAAACTCCACATATGTGGCCCAAAACGACCTAAACCCATGAAATCACTTGTGGTGGTCTCTACAATCACATGCTCGCGCTTATGCATTTAGGTGACCACACGAGCGAGTGCACACCTGTGTGGCATCGATGGTACCAGTTTTTCGGCTTTTGCCATTTCACAATTGAAGTAGTGTGTTTACACACCTGTTGATGAGAAGAAAGCCAACCTCTATATACTCCAACCTATATCCGAATATGATCCAATGTCAATCTTTAAGTCGTTAGGGTTAACACCCTCTTATTAAAACTTAAATCCTTAATCGTAAAATTCACTTACCTTAATTAAGCAAGTAGGGTTTAATCCTCCCTTAAGTCAGTGATCACCCACTCCTTATCAAGAATCTACATTAAAACCTAACTTTGTTAAGTACAACCCTAAATGTAAACCACTTGAACCAAGTGAACCACTTACCAAAATGTAGCACTACGAATGAAGGGTAGCAACAATCAGCCCACCAAAGTACCCCTCTAAATCAAAGCAGAAGATGGCACAGTCACCCTTAACAGTAACTGATAAAGAGTAATGAATATTAGAGGGGAAAAACTATTAATCGGAAACAAGGAAGACAAGCAACTGCACTTACGCCCATCATGGACAGTTCGTTTAACCCCATAAAGTACAAAGAGAAGAAAGCCGAAAGTAAGAAAGAAAAGAGAAGTCGAAAACACTTACCCCAAAATCAAAACGAAAGAGAGATAGAGAGACAAGATGAGGTATTCGGCCCAAGAACAAAGGTAAAAGAAAAAGAAATATTGAGAGGAAGAATGAAGAGAGAATCAGCCAAGGTATACTAAACACAAAAAGAAAATAGTCTCAAGAAAATTGGGAGGAGGAGACAGAAGGCATTCGGCCAAAAGGGATAAGCCGTTTGGATAAAGATGATAGGGAAGAAAAGAATCTGTGGACCAAAAGGGGTTGGAGAGAAAAGTAAACCAAAGCTACCAAATTAAAAGATACTTGGGAACCACCACTCGGCTCTCGTAACAAAAGAAGAGAAACGCCAATTGCCGAAACCTCAACAAAAGAAATGAGAGAAGAGAATCCCAAAAAGCAGACAAAACTTAAAACTTTAGAGAATTGCCAATTTAGCCGAAATTGCAAGGAATGAAAGTCCCCACTCGGCACACTTCTTCCACTTTCATCAAACTCCTAATTTCTCTCCCCTTATCACTCCTAAAATCACTCAACCACATCCTACCTAACCATATCCCAACTAGTCAAAATTCTCTCCAACACTCACCTAAAATTCAGCCTCAATTTCCCCCCACTACATAAGCATTCAATTTCAGTCAAACAACAACTCCTCCCTAGCGTTAACAGCAAAATAAAATGCTCCTCCTGCATAGCCAAGCCTCGAACCCCAGACCTCAAACAACACTCCACACGCCTTAACATCTAGACTACTAGACATTTCATGTCATGTTTTATCCACAATATTTTAAAAGACTCCCAACTACAAGTCAGAGTTATCCTAATAATAATAATAATAATAATAATAATAATAATAATAATAATAATAAAGTTTGCAAGTGCCCAGGCTTGAACCCAAGACTTCTCAAACACCTCCCAGGACACTCCCAGAGCAACAACCACTAAGCCAAGCATACTTCCACCTCACAGACATACAAAATTAATAAATATTTGCGGAGTTACATATAATGAAATTTATCACATACGAACTTACCTCGATTGTGAAAACAACAAAATAGGTCGATTAGTCGATAACTTTAGTTTTCCCTCGATCAAGATCAAAATTCTGCTTTTCTTGATCTAAATTTATTCAAAATCAACTTATTTAATAATCTCTCTATTCAATTTAATCTAAAACACACATTTAAGCACATTTACATATTTGCCCCTAATGTTTCACCACTTTATAATTTAATCCTTATTTCATAAAATTACAAATTAATGAAATTCAAAATAAACCCATGCTAGTTGAATTACTATTATGCCCCTAACAGCCAACATTTATCAACTTTTCACACATTTAACTACACATTTTCACATTTTCACAAGTAAATCCCTATTTTGCATTTTCACTAAAAATCACTTAACAAAACTTGTATAACTATCATCAAACATTAAAAATCTATCATCAAACACTAAAATTCTATCATCAAACACTAAAATACTCATGTATTTGTCAATGGCATCGTTCAAAATCTTTAACATTTTTGCAAAATTGTCCTTGGGCTAGCTAGACCTAGTTCCAACGATCTCAAAAACATAGAAATCATTAAAAACTGAGTCAAAATCACTTACTAATTAAGCAATGCAATGACCAAACCCTAAAATAGCTTCCATGGATGTTTTCTTCTTGTTAATTTTAGCTAGAGAAGATGATACCAAACAATTATTTTGTTTTGTTTTATTTATTTTAAGTTAAATTACTAATTTACTAATATAACCTTAATTAATCACACTAATTTAAAAAAAATACCATTCTCATAAATGTCCACTATCATATAAATGGTCCAATTACCACTTAAAGACCTCCACTATTTAATTTCATTGTCATTTAATACTTCTAACTTATAGAACTCAAAATTTTCACTTTACAAGATTTAGTCCTTTTTATCAGATTGACCACTCAAACAATAAAATTTCTAAATGAAACTGTAACACCCGTTACCCGTGTTCGACGCCGGAACAGGGTACGAGGCATTACCAGACTTAATCACTAATCATCGTATAAAGACCGATTCATAATTTCACTCTAATTTAAAACTTTTTCAAACACATTCAAGCTGTCCCTTAAAAAGAGCTTACAAGGCCCAAATCATGCTTTAATTCAACCACACACATAGGAAAGCATGCACATTCATAAATTGCATCATTTAATTAATAACATAATCAAGACTATCTACATTAAATGACTTTATACAATAGAGACCTTCAAATAACATAGGTCAGTATTTTAGGCCAATTCCTAGCAACTTAGTAAGAATTAAACGAGTCTCCATACATGCCAAAGACTTAAAAATACTTTAAAACCTTTATATATCGATCAATAGTTTGATAGTGTGATTTATCCTCCGGCGACTTCTAACTCGAGCTAACATTTGAGACACTATAGGAAAAAAGGAAAGGAAGGGAGTAAGCATTATAGCTTAGTAAGTAAGTATGTAAATATTAATAAACAATACATTATCATACTTTAAATGAAGTCACAATATGTTCCCGGAATATTACCATCACAAACACACACATACTTTCACTATTACAATCATAAACAGGTTCAAAATAAGCTGTCTAGCAGAGTATCAGCAGCTAAATTATTTATTTCTGGAGCTACAGAACACCAAATTAAAAAATGTTAATTTTTCTTGAAACTAGATTCACGTATATTCTTACCATAAAATTTTCAGAATTTTTGGTCTAGCCAATTAGTACAGTTTATTCATTGAAGTTACCCCTGTTTCACTGCTCAACTGTTCTGACCAGTCTTCACTACGAATCAATTTTCTCCTCCTACAGAATTCAAAGAATGTTATTGTTTATTTTATTTGAAACTAGACTCATTAAGGATTTCAAGCATATAAATTATATTCCCTAATTATATTTGTACAATTTTTAATGATTTTTTCAAGTCAGAATAGAGGATCACGTAGTCATTCTGAACCAGTCTCTCAAAAACTTAAATATCTCATTATATAGAATTTCTTTGCTTGCTCTGTTTTTTTTTATATAAAAATAGACTCATTAAGCTTCAATTTGATATCTCATTCAGTCTCTGATTCAATTTCTACTATTTTTGGTAAATTTTTAGATTCACATCACTGCAACTATCCATAACAGTTTTATTGTCAATTTTTATCTTTAACACTTCAATTGTATTCATCACTTACCCATAACAATCTTTCCAATTTCCAATCACATATCGAGCATATTGCTCATAAGTTACACACGTAAATACTTACACTTATCATCTAGAATTAAGTGACCCAAATTCTTATAGAATATGATGGAAAATAAAATAAAAGTAAAATCCATATAGAACTAGACTTCTTTTATTTTATTTTAGAATAAGGTTTTTTAAACCTTATTAAACTTCATCTATTTTATATTGATTAGGATAGGGTGTTTCAATCCTACTAGAATATGGCTTTACAAGCCTATAAATAGACATAGTCTATTCCTCTTGTATTGATACAAATTTTTCGACATAGTGAATTTTCTTCTCCTCTGCCCGTGGTTTTTTTCCCGAAAGGGTTTCCACGTAAAATTTGTGTGTTCTTTATTTTATTTATTTTATTCTATTTTTTTCGCAAATTGGTATCGAGCTTCGGGTTATTCATCTCGATCACGGTAATGGCGTCTTTGAAATATGAAATTCATTTGTTGGATCGCAACACTAGATTTGCGTTGTGGCAAATTAAGATGCAAGCGGTTCTTGCAGATGGATCTCGGAGGATGCCCCGCTAGGGATAGATAAGATGCCTTCGACATTAACGGATGAAGAGAAAAACGTAAGGATCGAAGGCATTAACACAATTACATCCGCATTTGTCCAACGAAATTTTGCAAGATGTGATGAAAGAGAAAACCGCTGCATTATGGAAGAGGCTAGAACAAATATGTATGTCGAAAACTCTAACAAGCAAGTTGCATATGAAGCAGCGTCTTTATGCTCATCGTTTGGAGGAAGGTGCGTCTGTACACGAACACTTAACAGTGTTTAAAGAAATTCTCTCAAACTTGGAAGCCATGGAGGTTCAGTATGATAAGGAAGATCTAGGGTTGATTCTACTTTGTTCGTTGCCCCCGTCTTATTCAACCTTTAGAGACACGATTTTATATAGCCGTGAGTCTCTAACAGTTGATGAGGTTTATGATTCTTTAACCTCGTATGATAAGATGAAGCATCTTGTGGTTAAACCCGACTCTCAGGGAGAGGGTCTCATTGTTCGTGGGAGACAAGATCGGAATGTCGATGATGATCGTGGTAGGGCACAGAACGGAATCCTCGTGGTAAATCTAAGGGTAGATCAAGTCTTCAAACAGAGGTAAAACTTGTAACTTCACGCAAGAAGAAAGGGCACATTAAATCTCGAGTGCTATAAGCTACAAAATAAGATTAAAAAAGGAGGCTGCGAATCAAAAGGAAAACAACGAGAGAAAATTTGGTGAAGGCGATGTTGTAGAAGACTACGGCGATGGTGAACTTCTAGTAAACTCGTCAATGATTCTAAAGTAAGCGAGGAGTGGATACTTGATTCAGCTGCACATTCCATATGAGTCCCAATCGGGATTGGTTTACAACTTACTAAAGCGATTAATCGAAGGTGTTGTTTTGATGGGAAATAATACCGTGTAAAATCGCGGTGTTGGAACAATTAAAGTTAAGATGTTTGATGGAGTTGTCGAACACTTAGTGACGCATTTTGGCATGTTCCAGTAATTGAAAAGAAATTTAATTTCGTTGAGTACTCTTGATTCAAAAAGTGCAGGATATACAGCTGAAAGTGGGGTTTTAAAGATTTCCAAAGGGTCCCTTGTTGTGATGAAAGGATAGAGAAAGATTGCCAAGTTATATGTTTTGCGGGGTTCTCACATTCTATGGTGATGCGACTATCGCTTCCTCGTCCTTGTCGGATGATGATATTACTAAACTTTGGCATATGCGCCTAGGGCATATGAGTGAGAATGGCATGGCGAGAATTGAGCAAAAGAGGACTTCTTAATGGGCAAGGAATTTGCAAACTGAATTTCTGTGAGCACCTGTGTTTTTCGAAAACAAAAGAGAGTTCGATTCACTAGAGGAATCCATAACACGAAGGGAACATTGGAGTATATTCATTTCGACTGTGGGGCCATCTAGAGTGCCTTCCGGAGGTGGAGCTAATTATATGCTAACCTTTATTGATGATTTTTCCGAGAAAAGTTTGGGCGTTCTTCCCGAAGCGAGAAAAGTGATGTGTTTTCCGCATTTAAGTCTTGGAAAATTATGATTGAAAAAGCAGACGGAAAAAGCAGATAAAATACCTCGCACAGACAATGGCTTAGAGTTACGCTCGATGAGTTTAATAGATTGTGCAAGTCGGAAGGAAGCATAAGGCACTGACGATTCGTCATACTCCACAACAAAGCGGCGTTGCGAGCGAATGAGCGAGCGATCATGGAGAAGGTTCGATGTATGTTGTCAAATGCCAACTTACCGAAGTCATTTTGGGCGCGGCGGCTTCATCGCATGTTTTTGATCAACCGATCTCCATCCGTTGCCATTGAGAAAAAGACTCCACAAGAGGTATGGTCAGTAATCCCGCTAATTATTTCGATTTAAAGATCTTTGGGTGTCCCTGCATATGCTCATGTTGATAATGGAAAATTGGAACCGAGATCCATTAAATGTGTTTTTCTTGGTTATAAAGCTGGTGTAAAAGGGTATAAGTTATGGTGTCTGAAAATAGAAAAGTTGTGATTAGTAGAGATGTTGTTTTTGATGAAACCGCTATGCTACCTAACTTATCTCTTAAAGACTCTTCCAATAAAGAAAATCAAAAACAAGTAGAGCATCAGTTAATACTGAGTCAACTCCTCAAGCCAGTACAAAAATTGAGAATAGAGTTGCTTCTTCACCACAATACTCTATCGCCAAAAAGCAGAACTAGAAGAGAAATTAAACCTCCAAAGAAATATTTGAGGTGATCTAGTTGCTTATGCTTTGAATGTGGTGAAGATATAGATGCGAATCAAGAGCCATCTAATTATTCGAGGCGATTACTGTGAAGGCTCGAGAAAAGTGGATGTTTACTATGCAAGAAGAGATGGAATCACTCCACAAAAAGCAGAACATGGGACCTTGTGAAACTTCCTAAAGGTAAAAAAGGCATTCGTTGTAAATGGGTATTTAAAAAGAAAGAAGGGACTCAGGAGTTGAAGAACCCGGATATAAAGCAAGGCTTGTTGCAAAGGGTTCTGATCAAATTCCAGGAGTGGACTTCTGAATGTGTTCTCCCCGGTTGTTAAGCATAGTTCGATTCGAGCTTTGCTTGGTATTGTGGCCATGCATGATTTGGAGCTTGAGCAGTTAGATGTAAAAAGCGCATTTTTGCATGGAGAGCTTGATGAGGATATTTACATGCAACAACGAGAAGGTTTTGATTTTGAGAAAAAGAGAACTATGTTTGCTTGCTAAAAAGTCCCTTTACGGTTTGAAACGATCACCAAGACGATGGTACAAGAGGTTTGATTCCTTTATGACTTCTCATGATTTCAAAAGAAGTAGTTTTGTGATTGTGTTTACTTTAAGAAAAATAGTGATGGTTCTTTTGTGTATCTACTTCTTTATGTTGATGACATGTTGATAGCAGCGACAAAAGATAAAGAAGAGATAAGAAAGGTCAAAGCCCAACTAAGTAAAGAATTTGAGATGAAAGATTTAGGACCAGCAAAGAAGATACTTGGTATGGAGATTCTCGGAGATAGGAAATCAAGTAAATTGTACCTAAGTCGGAAGGGTACATTGAGAAAGTTCTTTGCAGGTTCAATATGCAGAGTGCTAAGCCTGTTAGTACTCCTTTAGCAGCCCATTTCAGACTTTCATCGATTTTGTCTCCACAATCAGATGATGAGATTGAGTACATGTCACATGTTCCATACTCTAGTGCAGTGGGATCTCTCATGTATGCTATGGTTTGTTCACGTCCAGATTTATCATATGCAGTCAGTGTAGTTAGCAGATACATGGCAAATCCCGGTAAAGAACATTGGAAAGCAGTTCAGTGGATTTTAAGATACTTACGAGGCACTACTGATGTTTGCTTACAATTTGGAAGAACTAAAGATGGAGTCATAGGGTATGTTGATGCTGATTTTGCTGGAGACCTTGATAGAAGAAGATCTCTCACAGGTTACGTCTTTACAATCGGAGGTTGTGCAATTAGTTGGAAAGCCATTTTGCAAACTACAGTCGCTTTGTCTACCACTGAAGCTGAGTACATGGCGATTACTGAGGCTTGCAAAGAAGCTATTTGGTTGAAGGGACTATTTAGTGAACTCAATGAAGGCCTTCAAATCAGCACAGTATTTTGTGACGAATCAGTGCTATATTTCTTACAAAAGATCAAATGTTTCATGAGAGAACAAAACACATTGATGTTCGGTATCATTTTGTTCGTGATATTATTGCTCGTGGTGATATTGTTGTGAGCAAAATTAGTACTCATGAAAATCCTGCAGATATGATGACTAAGTCACTTCCTAAAACCAAGTTTGAGCATTGCTTAGACTTGGTTGGTGTTCATTGTTGAGTTAAACCCTTAAGGGGTTTTATGGAAGAGGTGGAGAACTTGTTTATTGAAAGTTCGCAATGAAGAACTTGTTCATTGAGAATTTGTGTCAAGGTGGAGATTGTTAGAATTAAGTGACCCAAATTCTTATAGAATATGATGGAAAATAAAATAAAAGTAAAATCCATATAGAACTAGACTTCTTTTATTTTATTTTAGAATAAGGTTTTTTAAACCTTATTAAACTTCATCTATTTTATATTGATTAGGATAGGGTGTTTCAATCCTACTAGAATATGGCTTTACAAGCCTATAAATAGACATAGTCTATTCCTCTTGTATTGATACAAATTTTTCGACATAGTGAATTTTCTTCTCCTCTGCCCGTGGTTTTTTTCCCGAAAGGGTTTCCACGTAAAATTTGTGTGTTCTTTATTTTATTTATTTTATTCTATTTTTTTTCGCACTTATCATCACAAAGTCATACACAATTTCATTTAATCAATTTCCCAGTTGAACTCTTCGAAATAATAACAGATACGTGATGGTATTGTACACATCCCACCTTTAAAATCGAAGCTCTCTTGTACACATAGTGGCCTTCACTTAGCACCACTCATGTGACCTAGCTCGATTGTACACATAATTTTGGCTCTCTTGTACACATGGTGAACACTTAGTACCACCCATGTGACCTAGCTAGTTTATCTCGTAGCTCTCTTGTCTACATGGTGTCCTTCACCTGGAACCACGCATGTGACCTAGCTACATATATCCCGTAGCTCTCTTGTCTACATGGTGTCCTTCACCTAGAACCACGCATGCGACCTAGCTACATATATCCCGTAGCTCTCTTGTCTACATGGTGTACACATAGTATCACCCATGCGACCTAGCTACATCATAATGTCTCGTAACTCTCTTGTACACATGATGTGCACTCAGCACCATACATGTGACTTAGCTACATACCATCTGTATCATCCAATCTTTTCAAAGGTTCAACCGGGATTTCTCTCTCTTTCTAATACTTGATTCCATACTTCCAATAGTCAATTATGATTCAAAAATCAGCTACAATACATAAAATATGCTGAAATATAAAAAAAACATAATAAAGATAATGTATTATTTACATACAAACTTACATACTTTCTCATTTCCATGTCGAATTAATATTGAACATTTAAATCATCATAATTATACTTACTTTCAACACCTCGGAAATCATAGTAAATATATCAATTTTACATTGAAACATGCATAAATTAATGCTTATTATACATATGAACTTACCTCGATACTAAAACGACCATTTTACCAACTTTCCCGATTTTCGATTTTTCTCCCATTCTAGGTTCAAATATCATTTTCCGAGATCTAAAACATCATATTTTACTTATTTAATTAATGTACTATTCAAAAAAGTCCTTAACTCAAACTTTGGAAAAATTACAATTTTGCCCCTAAATTTTTGCATATTTACACTTTTTCCCCTAGTCTCGGGAATTAAACTTCATCCCTTATTCTTATGTTTTATGACATGCTGATCATTTTTCCCTTTTATGGCAATATCAAATTCTCACTCTAACACATAGTTATGAACAATAACAACTTTTACCGATCAAGCCGTTTTACTTATTTTTGCTTAAAACCGCTTAGCAAAAGTTGTTTAACATAATTTCAGCCTTCATATTCTACCATAAAACATCAAAATAAACACATTTCAACTTTGGGTATTTTTCCAAATATGAACCCTAGCTTAAATTATTGCTAGAATAAGCTTAATCAAGTTACCGGGATTCCAAAAACGTAAAGAACTTGAAAAACGGGGCTAGAACGGACTTACTATTGAGCTTGGAAAGCTTGAAAACCCTAGCCATGACTTCCCCCATGCTAATTTTGGCCTCCATGAAAAAGATGAGTCAATTTTGGCTTTATTTTCCCTTTTTATTTCTTTTAATTACCAAATGACTAAAATGCCCTTAAGGCCTTTCTTTAAAATTTTGTCCTATTCATGCCCATTTTTGTCCAAACGAAATATAATGGTATAGTTACCATTTAAGGACCTCCTCTTTAAACCCCCATTTCAATCAAGTACTTATGAATTAGAGCACATATTTTGTAACTTTTGCAATTTAGTCCTAAAAGTCCAATTAAGCACTTTATCAGTAAAATTACTTAACGATATTTTTACACAATATTTTAATCAATAAATAAACCTTAAAACTTAATTAGAATAAATTTTTCGACTTTAAATTCGTGGTTCTAAAACCATCGTTCCGTTTAGGCCCTAAATCGGTACATTTAAACAACCACGCAAATAAGCCCTAATAGGCAAATTAAACATGCAATCTATAAAATTTCTTATCAATACTCTAACACATGCATCTAATCACTTGGTAAATCATAAAAATTAATCGAAATAAACTTTTCTATCTCAGATTTGTGGTTTCGCAACCACTATTCCATTTAGGCCCTATTTCGAGATGTTACAAAAACTTTCACATAATCATTTTATCATGCTAAAAACGTTGAAATAATAATAAAATAAATATTTTGCCTTTGGATTTGTGGTCCCGAAACCACTGTTTCGATTTGACTCAAAATGAGCTGTTAGACATCTCACTCACAATGCTTTTGATTTTCATATATTTTTTCTACTCGTTTTGATTGTTCTTTTTGAATTTTTTTGTCTTACACATATTGGTTAACTTGTAATTACTATATCACACTTTTTCTTCCTATTTCACTCTGTTTTTACAAAATCCACCATGATACATCTACTTAACTATCAATATGAATGGCCAGATGTCTATATTCGTGCAATTCAAGACCAAAGAAAAAGGGTACATACAAATTAATGTTTTGGCTTGGGTTTTGTACAAAAGTTCATCAAGAAGGATTTTCTGGCTTAAAATAGGTACTAAGGATTGATAAACAAGGTTAGCTTTTTGGCTCTGGGTGTATACCAAACATGGCCTTAGGTCATCCCTAGGTATCTCAATATTCACAAATTTAATCAACTAAACAATCACAAATTCAACTATTTATCTTACATACTATCATGCTCGTTTCCCTATATTGTTTTATGTAATTTGGTATAGTCAATTACTCAATGTCTATTTATAGTGTAATATGTAGAACTTAGTAGTCTAATAAACAAAAATTTAAAATTATTCTCACTATCATGAAAAATTTACAATAAGCACAATCAACCTATATACATGCTACTAACCAATCACTTGTATTTCTACAAGCTCAAGCACACAATTGACAATAAAAATTAAAAACAAATTTCCTATGTTACCCCCCACACTTTAGATAGCACAGTTTCCCTAATGTGCAGCCTTGAAAAGATAAGGAAACAAGTTACCCGATTGATCGTGACGTTGAAATTGTCTAATAGTGGGTGCTCTCTTCCTTTTTCGATGTAAGCTTGAAATTATTGTGCTCCTTTCATGCGAGGTTCCTACATAGAAGCTTGAAGCAAAAAAAAAAAAACAAAAAAAAAAACAAAATCTACTATTAATCTTACTCCTAGCACAATAAAATAAAAATGATCAAAAATTAGTTACAGTCTTCAAAAATAAAATTTAAACGTTCAGTTCAATCCTCATCCTCCTCAAAATCCATCTCATTCCCTTATTCTTTTCCTTCCTCATCTTCACTATCCTCTTGTTCCTCACTCTCTTGCTCTTCTTTTTCATGCTCAAAATGCATTCAACAGAACATATCCGATGTTATAAAATCTACAAAATGTTCGAGGGGTGACTCTTACTTCTTTCCCTTATACAGGTACTGTTTCCCACGTGGCACCTACTGTCCTTCTAGACTCTTGGTCTTAAAGCCATGCATAAAATTCTTGTATTACAAGGACCACAGCAGAGTCTTTTGGAAAAATGAAAAAACTTTCCCACTTATGATATCGGACTAAGGGTAATATTTCCTGACATAGAACCATTGACGATTCAAACCCCTGTTATTGACTAAACATTTTCCCTTGAAGTTCTAAAAATTATTTTTCAACATTTTGATTTAAAAAATTTGAAGGGTTTGTAACCGTTGATGATTCGGGTTCACTAGTTATTCTAGATTTTCTCGGAGGCATATTTGATTTTTTTTTTTAAGTCTAGGATAGCTAACGAATTTCAAGCAGTCTAAAATAAGAGTAATTCAATGGAATAGTTAAAATACAAGTTTAGAACCCTTAAGCTGATATGGGGTTTTTAGGATTCCTTATGTGAAGCTTATAATATTCTTTCTATAATGTATTATTCATGCACCAATTGAAATCACCAAAGGAAGCAAAGATTGTAATAAGAGAGGGAAAAAGGGGTTTTAGGGTTTAAGTATGAGAGGTTTTTAGAGACTTTGAGAAGTTTGAGGGTTAGCAAAGGATTAGAGATAAGTAAAAATGTTAAGTTTTTTAAACTTACAAACTAAGTTAAAATATATTTGAAATTGAGGAGTTACGCAACTAGGTCGGGTTGACCCTGCTGAAAATTGCATTGATGTCATGACATAGGGGTTCCTTGTCGTGACACCCTTGAAAGTTTGCCTATTGTGTCACGCTACAAAGATGTTGTTCGCGACAACGAGATGATTTTCTCAATTTTTTGAGTCTGTGAGTGGTGTTGCGACACAGAGGTGCCGTTTTGCGTCATCGACTCTGTTTCAACCCCAATTTTCAATTCTCAAAGTGTTTTGGTTTACATTAAACATCAAATTAAATAAAGATTAGATTCAAAACTATTTGTTTGTTAAAATACAATAATATACATAAGTTTAAAATTCAGTTAAAAAATGTCAAGTCTTGTTGCTGAATTCATCTGTCAGCTCTATTAATGTACTCATGGATGCTCTTCTAATTTTGTTTCTATAAGTGTTAGTCCAGCGTCCATCGTGCCACTCCACTTTCCTTCGCTTGTCCCACTTATTGAACTTACTTTTTCGACCTGAACTAATCACAAAAAATACTTTCTTGGGCTTAAGGTAGTTAGTGATTTTTACAGATATTTCAAAATATTACTTCCCTAATTTTCCCATATTTACCTCATTCTGTTGGTGACCACATTTAAAAAATTGTCTCACCATTGATCCTCATTGCTAATTCATTATTTTCCAAATTAATGGCAGACCTTAATGTAGTTAAAAAGGGTCTACTTGTAAGACCCCTAACCCGTATCCGTCGCCGGACTAAGGTTATAGGCATTACCGGACAATCGAAACATTTTACAAACATTTCATATACATCATGTAACACTCCCTACCCGTATTCATTACCGGAATAGGGTACGAAGCATTACTGGAGTTTACTGAACATTTTCAAAAAATTCTAAGTCATTTATTATTCATATTTTGAAAATAATCATAACGTCTCTCTATTGGGACCTCGAAGCCCCAAACATACAATAGAAACCAACCGGAATTAAATCGGGATCATAAAAATTTTTTTTGCAAAATCTTAAATTTTATTTTCATCTAAGTACTTACCATTTCAATGCTCCTTATAATTAAACATGTTACCATTCAATTAGTAGTTTAACACTTGTCTAAGCGTCAAACAACATCATTGTTAGTATACTTGCACATATTTCATATAAATTCAATATTGATATACTTATTTTCTCGACATGTCACACTTGAGTTTAATAATTGTCTTTACTTACATAATTTCCTTGTATCAACATATCAAAGATAATCATATATGTACATGTCATGAAACATATCATTCTCTTATTGTATCTTCATAAGTATATATCAATCGTTTCATTATATTAATATTTCATGCTCCATCATTTCCATATATTTTATGTATATTTATTCCAGTAAAGTTTATATCAAACTTAACATAAATTATATTCCATGTACTTATTCTTATTTCATTTATCTATCTTCATAATTATTTCATACAACTATTTTGTACATATATTTCCATATGACCAGTTCTTGTAAACATTTCACACAACCATTTCATATAACCATTCGTCATTTGATACATATTACCTGAATATCAATTGTTCAATAGATGTCATAGCGTCTCCCATCCACAGTCTTATTTATCTTTGACATGATGCCATAGTGTCTTTCAACTATGGTCTTACTCATTTTCTGTCATGTTGCCATGGTATCTTTCAACCATGGTCTTGTTCATTTCATATCACATTGCCATGGTATCTTTCAACCATGGTCTTATTCAACCATGGTCTTACACATTTCATATCAGGTTGCCATGGTATCTTTCAACCATGGTCTTACACATTTCATATCAGGTTGCCATGGTATCTTTCAACCATGGTCTTACACATTTCATATCAGAGAGCACACTCCCGCGAACCTCATCCTTACTGTGGGATTACCAGTCCAGGCTAAATCCCCTGTAATATAAACTCATAGAGTATTGTCGGGATTACGGTCCAAGGCTAATCTCGCAACGACAATTACTCTAATGAGCTTGGATCCAATTACAGTCCAGCTAAATTCAGACCTAATTCGGATTACCCGTCCGGGCTAAATCCATTTTCCACATATTCTTCGGGAGTGCTATATCAGGATAGGATCACCCGTCCGGGCTAGATCCTTTTTATCGTCAATTCCTTTTCAAAGATCCATCGAATTTTCCTTTCATTCAACCGGGATTTCTTCCCCTTTTTATCAATATGTCAGTATTTCATAAATTTTCATATAATGAACATTCAAATCATATTCATATCAAAAACATGCATTTCAAGCATTTAAGAATATAATTCAAGTTACATGAACTTACCTCATTACTTGTTTGTGTTTATAATTTTATTAATTCGATATCTTTTCTTTTCCACGATCAAATCTCTTATTTGAGTCGTCCGGATCTTTATAAATAAATTTGATTATCATTTTCATTCATTTCATATTCTAATGTATTTAATTAATGCTCTAGACAAAATTACCATTTTGCCCCTAAACTTTTATTTAATGACGATTTCATCCTTAGGGTTAGGAAAATAAAATTCTTGCAATTTAATCCTTATTTCCAGCTATTATCTCATACATATTGATAACAGCCCATAAATTCTATAAAATATTAGAATTTTCCATAATTTCAACACTTTTCAATTTAATCCCTAAAAACATGTTTTTCCCCAATCTTATACTAAATTAATAATTTCATTTAATTTTGTAATTTAAATAATAAAATAGTTCGTTTCATGCAATTTGGTCATTTTTGACATTTTTACAAAATTACCCATAAAGTTTTACTTTTATTCAATTTAGTCCCTAAGCCTAAAACATGCAAATTAGCCATGTTAGATGAATATTCATACATATTTTCCTCCTTATCCTCTCCATTCCACATCCTTAATGTATATAACACACTTGTAAGTAATATTATCTATAATTTTTATTATTTACTTTTATGAATATTCAAGCTGTCCATCTGTGTCATAGTCACTAAATTATTCATATCTGGTGCTATAGAACTCCAAATTAAGATCCTCTAATTTTACCTGAAACTAGACTCATATATATTCTTACCATAAAATTTTCATAATTTTTGGTTTAGCCAATAAGTACAGTTTATTCTTTAAATTTACCCCTATTCTGCTGTCTAACAGTCCTGACCCTTCTTCACTAAAAATTAATTATCTCCTAGTACAGAATTTGAATGATGTTCCTGTTTATTTCTCTTGAAAATAAACTCATTAAAGATTCTAAACATATAAATTTAAGTCCATAATTATTTTTATCCAATTTTTTATGATTTTCAAAAGTCAGGACAGGAGAACCCGAAATCATTCTGATCTTGTCTCACAAAATTGATTACATCTCATGATTTACAATTTCATTGCTTACATAATTTCTTCTATAAGAAACTAGACTCAATAAGCTTAAATTTCATACTTTATTCATCCTATAATTCGATTTCTAAAATTTTTGATGATTTTTCAAAGTTAGACTACTGCTGCTGTCCAAAACTGTTTTGGTATAAGATATTAATTACCATGTTATAACACCCTTATTTTCTTCTTCTACACCATTTCTCATCACTTTCTCTTATTTTCTCTTCACTAACATATCAAGAACATATGACCTTATGTAAGAAAACTCTACTATAACATTATTTCCATGCTTTGTCAATAACAACAAACTTAAAAACATATTGAAATCTTGATGTACTTACCTTGTTCTATTGATACTAATCTTTAACTTGATTTTCTCTCCCCTCCAGCTTCTATTCTTGAATCCAACTTGATATTCTAACTCCTCATGGTCTCCTTAACATATCTCTCTCTTAGTAGCTATGGAAATTCTTTTGATTTCTAGGTGAAAATGGTAAATTTTTGGTGGAAGAAATTGTAAAGAAAAGAAAATTTCTTTCTTTTCCTTCTCTTCTAACATTGGTTGCATGCATGGAAAGATGATGAAAATTCTTCATCTTTCCTTCCTTTTATACTAAATAATTAATAATAAAATAATAATGAAATAATAATAAAATAATAAAATATCTTATTAAAATAATATATATCTAATTAAATAATCATAAAATATCATCAACATCATCATTACTTTTTAGATTTCTTTCTCTTCCAATTGACCATTTTGCCCTTTATTATCTTTTAAAATTTCATCCTTGAGTCATCATTTAATTTGGTAAAATTGTAATTTAGTCCCTCATAGTTTTTCACCTATTCAATTTGGTCCTAATCCATCCATTTTCCTTAGTTTCTAGATCATTCCACTCTTAAAATATTTACACTATTGGTCCTTTAACTTTTTCATATTTACACTTTAACCCCTTAAATTTTAAGTATTTATTCTTGTGCAACAAAACTTTTCTCACTTTTACAATTTAGTCCTTTCTTGAATTAATATATCATAATATACTTCTCAATATTGAAATAACTCAAAATTCCCTTTTTTGTCACTTTATTTCCTTATTTTACTATATCAAGGATAATATCTTACTGTAAAAATTTTCAGGGTATTACACATCATAAAAACAAAGACATTTTATATCAAATTCTCAACCATTTCACAACCAAAACACACATCTTTCATGCCATTCCATTATCAACTCGGAAAGCTCATACAATGCCAATGTCTCAGATGTGGTCTTACATGTAATCAAATATCGATGCCATTATCCTAGATAGGGTCTTATATGAAATCAAATACGATGCCAATGTCCCAGACATGGTATTACACGTAATCTTAATATTGATGCCAACGTCCCAGATGTGGTCTTACATGAAAACACATATCAGATCCTATGTAATGACATATGTATCCTAACTATTACTATGGTTCGTACGGGGCTTTCCGGACGTCGTCACATATTCATAACTTTATTGGATTTCACATAATTAACTTTCCATTCAACACAATACAAATATCATATAACCATTATTAATTCAATTTAACATATTTATTTGTATATTGACTTGCCTCGTACAAATTCGGATAGACGGAATCAGCTACTCGACGACTTTTGACTTTCCCCGATCTAATTCCATTTTCGTTAGTTCTTGATCTATATAAATTCAAATTTAACTCTTTTATTCACCAAATCATTCAAATCAATCCAAAAACACATAGTTAGGGAATTTTACAAATTAGACCTCATATTTTCACATTTTTGCACTTTAATCCCTAATCACAAAAATTAGAAAATATACAAAATTTCCATATACTCATGTTAGGCCGAATTCTCATAGTATTCATATAAGCCCATATGTTTCATTCATTTCAGATTTTAGTCCCTCAAAATCTCATTTTTTTACAATTTAATCCAAATTACTCAAATTCATCAAAAATTCAAAGACAAAATATGCTAACCCAACACATATCTTTCATTTTCTATCATCTAACTTCATAAAGCTCACAATTTCATCAATAGCATATTTCAAAATCATCATCAAAATCAGAAATTTAGGCATGGGCTTGATAGAACACTAAGCAACGATTACAAAAACGTAAAAATTATCAAAAAATGATCAAAACACGTACCTTAATTAGCCAAATTCTTAGCCAAAACCCTAACAAGCTTTTTATCTTTTCTTTTCTTGTGATTTTCGGCAACAATGAGCATAAAATGAACTAATTTTATGTTTGGTTTAATTTAATTAACATTAATACATCAATTACCTATTTACCCTTGCATTATAAACATTTAAAACATTAATATCAAGGCCATTAATGTCCACTCATATGTTCAATGGTCAAATAACAACTAAGGACCTCTCAACTCTAAAGACATATCAAATAGGCACTTTAACAATTAGAAGGCCACTTTAACATTTTACGCGATTAAGTCTTTTTTATCAAATTGAGCACACAAATGATTAAATTTTCATACGAAACTTTCACACATGTCAATTCACATATTATAAGCATGGAAAATAATAGTAAAATATTTTTTGACTCAAATTTGGGGTCCTGAAACCACTATTCTGACTAGGGTCTAAACCGGACCGTTACACTACTCAGCAAAATGGGTATTTCATGGTCTTCTTCAAAATCTAGAATTATGAAATCAACTAGGATGATAAAACTTCACACTTTAACTAATACATCTTCAAGTACCCCCTTCGGTTGTACTAAAGAACTATTGGTTAATTGTAGTGTGATTTGAGTATGTTTAAGCTCTCCTAACCCGAGCCTTTCATATATAGATTAGGGCATTAAATTAATATTGGCTCCTAAATCACATAGAGCCTTGCTAAAATGAATATCCCCTATCTCTATAGGTATTGTAAAACTCCTTGGGTCTTTTAGCTTTGGGGGAACCTATTTAGAGATTATCGCACTACAATATGCGTCTATATTGACCTGCCCTCCTGTTTTAATCTTCCTATGCCTAGACATAATTTATTTTAAATGCTTGGCATATTTAGGAACTTTTTCAATGAGATCTATTAAAGGAAGGTTAACATTCAGAGATTTAAATAAGTTTAGAAAACATACGAACTCTACTTCATCCTATTTTCTCTTATCTTCTAGCCATGAAGGGAACGGTACCCTTGTCAATTTAGGTTCCTTAATTTGCCCTTCCTCCGACTGAGCTACCAACTAACTACCTCTTCTTTTTTTGGTTCAGTTTCAGTTTCAATTGTTTTAGGGTCCTTTAGAAGATCATCAAAATCCTTTTTATTCTTCTCTTGAGTCAAGTTTTCTGGGTTACTCAATACTTTACCTGAACGAAGCGTAATTGCTTTCACATGCTCATTCCCTTTTCTTCAAGAATTATTTTAAATGTTGCTCAGGATTCTGGTGCCAATTTGTCTTTTGACATCTCCCATCATGCTCATTATTTGGCTCATTTGATTTTCCAGCTTACTTAGATTACACCTATTTCACTTCTGTCCTCATTGACTGCATCTCCCCCTCAATTTGATCCAGACATTGACCACATACAGTATGGTTGTTTAGGTTGGCCCTTTCCTAAGGCTTCTGTAGATATGGAGGTTGATAATTAGTATTTTTAACATGATTAGTATTAGAATTATTACCTCCTCCTTGGTTTCCGTCCCGTTTCAAATTTGGGTGATCTTCTCAGTTGGGATTATAAGTGTTTGAATAAGGGTTTCCACCCTTATTACTGATGTAATTCACGTCCTCGATTGGATTAGTGATATAATGGAAGAGCGGTTTATCTCCTCTACATATTGATGACATACTGGATGAGGACTCTATACAATTAAGCCTATCCAAAATTTGTTGATATCTATCATCTTCCTAGATAACTTTTACAATAGATGGTCTTTGGCTATAACTAAATCTTTTATTTGGCCACTGATAGGAGTTCATTACCATATTCTCTATCAATTCATCCGTATCCTCATATGTTCTTTTCATTAAGACTCCTCTTGCAGCTCCATCTAGTCCTAAACGTTTTTGTGCATCCAACCCATTATAAAACATCTATAGTCTCAGCCATTTGAGTAGTCCATGGTGTGCACTAGAGGTGATCATGGGTTTGGCCGGGCTGAGTCCAAGCAAAAATTTAGACCCGTTTGCTAGGCACGGGGCCTAACCCAAAAAATAGGCCGAAAAATTTACTCAGGCTCGACTCGAATAAAAATGTTAAAACTTGCGCCTAACCCTACCCACCCATATTCTATTTTTTTACATAATTTTTAAATATATATAATACATCAAAAATACTAAAAACATTAAAATAAACATTTCTGAACAAATTAAAAATAAATTTTAAAAAATATGTATACTTAAATAATACTAAGATAGATGCAACTTAACAAGAAAATATCTCTAAAATAATAAGAAAATTAACAATAAAACAAGTTTTATACAATATCCAAACAATAACAGCAAAATAATAGCAACATAATAGTGAAATTATAGCAAAATAAGGAGAAAACAACGAGAAAATAACAAAAAAAATAGTAGATTTTTTTGTCATTTAGTGAATTCGGGCCGGGCCAAAAATGTCTTACTCGAGGCCCGGCCTGTTTTTAAAATGGGCCTTTTTTTTGCCCAAGCCCATTTTTTAAGCCTATATTTTTGCCCAAACCCTCTAAGTTTTCAGGGGGCCTTTCGGCTGGGCTGGATAGCCCAACCCATGAGCAGGTCTAGTGTGAACATCTTTGTATCATCATTTTAAATCATTCCATGTTAGAAAAATGGGTTTGGAAAACGCAACGGAAAATAAATTTAGGGAAAAATCAGAGTTTTAATTTTTTTCCAAAACAAGATCTTGTTTGTGATATCTAAAGTACTAAACACTTAATCAAAATTGTACCTTTTTGATTCGTCTAGGATAAGCGATTCCACCGAATAGTCTTCTCCACTATCCTCAAGCTCACGTCTGCGGACTACGGGTTCGCTTTGAATTAGAAAATTTTTCACAAAAATTACCAATGGGGTAATTTTGCAATCTCTCAAAACTTTTGGGTCAAGTTGTAAATAAAAAAAATATCTCTAGAAATTTTATGGAATAATCTCTTCAGAGAATTTTCTCTCTACAAATTTCTCATGAATTCAAGTGTGTTTAAATAATGACCCAAGGTTCTCTTTATATAGGGAGAGTTTAAAAAGTTTAACTATGATTAAACTTAATCACTTTAATAGTAAATTAATATAATTTTTATCAAGATTAATATTAGACTAAATTTAATATTAAAATTAATAACTATGTATTTAACTATGATTGTCCCAAGTAACCTAGCTCTAATACCAGATTGTCCCAAGGATTTGAGGACAGAATTTGAATTGTGATAATCGTAATCATAATTTGGAAGTTGAAATTAAAATTTGATTAAATCTTGAAAAGGAAAATAATTTAAAACTTAGATTTTGAAAACTTAAAAATTTAGAGAAACTTAAAAATTTGGAGAAACGAGTATTGATCTCTGAAATGGGTATTTCAAGTAATGCCTTTCATTCTAAATTTGATAGCCTTTTATAGAGGGCTATTGTCTCCTTATCTCATTTGAATCGGGAAATTCAATCCCTTGCATAATTGAAACTTTGATTACGTAATTGAAACTTTTCAGAGAATATATTCTCTGGTTACAAAATTACAAACTACAGAGAATATTCACTATTCATGCGCCAGAGAATCTTACCGTTCTTGCTAGGGAATATTTACTATTTATGCGAGAGAATATTTCATGTTCACTCATCTTTTCTTGTAAGGAATATTTACTGTTTACGCCAGAGAATATTTCCTGTTCCTCTTCATTCATTTCTTTTTTTTGCATCATTTTTTCTTGGTCCTGGTAATGGTTACTGAGGTGGTATCATCTGCAGGATCCACCGTTTTGATTGAAGACAGTGAAGATTTCTCATCTTTGGATTCAGAATCCATTGAGCTGAGCATTTCAGCCATGAATTTTTTTTATTCCTTCTTGGTCTTGGCTTGAGCTAACATCACACTAGCTATCGATTTTACTTGAAGGAATTTTGCTATGGTTTGATCTGGGGCTACAGACTTACATAATCTCAGATTCTTGTTGAAAAAATTGTCTAAATATTTTGAATCATAGTTTTCATCATTAAACTTGTCTTACCATTTAGTTCTATAGTTCCGAACTAGTAATGGAATTACAGTACATTGAACTTGCTCATAGGAATATTTCCAAGAAACAATCCAATAAATGCACAATTTTGAGAAAAAATGGATTGTTCTATAAATGTGTTTTTTTGTCTAATTTAGGTTGAAATTTTTCAAAGCATTTGGGCCATAAATTTTGAATTTTTTCTGGTAGGATCTCGAAGGATGATGGTCCATACCAATTCCACCATTCTTGGAACCAGATTGGGAATTTGAATTGGGTGTCATATTTGAAATATATGAGCCAAGAATGTATCATATGTCGGTTGTTCATTAAGAATGTAACACCCCAAACCCGGCCCAGACGTTATAGCCGAATCTGGCGATGTCACATTGAAGTGCTTTTCACAAAATAGGATATCATTGAAAAAAAACCGTTTTATATTTAGCCTCTTTGTGTCCTTAACGAAATTTTAGAATGTCTCGTCCATTGTTAAAATTCAATTCATTTAGCAAATTGTTAAACATATTAAATTGTTATTAATTTTGAAAATATTCTTTCTTGCGGAAGCTATTAAAACATGTTGTGTAAACGTGGTGTTTTGAAAAACATTTATCTTTTGAAAACTTGCGTCCTACTGCTAGCAGATAAAAATCAAAATTAAAACCCAAATTAAAGGATAAAAACTCTAAGAGGCCTTATTACATAAAAATTCCCAAATTAAAATACGTATAAATTAAAATCTAATAACGAAGTCCATGCAGTTATGTGGCCACCTTTGAGTCCCTCGCAATACCGACCCGCCTAAGACTGGGGATTACCTGTGCAGTTAAATAGTAGGGTGAGTTTACGAAAACTCAGTGTGTAATCCTTTTTTTTAACAAACAATTAATCAAACAGTAGGCAAATACAGTCTGGGCCTAAGCCTATATCAATAACAGTTCAGTTTCAGTTAGGGCTTAGCCCATTATAGTATCAGTATCAGCGTGGGCCTTAGCCCAATTCAATGACAGTAACAGTATAGAATGCAAACAGAAAACCTACCCATCCAGCCTCTACACTCCACTTCGTCCAGCCCTACACTCCATGTGCGGATAAAATCAACCCACCCATCCCTACACTCCAAAATAGCACCGGTTGCGACACTAAACAGTAATTGCAGCAGAGCTGCCAGTACAGTACACTTCCTCCAATCATAATAACCCATCCCCATGCAACTATTATAATACCATGCATGTATGCAACATATATAAAATAGCATGCTCAATACAGTCATACGTCTCATTAGGGCATAATAGTCATTTTGCCTCATATGGGTATAACAATCATTTATCAAATTTGGGGTCTAGGTATGCTTACTGTAACACCCCAAACCCGGCCTAGATGTTATGGCCGAATTTGTGATGTCATATTGAAGTGTGTTTTGAAAATCATCGTTCTGTTTAAAAAGTCCGTACTATATCAAAACCCTCATAGTGATCTTTTACAAAACTTTTAGGTATCTTTATCGTTGTTAAAAACTCAATAAGGTTTAGCAAAAGTTTAATCATTTCAAGTTGTTATTTCACTTTAAAAAGAATGCTTGTTGCGGAAGCTTTTTGAAATATGTTGTAATAGTGTGATATTTTCAAAAATATTTATCTTTTTGAAAATTCGCGTCCTACAACTAGCAGATATAAATCAAAGTAAGTAAACCCCAAGTTAAAGTAAAATGTTTAAAAGTAGCAAATACCCCAAATAAAATAGCTTAAAGGTTAAAAGTTTAAAACAGTAGCAAAAGCAGTTGTGTGGCCTCCATCGAGTCCCTCACAGCACTGACCCGCCAAAGGATTACCTGCACATGAAGGCAGAAGGGTGAGTTTATGAAAACTCAGTGTGTAATCCCTTATGAAACAAACAATCAGTCATACAATAGGCAAATACAGTCTTGGCCTAAGCCTGTTATAGTAACAGTCCAATAACAGTTAGGGCCTTAGCTCAATACAGTATCAGTAGCAATGTGGGCCTTAGCCTATTACAATAATAGTAACAGAAATACAATCAGAAGTCCTACCCATCCGTCCTCTACACTCCATTCCGTCCAGCCCTACACTCCATGTGGGGATAAAATCGACCCACCCATCCCTACACTCCACATTATAGCACTAGTTGCGGCACTAAACAGTATATGAAACAGAGTTGCCAGTACAGTACACTTCCTCCAAATATGTCAAACCCACCCCCATGCGACATGTCATGTCATAATATCATACGTGTATGCAAAAATGTCATGCTCGAATACAGTCATACAAGTCATAGAGGCATATCAGTCATTTTACCTCATAGAGGTATAACAGTCATTTCATCAGTATGGGATCTAAGTATACTTACCGATCCAATAGTAGGTCCATAGTTGTCTTGGGCGACCTGTGCAACCTTAACAGTCAATCAATAAAAATCGGCCCAAAGCCTATAATCTGGCCCATGTGGGCCCACATGTCCGTGTAGCCCAATAGCCCAAAAAAATGGCCTTGGCCTTGCGGACTACATAACCTGGCCCAATAATCTCCACACGTCCGTGTGGGTTACCCGTGTGGGCCCACGAGCCCGTGAGGCCCACACAACCTATTTCGGCCCAACGTGACCCAGGACGGCTAAAGCCCATGAATTCGCTCATGGTGGCCTCTACTGTCAAACGCCCACGTTTTAAGCGTTCGGATCACCACACGAGCGAGTGCATGCTCGTATAGCGTCTGAGGACATGTTTCCGACTTTTGCCGTTTAACAGTTATCGTAGTGTGATTACACACCTATTGTGAAACGTGCGTCTAGCTCAACAGTTCCCCAAACTTACATTCAATCAAGATATTCCGTTAATCACTTGATACTAGGGTTAATCACCCTCCTCTTTAACACTTAATCCAAAATATTAGATACTTGCCTTGATGGAACGAGAGTGACTTAATTTGCTAATCCACTGATGAATATTGATTACACCCACTTTGTCGAATGACTGCGTTACCAGCAAAATCTATTAATGAAGATTGCAAAAACATATAACTTGAATCATTATATGCTGGATTATTGAAAACCAAAACTAAACATAAGGGATAGTAAGCAATCGGTCAACATCCTATAACACAAATCATTCACCAAAGATCAAAATGTGCTAAATAAGGGTCACGTTACCTATACTCGAGTGCATAGAGGAATACGATCGCTCCAATAACCCCTGTAAGCACCTTCACTCCTCGAGAACTTCTAAAAATCGAAAGGGCACTACCAAAAATGGAGAGGAGGTGAGAATTGGCCAAAAGAGAAGAAGAAGAAGGGAGAAGAACCAAAAGGGCAGAAGGCTTACTTCACAATATCAGACCTATGATGCCTGCTAGAGGAAAGAGGAAGAATGGAGAAAGGAAATCAGCAGGGGAGTTAACAAGATTGCCCACAAACCGAAACCAGAGGGAGAGAAAGAACTAATATTTGGCAACGTAATAGACCCAAAAGAAAATAGTGGTGGAAGAAGAGAAAGACTTGAGGAAAAAGCCACACAAAACAAGCCTTACAATATTTGGCCAAAGTATGGAAAGATAGAGAAAAAAAGTGAATCGGTTAATCTAGGAGAAAAAAGTCGAATAATTAAGAGAACAGAAGGGACAAAAGTGGAGAGAAAAGAAGAATTCGAGAGAGTAGCAAAACAGATTCGGCAAAAGACCACAAAGAAGTTGGCAAATGGGGGAAAATCATGACTGAATGGCTAGAGACTCCCAAGGTAACCGAATGGTTGAGAGGAATCCCATTTCAGCACCACTACTACCCTATCCCACAATTCACTCCCTAAATCCCTTCTACAATCTCTCACCCTACCAAGTTGAACCCCTTTCAAACTCTTCAAAGTCTCGGCGAACTTCAAACACCTCCATCACGCTTGCAGCAAAATAAAAACACTCTACCGTCCTCACTTGGATTCGAACCCCTGTACTCTAGCCAAATCAACAGGCCACACATCCCTTTAACCAACAGGCTTTTTATGTTAAGAAATAACCTTATTAATATAAGAAACCTACTGACTAAAGATAGGGTTAATTCCTTAAAAAAATAAAACTTTTGCTCATGCCCAGGCTTGAACCTAAAACTTCTCAAACAACTCTCATAGCACTAAACCATTAAAACAAGCAAGCCAATATGCAACATAACATACAAATTTAATCACTTAAGATTTGGGGCGTTACCCTTACCGACCCAACAGTAGGTCTACAGTCGTCTCGGGAGACCTGTGCAACCTTAATAGTCAAACAGTGAAAATAGGCACAAGGCTCATAATGCGAGCCCATGTGGGCCCACACGCCCGTGTGGCCCACAAGCCCAAAAATGGCCTTGGCCGTGTGGACTATACAGTCTAGCCCAATATTTTCCAAACGTTTGTGTGGTTTACCTGTGTGGGGCCAATGAGCCCATGGGGCCCACATGGCTCATTTTTGCCCAACGTGGCCCAAAACGGCCTGAGCCCATGAAATCGCTCATAGTGGCCTCTACGATCAAATGACCATGTTTATGCATTTGGTTTACCACACGAGTGAGCGTACACCTGTGTAGCGTTAATAGTCATATTTGCCGGCTTTTACCGATTTACGATTGGTCAGTGTTTACACTCCTGTTTACAAAATTATGCTACTAGCCCGCAAGTACTCCAAACCCATTACGATCAGAAACTTCGGTTAATCCTTTATCAAATGAATTGAAAAGAACCCTAGCCAACTCTTGTACGAAAGATTACCTATCGCTCGCCTTGACCGATCACACTAAAACCGTTGTAAGAGATCGCTTACAATCCTTTAAAGAGTACCTGCATCCCAATCTCAACTTGTTAACTATAACCACACTAGTAAGCCATTGAACTAAAAGTATCGTAACTTACCGAGAGTGCCAACTTAGAAAAGGAGAAGAAGCAAATCGATCCACACCCCCAACAACAGCCGAAAGCACACAATTTGACAAGAGCAAGGGTTAAGACAACCACACTTCTAGCAAAGATTGGCACAAAGATATAGACTAATACAATAGAAAGAGGATAGAAAACAACAACTGTGCACTCAAACTTGGGATGGGATATTCGGTTAACACACAAAAAGTGAGAAGAGAAGAAAGTCGAAAGAAAGAAATCAGGGGATAAGTATTCGGCAAAAGTATCATAGTGCAGGCAGAGGGAGATGTTGATACTCAAAAGAGTTGAAAAGAGGGAAAGAAGAGGGTATTCAGCCTAGGTAACAAGGTGAAAGAGGAAAAGTATTAAGAGAAAGAAGGGGAGAGAATTGGCCAAAATAACAATAAGCAAAAGAGGGGAAATAATGGACTGAAGAGAATTGAAAGGGAGGGGTAGAAAGCATTCAGCCAACAGGAATGGAAAAGAATAATGAAAAGAAAAGTACGACACCCCAAAATGCTAACCTGAGCAGCCAAAGCAAAAGAGGAATACGGCTAAATTCCCTAGCACCAATCGGTCACCAAAGAAAAGAATCCCCAAAACTATTGGCAGTAACCGAAATGACGTGCAAACACTTACCAAAACCAAAATCAATGAGTGCCTAGAATCCCCATTCAGCACAACACTCACTTTCTCCTCAACTCCCCATGATCACCTCCCCAAATCCCTCCATAAATTACTCAACTCCAACACTCCTCTATCCAATCCCACTATTTTCTCCTACAATTCCTCCATGCTGTCCACTCCCTTCTCAACCACTCAACTCAAAGTCCATTCAAACACCTAAGTTTTGGTCAACCTAGGACACTTCCCTGGCACTTGCAGCAAAATGAAATGCTCTTTTTTGCATCACCAAGCCTCAAACCTCAAACCCTAAGGAGCACTCCACACGCCACTTACCTCTAGACCAACATACCCTTTTTTGTCATGTTTTACCCATATTTATTTAAAAACCTACTGTCTAGAGCCAAGGGTTTTATTCAATTAAAACAAATTTTTTTGCATAAGTCAAGGTTTCAACCCAGGACTTCTCACACTTCTCAAAGCACTTAACCACTGAAGCAAGCAAGTATATATGCAACACAACATACAAAATTAATTTATTAAGATTTGGGGCGTTACAACTCTACCCCCTAAAAGGAAATTTCAGCCTCGAAATTTACCTGGTCAAAACAGATGAGGGTATTGTTGTCGTATCATCTCTTCTAGTTCCCACGTGGCCTCCTCTGAGCTGTGATTATGCCAAAGTACCTTAACCAGTGGGATAGTTTTCTTCCTTAACACTTTTACATCACGCTCTAAAATCTGAACCGGTTCCTCCTCGAAAGTTAGATCCAGCCCAACCTCAATCTCCTCAGTCAGGATAATATACATAGGATCAGAGTGGTAATGCCTCAGCATGGAGACATGGAACACATGCTAAATTCGGTCCAACTCTGGGGGTAACTCAAGTTGTAGGCAACCGGTCTCACACGTTTCAGTATGTGGTAAGGCCCAATAAACCTAGGGCTCAACTTGGCCTTCCGTCCAAACCCTAGTACCTTCTTTCATGGCGAGACCTTGAGAAAAACGAAGTCCCCTACAGAATATTCAATCTCCTTACGCTTTAGAACTGCATAAGACTTCTGTCTGTCTGATGCTGCCTTCAGTTGATCTCGAATTAACCTAACTTTATCCTCGGTATCAGAAACCAATTTAGGGCCCGAAACACGTCATTCTCTGAACTCAGTCCAACACGATGGAGTGCGACACCTACGACCATATAATGCCTCGTAAGGTGCCATCTATATGCTAGACTAGTAGCTATTGTTATACGCAAATTCTGCCAACGGCAAGTAGTCCTCCCAACTGCCTCGAAAATCTATCGCATAACTCCTTAACATGTCCTCTAGTATCTGAATCACCCTCTTTGACTAACCATCTGTCTGAGGATGGAACACAGTACTGAAGTCCAACCTTGTACCCAAAGCCTTGTGTAATTTCTTCTAGAATTGAGACGTGAAGTGAGGATCTCTATCAGATATTATGAAAATCGGTACCTCATGCAATCTCACTATCTCAGCCACATACAGTTTAGCCAGCTTCTTCAACGAGTAATCGGTACGAACTTGTATGAAATGGGCAGTTTTGGTCAATCGATCCACGATGACCCATACTGAATCCTTTTTAGAAAGCGTTAGGGGTAGCCCACTTACAAAGTCCGTAGTCACCCTTTCCCACTTCCAGAGTGAAATCTTAACAGGCTGAAGCAACCCTAAAGGCAATTGATGTTCAACCTTAACCTACTGGCAAGTCAGACATTTACCCATGAAGTTGGTAACCTCAAATTAGTATCCTTCGGTACACAGAATCTCCCAAAGAAACACAGTACCCCTTCGCTATTCAGTCTAAAATTTAATGTTTCACCCCTCTCTATCTGTTGAAATCGAGGACCCAATAACTCATCCTCCAACTGCTTACCTTTAATCTACTCAATCTACATCGGTTTGACTTGGAGCTCAGCCAATAAGTTACCATCATCAAATAAACTAAGGTGAGTAAACATCGCCCTTAGATCAGTCATAGCCCTACGACTCAGTGCGTCGGCCACCACATTAGCCTTACCAGGATGGTATTCAATCGATCAGTCATAATCCTTAAGCAGCTCGATCCATCTACTCTGCCTAAGATTCAGCTCCTTCTGAGTGAAGAGGTACTTGAGGCTTTTGTGATCTGTGTAAATGATACACTTCTCACCATATAGGTAATGCTTCTAAACTTTTAGTGCGAATACCACCGCGGCCAACTCCAAGTCATGTGTCGGATAATTCATCTCATGCGTCTTGAGCTGGCAAGATGAATATGCTACGACCTTACCATCTTGCATTAACACATATCCCAACCCCACATGTGATGCATCACTGTAGACAGTGAACTCTTTCCCAGACTTTACCTGTATTAAGACAGGAGCCTTAGTCAGAACCTTTTTAAGTTTCTCAAAACTCTCTTGTTGTGCAGTAGTCCATTTAAATGACACACCCTTATGCAACAACTTAGTCAGAGGTACAACAATCAATGAAAACCCCTCAACAAATTGTTGATAGTACCCTACCAGACCCAAAAAACTTTGAATCTTAGATACCGTCTTAGGTGGCTTCCAGTCCAGAATAGCTTCAATTTTTCGAGGATTAACCTTAATCCCTTCAGCAGATACCACATGACCCAGAAATGTTCCTCTCTTAAGCAGAACTCACACTTATTAAACTTGGCGTACAGTTGTTTCTCCCTCAGAATCTGCAAAACAACTCAGAGATGTGCATCATGTTCATCATCAGTTCTCGAAAACACGAGGATGTCATCTATAAAAACCACTACGAACCGATGCAGATAGGGCTGGAACACTCGTTTCATCAGATCCATGAAAGCTACTAGTGCATTTGTTAGTCCAAACGACATCACTAGGAACTCATAATGACCTAACGAGTCCTAAATGCTGTCTTGTAAACATCAGCTTCTTTAACTCTCAGTTAATGGTACCTAGATTGGAGATCAATCTTAGAGACAAACGAGGCTCCATGAAACTGATCAAATAAATCATCAACCCTTGGTAGAGGGTACTTATTCTTAACAGTCAATTTATTCAGTTGCTGATAATCGATGCACATTCGCATGGATCCATCCTTCTTGTTACAAACAAAACTGGTGCACCCCATGGAGACACACTAGGTCGAATGAAACCTCGATCCAATAATTCTTGAATCTGAGCTTTAAGCTCCACTAGCTCTTTTAGTGCCATTCTATAAGGGGCGATAGACACCCTGTACCAGGCAGGAGCTCGATCCCAAACTCAACTTCACGGTTTGGAGGTAATCCAAGTAGGTCATCGGGAAAAACATCCGAAAAGTCCTTAACTGTTTTGATATCTTTAATGGAAGAAACCTCAGAATCTGAAACACCGATGTAGGCTAGATATGCCTCACAACCCTTACGAACCAATTTCTCGGCCCTCAGTGCAGAAATCACATTTGACAGATAATTTCGACACTCCCCAATTACCACCACCTCGTCACCCTTCTTATTTTTTAGTACCATCTGTTTGGTAGCACAGTCCAAGTTCACTTGATGTTTAACTAGCCAATCCATTCCCAGTATTAAATCAAATTCCCCAAAAGGGAGTTCCATTAACTCTGCCAAAAAGATAGTTCATTGAACCTCCAAAGGTACGTCCCTGAACAATTTATTTACCCTTACTGACTGCCCTAATGGACTCAACATAGTAACCTCACTCGTGGTACTTTCAACCATTATACCCAGAGTCTCGGACACAGTACATGCTATATAAGAATGCATAGATCCAACATCAATTAGTGCAATATAAGGTGCATTATGGATAAAGAATGTACCCGTGATAAAATCTGAGGCGTCTTCGTCCTCTTGGTGACATACAGCATAAACTAGAGCTGGTTGCCTCGCCTCAGTATGACCAGCACCTCTGCCTGGTGCTCCACAACCATGGACCATACCATTTCCACTTTTGGCCTGACTACGACCTCTTGGTGGCTGTTGACCACCCTTCGGTGGTTGTATATTACCCAAACATGTAGCTTGCATCTGTTCGAGCCTTCGTGGACAATCTTTGATATGGTGCTCCAATGACCCGCACCTCAAACACGCCCCAATCCTTTTCCAACATTTGCTCTTATAGCATCTCCCATAATCAGCACAGGGTTGCAGCTAGTAGTAGCAACAAGGGCCCCAACTCTGACTAGTCCGTCAACTTTGGCCTTTTTCTTAGGCCTCAGAAAAGAACTTGAGGGTTCTGAATCCGTCTTGTTCCTACCTCTATCCTTCTCACGATTTTGTCATTCTGTTCGCTTCACTTCCTCGGTGATCTTCGCCTTATCCACTGAAGCAGCAAAATCTCGCTCCCTTTGTGGAGCTATTAAAACTCGTAGACTATCTCTGAGGCCGTCCTCGAAATAAACCCCATTGCTCGTATTCAGTTGCCACCATCCCACACGCATAGCAGCTTAATCGTAAAAATTCAGCCTCATATTCCGCTATTGATTTATCCCTCTGAGTCAAATTCAGAAACTCTCTCCTCCGGGCATCCACATAACTAGCGCCTACATTTTTTTCCTGGAAAGCAGTTTTGAAGAATTCCCAGGTCAATTGGTCAGGCTGAGTTCCCTCCTTAACTGTAAGCCACCGCCGATAGGCTTTATCTCGTAGCAGTGGCACTACACCTTTTAATTTCTGCTCAAGGGTGCAATCGAGGTCGTCAATGATCCTCTCTATGGCCTCAATCCAATATTCAGCCACATTAGGGGAAACTCTAACAATACCCTTAAAAATCTCAACCCCATTCGACCGAAGTTGTTCCATAACCGATCCACAGCCTACAATACCAATATTGGGTCCAGCGACCCTCTCCAGAATTCTCAACATAGCTTGGGACAGTGCGTCGTCCCTAGTCGCATGATCATGAGACCTAGTTTCAATCTCAGGTGAATCCGGTGCTTCTCTAGCTTCAAAGTTAGGCATGTGGCCCGATGACGAAAACCCAGCCCGAACACCTCTACGGCCTCCGTCGCGGCCTCTTGTACCCCTTCCACGAGTATCTCTGGTGGTCATTATCGATTTACACTTTTATCTGTATTAACAATTTTATGCATCAGTTTTTATTACAGGATATTTTATGACAAGTAGTTTCAGTATTTCAGTGTTTATTTTCGTAGTTTGCAGTCTTATTACGGTTTTAGTTTACCCTAAATAGAGTATTTTAGTACAGTCTACTACCTATAGTAGTCTCAGTATTTCAATTTAAATAGATAGTAGTTTTAGAGGACTTCTAGAATCGGAGTTGGAGACTCGGTGTACCACACATTCAGTAAAAACATTTCAGAAATACTTCAAATTCTTTTGAAATAGTTTCAAGTTTTAAATAGAAACCCATAACCACAGCCAAGTTTTGAAAATTGACTCTGATACCACTAAATGTAACACCTCAAACTTGACCCAGACATTATGGCTGAATCTGGCGATGTCACATTGAAGTGTTTTCGACAAAATAGGATATCATTGAAAAAAACCCGTTTTATATTTAACCTCTTTGTGTCATTAACAGAATTTTAGAATGTCTTGTCCATTGTTAAAATTCAAGTCGTTTAGCAAATTGTTAAACATATTAAATTGTTATTAATTTTGAAAACGTTCTTTCTTACAGAAGCTATTAAAACATGTTGCGTAAACATGGTGTTTTGAAAAACATTTATCTTTTGAAAACTTGCGTATTACATAAAGGATAAAAACATTAAAACCCAAATTAAAGGATAAAAACTCTAAGAGGCCTTATTACATAAAAATTCCCAAATTAAAATACATATAAATTAAAATCTAACAACGAAGTCCATGCGGTTATGTGGCCACCTTTGAGTCCCTCGCAGCACCGACTTGCCTCAGATTGGGGATTACCTGTGCAGTTAAACATTAGGGTGAGTTTACGAAAACACAGTGTGTAATCCTTTTTTTTAAGAAACAATTAATCAAACAGTAGGCAAATACAGTCTGGGCCTAAGCCCGTATCAATAACAGTTCAATTTCAGTTAGGGCCTTAGTGCATTATAGTACCAGTATCAGTGTGGGCCTTAGCCCAATTCAGTGACAGTAACAGTACAGAATTCAAATAGAAAACCTACCCATCCAGCCTCTACACTCCACTCCGTCCAGCCCTACACTCCGTGTGGGGATAGAATCAACCCACCCATCCCTACACTCCAAAATAGCATCGGTTGCGGCACTAAACAATAATTGCAGCAGAGCTGCCAGTATAGTACACTTCAATCATAATAACCCATCCCCATACAACATATTATAATACCATGTATGTATCCAACAAATATAAAATGACATGCCCAATGCATTCATACATCTCATAAGGGCATAATAGTCATTTTACCTCATAGGGGGCATAATAGTCATTTATCAATCTTGGGGTTTAGGTATGCTTACCGACCCAACAGTAGGTCCACAGTCGTCTTAGGTGACCTGTGCAACCTTAACAGTTAAACAATGAAAATAGGCCCAAGGCCCATAATGCGGGCCCATGTGGGTCCACACACCTGTGTGGCCCACAAGCCAAAAATGGCCTTGGCCGTGTGGACTACACAGCCTGGCCCAATATTTTCCATACATCCATGTGGTTTACCCGTGTAGGGCCTACGAGCCCGTGGGACCTACATGGCTCATTTCGGCCCAACGTGGCCCAAAACAGCCTGAGCCAATAAAATCGCTCATGGTGGCCTCTATGATCAAACAACCACGTTTATGCATTTAGTTTACCACACGAGCGAGCGTACGCCCATGTAGCGTTAATAGTCACATTTGCTGGCTTTTGTCGATTTACGATTGGGCAATGTTTCCACACCTGTTTGCGAAATTGCGCTACTAGCCTACGAGTACTCCAAACCTACTACAACTAGAAGCTTTGGTTAATCCTTTATCAAATAAATTGAAAAGAACCCTAGCCAACTCTTGTACGAAAGATTACCTATCGCTTGCATTGATCGATCATACTAAAACCGTTGTAAGAGATTGCTTACAATCCTTTAAAGACTACCTGCATCCCAATGGCAACTTGTTAACTATAACCACACCAATAAACCATTGAACCAAAAGTATAGTAACTTACGAGAGTGCCAAGTCAAAAAAGGAGAAGAAGCAAACCGGTCCACATCCCTAACAACAGCTGAAATCACACGATTTGGCAGGAGCAAGGGTTAAGACAACCACACTCCTAGTAAAGATCGGCACAAAGAAGGGTATTAGTATATAGACTAATACGACAGAAAAAGGAAAGAAAACAACAGCTGTGCACTCAAACCTGGGATGGAATATTCAGCTAACACACAAAAAGTGAGAAGAGAATAAAGCCAGAAGAAAGAAATGAGGGGATAAGTATTCGGCAAAAGTATCACAGTACAAGGAGAGGGAGATGTTGATACTGGAAAGAGTTGAGAAGAGGGAAAGAGGAGGGTATTCGGCCTAGGTAACAAGGTGAAAGAGGAAAAGTATTGAGAGGAAGAAGGGGGGAGAATCGACCAAAATAACAATAAGAAAAAGAGGAGAAATAATAGACTCAAGAGAATTGAGAGGAAGGGGCAGAAAGCATTCAGCCAACAGGAATGGAAAAGAAGAATGAAAAGAAAAGTAAGAGACCCCAAAATGCTAACCCGAGCAGCCAAAGGAAAAGAGGAATACAGCTAAATTCCCTAGTACCAATCGGTCACCAAAGAAAAGAATCCCTAAAACTATTGGCAACAACTGAAATGAAGTGCTAACACTTACCAAAACCGAAATCAATGAGTGCCTAGAATCCCCATTCGACGCAACACTCACTCTCTCCTCAACTCCCCATGACCACCTCCCCAAATCCCTCCATAAATTACTCAACTCCAACACTCCTCTATCCAATCCGTTGTTTTTTCCTACAATTCCTCCATGCCGTCCACTTCCTTCTCAACCACTCAACTCAAAGTCCATTCAAACACCTAAGTTTCGGTTAACCTAGGACACTTCCATGGCACTTGAAGCAAAATGAAATGTTTCTTTTTGCATCGCCAAGCCTCGAGCCTCAGACCCCAAGGAGCACTCCACACGTCACTTGCCTCTAGACCAACAGACATTTTTTGTCATGTTTTACCCATATTTATTTAAAAACCTACTGTCTAGAGCCAAGGGTTTTACTCAATTAAAACAAAAATTTTTGCATAAGTTAAGGTTTCAACCCAGGACTTATCACACTTCTTAGGACACTTAACCACTGAAGCAAGCAAGTATATATGCAACACAACATACAAAATTAATTTCTTAAGATTTGGAGCATTACAAAGAAGGCGTTGTACCATGCCATTTGGTAATCCTAATATGTGAAATATGGGTGGTGGTCAATTTTGGTGATAAATTTGGCTGGAATTTTCATTAGAGAATTTGAGTTTTTACTCCAATCCCTTGGTTGAAGAATTTTTTTAATATTTGGGATGTTGAATGGGTAATAAAATTTGGATCTTTTGGGTTTGTGTAGTGTTTGAACAGTACAGATGTAACACCCCAAACCCGCCGTATCTGGCAATGTCACACGATAATATTTTTGAAACCTTGTTGTTAGGACGAAAATAGTCCATGTTATTATCTTTAGTAAACCTTTGTTCGAACTTAGGAAGTCATCTTTATTCATTTAAAAAATTTATTTTGAAACATCCCTCAATGCGGAAGTTTTAATAAAATAGTCTAAGTGATCATACGTTTAGAAAAATACTTTAACTTTTTGAAAACCGAATTTCCTACGACCAGTAGGTATAAATCCATAAAGTAAAATAAATAAATAAATAACCAAATTTAAAACCAAAGGGTCTTTAAATTACAACCCAAATAATCAATAATAATCAAATTATAAATCGTAAATTGAAAACCATGAAGTCCAAAAATTACTATGGTCACCGCTAAGTCCTCCGTCGCACTAATCTGTCTAAGTCTGGGGATTACCTGTGCACATTAAATAAAAAGGGTGAGTTTGCGTAAGCTCAGTGTGTAATCCCACAGAAACAAACAAACAATCAATATTCACAGTGCATAGTTGAACAGTCTTGAGCCTAAGCCCTTTTCAGTATTAGTGGCAGTTTGGTCCTTATCCCATCTCAATACAGTGTCAAAAATGTAGTAGGGCCTTAGCCCATCACAGTATCAGTAGCAGTAACAGTTATGCAGTAGCCAAATCCTACCTAACTAGCCTCTACACATCATTTCCGTCTGACCCTACACTCCATGTGGGGATATAATCAACCCACCCATCCCTACACTCCAATTAGTATCGAATGCGGCACAAAACAGTAGTTTGCAGCTGAGCTGCTAGTAAATTAGGCTTAAAGCCTTTCAGTACACTTCCTCCGAATAACAACCCCCAACCCAATGCAATGCAACATACAATAGATGATATCCTATTATGCAATTTTAGTACATATATTCAGTTCAGATATTAACATGCTCAGTACAGATATTATTCAGTCAATTTCACACATTTAGGGGTCTAAGTAGTGCTTACTGACCTGTGCAACCTTAGAAACATTTCAGTAAAAATGGGCTCACATGACCATGTGATCTACCCGTGTGGGCCTACAAGCCCGTGTGGCCCACTTGGCCCAAATTGGCCTTGGTCGTTTGATCCATTTTTAATGTAACCCATGCTAGCTAAATATTCATATATGTTTTCACTATTTACTTATATGTTCATTCAAAGCTGTCTACTTGAGTCATTGTCACTAAATTATTTATATCTTGAGCTAAAGAATTCCAAATTAAGATCCGCTTGATGTTTTTGAAACTAGATTCAAATACCTTTCTACCATAAAATTTTCAGAATTTATAGTTTATCAAATAAGTACAGTAAAATCTTCAAATTTATACCTAAAAATTATTTATCTCTTAGTACAGAATTTGGATGATGTTTCCATTTGTTTCTCTTGAAAATAGAATCATTAAGGATTTAAACATATAAATTTAAGCCCCTAATTATTTTTTTACAATTTTCGATGATTTTCCAAAGTCAGAACAAGGGAACCCGAAATCATTCTAACCTTGTCTCACAAAATTTATTATATCTCATGATTTACAATTCCATTGCTTACACTATTTCCTCCATGAAAAACTAGACTCAATAAAATTTAATTTCATATTTTATTCAACATCTAACTCAATTTCCATTATTTTTTATGATTTTTCAAAGTTAGACTACTGCTGCTGTCCAAAACTATTTTAGTGCAAAATGTTGATTTCCAAGTTTATATCCTTATTTCCTTTCTCTACAATTTTTTTGCATCATTTTCTCTTATTTCTCTTATTTCTCGATAGCAAGTAATTTTGACTTTTCGTTGAATCCCATTTTCTACGTTTCGGGTACACACCTAGTATCGTTTCTAATGCGTAAGCACTCCTAAGCCTCCAGAACCTAAAAATCGACCAACATATCTCTAGATTAATCACTTAATTCAATTTTAATCAACCAATTTTGGAAGGAACTTGACGAAAAACCTAACCAAACCCTTACCTCGCTTGAATAACCACGACTTCGCATAATCAAAGCATCGATTCAAAACCACCAACCCCTTGATTAACTTTTAAACACGAAAAAGGAATCCCCCTTTTAGAGATTAACCAAGAACAATTAACAATAGACAAAACCATTACTTATCGAACATGCGCAACCAACGATGAACAACCGAATCAATTGGAAAAAAAGAAAGAAACGGAAGGAGAAAATAATGGAAATTTCGGTAGCAACTGGGGGAAAGAATCGACAAAGGAGAGAAAAGAAGAAGAAAAAAATGTTAGAAAAAGTTTGGGGAATTGGAGAGAAAACCGAAACTCTATTATTATTATTTTTTTGCAACAAAAAAATAATCAGATTTTTTTCTAATGACCTCTCCCTAATTATCTCCTAAAATCACTCTCTATTAACCCACTAAAACACAACTACTCAGAATTTTTCCCCAACACAACTCTTAACCGAAATTGGAGCAAAAATACTATCTTCACGCCATCACAGAAAATTGAACATAGAAGCTTTAACACTCCAACACTCCACTTACCAACAATTAAACTTAAGTCCTTTGCACAAGGTTAAGGCTTTATTTATAAAAATACCAAAATTTGTCCAAATAAGGCTTGAACTTGGGACCTCTCACACACACTTAGAACATTTAACCACTGAAGCAAATACACAGTTGTGTGTCACACATACACAAAATCAAAAATTAAAATTTTGGGGCATTACAACTGATCCAGTTTGAACCAATATGTTTTCATAATACTCTTGGGGTTTTTGAGAATCCAATAGCTTGAAATGCCATCCATTGAAAAGTTCTTTTACAAGTGTATGTGGAGATTTTTCTGAACATTCTTCCTCTATAACAAGAATTTTTTCAAAATATTTGTTGGGAAAATATTGTGAAGATTTTTGTGTAGCAGTCTGTGAAGACACTGCTATTTCTTTTAGAAAAACATCTTGGAGAGATGTCGCTTTTAAAATATTTTTGAGAGATTTTGGTTTGTGTAAAACAATCTCTTTTAAAATCTTTGTTGCTTCACCAGCAATTTGCTTGAAAGGAGTTTCCTCTTTCATTTGAGAAAAGGCCAATACCACTTCAAGAGATTGAGAAAGGGACTCAATCTAATTTTTTATTTGAGAGTCAATTTCTTTTGGATCTTGTGAATTTTGAACGATTGTATTTTTTTAGAGGATTTTGATGAGGACGATGATCTCTAATTTTCTTCTTCATGGAAAATTTCGTACCATGATTTAATTGGTTTTGAGGAAATTTAGGGTTTGGACGACTCTCCTATTTTTTCCTTTTCCTTTATCTTGGAGTTTGGGTGACATTTTTGAAGAAACTGTCGGGTGAGAAAATCGAGCAAAGAATTAGTTTCTCCTTTGATATATTCAATACTAAAATCAAATATGCTCAAAATTGTCTGTCATCTTGCAAAAATCTGTTTTGAGGCAATATATTGAACATCTTTTTGTAAAACTTCTTTTGCTGATTTGCAATCAATTCGTAAAAGAAATTTTTGCTTTAATAAATCACTTTGGAATTTTGTAATGCATAAAGCAATTGATAAAATTTCTTTTTTAATAGTACTATAATTTTGCTAAGTTGGATTCCAATGTCTGGAAGTAAACTGGACTATTTGTTCTTTTCCCCCTTTAACTTGTTTTAAGATCCCACCGTATCCTATTTCAGAAGCATCTGTTTCTACAATCTTGGGGGCATTTAGATAATCTAAATATAAGCAAGGAAGCTTAGTGATTTTTTTTTAATTTGAGTGATAATATTGGTGTGGTCATTTGTCTAAGGTTGTGGATTCTTTATGAGCCTATCATATAATGGTTTACATAATTTTCTAAGACCTGTATAAAAGTCTATGAAATAATTGAAGCTTTCTAAGAATCTTTGTAATTGGACTTTATCAAGGATTTGGTCTGGGAATTTGCTAGCAAACTCTATGGACCTTTCTATTGGGGTAATGGTTCCTTGGGTAATGTAATGACCTAAAAACCTTACTTTGGCTTGGAACAAACTTATCTTGGATTTAGAAACTATTAAACCATTATTTTTTATGACTTTTATAAAGATGGAAAAATGTTTGAAGTGTTTTTCTAAATTTTCTGAAAACACTAATACATCATCAATGTATACTATTGTGAATTGAGAATATTGGTAAAAAATATCATTCATTATTCTTTAAAATTCGGATGGAGCATTTTTTAATCCAAAAGACATTACATTCTATTCATATTGCCCAAATGGTACAGTAAATTTTGTTTTATATCTTTCTTTTTTTTTTTTTTTTTTGGATTTGCCAAAATCCAAATTTTATGTCAAATTTTGAGAAAATATTTGCATTAAAAAGTTTCTATAACAAATATTTCTTATTTGGTATTGGGTACCTAATCCATTTTAAGGCTTGATTGAGAGGTTTGTATTTAATTACTAATCTTGGCGTTCCTCTTTCAAGTTTTACATTTTTTTAACATAAAATGCTGAACAACTCCAAAGAGAACTGCTTTTCCTAATTAAATTTTTATTAAGAAGATCTTGTATTTCTTTTTTTACAAAATTCTTCCATTTCTTTGTTCATTTGTATTGGTCTTGGTTTTTTGGGTATTTGTCTTTCATCAAAATTATTTTGATATGGTAATGTTACTTAGTGTTTTTTCCTATTCCAAAAAGCATTAGGAATGTCAGAACAAATTGTTGATTCTGTTTCTTCTTTGATTTGATTTATCCTTTTTTGTACTTCTTTTTTTTTTCTAATTGTTCAGTCAATTTTTTAAAATATATTTCTACTTTTAGAAAAGAGATTTGTTTCTGTTTATGATTAATTAAATTATTGATTTGCCCGTTATAGATGGATAAAGATTTTAATAAGTTGAGATTTCTTATTTTTTATTTTTCTACAAAAGGAAATTCTACTTTAGTGTTTGAAACTTTGGTGGAAATAGAATTATTTTTTACTTTATATGGTTTGAGTAAGGATATGAATGGGGTTCCTAATATGATGTCTTGGGTAATATCTTTTACCATTAAAAAACATGTTTGATATTTTATACCTTTGCTGCATATTTCTGCATTGGGAATTTTGTAAGTAATTTTTAGTTTTTTACCATTTGCAGCTTTAAGAGATTCTGATGTTTTGTCAAAATATTTTGTTGAAATTATCCCTTCTCTAATACAGTTTTGGTTTGCTCCTGTATCAAAAAGGGCTATTATTTCTAATTGAAATTCATTAATTACGACAATATTTATTTTTATTAAATATCTTTGGATAGATACTTCAGTTAGAACCATCATATATTCCTGTGTATTTTCTTCAGGTTCGGTTTCAATTTCTGATGAACTATTTTCTGGGATTTCATGTTTTAAGGTTTGCATTTATTTTTTTCATTTCTTGTTGTTCCATTTTAACTTGAGAAAGTTCTAATTTAATTTGTTTTATTTCTAACTGTAATTCAAATTTTGTAATTTGTCTGGATTTTATTTTTTCATATTTGTTAAATATTATATCTTGTATATTATACATTTGTGATTGACTAGAAATAATTTCTTTTTCTTTTTCTGGTTTATCTTTTAATGAGGATTTTAATTTTAAAGAGTATTCTCTTTTAAGTTCTGGGTCTTGAATTTTATCAATAACTTCAATCATAAATTCTTGGTCTTTGGTTAACATATTAATTGAGGGTTCATTTTCATCACCAGAAGATTGGGATGTTGTATGTAATTCGTCTATTTGTAATTCATCTGTTTCGGTAGATGTATCATTTTCAGAAGAAGTTGTTTCTAAGAGAATCTCATTTAATTTTTGTTTTATTTCTTCATCTAGATTTAAATTATTAATTTTTCTTTTAATTTTGCAATATTTTGAGATGTGTCCTGGTTTTCCACATCTATAACATTTTATTGTTTTATCTATTTTGTTTTCTATTTTTTGTTGTTTCTTTTCTTTTCTGTATTTTCTATATTTGGGTTTTTTTATAATATTTTGAAATATTCTTTCTCCTATTTTTTGGTTTTATAGGGCAACAGGTTTTTGAAGAAGAAGGTTCATTCCTAATGTCAAATTGGTGGTAGAATGATCCTAATTCCTTTCTACATTGATATCTTTCTTTCTTAAGTTGTTTTTGTAATTTTAAATCTTGACAAATTTTTAATCCTTCTTTTTGGGTAAAACTAATTCGTTCACCATATGTAAGTTTTTCATATAGAATAATACCTCTATAATTTTCTCTTATTTGATTTCTAACTTTTTCTCCTAGTGAGTAGGAAGTCCTGCTAGAAACATTTTGTAACTCCCCAAAATTTGTTATAATTATTTTTATTTGTTGTTGTTACACAAATATCTGTCAGCTATAGTGGTTATGTGTTCTGGGAGTGTTGGAGTGATTCCAAGTTCAAGCCTTGGCTTGGGGAAATTTTTGCTTTTTAATGAATAAACCCTTAGCTTTAGTTAGTAGACTTTTAAATAAATCTTGTTAAAAATATGTTAGAATGGGCCTGCTGGTCTAGTGGATAAGTGGAATGTTAAGTGACTAGGAGGTCTGGGGTTTGAATCTCTGCACGATCAAAGGGGATTTATTTTTACTACTTGTTCATGGAAAAGTTGTAGTTTGACCAAAATTCTGAGTGTTTGAGGAGTGTGGGGATGTAACAGACGGTTTTTAGGAGGTTTTTGAGGGATTTTATTTTATTTTGTTATCTCTTTTTAAAATATTCGGCTCCTCTCACTTCTCTGAAGTTTTTGACGATAGTATTCTTTGCTTTCAAAGACTACTGTTCATCTTTTTGCTCTTTTCTTGACCGATTATTGCTAGGTGCATTTTGCTATAGTTCTTTTATGCCCTTCGGCTTTGCCCTTTCCCATGACAGGTGTTCCCTTCTTCTCTCTTATCGATTATTTTCTTCTTCTGCTTCCCTCTTTGTGCCGTCCCTCTTTGCTTTCGTGGCTTCCATTCTATGCATTTCTTCCCTCTGCTGAATTGTTGTGGCTTATTGTTGTGGCTTTGACCCCTTTTATTTTGGTTTTATTTTTCAATTGTCCCTTTCCTGTTACACAGTTCTGCACTTTTGATAAGTGTGTGATTTGTTTTGTTTCAAACCATTTATGTGAATAACTGTTAATAGGGGTTTCTACTGGAATGCAGGTAATAACCGAGGAGCTAGTGATCACTCTTTATCAACTGTTTATGTGTGTGAGGCCTCAGTTGTTCAAGCAGGGTAAGTGGCTATCGATATTTTGGTCAAGTGTTTTGAAGAGGGGTTGTTTTAATTCGATTGATATACAATTAATTGTGTGTCATGGTTCTGAATTAACTGCGATTTAGGATTGATTGTCAGGTTGTTTGTCGACTACAGGTGTTGATAGTTTTGGGTGCGCTTTTGCGTTGGAAACAAACAAGGTGTGTAAACACTGCCCTTAATCGTAATCGGCAAAAAGCTGAAAAGTGTGAATAGTTGACACCACATGGGCGTGCAACTATTCATGTGGTAGCCCATGTGACTAAACATGGGCGTATGGTTGACGAGGCCGACCTTGTGCGAATTCATGGGTTGGGCCGTATTGGGTTGTATTGGGCTGAATTGGGCTGTGTGGGCCTCACACAGGTGAACCACATGGACGTGTGGAAATTATTGGGCCAAGCTATGTAATCCACATGGCCAAGGCCATTTTGGGCTGTGTGGGCCACACGGGCATGTGGGCCCACATGGGCCAGCAATATGGGCCGTTGGCCCATTTTCACTATTTGATTGCTAAGGTTGCACGGGTCGCCTGAGATGATTGTAGACCTACCGTGGGGTCGGTAAGCTTATCTAGACCCCTAATTGACTGAATGACTGTTATACCCCTATGTGATATATATATGTACATGTATGATCGTATTTTAGCATGCTATTTAAACTGTAATGGATACATGTATAATTCTATGATATGACATGACATGATTGTATGATGCATTGCATGGGGATGGGTTTATACTAATCGGAGGAAGTGTACTGAAAAGCTTCGAGCCTAAATTACTGGCAGCCTAGCTGCATATTACTATATAGTGCCGCTTTCAGTACTTTCTAGAATGTAGGGATGGGTGGGTTGATTTTATCCCCACATGGAGTGTAGGGTTAAATAGAGTTGGAGTGTAGAGGCTAGATGGGTAGGACTTATATACTTTTTAAACTGTTACTGCATTGATTATTGTTACTATAATGGGCCAAGGCCCAAACACATGACTGTTTCTGTATTGAGATGTGCTAAAACTCAAACTGATATTGTCACTGTTATTAAAAAGGGTTTAGGCCTAGACTATGCTTATTTTTTAACTGTTTGCTTTTATGTGGACCAAAGGGCTTAGGCCTAGACTATGCTTATTAAAAAGGGCTTAGGCCTAGACTATGCTTATTAAAAAGGGCTTAGGCCTAGACAAAACAGTCCAATTCAGAATATATGTGGACCAAAGCCCGATTCATTAACATTTGGGTCTCAGCCCATCACAGTATCAATTGGGCCTAGCCCATCTCAAACTTAATATCAGTTGGGCCTAACCCAATTAGAACCAATATCAGTTGGGCCTAGCCCATTTCAATTTCAAACCCATATGAATAATGCATGATAACCCATACAACCCTGCACTTGCCTCCGTCCAACCATGCACTACCTGTAGGGAATAAATCACCCACGCCATCCCTACACTTACAGTGTTAGCATCGATTGCGGCACTAACTAGAGTCACAGCAAAGCTGCTAATATCAGAATATGTGGCACAACCATCAATACAGTTTCTTCCTCCATAACAATATCCCAATCCCAAGTAGTATGTCATGTATGTAGAATGTCATGCACAAAAGCAGTCATACAAATTACAGACAAATCAATCATTTACCCTCAAGGGGCAAAACAATCATTTTATCCTTTAGGGGTATTTTGGTCATTTTACTAATTTTGGGGTCTCAGTACAGATTACGACCTCATAGATGGTCTGCCATCGCCTCAAGCGACTCAGGTAACCTAGAAGGTCAAAATAGTGTAGATGGGCCCACGGCCCATAACTTGGCCCAAGTGGGTCTACACGCTCGTGTGGCACATTTAGCCCAATTCCAGTCACGGCTATGCGAACACCTTAGCCCAGTTCATTATTTGCCACTTAAAGTAGATTTTATCCGTGTGGGGCCCACGAGCCCATTAGGCCCACACGGCCTATTTTGGCCCATCGAGGCCCAGAATAACCCAAGTACACGAGAATGCTTGTGGTGGCCTCAATAGTCTATCACCATTGATTTGTGGGCTCGGTTTACCACACGAGCGTTCACACACTCGTGAGGCCTCAAATGCAGAAGTTTCATCTTTTTGGCTTTTCTTGATTTTCAATAAAGAGGGGTGTGAATACACATCTAATATAGAGTTGTAGTCGTACCACCACCAAGATCGAGAACCTATGATCAACCATAACATTTCATTAGTCTAACACCTTCGTCAATCCACAACCAAAATGTCATTGTTTACAAATACTTTAACCAAAACACTGCTCTCCAAACAATAATCGTTGCCCCTCCTTGATTCACACCACGTACTCCTCTCAACACTTGGCCCTTCGACAGTCCCACAGCAAGAAACAATTTCGCACAGAGAAGAGTAGAAGAGAAGAACGCTATCAAGGCCTTGACACGGTTCGACCAAAGAAGAAACAGAGAGCAATCGATCATAACAAGTCAGAGAGCAAAAGTAAAGAAGAAAAGAATCGGTTCCCCAAACAAGGCTCAAAACTGAAACAAAAGAGTGAGAGAAAAGGGACCAAGGATATTCGGCCGAAAAGGAAAAGAAGAGGAGAACAAAATGAACACAAGAGGTCCTCAAATGTCAAAAGAAAAAAAGAAAAACACCCACAAATTGTAGGCACTATATGCCCCAAAACCGAAACTGCACAAAGAGAACAACTACCAAAACTCTCCAATTGCCGAAAATGCACACAAAAGGACCCCTTCGCCGAATTTGCACACACTAGATTCCCTATTCGGCAACAACACTCTCCAAGTTTGAAATTCCTTGATTTTCTCCACCCAATTATTTTCCATGTCCATTGTAACATCCCTGACCCGTGTCCGTCGCTGGACGGAGTCTTAAGGTATTACAAAATAAAATACAATCTTAAACAAATATATATAAGAATTATATAATTAATCCTAAACACAAGTCTCAAGAGTTACTCAAAATTTAAAACATAAAATAACACATCTCTTAATGAAAACAATTTCGCTTCATAGGTATAAATAATAGATAAATCCTGCACATGTAATAAAATAAATATATATATTACAATACATACTCAGAAATTACATTTGTTTATCATTTCCTATAATCATATGAATAAGGTAATATGCTCCTATAATCATAAACTCTTGACGGATATTCAAGGCAACAAAACTTAAATAAAATAGCCAGTCAAATGCCATATGCGCAAGTCATAGTTTAAATGCATAAATGTACTGCAAAGTTTATACCATGAGTATTCTATCCTCTTTACACCCTAGTTTCATGACTTATAAAAATTCCATAACTTTATCAATGCACTATATAACCAAATACACATGTTATTAAGCAAGTCGAATGTATCTTATTATAGCATTTTTGTATAGGCTTAATATAGCACAAACATTTATGTATTACTTATTTATCATGAATTCATGCAAGGTGCGCATTTAACCAAGTGCCAAGTTGTACTTAACATTTAAACATCAAATATATATATGTATATATATCAAGTAGTCGACTAGGTTAATCATGAACCACATGCATTATTTGTCACTTCATAAACAAATTAAATGAGCTAAATCATAGCTACCCCACATTTAATTAATGCCACATTTAATATCCTCCACCACACAATTAATAAACATGCATTATACTAATACTATTTCATGGTCGAATCTCTATACTTAGGATCACTACATATATAAGCTTTCATTATCTCTTTACCAACAAATGAATTTGTTAAAATGCTTAAACCAAAGACATGTAGATTGAGACTAAACATAGCAACTAAATTCACATACATACTGCATAATAAAATGAAACACATACATAGCTATCTATTTAACTTATGACCTATTTTATCATGTCACATTTAAGATAAAAAACTAAACTTGATATATAATCACCTAGCACAATTTGTATATATATATTCATGGCATACGACATCTCAACCAAAATAGACTTCAAACACATCTAAACTGAAACCAAGTCAAGCAAAATAATTAAGCCATTTTCGCATGGCTAATTTACAGCATTTCCAAAATATTCAATCTCAAAACTAGCCTATACATGCTATAATTTAAGTTTAGCTTTAAGGTACCAAAATAGTAGATAGTGTGATGAGCTTAGCCTACAATCCCAGAACTTGTAGCTTGACTTCAAAATCTATAAAACAGAGTAACATAAAACACAGAACAAGCTATCGTAACTTAGTAAGCTATAAGCAATTAAACAACTTAGTAACATATACAATTTGATAAAATACTACATTTTCATGTGCGAAGCTACCTTAGCCGAATGCTCCCATGAACATATTAGCCAAGTATCAATAGGCTTCCTAAGTTAAATTATCAATATGTAATCCATTTCACAAGTATACATATTTATATAAGCTCAAGAATTCATTTAAAACATCACATACACAAAGTATATTCATAGCCTATTATTTACATGATTACATATAAATGTATATCCAAGGATCATTTTAATAATATCCACACCACTTTTTCAAGCCGAATACACTTAATTTAAAACATGGAAATTCATGCTTTATATCATATATACTTATATTATCAAACAAGTCATATACAAACCTTATCATTGATAACTAGCAAGCTAATCCATACCTGTCACGTCTTTTGTTCATACACATCCGATCACAGTACCTTTGCCCGATGAACCATTCAGAATTGGATAGGACACTCGAATAATCACATAAATCGTACAATGCCAACGTCCCAGGTGTTGTCCTACATGTAGCCACATATCGATGCCACTGTCCCAGACAGGGTCTTACTCATAAACACATATCGGAATCACAAATCGATGCCATGGACTTACTCACACACATATATCGAAATCCTATGTCATGACATATGTATCCTAACTATTCCTAAGGTTCATACGGGGCTTTCGGATGTCGTATCCCGGTCGAATTGAACTCGGATGTGTGGTAACCATATTCAAACACATTCGGCTATAGCATAATTCAATCTTAATATTTCATAACAGCATGTAATTATAACATTAAACTATCAATTAAACTCATCTATTTGCTTATAAACTTACCTCGGACGTCGTAAAACAAAATCGGGCAGCTAGTTGACAACTTTCATTTTTCTCCGATCCAAGTCCGATTTCTTTGGTTCTTGATCCAAACATATTCAAATTAAGCTCATTCAAACATATTTTCATTCAATTTAGTCTAAAAACACATAAATAAGAAAATTACAATTTTACCCCTAACATTTACATTTTTTTACAATTTAGTCCCTATTGCACAAAACACAAATTACACAAAATTTCACAACACCCATGTTAGGCCAAATAGTACCCATGCTCATACAAGTCCATATATTTTATCAATTTTACATTTTAGTTCCTTAAATTATTATTTTTGCAATTAAGTCCTAATTACTCAAAATCATCAAAAACTCTAGTACAAAATATGTTAATCTAAAACATATCTTCCATTTTTCATCATCAAACAAAAAAAAGTCACAAGATATCAACAATGGCACAACTCAAAATATTCATCAAAATAAAAAATTCAAGCATGGGTTTTGTAGTACTCGAAGCAACGATCTCAAAAACATAGAAATTATCAAAAACTGACAAAAAATAAACCTTGATTTTAGCTTGGAAGATGGCCGAACCTAACTTCTCCTATTTCTTTTGTTTATATTCGGCTATGGTGGAAATAATAATATGAGCACTTTGTTTTATTTATCATATATTATAACATTTATATTTTTTATTATTATTTTACCTTTTTAATCTTAGTTAACTAATTATAAAATCACTTATATCATGCCCACTACCGTCCAACATCATATATAATGGGCTAATTTCATCATAAATACTCCTATTTAGAAAGCCATTAACAAATAAGCCCCTTACAAAGTACACTACCCACTTTTTAATTTACACGATTATGTCCTTTTATTTAATCGGACACCTAAACGACAAAATTAAATCATGTAAATTTCACAGATATAATTTCACACAAAATAGACACAGAAAATAATTTTTAAATATTTTTCTGATTCGGATTCGTGGTCCCGAAACAACTGTTCCAATTAGAGTCTAAATCGGGCTGTTACAACTCTCCCCCCTTAGGGATTTTCGTCCCCGAAAATCTTACCGGTGAATAGGTTCGGATAACGCTCTCTCATTGTATCCTCTGGTTCCCATGTTGCTTCCTCAACTCCATGCTTATGCCACAATACTTTAACTAACGGAATCTTCTTATTCCGCAACTCTTTAATCTCACGAGTTAAAATGCGAATAGGTTCTTCTTCGTAGGTCATATCAGGCTGAATTTCAATCTCAGATGGACTAACCACATGTGAAGGATCAGATCGATACCTCTAAAGCATTGAAACATGGAATGCATTGTGGATCTTCTCCAACTCAGGTGGCAACGATAATTTGTAAGCAACTGGCCCAATACGCTCTATTACCTCATACGGCCCAATAAACCTCGGACTCAATTTACCTTTACGACCGAATCTGAGTATTTTCTTCCACGGTGAGACTTTTAAGAAAAATTTATCTCCAATCTGAAACTCTATATCTTTACGTTTCAAGTCCGCATAAGATTTTTGACGATCTGACGTTGCTTTCAAATTTTCACGGATCACTTTCACTTTCTGTTCAGTTTCTCTGAATAAGTCAACCCCGTGTATCTTATTTTCACTGAGCTCAGTCCAGTATATTGGCGTACGAAATATATGACCATACCAAGCCTCATAAGGTGCCATTTTGATACTCGATTGATAGCTGTTATTATATGCAAATTCAATCAGAGGTAGGTATCGTTTCCACGTACCTTCAAACTTGAGAATGCAACATCTCAACATATCCTCAAGTATTTGAATGATTCGTTCAGATTAGCCATCTTTTTTTTGGGTGAAAAATAGTACTGAAATGTCATTTCGTACCTAGTGCATCTTGTAGTTTCTTCCAAAACTACGATGTAAACCTCGAATCTCTATCTAAAATAATGGATATAGGCACACCATGTAATCTTACAATATGAGAAACATACAATTTAGCCAGCTTATCAAGTGAGTAGCCTGTTCGTATCGGAACAAAATGAGCTGATTTAGTCAATCTATCAACAACAAGCCAGATTGCATCTTTCTTGCTCAGTGTCAACGGTAAACCAAATAAAAAATCCATCGTGACTCTATCCCACTTCCACCCAGGTATCATGATAGGCTGAAACAATCCTGAGGGCATCTGATGTTCAGCTTTTTTGTTGACAGACTAAACATCTTGCAACAAAGTCAGAAATGTCTTGCAGCCATCTGTTTGTGGGTGAAAAGCAGTACTGAAATGTAATTTTGTACCTAGTGCATCTTGCAGTTTCTTCCAAAACCGCGATGTAAACCTCGGATCTTTATCCGAAACAATGGATATAGGCACACCATGTAATCTTACAATCTGAGAAACATACAATTCAGCCAGCTTATCAAGTGAGTAGCCTGTTCGTATTGGAACAAAATGAGCCGATTTAGTCAATCTATCAACAACAAGCCAGATTACAGCTTTCTTGCTCGATGTCAATGGTAAACCAGATACAAAATCCATCGTGACTCTATCCCACTTCCACTCAGGTATCATGATAGGCTGAAGCAATCCTGAGGGCACCTGATGTTCAGCTTTTATTTGTTGACAGACTAAACATCTTGCAACAAAGTTAGAAATGTCTCGCTTCATACCATGCCACCAGTAAAGCTGTTTCAGATGATATACATCTTTGTACTACCTGGATGAATAGATAATCGACTACTGTGAGCTTCATTCAAAATCATCTAAATCAACTCTGAATTCGTCAGGATATAAATTCGGTCTCTGAACTTCAAACAATCATCAGCATCAACTCTGAACTCTGAATCAACAACCGTCTCACACTGAGCTCGTTTCACAATCAATTCATTATCAATCTTCTGGCAACACATATTTGTTGAACAAACAACAGTCTAGCTTTCAATTCAGCCACTAACGAACCATCATCAGACATGGCCAAATGCGTATTCATTGCTCACAAAGCAAACAATGGTTTCCGGCTTAAAGCATCAGCAACAACATTAGCCTTTCCTGGGTGGTAATCAATCACAAGCTCGTAGTCTTTTAGTAATTCTAACCATCAGCGTTGTCTCAAATTCAGATCTTTCTGAGTCATCAAGTACTTCAGGCTCTTATGATCAGAATAAACATGACATTTCTCATCGAACAGATAGTGACACCAAATTTTCAACGCAAATACAATGGCTGCCAGTTCCAGGTCATGTGTCAGATAATTCTTTTCATGTGGCTTTAACTGTCTCGAGGCATAAGCTATCACTCTACCTTCCTAAATCAGAACACAGCCCAAACCATTTAATGATGCATCACTATAAATAACAAATTCTTTACCTAATTCTGGCTGAACTAACACTAAAGCTTCAATTAAAAGGGCTTTCAACTGATCAAAACTTTTCTGGCACTTCTCTGACCATTCGAACTTAACATATTTTTTCAATAGTTTTGTCATCGAGGCTGCAATCATAGAGAAACCTTTCACGAACCGTCTATAATAACCAGCAAGTCCCAGAAAGCTTCAGACTTCAGAAACATTCTTCGGAGGTTTCCAATCTAGTATAGCTGAAATTTTGCTTGGATCAACCCGAATACCCGATGCTGATACCACATGGCCCAGAAAACTAACTTCATTTAACCAGAACTCACAATTGCTGAATTTTGCATACAACTGCTTATCTTGCAAGGTCTGTAACACCAGCCTCAAATGCTTGGCATGTTCACCTTCATTACGAGAGTATATCAAAATGTCATCTATAAACACAACTACAAACTGGTCCAGATACAGTTTGAAGATCCGATTCATCAAATCCATGAAAACAGCAGGTGCATTAGTGAGTCCAAAAGGCATAACCAGAAACTCATAATGTCCATACCTCGTTCTGAAAGCAGTCTTTGGTACATTAGAGTCTTTAACTCGCAACTGGTAGTAGCCTAATCTCAAATCTATCTTTGAAAATATTGTAGCCCCTTTCAGTTGGTCAAACAGATCATCAATTGGTGGTAATGGATACTTATTCTTTATAGTCACCTTATTAAGCTGTCTATAATCGATGCATATTCTCATAGTTTCGTCTTTCTTTTTCACAAACAATACAGGTGCACCCCATGGAGAGAAACTCGGTCGCGCGAAACCTCTATCTGTCAATTCTTGCAACTGAGCTTTCAATTCTTTTAATTCTGTAGGTGCCATTCTGTACGAAGCTATGGATATTAGAGTCGTCCCAAGCATTAACCCAATACCAAACTCTACTTCCCGAATAGGTGGCAAACCCTGTAATTCTTCAGGAAACACATCCGGATACTCGCACACAATAGGTACTAATTCAATGTTTCTTTTAGCCGCTTTACTGTCGAGCACATAAGAAAAATAAGCTTCACACCTTTTTCTCACGTATAATCATTGCTAGTAAGCCATACAAATCACTAGATTCAATCCGAATAACTTCATCATTCTGGCTTCGTAGATCAATGGTCTTTCTTTTGCAGTTCACAACAGCATCATGTAAAGTCAGCCAATCCATACCCAAAATTATATCGAACACATCCAATGGCAACAATATCAAATCAGCCAGAAAGCACAGATCTCGAACCATTAAAGGACAAGTCTTACACACCTTATCAACCATAACACACCGACCCAAGGGGTTTGACACCCTAATCACAAACTCAGTAGACTCAACAGGCAAAGTCTTGCTGAATACTAATGTCTCACATACATAAGAATGAGTAGAACCAGGATCAATCAATGCAATTACATTAGTATCATAAAGAGTGAATATACCAGTAATAACATCTGGGGACGAAGCCTCCTCTCGCACGCGTATAGCATAGGCTCTGGCAGGTGCACGAGCTTCAGATCTGATTGTCGTATCTTTAGTCCCTCTCTGACTGCCACTCATATTACCAGCATTTCTAGGTGGTCTACCTCGAGCTGCAGTGTTACCCGATCTCGTATTCAGCACTGAATTTTCTTCTGCTAATATTGAACAGTCTCCAATATAATGATCTGTCGATCCACATTTAAAATAGGCCCGCTGGTGCAATCTGCAACTGTCGAGATGTCGTTTACCATAGTGCTTACACTCGGGATGATTTGATCTGACATTACCCACACTCGCTACTGAGGTAGCTCTCGAGCTTACTAGTGGTCTATTTTGATCTCGTCTAGAGTAACCTGAAGTGGCTTTAGAACTGCTAAAATCATCTCAGAACTTCTTTGATGCCGAATGGAATGACTTACTGGATGTTCTTTTGCGTGCATCTCTAGCTTCAAAGTCAGCTTTTCTTTTCTCTTTCCCGAGCTCTTCAGCTTTTTATGCTCGCTCAACAAGTACCACAAACTCTTTTATCTCAAGTATGCCAACTAACAGTTTGATATCTTCATTCAGCCCATCTTCAGATCTTTTACACATTATAGCCTTAGTAAAAACACACTCTCAGGCATACCGACTGAGTCTCACAAATTTCCACTCGTATTCTATCACTGTCATCCGGCCCTGTTTCAGCTCCAGAAATTCTTTACGCTTCTGATCTATAAATCTCTGACTGATATATTTCTTACGAAACTCAGTCTAAAAGAATTCCTAGGTCACCTGCTCTCTCGGAACTACTGATACTAGGGTATTCCACTAGTGATATGTTGTGTCTCGAAGTAAAGATATAGCACATTTCAAACATTCATCAGGAGTACATGACAGCTCATCAAACACACGGATGGTATTATCAAGCCAGAACTCAGCCCGCTCAGTGTCATCATCATCAGTGGCTTTAAACTCTTCAGCCCCACGTTTTCTAATTTTATCGACAGATAGTCTATTCAATCGCAACGGATCACTTACTTGAGGTATAACAGGAATCAAAGATGGATTAATCGGGTGTGGAGGTTGTTGTGCAGCCGGGTTAGTCCGAATATATTGAGTGAACCAGTCATTCATCATTTGATAAAAGGCTTGTTTTGCCTCAATTTCTGGATTACTCGAAGTTGGTCCAGAATTTGCCTGTGCTGTCCCTCTGCGGGAGCAGGCGCTACACTCTCGACATCATCAGCTACAACTCTATCGGGATCCATTTACTATATAAAAACACATTTCAAATGTCAGAAGTCATCACACAATAACAGTATACAATTATGACATGTATAGCTAAACTCACACACGCTACGTTAGTCCTAGAACCGACTAAACCGTAGCTCTGATACCAATAAAATATAACAACCCTAACCCGTGTTCGTCGCTGGACGAAGTCTCAAGGTATTACAAAATAAAATACAATCTTAAACAAATATATATAAGAATTATATAATTAATCGTAAACACAAGTCTCAAGAGTTACTCAAAATTTAAAACATTAAATAACACATCTCTTAATGAAAACATTTTTGCTTCATAGGTATAAATAATAGATACGTCCTTCACATGTAATAAAATAAATATATATATTACAATACATACTCACAACTTACATTTGTTTATCATTTCCTATAATCATATGAATAAGGTAATATGCTCTTGTAATCATAAACTCTTGACGGATATTCAAGGCAACAAAAACTTAAATAAAATAGCAAGTCAAATGCCATATGTGCAAGTCATAGTTTAAATGCATAAATGTACTGCAAAGTTTATATCATGCGTATTCTATCCTCTTTACACTCTAGTTTCATGACTTATAAAAACTCCATAACTTTATCAATGCACTATATAACCGAATACACATGTTATCAAGCAAGCCGATCTATCTTATTATAGCATTTTTGGTATAGGCTTAATATAGCACAAACATTTATGTATTACTTATTTATCATGAATTCATGCAAGGTGCGCATTTAACCAAGGGCCAAGTTGTACTTAACGTTTAAACATCAAATATATATATGTATATATATATCAATTAGTCGGCTAGGTTAATCATGAACCACATGCATTATTTGTCACTTCATAAAAAAATTAAATGAGCTAGATCATAGCTACCCCTCATTTAATTAATGCCACATTTAATATCCTCCATCACCCAATTAATAAACATGCATTATACTAATACTATTTCATGGCCGAATCTCTATACCTAGGATCACTACATATATAAGCTTTCATTATCTCTTTACCAACAAATAAATTTGTTAAAATGCTTAAACCAAAGACATGTAGATTGAGACTAAACATAGCAACTAAATTCACATACATACTGCATAATAATATGAAACACATACATAGTTGTCTATTTAACTAATGACCGATTTTATCATGTCACATTTAATATCAAAAACTAAACTTGATATATAATCACCTAGCACAATTTGTATATATATATTCATGGCATACAACATCTCAACCAAAATAGACTTCAAACACAACTAAACTGAAATCAAGTCAAGCAGTAGATAGTGTGATGAGCTTGGCTGACAATCCCCGAACTTGTAGCTTGACTTCAAAATCTATAAAACAGAGTAACATAAAACACAAAATAAGCTATCGTAGCTTAGTAAGCTATAAGCAAATAAACAGCTTAGTAACATATACAATATGATAAAATACTAGATTTTCATGTACAAAGCTAACTTAGCCGAATGCTCCCATGAACATATTAGCCAAATATCAATCGGCTTCCTAAGTTAAATTATCAATATGTAATCCATTTCACAAGTATACATATTTATATAAGCTCAAGAATTCATTTAAAACATCACATACACAAAGTATATTCATAGCCTATTATTTACATGATTACATATAAATGTATATCCAAGGATCATTTTAATAATATCCACACCACTTGTTCAAGCCGAATATACTTAATTTAAAACATGGAAATTCATGCTTTATATCATATATACCTATATTATCAAACAAGTCATATACAAACCTTATCATTGATATCTAGCAAGCTAATTCATACCTGTCACGTCTTTTGTTCATTTAACACATCCAATCACAATTTACCTTTTCCCAATGAACCATTCGAAATTGGATAGGACACTCGGATAATCACATAAATCATACAATGCCAACGTCCCAGACGTGGTCTTACATGTAGCCCCATATCAATGCCACTGTCCCAGATAGGGTCTTACTCGTAAACACATATCAGAATCACAAATCGATGCCATGGACTTACTCGCACACATATATCAGAATCCTATGTCATGACATATGTATCCTAACTATTCCTAAGGTTCATATGGGGCTTTCGGACGTCGTATCTCAGTAGAATCGAACTCGGATGTGTGGTAACCATATTCAATCACATTCAGCTATAGCATAATTAAATCTTAGTATTTCATAAGAGCATGTAATTATAACATTAAACTATCAATTAAACCCATCTATTTGCTTATAAACTTACCTCGGACGTCATAAAACGGAATCGAGCAGCTAGTCGACAACTTTCATTTTTCCCCGATCCAAGTCCGATTTCTTTGGTTCTTGATCTAAACATATTCAAATTAAGCTCATTCAAACATACTTTCATTCAATTTAGTCCAAAAGCACATAAATAGGCAAATTACCATTTTACCCCTAACATTTACATTTTTTTACAATTTAGTCCCTATTGCACAAAACACAAAATACACAAAATTTCACAACACCCATGTTAGGCCGAATAGTACCCATGCCCATACAAGTCCATATATTTTTTCAATTTTACATTTTAGTCCCTCAAATTATTATTTTTGCAATTCAGTCCTAATTACTCAAAATCATCAAAAACTCCAATACAAAATATGTTAATCTAAAATATATCTTCCATTTTTCATCATCAAACAAAAAAAATCACAAGCTATCAACAATGGCACAACTCAAAATATTCATCAAAATCAAAAATTCAAGCATGGGTTTTGTAGTACTCGAAGCAACGATCTCAAAAACGTAGAAATTATCAAAAACCGACAAAAACGAACCTTGATTTTAGCTTGGAAGATGGCCGAACCTAAATTCTCCTATTTATTTTGTTTCTATTCGGCTATGGTGGAAATAATAATATGAGCATTTTGTTTTATTTATCATATATTATAACATTTATATTATTTATTATTACTTTACCTTTTTAACCTTAGTTAACTAATTATAAAATCTCTTATATCATGCCCACTACCGTCCAACATCATATATAATGGGCTAATTTCATCATAAATACTCCCATTTAGAAAGCCATTAACAAATAAGCCCTTTACAAAATAAACTACCCACTTTTTAATTTACGCAATTAAGTCCTTTTATTTAATCGGACACCTAAACGACAAAATTAAATCACGTAAATTTCACAGATATAAATTCACACAAAATAAACACATAAAATAAATTTAAAATATTTTTTTGACTCAGATTCGTGGTCGCGAAACCACTGTTCCGATTAAGGTCTAAATTGGGCTGTTACATCCATAACAACCATTATCATATCCCTTGATTTTCTCCCATTGACCAATTCCACATCCACCTCAAGAGAGTTTTAATCCAACTCTACCTCTCTCACCTCATGGGAATAAAATAAATGTACCTTGCAAATCATGAGACTCGAACTCAAGATCCCCTTTCCACCATAATGACGCCACAACCCCTAGACCACATGCTTCCTTGTGATAAATTTTAACCACTAATATTTATAAGACCTACAAGCTAAAGCCAACATTCACTTAAGGGAAAAACTAAAATTTTGCTAAAGCCTAGATTTGAACCCAGGACTTCTTAGACATCTCCAAACACACCCAATTCACTTAACCACCACACCAAACATGCAATTTGAGTCACTTTCTTGCTCAACTAAAATATTTATAAGCTGCCTACTAATAGTTCCCACGCTCAAGGCACAATACTTCTAGGCCCAGAATTCGGGGTGTTAAGAACTGAGTTTTCGTAAACTCACCTTCCTGTTTTAACTATACAGGTAATCCCCAGACATAGGGGGATCAGTGCAACGGAGGACTCAACGGTGGCCACACGACCTATCTAATTTTAAATAGTATTTTATGATTTCGATTTAATTTTTGGGGTATTTTACTGTAATAATGGCCTCTTTGGATTTTCATTTTTAATTTGGGATTTTTATTTGTTTTGGTTTATAACTGTTAGTAGTAGGAAAAGATGCAGGTTTTCAAAAAGATAAATGTTTTATAAAAGATACCACGAATACGCAACTTGTTTTAAAAGCTTCCACAATAAATGACGTTTTAAAAATTAGTAACGTTTTAATGTGAATAACTTTTTGACAATGACTCACATTCTGGAAATGAATGACACGTCTTAGAATCTTCATTAAGTTCACACAAAGAGGTAAAATAGAAAAAGGGTTTTCATCGATATCACACTTTACGAAAAACATTTCAATGTGACATCGCCAGATTTGGCCATAACGTCTAGGTCGGGTTTCGGGTGTTATACTTTTCTTTTCAAAATGGTTGTTGCTTGTCAGATCTTTGCATAAATCTAGCTATAAAGACATCTTTATACCATTTAAAATTGGTTAACTTTTTTGTATTTTAAATTTGATACTAATTCTGAATTTTTATCTTTAAGATGAGAAGGATCTCCTATAAAATATTTACAGATTGAGAAAATTAAAGTTGCTACTGCATCTTGGATTTCTCTTACTTTATCATCTAAAATAATTCTTCCTTGATCATCTTTTTTTATTGCTTTTAAGATTTCTTCTTGTTGAATTTTAGTGAGTGCATGGCCCCACCGTCCTTTTAATTGACCAATAAATCTAGCAACTAAAAGATTGACTATAGCATGATCACTGATTAATCCATTTTGGTTTTTGGTTTTATAAACATTTGAAACCATTGTCATTTGTTGTAATAAACTAAGAATATTGTATTCAGACATTCCATCTATATTCCATTCATAAATTGTATTAGCATTGTATTCATTCTGGAAAAAATGTTTTTTCTTCTATATTAAGATAAGATGCAGTGGTTTTTGGATAATATAATCTTTTTGGTTCTTTCCAAGCCATCTTCTTAATTTGTTGTTCGTCTGACTGGTCAGAGTCAGATTGAAAGGATTAGTGTACTGTGTTTGCTAAATGTTGGGTTTGCGTTGGGGTATCAGGTGCAATTAATTCAGACTTGTAACTTTCCAAAGCATCAAGTCTATTTTGGATTTCTGTTAAAAAATCATTTTGGGATTTTTGGAAAGGTTTTGGAATCTCATAAGGTGTAAATATTGGTTCTTTAGAACTTTTTTCTTCTACTGGTTCTTTCTTAATCGGTTGGTTTTCTACCAAATTCTTAATATAATCTAATTGTTTTCCTATTGTATGAAGACTGATATTTATATAGTTATTTTGTTCTACTATCATTTTAATATCTTTTGATGAGATTTGTTCTCTTGCATCAGGAGCTCTCATTCTTAAAGGATTTGCTTTTATTCCAGTATTTTTGTGAAGATATTGAACCTCTATTAAAGGGGGATGTTGAAATTCAACTTCTCCTTTATTAGTCTGCCATCTAGTATTATGTTTTATTGTATTAACAGATTCTGAATAATATTCTTCAAACCATTCAAAGAATTTTATATGAATTTTATGGGTATTCATAAATTCATAATATTCTTGAAGAATGCTTTTTTTTTATCATTATAATTTTTAAAGTAATATTCTCTTTTTTGCTTTTTTTTGTTGGAATAAAAGTGTTTTCTACACCATTCCTTATTTATCTCAAAAGTTTTTTCTAAAATAAATATTTCTGAATTTTCTCCTTGTGTAGCATTATTAGTCATTGATGAATATGTTGGTAACATATTAGGTGAATTTTGGGGACTCTCTTCCTGTCTGGCATAGATAGGTTGAGCTATATTTGAGGAATTATCTATTCCTTGTAAATGGTTCTAAATGTTGTTGGGATAGAAGAGACAGAGGCTCTAGCTGTCCTAAAATCTGTCATTTGTGTTTTTGGATTTGACTCTTCTTCTAAATTTAACCTCCTAAAAGCTATGCTGGTACTTCCTATTTTGAAAGAATGTCTTGGAGGCATTCTTCGTGGCCTGTTGAATATTAATTCAACTGTGCCATCTTGGTGTTGAGAAATTTCACTTAATGAAGTGTTTCTTATTAGAGTTGGTGTCATAGGGTCTGTAGCACCCTCAAATTTCCACCTATCAGGAAGGTTTCTTTCATGCCATTGTATTGTTCTTGGGATTATAGTATGAGATCTTGAAGTATCTATTTCTGTTAAGAGGGTTTCTCCTTTTGGGATTTGAAGTAAAGCCTTGGTATTAACTACAGAATACAAAGCTTTGAAGTGGAGTCTATAGACTAAAGTTAGTACTTCCAACCAGGAAGCATTTTGTAGTTATGGATATGTATTTGGAGGGTCAAAGATTGTAAAATGTTTTTGTCAGTCAAAGAAACCATAAAATTTGGATAACAATTAAAATGTATTGGGCCAGTACATAGGCTTGTTTCTATAGTTCCTAATAATGAGTCATTAAACATGATGTGCCTTTGGTCTCTTAAGACAATTAAAATTGAGGTATTTTTAGTGGCTTCAACACTAAGAGGTTTGACACCAACTTGGACTAGTCCAAAATGAACATATTTGTATTTTTATTCTTTGAGTTTATTAATGACGACTTTATCTAATAATTGGATTGTGTCATATTCTTTTTGAATAGGCAATGTAATATCCCAAATTGGGGCCTAATCGGAATAGTGGTTTCGTGACCACAAATCCGAGATAGAAATAATTATTTTATAATTATTTTGATGTTTATGATATGATTGCATGATTGTGTGAAAATTTCGTGTAAAATTGCGTGCATAAAGTGCTTAAGTTGAAATTAGGGACTAAATCGAATAACTTGCAAAACTTGCATTCTAGAAGTTTTTAGTATCAAATTACTTTGGAATATTAATGAGGAGGTCTTAAATAGAAATTTGACCAATTTCTAAAATTTTGGACAAAAATGGGCTTGTACATGAAAATTTTCAAAGAAATGTATTAAGGGTATTTTGGTCATTTGCATATTAAATGAAATAAAATGAGAAAAATAACACAAAATAGTCATCTTCTCCATATAGTTGCTGCCGAATTTTGCTCTCTCCATAGCTAGGGTTTCTTCAACTTTTAAGCCTTGATTGTAAGTGATTTCTATGCCCGTTTTAATGTTCTTTACATTTTTGGAAATCCCGGTAGCTCGATTTAGCTTATGCTAGCAATAATTTAACCTAGGGTTCATATTTGGAAAAATACCCATAGGTGAAATTTGTGTATTTTGGTGTTTTATGATAGAATATGAGGTTTTAAATTATGTCAGACAACTTGTACTACTCGGTTTTAAGCGAAAACAAGTAAAAGGGCTTAATCGGTAAAAATACCTAATAGTCATAAGTACATGTTAGAGTGTGAAATTGATGCTGCCATAGAAGGAAAAATGGTTAACATGTCATAAAACATAAGAAAATAGGATGAAGTTTAATTCCCGAGCCTAGGGGCAAAAGTGTAATTATACAAAAGTTTGGGGGCAAAAATGTAATTTTTGCCAAAGTTCGTATTAAATGCTGTTTTGATGAATGTATGTATTAAATAAGATTAATTTGGCATTATAGATCAAGAGAAACGAGATTCAAGTCGCGATCGAGGGAAAAACAAAGTTTACAAAGAATAGGCTCGATTGCTAATAATTTTATACCGAGGTAAGTTCATGTGTAAATGTAGTAACATAATTATCATTTTAAGTAATTTAATGTTATTTATGTGATATGATGATTAATATCATGAAATATTATGCTTTATGGTTATTATTGAATAATATGTAAATTATGAATTGCTACCGAGTATCGATTTCGATGTTCCGTGGAAGATGGAAAAGATGTGTAATCGAGGAAGAAAAAGCCCGTTTGAACCTTGGAAATAGATTAGAAAACAAGTGACATGTCACTAGGATGGTTGAGCATCCGAACTCGTTGAGTTGAGTCCGAGTTCACTTATGGATGCAAATGTCCGAACTCGTTGAGTTGAGTCCGAGTTTGTGAGATGTAACTAGGCATCCGAACTCGTTAATTTGAGTCCGAGTTCACTTAAGGATGCGAATGCCCGAGCTCATTGAGTTGAGTCCGAGTTCGCTTATAGGCGGGTTACATGGTAGCTTGGCTACATATGTGGCACTTATGTACAAACTTTCCGTGTATTCAAATTATATTTCGATGTGTTCAACGGGTGAATCTTAAGAGAATAAGGAGAATGCCTAAAACGAAGGTGACATATTGGTAAGTGCGGTAAATGAGAAAATTTGACAGGTATGTGCTTAAACCCTCGGGTTGAAAACTTGGTAAGATGAAATCGTAGAAAGATATTAAATGTAAATGATGTTTTATGTGGGATTGTGTGATTATGTTACTTGCTATTTGCATGTGAACTTACTAAGCATTTATGCTTACTCCCTCCTTTTCTTTCATTGTAGTTTTGACAAGCCGGCTTGAGAATCGGGATAGGTCGAAGACTCGTTCACACTATCCGAAGGCTTAAATCAGTAAAATGGCTTGTATATCTTGAATGTGGCATGTATGGCAAAATACTCACTTTGTGTAATTGATCTTATGATATGGCTATGGTTTGGAAAGAAAAGGTTTAGTAAATTATTAGCCATTGGAATGGCCAATCTAAGTCATATTTGATGTTATGTATGTTTAAAATGATATTTAGTCCATGAAAATCCTTAGTAAAGTGAAATTTGCCATAAAACAGAATCTGACAGCAGCAGTGATGTAAATTTGAAAAATCACTAAAAATAGTAGAAATGAAATTAAATGATGAGTAAGTTATGAAATTGAATATTAATGAGTCTATTTTCATATGGATTGAAAAAAACAGGTATATGAATTATAATTTATGAGACATTTGAATTTTTGTGAAACAGGGCCAGAGTGATTTCTGGATCCCCTGTTCTGACTTTGAAAATTCACCATAAATTGTATAAAAATAATTAGAAGTCATAATTTATATGTACAGATTTCTTATTGAGTATAGTTTGAAGAGAAATAAACGTCATAGTAATTGAAATTTTGTACAGAGAAATATATGATTCGTAATACACAGAGGTTAGAGCAGTCGAACCCTGAAACAGGGGAGACTTTAACTCATAAACTGTACTAATTGGCCCAGTCAAAAATTCTAGAAAAAAATTAGTAAATAGATATATGAGTCTAGGTTCAGGAAAAATTTACGGAATTGAATTTTTAGTTTCTAAACTCGAGATATGAATTTTTAAGCGACTGTGACGTAGATTGCTAGCTTGATTGAAAATTTTAAAATTAAATTGTTTGAGCTGTTTAAGCAATGAATTAAGTCTGTTAACACCTCGTGTTCGACTCCGGCAACGGTCTTGGGTACGGGGAATTATAGGTAAACTCCTTTCTTTTGTTTTTACAACGTAACTGCAAAAAGCATTTAAATTTTCAAAAATTGTTTTCTTGTAAACTTGGTTTGTTGAAACTCTTGGAAGAGTCCAATTATCAAATCTTTGGGGAATATTTTCATAATGTTCTTCCTGTTCATTAACAGTGTTGTTTGCAATTTGGTCAGACTTTGGGACTGATTGGAAACAAAGCTTGCAGAAGAATTGGTTCTTCTAAAGAAGGAAAACATTCTTTGTTTTCTTATTTCCTACAAAGGAGTTCTACTTTTAGGATTTTCGAATTATTATAGTTGCCTATAGGGATACTTTGTCCTTGACACGCCTAACCCATGGCTAACTGGATTGTGTATCAATACTCAGGCAAAAAATAATACATTAATGAAGACAGTTAAACCAAAACTCAGAAATATATAAAGCAAATTGGATATTTTCAAAACTCCTTAGCTTTGATACCAGATTGTGCCAAGGATCTGAGGATGGAATTTGAAATGTGATAATCGTAATCGTAATTTGGAAGTTGAAATTAAAATTTGATTAAATCTTGAAAAGGAAAATAATTTAAAACTTAAATTTTGAAAACTTAAAAATTTGGAGAAACTAGTTTTGATCTTTGAAATGGGTATTTCAAGTCATGCCTTTCATTCTAAATCTGATAGTCTTTTATAGAGGGCTATTATCTCTTTACATCATTTGAATCAAGAAATTCAATCCCTTACATAATTGAAACTTTGATTACATAATTGAAACTTTTCAGAGAATATATTCTCTGATTACAAAAATACAAACTACAGAGAATATTCACTATTCAGAGCCAGAGAATATTAGATTAAATTTAATATTAAATCTTATTAAAATAATAGAATATTTATCTACAAGATAAACATTAAATTAAATTTAATATTAAGCTATTAAAAAATATTATTTTTAGAACAATTAATCTAAAATTAAATTCTCTGGTAGAGTCCCAGTAGGAGTGTAGCTCTTCCACTGCTCAATCACCAATGACCGCCTACCACGGCCATCGAGGCGCATTTGTCGCGCTCATCGGTAATTGTCATCATGTCGGTGATCTGGTGTGACACCTTTATGGCAACTCATGGCCACGTTCCATATTTATCAATCCACACAATACCAATGAGAGGATATCATTAACTCTTTAATTGAATTATGAATTCCATTGTTGCCAGTAAACCCATGCCATACACAATTCATGTGACAACCCGAATTAGGGCCTAATCGGAATAGTGGTTTCGTGACCACAAATCCGAGATAGAAATAATTATTTTATAATTATTTTGAGGTTATGATATGATTGCATGATTGTGTGAAAATTTTATGAAGAAATTCCATGCATAAAATGCTTAATTTGAAGTTAGGGGCTAAATCGAATAAGCTGCAAAACTTGCATTCTAGAAGTTTTTAGTATGAAATTGCTTTGAAATATTAATTAAGAGGTCTTAAATAGCAATTTGACCAATTTCTAAAATTTTGGACAAAAATGGGCTTGTACATGAAAATTTTCAAAGAAAGGCATTAAGGGCATTTTGGTCATTTGTATATTAAATGAAATAAAATGGGAAAAATAACACAAAATTGGTTATCATCTTCATTAGTTGCTGCCGAAAATTGCTCTCCTCCATAGCTAGGGTTTCTTCAACTTTGAAGCTCCATAGTAAGTGATTTCAAGCCCGTTTTTAATGTTCTTTACGTTTTTGGATTCTGTAGCTCGATTAAGCTTATGCTAACAATAATTCAACCTAGGGTTCATATTTGGAAAAATACCCATAGGTGAAATTTGTGTATTTTGATGTTTTATGATAGAATATGAGGTTTAAATTATGTTAGACAACTTGTGCTACTCGGTTTTAAGTGAAAGCGAGTAAAGCAAGCATAATCGGTAAAAATACCTATTGTTCACAACTATGTGTTAGAGTGAGAATTTGATGTGGTCATAGAAGATAAAAATGTTCAGCATGTCATAAAACATAAGAATAAGGGCTGAAATTAAATTTCCGAGCCTAGGGGCAAAATTGTAATTTTGTAAAAGTTAGGGGGCAAAAATGTAATTTTTCTATAATGTGATCTTTGGATTAAAATAAATAGTATGAGTGCTAAATGAGCTAAATGTGTTGTTATAGATCAAGAAAGGCGTGGAATTGACCTCGAACGAGGGAAGGAAAAGTTTTGGACTAAATCACAAAATTTCCACATTTTGCACCGAGGTAAGTTTGTATGTAAATATTATATTATTTTCATTTACATTCCTATATATTTCAGCCTATTATATGAATATACTAGCTGATGTTAAAATATAAATCGACTATTGGGAGAATAAAAATAAATAATAGAGAGGAATCCCGATTGAACATTCGGAGAGATCGAATAAAATAGAGGGAGCGTAGCTAGGTCACATGTATGATGCTGAGTGCACATCATGTGTACAAGAAAGCTACGAAAATACCATGTAGTAGCTAGGTCACATGTGTGATACGGGATGTATCCCATGTAGACAAGAGAGCTACGTAAGAGATAAATGTAGCTAGGTCACATGTGTGATACGGGATGTATCCCATGTAGACAAGAGAGCTACGTAATAAATAAATGTAGCTAGGTCGCATGTGTGATTCCAAGTGAAGGACACCATGTAGACAAGAAAGCTACGAGACAAATTGGCTAGGTCACATGAGTGGTATTAAGTGTTCACCATGTTCAACGGGATGGTTTTGTGGTGACGTTGTGGTTATGGACCTATACTTATGATGAATGAATTGTGGTGAAAATGATTTGTGGCATATCTATATATGTAAGATAAAATGAGGGTAGCATAAAGAATGTGTGAAAGAGTGAAATTTGCATTAAAACTGTTTTGGACGGTAGCAGTGATGTGATTTTGAAAAATCACCAAAAATAGGAGGAACATAATTAGAGATTGAATGAGATGTGAAATTAAATTGTAATGAGTCTACTTTCATATAAAAGAATCAGAACAAGCAAAGGAATTTTATATTTTGAGATATTTACAATTGTGTGTGACTTGCTCAGGATGAATGTGTGATCCCCTGTTTCAACTTTGAAAAATCATTAAAAATTGTACAAAGCAAATTAAGAAATATAGTTTACATACCTAAATTCCTTATTGAGTCTAGTTTTAAATGAAACAAATTTCAGGGTTATTTGAATTGTGTACTGAGAGAAATTCAATTGTAGTGAACAGAGGTCAGAATAGTCGAGCTGTGTAACAGGGAAGCTTTAATTAATAAACTGTACTAATCGGCTGAACCAAAAATTCTAGAAAAAATTAGCAAAGAGATTTATGAGTCTAGATTCAGGAAATTTTACGGATTTGAATTTCGAGAGTTTTCAACTCGAGTTATGATTTATTTAGTGAATATGATGATGCAGGGGACAGCTTGATCAAATTGGGACAAACAATAAAAGTATAAAAATATTTTATAATTGAGTTATGTTGTAAACATGTAGAATTTCTTATTTGTTATTTATATACTTACTTACTAAGCTATATGCTTATCTTCTTTTCTTTTCTTTTTTTTCTTGTCTTATAGAGTTACTAAGCCAGATTGGGAATTGAAGATCGTCGGAGACCCATCCACGCTATCAATACTTTTTGGTACATTGTGAACACTATTTTGAAATATGGCATGTATAGCAGACTTGGTTATTTTTTTTACGTGTCATAAATGTCTAGGTTTAAATTACTACTTATAGTATCAAGCTAATCATTTTGTATGAAACTTTTGGAGTTAGTTTGTATTGTTAATAACAGTTGTTATAATGATCAAATTGCACGCTATATTTTTGTTGGGTTTTATTTAATAGTATTTACCATGATTTGTTAATACCTCGTACCCTGTTCCGGCAACGGATATGGATAAGGGGTGTTACATTTAGTGGTATCAGAGCTATGGTTTAGTCGGTTCTCGGACTAATAAAGTGTGTGTAAAAGTCTAGCTATACATGCCATAAAAATATTGTGATAGTGTGGTGACTCCTGACTATTCTAAATTGTGTTTTGTTTTAATATAGTAATGGATCCCTGAAGGAACTACGGTGATGATGTTGCTAGTAATGCATGGCTCCCCGCACAAGGGACCGTACACTGTGGAAAGTAGACCGAGACGTTGAGACAGAGGAGATGAGGCTCGGGATGCCTTTCTCCAAAGGATGAACAATTGGTATCTTTGAATTTATTCGAGCAAATCCAAATACTCAACCTCCTCCACCCCCTCCTATACCTCAGATGATTCCTGTAGCTGCTCAAGATGTAAATTTGGTAAGGATGAACAAGCCTCCAGTTGACAAGATTCGAAAACAAGGGGCCGAAGAGTTTAGAGCAAAGATCGACGATGATCCTGAAAAAGCGGAATTCTGGCTTGAGAATTCTACCCGTGTATTTGATGAGCTCTCATGTACACCCGAAGAATGCTTAAAGTGTCTTTGTATCACTTTTGAGAGATTCGCCTACCATTGGTGGAAGACTTTGGTATCAGTGGTGCCAAAAGAAAAAGTTACTTGGGATTTCTTCCAGGAAGAATTTAGAAAAAAATACATAAGTCAACGATTTATGGATCAAAAACGGAAGGAGTTCCTTGAATTGAAGCAAGGCAAGATGTCTGTGGCAGAATATGAACGCGAATTTGTGAGACTTAGCAAGTATGCCCGGGAATGTGTGTCAACCGAGGCCATTATGTGCGAAGGTTTGAAGATGGGCTGAATGAGGACATTAAAGTGCTTGTAGGAATTTTGGAATTGAAAGAATTTGTTGTATTGGTTGATCGAGCTCTTAAAAGTGAAGAATTGAACAAAGAAAAAGAAAAGCTGCTATTGAGGCTCGAGATGCCGAAAAAGACCGATAAGCAAGCCATTTCAATCTCAATCAAAGAGGTCCAAAGAGGCAAACCCTCGAATGACAGTTTCAATTGGGGAGTCACACAGAGATCGTGGTAGAGCGTATTCGGGTCTAAAGCTCAAGCTACTTCGGTGGCAAGTGTGGGTAATGTGCGACCTAGAAAGCCCGAGTGTCGCGCAATGTGGCCGGCAACATTATGGTGAGTGTTGGGGAACTGAGCGAGCTTGTTTTCAAAGGTTCTCGCGAGCATTTTATTAGAGATTGTCCAGGAGAAAGTTAAGGAAGAAAGATTTGAGAATGCTAGATGCAGAATACCACCGCTAGTAGAGGTAGACCACCGAGAAAAACCGGAGGTGGGACTAGCGATAAAGCTGCGATGAAAGACTCGGTGGCAAGATCGAAGCTAGAGCACACTGCTAGAGCTTATGCTATACGTGCTGAGAAGATGCATCATCTCCGATGTCATTCTTGGTACATTTTCTCTCTATGATACTATTGTTATTGCATTGATTGATCTTGGGTCCACTCATTCCTATATTTGCATGAATTTAGTATCTAATAAAAAGTTGCTGTTGAGTTTATCGAGTTTACGATTAAAGTGTCGAACCCCTTAGGCCAATATGTGCTAGTTGACAAGGTTTGCAAGAATTGCCCATTAATGATTCAAGGTCACCATTTTTCCGCCAATTTGATGTCTGTTACCATTTAATGAGTTTGATGTTATCTTGGGAATGGGTGGTTGACATTGTATGATGCTAAGGTAGATTGTAAACAAAAGACACTAGAGTTGAAATGTGAAAATGGAGAAATTTTGTGGGTTGAAACAGATTTAATCAAATAAATTGCCTATGGTGATTTCGCACATGTCTGCCACGTAAATATATGAGGAAAGGGTGTGAAGCTTATCCGCTTATGTAATGAATAATTGAGTTGCCTCAATCAAGCTTGAATCAGTCATCAGATAGTTTGTGAGTTTCGGATGTATTTCCGGAGGAATTGCCAGGTTGCCTCAACAGAGAGATAGAGTTTGCCATTGATTTGTTGCCGCATCTGCACCGATCTCGATTGCTCCATATAGAATGGCTCATGAATTAAAAGAATTAAAGGCTCGATTTGCAGGAATTAACAGATAAAGGGATTTGTGAGACCGAGTTTCTCTCCCCGTGCTCTCTGTATTATTCGTAAAGAAGAAGGATGGTTCAATGAGACTTTGCATTGATTATCGTCACTCAATAAGGTGACTATAAAGAACAAGTACCCATTGCCGAGGATTGATGATTTATTCGATCGTTAAAAGGGCTCTGAGTGTTTTCAAAGATTGATTTAAGGTCCAGTTACTACCGGTTGAGAGTTAAGGAGTCGGATAAAGCCGAAAACCGCCTTTAGGACAAGGTACGGACATTATGAGTTTCTTGTAATGCCTTTCGGCTTAACAAATGCTCCAGCTATATTTATGGACTTAATGAATCGGATCTTTCGGCCATATTTGGATAAGTTTGTAGTAGTATTCATAGATGACATTCTAATTTATTCTCGGGATGAGTTTGAACATGCCGAACACTTGAGAACCATATTGCAGATCTTGAGAGAAAAGAAATTGTTTGCCAAGTTTAGTAAAAGTGAGTTCTGGCTTCGTGAAGTCGGATTTTTGGGACATATAGTCTCGGTGATGGTATTCGGGTGGATCAAGCAAGATTTCTGCGATCGTTGATTGGAAACCGCCAAAGAATGTATTTGAGGTTAGAAGCTTTTTAGGCTTAGCCGGATATTATAGACGTTTTGTTGAGGGATTTTCGATGATTGCCTCTCCTATGACTAAGTTGCTTCAAAAGAATGTTAAGTTTGAATGGGTGATGAATGTCGTGAGTTTTGAAAAGTTGAAAGCACGATTGATCAAGCACCAATTTTAGTACTGGCCAGAGCCGGGGAAAAGAGTTCGTAATTTATAGTGATGCATCGTTGACAGGCCTTGGATGTGTGTTGATGCAAGAGGGTAAAGTGGTAGCTTATGCTTGAGACGAGTTAAAACCGCATGAAAAGAATTATCCTACACATGATTTGGAATTGGCGCTATTGTCTTTGCTTTGAAGATTTGGCGACATTATTTTTGTACGGTGAAAAATGCCGAATTTTTACCGATCACAAAAGTTTGAAGTATTTGATGAATCAAAAGGATCCGAATCTGCGACAAATAAGATGGCTTGAATTATTAAAGGATTATGATCTAGTGATTGATTATCATCGGGAAAAGCAAATATAGTTCTTGATGCTTTGAAGCGAGAAAATTTCTTTTTACTTTGAGAACCATGAATATGGGATTAGCATTGTCTGATGATGGGTCAATCTTAGCAGAGATGAGAGCTAAACCGTTATTTCTCCAGTTGATTTGTGATGCTCAAAAGGATGATAATGAGTTGCGGACCAAAAGAACTCAATGCGAATCAAAGTTACGACTCGAGATTTTTGAGTTGGACCAGACGATTGTTTAATGTTTCAAGCAGAAAATGTGTGCCGAAAAATAATGAATTGATTCAGAAAATATTACAAGAGGCGCACAATGGCTGTTTATCAGTTCACCCTGGTAGCACAAAAATGTATAAAGATTTAAAGAAGTTGTATTGGTGGCCAGGTATGAAAAGGGACATTTCTGAATTTGTAACCAAGTGTTTGGTCTGTCAACAAGTAAAAGCCGAACATCAAGTGCCTTCAGGACTACTTCAGCTGGTAATGGTGCCTGAGTGGAAATGGGACAAGATTACCATGGATTTTGTAACCGGTTTGCCTTTGACTCCTAAAAGGAAGGATCTTTATGCGGGTAGTGGTTGATAGATTAACAAAATCAGCCCACTTTATATCAGTACGTACCGATTACTCACTTGATAAATTAGCCGAATTATATATTGCTGAAATTGTGAGGTTGCACGGGGTACCTATGTCTATAATATCAGATAGAGATCCGAGATTTACCTCAAGATTTTGGAAAAAGTTACAAGAAGCTTTGGGTACAAAATTGAACTTTAGTACCGCGTTCCATCCACAAACAGATGGTCAATCGGAAAGAGTAATCCAGGTACTCGAAGATATGCTTAGATCTTTGTGTTTTAGAATTTGGAGGTAGTTGGGAGAAATATCTATCTTTAATTGAGTTTTCCTACAATAATGATTTATCGATCAAGTATACAAATGGCACCGCATTGAAGCCTTGTATGGTCGTAAGTGTCGGACTCCTTTATATTGGGTGAACTCGGTGAGAAAGCAGATTCACGGAGTTGATCTAGTTAAAGAAACCGAAGAGAAAGTAAAAGTAATTCGGGATTGCTTGAAAGTCGCTTCAGACCAGACAAAAGTCATATGCGGACTTAAAAAGAAAAGAGATTGAATTTCAAGTGGGTGATAAAGTGTTCTTGAAAGTGTCACCATGGAAAAAGATTCGAGATTTAGTCGAAAAGGCAAGTTGAGTCTGCGTTTTATTGGGCGCATTTAAATTACGAGAGAGAATTGGACGGTGGCATATCGGTTGGCCTTACCGGCAGAGTTAGAGAGAATTCATAACGTGTTTCACGTATCAATGTTACGACGTTATCGTTCGATCCTTCACATGTGATCTCCCAATGAAATTGAGATTCGATCGGATATGACCTATGAAGAGGAACCAATAAAGATTTTGGCTCGAGAAATTAAACAGTTAAGAAATAAAAGTATAGCCTTAGTGAAAGTATTGTGGCACAGACATGGAATAGAGGAAGCTACGTGGGAACCCGAGGAGGCTATGAGGAAACGAAGACCCAAACCTCTTTATGGTAAGATTTTCTGGGGACGAAAATCTCTAAAGGGGAAGAATTGTGACAACCCGAATTAGGGCCTAATCGGAATAGTGGTTTCGTGACCACAAATCGAGATAGAAATAATTATTTTATAATTATTTTGAGGTTATGATATGATTGCATGATTGTGTGAAAATTTTATGAAGAAATTCCATGCATAAAATGCTTAATTTGAAGTTAGGGCTAAATCGAATAAGTTTGCAAAACTTGTATTCTAGAAGTTTTTAGTATGAAATTGCTTTGAAATATTAATTAAGAGGTCTTAAATAGCAATTTGACCAATTTCTAAAATTTTGGACAAAAATGGGCTTGTACATGAAAATTTTCAAAGAAAGGCATTAAGGGCATTTTGGTCATTTGTATATTAAATGAAATAAAATGGGAAAAATAACACAAAATTGGTTATCATCTTCATTAGTTGCTGCCGAAAATTGCTCTCCTCCATAGCTAGGGTTTCTTCAACTTTGAAGCTCCATAGTAAGTGATTTCAAGCCCCGTTTTTAATGTTCTTTACGTTTTTGGATTTCGGTAGCTCGATTAAGCTTAGCTAACAATAATTCAACCTAGGGTTCATATTTGGAAAAATACCCATAGGTGAAATTTGTGTATTTTGATGTTTTATGATAGAATATGAGGTTTTAAATTATGTTAGACAACTTGTGCTACTCGGTTTTAAGTGAAAGCGAGTAAAAGCAGCATAATCGGTAAAAATACCTATTGTTCACAACTATGTGTTAGAGTGAGAATTTGATGTGGTCATAGAAGATAAAAATGTTCAGCATGTCATAAAACATAAGAATAAGGGCTGAAATTAAATTTCCGAGCCTAGGGGCAAAATTGTAATTTTGTAAAAGTTAGGGGGCAAAAATGTAATTTTTCTATAATGTGATCTTTGGATTAAAATAAATAGTATGAGTGCTAAATGAGCTAAATGTGTTGTTATAGATCAAGAAAGGCGTGGAATTGACCTCGAGCGAGGGAAGGAAAAAGTTTTGGACTAAATCACAAAATTTCCACATTTTGCAATTTAGAGGTAAGTTTGTATGTAAATATTATATTATTTTCATTTACATTCCTATATATTTCAGCCTATTATATGAATATACTAGCTGATGTTAAAATATAAATCGACTATTGGGAGAATAAAAATAAATAATAGAGAGGAATCCCGATTGAACATTCGGAGAGATCGAATAAAATAGAGGAGCGTAGCTAGGTCACATGTATGATCTTTGAGTGCACATCATGTGTACAAGAAAGCTACTGAAAATACCATGTAGTAGCTAGGTCACATGTGTGATACGGGATGTATCCCATGTAGACAAGAGAGCTACGTAAGAGATAAATGTAGCTAGGTCACATGTGTGATACGGGATGTATCCCATGTAGACAAGAGAGCTACGTAATAAATAAATGTAGCTAGGTCGCATGTGTGATTCCAAGTGAAGGACACCATGTAGACAAGAAAGCTACGAGACAAATTGGCTAGGTCACATGAGTGGTATTAAGTGTTCACCATGTTCAACGGGATGGTTTTGTGGTGACGTTGTGGTTATGGACCTATACTTATGATGAATGAATTGTGGTGAAAATGATTTGTGGCATATCTATATATGTAAGATAAAATGAGGGTAGCATAAAGAATGTGTGAAAGAGTGAAATTTGCATTAAAACTGTTTTGGACGGTAGCAGTGATGTGATTTTGAAAAATCACCAAAAATAGGAGGAACATAATTAGAGATTGAATGAGATGTGAAATTAAATTGTAATGAGTCTACTTTCATATAAAAGAATCAGAACAAGCAAAGGAATTTTATATTTTGAGATATTTACAATTGTGTGTGACTTGCTCAGGATGAATGTGTGATCCCCTGTTTCAACTTTGAAAAATCATTAAAAAATTGTACAAAGCAAATTAAGAAATATAGTTTACATACCTAAATTCCTTATTGAGTCTAGTTTTAAATGAAACAAATTTCAGGGTTATTTGAATTGTGTACTGAGAGAAATTCAATTCGTAGTGAACAGAGGTCAGAATAGTCGAGCTGTGTAACAGGGGAAGCTTTAATTAATAAACTGTACTAATCGGCTGAACCAAAAATTCTAGAAAAAATTAGCAAAGAGATTTATGAGTCTAGATTCAGGAAATTTTACGGATTTGAATTTCGAGTTTTTCAACTCGAGTTATGATTTATTTAGTGAATATGATGCAGGGGGGGACAGCTTGATCAAATTGGGACAAACAATAAAAGTATAAAAATATTTTATAATTGAGTTATGTTGTAAACATGTAGAATTTCTTATTTGTTATTTATATACTTACTTACTAAGCTATATGCTTATCTTCTTTTCTTTTCTTTTTTTTCTTGTCTTATAGAGTTACTAAGCCAGATTGGGAATTGAAGATCGTCGGAGACCCATCCACGCTATCAATACTTTTTGGTACATTGTGAACACTATTTTGAAATATGGCATGTATAGCAGACTTGGTTATTTTTTTTACGTGTCATAAATGTCTAGGTTTAAATTACTACTTATAGTATCAAGCTAATCATTTTGTATGAAACTTTTGGAGTTAGTTTGTATTGTTAATAACAGTTGTTATAATGATCAAATTGCACGCTATATTTTTGTTGGGTTTTATTTAATAGTATTTACCATGATTTGTTAATACCTCGTACCCTGTTCCGGCAACGGATATGGATAAGGGGTGTTATAATTCATGTACCCAACATACCGGCTATGGGCTCAATCATCTTTAGAGCATAAGCCTCCACTTATATCAAAGCACATGAGTTGCATACGCATGGTCAGTACTAACTCAGGATTTAGGTAAATCACACCATGAACATCATAAGTGAATTAATTCACAAATGGATTCAGTATTAATTCATCTTGGGTCTAGTCCAATATATCATTCTATCAGTGAATACATCTATGGCTCTAGTCGTGAAGTCAACTGCTCCAATAGCCAAGGCTAGTCATATCCCCAATTAGAATTGTAGGTGACATAATAATCTTTCTCAGTATTTGAATCAAATGCTCACTTTGATTCTTTTATGGGATTATGCACTTATTTAGGTTATCTACTGAAGTAAGTTGTCTTTATCATAATGTAAACATTCTTACAATGCCACTTATCTTCAGTTTGAACTTAGACAATCAATAAGCTAATATTTGTTTGTCACAATTTTGCTATGCATGCAAAATATAAAAGACAAAAAACACAAAAGACATAATAGTGTTATGTGAAATTAAAGTTATTTATTTACTCATCGTTCAAATAAATAGAAAACAGTTACATGTTTACTACAATATGAGCACATTTCTCAACATCTCATGCTTCGTGAAAACTATCTCCTTCTAGCTAATTGAAGGTGGTGATCTCTTTCCTTAGTTGGACTATTTTGCTAATTGGAAAGAACTTTTTGTAAGAATTTCTCTGCAAGTTCATTCTATGCTGTTATTGATCATGACGCCTATGAATCTAACCAAGAAAAGGCAATATCGATTAAAGAGAAGGGGAACAGTCGAAGAAAAATAACATTACCGGTCACACCATTATATTTAAACATATCACAAAGGTGAAGGAACCATTTTAAGTGTTGACTTGGGTCCTCAGTCATTAAGCCTCTGAACTGCAGATTATCTTGGATCATTTGGGTCATGGCTGGTTTTATCTGAAAATTATTAGCCGTGATAGTTGGCCTTTGTGATGCTTCCCTGAACCATCTTCAGATTGGGTAGCACATAATTTGTTAGGGTTCTTTCATTTCGTGCCATAGGTATGTTCGCTGGCAATTGCGATGGTGGTGGTGGTAGATCTTGTAGGTTAACTTCCTTAATCTCGTCAAACAATGGGTTATCTCATAATAGATTGCCTACAGTAGGTGGTTGATTCTACATCTACTGTAGTTTCTATTACTGTCGACGACTCCTACGAATTAATCTCTCTGGATCAATGGTTGGCTCTATAGGTACGCCCCTACTGTGAATCATACACTAAAAGAAAAAAGAAAGTAAAAGATGTTAGTAAAAATAACAATCATATCTATAATTTAGATATTTCCTAATTATTTTATTAAAACATAAAAATTAAAATTAACTTAATAACGTTGCCTCCTCAGCAACGGCACCAGCATCTTGACCGCCTCCGGACGTAGTAACATCCAAAGTGTGAATACTGCAACTAAATATGTGGAATTGAGGCGGTATCTACAAGTATATGGGTTAGATTGTAATATAGTTTTTACAACGAAGTAGGTAAGTACTCCGAGGATCATACCTAAGGGAACCTAGTAATAAATTAATGTTAACCTAAACAAAAATAAAAATAATTAGTAATTTAAATAAATTTTATTACGATAAAAACGTAAATGAAAGATTTTTGGGGTTTTGATAAGAAAGAAAATAAAAATAGCATAAATAAAAGATACTTCGAAAAACTAACTTATAAACCTAATCAGATCTAGACATGGGTAATTAGCTTGCTTCAGTGGTTATAACTAATTCCTATTTCAGGTTTCTATTCAATGAACTAGTTGTTACCCTAACAGGATATCTTTATCTTCCATTAAACTAACGAGTCGACAAGAACTACTTATCTCTCGATCTCACAGTCCAGACCTGTCTAGGGTTAAAGTGTTCACAACTAGGCCATACCAATTTTGGGTTAACTGTAACACCCCTTACCTATATCCAAAGCCAGGATAGGGTTCGAGACGTTACCGGACTTTAACACAAGCACACATACAAAACCGAGCCATAAAATTTTCATTCAATTTAAAACCATTCATACATATGCAAATTGTCCCTTGTATGGGTCTACGAGGCCCCAAACATATGTCGAAGGTGGTTCGGAACTAAATCAAGAACTTTAGAAAACTTTAGGGTAACTTAGAAAATTTTCATACTTTGGAGAGTTACACGCCCGTGTGGGTAGGCCGTGTAGTAACACATGCCCGTGTGGTTTGGGACACACCCGTGTCCTCAGCCCATGTAACTCTCTAACTATGACATCATCAATCAAATAAGGTCACACGGCCAAGTCACACGCACGTGTGCTTGGGCCGTGGGACGAACTAAATTCCAAAAATTAGGTGCAGACTTCACATGGCCTGGGCACACACCCATGTCCTAGGGCCATGTCTTCCACACGGCTGAGACACACGGTCGTGTCTCTGCCCATATGTTTACTACTGGGCAATCTTTTTTGCATAATTAGGGTGTAAGGGACACACGGCCGGATCACACGCTCATGAGGTAGACCATGTGTCACACATGGCCTAAACACATGCTCGTGTGTCTAACCGTGTGAACAATTTCTAGGCTATTTTCCAAGCCAATTGCCACCCTTAAACACTCATATACTTATACCCACTTCAAGGCATGCAACATGGGAAATTTGGCTATTCAAGCACTCACATTCATGGTTAAAATATGACTTGGTAATTTCAACATATCACCTATTCAAACTATTATGCTTTCATATGGCATTCCACACCAATTTCATATTTGTCTATCACCTTTACTAACTTACTTTCAAGTTACCCACTAGCATCACCTTTACTGGTATACACATTAATCATATTTCATACACTAAACATACATGCCATCCGTCACACTCATTATCCATAAGTAACCATAACCACATTAAAGCATAAACACATTTGCATGCATGCACCAATAATTAGGGTTACAACCCAAATAATCAATATGAGCCACCTCTCATGGCCATATAAAAAATAATCATAATACTTTCATGAGCCAACTCATTTGGCTAATCAATATGACATATAAAAAAAAAGACCAAGTTCTTATACATGCCATACTCAAAATGATAAGACCAACTATACCCAATATTCAGTTGATAGTGTGATCGAGTCTCCGACATCTTCTGATCTCTGAGCTAGCTTGGCGGCACTATAAGAAAAGGAAAGGAAAGGGGGTAAACTTTAAATCTTAGTAAGTTCACATGCAAATAAAATGCAACTTAACAAATATTAATCATACATTTAACATAATGAACATGATCTTGCAATTTTATCACATCTCTTAACTCATTCTTCATATATATACACATATATATTCTTACCACAAGTTCATCATATCTCATGTCATCCTCATGAGTTTGGTGTACATACCTGTGCCACTTGCACATAATAACTTACTTTCTCATCTTTGACCTATTCATCAAGATGGCTCATTGAACTTCCTTTAGAACTACCCGTTGAACACTCGAAATACTATCGGATACATCAGAATCTCGCACCTAAGTGCCTTATATGTAGCCAACGCTACCTTATATCACAAATCACATGTTGCTTGCTTTCGAGCTACTCACGGTCTGCTCACATAGGCTGTCAGGTATTTGCAACACATGCCGAACTACCCAGCCACCGGTAGAATATGTGAGACCAGTACCCGAATGCCAAAACATGTGTCATATACATCATGAACTCAGACCATAACTCAATAAGTTTAGATGCCACATATATTATGAACTCAGACCACAACTCTAGGAGTTTAGATCACATAGTTCCTAGTGACATGTCACTTGTATCCTAACTATTCCTAAGGTTCAAATAGGATTCTTCGATAACACATTTCCATTGAGCTTGCTCATAATGTCGATTTCAATATCAATAGTACCAATCACATACTCATGGAATAATCAAAGCATACTCCTAATAGTGATAAAGCATTAAAATTCGTTTGATATCAAAGCAATAGAAATATGACATAACATCTCATATGAACTTACCATACATGCAATATTAAAGCATTTAAAGTATGGTACATGTTGCATTATTTGCAAATGAACTTACCTTGGTACAAAATGACATAAACGAGCCTAATCCTCGTAAACCTTATTTTTCCCCTGGTCAAGACTCGAATCACGTTTTTCTTGATCTATAATGTCAAATTCAAATTGTTCAACACTTACATTATTTATATCGACCCATAACACATTCTTTGGTAAAATTACCTTTTTCCCCTTAACTTTTCACTTATTTACACTCGTAAAATGAAATGCATGCAAGTTCTTGGTTACCCAAGCCTAGCTGATTCATATTCTAACTCATATACTTTAGTCCCTAGGCTCGTAAAATGAAATGCATGCAAGTTCTTGGTTATCCAAGCCTAGTTGATTCATATTCTAACTCATATCAGCCCACATTTTCCTTTATTCCACATTTCAACTACTCACTTTTACACCTTTTTCAAACTAGTCCTTTTTAGGTGTTTTCACGAAAAATCACTTAACAAAAGATGTTTATCACATCAAACATTCATATTCCTCCATTAAACATCAAAATACAACCATTTCACACATAGGTCAAATTTCATACATGAACCCTAGCTCAAAATAATTGTAGAAATGGCTAGATTGGTTGATGACAACTTCAAAAATGTAAAGAACATTAAAAACAGGACTTGGGAGCACTTATAATCAAGCTTGGAAATGTCGAAAACCCTAACTATGGAGACTCCCCAAATTTCGGCACCCTTAGAGAAGATGGACATCATTTTTGCTTGATTTTTCCCTTTTTATTCTTTTATTTACCAAATGACCAAAATGCCCTTAAGTCATTTCTTTCAAAATTTTCCTATTCATGCCCATTTTTGTCCAAAATTTTAGAACTTGGTCAAATTACTATTTAAGGACCTCTAATTAATAATCTAATGCAATTTCATACTTGAAGCTTCTAGAACACAAGTTTTACAACTTATTCAATATAGTCCCTAAGGTCAAATTGGACACTTTAGGCATAGAATTTCTTCATGAAAATTTCACACAATCATGAAATCATATCATGGATCATCAAATAATCATAAAATAATTATTTCTATTTTGAATTTGTGGTCTCAAAACCACTATTCTGACTAGACCCTAATTCGAGATATTACAACTCTCCCCCTTTAGGGATTTTCGTGCCCGAAAATCTTAACAGTAAAAAGGTTTGGGTATTGATTCCTCATGGCCTCCTCAGGCTCCCATGTAGCCTCTTCAATCCCATGTCTTTGCCGTAACACTTTCACCAAGGCAATGCTTTTATTGCTCAATTGTTTAACTTCTTGTGCTAAAATCTTAATCGGTTCCTCACCATAAGTCATATTTGGTCGAATCTCAACTTCTGTCGATGAAATAACATGTGAAGGATCTGATTTATATCAGTGCAACATAGACACATGAAATACGTCATGAATCTTTTCTAATCTTGATAGTAAAGCCAACCAATAGGCAACTGACCCTTTTCTCTCAATGATCTCAAACGGCCCTATAAAATGAGGACTCAACTTGCGCTTAAACCTTTTTCCATTGGAATACTTTCAAAAATACCTTATCACCGACTTGATATTCAATTTCTATCTGTTTCAAATATGTGTAGGATTTCTATCTATCCAAAGCGGCTTTCAAACAATCACGAATTATCTTTACCTTCTCTTCAAATTCTTTGACCAGATCAACTCCATGAATTTGATTTTCTCTAAGCTCGGTCCAATACAATGGCGTTCGACACTTAAACCCATATAATGCCTCATAAGGTGCCATTTTCAAACTCGACTGATAACCGTTGTTGTATGCAAACTCCACCAATGGTAAGTACTTTTCCGAACTACCTTGGAATTCCAATACACAACATCGGAGCATGTCTTCCAAGATCTGAATTACTCGCTCAGACTAACCATCAGTCTGTGGATGAAAAGCAGTGCTAAAGTTGAGCTTTGTATCCAAAACTTCTTGTAACTTTTTCCAAAATTGTGATGCGAATCTCGGATCTCTATTTGATACAATTGATATAGGTACTCCATGAAGTTTAACAATTTCACCAATGTACGATTCAACTAACTTATCGAGTGAGTAATTGGTATGCACTGGAATTAAATTGTAACACCCCAAACCCGGCCTAGATGTTACGGCCAGATCTGGCGTGATACATCAAAGCGTTTTTCTTTCAAAATAGATCTTTTCGGTAAAAAAATCTGTTACTGAATCTAAATCCTTTTATTATTTAACTAAAGTTCTCATCAAATTATTTTAAACTAGAAAGCATTTTAAAAACTTTGTTGTTAGAAGCTCGTGTCCTTTTTAGAATGGTGCTATTTTGAAAACTCGTCTCTTTCTAGACTAGCAGTATAGTATATAAAAACAAAATCCAAATTAAAACTTAATACCCACCAACGGCCTTATTACATAAATTATATCCCAAAACGAAATCTAATTGCAAAAAGAAACAGAAACAAAAGTGTGGTCAGCTTCGAGTCCCTCGCAACTCCAAATCATCTAAACTTAGGGATTACCTGCACAGTTAGAAACGGGGTGAGTTTACGAAAACTCAGTGTGTAATCCCAATAACAATCAAACAGTGGATAACACAGTATCAGTACAGTCTGAGCCAAAGCCCTACTTAGTGTCAGTATAGCTTGGGCCTTAGCCCTTAAATAGTAGCAGTGTGAGCCTAAGCCCCATACAGTATCAGTACAGTGCAAGATGCAACCCATCCCATAACCATCCAACACACCACCCGTACCAACCAGCACACCTGTGGGGATATCAATCGACCCACCCAACCAGCACACCAAAATCGCAGCAAAGCTGCTAGTAATATCAATAACGCAGCGTAGCTGCCAGTAAAAGTAAGTGTGGCAAGCCACCAGTAATAATAAATGTGACATAGTCACTAGTATAATACTTCTTCCATAACATAAACCCAACCCCATGCAATGCCATGTCATAGATATTACGTATGTGTAGTATGTCATACTCATAACCAGTCATATAAATGCCATTCACACATCAAATAACCTACCACTAGCATTATAAGGGTCATTACAACAGTTAGGGGTAAAACGGTAATTTTTACCCCTCAGGGGTATCTTGGTCATCTATAGCATTTAGGGTCTCGATACAGATATCGACCCTTCAGAAAGTCTTCAGCCGTCTTGAACAGCTCAAGTAATCCGAATGGCCAAAACAGTGTAAATGGGCCCAAGGCCCATTTCTCGGCCCATAGGTCCCTTACGGTCTAAGCCCACGAGAACACTCGTGGCGGCCTCCACAGTCTGACGCCCACGGTTTGTGGCTCGGTTCATCACACAAGTGATCGCACGCTCGCGAGATCTAAAATACCAACGTTTCGGCTTTTCGGCTTTTGCCGATCTGTAGTAAAGCAGGAGTGTGAATGCACACCTTTCTGCTTTTGACCACTAATAGGAATGGTGTACAGTTACACACCTTTTAGGAGAGAAACACGTCGAACTCTATGCACTCAACCTAAAACCAAAATAATGATCCCTTGTCAATTCTCAAACATATGAGTTGGCCACCCAACTATGTACTCGCAAATCTCAACAATACGTATCGCTTACCTTGATATCCCAAGTAGGTTTCAAATCTCTTTAACCTCTGATCACCCTCGATGGCAACATGCTGCATTAAATTTTACTTGTTACACAACCTTAATATAAACCACTTAACCACATAAGCCTCTTATCGAAATGAAGACTAGAAGATAAAGGCAGCAGTATTCGGCCTAAACCCAACAAGCACCACTGTCTAGCGCACGATGCCAAGAACACACCCCTAGCGAAAGCCGATCAAAGAAAGGGATTAAAGAAAAGAGTCTAACATAATATGATAGAAGAAGGAGAAGTGGCATAGCCATAGCTAGAAACGGTAGCAAAGTTCGGCTATTGTTAGGGATTCGGTGACCCAAGAGGAGACTTACCTTAATTCACCAGGGAGAGCTTTGGTTAGAAAGAAGAATATTCGGCTAGCCCAATGAACCACCCAACTAAGTCGAGAGGGAAAAGAACCAAGGGAGTTCCAGATAGTACCCCAAGACAGAAGACGCACTTAAGAACGAGTAGAGAATGAATACAACTTAAGAAGATGTTCGACTAAAATAACCAAATAGGTGAGGGAAAGAGTGGAGTTATTTGGCCAAAATGAAATGTAGCGAAACAAGAAAGGAAGAGAATGTATTAGACACAAGAGAAGGAAGGTACCCCGAAATGGACTAAAAGAACCAAAAGATGAACAAAAACCCGAGGATGGAACAAAAAGAGATTTCGGCCTCTCCTCAAAAAAACCCTAAAATGTCGAAAATGCCAGAGTGTTTTACCCTTAGTCGATTTTGCACAAGCAAGATGCCCACTTCGACTACAACACTCCTCCCCTCTAACTCCTAGAAAATATCCACAAATCACTCCCCTTATCTCTCCCAAAAAACCAAGACCAGTTCAAACTTCCACCAGTAGAGTTCGAATTCACTACAAACTCCTGCCTTCCCAAGCAGCAAAATTAACATTCATTACCTTCCATGGGATTCAAACCCCTGCCTTCCTATTGCCAAACCATATCACATGCCACCAAGCCACACGGCTTTTTGTGTTGACCATCTGACTCCATTATTTATAAAGCCTAAGTACCAATGCTCAGGATCTTTTAAGGGCAAAACAAAAATGCTGCAAAAGCCGAAACTTGAACCTAGGACCTCTCAAACTCCCCTAACACACTTAAATCAACTAACCATTCAAGCATACATGGAATTTATCCTAACACATGTAAAGATACAAACTCTACCTTTTTGGGGCGTTACAGAAATAAGCCAATTTATTCAGTCTATCGATAATAACCCATATGCCATCTCTCTTTCTCAGTGTTAAAGGCAAACCTGTCACAAAATCCATGGTAATCCAGTCCCATTTCCACTCGGGAACCATGATGGGTTGAAGTAAACCTAAAGGTACTTGGTGTTCAGCCTTTACTTGATGAAAAACTAAACATTTCGATACAAACTCTGAGATATCTCTTTTCATACCATTCCACCAATATATTTTCTTCAAGTAATTATACATTTTTGTACTGCTCGGGTGAATTGAAAAACAACCGTTGTGTGCCTCATGTAAAATATTTTGAATCAACTCAGTGTCCTTCGAAATACAGATCCTACCACGAATCTCAAACAACCATCGGAGTCACTCGAAAAATCTGGTTCACTGCTGGACTCGCACTGAATTCTCTTAGCTTGTAACTCTTTATCAACTTTTTGAACATCACAAATCTATTGGAGAAAAGTTAGTCTAGCTCTCAACTCAACTAGAATTGAACATCATCGGAACAAGTTAGCCGTGTATTCATAGCCCTTAAGGCAAATAGCGATTTCCTACTCAAAGCGTTGGCGACTACATTCGCCTTACCCGGATGGTAATTGATCACAAGCTCATAATCCTTTAATAGTTCAAATCCTTTTGAGTCATCAAGTACTTAAGACTTTTGTGATCGGTAAAGACATGGCATTTTTCACCAAATAAATAATGCCGCCAAATCTTCAAAGCAAACACTATGGCGGCCAAATTTAAGTCATGTGTCCAGTAGTTCTTTTCGTGAGGCTTCAACTGTCTCGAAGCGTAAGCTACGAATTTACCTCTTGCATAAACAAACATCCCAAACCATTTAAGGAAGCTTCACTATATCACAAATTCTTTACCTGACTCGGGTTGTACCAAAATCAGAGCCTTAGTCAATAATGCCTTTAATTTCTCAAAACTCTGTTGGCACTTTTCTATCCATTCAAACTTGACATCTTTCTGTAACAACCTCATCATCAGAGTAGCAATCATGGAGAATCCTTTAACAAACCGTCTATAATAACCGACCAAGCCTAGAAAGCTTCTAACCTTAGTTACATTCTTCGACGGTTTCCATTCAACAATAGTCGAGATCTTACTCGGGTCAAATCTAATACCATCACTCGAAACAATATGGCCCAAGAATCCAACTTCTCGAAGCCAAAACTCGCTTTTACTAAACTTAGCATACAACTGCTTGTCTCTCAAGATTTGTAAAGCAGTTTTCAAGTGTTCGGCATGCTTGGATTCATCACACGAATAAATAAATATGTCATCAATAAAAACAACAACAAATTTATCCAAGTACGGTTGAAAAATATGGTTCATTAAGTCTATAAATACGGCAGGAGCATTCGTTAACCCAAAAGGCATAACAAGAAATTCATAGTGACCATACCTCGTCCAGAAAGTAGTCTTCGATACATCCGTGTCTTTCACTCTCAATTGGTAGTAACCAGACCTCAAGTCTATTTTAGAAATGTCGCTAGAGAAAAGATCTCGAGAAAGAGAAAAGAAAATCTGATTTTGAAGCTAGAGAAGTGCGAATGAGATCTGCAAGTAAATCATTTCAGTCTGCGTCAAAGAAGTTTAGAGATGATTTTAGTTGTTCAAGGGCTAATGTGGAGCATTCGAGTAGAGATCGTGCTACATCGTATTCGAACATTAGAGCTCTAGCTTCTTCTGTTGAAAGTGTTGGTAATGCTAAATCTAATTGCCCTGAGTGTAAGTAATATGGTAAAAGGCATGCCGATAATTGTAGACTATATGATCAGGATTGTTTTAGATGTGGATCATTAGACCATTTTATCTGTGATTGCCCTAAATCTATCGAGCAAGAAAGTGTGCAAAATTTGAGACCGAGTGGCAATGTTTCTCGTGGTAGACCTCCCAGAAATATGGTAAATGTGAGTGGCAATCAAAGGGGAACAGAAGACACAACTATTAGATCCAAGGCTCGTGCACTTGTCGGAGCCTATGCTATCCGAGCTCGTGAGGAAGCTTCATCGCCAGATGTGATTACAGGTACATTTACTCTTTATGATACTTCTGTGATTGCTTTGGTAGATCCTGGATCGACACATTCGTATATATGCATGAACTTAGTGAACAGTAAGACTTTGCCTGTAGAGTCTACTGAATTTGTAATTAGAGTTTCGAACCCCCTAGGCAGATGTGTTTTGGTTGATAAAGTCTGTAAGAATTGTCCGTTAATGTTTAGAGACACTTGTTTTCTGGCTGATCTGGTGCTGTTACCTTTTGATGAATTTGATATAATTCTAGGTATGGATTGGTTAACTTTGCATGATGCTGTTGTAAACTACAAACGAAAAACTATTGATTTGAGACGCAAAAATGATGAAATAGTCTGAATTGAATCTAGTGATTTGAATGGATTGTCTGCTGTGATATGTTAGATGAAAGCTTTGAATATTGTGAGAAAGGGTTGTGAAGCCTATTTTCCTTATTGATTGATTTGAAAGTGTCAGAAAAAAAATTTGAATCTATGCCTGTTGTATGTGAGTTTCCTAATGTATTTCCTGAAGAACTTCCAGGATTACCTCCGGTTAGAGAAGTTGAATTTGGCATTGAATTGGTACTTGGTACTACTCTGATTATGATAGCTCCATATAGAATGGTTGTGATCAAACTAAAAGAATTAAAGTCTCAGTTGTAAGAATTAACCGATAAAGGATTTGCTAGACCAAGTTTCTCACCTTGGGGTGCTCCTGCTCTGTTTGTGAAAAAGAAAGACGGTACAATGAGAATGTGCATAGATTATCGTCAGTTGAACAAAGTGACTATCAAGAATAAGTATCCTCTGCCCCGTATTGATGATTTGTTTAATCAGTTGAAAGGAGCTATTGTGTTTTCAAAGATAGATTTGAGCTAAGGCTATTATCAGTTGTGAGTGAAAGACTCAGACATTCCAAAAACTGCTTTTAGAATGAGGTATGAACACTATGAATTCTTAGTTATCTCATTTGGATTAACTAATGCACCTGCTATCTTTATGGATTTGATGAATAGAATTTTCAGACCGTATTTAGATCAATTTATTATCGTATTCATTGATGATATATTGATTTATTCAAGAGATGAAACTAAACATGATGAGCATCTGAGAATAGTACTACAGACTTTGCGTGATAATAAATTGTATGCAAAGTTTAGCAAGTGTGAGTTTTGGTTGCGCGAAGTTGGTTTTCTGGGCCATATTGTGTCAGATCAGGTATCCGAGTTGATCCGAGCAAAATTTCAGCTATTTTGGATTGGAAGCCTCCGAGAAATGTCTCCGAAGTCTGCAGTTTTCTAGAAATTGATGGTTACTATAGACAGTTTGTAAAAGGCTTTTCTATAATTGCAACTCCGTTAACCAAACTACTTCAGAAAGATGTGAAGTTTGAGTGGTCCAAAAAATGTCAAAACAGTTTTGATCAGTTGAAAACTTTGTTGACTGAAGTTCCAGTATTGGTACAACCCGAATCAGGTAAAGAATTTGTAATTTACAGTGATGATTCGTTGATCGGACTGGGATGTGTTTTGATGCAAGAAGGTAAAGTCATTGCCTATGCTTCGAGATAATTAAAGCCACATGAAAAGAACTATCCGACGCATGACATAGAGTTAGTTGCGATTGTGTTTGCTTTGAAAATTTGGCGCCACTATCTATTTGGTGAGAAATGTCACGTATATTCTGATCATAAGAGTTTGAAATATTTGATGACTGAGAAAGATTTGAATCTGCGACAAAGAAGATGGCTTGAATTGCTAAAAGACTATGACCTTGTGATTGATTATCATCCAAGTAAAGCAAATGTTGTTGTTGATGTTTTGAGTCTAAAATACTTATTTACTTTGCTCATTTGGTTCTATCCAAAAATGGTTCAATTTTAGTTGAATTAAAAGCGAGACCTATGTTCTTACAGCAGATTATCGAAGCTCAGAAGATTGATAATGAAATTTTAGCAAAACGAGCATAGTGTGATTTAGAGTCTGATTCAGAATTCAGAGCTGATAAAGATGATTGTCTAAGATTCTGAGATAGAATTTGTGCCCCAAGAAATCTAGAGTTAATTCAAATGATTTTGAGTGAAGCTCACAATAGTCGGTTACCTATGCATCCGAGTAACACAAAAATGTACAATGATCTGAAACAGTATATTGGTGGTCTAGAATGAAAAAAGATATCTCTGACTTTATTTCTAAATGTTTGATCTGTCAGCAAGTTAAAGCTAAACATCAGGTGCCATCTGATTTGTTACAACCGATTATGATTCCGGAATGGAAATGGGATAGGGTGATGATGGACTTTTTTCCGGGTTTACCCCTGTCTCTGAGAAAGAAATATGCTAACTGGGTTGTAGTTGATCGATTGACAAAATCAGCTCATTTTATTTCGGTACGATCTAATTATTCACTTGATAAATTAGCTAAGTTATACATTTCTGATATTGTGAGATTGCATGGTATGCCATTATCCATTGTGTTAGACGGAGATCTAAGATTTACATCACGATTCTAGAAGAAATTGCAAGATGCTCTGGCTACAAAATTGCATTTTAGTACTGCTTTTCATCTGCAAATGGATGGTCAATCCGATAAAATTATTCAGATACTCGAAGATATGTTAAGATGTTGCATTCTTGAGTTTGAAGGTACGTGGGAACAGTATTTGCCTTTGATTGAATTCGCTTATAATAATAGTTTTCAATCGAGCATTAAAATGGCACCATACGAAGCTTTATATGGTCACAAATGCCGTACACCTCTATATTGGACTGAGCTCAGTGAAAATAAGATTCACAGAATTGATTTGATGAAAGAAACTAAACAGAAAGTGAAAGTGATCTGAGATAGTTTAAAAACAGCTTCCAATCGTCAGAAATCTTATGCGGACTTGAAAAGAAAAGACATTGAATTTAAAATCAGTGACAAAGTGTTTTTGAAAGTATCACCGTGGAAGAAAGTACTTCGATTTGGTCGTAAAGGCAAATTGAGTCTAAGGTTCATCGGACTGTATGCAATTAGTGAGCGTATCGGGCCGGTTGCTTATCGATTATTGTTGCCACCAGAGCTAGAAAAGATTCATAATGCGTTTCATGTATCGATGCTTTGATGATACAGATTCGATCCTTCATGTGTGATTCCTCTGTCTGAAATCAAAATTCAGTCTGATATGACTTATGAAGAAAAGCCGATCCGTATCTTAGCTCGAGTGGTTAAAGAGTTGCGAAATAAGAAAATTTCATTAGAGAAAGTGATGTGGCATTGTTATGGTATTAAAGAGGCCACTTGGGAGTCTGAAGATGCTATGAGACAGCAATATTCGACTCTGTTTAATAGTAAGATTTTCGGGGATGAAAATCCCTAAGGGGGAGAATTGTAACAGTCCGATTTTGACCCTAGTCGGAATAGTGGTTTCGAGACCACAAATTCGAGTTAGAAAAATATTTAAATATTATTTTTCATACTTATGATATGTGAATTAGTATGTGTGAAAGTTTCGTATAAAAATTTGATCATTTGTGGGCTTAAATTTTAAAAAGGACTTAATCGCATAAAATGTAAAAGTTACTAGCTACTTGTTAAAAGTGCTTATTTGATTTGGTTTTATAAATAAGAAGTCCTTATTATGTTATTTGACCCTTTAAAGCATGGGTGGACATATGTGGCCTTATTATAATGGTTTATTTATGTTTTAATGAAAGGACAAAATGGTAAAACAATTATTAAATGAATTATAACTAAAATAAAGTTATAAAATATTGGTCATTTGTTCATTCATGACCGAAAAAAACAAAGTAAAAGAAAATAAAAGAGTTACCTAGGGTTCGGCCATACTAAAGCTCAATTGAAGATTCGTTTTTGTTCCGTTTTCGATAATTTCTATGTTTTTGTGATAGTTGCTTTGTGTTTTACTAAGCCCATGCCTCAATTTCTAATTTTGATAATGAATTTGAAATGTTCCATTGATGAATTTATGAGCTTTATGTTGTTATATGATGAAATATGAAAGTTTGATGTTGGGGTTATATGTTTTGTCTTTAGGTTTTTGAAGATTTTGAGTAAAATGGGATAAATTGTGAAATTTGTAAATTGAGGGACTAAAATGTGAAATAAATGAAATGTTTGGACTTGAATAAGAGTTATGAATAATCGGCCAAGCATAAGTATATGCAAATTATGTGTATTTTGTGATTTTGTCAATTAGGGACTAAAGTGTCAAAATGTAAAAATGTGAGGGCTAGTTTGCAAATTACCCTAAATATGTATCTATGGATTGTTTTGAATGAATTTATGATTGAATAAGTTAAATTTGAATTTATATAGATCAAGAGTTGGAGAAAATGGAATTAGATCGAGGAAAGTCGAAAGTTGTTGAGTAACCGATTCCATCCATCTGAATATGTACGAGGTAAGTCTATATACAAATAAATGCACCAGAATTGATTTATTTATGCTTACATGTTATTGAACTATTATGAATGGCTTTATGCCTTGATTTCGAGACATCTGAGAAAGTATCGATGAATTTTCGACGTCCAAAAAGCCTCGTACGAACTTTAGGAATAGTTAGGATACATATGCCATGACATAGGATCCAATATATGTTTTTGTGTAAGACCATGTCTGGGACGTTGGCATCGACTTATGCTTTACGTGTAAGACCACGTCTGGGACGTTGGCATCGTATTTATTTTCGTGTAAGACCCTGTCTGGGATAGTGGCATCGATATTTGATTACATGTAAGACCATGTCTGGGACGTTGGCATTGTATATGTTCTCCGAGCTATCCGCGTATCCTTATGTTTCTAAGCGGTTCGAACAGGCATTCTGAGAAAAATGAATCAATATGTAAACATAAATTCGATTCAGGTATGTTCGATATGAGTATCATATTTGATATTGAAAAGTAAGTATATGTTCTTTAATGAACAAAAGATTATATATGGTAAAAGCATGAGAATTTATGCTATATGTGACATGGAATTTGGAAGACATGAAATGTATATGAATATGGAAGTTGTGATAGTTTATAACTTGAAGTATATGTGATTTGATGATGACTTAATGTTTAATGTGTTAAGTTTATTTGTATATGGCATACTAAGCTTGTCTTTTAACTGTTTTATAGATATCGTAGCTACTGGAAGCTCAATGATCATTGTGGATCATCGCCGCACAATCGAACTTCATTTTGGTACATTTTGGAAGTGTAAATATTGGAGTATGGCATGTATAGGCTTGAAGTACTTTGAATATGTTTTGAAATGTGTATATATCTAGCCATGTGATTTGGCTTGATTATGGATATGTTATGAACGAATTGTAGTTTAAGTTATGTGATGAAATTATGTTTATTACATGTTCTTAATTGGCCAAAATAAATGGTCAAATTGGAAAGTATTTGGTAAGTTTATACCATGAGATTGAATGATGATATTAGAATTGTTGGAGCTTATTTTTTAGTATGTCTATGGCATGAATTTGGTATGATTTGTTTGATGATTTGAGGATAAAATTGATTAATAATGAAATGGTATGATTGATTTTGTATTTGGCTATGAATTGGCTGAAATTATTGTGCATATATGTTGTGGTTTTGGTGCTTGTAGGTTTGACCCAAATAGGGTGGCAAATTGGCTATTCAAATGGCCTATATTTGTCCACACGAGCAGAGACACGGGCGTGTGTCTCAGCCGTGTGCGACACACGGCTATGTTGCATGGTCGTGTCCCCTGGGGTACCCTATAATTGTAAGTCAATCTTGACCACGGCCAAGGCACATGGGCGTGTGACTAACTGTGTGACCCAAGTTAGTGTCGACCATGGCCAAGACACATGGGCGTGTCTTGTGGTCGTGTGAATAAGTCAGTACGTATGCCCTGTTTGGACATGGCTTAGACACACGGGCGTGTCACATAGGCTTGTGACCTGTTCAACTTTGAAAATTTGTTTAAGTTCCGAAAATTTTTGTATGAGCTCGGTTTAGTCCTAACCCCTTTCTAACGCATGCTTTAGGTCTCGATGACCTATATAAGGGACCTATTATTGATGTTTTATCTTTGATGCTATGATGATTAAGAAATGAATGATAAATATTTCAATTGTCTGGTAACGTCTTTAACCTCAGTCCGGTGACGGATACAGGTTAGGGATGTTACACTACACTTACCGAAATGACCTCTAACATATTGTTGGCACTCGGGTCTAGAAGCTCTATCATTACCAACACTAGCCACAGATGTAGCCTGAGATTTAAAACCTGAATTTTTCTTCTTACGATTTTTGTACAAATGCCCAGTCGAAACATAAAAACGAGAATGCATATCTGATCGTGATTTTGTGACAGGTTTTAAATATCTATAATTAATCGTTCTTGAAACTAACTATTATCACGATGTAGGCAAGTGTACCTATCGAACAGTAGTATAGTTTTAGCAAGACCAGATTGTCGAACCCAAAGGAACTAAAAGTACTAGTAATGACTGTCTTTTTATTATCTAGCCTAAGAATAAGGGGGTTTGTTTTAACTAACTAATTAACTAAACTAAGATTTCACAGAAAATAGAATTGGGGGATTACTTTTGGAAAACGATTGAATTAAGACAATACCTAAGGAAAAATCCAGCTAGAATTCACTTGTTATTTGACTCTGAATCGGACAATTTATTCATTTGGCTTGATCCGTAGAAATCCCTAAGTAATATTATTATCTCTCTCGAGACTAACAACGTCTAACCCTAGGTTGAATAATTGAAATATCTTTCTAATTAACTTCCTAGGGTTGCATTAACTCGATCTATGGATCCCCTTATTAGGTTTCACCCTAATTCGGCAAAATCTTGTCACCCTATCTCTAGGTGCGCAATCAACTGCACTTAATTATGACAAATGTACTCTTAGACAGGGTCTATTCCTCCTCTGCATAAGAGCTTAACTTGAATCAATATCCTGGAATATCAAAACAAGAATGACGAACACATAATTAGGAACAAGTCAAATATTTATCGTACAATTTAGAAAATAATAATAACAAGATCTATCTTAGGTTTCATTCCCCTTAGATATTTAAGGGTTTTTAGTTCATAACTAAAAAGGTAAACATCTTAGAAGAATAGTGAATATAAAACATAAAGAAAAACCCAAAACCCCTGAAGGGGAATTGAAGGGAGATCTTCAGTCTTGACGGTGAACCCGACTTCTAAGATGGATCAATCGACTTTCCTTGAGCAATTCCTTGCTTCCTCCTATGTGTCTCCCCTTTTTATAGGCTTTAAAATGCCTAAAAGCCCTCAAAAATAGCCTTTCCCGAATTAGACTCAACTTGGGCTCGGCAGGGACACGCCCGTGTGACACGCCCGTGTACGATTACTTCAGGCTGTGGTCAAGCCTATTAAAATAGCACGGGCGTGTGGTCTGGCCGTGTTGATTTCATACGTTGGCCCATTTTCTTCGTTTTTAGTCTGTTTCTCGTTCCTTTTACTCTCCTAAGCTCACCTAAGTATAAAACATGAAATTAAGGCATTAGGAGCATTAAATTCACCAATTCTTAGGAAAAATCATCCATAAAATGCGCTAAGCATGGGGTAAAAATATGTATAAATGACGGTTTATCAAATACCCCCACACTTAAGCATTTTCTTGTCCTCAAGCAAAATCCTCATCTCATAATCAAAACAAATTCTTCTCAATTTATAATTTCTATCGATAATACCTCAAAATAATCCATAGGTAATCAAACATTGAACATTTGACTAAAAGAACATCAAAGTTTCAAACATTCCAAGTTGAGCATTTTATCATGAAAACATAGGTGTCTCCCCTCATCTAAGTAATTACCTTTGATTCAAAATATCACAAAGTTTCACATCCTCACTAGAGATTCACTCAAATCACTCGAGGTGTTTAAGGACAATAAATGAAGCACTCAATAGTCAATAATGAAACGTCATTACCATAGGCTTGCATGAAAATCAAATCTCCACCACTATAAATTGAGATGAAACATCAATCAAAAGGTCTTTAGAGGGTTGTAACGTGGCTTTGGTTAAAGGGTGTGGTCACAAGCTGGAAGAAAGGGTTAGAATCGAGATTGAATTGAAAAATTGCCTAACTAGAAAAATGACTGGTCATCAGTTGATTACAAGTGAGCTTCTTCTCAGAATGTGGAATTAACACTCAAGCTCAAAAATAGCGAAATACTATTAATAAATGTGCAAGTATTGTTGTTGTTTTTTTTAGAACAAGTCAAATGCAAAATAAAACATAGCTAAACAACTATTCCAACTCAAATCTCGACAAAAATAGGGATCAGTTAATTTAGGGTATTTCAACAATAATGAGTTTTGGGTTAATATTGAGGGCAAATCAATGAATGGGTTGTTAGGCTTAAGGGGTTCACTAAAGGTTAATTGTGAAGGTAAGCTTTTATGGAGTGAGTGGGTTAAACCTAAGTGCCTTTCTCATTTTGACATATCAAATCAAATGGTGTGGTCTTGACATGCATAATCAAGCAAGTTCTAGAATAACAGTTCAATATTGGCGCACTCATAATGAAAGTGAGCATGGAAGAAATAATAGATTCTTTTGAAGGCTCAAAGTCTCACAAAAATTACGGCTTTTTGATGTTTAAACTTGTGAATTCCAACTCAAGATAATACCTAGACTTAGAGAGATAACATAGAAGTTTTTAATTCTTCAAAAAACAACTTATCATGCTTGATTCACTAATGTCTTAAAGTTTAAACAATCAATGCATAAATGACTATGTTTTAATTTAAGACATATCAATAAAAATCATGAGTTAATTAAAATTCATTCTAATAGTGATATGAGTAATTCACATGAGAATAAGACATATTCTAATGGTGATATAAAAGACGCCCCCACACTTAAAATGTACATTGTCCTCAATGTACAAAGATAGATATATTGAAAAAGATAAATTTATGATCATAAGATAAGGAGAGAAGTGAAACTTCTTGAATGATGAATGAATTCCATGAACTGGAGTTTTTGGAGAATAAATAGCATGAGAGTGGAGAAGGATACTCCGGTGGTCGTAGAGGTTCATTAGTCCATAAGTCCTGCGATAAAAGAATATTATACCTGTTGGTAGCTATAGTCATGGTCGAGCAGGACATGGCAGTCGTGGAGAACCTTCCCTAGTGGAGTTTTTAGTTCCTATGTGAGGATGAGCTTAGGAGCTCTTTTATAGCTGTGACAAAATCAGGAACTTTTTTTTAAAGAGATGTAAGGAAACAAAATTACTCGTAATGGAATAGCTAAAGTTGGTCATTGTAAAATAAAAATTATAAAATCTAATAAAGATAGGCGTAAGGAAAAATAAAAAGGAGTCTGAAGATAAAATAAAAGTAAAAACATAAAATAAAATAATTAATGAAAGTTTTTAAACATCTTCATCGTTAGATGGTTCGCGAGGTAGGGGTGGCGATGAGATGTGAAAATGCTGACAAACCTGATGTAGAGTCGCATCAATGTGATCAAATCGTTGAAAACATTGCTGCTCAAATTGTGTAAGGCGCTCAAAGATGTTAGCGTATGAAGCCGCCGCATGAATTGGACGAGAGGGGTGTGGTGGCTGAGATGGTGGGTCCTCATGCTGTGGAGGGACATCATCAGTAATGTCCTCGGGGGCCTCCTCCTCGGTAGATTGGGTGAGATGATATTGAGAAGGGTAAGTTCCTTGGCGCTTTTTGATCATCCTCATGCTTAGCATGCTCGAGATGCCTTGTGGAGACATCTGGACAATGAGGGTCAAGGATGATTCTTGGGCTACGATGTTGAGGAGCCCAAAGTGTCGCGCTAGTTGCGTCACATTGGGCCCAATGGAGATGACCCCTTTCAGATGTCGCTCTGTCTGGTGGCGAATGGCAAGGGCAATAAAGTAGGTGAGGTCGAAGACGTGCCCGTGCGACATACACCATAAGTAGTAGACGTCGTTGGTGGTGACAACGTCAGTGTTCTCTCTCCGCCCTGTCAAGGTGTGAGATAGAATCGAATGTAAATACCTCAAGGATGGAGGGAGAGTTGACACCTTGGAGCGACTGGGGTCGTAGATGGCTGAATGTGGTATGAGTGCACCCCAGCACCGTGAGAGAGAACGGTGGATGTGACGGTTGAAAGAATATAAGTCATTTTCCTCCTTGAACTCCTTTATATATAAGCCCAATGCAGTACCGAATTCTAAGACGCTTAGTTGGCCTACTAATCCTCCTAGGCAAAATTGGACTGTGCCAGGATCATCGTAATTTATCATTACGGTCTAAAAATGAAACATTGAGCATAGTTCCATCGTAAGCTCGAGATACGTCGGCTCGATGATCCCAAAGAAAAGCTCCCAAGGGTTGGTGGTTAGGAGGGCCCGAATCGCATCAGCCAACTGAACTTGTTCTACTGCAGCCCAGTCGATGCAGCGGCCCGCAATTAAAGGTCGGGCCTGGAGTATTTGGTAAAGTTCTTTTTGGGGCCTAATGGGGAACTATAGAAAAAGGTGTCGAATTTCTGTGGTAGGACCCGAGGAAGATGACTCCTCCTTCCTTCTCTTCGAAGTGAGGATGGCAATTTTCTTTCCTCGTGAAGACTACATTGTACCTACAATCAAAACCATTAATTCATCTTGAGGAATGGTTAAAGTAAAATGAAGACAAAAATTAAAATAAAATAAAAATCATAATTTTAGCAACAACGACTAAGACTAACAACTTAACCAAAGCAATCAATTCTATGGCATAAGAATGGTAGAGAATTTCATGGAATGCAATCATACTTGACGGATGAAACATGTCAACACAAAATGCATGAGTATGTCTATTATTCTAACCATGAATAATTACTTTAAACTAGTCAAATGGGGCAGGGAAATCATGTAATGAGTAAGAATTTCATATGAAAAAGATGATAACTACTCTAGATAATGAATTTTGAGTGATAGAAAGATAAAAATAACATATAAAATGCAGATTGCTATGATAACTAGCATGAAAAATGAGTGCAATTAAAGGGAAAAGAGTAAACAAACGCTAGAAATGGGAGAATGAGCGTCAAAAACGGGGTTGAAAGCGGCGCACAAGCGTGGCGGGGTGGGTGTGTGGACTTGCAGTGGCTAGGGTTAGGGATTTTAGGTGAAGAAGACAATGAATAGTATAACCTATTTATAGATTTTGTGGCACACAGCAATGAAACACGCTCGTGTTCCCCAATTTTAGCCTGTGTGTTTCGCATTTTTGAATTTGGGTGCGTCTGGCATTTAGTCCACGCCCGTGTTCCTTGTACGTGTAGGTACACACGGCCGTGTTGCACGATCGTGTCTGGCTTTGTTTGCTTCTCCCACGCTCGTGTATGTAGGCCCACTACCGTGTTAATTTAACAGGTTCATCCACGGGTGCTAGACATGGGCGTGTCGCACACCCGTGCTATTTTCTCAGGTTCAACCACAGTTTTGCAACACGGGTGTGGCGAACACCCGTGTTATTTTGGCAGGTTCACCCACGGTAATGTCGCACGGCCGTGGCGTTTTACCATAGTCTGTGTTTAGGAAAAATCTCTAGCCTGTTTCCACACGGTCCACAGAACGCCCGTGTGTCTGGCCGTGTCTGTGTGGAAAACCTATATTCCAGATCTCTGTTAGTAAGTTAGATGTTAAATACTAAAATTTAAAGAAATTAATATTGTTATTGCTCGGGTTGCCTCCCGAGAAGCGCTTATTTATAGTCTAAGCTCGACTTACCTCTCCATTGAATGGTCATGGTGGTTTGAGGAGTTTATACTCCTCATTCCTACTACCCATCTTATCAAAATAAGGTTTTAGACGGGTGTTGTTTACCTTAAAAGTGTCGAACTTGGGATGACTTACCTCGACTGTACCAAATGAGAAAATGCTAAGTAATGTAAGAGGGACTTCTTCATTCAGTTTGGTAGTGACAATGTGAGGATCTGTGGCTTCTAATAAAATTTTATCTCCAACCTTAAGTTGATTTGGAAAGATATTGAGCTCGTTCTGGCGTGGTTTTGGTTTATCAGGTGTTCTTGGTTTATGCTTTCGCCATTCATCTAGTTCCTCGATTTGTAGCCTTCGGTCTTCATGAATAGGTCCTCTATTATTGCTTGGGAATGGCTCATGTACTTTCTTCAGACTCATTTCCTGCAAAGTAGGTTGCACCATATTGTCAGTTTTAGTAGAATGGTTTAGACGATCACCTTCAATTTCTGATGTGTTGCCAGAATTGCAAGCTTAAAGGGTGATTGTTTCGTCTCCCATATGAAGTGTGAGCTCACCTGTGCCAACATCAATAATCGTTTTAGCAGTTGCTAAAAAGGGCCTTCCTAAAATCAAGGGAGTGTTGCTATCCGCCTCTATGTCTAGAACAATGAAGTCAACGAGAAATATAAATTTATCGATTTTAACTAGCACATCTTCAATAATACCCCTAGGAAATCTTATAGTTTTATTTGCTAATTGTATAGTCATCCTAGTCTATTTGGGTTTCCCAAGACCTAATTGTTTGAACATTTTGTAGGGCATGACGTTAATACTAGCCCTTAAATCAGCTAATGCATTATTAACATCTAAACTACCAATTAAGCAAGGAATTGTAAAATTCCCTAGATCTTTTAATTTGTTGGGTAGCTTATTCTGTAGAATAGCTGAGAAAACTGTGTTTAGCTCCACATACGGCGCCTCATCCAACTTCCGCTTATTTGCTAAAAGCTCCTTTAAAAATTTCATTGCGTTTGGCATCTGTGATAGAGCTTCAATAAACGATAAGTTAATGTGTAATTTTTTTAAGAGTTTAAGGAATTTACCAAATTGTTCATCTGAGCGGTGTTTTCTTGTTGCGTTAGGGTATGGCACACAAGGTTTGTATTCTGTACTTACCGATTTCTGTTCTTTGTGGTATACCTCACCTTTACCTTTGCTTATCTCAATATCTTGCCTTGGTTCTGGTTCAGGTGTGACTAATATTTCCTCATTTGACTAGTAATCGCGTTGAGTTGCTCCCTTGGATTCGATTCTGTGTTGCTTGGCAAGCTACCTTGTGGTCGTTCAGAAATCAACTTGGCAAGCTGTCCAATCTAAATTTCAAGCCCTTGGATCGATGCTTGTTGATTCTTAAGTGCTATCTCGGTATTCTAAAAATGAGTTTCTGACACCGATATAAACTTTGTGAGCATCTCTTCAAGGTTCAGTTTCTTCTCTTGTTGGTAGGGTGGTTGTTGGAAGCCTGGAGGGGGTCTCTGATTGCCTTGGCCTCTCCATGAGAAATTTGGGTGATTCCTCCAACCTGCATTGTAAGTGTTACTATAAGGATTGTTTTGAGATCAAGGATTGTTACCCATGTAATTTAATTGCTAGTTGTCCATGTTGTGACCATATGGCGGGTATTCTGAACTGCTCGATCCACCTCCATTTGCTTTGCATTGCATTACCGGGTGAACCTGTGAAGAACTAAGAAAACCATCAATTTTCTTATTCAAGAGTTCTACCTGATTAGAGAGCATGGTGACTGATTCAACGTTATAAACACCGACTGTGTTCGTTGGTTTTGTCCTCATGACTTGCCACTGATAGTTATTCAGTGACATCTCCTCTATAAATTCATAGGCAACTTTAAGTGTTTTATTGTTGATGGTTTTGCCAGCAGCTGCGTCAACCATTTGTCGAGTCGAAGGATTCAAGCCATTATGAAAGGTTTAAACCTATAGCCAGAGTGGTAACCCATGGTGAGGGCATCTTCGTAAAAGATCCTTGTATCTCTCCCATGCATCGTAGAGTGTCTCTAAATCCATCTGCACAAAAGAAGAGATATCATTACGTAATTTAGCCATTTTAGCCGGCGAAAAATATTTTAATAAGAACTTTTCGATCATTTGTTCCCAAGTAGTAATTGACCCTCATGGTAACGAGCTCAACCACTGTTTAGCTTTGTTCCTCAATGGAAAGGGAAACAACCGAAGACGTATGGCATCACCAGAAACGCCATTGATTTTAAATGTATCACATAGTTCTAAAAATTTTGCCAAATGAGCATTGGGATCCTCATCCTGCAAACCATCAAACTGAACAAGTTGTTGTATCATTTGAATTGTGTTAAGTTTTAGTTCAAAAGTATTTCCAGCTACAACAGGTCTAATTATACTCGATTCAGTTCCTGTTAAAGAAGGTTTAGCATAATCATACATAGTACGTGGAACAGGATTCTGATTTACTAGATTAACAGCAATCGCAGGAGGTATCAGGTTTTCCTGATTTTCAGCCATCTCTTCGGCTATGGCTTGTATATCGTCCTCTTACTCTTCCTATATGTATCTTAGGCTTCGTCTTATTTCTATTCGGTTTCTGCGAATTGTGTGGTTGATTTCTTCCTCAAAAAGTAGTGGTCCTGACGGGTTTCTTCTAGTCATAAACTATAAAAACCTGCCAAAAGAAAGAAAAAGCAAATTAATAAATAATAATAATAAAATAAAATTAACTTGCAAGGAAAATAAATGGCTAAAGTAATAAAAATTGAGTGTTCCTAATATCTTAGTTCCCCGGCAACGGCACCAAAAACTTGATTGTGATTTTGTGACAGGTTTTAAATATTTATAATTAATCGTTCTTGAAACTAACTATCATCACGATGTAGGCAAGTGTACCTATCGAACAGTAGTGTAGTTTTAGCAAGACCGGATTGTCAAACCCAAAGGAACTAAAAGTACTAGTAATGACTATCTTTTTATTATCTAGCCTAAGAATAAGGGGGTTTGTTTTATCTAACTAATTAACTAAACTAAGAATTCACAGAAAATAGAATTGGGGGATTACTTTTGGAAAATGATTGAATTAAGACAATACCTAAGGAAAAATCCAGCTAGACTTCACTTGTTATTTGACTCTGAATCAGACAATTTATTCATTTGACTTGATCCGTAGAAATCCCTAAGTTATATTATTATCTCTCTCGAGACTAACAACATCTAACCCTAGGTTGAATAATTGAAATATCTTTCTAATTAACTTCCTAGGGTTGCATTAACTCGACCTATGGATCCACTTATTAGGTTTCACCCTAATCCGGTAAAATCTTGTCACCCTATCTCTAGGCGCGCAATCAACTCCACTTAATTATGACAAATGTACTCTTAGACAGGGTCTATTCCTCCTCTGTATAAGAGCTTAACTTGAATCAATATCCTGGAATATCAAAACAAGAATGAAGAACACATAATTAAGAACAAGTCAAATATTTATCGTACAATTCAAAAAATAATAATAACAAGATCTGTCTTAGGTTTCATTCCCCTTAGATATTTAAGGGTTCTTAGTTCATAACTAAAAAGGTAAACATCTCAGAAGAATAGTGAATATAAAACATAAAGAAAAACCCAAAACTCCTGAAGGGGAATTGAAGGAAGATCTTCAATCTTGACGGTGAACTCGGCTTCTGAGATGGATCAATCGGCTTTCCTTGAGCAATTCCTTGCTTCCTCCTGTGTGTCTCCCCTTTTTATAGGCTTTAGAATGCCTAAAAGCCCTCAAAATTAGCCTTTTCCGAATTTGACTCAACTTAGGCTCGGCAGGGACACGCCCGTGTGGCACGCTCGTGTACGATTACTTCAGGCCATGGTCAAGCCTATTAAAATAGCACGGGCGTATGGTCTACCCGTGTGAGTTGTGTTTCGATTCTGCCTAATTGACACGACCGTGTGGTCTGCCCGTGTGAGGAAGTCCAGGCCATGTTGATTTCGTACGTTGGCCCATTTTCTCTGTTATTGGTTCGTTTCTCATTCCTTTTACTCTCCTAAGCTCACCTAAGTATAAAACATGAAATTAAGGCATTATGAGCGTCGAATTCACCAATTCTAAGGAAAAATCATCCATAAAATGCGCTAAGCATGGGGTAAAAATATGTATAAAGATGATTTATCAATATCTCATGATTTCTTAGACTAGGATGGAAATGGCTTGCTCATCGGCCTCTTTCTCATATCTCTAGCCTCAGCCTCGGCTTTTCTCTTCTCCTTAGTCAATTCTTCAGCTTTACAAGCCCGATCAACGAGCACAACAAATTCCTTCAATTCAAGAATACCCACTAACACTCTAATTTCCTCATTAAGTTCGTCTTCAAACCTTCTGCACATTTTAGCCTCGGAGGATACACACGCATACTTACTGAGCCGAACAAACACTCTTTCGTACTTAGTAACTGACATGCGACCTTGCCTCAAATTAAGAAATTCCTTACGCTTTTGGTCGATGAATCGCTCACTGATGTATTTCTTTTGGAACTCCTCTTGAAATAATTCCCACGTGACCTTTTCCTTCGAAACTACTAAAACTAGCATCTTCCACTAATGGTATGTTGCATCTTTCAACAAGGAAATAACACACTTCAAGCACTCTTCGAGTGTGCACGATAGCTCATCGAATACTCGAATAGAATTTTCAAGACAAAATTTTGATTTCTCGGGGTCATCACCAGCATTGGCCCTAAATTCCTCGGCTCTTTACTTTCGAATTCTATAGACGGGGGTTCTATGAAACCTCATAACTTCCATACCTTAGGGCACTTGGGGTACGGGTTGGGGATTTGGAGGGGATAGAGGAGGTTGAGCGTTCGGGTTCGTTCGAGCGAACTTCGTGTACTAAGCATCCATCATTTGGAGAAAGACTTCTCTACCTCCTTCTCCTCTATAAATAGTTGTAGGTCTACTATCAGATGGAACTGCTCCTTCAATGGGAGCAGTCGCGTTACTTTCAACATCATTCATCACTGCTCTGTCGGGATCCATTACTATATGAAAAACACAGTTTAAAATCATCAGGAGTTGTCACACTATCACAATTTATGTATGGCATTTATAGCTAGACTCAAACACATGCTACGTAGTCTGAGAATCGACTAAACTATAGCTTTGATACCATTAAATGTAACACCCCTTTACCCGTATCCAAAGCTGGGAAAGGTTCGAGGCGTTATCAAACTTTAACACAAGCACACATACAAAATCGGGTCATAAAAATTTCATTCAATTTAAAACCATTCATACACATGCAAATTGTCCCTTGTATGGGCCTACGAGGCCCCAAACATACATCGAAGGTGGTTCAGGACTAAATCAAGAACTTTAGAAAACTTTAGGGTAACTTAGGAAATTTTCATACTTTGGAGAGTCACACGCCCGTGTGGGTAGGCCATCTGGTAACACACGCCCATGTGGCTTGGGACACACCCGTGTCCTCAGCCCGTGTAACTTTCTGACTATGACATCATCAATCAAATAAGGTCACACGACCAAGTCACACGCTCGTCTGCTTGGGCCGTGTTGCGAATTTAATTCCAAAAATTAGGTGCAGACTTCACACGGCCTGGGCACAAGCCAATGTCCTAGGGTCATGTCTTTCACACGGCTGAGACACACGGCTGTGTCTCTGCCCGTGTGTCACACATGGCCTAGACATATGCCCGTGTGTCTAACCATGTGGACTATTTCTAGGCTATTTTCCAAGCCAATTGCCACCCTTAAACACTCATATACTTATACTCACTTCAAGGCATGCAACATGGCACATTTGGCTATTCAAGCACTCACATTCATGGTTAAAATATGACTGGGTAATGTCAACATATCACCTATTCAAACTATTATGCTTTCATATGGCATTCCATACCAATTTCATATTTGTCTATCATCTTTACTAACTTACTTTCAAGTTACCCACTTGCATCACCTTTATTGGCATACACATTAATCATATTTCATACACCAAACATACATGTCATCCGTCACACTCATTATCCATAAGTAACCATAACATATTAAAGCATAAACACATTTGCATGCATGCACCAATAATTAGGGTTACAACCTAAATAATCAATATGAGCCACCTCTCATGGCCATATACAAAATAATCATAATACTTTCATGAGCCAACTCATTTGGCTAATCAATATGACATATAACAAAAAGACCAAGTCTCTACATGCCATACTCAAAATGATAAGACCAGTTATATTCAATATTCATTTAATAGTGTGATCAAGTCTCCGACGTCTTCCGATCCCTGAGCAAGCTTGGCGGTGCTATAAGAAAAGGAAAGGAAAGAGGGTAATCTTTAAAGCTTAGTAAGTTCACATGCAAATAAAATGTAACTTAACAAATATTAATCATACATTTAACATAATGAACATGATCTTGCATTTTTATCACATCTCTTAACCCATTTTTCATATATATACATATATATTCTTACCACAAGTTCATCATATCTCATGTCATCCTCATGAATTCGGTGTACATACCTGAGCCACTTGCACATAATAACTTAGTTTCTCGTCTTTGACGTATTCATCAAGATTACCCATTGAACTTCCTTTAGAACTACCCGTTGAACACTCGGAATATAGATACATCGAAATCTCGCACCTAAGTGCCTCATATGTAGCCAACACTACCTCATATCACATATCACATGTTGCTCGCTTTTGAGCTACTCACAGGTCTACTCACATAGGCTGTCAGGTATCCGCAACACATGCCAGACTACCCAGCCACCGATAGAATATGTGAGACCAGTACTCGGACGCCAAAACATGTGTCATATACATCATGAACTCAAACCATTACTCAATGAGTTCAGATGCCACATATATTATGAACTCAGACTACAACTCAATGAGTTCAGATCACATAGTTCCTAGTGACATGTCACTTGTATCCTAACTATTCCTAAGGTTCAAATGGAATTTTTTGATAACACATTTCTGTTGAGCTTGCTCGTAATGTCGATTTCAATATCCATAGCACCAATCACATACTAATGGAATAATCAAACCATACTCATAATAGTGACAAAGCATTAAAATTCATTTGATATCAAAGCAATAGAAATATGACATAACATCTCATATAAACTTACCATACATGCAATATTAAAGCATTTAAAGTATGGTACATGTTGCATTATTTGCAAATGAACTTACCTCGGTACAAAATGACAGAAATGAGCCTAATCCTCGTAAACCTTGTTTTTCCCCCAGTCAAGACCCGAATCACATTTTTCTTGATCTATAATGTCAAATTCAACTTGTTCAATACTTACATTATTCATATAAACCCATAACGCATACTTTGGTAAAATTACCTTTTTACCCTTAACTTTTCTCTTATTTACACTTTAGTCCCTAGGCTCATAAAATGAAATTCATGCAATTTCTTGGTTACCCAAGCCTAGCCGATTCATATTCTAACTCATATCAGCCCACATTTTCCTTTATTTCACATTTCTACTACTCACTTTTGCACCTTTTTCAAACAAGTCCTTTTTAGGTGTTTCCACTAAAAAGCACTTAACAAAAGATGTTTATCACACATCAAACATTCATATTCCTTCATTAAACATCAAAACACAACCATGTCACACATGCGTCAAATTTCATACATGAACCCTAGCTCAAAATAATGGTAGAAATGGCTAGATCGGTTGATGACGACTTCAAAAATGTAAAGAATATTAAAAACGGGAGTTGGGAGCACTTACAATCAAGCTTGAAAATGTTGAAAACCCTAGCTATGGAGACTCCCAAAATTTTGGCACCCTTAAAGAAGAGGGACAATATTTTTGCTTGATTTTTCCCTTTTTATTCTTTTATTTACCAAATGACCAAAATGCCTTTAAGTCCTTTCTTTCAATTTTTTCCTATTCATGCCTATTTTTGTCCAAAATTTTAGAACTTGGTCAAATTACTATTTAAGGACCTCTAATTAATAATCTAATGCAAATTCATACTTGAAGCTTCTAGAACACAAGTTTTACAACTTATTCAATTTAGTCCCTAAGGTCAAATTGGAAATTTTCGGCATAGAATTTCTTCATGAAAATTTCATACAATCATGCTATCATATCATGGATCATCAAATAATCATAAAATAATTATTTCTATTCTGGATTTGTGGTCTCAAAATCACTGTTCCAACTAAACCCTAATTCAAGATGTTACATTTGCTCCCACCTAAATGACTTCCTAGGGTCATCAAGCCCAGGGTTTAAGTTTTTTCTCTCCCAAACAGTTGATCTGCTAAGAAAACCCTACATAACAATTAATTAATCACACCTCTACTCACTAATCCCCTATAAGAGGATTAGTTTCTTATGGAATGCATAAACATCATAAAATCAATAATAAAGATATGCATAAAGAGTAAATTAGGAATAGAGTTTAGAGAATCCGATTTGTATTTGATAGATAAGGTGCAAAAAATCCACTAGCGTTTGATTGCGTTTACAAATCACATTCTCTGAAGAACACAAATAGAAACGAACTAAAAATAAACCTAAAGCCTAAAAGTTGTCCCTAAACTAGTGCTAAATAAGCTTATTTATAGAATTAGGATAGCCATGGTAATAGCCCAATTTCGGTGAAATTGGAATAGTGGTCTCAAGACCACAAATTCGAGCCAAAAAATAAAATTTATTTTTATTTTATTATATGGTCTGTATTATGATAGACATGTCATGTGAAAATTTTGATAAGAAAATTTTATCGATTAAGTGTTTAATTACTGGAAGGACCAAATCGCATAAAATGCAAAAGTTGGATTCTAGTAACTGGAAGGATCAAATAGCTATGGAATTCAAAAATTAAGATCCTTATATGGTAATTATACCATTAATAAAAAGTATGTAGATATTTTTGTGACTCATCCATATAAATTTAGAAAAAAGGGTAAGGACTAAATTGGAAAGTGAAAATATTTTAATTAATTACAAGATGATAAAAAGGGAATATCATTTTATTTTATCATATTCTTCCCCAAAAATACATGGAAACCTTAGGAGAGAGAGAAGAAACATTTATGGCCAAATTGGGTAAGTTTTCTTGGCCTGTTTTTAGTAATTTTGGTATTTTTGATACCGTGATAGCTTAATCTATCTATTTGGGGGATCAATTTGAGAAGTTATCAAAGTATGAAAAATGAGTCATGGATGTATATGCTTAAAATTAGAAATTTATGGTAGAAAATGAAAGATTGTTGATAGATAAACAACTTTTACAAAGTGATTTTTGAAGAAATCATGATTTAAGGACTAAAATGTAAAGTTGTGAAATTTGATGAAGAATTTTGAATTTTTATGAATACATGTGCTGCAAATTTTTTAATGGGATTTTTGTTAGGCTTGGAATAGGGAGTAAATTGCACAAGTTTCATTTTACGAGCCTAGGGACGAAATCGAAATTTATAGAAAAGTTAGGGACAAAATGATAATTTTGCCTAGGATGTAAATTGAGTCCACCTGAATATGAAATATGATAAATTGATGTTAAATTTACTCGTATAGATCCGGATAGACTGAATTCGGAGCTAGAACAAGGGAAGAGGAAAATGTTGGATTAGTAGATTTTACGTACACGAACATTATCGAGGTAAGTTCGTGTAACTACATTGTATATGTTTTTAAGCTTGAATTTAATGTTGTTTTTGTGAATTGTATAAATTTCATAAATATATGAAATTGTATAAATTTCATAAATATATGAAATGATTACATACTCGTTATAACAGATAAATGAAAGTGCCCGATCAATAATAATGCTTGATAAATGGTAAATGACAAAATGTTACTTATATGCTTGAAATGAATGTGGAATGTATCTATTTGAATTATATGTATGATTTAGATGTAGGAAATAATTACATGCTTGTTAATGCTTGAGAAATGTTAAATCCCGTTTGAATAAAGGAAGAATCGATGGATAAATGTAATTTGCCGAAATGAATGTGGTCCTGCACTTGTTGCTGACAGGATTTGGCTCGAACGAGTAATCCTATTAAATTCATTATGAAAGGATTTAGCTCGGACGGGTAATCCTGATATAAGTCCTCTCGATCATATGTTATGGATTGGATTTAGCTCGGACGGGTAATCCAAATCAAGCTCATTAGAACATATGTCATAAAAAGGATTTAGCCTTGATTGGTAATCCTGTTGTGTACACGTGTGGTTCAAGAGTGTACTCTCTGATATAGTACCTTATGGGTACCATTAGACATGAATTGACAGATCCTGATTTGTACACCTCGAGTGTACTACCTGCGTATCCATTGATATTCAGAATAAATTCAACGGGTGACAATTCCAGACATAAGAAGTTATGAATGATAAAATGAGTTATTACATGTACCCATCTGAAATACAATTAAATGATGATACATGACAAATGATATAAGAAAACACGAGATAATGATATTTGTACAAGGACTTTATTTGATAAATATATGTTCATTCTTGATTATACACTTGTACACCTTGAGTGTACTAATTATGACCTTGATGTTCTGAGTAATATGAGTAAAGTTCTGTTATGATATGATCTAAACTCAAAATGAACTATTATGAAATTATACTTGAAATAATGAGATGAATTATGCATGTTGAATGAATACATGTTGTGGAAAGCATATGTGCTTGGAAACTTGATTGTTGTTGAGCCCATATATGATTTGATGTTATTATGGAATATATGACTAACAAGGGTAATGAGAATGTGTGTAGGGCTTGAGGTCAAATTGATTGACTATGCCATACATAGTTACCTCAAAATAGAATGAATGGTAAGTTAAGTACCATGTTATACGAACTTACTGATCATTTTATGCTTACTTAGTTTTATTTCCCTGTTCTAGAGTAAACTAAAAGCTTGTTGGATTGGAAGCTCGATGGAGATCACTCACACTATCTATCGGCCCATGTCGGTATATTATGGTAAGTCAATTATGGTTGTAATGGCATGTATAGGTTATATTGGCCATATTGGCATGTAAATGTAAATGATGCTTATAATCTAGCCATTGGAATGGCTAGTAATGGTTTGTTTTGATATATTCGTAATGTTATACTATGATAACTACATATGTGTTAAGTAGTTGATCAAACTTTATCTAACATATAGACTAAACTAAGGCAAGATTATGAACATGTATACATGTAATGGTATGCCATGTTGAATGATAGAATTTGCTTAATTTGAATGCTTAGACTGGTTGGCATTAGTTGTGTGTTTCAAGTGCAGGTTATGGATGTGATTTTGGGTGAGAAATGAAGTTAGAAATGGCTTTATTTTGTCCACACGGGCATCTGTCTAGACCGTGTGTGACACACGGCCTTGTAACATGAGTGTGTGGTTAGGCTGTGTGTCCTCTGCACCTTAGTTTTGAGAAACAGAATGCTCAAAATTGAGCACACAGGTAGAGACACGAGCGTGTGTCTCAGTCATGTGTACTACATGATACGAACTCGGTTCAGTGTTGATTCGAGTTGTTTAGATTGCCCGATCGTGAAATTAAGTAAGGCTTGGATTGTTTTTGAAATAAATTTGAAAAGGTTGAGAAATAGGTTCAAACAAAGGTAACAAAGATGGTTAACTTCATTTTGCACTTGGGCCCCTCGTGCTTGGGCCAATTTTGATGTCGTCGAGGTGTATCGAAGCATGATGCAACCGGGATCGCACCATGATGCGGCCGGGATCGTACCATGATGCGACCGAGATCGCACCACTACACAACCTAAAACATGGGTGTGTGTCTTGGCCGTGTGAAACCTACACCAAATTTTGAAATGAATTAATTAACTACAGGGCCTAGCACACGGGCGTGTGGCATGGCCGTGTGCACAAGTTAGAGAGTTACATGGGGTCGAAAATGGCCAGTAGTATAGGCGTGTCCTAGGGTCACACGGGCGTGTCCCTTGGACCACATGGGCGTGTGAGCCCTATAAATTGGAAAATTTTTGAAATGTCATGAAAAATTTTTAGAGTTCCCGATTAAGTCTCGACTCGATCCTAATGCTCATATTGGACCTCGAGGGTCCAATTAAGGGACATTTTGAATGATCTCGGTTAATGAAAAGTAATCTACATAAATTATTTGTAAAATGTTTTGAAAGTTTTAATAATGCTTGGAAACCCTATTTCAATGATGGATATAGGTTAGGGGTGTTACAGCCGTCATCCTCAACCCTAGCTTAGTTGACGTTCTCGTGTTTAATTTTTATTGTGCAGACCAAAATGCTCCGACTCATAATTAATCTCGTACAGAGTCGGTGTCATGACACCCTAGTGCCTATGTTACGACACTGAAGGCAGTATGTATAGTTCAGGGGTAGCTTTAGGGGTGTGCTGCGACACCAAAGGCAGACTTGAAATTCTTGTATTATGCTCCCTATGTTGCGACATTGAACTCCCCGTATTGCAACACAACAACCAGCTTTGTGTTCCTACGCCTTTGAATGGTCTCCTTCACACTTTCTATGTATGTTAGCTCATCTTTAGGCATCATTCGTCCCTAAGATCAATAAAAGACTTAAAATACCTTTTTTTTATTGAATTTAAACTAAACTAAGAAAACATAACTAAAACATACTAAAATTTCTCGTATTCAAGCTCCTTAAGTATGAAAACTAGTTTAATCTACTACACCGAATTATAGCAGATCAATGTACCTAATAGGCCAGGTTTTTTGGTAGTTAAATGATGTTCTAATTAAATGTTGTATTTTTATGACAAAATGTATACTTTCTTGATAATTATCATATAATTTAATTTTTTTAATTGTGAGTTGATCATAACTACTCCGACAATGAATGTGACACATTGTAGTCAGACCCGGTGGTCTGTCTACCCTTTGGTCTTGTGTTCAAGTGTTTGTAAAAGTGAAGCGAGGATGTATTTTTTTCTACCTTGCAAAATTAATTTGTTTTTTTAAGTTAATTATTTCTATTTTTATTTTTTCTTCCTTTCCCTTTTCTTTTTTTATCGTTCTCCCTCTTTCATTCCTCCTTTTTCCTTCTTTTTTTTTTCCTTTCCTTTCATTTCCTTTGGGTTGTTGTTATAGTTTTGGTGTGTGTGATCAAGTAAGTACACATTTCATTGTTACCGATTAAAAGGTTAAATGCTTGAATTTTTAATTATAGAACTTCTATTAAGCGGTTGTTTCATTCGTTTCTATCAGAGTTGTTTTCAAATTGAATTGTTTAAAATTTCTTTTAAGCGATTGTTTGGTTTCTTTTTAGACAAGGATAGCGAAAGCAACGATAATCGGTGCACTAACTCGAGTAATTGTTGTTGATTTTTCGGTAAGTCTAGACTCGTTGAAGGTTTTGCGTTGAAACTTTCAACATAGTTTCTACACAAGATTGTGTATTGTTGACAATTAAGATGTGTAATTGAGTTATTGAATGGTCATTTTAGGCTTCAGGAGTCTCCTAAGTTATTACTTCTTCAAAACTACTTCAGACGCGCACCGAAAACCCTACTCTTTGTGAAATTTGAACGTCTGAAACCATGACTGTCAATGCCACACGGCTTTGTAGTAGGCCGTGTGACTCACTATTGCTGTTAGAGACTACACAGGCATGTGTCCAAGCCTTGTGACTCACTATTGTTATTAGAGACTACACGGGCCAGAGACACGGGTGTGTGTCCAGGCCGTATGACTCACTGTTGTTATTAGAGACCACACGGGCCAGAGATGTGGGCGTGTGTCTAGCCCATGTAACTCATTGTTTGTGATTTAGGACCACACAGATAGACAACATGGGAATGTTTCAGGCCATGTGGGGTCATGCAGGTCAGTCATTTAGGCTGTGTGAAACCACATGGACGTGTGGATTAGAAATAGGATTTATCCCTGTGGCCGTAAATGTTGTCTAACGTGAACGTAGGCTTTCCGTAGTGTACATTTTATCTGAATTAGACTGTATAAGTTTTTATCTAATAATCTGAGACTGAGTAATTGACCATCTAAGAGAATACTAATTGTGATGACTGTTGATGATATTGGTCTATACTATCTAACTACGAATTGTATCTGAATAACTGTGTGTATGTTCTTGATATCTGATGTCTATAATCTGTACTTACATTGGGTGGGATTTTTATGAAGGGAAAGTTATTTGTTTTGATTTAGTGGCTAAGCCACAATTTATATGTCAATTTGGAATTTTATCGCAGATTGATCTGGAAGCTAGTCGGCAATCACGTTGAATGTGTCGGACCGACACTATGTGGTGTGAATGGCTAGATGGGTATTAAATTCCCTTAACGATGTGTTGGGTTGGTCTGATTTGGTGTGTAGTGGATGGGGGTAGGAAAAACTACATCTATTTCTAATTTGTTCTGTATCTGAACTTGAATTGTTCTGCCATTCATCTTATTTATTAAGACCATACTGAATATTCTCTGCTTCGGATTTGAACATGAGTTTAGGAATTTACTATTATAGTTATACTTCTAGTTGAATTTTTATTGGTTACATACTGAGTTCTCGACTCATTTTGTTGTTGACTGAATTACAGGAAACTCACAATCTTGATCGGGTTAGCGTAATGGAAGCTCGATCACTCTGCTTTATCATTTTTTTATATTATCAGTAATTTCAATATTTTCTTCGTATTATGACTTTCTAAGATTGTTGAATTATCGATTGGTTTTTTATGATTGATATAATCTGTCAAATGGTTTTTAATTGTGTTTATAAAATTTGGTTTCCCTAATAATGTATGTAACTCTTTAAACTTGTCCTTGACATCTAGGTCGAGTTTGAGGTGTTACAGTACTAATACCTTAATGCTAAAATGTTAAAAACTTTCATTTTGGTACCTATTTCATATCTAAGAAAAAGGTATTCAAAAGTGTTATAACACACATCAAAACCTACATAATCCATACCAAATTTTATACCAATTGATCATTTAACCTTTACCAAAATCAAATCAAATCATCAAACCTTAACTTGACACCAACCACCTCATCACAACAACTAATCTTCCATGCTTTTAACCCATTCAAAATAACATATGACTATTCCAATTTTTATACCATTCCATATTAAAAGAAGTCATTTCATACCAACATCTTAGTTATACCAAAAGACTTCCTAGTTTTCCATTCAAGTAATATATGTACCATTACCAACCAAAATTTAACATTCATCAAGGTTCAATCCAAAATCAACGAACCAAGATAAACACTTATATCAACCTTATATACATGCCACATAACCGGACATAAAACTATCTGCTTGACACGTTCGCAAGTTGGCCATCTATATGGAAAGGGAAACAATAGGGTAAGCATTACAAATACTTAGTAAGTTTAAGGTATTTACACAACAAATTATCTCAACTTACAAATTAATTCAATAAGAAACTATCTTTACGAGTATGCCTAGACATGGCAACCACATATCAACAAGGTGAGTATCAACAAATCAACACTTATAATGAACATTTATTCAATCCCATATCATTTTCATATCATTTTCCATCTATAATCAACAATAAATCCAAATTCAATATATTGGCATTCACTATTTCATTTCATTATTCGAAATCTGAATCAAAATCATTAATCCGTCACATTATCATCTTGGCCCTTTAGTGTAACAATTCGATTTAGACCCTTGTCGAAACGGTGGTTTGCGGACCACGAATCTGAGTCAAAAAATATTTTAAAATTATTTTTTGTGTTTATTTCGTGTGAATTTATATCTGTGAAATTTTCGTGCCTTAATTTTATCGTTTGAGTGCTCGACTAAATAAAAGGACTAAATCGCATAAAATAAAAATTTGGTAGTTTAATGTATAAGGGGCCAAATTGCTATTGGCTTTATAAATGGAAGCCTTTAAGTTTTAAATAGCCCATTGAAATATTGAATGGGCGGCATTAGGCTTATATTATATAGTTTTGTTATAAATTCATTAAGGTTAATTTAGTAAACTAATAATATAACCTATTATAATATAAAATATATCATAAAACATTAGTGCTCATATTATTTTCACCATTGCCGAAACTAAATAAGAAAGAAAGGAAAAGATTTTTAGGGTTCAGCCATTTCTAAGCTCAATCAAGTTATGTGTTTAGCTCTGTTTTTAATAATTTTTATGTTTTTGATATCGTTGCTAAGTTATCTTTAAGACCCATGCTTGAATTTTTTATTTTGATGAATATTTTGAGTTATGCCATTGATGAGAGCTTTTGATTTTTGTTGTTTGATGATGAAATATGAAAGATATGTTTTAGATTAACATGTTTTGTATTGGAGTTTTTGATGATTTTGAGTAATTAGGGCTAAATTGCAAAAATAATAATTTGAGGGACTAAAATGTAAAATAAATGAAATATATGGACTTGTATGAATATGGGTAAGATTCAGCCTAACATGGGTATAGGGAAATTTTGCATATTTTGTGTTTTGTGCAATAGGGACTAAATTGTAAAAAGTGTAAATGTTAGGGGTAAAATGGTAATTTGCCCATTTATGTGTTTTCGTACTAAATTGAATGAAAATATATTTGAATGAGCTTGATTTGAATATGCTTAGATCAAGAACCAAAGAAATCGGATTTGGATCAAGGACAAACGAAAGTTGCCGACCAGCTGTCTCGTTCCGTTTACATCGTCCGAGGTAAGCTTATAATCAAATAAACGTACTTAGTTTTAATTATATGCAAGATATATATGCTGAAATGAAATGTGGGATTTTATATTTTTATTTGTCGAATATGAGTAAGCTTGGCTACTATAATTTCGAATTCGTTTCGACCAAGTTACGACGTTCGAAAGCCCCATATGAACCTTAGGAATAGCTAGGATACATATGTCATGACATAGGATTTCGATATGTGATGTGTGAGTAAGACCATGGCATTGATATGTGACTCCGATATATGTGTGCGAGTAAGACCCTGTCTGGGATAGTGGCATCGATATGTGATTACATGTAAGACCACGTCTGGGACGTTGTCATTGTACGATTTGTGTGATTATCCAAGTGTCCTATCCAATTCCAAATGGTTCATCGGGCTAAGATAAGTTATGTTCGAATGTGTAAAACGAGCTATATGCCAGGTATGAATTAACTTGTTACTTATGTGAGGTAAGGTAAGTAAATACCTTGGTTATTTGTTGCAAATCATGTAAAATGCAAATAAAGAATATATGTATATGTGGTATGTGTATTCGGCTTTGTGAATGAGTCACTTGTATTGTAACACCCCTAACCCATATCCGTAGCCAAAATAGGGTTACGAGGCATCACTAGACAATAGCACAGTTCCCAACATTACCGTATTAATTTAAATCATAAACATATAGATTGAATGAAACATAACTCAAAGTTTATATATATATATATATATATAAATTCCAAAACAATTCAACATGCATATAGAACATATAGCATATCAATAATTTCATTATGAAATATCATATCTATAATTATTGTTTTATTTTTATTTATTTCTTAAGTCAGTCATGTATATACATAAGTTATTCATCAATTGAACTAATTTTCATTTCAAAACTTTTCTTTCTTGTATGCGGCTTTAATGTGTTAATCCGTTCGTAATACATGTAATAGCATATTAATACAACCTAAATATAAACACTCAGTTATAAATGTCTCATTTCAATTCTAAGTCTATTCGACCAACTCAATACATTTGTACATATTTAATAATATATAAATACCTAACGAATTACTCTACCATTCACACACATATATATATACATTAACCATATTATATGCACGTATTCATAATTATAAATGAGTAACATTTGAAAAATTCCAACTAATATGACATCACTAATTACCGTGCACTTGCATAACCTACCTTAGTTTTATTTAACATCCAACCTTATATACTCAAATACTTTTTCAAAAAAATAACACAAAAATGATCAACATTCCATACGGTATAATAGTCATATTAATCTTAGGCCATAACTCAATCAAATCCAAATTCAAACTTAAAATTTAAACCATTTTCGATGCATGAAATGCTTACCCCAAACATCAAACATAACATTAACGTAATTCACTAGTGCATACCAAATCTATCTTAGGCAATTATATGCACTTAAATACATTGTCCCATTATCAGACCTATCAATAAGGTACGTATATAATAAGTGTAACTTACCTATAATTTAAATCACACTTATTTTGATATGTATACCACACATTTGACTAAATTTTATTCATGAAACATATACAATGTTTATCAACATCCAAGTTCGATGAATATTTAACCAAAACACCTAAAACCGAATGTATCAATTCACTATTGAAATCATATTCAAGCTAGTTCGTGTTCATTTTACCTATACCAACGCCTTAGTTGAGGCAAGTAAACATGCTATGCAAACAAGAACACTCAATGTCATTACAGCAACCATTTTTCAAACATATGACATTTATCACATGTATTATACATATCATGACATGCAACATTATAGCTAAAATAGATTAAGCCACAACCAAAACAATACCAAAGCCAAACTTAAGAATTTAGCCATTTTCGCATGGCTTAAAATACACATGTTCAAAAGTAAATCCAATATTTCAAAGCATAAGTCAGCCTATACATGCCATAATTTAAGTTTAGCTAATAAGGTACCAAAACAGTAGATAGTGTGATGAGCTTTACTGATAGTCCCCGAGCTTGCAGCTTGACTTCAAAATCTATAAAACAGAGTAAACATAACACAAAGAGTAAGCTATCAAGGCTTAGTAAGTCATAAGCAAATAAACATCTCATTATCACAATTGACTCATATTAACTAAACGAATTGCATTAACATTATTAACCACCTATGCCGAATACATATATATACTCGATTAATGCAATATAAATCAACTTCCAAACCTAATAGTCATAATAACCACACATCCATTTATTCTTTTATGCAACTTAAAAATCAACTAATAACATCTCATGTATCCATAATACTTAAGTAGCCGAATATACAAATCTTATATATGCATATTAAATAATATTTCAATGTTACACAAATTATTCATTCACAAGCCGAATACACATATCAATATCCATAATTTCTTCATTTGCATTGTACATGATTTACAGCACATAACATTAGTACTTTCTTACCTTATCTTAAATAGGCATCAAGTTAACTCTTTCCTGACCATCTAGCTCATATTATAAAATCTGTACACGATTACCTTTGCCCGATGAACCATTCAAAATTGGATAGGACACTCGGATAATCACATATATCATACAATGCCAACGTCCCAGACGTGGTCTTACATGTAGCCACATAGCGATGCCACTGTCTCAGACAGGGTCTTACTTGTAAACACATATCGAAATCAGAAATCGATGCCATGGACTTACTCGTACATATATATCAAAATCCTATGTCATGACATATGTATCCTAGCTATTCTTAAGGTTCATACGGGGCTTTCAGACATCGTATCTCGGTCGAATCGAAATCAGAAGAATAGTAGCCCAATTTAATCATGTTCGACCATGGCATAATTAAAGTCTAACATTTAATAATAACATATAAATATAACATTAAATCACCAATAAACACATCTATTTGCTTATAAACTTACCTCAGACAATACAAAACGGAATCGGGCATCTAGTCGACAACTTTCGTTTTTCCCCAATCCAAATTCGACTTCCTTGGTTCTTGATCTAAACATATTTAAATTAAGCTCATTCAAACATATTTTCATCCAATTTAGTCCAAAAACACATAAATGGGCAAATTACCATTTTACCTCTGACATTTACAATTTTTACAATTTAGTCCCTATTGCACAAAACACAAAATATTCAAAATTTTAAGGTACCCATGCTTAGCCGAATCTTACCCATTACTAAAAAAGTCCAAATATTTCATTTATTTCATATTTTAGTCCCTCAAATTATTATTTTTGCAATTAAGTCTTAATTACTCAAAATCACCAAAAATTTCAATACAAAACATGTTAATCTAAAACATATCTTCCATTTTTCATCATCAAATAACAAAAATCACAAACTATTAACAATGGCACAATTCAAAATATTCACCAAAATCAAAAATCAAAGCTTGGGTTTTGTAGTACTCGAAGCAACGATCTCAAAAACGTAAAAATTATCAAAAACCGACTAAAAACGAACCTTGAATCAAGCTTGGTTATGGCCGAACCCTAGCTCCTTTCTCTTTTCTTTCTTATTTTAAGTTTTGGCTATGGCATATAATATGAGCATTTCATTTTAATTATCATATATTATATCATATATATTAACTTACCATTGTTTTACCTTTTTAACCTTTATTATTTAATGTTAAAATGTATTAAACCAAGGACATAACCGGCCATTACTTATTCAAATGGAGTATTTGCCACATAAAAGCTCCAACTTAGAAAGCCACTAACAATTTGGCCCTTATACTTCTAACTATCAAATTTTTAATTTATGCGATTAAGTCCTTTTATTTAATCGGACACCTAAATGACAAAATTAAATCATGAAAATTTCATAGACATAAATTCACACAAAATAAACACTGAAAAAAATTTAAAATATTTTTCTGACTGGATTCATGGTCCCGAAACCACCATTCCGATTAGGGTCTAAATTGGGCTGTTACATGTATATCATGAATAATTCTTAAATATGTGCATATATGATTAGGTATATTCGGTTACATAATTAATATATGTGTATGAAGTATTATTTTGATACATGAGCTTATGTACTTAAATGTATATGGACTAGGTTTTATTATGATTATTTGGCTTTGGAAGTTGATTAATAACATGTTAAAGTGACTATGTGAGTATTTGGCCAAGGTGGGAAAATGTCTATGAAAATGTTTTATTTATGGAATTCGTAAGTTCGAGATTAAGAATGGTTACGTTAATGTAATTCGGTTCAGTTTTAAATGAGTTAATTATATCATTGGATTATTTATTTGTTTATGACTTACTAAGCTATGATAGCTTACTCTGTGTGTTCATGATTACTCTGTTTTATAAATTTTGGAGTCAAGCTATGAGCTCGGGGACTGTCAACAAAGTTCATCACACTATCTACTATTTTGGTATCTTTATAAGTTAAGCTTGAATTATGGCATGTATATGCTTGAATATATTTTGAAATGTCGGATTTTGGTTTTGTATATTTTGAGCCATGCGAAAATGGCTTAAATTCCGTGTTAATTTCGGTTATCTTTTGATCATGATTTGAGCTTATACTTGGTTGTAATGCTATGTTCCATGGATGGGAGATAATTACGATATGTGTTTTGAGCATTGAAGTTGATTAATGACTAGGATGAGGTATGAATGTGTTGGTCGTAATATATATATTTAGGCATGTTTGGTTGTTTGAAACATGATTCATATTAAGACAAAGTAAATATGAGAGTTTGGTTGATATGCTCAATTGAGGTAATAATATGTGGTTTGGCATTAAAGGTTATTTAGTTATAGTCGAACATGAGATAAGTTGGTTGGAGACTTTGGTTTTATACACATATTTGATTTGGTTATGTCACAAAATTTTTTTGATATGTGTATTACATGGCTTGTAAAATTTATGTTTGAAATATGTCTATATGTGGTTAATGACTTGTAGTGATAGCAATAATCTCATTTGATTAACATGTATATACGGTTAAATGTTAAAATAAGATAATGAATATAGTTGATTAGTAGATCGACATTTATACATGTTCATGTGAGTTATAGATGATTATAATGCTATGGTTGTGTATACATTTGAATTCGGTTTGGACTTATATTGAAAGTGTGTTCATGACATGTAGTGTTGTGAGTTGATTGCATGATTTGACTATAAGCTAAATAATGGTGGTTAAAAGAACTAAGGTGTAATGTTTAATAGATAAGTAATATGCAAGATTATTTGCGTTTTAGGCAAAATTAGATAACCGAATTGATGATAAATAGATTAGTTGTATGTACGCATTTTTGGTATGTGGAATGATTGCATTTCAAGATGTTTCTAGTGCTATGAAATGGTCAACTATAAATAAATCATTGAGTATGATTTTAATTTGTGAACTAAGCTTGATAAGTTTTGTTACTGATGTTTAATAATAGTTCATGTTCGATATGGTTAAAATGTGTATAAGGTTTATTTGCTTAATGAAATATATTTGATTATTCGTGAAGTTATAAATGTTGTGTATACAAATGATTAAAATGCCATGAGTAGATTATATTTGATTTAATTTGTACTTGTATTGAAATATGTCTTAAAATGTTTGAGGTTTACTAGATATCCGAATATCAATACAATGTTGAATATTTGATTTGTATTTAAATATCCTGTAATGATAAATTTATGATTAATAATTAATTGAACATTTGTATATAGTTATGAATATGACTTGTGTGAATGTTTAGAGTTGTGATTTTGTTCAGTAATGCATCTTGACCCTAATCTGGTGGCGGTTACAGGTTAAGGGTGTTACATTTTATTTGGTATTAGAGTTGTGGTTTAACCGATTCTAAGACTAACGTAGCGCGTGTGAGTCAAGCCATACATCCCATATTATATACTGCGATAGTGTGATGACTTCTGACAATTGAAAATGTGTTTTCATATAGTAAATGGATCCCGATAGAGCTGTAGCTGATGATGTCAAGAGTGTAGTGCCTGCTCTCGCGCAAGGGACAGCACCGGTTGATTCTCGACCGACTTCGAGTAAATGGGAGGGAGAGGCTAGACAAGTCTTTTACCAAATGATGAATGACTGGTTTACTCAGTATATCTGGACTAACCCGGCTGCACAACAACCTCCACCCCCGACTAATCCATCTTCGATGCCTGTTATGCCTTAAGTAAATGACCCGTTGAGATTACATAAGCCAACTGTTGATAAAATCAGAAAACACGAGGATGAAAAGTTTAAAGCTACTGATGATGATGATGCTGAGCGGGCTGATTTCTGGCTTGATAATACTACCCTTGTATTTGATAAGCTATCCTGTACCCCAGATGAATGTTTGAAATGTGCCATATCTTTGCTTTGAGACACAGCCTATCACTGGTGGAATACCTTAGTATCAGTGGTTCTGAAAGAGCGGGTGACTTGGGAGTTCTTTCAGACTGAGATCCGTAAGAAATATATCAGCCAGAGATTTATCGACCAAAAGTGCAAAAAAATTCTGGAGTTGAAACAGGGCCGCATGACTGTGACAGAGTATGAGCGAAAATTTGTGAGACTTAGTCGGTATGCTCGGGAGTGCGATTCGACCGAAGCAATAATGTGTAAAAGATTTAAAGATGGGCTGAACAAAGACATTAAACTATAAATTGGCATACTTGAAATAAAAGAGTTCGTAGTATTGGTTGAGCGAGCCTGCAAAGCTGAAGAGCTCGGGAAAGAGAAAAGAAAAGCTAACTTTGAAGCTAGAGATTCGCGTAAGAAATCATTCAGTAATTCAACCCAGCCGACACCAAAAAAGTTTCGAGATGATTTCAGTCGTTCTAAAGCTACTTCGGGTTATTCCAGACGGGATCAAAATAGACCACCTGTGAGCTCGAGAGCTACCTCAGTAGCTAGTGTGGGCAATGTCAAATCAAATCAACCCGAGTGTAAACATTACGACAAATGACATCCCGGAAATTGCAGATTGCATGATCAGGCATGTTTTAAATGTGGATAGATGGATCAATATATTCATGAATGCCCAGAGTTAGTTGAAGAAAATCCAGCACAGAATACGAGATCATGTAACACTGCAACTCGAGGTAGACCACCCAGAAATGCAAGTAACGTGAGTAGCAGGTAATGTGAGTAGCAGTCAGAGAGGGACTAAAGATACAGCAGTTAGATCTGAGGCTCTTCCACTTGCCAGAGCCTATGCTATTCGTGCACGCGAGGAGGCTTCATCCCCAAATGTCATTACTGGTACATGCACTCTCTATGATACTAATGTAATTGCATTGATTGATCCTAGTTTGACTCATTCTTATGTGTGCGAGACTTTAGTATTCAGTAAGACTCTGCCTTTTGAGTCTACTTAGTTTGTGATTAGAGTGGCAAACCCCTTGGGCCGGTGTGTTATGGTTGACAAAGTGTGTAAGAATTATCTTTTGATGATTCGAGATCTGTGCTTTCCGGCTGATTTGATATTGTTGGCATTTGATAAGTTTGACATAATTCTGGGAATAGACTGGTTGACTTTGCATGATGCTGTTCTAAACTGCAAAAGAAAGACTATTGATTTACGGTGTCAGAATGATGATATTATTCAGATTGAATCTAATGACCTGAATGGTTTACTTACAATGATATCTTTGATGTTAGCTCAGAAATATGTGAGAAAAGGTTGCGAAGCTTATTTTGACTATGTGCTTGATAGTAAAGTGGCTGAAAGAAATAATGAATCAATACCTGTTGTGTGCGAGTATCCGGATGAGTTTCCTAAAGAATTACCGGGTTTGCCACCTATTCAGGAGGTAGAGTTTGGTATTGATTTAGTGCCGAGGACTACTCCGATATCGATAGCTTCGTACAGAATGGCACCTACTGAATTAAAAGAATTGAAAGCTCAATTGCAAGAGTTGACAGATAGAGGTTTCGCGCGACCGAGTTTCTCTCCCTGGGGTGTACCAGTTTTATTTGTGAAAAAAAAGACAAAACTATGAGAATGTGCATTGATTATAGACAGCTCAATACGGTGACTATAAAGAATAAGTATTTGTTTCCATGAATTGATGATTTATTTGATCAACGGAAAGGGGCCACAGTGTTTTCAAAGATAGATTTGAGATCAGGCTATTATCAGTTACGAGTTAAAGACTCCGATGTGCCAAAGACTACCTTTTGAACGAGGTACGAACATTATGAGTTTTTGGTTATGCCATTTGGACTTACTAATGCACCTGTTGTTATCATGGATTTGATGAATGGGATCTTCAGACCGTATCTGGATCAATTTGTGGTTGTGTTTATAGATGACATTTGATCTACTCTCATAATGAAACTGAACATGCCGAACATCTGAGACTTGTGTTACAGACTTTGCGAGATAAGTAGTTGTATGCAAAGTTCAGTAAATGTGAGTTTTGGTTAAGCAAAGTCAGTTTCCTAGGCCATGTTTTATCAGCATCCAGTATTCGGATTGATCCGAGTAAAATTTCAACTATACTTGATTGGAAACCTCCAAGAAATGGTTTTGAAATCCAAATTTTTCTGGGACTTGCCGGTTATTATAGACGGTTTGTGAAAGTTTTCTCGATGATCGCAGCCCCGATGATGAAGCTATTGCAGAAAGATGTTAAATTCGTGTGGTTAGAAAAATGCCAGAAAAGTTCTGATCAATTGAAAGCTCTTTTGACTGAAGCTCTAATGCTAGTCCAGCTAGAACCGGGTAAAGAATTTGTCATTTCTAGTGATGCATCTTTAAATGGTTCGGGTTGTGTTTTAATGCAGGAAGGCAAAGTCATAGCTTATGCTTCGAGACAGTTAAAGCCACATGAAAAGAACTATCCGACTCATGATCTAGAATTGGCAGCTATTGTGTTTGCATTGAAGATATGGCATCACTATCTATTTAGTGAAAAATGTCATGTTTATTCTTATCACAAAAGTCTGAAATACTTGATGACTCAGAAAGATTTAAATTTGAGACAACGCTGATGGTTGGAATTACTAAAAGAGTACGAGCTTGTGATTGATTATCACCCGGGAAAGGCTAATGTTATTACTGATGCTCTACACCGAAAATCACTGTTTGCTTTACGTGCAATGAATATGCATATGGATATGTCTGATGATGGTTCGTTAGTGGCAGAATTGAAAGTAAGACCGTTATTTGTTCAGCAAATTTATGATGCTCAGAAGATTGATAATGATTTGTTAGCAAAACGAACTCAATGTGATTCAAATGTTGATTCAGAGTTCAGAGTTGATGCTGAGGGTTGTCTGAGGTTCAGAAATCGAATATGTGTCCATAGAAATTCAGAGTTGATTCAGATGATTTTGAATGAAGCTCACAACAGTCGCTTATCTATTCACCCGGGTAGTACAAAGATGTATAATGATCTGAAACAGCTTTACTGGTGGCATGGTATGAAACGAGATATCTCTGACTTTGTTTCGAAATGCTTAGTCTGTCAGCAAGTAAAAGCCAAGCATCAGGTACCTTCTGGATTGCTTCAGCCAATTATGATACCTGAGTGGAAATGGGATAGAGTCACGATGGATTTTGTATCTGGATTACCCTTGACACCGAGCAAGAAAGATGCAATCTAGGTTATTGTGGATAGATTGACTAAATTGACTCATTTTGTTCTGATACGTACAAACTACTCGCTCGATAAGCTAGCTGAATTGTATGTTTCTCAAATTATGAGATTACACGGGGTACCTATCTCTATTGTTTCAGACAGAGATCCGAGGTTTACATCGTAGTTTTGGAAGAAACTACAAGATGCACTAGGTACGAAATTACATTTCAGCACAGCTTTCCATCTGCAAACAGATGGTCAGTTCGAACGAATAATTCAGATACTTGAGGATATGTTGAAATGTTGCATTCTCGAGTTCAAAGGTATGTGTGAACAATATCTACCTCTGATTGAATTTGCATACAATAATAGCTTTCAATCGAGTATCAAAACGGCACCTTATGAGGCTCTGTACAGTCGTAAATGGAACAATTTTAAAATGTAACAATTTAGTACTAAAAGCTTCAAGAATAAAAAATGGAAACTTTTAAAAGTTTTAACAGTTTTAAAAATTGGTATACGAGTTAGCTAAATCAAGCTTTTAAGACCTCAAAAACATAAAAATTATAAGAAACAGACTTGAATTTACTTAATAACTAAAGGGTTGAATATGAAACAGCTTGAAACCCTTTTTTTTATTCTCCAAATGGTGGAATATGATTAATAGTAGAAAATGGCTTGTTTTTCAATTAATAGTTCCTTTATATACTTTAATTAATATCTTAATCACCTAAAATTAGCTTAATTAGTCTTAATAATTAATCTTAATAAAGTTAAATCAACTTTAGTGGTTGCACAATGCCTTCCACTATCGATTGGTAAGATATTAATTGCTCTAATTGTTTAATTGGTCCCTCAATTACTTAAAAATCCATATTGATTAACTTTTACCACTTTTATAATTTAGACCATATACCTTAATTAACTATCCAATTGATAAAATTAAAGGACCAAACATCAATAAGACTTTATATTAACCTCATAAATATTAAATAATAATACTTACGGACTTAATGACCAAAAATGGGGTTTCAAAACTACAATTTTTGACACCATTGACTTTCGGGTCATTATAGTTTCTTTCATCTTGTAGTTTAAGTTCAGGGTAGTTTTCTTCTTCATAGCTTAATGTTTACTTTTCCTACAGATTTTCATGTTTTTCTTAGTGTTAATGGTAATTAATTAATTAAGTTATCACTATATCTAGTTTATTTTTTGGTTTAGTACCTTGAACTTCTTATATTTTCAGTTTAATAATGAGTATTAATATAACTTAATTTCTATTTTAATTTCATTATTAATAGTCTAACCTTTCAATGTTCTTGTTCATTTCCTTTGCTTCCATCTTCTTTACTTTCAATTTTTTTCAAGAAAAACCCTAACTTTTCACATTTTTCTTGCATTTACCATTTATGCACATTTTAAGTTATTATTGTGTTTTTGTTTGCTTAAGTAGGAGTATGGGTAGCTAAACCTAAAGTGGTTGGTTGATGAAAATGTTGACTAGTTAATCTTTAGTATAGGGACTAAACCATAAAAACTAGACTAAATCAAATAGACTTAGGATTGACAACCCTAAGGAAAAATTTAGGTAAGAGATACTGAGAGGAGAGCTTATTAGGAACCAATTTGATATTGTCAGATTAGTTGGTGAGGTCGAGAGATGAACTAGACTAATTTGCCTAAGTTGGTAATATTGAGGCTGAGAGGTAAAATTGAGCCAATTTAGGAGTAATAGTGATTTAGATCCCTAATTCAAAACATAAAAAAAATGCAAACCAACTAACTGTTGTCTATTATCGTATTAGTTAGTTTTACACTTTGCATTATTTACAATTTAGTCCTTTTTTGTTTTAGGTAATTAATTAGTTTTAATCAATTAATTAGTTTTAATCAACTTTATTTATGGCTTACCGTAATATAGTGCTTAGTGAGTAGCTAGCTAGACACTTTCATTGCATGCTTGTTGTGTAGGAATCATTAAATCGCTGAATCCTTTGGGTTCGATCCTTGGAATACTCTGATGTTCCATTGTAACACCATAAATATTACAACTGACCTGTCATACTTGTAGATATCATACATAGTTATTCTGATTTGATTATCGTATTAGTGTTTATTTATCCATTTCTTTACTCTCCCACGAGGATGAGCGAGGGAGAGTCAATTACTACCCATTAATTTTGAAAATGTTGAATTTTAGTCTTTAAACGACCTTAGATTAGTGAAAAAGCTTTTGTAAGCTCGTATAAATCCCAGATAAGATTATATAATAAGTTATAATGATGAATTAATCTTAATAGCATGATTGAACTGTTAAAATAGAATTGTAATTAATTGTAGTTGCTTCGGCAATGAATGTCACATCTCGTAACTCGGACCCGATGATCGGGTTAGGTATGGGGTATTACATTTACCCTAAATAATAATACTTTTTTAAATGCCCTAAATAATATTCTTGAAAAAAAAAATTAGACATAAGGGCACTTGTTTGATGGGTAAACTACACCCATGGTCACTAAACTAATTACCAAGTTTACATTTTGGTCATTCAACTTGAAAAAGTTACAAAATGGTCACTAAACTATTCGAAAGTTTTCATTTAAGTCATTGGGTTGTTAAAATTGTTATTGTATGGCCTTCTTTGTTCGCACGACCTGTACCAATTGAAAGCTCTCATTCTCCTTCTCTTCTACACTTTAGATTTTTTTTCATGAAATGACTTTGAACGTCACGAATCTATGAACCAAAATCCAAACAACTTTCTTTTTCGATCTCTAACACTGGCCATCGGATTGACTTGGATCTAAGTTATGTTCTAATCCAACTAGTAGTAGTTAAATTTGATTATTAGTCATGTACTATGTGTATAGTTGTATATTTACTCCATATTCTCCAATTGGGTCATTCTAAGTCCTTATGCTTTTTGAATTTTGAAATTTCAATCTTTACACAAATGAAAATCCTTAATCCATTAACCGGATTTTTAATGAGTAATATGAGGAAAGACTAAGTTGACATGGGATTACAAATATTATAATATGTTTGGTGCATTATATTTTGGAAATATCATAACTTAGCTTAACAAATTTAACAATTATCATCTGGCGAGGACTTAAATTTTAAAATTTGAAAAGCACATGGACTAAAAGTGACCAAATTAAAATATTGAGATTAAATTCATCACTTTCACAAAATGCAGAGACTAATAGCAAAATTAAACCTTGAATACATTTTTTTAGGTAATCTAATCAAATGATCACTCAAGTTTAAGAGCATGACTGTTTGAGTATTTTTGTAATTGGATTTTAAATTTTAATAATAAAATTGATATTTTCATTTGAATTTAATTATAATTTTATAAAATTTTATTTTTTTTAATAGTAAAATGGATCATTAAAGGAGATCAAGTTTAAGTGAACTCCACAGATAAATGATTTTGAGATAAATAAATTTAATACAATTAAAATATAAATAATTTTAACTTTTATGGTACAAACTTGAGTAAGAACCAGAATAACCCATATTGAAATTCACAAACTAAACTGAAACCTACACATAAACAAAAGCAAATTTTCATTGGAGTCTAATTTAAAATATTATTTGGGCATAAATACGAGTATCTATATTTAACAATAGTGGTATATCTCAGGCCACAGATCAAAGCCCGTGACTATAGCGCATACAACGCCCCATAAAGGTCGACTTATTAAATGGGGCTCATTTGACCGACATGAACTGGCCCGACTTGTGGAATACATGGAGAAGCCCATCTACTTGAAGCCTTGGTAGACCGGTGAAACACTCCAGTCAAACTAGAGTTACTAGGGTAAATAGGGTAAATCCTAAAAGGATAAGATTGTATAGAGTTTAAATCCCTTAGGACTCTCAATGTAGATAGGCTCTAATCTTGACCGTCGATGTAACTCAATCTATACCATTGATTTTGGAGGAGCTCAACTATAAATAGAGGCCTCCCCTTTCATTTTTATCATCCCATTGTATTCAGTTATGCTTGAGTTAAGAATATATTGAGAGCATTTACATTGCTTCTTGTGGCATTTTAGTTCTCTAGTTGCTCTTTTCGTTTCAACTTGCTTCCGCTATATTGTTCCTTAGAGAATTTTCGAGAGAATTCTCATATTTCGAGAGTTAGGCTGGCTTAAGCGCATTTGGAGTGAAGAAATAACCTAAGGCCAGATGGATTGTGAGACTAAAGTTCTAGCCCCGTGACAATTGGTATCTAAGCTAGAGTTTAAAAGTATTGGTTGAGATGTCGAAAAGAGTAGATGAGCAAGAGCCAATAGAGACCCGTTGGAGGGCTAAGAAAGCAAGTTGATCGAGAGATGTGCTATCAAAAAATGGCAAGGTAGCCAAACTTGATAACTCTATGGGTGATGTTAAGGAGACCCTCGAGGAAGTTAATGAGTGTACTACAAAGCTAGAATCAAGGCATGATTAGCTCAAGGACCAAGTGGTAGTGGCCCAATGACAATATGGATATGATGCAAGGGGTCCTAAATACCATTGTTGGTGAGGTAATTGAGAGGAATGATGCTCTCAAAACTATGGTGTCAGCCTTGAAGGAACAAATTCACAAGCTCAAAGGGTAGCTTAATATCTACAAAACTGTTTTGGGTAATAGGGCATTGGCTGCAACACCTATGCCTAAGGTAGATGTCCCGAAGCTGAAAGAGTTTAATGGGATGATGTCTTAGAATGAAAAAAATGTGCAAATGTACACAATCGCAAGTAATAAGGTGACAAGTAAATGTTGAGTTATCGTACCCATAGGGACTGTGAAAAGAACTATTTATGGATGTTATTTAAAACACTTTGGTGAGAAAAATATTTTGTGTTGAAGAGGGTGATTAAAAACTAAGATTTTAAACTAAGTAAACTAAAGAAATAAATCTCAAATGCATGATTTCAAAATATGATTTAATCAAGATGACATAATTATGTTGATTTAATTACATTTCTTTAACTTAGAATTATTAAGCTCATGCTTATGTTGTTACGAATGAATTCAAGGCAACTCAGTAATTTGCTAACTTATGAACATATTCACCTATACAAATCCATTCATCTCTTAACATATCCCTATGTTAATTCAAACGATTAAACAAATTTTAATAAGAAAACATGTTATTGCACATACATACTCATTAAATTGAACTAATCTCTTGCATATCCCTATGTCAATTCAAACGATTAATTAAATCTAACAAGCACATAAAAGACTATGTGAGGTAACAAGGTATCCCTACCTTGAAACAGTTTAATCACAATAATCTTGCAAGTTATGCAAGGCTAGTGTATCGCCAGATACATTGCTAATTTAACCTTCAGCTACCTTAGAAGAATAAACATGCACTGATTAAGCGTTACGTCCATTAATTACAATTTCAATCCGTTTAAATAATTAATTCATTAGTTACCTCACAATTGTAATGCAAGAATAATTTAGGTATGATTTTACTTAATCAAGCATTTTACTGAGGCCTATAACAGCATAAACACAATTTTAATAATTTAAGCAGATGAAATGCAATCAAACCAATACGAATTAAATTCAAGCTAAGCTGATTAAATTAACCATTCCAACAACATAAATATTCATAGATATGTTCATCATAACAACAATAAAAATTAAAGAGATAGGGAACAAGAATCAAATCCGGTGTTTTTCCGAGGCTTGACTAGTTTGCTCTATCTTCATTCTTTGTTGTCCTCGCCGATCAAGGCTGCTATGAACAGTTCAATGTTGCTCCAAAATGGCTGAAGAATAACCCTTTCTCAAGGGGAGAAATCGGCATAAGAGCAATGGATTTTGAAACGGGAAAATGTGAGGAGAAAGTGAGAGAGGAGAGAAGAGATGTGAATGAATTGATGTGTGTTTTGAATGATCAGCCAATGGGGGGTTTTATAGCTTAATTTGGCAGCTAAATTTTGCTAAAAATATTAGCCAAAGAGCCACCCCTTGGCCTGCCATCTATGTGGCAAAGTTGATGGCTTCAACTTTGCTAAATATGGCATGGGGCAAATCCATAAAGCCACCAATTGTGGAGGGGCTTGAATGCAACTTTGACAAGTCTTCAAGGGCTTCTTTGCAAGCTTAATTAATCAGCTAATAAGCTGATTTGGGTCAGCATATAGACGGTTTTGAGTTGCCCAATCCTTGGCCGGTTCAGTTCAATCAGTTCGGTTTAACTGGACCATTTTTTCCATAATTAATTAATAATAATTTATTTAGCCCAAATTAAATTGGGTATAAATTAAAATTAATTATATTATGAATTAATACACATAATTGGACCGTCTTTGGCTGCAAATTAATTCGCCTTGATACTTCAAACTGCTTCTCGATTTTGTGCTTCTAGCATGATCTGTCGAGCCATTTTTCGCCCTTTGTGCAAATCTGTCGAAAATAACCAAAATTCATAAAATTAATTATAAAATTAATTAAATTTCGACATGTTCATATTTTAAGTGCAATTTAATTATTTTATAAAAATTAATTATTTTTCTACAAGAATTTAACCGAATTATTATGAATTTAAGTTAAAAAGGGTATGAAAAAGTGTGTCAATTTTTGTGTTTCCACACCCCCCAAACTTAATTCATTGCACGTCCCGAGTAATGCACAAATTTTGAAAAGAATTTCTCGAAAACACCTTTGAAAAATTCCTTCAGAACAACATTTTTCTCAAAATTATGAATTTAATATACTCATGCTCAAAGAGAAGAAATTTGATAGTTATGCTATTTAAGTATACATATCGTTCAAATTAATCTCAACAACAATTATGATAGCAAAAATCAAACTAAATGCTTCCTAATAAAATCATGTTAAACCTTACCAAAGTAATTTTATTCCCTTTATTCAAGATTAAGCTACTATCATCAAGTTTAACTTATGCCTTCATATGTTGTACGTAGCAATTTCTCTCCACTAATGTAGATAGTATTAGAATTTTTGAATCAATAGGTCTTTAACAAGGTTGTAACGTGGCTGGGCTTAAGGGTAGGTAAAAGATAGATAAATTTAGGCTTTTAAACCCCAGACTCAGCTTCCATCAGACCTTCAAAATAATTACCTTCAATACATCAACTTTCTTTGCTTTCACATGCTCTTTTGTACATCTTATTTTAAGAACTCATGCTCTCTTTTTTTAAATTCGAGCATTTTTCTGAATGTACTACAATTTTAGAGCATTTGATACTTCTTTTCAACTCCCCCAAACTTATTTTTAAAGAATACTTTGAATAGTACTGAGTCTAGTGTTTGGGACAATTTTAAGATAGTTAAAAAAGAAGTGATGGCTAAATTTGCAAGGGTTCAAATAAAATTAGGCCATATAGTCTCAAAGTTGGGTTTCAAAGGATCAAAATTTCATCATGGTTGGCATGAAAGGCTCAAACGGTCCAAAAAAAAGTTGCCTAAATCATTTTCAATGTTCCATGCTTCCTAGGATTTCGCCTCAAGAAACTACTAAGTCAATTCTAAAGACTTAAACTTTCATGCATGCCTAACTTTCATAAAGAACTAAAAATTTATGGTACAATTTACATGCTTTATTAGAAATACATTCATATCATTATTAAGCTAACATAATAATTTATTGAAATAATAAAACTTTATTTATACTGAAGTTTAGCATACTTAAAAAAATTTCAAATTATTGAACAAAATATATCCTAATCATAATTAAAAGAAAATTTTATTTTGAGTGGAAATAATTCAAATTCAATTTTTCGGTCCCCCCTACTTAAGATGAACAATGTCCTCATTGTGTAAATTGAATAGATACTATACACCAGGTAGGATTCTAGAAAAGAGGAGGTGAGTCAAATTAACTGCTTAAGTACCAAGCTCTCTCTAGATCCAATCCTAGACATGTATATACCTATTGCCACACTTTATACTTTGCGACTTGTTCAAATTTTATTTATGATTTTCCACTCCTATTATGCAAAAATAACGATTCCTAATTAAACTTAATCCTAAAATGACCTAAGAACAGAAATAAAATAAGGTCAAGATCCCCCCTTTTATTTATTTGCAGACCCTTCTGAATTTGACTCATCTTTTGCTCCATCATTATTATATTTGCATGAATCGCTTCGCTCCTTCTTCGATAATGGACTCCATGGTTCAAATATAAAACCTGGAAATTCAGGCACAAAAATAAATTGGTCATTGTAAATTTTCGTAAAAGCACTTCTTATCGAGTCATCCCTTATTTTTTAGTATCTCCAGTAAGCTTGTTGTTGCCATTGCATATGTTGCATTATGTCCATCAACTTTGATAGCTCATCTCGAAGATCTGGGCTAGGCAATTGAGCTCTAAACATTGATGTTTCGCCATCAGGCTTAACTTCTGGTTCCAGTGGTTCCACCTTATCAGGGACTTCAGCCGATTGCATTAGTTCAATCTCTGTGGAATCTTCTTCCTCTTCTTCGGGATCCTTACTTTCTTCAATTCACTACTATAGAACAGAATCTCCAGCTATTCGGTAGAGGTCTCAATCTGTGATTGTGCCCTGGCTATAGCCTGTCTTCTTTACGTTTGCAAGAATTTTAGCTTTCAAGCACAGAATTGTTATCGTAAAGGGAAAGTAGGTTGGGCCAGAACATCTAACAACACAATTTCACATTTCTCTCAAGATGATTTTTCCCACATCAATGGTCTTTCCAGTTAAGATCGAGTATAATAAGACCATGCGCTCTAATGAAATTGTTGTCCCATGTGAGCTAGGCATGAGGCTGAAACGGATGAAATAAAACCATACCTTTGCGAGTGGTGTCAGATACTCTCTTTGACAAGTGTGGATTTCTTGCTTTGACACAATCCACTTAGAACCCAGAACTTTAAGTTCCTCAAGAATTTCTTACAAATCTTTAGGCTTTATATTGCTCATCAAGGAAGAATAATCATAGTTTTCAAAATCAGGCAATTCAAAGAACTCATTAATAGCATTTGAAGTTATTGGTATCTTGATTCCATGAACTGGAACCTTCGTCAACTCGCTTGAGGTTAAATTCACATAGAACTCGCAAACTAGTTTCTAATCCACACTAGGTCTCTTCTCACAAAACAACTCCCAATTGAGGGTTTTAGCAACTTGACGAATACGTGCCATAAAATCTTTGTAGTTGCTCTCTTTCAATGTAAAGCCTTTCTCTAGATGCATCTGTTGATTTTTGAAGATACTCCATATCTTGCTTTGGCTTCTTCACAATGGAACTTGTTTTGTGTTTCATCAATTTGGGCGCAGGCACGAGTTCTCTTGCAAGGCATGATTAACCTGAACATAAGATGGAAAATTTATTTTCTCAAAAATTTAATTAAATAAAAATTATTAATAATTCAAATAATTGAAGAATTAAATCATTGAATAAAATTTAAATTTAAGAGAAAATTTGGTCTTACCACCTTTTTCGTAAAAATTAAAAACTCCTAAAAATAATTAATGAACAAAAGAGGTCAATTTAGGGTAGGTTGGAGGGTTCTCGGCTAAGGGGCTTGGTGTAGGTGTGTTGTGCGGATGGGCGTGTGGCGATGAGGCTTGGCGTGGGCAGTTATGCAGCTGTAGGCCGTAACACTGAGTGGGCAACAGCTTGGGCGCACACAAGTTGGGGCTGGAGAAAGCGTGAGGTACGCGGATCCTTGCAAGCAGGCCTGTCGAGTGGCGCCCAGGAGTAGCTGTTGGGCACACGGAGGAAGCAGGTGTGCGCGGAGTGAGCTACTGGCCGAATGGTTGGATGCTGTTGTGGCTAGGGACTTGCGGCACTTAGTGGATTTTGTGCTTTGGGATTTTGAGTGATAAATGATGAAGAAGGTGGTGTTTATAATGAAAGGAATAGGACTTAAAGTAGAATTCTTAGAACAATTAAATTATTCTAAGTTCTAATCCTATATAAAGTTAACAACAATTAATAATTAAATATATGCATATCAAATTATTAATGCTATTAATTTATTTAAACAAAAATAAAATATGATTAAAACTAATCCTAATTCTATGCTAACTTGATAAAAATTAATATATAAATTATAATAGATATAATTATATATTAAAGATTATCATCTTAAAAAAAAACTTATCAAATAAAATATAATTAAATTAAAACTAATCCGAAGTTTATATAAAGTTAATAATAATTAATATATATTATAATAAATATAATTATATATTAATAATTATCATCTTTTTTATTATTAAATTAAAAATATTTATTCTAGAAGCCTTTTGAAAATATTTACAAAAAGTGGCATCTAATTTTTATTATTTACTAAAAGAGCAACCAAATTTTAAAAATAATCCAATTAAGTCCCTAGACTTAATGAAAATTTGAAATTGAGTTGCAATTTAAAACTTGAATCAAAATTGACCCTTTTATTTGAAAAACCAAAAATTTTATTTTCTATTTAGGGAATAATTTTTCGAAAAATTATGTTAAAATCAATTCCCAAGAAAGATTGGAGGGGTCACAAGCGGTCTCGCTTAAGTTCCAATCTCCTAGATAGAATTTATTCTAACATACTAGTCCCGAAAATATACCCTAAATCATTTATTAAAAAGGAGAACAAGAGAATTTAAACATCTGATAAAATGAACGAAATTTGATTCCGTTCAGTTTTATCTCCCCAGTAATGTTTCAAACGCTGAGCATTAACTTGAAAATTACCTCCCTTACCTTGGAGTTCAACAACTTCGTATGGATAGACGCGATGAATTGTAAATGGACTGGACTAACGTGATTTTAATTTACCTGGAAAGAACCTTAATCTAGAATTGAATAACAAAACTTGCTGACCTGCTTCAAATACTCGAACTCGAATGTGCTTGTCATGCCATTTCTTGAGTCTCTCCTTGAGTAATTTGGCATTTTCATACAAGAACATTCGAAATTCCTCTAGTTCATTGAGTTGGAGCATCCGTTTCTCTTTAGCAAGCTTAAGATCCAAGTTGAGTTGTCGTAGGGCCAAGTAAGCTTTGCGCTCTAACTCTAGGGGTAGATGACAGGCTTTCCCAAAGACCAACCTGTAGGGTGACATCCCTAAAGGTGTCTTGTATGCTGTCCTATAAGCCCATAAAGCATCATCTAGTCTTTTGGACCAATCTCGTCAGTTCGGGCAAACTACCTTCTCAAGTATGTCTTTGATCTCCTTATTCGCCAGTTCAGCTTGCCCATTCGTCTGCGGATGGTAAGCTGAAGTGACCTTGTGTTTCACCTCATGTTTATCTAATAACCATTTCAACCACTTGTTCACAAAATGGGACCCATCATCGCTGATAATAGCTCTTGGGGTTCCAAACCTTGTGAACACGTGTTTCTGCAAAAACTTCATCACAACTCTATCATCATTTGTCGGATAAGCTTCAGCCTTGACCCACTAAGACACATAGTCTACTGCTACTAATATGTACTTGTGACCAAAAGACAGCGAAAAAGGACTAAGAAAGTCAATACCCCATACATCAAACAATTCTACCTCAATGATATTTGTTCGAGGCATCTCATTTCTGTTGGTGACATTTCCAACCCTTTGACATCGATCACAACTCTTTACATAAGCATGTGTGTCCTTGAACAATGTTGGCTAAAAGAATCCGACTTGCAATACTTTGGCTACAGTACAAGTACCTCCGAAGTGTCCCCCACTTGGAGCTGAGTGAAAATGGTATAGAATCTTTTGTACTTCATTTTCTGCCACGCAACTCCTGATCATTTGATCTGCACACTTTTTAAACAAGTATGGTTCTTCCCAGAAATAGTACTTCACATCATGAGGAAACTTTTTGCTTTGATGATATGTCTTATGAATTGGCAACAAACCACAAGCTAAATAGTTAGCAATATCAGCAAACCAAGAGGTATTATGGACATGATTTACCTTCAGTATGTGTTCATCCGGAAACGTCTCTCGAATTGGTATAAGAGGAGAGTTCCCTTCTTACGGCTCTAATCTGGACAAGTGATCTGCTACTTGATTTTCCACTCCCTTTTGATCTTGAATTTCTAGATCGAACTCTTGAAGTAGAAGTACCCATCGGATCAATCTCGACTTAGCATCTTTCATAGAAAGTAAGTACTCAATTGCCGAGTGGTCCGTATAGACAGTCACTTTAGTACCTACAAGATAAGATCTAAACTTGTCAAAAGCAAACACAATATTAAGTAAATCTTTTTTTTTACCGTATACTTTAGTTGAGCTCCTGTCAGAGTTCGACTCGTGTAGTAGATGGGATGAAAAACTTTGTTCCTTCGCTGCCCATGACAACTCCTATCACGAAGTCACTTGTGTCACACATTAATTCGAATGGCAAATCCTAGTCTGGTGTGACGATTATAGGTGCTGTAACCAACCGACTCTTCAAATCTTTGAAAGCCTTTAAGCATTCCTCATCAAACTTGAACGTCGAGTCCTTCTCTAATAATTTGCATAAGGGTTTAGCAATTTTGGAGAAGTCCTTAATAAATCTTCGATAAAAATCGGCGTGGCCCAAAAAGCTCCTAACACCCTTTACAGATGTTGGGGGTGGGAGTTTCTCTATAAAATCTACCTTTGCTTTATCAACCTCGATCCCATGTCTCGTTATCCGATACCCTAGAACAATCCCTTCTCGTACCATGAAATGGCACTTTTCCCAGTTGAGTACTAGGTTTGTTTCTTCGCATCGCCTTAGTACCTTCGCTAGGTTGGCTAAGCAAACGTCATAAGTATCTCCAAATACTGAAAAATCATCCATAAAAACTTCTAAATACTTCTCAACCATGTTAGGAAAAATAGACATCATACATCTTTGAAATGTAGCATGTGCATTACATACTCCAAATGTCATGCGTCTAAATGCAAATGTACCATACAGGCAGGTGAATGTTGTCTTCTGCTGATCTTCCAATGCTATTGTAACCTGATTATACCCTGAGTATCCATCAAGAAAATAGTAGTAGTCTCGCCCTGCGAGTCTATCCAGCATATGGTCCAAAAACAACAAAGGAAAGTGATGTTTCCTAGTCGCCTTGTTCAGTTTCTGGTAGTCGATGCAAATTCTCCATCCCATAATCGTTCTAGTCGGTATCAACTCATTATTCTCGTTTTCAATGACTGTGATACCTCTTTTCTTTGGCACGCATTGGACCAGACTTACCCATGAACTGTCTAAGATGGGGTAAATTATACCCACATCTAACCACTTGATTATTTCTTTCTTTACTACATCCTTCATAATGGGGTTCAGTCTTCATTGTCCATCAATCATCCCTTTTTTGTCATCTTCTAGTATGATCTTGTGCATGCATACAGATGGACTAATACCATGAATATCAGCTATGGTCCATTCGATAGCCTTCTTGAATTGTTTCAACACAAGAATAAGTCTCTCTTCTTGCTCAGTAGTTAATTTTGCTGAAACAATCATAGGTAAAGTAGAAGCGTTACCTAAATAAACATAATTCAAATGTGAGGGAAGTACCTTCAGTTCTAATTTAGGTGGTTCCTCGATTGATGCTTTTGGTTGGGCATAATCCCTTTTCTCTAATTCCAAAGATTCAAAATGGGATTGTGGATTAAATCCCTTTTGATTAGCTTCTAACAATACTAAGTATTCATCCTCCTCTTCATCATTCAGAGAATTTGATGTTAAAATTTGTTCCAATGGATCTTCAACATAGTTGAGCTCCTTCTCCACTATTAAATCCTCTAAATCGGATATTGCAGAACAATTATTAATTATGTCAGGAAATCACATAGACTTAAAAACTTTAAATGTTACCCGGTCATCCTGAACATGCATAGTAAGCTCGCCCTTCTGCACATTAATAAGGGTCCTTCCGGTTGCTAAGAACGGTCTTCCTAAGATAATTGGCACTTCTTTGTCTGGTTCAAAGTCTAGGATAACAAAATCAGTAGGGAAGATAAATTTATCTACACGTACTAATACATCCTTGATCTTTCTTTTTGGATGTGCTAAAGATCGATTTGCTAATTGAAGTGTAATCATAGTAGGTCTAACTTCACCTATCCCCAACTTCCTAAATATTAACATAGGCATCAAGTTAATACTCGCACCTAAGTCGTATAATACCTTACCACATTACGTTGCTCTATTGTTGCAAGGTATGGTAAAACATCCAGGATCCTTCAACTTTGGGTGTAATTTGTCTTGATGATAAGCACTGCATTCCTTTGTCAGAGCTACAGTCTCAAATTCTCCAAGCCTTCATTTTTTGGATAAGATATCCTTCATGAATTTGATGTAGTTCGGCATTTGCTCAAGTGCTTCAACCAACGGGATGTTGATATAAAGTTGCTTGAGTACGTCTAGGAACTTCTTGAATTGAATCTCCTACTTCTGCTTTTGAAGTCTTTGAGGCTTGGGTGGTGATGGTTTTTTTGCTGAAACTGGTTGATTCGTCTTCTGTGGTGATTCTGCATCTAACGGATTTATTAGTTGATCAAAATTAGCTGGTTCTAAGGTTACTTTGTCAAATTTTGTAGACTCTGGTTCTGGTGAAACTGGAATTTCAACACTCGGTTGAACTTCCTCTGAATCTTGAGCGTCAGCTTGCTCCTTTTCAGTTTTGATGGTGTTGGGCTCTACTGTCTTTCCACTCTTCAATGTCAATGCTTTGCAATGCTCCTTCCCCGAATTCCTTGGATTCTCTGTATCACTAAGTAAAGCACCTGGTGGTTGATTCCTGCGTTCAGTAGCAAGCTGGCCCACCTGATTCTCCAAATTCCTTAGAGTGGCATCATTTTTGCCATGTATGCCTTTAATAAATTCTCTAAGCTATTGGATGATTCAACCTGAGCTGGTTTTTGAACTTGTTAGAGAAAACTAGGCGGCTGGGTTGGTCTAGGCTAGGCGTAAGCATTACTGGTTCCATCCCCTTGGTTACTCTAGGAAAAATTGGGGTGATTTCGCCACGATGGGTTATAAAAATCGGATTGCAGTCCTTGTCTTCCTCAATTTTGGTTTTAGATACCTATGTAGTACATGGATTCTGGGTTTGATGGACATTCTTCGAACAAATGTCCTTCCCCACAATAAACACAGGCTATATTTTCAAATTGGGTTGGTGGTTGTGCTGCAAAACTGTTAGACCCATTAGTAGTAAGATTTTTTAACATTGAGAATATTGATGATACCTGAGATGCGAGTGAAGTAAGAGCGTCTATTTCATGTATTCCAGCAACTCATCTTCCTGACGCTGCTCGATTGGTTGGCCATTGGTAATTGTTACTGGCAATCCTCTCAATGATTTCATAAGCCTCGTTATAAGACTTAGAAAGGAGAGCACCATTAGCAGAAGCGTCCACTACCATCCTCGTGTGAGCATTGAGACCATTATAAAATGTCTCAAGTTGGATGCAGTGTAGGATTCCATTATGAGGGCACTTTTGTAATAACTCTTTGTATCTTGCCCATGCCTCATACAGGACTCATCATCTATCTGTTGGAAGGCAGTGATCTCGTTCCTCAACTTAGCATTCTTGCTAGGTGGGAAATACTTCATAAGGATTCTTTCTGCTAACTCTTGCCAAGTAGAAATTGAGTTTGGTGGCAATGAGTTCAACTAGGCTCTAGCTCTGTCCCATAGTGAATATGGGAACAGCTTCAATCGTAATGCATCTTCGAGTACTCTGGCTAACTTGAAAGAATTGCTCACCTTCATAAACAGTCTTAAATGTAGGTGAGTATTTTTAGTAGGCATTCCACTGAATTGGCTCACTGTTTGAAGCACCTGGAACATGACTGGCTTCAGCTTGAACTGTTGTGCCTTGATTTCGGGTCTCCTAATACTCGGATTAAGATTATTAAATACTGGCACTACATACTATCGTAAAGCTCTATCCCTATCATCAACAATAAGGATAGGATTTTGTGCAAGGTTTGCTCCATTTCCTTGGATCAGATTTTTGAAGTTCATCTCTTTGGACCTTCTCTGATTTGCTTATCTTTTTCAATGTCGAAAAGTTCATTCTATCTTAGGGTCTATAGGGAGAAGGTCAATAATTCGGTCAATACTCATAAACACCTGAAATAATCACACAAAAATTAATTAAGTTAAAAATTAAACAGAAAAAATAAACCAAAATGTAAACTAACATATTCACAAATAACTTTTTAAAACAATCCCCGGCAACGGCGCCAAAAACTTGAAATGACAGAAATGTACAAGTGTACACAATCGCAACAAGTAATAAAGTGACAAGTAAATGTCGAGTTCTCGTACCCACAGGGACTGTGAAAAGAACTATTTATGAATGTTATTTAAAACACTTTGGCGAGAAAAATATTTTGTGTTGAAGAGGGTGATTAAAAACTAAGATTTTAAACTAAGTATACTAAAGAAATAAATCTCAAATGCATGATTTCAAAATATGATTTAATCAAGATGACATAATTGTGTTGATTTAATTACATTTCTTTAACTTAGAATTATTAAGCTCATGCTTATGCTGTTACGAATAAATTCACGGCAAATCGGTAATTTGCTAACTTATGAACATATTCACCTACACAAATCCATTCATCTCTTAACATATCCCTATGTTAATTCAAACGATTAAAAAATTTTAATAAGAAAACATGTTATTGCATATACATACTCATTAAATTGAACTAATCACTTGCATATCCCTATGTCAATTCAAACGATTAATTAAATCTAATAAGCACATAAAGGACTATGTGAGGTAACAAGGTGTCCCTACCTTGAAACAGTTTAATCACACTAATCTTGCAAGTTATGCAAGGCAAGTGTATCGCCAGATACATTGCTAATTTAACCTTCAACTACCTTAGAAGAACAAACATGCACTGATTAAGTATTACATCCATTAATTACATTTTCAATCCATTTAAATAATTAATTCATTAGCTACCTCACAATTGTAATGCAAGAATAACTTAGGCATGCTTTTACTTAATCAAGCATTTTACCGAGGCCAATAACAGTATAAACACAATTTTAATAATTTAAGCAGATGAAATGCAATCAAACCAACATGAATTAAATTCAAGCTAAGTTGATTAAATTAACCATTCTAAAAACATAAATATTCATAGATATGTTCACCATAACAACAATAAAAATTAAAGAGATAGGGAACAAGAATCAAATCCGATGTTTTTCCGAGGCTTGACTAGTTTGCTCTATCTTCGTTCTTTGTTGTCCTTGTTGATCAAGGCTGCTATGAACACTTCAATGTTGCTCCAAAATGACTGAAGAATAACCCTTTACCAATGGGAGAAATCGGCACAAGAGCAAGGGATTTTAAAATGGGAAAATGAGATGAGAAAGTGAGATAGGAGAGATGAGATGTGAATGAACTGAGGTGTGTTTTGAATGATCAGCAATGGGGAAGTTCTATAGCTGAATGTGGCAGCTAAAGTTTGCTAAAAATAGTAGCCAAAAAGCCACCCCTTGGCCGGTCATCTATGTGGCAAAGTTGATGGCTTCAATTTTACTAAATATGGCTTGGGGCAAATCCATAAAGCCACCAATTGTGGAAGGGCTTGAATGCAACTTGGACAAGTCTTTAAGGGCTTCTTTGCAAGCTTAATTAATCAGCTAATAATCTGATTTGGGTTAGCATATGAATGGTTTTTGCAAGCTTAATTAATCAGCTTAATTATCTGTGCTATTTGCCATCGAAGAGGATAATGAGCCAAATAGAGCATCAATGAAACTTGGTTCAATAGTGTGTTCTGTTAAAGCCAAGAGAGTTAGAGAGAATGGGAAGTAGCTAGTGGAGTGCTTCTTATGTTGTGGTCCAGATAGGATGCGGGATTGGCCAGAGTGATCCAAGATATTCACAACCAATAAAGAAGTAGAGCCTGTTAAGAGTAAGGTATTGAAGCTTGGGTCACTGATACTCAATTTTACGAACGCAAAAAGGGATCGCAAGTAGAAAGGGTTGATATAGGTGGACATCAACATCACAAGTCAAAGGAAGAGTGTTCTTATTGATACGGGGGAATCAAACCTATTCATATCAGAAAAAGTCATTGGTAAACTTGGTTTCTCAATTAATGAATGAACTAATAAGATCAATACTATTAATTCCAAAAAGGTCCCAAATGTAGGAGTTGAGCTACAAATTAGTCAATGGAAAAGCAAGGAAGACTTTAAGGTAAATCACTTAGATGATTACGATTTTGCTCTTGACTTAAATTTCCTAAACAAGATTAATGCTCTTTTGGTTCCTTTTTCCGACTGTATGTACATCTTGTATACTCGACAACAAAAATGCGTTGTGCTGGTGTGTCGAGACATGAGGGGTGGAATGAAGGTATTATCGGAAATCCAACTAGCTGAGGGCGTTCATTGTGAGAAAAACGTTGATGTGGTAGATTAGAGTGCTAAAGAGACCACCTTGGAGGGGCAACAAACTAATATGAAGCCTGTTGAGTTATCAGTGGGACTACCACCTAAGAGAGAGGTTGGTTATGCATCGGAGTTTAGGGAGAAAGTGGTGATGTAAATTGGGTAGCCCAAACGAGTAAATGCAACAAATGAGGTACATTTCAAACACTTTGGTAGTGTTTTCATTTTTAACTTGTTGGCTTGGCAAGGATGTAAAGGCCCTTTTAGAGTTCTGAAGTGAGTAGGCCAAGGGGCTTACAAACCAGAGTTAGTAGCGAGACTTAAAGTTAACCTGATGTTCAAAGTAGGTGTGCCAAATCCTATTTATGTAGATCAAGGGGATCCAAATCGAGGCACGTCACAATGTGGGAAAGTAAGAACGGTGGACTCTTGAAAACAAGATGTATCAAAAAGAAGAGAAAAGATTCAAGTTAAGAGACAGCAGAAGTTGAGCCAGTGTTCTGAGGGGCAAGACTACCTAACAAAGAGGCTAGTCAAGAATCAATCGAAGTATCGAGAAAGTTTCAAGGCAAGTAAGACCAGTGTCATTCCTAGGACACAACAAGGGCTTTACAAGAATGGGTAGGGGAGAATGTCACAAGTCACAGATCAATGCCCATGACCATGGTGCACATAAAACCCCATAGAGATCAACTTATTAAATAGGGCTCATTTGACCCATATGAATTGGCCTGACTGGTGGAATCCATGGAGAAGCTCATTTACTTGAAGCATTGGTGACCCGGTGATACACTCCAGTAAAACTAGAGTTACTAAGGTAAATAGGTTAAATCTTAAAGGGATGAGATTGTATCGAGTTTAAATCCTTTAGGACTCTCAATTGTAGATAGGCTCTAATCTTGACCGTCAATGTAACTAAATTTATACCGTTGATATTGAAGAGTTCAACTATAAATAGAGGCCTCTCCCTTCATTGGTATCATCCCATTGTATTTAGTTATTCTTGAGTTAAGAATATATTGAAAGCATTTACTTAAACACTTGGTGTGCATTCTTCTTGTGGCTTTTTAGTTCTCTAGTTGCTCTTTTCGTTTCAAGTTGCTTCCGCTATATTGTTTCGATGCATTGGAGAATTTTTGAGAGAACTCTCATATTTCGATAACTAGGCTGACTTAAGAGCATTTGGAGCAAAGAAATTGCCTAAGGTTGCATGGATTGCGAGACTAAAATTTTAGCCCCATGATAGGTAGAGGTAAGGATTTGAAGATTGAAAACATGGTTGCCTCTTATGATTTTACGTACCATTTAAATCGAGAGATCAGAATCCAATTTTTAAATAAAGTATATTTAATTCAAAGGAAAAATTGGATGTCTATAAGATACACAAAACAATAACAACAAACAGTGACAGAATAGTTGAAATGGATGTTAATTAACTCCTATTTGTTAAGCATTTTGCTAGACACTTAGACATTAGATACTGATATGAATATACCCACCTAATAAAATGTAGTAATGAAGCAGAACTTTATTACCCTATCCCCTATGCTCATTTCTATTTCCGATCATCCTTCTTTGGACTAGAATCATCACTCTCCACCTGAATCGACACCTCGAGGGGGTTGATTCTGCCGCAAGTTCTGTCGCCTGTTGTAAGGCTTTCTTTTTCTTCACCTTCTTTGCCCAACCAAGAAGACTTGCTTGCACATGGTCTTCGAATATTGCCTTGTTGAACATGCTTCCCATCTTCATTTCAATTAAAAAATTAATAAAACCAAGAGTCATAGAAACATATGTTATGTGAAACTCAACAAACCTGTACAACAATGGCATAAAGTGGCAGGGTACTATAACTACACAATACTTGAATGAAAACCCTGTATGAACCAATAGAAGATCCAATTTGTTATTGGTTCTTCTGAAGAAACCATACACAAATTAAAAGGGAATGGTAATTGATTTTTACCCTATAAGAAGCCTTGGAAAAATGTAAGATACTTGACCCATTAGGCAAGAATTGAACCCAAATTGAACCTATAATATAGAAGCAACTTTCTTTATGGTTCATCCCTTACAATATGTAGTGGCCCTAAAATTTAAGCTTACCCAAATCCAAAAGAAAAATGCAATCTCGAATGCATTTTGGAAAAGGATAAAATGGATCAAGTAGAGAATGATTCGAGGATTGTCAAACCAAAAGTGTTCATCTGATGGTTTTACCACTAATTCCCCTTCAATGGCTACATGTTTCTCAGCAACCTCATGAGCCAACTTGGTAATCACATGCTCTAGCTTGGTGCCCACGGCAAGTAGGAGCTGAAAAAATTAGATAAGTGGGAAGAACAAATCATATCCTCATACCGATGTCCACTTATATTTTCTATAGCTAGATGTGTGTTTACTTTGGTGCATGTGTATATGTATGTCTATTGAAACCACTCACAATGAAAGGAATAAAAGCTATCCAGAAATATGTATGCCAGCCTGCATAAGAAAATGGAGAAAATTCCATCATTATCCATGGAACATTAATGTTTAGTAGTAATCTCAACAACAAACATCTGTTACATGCCACGTAAGGAAAATGTAATGATCCTTATATGCCAGACATGGTACTTCAGAAAAATGAAGAATCAAAGTAATATAAGTTATAAATAATGTGCATTAGCATAGCATATGCATCATGTTTTCTTTGAAGTATTCATGTATAACACTCATATTAGATATGACTACAGAAATATAGTTCTCTAAGGATCCTCTAAATAGATAGGAAGACTTGGAATAAAATTAAATATACAAGTGTCATACAAATTCACAACCAAACGTATTCCATACCATGAACATTTAGCAACAAGAAGATGATGACAAATCCCCAAAGATACCAACTGTAAACATGAAAAAGAAACAATGAATAAACATCACTTAAACTGGAGAATACGAGTGTAAGAAACATAAATCATTAGAAATATCACTAGCCTTATACCAACAACTTCCTTAAAATCATCTTCCAAGGCTCGTATCATGTATTTGTGAAAATTAAATTTGGGATTCCCTCTGCAATGCATCTGAAAATAGAAATGATGAGTATTGATGCTTCACTATGACCAACATAGCCGTATCAAAGTTGCTCCACAAATAGCTTACCATGATGAAACCTAGCCTCAGTGTCTCATAATCGGATTTGGTAACAGATGCATAGAATTGCTTGATAAACGAATTCTGGGAAGATGAATAGTATCCTTGTTAGCAAAACCATACAAAACTTGTGTTTCACTTTTATTAAAAAAAAGTAAACGAGAAATAGGGAAAAAGCTATGTCAATACCAAACCTAAAAAGCCAATTAATAAGGCACAACATCACTTTGAGATCACTCAGATTTAGATGTGAATGTCAAATATGAGTATGTTCAAATTTTCATACATTGGATATTGAATATGTTCTTCAAATGACTCTCCAAAAGTTGTAAAAAAAAAACTTGAACACACCTACTTCTAACATTAACGCCCTAGTCCTAGTCCTACTTCGAGCAACATAACGAAGTTCAAGGTCTACCTTTCTCATAAGTGAATATAATCATTCCCATTGATCCATTTTCATTAAGTTCAATAATTATAAATGTGAATGGCAAATAAGATAGTATCATGAATAAAATAGCAACTTACCAACCATGCTAGAGGAACTGAATCTTTACCGAAACCTAGGAAGCGATCTTTGATAAAATCATGTTGATGGACATGAGTGACTTTTTTCTCTAACACTGCAATCACCTTACACCACTTTAGAGCCGACATATATTGTTCAGTGTATCATAAGCTATATTACTCAAACATAAATGCGAGTATTGTACACAGATATGTATACAACTCTAGAAATGTGTTGGACATGGATACTTCAAGAGAAAATAAAAGGTCAAGGCAACATGAAAGGATAGCATGGAAAGACAGGGAGCATTGAGATTAGTATTAATCCATACCTCCCTCATCCTCTTTTCTAATTTCATCTTCCCATTGTTTCCATTTTCGTATCTACATCAATAAACAACATCTTTTATGAGATGCTGAGAATATACAAATACTTAAAGGGGAAAATGAATTATCACAAAGCACAAAAATTGAAAATAAGCGAAATGAGATATGTTACCTTTAGCCCTCCAAAAGAAACTGTAAGAACACAAAATGTGACATGGGCAATGGCCAAGACAAAGATAAAAATATGCATATGATGAAGAGCTTCGACTGACAACAATGATACCTTGTCCTAATGAACACAAGCATTTGGAAAAAAAATAAAAAAGATCATACATATGGGATCCTTAAACTATAATATTACTTACTCTCACCATGAAAAATAACATTTTATTTGGTAATCATGTACGATTATAATACCTTGGCACCGCAATATCCTATAACCGAAGAATTGGATGATGCCTTAGCTAGTAAGTGTCGGGTGCCACCAGACATTGTAAAAGCAAAATAGGTTTGAAAATGAGATGTTGTAGCATTATTATCATCATCATCATCTTCTTCTTCTTCTTCAATTTTACAAGGAAGCATGTCTTTAACTAGTTTCTTTGACATGCAGATTTTAGAAATTGCACTCTGAAATACTGTCAACAACAATGATATAAACCCCAACAACATCAACTCTGCAAAAAACCCCACATTTCAAGGTTACAATTTTTGGAAAGTATAAAAGGAAAAAAAATTATTTCTACATAAATTTCAAAGAAAGGTAGCATTTTAAACAAGCTTTTCCTTAACATGTTCAAGTGTTTGTCTTTTCTTTAGTCTCGAACATCCTCTATGGATTAAAAAATACAAGCTACCCTTTTTAACTTTCACTTTACCTTCTTTAACTTTCAGAAGAGCTTCATAGAGTGGTTTTTGTTGTTTATGTTGTAAAATATGCCCTAAATAATGAAGTAAACGTTCAATAGCTAAAGAAATGGCAATAATTACTGTACAAATAACTGCTAGAACCCATGTTGGTGTGTACTCCAATGATGCCCCTTCTCCTCCTCTTCCTGCCATTTTTGTTTTCTCTGAAAAACCTTCTTCCTTTTACCTCAAAAATGTCACTTTTATGGCTTTGGTCCTCAGTTCCCAGCAAAGGATACCCAAAGGCCAATACAATATTCTGCTTCACTTTCAATTATCTACCCCCTTTTTAAACATGCATTACAACAACAAAAATATTATTGGTCCTTTTTTTTAATATTATCTTTTCATGAGAAAACAACCAAGTTTCTGAAATAGAGGATGGTTTCTTTCTTAGGATCATTTAATTATGTAACTTCAATGTATAAACATCGGATGATGTTTGTTTGTCATTATGAACTTGAACTTAGGAAGGGGGTAAGAAACGCAAAAAACGTGATTTTTTTTCTTTTTTTAACTATACTCTGACTAAGTTTGTTATGATTGAGTTAGTGTTACGGATCGTCTAACACCAATTTTATTAAGAAATGTTAAAATATATATTTTTGTGATAATTTTAAAAAAAAAAGTTAAAATCTTTCATCAGTCCCTATATTTTGGTGCAATATTTTATTTAGCCCCTATATCTAAAATTTTGAAAATTAAGATATCCTATTATTTTCAATTAAAAAATTTCTAGTCCAATAATGAACATCATTAATATTTTCTATCAAAATACTTGTCAACTTGCCATGTTAATTTGGCACTTCATAAGACATGGCTTATGATTAATAAAAATATATTTATGCCAAATTGATAAATTTTAATAAATGATAACAACATTGTTAATGATTGGATTAAGAAGTTTAAAATTCAAAAAGTAAAAAAAATAATTTCTAACTCTTAAATTACATAAATTAAATTTCAAAGTTTATTAAAATATAAAGACTAACAATATATTTTGACATTCAAGAAAAGGATAGTGGCTAAGTAAACGACCCTAAAATCTTCCTATTTAAAACAAAATAGTAACTCTCAATCATATATTTGGGGCAAAAATTAGAAAAAAAGAAAATGTTTGAAAACAAAAATAAAATCGTGATAAACTTTTGGTACATTCATTGCATGGTTAGACACCAAGGAAAATAAATTGGTGACCAATCCATGTGGGTTAGGTTAGACTCAAATTTAAATTGGAAATGGATTATTATATTTTAAATATCAAAATTATATATATGAATATTGATACAAGTTATAATATTATACATCAATTTTAATTTAGTGGATTTGTATACATTAAATTTTAATTTTAATTTAATTTTTGCATTTTATTAACCCGTTATTTATGTGCCACTATTTTTCAATTGAGTCATGTGTAAATTGTTAACATGGCATTTTCTTCGGTTAAAAATAAATAAATAAAAGTTAAAATACACTCAAGGTCACTAAACTAGTAGTAAGTTTACGTTTTGGTCACTTAGCTTCAAAAAGTTACAAATGACCACAAAATTATTCGAAAGTTTTTATTTGTTCAAATTTATTCCCAATTTATTTTTAGTAATTTTATATATTTTAATTTTTTATAAAGTATCACGTTATTATTATTTAGAAATTAAAATATATATAATTTTAAAATCTAAAAAAATTGTCCAAATTCATTGTAGATGTGCTTTTAAGTTCTTTTATGTATACTTTTTTATAAACTTATAATGTTTAAAATGTTTTTATTTATATATATTATTGTAAATTTTATATATTTTCAAAATATTATAGGATTTTTATATATTTTTAATTGTATATATTTTATAAATTTATAAATTTTTATTTTATATATTTTAAAATATTAATAACTTATAAATTGATATTTTATAAAAAGAAATTTATTTTGGAACAAAAAACTCCACAAGAAGGGTTGAAATATTGTCATATCTCCTTAGGTAATATTAAAAAAATAAATAAATAATGAATTAAAACATACACACGGGGAGTTAAAAGAAATTGCTGACATTGTATAAAATAATAACCTAAAAAGAAAAAGAAAAGGGAAATTATTTGGTACACTATTAGTGGAGTTTTAGACTCCACAAGTAGGGTCAGGGTTGACAATTTTTTAAAGTTGTTTGTGGAATAAAAAAATTGCACTGCCAGTGTATCACGTACTCACCCAAAAGAAAATTAAAAATATATAAACTTACTAAAATATATATTTGGAATAAATCTAGACAAACGATTGTCCAAAAATAGGCATTTGTCCAAGTTAATTCTTGATGTGAAAATTTTATTTTTTATTAATTTATATATTTTTTAAAGATTTTTTAATTTTATTAATTTATGTCCACCACGTATGATACTGAGAGGCTACCACGTGTCACTACCAGATTGGCCATCAATGTCATGTTGCCAAAAATTAACAGTGTTAGTGCAGAGGTACCAACCTGGGTGACAAAATACAAGTTTAAGTACCAACAAGGTCCAGAAAAAGTTCACGTACCAACTAGGTACTTTTGATAAGTTTAGGGGGCAAACTACATATTCACCCATTATTAAATTATAATCAATTAAATAATATTTCGAAGAAATTAATTTAATCTTTAAGTCATCTCTTGCATATAGCGAGAAAATATATCACTACAGATAATGATACATTCGATCTATTTCTCTAATTCTTTACTTATTTTCATTCATCATATTTGTTGAGGATCGACCCCTATAAACAATGAGATAGTAAAAATGGAGAACAACGAATACAAATATTTACATGAAAAGCCCTTAAAGAGGGAAAAACCACGGGTAAAGGAGGCTTCAGCTTTTCACTAAATAGCTAAACAAATGATAGTACAATACAAAGAAAATAAAACTAAAAGTACTAAAGGTACAATCCAAACCCTGAAAACAAATCTCAAAATCCCAAAGAGCAAACCGGTAAACAAAACCCTAAGTCTCATAAGGCACTCACAAAAAAAAGGTATAAAACACTCTCCATAATTACCACGAAACATCACAAAAACTCATATGTGGCTACATCTTGTCTGTAATAGCCCATTTTCAGTTAAATCGAAATAGTGGTTTCGGGACCACAAATCCGAGTCGAAAAGAAAATTTATTTTTATATTTTTGCATGGTTTACATTATGTTAGGAATGTCATATGAAAATTCTGATAGAAAAATTTTATCGATTAGGTACTTAATTATGGAAAGGACCAAATTGCATAAAATGTAAAAGTTGAATTCTAGTAGCTAGAAGGATAAAATAGCTATGGAATTCAAAACTTGAGGTCCTTATATGGTAATTAGACCATTAATCAAAAGTTAGTAGATATTTTTTATGATTCATCCATGGAAAAATTAGAAAAGGCTAAGGACTAAATTGGAAAGTGATAAAATTAAATATGATAATTAAATTAAATAGAAATATCATCTTATTTGATATCATCTTCCCCAAAATTTGCATGGAAACCCTAGGAGAGAGGGAAGAAATTAATCAAGCTTAATTGGGTAAGTTTTCTTATTCCGTTTTTGGTAATTTTTATATTTTTGAAACTAGGATAGTTTACTCTGTCTATTTGGGGAATTAATTTGAAAATTTATCAAAGTATAGAAATTATGTCATGGATGAATATGCTAAAAATTTAAAATTTATGGTGGAAAATAAAGGTTGTTGATAGATAAACATCTTTTACAAAGTGATTTTTCATGAAAACATGATTTAGGGACTAATTTGTAAAGTTGAGAAAATTGAAGAAAAATTCTAAAATTTATGGAATACATGTGCTGTAAATTGTATATTAAAATTTAGGTTAGGCTTGGAATAGGGAGTAAATTGCATGTGTAACACCCCTAACCCGTATCCGTCACTAGAACAGGGTTTTGGAGCATTACTGGAACATTTAGAAACATTTATAAATAACTTATGTAAATTACTATTCATTAGCCGAGAACATTCCAAACGTCCCTTGATTGGACCCTTGAGACCCAATACGAGTATTAGAATCGATTCGGGACTTAATCGAGAACTCTAAGAATTTTTCACAAAATCATAAAATTTTTCCAATGTACAGGGCTCACACACCCATGTGGTCCAAGGGACATGCCCGTGTTGGAGGCCATGTTCGACCCCGTGTAACTCTCTAACTTGCACACAAGGCCATGCCACACGCCTATGTGCTAGGCCATGTGGTAAATTAATTCAATTTGAAATTAGGTACAAGTTTCACACGGCCAAGACACATGCTCATGTTCTAAGCCGTGTGTGCCACACGGCTGAGACTCACGCCCGTGTCTCTGCCCATGTGCCCAATTCTGAGCATTTTGTTTCTCAAAATTAAGGTGCAGGGAACACACAGCCTAACCACATACCCATGCTACCAGGCCATGTGTCATACATGGTCTAGACACACGCCCGTGTGTCTGCCCCTGTGGACAAAATGAAGTTATTTCTAGCTTCATTTTTCACCCAAAGTTTCACCCAAGACCTGTACTTGAAACACACATCTAATACCAACCAATACAAGCATTCAACTTAAGCAAATTTCATCATTCACAAGCCATATCACTACAAGTATACATAATCATAACCTTACCTTAGTTTAACTTAGGCATTCACAACATTGATCACATATTCTTATCATCACACATGTGTATATATATATCATAATAATCTACTTAGTCATACCAAAATGAACCATTACTAGCCATTCCAATGGCTAGGTTACGAAATAACATTTCAAGCCACTATTGGCCAAGTTGTCCTATACATGCCATTATACCGAAATGATTTTTACTAATTATAACCAAAATGACAAGTTGATAGTGTGACGATGCTCCAATGATCTCCAACCCTTGCGAGCTTCTAAGCACTATAAAATAGGGGAAAAATAAAATGAAGTAAGCATTACATGCTTAGTAAGTTCGTATAACGGAAACTAAACTTACCAATCCCATTTATTAAATCTAAGCATACAATAACAAGTTTTCCATCCATTTGGCTAAATTGCCTAAACACATGCATCCAATCAAACATGTTAGTCACAAAGTTTCCCTATACATCAAGTAAGAATATATGAGCTCATCATGCAATACACTTTCAAGACATTATCATTTCATCTCATAATTCTCATGCCATGTCTAGAGTTATATGTCTGTTGAATCATTGAATTTTCAATGGATGCTCAAGCAGCACACTCAGGGTGTACGATTCAGTAATCCGAAAATTCTTATTCTAGGGTACCCATTAGGGCACTTAACCAAGAAACACTCTCTCGAACCACATATCATATAACAAGATTACTAGTCTAGGCTAAATCCTTTATATAACGTAAGCTCAGAGAAGCTCGATTAGGATTACCAGTCCAGGCTAAACCCTAATCATAATGTGTGTTCGAGAGGTATTATATCAGGATTACCCATCCGGGCTAAATCCTTTCTATAACCAAGTCAATGATGTAGGACTTTATTAGTTTCGGGAAAGCACATATAATCATCGGAATTCAACATTCAATCGGGACTTAACCCTTTATCACCATTTCAAGCATGTATCAAATTCTCCATCATAGCATACAAGTAAAGCACATCAATATAACTTACATTACATACAAACACAACATTCAATTAACATAATTACATGCTCGATTAAGTTACACGAACTTACCTCGACACTTGTTCGCGTAAAAAGTCTACTAATCTGAAACATTTTCTTTTCCTCGATCTAACCTCAAAATAGTGTTATCTAGATCTATATATATAAATTTAACCATCAATTTCACACATTTCATATTTAAATGAACTCAATTTATGTTCTAGGCAAAACGACCATTTTTCCCCTAACTTTTCCATAAATTCTTATTTTGTCCCTAGGCTCGAAAAATGAAACTTGTGCAAATTACTCCCTATTCCAAGCCTAACCAAAGCCCCATTACAAATTTTACAGCACATGTATTCATAAAATTTCATAATTTTTCATCAAATTTTACAATTTTACATTTTAGTCCCTAAGTCATGTTTTCATCAAAAATCACTTTGTAAAAGTTATTTATATATCAATAATCTTTCATTTTCTACCATAAATTTGTAATTTCCAGCATATACATCCATGACCCATTTTTTATACCTTGATAACTTTTCAAATTAATCCCTCAAATAGAAAGATTAAGCTATCCTAATTTCAAAAATATCAAATTTACTAAAAACGGGACAAGGAAACTTACCCAATTAGGACTTGAAAGTTTCTTTTCTCTCACCTAGGGTTTCCATGTGTTTTTAGGTTAAAGATGATGAAAATAAGATTATATGTTTTCTTTTCATCTTTTAATTAATTAAGTATTTTGCTATTTCCAATTTAGTCCTTGCACTTTTTCTATATTTCCATGGATGAGTCATTAAGAAAAATATAATACTTTTTTTAATGGTCTAATTACCATATAAGGACCTCTAGTTTTGATTTCCATAGTATTTGATCCTTATAGTTACTAGTATTCAACTTTTGCATTTTATGGGATTTAATCCTTCTCGTAATTAAACACTTAATCGATAAAATTTTTATTTCAAAATTTTCACACGGCATGCCTATTATAATACGGATCATATAATGAAATAAAAATAAACCTTATTTTTGGATTAGATTTGTGGTCCCGAAACTACTATTTTGATTTCACTGAAAAATGAGTTGTTACAGCATGAATTTCATTTTCCAAGCTAGAGACAAAATTGGAATTTATGGAAAGCTTAGGGGCAAAATGGTAATTTTTCCTAGGATGTAAATTGAGTCCAATTAAATATGAAATGTGATAAATTGATGATTAAATTCATTTATATAGATCCGGATAACTCAAATTCAAAGTTAGATCGAGGAAAAGAGAAAGTTTTAGATTTGTAGATTTTACGTATACGAACATTTGTCAAGGTAAGTTTGTGTAACTTAATTGAGCATGTAAATATGTTGAATTGAATGTTGTATTTGTATAGAATGTGATTTATATTTATGTGAATTAATTGGATGTTATAATATAAGAATTGAATACATGCTTGATATTGTTTGAAAAGGGTTAAGTTTCGTTTGAATATTAGATTTCGATGGACAAATGTGATTTCCCCTATTGGATGAGGTCCTGCGTTTGTTGCTGACGGGATTTAGCTCAGATGAGTAATCCTATTGACCTCATTACAGAAAGGATTTAGCCTGGACTGGTAATCCTTATATAGGCCCTCTTGAGCATATGTTATAGATAGGATTTAGCCCGAACGGGTAATCCTGATTAAGCTCTTATGAGCATATGTTGGAAACAGGATTTAGCTTGGACAAGTAATCCTGTTATATGATATGTGGCTCGAAAGTGTGCTTTCTGATTAAGTGCCTTATTGGGTACTCCTGAATATGAAATGATAGATTATTGAATTGTACACTTTAAGTGTACTATTTGAGTATCCATCGAAATTTCAATGATTTAATAGAAAAAATACTTGACATGATATGAGAATTATGAGATGAAATGAATAATGTCTTGAAAGAATATATCACGATAAGCTCATCCATGTTTACTTGATGTATATGAGAATTTTGTGACTAACATGTTTGATTGAATGCATGTGTTTAGGCAATTTTGCCAAGTTGATGGAAACATGTTATTATATGTTTAATTTTAATAAATGAGATTGGTAAGTTTAATTCCAGTTATAAGAACTTACCAAGTATAATATGCTTACTAGGTTTATTTTTCTCTATTTTATAGTGCTCGGAAGCTCACGAAGGTTGGTGAACGATTGGAGCATCATCACACTATCCACAAGCATATTTTAGTATAAATAGTAAACTTATTTTGGTATAATTGCATGTATGGGTTAACTTGACCATAGATGGCTTGAATATGTTATTTGTAATTAGCCATTAGAATGGCTAGTAATGGTTTGTTTTGGTACTTATAAAACATTATGTTATGGTAAATACATATATGTTAATTATGGATAATCAAGTGATGTTTAATGTTTAAGTTAAACTAAGGTAAGATTATAAACATGATTATATATGCAATGATATATCATATTAGATGTTAGAAATTTTCTTTAAATCAATGCTTGAATTGGTTGGTATTTGGATGTAAGTTTTGGTGCAGGATATTGGTCAAATTTAGGGTGAGAAATGAAGCTAGAAATGGCTTTATTTTTTCCATATGGGTAGACACACGGGCGTGTGTCTAGACCGTGTGTGACACATGGCCTAGTACATAGGCTTGTGGTTAGGCCATGTGTCCCCTGCATCTTAAAATTAAGAAACAAAATGCTCAAAATTGAGCATACAGGCAGAGAGATGGGCATGTGTCTCAGCCGTGTGTGCTACACGACCTAGAACACTGGTGTGTGTCTTGGCCGTGTGAACCCTGCACCTAATTTTTGAAAATTAAATTGATTACACAGATTACTCATACGGACGTGTGGCTGGCTGTGTGGCACAAGTCAGAGAGTTACATAGGATCAAACACAGCTTGCAACACGAGCGTGTCTTAGGGTCACACGAGCGTGTCCCTAGACCATACGGGCGTGTGAGCCTTGCATCTAGGAAAATTTTATAAATTTTGCAAAAAATTCTTTGAGTTCCCAATTGAGTTCCAACTCGATTCTAATACTCATATTGGGCCTTGATGGTCCATTTAAGGAATCGTATGAATAATCTCGGGAAATAAATAGTAAATGACATGAATTATCTGTAAATATTCTGTAAACTTTGGTAATACTCTGTAACCCTGTTCCAGTGACGAATACGGGTTAGGGGTGTTACATTGTCACCCTAAAAAAAAGCCCTTACTGATTTGTGTCTAATTTTGGCCTTGAGAATCAGGGTACAATGGCGCCTTTAAATAGACTAAAACTAGAGTCCTGATATGACTATAATACTCCTAGAATAATCATATTTTAATTAGGGAACAAATAACAAAGTTTAACTAGGAGAAAAAAACCTAATTGAATTTGGGAACACGTTGCAACGTCATTTTCTTTTTCTCGTCGGGACATTGTCTATCGTCGGGACGTTATATTGTAAATACGAGGCACAAACCACAATTTGGTATCATAGCTACGGTTTAGCTTTCACAGATCGGCTCGTTTAGTGGGATTTGTGGAGTTATGCCACTTCTTTTTCGGCTTTTCTTCTCTTAGTTAAACTATATTTTTAGTTTCCTACTTAAACTTTAATTAGTGTAGGTTACTTTAATATTATTTGACCTGCAAATTTAGCCTATAAATTAGCCCTTTTTTCACCCTAGAAAAACAACTGGTTACACATTTAGGTATTAGCTTTTACAAGCTTTTAGAGAATTTTGTGTTTACGTTTTGAGGGTTCTTATTTTGGGTTTCGGGGATTATTTTTATCTCAATCTTTTGTACTATTCGTTTTTATCATTTTAGTGAAATTATCTTTGCCTGTGATTTTTTATCCTATTCGGAAGGGTTTTTCCATGGAAAATATTTTTGTTTGATCTTTTCAATTTCTTCATTATTTTACTTGTTTGTTGCTTAATCTGGGCTTATCCCCTAACAAACTAGTATCAAGAGCTAGTTCGATTTTCACAATCAACCCATTCAGAGACAGAAGCAACAAGGTTTGATATTAATAAGTTTGGTGGCATCACAAATTTCAATCTATGGCAAGTTCGGATGATGGCAATTCTAATTCAGAGTGATCTTGAGATGGTCCTTATAGAGAAGAAGCTTATAGACATGGATAAATCAGAATGTGATAGGTTAGATAAAAAAGCTCTATCCATGATTCAATTATCTCTAACATATAATGTGTTGCAGGAGGTTTTGATAAAGAAAATGTCATTCACCTTATGGAAAAGGTTAGAAACCCTCTACACGACAAAGTCTCTAGCTAACTAATTGGTGTTGAACAGTGTCTGTACATGTTCTGCATGGACAAAAATGAATACCTCAAGGTCACATTAGTTAATTTATTACTCTTTTGAATTATTAAATTTTGAATGATTTAAAAAATATTAAGGTTCAGATTAACGATAAAGATCAGGCTATGCTATTATTGTGCTCTTTATCCCCTTCATAAAAGTCTTTCAGGGAAACCTTGTGTAACACCCTTTACCCGTATCTGACGCTGGAACAGGATGCGAGGCATTACCGGACTTAAACATAAGTAAACATACAAAATTAAGACGTAAATTTCCATCCAAATTTAAAACTTTTCACATGCATTCCTATCATCCCTAAAACAAGCCTATGAGGCCCTAATCATGCTTTCTGAGTGGTTCGGGACAAAATCGATAACTTAAGAAACTTCTACAACATTTAGAAATTTTTTTATCAAAACAGGGTCACACGCCCGTATGGCTTGGGACTCGCCTATGAGGGTTGGCCGTGTGGTCACACACGCCTGTGTCCCTAACCCATGTAACTCTCTGTTTATGACATCATGGACCAAAGGAAGTCACACGACCAAGTCACACGCCCGTGTGCTAGGCTGTGTGGCGAATTTAATTTTCAATTTTTTTCATAAAATGGGTGCAAACTTCACATGCCCTGGACACACTCCCATGTCCATAGGCCGTGTCCTTCACACGGCTGAGACACACGGTCGTGTCTCTACCCGTATGGACAAAAATAAGGCATTTACCAAGCCATTTTGCCACCCTTACTTGCACCAACCTACACAACAACAAGCAACACCAATCCAAGCATATACATACAACCAAATCAGCCACAAATAAGATATCAATACATCATTTGCACATACTAACATCTATCATGCATAAACATCACATACTTCCTTTTCCATTCATGCCAATTTCATATTCGTGATAGCATCATAGCATAAACATACCAATGACTAATAAGATTAATATTAGCCAACTTCCAATGGCCATATACAAAATGAATCATTAACCATTACAATGCCAACACATTTGGCTAAACCAATATGACACATAACAAAATGACCAAGTCCCTATACATGTCATACTTAAAATATTGAAACCAGGTAAACCCAAAACAATCGTTTGATAATGTAAATCGAGCTCTGACGTCCCTCTATCCCCAAACTAGCTTGGCGACACTATAAGGAATGGAAAGAAAAGGGGAGTAAGCTTTAAAGCTTAGTAAATTTGTATGTAGATAACCAGCAACATTAATCATACATTAATCATATAATTATGCAACATAAGTTGACATAAATATAATCATGTATCTTAGGCATAACTCACTCATTAGCATTCTTATCAATGGTTCAATACATACCAAGATTCATACTCATGAGTTTTACATACATACTTGTACCAACTCGTAACATAGTCACATACTTTGTCATCTTTGACATACTCTTTGGATTACCCGTTGAACACTTGGAATACTATCGGATACACGGAAAGTCTTGCACATAAAGTGCCACATATGTAGCCAATGCTACCTCATATCTCATAATACATAGGGCTCAGACACGAGCTAATCACGGGCCTGCTCACACAAGCTGTCAGTCAAGACGTAGCTACACGGGCTGCTCACACAAGCTGTTAGGTATCCGTAACACAATTCAGACTACCCAGCCATCGGTAGGACATACATGACCAGCACCCGGATTCACATAGATCACATAACACATGGTTTCTTAGTGACATGTCACTTGTATCATAAACTATTCCTAAGGTTCAATCGGGATTTTCTCATTGTCGAAACTTCGTTGAATATTTCCACAGAAACAATTATACAATTTATGCAATATTAAGCATTAAATACATAATATAATATTGCGTTATTTACACACAAACTTACCTCGGTACAAAATAGTAAGAAATGGACCTAAACGTCAATAACATTGATCATCTCCCAATCAAGGTTCGAACTTCGTTTTTCTTAATCTATAATAGCAAATTTAACTTATTTAATTATCACATTACTCAACGCTGTCCAAAAATCAAATTATGGAAAAATTATAGTTTTGCCCCTAACTTTTCACATTTTTACAAATTAGTCCTTAGGCTCGTAAAATGAAATGTATCCATTTTCTTTGTTACCCAAGCCTATTTGAACCTAAATCATGCTCATAAAATCCCACATTTTTCATCAAATCACATTTCTACTACCCATTTTTACAATTTTTACAAATAAGTCCTTTTTATGTTTTTTTACTAAAAATCACTTAGTAAAAGTTGTTTATCACACCTTAAACATATAATATCTCCCATAAAACATCAAAATACATGCATATCACACATGGGTAAATTTTTAAACATGAACCTTACTCAAAATAATGGTAGAAATAGGTAAATCGGGTTACGAGGACTTTAAAAATGTAAAAAGCATTAAAAATGGGGCTAGAATATACTCACAATCAAGCTTGAAAGTTGAAGAAACCCTAGCTATGGTAAGCATGGAAATTTTAGCACATGAAGAAGAAGATGGACACCAAATTTTGACTTAATTTTCCCTTTTTATTCTTTTATTAATCAAATAACCAAAATGCCCTTAATGCATAACTTTGAAATTTTACCTATTCATGTTCATTTTTGTCCACTAACTTATCCAATGGTCTAATTACCAACTAAGCACCTCTAATTTAAAATCTCATAGCAATTGGACACCTTTAACAAGTAGAACTCAACTTTTACACTTTTTACAATTTAGTCCTTTTGACTAAATTGAGTGTCCAAACGTTAAATTTTCAAACGAGATTTTTGCAGAGTAGTTCTATAAAATTTTAGACCATAAAAATATAATAAAAATGGATTTTTCTACATTCAATTTGTGGTTCCGAAACCACTATTCTAACTAGCCCCAAAATTAGGTTGTTACACCTTGATTTATGGTAGAGATGACCTCTCATTTGAGGATATGAAGGTTCATCTATTAAGTAAGGACAAACTCGACAATGAGTTTGGTTTAGATAACAAGTCAGATAGGCAAGCCTTAGTTTTGGTAGCATCAAAAAAGCGAGACAAGAGATGTCGCTATTGTAAGAAGTTAGGTCGCGTCAAAATAGATTGTTACAAATTGCGAAATAAAAGGATTGTTGAGAGCAACGAGGAAGATTAAGCTAGTGATAATTTGGCCAATGAAAAAGATGATGATTTCTTGTTGGTGTCAACAACTGAAAGCTCCAAGCTTATATCCGAGTGAATCCTGGATTCGAGGTGTTCTTTCTATATGTGTCTCAATAAGGACTGGTTCTCCACATACAGTTTAGTTGAAGGTGGAGTTGTGCATATCAGGAATGGTTCACCTAGCAAGGTAATCGATATTGGTACTATTGATGCATGACGAACAATTAGGAAATTGTCAAATGTTAGGCATTTGCCTGACTTAAATAAAAATATCATATCTTTTGGAATTCTGGACTCGAAGGGTTATAGAATTAACACTGAGTGAATGGCATTAAAGTATCCTGTGGGGCTTTCATTTTGATGAAAGGTAAAAATATTGGCAGTCATTATGTTTTGGAGGGATCAATGGTGGTCAGTGAAATAGGACGTCCCTTATTTGTTAAGGAGTCGAATTTGACTCGTTTGAAGTAAAGACAACTTGGTCATAGGAGGGAAAAGGTATAACTATTTCATATAATAGGGGGTTCTCTTTTGCATGTAGGTTTTGAAAAGATAGGGCACTATGTTTTTAAAAATTAGACTCGAGTCAATTTTGATTTGGCAGTGCATAAGTTGAAGACTAGAAGTCTTCCAACTTCTAAGCACAACTTCAACTTAGTTAATATACTACATAGTTCAAGATAAGCATGTGGCAGGCTTTGGCAAAGAACGCGTTGTGGAAATATGAGTCAATGTAGAGATTTGTGGAGTTATGCCTCGTATTTCTTAGCTTTTCTTCTTCCAGTTAAACTATGTTTTTAATTTCTCACTTAGACTCTGATTAGTGTATGTTATTTTAATATTAGTTTCCCACTTAAATCTCTAATTAGTGTAAGTTATTTTAATATTATTTGACCTGCAAATTTAGCCTATAAATAGGCCATTTTTCCACCCTAGAAAAATAACTCATTAAACATTTAGGTATTAGCTTTTACAAGCTTTTAGAGAATTTTGTGTTTACATTTTGAGGGTTCTTATTTTGGATTTTAGGTTTTAATTTTATCTCCATCTTTTGTGCTCTTCGTTTTTGTTGTTTTAGTGAAATTATCTTTACCTGTGGTTTTTTATCATCTTTAGATGGATTTTTTCACGTAAAATATTTGTGTTCGATATTTTCAATTTCTTCATTATTTTACTTGTTCGCTGCTTAAACGAGTTTATCCCTAACAATATTGATTCAATTTCAAATTGTTTAGAGTTGTACCAAGCTAGTGGATAGATGGATTAAACATATATAAATAGGGATCAAATAAATTTTAATTAAGTTTCGATTCTTTGTGTATTAATTACAACATTATTTTGTTAAGGTGTCATTCCATTAAAGTACTGTGATTAAGCTCTACACTATTATATACAATTACAAAAGATACTTAATCAAATGCTCGTCTAATGACCTTGTCATTTATGTATTACCCTCATATGATATCCTAAATATTTTTGGGTTAAATTTGTTCACACAATGTGATAATATTTCATCTTATGGCAACCATTACATCTTCCTTCATGAAAAATTCAATTACTAACAAATAGTAATTAAATCATTCGTCCTAGACAAATGACCCGTGGCCACGTTACTTTTCCATCTATAATGTAATGTCGATCAAAGGATACCATTTACACTTTATTAGGCCATGAATTTCACTTTTGTAAGTAAAGTTGTGTCATGCAGAAGTCGCATACTCAACGTTCTAGCTTTCGACTCTATTACCAATTAAAAGCAGGCTTTTAATACATCAAAATATATGAGTCACACACACATAATCTGTCACCTACTCAGGATTGAGGTAAGTCACACGATGAATGGCACAAGTGAATAAATCTATAAACATATCTAGAATTTATTCTAGTTGGATCTTATTTGATGTATTGTTGTCCAAACAATCACGTCTATGTTTCTATCTTTAAGGAGTCATCCACATCGATACTCAAGACAAGGTATCTCCTTAACTAGACCTTTTAGATTATCTACTAATATAAGATGTCTTTTCGTATCATGATTCTACCACATTATGCAACCTAGTATTAGTTAAACGTTAGACAATCACTAAGCTAATATTTGCTTTCATTTTGCAATACATGCAAAAAATCGTTGAAGACATAATACAAAAGATATTTATAAGAATGATGGAATTCTATTAAACCAATTTGTTCGAAAAATAACAAACACATTTGACGATATCACTACACTTAAGGCACTAGATCCCAAAAGTCTCCCACTTGCCCTAGTAAATAGATGGGTCACTAATGGTGGTAATTAGATATATGCATTCATGGTCTTTCTATGCTAATTTTGGCTTAACCTTGAGTGAAATCGAGTTGTTTTAGGAGTAAATCATACTTTCAGTAGTTTGTAAGCAAGTTTTTATTTTGTGTTAATTTTGAGTATTTTTATATTATTTTGAAGTTTTAATGATAATTTATGCTTTAAGGATGTACTTGTGTCACGGGGGCTAGAAATTTAGCCTAGTGAACTGCACAGTCATAGGCGATTTCTTTACTTCAAATTTTCCTAAGTCAGCCTAGCTCTCAAAAGATGAGAATTCTCCTAAAAATTCTTTAAGGTACCGAAAAATATAGTGGAAGCAACTCAAAAAAAAAAAGCAATGAGAGAACTAAAAAGCCATAAGAAAGTGATACACACAAGATATTAGAGTAAATGCTCTCAATATATTCTTTAACTCAAGAATAGAATGATTAAAAATGAATGGGGGCCTCTATTTATAGTTGAGCTCCCTTAGATCCAACAGTACAAATTGAACTACATCAATGGTTGAGATTAGTTCCCATCTAAAATAAGAGAGTCCTAAGGGTTTAAATTCTATGCATGTTTATCCTTTAGGATTTATAATAATTATCCTAGTAAAATATAAGTTACCTGAGTGTTTCAATTCAACTAACATTCAAGTAGATTGGCCTTGAGTCTCTTCCAAGCGATGGGTTAGTCTTGACGAGCCGAATGACCCTAAGGGAACATGAAGGGTCTAAAGTATGCGCATCAGTTGTAGGTTCCTTTGCGCGGCATGTGCCACTTGATCATGTATAAGGGTGAAGAGAAGGCTAAACTGTAATGGCCTAAATTCAAGGTTATCGGAACAATGGTTTCATAACCACAAATCTGATTTAAATAGAAATTCATTTTAATATTTTTGCATGAATATTGATATGACAAGAAAATCGTATGAAAATATCGATAGAAAAATTTTACTGATTTAATGGTTAGTTAGAAAAAGAAATTATTGAAGAAATTGGGTAAAAGTAAGGTATCGAGATCTCGATCTCATAAAACTGAGTCGAAAATATTTTTATAAATATTTATGAAATGTTAGTGATGTGGTATTAAAATTTCGTTAGGAAATTTTAATGTTTGGGTAGTCAATTAAATGAAAATGACTAAATTGGAAAATGTGTAAAAGTTGCTAGAATGATTAAATAGCTTAAGTGTCTAATGAGAAAGGACTTAAAAGGCAATTGGACCCAAAATTTATTGGGCTGGACGGCAAGGGCATGAAATCCGCAGGAAAATTAATGATTTAAGGGAAAAATTAGAATATTGCATAACTAACTAAATAAAGATAGGACTAAATAGGAAATATCTAGATTTCTCTTCATTTTTCTTCATTCTCATCAGCCAAAGCGCCATAGGAGGGGTTCTTTAAGCTGGTATCCCATAATTTTTGCACCAAGTGAGTTAATCCTTGCCTATTTCTTGTAATTTTTGTGTTTCTAAGACTTTTTACAACTAGGTCCTACCATTAAACTCATTAGTTTTTAATTTCATGGATGAAATTAAAAGTCACCATGGTTGAGTGATGTAAGTTTATGATGAAATAGCATGAAATTTAAGCTTTAATTTGTTTATCAGATGATTTTATTAGGTAATTTAAATAGAATTTGATTTTTAGAACGTTTGGAATTAAAGTCTAGTGCTGAAATTCTGATTCTCAAAGGTTATAAAGTAGTTTAAAGTGATAGGATAAATTGTTAATTGGGAAAAATCAGCTCAATTTAGAGGCAAGTTTAGTAGGGACGAAATTATTATTTATTAAAAGCTTAGGGAAAAATGGTAATAAACAGCTTGCACTAAAACAGTTTTGGATAGCAGCAGTAGACTAAATTTGAAAAATCACCATAAACTGTGGAAATCGAATTAGAAGATTAACAAAATATGGAATTAAATCTTATTTAGTCTAGTTTCTCATAGAAGAAATGGAGTAAGCAATGGATTTGTAAAACAGGAGATATAATAAATTTTGTGAGACAAGGTCAGAATGAATTCGGGTTCCCCTATTCTAACTTTGAAAAATCATAAAAATTGAATAAAAATAATTGGGGGCTTACATTTATATGTTTAGAATTATAAATGAGTCTATTTTCAATATAAACAAACAGTAACATCATCTCAATCCTGTATGAAGAGATAATTAATTTTTAGTGAAGAAGGGTCAGAACTGTCAGACAGCAGAATGGGGGTGAACTTAAAGAATAAACTATACTTATTGGCTAAACCAAAAATTCTGAAAATTTTATGGTAAGAATATATGTGAGTCTAGTTTCTAGGAAAATTAGCAGATTCTAATTTTGAGTTCTGTGGCTCAAGATAAAAATAATTTAGTGACTATGACTCAAGTAGACAACTTTAAGTGAACTATAAATAATACTGGAATTATAATGTTGCATATGAACATGAAATGTATTAAATTGATAATTAAATTTATTTATTTAGATCCAAAAATTTCAAATATGAAACTAGATCGAGGAAAGGAAAAAGTTCGAGATTAGTAGATTTTTTTATACGAACAAGAATCGAGGTAAGTTCGTGTAACTTGAATTATATTCTTAAATGCTTGAAATATATGTTATTGATGTGAATATGATGATGTTCATTGTATGAAAATTGATGAAACATTGATATATTTGATAAAAAGGGGAAGAAATCCCGGTTGAATGAAAGGAAAATTCGATGGATCTCTAAAAAGGAATTGACAGTAAAAAGGATCTAGCTCGGACGGGTGATCCTATCCTGATATAGCCCTCCCGAAGAATACGTGGAAAATGGATTTAGCCCGGATAGGTAATCTAAATTAGGGTCTGAATTTAGCCTGGACTGGTAATTCAGATCCAAACTCATTAGAGTAATTGTCGTTGCAGGGGATTTAGCCTGGACTGGTAATCCCGACAATACTCTATGAGTTTATATTACAGGGCATTTAGCCTGGACTGGTAATTTCGCTGTAAGAATGAGGTTCGCAGGAGTGTGCTCTCTGAAATGGAAATGTGCACACATGAATATGAATTGACGGGCCCGAAAATTGTACACTAAAAGTGTACCTCCGATAATCCATCGAAATTCTGAGAAATTCAACGGGATAAATATGGAAAAATAACAAGGGAATGGAAATCATGGTATTGATGAGCTCATCAATCATGATATATATTATTGACACATGGAAATTATTGGACTAACTTGAATGTTGAGTTTGTGCATGTTAGGGTAATAATGCATTGAATGGATATATGAATGTTTATTGCATTGTATTGAAAATATTAGGTAAGTATAATTCTTGTTATATGAGCTTACTAAGCACAAAGTGCTTACCCTATATATTTTTCCCCTGTTTGTAGTGTTAAGAGCTCGGAGGTCAGATCCGATCGGAGACACAACACACTATCAACCTCAAGATTTCGGTATATAAAGAAACTTTATTTTGGAAATCAATGGCATGTATAAGCTAATAAAGTAAATGTTAATGTGAAATGAATGTAAGGTCAGCCATTGGTATGGCTAACAAATCTTGGTTTTGGTATGTGATGAGGTTATCTTATAAATATGCATGAATCTATCTTGAAAATATGTTGAATTGGATTGGTTGATGTGGATTGGTCTCAGTTTTAAATTGTAGAGAAGGTTAGATATCTATAAAGGGATTATATTGAGTAAAAAAAATTTAATTTGTAAACTCCAGTAATGCCTCGTATCCTATTCCGGCAACAAATACGGGTAGGGGGTATTACATAAATGCACCAAGCCTTGAGGGTTGTCCAAACAAAAACTTACGCCGCATCATGACATTGCTAGGTGTCGCGACGTGAGAGACTAAGATTGCAAGCAGTGGCTATGCAATGTCGTAACATGATAGAATCGATGGTGTGATAAGGAATGATTGAGCATTAGAAGGCCTCATGGTAGATTGTCCTTCTCCGAACATTGTGATAACTGACAGACTAAGATTGCAAGTAGTGGCCACGCAATGTCGTAACGTAATAGATGTGATATCCCTAATTAGGGCCTAATCGGAATAGTGGTCTTCAGGACCACAAATCTGAGATAGAAATAATTATTTTATAATTATTTTTAGATCTATGATATGATTGCATGATTGTGTGAAAATTTCGTGAAGAAATTTTATGCATAAAGTGATTAATTTGAAATTAGGGACTAAATTGAATAAGGTGCAAAACTTACATTCTAGAAGCTTTTAGTATGAAATTACTTTGGAATATTAATTAGGAGGTCTTAAATAGCAATTTAACCAATTTCTAAAATTTTGGACAAAAATGGGTTTGTACATGAAAAATTACAAAGAAAGGCATTAAGGGCATTTTTGTCATTTGGAAAATATAGTCATTAAAAAAGAAAAAATAACACAAAAATGGACTCATCTTCTCCATAGGGCTGTCGAATTTTGCTTGTCACCATAGCTAGGGTTTCCAACATTTTTAAACCTTGATTGTAAGTGATTTTCATACCCGTTTTTAATGCTCTTTTCGATTTTAAAATCTAGAAAGCATGTTCTATCATTTTCTAGCAATATTTTGAGCTAAGATGCATGTATGAAAATTTACCCATGTGTGACATAATTGTATTTTGATGAATAATGAAGGAATATGATGGTTTGATGTGTGTTTAACAACTTTTACATAGTAGTTTTATGTGAAAACACCTAAAAGGGACTTAATTGTAAAAAAGGGTAAAATTGATGGTAACAATCTGATTTTTGGTGTAAAATATGGGCTGTTATGAACACTAGAAAATTCGGCTATGCCTAGATGTCATGGGTAATGCATGTAACTCATTGTACGAACTTAAGAACTCAATTGTAAATAATTAAAAAGCTAAGGGTAAAATGGTAATTTTATCCAACCCCGTATTAGGGGCAGTTTTGATGAATGTGTATATTGAATAAATTAATTTGATATTTTAGATCAAGAGAAAAGAGATTCGAGTCGTGATCGAAGGAAAAATAAAGTTTCCGAGGAATAGGCTCGATTTCTAACATTTTGTATCTAGGTAAGTTCATGTGTAAATATGGTAACATAATTTTCATTTTAAGTAATTTAATGATATTTATATGGTATGATGATTATTATCATGAAATATTATGCTTTGTAGTTATTATTGAGTAATATGCAAATTATGTGAGCTACTTGATAAATATGAAATGCTACCAAGTATCGATTCCAACATTCCGTGGAAGATGGCAAAGATATGTGATCGAGGAAAATCCCGTTTGAACCTTGGGAATAGATTAGAATACAAGTGACATGTCACTAGGATATTTGAGTTCCGAGCTCGTTGAGTTGAGTCCGAGTTTACTTATGGATGTGAACGCCCGAGCTCATTTAGTTGAGTCCGAGTTCGCTTATGGGCGGGTTACATGGTAGCTTGGCTACATAATTTTCGCAGGCTATTGAGTTTGTCTAGCTACGGGTATGGCACTTATGTGCATTCAATCCGTGTATTCGAATTATATTCCGATGTGTTCAACGGGTGAATCTTAAGTGAATAAGGAGAATACCTAAAACAAAAGTGACATGTTGGTAAGTGTGGTGAATGAGAAAATTTGACAGGTATGTGCTTAAACCCTCGGGTTGAGAACTTGGTATGTTGAAATCGTGGTAAGATAGTAAATGCAAATGTAACATGAATGTCTTGATGATATTTATGCAAATGATGTTTTGTGTTGGATTGCATGATTATGTTACTTGCTAGTTTCATGTGATCTTACTAAGCATTTATGCTTACTCCCTCATTTCCATTTTTTGTAGTTTTGACAAGCCAGCTCGGAAATCGAGAACGGTTGGAGGCTCGCTCACACTATCCGTGGACCATTTTGGTATAGTGGCTTGTATACTTTTAGTATGGCATGTATAGCATTATAATCATTTTGTGTATATAATCTTATGATATTGCTATTGAGTGGCAATGAAATGCTTGGTAAAGATTAGCCATTGGAATGGCTAATCAAAAATCATATTTAGTGATATGTATGCTTAATGTGCTATCTAATCCATGAAAATTCATAAAAAGGTGAAATTTACCATAGAACAGTATCATACAGCAGCAATGATGTGAGTTAGAAAAATCACTAAAAATAGGATAGATATAATTAGAATGTGAGTAAAATATGAAGTTGAAGTTTATTAAGTCTATTTTCATATGGAAGAAACTAAACAGGTAAATGAGTTGTATTTCATGAGATATTTGAGTTTTGGTGGAACAGGATTAGAGCAATTTCTGAATCCCCTATTCTGAATTTATAAATCTACTAAAAATTGTACAAAAATATTTAGGAGTCATAATTTATATTTACAGATTCCTTATTGAGTCTATTTTTAATAGAAACAAACGGCATAGTCTTCTAAATTCTGTACAGAGAGAAAAGCAATTTGTAGTGAACAGAGGTCAGAGCAGTCAAACACTAAAACAAGGGAAATTTTAACTAAAAAATTGTACTAATTGGCCTGACCAAAAATTCTAGAAAAAAATTAGTAAATAGATATATGAATCTAGTTTTAGGTAAAATTTACAGATTTGAATTTTGAGTTTTTTAACTCGTGATATGAAATTTTTAGCGACTGTGACGCAGATGGGCAATTTATTACGAAAGGTGAGATAAATTGTTTGAAATTGTTTAAGTGATAATTGAAATTTGTTAACGCCTCGTGCTCGACTCTGGAAATGATCTCGGGTAAAGTGGTGTTACATTTGGTGGTATCAGAGCTATGGTTTAGTCGGTTCTCGGATTAATGTGGCGTATGTACGGATTTTGCTATACATGCCATATATATATTGTGATAGTGTGACGACTCCTGACCTTTAAAATGATTTTTTTTATAGTAAATGGATCTCAATCTAGTTGTGGCTGATGATGTAGAGAGCACTACACCAGCTCTTGCTGAAGGGGTGGTGCCGACTGAAAGTCGACCTCCTACTGTTAATTATGGAGGAGGAGAAGGGGCTTGGGAAGCCTTTCTCCAGATGATGAATGCATGGTACACCGAGTTCGTTCGTACAAACTCGAATACTCAATAACCTCCCCCACCTCCCCCGATTTCTCAACCTGTACATCCGATGTCTCAAGGTATGGATCTGATGAAATTTCATAGAACCCCAGTTGATAGAATTCGCAAGCAAGGGGCTGAAGAATTTAGGGCAAATGTTGATGGTGATGTCGAGAAAGCAGAATTTTGGCTAGAAAATTCTATTCGAGTATTTGATGAATTGTCTTGTACACCTGAAGAGTGCTTGAATGTGCTATATCTTTGTTGAGAGATTCAGCCTATTATTGGTGGAAGACATTGATTTCAGTGGTACCGAAAGAGAAAGTGACTTGGGAGTTCTTTCAAGAAGAATTTCAGAAGAAATACATCAGTAAAAGATTTGTTGAGCAGAAGTGTAAAGAATTTCTCGAGTTGAAACAAGGCAACATGACAGTTACTAAGTATGAAAGGGAGTTCATTCAGTTGAGTAAGTATGGTAGAGAATGTATTCCTTCAGAGGCTAAAATGTGCAAACAATTTGAAGACAGACTCAACGAAGATATCAAAGTATTTGTGGGAATTCTTGAGTTGAAAGAGTTCATAGTACTTGTTGATCGGGCTTGTAAGGCTGAAGAACTAATTAAAGAAAAGAGAAAGGCAGAGGCTGAGACTAGAAATTTGAAGAAAAGACCGATGAGCAGTGCATTTTCACCGCAATTTAGAAAATCCAGAGATATGTATTCTCATTCTCATGTTTCGATCGGACATTCGTATGGGAATCATAAGAAGCAAAATGTGGGTTTTAAATCTCAGACTACTTCTGTGGCTAGTGTGGAAAATTTGAGATTTGTTAGACCCAAATGCCAATGATGTGGTAGAAGTCACTTTGGTCCATGTAGAACTAACGAATGTTACCAGTGTGGTTCTCCAGATCATTTTATTAGAGACTGTCCCCAGAGAATTGAGAAAGAAAAATTTCAGAGTGCAAAACCTAGTGGTGCAGTTTCGAGAAGAAGATCTTCGAGAAATGCTGGGAATGAGGCAAGCAGTAAGAATGTAGTCAAAGATTCAACGTTTAAATCTGAAGCTAGAGCTCCGGCTAGAGCTTATGCCATAAGGGCTCATGAAGATGCTTTATCTCCCGATGTGATCACTGGTATTTTCTCTTTATGGTGTTAATGTTATTGCTTTGATTGACCCTGGTTCTACTCATTCATATATGTGCATGAAATTGGTGCCTAATATGAGTATACCTGTTGAGTGTACGGAATTTATGATTAAAGTGTCAAACTTGTTAGCCAAATGTGTTATAGTTGATAAAGTATGCAAGAAATGTCCTTTGATTATTAGAGGTCATTATTTTTCGGCCGACTTGATGTTTTTACCGTTTGATGAATTTGATGTTCTTTTGGGTATGGATTGGTTGACATTGCATGATGCTATAGTAAATTGTAATCAAAAGGTTATTGAATTAAAATATGAAAATGGTAAAATTCTGCGGGTTGAATCAGACGAATCTGAGGCATTGCCTAGTGTTATTTCTTCGATGTCGGCTCAGAGATATTTGAAAAAGGGTTATGAAGCTTATTTGGCGTATGTGTTGAATACAAAGGAATTTGAGAAGAAAATTGAATCAGTGCCGATTGTATGTGAATTTGCGGATGTATTTCTAGAAGAGTTGTCAGGTTTACCTCCTGTTAGAGAAGTAGAATTTGGTATTGAGTTGATACCGGGAACAACTCCGATCTCGATTGCTCTATATAGAATGGCACCAACAAAGTTGAAAGAATTAAAGTCGCAGTTGCAAGAGTTGACTGACAAAGGTTTTGTGAGACCGAGTTTTTCGCCTTGGGGTGCTCCCGTATTATTTGTGAAAAAGAATGATGGTTCTATAAGATTGTGTGTAGACTATCGGCAGTTAAATAAGGTGACAATCAAGAACAAGTATCCGTTGCCGAGAATTGACGATTTGTTTGATTAGCTGAAAGGAGCGACATGGTTTTCAAAGATTGACTTGAGGTCTGGATACTACCAGCTGCGAGTAAAAGAGTCAGATGTGCCTAAAACTGCTTTTAGAACAAGGTACGGCCATTATGAATTTTTAGTTATGCCATTCGGTTTGACAAATGCTCCTGCTGTGTTTATGGATTTAATGGATCGCATATTTCGGCCATACTTGGATAAGTTTGTTATGGTATTTATTGATGATATCTTAATTTATTCAAAAGATGAGACAGAGCATGCTGAGCACTTGAGGACAGTTTTGCAAACTTTGAGAGATAAGCAGTTGTATGCCAAGTTCAGTAAGAGTGAGCTTTGGCTTCGAGAAGTAGGATTTTTGGGTGATATTGTTTCAGGTGATGGTATACTGGTTGATACCAGTAAAATTTTGACTATTGTTGATTGGAAACCACCGAAGAATGTAACTGAGGTTAGAAGTTTCTTGGGTCTAGCTGGTTATTATCAACGGTTTGTAAATGGATTTTCTATAATTGCTACTCCTATGACCAGACTGCTCCAAAAGGATGTTAAATTTGAATAGATGGAAGAATGTCAACAGAGCTTTTAAAAATTGAAAAAAGTTACTAACTGAAGCACCAGTGTTGGTACAACCCGAGTCAGGTAAAGAATTTGTGGTGTATAGTGATGCTTCTCTAAATGGCTTGGGATGTGTCCTTATGCAAGAAGGAAAAGTTGTGGCTTATGCTTCGAGGTAGTTGAAACCTCATAAAAGGAATTATCTGACTCATGATTTGGAACTGGCTGCTATAGTGTTTGCTTTGAAGATTTGGCGACATTATCTGTATGGTGAAAAATGCAGAGTATATACAGACCACAAAAGTCTCAAGTACTTGATGTCACAAAAAGACTTGAATTTGAGACAGCGGAGATGGTTAGAATTATTGAAAGATTATGAGCTTGTGATTGACTACCATCTGGGGAAAGCGAATGTAGTTGCCGATGCCTTAAGTAGAAAGTCGTTGTTTGCTTTAAGAGCTATGAATACTCAGTGGACGGTGTCTAATGATGGTTCAATTCTAGCAGAGTTGAGAGCAAGGCTGATGTTTTTACAAGAGATTTGTGAAGCTCAGAAAAGTGACAAAGATTTGCAAGCTAAGAGGAAGCAATGTGAGGCTGATACAGGATCAGATTTTAGAATCGATTTTGATGGTTGCTTGATGTTTAAAAGTTGAATTTGTGTACCGAAAAATGATGAGTTGATTCAAAAGATTTTGCACGAAGCACATAGTGGTTTTTTGTCAATTCACCCGGGCAGTACAAAAATGTATAATGACTTGAAGAAAATGTATTAGTGGAACGGAATGAAAAGAGATATCTCTGAGTTTGTATCAAAATGCTTAATTTGTCAACAAGTGAAAGTTGAACACCAAGTGCCTCCGGGACTACTTTAGCCTATCATGGTTCCTGAGTGGAGGTGGAATCGAATTACTATGGATTTTGTTTTAGGGTTGCCGTTAACTCCGAGGAAAAAAGATGTCATCTAGGTAATAGTCGACAGATTGACTAAATCAGCTCATTTTATTCTAGTATGTACTGATTATTCTCTTAATAAGTTGGTTGAATTGTATATCAGTGAGATTGTTAGACTTCACGGAGTATCTTTGTTGATCATTTCGGATAGAGATTCGAGATTTACATCGCGATTTTGGCAAAAGTTGCAAGAGGCATTAGGTACGAAGTTAAATTTCAGCATTGCCTTCCATCCACAGACTGATGGACAATCAGAGAGAGTAATTCAGATTCTTGAAGACATGCTCAGATGTTGTGTATTGGAATTCCAAGGTGGTTGGGAAAGATACTTACCGTTGGTATAATTTGCCTACAATAATAGTTATCAGACGAGTTTAAAGATGGCACCTTATGAAGCATTGTACGGTCATAAGTGTCGGACGCCATTGTATTGGACTGAACTCAAAGAAAATCAGATTTACAGAGTTGATCTAATTAAAGAAACCGAAGAAAAAGTGAAAGTGATTTGAGATTGTTTGAAAACTGCTTCAGATAGACAGAAATCTTACGCGAATTTGAAACGAAAAGAAATTGAGTTTCAAGTTGGAGATAAGGTATTTTTAAAAGTGTCTCCATGGAAGAAAGTTCTTAGATTTGGTCGGAAAAGCAAGTTGAGTCCGCGTTTTATCGGACCGTATGAGATAATTGAAAGAGTTGGACCAGTAGAATATTGGTTAGCATTACCACCTGAATTAAAGAAGATTCATGATGTGTTCCATGTATCTATGTTACGTTAGTATCGTTCGGATCCTTCACATGTAATTTCACCGATGAAAATTGAGCTACAATCAAATATGACTTACAATGAAGAACCGATTAATATTTTAGCTCGGGAGGTCAAGCAACTAAGAAATAAAAGTATCGCTCTCGTGAAAGTATTATGGTAAAAGCACGGAGTAGAAGAGGCTACATGGGAACCCGAGAAAACTATGAGGAATCAATACCCACACCTGTTTACCGATAAGATTTTCGGGGACGAAAATCCCTAAAGGGGAGAGAGTTATGATGTCCCGAATTAGGGCCTAATCGGAATAGTGGTTTCGGGACCACAAATTCGAGATAGAAATAATTATTTTATAATTAATTTTAGATCTATGATATGATTGCATGATTGTGTGAAAATTTTGTGAAGAAATTTTATGCATAAAGTGCTTAATTTGAAATTAGGGACTAAATTGAATAAGTTGCAAAACTTACATTCTAGAAGCTTTTAGTATGAAATTGCTTTGGAATATTAATTAGGAGGTCTTAAATAGAAATTTAACCAATTTCTAAAATTTTGGACAAAAATGGGCTTGTACATGAAAAATTACAAAGAAAGGCATTAACAGCATTTTTGTTATTTGGTAAATATAGTCATTAAAAAAGGAAAAATAACACAAAACTGGACTCATCTTCTTCATAGGGCTGCCGAATTTTGCTTGTCACTATATCTAGGGTTTCCAACATTTTTAAACCTTGATTGTAAGTGATTTTCATACCTGTTTTTAATGCTCTTTTCGATTTTAAAATCTAAAAAGCATGTTCTATCATTTTCTAGCAATATTTTGAGCTAAGATGCATGTATGAAAAATTACCCATGTGTGACATAATTGTATTTTGATGAATAATGAAGGAATATGATGGTTTGATGTGTGTTTAACAACCTTTACTTAGTAGTTTTATGTGAAAACACCTAAAAGGGACTTAATTGTAAAAAAGGGTAAAATTGATGGTAACAATCTGATTTTTGGTGTAAAATATGGGCTGTTATGGACACTAGAAAATTCGGCTATGCCTAGATGTCATGGGTAATGCATGTAACTCATTGTACGAACTTAAGAACTCAATTGTAAATAATTGAAAAGCTAGGGGTAAAATGGTAATTTTTATCCAAGCTCGTATTAGGGGCTGTTTTGATGAATGTGTATATTGAATAAATTAATTTCATATTTTAGATCAAGAGAAACGAGATTCGAGTCGTGATCGAGGGAAAAATAAAGTTTTCGAGGAATAGGCTCGATTTCTAACATTTTGTATCTAGGTAAGTTCATGTGTAAATGTGGTAACATAATTACCATTTTAAGTAATTTAATGATATTTATATGGTATGATGATTATTATCATGAAATATTATTCTTTGTGGTTATTATTGAGTAATATGCAAATTATGTGAGCTACTTGATAAATATGAAATGCTACCAAGTATCAGTTCCGACATTCCGTGGAAGATGGCAAAGATATGTGATCGAGGAAAATCCCGTTTGAACCTTGGGAATAGATTAGAATACAAGTGACATGTCACTAGGATATTTGAGTTCCGAGCTCGTTAAGTTGAGTCCGAGTTCACTTATGGATGCGAACGCCCAAGTTCGTTGACTTGAGTCCGAGTTCACTTATGGGCGGGTTACATGGTAGCTTGGCTACGTAATTTCCGCAGGCTATTGAGTTTGTCTAGCTGCGAGTATGGCACTTATGTGCATTCAATTCGTGTATTCGAATTATATTCCGATGTGTTCAACGGGTGAATCTTAAGTGAATAAGGAGAATACCTAAAACGAAGGTGACATGTTGGTAAGTGTGGTGAATGAGAAAATTTGACAGGTATGTGCTTAAACCCTCGAGTTGAGAACTTGGTATGATGAAATCGTGGTAAGATAGTAAATGCAAATGTAACATGAATGTCTTGATGATATTTATGCAAATGATGTTTTGTGTTGGATTGCATGATTATGTTACTTGCTATTTGCATGTGAACTTACTAAGCATTTATGTTTACTCCCTCATTTCCATTCTTTATAGTTTTGACAAGCCAGCTCAGAAATCGAGAACGGTTGGAGGCTCGCTCACACTATCCGTGGACCATTTTGGTATAGTGGCTTGTATACTTTTAGTATGGCATGTATAGCATTATAATCATTTTGTGTATATAATCTTATGATATGGCTATTAAGTGGCAATGAAATGCTTGGTAAAGATTAGCCATTGGAATGGCTAATCAAAAATCATATTTAGTGATACGTATGCTTAATGTGCTATCTAATCCATGAAAATTCATAAAAAGGTGAAATTTACTATAAAACAGTATCATATAGCAGCAATGATGTGAGTTTGAAAAATCACTAAAAATAGTAGAGACAGAATTAGAATGTGAGTAAAATATGAAGTTGAAGCTTATTAAGTCTATTTTCATATGGAAGAAACAAAACAGGTAAATGAGTTGTATTTCATGAGATATTTAAGTTTTGGTGGAATAGGTTCAAAGCGATTTCTGAATCCCCTATTCTGACTTTATAAATTCACTAAAAATTTTACAAAAATATTTAGGAGTTATACTTTATATGTACATATTCCTTATTGAGTCTAATTTTAAAAGAAACAAACGGTATTGTCATCTGAATTCTGTACAGAGAGAAAAGTGATTCGTAGTGAACAGATGTTAGAGCAGTCAAGCACTAAAATAGGGGAAACTTTAACTAATAAACTGTACTAATTGGTTAGACCAAAAATTCTAGAAATAAATTAGTAAATAGATATATGAGTCTAGTTTAAGGAAAAATTTACGGATTTGAATTTTGAGTTTCGTAACTCGAGATATAAATCTTTTAGCGACTGTGACACAGATAGGCAGTTTATTACGAATGGTGAAATAAATTGTTTGAAATTGTTTAAGTGATAATTTAAGTCTGTTAACGCCTCGTGATCGACTCCGGCGATGGTCTCGGGTAAGGGGGTGTTACAATAGAATCAATGGTGTGATAAGGAATGATTGAGCATTAGAAGGCCTCATAGTAGATTGTCTTTCTCCCAACATTGTGGCGTTTTGCTCTAATGTCATCAACCACACTTCCAAGGTAAAGACTTCTTAGTGATGATTTTTTGTGGCTGTTTTAGTTAAGCTCTTCAAGGATCTTGTCTCTTAATGATTAAATTGTCTTTAGAGATCTAGCTCTGATATCAATTATTAAGCTCAATTTCTACCAAAAGATGGGTGAATTACTGATTAAAAATTTTGCAATAAACATAAAAAAAATAAAAATTGACAATAATTTATAGTGGTTCAACCGCAATTGCCAACATCCACTACCTTAACTCTTCTCAACTAAAGATTTCCTCAATTCACTAATATGTAACCATCTAAGAATAATGTTTAATCTTTACAACACTATTTTTTGACTAGACAAGATAGAATCACTTCCCTTTAAGGTTTTCTACCTAAAAACTTTAAGTAAACCCTCACAAATAAAGATAAAACAATATTAGTTGAGTGATTAACTCTAAAAGGTAGATATACAATAAGTTTTTTCTATCATATGCAAACAACACTTGAAAGAACAAATAATATTGGAACTCACAAGTGTGTAAAAGTAAAAAAGAAAAAAAAAAGAAAGATAAAGGATTAATTTTTTTTTTACTTTGATATTTGAAGGCTTGTTTTTTGTCTTCATTTAGGAGTCATTGAACCATATTTACAATCTCCAATAAGTTTGGAGATGTTAGAATCAAAATGAAGCTATTACAACATGGAATTCACGTAGTAATTGTAGATTGTAAAGGACTTGTGTTGATACAAGTGTTTTGGTACCGGTACTAGTGATAACTTTAAAATATAGAGTTATCCTCAGCCCTTTTAAACTAGTAATTCATGCAAATTTCGAGTGTTTGATAACAAATTTTGGAGTTTTTGTTATAATTTTATCTTATTAGCTAATACTAAGATAAATTTGCTAATTTGATCATTTTTACACTAAAACACATTATTTTTGCAGTTTTTGAGACAACTAATGTACTGGAGGAAAAGGTAGTCTTGAAGCTTACCTTTTGATGCTCAATGTTGTAGCATTTCCACAGCATAAGGCATGCAGAAGAGGGCTGATATATGGTCATCTTTGGATGCCCAATTAAAGGCTTATTGGACTCTGGAAATTCTCTTGACCCAACTTAAGAATTGGGTCAGCAAAAATAGACATCCTTCTAAGGAAATAGGAGCCCAAATCTTCCACTAAGGAGAAGAAGGCCCAAGTGTCCATAGAGGTGTCCAAATCAGCCACCCGAGACTTAGTAAAACATTGAAAATCAGCCACAAAATTCTCACATGTGACCGTCCAACTCTCATCCTGATTTCAAGGTTTTTCTCTCATGAATCAAGCATTAATCAAGCAAAAATAGCAAAGCCATCCATCCACTTTCCCTAAAGAAAGGGCCGGCCATGTGAAGAGAGATTTTCAAGGCTCTCATTTGCTAAAAATAGTAAGCCTTTACAAGTATAAATATCCCCTAGCTATTCACTCATTTCACTTATCCCCCACTCATCATCTCTTCTCCCATTCTTCATTCTTTCACTTCCCATTTGAGAGAGCAACACAAGAGTTTGAGAGAAGCATTTTAGAAGTTCTTTGAGCAACGAAATTTGGTATCTTGAAGGCAATTGTGTGAAGGAGGAAAAGAACAGAAGTTGAGCTACGGAGAAACACCGGATTTGTCTTCTAGTTTCTTTCCCTTTTAACTTTTTATTTTGTTCTGAATTGATGAACATGATTGTTAAATATTTTTCACTTATAATTTAATTAAAATGACTTGATTCTGTTGTTGTTAAATTGATGTATTCTCTTAGCTTAGATTATTAAAATTCTATTAATGATGTCATGTGTCTTGGTTGCTTATTCATTCAAATAAAATCATGAACATGTTATTAATGCATTATAAATGTATTGATGCAATTGAATTAATTATTTAATCATAAAAAGATTGTAATTAATTGACACAATATATAAATGGTGCATGTTTGATCTTTTTATGATAAATTAGGTCAAATTAGTAATAATATCGAAAAAACTTTATTAGCTTGCATAACCTTAAGATTAATATGATTAAACTGTTTCAATATAGAAATATTACTATAACCTCACATAATATGATGTTTGCTTATGAAAATTAATAAGTTGATTGAATATAGAAATATGCTAGAAGAACTTAATAATTAAATCAAAGGTTGTCATGTTTTGCCATCCGATTGATCCATCAATTGATTTTAATAGTCAATGTGATCAAAGACAAAATATGATAATGATAGAGCTTAATTGATTTTTCAATTTTTTTCTCAAATGACCTTTTATACCTATAAACCTTTTTAAATTATATGATAACAAGTAAATTATATTGATAAATTAAAGGTTAAATTTTTAAAAGGTTATTACACTTATGGTCACTCTAAAATGAGATTTGTCCCATTTTGGTCACTTTAATATTTTTTTCTTAATTTAGTCACTGTAGTTAAAATAATTATTCAAATTAATTACTGAAAATTGTTACAAATTTTGTTAATCTACTCATGGATTGCTAAGGGGACACATAAGTATTTAACTTTTGACTAAAACTAGGAACCTCCCTATAATTAGCTCTAATTATTTTTTGTTATTTTTATTCTCGCTTTCTTTCTTGAATCCAAGGGGGCTGGCAAGGGCTTCGGCCTCCTTAAAATGTAAAATTATTATTTTGACCCTTTAAAAAAATTTAAAATTTAAATTAATAAAGATAAAATTATACTTTGGTCACTATAAAATTATAAAAATTTAATTTAACCATTTAAAAATTATAAAAATATAATCTATTAAAAATTAAAATTTCATTTTCTTCCCTTAAAAAAAATTCTACATTAGGTAAGCCTTTTTTTTTTATCCATTTAGTGAAGAAGAAACAAAATTCGGAAAATATTGCTCAACAAACCCAGATTTCGTAGCTATAAATCAACTTTTTTGTTTATAGTAAATCATTTTAAAACCCATGGAAAAAATAGCTAATTACCATCATCCGCCTTAAGCCATTGGCGTTTCAGTAAAGAAGATGAAGAACTTCTTGTGATATATATAGCTTATCACTTTGATTAAATCCCATTATTTAAGCTAAATGTGTGTACATATATGATGGATTGTTTAATTTCTTACAGAAATATCATGGCCTCTGTTTTTGATAATTGAATGAAAAGGCTTGTATATCTTCTATAGCTGTCCCAGTTTTCTTTAATACTTCCACTCTACGATTTGACAAATCGATTTGGGACTGTAAATCTCCATTTTTGCAAGCAGCCCATTCTATCTTAAGATCTCCCCATTGTTTTGGCCCTTTCTCACTCTTCTCCATGTAATCAAATTCTCTCTCATCCTCTGCAATTCATTTCATTTTCATATATATATATATATATATATATATATAATGTTAGCAATCCAAAAAGAAAAAGAAAAGATAAATGTACTCTGTTTTTGACATTACAAACTTCTTGAGCAGAAACTGAAGCATAGTAGCATAGAAACAGAGCTGAAACGATGAGAAAAACTGGGACGAAATGGGTTCAGCTTAAACCCAAACAGAGCGATTCATGGATAAAGTTAAAGCATCAGAAGATAGTGGTTCATGTGCAGCATTTGGAGTGCAAATAAAACCTTGAAAAGGGTTGTAACTAGAAGGAAAGACCAATTTCACTAGAAGCATCTCTCTATCAGTGATAAGATTACAGGAACAAGAGATGCTACGGAGGTTCCAGATATGGCAACTCAAGCCTAGAGGAGAAAAATCATGTGGACCTGGCTCTACAATTTTTTCTGCTTATGTTAAGACTTCCTCATTCAAAACTCTAAATGGATTATTAGTTTTAGCTAATGTTAATAAAAGAATGAGCCTCAGGAAACTTACCCTTTAGCTATAAATGTGAACTAAAACATTTTCCAGGTTGTGTTTCATCTTCACTAACGGATGAGAAAACACTCATTTGCCATCTCAGAAAATAAAAAATAAACATCAAATAATAATAATAAAATTAATTATAAAAATATATTTACTTTTTTTCTAAGTCCGGCGAAAAGTAAATCCGGGCTCGACCCAATCAATTCATATTTAATTTTTTTAGATTAATTTTTATTTAAAAATAAATTTTTAAAAAATATAATACATTAAATGCACTAAAAAATTAAAATACAAGTTTTCTAACATATTAAAAAGTATTAATATTAAAAAATATTACCATAAATATAATAAATATTTTATTGTATTAAATATAATTTTTAAAATTTTATATTTTAGGTTGAATTATTTAGTTGAATAAGTTATTGTGTTAAATATATAAATTTATTATTTAATTTAATATATTCAAATCGGATTAGATCAAATTCGGGTAAAAAAATCTTTTATAAGGCTTAATTCATATTAAAAATAAGCTTTAAATTTTAATCAAATTTATTTTTTAAGTTATACATTTTGTCGAAACTCTTTCATTTTTCGAATAAATCTTTGTACCGAGAAGAATAATCTAACTCATGAGCAAGTGTAATATATTTTAAATTATAATTTATTATTAACAGAAATTATAATTAAAAGGACGAAATTTAAGATTCCTGCAGCTTAAGGTTGGATCATCGGAAATTGGAAAGATTGATTGAGCGAGGTTGTGATGTAGAGGGTGGATCTCTCGCTAAAACGCCTTGTGATCTCCCCAAACAATTTGGCGAGAAAAACCCAAATAAAAAAAATGGCATCTATGTCCTTTTAGGACAGCTGTCAAACAAATACAGGATTCTTTTTATATATATCGGTATAGATTAATAAAGACATTCTTCTCTTTCTTTTTCAATCATTCTCTTGTTTTTGTGCCACCCATGTCTCCTTCGGCTTTCAATGCAATACAGAAACTATTTCAACTTCATAGCTCTTTTGCTAATCCCAAAATGTAGGCAAAAAGAACACAGGATTTCATTTGCTTCCTCTTTTATTAATGATCTCTTTGTATTTAACCCATTTTAAAATATCCCATTCTGCTTCAATTTTCAACCTTCAGAAGCCTTGGGGTTTCTGAATTTTCCCAGGTATTATTGGCTCTTTGATCCTTTCTTCCAAATTTATAATTTGAGGATTTTGAGCTTTGCTTAGAATTCCTTCTTTTATTTTATTTTAATTAGCAATTCACCACTCAAAAACTCCCCATTGTTGCCTTTCAGGTATTGGGTTGATCTTCTATTGCTTGGTCTCTCTTTCATTTAATTGTACCCCTAAGGTGAGTTTACAGTTAAATTTTCTGATGAATTTATTTGCATTGCATACATTGTGTTGTTTTGTTTCTAATTTTATCTTATTTTTAAACAGATTGGAAATTGAGAATAAATAGGTTTTTACATAGAGAGAGAGAGAGAGAGAGAGAGAGAGAGAGAGAGAGAGAGAGATGGGGCGTGGAAAATTGGAATTTGGAGTTAGAGTTTGGAAATTTATGGTGGTATCAGTTAAAACAAGTTATAGATTGGTTTGGAATCATCCAATATTTGTTGGTTTGGTTGGTTTTATTATATATTTGTATAGATCTTTTCCTTTCATGTTTTCAATTTTGGTGACTGCATCTCCTGTTTTGGTTTGCACTGCTGTTTTGCTTGGTCTTCTTTTGAGTTTTGGGTCACCAAACATACCCGAAATAGATGAAAAGGAAAAAGAAAAAGAAGAGAAAATTAGTTATAAAGTTTCACCATTGAAAACTGGAGCTACAGAAGGAAATTATGTAGTGGAGAGAGATGTTGATCATGGTGATTTTGTTGTAGAAAGACATGTAGGTGAGAGGAGGGGTATAGTAGACAATGCTTATGGGAAAGTTAGTTTGGCTGATAATGAGGTTAGTGAAGTTGAGGAAGACGAAAGTTCCATTTCTTATAAGATGTTAGTTGATGAGCGTATGGGTATCGATTGCGACAATGCAGTCATTCAGGGAATGTCAAATGATTTGTTATCCCAGAAGAGGGAAATTCTGCCAGCTATGCTGGGGAGTGAAGATGTATTTAGTAAGAGGGAGCCTGTGGCAGATGGGGTACGTGATAGGAATCTTGAAGTGGACCATATTAAATTTGCAGGAGCTTTCAGTGATGTACTAAAGGGTGATGAATTGGAATCTTCTCTCATGTCATCTTGGAAACACGATGTGGCCAACGAGGATGATGATGATGATAAATATTTGGATTCTGGTTCTGATGGCACTGAGAATTCCTCTCCTGATGTTTCGGTGACAGATATAATCCCGGTGCTTGATGAGTTGCATCCGCTTTTAGGCTCAGAAGCACCACAGCCTGCTCTATTATCGGTCGATTGTTCAGATGCTGTGTCAGAGAGGTCCCATGGTAGTAGTAATGGAAGTGTTGATTCATATGAGTTAGAGAACCAGAGGGAGGAAGAGGGAAAAGGATCAAAGACAGATAATGAGGATGAAAGTAAATCTGCAATTAAATGGACAGAGGATGATCAGAAGAATCTCATTGACTTGGGGACTTCAGAGCTTGAAAGAAACCAACGATTGGAGACTCTTATTGCAAGGAGAAGAGCACATAAAAGCATGAGGTCAATGAATGAGAAAAATCTGATAGACTTAGATGGTGCTAATATTCCCTCACACATCACAGCGATTTCTACAAGACAAAACCCGTTTGAACTTCTTTATGATCCCTGTGAAGACCTAGGATTACCTCCCATTCCAGGGTCTGCTCCATCCATTTCGCGGCCAAGAAACCCTTTTGATCTTCCTTGTGACTCAAGCCAGGAAAAACCTGATCCTGAAGGAGTCAATTTCCAAGAAGATTTTTCAGGTTTTAATCAAAGGGAAACTGTTCCCCAAAGAGAATCCATGTTTCGGAGACATGAAAGCTTCCATGTGGGACCATCATCTTTTGTCGTTCCAAGACAGGAGCTTAACTGGAAACCTTATTTTGTTCCAGAGCAGTTAGTAACAGAAGGAGCCTCATTCCAGAGGCGGTCAAGTGAAGCTAGTGAGTCGAAGATGAGTTCTGTTCCTGATACGGAATCAGTCAGTTCAATTCTGGATGAGGACAAGCAGCCAAATGTTTCTCAAGAAACTGAACCAATCTTGAATGAAGATCATTCTTCTGTCCATGATGAACAAGAAAGCCAATCATCTGGCGAAGTTGAGTCTGTTAATATTCTCCTAGCTGAGAATAGAGATGTTCATCATGATGTGGTTGAGATCATTTTGGGAGATGGAGAAAATCAGCTGGGAACGGAATCAAATTTGTCTGGAGCTACACCAATTTCTCTTATGGAATTCAATTCCAGTGAAATTCATTCTAGAACAGAGATGGTTACAGAGGATTCTAGCAGTAGCTCAAGTTCGTCGTCATCGTCGTCATCATCATCTTCATCAGAGACAGATGAAGAGATATCTGATGTCAAGGAAGAAGGTTTTGCAAGTTTTGAACCCAGAGATCATGAAACTGAAGAATTTGGCTTTTCTATGCAAACTTTATTTGAGGAATCAGAGTCCCATTCTATGAGTAGGGCGGTGGATGATAATCAACGTAGGGAGCCTGTTTATGATTCTAGTCCTCCATCGCTCGAGAAATTCCTCTCATTTTCGTCTGTCCCTTCTAACACACTAGCTGAGATATCTAAAATGGTTTCGCCCTTGATGCTGGTTGAGTCTACTGATGAGGGACTGAAAAGGCATGGCGAAACAGCTGAGCCAAGTACTACTAGTTTCCAAGAAATGCATGCAGCATCTTCGGATTTACGTAGTGAAAATGAACGAAGAACAACAGATATGCTGGAGAACAATATGCATGATGTTAAATCTGTGGATTCACCACGGGTTTCTTCAAGTTCTTCTGATCATAATGTGGTTGAATATTTTTCGACAGATGCTGGGTCATCATCTTCAGATGAGGGATTGGGGAAGGATGTAGGTAGGCTTGCAATTGATAAGGAAAACACTCAGCTTGAGCAAGTTCATATCTCTAGTTCATCAGAGGGAAGTTTTATGCCTAAGGAAGACCAAATGCATTCATCAAACTCTGTTGCAAGTCTTGATGATGATCACCACCATTATAAGAGTGGGGAGTTGTCTTCCACAGGTTTGACTCATGAGCATACGCCTTCCAGTGATGCAAGTTCGTCCACAGCAGCGGGATCGGGTCATGTATCGGTCGCTCAAGTTTCACAAGTTCATTCTTCAAAGGCTAACATCAGGGAGGAGCATAAAAAGGAATCTAAAATGGATCAAGCCCAATCACCAAGTTCTGACTCAGGAATTGATGCTGGTCTCAACCGTGGTATAACCGCGGAGGAAATTTCTTCAGAATCTAGTTATCAAGATGTGCCTTATAGAGAAGGTTCTTCACCAGAATCAGACAAACAGCTGTTGTGGTATGATACAGATATGGATGAACATGATAAGATCAAGGTAAGTTATGCAAGATGAACTTCTATTAACTGTCTTGCAAATTCCATATTCAATAATTTATTTCATTTAATTAATACCAGATGCTTTTCTTGGCCTCGTAAGATCAAGTTCTCCCTGCCTTTCTCTTTCTTCTTTGCGAGCTCAGAGTTTGGTAGGAGCAAAATGATAATCTATCCTCCCCCTCCCCCTTATTTTTCTGTTTCTTTCTTTATCTACAAAAGAAGTGATGGCTGTACACAAATAACCTTTAATCCTAGATGTTCTAGCACAAGAAAAGAGTTGACTTGAAAGCAATGATATTATTGTGTCAAATAGTGACGTTGGAATAGTTAATTAAATATGCATGATTTGATACTTATATATTTACGGCTAATTAGGATTTCTTTGCGAGGTGGTTGATTTTCCCAGTATAAGATGTTTATATTGCATGTATGCTTAAATACTGTGGCTTTCACATGCGCCCTTTTCATTATCCACTAGTAAGCTTGGACAAAATGGTAATATGGTTCCCTGCATTGCAGTCAATGTATCTTAAATTTTACAGTAGTTGGGTGTCCTTGTGTGACTACGAGGCGTAATTATATTAAATTGCTGATATTGAAACTAAATGGAACGACTCTGATTGAGGAAATGAGTTCACCTGAGGGATCTCATATTGCCTATTCTGAATGTGTGTTGTTACAGGAAGATATGAAGGCAAAGACTAATGCAGTGCTGCCAGTTCTTGAAGCAAGATCAGCAGAAGATATTTATTTGACTTTTAAGCAACTTCATGAAGGAGTCGACGTTGAGGAAGTAACTGTTCCGAGTATGATCAAGAAACTGCCAGATCATGGACTTAACAAATCAAAATTACCCGTTTTCGAGGCAAGGTCTCTGGAGGATATACATAAAGCTGTTCGACAACTTCCGGAATCTAATCCAGCTGAGCCGCCACATTCTTCAGGCTCAAGGAATGAATCATCAAAAGATACGAAAACTGAGACTAATGTGGTGCTGCCTATTCTTGAAGCAAGATCAGCTGAAGATATTGATTTGGCTTTTAAGCAACTTCATGAAGGAGTCGACGTTGAGGAAGTAATTGTTCCAAGTATGATCGAGAAACTGCCAGATCATGGAGATAACAAATCAAAATTACCTATTGTCGAGGCAAGATCTCTGGAGGATATACATAAAGCTGTTCGACAACTTCCGGAATCTAATCCAGCTGAGCCGCTACATTCTTCAGGCTTAAGGAATGAATCATCAACAGATACGAATACTGAGACTAATGTGGTGCTTCCAGTTCTTGAAACAAGGTCAGCAGAAGATATTGATTTGGCTTTTAAGCAACTTCATGACGGAGTCAATGTCGAGGAAGTAATTGTTCCGAGTATGATTGAGAAACTGCCAGATCTTGGAGATAACAAATCAAAATTACCTGTTGTTGAGGCAAGATCTCTGGAGGATTTAGACAAAGCTATTCAACAACTTGTGAAATCTAATCCAGCATATTCTTCAGGCTCAAGGAATGAATCATCAAAAGATGCGAAGACCGAGACTAATGTGGTGCTGCCAGTTTTTGAAGCAAGATCAGCCGAAGATATTGATTTGGCTTTTAAGCAACTTCATGAAGGAGTTGACATTGAGGAAGTAATTGTTCCGAGTATGATTGAGAAACTGCCAGACCATGGAGATAACAAATCAAAATTACCTGTTGTCGAGGCAAGATCTCTGGAGGACATAGACAAAGCTATTCAACAACTTCCGAAATCTAATCCAGCTGAGCTGCCACATTCTTCAGGTTCAAGGAATGAACCATCAAAAGATATGAAGACTGAGACTAATGTGGTGCTGCCAGTTCTTGAAGCAAGATCAGCAGAAGATATTGATTTGGCTTTTAAGCAACTGCATGAAGGAGCTGATGTTGAGGAAGGAATTGTTCCAAGTATGATTGTGGAACCACAGGATGACACAGATAACAAATCAAAATTACCTGTTGTGGAGGCAAGATCTCTGAAGGAATTACATAGTGCTGTCCAACAAGGCCGGGAATCTGATCCAGCTAAGCTGCCGCATTCTTCAGGTGTAAACAATGCTGGTGGATCAAGACCTTGAAGGTAAGAACGCAAAAACTCATGACTCAAGTTCCAGCTCTAGCTCTAGTTCCAGTGATAATGAATGAAAGCAACAAAACATAGTTCAGAAAGTTAGAAGAGAGTTTTGTGGTTTCAGTTTTCTTCTAACCTCCTTTTTGGAGATGAGATTTTGGGTTTTCTAGCTTGGTTACCATAATGTTTTTGATTAATGGTAGTCAAAGTTTTGTTGAATTTAAGTAAGGGAGTTAATTGATTTTGATCCTTTATTTATGTGAAATTATATGAATATTTGTTATGCAAGTGATGCAGGTTGCAATTCTATCATATTGTCATACTGTTGCTTTCTCATATCTCTCCTTCCAAAATGTACATGTATACTGTTATATCACATACCACTATTTTATCATAATATTTGCAACTTCTTTCTAAATTCCGACTTGTTTCTTGTAAGCAAACTTGATACCGAACCCAAAGAGAGAGAACTATTGATTTTACCTTCTCTTAAGTTAGTTACCTTAGTTTTTAAGGACGACGGTAGACCACATATCTTTAATTTTTGTAAAAATAGAAATTAAATTTGCAAATCCGTTTATTATCCGCATTAAATTTAAGTAATAGTATCCAAATTATTTGCTGAATATTCGAATCAATTAAATACTTGCATTTAGTAATTATAAAAAAATACTTTTTAAATAAAAGTTTTAAAAAAGAAGCAAATAATAGATTCATATTTCCAAATCTGCTGTTTGCAAAAGTATAGTAAATTTGAATATCCATAATCCGATTATGCAAAAGTAAATGATTTTGAATAATAGATTAATATTTGCATCTGCTACAAATAGTAATTAAAATATTCAAATTCAAAAATTTAAAAATCATCCGACACTATCCCTGAGTTTTTCCATGGTACAGACTACTTGGTTCAAATTGTGCTAGAAAGTTTTAGTAATTTGAGGTATGTTCCAACTCAATTCAATTTGAGTTATTGTTCACAATAAAAATAAAAATAAAAATTAGTTAGAAATATATAAACATAAAAGAAAACTTTTGTAACATTTGAATGTGTAAAATGAATTTCCATGTCCAATTCATGAACACTCAGCAACTTTAATCCTACCTTTTCCGTTAGGAAAGGGTAAAAAATTGTTAGCTTCATATTAGAACGCTTTTACAGCTCCAATTCTGTTGGCCATTTTATGAGAGATACTCGAAGTCCACAGGCAAAACTTTACCAGATTTCACTACATGTTATGGTTTGAAAACTGTGCCTGAAACTTATTTGGACAAGAGTATGGCTGTATAGGGATATGATCCTTTAATGATGTGAAAAGAATTTTAAAATTATAAATTACATCTATGATGGATACATACCAACCTTCAACACTCTCAAGTCCAGTGACATTGGTCATATGTAAAGCATCGGGACATATAACTTATACTCCAAATCAGCCAATTTGAATGACGCATATCAGCTCATCCAACAAGATTAATCAGTTCACTACCACTTAAATCTCTGAATACTTTGACCATTTTGAACAGATTCAGGCTTGAACTTTCTGGGAGAGATCAAGTTTATATCAGTGGAGGCTAGGTTTTATGGAAAGAGATCTCACTATGTGGTCGGATCAACAGAGCATGAAATTTTAACAAGTATTTACATTGAGACAGTCAACAATCAAACAAAAGCATGCTAAGAGGAATTCTACCCCATTCTGTTGAACATGCACTTAGAAATCAGTTCGATATCTACGCTATGCTAACCTTAGTGGAAAACTCCAAAATGAATCTATATATAATGTCAGTACAGAAAATAAAGAGACAAGAAATGAACTATGGCCGTATAGTCCTATTGCTTTTGCTTTTTCTGTGCCGGCTCTGAGGAAGTCCCAGTCTGCTAAATAAAAAGACAAAAACAAACTAGGTATAATGTTCCTCAAGAATATCCCAATAAGAGACAGAAATGAACAAGAATTTAAGATTCCAAATACAATCGTTACATGCACGGTGGTAAACTAAAGGAGTAGAGCATAGCTAATGGCCTTTAAAACCAAAAGCATGACAAGAAGAATGCAACAGCACTCAAGGCACACCTTGAACACCCAAATACCAATTTCCTACTCCTCCAAACTCTTACTAATAATAATGATCATAATGTTTAGGTCCATAATAAGATACAAAAGGGCATTCTTACCATGTTTGAAAGTTGTTCGCTGATGTAAGTCAATGATCTCAACATAGCTTCAAGTGTGTCTTTAGTCAGCTGAAATTTCACTTCTCTCTCTCCTGAAGCAGACTTGGTATAATCTTGAAGCTGCCCGCAGGGATGAGAAAAGAAATAAGTCATTAACCACTTGTAAGAAATAAGAATTTACCAACTTAAATGGATGAGAAACTTGATTGTAGCAAAGAAATTCTCATTAGAAGAAAGGCCTCATTCATCAAAGAACCAAAATAATTATTTCAATGACACAGGTGATGCAGGAGCTTAATTTTAAAATATTTTATTTTATTTTATTTTTTCAGTTTATTTTATAATATTTAGTTTAAAATATTAGGTATCTTTTTTTGATAGCTAGATTATTATTTCTTGAGGTTAAGTCTAGGATTAATAATAAAACTTTATTTGAAAGAAACTCCAGTTACTTTGCTTGCAATGAAGTCTATTCTATATATGCTGTAACAGATTTACAGCAACAGTATTTTCTTTTTCTTTTTTTTCCCTTTGAATTAATAAGAAATTTAGAGGCTTTCTATAACACTAAGTTCTCTAGTGTTCAATATTCTCTCTTAACCACATCACCAGGATTTGTAGCTGGCCTTTGTTTTAAGAGCATGGATACCCTTCCTACAAAGTAACACACAATTAGGGGAATTTATGCACAATAAACAGGTTTTACTCCTTGCTTTCTTGGCAAAATAAAATTGACAATGTTCTACATTTACCATCTCCAATTATCATAGCAAAAAAGTCGGAAAAATGGTATACAACATGCAAAAGTCTCAGCCTATCAGGCTTAGCAAAAAAATAAGCCCAAACCAAAATGTAAGACCAGAGTCTTCATTAAGAGAGCCCAACCAATTTGATGTAGTAAATGAGCAATTGACCAAGTACTATGGATCAAACAATTTAAAGGGAGCAAGTAATGGTAACCAGCAGCAAATAAGCATTTATTAACCAATCCTATATCCTCCATTGTGTATTCTTATAACTAAAGACAGAATGAAAATTCACACAAGAATCAAAATGGCCCCAATCAATAAAATCAAAGCGTACCAGCCTAATGAAGACCTTAATCGGGCACTATTTATGTGCATTTAGAGCACCAGCTAACACCTTATATTGTCCTAAAGCTGATTAGTAAGAACAAGGAAAGGTAGGAAGAAGGACATTAGAATTTTTTTCCCTTTTCTATTTTCCCCTTCTTGGATGTGGGGTAGCTGGAAGTAGAGGCATAGAAAAGCACTTCCATGAACAGAGGACAGACTCCAGAGCATGTTTTTATCTGGTCATAACAACTTCATGAAACTTATTTTGTCAATTTTCCCAGTGCTCTTAAAGTCTAAGCATCATTAATTCTCTAATAATTCTTGTTACGCTTTCACTAAAAGTTAATAGCACATAGAATTTTGGAAGAACATTATGTCTCTGTGTTGGCAACATGTAAAATGTTCCTCAAATAAGATCTTTCTGAATATCAGAAAAAGGGAACCATTCTGGTGTTCACAATGATGGAGTCTGGATGGTTGTTGCCATACACGATTCACATACCTTAAGATGGATAATAGCTGCTTTATTGGCTGGCGCTGAGTTGAGATTCTCCATGGTCCATGTCATTGACTTAAGCCGGGGTAAAACTTCCTATAACCAAATTAAATAAGACACATCAAGAAATATATAAAATGAGCCAGAAAGAAATAAAGTGTGATAGCTAATTCATTTACATATTTTTGGCTTAAGAAATCTGATGTGGGTTAAGGAGAAAACAACAATAATCAATAGAATTAGGGTGAACAAACGATATTAGTTAAATGGAAGAAAGAGGGTAATAAGCATTCCAATAAAGCTAATTAAGTCTCAATCAAGAATTGAACCCAAGTAGGAAACTCAGACCAGCTGCCATATCAAAAGAAATAGCAACCTTACATTGATGTCTGTACAGGCAAATCAGAGCTTTCAACTATTTGAGAAAGGAGACGAATATACCTTTAACCAAAATAAATTATACCGAACTCCTTTCCTTAACACAAAGATAACTTTTAATAAGAAGCATGTGTTTGATTTAGACTAGTTGAGGATTAATGGTAATGTGGGGGAAAAGTTGCTGCACAAATTTCATCATTGAAAGGAAAGAGACAGTAATCCAAGAGGTAGCTGGAAAAGGGAGATGATTAGTTGACGAGTACAAATACATGAAATGATATGAACATTAACTAATTATATTTGGATTTATTGAAGAAGAAACTAATGAACAAATAAAAAGTTCTATATACCAGATTGTCTGGAGGACCAGCATCCTGTTGCATTAGCAAGGGAGCCAGGCGAAAACCAGCTGCGTCAGCAATGATTGGTGAAGCCCCAAAATCACCAAGATTAGTGCTGGTACTAGGATCATCTTGACGAGACCACAAGGAAGTTGGAATATCAGAATATGGCAATGGTGTGAAAGATGGTGGTGCGTTTGCCTTTATCTGATAGGAAACACTGGTCCTTGGCAATGAATGTGGATGCTGGATAAGATGAATATCAACAAGGCATTACAACCAAAAAATTAAATAAGATGAGAATTAAGAAGGGGGGGGAGAATAACCATTACATTACCTTGCAAAACTGGCTTTCAATAGATATTGTAAACAGTCTAAAACTATTAATTAGAGTATATTATACATCAGAAAGCTTAGCTATAAAAATCACTCTCATCTTTTTAAGTAAAATATTTCCTAAACCTTTTCGGGACAAATTGCAACATCCTAGATCTTTTGGATTTGTGTGAAAGTAACAAGCCATTAATAAATCAATAATATAGCCTCTACATACATTGAATAAAAGGTTTTGAATTCAATTTGAATAACTATCACAAAGATCCTCAAGGTGAAACACTTGTTGCAGCTTGTAACGAACCCTAAATATAACAGCTGTGTAAAAGTAACAAGTCGCAAATGAATCAGCTTATATGTCCCCAATTCACATTGACTGTAAGGCACTGAATTCTGTTTAAAGCAAAATCATAAGTTGCTTAAATATTGCAAAAAATATTAAAAATAAATAACAACACCCAAACCACCAACTCGCATTAGCATAGCAGTAAACAGGCATGTAGAATTTTATTTTTTTTGAAAAATTATGAAATAAGTTACTACTTACCTGTTCTTTTGCTAGTTCTTCCTTCCATTGACTCTGATATTTCTGCAACAATAGAACCAGAAGACTTTGCAAATCAAGTGACAAATCAGGCGGAAACAGCTTCAAAAGATCATCGCCATTGAAATTTTCATGTACAGATTTCCTGATAAGCAATCGAAGGCATGCCAATACCTATTCATCACATTTTTCGACATATTATTATTCAAGTACCAATTATCACTACAAACATCAAGAAAAGAAAATCATTTATCATTTGCAATAAGCCTATAATCTAATTTAGTCTCCGCTAGATTATCACTTCACATTTTCAAAAAGAAAAAAAAAATCAAAAGCAAGAAGTTAAAAGTAAAGTGTATATTTAGTTATAAAAATAAATAATAATAGCAAAATTAACAAACAAATTTAAAACGCGGAATCCTTTTAATGTTTAACTTCCAAGTTTCAAGGTTTAACACTTCAAACAAAAACTACACTAAAACAAAACAAAGAAAGAAGCATGTTTAGTTGCAGAGAAAGTGCGAAGGAAAAAAAAAAGAAGGAAAATTACAGGGTCGAGGTCGGGAAGGGAAGGGAGCGAAAGGAGAGATTGAAACCGAGACTTGTCGGGCGGGCGAAGACCGGACCTTCGAGTTTTCCATAGTGTTGTTAAAATTTGGTCCAGAATTTGCTCTGATTTTACAGATGAAAGCTTGTGCAGTTGAAGATACAACGTATCTTCCGCCATTTTTCTGTTCCTTTCTTTCTTTCCCCGTCGCCTTGGCTTCAGGTTATGAGGTTCAAACGACATGTTTAGGACTTGACCCGTTTTTATTCGGGTGGGTAACATTGTATCCGAATACCAAATTCTTGGGCTTAATCCAATCAAACAAACTCTATTTGATTCTTTTTCTTTTTCAAAAAAAATCCGGGAAAAACTATAGATATGGTTTAATTATTTAAATTCAATTTTTTTATTTTTTTAATAAAAATAAGGGTAAATTACATCATTAGTCACAAACTATGAGTAAATTATCATTTTAGTCACTTAACTAAAAAAAGTACAATTTGATCACTAAATTATTCAAAAGTTTTCATTTAAATCATTTAAGCTATTAAAATTGATGTTATATAGTTTTCTCTATTCGCACTACATGCACCAATCGAAAGCTTTCTTTCTCCTTCTCTTCTACAGTTTAGTTTTCTTTTCATTAAACGATTTTGGATGTCACAAATCTGCGAACCAAAATTCAAACAACTTTTTTCTCCGATCTTCAACACTAACTGTCAGATTGACTTAGATTTAAGGTATGTTCTTCTACTCATTGATGGATACTAACTCATTGTACCAATCGTCGAATTGTCGTTTAGAACGTTTGCGAAACATTTAAAAAAAACTTAACAACCTACTGACTTAAATAAAAAATTTTGAATAGCTCAGTGACTTAAATGAAAATTTTCGAATAGTTCAGTGACCAAAACAAAAACTTAACTATAATTTAATGATTAATGGTGTGGTTTACCCTAAAAAGTAAAAGCAAATTAACCTAGGTGAGAGTCATTCTTCTCAAACCCATGCCATTTTCATCATCTTGTAACAGTTGGATGATTGTCAAGGGGGCCTTCTGTATGATACATACCCTATATGGTCTACCCAAAACAAGACTTGCCATCCCATCCGCGGTGTAATCCCTTTATGATAAATGTAAACTATTTACACATCCCATATCCGTCTAAACATAGCCACGATGACACGCATTAAAGCATTTGGTTATGGAATTACTGATTCTTTTCTCTAATAACTGTACATCCAAATTGTTTGTCTCTAGGATAACCTTCCTCAAACCCATATCCCATGCACAACTCAAGCCATCATAAATTCCCCATAATTTCGCATCACCAACTATACATGCTCCACACCATCGTATGAACTCCATAACCCATTGGCTATTACTATCCCATATGATCCTCTCAACGGAAGCCAACTCCTCAGTGATTGTTGTTGCAGCATCAATGTTCACCTTGTAGCAACCACATGAAAGTCATTCCCCCCTAATTAGTCGACTAACTCACTACCTTCTATTCACATGTAACAATGTTGTTGTGCCAGAGCAGTTCTTGTCTCATCTCTTATCTAAAGCTTCTCGCAAGCACTTGTTCAACTTCCACATAGTTTGGGTCAAAGATCTTCTTGTTCTTTCTAAGCCAAAGGTTCCAACAAACAAATACAAAGAGTAGATCCCCATCCTTAGCCTTCTTTATGATACGAACTCAATTGTAGATGTCTCGAGTTGTGTTTGTTGCCCAATCGTGAATTTGAGTAAGAGTTGTATCATTTTCAAAATGAATTAAGTTTAATCAAAATAGACTAATTAGGAGAAAGAAATAGGCTTAAAACAAGGTTGCGAAATGGTAAAGAAAAGATAGGTAATTCAATTAAGGCCTGATAATGAACCAATAATAATGTGATTGTTGACCTGAAACTCAAAATAGGTCTTAGGTGAATTCAGTTTAGGGAAAACAGCACAAAACCTTGACCCGCTATCAAATGTGATAGGAACCAAAGGTATATGAACGTCACACTCGAAAGTGATAAGTTCGGTTAACAATGGAAAGGAAATGACGCCACAAGCTATGCTCAATAAGTCAAATTAGTCCCAAGAGAACAAGGAGATTTGAAAATCTCACAAATATCAATTTGATTCATATATTTGGCAAAAGTTCATTACAATGAGCTGATTATAAGTATTTATAGTGCTAGATAAAGGCCTAGCCGAATAGTCACAATGATCAGCTTAAATGAGTTGTTAATGGCTGAAATACAACTTAATCAATAAGCACAAACTCTTAAATTCCTCTAAGCCTAAGCAACTCCAACCATCAATATGATTTATTGCTCTAATTCAGCTGATTTAATGAGTTTGAATGCTTAGGTTTCATTCTTGAGCAGCCAAAGAGTTTTTAGAATAAGTTTTAAATTCCTTCTTGGCAGCCGAATAGACACCAACAATATTCATGATATTTTTGGGTACACAAACAGACCATGGAGTGTTCATAAAGAGGCAATCGGTTATGGAATTTGTAATCACTCCTTTGTCCATTGCTATTCTTGAACAGCTCCCTGAAGAAGATGGAGAGGCTGCCGAATTTTAATGATGCATATTGCTCTCCTTTTATTGTTGTAACAGCCCCTTGTATGTAACCGATTCCAGCTGAATAGTCACATTTATTACTTTGTAACAGCCTTTGTACATAATTGATTCCAACTGAATAGTCACCTACAAGCATTTATTAACAAACACATTAAAATCAAGCTTAAACTAAGACATAATTATAACACATATTTAAGCTAAGTTACTAATTAATTTCAGCTGTAGCTAAACATATTTAAAACATGTAATAGGCTGGACATATTAAAAGCATGTGATAAATTAAGGCACATTTAAATTCAGCTGAAACATATTAAAATTATGTATGAACTAACACTTAATTAAAATGGCCAGAATTTAGACACATTTATTTAGACTAAACTATATTAACTAAATTAATTAAATAGCTAGCAGTTTTAGAACGCATGGACTAATTGAGTTGAACCAAATTAACTAATTTAGCTAAGCAAGTAATTATTCCAGCAACTAAAACAAAATAAAGTCAAAATGACCAAACAAGCTTATTGAGCTGAAAATGAGCTAAATTGAGCTCAACGAGCTAAGATTAAGCTTTATTTTGCACTTGGGCCCCTCGAGCTTAGGCCACTCTCGATGACGTCGAGTTGTGTCGAAACGTGATACATCCAGGTTCGCATCACTTTGCAAAATATGTAGTTGCTTAAATATTTACAGGAATTCAATCATTGAGCTCCAACAAAATAAACTCAGTTGACTTACTTTCTTCAACCAATGCACCCTATATCGATTGAGCTGCAAAACATTGAAATAGCTTATGGTTAATGTCTTCAACAACATTCCCACAAAAAAACACAATATGGGTGACTCGCAATATGCCTCCTTATGTGTTCACCCATTAGTTAGCAAGTGTCAATGACAAACTAACCAAAAAAAAAAAAAACTTGGACCTTTTGTGGTCCTTGAAACTGCTAGAATTGTTTCCAGTGCACATCACTACTATATCCAACCTCTTCCATTACCATATCATATGTCGATTTAGTCAAGAAACAATTATCATGTTAGGACGAAACTAAACTTGATGAAACAACGCAAAAGCATAAGTGGTATTCTTACACACAAAATATTAATTCGAAAATTATGAAAAACCCAATAACACAATATATCAACAATCAATGCACATAAACAACAATAATTCAAGCAAAAATAATAAATTGAGATACACAATTTTTACATGGAAAACCCATTTAAAGCAAAGGGTAAAACCATGAGACTTGAAAGTCTACCAAAAATTTTCAATATAATCAAAGCCTTCCTAAAAGATCACAACTAAGCCACCATAAAGAGTATACAACTCAAACAAGACTATCAACAAATAATCTCAAGCAAACTTTAATAGAAAAGTTGAGAATATCACCAAAAAGAGACTGGTTTTGAAAGTTAAAAACCCAAAGCTAGAGTAACCCAAATGAAAAGTGAGCCATACATATTAAAGATCCTCAAGTCTACTAGCTACCATAAAATATCAGCTCCAACGGACATTGAATGAACCTCCAATCGAAGAAAATACTACAACTGGTTTATGTAAAAAAATTGTATTCTCTCCCACTTTTGTCCGTTTTTTTCTTTGATTTTGCTAGCGCACACACAACACCATGAAACAAAACATTATTTCCCTCATTTATATATATAGTGCATAAAAACAAGTGGGCTCCCACTATATGGAGATGTTCACCATACCGACGATCGAACAACAAGCTTTAAACTTCTCTCTTGTTAAGGCATTGGTCAACATATCCACACCATTATCATCAGTATGAATTTACTTAAACTCTATAAATTTAGCCTCAAGAAATTCTCGTATCTAGTGATACTTGATGCGAGTCTCAAGGCCAAGTTTTGGGCCCATTGATGTGATGGGCTTACACTACCTCAAGGCCCAATAACAAGGTCAAAGGCCAAACAAATCAAGATTCGATCAAAGACAATATGTGAGAATGAATCTCTTTGAGAAAAGTGAAAATGATACATGCACGAAATGAATGAAATTTATTAAAGTCAATTCAACCAAGCTGCCAATTTTCAAACTAAAAAGATTAGGCAACTTGAGACGAATTTTTGGATGGTATCTAGATAATTAGGGCTTATATGTTGGCATATATTTAGAAGATCTATCTTTTAGCTTTGAAATGCTCTTTGAATCAATCGATTTCGAGTTCAAGAGCTTAAGTTATGACTATTTTAGTGAAGACTACATTAGTAGAATTTCTAGATGGGATTATTATAGAAATTACGAGTTTTCAAGCTTTTTATCCAAGTTTAAATCATATTGGGTTCAAGTTTTAGGCTTAAATTGTATTACATATGAGCCCAATATTGTATTTATTAAGTTTTATTATTTTATTATTTATTTATTCCAAATTTTGGATAATTTTTAAGTAATTTAAGTTATTTAGGAGTTTTATGTCAATAAGAAAGTTTAGTTTAAAACTACTTGTTGTTTAGATTAACTAGAGTTTCGATATACTCGAGAGTTTTATTTATATGTACTTAGCTAACCCATATAAAGATCCATTCATTGTACAAAATGAATTCATTCATTATTCACTTTGAGTTAATAAAATTCTCTTTGAGTTTTCTTTTAAAAATTTCTCTTAAGTTTTCTTTTAGAAGAGTTTTAACAATCTTTTTGGATTGTGAGAATCATCTTCAAGCTTTTTCTTGCCAAATTTTCTTTCTTGGAGGAGAAATTAGAATTTTTTAAAAGAGATTGTGGATTCCTCAGGTTTTTAAGGCTCCTTAAGACTTCTACACGCCATCTTCATCTTCTTCTATCTATCTGTTGGATTTGGTGCCTTGAGTGTAGTATATTCGTTTGTAAACTTGTAATTTTTTTGATTAAATTGGTTAATAAAATAAATTTCTTGATCACATTAATATTTTGTGAAATTTTTCTCATATGGTTTTTGCCTACAATGGAAAATGAAATGAAATGTTGCTCATTGGTTGTTTAAGTTTAAACTAATATTAAGCGGTGTTACGTGGTTAGATTGTAATACAAATAAAACAACTTATATTAGTAACGAACCTAAACATTTCTTTAGTCTAATCGAAAATGAGCAAACCTATTGAAAGACTAATATATCGTCTATCAAGTCCAATTGGAGAGATGATTTCTTTTGAGCATGGGAGTAGATGACTCCTAGAAGATAGAGACATAGTTGTAACTGACTAGACTAACAGTAAATCGAGCTAGACCCAAGAAGAATAGATCCTAAATCTATTTGTGGATTTATTCAATTGTTACATTCATAGTGTGGCATACCTAAATCCTAAATGGATGATAAACTATGTATGTGTGGCTCGTACACTTCGATGTAAGTAAAATCCTGAGTTCGAATAGATAAGGAATCGAAAGCTGGTGCGTTAGGTGTATGACTTCTGAAGTATGTAGCGTCATTTACAATAGTGGAATTCCTAGCTCGAGATATGAGTAAATGATATCCTCTCATTGGCATTACATGGTTGATGAAAAGTAAACATGGCTATGAGTCATTCGTCTTTGTGATGGATGAATGGATTACTATTTGATAGTAATTGACTTTTCATGAAGGAAGATGTAATGGTTACCATGAGATAAAATAGAATCATATTGGGAGAACGAATATTATTCTAAAGTTATTAAGGATATCCTATGAGAGTAACACACTTATGATAAGATCATTAGACAAACACTGATCGAATTGCTTTTGTAATGATATGTCGTTAGGGAGAGCTCAGTCACGATACTATAGTGGAATGACTTCGTGGCTAAATGAGTTTGTAATTAATAAGAGAAAAGCTAAAACTTAATTATAAACCATTTTAGCCTCAATTGTATATGTCCAATCGGTCCCTCCGCTAGCTCGTTGAAACTAGAAATGAGTTTAAATGTTGAATCAAATGAACAAAAATGAATAGAAATGGTGAAATCAAGAAATAGGAAACATTTTAAAATGATTACGATTTTCTCCAAAATGAAAAATGAAAAATGGAGAAATGAAATCATTTGAAAATGAATGTAGTTTTCTCTAAAATAAAAATAAAAAATAAAAATGACCTGAAAAATGAATTTATATTTTTGAATTAAATGAAGTTCGAAAATGGAAATAAATCATTTGGTCATAGTAAACTGTTGAATGCAGAAATATTAAATATATTTTATCATAGATTCTTTTACGGTAAAGTCGTCATGATTTTAATAGAAGTAGAATTGGGTTGAGAAAATTATTTAATTGGAAATATATTGAAGTTTATTTTTGGGAAATTGAAAAAAAAATATTGGATTGGATCAAATTATAAAGTATTTGGTTAAAAGCTCGGGAAGTACTTGTAATTGGACTGATATGGAAGAGACCCAAAAACCCCTTATTTTATAAGGTGGGACGGCAAACCCTAGTATTATTAACTAGGGTTCTGCCCCCTACATCCTAATTAAACTAGGAGTTAGTTTTTCAAGTTGAAATAAACTTCTACAATTCAATAAGGGTTCTACCTTCTCCCTTTATAAATATATGGCACAAGTAGGACTGTTGACACAACTTTCAGATATTCGTATTTTACCCAAAAATAAAGAGACTTTTACTCTCTAAGAATTAAATATATTTTTTGGAATAACAATTCTATCAGTTTCTATTTGAGAAGATATTTTCGTTTTCACCTAAAAGAAAAGAAATCTATTTTCTAATTCTGTATTTGATTTGAATCATTTGAGCCCATAACCGAAACAGTTCGTGGTGTGAGAGTAATGGAGAATATTGTTTGGTTGAAAGCCGAGAACGACAAAGATCCGTCTATATGAAAATACAAGTGCAAATTTGGTTTATGATTTATTGCTACAATATCACAAACAGGGTCGATGTTCAAAATTTTAATTTTTTGATGTGCAAGAAAACTGTTTTTGAACTGGATTTTTTCCAACATTGTATTCTTTATTTTATTTTGTTCCTTTTTAATTATTGAAATCTTTGATTTATTTAATTGTTTTTTTCTATCTTAATTATTTATTTTAGTTGCTTCATTTAATTTTTTTAGGTCTGATTTGGATTTGTTTGCGTTTCAGGTTGTATTAAATTTTAAGTTTCTTTGCTATCATTTAGAGCCAAAAGTCAAATTCGCAACTTGGATAACTTGTAATCCTCTTCCGAACTTATTTGTATCAATACCTTACATCTATATGTTTAGGGTTTAGGGTAATTGAATTTGAAAATTGGACCCGAGATCAAAAATTGGGCCTGTGAATCCAAAATCAAGACCGAGACTGATAAACTAGTCGAACCAGGCCTGGTATGCGAAAACGAGTCAACGGTCCAACCGGTGGCTGGATTGGATCGATCGGGCTATCATTGGCCCAGACTGAATCGGCTTAAGGTGCCGTAAGGCTGTCATGCCTGCACCATCGAGCACTACGATGTCGGCGGCTGCAACGGCGACATCCCGGTGGTCAGAGGATGGTCGGGGGCGGTGGTTTTTCGATGGTTGAGCAGTAGAAGAATTACACTCTTACTAAGGCTCTACTGGATAATTTGATTTTGGATTAACTATTCCAAAAATGATATCATTTTAATAAATTTAATATTTAATTTAATTTAATACTTATCTTGATAGTATTTTTTTAATATTAATGTGATTATCTTAATATTACATAATTTAAATTTAATATTTATTTTATAGATAAATATTTTATTAATTTAATAGATTTAATATTAAATTTAATCTAATATTTATCTTGATAAGTATTATATTAATTTAATATTAAAATGATTAAGTTTAATTATAGTTGAACTCTCTAAACTCTCACTATATAAAGAGAGCCTTGGGTCTAGAAAATTTCTAGAGATATTTTTCTTATTTACAATTTGGCCTAGAAGTTTAGAGAAATTATGAGATTACCCTACTGGTAATTTTGTGGAATTTTTTTTGATTTAAAGTGAGTCTACACTCGGTAGACAAGAGCTTGAGGATAACGGAGAAGACTACTCGGTTGAAGCATTCATCCTAGACGAATCAGATAGGTACAATTTTGATTAAGTGTTTATTACTTTAGATAACACAACCAAGTTCTAGTTTTGGAAAAATATTTAAAACTCTAATTTTTCCTCAATTATATTTTTTACTGTGTTTTTCCAAACCCGATTTTCCAACATACAAAACAAAAAACACCTCTTTCGAGAAAAGTCGAGTTCTTGCACAAAATTTTTTTTCCAAAGTAAATCCTTGCACACTTTGGTAGCTACAATAAAATCATACTCAACAGTGGATAAAACAAAAGATTTTTACAATCTAGATTGCCAAGCCACAACTCTCCTTACAAAAGTGATAAAGTAATTCGAAGTAAATCTTCTTACGTCAATATCTTTGGCCATATTTGAATTTGTGTATCCAACTAGAACGAGTTTCTCACTACCAAAACAAAGTTGCAATTTGGAAGTGCCTTAAAGATACTCATAATCAATTTCATTACATTGCAATGCTCTTTTCCTAGATTAGAAAGAAACTGACTATCAGTACCCATCGCATAAGCTAAGTCCTATCTCGTGCATGCTATTGCAGACATCAAACTACCTACAGCTGAAAAGTAGGGAATTTTTTGCATGTCTTCTGCCTTTTTTTTTCTATTGAAGGACTTTTCTTGACACTTAAGTTGAACTACATAGCAAATGGAGTGCTCACCACTTTAGCTCTGTCCATGTTAAATCTTTGAAGTACTTTCTCAATGTACCTCTCTTATGATAACCATAACTTCCTTGCCTTTCTATCACGTGTCAATCAAATGACAATGATTTGCTTTGTTTGCCCCAAATCCTTCATGGTGAATGACTTTTTCAACTCTTGCATCAACATAAAAATTCTAAAAGCATCGCAATCAGCAATAAACATATCATCAAACATAAAGCAATAGAATAAAGAAATCATCACCAAAGAATCTTTGAACAAAAACACAATGATCAAAATAGTCTTTTTATAGCCATGCTACCCCATAATAGACTCAAACTTCTTGTACCATTGCCTTGGAGCTTTCTTTAACCTATACAAACTCTTCTTCAATCTACACATATAGTCCTCTTTCACTTGTGCAACAAAACCCTCTAGCTGCTCAATGTAAAGCTCTCCCAAGGAAAAAAATTTCACGTCCAACTGCTCAACTTCTAAGTCATAATAAGATGTCAAACTCAATATAGTTTTAATAAAGGACATTTTCACAATCAGAGAAAATATTTCCTCAAAGTCAATCCCCTTTTTCTAACTGTAACCCTTAACGACATCTTAGAGTTATTTATATTTTATTTTGGTAGGATTTTAGGATTTTAGTTTATCTTATAAGTTAATTTTAGTAGACTTTAAGAAATTTATTTTCAAGTGTTCTTATCCAATGTAGGTACAAAAAACCATGGGGGAAGGGTAGTTTGACATAGGCAATTAAAACAAATCTCCACTCCAATGAAAGATGTTTTCACGCCAAAGAACGCAGGCAAACCACTCTCTGCTTTAGTGAAGGATTTTTCTACCCCAGCGAAAGCAAATAGACAACTTTCTATTCCAATGGAAAGATTGTCAGCGGGAGCAGCGCATATACCTGGATAGTTTTTAAGAGTTATGATTTTTAGGGGTTATAAAAGGAAAAAAATGACCTAGACAAAGAGGAGGAGAGAAGCCGCCAAAACCTTCAAGCATTAAGAATTGATAGATTTTATCAAGAAGACTGAGTTTCTCCATTTATTTTCTTCTCGTTTCCTTTTTCTATGACTAGTTCTTGTTTTTATTTGAAAAAGTTTTTCAAATTTTTCATGAACTAAGTTTTCTTCCTAGGATTGCAATGGATTTCATGTTTAGTTAATTGAATAATTTTCTATTTCCATCTTCTTCTTTTTTTAATAAAAATTTGATTATTTATTCATTCTTGTTCTTTATTGATAATAGTCTGGCCAACTATTAGTCGGTCAAAACCTAAAGAAATCGGAAGAAGACTTTTCGTTTTAGGTCTAGAATGAATAACTCTTGGTCTAAATTAGATGGGTCAATCTGTGGTTCATAATTAAGATAAGAACATATTTAATTACCTTGGTAGCCATAATTGGGGTTTATTTTTAATCAAATTGGTCTGAATTATTGGCATAGGAATATAGCTCAATAGTTGGATTAAATTGTTACTTGGAAAAGAATCAATAGAATCTTAGTGCCTTAGGTTAGTAATAAACTCTATTAGGATAAATTGGGTAGAAATAGAACAATTAGCTAATACATTGGAGGAAATTGTAATCCTAGGTTTTTATTATTGATTGATTATTTTGTTTTAATTTTGTTACCTCTATTTATTTATTTGATTTAGTTTAGAAAATTTTATTATCGATTTATTTCAATAGGTATTAGAGAAATATTTGGTGATTACCATTATAATTAGTAATAGCTTTCCATGAGATTGATATTTTTATACTACTTGTCACGATATTTATACTTGCGTGTGCAATTTTTTATCAACAAATGACCAATCTAGCTTTGTATCATGGAGTTGAATTATCTTATTGCTTCAACCTGTAAACCCATCAATTTTTCAAAGCTCTCTTACCTTTTAGCAATTTCACCAACTCAAAGCTATGGTTGTCATACAAGGATTAAAATTTATCCTTCATAGCTTCAATCCACTTATCTATGCATTTACTCTCCATAACCTCCTTATAACACTCTAGTTCTCCCCCATCAGTCAAAAGAGCATACTCATCAATAGAATAGCTCATGAAAGATCGTTGATCTTTAGTTTATCTCTAAGGTGGAACTATTAGTGGAGCTATAGGTGTTTGGTGTTAATCATTCTTAAACTCATCTATACGAGCATCAAAATCAACTATGCCCTGTTGGTCATCAATGTTATCTTCTTGCATATAATCTTGAATATGATTTGAAGAAGAAGTTAAATGAACTAGATCCATGTCAATCAAGTCGCCACCCATTTGTGGATCCGTCTTCTCCATCTTGTCAATATCTTTAATGGTCTAATCTTGAAAGATAACCATATCTCTGTTTCTCAGAAGTTTGTTTTCAATTAGATAATACAATTTGTACCAAACTCATAATGACCGTAACCAATAAAGATACACTGTCAAGTCTTGGCATCCAATTTGGATCTCTCATCTTTTAGAATATAAACAAATGCCTTGTAGTTAAACACGCATAGGTGATCGTATGACACGTATTTTCCAAACCAAACCTTATCTGATACATCACCTTACAAAGGAAGACTATGAGACAAATTAATCATAAGTGCACTATATACAAACAACCTAAAAAGATCTAGTCAACTTTGCATCTAAAAGCAAACATCTAACTCTCTCAATCAATGTTTGGTTCATTCTTTTAGCCAACCCATTCAGTTGTAGAGTTTTCGGACGGTGTCTTTTGATGTCCAATTCACTGTAATCAACAGTAAACATTAAATGGTCCTCTTTACTCGCCACCATTATCAATACAGATGCACTTCAACTTCTTTCTAGTCTCTCTCTCAACTAAAGTTTGAAATTGCTTAAACACATCAAGTACATAATCATTTACTTTCAAAGTATACACACAAAGTTTTCTTGAACAGTCATCAATGAAAGTCATGAAGTAAAATGCACCACCATGTGACCTAGCCTTCAACGGACCACAAACATTGGAATGGACCAACTCTAGCAAATCTAACTTTCTCGAATGAGGATGACACTTAAACGAAACTCTTCTCTGCTTCTCAGCTAGACAATGAACACAGTTCTTCAGCGTAGCATTCTTCAAACTCGAAAGATGATTCTTCTTGACAAAAAAATTTAGCCCCTTTCTTGCTCATGTGACTAAGTTGCCTAAACTGAAACTCTATTGAGCCATCATCTTTTGTCACATTCACCACACCTCGAGAAGTCAAAACCTACATCAAATATAAGTTCAAACTCCTTTTCTCTCGCGCCACAACCAATGCGCCTTTAGTCAATTTCCACTGGCCCTCACTGAAAGTGTTATAAAAATCATCATCATCAAGCTTTCTTATAGAAATCAATTTCAAACAAATATATGATGTATGCTTAACATATCTAAGTGTCAACTTGGTTCTATTATTAGTGACCAAGGTAACATCTCTCATGTGAACAACTTGTACCAAGCCATCATTACCTATCTTTAACACCCTAAGATCTCCAAGAGTACAAGATGTGAAGAACTCCTTCTGTGACATTACCTGAAGTGAAGACTGGTATCTATCACCCAACTAGTCTTGTCGCATGTTAGGTTGATCAAATTTTCATCACAAAGGACTGATAGATCATCAATAGCAGTAGTAACATGTTCAGATTTCTCCTTATTTATTCTCTCTTGTTTATCACCATTATCTTTATTCTCTCATTTCCACTTGTAGCAAAACTTATTGATATAACCTTTCTTACCACAATGATGACGCTCAAGATTCTTGTATCTTAATCTTGACTTGCTTCGGCTTTTATCTCTACCCTTTTTACCTTTTTCTTTGCTTCTTCCCCTACTTTTTGTAACTAGAACCTCGAACAGTGATGGAGAACCTTGAGACCTTCTTCTCACCTCTTCACTCAACACATCACTCTTAGCAATTTCCAAGGTCATAATACCCTTTTGGAGCAACCTTAATGAGTGAAACTCGAAATGTTTCCCAAAAGTCTAGTAGAGTAGCAAGCAACTAAACCCCGTTTGGTTATATAAGTCCCATACCAAGTAGTTGAGTCAGCAAACCTTGAAATTCATTCAAGTGGTTGGTTATAGAAGTCCCTTGCTTGTAACTCAACATCATATTTCTCTTAAGCATGAACAACTTGTTATTGTCGGACTTCGAAGCCTACAAGTTTTCAAGCTTCCATAATGTGTCTGCACGTGTCTCTTGATCAATGTGATTGTAAACATTTTATTCAACAAATCGAAAAAAATGCACACCTATTGATGCTCAAATTCTCACTCATTCATTTTTTACTCGGGTTTTTGAGTAGCAAAAACATAAAGATGCAAAACTTTCACAAATAGAAGATTTTTATTTTGTTTCACCAAAGTTGTTAATCTGTGACATTCAACATAATCATCTGATTAGTGCTAATTTTCATGATTATTGAGCACGAGAATGAAGCTTTGATACTAGTTTGTTAAGACGAAACTAAACTCGCTGAAATAACGTGGAAGCATAATCGATATTCTTACAGTTCCAATATATTAATTCGGCAATTATGACAAACTCAATAACACAATATATTAATAACGAATGCAATTAAGCCACAATATCATGAGCAAAAATAATAAATTGAGACACGATTTTTATGTGAAAAACCCCTTTAAAGTAAAGGGTAAAAATTTCGAGATTTGAAAGTCTATAAAAAAATTCCACTATAATCAAAATCTTGCTACAATATCACAACCAAACAACCGTAAGAAGTATAAATTTAAACAAGACTATTGACAAATAATATTTTAGATTGTGGGTGGTCGTACCATGGGGGAGCTCACTTGCTTTAGTGCCCTACATAAGCTGAAGTTTTGAGTCTTTAAATATTTAAATATGAATTCATCATTTGCATTGTTACAAATCTTTTTTAGTTTCTCGCTCAACGTAATTTGAATATTTAATATATATATAATTTAAGATATTTATATTCTATTGATCTTATATTTTAAAATTAGTATTTTTATATCGTGTTATATTTTATCTACTTTGTAATATCAAGTCGTGGCGTATGGTGGAAGAAAACAACTTAACTACTCGGCAGTGTCTTTGAAATCTAGGTATGCATTTCAACTTTCAAGTGCTAGGCACTTGTGGTGTTGGATACAATTCTAAGCAACTAATCCATGAAATAGACATGGAAGCCAAGGAAAAAAGGCGAGTCAAAAGAGGATGAGTTACCCAATGTGTTGAGTTCAGCAGGAGAAGCCATAGCCAACAACCCTAACTTCAAATCCGTTTCAAAGCAATGGCCTTCTCTCAATTTTGCCTCTCCCATGCTCAACTTCACATAGATTTCATTGGGAAAGTGATGTGGAGAATAGGTATGCCAATGCCAATTCGGATGCACAGAGTCCTGGAGACATTTGCATCTTGCCATCACTTTGTTTACAATTTAATATTTTTGAAATGGCTGAAGATTTTCTTAAAATATCATGTGAATTTGGAGACTCTGATTAGTGACCTGTGAGATTAAAATGTGTAATGATGAATTATTCTAATTTGCTACTTTTCAAATTTACTTGAGAGAGGAGTGAGAAAATTATTTTATTATTAAATAATAATTCTATCAAAACCGACAAAATTCCCAAAATTACAAGGTTTGTGTTAAAACTGCGATGGAATTGTTCCAAATAATTTAAGTGAGTTCAAAATTCCCAATTCCCCAAATGTCGAAGAATTAGGGATTGCGATTGCGAGCATGAAGAGAAGCAGACCCTCCTCGCCTTCGGCAGAAACCATCGCCTACAATCACGACCTTCTCACCCAAATCCTCATAAGAATCCCTCCAAAACATCTCCTCAAACTCAAATTAATCTCTAAACAATGGCGTTCCCTTATTTCTAGCCTCCAATTCTCTCATTCCCACTCTCTTCACCACCAGAACCGAGGCTTTCTAACCCCATCAGCCCTCTTTCTAGGCATCGGCAACTACTACAGACCTCCATTTGAATTACCCGCTCTTCCCTTAACTCCTGATACCAGACTTCCCGTCTTGGATTTCATTGTTGACCCACACTTCAAAATCCTCCAATCTTGCAACGGCTTGCTTTTGGGTCATTTTTATTACAATATTAATGAAAGGTTGAGGTACTTCATCTGCAATCCAACTACCCGTAAGTTCAAAATGATTTCTTTACCTGTATCCCAATTGGGTTCTTTGCGTGCTGTGAATTTAGCCTTTGATCCTATGAAATCACCTCATTATAACATCATTTGTGTAAGGAAATTGCCTTCTCCAAATAAAAGGTTCGGTCTGTATATCTATTCATCAAAGTCTGATGACTGGGATTCTTCTTGGATTAGTTTTCGGGCCAACGAGTATATAAGGTTTGACCATGGTGTTTTCTGTAATGGGATCTTTCATTGGAACAGTAACGGTAGGAAATCTCTGCGGTTTGATTTGGAGAATAAAGTGTTAAAGAAAATGCCAATGTTGGCTCCTATGTTTCAAGCTCCGCAAGGCTCGGAGGATGAGGATAGTCGATATTTTGGGGAGTCTAGGGGCCATTTGCATCTTGGAGTTACATACATGCCACTTTGTTTTAAATTTAATATTTTCGAGATGGCGGCTGATTATTCTTATTGGTTTCTTAAATACTGTCTGAACCTGGATGATACTATGAAAGCTTTCCCTGACTTGAGGTTACCTGCTGTTGATATCTATTATGGATTCCATGTTTTATCTGTTATCCGATCTGAAGGTGAGCAGTCAAAAGTTGTGATTCTCGTGGATTATAAAGCAATTTGCTATGAGCTTAAGGATGGGGTTTTGCTGAATGTTTATGAGTTAAAGCAGTGTCCAGAGACTCTCAATCGGTGTCCATTGAATTATATTGGAATTCAAGTCTATCAATATTTTGAGACACTCTCATGTGTTTGAGGGTCTAACAAACTTATACTATGATTGGATACGGATCAATCTTCTCAGGTCTTATTTTAGTAAATAATCTAGTTTTTTTATGTTGTATGCTTAACATTGTGGTTTCATAAAGTTGCAGTTATAGGAGTTGGGGTGATAGTGTTCTCATCACTAAGGAATTTTTACCTGTATCAAGTGAAATTAGCAATCTAGTTTGCCTGTTCATATTTACTGATTTCTATGATCTATGCTTCTTTTAAACAATATGTGCTGTATTCCTTCTGCACCTCCTGTTTGCGTGGCTAACCGCTTTTTATGTATGGTTCAAAATTTCTTGTTTGACTTCTAAGCTCTTCCACCGTAATCAATTAACCATTGGAACATGGTTCCCTATGCTGGTCTTAGATTGACCATTTTTAACTTGTAAAAAAAAAAAAAAAATTGAAGTTTGTTAGAAATGAGAGAGAACCAACAGGTATTTGCGAGCAAAATTCAATTTGATTTGGAAAAATTTATAAAAAATTTAAAATTTAAATTAAATAGTTTGAGTTATTCAAGTTAATCGAGTTATTCAGATCAACTTGAATAAAAAATTAATTTTTTTAGTTTAATTCGAATATGAATTACACAATTTAAGTTATCTGAAAATTCGAATAAGAAAAGGTAAAACTATGTTGTTTTGATAAATTTTTGCTTTTTCTAAAGTTAAAATTAAAATCATTAAGTTAAAAGGAAAAATTACGTCATTTTAATAAATATTTACCCATTAAGTTAAAAAGGTAAACCTATTATATTGTTTATATAGTTAAATAACAAATTGAGTTCGATTATTAAAATGGGATTCGTTAACTCGACTAACTTAAAATTTTTTAACTTGATTCGATTCGATCGAACACTCGCCTCTACCAAAATGAATTTATCTCATCATTTTTATTTGAAATCATTTGTTAACTGAAACTTCCATGTTCCTTGAATTATCACTTTTATGATTAAGATGAGTACGAAGGCCTTTTCTAGCGTTCATTTACTCAAAAACTTTTTGGAACTAATCCTGGGCAAAAAGCGTGCATCAGTGTGGCTTTTTCCTGAGTTTAAATATGTATGCATTAAACCTTGGGGAAAGATGCTAACTGCTAGCAATCTAGAAAGAAGGCTTGCCCTTTGTAATATAATTCTTCAAGAATATAGATCTAACTCTCTGAGTCTCACTATGCCTATTGTGTAGGAAATTGACCAATTTTAGTACATTTCGCTCGAGCAGAATAATAAGTTGATTAGGAATGGCACATGGCGTCAGTAACGGTGGTGGAGGCTGACAGTATGATATATAATTCAATGATGGAGCTACTGTTGAGCTGGGCAGTTGGTTTTGATATGCAAAGTTCCATTAATAGAAATTTGATGGGTGCTTGATGAAATTCAGATATTGTGAATGCAGACTACCAAGTTCTCAGCCCTTTTTCACTGGATCGGAATTCACAATGACATCATAAGGCTAGCTTTCAGTCTTCATTGGTTCTTGTCTTTGGTTTATTGTATTAATCTTTGTGTTTTCATGCAAATACTATCGTACTAGGCAATTGAAGTTTAACCAATGTGAACTGTAACGAATTGCCTGTTTCTGATTTAAAAGGTTGAAAGCATGAGTAAACAGTTAATTTTAGGGCTGTGCTTGTTATGCATGTATTATTATAAATGTTTATTGCATTGTATATAGCTATATGTTAATTCCAGTTCTCTGAAGTCGGTTTAGCATTAAGAGATTGTTTGGTAGGGTGGAAAAAAAATCAGAAATATAAAAAATTGAAGGAGTAGAAAATAGAAAAAATATATATTTTTTCTTTTTATTGTATACTTGATAGGAAAGAAAATTTAAAAGAAAAAGTAATTTTCTTCTCATTCACTACTTGGTGCAGTTGAGAAATCAAAAGAATGAAAATGAAACTTTTAAAAAATTGCGTAGTTTTGAATTAATTTACATCTCTCACTTTTTTTTCTTTTTTTATCATTTCAATTTAGGATGATTTGTGTTTATGTATTACGATGGAAAGTGATTGTTTCTTATACATATTATCAAAATTAAGAAAATGGCTCCATCACTTTATAGTGTACTTTTTTTTTATATTTTTTTTAATATAGAAATTTAATATTTAATATTTTATTTTGGTGGAGCCATTCTTTATGGCTCCATCTCTTGGTTCTCTAGCATATATAAAATGGTGAAATTGTTGTGTTCAGTAGGAGAGTTCAAAAAATCTATTCAAGATGAACAATGATGTGTTTTTGGTGTATGTTCTTTTTTATGGTGAAATTGTAGAAGGTGATATTGGTTGTGTATTTCAAGGTCAACAAAGAGTAGGTTTGCGATTAAAAAAAAAGTGAAGCTAGCAGAAATGAAAAGGAAAATCAGTGCAAAATAACTATCCGTTGTGGAAGAACGATGTCCAAATTATTTTACAAGTTTCCAATCTCTACAGATCTGTTCAAATTTTGTGAGATGCAGCTGTTAGATGATGATGACTTGGGCACTGTGATGGAAATATGGTGGTCGACTGGGAGGGTTCTCAACCAGTTGAATTATTTGCCGAGTTAGCAGACTTAGAGCCTGTTGAGAATGCTAGTCCAATAAGCCAACATCGCGAACTTGACTTTGATCTTAATGTTGGATGGACAGACCAATTAGAATGTGAAGGGACATCGCTGATACCCAAAAATCCTAATTATGGTAGGAGTTCGTATAACAACCCTACCCCGATCCCTATCTACAAATACATCCGGAGGTGATAATAAGCACAGAGGCAAATGTCAGAGAAATGACCAATAATGGTGAAGATTCTGACCAAGACGTTGAAGATTTTAGTGACTCCAATATTGATGAGGTTCCGAACGATATCGATGATAAAGGCCTGGGGAGGTTGAAGATGTTCATGACCCTTCATTCAGTAACCCGAGTCGTGGCATTATTTTACAAAATGAAACTAGGGGCGACATGTTGAACGTAGATCCAGATGCAGCGCATGCATCCAAGTTCCCTGAGTACGACGATATAGCACCTACTCATAGATTGGTGTCAAATTCACAGTTCGAGGAGTTGTTCGTTGGGAAACAGTTTGAGAACAAGGCAGACTGTGTGTTTGCCATCAAACAATACAGGATGAAGTTGTCGATTGATTACAAAGTTGTCAAATCTACACTGACATTATATGTTGGGGAATGTTGGAGAGTCGACAGTGGGTATGGTTGGCGACTTTGAGCTGCATTTATATAGAGGACTCAACAGTGGAAAATACGAAAATTAGAAGAGCGTCATACATGTTATTACCAAACATATCAAATGATATCGGTGGTTGCTCTAGGTGAAATGAACTTGAACCGCCTATGTTCGGGTGATATGAATTCGAACCGCCCATGTCCGGGTGATATGAACTTGAACTGCCAATGTCCGAGTGATATGAACTGCTCTGCAACTCATCACAAAAAGCGTCAACCCATTGGTCCGATATGTTCAAAGGTTGGTCCTCCGAGTTGGGCTCTACCATATGTTGATCCTCTAGATGCCCCATAGGTTGATTCCCACGCCTGTAGCTGTGACTCGGTACTATTATAAGTTGTCCACCATATAAATAAGCGCGCCATCGAGTCATGTACCACTGCATGTATTCGGTCGAGGGAATGAAGTCAAACATGCAGGAGTGCATCTGAGGCCGCTTGTTGTATCGGGCATTCCATAGTGCTACATAACATTGATGTTCCACACTTCAATTTGTTGTATGTTTCCCCCTCATGGTCTTACCGTGTACATCAACAAATTGTTTACACTCAAATTGTCGCATAACTCGATCACTGTTGTACGACTCAATGGTTGAAAAGTTGAGCACTAGCGTGTTAATGCACCACATATATGTTTTAGCGTGAACCCACTAAGGAATAAGGGTTGCAATGTTCAGTGCAGAATACGACATCCACAAGAACTGTACAATATAACATAATGAGTCAAGTCACATCACATACTACAAGTGGATAAGTTAAATCAACATTACTTAAGCCATATTAATATATATTACTTTCTCTCCGGCGTACGCCTCTATCATTTGGAGGTAAATGATTAATGTTTGGCTCGCACCAATTCCCGAAGACGTGGCCCATCTGAAACAGAAACAAACACGTTAGCAATTAAACTTTGAAAAATATTATCCACACTTATGAGTCATTAAATGTTAAGTATAATTTTGTTTTTACCTATTTATAAGTGGCCACGAATATGTTTGGTGCCTAACAGCTGCTAGAAACGACATCCTGTATAAAGCCCAAGACTGCAGTAGACCTAGACAACCAGCCATGTTACTAACCCCATGTTTTGTTGCTCGGCAAAGCTCATAGTACAATACAGTCAACACTACCAATCTCCAGCTGTAACTACCGGCACTAGAAAAATCCTCCAATAGAGGCAAGTACTTTAAGTAGACCCTACTAGATGTGTTGTTCAGCATAAGTACCCCCGACCAGCTGCATAATATAGGCTCAAGCATCACACATCACCTCGTGCTCAGTGGCAGTGCTCAATAACTCCTTAAAATTTACTCTCAACCATGCCAATGTCAAGCATGTGAAATTCTGTTCCCCATCACTAGGGGACCATCCAAGCAATTTATGGCATAGTGCTGAAGGTTCCAACACTTTGCTTTGACCCGTGACCACAGCACCGCAAACTCGTAACCTAAGTTGCATAGCGACATTTTCCAATGTGATAGTGCACTCCTCGCACGGCATAATAAAGGTGTGGGTCTTCGTACACCACCGCTCAACTACAGCGGATATTAAGTTCGCCCTCAGGTCAAACCTCCGGATCAATGCGACGTCCCCAAATCCCGCCAACTGTAAGTATGGCATGATTCGCTTATCCGGATTGTACTTGGGAAAATGAAACTGCGACCTCAAAACCCGATACCCATGTTGTATGGTAATTTTTTTATAAAAATATGATAAATCAATTATCTATATAATTTAAATATAAAATTATATATTGAAGACTAAAATTGAAAGGTTGGGAAAACAAAAACATCACACTTATACTATACCAACGTAGCCATTCTAAGTATTTTTTATTTAAGTTAAATTAAATAAGTAATAATATATTAATAATAGAATGAAGATTTGTCATAAAATATTAATAATAACACGTAGAAATCAAATGTGATTATTATGTCCTAATCATAGTTAAGCATTAAAACTAAATGTAACTATATAACTACAAAAAGTACATAATAATAATAATAATAATAATAATAATAATAATAATAATAATAATAATAATAATAATAATAATAATAATGTCCTAAAAAGACTTATTTTTATTGAATTGATATCTATAAAAAAAAATTAGGCATATTCAAACTTGAAAATTTATCTTACATACGAGAACTTTTATCGGCTTTTTTAAAAAACTAACCTAAAAAATTTAAATTTATTACATAAATGATCCATTTTTTTATTACATAAAAGATTTTAAATATATTAAAAAAAGTTTTTTTTTGTGTTTACCTATTAAAAAATATATTAAAATTTTAAAATTGGTTATACTTAAATTTTTTTTAATATGTTCAAAATTTTAATATATTAAGTTATTACAAATTTAAAATTGGTTATACTCAACATTTTTTTTAACATATTTAAACTTTTAATATATTTAAAATTTTTAAGTTTTTTTTAATTTTAAATATATTAAAAAATCTTTTTTCTCTTTACCTGTTAAAATATATATTAAATATATTAACATTTTAAAATATAATTTTAAAAATATATTGAATATATTAAAAATTTAAAATTAGTTATACTTAACATTTTTTAATATATTTAATTTTTAAAAAATATATTAAATATATTAAAATTTTAAAATTGGTTGTAGTTAACATTTTTTAATATATTTAATTTTTTAAGTTTTTTTTTTAAAATTTTAACTATATTAAGAACCTATTAAAAATATATATTAAGTATATTAAATTTTAAATATGTTAAACTTTAAAAATTAATTATACTTAATATTTTTTAATATATTTAAAATTTTAGAAAACTTAAAAAAAAAATCACATTGGAAACTGGTGGCGCCAATTTATTTGGCTTCACCAGAAAATGTAAAATTTTTATTAAAGTCCTTCATTTTTCAGAAATTATAGTGTTTCCCTAATATTTATACAAGTGGCGCCATTCTACATGACTCCACCAAAAAAATAATTTTTTTATCTCGGTTGCTGACATGACATGTTGGTGGCGCCAAACTCTTTGGCTCCACCAACTTTTACTGTAGATTTTAGGTTATTTACGTGTTTAATAAAAAAATAGATCATTTATGTAAATAATTAAAATTTTTAGTTTAATTTTATAAAAAAAAGCCAAAAAAATTACTCGTTAAAGACAAATATAACTTTTTTGTACCCTACAAATGGAACCAAACACAGTAAACAGTAAAATTAAGCAGAAATGTCGTCATATTAAAAAATTAAAATATAAATTTATAAATGTGTACTAAAATTAAAAAATTATAACTAACACGTAGAGATTAATTTTATACAAGGAAATAGTTAAAAAGGAATAATAACAACTAAATAGAGATCAATTTCATGCAATCAAAACACGTTGAGCAAAATAGTGCTTAGTAAGAAAAAAAGACAAACTAAAATAATTTTTTTATTTAATTAATAATTAATTTTACTGTTTCGTTAATCCTCGATAGAGTGTAATCCGTATTTGCTCCAAAAGACATTTTGATATCTGCATAATATAAAAAAACATAAATACAATATAATTAATTATTATATTACAATAATTATAAAATATAAAAATATAAAATAAAAATTTTAAAAAATTTACTCTTTTGTTTTTCTCTTTTCTTCCTTTCTTCTGAAGGGGGACCAAACCCCCTTATATAACATTCGTTCTTTTTTCTAATTAAAATTTAGGTTTATGACTGGTCACATCGCTGATATCACTAACACTATGTAATCAGTTATAATATATATTTTTAATTTTTTAATTTTAATTTTTACTTTTTAATATATATATTAAATAAAGTCATATTTTTTAAGAAATAAATCTTTTTTTAAACAAATCTTTTTTTTTCTAATTATTTAAAATTTCACTTTTTTAAATAAAATATTATTTTTTTAAAATTTTAAATAGAATATAAAAAATGTTTGAATATCTTTAAAAATAATTTAAAAATTATAATTTAAAAAATTATCAAACAAATTAAAAATATTTAAAATTAAAAATATATATTTAAAATATTATAAAACTAATAATAAATTTGAAAGGTCATATTTTTAAATGTTTGATATTATTAAAAAATATATTTAGTATTTAAAAAACAATATTTAAAATTTTAAAAAATAATTTAAAAAATATATATTTAAAATTTTAAAAATTATATTATAAAACATTTTAAATATATATTTCAAATTTTTTAAAAATAAATAATAAATAAAATAAATAAGGAGAAATTGAAAACTTAAAGAAAAAGTAAAAAAAGAAAAAAAAGAACAAAGAACAAAGTATTAGGACAAATCTGACGTGAAAGGGAAAGAAAGAAATAAAAAATTTGCCTCAAAGCCAATAGGGTGTCAAGATTTCGAAATCTGGTGGCGCCAATTTTTTTGGCTCCACCAGAAAAAAGAAAATTGCTAAAGCCCCCTTATACTTTCAAAAATTACAGATTTTTTTAGTATTTATACAAGTGGCGCCATTTTATATGATTCCACCAAAAAATTAATTTTTTTAGTGTAGATTGTTGATGTGGCATGTTGGTGGCGCCAAACTCTTTGGCTCCACCAATTTTCATGGTAAATTTTAAGTCATTTATGTGTGTAATTAAAAAATGAGTCATTTATGAAATTAATTAAAATTTTTAAATTATTTTTTTTTATAAAAAAGCCTTGTTTAATGTTTTGCCTACTGATATTTTTAGTATTGTGGATTCAATTTTTTTCTGCTGTTCTGGGTATCATTTCTGAGTATTTAAATTGTTGTTTTCTTGTTATAGGGTTGCTGCTTTCCGTTTTGTTTCAGCTTTTTCGTAGGGTAGGCTTCACTTTTTACATTTTTTTTGTCAAATACTTATTCTTTTTAGCTACTTAGCGTAGTTCATGATGATATAACTCTATTTATTTTATATCTCACATCAATAAATAAATTTAAAATTATAAAAAATTTGAAAAAAAAACTTTGGCAAAAATTCAAAAATAAGTTAGCATTAAGTAGCATAGATTGCTATACGATATATTTTGTTTAAAATTTTTATATTTTAGTCAATAATTTCATTAAAAATTAACGATTTAACTATTTTTGAATGGTTGATTATCAAATTCGATTTTTAAAAAAAATTAAAATTAAAATTAATTATAAAAAATAAATGTTAAAGTGATAAAAAATATAAACATTAAGTGTTAAATTTATCTTTATTTTTTTTCAAAATTTGAAATTAATTATTTCTTCGCAAGGCTATCACAAAAATTTATATATTCAAGCAAATTTCTAAAGCAAAAATCTCTCCTTGGGTTGTCTACATTTAGTTGTTCAAATAAGAAAAATGAAGAAATTAAAAAAATAAAAATAAAAACAAAAACAATGAAATAGATAGATTCTTGATATAACTATTATATTCAAAATTATAATATAATTAAAAAATTGTCTTCGGCAATAACGTCTTTGAATACAAGGCTTAATTTTCCTTAAAATAATACGCATAGTTTTTAACTTTAATCTTGTATTCTTCAGCATCCAACATTTAATTTTAACACTATAAATACTTACGCCATTCTTTTTGACAAAAAATCAGACTTTAGAGCAACAAATTGAAATTAATGTTACCTTCTCTAAGCTTAAATCAAATGGCTGTTGTTCGTTGATTAATTATTTGGTTTTATTTATCTTTGAATTATAATTTTTTTTATATTGGCACATAAATTTGTTTGGCTCCAATTTAGAATTTAAAATTTTGTTCCATTAAATTTTTGGGCCCTAAAATTAACAGTGTTAAAAAGATTAACCAATCAAAACATGTCACATGTTCTAAATAAAAAAAATAGAAATTATATAAATTTTTATAAATTCTAAAAAATAAAAATTATTAAAAATATTACAAAATTTAGAAAATAATTTAAAAATGGTAAATTTACAAAAAAAAACTATAAAAAATCATCAAACATTATCAAAAATTGAAAAATTATCAAAAATATTAGTAAAATTTTTAAAAAAATTTAAAAATAAAAATATTTTAAAATTTTAAAATTGGCAGAATTACAAGTATATACTAAAAAAATCATTTGAAAAACTATGTTTTCTAGAAAATTTACCGATCTACATTGTTTTTGGAGAGAGAAAAGAAAACACGTCCTACAGGGTGCTTTCACTGATCTTCCAAAGAAAACGCGTCGCATAGGACGCACTTTCTTCTCTTTCCTAAAAATGTGTCCTACGTGGAGTATTTTCACTTTCGTAAATTGTTCTTTTTTTTTCTTGTTGTTTGAAATTAAAAGTTTGTATATTTTTCTTTTCCCATGTTTGAGATAAACATTATTATAGTTTTAAGATATGTTTGAATTTACGGTGGTACCATAAAGCTGAGTGACTTACGAATTTCATCTAGCATGTGAGCATGGAGCCATCAACTGAAAAGCTGGATTACGTTGAAACTCAAAGTTCTAGTTGGCGGTGGTTATACGATCTTCAGTTAAAGTGTAATTAAGGCTTCAATTTTACAAAGTTTATGATATTATGGGATGGAGCATAAATGGGGCCCCAGTTGGCAGTGGTTATGCGGGCACGATAATGAGTTTCTCATAATCAAAGAAGATGCTGTACACACAGAAACAAAAGTACGAGGAAGAAAAACAAAGTGACGTTTTAATATATTCAAGTAATTCATTGGAAATGGATAAAATGATTCTTTGATTATACTAAAACGCCACTGCATTTTTCTTCATCGTACTTCTGTTTCTATGTTGTACAACTTCCTCCTTTGATGATGAAAAAAATTGTTGTCGTGCCTGCATAACCACTACCAATTAGGGCCAAAGTTATGCTCTATCCCTTGGTAGCATATCCTTTGTAAACTTGAAACCTTGGTTACACTTCAACTCAAGATGGTATAATCACCATCAACTTGAAACTCGAGTTGCAATGCAATCCCAACTTCTCGAATGATGGCTCGACGCTCACACGACAGGTGAAATTTGTAGGTCACCCGGCTACACGACATCACTGTGAACCCAAACATAACTTAAAACTAAAACTATGTCTCTCTCAAAGTGAGGGAAATAAATCTTCAAACCCGAAAATTTCAAAATGTAGGAGAAAGGAAAAAAAATAGATATGTGGGTGAGGTGAGGAGGTTTAGGTTTACTGCATTGATATAGGGAATGAGGAAGGGTAAAATGGGAAATATTTTCTATCCCAAGAATCCCAGGTTGCAGGTCTCGAATAGATTGAAACCACCAGAGGCAAAAAGCTCCGTGCAGGAGATGTTTTCATCTAGCATGGTAGTGAAAATGTTTCCTTTTGTATTTCTGACTGGAAAACGCTTGCTGGTAAGGGCGTTTTCAGAGCATCTCTGACATGTCAGTCGAAAATGCCTCCTACAAGGGGTGTTTTATCTCTAGGGTTTTCTATAGCTCCAAATTCCTGGGATAAAATTTAAGATTCCTAAAAAATGCACCTTTGGGAAAGTGTGTTTTACCCCTGAAAATTCTATAAGCATAATACTAGCATTTGGTTTTCCATACAACTTTTGAAGTAGGTTGTTGAAGGTTACTTGCCATTATAAGCAACAAGTGTTGTCATGCAAGCTTGGATTTCATTCCCACATTGTTGTCGAAGCAAAGATAAATCGTAAAATTACATGTAGGTTTAGGGTTTTGAATGATGAGAACTGTGTTTTTTTTTTTACTATGTCCTTGATTTTAAACATGTGGAAAAAGGTATTTTTGTCGAAATGAGAATATGAGTCAGAGCAGTTATCCATTACAACAGTCAGATTTGTAAGATCGAGATTGGCCTCGTTTGTAACACCCCTTACCTGTATTCAATGCCGGAACAGGGCTCGAGGCATTACCGAACTTTTATCACAAACAAACATACAAATCGAGTCATAAATTTTGCATCCAAATTAAAACCATTTGTATTCAATCATAACGTCCCTAATACAAGCCTACCAGGCCCAAAAACATGCTTTGGAAGTGGTCTGGGACTAAACAGAGAACTTTAGAAATTTTTACAAAACTTAAAAAATTTTTGCTATAAATAGGGGCCCCGTGTGCTTTTGGGACACGCCCATGTGGGCAGGTCGTGTGGTCACACATGCCCGTGTCCCTAACCCATGTAACTCTCTATTTTGCAATGCATGAACAAATTGAGATCACACGGCCAAGTCACAGACCCGTGTGCTAGGCCGTATGGTTAATTTAATTTTCATAAAATAGGTGCAAACTTCAGACGCCCAGGACACATGCCCGTGCTTGAGGCCGTGTCCCTCACAAGGTTGAGACACATGCCCGTGTGCTCATTTCTGAGCATTCTATTTCTCAAAATTAAGGTGCAGGGGACACACGGTCGGAACACATTCCCATGGGACATGCCGTGTGTCACACACGGCCTAGACACATGCCCGTGTTTCTACTCGTGTGGAAAAAATAGAGGTTATTTACCAAGCCATTTGCCACCCTCATTTACACCTACACTTACACAAATTCAATGGCACAATTCATGGTATTCTTAGCAACCAAAATATTCACAATTTTAGCTAAAACATGTTAATGCTATACCATCGTCTACAATATACATGACATTTCATTATGCCAAATCAAACATACCAATTTCACATTCAAGGGCATCCACACTGTAACATCCTGAAATAGGGCCTAAACAAAATAGTGGTTGCAAAACCAAAAATCCGAGATAGAAAAGTTTATTGCAATTAATTTTATGATTTACCGAGTGATTAGATGCATGTGTTAGAGTATCGATGGAAAATTTTATAGATAGCATGTTTAGTTTGCCTATTAGGGCTCAATTGCAAAAGTTGATAAATATGAGTTTTAGATGCTAAAGGATTAATTGAAGAGCATAATTGAAATAGAGGTCCTTAAATGGTAATTATAACATTATATTTTCATGGACAAAAATGGATATACATAGGTAAAATAAAAAAAAGTTTTAATGAAGGGTATTTTAGTAAAGGGAAAAAGATGGCAAAAATGTGCTCATCTTCTTCATTAGGCCGACATTTAAAGGGTTCTTCATAGTTAGGGTTTGTTTCAAGCTTCCAAGCTCCATAGTAAGTGATTCTAAGCCGCATTTTTAATGTTCTTTACGTTTTTGGAGTCCCGACAACTTGATTAAGCTTGTTCTAGCAATAATTCAACCTAGGGCTTATATTTGGAAAAATACCCATAGGTGAAATGTGTTTATTTTTATGTTTTATGGTAGAATATGAAGCTTGAAATTATGTTAAACAACTTTTACTAAGCGATTCTACGTGAAAACGAGTAAAACGACACAATCGGTAAAAATACCTAATGTTCATAAGTACATGTTAGAGTGAGAATTTGATGTTTCCATAGAAGGGAAAAATGATCAGAATGTCATAAAACATAAGAAAATAGGATGAATTTTAATTTCCGAGCCTTGGGGAAAAAGTGTAAATATGTAAAAATTTAGGGGCAAAAGTGTAATTTTGTCAAAGTTTGAGTTAAGGACTATTTTAATAAATGTGAGTATTAAATAAGATAAATTTTTTATTATATATCAAGAAGAATGAAACCTGGAGTTAGATCGGGGAAAGAAAAAGATAGTGGACTAAATCGATATAGTTGATCATATTTTGTTTCGAGGTAAGTTTACGGTAAATAAATGCAATATTCTATTATTTTATGTTAATGTTGTTAATTTCCAGCATGTGTATATTTATTTTATGAAATTATTCAAAGAAGACTCAAGCATGAATTGACGGAGAAGTAATTTCAGAAAGTCCCGGTTGAACCTCAAGAATGTGTAGGATACAAATGTCATGACATTAGGGTTTAAGGATACCATGTAAGACAATGCCAAGGCATGTCAATTGGTAAGGTTTCTAAGGCAAGGAAATCATGTAAGATCATGTCAAGACATGGCATTGATAAGTTATTATAAGGCAAAGGTCCCATGTAAGACCATACCAAGGCATGACATTGGTGAGTTCATAAGGCAAGGATACCATGTAAGACCATGTCGAGACATGGCAATGGTAAGTTTCAAAAGGATACCACATAAGACCATGAAAAGTCATGGCAATGGTAAGGTACCTGTGTATCCTTAGTATTCTAAGTGGTTCAACGGGAAAATTTAAAGAGAATATCAAGGTAAGGTAAGGTAAGACGAGTTATACTAAAAAGGTAAGACAAGTTAATGCTAGAAGAGCAAATGTAAATATATAATATTCATGTATGCTTGATAAGGAAAAAGGTAAGTAAAATGTATTAATAAATTTGATTAAGTAAGTAAGTATTTAAGTAAGTGAGTAAATGAAGAAGTTTAAAATATAAGTGAAGAAGTTTAAAATATGTCTATGACAATTAATGAAATTACATTAAGTAGTATCATGCCAAGTAGTAAGATAATTCTTATGAATGTTGTTATTTATTTGCATGCAAACTTACTAAGATTAATGCTTACCCCCTTTATTTTTCTTCTTTTTATAGTTTTCTTAAGCTAACTTGGGGATCGTAAAGTACGTCGGAGGTCCAGGCACACTATCACAAGGATTATTTTGGTATAGCTAGACGTTTCATTTTGAGTATGGCATGTATAGCATCGTAGCCATTTTGTTTGTATGATCTAATGATATGGCTAATGAATGGTATGTAAATGCTTGATAATAATTAGCTATTGGAATGGCTAATCAAGGACATTTTTGGTGTTATGTATGCCTAAATGCTAGTTATTCCATGGAAATCATGAAAAAGGTGAAATTAGCTTCAAAATAGTATCAGACAATAGTAATGATGTGAATTTAAAAAATCACTAAAAATATTAAAAATAGATTTATATAGTGAATGAGATATATAATTAAATATTATTTAGTCTATTTTCATATGAAAGAAACAGAGTAAATAAAAGAGTTTTATTTTATGAGATATTTAAATTTTGATGAGACAGGGTCAGACTGATTTCTGAATCAACTATTCTGAATTTACAAATTCACTAAAAATTGCAAAAAAATAATTAGGATTTATAATTTATATTTCTAGATTCTTTATTGAGTCTACTTTTAAGAGAAATAAACGGCATGGTTATTTGAATTCTTTACAGGGATAAAATTAATTTGTAGTGAATAGAGGTCAGAGCAGCCTAACACTAAAATAAGGGAAACTTTAACTAATAAAATGTACTAATTGGCTAGACCAAAAATTCTTAAAAAAATTTAGTAATAATATATATGAGTCTAGTTTCATATAAAATTTACGAAATTGAATTTTGAGTTTCGTAACTCAAGTTATGATTTATTTAGTGACTATGATGCAAATAGACAGTTTATTTATGAAAGATGAAATAAATTGTTTTGATTTGTTTAAGTGATCGAAAATTTTTTATTGATTCCGGTTTGTTCCTGAACCATTTCAATTTCATGTTTTAGGGTCTTGAGGACCCTTTTTAAGGACATATTTTGTAACACCCTAAACTCGGCCTAGACGTTATGACCGGATCCGACGTGCCACATCAAATACGTTAAAAACATTTTTCCATTCTAAGTTCAGAAAATCGTACTTGATGTTCAAAGGATTAATTCATTAAGGGTTTAAAGTGAATGGAAGCTGTGCACCAGGTAGGAAACCGGAAAAGAGGAGGTGAGTCCATCGGACTGCTTAAGTACCAAGCTCTCTCGGATCCAATCCTAGACATGCACACCATCATTGCCACACTCTAACATCGCGTATATTTTTGGGTTACCATTGTAATTATGTCTATTTTAGAAAAAAAAACATATTTAAATTTGGAAAACGTTATCATAGCAGAAGCCTTGTTTGTAATCGTGTTACTTTGAATCAGTTCATGTTTTTGGAAAACGAACCCTAGATCTAGCCCATTTTGATAGTTAATATAATTTAAAATCCTCATGATAAGTTATAAATCAAAACCCCCAAAAAATAAAATAATCATAAGCGGCCTTATTACATAACAAAACCCAAATCATCAAAGTAAAGAAAATTGAAGTCCAAATCACCAGAAGAAATCCATATTGCGTAAGCAGTGGTCACTCCAGAATCCCTCGCGGCTCCAAGCCCACTTGTGGTTGGGGATTACTGCATGGATGAAAATAGGGGATGAGTTTGGGGAAACTCAGTGTGTAAAATTAACCCAACCATAGCCCATATCAGTTCAAACCACAGAAACAGAATAAATTGGCCTTAGCCCATAACAGAATACAGAATTAAGCCCATAGGCCCATAACAGATCAGATCAGATATTTCATGTATATGCAAAACCCAACCCATATCCAACCACATGCACCCCCATACCAACCTTTCACCATGTGGGGAGACTACTCGACCCACCCAACCGCTACACGCCACAGAAATATGCAGCATAGGCGCGAGCGAATAATGTGACAGAGTCACAGATCTGAGATAATCGTGGCGAGAACCACCGAAGCAGATATATATGTGGCGAGCCACCAGATCGAATAATTGTGGCATAGCCACCGGGCGCTTCCTTCATAATATAACCCATGTCCCCATGCAACAAATATTCATTCATGGCATACATCATACAGATTTAAATCAACATGCTTTTCAGACAAAATCAACCCTAGGGGCATATTGGTCGTTTACACCTAGGGGTATCATGGTAATTTTCCATACATAAGGGTATTGTAGTAATTTAGCTACCTTTAGGGTTTTCATACATATCCTATCCATTTACGTACTATCAGAATACTTACCGCTTATACCTACCAAATTAAGCCCGTTGGCCCATGAACCCGATTTTTTTGCCCATTAAGCCCAAATTATCAAAATGCGCGAAATCGCACGTACTGCAGTTTATTACCTTCAGAATACCAAACATACAAGCCCAACTATCTTATGAGCATTCGCACACTCACAAATTACCAAAATACCAACTTTCCGGCATTTCGGCTTTTCGGCTTTTGCCGATCTAGTCTATGAGAGGGTGTCAGTTACACACCTGTTTTATGACGATTAGCTGACGAGATCCACGCACGAACTACCTACAATTATATTACTACCAATTTAATCTAACTACCAAAATGAACTACACAATAACTCATTACCATATTCGGCTAGCAACACCTTAGGCCTTAGCGTTCCTACCTTTGCCGAAAATAGCGTCTCGATCCAGATCCGTTCGCTCCACTTGTCCAAGCCCTTGATCAACAGCCTCTTAATCACACTATTACCAAAATAATACTATTATCACAACCCCTTAGGGCTACAAGTCCAAAAAACGACAACCTCCCTAACCTTTTAGGGATTCTGACTTTTCTTAAAATATGAAAGATAGACTAAGTTGGAAAGACTTACCACCGATTCTTTCAGTAAACGTTCCCCCTTAGTTCCTACTTGATTCTAATGTAGTTCTAAGCCCTCAAACAATAACAAAATTTGAGCCTTGGTGATCTCGGTGATCGGCTATGTCCCTAGGATAGTGTGGGAGTTTCGCTTTTTGCAAAAGTGTTGAGAAAGATAAAATATGAGGATTTTTTCTTGTGGTATTGTCGACAGAAACCTGGGGTTTAAAGGTTGAGAGAATCGGTCAAAGATGATGAGAAAAATAAGAGATCTGGCTAGGGAAAAATCGGTACAAAATGAGTCAAGTTTTCAGGATTTTGGGATTTGAGGCAATCGGCTATAGTCTTAAAAATAATAGAAGGAAGGTGGTATAGAGTAGGGTGGTTGAAGGATTCGGCTATGGGGAAAAAAAGAAGAAAAGAATAAGTGGATGGAGAGAAGAGAAAAAGAAAAGAAGAGGAGAATAGTCAGGAAACGGCACCACTTACCACTAATGCCGAATTTATACTGGCACTAACCCTAGTCAAAATTTTCCCCCCTTAAGCATCCCTTGGCCAGCCAACTCTTGCTCCTCAAGAGTCCACCATTCGGCCAACACAGTTCACCCTAATCAGCTCCTAAATCCTTTCCCTAATCAGCTCCTAAATCCTCTCCCTTATCAGCTCCTAAATCTTCTCTAGACAGACTTTCACTTCAGTTCCACTGCTTACCTTTTCTGTACATAAAAATTAATATCATTAATTTGCTTATCTTGTGACTCGAACCTTAGCCCTCCTTGGTCATCCACACGCCACCTCTAAATCCCCTAAGTAGCTTTACATGCCATCTTACCACAGGCTTCCTTGTGTCCTCTTTTACCCAGTTAATACTTAAAAGCCCAGTTAACCAGAACCCCTTTTTCCCTATGGATTAAAATCACCTAAAATTACTGGATTTTAACCTAAGCTTGGGCCTTCTAGAGGCCCCCTATCATAATTAAACCTTCATCAAGTAGACAGAACACAAAATTTTAAATTTTACCAATCATTCACAGAATTCCCGAAAATTGGGGCGTTACATATTGAATGAATTAAACTAAATTAATTTTAAAAGCAAATTTTTATACCCCAAATTAGTAAGCTAAGTTTGGTAACGCCTTGTGCTCGACTCCAACGACGGTCTCGGGTAAGGGGTGTTATATTTATTAGTATCAGAGCAAAGGTTTAGTCAGTTCTTGAAATATTTAGTATGAGTAAGAGTCTAGCTGTACATGCCATACTTATATGTTGATAGTGTGACGACTCTTGACGATTTTAAAATATTTTCTTTTATAGTTATGGATCCCGAACAAGCTGGTGCAGATGATGTAGAGAGTAACGCGTCCGCTCCTGCAGAAGGGACGGTGCCTCCAGATAGTAGTGAAAGGCCCGTTACGGTTAGTCAGGGAGGAGGGGCTCGAGAAGCCTTCTTCTAAGCTATGAATGAATTGTTTGCCGAGTTCGTTCGTACGAATCTGGTTGTTAGACCTCCACCCCCTCATGATCCTCAGACCACCCATGTAGCTCCCCCAGTCACAGATACGGTTATATTAGAAAAGCCACCAGTTGATAAAATTAGAAAACAAGGAGCCAAAGAGTTTCGAGCTACAAAAGATGATGATACAGAAAAGGCAGAATTTTGGCTCGAGAATACTATTAGAGTCTTTGATGAGTTATCCTGCAGACCTGAGGAATGTTTGAAATGTATTGTATCACTTCTTAGAGATTCGGCCTACCATTGGTGGAAGACACCTGTATCAGTTGTACTGAAAGAGAGAGTCCCTTGGGATTTCTTTCAGGAGGAATTCTGTAAAAAGTACATCACTCAGAGGTTTGTTGACCAGAAAAGAAAAAAGTTTCTAAAGTTGAAACAAGGCAATATGATAGTGATTGAATATGAGCGTGAGTTTATTAGACTCAGCAATTATGCTCGAGAGTGTGTGTCTACAGAGGCTATTATGTGCAAAAGATTTGAGGATGGGCTTAATGATGATATCCGATTGTCGGTTGGTGTCCTAGAAATAAAAGAGTTTGTTGTCCTAGTTGAGAGAGCCTGTAAGGTAGAGGAGCTATTAAAAAGAAAGGGCAAAGTTGAAATTGAGACGCAAGAAATGAAGAAAAGACCAATGAGTAAGTCATTTCAGTCTACATCCAAGAGGCCTAGAGAGTTCTCCACTAGATCTATTTTTTCAGCTAGATAGATATTCTAGCTGAAACAGACGCAGAAGATTTATGAGTCCGAAAGCTCAAACCACTTTGATTGCAACTGTTGGCAGTGTTCAACCTCATAGACCAGAGTGTCCCCGATATGATCGATGTCACCCAAGTCAATGTCGAGCAACTGAGACAGGTTGTTTATGATGTGGTGCACCAGACCACTTTATTCGAGAGTGTCCCAAGATGATTAAAAGAGAAGCAATACTGAGTGTAAGATCAGGCAACGCTCCTGTCAGAGGTAGACCACTGAGAAATTTAGGAGCTGGGGCAAGTAATAGAGGTGCATCTAGAGATTCAGCAGTGAGGCCAGATGTTAGAGCACCTGCGAAGACCTATGCTATCCATGCTCGCAAAGAGGCATCCTCCCCCGATGTGATTACAGGTATATTTTCTCTCCATGATACTAGAGTTATTACTTTGATTGATCCGGGTTTGACCCATTCATATGTTTGCATGAAATTGATACCTAGTATGAGTATGCCTATAGAATCTACAGAATTTGTGATTAAAGTATCGAATCCATTAGGCAAGCATGTATTAGTAGATAAAGTATGTAGAAATTGCCCTTTGATGATTAGAGGTTACAGTTTTTCTGCCGATCTCATGCTATTTCCATTTGATGAGTTCGATGTGATTCTTGGTATGGATTGGTTGACTACACATGATGTGATAATGAATTGTGGAAAGAAATTCATTGAGTTGAAATGTGAAAATGGTGAAATTCTTTAGGTTAATTCAGAAGAGTCAGATAGTTCATTTGCCACGATTTCTGTTATGTCTGCTCAGAAATGTTTGAGAAAAAGGTATGAAGCTTATCTTGCTTTTGTGTTGAACACGAAAGATCTAGAATTGAAAATTAAATCAGTGCCTGTGGTATGTGAGTTTCCCGATGTGTTTCCGGATGAACTACCAGGTTTGCCTCTTGTTAGAGAAGTTGAGTTTGGTATTGAGTTGATTCCAGGTGCCACACCCATTTCTATTGCTCCTTATAGAATGACCCCATTGGAATTGAAAGAATTGAAAGCTCAGTTGTAGGAATGAATAGATAAAGGCTTTGCAAGACCCAATAGTTCACCATGGGGTGCACTAGTGGTATTTGTGAAAAAGAAAGACGGATCGATGAGATTGAGATGGTGCATGGATTCGGCAACTTAACAAGGTAACAGTAAAGAAAAAGTATCCACTGCCTAGAATTGATGATTTGTTTGATCAATTGAAGGGAGCCACTGTGTTCTCCAAGATAGATTTGAGATTTGGATACTATTAGTTGCGAGTTAAAGAGTTAGATGTCCCGAAACTACTTTCCGGACTAGGTATGGTCATTATGAGTTCCTTGTGATGCTATTTGGCTTAACTAATGCTCCTGCAATTTTCATGGACTTAATGAACCAAATTTTTAGACCGTACTTCGATAAGTTTGTAGTTGTGTTCATTGATGATATCTTGATTTATTCTCATGATGAGACTAAGCATACAGAGCATTTGAGAAAAGTTTTATAGATTCTAGGAGATAATTAGTTGTATGCCAAGTTCAGCAAAAGTGAGTTCTGGCTACGAGAAGTTGGTTTTCTTGGACATATTGTCTAGGGTGAAGGTATCAGGGTTGATACGAGCAAGATTTCAGCCATTGTTGATTGGAAGCCTCCTAGAAATGTATCAGAAGTTAGAAGTTTTCTTAGTCTTGCCGGATATTATAGACGATTTGTAGAGGGATTTTCCATGATAGCTATCTCACTGACAAGATTACTACGAAAGGATGTCAAGTTTGAATGGACTGAGAAGTGTCAACAGAGTTTTGACAAGTTAAAGGCATTGTTGACTGAAGCTCCTGTTTTAGTACAATCAGAACCAGGTAAGGCGTTTGTGATTTACAATGATGCATCCTTGAATGGACTTGGTTGTGTACTTATGCAGGAAGGAAAGGTAATTGCTTATGCCTCTAGACAACTAAAGCCACATGAGAAGAACTATCCAAAACATGATTTAGAGCTAGCGGCCATTGTTTTTGCGCTGAAGATCTGGAGACATTAGTTGTACGGTGAGAAGTACCAAATATTCACTGATCACAAAAGTTTGAAATATTATGACTCAAAAAGATTTGAACTTGAGGCGAAGAAGATGGCTAGAGTTGATTAAAGATTATGAGCTAGTGATCGATTATCACCCAGGTAAGGCAAACGTCGTTGCTAATGCTTTGAGTAGGAAATCTTTGTTTGCATTAAGAGCTTTGAACACTAGTCTAGCCTTATCAGGTGATGGTTTTATCTTAGCTGAGTTGAGAGCTAAACCAATATTTCTTGAAGAGATTTGTGAAGCTTAGAAAAATGATAGTGAGTTGCTAGCCAAATGAGCTAAGTGTGAGTCGGATATAGAGTCAGATTTTTAGATCAGTTGTGATGGTTGTTTGATGTTCAAAGACAGGGTATGTGTACCAAAGAATGATGAGATTATTTGAAAGATCTTACAGGAAGCACATAGTAGTTCTTTGTCTATTCATTCAGGTAGTACAAAGATGTATAATGATTTGAAGAAAATGTACTGGTGGGTAGGAATGAACAGGGACATTTCAGAGTTTGTTTCTAGATGCTTGATCTGTCAGCAGGTAAAGGCCGAACATCAGGTACCTTCAGGTTTATTGCAGCCTGTGCTAGTCCCTAAGTGAAATGAGACCGAGTTACTATGGATTTTGTGATAGTATTGCCGTTGACACCGAGAAAGAAAGATGCAATATGGGTTGTGATTGATAAGTTAACAAAGTCGGCTCATTTTATCCCAGTTCGTATGGATTATTCGCTTGACAAGTTGGCCGAGTTGTATATTTCAGAGATAGTCAGACTACACGGGGTACCATTATCAATCATTTCAGACAGAGATCTGAGATTTACTTCACGGTTTTGGAAGAAGTTATAGGAAGCTTTGGGCACAAAGTTGAGTTTTAGTATAGCTTTCCATCCTCAGACCGACGGTCAGTCAGAGATAGTTATTCAGGTACTTGAAGATATGCTTAGATATGCTTAGATGCCGTGTACTAGAATTTTAAGGCAGTTGGGAAAAGTACTTACCATTGGTAGATTTTGCCTACAATAATAGTTATCAGTCGAGTTTGAAGATGACACCTTATGAAGCTTTGTATGGAGGTAAAAGTCACACACCTTTGTATTGGACAAAGCTTAAGGAAAACTAGATTTATGGGGTTGATCTAGTTAAAGAAACATAAGAGAAAGTAAAAGTCATCAAATATTGCTTGAAAGCAGCTTTAGACAGACAGAAGTCGTATGCAGATTTGAAGAGAAAAGAGATTGAGTATCAAGTTGGTGACAAAGTGTTTTTGAAAGCATCCCCGTGGAAGAAAGTTCTCAGATTTGGCAAGGCAAACTAAGTCCACGTTTCATTGGACCATTGGAAGTGATTGAGAGAGTCAGACCATTAGCATATCAGTTAGCTTTACTGATTGAGTTAGAGAAGATTCATGATGTATTTCATGTGTCTATGCTACGTCGTTATCATTCAGATCTGTCACATGTGATTTCTCAAACAGAGGTTGAGATTCAGCCAGACATGACTTACAGTAAAGAACCGGTAAAGATTCTAGCTCGAGAGGTAAAGCAATTAGGGAACAAAAGTATTGCACTTGTGAAAGTATTATGGAATAGACATGGGGTAGACGAGGCTACATGAGAGCCCGAAGAGGCTATGCGAAAATAGTACCTAAATCTCTTCACAGGTAAGATTTTCGGGGACGAAAATCCCTAAAGAGGAGAGAAATGTAACATCCCGAAATAGGGCCTAAACGGAACAGTGTTGCGAAACCATGAATCTAAGATAGGAAAGTTTATTGCAATTAATTTTATGATTTACCGAGTGATTAGATGCATGTGTTAGAGTATTGATGGAAAATTTTATAGATAGCATGTTTAATTTGCCTATTAGGGCTTAATTGCAAAAGTTGATAAATATGAGTTTTAGATGCTAAAGGATTAATTGAAGAGCATAATTGAAGTAGAGGTCCTTAAATGGTAATTAGACCATTATATTTTTATGGACAAAAATGGATATACATAGGTAAAAATAACAAAAGTTTTAATGAAGGGTATTTTAGTCATTTTGTAAATAAAAGAATTAAAAAGGGAAAAAGATGGCAAAAATGTGCTCATCTTCTTCATTAGGACGAAATTTCAAGGTTTCTCCATAGCTAGGGTTTATTTCAAGCTTCCAAGCTCCATAGTAAGTGATTCTAAGCCCCGTTTTTAATGTTCTTTACGTTTTTGGAGTCCCGACAACTTGATTAAGCTTATTCTAGCAATAATTTAACCTAGGGTTTATATTTGGAAAAATACCCATAGGTGAAATATATTTATTTTTATGTTTTATGGTAGAATATGAAGCTTAAAATTGTGTTAAACAACTTTTACTAAGCGATTTTATGTGAAAATGAGTAAAACGACATAATTGGTAAAAATACCTAATGTTCATAAGTACATGTTAGAGTGAGAATTTGATGTTTCCATAGAAGTAAAAAATGATCAGCATGTCATAAAACATAAGATGAAGTTTAATTTTCGAGCCTTGAGGCAAAAGTGTAAATATGTAAAAGTTTAGGGGCAAAAGTGTAATTTTGCCAAAGTTTGAGTCAAGGACTGTTTTAATAAATGTGAGTATTAAATAAGCTAAATTTTTTTATTATAGATCAAGAAGAACGAAATCTAGAGTTAGACCGGGGAAAGAAAAAGATAGTGGACTAAATCGATATAGTTGATCATATTTTGTTTTGAGGTAAGTTTGAGGTAAATAAATGCAATATTCTATTATTTTATGTTAATGTTGTTAATTTGAAGCATGTGTATATTTATTTTATGAAATTATTCAAAGAAGACTCAAGCATGAATTGACGGAGAAGTAATTTCAGAAAGTCCCTGTTGAACCTTAGGAATGTGTAGGATACAAATGTCATGACATTAGGGTTTAAGGATACCATGTAAGACCATGCCAAGGCATGGAAATTGGTAAGGTTTCTAAGGCAAGGAAATCATGTAAGACCATGTCAAGACATGGCATTGATAAGTTACTATAAGGCAAAGGTCCCATGTAAGACCATACCAAGGCATGGCATTGGTGAGTTCATAAGGCAAGGATACCATGTAAGACCATGTCGAGACATGGCAATGGTAAGTTTCAAAAGGATACCACATAAGACCATGAAAATTCATAGCAATGGTAAAGTACCTGTGTATCCTTAGCATTCCAAGTGGTTCAACGGGAAAATTTAAAGAGAATATCAAGGTAAGGTAAGGTAAGACGAGTTATACTAAAAAGGTAAGACAAGTTCATGCTAGAAGAGCAAAGGTAAGTATATAACGTTCAAGTATGCTTGATAAGGAAAAAATGTATGTAAAATGTATTAATAAATTTGATTAAGTAAGTAAGTATTTAAGTAAGTGAGTAAGTGAAGAAGTTTAAAATATGTCTATGACAATTAATGAAGTTACATTAAGTAGTATCATGCCAAGTAGTAAGATAATTCTTATGAATATTGTTATTTATTTGCATGCAAACTTACTAAACTTAATGCTTACCCCCTTTATTTTCCTTCTTTTTTGTAGTTTTGTTAAGCTAACTCAGGGATAGTAAAGTATGTTGGAGGTCCAGGCACACTATCACAAGGATTATTTTGGTATAGCTAGACGTTTTATTTTGAGTATGGTATGTATAGCATCGTAGCCATTTTGTGTGTATGATCTTATGATATGGCTAATGAATGGTATGTAAATGCTTGATAATGATTAGCTATTGGAATGGCTAATCAAGGACATGTTTGGTGTTATGTATGCCTAAATACTAGTTATTCCACGGAAATCATGAAAAAGGTGAAATTAGCTTCAAAACAGTATCGGATAGCAGTAATGATGTGAATTTGAAAAATCACTAAAAATAGTATAAATTGATTTAGATAGTGAATGAGAAATTGAATTAAATATTATTGAGTATATTTTCATATGAAAGAAACAAAGTAAATAAAGGAGTTGTATTTTATGAGATATTTAAATTTTGGTGAGATAGGCTCAGAGTGATTTATGAATCCCCTGTTCTGAATTTAGAAATTGACTAAAAATTGTAAAAAAATAATTAGGAGTTGTACTTTATACGTATAGATTACTTATTGAGTCTACCTTTAAGAGAAATAAGCAACATGGTTATTTGAATTCTGTACAGGGAGAAAATTAATTCGTAGTGAACAGAGGTCAGAGTAGCCGAGCAGTGAAACAGGTGAAACTTTAACTAATAAACTATGCTAATTGGCTAGACCAAAAATTCTGAAATTTAGTAAGAATATATATAAATCTAGTTTTAGAGAAAATTTACAAAATTAAATTTCAAGTTTCGTAACTCGAGTTATGATTTATTTAGTGACTATGACGTAGATGGACAATTTTTTTATGAAAGATGAAATAAATTATTTTGATTTGTTTAAGTGATCGAAATTTTTTTATTGATTCCGGTTTGTTCCTGAACCGTTTCAATTTCAAGTTTTAGGGTCTCAAGGACCCTTTTTAAGGATATATTGAATGAATGAAACTAAATTAATTTTAAAATCAAATTTTTATGCCCCAAATTAGTAAGTTAAGTTTGGTAACGCCTCGTGCTCAACTCTGGAGACGGTATCGGGTAAGGGGTGTTACACACACACACACAATTTCATCATGTATAATTCTACTTAGATTTTTCTAACATACCAATGAGCCATACTTAACCATTCATCAACAACCCATTTAAGCCACACTCAACCATTTGCCAAGCATTAATAAACTACATCACTAACAAGGCATAGGCACATGCATTCATATATATAATATATATGCTTACAACCAATTCAACCAAAATGAGCCAAGTTACATGGCTAAAGGCCACATCAAACCTTTGACAATTACAAGCCAATACATTTGGCCAAATTCATAATGACACATATAACAAAATGACTAAGTCCTTATGCCATATACTCAAAATGCTAAATTTCATCAATACCCAAAATGATAGTTTTGATAGTGTGAGGCGAATCTCCGACGTTCCCCAATCCGAGCTAGCTTGGCGACACTATAAAACATGGAAAAATAAACGGAGTAAGCTATATAGCTTAGTAAGTCCATATGTAAGAAATAAACAAACCTTACCATACATTGATCATGCAAGTAACATATCATAAGATAACATAATATACCATGAGTTTCACAATCATAATTCATTTATTCACCAACTTACCTTGAATTCATCATTTCTCGAGATTTAATAAACCTAAGCTTTATGTACATACCTGTACCATCTCGAAATGAACTTACACGTATTTTCATCTTTGACATTCCCATGAGCCACTCAGAATAATAGTGTCGGATACTCGGGAATTTCGCACACTAAGTGCCACATATGTAGTCAATGCTACCTAAGTCTCATATCTCATAATTGCTCACTTTCGAGCTATCGACGGGCATGCTCACACAAGCTGTCAGTCAAGACGTAGCTATACAATGCTGCTCACACAAGCGTCAAGTAACCGCAACATATGCCGGTATACTCAGCCACCGGTAGGACGTACAAGACCAGCACCCGGATCACATAATCACATAACACATGGTAACCCTAATGACATGTCACTTGTATCTTACTCTATTCCTAAGGTTCAAACTGGATTTCTTAGTTGTCGAATCGTCGTCGAACTCGTTCGTAGAATTAAACTCTTCCACATAGTCAATCATACAGTTCATGTAATATTAAAGCATTTAAATACAATTATATTAAAGCTTATTTAAGATATGAACTTACCTCGGTTTCAAAAATAACTATTAGTTCGATTTAGTCCACAACCTTGCTCTTTCCCCTGTCTAAACTTGAACTTTATTTTTCTTGATCTATAATATCAAATTTAACTTATTTAACTATCACATTATTCAATTTAGCCCAACAACACACTATGGCAAAAATTACATTTTTGCCCCTAAAATTTTAACATTTTACATTTTAGTCCCTAGGCTTGTAAAATGGTTTTCATCCAATTTCTTCATTACCCAAGCCTAGCCGAACCCTTTTCATGCTCATGAAAGCCCACATTTTCCATTTATTCACATTTTACCACACATTTTACAACCTATTACAATTAGGTCCCTTTTTGACATTTTCATCAAAAATCACTTTGTAAATGTTGTTTAACTAACAACAAACATGCATTTTCTAACATTAAACATAAAAATACAAGCTTATTCAACATGGGTAAAATTCTAGACTTTGATTTGCTTTCAAATTAGTCCTTAGAATAGCTAGATTAGGTTGAGACAACTTAAAAAACATAAAAATCATGAAAAACAGGGCAAGAACGGACTTACAATCGAGCTTGAAAGTGGCCAAAACCCTAGCTATGGACTCCCTTGAAATTTCGGCATAGGAGGATGAAGATGAATAAAAATTTTGACTTATTTTTAGCTTATTAAATCATTTAATTACTAGTTTACCAAAATGCCCTTAATGCAAAACTTTAGAATTTTATCTAACCATGTCCCTTTTTGTCCATTATGAAGTATAATAGTCTAATTACCATTTAAGGACCTCTAATTTAGAATTTCATAACTATTAGACACCTTTAACTCATAGAATTCAAGTTTGCACCTATTGTAATTTAGTCCTTCTAGACAAATTGAGCACTCAATCGATAAAATTTTTAAACGAAATTTTCACACGATTATTCTATCATGCTGTAGTCCTTAAAGAAATAATAAAATAAATATTTTTACTTCAAATTTGTGGTCTCAAAACCACTATTTCGATTTGAACCAAAAATGGGTGATTACAACTCTCCCCCTTAGGGATTTTTGTCCTCGAAAATCTTACCAGAAAAGAGGTTTGGGTACTGTTTTCTCATAGCTTCCTCGGGTTCCCATGTATCCTCTTCGACCCCATGTCTTTTCCACAAGATTTCCACTAGGGCTATGCTTTTATATCTCAACTGTTTAACTGCCTGAGCTAAAATCTTGATCGGTTCTTCACCATAAGTCATATCGGGTCGAATCTTAACCTCTGTCGGTGAAATTATGTGCGAAGGATCTGATCGATAATAGCGCAACATCGATACATGAAACACATTATGGATCCTTGCGCAACATCGATACATGAAACACATTGTGGATTCTTTCCAACTCTATTGGTAAAGCTAACCGATATGCCACCGGTCCTATTCTTTCAGTAACCTCATACAAACCAATAAAACGTGGGCTTAGTTTACCCTTGCGATAGAATCTAAGGATTTTCTTCCACAGAGATACTTTCAAGAACCCTTTATCACCGACTTGAAATTCAATATCCTTTCGTTTCAAATTTGCGTACGATTTTTGTCGATTTGAAGCTGCTTTTAAACAATCACGGATTACATTTACTTTCTCTTTGGTTTTTTCTAAATAAATCAACCCCATGAATTTGTTTCTCACTGAGCTCGGCCTAGTACAACAGAGTTGACACTTGCAACCATACAATGCCTCATATAGTGCCATCTTTATACTCGATTGAAAATTATTGTTATAAGCGAATTTAACTAAAGATAGGTATTTTTCCCAACTACCTTGGAACTCTAAAACACAACAGTGAAGCATATTTTCAAGAACCTGAATCGTTCTTTCAGATTGACCCTCAGTTTGCAGATGAAATGCAGTACTAATGTTCAACTTTGTGCCCACAGCCTCTTACAAATTTTTCCAAAATTGAGACGTAAACCTCGGATCTCTATTCGAAATAATAGAAATAGGCACCCCGTGCAATCTAACAATCTCAAGAATGTACAATTCATCTAGCTTATCAAGTGAATAGTCAGTATGTACCGGAATAAAATGCGCTGATTTCGTCAATCTATCAACAATGACCCAAACAACATCTTTCTTCTTTAGAGTTAGAGGTAATCTAGTTATGAAATTCATCATAATTCTATCCCATTTCCACTTGGGAATCATCACAGGCTAAAGTAAACCCTCGGCCTTTACTTGTTGACAAATTAAACATCTCGATACGAATTTAGAAATATCCCGTTTCATTCTTGACCACCAATACAATTTCTTCAAATCATTGTACATCTTCATACTTCCTAGATGAATAGACAGACAACCACTGTGTGCTTCGTGAAGAATTTTCTAAATAAGCTCGGTATGTAACAGCCCGATTTTGGGGATAGTCAGAACAGTGGTTTTTGGACCACAGATCTGACATAGAAAAATTTGTTTTTATTATATTTTATGGTATAAAATTTTACAGAATGATTTCTTGAAAATTTCATTCGAAAATTTTGACGTTTGGACACTCAATTTAGTGAAAAGGACTAAATCGTAAAAAGTGCAAAAGTTGAGTTCTACATGTTAAAGGTGTCCAATTGCTATGAGATTTTAAATTAGAGGTCCTTATATGATAATTAGGCCATTTGTTAAGTTATTGGACAAAAATGGACATGGTGAGATAAAATTTTAAAGTTTGACAAAAAGGGCATTTTGGTCATTTGGTAAATAAAAGAATAAAAAGGGAAAATAAAGCCAAAATTTTGTCCATCTTCTTCAACCTTGGCCAAAATTTTCAATCTCTCCATATCTAGGGTTTTGTCATCTTTCAATCTTGATAGTAAGTGCATTCTAGCCCAGTTTTTAATGTTCTTTACATTTTTGAAGTCCTCGTAACCCGATTTACCTATTTCTACCATTATTTTGAAGTAGGGTTCATGTTTAAAAATTTACCCATGTGTGACATGCATGTGTTTTGATGTTTAATGGTAGAAAATGAAAGTTTGTGTGTAATAAACAACTTTTTCTAAGTGATTTTTCATGAAAATACCTAAAAAGGACCTATTTGTAAAATATGTAAAATGGGTAGTAAAAATATAATTTGATGAAAAATGTGGGTTGATATGAGCATGTTTATGGTTTGGCTAGGCTTGGGTAACAAAGAAATTGAGTGCATTTCAGCTTACGAGCCTAGGGACTAATTTGTAAAAATGTGAAACTTTAGGAGCGAAAAGGTAATTTTGCCATAATGTGATGTTTGGAATAATTTGAGTAATGTGAATATTAAATAAGCTAAATTTGTTATTATAGACCAAGAAAAACGAAGGTCAGACCTTGATCGGGGAAAGAATAAGGTGTTTGATGATTAAATCCTTATCTACTATTTTTGGTACCGAGGTAAGTTCGTATGTAAATAACTCATTGTTTATTTATGTTTTAAATACTTTAATATTGTATGAATTTATGATCAACTCTTGGGATGAAATCGATAATGGATGACGAGTGAAAAATATCCCGATTGAACCTTAGGAATAGTTAGGATACAAATGTCATGACATTAGGGTTAGTTGAGATTTCGTGTAAGACCATATCTGGGATATGGCATCGATATGAGATTTCGTGTAAAACCATAGCTGGGCTTTTGGCATCGATATGAAATCCCATGGAAGACTGTATCTAGGATATGACATTGGTATGGTAGTATGTGTGTGAGATATCCCGAGTATCCTTTAGTATTCCAAGTGGTTCAACGGGAAACTTAATGACAATGTTTAAGTTGGGTAAGACTATGGCATGCTGTGAAAGATTACGGTAAGTTGCAAGTTGGTACATGTATGTACATAAAACCTGTAACACCCCTTACCTGAGACCGTCACCGGAGTCGAGCACGAGGCGTTACCTGACTTAACATACTAATTCGGGGCATAAAATTTGCTTTTAAAATTAATTTATTTACATTCATTCAATATGTCCAAGGGCCCTCGAGACCCTAAAACATGAAATTGAAATGGTTCGGGACCAAATCGGGAACATTAAAAATTTTCTGAATACTTGGAAAAATCAAAACAATTTATTTCATTATTCCTTATAAAACTGTCCACCTGCGTCATAGTCACTAAATAAATCATAACTCGAGTCACAAAACTCAAAATTTAAATTTGTGAATTTTCCCTAAAACTAGACTCATATATCTTCTTACTAATTTTTTTTTTAGAATTTTTGATCTATCCAATTAGTACAGTTTATTAGTTAAAGTTTCCCCTATTGCACTATTCGACTACTCTGACCTCTCCTCACTACGAATCAATTTTCTCCCTGTACAGAATTTAAATAACCATGCCATTTGTTTCTCTTAAAAGTAGATTCACTAAGGAATCTAGAAATATAAACTATAACTCTTAGTTATTTTTTTTTACAATTTTTAGTGAATTTATAAATTTAGAATAGGGGATTCAGAAATCGCTCTGACCCTGTCTCACTAAAATTCAAATATCTCTTAGTATACACTTCTTTTGCGCACTCTATTTCTTTCATATGAAAATAGTCTCAATAAGATTTAATTCTATATCTTATTCGTCACCTAATTCCATTTCTATTATTCTTGGTGATTTTTCAAGATCACGTCTCACTGCTGCTGTTCAATACTATTTTAATGCTAATTTCACTTTTTCATGATTTCTTTGTATTAACTACCATTTAGGCATACATAGCACCGAAACATATTCTTCATTAGCCATTTCAATAGCTAATCATTATCAAATATTTACATACCATTCTTTAGCCCTATCATAAGGACATACACACAAAATGGCTAAGTCCCTATACATGCCATAAACTAGAATGTTTGTAAACGAAGATACCCATTTGGTAACTTGATAGTCGATAGTGTGAAGTGATCTTTGACGACCTGTAACCCAAGCTTGGTTTTAAGTACTTTGAAACATGGGAAAGTGAAAGAAGTAAGCTTATAAAGCTTAGTAAGTTCACATGCAAAATAATAAGCATTAGAAATCAATTTAGCTTACTACTATGCTGTCATAATTTGCTTAAATAACGTTTAGTTCTTACTTTCCCATCTTACTCATCGGTAACCTTACCAAAGGCTCAGAATAAAAAAGGCACCTTACTTAATAGCTTGCTTACATACCTGCAACATCTCACTTAACACATGAGTACTCTTTTATAATAAAGGAATATTGCTAATCATGTCATAAAGTGTCATAAGCATAACTGAAAACTCATCACTTACTTAATACTTGATAATCTCAATTACTTACAATCTCAATATTAAATAAGCCTTAAATGCATACCTGTACTCTTTCTTCATGTTCTCACCTTTTCATTTCTTTGACTTACTCTTTAGATTACTCGGAAACCTTTTCCTTTTTAAACTTACCATTGCCATGTCTTGACATGGTCTTACGTGGTATCCTTGCCTTATGAACTCACCAATGCCATGCCTTGACATAGGCTTACATGGGACCTTTGCCTTATAGTAACTCATCAATGCCATGTCTTGACATGGTCTTACATGATTTCCTTGCCTTATAAAACTTTTCATTGCCATGCCTTGGCATGGTATTACATGATTTCCTTGCCTTATAGAACTTATCAATGCCATGCCTTGGCATGGTCTTACATGATATCCTTATCTTACCAAATGCCATGTTCCAAACATGGTCTTACATGGTATCCTTGTCTTACCAAATGCCATGTTCCAAACATGGTCTTACATGGTATCCTTGTCTTAGTGCCAATGCCAAATCTTGATGTGGTCTTACATGGAGTCCTTAATCAATGCCGATGCCATGTCTTGACATGGTCTTACACGGGATCCTTGCCTTACCAATGCCATGTTTTGACATGGTCTTACATGGTATCCTTGACCGTCAATTCCTCCTTAAATGCCATGTTATGAACATGGAATTAATTGCCATGGTACAATCATGAACCTTGAGATATCAATGCCTTGTCAAGTCATAGCTGAAACATACTTGCTCAAATTCTCAAGGTTAGTCGCATAACTCAATAATAACAATACTAATAACAATAATTGCATAATAATAAAATGCTACTCAACTTACATACTTACATTCTCAATCTTATCAGATCATCAACTTAACTTATTCTCGTCAAACTATGCTAGTCAGTACTTTCTTGTTATCATACAAAGCCATAATACAAAATATGGTCTTACCTATAAATTATACAAGTTCTCTTTCCAATATCAAATTATTATCAAACATTAATCATTATATCTGAAACTCAATACTAAAGTATTTATGGCCAAAATATTAATTTATCATTCAAATATGCATAATTAAATGCTTATTAAACATATGAACTTACCTCGATACCAAAACGACCATTTTACCAACTTTCCTGATTTTCAGTTTTTTCTTCCGTTCTAGGTTCAAATCTCAATTTTCGGGATCTAAAACATCATATTTCACTTATTTAGTTAATGTACTACTCAAAAAATTCTATAACTCAAACTTTGGCAAAATTACAATTTTGCCCCTAAATCTTAGCAGAATTACGATTTTGCCCTTAGGATCAGAAATTAAAATTTACCCATTTTTATTATGTTTTATGACACGCTGAACATTTTTCCCTTCTATGGTAACATCAAATTCCCACTCCATCATGTACTTATGAACATTAGGTATTTTTATCGATTATGTCGTTTTACTCGTTTTCACTTAAAATCGCTTAGCAAAAGTTGTTTAACATGATTTCAAGCTTCATATTCTACCATAAAACATCAAAATAAACACATTTAAAATATGGGTATTTTTCCAAATATGAACCCTAGCATGAATTATTGCTAGAATAAGCTAAATCAAGTTACTGGGACTCCAAAAACGTAAAGAACATTAAAAACGAGGCTAGAATGGACTTACTATTGAGCTTGGAAAGCTTGGAAACCCTAACCATGGCTTCCCCCATGATATACTCGGCCTACATGAAGAAGATGGACCAATTTTGGCTTTATTTTCCCTTTTTAATTCTTTTAATTACTAAATGACCGAAATGCCTTTAAAGGCTTTTCTTTCAAATTTGTCCTATTCTTGCCCATTTTTGTCCAAACTTAAATATAATGGTATAATTATAAACAAGGACCTCCAATTTAAGAACCCATTTCAATTAAATCCCTTTTATTATCTAGAACACACATTTTGCTAATTTTACAATTTAGTCCTAATTATCAAATTAGGCACTTATACATAAAATTTCTTCACGAAATTTTCACACAATTATTCAATCAATGAATAAACCTTAAAACTTAATTGGAATAAATTTTTTTGACCTTGGATTCATGGTTTCACAACCACTATTCCGTTTAGGCCCTATTTCGGGATGTTACAAAAACCATGCTAAAAGAGCTCGATATGTGATGAACCATGATTGAGTAAGTTATGATTTTAAGGTTTTAATAACATCTATGTTAAGTTTGATTATGAAAGTTTACAAGGATATTTATGTTAATTTACTTCATGTTAAATTTATGCTAAAGTGTGTATGATGCCTATTATTTGCATAGGAACTTACTAAGCTTTAAATCTTATTCCCCTTTCTTTTTCCCTTGTCTTATAGTGTCGCCAAGCCAGCTCGGGGATAGAAGACGATCGAAGATCCATTCATACTATCAAAATTTCATTTTGGGTACTTATGATTACATTATTTTAAATGGTCGGAGATCCATTCACACTATCAAAATTTCATTTTGGGTACTTATGATTACATTATTTTAAGTTATGGCATGTATAAGGACTTGGTCATTTTGTTATGTGTCATATTCGATTTTTCCAAATGTGTTAGCTTATAATGGTTGATAATTCATTTTGTAAATGGCCATTGAAATTGGCTAATATTGGCTTAAGTATATATATGCATATGATGATGTTTTCATGGATGTAAGAATTTGCATGGATTGAGTTGATAAGTAGGTAATGTTTGTATGTAGTAGATGGTTACATGTAAATGATATATCGATATCTTGTTTGTGGCTGAATTGGTTGTATGAATATGCTTGGATTGGTGTTGCTTGTTGTTGTGTAGCTTGGTGCAAGTAAGGGTGGCAAAATGGCTTGGCAAATAGCCTTATTTTTGTCCACACGGGTAGACACACGGACGTGTGTTTAGGCCGTGTGTGACACACAACTTGCCCTATGGCTGTGTGATCCGACCATGTGTCCCCTACATCTTGAATTTTAGCTTCAAATTGGCCACACGGGAAGAGACATGGCCGTGTGTCTCAACCGTGTGAAGGACACAACCCAGGGACATGGGCGCGTGCCCAGGGCGTGTGAAGTCTGCACCTATTTTATGAAAAAATATGAAAATTAAATCGCCCACAAGGCCTAAGCACATGGGCGTGTGACTTGGCCGTGTGACTTCAATTTATTGATGACGTCATAAACAGAGAGTTACACAGGTTAGGGACACACGGCCTACCTACACGAGCGTGTCCCAAGCCACACTGGCGTGTAACCCCTGTTTTGATGAAAAATTTTTTAAGTGTAGAGAAATTTTCTAAAGTTCTCGATTTAGTCCCGAACCACTCCTAATGCATGTTTTGGGCCTCGTAGGCTCGTTTAAGGGATGATATGGACATTTTTGAAAAGTTTTAAATTTGAGTGGAAATTCATGCCCCGATTTTGAATGTTTGTTTGAGTTTAAGTCCGGTAATACCTCGTACCCTTTTCCGGTGTCGATTATGGGTAAGGGGTGTGACACTATATTTCTTAGTACACAAATCTTACCTCGAAACATCAAACAATCATCGATCCCAATCTGATAGTCTAAATCACTAGTTGATTCGCACTGAACTCTTTTAGCTTAAAGTTCTTTGTCACATTTTTGAGCTTCACAAACTTGCTGAAGAAATACCGGTCTAGCTTTTAACTCAGCTAGAATTGAACCATCATCTGATAAAGTTAGTTGTGTATTCATTGCTTCAAAGCAAACAAAGATTTCCTACTTAAAGCATCAGCGACTACATTCGCCTTTCCCTGATGATAATCGATTACCAACTCATAATCTTTTAATAGCTCGAACTATCTCCGTTGTCCCAGATTCAAGTCCTTTTGAGTCATCAAGTACTTTAAGCTCTTGTGATCAGTAAAGATATGACATTTCTCACTGAATAAATGGTGTCTCCAAATCTTTAAAGCAAACACAATAGCTGCTAATTCCGAGTCATGCTTCGGATAGTTCTTTTCGTGCAGTTTCAATTGTCTCGCGCATAAGCAATCACTTTACCCTCTTACATCAACACACAACCTAAGCCATTCAATGACGTGTCGCTGAAAATCACAAATTCCTTTCCCGACTCAGGTTGCACTAACACTGGCACCTCAGTCAACAACACTTTCAACTGTTCAAAACTCTTTTGACATTTCTCAGACTATTCGAATTTCACATCCTTTAGTAACAATTTGGTCATGGGTGTAGCAATCCTTGAAAATCCTTTAACATAACGTCGATAATAGCTAGCTAAGCCCAAAAAGCTCCTAACTTTGGATACATTTCTTGGTGGTTTCCAATCAACAACTACTGAAATCTTACTCGGGTCAACCTATATACCTTCTGCTGATAAAATGTGTCCCACAAATCCAACTTCTCGAAGCCCAGAATCATTTTTGCTGAACTTAGCAAACAATTTCTTATCTCTCAAAGTCTGTAATACAATTCTTAAATGTTCGGCATGCTCAGAATCATCTCGGGAATAAATCAAAATGTCATCAATCAATAAACAAAACCACAAACTTATCTAAATACGGTTAGAAAATTCAATTCATTAAGTCCATAAAAATGACAGGAGCATTAGTTAATCCAAAAGGCATAACAAGAAATTCATAATGGCCATACCTCATTCTGAACTCGATTTTCGACACATCTAAGTCTTTAACTCTTAGCTGATAATAGCTGGACCTCAAATCTATCTTCGAGAACACTGTTGCCCTTTTCAACTGATCGAACAAATCATCAATCCTTGGTAAAGGATACTTGTTCTTTATCGTAACCTTATTAAGTTGACGATAATTAATAAAAAGTCTCATGGATCCATCTTTCTTCTTAAGAAATAACACTGGTGCACCCCAGGGCGAAAAACTCGATCTCGTAAAACCTTTATCTGTTAACTCTTGCAACTGAGTTTTCAATTCTTTCAATTAAGTCGGAGCCATTCTATAGGGAGCTATCGATATCGACGAAGTTCCCGGTACCAAATCAATAGTAAACTCAACCTCTCTGATCGGTGGTAACCCATGCAACTCTTTTAGAAACACATCCAGATATTCATAAACTACTGGCACAGATTCAATCTTCAGTTTAGACACTTTCGTATTCAGCACGTATACAAGAAATACTTCACAACGTTTTCTTACATATCTTTGAGCTGACATCGATGAAATCACAATAGGCAACTCACCCGACTCATCCGGTTTAACCTGAAGAATTTCATTATTTTGACATTTCAAAATAAGTCTTTTGTTTACAATTTACTACGACATCATGTAAAGTCAACCAATCCATTCCAAGAATTATATTGAACTCATCAAATGGTAAAAGCATTAAGTCAGCAGGAAAACAGTGACCCTGAATCATTAAAAGACAACTCTTGCAAACTTTTTCAACTAGAACATATTTGCCTAAGGGGTTTTACACTTTAATTACATATTCAGTAGACTCAACAGGAAAATTCTTACTAGATACCAAATTCATGCAAATATAAGACTGAGTCGATCTAGGATCAATCAATGCAACTACATTAGTATCATAGAGAGAAAATGTACCAGTGATCACATCAGGGGATGACACATCTTCGCAAGTGCGAATCGCGTAGGTTCTAGTAGGTGCTTTGACTTTTGATCTCGCAGTTAACTCTTTCATCACACCTCTGCTACTATTCCCACTTTCAGTATTTCTCGGTGGCCTCCCTCTTGTGGCAGTGTTAATCGGCCTTGCATTCTGAAAACTCTCTTTGTCAATCATTTCAGGGCAATCTCGAATGAAGTGATCTTGGGAGCTATATTTAAAACAAGCCCGATCATTCATCCTACATTCACCAGGATGTCGTCTACCACAATGCTGGCATTCAGGTCTATTAGACCTAGCATTACCAGCGCTTACTATTGACGTAGTTTGGGCCTTAGAACCCGAATACTACTTCCCACGATATCTGTTGGGATACCCAACTGAAGCGTTCGAATGAGTATACAAACCCCTCGAGTTCTTTGACAAAGATTGAAATGACTTATTCATCAGTCTTTTTCTTGAGTCTTTAGCCTCAAACTCAACGTTTCTCTTTTCCATGCTCAACTCTTTAGTTTTGCAAGTTCGGTCGACTAGCACAACAAATTCTTTCAACTCTAAAATCCCAACTAGCAGTCTGATCTCTTCATTCAACCTATCTTCGAATCTTTTGCACATGATAGTCCCGGTGGAAACATATTTCCGAGCATACTTACTGAGCCTGACAAACTCTTGCTCATATTTAGTTACATACATATGGCCCTATTTCTGTTCTAAAATCTCCTTATGTTTCTGATCAATGAACCGTTGACTGATATATTTCTTTCTGAACTCTTCTTGGAAGAAATCCCAGGTAATTCTTTCTTCTGGTATTACAGATACAAGAGTATTCCATCATTGATATGTTGAGTCCCTTAGTAGTGATATAACGCATTTAAAGCACTCATTCAATGTGCAAGAAAGCTCATTAAATACCCTGATAAAGTTCTCAAGCCAAAACTCTGCCCTATCGGGATCATCGTCAACATTGGCTCTAAATTCTTCAGCCCCTTATTTTCGACTCTTATCAACTGGAGCCCTATTCAATCTAATCAATTCCACACCTCGGGGAGTTACGGGAACTGGTTGGGGATTAGGTGGGGTAGAGGATGTTGGGCAGCCGAATTTGTTTGAACAAACTCGACAAACCCCTCATTCATCCTTTAGAAGAAGGCTTCTCTAGCCTCCCCTCCCTAAATAATTGTGACCGGTTTACTTTTAGATGGCGCTGTCCCTTGAGCGAGAGCCGGCACATTACTTTCAACATCATCAACTACCTCTCGGTTGGGATCTATTTACTAGATGAAAACATAATTTAATTTGTCAAGACTCGTCACACTATCACAACTTATATATGACATGTATAGCTAGACTCTCACACACGCTATGTTAGTCCAAGAATCGACTAAACCATAGCTTTGATACCATTAAATGTAACACCCCTTACCTGTATTCAACGCCGGAACAAGGCTCGAGACATTACCGAACTTTTATCATAACAAACATTCAAATTGAGTCATAAATTTTGCATCCAAATAAAAACCATTTGTATTCATTCATAATGTCCCTAATACGAGCCTACGAGACCCAAAAACATGCTTTGGAAGTGATCCAGGAATAAACCGAGAACTTTAGAAGTTTTTGCAAAACTTAGAAAATTTTTGCTATAAACAGGGGTCACACGCCCATGTGTTTTTGGGACACCCCCGTGTGGTCACACATGCCCGTGTCCCTAACTCGTGTAACTCTCTGTTTCACAATGCATGAACAAATTGAGATCACACGGCTAAGTCACACGCCCGTGTGCTAGGCCGTGTGTTTAATTTAATTTTCATAAAATAGGTGCAAACTTTACACATCCGGGACACACACCTCTGCTTGAGGCCGTGTTCCTAACATGGCTGAGACATATGCCCGTGTCTCAGCCCGTGTGCTCAATTTTGAGCATTTTATTTCTCAAAATTAAGGTGCAAGGGACACACGACAGGAACACATGCCCATGGGATAGGCCATGTGTCACACACACCTGTGTGCTACCCTTGTGGACAAAATAGAGGCTATTTTCCAAGCCATTTGCCACCCTCATTTACACCTACACTTACACAAATTCAATGGCACAATTCATGGCATACTTAGCAACCAAAACATTCACAGTTATAGCTAAAACATGTTAATGCGATACCAATCATCTACAATATACATGACATTTCCTTATGCCAAATCAAGCATACCAATTTCACATTTAAAGGCATCCACACACACTTTCATCATGTATAATTCTACGTAGATTTTTCTAACATACCAATGAGCCATACTTAACCATTCATCAACAACCCATTTAAGCCACACTCAACCATTTGCCAAGCATTAATAAACTACATCACCAACAAGGCATTGGCACATGCATGCATATATATAATATATAAGCTTACAACCAATTCAACCAAAATAAGCCAAGTTACATGGCTAAAGGCCACATCAAACCTTTGACAATTACAAGCCAATACATTTGGCCAAATTCATAATGACACATATAACAAAATGGCCAAGTCCCTATACATGCCATATACTCAAAATGCTAAATTTCATAAATGCCCAAAATGATAGTTTTAATAGTGTGAGGTGAATTTTCGATGTTCCCCAATCCGGACTAGCTTGACGACGCAAATGAAAATCATAAAGCACCTATAAAAATCACCAGCCTTTCTTCAATCACTCCCATGAAAACCACACTGCCCATACTGTGATGACACTAATCTGCAAACATTGAAATAAGGGAATGAGCTTTTTCAAGCTCAGTGAATGAATGGAATAACCATAGCAAAAACATGTCATCATACAACACAACTAATCATTTATTCACAATTAGCAAATTCTTTAAGTCTAGCATCATCTAATATTAAAACATGCATAGTCTAGGAGTCTTTTCGTAACACATATACAAAATCATTCAAGCATAGAACATATTCCATACAATTATATAATAAGAGATAAAATAAAATAAAATAAAATAAAATAAAATAAGATAAAATGGAACTTGGACTACGAAACATGTAGTGAGCTCTATCATCACACATCAGATACATGGATCTCCTTACACCACCTATACTCATAGAGTCAATCATGTCCCAAAAGTGAAGCTTATAGCAAACACTCTCCCTATTTCCCCTCACATGTCCCGTTGAATGGAGCTTAGCTCATATTCCCTTATCCGTCCAAACATGTCCTAAGGCCTTAACGCCCAAAAATCTCTGTACATATAAGTGAGTACCCACAATCCTATGGCATACCAACTTTATCCAATGGTTCCAAGAGCACAAGGCTAAAATATCCGAAAACAATTCATAATTACTTACCAAATAACCGTGCACTAACACTGCTTATTAGCAATTTTTGCAAGACACTAGCATAGTCATATAACATATATACCACACATTTACCGCATGCACGTAATTGCACTTTACACAATAAGCACCATGTCCATATATCACATACCATTCACATTATTTAACCATATAACCATAAGAAAAGTACAGTTCAAGAAACATACACTTGAAATTTAGAATAGGGGTTCAGGCTACGTCTAAATTCCCAACTATCACACGACTTGTGTTTACTAGTAGCAATTCCATACAGTCACAACTTTATGCTTTTATCGAATATCGAAAGCTCAACTAATGTTCTCTAACTCGTAGTAATATCTAATGAATCCGAAGCTTAACACATATAATCACACAATAACCACAACCAACTATCAACCAAATATTCACTCAAACTGACTAAAACACAAGTTTTAAGCTAAGTCCCCATGTAACTTAAACTATTAACATAACAAACTTTATAAGCTAATATCTCGATCTATATTAAACCTTTTTGCATAAAATTAGTTCCGTTCATCTAATTATTCATCTACACCTAATTCACAACCTTCAAACTAGACAAATCTACTTAATTCATGGTATCGACATTTTTCGACATCTTTTAGGCAATTTTCATAAAATTCATTAAAACATGAGAAATCATTGACGAAACTCAAAGATAAGTTTGAAAACCTCCCAATCTTGCTAAAACAAGTTGAAAAACACTTTGAAACCAAGTTTTTATGCAAAATCCTGAAATCCACCATTAATGGCTCGATTTTCAGCTTTTATTTAAAATATGTGGTTCGAGGGTTAATAATTCAGTTCTAGAGTCTAAATAACATTAAAAATTAATGGTGACATGAATGATTACCTTTGACGGAAGAATGAATGAGTTTTGACAAAAATCCAAAAACCCCATATTTGAAGAAGAAGATGAAATCTATGTAGTTTTTGGGTGTTTTTCTTGAAGGTTTATGATGACAAATGACTTAAGAATGATAGAAAATCAATGTTTTGTGATTTGGGACTCAAAAATCAATGGAGAAAGCAAGAGGAATAGCAAGCGGCAGCACAAACTTAAAGCAAAAAGAAACAGACGTGAAAAACTTGTTGAAGGGGATGAAATAGGTCAAATTTTACAAAATGGTAGAACTGCAACATTAATGCCTACTATTTTGACTTTGTTACAAATCAGTCCATTTTCAAAATTAAGGGTTTCTAGAACACTTTTTCAAAAATTGATTTGACAGTTAATATGCCCTAGTCGAAAACACTATTCAGTACCAATCTTAAGAAATTTCGAGCTCATATAGGCCAAAATTCCCAAAATACCCCTAAAACTCCTAGACCCTATTTTTGGGTGTTACAATTCTCCCTCTCTATAAAGAATTTCATCCTTGAAATTACCTGAGCTAAGCAAATAGGGATATTGACGTCTCATTACTTTCTTGGTTTCCCAAGTAGCCTCTTCCACTTTATGATTACGCCACAAAACCTTAACCAATGGAACTCTCTTGTTTCGTAACACTTTCACTTCGTGGTTTAAAATTTCAACTAGCTCTTTCTCGTAAGAAAGGTCATCACGGATTTCAACTTCTTCAATTGAAACAATATGTAATGGACCAGAAGGATACTTATTTAACATGGACACATGGAAAACATCATGAATTCGCTCAAGTTCTGGTGGCAACTTGAGACGATAAGCTACAGGACCTATCCTCTCAACTACTTTATAGGGTTCAATGTATCTAGGACTTAACTTACCCTTCCTACAAAATCTCAAGACTTTCTTCCATGGTGAAAGCTTCAAAAATACCTTATCACCAAATTGAAACTCGATAGCTTGACATTTTAGATCCGTATAAGATTTCTGCTTATCAGACGTTGCTTTCAAACAATACAAATTAGCTTAACCGTTCCGTCAGTCTCACGAACTAAATCTGGCCCAACAACTCGCCTCTCATCTAACTCTGTCCAACACAAAGGAGTTCTACACTTCCTGACATACAACACTTCAAAAGGGGCTATACAAATACTTGTTTGGTAACTATTGTTGTAAACAAACTCTGCTAAGGGAAAATATCGCTCCCAACTACCTCCAAACTCGATCACACAGCTTCGCAACATATCTTCTAAAACTTGAATTACCCTTTCAGACTGGCCATTAGTTTGGGGATGATAAGCCATGCTGAAAGTAAGCTTCGATCCCAAAGCTTTTTACAAAATTTTTCAAAACCTCAAAGTAAACCTTAGATCCCTATCCAAAATAATTGAAACTGGAGCCCTATGAAGACGAACGATCTCAGCAATATACAACTCTGCTAACTTCTGCAAGGAATAATTGGTTCACACAGCTAAGAAATGTGCAATTTTCGAGAATCGATCAACTATAACCCGTACTGAATCTTTCCTTGAAGGGGTTAATGGAAAACCTGAAACAAAATCCATAGTAATCATTTCCCACTTCCATTCAAGAATCGCAATAAATTACAGTGAACCCGAGGGAAATTAGTGTTCAGCCTTCACCTTTTGACAAACCAAACATCGAGTCACAAAATTCGTAACATCACACTTTAAACTAGGCTACCAATAAACTTTCATAAGAACATGATACATCTTTCCACTTCCAAGATGCATAGCGTAAGGGCTACTATGCACCTTGGTAAGGACTGATTACCTTAAATCCATATCTTGTGGCACACACAACCTACCCCAGAAATTCAAGGTACCATCACTATCAACATCAAAGTCTCCCTTAATACCTTGCTCAACTTGTTGAATCCTTTTTAAAAATTCTCCATCTAACGGTTGTTTCTTCTTAATTTGTTGTGACAAAGTCGGCCGCACTTGAAGTTCAACACATAAACCACCATTACTAGCTAAACTTAAATGTGCAAACATAGCTCTCAATCCCGTCATTGGCTTTCTACTTAAAGTATCAACAACTACATTTGCCTTGCCAGGGTGATACTCTATTACAAAATCATAGTCCTTTAATAGCTCGATCCAACATCTTTGCCTCAAATTCAACTCTTTTTGGGTGAGGAGGTACTTAAGGCTCTTATGATCAGTGTAGATCACACACTTCTCTCTATAAAGATAATGTCGCCAAATCTTAAGTGCAAACACCATAGCAGCTAACTTTAAATCATGAGTAGGATAATTTCGATCGTGCGTCTTCAATTGCCTTGAAGTATAAGCCACAAATTTACCCTATTGCATCAAAACGCAACCAAGTCCTGAATACGAAGCATCATTATAACCTATAAAATCTTTCCTAGGTTCCGGTTGAACCAACACTAGTGCCTTAGTCAAGATTGCCTTAAGCCAATCAAAACTCTTCTGCCTTTCATTAGTCCATTCAAACACCAGACTCTTCTAAAGTAGTTTTGTTAAAGGTACGGTAATGAGAGAAAACCCTTTAACGAACCTACGGTAGTAACCAACTAAACCCAAGAAACTCCTAACTTTAGTAACACTTCTAGGCAGTTTCCATTCCAAATCGCCTCTATCTTCTTGGGATCCACTTGAATCCCTTTTACCGATATGACATGACCTAAGAATGCCATTTCCCTAAGACAAAATTCATAGTTACTTAGCTTCACATACAACTACTTATCTCCAAGAATTTACAAAACAACCTTTAAGTGCTCGTCGTGATCTTCCTCAAAACCAGAATATACCAAGATGTCATCTATGAAAATAACCACGAATTGATCCAAAAATGAATGAAAGACACGGTTCATCAAATCCATGAACGCGACAGGAGCATTAGCCAATCCAAAGGCATCACTAAAAACTCATAATGCCCATACCGAGTCCTAAAAGAAGTTTTCAACACTTTTGACTCTTTTACCTTTAATTGATAATACCATTGCACCTCTAAACTGATCAAACAAATCATCAATTTGAGGCAAGGGATACTTATTCTTAACAATTAACTTGTTTAACTGCCTATAATTAATACACATTCGTATTGAACCATCCTTCTTCTTCACAAACAAAATCGATACACCCCATGGAGATACACTCAGTCGAATAAACTCTCTATCTAACAATTTTTACAACTGAACCTTTAACTCATTGAGCTCTTTTGGTGCCATGTGATAGGGCATAATAGACACCGGTGTAGTGCTAGGGTAAAGCTCAATTCCAAACTCCACTTCCCGATCTAATGGCAAACTTGGTAACTTCTCTAGGAACACGTCAGGAAAATCCCTAACAGTGCGAATATTCTGAACTCTTACCTCCTTACTAACAGAATTGATCACATAAGCCAAATAAGCCTCACAACCTTTACCCATCAACTTCTCAACTTTTACTAATGAAACCACATTTGACAAAAAACCCGATCTTTCACCCACTATAATTATTTCTATTCCACCACCATTTTTCAATCTTAGTCTCAAAATCTACTCTAGCCTTATATTCAGTTAACCAGTCCATTCCAAGTATCATATCAAATCCATAAAATGGCAATTCCATGAGATCAATAGAGAAAACATGTCCTTGAATCATAAGAGGACACCTACGATAAACTTTATTTACCACTACACTATCATTAAAAGAACTAATGACAGTTATACCCGAACTAATAGTCTCAACAAGAATCTCTAGCTTACATGCCAATTCATTCAAGATATAAGAATGCGTCGATCCAGAATCAACTAAAAAAAATAACAGAGTAGATCACAAAGTAAAAGTACCTGCGATAACATTAGCCAGATCTTGATCTTCTAGCTCTCTAATAGCATAAACTCGAGCTAGTCCTCTAGATTCAACGTGTGTAGCAACAGTATGAGCGATAATCCATTTTCCACTCAGTCTCCCATTACCTCTACCGTGACCACGGCTTCTCGCAGGTGCAGTAATAGGTACCAAACTTTGAGTTTGTGAAACCTCAACTCTAAGTGGACAATCCCTTAGGAAATGTTCCTTCAAAACAAATTTAAAACATCCACCTGTCAACTTACGACACTCTCCATAATGCCTACTCTCATAATGCACGCAAAGCGGCCATCCAAAACTACCCGCTGAACCAGTAGCACTAACCATAGTACCACTTTGCTTAGACTAACTCGGTCGAGTCCCACGTCTCGCACCTCTACCAGAGACATGACTATTACGCCCTCTCTTAGATGGTCTTCCCGATGCACTATTAGAAGATCTCTTGCCAGGATCAATAGCCACAGAACGGGGCAGTTCAACTAAGGTCCCTTTCACAGCCTTAGCCCTCTCTACCAACTCATCAAACATCTCTATAGGTTGAGCTACCAAATAAACCCAAATCTCGCAGTTTAGCCTAAAATGAAACCTTTACAATGGTCCCTTTCGAGAGAAACCATCTCAGGAGTGTACTGACTAAGTCGCACGAATTCAGCCTCATAATCAGCCACTAATAATTCACCCTTAACTAAGTCCAAAAACTCATGCTTACAAGCCTCTTTTTGCCCATATACTTCCTCTTAAAAGCCTCGAGAAAGTAGTTCCAAGTCAATCTATCAATAACAGTACCTCTCCTAATTGTATTCCACCAACGATGAGCCTTATTGTCGTTTAAAGACACAACACATCCCAACTTCTCCTCATTAGAACATGCCATCTACTCAAGGATCCTTTCAACTCCTTCCAACCAGTATTCAACTATGGTTGGATTAGTGTCTTTCACTCTAGAAAACTCTTTACCACCTAACTCCCAAAGACATTCAAGCAGAAAGCCTCAATTAGCCGGTGTCAGATTGGTAGGTGCAGGTGAAGGGTTAGCACTAGCAATCCGCTAAAATGCTCCTATCATGGCTTTCATTAATGGGCCTACACCCTCATCAGAGATGTTCACTCTAGCAGCAACACAGGAGGTGTAGAGGATGTACCATCCTCTTGAGCAGTAGCTCTCACATGATCCAATTAATCTAGCATACAAACAAACAAGTAAACAGTGTGAGCGACGGGAATGATCCAAGTCTTGTTCCTGCAAGAAAACTTTAGGGTTAAAGGTAATGTGTTCCCATTCCTACCCCACATACATCACAACAAGAGATATCTCATGCAATTCAATCAGGTTACATCACCAATAATAAAAACAACAAAAGAGATTTAGACTCGTGAGTTTCAAGACTCTAAACACACAATAATCTCCTAGGTCTGAGAGTTAATGAACCTAGGCTCTCATACCACCAAATGTAACACCCTATACTCGGCCTAGTCGCTAGGCCCAAATAAGGGATGCCACACCACCGTCTTGTCTCATTTACATGAAACAAAATGCTAGATTAAATAAGTCAAACATATTTTGTTAAGTTGATTAAGGATTATTATGTTCAAATGATTAGTTATCATTATTACATGCAAATATTTCATTAATCGATCACACCAATAGGCAGAGTCATGCATAAAGGTCAAGTAGTAAAATTTCTCAAAGATGTCCGTAGATATTGATACTGATAATCAGGTATCTATATTTTCCTATAGTGGTATCAATACCACTTGGAAAAATAATACCAATTGAGCATTCTGTTTCTCGATTCAAAAACTCATCTGATGAAAATTACCGGTACCTCCGAATCAAGTATCGATATTTCTTCACTGAGTATCGATACTCAAGAAAGGGTAATGATACCAAATCTCTATTCTGTTTCCTGTACATGCCTCTGCTACTAGAGATAAATTACAACATAGGAATGCAATTAACTCATCTTAAATAGTTCCTAAACAACATGCATCAAGTGCCAAGTTCAATAATCATTCATACGACTTAATTGATAGCATAAAACACAAAAATCGATTTGAACAATTGTTATCGTGCTAACATCAAAGACTAAGTATTTAACATAAATAATAACATGAAATTCTCACAAGCCAACTCAAACGTCCAAAAATCAATAGCTTAAATAGATTCTACCACATTTCCTATCTTCCCAAAGTAAATGAAAATAATAAAGCACCTATAAAAATCACCAGCCTTCCTTGGATCACTCTATCGGAAACCACACCACCTATACTGTGACGACACTAATCTGTAAATGTTGAAATGAGGGGAATAAACTTTTTCAAGCTCAGTGAATGAATAGAATAACCACAGCATAAACATGTCATCAAGCAACACAACCAGTCATTTATTCACAATTAGCACATTCTTAAGTCTAGCATAATCTAATATTAAAACATGCATAGTTTAGGAGTCCTTTCGTAGCACATATACAAAATCAGTCAAGCATAGAATATATTCTATACAATTATATAATAAGAGATAAAATAAAATAAAATAAAATAAGATAGAATGGAACTTGGAATATGAAACATATAGTGAGCTCTATCATCACACATCAGATACACAAATCTCCTTACACCACCTAGACTCGTAGTGTCAATCATCTCCCAAAAGTGAAGTGTACAACTAACAGTCTTCTTATTTCCCCTCACATGTCTCGTTGAATGGAGCTTAGCTCGCATTCCCTTATCCCTCCAAACATGTCCTAGGGTCTCAATGCTCGAAAATCTCTGTACATATAAGTGATTACTCACAATCTTATGGCATGCCAACTATATCCAATAGTTCCAAGATCACAAGGCCAAAATATCAGAAAATAATGCATAATTACTTACCGAATAATCGTGCACTGACACTGCATATTAGCAATTTTTGCGAGACACTAGCATAGTCATATAACATATATACCACACATTTACCCTATGCACGTAATTGCACTTTACACAATAAGCATCATGTCCATATATCACATACCATTCACATTATATAACCACATAACCACAAGATAGGCACAGTTTAAGAAAACTTACAATCAAAATTTAGAGTAGGGGTTTAGGCTATGTCTAAATTCCCAACTATCACACGACTCGTGTTTACGAGTAGCAATTCCATACACTCACCATTTTATGCTTTTGTCGAAAATCGAAAGCTTAACTAACGTTCTCTAACTTGTAGCAATCTCTAATGAAATTGAAGCTTAACACTTATAATCACACAATAACCACAACCAACTATCAACCAAATATTCACTCAAACTGACTAAAACACAAGTTTTAAGCTAAGTCCTCATATAACTTAAACTATTAGCATAATAAACTTTATAAGCTAATATCTCGATCTATATTAAACCTTTTTGCATAAAATCAATTTTGTTCATCTAATTATTCATCTACGCCTAATTTGAAACCTTCAAACTAGACAAATCTACTCAATTCATGGTATCAACATTTTTCAACATCTTTTAGGCAATTTTCATAAAATTCATTAAAACATGAGAAATCATTGACGAAACTCTTAGATAAGTTTGAAAACCTCCTAATCTTGCTAAAACAAGTTGAAAAACACTTTGAAACCAAGTTTTTATGCAAAATCCTGAAATCTAACATTAATGGCTCGATTTTTAGCTTTTATTTAAAATATTTGATTCAAGGGTTAATAATTTAGTTGTAGAATCTAAATAACATTAAAAATTAGTGGTGACATGAATGATTACCTTTGACGGAAGAATGAACGAGTTTTGATAAAAATTCGAAAACCCTACGTTTGAAGAAGATGATGAAACCTATGTAGTTTTTGGGTGTTTTTCTTGAATGTTTATGATGGGACATGACTTAGGAATGATAAAAAGTGAATGTATTGTAGTTTGGGACTTAAAAATCAATGGAGAAAGCAAGGGAATAGTAAGGGGCGACACAAACTTGAAGCAAAGAGAAAAAGACGTGAAAAACATGTTGAAGGGGATGAAATAGGTTCAATTTTACAAATTGGTAAAACTACAATATAAATGGCTACTATTTTGAATTTGTTACAAATCAGTCCATTTTCAAAATTAAGGGTTTCTAGAACACTTTTTCAAAAATTGATTTGACAGTTAAGATACACTAGTCGAAAACACTATCGAGTACCAATCTTACAAAATTTCAAGCTCATATAGGTCAAAATTCCCAAAATACCTCTAAAACTCCTAGACCCTATTTTGGGGTGTTTCAAAATAAACTAACACACTCTGACCCAGTGGATAGTAACTCGAACATCAGACTTAGTTGACTCAACAGGTAAATTCTTATCCGTTACTAATGTCGCGCAAATATATGAATGAGTTGACCCATACACAACAAAATCAAAGAGTTAGAATGTACCAACGATGGCATCAGGTGCAGTAATAGAATGTACCAATGATGGCATCAGGTGCAGTAGCTTCCTCTCTGGCTCAGATTGCATATGCTTGCGTAGGCGTTCTAGCTTCAGATCTAAGAACTGTATCTTTAGTCCTACTGCGACTTGCTCCCGTATTACTACTCTGACCAGGACGCCTACTTTTTTGAGGTGTAGAAAGCTGCTTTTCGTTCTTTTTTTTACTATTTCCCACTAATCTCAGACAGTTCTGCACAAAATGATCAATCGCACAACATCTGTAACATGCACCTATCCTGGTCTTACATTCACCAACATGGGGTTTCCCACAATGCTCACACATAGGTCTCGGAGCCTTACGAGCACTTTGCATACTATTAGAAAATTTAAATTGAGATTTTGAATCATGTTGTCTCGACGTGTTTTTACCTGAGAACCCAGATAGTGATGTAACATGATTAAAATCTTCTTTTGATTTCTTTGTCGGTGGTGCAAAAAATTGACTTAGAAACACTTTGTTTTACCAAATTCTTAAGCCTTCCTGTCTCTTTGCCTCTTGTGATTGTAAACTTATCTTTTGAGCATGATCCAACAAAATAACGATCTCTCATATTTCTGTCCTTCCAATCAATATTTTAATTTCATCACTTAATCTATCTTCAAAACGGATGCACTTTTCTTCCTCGTTTGGTACAATTTCTTAAGTATATTTGTTAAGATGTACAAACTCTCTTCATACTCAACTACTGATTTGTTTCCCTACTTCAAATCAAAGAAAATCTTTCTTTTTCCAATCTAAGTATCGTTTGTTGATATACTTCTTTTTAAAATCTGTTTTGAAGAAATCCCAATTAATCTTATCACTCGGTATCGCTGTTGTTAGCATTGACCACCAACTATAAGCTTCGTCTTTAAGTAAAGATACAACACATCTAAGATAATTATTAGGACAACAAGCCATTTCATCGAATACTTGCTGAATATTTTTGAGCCAATACTCAGCTTTAGCTAGGTCATCATTCGTTCTACTCCGAGATTCCTCAATACCATATTTTTTGACTTTATCAACAAGAATCTGTCAACTTGTATCAGTTGTTTGAGGAGATGGAAGTACCACAAGAGGTACAACAGGGGGTGGAGGTTTTTGAGCCACAGGGTTGATTTGAATGAATTCCGTGAACCATTAACCAATTAAATCGAAGAAAACATTTGTAACTTCATTTTTAGACAGTTGTGGAATCGGTAAACTATGACTTGCTTCTTGTTCATTAGTCAGAGCATTACTATTCACTTCATCAGTGCCCGTACGACCAGATTCTGCCGATATTGTTCAAACCTAAAAGAGAAACATGGGTTGGATCAGATCAATCAATATCACACTATCACATGTTTATATGGCATGTAATTTCTAGACTTTAACATGCTATTTTCAGTCTGAGAATTGACTAAATCGTAGCTTTGATACCACTAAATGTAACAACTCTTACCTAGCCTAATCACCGAACTCAAGTAAAGAGATTCTATGGCTAAATTTAATAACCAATAACTAATTTACTAAACAAAAACTCAATTATTTATAAATGAGATCCTAAATAATTAAATATAATAAAAATTAAAACTCTATAAGTACCTAATTATAAAATTCATGCATATAATAAGATAGATTTACAATGTTTTAATGTTTTAAAGTTAATAATGAAAATCCGTAATTGGTATCGATACTCCATCAATACCTTTTTAGAAATTGATACCAAAAATTGAATATTGTTTTCTTTACAAAACAAGGGTATTGATATTTTATGAAAAAAGTATCAATACTCAAATAAAAATCAATACCATTTTAACATTCTATTTGTTTTGAAAACTGTTCATATGGTCAAGTATCGATACTAGATGCAAATTGATACTTAAGATTAAAATGGTAAAATTTCATCTTTAAAAGTCCATTTCATTCCATAATCACCTATGACACAAGATACAAAAATTTCACCTATCCAAACACTTAAATGTCTAACCAATATGCCCTCATTGACACCATAATTCAATATCTAAGCCAAATTCACATTTCATAAAAAATTATATTTCAATCAAAGTTCTTAAATACCTATACTATCTCATGCCAAATCTACCATTACTATTCAATTCATTCAATTCTAATTCTAACATAATCTATCCATTCACAAAAAAATAACCAAAGTTCAAACTTATGAACTTTTACGAGCCAAAAGCCAAGACATATGTTGTAATAGCCCGGTTTAGACCCCAGTCGGAACAGTGGTTTCGGGACCACAAATCCTAGTCAAAAAAATATTCTAATATTATTTTCTGTGCTTATAGTATGTGAATTGATATATGTGAAAGTTTCGTGTAATAATTTTTCTGTTTGTGTTCTCGATTTGGAAAAAGGACCTAATCGCGTAAAATACGAAAGCTGTGTGCTAATAGTTAAAAGTGCTTAAATGCTATGCTCTATGAAATGTGAGGTCCTTATTATGTAATTGGACCATGGATAGTGGGATTGGTCATAAATGACCTTAAAATGGATGAATTATAAGTTATTAAGCCAAGGGTAAAACAATAATTGAAGTGTTAATGTTTATTAAATAAAAAAACAAATTAAATTCATCATTTTTATTCATCCATCAATCTAAATAAGAGGAAAAATAATAGGGTTTAGAGAGTTGAAGCATTCGACACCTAATTGGCTTGATTAAGGTATGTATTGAGCTCGATTTTTGATGATTTTTACGTTTTTGTGATCATTGCTTCGTGTTCTAGCTAGCCCATGTTTTAATTTTAGAAAGTGTTGATAATTTTGAGATATTCCATGGATGAATCCATGAGTTTTGTGTTGTTAATTGATGAAAAATGAAAGATATGAGTTGGGTTAATATGTTTTGTATTGAGATTTTTGATGAATTCGATTATTATGGGCTAAATTGTGAAAATGAGAATTTGAAGGGTTAAAATATGAAATGAGTGAAAGTTATGGGCTGCTAGACACTATAAGAAAATTCAGCTAAGCATGAGAAATGTGAAATTATGTGTATTTTGTGATTTTATTAAATAGGGACTAAAATGTCAAAATGTGAAATCTTAGGGCTAAAGTGTAAAATTTCCTAATTATGTGTTTGTGGATTGAAATGAATAAATGTGTGATTAAATTAGTGAAATCTGAATTTATATAGATCAATAACGAAAGAAATCAGAATTTGATTGGGGAAAGTCGAAGGTTGTAGAATAATGGACTCGTTTAGCTGTTCTCATTTCTGAGGTAAGTTCATATGCAGATAAACATATTTCAATTAAATAATATATGTTTGATTGTTGTGGAAATGTATTGAATTGCTATGAGAGCTGAATAATTGAATTCAAGAAAGTATCGACAAAGTGACGACATCCGACGGCCCCGTACAAACTATAGGAATAGTATAGGACACATATGTAATGACATAGGATTCTGAGGTGTGATAATGTGTAAGACCACGTCTGGGATGTTGGCATCGACTTGAGATTTATGTGTAGACCATGTCTGGGACATCGGCATCGTATATGATTTCGTGTAAGACCCTATCTAGGACAGTGGCATTGATATTTAATTACATGTAAAACCATGTCTGGGACGTTGCCATTGTACGAGCTTTTTGAGCTATCCGAGTATCCTTATCGATTCCAAACTGTTCAACATGCATTATTGAGGAAGAAATTAATGTGTGAATGAGTATTCGATTCAGGTACGTATGAAATGTACATGTTTTTCAAGAATGAAAGGTGAGTATGTTATAAATGATAACATGTGAATTATAAGAGAATGAAATATGATTATATGCAAGTGAACTATGAACAAGTGAACTAGATGTGATTTATGAGGTAAAATTATGATTTGTATGATCTTTCTATGAAAGAATTGGTTAAAGCTTATCTCATGTGTTATGATTATTTGTACATGGCTTACTAAGATTTTGAAAGCTTACTTTGTGTGTTTTTCATTATTTTATAGATTATCGAAGCTATCGTGAGCTCGGGGATCATTAAGGATCATCGTCACATTATCGAATGATATTTTGGTACATTTGAAGTTGTAAATATTAATGTATGGCATGTATAGGCTAGTGATGTTATGATATATATTATGTTTTGTTTAGTGAATCTTGCCTTGTGATATGGATTGAGATGAAGAACTAATTTTGGTTATGATATTAGATAAAATTGGATGTCCATAATGTGTTCATATATGGCTTAGTGAAAATGGTCAAATTGGTAGGTTTTGAATGTTAAACTGAGTAGTCTTAATGGTTGATGATAGATGATATGTTATGAATGTGAATTGGTATATTTTGGTTGGCTATAAGTGTATAGAAATGGTCCCAAATTGGTTGTTTTGTGTGCTTGATTTAAAGGTGGCAAATTGGCTTTGCAAATGGCCTATTTTTGTCCACACGGATAGAGACACGGGCGTGTGTCTCAGTCGTGTGCAACACATGGTTATGTTACATGGCCGTGTGTCCCTTGGGTGTCATTTTCAAATTAAGGTAGTATACCTTAAAATTTTGACACGGCCTAGGCACATGGGCGTGTCTATTGGCCGTGTGAGTGGCACACGGGCTGGCACATAGGCGTGTGGTCGGCCGTGTGGCCAAGTCAGTAACCTCTCTAATTTTGACACGGCCTGGCACATGGACGTGTCTTGTGGCTGTGTGGGTAGGTCAGTATATTTGCCCTGTTTCGCCATGGCCTAGACACCCGGGCGTGTCTAATGCCGTGTGAGGCACACGGCCTGCCCACATAGGCATATGACCTCTGTAACTTTGCAATATTTGTTAAATTTCAAAAAATTTTGTATGTGCTCAATTTAGTCCCGACCCCTTCTTAAAGCATGGTTAAGGTCTCGTTGATCTAATCAAGAGACTTTGTGATGATGTTTGATTATGATGCTATATTGTGTGGATGATGTTTGCAAATTGATCATAAAATGTTTCGATACTTTTGGTAATATCTCTTAACCCTAGTTCGACGACGGATACAGGTTAGGGGTATTACATTTAGTTAGTATCAGAGCTACAGTTTAGTCGATTCTAGGATTAACGTAGCATATGTGAGTCTAGCTATACATGCCATATATGTATGAACTGTGATAGTGTGATGATTTCTAATAATGAAAATGTGTTTTCATATAGTAAATGGATCCTGAACGAGCCGTAGATGATGATGTTGAGAGTAAAGTGCTTGCTCCTGCTCAAGGGACAGCATTGTCTAATTCTTGACCTGCTACTAGTAGCCACGAGGGAGAGACTAAGCAAGCCTTCTTCCAGATGATGAATGAGTGGTTTATAGAGCTCGTTCGAATGAATTCGGCTACTCAACAACCTCCACCCCTCAAGTTTTAGTAAATCCTCAAGTTGTGGACCCAACCCATTTGAATAAGCCACTTGTTTATAAAACTAGAAAATATGAGGCCGAAGAGTTCCGTGCTACTACTAATGATGATGCTGAAAGAGTTGAATTCTGGCTTGAGAATACAATCTGAGTATTTGATGAAATGTTATGTACTTCTGATGAATATCTTAAATGTGCTGTTTCACTTCTGAGAGATACGACGTATCATTGGTGGAAAACATTGATATTTGTGGTTCTGAGAGAACGAGTCACCTGAGATTTCTTCCAAACTGAATTTCGAAAGAAATACATCAGTCAATGATTCATAAATCAGAAATGCAAAGAGTTTCTTGAGCTGAATTAGGACCGTATGTCTGTTATAGAATATGAGCGAGAATTTGTGAGATTGAGCCAGTATGCACGAGAATGTGTCTCGACCGAAGCAATAATGTGTAAAAGGCTTGAAGATGGCTTAAATGAAGACATCCGTTTGTTATTCGGGATTCTGGAGATAAAAGAGATGGTGATGCTTGTTCAACGAGCGTGTAAAGCTGAAGAATTGAGTAAAGAGAAAGGAAAAGCAGACTTGGAAGCTAGAAAGGTACGAAAAAGATCATCGAGTAAGTCATTTCAATCTGCATCAAAGAAGTTTGGAGATGATTATAGCCATTCAAAGGCTACTATGGGTCATTCGAGTAGAGATTATGCAAGATCACATTCGAGCTTTAGAGCTACAACTACTTCGATTGCTAGTGTCGGAAATGTCAGATCTGATTGATCTGAGTGTAGACATTGTGGTAAAAAACATCCCAACAATTGTAGACTGAACGATCGTGCTTGTTTCAAATGTGGATCTTTAGATCATTTTATCCGTGATTATCCTAAGTCTGTTGAGCAAGAGATTGTGCAAAATCTGAGGCTGAGTGGCAATACAGCTAGGGGTAGACCACCTAAAAACACGATAAATGTTAGTGGAAGTCAAAGAGCAAATAAAGATACAATTGTCAGATACGAGGGTAGAGCACCTGCCAGAGCCTATGCCATTCGAGCTCATAAGGAAGCTTCGTCTCCAGATGTTATTACTGGTACATTTACTCTTTATTATACTTCTGTGATTGCATTGATAGATCTAGGATCGACACATTCATATACATGCATAAACTTAGTATCTAGTAAGACTTTGCCTGTAGAGTCTACTGAATTTTTAATCAGAGTATCGAACCCCTTAGGCAAGTGTGTCTTGGTTGATAAAGTGTGTAAGAAATGTCCATTGATGATAAGAGATTTCTGTTTTCTGGTTGATTTGATGTTATTACCCTTTTATGAGTTTGATATAATTCTGGGTATGGATTGGCTAACATTGCATGATGCCATTGTGAACTGCAAATGGAAGACTATTGATTTGAGATGTCAGAATGATGAGATAATCCGGATTAAGTCTAGTGATTTGAATGGGTTACCGGCTGTGATTTCATCGATGAAAGCTCAGAGTTATGTGAAAAAGGGTTGTGAAGCTTATTTCACTTATGTGATTGATATGAAAGTAACAGAAAAGAAGATTGAATCAGTACCTGTTGTGTGTGAATATTCAGATGTGTTTCTTGAAGAATTACCAGGATTACCACTGATTCGAGAAATTGAGTTTGGCATTGAGTTAGTGCCGAGAACAACCCCTACTTCAATAGCTCCGTACAGAATGGCTTCGACAGAATTAAAAGAATTTAAGTCTCAGTTGCAAGAATTGACCGATAGAGGTTTTACACGACCGAGTTTTTTTGCCCTGGGGTGCTCTAGTATTATTTGTGAAAAAGAAAGATGGTACAATGAGAATGTGTATAGATTACAGACAACTTAACAAAGTGACTGTTAAGAACAAGTATCCTCTGCCTAGAATTGATGATTTGTTCGATCAGTTGAAAGGAGCTACTGTGTTTTCAAAGATAGATTTGAGATCAGGTTACTATCAGTTGCGAGTAAAAGATTCAAACATTCCGAAAATTGCATTCAGAACACAGTACGGATATTATGAGTTTTTAGTACTGCCTTTCAGATTAATGAATGCTCTTGCAATCTTTATGGATTTGATCAACAGAATTTTCAGACCATTTTTAGATCGATTTGTTGTTGTATTCATTGATGATATATTGATTTATTCGCGTAATGAAAATAAACATACCGAGCATTTGAAAGTTGTGTTACAGACTCTACGTGATAAGCAACTATTTACTAAGTTCAGTAAATGTGAATTCTGGTTACGTAAAGTTGGTTTTCTGAGGCATATTGTGTTAGCATCTGGTATACGAGTTGATCCGAGCAAAGTTTTAGCTATCTTAGATTGGAAGCCTTCGAGAAATGTGTCTAAAGTCCACAGTTTTCTGGGACTTGCCGGTTATTACCAACTATTTGTAAAAGGCTTTTCAATGATTGCTACTCCATTGACGAGATTGTTACAGAAAGATTTCAAGTTTGAATGGTCCGAAAAGTGTCAGAAAAGCTTTGATCAATTAAAAGCCCTATTGACTGAAGCTCCAATATTACTACAACCAAAATCGGGAAAAGAATTTGTGATTTATAGTGATGCTTTGTTGAACGGCCTGGGTTGGGTTTTATGCAAGAAGGCAAAGTTATAACCTATGCTTCGAGACAGTTAAAGCCACATGAAAAGAATTATCCGACACATGACCTTGAGTTAGCCGCAATTGTATTCGCTTTGAAGATTTGGCGTCACTATCTATTCGGTGAGAAATGTCATGTTTATTGAGATCATAAGAGTCTGAAATATCTGATGAATTAGAAAGATTTGAATTTGCATCAGAGAAGGTGGTTAGAACTATTAAAAGATTATGAGCTTATAATTGATTATCATCCAGGAACAACAAATGTGGTTGCTAATGCTTTGAGCCAAAAATCATTGTTTGCTTTACGTGTGATGAATGCTCCTTTAGTTTTGTCTGATGATGGTTCGATTTTAGCCTAATTGAAAGTAAGATCATTGTTTCTACAACAGATTTGTGATGCCCAGAGAATTGATAATGAGATGATAACAAAATGAGCTCAATGTGAATTGAATTTTGATTTAGAATTTAGAGTTGATGATAATGATTGTTTGCGATTCTGAGATAGAATTTGAATTCAGAGAAATCCAGAGTTGATTCAGATGATTTTGAACGAAGCACATAGTAGTCGTCTATCTGTTCATCTGAGAAGTACGAAAATGTATAACAATTTGAAACAACTTTATTCGTGGCATGGTACGAAAATGTATATCTCTGAGTTTGTTTCAAAATGTTTAATCTGTCAACAAGTCAAAGGTGAACATCAATACCGTCTGGGTTACTTCAGACGATTATGATTCTCGAATGGAAATAGGACAGAATTACGATGGATTTTGTTTCGGGTTTGCCTCTGTCACCGAGTAAGAAAGATGCGGTCTGGGTAGTAGTTGATAGGTTAACTAAATCTGCCCATTTCATTCTGGTACGCACGGATTATTCACTTGATAAGCTTACTGAGTTGTATATCTCCGAGGTTGTAAGATTGCATGGAGTACCTATTTCTATTGTTTTGGATAGGGATCCTAGATTTACATCATGATTTTGGAAGAAACTGCAAGATGATCTGGGTACAAAGCTACATTTTAGTACTGCTTTTCATCCACAGACGGATGGAAAATCCGAATAGATTATTCAAATACTCGAGGATATGTTGAGTTGTTGCATTCTTGAGATTAAAGGTACGTGGAACGATACCTGCCATTGATTGAATTCGCGTATAATAATAGTTTTCAATCGAGTATAAAAATGGCAACTTACGAAGCTTTATACAGTCAGAAATGTCGAACACCTTTGTATTGGACTGAACTCAGTGAGAGTAAGATACACGGGGCTGATTTAATTAAAGAGACTGAACAGAAAGTGAAAGTGATTCGTGAAAGTTTGAAAGCAACGTCTGATCGTCAGAAATCATACGCAGACTTGAAACGAAAAGATATTGAATTTCAAATAGGGGTCAAGTGTTTTTGAAAGTATCCTATGGAAGAAAATATTCCAATTCTGCAGAAAAGGATTGAGCCTAAGGTTTATCAGACCGTATGAGATTATCGAGCGTATCGGGCCGATTGTATATAGATTATTATTACCACCTGAGTTAGAAAAGATTCATAATGTGTTTCATGTATCGATGCTTCGACAATACCGATCTGATCCCTCGCCTGTAATTTCTCCATCAGAGATAGAGATTCAATTTGATATGACCTATAAAGAAAAATTGATCCGTATCTTAGCTCGTGAGGTTAAAGAATTTAGAAATAAGAAAATTCCGTTAGTAAAAGTGTTATGGCATGGACACGGAGTCGAAGAGGCTACGTGGGAGCTAGAGGATGCTATGAGAGAGCAATATCTGAACCTATTCACTGGTAACATTTTCGAGGACGAAAATCCCTATGGGAGGAGAGTTGTAACAGCCTGATTTAGACCCTAGTCAGAACAGTGGTTTCTGGACCACCAATTTGAGTAAAAAAAATATTCTAATATTATTTTTTGTCCTTATAGTATGTGAATTGATATATGTGAAAGTTTCGTGTAGTAATTTTTCCGTTTGTGTGCTCGATTTGAAAAATAGACTTAATCGCGTAAAATGCAAAAGCTGTGTACTAATAGTTAAAACTGCTTAAATATTATGCTTTTTGAAATGTGAGGTCCTTATTATGTAATTGGACAATGGATAGTGGGATTGGTCATAAATGACCTTAAAATGGATAAATTATAAGTTATTAAGCCAATGGTAAAATAGTAATTGAAGTGTTAATGTTTATTAAATAAAACAAAAAAATTAAATTCATCATTTTTCTTCATCCATCAACCGAAATAAGAGGAAAAAAATAGGGTTTAGAGAGTTGAAGCATTCGACACCTAATTGGCTTGATTAATGTATGTATTGAGCTCGGTTTTTGATGATTTTTATGTTTTTGTGATTGTTGCTTCGTGTTCTAGCTAGCCGATGTCTTAATTTTAGAAAGTGTTATTAGTTTTGAAATATGCCATGGATGAATCCATGAGTTTTTTGTTGTTCATTGATGAAAAATGAAAGATATGAGTTGGGTTAATATGTTTTGTATTGGGATTTTTGATGAATTTGATTATTATGGGCTAAATTGTGAAAATGAGAAATTGAAGGGTTAAAATGTGAAATAAGTTAAAGTTATGGGCTGCTAGAGACTATATGAAAATTCGGCTAAGCATGAGAAATGTGAAATTATGTGTATTTTGTGATTTTATGAAATAGGGACTAAAATGTCAAAATGTGAAATTTCAGGGGCTAAAGTGTAAAATGCCCTAATTATGTGTTTGTGGATTGAAATGAATAAATGTGTGATTAAATTAGTGAAATCTGAATTTATATAGATCAAGAACGAAAGAAATCAGAATTAGATCGGGGAAAATCGAAGGTTGTAGAATAATTAGCCGTTCTCATTTTTGAGGTAAGTTCATATGCAAATAAACATATTTCAATTAGATAATATATGTTTGATTGTTGTGGAAATGTATTAAATTGCTATGAGAGCTGAATAATTGAATTCGAGAAAGTATCGATAAAGTTACGACATCCGAAGGCCCTGTACGAACCATAGGAATAGTATAGGATACAAATGTCATGACATAGGATTCTTAGGTGTGATATTGTGTAAGACCACGTTTGGGACGTTGGCATCGACTTCAGATTTACATGTAAGACCATGTCTGGGACATCGAAATCGTATATGATTTCATGTAAGACCCTGTCTGAGATAGTGTCATCAATATTTGATTACATGTAAGACCACGTCTGGGACGTTGGCATTGTACGAGGTTTTTGAGCTATCCAAGTATCCTTATCGATTCCAAACGGTTCAACGGGCATTATCGAGAAAGAAATTAATATGTGAATGAGTATCCGATTCAAGGAAATGTACATGTTTTTTAAGAATGAAAGGTGAGTATGTTATAAATGATAACATGTGAATTATAAGAGAATGAAATGTGATTATATGCAAGTGAACTATGAATAAGTGAACTAGATGTGATTTATGAGGTGAAATTGTGATTTGTATGATCTTTCTATGGATGAATTGGTTAAAGTTTATCTCATATGCTATGATTATTTGTATATGGCTTACTAAGCTTTTGAAAGCTTACTTTGTGTGTTTTTCATTGTTTTATAGATTATCGAAGCTACCGTGAGCTTGGGGATCATCAAGGATCATCGTCACACTATCGAACGATATTTTGGTACTTATGAAGTTGTAAATATTAATGTATGGCATGTATAGGCTAATGATGTTATGATATATGTTATGTTTTGTTTAGTGAATCTTGCCATGTGATATGGCTTTAGATGAAGAACTTATTTTGGTTATGATATTAGATAAAATTGGATGTCTGATGGTCGTGAAACTAACTAAAAATTCGACTTAAGGCAAGCGTACCTATAGAACAGTAGTATAGTTATGGTGAGACCGAAAATACCGTATCCACAAGGACTAAAAGTACTAGTAATTACTATCTTTTTATTATCTAGCCTAAGAATTAAAGGGTATTTTTAAGCTAAAACTAATTATCTAATTAACTAATATTGCGACAGAGATTAAAGTTAGAAAATACTTTTGGAAAAACCGATGGAAAAGGCAATACCCAAGGAAGAATTCGCCTAGACTCACTTATTAGCTTTGAATTAGACGATTTATTCACTTGACTTAATCCGTAGAAATCTCTGATTTATGTTAATATCTCTCTCGAGACTAAAAATAACTGACTCTAGGTTGATTAATCGAAATCTCTTTCTAATTAAAACCTCTATTGTCGCATTAACTCGATCTATGGATTCCCTTATTAGATTTGACTCTAATCCGGCAGATTTATGTCGTCCTATCTCTAGGATTGCATGCAATTTCGCTTAATTATGAATGATCTACTCTTAAATAGGGACTTTTGCTCCCTAAAGAAGCACATCAAAAACCTGAATTAATATCCTGGAATATTAAAGCAAGGGTTAATTTCACAATTAAGAATAAGAACAAGTATTTATCATATAAATCAAAGAGTAATAATAGTCGTCTTAGGTTTCCTCTCCATTAGGTATTTAGGGAGTTTAATTCATAATAATAAAGGAAAACATCTCAAAAGTTAGAAAACAACAAAACATAAAGAAACCCAAAGAACTCCTAGGAAATTGGATGGAAATATTCAGTCTTGATGTATATCCTGCCTCCGAGATGATTCCGATGGCTATCCTTCAGTATTTCCTGCCTTCTACTTTGTCTCCCCTCTTGATTCTCTTCTAGGGTGTTTATATAGGCTTTGGAATGCTTTAGAACCCTCAAAAGTTGCCTTTTCCGAGTAGAATTAGACTTGGGCTCGACAGGGACACGGTCGTGTGCCACGCCCATGTGCAGATGCTCAGGCCGTGTGCAATTCTGACTTGGTTTTGTGTCGACACGGCCATGACACACGGGCGTGTGGATCACCCGTGTGGAAGTGCCTAGGCTGTGTGAAACACTGATTTAGGCCCAATTTACCCGTTTTGGCCCGTTTCTTGCTCTTTTTGCTCTCCTAAGCTCTTTTGAGTATAAAACATGAAATTAAAGGATTAGGAGCATCAAATTCAATGAAACCAAGGAAAAATCATCCATAAATATGCCAAGCATGGGGTAAAAATATGTATATACTACGGTTTATCAAATATCCCCACACTTAAGCATTTGCTTGTCCTCAAGCAAAATCCTCAACTCCCAATTAAAATAAATTCTTCTCAACTTATAATTCTCATCAATAATGTTCGAAATAATTCACAAGTAATCATACGTTAAGAGCTTAACTAGAAGAACATTAAAGTTTCAAACAATCCAAATTGAGCATTTCAATCATAAAATCATAGGTATCCCCCTTTATCTAAGTAATCACCTTTAATTCCAAATTGACAAGGTTGACATCCTCACTAATGATTCACTCAAATCACCCAAAGTGTTTAAGGTTCAATAATTAAGCACTTAATAGTCAAACATGAAAATTTATTACCATAGGCTTGCATGAAAATCAAATCTCCACCACTATAAATGAGATGATACACAAATCAAAAGGTCTTTAACCGGGTTGTAATGGGGTTTGGGTTAAAGGTGTGGATAAAGGCTGAAAAAGAGGGTCAAAATCAAGATTAATTTAATAAATTACCACACTTAGAAAAATAAAGCTAATTGCTGAATTACAAAAAAGTGCCAGAATTCGAACCATCCGAAACTAATGATGTGAGCTTTTTCTTAATAAAACAAATTTAACTTATCCAAGCTCTTTAGAACAATATGTAATTTGAATGAATATAAATATATCTTCTTCTTTTTTCTTTAAGAACAAGAACAAGTATGGATAGTACATAATAAGAAATAATTCAGGAACTGAAATAAACGAACATAGTTAGGTAATTAATCAAATTAAATCTCGATAAAAAGGGAGTCAATAAAAAGGTAAAAAATCTTCATGAATAAAAAAAAGGTTAAATTGTGGGTTAATATTAAGGCAAAAATCAAGAAGTAATATTTAAGGCTCAAAGGGGTTCACTAGGGGTCAATTATGTGGGTAGGCTTTTTATGGGATAAATGGGTTAGAACCTAAGTGCCTTTATCATTTTAGTATATCAAATCAAAGGTGTGGTCTCGACATGTATAATCGATGCAAGTTCTAGAATAACAAATCAATTTTGACACACTCAGAACCAATAAAATCAGTGAGTAAGAAAGATATATGCTCTAAAAGGTTCAAAATCTCACGAAAATTATAGGTATTTGATGTGAATCCTATGAATTCAAAACTACAAGATAATACCTCAATTTAGGGAAACAACCTAGCAATTTTACTTCTCAAAAGTCCACTTATCATGCTTGGTTCTCTAATGTCTTAAAGTTTAAACAATCAATGCACAGTTACCTATGATTTAATTTCAAAACATAAAAATAAAAATCATAAATCAATCAGAATTCATCCTAATAATAATATGAGAAAATTATTTGAGAACAAGATAAAAATTTAGAAATTTTCTAATAATTACATACATAACTTCCCCACACTTAAGATGTACATTGTCCTCAATGTACAAAGATATATAATAGCAATATAAGCACAATATCAGAAGAGAGGGATAGAAGCGAATCTGCCTTGAATTTTTGAATAAAATCCTTGGAAGAGTGAAAACAAGAATTGTAGAGAAAGCCGAATGAAAGCCATGATTCTGAGTTACTAATAGGAAAATAAACACCACCGTGGAAGAGAATTAATGGATCACTCGATAAAACCATAAAGAAAAATATAGTTGAAAACATAAAGCATAAGTTCTTCAAAAATAAATAAGAGACAAAATAGAATTGAAAATAAAAATAAAAATAAAAATAAAAATAAAAATAAAATAAAAATAAAAATAAAAATAAAAATAATAAAATAAAGGGACTCAAAGGTCCTCATCATTGGATGCCTCGTAGAGCGAAGGTGCCAAAGGAGAGATGTAGAGATGTTGGCAAATCTGTCGAAGAGTGGCATCGATGTTGTCGAACCGCTCAAAACACTGCTGCTCAAAGCGAGTGTATCGCTCGGATAAATCTATCAAAGTGGCAGTAGGAGGTCGGTGACTCAGTGGTGGTGGTGGGTGTGGGTCCTCATGAGGGGGAGGAACATCTTCACTAATGACCTCTAGCTTATCCTAGTTATTAGACTGGACGAGTCTGTACTGAAGGGGGTCGAATGCACAGCGTCGCTCTATCATCCTCATGTGGATCATTCTGGAAATTCCCTGGAGAGACATCTGACTGACTAGTGTAAGTGTCGATGACATCTCTCGAGTGTCGAAGAGGCCAAGTGTCGAGTGAGGCGAGTCACGTAAGGGCCACGACAGATGGGACCCCTCCCATGGCGATCTGTCTAGTAGTGAAAAGTAAGGGCAATAAAATATGCCAAATCAAATACATGTCCAGTTGCCATGCTCCATAAGAAATGAGCGTCGGTGGCGCTAACGACGCCGATGCTCTCTCTCTTCCTAGTCAAGGTGTGAACGAAGATGGCATGGATGTAACATAATGCTGGAGGAAGAGAAGTCACCTTTGAGCGACTTGCATCATAGGGAACTGTACTCGCCGTAAGGTCAGTCCAACAGTAAGAGGGTGAATAGTGTATGTGACGGTAAAGCTGTAAAAAATCTCAGAGGCCATGAACTCCTCCGTGTGAAGGCGCAATACAGCTCCAAACTTTGGTACACTCATGTGTCTTACGAGTCCACCAAGTCTAAAAATGATAGTACCAGCCTCATCATGTGTATTCATCACATGCTGTAGATGGAACGTAGTGCAAAACTCCAAGGTCAGCTCCGAATAGGTAGGCTCGATAATTGTAAAGAATCGATCCCACGGGGTAGTATCTAGATGGAATCGAACAAGGTGAGCAAGGTGTACCTGCTCCAAAGTAGCCCAATCAATACAACGTCCCACTCCTAATGGTCGTACTCGAAGAAGCTGAAATAGGTCGTCCTGTGGGCTTGACGAGAATCGAAGTAGAGGGTGACAAGCTTCAGTTGAGGTGCTCGAGGAGGCTGCGCCAGGATCCTTTTGCTTTTTCGAAGCGGGGACGATAATATTCTTGCCTCGTGTGTTGGTCATGATGTACCTAAAAAATAGAAGATTTGATCAATAATTAAATAAATCAAGCATCACCAAAAACCAAGAATGACAAGTGCAAGTAGTTTAAACGGGTAAAGTACTGTTCAAATAATCCAGAATTAAAGTATTCTAAAAAATGAAAAATGAATCCTAAGACTAAGGACAAAAAACATAGCACTCAGCTAAGTACATAAAGAAGCAGTGAGCAAAGAAATGAAAAGATTTAATAATGTGGCAGACTAATGGCTATTTACATGAATAAAATGGCAACATGAAGAATAAAGCAAAATAAATGACTTTCTTAGATAGCAACTAAATGTATGGAATAACTAATAAAGAAAAGAATAATAACCATTATTGAAATAAAACTAGACTAATAATAATACTGAAATTGATTAAATATGATAATAATAATAATACTAATACTACTAATAATGATAATAATTATTGGGAGGGGTAAAAGGGGGAAACCGACAGTGGTGACCGGAGTTGCGAATGGTGGTGGGGTGCTGGTGGTCTGAGGCAGCCATGGGGGAGAGGACATGGGCGTGGGATGTTTAGTGGCTAGTGTGGGGCGAATGTGGAAGGGGATGAAAGGGAAAAAGAAAGGAAAGGGAAGGGAAGAAAAGAGGGGGAAGAAAGAAAGAGAAAGGGAGAGGTAGGGGAGAAGAGGGGGTTCGACCGACGATAATAGTGGCCGGAATAGGGCGAGAGGCTGCGATGGCTAGGGTTTTTGGGGGAGGGAGATTAAAGAAGAAGAAGAAGAAAATAAAGTTAGGGTTAGGGGTTTGAAAGGGGCACGATCGTGTGAGACCCGTGTTAGGCCACACGGTCGTGTCACACGCCCATGTGGCTCGAGTTTAGCTCGTGTTTGTCATAGAAATTAAATGGCTAATCGTCACATAGCATGGGGACACAGCTATGTAATCAGACCGTGTGGTTCACACGGCCGTGTCGCACGGTCGTGTTCTTCATTGTTCGCTTCTCCCACACCCGTGTGGTATCCCACACCCTCATGTGTCCGAACACACGACCGTGTGCCTTACTCATGTAACTCTCTGACTTGTTTGAAAATTGAAAATTTTGGCTCCAGTTTTCACACAGCCTAGGACACGCTCGTGTGTCTAGGCTGTGTGGTCCACACGGCTGTGTCGCATGCCCGTGTGGCTCGATATTTGGGGATTTTTAGCCTTGTTTTCACACGGCCGTGGACACGCCCGTGTGGGTCACTATTCCTGCATAAAAGGCACGAAAAATAGCTAAAATAAACTAGTTAGTGGTGTTAGTGCTCGAGTTGTCTCCCAAGAAGCGCTTATTTAAAGTTTAAGCTCGACTTACCTCATATTTGCACGGTCACGGTGGTTCGAGGAGTTGAGACTCCTCACCTCTGCTATTAATTTTATCAAAATATGGTCCGAGTCGAGTATTATTTACCTTGAAAGTTTTGAATTCAGTATGTGTTACCTCGACTGTCCCATGTGGGAAGATATTCAACACCGTAAAGGGAATCACTCCGTTTGTATTGTACGCTGAAGTAACAATTCGAGGGTCCTTTTCATCTAACAATACCTTATCCCTGACCTTAAATTTCTTTGTCTCATCCCTATGCTCATTGTGGCATTGCTTTGATTCCTTGCGTACTTTTGGTTTCTCCTTGACATGTGTCTGCCATTCATCTAGTTCATCAATTTGTAGTCTGTGTTCCTCGTGACTCATTCTGTTTATGTCGCATGGACTAGAATGTGGTTCCATCACGTTCTTCCTAGGGGTTTCCTACAAAGAAGTTTGCGCCTTAACATTACTCGAGTTAACAGATCTTAAACAATCGTCTTGATTACTAGATATATTAGCAGAATCACGAGCTTGAAGTGTAATCGTGTCATCTCTTACATGAAGTATCAATTCACCTGTGCCAACATCTATATAGTTCTAGTAGTTGCTAAAAAGGGCCTTCCTAGAATTAAAGGTACGTCGCTATCCTCATCCATGTCTAGAATGACAAAGTCAACTGGGAATATAAATTTATCAATTTTGACAAGCACATCTTCAATAATACCCCTAGGAAATCTGATCGTTTTATCTGCTAATTGAATGCTCATCCTAGTTTGTTTGGGTTCCCCAAGACCTAGTTGTTTAAACATTTTATAGGGCATGACATTAATACTCGCCCCTAAATCAGCCAACGCATTGTTAACATTCAAACTACCAATTAAGCAAGAAATCGTAAAACTCCCTTGATCTTTTAACTTGTTGGGTAGCTTATTCTGTAGAATAGCTGAGCAAACTGCATTTAATTCCACATGTGACGCATCATCTAACTTTCGTTTAGTAGCCAAGAGCTCCTTTAAAAATTTAACTGCGTTTGGCATCTGTGAAAGGGCTTCAATAAACGGTAAGTTAATATGTAATTTTTTTAATAATTTAAGGAATTTACCGAATTGTTCATCTTTGTGGTCTTTCCTTGTCGCATTGGGGAATGGCACACAAGGTTTATACTCTTTGCTTACTAGTTTCTGCTTACTTTGGTTCACCTGATCCTTACCGTTACTTACCACAAGTCCTTGCTTTGGTTCTGGTTCAGGTTCAACTAACCCTTCCTCATCTTAAACAGTAATCACATGAAGTTGTTCCCTTGGGTTAGTTTCAGTGTTACTTGGTAGGCCACCTTGTGGTTGTTCAGAAATCAACTTAGCAAGCAGTCCTATTTGAGTTTTGAGCCCTTGAATCGACGCTTATTGATTCTTAACCGCTGTTTCGGTATTCTAAAAATGTGTTTCTGACACCAAGATGAATTTTGTGAGCATCTTTTCAAGGTTCGGTTTCTTTTTTTGTTGGTAAGGTGGTTGTTAAAAGCCTGGGGGATGTTGTGGCCTTTGATTTCCTTGACCACCCCTAGAGAAATTGGTATGGTACCTCCAACCTGCATTATAAGTGTTACTATATGGGTAATTTTGAGGTTTAGGATTATTACCCATATATTGGACTTGTTCCTCCTCGGTGCTAGGGTTGAAGGATGGAAAATCTGTGTTGTGTATTCCTCCTCCATTTGAATCACACCTCATTGCTGGATGTACCTGAGTAGAACCATACAAACCATCAATCTTTTTATTTAAAAGTTCTACCTGGTTAGATAGAATAGTGACCGCATCGAGGTTGAAAACACCGGCTATTTTTGTCGACTTTGTTCTCATGACTTGCCACTGATAGTTATTCAGTGACATCTCTTCAATAAATTCAAAAGCCTCCTCAGGTGTTTTATTATTTAAGGTTCCACTAGCGGCTGCATCGATTAGTTGCCTTGTTGAAGGGTTCACACCGTTGTAAAAAGTCTGAACTTGCAACCATAGAGGTAACCCATGGTGAGGGCACCTTCTCAATAAGTCCTTGTATCTCTCCCATGCATCATAAAGTGTTTTCAAATCTATCTGCACAAAAGAAGAGATATCATTCCTTAGTTTAGCTGTTTTAGCCAGAGGAAAATATTTCAGTAAAAATTTTTCGGTTATTTGTTCCCAAGTGGTGATTGACCCTTGTGATAACGAGTTCAACCACTATTTAGCCTTATTCCTTAATGAAAAGGGAAATAACCGAAGGTTAATGACATCGTTAGAAATGCCATTGATATTAAAAGTGTCGCAGAATTCCAGAAAATTTGCCAAATGAGTGTTTGGATCCTCATCTTGCAAATCATCAAACTGAACAAACTGTTGTATCATTTGAATCGTGCTAGGTTTTAGTTCAAAATTATTTGCAGCAATAGCAGGCCTAACTATACTCGATTTAGTTCCTGTTAAAGTAGGTTTAGCATAATCATACATAGTACGAGGAGTAGGATTTTGATCTACTGGATTAGCAGCAACCACAGGAGGTAGCAGATTATTTTGATTTTCAGCCATCTCCTCGGTTATAGTATGGATATCGTTCTCTTGTCCTTCCTCTATGTATTGTAAGCTTCGCCTTATTTCTCTTCAGTTTCTGTGAGCTATGCTTTCGATCTCACTGTCAAAAAGTAGAGGTCCTGACGGGTTTCTTCTAGTCATAAACTATAAAAACCTGCCAAAAATGAAGAAAATAAAAATTAGTAAAGAAAAATTAAACTAAAATTAAAGAGTAAATTGCAATAAAGGTAAAATGGCTAAAGTAATAAAAATCAAGCGTTCCTAATATCTTAGTCCCCGGCAACGGCGCTAAAAACTTGATGGTCGTGAAACTAACTAAAAATTCGACTTAAGGCAAGCGCACCTATCGAACAGTAGTATAGTTATGGTGAGACCGAAAATATCGTATCTACAAGGACTAAAAGTACTAGTAATTACAATCTTTTTATTATCTAGCCTAAGAATTAAAGGGTGTTTTTAAGCTAAAACTAATTATCTAGTTAACTAAGATTGCGACAGAGATTAAAGTTGGAAAATACTTTTGGAAAAACCAATGGAGAAGGCAATACCCAAGGAAGAATCCACCTAGACTCACTTATTAGCTTTGAATTAGACGATTTATTCACTTGACTTAATCCGTAGAAATCCCTGATTTATGTTAATATCTCTCTCGAGACTAAAAACAACTGACTCTAGGTTGATTAATCGAAATCTTTTTCTAATTAAAACCCCTATTGTCGCATTAACTCGATCTATGGATTCACTTATTAGATTTGACTCTAATCCGACAGATTTATGTCGTCCTATCTCTAGGATTGCATGCAACTCCGCTTAATTATGAATGATCTACTCTTAAATAGGGACTTTTGCTCCCTAAATAAGCACATCAAAAACCTGAATTAATATCCTGGAATATTAAAGCAAGGGTTAATTTCACAATTAAGAATAAGAACAAGTATTTATCATATAAATCAAAGAGTAATAAGAGTCATCTTAGGTTTCCTCTCTCTTAGGTATTTAGGGAGTTTAGTTCATAATAATAAAGGAAAACATCTCAAAAGTTAGAAAATAACAAAACATAAAGAAACCCAAAGAACTTCTAGGAAATTGGATGGAAATCTTCAGTCTTGATGTATATCCTGCCTCCGAGCTAATTCTGATGGCTATCCTTCAGTATTTCTTGCCTTCTACTCTGTCTCCCCCCTTGATTCTCTTCTAGGGTGTTTATATAGGCTTTGGAATGCTTCAAAACCCTCAAAAGTTGCCTTTTTCGAGTAGAATTAGACTTGGGCTTGACAGGGACACGGCTGTGTGCCACGCTCATGTGCAGATGCTCAGGCCGTGTGCAATTTTAACTTGGTTTTGTGTCGACACGGCCATGACTCACGGGCGTGTGGTCTACCAGTGTGTCACACACAGGCGTGTGGATCACCCGTGTGGAAGTGCCTAGGCCATGTGAAATACTGATTTAGGCCCAATTTGTCCATTTTTGGCCCGTTTCTTGCTCTTTTTGCTCTCCTAAGCTCTTCTGAGTATAAAATATGAAATTAAAGGATTAGGAGCATCAAATTCAATGAAAACAAGGAAAAATCATCCATAAATGTGCCAAGCATGGGGTAAAAATATGTATATACTACAGTTTATTAATGTCCATAATGTGTTCATATATGGCTTAGTGAAAATGGTCAATGGTAGGTTTTGAATGTGAAATTGAGTAGTCTTAATGGTTGATGATAGATGATATGTTATGAATGTGAATTGGTATATTTTGGTTGATTATAAGTGTATGGAAATGGTCCCAAATTGGTTGTTTTGTGCATTTGATTTAAGGGTGGCAAATTGGCTTTGCAAATAGCCTATTTTTGTCCACACGGATAGAGACACGGGTGTGTGTCTCAGCCATGTATGACACACGATTATGTTACTCGGCCGTGTGTCCCCTGGGGTACCCTTTCAAGTTACGGCAGTATACCTTATAGTTTTGACATGGCCTAGACACACAGGTGTGTCTATTGGCCGTGTGAGTGGTACACGGGCTAGCACATGGGCTTGTGGTTGATCGTGTGGCCAAGTTAGTAACCTTTCTAATTGTCACATGGCCTGGCACCCGGGCGTGTCTTGTGGCCGTGTGGATAAGTCAGTATGTATGCCCTGTTTCGCCATGGCCTAGACACACCGGCGTGTCTAATGCCGTGTGAGAAAAGGTTGTGAAGCTTACTTTGCATATATACTGGATACAAAAGTGTCTGAATCAAAAATTGAATCAGTACCAATAGTATGTGAATTTTCGGATGTGTTTCCAGAAGAATTGCATGGTTTGCCATAAGTCAGAGAGGTTGAGTTTGCTATTGAGCTGGTACCAGGAACATCACTGATATCTATAGCTCTTTGCAGAATGGCTCTGACTGAATTAAAGGAGTAGAAATCTTAGTAGCAAGAGTTGATAGATAGAGGTTTCACATGACAGAGTTTTTTACCCTGGAGTGCATCAGTATTGTTCGTCAAGAAGAAAGATGGATCAATGAGAATGTGTATTGACTATCGACAGCTCAGGAAGGTTACAATAAAGAACAAGTATCTATTGCCGAGAATAGATGATTCATTTGATCAGTTGAAAGGGGCAACAGTGTTCTTGAAGATAGATTTGAGATCTGACTCTTATTAGTTGCGAGTTAAAGAGTCAGATGTGCCAAAAATAGCATTTAGAATGAGGTACGAACATTATGAATTTCTTGTTATGCCTTTCAGACTGGCTAATGCTCCTGCAGTCTTTATGGATTTGATGAACCGAATATTTAGTTTATTCATGAGATGAGTCTGAGCACGCTGAACATTTGAGAATTGTGTTACAAACCTTGAGAGATAAGCAACTGCATGATAAATTTAGTAAATGTGAGTTTTGGCTCAAAGAAGTCAGATTTTTGGGACATATTATTTCAGCGGAAGGTATTAGAGTTGATTCGAGCAAAATTTCAGTAGTTGTTGATTGGAAACCACCAATGAATGTATCCGAAGTCAGAAGCTTTTTGGGGTTAACTGGTTATTATTGACGTTTTGTAAAAGGATTCTCGATGATTGCTACATCGATGACCAGATTGTTGCAGAAAGATGTGAAATTTGAGAGGTCTGAGAAGTGTAAATAGAGTTTTGATCAATTGAAAGCCTTGTTATCCGAGGCACTAGTTTTGGTTCAACCTGAGTTGGGTAAAGAATTTGTGATTTACAACAACGCATCATTGAACGGTTTGAGTTGCGTGTTGATGCAAGAGGGAAAAGTGATAGCTTATACCTCCAGGCAATTGAAGTCGCATGAAAAAAACCATCCGACGCACGATTTAGAGTTGGCTGCTATTGCTTTCGCATTGAAAATTTGGCAGCCTTATTTGTACGGTGAAAAATGCCACATCTTTACCGATCATAAAAGCTTAAAGTGTATTATGACTCAGAAAGATTTGAATTTACGACAACAAAGATGGCTTGAGCTACTAAAAGACTACGAGTTACTAATCAATTATCATCCAGGAAAAACAAATATGGTCACATATGCTTTGAGTAGAAAATCTCTATTTGCTTTGAGAGCGATGAATACAAGACTGAATTTGTCTTATGATGGTTCGATATTAGCCAAGTTGAAAGCTAAACCAGTTTTTTTTTAGCAAATTTGTGAAGCTCAAAAGTGTGATATCGAGTTGCAAGCTAAAAGAATGCAATGTGAGTCGACTAGTGATTCAGATTATCAGATCGGAGCCGATGATTGTTTAATGTTTCAAAATAGAATTTGTGTACCAAAGAATTCCGAACTCATTCAGAAAATTTTGCACGAAGCACACAGTGGTTGTTTATCTGTTCACTTGTGAAGTACAGAAATGTACAATGATTTGAAACAATTGTATTGGTGGTCAGGTATGAAATGAAACATTTCTTAGTTTGTATCGAAGTGTTTGATTTGTCAACAAGTCAAAGCTAAACATCAAGTGCCTTCAGGATTACTACAGCCTGTGATGATACCAAAATGAAAATGGAATAGAGTTACTATAGATTTTGTATTGGGATTACCCCTGTCTCCGAAAAAGAAAGATGCTATTTGGGTTGTCGTAGATCGACTAGCGAAGTCTTCACATTTCACTCTGGTATGTACTGATTATTCGCTTGACAAATTAGCTGAGTTATACGTTTCTGAGATCATTAGATTGCACGGGGTGCTAATTTTGATGATTTCGAATAGAGATTCGAGGTTTACATCACGGTTTGGAAGAAATTACAAGAAGCTCTGGGTACGAGATTGAATTTTAGTACTGCATTTCATCCGCAAACCGACTGTCAGTCCGAAAGAGTAATTCAAATTCTCGAAGATATGCTTCACTGTTGTGTTTTAAAGTTCTAAGGCAACTGGGAGAGATATTTTCCATTAGTTGAATTCGCGTATAATAACAGTTTTCAATCAAGCATAAAAATGGCACCGTACGGAGCATTGTATGGTTGCAAAAGTCGAACTCCGTTATATTCGACCGAGTTGACCGAGAAACAGATTTACAGGGTTGATTTGGTTAGAGAAACTGAAGAGAAAGTGAAAGTAATTTGCGACTGTTTGAAAGCAGCTTCAGATCGACATAAATCGTATGCTGATTTAAAATGAAAAGACATTGAATTTCAGATCAGTGATAAAGTATTTTTGAAAGTATATCCTTGGAAGAAAATCCTTCGATTTGGTCTTAAAGGTAAATTAAGTCCGCGTTTCATCGGGCCGTATGAGATCATTGAAAGAATAGGTCCAGTGGCATATCGACTAGCTTTACCGTCACAGTTAGAAAAGATACACAATGTGTTTCATGTACCGATGTTGCATCAATATAAGTCGGATCCTTCACATGTAATTTCTCCGGCAGAGATTGAAATTCAACCCGATATGACGTGCAATGAAGATCCGATCAGAATTTTAACTCTGGAAGTTAAAGAGTTGAGGAACAAATGAATAGCTTTAGTGAAAGTCTTGTGGAGACATCACGGAGTTGAAGAGGCTACGTGGAAACCTGAGGAAGCTATGAGAAAATAGTACTCTAACCTATTCACTGGTAAGATTTTTGGGGACGAAAATCCCTAAGCGGGGAGAGTTGTAACAACCCACTTTTAGTAAAATAGGAACAGTGGTTTTGGGACTACAATTTTGAAGTCAAAATATTTATTTTATTATTATTTTAATGTCTACAGCATGATAATATGTTTTTGTGAAAATTTCATTAAGAAATTTTATCGTTTGATGAATCAATTTGATAAAAAGGACTAACTCACATAAAGTGTAAAAGTTGTGTTTTATTAGCTAAAGGTGTCTAATAGCTATAGAACCTTAAAGTTAAGGTCCTTATGTGGTAATTAGGCCATTTTAATTGTAATTGGACTATTATGGGCACGCATTAAGTGATTATGATGTTTTATAATTAAGGTTAAATTTGTAATTAGTTAATAATGTTATAATAAATATAACAAAACAATTTTTAATTCATTATCATCTTTCTAGCCAAAAATTAGGGCTTAAAATATCCATGAAAATAGCTTGAAGGTTCGGTCACATTGAAGCTTGATTTGGTAAGTGATTTTGTCCCGTTTTTAATGATTTCTACGTTTTTGAGATTGTTGCAACTAGGTCTAGCTAGCCCAGGCACTATTTTGCAAAATTGTTAAAGATTTTGAATGTTTCCATTGATGAATGTTGGTGTGTTTTGATGTTTAATGATAGATTATGAATACTTGTCGATAAATATACAAGTTTTGTTAAGTGATTTTTAGTGAAAATGCAAATTAGGGGCTAAATTGTAAAATTTATAAATTTACTGGTTAAAATATGAAATAAATGAAAAATATAAGCTGCTAGAGGTATAATAGTAATTTTTCTAGCATGGGTTGTGATTAAATTGCATGATTTTTTGTTTTTGTGAATAAGGACCAAATTGTAAAAATATTGAAATATTAGAGGCAAAAGTGTAAATACGCTTTAAAGTGTGTTTTGGACTAAATTGAATAAAGGGATAATTAGATGAGCTGAATTTGATATTATATAGATCAAGAAAAGCAGAATCTGGAATTAGATCGGGGAAAAGACAATACTCGATTAATCGACCAATTTCATTATTTTTGAACCCTAGGTAAGTTCGTATATTATAAGTTTTGGTACAATTGTATTTCATATCCTTTGATATTGCATAATTTGTGAATTTGAAACTATGAATATGATCGATAGTGATTTGACGATGATTCGACATTTGAAATCCCGGTTGAACCTTAGGAATTTAGGATACTAGTGATATGTCATTAGAGGATACATTGAGTTGGCTTCGGGCCATGATATTAGTACTTCGGGTGCAAGTTATACCGATTTGGCTTCGACCCATGAATATTGGCTGATTTGGCTTCGGACCATGATGTTAGTACTTAAGATATAAGCTACCTTGATTTGGGTTCGGGCCATGGTATAGGTACTTAGTGTTTGAGACTCTTGAGTATCCGACTTCTATTCTGAATGTTTCAACGGGTAAACGAAAGATGTGATTGAGTATGAGAATGATATGAGATGTTACAGGTATGTACGTGACAATAATAAGCTTTGGTGTGAAGAAACTTGTAAAGAATGTGATTAATATCATTATTGTGTATATCAAAGGCTTGTTAGTTAATATATGCTAAATGTTGATATATTCAAATTGTTGAATTATAATCTTGAGATTGAATTGAGTTTATTTTCTACGAGCTTACTAAGCTTTATAGCTTACATTGTTTATTTTTTCGTGTTTTATAGTGATTTCTAAGCTAGCTCAGATTTGAGGATCGTCGGAGACTACATTACACTATCAAGCTATCAATTTGGTACTTTTAAGTTTATGTCTTGAGTATATGGCATGTATAGGTATTTTGAGTCATTTTGATTATGGGTTGATAATGATTTTGGTCATTTGAAATGACTTGTAAATGTATATGTTTTGGTTTGTAAATATAGCTATGAGAGTTGGCTTAATTTGGTTGTTTTGGTTATGTATATATATGTGCATATATGGTTTGTATTGTAAGTTCATAATGGATATGTGTATGGCTTATATTTTGAAGCTTGTGCATATAGATATGGTAAATATTAAATGGTTGATATTGAGAAATAATTTTCTTGTGAGATTAGGCTAAATAATGCATGGTTAAGATTGGTTATTATTGATGTATTATGAAAGTAAAGTTTGGTATGAATTTTGATGACATATTGTGATATTTATGTTTTGTAATGGTTGGTGTTGGAAATGGTATGAACTATGCTTGAGTGAGGTTGATTGAATGCCTATTATATGCTATGTTTTGTGCCATTTGAGTTTGGTGTAGGTGTGTACAAGTTAGGTGGCAAATTGTCTTGGTAAATAGCCTATTTTTGTCCACGCGGGTAGAGACACGGGCGTGTGTCTCAGCCATGTGTGACACACGGTCATGTTACACGGTCGTGTGTCCCCTGGTGTTGAAAATAAAATCAAGTCAGTATGCTCCACACGGCCTCACACACGGGCGTGTGACTTGGCCATGTGGTATAAGTCAGTATACCCTACAGGATTGGCACGGCCTAGCACACGGCCTGGAACACAGGCATGTATGGCTATTTTTAGGGCACAAGGGCTAGCCACACGGGTGAGTGCGTTGGCTGTGTGACCCAAGTCAGAGAGTTACATGGGGTCGGACACAGGCTGGGACACTGCCATGTGCTCCTATTTCGAATGTCCAGACAGCTTGTGACACAGGTGTGTCTGTTGGCTGTGTGAGACAAACTGTAACAGCCTGATTTAGACCCTAGTCAGAATGGTGGTTTCAGGACCACGAATCAGAGTCAGAAAAATATTTAAATATTATTTTTCGTGTTTATTATATGTGAATTTGCATGTGTGAAAGTTTCGTATGAAAATTTGATCGTTTGTGTGCTTAATTTAATAAAAGGACTTAATCGCGTAAATTGAAAACTTGATAGTTTAATGTATAAGGGCTGAATTGCTATTGGCTTTTTAAATTGAAGCATTTAAGTTGCAAATATACCATTGGAGTTAGTGATGGCCGGTTGTACCCTTGGAATATATGTTTTAGTTATTTAATTATAAATGTTATAATTGTAATTAATTAAAATGTAATAATAATATAAAACATATACTAAAATACACTAGTGTTCATACTTTCATCTCATGACCGAAACTAGAAACAAAAGAAAAGAAAAAGAGAAAGGTAGGTATTCGGCCATTGTTGATTTAAATTCAAGGTTAGTATGGTTTCGATTTTTGATGATTTTTACGTTTTCGAGATCGTTGCTTTGAATACTATCTGACCCATGCTAGAATTTCTGATTTTGATGAATGTTTTGAATTATTCCATTGATGAATATTTGTGTTTTGTGATGTTTGATGATGAAATATTAAATATATGTTTTAGATTAACATGTTTTGTATTGGAGGTTTTGATGATTTTGAGTAATTAGGACTAAATTGTAAAAATAATAAATTGAGGGACTAAAATGTGAAATAAATGAAATATATAGACTAGTATGAGTATAAGGAAGATTCATCCTAACTATGTTATTCTGAGATTTTGCATATTTTGTGTTTTATGCAATAGGGACTAAATTGTGAAAAATGTGAAATATCAGGGGTAAAAGTGTAATTTGCCCATTTGCGTGTTTTTGGATGAATTTGGTTGAATATTTGATTTAATAAGTTTAATTTATATTAAATTAGATCAAGAAAAGAGAAAATCAGATTTAGATCGGGGGAAAACTAAAGTTGTCGACTAGCCGATCCGTACTGGTTTTTCATTGTCCAAGGTAAGTCTTTAAGCAATTATTAAACAATTAAACATCGTTTATTTTGAATGTAAATTAGTTTAATATGCTGATCTGGAATTTATAGATTTATAGTAGAGTTGGCCGAATATGATTAAGCATGGGAATAATGTATTTGAGTTTAATTCGACTGAGTTATAACATCTAAAAGTCTGCATGAACTATATGGCATATTTGGAATTTTCGATATATGAATTGTTTATGAAACAAATTTATAATAGTGATATTCGGGCTTTGAGCCTAGCAAGTCTTGTGCTGGTGAATTAAATCGGGCTTTATGCCTGGCAGGCTTATTGCCGGTGTATAAAATCAAACTTTGAGATTAGCAGGCCCTGTGCCGGTGTGAAATACAGGCTTATGCCTAGCAGGCTTTATGCCGGTGAATTATTATAAGTTTATGCCTAAAAGAATTCATGCAGATGTGATATTTGAATACGTTAAACGAGCTAATTGGCCAGGTATGAATTAATTTGTTACCTACTTAAAATAAGGTAAGTAATTAACTTGATTATTTGTTACAAATAATGTGTGATGCAAATGAAGTATATATGTGATTATGGTATGTGTATTCGGTTTTATAATCGAATGATATGAATATTATGGATTTGGTCTTTGAATATGTGTATACAAGACCATGTATATTTGGCCGTATGGATAGTTCATGTACATGATGTTATATTACAATTTTTGAGCTTGTGCATATGAGTGTATGTACATTTGGTTATATAATGACATCTTGAATTTGAAGGTTGGATGATAAATAATTATTTTAATTATATGAGCATTCAGCCAAGGAGAAATTATTCTATGAAAGTATATGTTATATATGTATGGAATTAAAAGTTTGAAATTAAATGTGATTACAAATGCATAAGTTGAATTATTTGATTGAAATGATTTAGTATTAAGATGTTGGTATGCATTAATTGTTTAATTTGCTTAAGGCTTACTAAGCTAAGTTAGCTTACTCTGTGTGTTTTCATTTACTCTGTTTTATACATTTTGGATTCAAATTACGAGCTCGGGGATCATCAGCAAGTTCATCACACTATCCACTACTTCGGTATTTATATATTTGAATTTGAACTATGGCATGTATAGGCTGGAACATACTTATTAAATGTTGAATTTGGTTATATATTTAAAGCCATGCGAAAATGGCTTGCTAATTATGCTTAGTCTTGGTTTTATATGTGCTTAGTGATAATGTCTAATGGCTTGCTATGAATGAATGGTGTGTGAGATGGTTGTTATATGTTTTGGAAACGATTAATGGTTTTAGTTGAGTATGTGTGGTTGGTTCGATTATAATATGCATAAATAAAAATATATGTGCATTAGGTTGCTATATCTAGTCCATGTGTTATAAGTGATTTGGAATCTAAGGTTGTTAAGCTATAATTGAATTTGTTATAAATATGTTTTGATATGTTTTAACATGGTATGTACAATTTATGTTTGAATATACTACAGTTTGGGTTTCGGCACATGTTTGTATAGATAATATACATTTGATGAAATGTTTGGACATGTATGTGCTTTAAATAAAGTGATCCGGCTATGCAAGTTATAAAGTTAGAAAAATGTTCTAAGATTGTTTTGGTCAATTATTTAACATGAATACAATGGTTAAGTGTGGCTTTGAAATCTAAGGTAAATAAATAAGATGTGCATATAATTTGTATAACTGAGCTTATATTATCTTACATATGTATAGTAATGAATGACTGTTCTGAGTTGTGATTTATTCGGTAATACCTTATAACCCTAATTCAGTGACGAAGATGGGTTAAGAGCGTTACACAAATGGCCGGGCCACACGGGTGTGTGTCCCCTATTTTTGAGAAAATTATCTAAGTGTTCTTAAAGTTTCCAAATTTATCGGTTTAGTCCTAAACCACTCACAATGCATGTTTAGGGCCTCGTAGGCTCATATTAGGGACAAAATGTTTGGTTGTGAATGAATTGTGTATGAATTGAATAAATGTTTGTGAAATGTATGTTTAAATGTGTTGTAAGTCTAGTAATACTCCGTAACCCTATTCCGACATTGAATACAGGTGAGGGGTGTTACACGACTATGCTTGGGATCTCGAGGAACAAGAAGTTGTGCTAGTCCAATCCTTGAGGATTGACCCTACTTCCCTTATACTATTCTTTTCATTATTTCATAGGGATAGGTTATTTTTTGTGCTCTCAATGATGCATCAATAATTCACACATTAACCTTTATCAAACTAGGATCCTGTTAGTCACAACCATTCAACAGGTGAGTCTTAACAGCCATACTCTTAATGAATTATCTATTTAAAAATACTAAACCATTCTATAACAACTCAAGTTAATCTATCAAGAAATCATATAACCATTTAAAATTTTCCTGATGAAGGATATAATAGATCTGGATACATGGTTAACCATCCAAAACACACTAGAATGCTTGAGTGAGATTAACCAACCAAGAACACACTTGGGCACCAAGTGCCTAGCCTGTAGGCTAACATCCTTCCAAAACACACCTGGGTACCAAGTACCATGCCCGAGGGCTTTACATCCATTCCCGGTAACACACCAGAATCACTATAATATGACTTGAAAGTCCACAACATATGTTGGGCTTCAGTATATTCAGTGAATCGTAGTGAATCAATAATCATTCTCTCAACACAATCAAACCCATATTATGCTCATTAAAAACTTATTGGCATCCAAATTGTCTTTTATCCTACGTTCATTGGTTCAATAATATTGAATAACAATGTTCAAATCAATTATTTTCTTGACTTACATCAATTTATTTCAATTCAATTAAATCAGAATTTTCAACATCTTAATTCATAGTTAATATAACATTTAATTTTAATACGAACTAAACCGTACAAAACCTACCGCTTAGAAGAGACCTAGAGTGACCTACTTCTTTTGAGAGCAATATTTCAAGGTACCTCGCCTATGTCTATAGGCCTTAGCATGACACCCTGCATGTTTTGTCTTCATTCTATACAAATGTTACTCTATGTCTAAAGTCTGCTGTAGGTATTCGGTCAAATACCTGTTTGTATCATTCAATTTCAATCCAACTAATCAAACATTTTCAGAATTAGATTCAGTTTATGGGCATACTGCACACTCATCTACGTCTAGAGAATGTATGAATACAGTTAGAAAATAGAAGTAATTGAATGAAATAGTAGATTAAATCAAATATATGCTTCAACCATTAAAGAAAATAAAAGTTTTATCATGTAATCCCAACTCTATGAGATTTAATTCATGGGTTGGCGATTGAAATTCAAGTTCAAAATAACATCCAACATCGTTTTGATCAAATCAATTTACGGGAGAACATAATAAGAAATAATTGAATAACTTAGGAAGATGGTTGTCGCCAAACCAATCCACAATCCGGCAGCACAATGTCCTGTGGTGGTTGAAAAAGACTGCCTTCAGCTTCCTCTTTCCATCTTTACTCAACTACTAACCTCTTACTGTTGCCTCTGGATCTCCACACTTAGGGCTTCCTCCTTCGACTTTTTATAAGCATTTCTTGCTATGGCAACTCCAATAGCCCACAATATCTTCTCCTTTTCTTTTGGTAGATTTTTTGGTACAAGTAGAGTTGGGTTGAAACTGGTATATGCTGAACGTTGACTCGGTCATCTTCCTGAAATTACCACAGCATACAAGGTGGAAAATTGTCCAACCTTTTGCCTCGACAAAATTTTACTCATTTATTTCTTTCTCCACATCCTGCACATGCCAAACCACTAAGCACATCTCTTCTACACTCAATTAAAAGTATCTAAAATGTAACCACAATCCATGCTCTTAATGCAAATGATAAAAATTCTAATAAAATGTCCTAAAATGCCATTAAATGTACCCAAGTACAAGAAATTAGCTAAGTCTAAATGAATGAAATATAACTCTTTTCAAGAGGTATCAATGCTTTATAAAAAAAGTGAAGTATTAGAAGCCTTTAAACTTTTCAAGGCTAAAGTATAGAAACAATGCAATAAGTAAATTGAGATTGTGAGAATCGATAGAGGTGGTAAGTATTATGGTAGATACACTGAGGATGGACAAACACCTAGTCCATTTGTGAAGTTTCTTTAAGATAAAGGTATAGTTTCCCAAAACATCATGTGAGTCTTGTCACACCCCAGACCCGGCCCAGACGTTCTGGCCAGATTTGACGTGTCATATGGACTTACGACTTAGTATGCATTCGTTGGTTTAAGTGAGTAGGGTGGTCTTTGTAAAAACAACAATTGAATGAAAAGTCGATTTATCAATCTTTAGCCTATCCATTTGTCGTGCTTGTTGAGTCTTGAAAACGTTCATTAATTTTGAAAACCCGCGTAGCCTAACACTAACAGTTTCGACATAGTATAAATATAATCAGAAAATAAAAACCATAGCGGAAAGAGAAATTTATATAGCGGCCTTATTACAACTTAAAACCCAAAATTAAATCAGAATATAAAAATAATAAAAAATAAACTAACTTAGAAAAACCAACTTTGCAGATAATGTGGCCACTCCGAATCCCTCACAGCTCCAAGCCCACTATGGTTGGGGATTTCCTGCAGAGATGAAAATAAAGGGTGAGTTTGGTAAACTCAGTGTGTAACATAACCCAACCATAGCCCAAACCAGATCAAACCTCAGAGTCAGACTTATCTGGGCCTTGGCCTAGTACAGAAATCAGAATGAAAGTCATAGGCCCATAGCAGATACAGAACAAATATATCATGAATGCAGAAATCCCAACCCAAAGCCATCCATAACACCCCCGTACCAGCCTTACACCATGTGGGGAGACTACTCGACCCACCCAACCGCTACACACCATAGAAATTGCAATGAGGTCGCGGATATTGTGACGAAGTCACCAGATACAGATATTGTGGCGAGGCCACCAGAACAGATATATATATTTTTATATATGTGGCGGAGCCACTAGATTGCAGCGAGGCTACCAGATATTGCGACGAAGTCACCAGAACAGATATATATGTGGCGAGGCCACCAGATTGCAGCGAGGCTTCCAGAACGCTTCCTCCATCAATATAAACCCATGTCCCATGCAATAAGAATAATATGTCATGGCATACGCATATACGAAAAACAGAACATCATGCTTTTCAGATAAAATAAAATATCCCTAGGGGTAAAATCATAATTTTGCATGCATAAGGGTATTTCAGTAATTATTACCTATTGCTAGGGTTTCATGCTCATTATAACGTTTACCAAGTAATCAGAAGTACTTACCTCGTCTTTTTACCAAAGTGGGCCTATTGGCCCATTGGCCCGTTTTCAGCCCATTAAGCCCAAATATACTATTGTGCACGAAAATGCACACTCTGCACTCTAATCATCCAAATGCACCATATTCATTAAAAACTATCTCACGAGTGCTCGCACTCTCGCGAGTTCACAAAATACCAACGTTTCGGTATTTCGGCTTTTACCGATTCAGTCTAAGGGAGGGTGTCGTTTACACACCTGGTTGATGACGATTGATAACGATATCTCCCACGCGATAATCCTACGATCGATCACTAACACATTAGACTTAGAAATTAACGATAACTACCATAAATCCACATCAACTAACCCAATCATCACACAAGTTAGTCATTTACACACGAGGGGCAAAATAGTTATTTTACCCTCCAGGGGTAAATCGGTAGTCCTACCCTACAGGGGTATTTTAGTAATTCTACAATTTATCCACTTGGGCCTACAGACCTATTGGGACTACATGGCCCATTTCAACCTATTGCGGCTCGAAATAGCCGTCCTACTGCTAGAGTAATGAGAAATACACACCTGTTAGGAGACTGTAGTTAATTCGCGCTCCCACACTCTTAGCTGACGCCCAACCCAAACGAGCACGCCACCAAGCGAAAGGGATCAGCCCAGAAGGGTATGCCAACTCTCCTCATGGTTTGCTCTATTTAAAGCCAGTTCTCCATTTACTCTTATGTTAGCTTCCCGATGTGGGATCCATCCAACATCAGAGTTTAAAACCAACACCAACTCTTGCCGTCCCAACATAGCAAAATAATCAACCTTTGTGTGCCAAGGGATTTGAACCAAAGTCCTCTCACATGCCAAATCACGCCACCACCACTAGGCCATCAACTCATTTGTGTCATAAGTCCAACACATTAAACTTTAAAGTGCACCTACTTGCTTCCAGATTTATTGAAAAGAAAAACCAAAATAAATTGCAAGAGCCAAGACTTGAACCTTGGACCCCTTGCTTCCTCTATGGCGTCACTTCCTTGTCCCCTAAGTGGCGCTACCTTGCCACTACACCACACTCCTTTTTGTGTCATCTTTTACCCCTTTACTCTTAAAAGCCCAAACGCCAAATGCATCACTTGTTCTTAAAATCAAAATTCCGAAGACTACCACGGATTTAACTTAAGTTTGGGCCTTCCAAAGGCCCACTAACCTACTAAAATATATATGTTAACCAACCAGAACACACCCAAATTTTTAGAAAAACACAGAAACACAGAAAACCCAAAAATTGGGCGTTACAACTCTACCCTCCTTAATGAAATTTCGTCCTCGAAATTTTACCTGAATCAAACAGATGAGGATATTATTGACGCATCGCCACTTCTGGCTCCCAAGTAGCTTCCTCTCTGCCATGATTACGCCACATCACCTTTACTAGCGGAACTGATTTCCTCCTCAAAATCTTAACATCTCGATCCAAAATCTGCACAGGCTCCTCTTCAAAAGTCAAGTCTGTTTGGACCTCGATCTCTGCAACCGGCACAACATGAGTAGGGTCAGAACGATATCACCTTAACATGGAGATGTGAAAGACATCATAAATCCTATCCAACTCTGGAGGTAGCTCCAACTGATAAGCCACTGGACCCACTCGCTTAAGAATCCGATAAGGCCTAATGAACCGCGGACTTAACTTGCCTTTCCTCCCAAACCTTAATATTTTCTTCCAAGGTGAAACCTTCAAGAAGACCATATCACTCACAGAGTGCTCAATTCCCTTGCGCTTCAAATCTGCATATGACTTCTGTCTATCAGATGTTCCTTCAATCGGTCTCTAATCAACTTGACCTTATCCTCAGTATCTGCCACCAATTCAGGTTCAAGAACCTGTCGTTCACCCAACTCGGTCCAACAACTAGGTGTACGACACTTCGCCCATACAGTGCCTCATAAGGAGCCATTCGAATACTTGCCTGATAACTGTTGTTGTATGTAAACTCTGCCAACGGTAAGTAATCCTCCCAACTGTGTCGAAAGTCGATAACGCATCCCCTCAACATATCTTCCAGAATCTGAATAACCCTTTCCGACTGACCATCAGTCTGAGGATGAAAGGTTGTACTAAAGTTCAACCGCGTACCCAACGCCTCATGCAACTTTTGCCAAAATCGAGATGTGAATCTAGGATCTCGATTAGAGATAATCGACACTGGCACTCTGTGAAGTCGTACTATTTTCGCCACATACAATTTGGCTAATTTCTGAAGTGAATAATTAGTGCGGACAGGTGTAAAATAAGCAGATTTGGTCAACCTATCCACAATTACCCAAATCGAGTCCTTCTTCGACGGAGTCAAGGGTAACCCACTCATAAAATCCATGGTTACCCTCTCCCACTTCCAAAGTGGTACTTTCACTGGCTGCAAAAGTCCGGAAGGTAATTGATGTTCAGCTTTCACTTGCTGACAAGTCAGACATTTTCCCACAAATTTCGTTACCTCTCGCTTCAATCCAGGCCACCAATACAACTCCTTTAAGTCGCGATACGTTTTATTCCCTCCAGGATTCATAGCACACAGACCTCCATGGGCTTCTTTCAGAATTGCTTGCCTTAAGTCAGAGTCCTTCGGAATACAAACTCTACTTCGGTAACATAGAACTCCCTCACTGTTCAGTCCGAACTCAGAAGTATCCCCATTCTTAACCTACTGGAATCGAGAAACCAAGGACTCATCCCTTGACTGTTTTTCCTTAATCTCATCCACCCAGGTCGGCCTAACTTGCAGTTCTACTAATAGACTACCGTCGTCATACAGACTCAAACGAGCAAACATGGCTCTCAGATCAGATACAGTTCTACGACTTAGGGAATCAGCCACCACATTAGCTTTGCCTGAGTGGTACTCAATCGCGCAGTCATAATCCTTAAGCAACTCTATCCATCTCCGCTGCCTAAGGTTCAGCTCATTCTGAGTCAGCAAGTACTTAAGACTCTTATGATCTGTGTATATAATACACCTTTCTCCGTACAGGTAATGTCTCCAAATCTTAAGCACAAAGATTACCGCTGCCAACTCCAGATCATGAGTAGGATAGTTAACTTCATGTGGTTTAAGCTGTCGCGATGCATAAGAAACCACTTTACCCTCTTGCATCAGCACATAGCCCCAACCCTACATGTGATGCATCACTGCATACGGTAAAATCTTTTCCAGACTCATTTGAATCAAGATGCAGCCTCGGTCAGAACTTTCTTCAGCTTCTCAAAAGATTCTTGTTGTTTCTCAGTCCAAACAAATGGTACCCCCTTCCTTATAAGTTTTGTCAAAGGCGCTGCCATCACAGAAAATCCTTCCACAAACCTTCTATAGTACCCAGCTAATCCCAGAAAACTTCAAATTTCTAACACTGACCTCGGTGGCTTCCATTCCAGAATCACTTCAATCTTTTGAGGGTCCACCTTGATCCCTTCAGCAGAGACAACATGCCCTAAGAAAGTTACCTCTCTCAACCAGAACTCACACTTACTGAATTTCGCATAAAGCTCTTTCTCTCTCAACACTTGCAGCACAATACGAAGATGCTCATCATGCTTCTCCTCAGTTTCAGAATAAACCAGAATATCATCGATAAAGATAACCACGAATTGATCCAAGTATGGCTGGAACACTCGATTCATCAGATCCATAAATGCCGTAGGTGTGTTCGTCAACCCAAATGGCATAACCAAGAACTCATAGTGACCATACCGAGTTCTAAATGCCGCCTTGTGAATATCCACCTCCTTAACCCTAAACTGATGATACCCAGATCGAAGGTCAATCTTGGAAAATACTGAAGCTCCTCTAAGTTGATCGAATAAATCATCGATTCTCGGCAGTGGGTACTTGTTCTTAATCGTCAGTTTGTTCAACTACCGATAATCGATGCACATCCACATTGACCCATCCTTCTTCTTAACGAACAACACTGGTGCTCCCCACGAAGACACACTTGGTCTAATGAAGCCTCTATCCAATAACTCTTGAATTTGGGCTTTCAGCTCCACCAACTCCTTCGGTGCCATCCTATAAGGTGCAATGGAGACCGGTGCCGTTCCAGGCATCAAGTCGATTCCAAACTCAACCTCTTGGTTCGGGGGCAAACCCGGAAGCTCCTCTGGAAAAACATCTTGAAAATCCTTGACGGTTCTAACTTTATCCACTGTTAGACCCTCAGTTTTCGATTGGCTTACAAATGCCAAATAAGCCTCACATCCCTTTTGAATCCACTTCTCTGCTCTCAATGCCGACACCACATTAGACAGATAATCCCTACGCTCGCATATCACGAAAACCTCCTCATCCTTTGTGGTCTTTAACATCATTCGCTTAGTAGCACAATCCAAAGTAGCCCTATGCTTAACAAGCCAATCCATTCCCAAAATAAGATCGAATTCTCCGAAAGGTAGCTCCATCAGATCTCAAGAGAAAACTTTTCCTTGAGTTTCTATAGGCACATCTCTATACAATTTATCTACCCTAACCGAGTGACCAAAAGGACTTAGTACAGATACCCCACTCACGGTCACCTCAGAGCGCACACCCAGTGACCCAGATATAACACATGCAACATACGAATGGGTAGATCCAACATCTATCAACGTAGTATATGGCATACTAGAAATTAGAAACGTACTGGTTATGACGTCAGGTGTATCACCCTCCTCTCGGCGATGAGCTGCATACACTGACGCCGGCTGACGAGCCTCAGCAAATCCAGCACCCTTGCCAGGCGCTCCTCTTCCTTGACCATTTCCATTACCACCTCTGCTTTACCCACGTCCTCTCAGAAACTGTGGTCTACCCCTCACTGGTTGAGCAACCCTCTGCTCTAAAACTTGAACCTGATCTGGTTCCTGGGGACAGTCTTTAACCCTATGCTCCATAGATCCGCATCGAAAACAAGCACCAGAACATTTTCGACACTCGCCCATATGTATCTTTCCACAACTCCTACAACCCTGCGGTCAACAACATTCATCGGTACTGCTCGAACCAGCTCCATTACCCTTGCTCTCTTAACATTCCTGTTCATACCACCTGAAAGTCCTGAATCTTTCCTACAACGGTTCTGATCTTTCTCACGATTCTATTTTTCTATACGCTTCACTTCCTCAGCTATCTTAGCTTTCTCCACTAAAGCAGCGAAGTTACGCTCCCTCTGTAGAGCAATCAGCACCCTAAGTTCATCTCTTAGACCATCCTCGAAGCGTGCGCTACGCTTATACTCTATAGCGACAATCCCAAAAGCATACCGGCTCAGTCTCAGAAACTCAGACTCATACTCAGGCATTGACTTACTCCCTTGCACCAGGTTCAGAAATTCTTTCCGGTGAGCGTCTATGTAACTAGCCCTAACATACTTTCCTTTGAAGGGTGTCTTAAACAGCTCCCAAGTCACACTGTCAGCAGGAGTTCCATCTCTCACTGTGAGCCACCACTGATAAGCCTCATCCCTAAGTAACAATATGGCTCCCTTCAGCTTCTGCTCCACAGAGTAGTCCAAATCATTCATAATCTGCTCTGTGGCTTCTAACCAATACTCAGCCACATTCAGAGCTACACCAGATACGCCCCTAAATATCTCTACTCCATTGGCCCAGAGCCGCTCAGAAATAGACCCCCGAATTTTGTTTCCCGTACTTGCCCCAACAACCCTTTCCAAAACTTAGAGCATCGTCCCCGGCACCTCGATTATGAGACTCTACCTCCGTTGCCGGTGGTACCGGTGCATCTGCTGCCGGCACATGTCCTGAAGATGAAGATTCAGCTTGAGCATTACCTCGGCCACGTCCACGGCATCTTCCACGAGCTGCTCGTGTACTCATTTCGTGTTATCTAATTAATAATTTTATGAATCAGTTTAATATTTCAGTGTTTATTACAGATGTCTTATGAATAACAGTAATTCAGAGTTTAAGTTTGTTTTCTTTCGCGGTAGCCTAGCTCTGATCTCGGTCTACTTATCGAGTTTCTATAGTTCCGAGTGTTACCCTAACTAAAGTACCATGATAAGGTTTTGTACAAGCATATATGAGATATTTTAGAAACAATCGTAAAGGCTCAAAAACTTACAGACTTGGGTGGAGATTCGGTGTGCCACCTTCTAAAAAACTAATTTTAGAAAAGCGATTTTAATCTTTAAAATCATCTATTTGTAAAGAGAAAACATTGGAAACATTCTCGAAAAAAATTTATAATCAAGTTCCTAAAAAAATGATTTTCAAAAACCTTTATTCAATGTTTCTTTAAAACTCTTGTTTTTAGACCTGTTCCACAGCCGAGTTGTTGCAACTTGGCTCTGATACCACTAAATGTAACACCCTGCACCCGCCCGCACGTTATGGCGGATCGGCGTGTCATATAGACTTACGACTTAGTATGCATTCGTTGGTTTAAGTGATTAGGGTGGTCTTTGTAAAAATAGCAATTGAATGAAAAGCTAGTTTATCAATCTTTAGGCTATCCATTTGTCGTACTTGTTGAGTCTTGAAAACGTTCATTAATTTTAAAAACCCATGCAGCCTGACACTAGCAGTTTGGACATAGTATAAATATAATTAGAAAATAAAAACCATAGCAGAAAGAGAAATTTATATAGCGGCTTTATTACAACTTAAAACCCAAAATTAAATCAGAATATAAAAATAATAAAAAATAAACTAACATAGAAAAACCAACTTTGCAGATGATGTTGCCACTCCGAATCCCTCACAGCTCCAAGCCCACTATGGTTGGGGATTTCCTGCAGAGATGAAAATAAAGGGTGAGTTTGGTAAACTCAGTGTGTAACATAACCCAACCATAGCCCAAACCAGATCAAACCTCAGAGTCAGACTTATCTGGGCCTTGGCCTAGTACAGAAATCAGAATGAAAGTCATAGGCCCATAGCAGATACATAACAAATATATCATGAATGCAGAAATCCCAACCCAGAGCCATCCATAACACCCCCGTACCAGCCTTACACCATGTGGGGAGACTACTCGACCCACCCAACTGCTACAAACCATAGAAATTGCAGCGAGGCTGCTAGATATTGTGATGAAGTCACCAGATACAGATATTGTGGCGAGGCCACCAGAACAGATATATATGTTTATATATGTGGCGGAGCCACTAGATTGCAGCGAGGCTACCAGATATTGTGACGAAGTAACCAGAACAGATATATATGTGGCGAGGCCACCAGATTGCAGCGAGGCTGCCAGAACGCTTCCTCCATCAATATAAACCCATGTCCCATGCAACAGAATAATATGTCATGGCATACGTACACAGAAACAGAACATCATGCTTTTCAGATAAAATAAAATATCCCTAGGGGTAAAATCATAATTTTGCATGCATAAGGGTATTTCAATAATTATTACTTATTGCTAGGGTTTCATGCTCATTATAACGTTTACCAAGTAATCAGAAGTACTTACCTCGTCTTTTTACCAAAGTGGGCCTGTTGGCCCATTGGCCCGTTTTCAGCCCATTAAGCCCAAATATACTATTGTGCACGAAAATGCACACTCTGCACTTTAATCATCCAAATACACCATATTCATTAACAACTATCTCACGAGCGCTCGCACGCTCGCAAGTTCACAAAATACCAACGTTTCGGTATTTCAGCTTTTACCGATTCAGTCTAAGAGAGGGTGTCGTTTACACACCTGGTTGATGACGATTGATAACGATATCTCCCACGCGATAATCCTACGATTGATCACTAACACATTAGACTTACGAATTAATGATAACTACCATAAATCCACATCAACTAACCCAATCATCACACAAGTTAGTCATTTACGCACGAAGGGCAAAATAGTCATTTTACCCTCCAGGGGTAAATCGATAGTCCTACCCTACAGGGGTATTTTAGTAATTCTACAACTTATCCACTTGGGCCTACAGACCTATTGGGACTACATGGCCCATTTCAACCCATTGCGGCCCGAAATAGCCGTCCTACTGCTAGAGTAATGAGAATACACACCTGTTAAGAGACTGTAGTTAATCTGCGCTCCCACACTCTTAGCTGACGCCCAACCCAAACGAGCACGCCACCAAGCAAAAGGGATCAGCCCAGAAGGGTATGTCAACTCTCCTCATGGTTTGCTCTATTTAAAGCCAGCTCTCCATCTACTCTTATGTTAGCTTTCTGATGTGGGATCCCTCCAACATCAGAGTTTAAAACCAACACCAACTCTTGCCGTCCCAACATAGCAAAATAATCAACCTTTGCGTGCCAAGGGATTCGAACCAAAGTCCTCTCACATGCCAAATCACGCCACCACCACTAGGCCATCAACTCATTTGTGTCATAAGTCCAACACATTAAACTTTAAAGCGCACCTACTTACTTCCAGATTTATTGAAAAGAAAAACCAAAATAAATTGTAAGACCAAGGCTTGAACCTTGGACCCCTTGCTTCCTTTATGGCGTCACTTTCTTGTCCCCTAAGTGGCGCTACCTTGCCACTACACTACACTCCTTTTTGTGTCATCTTTTACCCCTTTACTCTTAAAAGCCCAAACGCCAAATGCATCACTTGTTCTTAAAATCAAAATTTTGAAGACTACCACGGATTTAACTTAAGTTTGGGCCTTCCAAAGGCCCACTAACCTACTAAAATATATATTAACCAACCAGAACACACCCAAATTTAAAAAAAAAAACACAGAAACATAGAAAACTCAAAAATTGGGCGTTACAAGTCTCACCTGATTAGAATGGTGTTGTGGATAGAAGAAACTGAACTTTAATGGACATGGTGGGAAGTATGCTTAGTAGCTCTAAGCTGCCTAAGTTTTTATAGGTTGAAGCTCTCAAAATGGCAGTGTATATATTAAACTGAGTTCTAACCAAGACTGTCCCAAAGACACCTTTTGAGATTTTAAAGGTTGGAAATCGAGTTTGCGACATATACGCATATGGGGACGCCCTTTTGAAGTAAGAGTTTATAACCCACAAGAAAAGAAATTGGACTTAAGGACCATTAGTGTGTATTTCATTAGATATGTCAAAAGGTCCAAAGGGTACAAATTCTATTGCCATCACATAACACTAGAATTGTGGAATCAAGAAATGCAAAAAAAAAAAAAATTAGAATGACTCAATCAATGGGAGTGACCTATCTCGGGAAATGATTTTTGTAGGTCAAACTTCCACCTCAGGTGAGAGATTTATTATCATACAAAACACCCCTCAAGTTCAACTGGGTGTTGAACAACCAATTAATGAAAATCCATAAACTGTTGAAAACACTCCCGTAGATCAAGTTGTTCACGAAAATCTGGAAATTATATAACAATCAGTTGAACAGTGTGATCAACAGTAAATTGTTGGTTCAACATTGAGGAGATCTATTAGAGAAATGAAATCGACAGTTTCTAGTGACTATATTGTGTATCTACAAGATCTAACTATAATATTAGAGCTAAAAATGATCCTAAGTCATTTTCACAAGCCATGAGTTGTAAAGAGTCAAAATTGTGGACAATGCTATGAAAGAAAAGATAAATTCCATGAAAAGTAATGATGTTTGGGATCTTTTTTCGTCGCTTATAAGTGTAAAAGCCATTGGATGTAAATGATTCTTCAAAACAAAAAAGAGACTCAATGGGCAACATAGAAAGATACAAAGCTAGACTCATTGTAAAGGATTCACTCAACGAGAAGAAATTGATTATACTAAGACTTTCAGTCCTGTATATAAGAAAAATTCCTTGTGCGTTGTGTTAGTAGTAGTAGTTCATTTTGACTTTGAGTTGCATCAAATGGATGTGAAAACTACCTTTCTTATTGGTGACCTAGAGGAAGAGGTATACATGAAACAACTTAAAGGATTATCCTCTAGTGATGGTGAACACTTGGTATGTAAGCTAAAGAAGTCCATATATAGATTTAAGCAAGCCTCCCGACAGTGGTATTTAAAGTCCATGAATTGTCTCTTCGTTTGGTTTTTTCGAGAATGTCATGGATCAATGCATATACCAAAAGGTCAGCGAGAGTAATTTTTTTTTCCTTATTCTATATGTGGATGACATGTTACTTGCAACAATTGGTATGCTACATGAGGTGAAATAATTTCTTTCTAAAAATTTAGATATGAAAGATATGGGTGATGGCATTAAAAATTCATCGTGATAGACATTGTGATATCTTATGTCTATCTCAAGAAACCTATATCAACAAAGTTTTAGAAATATTTTGGATAAAAGATTGTTCACTAAGTGTTGCTCCCATCGTGAAGGGTGATAAGTTCAAATTGAACCAATGCCCAAAGAACGAATTTGAGAGGGAGCAAGTGAAAAACATTCCATATGCTTCTTTTGTTAGAAGCCTGATGTATGCTCAAGTCTTCACAAGACCTGACATTGTATTTGCAGTTGGAATGTTGGGAAGATATTAGAGTAATCCAGGTATTGACCATTGGAGAGCTGTAAAGAAAGTTTTAAGATATCTTAAAGGGACAAAAGACTACATGCTTACATACAAACGATCAGACAATTTGAAGGTGATTGGCTACTCTAATTCAGACTTTGTTGGCTATGTTGATTCATGTAAACCAACATAAGGTTACATATTTATATTTACTAGCGGAGCTATATCTTGGAGGAGCGTCAAGCAGTCCTTAACTACTACTTCCACTATGGAGGCTGAGTTCATTTCATGTTTTGAGGCTAGCTGACATAGAGTGTAACATTCCGAATTAGGGTCTAGTCGAAATAATAATTTTGATACCACAAATCTAAAATAGAAATAATTATTTTATGATTATTTGATGGTCCATGATATTATTGCATGTTTGTGTGAAATTTTCATGAAGAAATTCTATGCCTAAGGTGTCCAATTTGACTTTAGGGACTAAATTGAATAAGTTGTAAAACTTGTGTTCTAGAAGCTTCAAGCAGAAAATTGCATTGGATCATTAATTAGAGGTCCTTAAATAGTAATTTGACCAAGTTTTAAAATTTTGGACAAAAATGGGCATGAATAGGAAAAATTGGAAAGAAAGGCCTTAAGGGCATTTTGGTCATATGGTTAATAAAAGAGTAAAATGGGAAAATCAAGTAAAAAATGCTATCCATCTTCTCTAAGGGGTGCCGAAAATTTCATGCTCTCCATAGCTAGGGTTTTGAACATTTCAAGCTTGATTGTAAGTGCTCCCTAGCCCCGTTTTTAATGTTCTTTATGTTTTTGAGATCCTTGAAGCATGATCTAGCTATTTCTACCAGTATTTTAAGCTAGGGTTCATGTTCAAAAACTTACCCATGTGTGACACGCATGTATTTTGATGTTTAATGGAAGATTATGAAAGTTTGATGTGTGATGAACATCTTTTACTAAGTGATTTTTAGTGAAAACACCTAAAAAGGACTTGTTTGTAAAAAGTGTAAAAATGAGTAGTAAAAATGTGAAATAAAGGAAAATGTAGGCTAATATGAGCATGGTATAGGTTCGGCTAGGCTTGGGTAACCAAGAAAATACATGCATTTCATTCTACGAGCCTAGGGACTAAAGTGTAAATAAGTAAAAAACTTAGGGGTAAAAAGGTAATTTTACCAAAGTATGTGTTATGGGACGATTTGAACAATGTGTGTATTGAACAAGTTAAATTTGGCATTATAGATCAAGAAAAAAGTGATTCGGGTCTTGATCGGGGGGAAAAACAAAGTTTACGAGGATTAGGCTCGTTTCTATCGTTTTGAACCGATTTAAGTTCATTTGGAAATTATGCAACATATAATGCTTTAATATTGCATGTATGGTAAGTATATATATAATTAATGTGATGTTGTACCATGTGTTAATGCTTAAATTTTATTATGAATTATGCTTTGATTATTTCATGAGTATGTGATTGGTGCTATGGATATTGAAATCGACATTACGAGCAAGCTCAACAGAAATGTGGTATCGAGGAATCCCGTTTAAAACTTAGGAATAGTTTAGGATACAAGTGACATGTCACTAGGAATTATGTGATCTGAGCTCATGAGTTGTGGTTTGAGTTCATGATATATGTTACACATGTTTTGGCGTTCTGGGTATTGGCCGTGTATGTTCTACCGGTGGTTGGATAGTCTGGCATGTGTTGCGGATACCTGACAACTTGTGCGAGCAGTCCGTATTGCAACATCCTGATCGTCAGCTTATTAGAGGAGACCTGTGAGTAGCTCGAAAGCGAGCAACATGTGATATGTGTATAAGGTAGCGTTGGCTACATATGGGGCACTTAGGTGCGAGATTTCGATGTATCCGATAGTATTCCAAGTGTTCAACGGGTAATTCAAAGAAGTTCCATGGGAAATCTTAATGAACACGTCAAAGACAAGAAAGTAAGTATTATGTGCAAGTTGGTATGGGTATGCACATAAACTCATGTTTAAAGATTTTTGTATGCTATGAACATGTGGTAAGAATGCATATGAGAAAGTTATGCTTATGAGACTTGATGACATTTATGAAACTTTGCCTTATGTTAATTGTATGATTTATGTTGCTTATTATTGCATGTGAACTTACTAAGCTTTAAAGCTTACCCTTTCTTTCCTTTCCTTATAGTGTCGCCAAGATAGCTCAGGGATTAGAGGACGTCGGAGTTTTCGACCACACTATCAATTGATTATTGGGTATTATTAGTCTCAACATTTTGAATATGGCATGTATAGGGACTTGGTCTTTTTGTTATGTGTCATATTGATTTGCCAAATGTGTTGGCTCATGATGATGTTATGATTCATTTTGTATATGGTCATGAGAGGTGGCCTATATTGATTATTTGGGTTGTAACCCTAATCATTTGTGATATATTGCGACAATTTAGCTGCTGCCTTTATGGCTAAAAACAACAAAAGTGGAATTTCGAAGTAAAAATATTGATATTAAGTATTTAGCCATATTAAAGAAAAGAAAGTGGTCATTGAGCACATTAACACTGAGCAGATGTTAGCTGATCCTTTGACTAAAGACATGCCACCATACAAATTTAAGGATCATATTGCCATTATGGGACTTGTTCCCACCTTGTAAATTTTTGTTATAAAAACGATTATAATGAAACTCTATAAAAACGATTATAATGAAACTCTATTAAGTTTGATGTTTCTCATATTTTATGTGCACATTAATTTGATTGTTTCGAGAAATGTCACTAAAGTTTAAACCTAAAATCAACATTGGGTTTATTCATTAAGAAATTTGGGCTAAAGTGTTGAGGCATGATGCATTGTGATACATGGAAGACTCTACTCAAATTCTAAGAGAAAATATCGCCATGATTCATGCATTATGTTTTGACTTTAAGTGTTCATGGGCAATACAAACCAGGTGGGAGAATGTTAGACATGGTTCATGGGAATAACCCCCACATTTTCATTCCCACATTTTGCCGACTACTTTTACTTTATGTGTTAGTGGAGTACGCGATGGGTGGTTTTTAATTGGGAACTACCACTAGAAATACCTTCCAAGGCTGAGGTCCCTGAGCACCAAAAATATTTTCTGAAAACAATTCTATCTAGTGAAGTTTTTGAGTGTTTAAAAGGCTTTAGCGATTTTGTGTTTTTCAAATTTTGTGTTTTCATATAGCTAGATATGATTTCATCGTCGGCTGATTAACGTCCTCAACAAGTAGAGTTACAATGTCTACATTTGACATATTGTTTGATTTTTTGTTGCTTAAATATTGTTTAAACCATGATTTGTGCTTACATTTTAACGGCGGTAACGAAGTGTATAAAAACTTAGAGCATATTTTAACCTTCAAATAACTTGGAGCATATTTTAACCTTCAAATTTAATTTATAAGTTGGCATAAGCAAATAATTAATCCAAGCCAAAGCATGAAAACTGTATTGATTATTAGTTGGTTGTAATGATGTTATAATCATCTCCAAATCCTCAGATGATCCAATGAAATTTAATACTAATTCGACGGTACTGTCCTTGGATACAAAGGCTTACCTATCTTTCAAAAGACAAATAGATAGGTATATATTGTTTTTAACTTGAATGTTTTACGCTTTTGAGCCCAACAATTAATTTTAACACTATAAATACTTACTTCCTCCCTTGGGTTTTGACAGGCCTTCCATGCTTCGAAAATAAAAAACATTAGAGCAACAAATTAATTTTTTATTAAATCAAATAACTATTCATCATTTGTTAGTTATTTTTGAAATAGTTGCTTTGATGACTCCGGCAATCTCACTTGCTACGGATTTCGTAGTTGGTGATGATGATGGGTGGAAATTAGGAATTGATTACGAAGACTGGGCGAAAGGCAAGCAGTTCTTTGTTGGGGACACTCTTGGTAAACTTTAACATCCAAAACCTTTTGTTTCTTTTGTAATTCTTCTTGGGCTATAAATATACTTATGGATCAAACACTCACTTTTACTTATTTTCGTTGCAGTTTTTAAGTACAACGCTATAGTTCACAATGTGTACAAAGTGAAGGGAGATGATTTCAAAAGTTGCACTGTTCCATCCAATAATAGCTTGGGCTCATTCACTGGAAATGATACAATTAGGTTGGCAACCACCGGCAATAAATGGTACATTTGCAGCGTCAACGGCCATTGTGATGGTGGGATGAAGCTTAAGATCACAGTGCTAGACGGTACTGCCCCAGCTCCTAGCGCTGCTTCAACTTTATTAGCGACCAATTTCCAAATATTTTTAGGAATGATTTTCACTATTACTTCAATTGTCATAGTTTATTAACTAAATTTATAGTCCCATTAAGTCTTCATTCGTACCAATTTAAAACAGTAACAAAATGTTTCTTATTCTTCTCTTGTGATAAATGCTCAATATTTTGAAGCTTTGAATGAATAACAATGATTTTTAATTATTTAATTGCTTAAATGTTGCTATTAGTCACTGTACTTTACAAAAGTTGTGAATTTGGTCAAATACTATAATTTGGTCATTTCTAATCCTTGTATTTTTTTAATTTTTAAAATTTCAGTTTTAAGCAAATGATAGTTGTTAAATGCATTCAATTAAGTTTAATTATTTCCAAAATTTGATGCAAGAAATATATTATTATATATATAATGTCATGTGAGTTTGTTATTTTCATATATTATTCATTAAAAAATCAATTAACAAATTAATGATTGCTAATTACGTCTAAGACTGAAATTTCAAAATCCAAAAAGTATAAGGACTTAGAATGATTGAATTGGGGAATATGGACCAAATCTACAAGTGTACGCATAGTATAGGACAAGTAGTTGAATTTAAACAAACATATCTAATTTTTAATGTTTGCGTCAAGACTAAAATTTTAAAATTCGAAAAATATAAGGACTAAAGTTGACCACTTCGAAAAGTACAAGGACTAAAATTAATCAAATTAAAGTGCAATACTAAATCCACAACTTTCACAAAGTACATGGACCAGTAATAGAACTTAACCTATTTAATATTTAATAGGTAGAAATGTTTTCTTATTTTAGGATAAATCTCAAAAGCTAATAAAATATGATAAGCTAATGTACTTATACACATAAAAATTTGAATTTTATTCTAAGTTAAGTGACACCAATTTACATTTTTCTTAATGCGAGTTGAATAAATATATTTATTCACAATGAAAATAACTAGATTTATTTGGTTTTGAAATGCTTGAGTCTCTTTGTAAGCTAAATTTTATATAATTATGCTATCTAATTGAAAATTTTAACTATACCTTCTCTTTTGCACTTAAAAGAATATTATAGTTTTAAGAAATAATTGAATGAAACAATAACTCAAATAACTGAATGAAAACTCTAATTTAGATTCAATTTTATGATTTAACAACTGAAATTTAAAAATCTAATAATTATTAAATCTCGTACCGTGCCAATGGTACGTTCTTACAACTTTAATACCAATAAGAAATTACAAACTTTAAGTAAGACTAGACTACCAATGGAGTCAACTTAAACCTTGAGGCGTAGCCTCTAAGGGTGCCCCTCTATATACATGAACAACTATTGTGCCCGTTACTAGAATCTAGTGGTGTATGACTTGGTTCCTCCACTCTATTCTCCGAGTTATTGTCTATCCTGTATACAAGCGATAAATCTTTATAAGTTCGAAAGAACTTAGAGAGATCCGTACATACTTATTCAAAGATGATTGCTTAAATTTTAAGAAGATGAGATCCTCTGCACAGAGTTAAAATTCCCTGAATTTTTTAGGAAAATTCGCAAATTTCGTTGGTGTAGCCCATGCCTTGCTTTTTCTCTCTTAGCCAATCCTTGGTGAACATAACCATCGATCTAGTTACAGCCAAGGTCCATCTAAAAATACTCTCTCATGGGTCTTGACCATGTTCACCGTTGTTCCAAACCCTCCTTATGTTATTCACGATAGAGTTTTTCACTATTACCCCTATTCACCATAACTGCGAATCCTTACCTTGATCCCTTTAAGTCATGCTGAACCCTGTATGGATCGACTGTGCCATTCTGACGATTGCTTGCCTTTTTTGTAGCCAATGTTGATCCCTTTCCTTGTTTAAGGTCTCTTCTTAGTATCCTCCCTTGTAGAACTTAATTATGATGCTTGGTTGACTAAACAAACATCCCTTTTCTGGCGGGCTTCTACACGCCATGCAACCCTCAAACACTAATTCAAATTAGTTCCCTCTTAAAGGTATTCCAATTTAATTGATGGTTCCTAGTGGACTATTCTCTGACTTTATATCCCCTGACGGGTTACACTCTCGGTAGAACCACATGGTCTTTCTAGTGCTATATAGTCCTGACAAACCCCTACCTGAAATAATAAAACCCAGCGGGCTTCCTTGCTCGTTAGTCCTTGCGATTTTCCTCATGTTACAAGATCTCAAACTGACATTGTAACACCCCTTACCTGAGTCTGAGGCTGAGACAGGGTACGAGGCATTACCGGACTTAAACGTACACAACTATGTAAAATCGGGCCATAAAAAATTTTCGTTCAAATTAAAAAATTCATTCATATTCATAATGTCCCTTATATGGGCTTACGAGGCCCAAAACATATATCGAGGGTGGTTTGGGACTAAACCGAGAACTTACGAACTTTTTACAACACTTAGAAAATTTTCTAGTTTTCGAGAGTCACACGCCTGTGTGGGTAGGCTGTGTGGTCACACACGCCCGTGTCCCCAGCCCGTGTAACTCACTGTTTATGACGTCAGCAATATTTTAAGGTCACACGGCCAAGACACACGCCCGTGTGCTAGGCCGTGTCTTCCACACGGCTGAGACACACGACCGTGTCTTTGTCCGTGTGGCCAACACTTAGGCTATTTTCGAAGCCTTGGTCAACCTTAATCCCTCATACACTTATACAACATCAAATGCATAGAACATGGTATCCAATTAAAGATTACACATCTTCAATTAAGTTAAAAACATAACATTTGCATGTCATTATACTTGTGTTTCTCATACTCATTTGGCCTTGTCTATTATAATACCACTTATCTTTTATACCACGGTTATCACCATACTAATTAACTTCAACTTAATTATAGCAAACAAGTATAACCACATCACACAAGATCTCGATACATATAAGCACATGATCACATTTCAAGTTGATAGCACATTGCACATTGATAAATAGGTTTACAAATCCATAACCAATATAAGCCACATCTCATAGCTATATACACTTGAATCATTATAAGCCAATAAATTTGGCCAAACCATTAAACACATAACACAAAGGTCTAAGTCTCTATACATGCCACTCACTTGAAAACATTTAAGGTTTATCGATACCCCAAAATTGATAATTTGATAGTGTGATGCTACCTCCAACGATCTCCAACCCCGAGCTAACCTGGCAACACTAAAGAAATGAAAAGGAGGGGGTCAGCTATATAGCTTAGTAAGTCTATATGAAAATAATAAGTAATTTATTAACATGCTTCTACCGATTCTCACATCATGATCTCAAGGTAAAACAATCATAATTGCATTTAATTCCACTATTTATTCATATTCCAGCCAAGCTGTCTACGCGAGTCATAGTCACTAAATTATTGATAACTTGAGCTACAGAATTCCAAATTAAGATCCATTAAAAGAATTTGAAACTAGACTCATATATCTTTCTATCATAAAATTTCAAAATTTATGGATTAGCCAATAAGTAAAGTTTATTCTTCAAAGTTACCCCTGTTCTGCTGTTTGACAGCTTCGACCTTTCTTTACTAAAAACTAATTATCTCACAGTACGGGATTCAGATAATGTTCCTGTCTATTTCTCTTGAAAATAGACTCATTAAGGATTTAGTCATATGAATTATAACCTATAATTATTTTCATACAATTTTTAATGATTCTCCAAAGTTAAGATAGGGGAGCCCAAAATCACTCTTACTCTGTCTCACAAAAATTCAAATATCTCATAATATGAAATTCTTTTGCTTACACCGTTTTGGGACTCTGTCTAGACTCAATAAGATTTAATTTCATATTTTATTCAACCTCCAACTAATTTTTACAATTTTTGGTGGATTTTCAAAATAAGACTGTGCTGCTATCCAAAACTGTTTTAGTGTAAAGTGATGATACTAAGTTTATAACACCTTTACAAATCATTTCCACCATCATGGTAAAAATACATTTTTTTTATACATCACAAGCCTAGACCCATAATCACAAGGTCATCACAATATAAATCTCAAAAGCATGACTTACTTATTTGCATCCTTACCAAAGGTGCATCATAAACAGAAATAATTTCTCATGAGTTTTGTGTACATACCTGTACCACTTCATAACGTAATCATACATTAAGAAAACTTTGATATTATCTTTGAATTACCCGCTAAACCACTTGGAATACTAAAGGATACTTAGAATCATCATACACATAATAGGATGCCAAAGCCATATCCTAGACATGGTCTTGCATGGGATCACACATTGATACCAATAGCCTAGCTACGATCTTACACGAAGTCTCATAAAGGTGCCAATGCCATGTCCCAGACATGGTCTTATACGGGACCTCATATTGATGCCAATGCCATATCCTAGATATGGTCTTACATAGGATCTCATACTGATGCCGATGCCATGTCCCAGATGTGGTCTTATATGGGATCTCTTATCGATGCTGATGCCATATCCCAGATATGGTCTTACATGGGATCTCATCTCGATGCTGATGCCATATCCCAGATATGGTCTTATACGGGATCTCAATACCCATATGTCATGATATCCGTATCTTAGCTATTCCTAGGGTTCAACTGGGATTTTTGATACACCAACTTTTGTCGAGTCGTCATTGAGACATCATGAATCAATTTCATCAAGACAAATACATATACATATACATTCCATACAATATTTAAGCATTAAACATATAGTAATAATAACATGTTGCATTATTTTCATACAAACTTACCTCGACACCAAAATGGCAAAAAGGGACCTAACCGTTAATTTCTCATTTTTCTCCCGCTCTAGGTTCGAACCTCGTTTTCTTTGATCTATAGTATCACATTTAGCCTATTTATTAGTCACATTAGTCAATGTGATCCAAAAATCATACAATGGAAAAATTACATTTTTGCCCCTAAAGTTCCACATATTTACACTTTTTCCCCTATGCTTGTAAAATGATTTTCATTCAATTTCATTGCACTTTAAGCCTAGCCGAATCATTTTCACAACTATAGAAGCCAAAAATTTCTACTAAATCACACTTTTATGACAAATTTATAACTTTCACAAATTAGTCCTTTTTAGCGTTTTCACCGAAAACTACTTAGTAAAAGTCGTTTAACACACAATAAACATTTGTATTCCTCCCTTAAACATCAAAATACACACGTGTATCACATGGGTAAATTTTTAAACATTAACCCTAGCTCAAATAAATGGTAGAAATAGATAGATCTTGTTACGGGGATTGCAAAAACGTAAAAATATTAAAAATGGGGCTAAAACGGACTTACAATCGAGCTTGGAAGCTTGAAAAACCCTAGCCATGGTTTCTCCATGCAAGTTTGAGCCATAGCTTGAAGATGGACAAAAATTGGCTTTTAATTTTGTTTTTAATTCATTTTAATTACTAAACGACCAAAATGCCCCTAACTTAAAAATATTCTATTTCACCTATTTCATGTCCATTTTTGTCCAAAAAATTAACCAATGGTCTAATTACCATACAAGAACCTCCAATTTAAAATTTCATAACAATCGGACACCTCTAGCATGTAGAACTCAACTTTTGCACTTTTTACGATTTAGTCCTTTTGACTAAATTGAGTGCCCAAACGTCAAAATTTTCAAACGAAATTTTCACAAAATCATTTCGTGAAATCGTAGACTATAAAAATATAATAAAAATAAATTTTCTTACATCGAATTTGTGGTCTCAAAACCATTGTTTCGACTAGGCCCAAAATTGGGCTGTTATAACTCTCCCTCTTTAGGGATTCTCGTCCCTGAAAATCTTACCAGAAGAAGTTGCTTTCAACTCTTATGAATTACTTTCAAAAATTTCTCAGAATCACAAATCATATCAACCACAATCCAGATAACATCTTTCTTTTTAGAGATAAAATAATCTTGATACGAAGTATATAGCAATTCTAATTCTTAATCACTCCCGTACCATCACTGACTGTATTAGTCCTGAGTATATTTGGTTATCAACTTTTATCTGTTAGCAAATCGGCATCTAAATACAGATCCAAAATATCATGTAACGTACGCAATCACTAACGCACATAACTGCACATCTTATTACTTTTGGAATAAACAAACGTGTTACTACTGAGTCTCGTATAAAAACTTCTGCATAAGCTCCGAGTTCATCTATTCGCAGCTTTCTTTCTCAGAACAATAATAATAACAGGAATCAGGTCTGACTTGAAATCCGACATCAGAAGTGATCTCATTCTGAACTCATTTAGATTACCCCACGCTTTCATATTTTTTGAGCTTCTCAGTCTCGCTAAGAAAACCTCGCTTTAGCATTTAATATAGTTATAATTAGACCATCATCAAATAAGGTCAATCAAGTAACCCGTACTCACAAAAATAAACAAAGATTTTCCTTCCAAGTATCTGTAACTATAACAGCTTTCTCCATGATTAATCGATAACTACTCAAAATCTTTCAATATCTCAAATTATTTCCACTGTCTTAAACTCAGATCTTTCTATGCCATTAGATACATTAAACTCTTGAGATCAGGGAACATGTGACAATCTTTGTTGAACAAACAATGTTATCAAATTCTCAATACCGATATAATAGTGACTGTCTCTAAATCACTAGTCGAACCATTCTTTTTAATGTGACATTAATCATCTTAAAAATAGAACCATCACTTTACTTTCTAGTAATAAAACACATATCAATCTGTTCGATAGTGCATCACTAAAATTCATAAATTCATTACTTAATTCAAACTAAACTTGGAACTAGAGCTTCGGTTAATAATACCTTCAACTGTTTCAACCTTGGCAACATGCAACAGACCATTCAAATTTTTACATGCTATAACTTTATCAAGCAGAACATCTTTAATCATGATAATATTACTCGATTAGGACAATCCAATAGGCATATCTCTGTATCATACTTTCTAGAATACCATTTCTTCATTTAGACTATCCGTTTACATACTCGTGAATACACAAAATTTATTACCATACTCAAAGATACTTTAAATACACGTAACTCAATTCATATTTCCATTGACTAGTTTGCTTTGACCAAACAACTAAGTTAATTTTAACTGTCGAATAATAACATATCAAAATACTCTTTTCTTCATGCTGATAAAGCAACTCATACACACAGTCTTTCAAATTTCTCTTAACATGTTAATCAAAGGTCTTGCAACCATATAAACTCAAGGAAATAGAATATCCAATTTAACTCATTAATTTTAGTCAGGCTTACCTGAGGGAAAAGATCCATCATATAATTTTGAGCTTGTGCTCTCATTATTCATACCTTTGCCAAAGACAATTCCTTCTACGAAAATCAGAGAAATCGAGACACCAGAATTACCCCATTTCTATTATCAAATCTAGGAATATAATCATAATAAACATAGTCATCACAGACTAAAGAACATACTTTAAAGATGAGCCATGTCCTATAATTTACACAAAAAAGAGATAAGAAAACCCAAATATGATATCATAACAGAAATTCCGAGAACATAACGGATAAGGAAATAATTATAAAGATCAGGATGATCCCCTAGAGAAAATCAGAAGAAAAACACTGTTTGTCAGCTCTGGACTTCCTTTGTAACAAAGATAATATAATTTCCATATATACACATACTACAAAGCATCATCCAGTAGAAATAGAAGAATAACCTCACATAAATTTTTACCATAATCTTTTCCTCGACATAATAGAATAGAATCCCAGAGAGATAAGAAAATGTCGATTATAATTCAGACAGACTCATAGTACTTTCATCTGACATTAGAGTTAGTCAACATACTCATACAATAAGATTTTCATCAAAAAGAAAACGATCATATAAACTCCTGAGGATAATTGAATATATGGAACACCTAGAAAAGTCATCATAATTTACTCAATCACAAATATTACACACAAACATTTTTACAACTCAATTTTTATTTCTCTGACTAATTCTATTATCATGAACCCCATAGTATTCCATTCATTAATGAAAACCAATTCGGGAGGAATTTCAGCAACATACCTTTAGACTTCATACCTAATAGAATCGAATAGCCAAGGCAAATTTTCTTTTTTATCCATGACCTTACATGATCTGTAGAATCTTTAAAACATTTCGATATTTCTTCCAAAACTGTATTCACTTTCCAAACTATTCTAATCTCTATATGCATTACCAATTATTTCACCACTGAACTCTTTAGTTTCATACTTGTGAACTTATTCAATATAATTCTCAAGAATTTTTGTCATAGAGCATGTAACACCCTTAACCTGTATTCGTCGTCGAATTAGGGTTAAAGGCATTACCGGATAAATTAAAATATTTTACGAACAATTCATATACTTCATTCTCAAATCATAATCAAATATCAACAATACGTTCCTTACTTAGGTCAATGAGACATTAAACATACTTTTAGGTCAATGAGACATTAAACATACTTTAGAAAGGATTCGGGACTAAACTTAGCACATACAATTTTTTTCAAAACTTAAACATTTTTCTAAGTTATAAAGGTGACACGCCCGTGTGAACAGGCCTTGTGCCTCACACGGCTTTAAACACACCCGTGTGTCAAAATTGTGGCAAAACAGGGCCTACGTATTGACTTCACCACATGGCCACAAGACACGCCCGTGTGCCTTAGCCGTGGTCGAAACTGAATTGGGTCACACAGCCGACCACATACCCATGTGTCTAGCCCGTGTACCCTTCAAAATGGCCACACATGTAACATCTCGAATTAGGACCTAGTCAGAATAGTGGTTTCGAGACCACGAATCTGACGTAAGAAAATTCATTTTTATTATATTTTTATGGTCTTCAATTCTATGGCATTTTTTTTTTTTGAAAATTTCATCTGGAAATTTTGCCGTTTGGGCACTCAATTTAGTCAAAAGGACTAAATCGTAAAAAAGTGCAAAAGTTGAGTTCTACATGCTAGAGGTGTCCAATTGTTATGAAATTTTAAATTAGAGGTCTTTAAATGGTAATTAGACCATTGGTTAATTTGTTGGACAAAAATGGACATGAAATGGGTGAAATAGAATATTTTTAAGTTAGGGGCATTTTGATCATTTAGTAATTAAAATGAATTAAAAACAAAATTAAAATCCAATTTTTGTCCATCTTCAATCGCATGGCCAAAAATTGCATGGAGAAGACATAGCTAGGGCTTTTCAAGCTTCCAAGATCGATTATCAAGAAAACCGAGATTCGAGCCTAAATCGGGAAGTTTGAGAGTATGGACTAAATTGGAATAGTTGACTGTAATTGCATTTAAGGTAAGTTCATGTGATTAAATAAGCATGATATTCATGTTATTGTTGTTACACTTGAAATCTATTTTGCTATGGTTGTATTGATTTATATGTTAATGATATTGTGTATGGGAACGTGATGTACCCATGAAGTAATCGAAAGCTCAAATGTCGATAACATGTGATGGGATGATTGAATATAATGGAAATTTGATGGAACATGATATTTCTTTGAAAAGAGCAAGTTTGTATGTAAATAATATATCGTTTTTACTTATGATATAATATTTTGTTATTATATGAGATGTGGTTGTATATTGAATGATCACTTCATGTAAATTATGAATTGAAGTTGATTATGGATGAATTAGTAAAATGTTGAAAAGTGAGGAATTTCCCAGTTGGACCTTCGAAATAGAAAAGATACGAATGATCCATTGTGAGAACACATGTGTAGTTCTATGTGCTAGCTACTATGTGTTTAAGATGGTTTTAGGTTACGTGTGTAGTACTAAGTGTAGGCTACTACGTGTACCAGATGGTTAGGTCGCATGTGTAGTATTAAGTGCAGGCTACTATACGTACCTGATAGCTTCGATCACATGTGTGGTACTAAGTGCAGGCCATTATGTGTAAGAGACGGTTTTGGTCATAGAAGTAGTACTAAGTGTAGGCTACCATGTGCACCAAATAACTTCAGTTACAAGGGTGGTAATATGTGCAGACCACCGTGTATCCATTATTATTCTGATGAGTTCAACGAGAAATTGACTAAGTTAAAATACATGTGATGTTGTAATGATTAGTGTAATTGAATATGACTATGTGATGAATAAGTGCAGGTATACGTGTGTGAAAATTTATGAGCAATGTGGTCGATAGTTGAGCGAACTTTCGGTAAGATGGAATGGAGTAAGTGAGATTATGTAAGAGTGAAATTTGTAATAACTAGACAGTAGCAGTTGTGTGATTTTGAAAAATCACCAAAAATGGTGGAAATCGAATTAGAATCTGAATAAGAAATGAAATAAAATCTTATTGAGTCTATTTTCACATAAAAGAAATAGTGAAAGCAAAAGAATTTTGTATTCTATGATATTTGAATTTTTGTAAGACAAGATCAGAATGATTCTGAAATCCCCTGTTTTGATTTGGAAAAATCATTAAAAATTGTACAAATATAATTATGGGTTATAATTTATATTCTTAAAATCCTTAATGAGTATATTTTTGAATGAAATAAACGAGAACATTATCCAAATCATGTACGAAGAGATAATTAATTTTTAGTGTAGAGGGGTCGGAACTGTCGGACAGGGAAATAGGGGAGAATTTAAATAATAAACTGTACTTATTGACTAATCTAAAAATTTTGAAAATTTTTTGGTAAGCAGATATGTGAGTCTAGTTTTAGGAAAAATTAGTAGATCTTGATTTGGAGTTCTATAGCTCAAGTTATAAGTAATTGAGTTACTATGACTCGAGTAAACAACTTAACTTGAACATAAGTAAAAGTGCAATTATGATTATTTTACCTTGGAATCATGTTGTAAGAATTGATGGATTCATGTTGATAAATTGCTTATTATTTTCATATGGACTTACTAATCTATATAGCTTACCCCCTCCTTTTCATTTCTTTAGTGTTGTCAGGTTAGCTCGGGGTTGGAGATCGTCGAAGGCAGCATACTATCGAGCTATCAATAGGGGATATCTATAAGTCGTAAGCATCTTCAAGTGAGTGGCATGTATAGGAGCTTAGTTATTGATATGTGTTCTTATGACTAAGCCAAATGTATTGGCTTATATTGATTCATTGTATATAGCCATGAGATATGGCTTATAATGTTTTGGCTTGTAAGCTTAATTATCCTTGCCATGTGTTGATGCTTTGTGATATGATTATAATTGTCTACCTGAATGAATAGTAAATAACATATGTGCACGAGAATGCCCTAGGACCATTCGGGGTGGTCATGGCGATGGAATAAACGCATAAATTGGCATTAAGTTGATAAAGATTGAACATGAACATTTGTTGAATAAGTAGAGATTAATTATTGGGTAATATGTTATGGTTGATTGTTAAAAATGTGCTTTAGTGAGGAATGCTAAATCATTAAAATGATGCTATGATATGTGTCTTTAAAGTATTTAAGTACGTGAAAGATTAAAATAACAAAAAGGCTTGGAAAATAGCCTAAGTGTTGACCACACAGGCAGAGACACGGCTGTGTGTCTCAGCCGTGTGCAGGACACGGCCTTAGCACACAAGCGTGTGACTTGGCTGTGTGACCCTAAATGTTTACTAACGTCATAAACAAATAGTTACACGGGCTGAGGACACGGGAATGTGAGACCACCCGGCCTACCCACACGGGCGTGTGACTCTCCAAACATGAAAATTTTCTAAGTGTTGTAAAAATGTTCGTGAGTTCTTGGTTTAGTCCCAAACCGCTTTTAATGCATGTTTAGAGCCTCAAAGGGTCGTGTTTGGGACATTTTGCATGTGATCGAATTATTTTAATATGATTGAAATTTTATGGCCCAGTTTTACATGTATGTGCATGTTTAAGTCCAGTAATGCCTCATATCCTGTCTCGACGTCGGACATGGGTAAGGAGTGTTACATTTAATGGTATCAGAGCTATTGTTTAGTCAGTTCTCGGACTAACCTAGCAAGAATGAGAGTCTAACTATACATGCCACCAATCTGTGATAGCGTGATGTCTCCCGACGTGAATGAGAACCATCTCGTTTAGATAGAGGTACTCTCTAACCGAGCTACGCCGACCATGTTAAATGTGATGCTAAAGTATTCGGGTAAAGTATAGTCATGATAAGCCTGGATTCAGAAAATTATGAATAAAATTTCATGATATATGTGATAACATGTGAGATGAAAGTTTATGTTACGATGAATGTTGATGCTTATTTGTTGTTCATACGATGATACACACTTGGCTTATTTGATTAAGTAGATGTGCTAAATACAAATTCATAAAAGTATGAATAAAGGGTTCATAATAACATGGTATTAGCAAAATGTTACTGCCCCAATTGGATTTTGAATTTCAATGGATTACAATGATTTCTCGAAAAGGGGTATAATGATGCAAAATGGGATTTAGCTCGAACGGATAATCCTAAGACGAGCCTATCGAGAATATGTTTCAGTTAGAATTTAGCCTGGACTAGTACTTCTACTGTATGATAAGTGATTCAAGAGATTGTACCCAAAAGGTACTACTGGACATGAATTGACGAATGATTAATGTATATACCCTGAGTGTACTACCAGGGAATCCATCGAAATTGCAATGTTCCAACGGGAGGAATCCTTGAAATATGGAAAAGTGAAATGAGACAAGATTATGATGTAATGAGCCTACCTATGTTTAATCGATAATTCCATGATGTATATGGTTGATTTACTTGAACAAATGCATGTATTTGGGTAAATTACCAAGAATATTGATGGAATAAATGTCCACATATGCTTGTTTGAATAAGTATGACTGGCAAACTCTCATAATCTATGTAAATATGCTAAATTGATTGAATTGAGTTATGTGATTATAATTATATGCATATGTTGATGTGCTAGATGAGAGCTGAGATTGTGATACACTCATCCATGTTTGTTTGGCCCTCATATGATGTTATGTGCCTGACCTATTTGATTGAATAAAAATGATAAGTAAAGTTTTTCAAAATTCATAGAATGTATGTATAAGTACATTTGTTTAAATAAGTAATTGGAAACTCTGTGTAAAGAAAACTTTAATGTTAGCTTGTCTGAAGCTAATGATATGTTGGAAATAATATGACTATTATGGTGAAAGTTATATGGTATATACATGTGTATGAGAGTCGAGTCAGGGATCTTACAACCCCACCCCCTTACCAGAGTGGTGTTTATAAAGGATTTCATGAGATTTGTATTGAAATAAGCTCACGAGTACGAGACCAAAAGAGTTCAGCGGTAGAATGATTGTAAATATGGTCAGAGTTTGAGAATGAGTTCATAAGTAAAGACAGAATTAGAAAAGGTATCAGATTGATTTAAAGATTTCTTTGGTTTACGAAATATCACAATGAGAGAAGAAATTAACCTTGGCAAATTGACTTGTTCAGACACGACGTTGAAAGAATGTAGTAATTGGGATTCCTTCTGAACTTGTTTTCTTCAGTGAAAGAAATAGTACGGGATTAGTGATGACAGAAATAGTTGAAGGAATAAGATTTGAAAGGTAAGACATTGAGTGTGACAGTTGTAACAGTCCGATTTAGACCCTAATCGGAACAGTGGTTTTGGAACCACAAATCAGAGTTAAAAGAATATTTAAATATTATTTTTCGTGTTTATTATATGTGAATTTGCATGTACGAAAGTTTTGTACAAAAATTTGATTGTTCGTGTGCTTAATTTGATAAAATGACTTAATCGCGTAAATTGAAAACTTGATAGATTAAAGCATAAGGGCTGAATTGTTGCGGCTTTTTAAATTGGAGTGTTTATGTTGAAAATAAACCATAAGCCTTTGTGATGGACAGTTATGCTCATGTTTATAATGGTTTTCTATTTTATTATTAAAGGATAAATAAGTAAAATATGTTAAATGTAAACATATATTATATTAAAACATAAAATAAAATTATATTCATTATATATCTCAACACTGAAACTTGATAAAAGAAAAAGAAACAAGAGTTTTGTGATTTTCGGCCAATTTCAAGCTTGATTCAAGGTTAGTTTGGTTTCGATTTTTGATAATTTTTACGTTTTTGAGATCGTTGCTTCGAATACTACCCGACCCATGCTTCAATTTTTGATTTCGATGAATATTTTGAGTTATGCCATTGATGAATATTTGTGTTTTGTGATGTTTGATGATGAAATATCAAAAATATGTTTTAGATTAACATGTTTTGTATTGGAGTTTTTGATGATTTTGAGTTATTAGGACTAAATTGCAAAAATAATAAATTGAAGTACTAAAATGCAAAATAAATGAAATATATGGATTAGTTTGGGCATAAGGAAGATTCGGCCTAACTATGATGTGGTGAGATTTTGGGTATTTTGTGTTTTATGCAATTAGAACTAATTTGTAAAAGTATGAAATATCAGGGGTAAAATGGTAATTTACCCATTTATGTGTTGTTGGATTAAATTGAATGAAATTGTGTTTAAATGAGGTTAATTTGAAATTATATAGATCAAGAATAAAGGAAATCGGGCTTGGATCAAGGAAAAACAGAAATAGTTGAATAGCCGATTTGTAACGTCCGTTGATATCCGAGGTAAGTCTTTAAGCAATTAGACATCATTTATCTTGATTGTAACTTAGTTTAATATGTTGTTATGGAATCTATAGATTCATAAAGAGCTAGCAGAATGTGTTTGTGTATAAAAATATTGTATTTGAATTTAATTTGACAAGGTTATATCATTTAAAAGTTTGTATGATTGATGAGGAATACATGAAATTTTTGTTAAATGAATTGTGTATGAGACAACATTATAATAGAGATATTTGGGCTTTGAGCGCAGCAAGCTTTATGCTAGTGAATGTAATCGGGCTTTATGCCTAACAGGCTTATTGCCGGTGAAAAATATCAGACTTTGAGTGTAACGCCCCAAAAATCCCGAAATCCACAAATCCTAAAATCCAAAAATTTTGAAATCCTGAATTTTCATTATTTTCGATTTTGATGAAAATTGTGTTTAATATTCTTATCCAAGTGATAATTTTAGTAGGTCTTAGCTAAGGTTGAGTTCGAATTAAGGGGTAGAAGAAATTATAATTTAATTATTAAAAGAATCAGGGTTGGCTAGTAGTTGGGCTTTTGAATAAATGAAGTAACAATTGGACACAAAAAGAGCCTGTGGTGGAGTGGCTAAGTGACGCCACATAAGGTATAGTGAGGTGGCGTCAGTAGCTAGCAAGGGGGTCCAAGGTTCAAATCCTAGCTTAATATTTTGAGAATTTAATTTTGGCCTTCTAGAAGGATGAAAGTGGCGTGAAGATGGACTCCAAGGGGAGTGTTCAAAAGAGAAAATTAAGGAAAGGATCAAGGGGTTATCAGGGAGAAAAATGAGGAGATGAGAAGTAAGGAGTAAGAGGAGCTGAATTGGGAACTTGGGCTTGAAGAATTCGGCTATAGGGCTATAAATAGGTGCCGAATGGGAGGGTTGAGAAGTTAATGACGAATTTCCCTTCACTTTGTGCCAAAAACCCTTTTCTTTTCAAGATCCAAAAAGCTGAAAACCCTCTATTTTACTTTCTTTTCTTTCTGTCAATTTCTATTCTCCTCTACACAGTCTTCTTTGTTGATTTCTTCTACTACTCTTCTTCTTTAATCTGTACCAAATAAACCTTATTCCCCATACTTAGTTTGAAAAGCTGAAAAACTGAATCTTTTAAGGGCCGAATACTTTTTGACCGAATCTAGTGTAAGTGTTTCTCTTCCAATAGTTTTTCTTTGTTTAGTATCGATTATTGTCCCTCACTCTTTCTAATCAACTTTGGTAGGGAATTAGCATCGGATCTTGGTTTTTAGCTCTCTGCCGAATTGCTCCTTAAGGTGTTGCGGTTTTGGTAAGTAATCTTCTCCCATTGGCTAAGGTGGCCGAATGGTCAAAGTTATGGTAAGGAGACTTGTGTTGGATACGAGTCACCTATTATTCGGGTTTTAATAGTTAAGATTTGCGCAGATCTAGGAAATATGTGATCAAGGAAAAAGCGATTAAGGATTGGGCTTAAGGTAAGGTTAATGTGAGGTTTCAATTTTTGAGTAAATAAGTATTAAGCATGCGATTAATTGAAGGTTGATATCGACTGTAGGTTTGGGCTAAGGAGATCGCATCATGCTTGCTTACCAGGTGTGTACATACACTGCACACACAATGAATCGGCAAAAGTCGAAAAGCTGAAATGCCGAAAAGCTGAAAGTTTGGCTACGGTAGTCTTGCGAGTGCGCGAACACTCATAAGAGGGAAACTGATAGGTTGCCTGAGGCCCACAGGTGATTCCGTGGACTTGGGTTGTGATTTGGCCATGGTCTAGATGGGCTATTGGGCCCATAATAGGCAAAAACTGAATATTGATGCTATGTGATAGGAATTTGTATTTGAGCATGAATATGGATGTGACTGGGCCTAACGGGTCATATAAATGTGATTTGGGCCTAATGGGCCATATACAAGTGATTTGGGCCTAATGGGCCATATGAATATGATTGGGCTTAATGGGTCAGATCCAGGTATGTGAATTTGATTGGGCACTGTAAGGGGTTTTGGGCCTAGTATATGGTATCCACATAAGACTTAATTAATTATTTGTGACCGTGGACAAGTCATAGGGTTAAGGTGTGGCAACGGGTATATGCATGTCTAGGATTGGATCTAGGGAGAGCTTGGTACTTAAGCGGTCTTAATGACCCACCTCCTCTTTTCTGGAATCCTACGTGGTGCATAGTATTTGTTCATCTTAGTTCACGGGACTTGTTAACGGGCCAAGATAAGTGAAAACTGTAATTAAGGGAAAATTACTAAAATGCCCCTAAGAGAGAAAATGACCAAAATACCCCTAAGTGTTGAATGTAAATTTTGTGGATGCGACATGCATAGATATGATATTCTGCTTAGGTTGCATATGGGTTGGGAATTATGGAACGGAGGAAGTATATGAGGATCGCATGGTTGCTTGACAATCGTGGAACCACCGACGGCTTTTAAAGCCCAATATGTAAATGAAGGTAGTTCCGCAACTGGGCTACCATGGTGTGTGGGTTGGGTGGGTCGATATTTATATCCCCACATGGTGTGACGGGGGATAGAGTCGGTGTGTAGCGGATGGATAATTTGGAAGGGATTGATTTGCATGACTAATGAATGATGGTTTTTTTGAATGCTTGTTTTTGTCGAGGGTTGTACACACTGAGTTTACGAAAACTCACCCCCTCTTTTATTTTATTTTTCAGGTGATGCTCAGTAGAAGGTTCAATGTTTGGAAGGACTCTGGGTGGCCAGCTAGTAAGATGATTTGGACTTGGGTTTTTTTTCAAGCATTTAAGTTTTTACTTCTTTTTAAGTATGTTCCAGACCAGATTGTAAAAAGGTTTTCATTGTGTTATTATTACTTGAATTATTATTATTTTCAATGTAATTACAAGAAGTTGAACATGGGTTTTCTAAATTATAGTCTGTTTTCTACGTTTCCGCAATTAAATTTTTAAATGATAAGTTTTCTTAAATCAAATGTTTCAACAAGGTTTTTGTAATTGAAAGGGTGTGTTTTTTTTAAAGTTAATTAAGGTTTCTTTTATTTTAAGAAGGGTTTTCAATAAAAACACGGTTTTCGCTAAAACACTTCAATGTGACACACCAGATTCGGTAATAACGTCTGGGCCGGGTTTGGGGTGTTACATTTAGTGGTATTAGAGCCCAGGTTGCAAAACTCGGGCTGTGAACTGGACCTTATTATTATTTGGTTTCTTTTTGGATTTTAAAAAAAAATATTTTGGATCATGATGCTTTGAAAAAAGGGAAATCTTACTGAGCGGTGCACCGAGTCTCCGATGTCGAACCAAGTAAGTATTTTTATTTTTAAGTTTGTTTAAATTGTTATTCAATAGGTAATTAGAGGGCTACTTTAGATTATTTTCAGAGTGGAACTAAAGCCCGTAGGATCTAGAAACTGTAAAGGATTTTCGAAAACGATCTTCTCTTTAAATATTTTCATAAAACATCGATGTAATTATTAAACTAACTAAAACTTCATAAAATTTCTAATTCAGATAATATGCGAATCGGCGACGAGTGCTAGAATAGGTGCAAGAGGCCGTCGCCGAAGCCGCGAAAGTGTTAATGCTGAATCGTTGGCATCGGGCCATATACCCGGTGTTGGAGTAGAAGAGGCTCCGGCCTCACCTGTTGCTGGGAATAGACAGTATGATCGGGCTGGGAGAGAAGATGCATTGTCGCAGGCAATGCTGAGGATTTTGGAAAGGGTCACTGGGACCAATAATGGCAACGAAAATCGAGGGTCCATTCCAGAATGACTTCGATCGAACGGGGCTGAGATCTTTAAGGGCGTGGCTGGCGTGGCTCCTAATGTGGCAGAATATTGGTTGGAGGCCACTGAAAGGATAATGGAGGATTTGGACTACTCACCTGAGCAAAAGTTGAAAGGGGCGGTGTCATTGCTTAGGGAGGAAGCCTACAAGTGGTGGCTGATAGTGAAAGAAGGCACCCAACCGGAGCGGGTCGCTTGGGAGTTTTTCAAAGCTGTATTCCTAGGGAAGTATGTAGGTGCAAACTATGTGGATGCTAGGAGGAAGGAGTTCCTAAACTTGACCCAAGGCAATAAATCGGTGGCGGAGTATGAGGCGGAGTTTCTACACCTTAGTAGGTATGCAAGGGTAATGGTGGCAATGGAGTATGAGCGTTACGTTATGTTTGAGGATGGGCTTAGAGATAGCCTCAGGGTACTGATAGCTCCACAAAGGGAACGAGTTTTCTCGGAGTTGGTGGAGAAAGCAAAGATAACGGAGGAGGTTAAGCGCATTGAGTGCTTAAATCGGGAAGAAGAAAGGGGTAGGAATAAAAGGGAGGCTGAGACTACGGGTGTTGGACAGATGCCTAGGGATAGGGCCAGAGGTAATGGGCCAGTTAGAGCAGGGCCCCCTGCAGTTAATCTAGGGGTGCCACCTTATGCTGATTGTGGGAGAAGCCATGGAGGCGAGTGTTGGAAGAGGATGGGAGCTTGTTTAGCTTGTGGGTCAATGGAGCATAGGATCAAGGATTGCCCCCGAATGCTTGGTCGAGAGCCAGTAGTGGGCCAAGCTGGTGCTCAGCCACCAAGGGGTGGTCAGCTACTGCCAAAGGGACGTAAGCAGGCCAGGGGTGGTGACGGCAATGGACGTGGACGTGGAGTACTAGGCAGAAATGCAGGCCATGCTGAGGCGAGGCAGCCACCTTTGGTTTATGCTGCTCATCGCTGAGAAGATGAAGATACTCCAAAAGCGAATACTGGTAAGTAATTTATCCATAGTGTGCGATCTATCTATTTTGAAATTAAAAATAGAGTGCGCAACAGAAGCGTAGTGGTGTAACTTAAGCGATGCGACGTCAATATCCTCAACTGTTTAAACAAGGTAAATTTTGAGGGCGAAATTTCTTTTAGGGGGTAGAGTTGTAACGCCCAAAAAATCTCAAAATCCTAAAATCCAAAAATCCCGAAATCCTGAATTTTCTTTATTTTCGATTTTGATGAAAATTGTGTTTAACATTCTTATCCAAGCGATAATTTTAGTAGGTCTTAGTTAAGGTTGAGTTCGAATTAAGGGGTAGAAGAAATTATAATTTAATTATTAAAAGAATCAGGGTTGGCTAGTAGTTGGGCTTTTGAATAAATGAAGTAACAATTGGACACAAAAAGAGCCTGTGGTAGAGTGGCTAAGTGATGCCACAGAAGATATAGTGAGGTGGCGTCAGTAGCTAGCAAGGGGGTCGAAGGTTTGAATCCTAGCTTAGTATTTTGAGAATTTAATTTGGGCCTTCTAGAAGGATGAAAGTGGTGTGAAGATGGACTCTAAGGGGAGTGTTCAAAAGAGAAAATTAAGGAAAGGATCAAGGGGTTATCAGGGAGAAAAATGAGGAGATGAGAAGTGAGGAGTAAGTGGAGCTGAATTGGGAACTTGGGCTTCAAGAATTCGGCTATAGGGCTATAAATAGGTGCCGAATGGGAAGGTTAAGAAGTTAATTATGAATTTCCCTTCACTTTATGCCAGAAACCCTTTTCTCTTCAAGATCCAGAAAGTCGAAAACCCTTTATTTTACTTTCTTTTCTTTCTGCCGATTTCTATTCTCCTCTACACGGTCTTCTTTGCTGATTTCTTCTACTACTCTTCTTCTTTAATCTATACCAAATAAACCTTATTCACCATACTTAGTTTGAAAAGCTGGAAAATCGAATCTTCTAAGGGTCGAATACTTTTTGACCGAATCTAGTGTAAGTGTTGCTCTTCCAATCGATTTTCTTTGTTTAGTATCGATTATTGTCCCTCACTATTTCTAATCAACTTTGGTAGGGAATTAGTATTGGATCTTGGTTTTTAGCTCTCTGCCGAATTGCTCCTTAAGGTGTTTCGGTTTTTGTAAGTAATCTTCTCCCATTGTCTAAGGTGGTCGAATGGTTATAGTTATGGTAAGGAGACTTGTGTTGGATACGAGTCACCTATTATTCGGGTTTTAATAGTTAAGATTTGCACAGATCTAGGAAATATGTGATCAAGGAAAAAGCGATTAAGGATTGGGCTCAAGGTAAGGTTAAGGTGAGGTTTCAGTTTTTGAGTAAATAAGTATTAAGCATGCGATTAATTGAAGGTTGATATCGATTGTAGGTTTGGGCTAAGGAGATCACATCACGCTTGCTTACCAAGTGTGTACATACACTGCACACACACACAATGAATCGGCAAAAGCTGAAAAGCCAAAATGCCAAAAACTGAAAGTTTGGCTACGGTAGTCTTGCGAGTGCGCGAACACTCGTAAGAGGGAAACCGATAGGTTGCTTGAGGCCCATGGGCGATTCGATGGACTTGGGTTGTGATTTGGCCATATGGGCCAGATGGGCTAAATGGGCCTGATGGGCTATTGGGCCCATAATAGGCAAAAACTGAATATTAATGCTATGTGATAAGAATTTGTATGTGAGCATGAATATGGATGTGACTGGGCCTAATGGGTCATATAAATGTGATTTGGGCCTAATGGGCCATATACAGGTGATTTGGGCCTAATGGGCCATATGAATATGATTGGGCTTAATGGGCCAGATCTAGGTATCTGAATTTGATTGGGCTCTGTAAGGGGTTTTGGGCCTAGTATATGATATCCACATAAGACTTAATTAATTATTTGCGACCGTGGACAAGTCATAGGGTTAAGGTGTGGCAACGAGTATATGCATGTCTAGGATTGGATATAGGGTGAGCTTGGTACTTAAGTGGTCTTAATGACCCACCTCTTTTTTTCTGGAATCATACCTGGTGCATAGTATTTGTTCATCTTAGCTCATGGGACTTGTTAACGGGTCAAGATAAGTGAAAATCGTAATTAAGGGAAAATTATCGAAATGCCCCTAAGGGCGAAAATGACTAAAATACCCCTAGGTGTTGAATGTAGGTTTTGTGGATGCAACATGCATACATATGACATTCTGCTTAGGTTGCATATGGGTTGGGAATTATGGAACGGAGGAAGTATATGAGGATTGCATGGTTGCTTGATAATCGTGGATCCACCGACGACTTTTAAAGCCCAATATGTAAATGAAGGTAGTTCCGCAACTGGGCTACCATGGTGTGTGGGTTGGGTGGGTCGATATTTATATCCCCACATGGTGTGACGGGGGACAGAGCCGGTGTGTACCGGATGGATAATTTGGAAGGGATTGATTTGCATGATTAATGAATGATGGTTTTTTTGAATGCTTGTTTTTGTCGAGGGCTGTACACACTGAGTTTGCGAAAACTCACCCCCTCTTTTATTTTATTTTCAGGTCATGCTCAGTAGAAGGTTCGACGTTTGGAAGGACTCTGGGTGGCCAGCTAGCAAGATGATTTGGACTTGGGTTTTTTTTTTCAAGCATTTAAGTTTTTACTTCTTTTTAAGTATGTTCCAGACCAGATTGTAATAAGGTTTTCATTGTGTTATTATTACTTGAATTATTATTATTTTCAATGTAATTACAAGAAGTTGAACATGGGTTTTCTAAATTATAGTATGTTTTCTACGTTTCCGCAATTAAATTTTTAAATGATAAGTTTTCTTAAATCAAATGTTTCGGCAAGGTTTTTGTAACTCAAAGGGTGTGTGTTTTTTAAGTTAATTAAGGTTTCTTTTATTTTAAGAAGGGTTTTCAATGAAAACACGGTTTTCGCTAAAACACTTCAATGTGACACACCAGATTCGGCCATAATGTCTGGGCCGGGTTTGGGGTGTTACATTGAGTTTAGTAGGCCTTGTGCCGGTGTGTGATTCAGGCTTATGCCTAGTAGGTTTTATGCCGGTGATTTATTTCAAGTCTATGTCTATAAGACTTGACATTGATGTGGAAAGTGAGCAAGTAAGTTGATTTAAATGACTTCTATATTTGGCCACATAGGTATGTACATGTGAGGTTATATTGAACTTGTGTATTCGATTACATATGAGCTTATATTGAACTTGTGTATTCGATTACATATGAGCTTATATTGAACTTGTGTATTCGATTACATGTGAGCTTATATTGAATTTGTATATTCGGTTACATGTGAGGTTATATTGAATTTGTATATTCAGCCATATGAGATGTTTTATTGAACTTGATCATTAGGTTACATGTGATGATATATTGAACTTATATATTCGGCCATATGAGATAATATAATGAACCTTGTGTATTTGGCCATATAGGTAAGTTTTTATAAGATGATATATTGGATTTTATATATTCGGTTATATAGGTAAGTATTTATGTGGTGTTATAATTGACCTTGAATATTTGGCAAAGTTAACTTATTTGAGTTAAAGTATATCTTTTATGGTACAATTCGGCTTATATGTAATGATTTGTTTATTTATTTGAATTGTTTAATTAGCTTAAGGCTTACTAAGCTAAGTTAGCTTACTCTGTGTGTTTTTGTTACTTTGTTTTATAGATTTTGGTTGTAAGTTACAAGCTCGGGGATCGCTATCGAAGTCATCCACACTATCATCAACTTTTGGTATTTTTAAAAGTTTATTTTCGAACATATGGCATGTATAGGCTATATTGCTATAAATTTCGGTTATGTTTGAAGTGTTTTATATTTTATACCATGCGAAAATGGCTAAATATTGATATATAAGTAATTGCTGTATTGATCATGGTAACTGTGCTTAGTCTTAGTTTTGTGTGTGTTTTGTTATTAAGTTTAATGAGTTATGCATAAATGTGGTAAAAAGTCATTTCAGTTAAAGTGCTAAATACTATGGATGGATGATGTATTTGGTATGTGTTTCAAGCATTGAATATGGCTTTATTATTAGGTTTAAATTTGATATTTGTTGGATTATAGTAAAAGTTTATTTGGTTATCATGTTGTATATTATGGATAAATATAATTTCTGCTATATGAAAGTTGTGAAGATTGGATGTTGATTTTCGAATGCAGCATAAAGAAATTGGTTATGTTGTATACTAAGACAATGATCTATGATAGCCGAATGGACTAAAAACTAGAATGAAATTGTTTTTAAATGGAAGCCTATTATATTTGATGTTAATATGCAAATAATTTGATAATGTGTATTTTATTTTTAGTGGTTTATAATTTATGTATGTGCAGGACTTTTATAAATATAGGTTTAGTATTCAATAATAAAATTATTGATGTGTTTTACGTTCTGTATATGTATAAATGATGAAATATATGCAATTTATATCATGCTATGAATGGCATATATTATGGGTTTCATAAATGGATTTAGTTATAATAATTGATGTGATTTAAATTTTTGAACTATATTATGTTATGCATATCTGTATGAATATGTGAATGTTTGTAATTTTGTTTTTGTTCAGTAATACCTGGTAACCCTAGTCTAGTGACGGATATGGGTTAGGGGTGTTACATTTTATTGGTATCAAAGCTACAGTTTAGTCGATTCTAGGACTAGCGTAGCTTGTGTGAGTCTAGCTATACATGCCACAATTATACACTGCGATAGTGTGATGACTTCTAACATTTGAAAATGTGCTTTCATATAGTAAATGGATCCTGACAGAGCCGTAACTGATGATGTCGAGATTGTAGCGCTTGCTCCCACACAAGGGACAGCGCTAGTTGAATCTCGACCTATCTCGAGTAGCCATGTAACATCCCGAATTAGGGCCTAGTCAGAATAGTGGTTTCAGGACCAGAAATCTGACATTAAAATATTTATTTTATTATTATGAGACCTAGAATATGAGATTATGCATGTGTTAAAGTTTCATGAAGAAATTTCTTGAGCAAGGTGTCTAATTGGAAATTAGGGACTAAATTGAATAAGTTGAAAAACTTGGATTCTAGAAGAAATTTGTATGAAATTTCTTTAGATTATAAATTAGAAGGTCTTAAAGAGCAATTTTACCAATTTCTAAGTTTTTGGACAAAAATAGGCTTACATAGATGAAATTTCAAAGGAAGGACTTAAGGGCATTTTGGTCATTTGGCTTTTTAATAAAAAAAATGGGAAAAAGAAGGCAAAAATCAGTCGTTTCTTCTCCATGGCTATTGAAATTTGAGGAGTCTCCATAGCTAGGGTTTCCAAGCTTTTCAAGCTCAATAGTAAGTGCTCCCATCCCCGTTTTTAATGTTCTTTGTATTTTTGAAATCCCGGTAGCTTGATCTTTTGCTAGGGTTCATGTTTAAAAATTTACCCATGCATGAGTTGCTTGTATTTTGGTGGATTATGGAGGGGTATGAAAGTTGAGGGTGTGTTAAACATCTTTTCTTAGGTGATTTTCATGAAAAACCCCTAAAGGGACCTTTTTGCAAAAGTTGTAAAAATATGTGGTAGAAATGAGAAAATAATGGAAAATGTGGGCTGCCATATGAGGGAAAAGTGTTTGGATAGGCTTGGGTAGGATAGAAATTGCATGTGTTTCATTATACGAGCCTAGGGACTAAATAGTAAAAAAGTCAAAGGTTAGGGGCAAAACGGTTATTTGGACCGGGGGTAGAAATTAAACTTGAAAAGTGTAATGTAGTGAATTAATGATATAATTTTGTTTTTATAGACCCAGAGGAACAAATTAGGAGAGTCGATCAAGGTAACGCATAAGAGTTTGAATAACCAAAACACAGCTCCGAAACGAATACCAGGTAAGTTCGGATAACTCGAAGTAAACCTATAACATGCATATTTGTATGTTTTGTGAATGTATGATTATTGTATTATTGATGGCATGAAAATGCATGAAATGCATCTTTAATAATGAATTCTTGGATAATGTCTCGGTTGAGGTTGGAAAGGGAATTCGATGGATAAACCATGATTTACATGAGACTTGAGATCCTACATGTGTTGCAGAAAAGGATTTAGCCTGGACTGGTAATCCAAAGATCTCAAGTATAAAAAGGATCTAGCCTGGACTGGTGTTCCTTGAATGATCGAGCCTCCCGAAGAATATGTGTGCATTGTGGATTTAGCCCGGACGAGGTGTCGATTAAGTCGAATTTAGCTTGGAGTGGTAATTCAGATCCGAGCTCATTAAGGGCGTTTGTCGCGTAAGGGATTTAGCTTGGACTGGTAATCCTGACATCACCTTATGAGTTTATATTGCGGGGGATTTAGCCTAGAGTGGTAATCCCGCCGTAAGATGTGAGGTTCGCGGGAGTGCATACTCAAAATGATCATTCGTATGAATTGACGGTGATTGGATAATCCATCGAGATTTCCTAGAAATTCAACAGGACTATCACAAGGTATATGTACAAATGACATGTAAAATGATAAGCTGATCTAAGAAAAAAATTTTCATGGTATTTGTTATGAGACTAACACATTGATTGAGTGCACGTGATAGGGAAACCATTTTCATGTTCATTGGTTTCATTATCTGTTATGGATGTATGCTAAACAACCGGTAAGTTTATTTTCCAGTTATTCGGGCTTACTAAGCATGAAAATGCTTACCCCTCTCTTTTCCTTACTTTTCAGAGCACGAGGACTCATAAGGATTGGAAGACAATTGGAGAGTCAACACACTGTCAACTAGACAAGCTTTGGTATAAAGACATTTCTATTTTGTCCAATGGCATGTATAGGATTTTTGAGTATTTTGTTATATATGTAATTTGATTTGCCTAGTGAAGGCATGTAAAAATATGTTTATCTTTCTTTGTATATGGCCATGGGAATTGGCTCATTTTGAAGTAGGTTATGCCCTAAAAATCTATGCATGTTTATATTCATATGCGATGGCTTAGTTATAATTGGCAATGAGTTATAATAACAAGCCAATCTTAATATGTCAAGTAGACATGTAAATCATTAAATACAAGATAAGAATTTACTTAGCATGTATGAAACCAGTGATATGAGGTTCACATGCAATGAGGTTAATCAAAATTTCATACTTACAAATGGATAATTTGGCCCAAATATGCACTATAGTAATCTATAAGTGAAATTGGCTAGTAGAGGGTGACTTAAGGCTTGGAAAATAGCCTAACAAGGTCCACATGGGTGGACACACGGGCGTGTGTCTAGGCCGTGTGTGACACACGGGCTACTCCCATGGGTGTGTGCTATGACCGTGTGTCCCCTGCACCTGAAATTTTAAGTCAACGTCAAGCACGAGCTAAGCACACAGGCATGTGCCTTGGCCGTGTTTATTTAACAGAATGGTGAGGTTGAACTTAGTGTAGCACACGGACGTGCGCCTTAGCCGTATTGCACACTGGAAAAAGGACACGGGTGTGTTCTATGCCCCACGGGCGTGTTACACTTCAACTAAGGGAAAATTTCTCTAAGTGCTCCAAGTCTATCGAACAATTTCGGTTTTGTTCTGTACTGCCGTTAGGAGTGTTTTGATGCCTCGGAGGCCTGTATAAGAGACAAAGTGCACACGTTTGAAAATTTTTAAATTACAAGCGAAATTCAGTAACCCGATTGTGTAAGTCTGTAAAGGTGAATTACCAGTAACGCCTCAAACCCTATCCCGGCGTTGGATACGGGCGAGGGGTGTTACATTTAGTGGCATCAAAGTTACGATTTAGTTGGTTCTAGGACTACCGTAGAGGATGTTTAAGTTCGCTATACATGCCATTATTCGAATGTTGATCGTGTGGCATCTCCTAATTGTTTAAATTGTTTTGAATATAGTAAATGTCTTCCAATCAAGCACAAGATGAGTCTGAGGGAGCCGAGAGCCATGCTCCAGCTTCCGTACAATGAGTTGTATCTACTAATAGTAGGAGACTTATGTCTGAAGGCCGGGAAGAGGCCCGAGCCGCTTGCTTTGATATGATGGATGAATGGTTTGGGGATTATCTAAGGAATCTCCCCAACATACCACGATCGGCCTCGCCCCCTAACCAACCTGATTAGGATGTGCCACGAGGTATGGCACCGGTAAGAATCGGTAAGGCCCCTGTAGACAAGCTTAGAAAGTATGGGGTTGAGGAATTCAGAGCGAAAGTCGATGATGACGCTGAAAGAGCTGAGTTCTGGCTCGAAAATACTACACGGGTGTTAGATGAATTGTCATGCACACCCGAGGAGTGTTTGAAGTGTGCCGTGTCCCTCTTGAAGGATACTGCATACCACTGGTCGAAGACCGTATCCTCGGTAGTGTCGCAGGAATATATTACTTGGAATTTCTTCCAAACAGAGTTTAGGAAGAAATTTATTAGCCAACGGTTTTTAGACTCGAAGTGAAAGGAGTTCCTGGAACTCAAACAAGGGAACAAGACTATAGCGGAATATGAGAGAGTGTTTGTACGGCTAAGTCAGTACGCAAATGAATGGGTCCAAACTGAATCAGAAATGTGTAAACGCTTCGAGGAGGGTTTGAACGAGGACATCAAATTGTTGATCGAAATTCTTGAAATACAGGAGTTCGCTGCATTGGCTGATCGGGCCAAGAAAGCCAAGGAGCTTAATAACGAAAGAAAGCAAGCAAAGAGAGAGGCTCGAGTTGCGAGCAAAAGGACCAGTGGTAAAACACTCTCATTCTCCACAAAGAAAGCTAGGAGCCAGCATGAACGCTCCACTTCATCAATAGGATATTTGGGTAGAGCGAAGGGCCCTAGACGATGAAGTCAAAAGTCTTCCTCCTCGATGATAACTAGTGTAGGGAGTGTAGATGATCAAAAGCCAAAGTGTAAGAGCTGCAACAAATTTCACTTTGGAGAGTGCCGAGTAAAAAGCGATGCGTGTTTCAGATGTGGCTCTCTTGACTACTTTCTTAGAGATTGCCCAGATCGAATGGAAAAAGAAGCAGAAGTAACTCTAAAGTTGAGCGCTCCTATGGCACGGGGTAGACCTCCAAGATACCCTAGAAGTGCTAGTGGTAGTCGAGCCATAGCTAAAGATACTACAAGACCAGAGGCTAGAGCCCCGGTAAGAACGTATGCAATACGTGCTCGAGAGGAAGCCTCTGTTCCTGACGTTATCACGGGTACTTTTTCCCTTTTTAATACGAGTATTATTGTTTTAATTGACCCGGGGTCGACGCATTCTTACATTTGCATGAGATTGGTGTCTAGTATGAACATACCCGTTGAACCTACGGAATTTGTTATTAAAGTGTCGAACCCAGTAGACAAATCGGTTCTAGTTGATAAAGTCTGTAAGAATTGTCCTTTGATAATTCAAGGTCATTATTTTCCGGCTAACCTTATGTTGCTACCGTTTGATGAATTTGATGTAATACTTGGTATGGATTGGTTAGCCCTTCATGATGTAACTGTGAATAGTGGTAGTAAGTATATTAAGTTAAAATGTCTGATGGTGAGACTCTACGGGTCGAATCAAGATAATTGGGTTCGCTGCCGAATGTAATCACGACAATGGTTGCCCAGAGGTACATGAGAAAATGGTATGAAGCTTATCATGCATTTGTATTAAACACTAAGGAAATAGAGTGGAAGATCAAGTCTGTGCCAATAGTATGTGAGTATCCAGATGTATTCCCGGAGGAATTACCAAGATTACCTCCTAAGAGAGAAATTGAATTTGGTACTGAATTGATGCTAGGGACAACTCCTATTTCTATTGCTCTGTATAGAATGGCACCAACCGAGCTAAAAGATTTAAAAGCACAGTTGCAAGAGTTGACGGATAAAGGATTTGCAAGGCCAAGTTTTTCACCTTGGGGTGCCCCCGTGTTGTTTGTAAATAAGAAAGATGGTTCAATGAGATAATGTATTGATTATCGGCAACTGAATAAGGTAACCATAAAAAATAAGTATCCTTTACCAAGGATTGATGGTTTATTCGATCAGTTGAGAGGAGCCACTGTGTTCTCTAAGATAGACTTGAGGTCTGGCTACTATCAGTTGCGTGTCAAGGAATCGGATGCCCCAAAGATAGCTTTCAGGACGGGGTATGGTCAATACGAATTTCTTGTTATGCCGTTTGGGCTTACGAATGCACCGGCCGTATTTATGGACCTAATGAATAGGATCTTTCGGCCATATTTGGATAAGTTTGTTTTTGTGTACATTGACGACATCTTGATTTTTTCCAAAAATGAGACAGAACATGGGAAGCACCTGAGAATTGTATTGTAGACTTTGTGAGAAAAACAACTTTATGCTAAGTTTAGAAAGAGTGAATTTTGGCTCCAAGAAGTTGGATTTTTGGGTTATATTATTTCGAGTGAAGGCATTCGAGTTGATCCAAGTAAAATCTATGCTATTTTTGATTGAAAATCACCTAAAAATGTAACCGAGGTTTGAAGCTTTTTGGGCTTGGCCAGTTACTATCGAAGGTTTGTAAAAGGACTTTCTATGATAGCGACTACGATAACAAGGTTGCTACAGAAGGATGTTAAGTTTGAATGGATGGAAAAGTGTCAGCAAATTTTTGAGAAATTAAAGACATTGCTGACTGAAGCTCTTGTTTTAGTGCTACCTGAATTGGGAAAAGAATTTGTGGTCTACAGTGATGCATCCTTAAATGGATTGGGCTGTGTGGTTATGCAAGACGGAAAGGTGATAGCCTATGCTTCATGACAATTGAAACCTCACGAGAAGAATTATCTGACCCATGACCTAAAGCTTGCTACGATTATTTTTACCTTGAAGATTTGGAGGCATTATTTATATGGTGAAATGTGTTGTATCTTTACGGACCACAAGAGTCTGAAGTACTTGATGACTCAAAAAGAATTAAATTTGAGACAAAGGAGATGGTTAGAATTAATTAAGGATTATGATCTGATCATTGACTACCATCCGGGAAAGGCGAATGTGGTCGCCGACGCTCTAAGTAGAAAATATTTATTTGCTTTGAAAGCCATGGGTACTCGTTTGACATTGCTTGATGATGGTTCAGTCTTGGTAGAGCTAGAGGCTAGGCTAACATTTCTACAAGAAATTCATGATACTCAGTTTAATGATGGTAACTTGCAAGCAAAAAGGGCTCAATGTGAGTCAGAGACTGAATCAGATTTCTGGATTAGTCCTGATGGGTGTTTGATGTTCAAAGAAAGAGTATACGTACCTAAAGACGATGAACTTATCCGGAAAATATTGCAAGAAGCATATAGTAGTCGTTTGTCTATTCATCTGGGAAGTTCCAAGATGTACAACGATTTGAAGAAACTATATTGGTGGAACGGTATGAAAAGAGATATTTCTGAGTTTGTGTCAAGATGCACGGTATGTCGCAAGTTAAATTTGAACATCAAGTGCCTTGAGTTTGTTACAAACTGTGATGGTTCCCGAATGGAAGTGGGACAGAGTTACCATGGACTTCGTGACAGGATTGCCTTTGGCTCTGAAAAAGAAAAATGTCATATGGGTCGTAGTGGATAAGTTGACCAAGCCGGCTCATTTCATTCCAATAAGGAAAAATTATTCCCTTGATAGACTGGCCAACTTATACGTTTCTGAGATAGTAAGATTGCACGAAGTACCATTATCGAATATTTCAGACAGAGACCCAAGGTTCACTTCGAGATTCTGGAAAAAGCTACAGGAAGCCTTGGGGACAAAATTGAGTTTTAGTATAGCTTTTCACCCTCAGACCAATGGTCAGTCTAAGCGGACGATTCAGATTCTTGAAGATAAGTTACGATGTTGTATCCTCGAATTTCAGGATAGCTGGGAAAAATACTTGCCATTGGTAGAATTTTCCTACAACAATAATTTCCAAACAAGTTTGAAAATGGCACCTTATGAGGCCTTGAATGGCAGGAAGTGTCAAACTCCTTTATACTTGACCGAACTTAAGGAAAATCAGATTCATGGAGTGGATCTGATTAGGGAAACTGAAAAAAAAGTTAAAGTAAGACAAGACTGTTTAAAAGCGGCACCGGATAGGCAAAAGCCTTATACTGATCTGCAAAGAAAAGAGATTGAATTCCAAGTTGGAGACAGAGTATTCTTGAAGGTGTCTCCATGGAAAAAGGTGTTGAGATTTGGTCAGAAAGGTAAACTGAGTCTGCGATTTATCGGACCTTATGAGATCACTTAAAGGATTGGACCATTAGCCTATCGCTTGGCATTTCCACCTGAATTGGAAAAGATTCACGACGTGTTCCATGTATCCATGTTAAAAAGATATCTATTAGACCCCTCTCATGTGATTTCACCAGAGGAGATTGAGATTAGACCAGACATGACTTACGGAGAGGAACCAGTCAAGATTTTGGCCCGAGAGGTTAAACAGTTCAGAAATAAAAGTGTGACTTTAGTAAAGGTTCTATGGCACCGACATGGTGTGGAAGAAGCTACATGAGAACCAGAAGAAAATATGAGAAACCAATATCCAAACCTGTTTACTGGTAAGACTTTCAGGGACGAAAGTCCCTAAGCGGGGAGAAATGTAACATCCCGAATTAGGGCCTAGTCGGAACAGTGGTTTCGGGAAAACAAATCCGATATCAAAATATTTATTTTATGATTATTATGAGACCTATAATATGAGATTATGCATATGTTAAAGTTTCATGAAGAAATTCCTTGAGTAGGGTGTCTAATTGGAAATTAGGGACTAAATTGAATAAATTGCAAAACTTGGATTCTAGAAGCAATTTGTATGAAATTGCTTTGGATTATAAATTAGAAGGTCTTAAATAGTAATTTGCCCAATTTCTAAGTTTTTGGACAAAAATGGGCTTGCATGGATGAAATTTCAAAGGAAGGACTTAAGGGTATTTTGGTCATTTGTCTTTTTAATGAAATAGAATGGGAAAAATAAGGTAAAAATTAGCCATTTCTTCTCCATGGTTGCCGAAATTTGAAGAGTCTCCATAGCTAGGGTTTCCAAGCTTTTCAAGCTTAATAGGAAATGCTCCTAAGCCTCGTTTTTAATGTTCTTTGTATTTTTAAAATCCCGGTAGCTTGATCTTTCCATTTCTACCCATATTTCATGCTAGGGTTCATGTTTAAAAATTTACTCATGCATGAGTTGCTTGTATTTTGGTGGATCATGGAGAGGTAAGAAATTTGAGGGTGTTTAAACATCTTTTCTTAGGTGATTTTCATGAAAAACCCCTAAAGGGACCTTTTTGCAAAAGTTGTTAAATATGTGGTAGAAATGAGAAAATAAGGAAAAATGTGGGCTGCCATATGAGGGAAAAGTGTTTGAATAGGCTTGGGTAAGATAGAAATTGCATGTGTTTCATTATACGAGCTACGGGCTAAATAGTAAAAATGTAAAAGGTTAAGGGAAAAACGGTCATTTGGACCGGGGGTAGAAATTAAACTTGAAAATTGTAATGTAGTGAATTAATGATATAATTTTGTTGTTATAGACTCCGTGGAACAAATTTTGGAGGTCGATCGAGGTAAATGCAAGGTTTCAGAATAACCGAAACATAGCTCCGAAACGAATACCAGGTAAGTTCAAATAACTCGAAGTAAACTTATAACATGCATATTTGTATGTTTTGTGAGTGTATGATAATTGTATTATTGATGGCATAAAAATGCATGAAATGCATCTTTAATAATGAATTCTTGGATAATGTCTCGGTTGAGGTTGGAAAGGGAATTCGATGGATAAACCATGATTTACATGAGACTTGAGATCCTGCATGTGTTGCAGAAAAGGATTTAGCTTGGACTGGTAATCTGAAGATCTGAAGTATAAAAAGGATCTAACCTGGATTGGTGTTCCTTGAATGATTGAGCCTCCCGAAGAATATGTGTGCATTGTGGATTTAGCCCAAACGGGTAATCCGATTAGGGTATGAATTTAGCCTGGACTGGTAATTCAGATCCAAGCTCATTAAGGGTGTTTGTCGCGTAAGGGATTTAGCCTGGACTGGTAATCCTGACATCACCTTATGAGTTTATATTGCGGGGGATTTAGCCTGGATTGGTAATCCCGTCGTAAGATGTGAGGTTCGCGGGAGAGCATACTCAAAATGATCATTCGTATGAATTGACAGTGACTGGATAATCCATCGAGATTTCCTAGAAAGTCAACGAGACTATCACAAGGTATATGTACAAATGACATGTAAAATGATGAGCTCATCTAAGATAAAAATGTTCATGGTATTTTTTATGTGACTAACTCATTGATTGAGTGCATGTGATAGAGAAACCATTTTCATGTTCATTGGTTTCATTATCTACTATGGATGTATACTAAACAACCGGTAAGTTTATTTTCCAGTTATTCGGGCTTACTAAGCATGTAAATGCTTACCCCTCTCTTTTCCCTACTTTTCAGAGCTCGAGGACTCATAAGGATTAGAAGACAATTGGAGAGTCAACACACTATCAACTAGACAAGCTTTGGTATACAGAAATTTCTATTTTGTCCAATGGCATGTATAGGATTTTTGAGTATTTTGTTATATATGTCATTTGGTTTCCCTAGTGAAGGTATGTAAACATATGTTTATCTTTCTTTGTATATGGCCATGGGAATTGGCTCATTTTGAAGTATGCTATGCCCTACAAATCTATGCATGTTTATATTCATATGCGATGGCTTAGTTATAATAGGCAATGAGTTATAATAACGAGCCAATCTTAATATGTCAAGCAGACATGTAAATCATTAAATACAAGATAGGAATTAACTTAGCATGTAAGAAACCAATTATATGAGGTTCACATGCAATGAGGTTAATCAAAATTTCATACTTACAAATGGATATTTTGGCCCAAATATGCACTATAGTAATTTATAAGTGAAATTGGCCAGTAGAGGGTGAGTTAAGGCTTGGAAAATAGCCTAACAAGGTCCACATGGGTAGATACACAGGCGTGTGTCTAGGCCGTCTGTGACACACGGGCTACTCCCATAGGTGTGTGCTATGACCGTGTATCCCCTGCACCTAAAATTTTAAGTCACCATAGAGCACGGGCTAAGCACACTGGTGTGTGCCTTGGCCATGTTTATTTAACAAAATGGTGAGGTTGAAGTTAGTGTAGCACACGGGCTAAGCCTACGGGCGTGTGCCTTAGCCGTGTTGCACACTGGAAAAAGGGCACGGGTGTGTTCTATGCTCCACGGGCGTGTTACACTTCAACTAAGGGAAAATTTCCCTAAGTGCTCCAAGTCCATCGAACAATTTCGATTTTGTTCCGTACTGCCCCTAGCAGTGTTTGTAGGCCTCGGAGGCCTGTAAAAGAGACAAAGTGCATACGTTTGAAAAGTTTTAAATTACGAGCGAAATTTAGTAACCCAATTGTGTAAGTTTGTAAAGGTGAATTACCAGTAACGCCTCGAACCCTATCCCGGCGTCGGATACGGACGAGAGGTGTTATAGGCCATGAGGGGGAGGCTAAGCAAGCCTTCTGTCAAATGATGAACGATTGGTTTAATCAGTATATCCGGCTGTACAACAACCTCCACCCCCGAATAATCCATCTCCGAGACCTGTGGTACCATTGATGATTGATCCAATGAGATTTAATAGGCCTCCTGTTGATAAAATCAGAAAACACGGGGCCGAAGAGTTTAAAGCTAATGATGATAATGATGCTGAGCTGGCTGAGTTGTGGCTCGATAATACTATCCGTGTGTTTGATGAGTTATCTTGTACTCCGAATGAATGTTTAAAATGTGCCATATCTTTATTACGAGACACTGCATATCATTGCTAGAATACACTAGTATCGGTGGTCCCGAAAAAGACAGTAACCTGGGAATTCTTTTAGACTGAGTTTCATAAGAAATACATGAGCCAGAGATTTATCGATCAAAAACGCAAAGAATTTCTGGACTTGAAACAGGGTCGTATGGCTATAATCGAGTACGAACGAAAATTTGTGAGACTAAGTAGATATGCTCGTGAATGTGTTTCAACCAAAGCTATCATGTGTAAAAGATTCGAAGACGGTTTGAATGAAGACATTAAATTGCTGGTTGGTATACTTGAAATCAAAGAGTTTGTGGCAGTTGTTGAGTGAGCTTGCAAAGCCGAAGAGCTCAGGAAAGAGAAAAGAAAAGCTGATCTTGAAGCTAGAGATTCCTGTAAAAGATTATCGAGTAAGATTTTTCACTCAGCATCGAAAAAGTTCAGAGATGATTCTAGTTGATTTAAAGTTACTTTGAACTTTTCTAGATGGAACCGAGACCAACCTCCTGTGAGTTCATGAGCTACTTCGATTGCTAGTGTTGGCAATGATCGACAGAATAGGCTTGAGTGTAAGCATTATGGTAAATGTGATTCCAAAAATTGTAGATTGCATGATCGGTCTTGTTTTAAATATGGATCGATGGATCATTTTATCCGAGATTGTCCGATGTTGTCCGAGCAAAATACTGTTCAGAATGAGAGACCGAGTAACATGTCAGCATGAGGTAGACCACCCAGGCAATAGGGTAATATGAGTGGCAGTCAAAGAGGGACGAAAGATTCAGCAGTTCGATCTGAAGCTCGTTCTCCTGCCAGAGCATATGCTATACGCGCTCGCGAGGATGCTTCTTCTCCAGATGTTATTACCGGTACTTTCACTTTTTATGATACTAGAGTTATTGTATTGATTGATCCTGGTTCGACTCATTCATATGTGTGTGAAATATTAGTATCCAGTAAGACTTTGCCTGTTGAGTCTACTGAGTTTGTAATTCGAGTATCAAACCCCCTGGGCCGGTGTGTTCTGGTTGACAAAGTGTGTAAAAATTGCCCGTTGATGATTCGAGATTCATGCTTTCTGGTTGATTTGATGTTGCTACCTTTCGACGAGTTTGATATAATTTTGGGTATGGATTGGTTGATCATGCATGATGCCGTTGTTAATTACAAAAGAAAGAGCATCGATTTGGGATGTCAGAACAACAAGATTATTTGGATTGAATCTAATGATCTGAATTATTTGGATTGAATCTAATGATCTGAATGGTTTACCAGCAGTAATATCTTTGATGTTGGCTTGGAATTATGTGAGAAAATTTTATTAAGCTTACCTTGCTTATGTGCTTGATAGTAAAGTGACTGAAAAGAAAATTGAATCTGTACTAGTTGTGTGTGAGTATCCAGACATGTTTCCTGAAGAATTTCCAGGTTTGCCACCTATCCGAGAGGTAGAATTTGGTATTGAGTTAGTACTGGGGACGACTCTGATTTCAATAGCTTCGTATCGGATGACACCTACAGAATTAAAAGAGTTGAAAGCACACTTACAAGAGTTAACAGATAGAGGTTTTCCGTGACCAAGTTTCTATCCCTGGGGTGTGCCAATACTATTTTTGAAAAAGAAAGACAGAACTATGAGAATGTGTATTGATTATCGCCAGCTAAATAAGGTGACTATAAAGAATAAATACCCGTTGTCGCAGATTGACGATTTGTTCGATCAGTTAAAAGAGGCTTCAATGTTTTCAAAGATAGATTTGCGATCAAGTTATTATCAGTTACGAGTCAGAGACTCCGATGTGCCAAAGACTACTTTTCGAACGAGGTACAGACATTATGAGTTTTTGGTTATGCCGTTCGGACTTACTAATACACTTGCCATTTTTATGGATTTGATGAATCGAATCTTCAGGCAGTATTTAGATCAATTTGTGGTTGTGTTCATTGATGATATATTGATCTACTCCCATAACAAAACCGAACATGTCGAGCATTTGAGACTTGTGTTACAGACTCTGCGAGAAAAAAATTTATATGCAAAGTTAGTTTTTTGGGACATGTTATTTCAGTTTTTTGGGACATGTTGTTTCAGCATCAGGTATTCGGGTTGATCCGAGTAAGATTTCAGCTATACTCGATTGGAAACCTTCGAGAAACGTTTCTAAAGTGAAAAGTCTTCTGGGGCTTGTTGGTTACTATAGACGGTTTGTGAAAGGTATCTCTATGATTGCAGCCCCGATGACAAAGCTGCTACAGAAAAATGTTAAGTTTGAGTGGTTAGAAAAGTGCCAAAAAAGCTTTGATCAGTTGAAAGCCCTTTTAACCGAATCTCCGGTGTTAGTTCAACCAGAATCGGGTAAAGAATTTGTTATCTATAGCGATGCATATTTAAATGGTTTGGGCTGTGTTTTGATGCAGGAAGGCGAAGTCTTAGCTTATGCCTCGAGACAGTTAAAGCCGTATGAAAAGAACTATCCGTTACGTGACCTAGAATTGGCAGCTATTGTATTCGCGCTGAAAATATGGCGTCACTATTTGTTCGGTGAAAAATGTCATGTTTATTCCAATAACAAAAGTATGAAGTATTTGATGACTCAGAAATATCTGAATTTGAGACAGCGATGATGGTTAGAGTTGTTAAAAGATTACGATTTAGTTATTGATTATCACTCGGGAAAGGCTAATGTTGTTGTTGATGCTTTAAGCCGAAAATCCCTATTTGCTTTGCGTGCAATGAATGCGCATATGGCTATGTCAAATGATGGTGCTATAATAGCTGAGTTAAAAGCAAGGCTGTTATTTATTCAACAGATTTGTAAAGCTTAGAAAATCGACAGTGATTTAATAGTGAAATGGGTACAATGTGATTCAAATGTTGATTCAGAGTTTCGAGTTGATGCTGATGATTGTCTGAGATTCAAAAACCGAATATGTGTTCTGAGAAATACAAAGTTGATTCAGATGATTTTGAATGAAGCTCACAACAGTCGACTATCTGTTCACCCAGGTAGTACGAAGATGTATAATAATCTGAAACAACACTATTGATGGAAAGGTATGAAACGAGACATTTCTAACTTTGTATCGAAATGTCTAGTCTGTTAGCAAGTAAAAGCCGAGAATCAGGTACCTTCTGAATTGCTATAGCTAATTATGATACCTGAATGGAAATAGGGCAGAATCACAATGGATTTTGTATCCGGTTTACCGTTGACACTGAGCAAGAAAGATGCAATCTGGGTTATTGTGGATAGATTGACTAAATCGACTCACTTTATTCTGGTTCGTACAGATTACTCACTTGATAAGCTGGTCGAATTGTATGTTTCTCAGATTGTGAGGTTGCATGGTGTGCCTACATCTATTGTGTCGGATAGAGATCCGAGGTTTATATCGCAGTTTTGGAAGAAACTACAAGATGCATTAAGTACTAAACTGTATTTTAGCACTGCTTTTCATCCCCACACAGACAGTCAGTCTGAGCGAATTATTCAGATACTTGAGGATATGTTGAGATATTGCATTCTCGAGTTTGATGGTACGTGGGAACGATACCTACCTTTGATTGAATTTGTGTATAATAATAGCTTTCAATCGAGTATCAAAATGGCACCTTATGAAGTTTTGTATGGTCGTAAGTGTTGTACACCTTTGTACTGGATTGAGCTCAGTGAAAATAAGATACACGGCGTCGATTTGATCGAAGAAACCGAACAGAAAATAAAAGCAATCTGTGAAAGTTTGAAAGTAGCATCAGATCATCAGAAATCATATGCGAATTTGAAACGAAAAGACATAGAGTTTCAGATTGGGGATAGAGTGTTTTTGAAAGTTTCACCGTGGAAGAAAATACTCAGATTCGGTCATAAAGGCAAATTGAATCCGAGATTTATTGGACCGTACGAGATTATAGAGAGGATTGAACCGGTTGCATATAGACTGTTGTTGCCACCTGAGCTAGAAAAGATCCACAATGTATTCCATGTCTCAATGCTTCATAGATATCGATCAGATCCTTCCCATCTGATTAGTCCGACCGAAGTTGAGATTAAGCCCGATATGTCGTACAAGGAAGAACCGATTCATATTCTTGCTCGTGAGATTAAAGAGTTACAAAATAAGAAAATTTTATTGGTTAAAGTATTGTGGCATAAACATGGAGTTGAGGAAGCAACATGGGAGCCAGAGGATACAATGAAAGAGCGTTATCCGAACCTTTTCACTGGTAAGATTTTCAGGACGAAAATCCCTAAGGGGGAGAGTTGTAACAGTCTGATTTAGACCCTAAACAGAACGCTGGTTTCGGGACCATGAATCCGAGTCAGAAAAACATTTAAATATTAATTTCCATGTTTATTGTATGTGAATTTGCATGTGTGAAAGTTTCGTACAAAAATTTGATTGTTTGTGTGCTTAATTTGATAAAAGAACTTAATTGCGTAAATTAAAAACTTGATAGATTAAAGCATAAGGGCTGAATTGTTAGTGGCTTTTTAAGTTGGAGTGTTTATGTTGAAAATAAACCACAAGCCTTTGTGATGGACGGTTATGCCCATGTTTATAATGGTTTTCTATTTTATTATTAAAGGATAAATAAGTAAAATATGTTAAATGTTAACATATATTATATTAAAAGATAAAATAAAATTATATTCATTATATATCTCATCACCGAAACTTGATAAAAGAAAAAGAAACAAGAGTTTTGTGATTTTCAGCCAATTTCAAGCTTGATTCAAGGTTAGTTTGGTTTCGGTTTTTGATAATTTTTACGTTTTTGATATCGTTGCTTCGAATACTACTCGACCCATGCTTGAATTTTTTATTTCGATGAATATTTTGAGTTATGTCATTGATGAATATTTCTGTTTTGTGATGTTTGATGATGAAATATCAAAAGTATGTTTTAGATTAACATGTTTTGTATTGGAGTTTTTGATGATTTTGAGTTATTAGGACTAAATTGCAAAAATAATAAATAGAAGGAATAAAATGCAAAATAAATGAAATATATGGATTAGTATGAGTATAAGGAAGATTCGGCCTAAGTATGATGTGGTGAGATTTTGTGTATTTTGTGTTTTATGCAATTAGGACTAATTTGTAAAAGTATGAAATATTAGGGGTAAAATGGTAATTTGCCCATTTATGTGTTGTTCGATTAAATTGAATGAAATTGTGTTTAAATGAGGTTAATTTGAAATTATATAGATCAAGAACAAATGAAATCAGACTTGGATTGGGGAAAAACAAAAATAGTCAAATAACCGATTTGTAACGTCCGTCGATATCCGAGGTAAGTCTTTAAGTAATTAGACATCATTTATCTTGATTGTAACTTAGTTGAATATGTTGTTATGGAATCTATAGATTCATAAAGAGCTAGCCGAATGTGTTTGTGTATAGAAATACTGTATTTGAATTTAATTTGACAAGGTTATATCATTTAAAAGTTCGTATGATTTATGAGGAATACGTGAAATTTTTGTTACATGAATTGTGTATGAGACAGCATTATACTAGAGATATTCGAGCTTTGAGCCTAGCAAGCTTTATGCTGGTGAATGTAATCAGGCTTTATGCCTAGCAGGCTTATTGCCGGTGAAAAATATCAGACTTTGAGTGCCGGTGTGTGATTCATGCTTATGCCTAGCAGGTTTTATGCTGGTGATTTATTTCAAGTCTATGTCTATAAGACTTTACACTGATGTGGAAAGTGAGCAAGTAAGTTGATTTAAATGACATCTATATTTGGCCACATAGGTATGTACATGTGAGGTTATATTGAACTTGTGTATTCGATTACATATGAGCTTATATTGAACTTGTGTATTCGATTACATGTGAGCTTATATTGAACTTGTGTATTCGATTACATGTGAGCTTATATTGAATTTGTATATTCGGTTACATGTGAGGTTATATTGAATTTGTATATTCGGCCATATGAGATGTTTTATTGAACTTGAACACTAGGTTACATGTGATGATATATTGAACTTATATATTTGGCCATATGAGATAATATAATGAACCTTGTGTATTTAGCCATATTGGTAAGCTTTTATGAGATGATATCTTGGATTTTATATATTCAGTTATATAGGTAAGTATTTATGTGGTGTTATAATTGACCTTGAATATTCGGGAAAGTTAACTTATTTGAGTTAAAGTATATCTTTTATGGTACAATTCGGCTTGTATGTAATGATTTGTTTATTTATTTGAATTGTTTAATTTGCTTAAGGCTTACTAAGCTAAATTAGCTTACTCTGTGTGTTTTTGTTACTTTGTTTTATAGATTTTGGTTATAAGTTACGAGCTTAGGGATCGCTATCGAAGTAATCCACACTATCGTCAACTTTTGGTATTTTTAAAAGTTTATTTTCAAACATATGGCATGTATAGGCTATATTGCTATAAATTTCGGTTATGTTTGAAGTGTTTTATATTTTATGCCATGCAAAAATGGCTAAATATTGATATATAAGTAATTGTCGTATTGATCATGGTAATTGTGCTTACTCTTAGTTTTGTGTGTGTTTTGTTATTAAGTTTAATGAGTTATGCATAAATGTGGTAAAAACTCATTTTAGTTAAAGTGCTAAGTACTATGGATGGATGATGTATTTGGTATGTGTTTCAAGCATTGAATATGGCTTTATTATTAGGTTTAAATTTAGTATTTGTTGGATTATAGTTAAAGTTTATTTGGTTATCATGTTGTATATTATGGATAAATATAATTTCTGCTAAATGAAAGTTGTGAAGATTGGATGTGGATTTTCAAATACAGCATAAAGAAATTGGTTATGTTATATACTAAGACAATGATCTATGATAGCCGAATGGACTAAAAACTAGAATGGAATTGTTTTTAAATGGAAGCCTATTGATGTTAATATGCAAATTATACATGTTTCATATAGATCAAAATGTCAGTGTCATATATATATGTGTATAAAATAATTTGATAATGTATATTTTATTTTAAATGGTTTATAATTTATGTATGTGTAGGACTTTTATAAATATAGGTTCAGTATTCAATAATAAAATTATTGATGTGTTTTATGTTCTGTATATGTATAAATGATGAGATATGTGTAATTTATATCATGCTATGAATGGCATATATTATGAGTTTCGTAAATGGATTTAGTTATAATAATTGATGTGATTTAAAGTTTTGAACTATATTATGTTATGCATATCTGTATGGATATGTTAATGTTCGGAATTATGTTTTTGTTCAGTAATGCCTCGTAACCCTAGTCCAGTGACGGATATGGGCTAGGGGTGTTACAACAGTTTTGGCTGAACAGATTTTAGATAGTCTCTTTTGAGGTATTCTATATGTTTAATTGTTCTCAGGAATATTCCTATGGCTGTTACTCTTCTGATAAAATTCTTGTTATATGAGAATGTTTTCCAATCATGATGTATAGACGAAAGTATTGATAACCTGATTTGTTTATAATCAACACTACTCTATTTCTCTCTGGTATTCTGTTACAATCCATTCATTGGATTTTTATAAGAAATATACATGGTGTTATGATTCTTGGATTTCTCTATCTTGGATTTCTTTATTTTGGTCTTCTTGTCATCTTTATTCTGAAAATTATTAATCATGACTCGTATATAAAGTGTATTCTTGGGCATATGATGACTATGTGAATTATGATTATGCCTCTGGGTTGATAGTAGTAACGTAATGATTCTAGCATTCGGATTTCTTTGAATTTAGTGTAAATTTTTTACCTCAGCAAAAGTATAAGTGGCGAAACTGCGAGTTTCGATTTGTATGGTGGATTTCTTCTTCCGAGTAAGTTTATTAAAGTTAATGCCCTCAATCAGGATATTCTTGTTATTTTGAGCTAAAGGAATGGTAAAGGTCTTTGATAGGCATGATAAGTGAATCTTAAATGATTGAATGTTGAACGGTTCTGTCAACTAAAAGGAAGGATTTTCTGAAGCTTTATCAAGTAATAATTAAGGGTCCGTTTGGAAGCCAGGAAAACATTTTTCGAAAAATGTTTTCCTGGTTTTACGGTGTTTGGAAGCTGGAAAACATTTTCCAAAGGGAAAATATTTTACTAGACACAGGTAAAATGGCTTCAATTTAAGGAAAATGTCTTACTGATTTCATTTCTGTAAGACATTTTCCATTTCCTCTTCATTCAGGTAAGCCTTTTTTTCTTCTGTTCTTCAACTTTAAGCTTTCTTTTTCTTCCATCCTTCAACTTTTTCCATCTCCTTTCTTATCCAGGAAATCTTCTTCTTCTTCCGTTCTTCAAATCTCTTCTTTAATTCTGCTTTTTCATTTTGTTTTGGTGATGGGTTTGTGATGTGGGGTTGTGGTTTTGGTGCAGAAGGCGATATCGGTCGTGATATCACTGGTGTCAAGAAGCAAGGCTTTCCTGGCCTTAGAGGTATGCATTTCATGAACCTTAAAATACTAAAAACTCTGCTGTTAATTTTTTTACCTCTAACACAATCACTCTTTGACATGGATATAGTTCCTTGCCTGTTTTCAACAAAGTGTTTCCCAACTGCCTGCCTATCTGTCTCTTGTTTTGGCTAATTAGTATTTCTCATAATACCCATTGCTGTCATTGTAGAGTATTTTTATTTACAGAGTCACTACAAAGTATTTTATTTCTCATAATATGTAAAGAGATGATAGCAATGCCTTTCGGCTACCCTTTTATTCGTCATGACCATTCATCTTCGTTAATTACATAAATAAAGAAAGTTGTCAGCCACCACATTTCGTTTCATAATGAATTAACCTTTTTTTTTAAAAAAAAAAGAAGGAAGCATGGAATAGGTGATAAAGGTAGAAGCCTTACAACTCAAAGAAGATGATGACATAGAGTTTTGTTGTCTACTTATCTAATCATCCCATGCATCAGTTTGAAACCAAAAGCTTAATCAGGTCTGATTGGGCCAAGACAAGTGTTTTTCATTTATTATTATTTTTCGGTATGTATGTGACACGAGTATGTTAAACTTTTTCTAAGTTTTTCATGTATTTGAAGGGTCATCTTTCCATGCTTATATTGGAATATGTGTTGGACATGGGTTCCTCAATTAAAATGAAGAGTTTGAGTGACGCAGTTTAAGGGTAACGATATTATGAGGAAGATGATACTGCCTTCATTTCATTTTGTTCATCGATTTGTTTGGTATACTATTAAAAGCCCTTTAAGAAGTAATAGAGAGACTTTTGATGCATATCATTATAATAATGGTTTCATTATATGGAATTTGAAAAAGTTGTTATGTACTAACATACAGGGACATAAGGATGCACGACAATTCATGACTCGACTGATGCCATACTATAAATACCTGTGTATGATATGCAACTCATATCCTGCTGAAAGTGATTGCTTTTCCCTTCAATGTACGGAACGTAAAACGGGGTTCAAGAAGTGAAGCTGGGGCAAGCAACAAAGTGTTCTTAGTCTCCTGTAACATCTGTTTCAAGTGAAGATAAAATCGGTGCCGTGCTGAAGCCAGCACATTTGGATTCAAACACAACTAGATCTAACCTAAAGTGCAAACGTCAACCAGAAAACAGGTTAAATTCTGCACATACAAAGAAATCCCTAGGAGAAGATGATGGCATGGCCAGCACTCTCTGAGAGATGGCAAGCGCTGTTTCATATTTAACAGAGAAGAAGGATGACAGGAACGCCAACTCCATTCCAATAGAGAATGTGATTACAGCAGTATAGGCGCTACCTGACATGGATGAAGACCTTATATTGGATGCATGTGACTTGCTGGAAGATGAAATAAAAGCAAAAACTTTTATGGCACTGGATGTTAAACTGAGGAAGAAGTGGTTGTTACGGAAGCTTCATCCTCAGCAGTGTGTTTAATCGAGTTAAGTCGAGTTTCAATGGAATGGTTTAGATATGTGTCATAGTGAATGTAGATTTAGTGAGTTGAGTCAGAGTTGTTAGCAAGTAATTTGGCAGACTAAAGTTTCAAGAATCTTATGAAAATGGTCTAGAAATTCTAAATATTTGCTATGATGTATATGTGTATATATAGAAATAAGCTTATATTTTTAATTTGAATATGAAATCGGCTTTGAATATTAAATAATTGAGGGTTCAGGGTTATACAAGCTACCATCCATGGTTGTTATCCGCAACAATTTTATGTAATGCAACTTAATTCCTAGTACCATCCATTGGTTTTTGGCATGAGAATTAGTGTGGTATGGGGCAATTAGAGAACTTGTTGAATCAAGGTGAAGAGCTTTTAACTTTCGAACAAGTTGGGCGAGGCTGGGACAATGGTCCCTTACCAGTCTCAGCCATTGTTAATAACTCTGCTTAATAGTCTAGCATCCATCTACTCTAATGAGGTGGATACACTCACCTGAGGTCCTTCCCCAAATGGCCGATTTAGCCTCTCTAGTGCTTATGATCTGGTTAAAGGATAATTGAGCAATCTTGATTCGATTAATTGTTAAAATTCCATGGAAATTAACCCACCAGTCCCTCGTAATAATTTTGGGAATTTGGACCGAAAGGATTGGATTTCTATTAATATTACTTCTAAAAAGTGGATGCAAGTCCTTAAAGTTCCATGGAAATTTTTTTGTTTCTTTATGTGGCAGGTTTGGTTAACTAGCAATTTTGTTGTTTTTTTCTGCTGATTCTCATTTTGCTAATGTAGTTGATACCATTTTGGCTAAAGCAGGAGACGAGAGTTCTATGCTTTCTCCACACCAATCAAACGAAAGCCAATCTCCACCATTGTGCAGGTTTCTTGGTTGGCACAAGCTTAATACCGAATTTTGGTGGGGAACTTGGACAAGGATGGAGCTAAGAGTTCAATACGAAGCCATGAGGGACATTGGGTTAGGGGCTTAGTGAGACATATGGAGCTGTGGGCTCTAAAGGATGCCCTCCATTTTGCAAAATCTCTTGATATTGTTAATATGGAAATTCGACTTAATGCTACTAATGTTATTTGTCTTACTGAGAATATTGAGAACAAGTCTCTAAGTAACCATTTGTTTTCTTCTATATTCAGGGAATTCCAACAAATAATAATGAAGCGTGCTTTTAATGAAACCAGTGTGTTGATGCGCTAGCTATGGTATGGGGAGTAGCTATATGGAATTGGTAGTGGGTATCGTACTGGCCAGTACGATCCTAAATTGGTACCAAATAGTTTATGTTCTGTTTCGGTAAAAATTTTAGTCATTTTCAATCATTTTGGTATGTTTTGATTTGTTTCAATCAATACCGATATGTAACAACTTCTACTGGTTGGTACAAAATTTTAATATTTTAAACCAATTTTTAAATTTTTTTATCTTAACCATTTTTAATTTTCTATAATTAAATTTAAAATTAATAGTTGTTAAATTAAATTCTTATAATTTTAAAATTTATATTTACATATATATATATATATATATATATTTATATGGATGTAATTGAGATATATATGCATATAGAATCCGCCGTCTCTATAACAGCCACCCGCTATAACATCATTTCGCTATGACAACTTTTCACTTATAACAACATTCATAATTACGAAGTATGTTCTTTATTAAATTAGTTCTTTGTAACAACATATAGTCTAATTTTTTAAGTAAGATTATAGCAATTTCATATAAGTAAGTTTATTAATTATCATTTATTAAATAAAAATGATCTTAATTAAAATATCATTTTAATAATAAAATGATTAAACTTCAAGTGAAAAAAGTTATTAATCATATTTTATTAAATGAAAATAATCTTCCATGAGTGGAATTAAAGATATAGATTCAATAAACAAGATCCCTTTCAGCTTTGATCTTCAATCCTATCTATTGATTGTCTTAATCTTATCTTTGATCAACTTTTTTTTTAAGGATCTCCATATTCACAAAAGTCCAACTTAAAGAAACAAGTCGAATTTCAGTTTAATTGAAACAAACAAAGGCTTGAGAGGAAGAAGTTCGAACTAAAGAATGAAGCAAGTAGATGAACCAGTGAAAGATGAAAGAGAACAACATGTCTAGAAATTATAAAAACTTAATCTAATTTATTTATAAATAAATCATTGCAATATATGTAAAAATAATTTAAAATATAAATTTATTAATATATATATAAATTATTAATATATGTAAAATAGCTTTTCTAGAAAATATTTTCAGGAAATCTACCAAACAACAGAAAATATTTTACACAGTTTTATCCAAACACCAGAAAAGTAAATCATTTCCAGAAAAGTAAATCATTTCCAGAAAAGTAAATCATTTTCCAGAAATCATTTTCCGGAAAACATTTTACTGGAAAACAAACGGAGCCTAAGACTGACTTGGTTGTTCAGTCTGTATGGGTTATTGTTTGAAAGATTTAATGAAACAATTATGTCCGAGTCGTTTTTCTCAAGCCTGAGAATAAGATTTTATCTTTTCGTAAAAAAGGCATGGATAGTCTGAATGGAAAGTGTATGTATCTTAGAAGACTTTGATACGATTTAAAGCTGCTATGAATGATAAAATTTTCATTTTGTGAAAATTGAATGGTCTATTACATGTTAATTAGTAAAACTTTGAGTAGACATGGACATTGTTAACTGAAGCCTTTGAACTAGTTTAGTCTGCATTGAGCAAACACTTTTTTTATTTTCAGTGATGTGCTTTAAGATAAGAAAGGTAGTGTGACAGCTCAACGTATTTGATGTTATAGACAGATTTAAGTTTGTGATAGTGTAGCTGACTTGAATCATTAAAGGATGATAAGATAGTTATGGTATGATCTCTGAGAAAGAGTTACTATGGATTTCATATACGGATTATTCCCGTCTTTAAAAAGGAAAGATGTTATGTGGCTTGTATTAAGTGTTTGATGAAATCTACAAATCATTTCGGTATATGTTAGATTCCTGCCTAACGAGTTAATGGAATCATGTATCTCTGAGATTGTCGGATTCTTGGAATGCTAGTCCTGGTTAATTGGATTGAGATCCCGATTCTATATTGTGAGTTATTGAGAAGCTAAATAAGACCTTGGTTTTTAATGAAGGCTAAAGTAAAAGTTCCTTAGTAATGTTTATGATATAGTAGAGTTTACGAGGAACTAAACCACTCTTCTAGTAAGATTTTCGGGGACAAAAATCCCTAAAAGGGGGAGAGTTGTAACATCCCGAATTAGGATCAAGTCAAAACAGTGGTTTCGAGACCATGAATTCAACATAAGAAAATTCATTTTTATTATATTTTTATTGTCTAAAATTATATGAAATTTTTTTTTGAAAATTTCATCCGAAAATTTTGACGTTTGGGCACTCAATTTAGTCAAAAGGACTAAATCGTAAAAAGTATAAAAGTTGAGTTCTACATGCTAGAGGTGTCCAATTGTTATGAAATTTTAAATTAGAGGTCCTTAAATGGTAATTAGACCATTGGTTAATTTGTTGGACAAAAATGGATATGAAATGGGTGAAATAGAATATTTTTAAGTTACGGGCATTTTGGTCATTTAGTAATTAAAATGAATTAAAAACAAAATTAAAAGCCAATTTTTGTCCATCTTCAGCCCCATGGCTGAAACTTGCATAGAGAAGACATAGTTAGGGTCTTTCAAGCTTCCAAGCTCGATTATCAAGAAAACCGAGAATCTAGCCTAAATCGGGAAGTTCGAGATTATGGACTAAATTGGAATAGTTGGCTGTAATTGCATTTAAGGTAAGTTCATGTGATTAAATAAGCATGATATTCATGTTATTGTTGTTACACTTGAAATCTATTTTGCTATGGTTGTATTGATTTATATGTTAATGATATTGTGTATGGGAACGTGATGTACCCATGAAGTAATCGGAAGCTCAAATGTCGATAACATGTAATGGGATGATTGAATATAATGGAAATTTGATGGAACATGATATTTCTTTGAAACGAGTAAGTTTGTATGTAAATAAGATATCGTTTTTACTTATGTTATAATATTTTGTTATTATATGAGATGTGGTTGTATATTGAATGATCACTTGATGTAAATTATGAATTGAAGTTGATTATGGATGAATTGGTAAAATGTTGAAAAGTGAGGAATTTCCCAGTTGGACCTTCGGAATAGAAAAGATACAAATGATCCGTTGTGAGAACACATGTGTAGTACTATATACAGGCTACTATGTGTTTAAGATGGTTTTAGGTCACGTGTGTAGTACTAAGTGCAGGCTACTACGTGTACCAGATGGTTAGGTCGCATGTGTAGTACTAAGTGCATGCTACTATGCGTACCCGATAGCTTCGATCACATGTGTGGTACTAAGTGCAGGCCACTATGTGTAAGAGATGGTTTTGGTCACAGATGTAGTACTAAGTGTAGGCTACTATGTGCACCAAATAGCTTCGGTTACAACGGTGATAATATGTGCAGACCACCGTGTATCTGTTATTATTTCGATGAGTTCAATGGGAAATTGGCTCAGTGAAAATACATGTGATCATGTAATGACTAATGTAATTGAATATGAATATGTGATGAATAAGTGCAGGTATATGTGTGTAAAAATTTATGAGCAATGTGCTCAATAGTTGAGCGAACTTTCGGTAATATGGAATGGAGTAAGTGAGATTATGTAAGAGTGAAATTTGTAATAAAACAATTTTGGACAGCAACAGTTGTGTGAATTTGAAAAATCACCAAAAATGGTGGAAATATAATTAGAAGTTGAATAAAACATGAAATAAAATATTATTGAGTCTACTTTCACATAAAAGAAACGGTGAAAGCAAAAGAATTTTTTATTTTGTGATATTTGAATTTCTGTGAGACAGGGTTAGAATGATTTTGGAATCCCCTATTCTGACTTGGAAAAATCATTAAAATTTGTAGAAATATAATTATGGGTTATAATTTATATATTTAAAATCATTAATGACTCTATTTTCAAAATAAACAAACGGGAAAATTATCCAAATATTGTACAAAGAGATAATTAATTTTTAGTACAAAGGGGTTAAAACTGTCAGACACTGAAAAAAGGGAGAATTTAAAGAATAAACTGTACTTATTGGCTAATCCAAAAATTCTGAAAATTTTATGATAAGTAGATACGTGAGTCTAGTTTCAGGAAAAATTAAAGGATATTGATTTGGAGTTCCATAGCTCAATTTATAAGTAACTGAGTGACTATGTCTCAAATAAACAACTTAACTTGAACATAAGTAAAAGTGCAATTATGATTATTTTACCTTGGAATCATGTTGTAAGAATTGATGGAATCATGTTGATAAATTGCTTATTATTTTCATATAGACTTACTAAGTTATATAGCTTACCCCCTCCTTTTCATTTCTTTAGTGTTGTCAGGTTAGCTCGAGGTTGGAGATCGTCAGAAGCAGCATCACATTATCAAGCTATCAATAGGGGATATCGATAAGTCTTAAGCATCTTCAAGTGAGTGACATGTATAGGAGCTTAGTTATTGATATTTGTTCTTATGATTTAGCCAAATGTATTGGCTTATATTGATTCATTATATATAGCCATGAAATATGTCTTATAATGTTTTGGCTTGTAAGCCTAATTATCCTTGCCATGTGTTAATGCTTTGTGATATGATTATAATTGTCTACCATGAATGAATAGTAAATAACATATGTGCACGAGAATGCCCTAGGACCATTCGGGGTGGTCATGGCTAGGGAATAACGCGTAAATTGGCATTATGTTGATAATGATTGAACATGGACATTTGTTGAATAAGTAGAGATTAATTATTGGGTAATATGTTATGGTTGATCATTAAAAATGTGTTTTATTGTGGCATGCTAAATCATTAAAATGATGCTATGATATGTGTCTTTAAAGTATTTAAGTATGTGAAAGATTAAGGCAACAAAAAGGCTTGGAAAATAGCCTAAGTGTTGACCACACGGGTAGAGACACGGCTTTGTGTCTCAGCCATGTGGAGGACACGGCCTTAGCACACGGGCGTGTGACTTGACCGTGTGACTCTAAATGTTTGCTGACGTCATAAATAGAAAGCTACACGAGCTGAGGACACGGGCGTGTGAGACCACCCGGCCTACCCACACGGGCTTGTGACTCTCCAAATATGAAAATTTTTTAAGTGTTGTAAAAATGTTCGTGAGTTCTCGATTTAGTCCCAAACCGCTTTTAATGCATGTTTAGAGCCTTTAAGGCTCGTGTATGGGACAAATTGAATGTGATCGAATGATTCTGATATGATTGAAATTTTATGGCCTAGTTTTACATGTATGTGCATGTTTAAGTCTGGCAATGCCTCGTATCCTGTCCCGACATCGGACACGGGTAAGGGGTGTTACAATACACGCCCATGTACCAAGGTTGTGTGACTCACACGGCCACCAGACACGCCTGTGTGTCTAGGCCGTGCTCGAGATTGACTTGAATAGATAAATTACAATAGATACACGGTCAAGACACACGCCTGTGTGCTCAACCGTGTGAGGTGAAATTAGGCTTGGTTTAAGCCACATTTCCCACCTATCTCAAGCATTCCAAAACCACAACATTTTAGCATTATTTGCATACATTCATAGGCAACCAAATCAACCAATTTATATATATTTCATGTCATTCAAATACCATCCAATTCACTACTCAATTTCACAACCAAAACATACCTAATCAATATACCAAAATCATCACAACTTACATAAGTTTCAATTACATAAACTCATCATTTTATCAACTACTTCATACTGCAAAACTTGCCAAATCAACATTCCATATTCAAACCATCACATGTACATTATATACATCATATGACTTACCTATCAAACACATCATTTAGGCCAACTTAAAAGGCCATACATACCATCATTTACTAGCCAAATCTCATGGCTAGATATTCACATCGCAAAACAAACTAAATACTTCTAGCCTATACATGCCATATACCATATATACAACTTTCAAAATGGTACCAAAAATAGATGTCCGATAGTGTGAGTGAGTCACTGATGGTCCCTAGATCCTACTAGCTTTATAACACTATAAAACAAAGAACATTTCACACAGTAAGCTTTCAAGCTTAGTAAGTTCATGATATAATACATTTAACTCATCAATCCACTAATTCATTTCATCAATCCACTAATTCATTTTCTTAACTAACACTTAATATTACTCAGCACATTACTCATAATTATTCAAAGCTATATCTTACTATCATACCACAACATCATAAACCACATAGGTTCCGTACATACCTGTACCATCACATTCTTACCTATCACATTTATCACTTCAATGCTCAATGCACAATGTCATTCAATCATCTTTAGACGTTCTTTGAACTCACACTCTTAGTGCCAATCATTTAGCCGAAGCTATAATATTATCACACATTTAGTGCCATTTCATTTAACCAAACTTATATCAGTATCGCACATATAGTGCCATTTATTCAGCTATCGCTGTTATATTCTTGCACACCCAGTACCATATTTAATAGCCGTAGCTATTTCATTTTTCGCACACTTAGTGCCTCAAATTTGATTCACATTTCACATACTCCAACTTATCAATCTCATTTCTATTTATTTCATCACATACAAACATTATACAAACAAAATGTATTATACACGAACTTACCTCGGACGTAAAAACGACGATATTAGTCGAACAATCAAGCACTTTGTTTTTGCCTCGATCTAGGTCCAAATTTCTCCTTTCTTGATCTATTTGTATACAAAATTAACTCATTTAATCACCAACACATTCAATTTAATACACAAACACATCTTTGGGCATTTTTGCACTTTAGCCCCTAAAATTACACATTTTGACATTTTAGTCCTTATTACACAAAACATCAAATATACAAAATTCATCAAAACCATGCCTTAGCCAAATTTTACTATGATCCCTATCAGCCCATATGTATCATTTTTTTTCATATTTCAACCCCTCAATTTACACTTTCTCAATTTAATCCCTAATATGCATTTTTACTCAAAATCACATCACCAAAACATGTATATCAAGCACTAAGCTTTCATAATTCACCATTTAACATTAAAAAATTCATTAATTCATCAATGGCATCTCATCAAATCATCAAAAATTTCATGAATTTAAGCATGTTCTAACTAAAACACTTAACAACGATCACAAAAATGTAAAAATTATCAAAAAAAATCAAATTACATACCTTAATTAGCCAATGTGAGAGCCGAACCCTAGAACTCTTATTTTCTCTTCTTTTTCTTTGTAATTTTGGTAAGAAGAAAGATGAACACTTAAAATTCATTTTGTTTTATTCATATAATGTTTATTAATTCATTTACTAAAATAGCCTTTATTAAAACATATAATAAACATATAATAAATGTCCATTAATGTCCACTCACCATTCAAATGGTATAATTGCCATGCAAGGACCCTTATTTTATAAGCCAAATCCAATTTAACACCTTTAACAAAATAGCATGCAACTTTTTCATTTTCTGTGATTAGGTCCTTTTATCAAATTAAACACACAAATGATAAAATTTTCACACGAAACTTTCACACATGTCAATTCACATATTATAAGCACGAAAAATAATATTAAAATAGTTTTTTTGACTCGGATTTGTGGTTTGAAAACCACTATTCTGACTAGGATCTAAACTGGGCTGTTACAGAGCAACACTGGTAAGGGGGTCAGGTCGTAAATCTTTTAACTTGACTGTCATAAATACACACATATGACTTTGCATTCATCATTAACATAACATCATCTTAATCATATAATTCACCTCAGGCAATTTAACATACGTATTTAAGTTATACAAACTTACCGGTTGCATTTATTCAAACAAGTGTACACAAATACACATTTCATCAATTTTTGAGTAACTTTACTTATTATATTCATATAATCAAACAAGTCAGGCACATAGCGTTATATGAATGCCAAACAAACATGGATGATCTGATCATAACATAAACTTTCATCTTGTACATCATCGCATACACATCATAAACCTTTATTCATACCTTTATAAGCCTCAATTCATCATAAGTGTACTTTACTCAGATACTTCAGTATCAATATCAACATGGTCGAATGTAGCTTGGCTAGAGAGTATCTCTGTCTAAGCGAGATAGATCTCATCCGTGTCGGGAGACATCACACTATCACAAATTCTTTGGCATGTATAGATAGACTCTCATATTACGCTAGGTTAGTTTGAGAATCGACTAAAATATAGCTCTGATACCACTAAATTTAACACCCCTTACTCGAGTCTGAGGTCGGGACAGGATACGAGACATTACTGGACTTAAACGTACACAACTATGTAAAATCGGGCCATAAAAAATTTCATTCAAATTAAAAACATTCATTCATATTCATAATGTCCCTTATATTGGCTTACGAGGCCCAAAACATACATCGAGGCTGGTTTGGGACTAAATCGAGAACTTACGAACTTTTTACAACACGTAAAAAATTTTCTAGGTTTGGAAAGTCACATGCCCGTATGGGTAGGCCATGTGGTCACACACGTCCGTGTGGCTCGAACACGTCCGTGTCCTCAGCCCGTGTAACTCTCTATTTATGACATCAGCAATATTTTAAGGTCACACAACCAAGACACAGGCCTATGTGCTAGGCCGTCTCTTCCACACGGCTGAGACACATGATTGTGTCTCTGCCCGTGTGGCCAACACTTAGGATATTTTCCAAGCCTTGGTCAACCTTAATCCCTCACACACTTATACAACATCAAAGGCATAGAACATGGTATCTAATTAAAGATTAAACATCCTCAATTAAGTTAAAAACATAACATTTGTATGTCATCATACTTGTGTTTCTTATACTCCTTTGGCCTTGTCTATTATAATACCACTTATACTTTTATACCACGGTTATCATCATACTAATTAACTTCAACTTATTTATAGCAAACAAGTATAACCACATCACATAAGATCTCGGTACATATAAGCACATGATCACATTTCAAAGTGTTAGCACATTGTACATGGATAAATAGGTTTACAAACCCATAACCAATATAAGCCACATCTCAAGGCTTTATACACTTGAATCATTATAAGCCAATACATTTGGCCAAACCATTAAACACATAACATAAAGGACTAAGTCTCTATACATGCCACTTACTTGAAAACATTTAAGGTTTATCGATACCCCAAAATTGATAATTTGATAGTGTGATGCTGCCTCCGACAATCTCCAACCCCGAGCTAACGTGGCAACACTAAAGAAATGAAAAGGAGGGGGTAAGCTATATAGCTTAGTAAGTCTGTATAAAAATAATAAACAATCTATTAACATGCTTCTACCAATTCTCACATCATGATCTCAAGGTAAAACAATCATAATTGCACTTAATTCCACTATTTATTCACATTCCAGCCAAGCTGTTTATGCGAGTCATAGTCACTAAATTATTTATAACTTGAGCTAAAGAATTCTAAATTAAGATCCGTTAAAAGCATTTGAGACTAGACTCATATATCTCTCTACCATAAAATATTCAGGATTTATGGATTAGCCAGTAAGTACAGTTTATTCTTCAAAGTTACCCTTGTTCTGCTGTTTGATAGCTTTGACCTTTCTTTACTAAAAATTAATTATCTCATAGTACAGGATTCAGATAATGTTCTCATTTGTTTCTTTTGAAAATAGACTTATTAAGGATCTATTCATATGAATTCTAACCCATAATAATTTTCATACAATTTTTATTGATTTTCTAAACTTAAGATAGGAGAGCCTGAAATTACTCTGACCCTGTCTCACAAAAATTCAAATATCTCATTTGCTTACACCACTTCCTCTATGTGAAACTAGACTCAATAAGCTTTATTTTCATATTTTATTCAACCTCCAACTCAATTTCTACAATTTTTGGTGGATTTTCAAAGTAGGATTGCCGCTGTTGTCCAAATCTGTGTTAGTGTAAAGTGATGATACTAAGTTTATAACACCTTTACAAATCATTTCCACCATCATGGTAAAAATACATTTTTTTTATACATCACAAGCCTAGAACCATAATCACAAGGTCATCACAATTTCAATCTCATAAGCATGACTTACTTATTTGCATCCTTACCAAAGGTGCATCATAAACCGAAATCATTTCTCATGAGTTTTGCGTGCATACCTGTACCACTTCGTAACATAATCAAATATTATCACAAATTTGATATTATCTTTGGATTACCCATTGAACCACTTGGAATACTAAAGGATACTCGGAATCATCATACACATAATAGGATGCCGAAGCCATGTCCCAAACGTGGTCTTACATGGGATCACACATTGATGCCAATAGCCCAACTACAGTCTTACACGAAGTCTCATAACAGTGCCGATGCCATGTCCCAAACATGGTCTTATACGGGACATCATATCAATGCCAATGCCATATCTCAGATATGGTCTTACATGGGATCTCATACTGATGCCGATGCCATGTCCTATACGTGGTCTTCTACGGGATCTCTGATCGATGCCGATGTCATATTCCAGATATGGTCTTACACGGGATCTCATCTCGATGCTGATTCCATATCCCAGATATGGTCTTATACGGGATACCAATACTCACATGTCGTGATATCTGTATCTTAGCTATTCTTAGGGTTCAACCGGGATTTCTGAGACACCAACTTTTGTCGAGTCGTCATTAAGACATCATAAATCAATTTCATAAAAAAATACATATACATATACATTTCAAGAAATATTTAAGCATTAAACATATAATAATAATAACGTGTTGCATTATTTTCATACAAACTTACCTTGACACCAAAATGGCAAAAAGGGACCTAACCGTCAATTTCTCGTTTTTCCCCCGTTCTAGGTCCGAACCTCATTTTTTGATCTATAATATCACATTTAGTCTATTTATTAGTCACATTAGTCAATGTGGTCCAAAAATCATACTAAGGAAAACTTACATTTTTGCCCCTAAAGTTCCACATATTTACACTTTTGCCCCTAGGCTTGTAAAATGATTTTCATTCGATTTCTTTGCACTTTAAGCCTAGCCGAATAATTTTTATAACTATATAAGCCCACAATTTTCACTAAATCACACTTCTATGACAAATTTATAACTTTTACAAATTAGTCCTTTTTAGCGTTTTCACCGAAAACTACTTAGTAAAAGTCGTTTAACACATAACAAACATTCATATTCCTCCCTTAAACATCATAATATACACATGTAGCACATGTGTAAATTTTTAAACATCAAACCTAGCTCAAATAAATGGTAAAAATAGATAGATCTTGTTACGGGGATTGCAAAAACGTAAAAATCATTAAAAACGGGGCTAGAACGGACTTACAATCAAGCTTGGAAGCTTGAAAAACCATAGCCATGGTTTCTCCATGCAATTTTCGGCGATATATTAAAGATGGACAAAAATTGGCTCTTAATTTAGTTTTTAATTCATTTTAATTACTAAATGACCAAAATGCCCCTAACTTAAAAATATTCTATTTCACCTATTTCATTTCCATTTTTTTCCAAAAAATTAACCAATAGTCTAATTACCATATAGGGACCTCCAATTTAAAATTTCATAACAATTGGACACCTCTAGCATGTTGAACTCAAATTTTACACTTTTTACGATTTAGTCCTTTTGACTAAATTGAGTGCCCAAACGCCAAAATTTTCAAACGAAATTTTCAAAAAATAATTTTGTGAAATTTTAGACCATAAAAATATAATAAAAATAAATTTTATTACGTTAGATTTGTGGTCTCAAAACCACTGTTCCAACTAGGCCCAAAATCGGGCTGTTACAGACGTCCTTCTTTTCGATAATCACTGGTGGACTTACCGCTTAGACCGTTTAGAAAAGAGTCTACTTCATAGGCCCACTTATCATATCCAATGTTATATCTCCTACTAACCATTGGCGAACTAAAGATGATGGTTTCCACATACCTCGAAGAGGGTATCTCATCTATTACTTCAGCCCTGTTAAGGCCACATAGACCAATTTCCCCTTTTTGTAATAGTTTGGTGGATTCTCTTACTAGCCCACTTATTCGCGTTCTAAGGAGCGTCAGTTCATCCCAATATGCTACTCGCCGCACGAGTCTTAAAGTGACTTCCCTTTTCTTGCCCTATTATTTTTCCTAGCTCAACATTTTGGCAGACTTAATCTGCCGCTATAGCCAAGCTATGGTCTTACACAGTATGAACCAATGTTTAAAGTCCCGGTGGACTACTCCATGTTTACTGTCTTTGAGGACTACCTCGAGTTTACTGACTCCGAGAGCCTTTAAACCTTTTCTAAGGTGTTGCTCTATAGAGCCTGTATACCATCACGACGATGTTGCCCCATAGAGCTTGCAAACTGCCGTCACGGTGTTGCTTTATGGAACCTAATAACTGTTGTTACGGTGTCGCCCCGAAGGACCAATTGATAATCATCATCATGGTTTCATTCTAGCAAGCCATTAGCTAACTGTCCCATGATGCCGCCCAACTCCCTTGAGTCCCACCATAATTCGCCCATCACACCATATTTTCCTATCTTCGTCTACCCAATCAAGGTAATCCCCTCTATACTTCGCATACAATAAGAACATGCTTACACATATAACAACATGGGGTGAAACCAAGAATTTTTTTAGGGGGCCGAAATTAAATTATAATTTTTACGATACAAAAAATGTAATTTTTTTATTTTAATAGTCTATATCTTTATAAGTTTTAAAAGATTAAATCAAATTTTTATATTTTTAGGGGGACAAAGTGTAATTTTACCTTTACTAATTTAAATTTTTAAAAATTTTAAGGGGCCTCAATGGAAAATTTTCCAATTTAAGGGGGCCCAGGGCCCCTGCCAGCCCCCTCGGGGTTCACCCCTTTATAACAATCCACTTATTTCTATGACATGTAGTACGTCACATATCAATATGACAATACTAGCCACAACTAACATGCTGAGAGCATACTTTTATGCAAACATATTTCCTACAACATAATGTATGCTTAGCCTACTCATTCATCATAAACGCACACAACTATGAATTCAGACTGAAATCAAAACAAGTATATGAACCGGACAATTCTAGCACAACAACAAACACCTAGGGTGGTGTGCCGAATCTCACCTGAGCTCCTTCATCTTTGACAGCTTAGCTTTTCGAAATGCCAGAGTCTCCTTCATCCTGGCAACTAAACATGAAAATCATGTTACAAATTAAATCGAGAGTTATTCATACTTTAGAAACCAACATGCAGAAACCCTTAATTCCCTTCTCTTTCCTCAAATCCATGAAAGTAGAATGGTTAAGAGCCCTACTAATTATGAAATTTTCAACTGATAGACACCGAACTCCAGTTTTAGCTCGCTGTGCTGAGCTTTTCCTTAAACCCTCTATTCATTTGGGAAGACTTAAGAGGAAAATGAAGAATTCCCTTGCAAAATTACACTTCTCACACATATATATAGCTCCTAAACATAGTCTTCCAAACTCATTTAGCCAATCACCGACAATCATTATGTCTTCCACTATGGAACCAGTCGGTTCCTTCCCAACCAAACCAAACCAAACTTGGAACTTAACTATTTACCCAATAGTCACGAATTTTTCTCAAAATTCCTAGTAGAGTCCGCCAATTTACTATATGTTCAATTAAGTCCCAAAATTCCTTTAAATTAGAGTCATTCATGAAATCTAGGTGTGACAAACCATGTAATGCCTTCGAGAGGATATCATTTACCCATTGTTATAATATTAAAATTAATGATTATGAAATTGTTAAGCTTAAAATAATATTTTTTTTTTATAAAAAAAGACACATATTAATAACATTTATCAGGTTAAGTTTATATATTTAAAATATAATAAGAGTTATATGCATTCATGGATTAAAGTAGCGCAAAGATAAATATATAGTTACAAAAAATTAAATATTAACAATTTTAATGTTAAAACAAATTAATTTAACAATATATAAAATAGATAAATTGTAAGAAATTATTAAAATTATTATTAAAATTATAATATATTAATATTAATATTCAAACCATGATGAACTTTTTCATTTATTTTAATATTATTTTTAAAATTAAAGAAATTATATAAACTATTCTAAATTAGTTAAATTTTTAAAAAAATATTTTTTAATTATATTACTTTTTTAATTTATTGATAATTTTTTTGAAGAATTTCATTAAAAAATTTAAACAAAAATTAATATTATAAAAAAAATTAAATTTAATATATACAATCAGTCCTTACATCATGCAAGAATATAAACTAATATAATACTATAGATAAAGGTAAGTCCCCAACCCAACAGTGTTACCTCTAAACATGTGGGCTTTTTCTTTTTTATTTGCCTTTGTTTTTTTTAATATTATAAGATAATAGTTAATTCGGGTTTGGTGTTTATATTAAGCAAAAGAATTTAATATTTAATTTATATGCTTTAATTTTTATTTAATTTAGTATCTTTATTTTTATAATATTATTAATTAGTCTAAATAGTTAAATATTGTTAATTATTTCAATTAAAATGTTGATGTTAATTTTTCTTAAGAACATTAACAAAAAGAAATTATAATGATGAGTTCAAATATGCACTTTTAAGAAAATTTTTGTTCAGTATTTTTAACATTACTTTTATTGTTACATGACTACTAAGTGAATTTTTTTTTTAATTACAAAATGTTACATTATTGAATTTAGTAGAAGAATTTTATCGACAGTAACAACTTGATCTAAACTTTTAAAATTAAAAAGTAGAAAGACTAATTCCAAATATATGAAGTGTATAAAGACTTAAAACATATTTTAACGTTTAAATTTTTTACTTTATAATTTGATATAAATAAATAATGAGATAAACAAATAATTAATCCTAAAAATTATATTGATTATTATTATTATTAGTTGGTTGTAATGATATTCTAATCATCTCGAAATCCAATGAAATTTAAGATTAATTCGGCAATATTGTCTTTGGATACAAAGGCTTAGCAAATAGATGTGCATATATTGTTTTTAACTTGAATGTTGTACGCTTTTGAGACCAACAATTAGTTTTAGCACTATAAATACTTACTTCCACCCATGGTTTTTGACAAGCCTTCCATGCTTAGAAAATAAAAACATTAGAGCAACAAATTAAAATTTTTATTAAATCAAATGGCTATTCATCGTTCGTTAGTTATTTTTGCAACAGTTGCTTTGATGGTTCCGGCTATCTCACTTGCTACGGATTTCGTAGTTGGCGATGATTATGGTTGGACATTAGGAATTAATTACGAAGAGTGGGCTAAAGACAAGCAGTTCTTTGTTGGGGACACTCTTGGTAAACTTTACCATCCAAAACCCTTTGTTTCTTTTGTAATCCTCACTCATGTTCTTGGGTTATAAATTTATTAATGGATCAAACACTCGCTTTTATTTATTTTTGTTGCAGTTTTTACGTACAACGCTACATTTCACAATCTGTACAAAGTGAACGGAGATGATTTCCAAAGTTGCACTGTTCCATCCAACAATAGCTTGGGCTTATTCACTGGAAATGACACAATTAAATTGGCAGCCACCGGTAATAAATGGTACATTTGTGGCGTCATCGGCCATTGCAATCTTTGGATGAAAACTTAATATCACAGTTGTCGAAACCCTTTTTTATTTTGAAAGCAATGGGGATCGACTTTTTAAAACCGAATGTGGAGTCGCCACCAATCTCTTGATTTAGGTGTGATTGGACCACCTATTAAAACGCTTTATTCAATGAAAAATAAATTTGGTTTAGGTAAAAATAAAAAGAAACGGGTTCGGGAGTCGGTTACGCATGAGGAAGGGTTAGCACCCTCATTACACCCAAAAATTGGTACCAAATTGATTTGATACTGTCTTTGTATCAAAAGTTTTTTCAAGGTATGATTTTTTTAAAATGCATGAATAGTTCAAATTAGTGGTCAAAAATCTCTCGTTTCAAAGATGTGCAGTTTCACACCCAGTGCGATTGGATGCGATCCCTTATACCTTTAAAACGCGGTTGATTTTGGACTCTCGAAAAACTCATACATTAAAATTATAAAAGGTTATCTAAATATTTGGTTCACCGGAAAAGTCATACCCAGTACAATTGAGCACGATTTTTTAAATTCCCCAAATATTAGATATTGCCTTATTTCAGAATTTTTGAATAATAGAAAATTAGAAATTTGCTCAAAAACACGTTTATTTGTTTTAAAATAGATGAAATACTTAATGAATTGTATAAAAACATTGGCAAAAGAAGGAATTAATGAACATGAAATAATAAAATACAACAAGTCATAATTAATAAATCCAACAATTATGTACAACTAAAACGTAACTAAATTCTTAACCATGCATAGTTAACCATCAATACAGAAATAATATACAACAATATTTAACATGACACAATATAAATCGATCTACAAAGTGTGTACAAAATAAAAGGGAATTAAAGGTCAATATAGTATAGGATATTCTCAAAAATAAAAATGAATTAATGAACTCGCAATATATATAATTTTGATATATTTGTAAAAAACTAATAATTTATATGATGGTTGAAATAAACCTTATGAAATAAAAGTTTGAATCAAATTATATGCACATTATTTTAAATACCAATTCATCTAAAAAATGACAAAATACCTAGTAACTTAAATAATGTATAAAAAAATTTGAAGTAATTATAAAATACATGATAAGATATAATATACATAATAACTTCATAAAACTCATATGTATATATAAATTTGGAAATATTTGTTTATAAAAAATGACATGAAATTGATAATGCATATAAAATTAAGTTAGCTTATAAATTATATACGTACCATTATGCTTAAAAACATTTCAAAATAATAATTTTATAAACACAAAAATGAAGTTCCCAAAATGGTGTCATATATACATAAAAATGTTAAGTGAATCATAAATCAAGAAGAATTTTAAATAGAAAACTCTATTAAAGTTATTTATGTATCAATATATATAAAAATATTTAAACAAAACTTTGTAACAAGGTACTAAAATAATTTAATGTAAAAAGAATTTTAAAACGATGATTTTGTCAAAAAATAAGTAAGAATATTGCTAACTTCAAAATAATAGTTATTATAAATTAAAAATTTAATAAGAATGATGTGTATGCAAATATGTATAAAATATTTAAAGAAATCGGATGCACCATGTATAAATAATAAGATGAAAAAAAAACCTCAAAATAATTGTACAAATATAAACAAATAAAATTATTGACATGAATTAATACATATGAAAATATTAAACACCTTTTAAATTAACAAACTATACAAATGAAAGACAAAATTAAAATTGAAGCCAAAATACAGGGATAATTTACAAAATAAAAAAACAAACAGGATCAACAAGCAATCCATGCGAATATATGAGGACTAGAATTGGAAATATTCCCAAGACCAAAACGCAATGCTATACTGCAGACTAAAATGAAAATACACACGAATTAAAGAGTAAAATTTAAAAAAACCAAGTAAAACAAATATGGCGCAATTGAATACTCGCATGAAGGAAAGGATCTAATGCGCAAATTAACCATTTAATGTAAAGAGGCTCATAAAACTAACATTCCCACTTAAAAGCCAGAATAAAAACCAAATACCTATCTCCCCTTTTCATTTGGCCGACTAAAAAAAACCAAAACCTAGCCCCTTGTTTTTCCTTTAAGCGCCGATCTGCTTCTATCAATAGTGATGAACAGCTTCAGGCTTTAAGGGACGACCATCTCGACCACGAAATTCCTTTCTACGCTCAGATTTCAACGAATAAAACGGAATCTTTTAGCACATTCGCAAGGTAAATCTCCTATTTTCTTTTTTTATTCTAATGTGAAAGAATTTTGTACTGAAATAAAGGAAAAAATGAATCGAAACACCAAAAAATGAAATCTGGACTTACCTCAGTTTTTCATTGCTATTTTTTTTTAATCTTTCGTGATCCCCTTTTCATTGTTTACAACGGCTTTTTATGGCCAAAATACATCAAGAATATTCTGGAAAAATAAATAAAATAAAAAATCTTTATTTTTGTTGTATTGCTGTTATCTACTGCTTGCTGTTGTGGTTGTTAGTTCATTGCAGGTGTGCATGGCGTGGATGAGTTATTCGTGGGCATGGGGCGTGGTGCACGTGGAAGCCGTTGTGGAGCATGGAGGCTGGCGGCTGAAGGTTCTAGTGTTTAGGGTTTGCTGAAAAAATCATTAGTGTTTTGGGCTTGGGGTAATGGGTTATTTGGGCTAATTGGGTTATATATTTTTATTGGGTTTGGGGATTTATTTGGGTTAATTGGGTTATTTTATTATTTGTAAAAGAACTTGGATTTTGACTAATTTTGGGCCATTTATTTTCTTTTATTTTTTTATATTTATCATTTTTGGTTTATAATGGGCCCGGGCGAAATGGGCCTATTACAGCTGCCCCTCTTTGCTCATTGTCGTGTAACGAGAATAGAGTAAAGACTTCAAATAGGGCCAATTTTGCCTGGTTTTGCTGAATCTTGACTGTAATTTTAGGGAAATAGGATCGGTGACTCAAATCTGCTCCATTGCTGATATATGGAGATAAGATTCATCATCTACGAAGATCTGCTCCGCTGCAACTTCAGGGAGATAAAATCTTCAATTCTTAGTCTGCTTCCCTGCTACCTCAGGAAGATAAAACTCATTCTTCAACCTGCTCTCTTGCTACGTCAGAGAGATAAGGCTTGGTGGTAAAATCTGCTCTATTGCCAATACATGGAGATAAGATTCACCATCTTCAATTTGTTCTGCTGCAATTTTAGGAAAATAACTCTTGGGGCTTAAATCTGCTCCATTGCCGATACATGGAGATAAGATTTTCCTCCAATCTTCAGTCTGCTTCCTTGCTACCTCTGGAAGATAAGACTTCAATCTTCAACTTGCTCTCTTGCTACCTCAGAGAGATAAGGTTTGGGGCTTAAATCTGCTCCATTGTCGATACATGGAGATAAGATTTGTCTCCAATCTTCAGTCTGCTCCACTGCAACCTCAGGGAGATAAGACTTGTATATCGAGCCTGCCCCACTGCAACTTCAGGGAGATAAGGCTTGTCACTTCAACCTACTCCACTGTAACTTCAGGGAGATAAAGTTTGTAATCTTTAATCTATTCCGCTGTAACTTCAGGAATATAAGATCTGACTTTACTGATGTTACTACACCGTCCTCTTTGACCTGTCCTGTAGACTCGGTTTCCTGTATCATGCTTATGTCAAATAATTAGGATGCTATGATCAAAATGAATCAAATACTCCTAACTAGATGTGATGCTAATGTCAAATCATTAGGATACTATGATCGAAATGAATCAAATGTTCCTAACTAAATATGATGCTTATGTCAAATAATTAGGATGCTATGATCGAAATGAATCAAATGCTCCTAATTAGATGTGATGCTGATGTCAAATCATTAGCACATTCGCAAGGTAAATCCCCTATTTTCTTTTTTTATTCTAATATGAAAGAATTTTGTACTGAAATAAAGGAAAAAATGAATCGAAACACCAAAAAATGAAATCTGGACTTACCTCAGTTTTTCATTGCTATTTTTTTTAATCTTTCGTGATCCCCTTTTCATTGTTTACAACGGCTTTTTATGGCCAAAATACATCAAGAATATTCTGGAAAAATAAATAAAATAAAAAATCTTTATTTTTGTTGTATTGCTGTTATCTACTGCTTGCTGCTGTGGTTGTTAGTTCATTGCAGGTGTGCATGGCGTGGATGAGTTATTCGTGGGCATGGAGTGTGGCGCACGTGGAAGCCGTTGTGGTGCATGGAGGCTGGCGGCTGAAGTTTCTAGTGTTTAGGGTTTGCTGAAAAAATCATTAGTGTTTTGGGCTTGGGGTAATGGGTTATTTGGGCTAATTGGGTTATATATTTTTATTGGGTTTGGGGATTTATTTGGGTTAACTGGGTTATTTTATTATTTGTAAAAGAACTTGAATTTTGACTAATTTTGGGCCATTTATTTTCTTTTATTTTTTTATATTTATTATTTTTGGTTTATAATGGGCCCAGGCGAAATGGACCTATTACAACAATGGTAGACAGTACTGGCCCAAATGCATCTCCTAGCACTGCTTGAACTTGATTGGTGACGAATTTCCAAATTTAGGAATGATTTTAACCATTGCCACAATTGTCATAAGATATTAACTAAAATTATAGTCTTTCATCCACATCATTTTAAATAATAATAAGTTTAGAACTAGTCCCATTTAAATAATAAGTCTATAGTGTAATGGTTGTCATTATATAATAAATACCTCACACTCTCTGATAATTCCTCATGAATAGTCGAGTGAACTTTTGAATGAATAAAAGTGATATTTATTTTTTTAATATTTAATATTTAGAAATGTTTTCTTATTGTAGAGCAAATCTTAAAATTAGCTATGAAAATTTATTTAAATTGATAATCTAATATAATTGTATGTTTAAAATTTTAAATTTTATTTGATTTTCTCATATTACTAACATATCACTTAAATGCCATCATTTTACATTTACTTATTATATATATATATCCAATATGAAATTTATTGGGTAAATAGAAGAAAAGGCCGATTGTAAAAAATAATTAAAGTTTTAGGCTTTTTTCCCATATTTAGAGAAATATGCCGATTTAAAGAGAGAAACAAAAAATGCGTCTTGCGGGAAAAATTTGCGTCTGACTGTAACTTTTCTCAATGGTAAAAAAATCCAGCAGCAATTTTTTTTCAAAGAGCTAAAACTGGCTAGTTTATTTGCTATATAAACCCAAGTCATTTTTTTTCTTTAGCATTCTAATCCTATTCTCTCAATTCTCTGAACTATTTAGTTCTCAATTTTTTATTCAATTTGTTGTTGTTTTAATTTTATATTTCGTAATTTTTTTTTATAATTGCAATATTGCTTATTCGTTTGAATGACAAACACATTTCTGACGTCTAATTGCAAATGGTAAGAAAATATTATTAAAATTTTTAATCTTAATTAAGTTCATTATTAAGTTGTTAACATTATTAATTTTATCATTTTTTACGTTTATATAGTCAGACAGAAGATCAGATTTTAGAGACGTACACACACAATTTAATTGTGAGGGTATCACATGTTATTGAACAACACTTGCAAGAGGCGAATATTTTACACGTATCTCGTATGCTCAGGGGGACTAAATTGGATCCCACACTTATCAGTGCTTTGATGGAAAGATGGAGACCTAAGATACACACATTCCATCTTCGTGCGGTAAGTGTACAATTACATTGGTTTATCGGTGGATGAGGTAGTCTTTATGGGGGTAGTGGGCGCTAGTGATTGGAGAGCAATTTGCAAGCAACTATTAGGCAAGGTGTCGAACAAGTTTAGTGGTAGCTGGATAGAGATGAAATGGTTGAAAGACAATTTCAATTATATCGTCAACTCCGCGAGTGCCGTTGAAAGACAACAATACGTCCGGGCATTCATCCTGAGTTTAATCGAGGGTCTTCTAATGCCCGATAAATCTCGAAATCTAGTACATTTAAGGTGGCTACTACAACTCACGGTCGAGATGTACGATTCTGATCAAGTGATGTGCCAGTTTGGGTTTAGGCAAAGTGTTCTGCTGTCATCCCAAAACTTCGAAGAACTATACAAGGTCGACTTACAAGTGAGAATCGATGAAACTTGGTCAAAATTCCATACCAAATATATCTACATTTGGGAACATAGGTACGATTTCATACCAATGCGCGAACTAATTCTCCCACTGAACTTGACGACCTTTTTGGATTACATGACATGGTTTAGGCATCACAGTAAGTCATATCTACTGTTGATGGAGGAAAGGAGTAGGCAACGTTGTTGTAGGAGGCTAAGGCAACATTACATGAGGCCGCGGTCAAGACCACATGCCTTGATGAAGTGATCATCAGCTCCAACCCGGCATGAGGCGCCGACGGGTACACAACCTCCAATTAGTATGATTCATATTATTCTGGTGCTTTCACTAACCCTATTTTTTTCACACAAGTACCACATCACGCACCATCATACCATGCATCAACATCTTTTCCAGGTATATTTTTTTGCACCACCTCGATCCCCAGCACCATATTACATGCCAATACTAACAAAACACTGACTTATCCACCATTTTCAACAATTAGAACATTTTATTTGCAATCGAGTTATAGGACACTGTACACTTATTCATCGATAGTGTCACAAACACCCCCAACATCATTATTCTACCATGATGGCTCATCTTTGCAACCGCACATTACTACAACAGATGATGTAGGATTGCAACCTAAGACGACAAGACCCTCAAGCATGGAGGAACAAGACGAAGATGAAGATAGATGTGGAGGTGAAGATGAAAATGAAGAAGATGTGGAGCCGAAACCCCAACTATGAAGAAATCCTACTCACAACTAACACTCGTCGAGTTGTGGCACATATTTGGGACGACAACGTCGATGATTTTTTTTTTTAAATTTTTTTCATGTAAATCATCATTTATTTTGTTAACTTTTAATTTATATTGTATTAAAATTTTCCATTATTCCAATTATATAAAAAAATTGTTCTATTTATTTTACATCAATAATATATTCATTTAAAATCTACAAAAAGATTAAAAAAATTATATTATATTCTACTTTATTTTACATAAATAATATATCAATATTTACAAATTACCAAAAAACTGAGAAGCAATGAAAAAATGAATAATTTTTTCTTGCTTGTTTGTTTCTTTTTTGTATGTCTATCAAATAAATAAATAAATGTTTTAATTAGGCCTTGTCCTCAATGTTGCCCCTAAGTGTGGACATGCTGGCATAGTATGCCTTGGGTTTATACAATAACTGCATAACCTCAGTTAGTCTATCCTCTCATAAATATCCATATTGTCACATACCCGAGTAGAATTCGGCCGACATTTTGGCTTACGACACAACGTAATATTCGATACCAACTTAAATAGACCGTTTGATACAGGTGGCCACATACTTTCATTTGGGACCGATGGGAATTCAAATTTCCAGAATTTATATATGTGTTTTAGTTTGTAAACTTTGTCAACATAGCTCATGCAATCCAGACATGCTGAGGCACATGTAGCAATTGCATGTGCAAATGAAAAATGAAGTGCTTGAAATATCCCACTATCACAGGTCCTTAGTTCGAGGTATACATAGAACAATTCCCCAATAATACCTCTGTCAGGTCTATGGAACTTTACAAAACAAAATATTTGATTTGAACATGAGTGACACACTATAGACATAGAGTTCACTTTTTCTGCATTTTCTCTAATTTCTTTCATCACCTCCTTGCACCAAGCGTGACCTTCTTTTATCTATCCAACATATTTTTCTGCCCATTTTAGAAATAAGGCTGTTAAGTAAATATATGTTTCTTTGACCATCGAAGTTATCGGTAAATGACGCGTCCCTTCAATACAAAATTTATGCATCCTGCTAAGTTTGTTGTCATATGCCTGTATCATAGATCTCCATCATATGATTGAGTCCACTACTCATTGGGTATCCCATCGAGGTATTCCGTACCATGTTTGTTTATAGCCTACAAGTTTTCCAACATTTCATGGAAACAATGTTGGGCAAGCTCATACCTTGTCAAAGAAAATAAAGAGAATAACTATGAATGCAAACACTATATATGTCAAAGAATGATATATAAAATAATGGAAACTACATATCCATGTTAATAACATGTCACCGCTTAGCATCCTTATGATATTGACCCATGTAGTTAGACCCTATATATTGTATACAATACGAATGATGTGCATGGCCTCAAAGGCATCCACGCCGATCAATTGTAACCTATATTGTAACACCCCTGACCTGTATCCATTGTCGAAACAGGGTTATGGAGCATTACTGGGGTTTACAGTTCCATTACTGTTAATTCATGTCAGTTACTATTCATTTCCAAAAATCAATCATAATCAATCATGATATCCCTCATATGGGTCTTCGAGGCCCAAAATACATATTAGAATTAAGTCAGGACTAAACCGGGATCTCAGAAAATTTTTCGTAAAATCTCAAAATTTTTCTTACGAATAGGGGACACATGCCCGTGTGGCCAGCCCGTGTGGCTCACACGACCAATGACACGTCCGTGTCCCAGGCTGTGAGGGCATTCGATGTGAGGCACATGGCCATGTCCCAACCTGTGTAACTCTATGACTTGATTCACACGGCCAGCTACACGCTCGTGTGCTAGACCATACAGACAATTTAATTTTCGAAAATTAGGTGCAGGGGTTACATGGCCAGGACATACGCCCATATGCTGGGCCGTGTGTCTCACACGGCGGAGACACATGCCCGTGTCTCTACCCGTGTGCTCAATTCTGAGCATTTTATTTCTCTAATTTTAAGATGCAAAGGACACACGATCAAACCACACGCCTGTGCGTATGGTTGTGTGGCACACACGGTTGAGACATACGCCCGTCTGTCTGTCCATGTGAACAGAATAAGGCCATTTCTTAGCCTTATTTCTCACCCAAATTTTGCCTTCAACCAACACCAATACATACATACATATACCAACCAATTCAAGACATTAAAACCATACGACTATTAACATTATATAAGATACATCATCACATGTATTCAAACTTACCTTTGTAATACATATATGCTTTTCATAATTCAATCAAACCATACCAAGCATATATGTATTAACCATATTATAACCTCATATATATATTCACTAAACATACTATCATAGCCATTCCAATGGCTAGATTACAAGCATCTATTATATGCCATCATTGGCCAAATTAGACTATAGCCATTATATCAAAATAAGTTTTCCACTCATACCAAAACGAGCTGGAGGATAGTGTGATGATGCTTTGACCGATCTCCAACCTTTACAAGCTTCTGAGCACTATAAAACAGAGGAAAATAAAATAGAGTAAGCATTTCAAATGCTTAGTAAGTTCGTATAACAGGAATTTAACTTACCACATATTTGCATTTAAAATAAGCATACAAAAATGCATCCAAGCAATTTAGCTAATAGCCTAAAACACAACTTCACCAATCATGTTAGTCAAGTAATTTACATAATACTAAGAACATGGATGAGCTCGTCATTTAATGACTTTCATATACATTTGCTTTCCATATCATCATTCCATATTACATGTATATTTTCATGACAAATCATTTTAAGTTTAGTTTAGCCATGTTAGAACTTTACCCGTCGAATTTATTTAAAATATCGATGGATACACTCATGTAGTACACTTTAGTGTATAAAACTAAAATCCGTCAATTCATATCCAGGGGTAGCCAATTAGGGCACATAATCAGAAAGCACTCTCTTGAGCTATGTAACAGGTTGCTCATGTGAGCCATATATCAGGAAGCTTATCTGGGCTAAATAGGAAACTCATAAGAGTTTTAATCAGGAAGCTCATTGAGCTTAACAGGTAACTTCGAAGAGTTATTATCAGGGAGCTTCGGATAACATAACAGGGAGTTCAAGCGAGCCATGTCAGGAGGCTCATAAGAGCCTATATCAGGGCACTCATGAAGAGCTACATTTGTGTCCGTATAAATGCTGGATCACGAACGATCGAATCATGTAACAAGATGCTCACAAAGAGCTGTGGTAGTGTGCAACACAAGCAGGATCACTACCAATCAGGATGCTCGTAGGAACTATATAGCAGGAATACTCGAAAGGGCTTTTAGCAAGATGCTAATCCAAGCTATAATATCCCCAACATATGCAAGATTATAATCAATACCGGAAAATACAGTATCCATCACATTTCATTATTCAAACGGGACTTAACATTTTCTGGACATATTCAGACATGTGATTATTTCATATATTTATAACATTTATTATGACACCTCTTACCCGTATTCAACACCGAAACAGGGTACGAGGCACTACCGAGTATAAACACACACAATCATACAAAATCGAGACCTAAATTTTTTTCCAAATTTAAAAATTTTCATTCACATGCATACGTCACTTATATGGGCCTTCGAGGCCCAAAACATACATTGGGTGTAATTCGGGACTAAACCGAGAACTCTCAAAACTTATACAAAACATAGAAAATTTTTCTATTTTGGAAGGTCACACGCTTGTGTGGGTAGGCCGTGTGGTCACACTCTCCCGTGTGGCTTGGGACATGCCCGTGTCCTCAGCCCGTGTAACTCTCTATTTATGATGTCATCAACTAAATTGAGGTCACACGGCCAAGTCACACGCCCATGTGCTTAGGCCATGTCCTCCACACGGTTGAGCCACACGGCCATGTCTCTGCCCGTGTGTTTACCACTTTACCTAATTAGGGTGCAGGGGACATATGCCCGTGTGCGTATCCGTGTGGACAAATTTGAGGCTATTTTCCAAGCCTTTTGTCGCCCTCAATAACATATGTACACTTGGACATCTCAATGACATCCTACATGGCATAAATGAGCACTTACACATCCATAAACATGGCTCATACATGTCAACTTCTTATCAATTTATACTTGCTTAAGACTTCATATTTTATTTAGACCAAGCTTAACAAATCATATGCAATATGTAACATCAATTTACTTCCATTTTATACATTCATGCCTTAGATGTTATTATGCCATTTACTCACAATTCCATCATCAAACATCTATGATCGTATTCACAATTCATCCATGCCAAATGAATTTAACCATAACATGAGTGACCTTAGCACATGCATGCATATATGAATAGGATTACATCCCCATAATTAGTATGAGCCATATCTCATGGCCTTATACAAATTGGACCATAAACCATTCTAGGCCAACATATTTTTCCACATTAACAATGACACAATATAATCAAAAGACAAAGTCCCTATACATGCCATAAACTTAAAATACTTACGTTCACTTATACCCACATGATAGCTTAATAGTGTGATGGCATCTCCGGCGGTCTCCAACCCGAGCTAGCTAAATTAACCTCTAAGAGATGGGAAAGGAAAGGGGAAGTAAGCTTAAAGCTTAGTAAGTTCATATGAAAATAATGAGCAACTCATGCTAGTCATATACTATGCTTGACAATATAAGCACAAGTTAATATAAAAATAGTTATAAATCTCAAGGTTGTAATATAACCTATTCGCATGTTTACTCTCTTTTGATTTATCAAAACAATTTAACATTACTCGACTTTCTGTCTAGCAGCCATAATTTCTCCATTGTAGCATTTTTCACAATTAGCAAATCATTTTAAATATCTTAGTAAAAGTACAAGTTACTTATATATATTCATGTTTTCATGCATATAGCTCAACATATTTCAAATTGTATAAACTCTTTCTTTCCATACATTCTTAACCATTTTAATAGGCAATTAGGCTAATATTTCCTTTCACTCATAACCGATCAATCACAATTCAAATGAACAACATTTACTATCTCACCAATCAATTGGGCCCCCAAGGCCTAAATATAGTCATCAACCATGTTTACATACATTTATACATCATGTCCATAAATCAAAAATTATAGGGCTATCCCAAAGTCATTTTCTTAGTGATCATAACTCATAATATCTTGAAGTCAATACTTAAAATCTTTACGTACATACCTATACCATCTCGTAACATAACCACTTACTTTCTCATCTTTGGCATATACGTTGAACACTTGGAATACTAAATGGATACACGGAAAGTCTTTGCACATAAGTGCCATATATGTAGCTAAAGCTACCTCAAATCTCATATCACATAAATGCTCGCTCTCAAGTAAATCTCGGGCCTACTCACATAAGCTGGCGGTCAAGACGCAACTACGCAGTGCTGCTCACACAAGATGTCAGGTATCCGCAACACATGCCGGACTACCCAGCCACTAGTAGACATACTAGACTAGCACCCGGATCACATAATCACACATACAACACAAATATCCTCAGTGACATGTCACTCGTAACCTATTCTATTCCTAAGGTTCAAACGAGATTTTTCTCATTTATCCGAGCTTTGTCATATACAACCATAGAATCAATCATTTATTTCACATATTAGCAAAGCATTTAGAATATTTAAAATACAAACATAACATAGCATTATTTACATAGGAACTTACCTCGACACCAAAATGGCAAAGAGGGATTTAACCGTCAATTACTCGTTTTCCCTCGTTCTAGCCCCGAATCTCGCTTTCTTTGATCTATAACATCACATTTAGCACACTTATTAGTCACATTACTCAATGTGACCCAAAAATCATACTGTGGAAAAAATTCATTTTTTCCCCTAAAGTTTATCATAATTACACTTTTGCCCTTAGGCTCATAAAATGAAATTTATTCAATTTCCTTAACATACAAGCCTAGCCAAATCGTTTTCATAACTATAGCAGCCCAATATTTCCATTAAAATGCACTTTTACTGCATATTTTATAACTTTTATAATTTAGTTCTTTTGGACGTTTTCACTGAAAATCACTTAGTAAAAGTCGTTTCTCTAACCATAAACATGCATAATATACTATTAAACATCAAAATACACAAATTTCTAACATGGTTCAAAACCTAGACCTTCATCATATCTCAAATTAATGGTAGAAATAGCTAGATCGTGTTACAAGGATTTCAAAAACGTAAAAAATATTAAATATGGGGCTAGAACAGACTTACTGTAACACCCCAAACCTAGCCCACACGTTATGACCGAATCTGGTGCGTCTCATTAAAGTTTTTTATCGAAAACCTTGTTTTCATTAAAAACCTTTCCTTAAAATGAGAAACCTTTATTACCTTATGAAAACTTCTTTCAATCGTGAAAGCTAGTTTAAAACATATGATTTACGAAAACCTGTCATTTTAATAAAATTTAGTTGCGAAAATGTAGAAAAACAAACTATGGTTTAGGGAACCCCTGTTCAACTTCTCATAATTACAACATATAAAAATAAAAATCCACATAGTAACAAAAAGGAAGGCCTTATTACCTTCGAGTCTGAAATTACTAAAAAAAAAAAACAAATCCAAGTTGTCTTGTTAGCTAGCCACCTCCGAGTCCCTCCAAACATCAGACCTTCTACTGAGCATCACTTGAGAAAAATAAAAGAGGGGGTGAGTTTTCGCAAACTCAGTGTGTACAAGTCTCGACAAGTAACTAGCATTCATCAGTCACCATAAAATCATACATACAATACAATGCAATGCAACCCACCCCAAATAATCTAACCGATATACATCAACTCTGTCCCCCGGTACACATCATGTGGGTATATAAATATCGACCCACCCAACCGATACACATCAATGGTAGTCCGGTTGCGGAACTACCTTCATTGCAGCAAGCTGCCAATCACATATATTGGGCTTAATAGCCGTCGGTGGATCCACGGTTATCGAGTAACCATGCGATCCTCATATACTTCATCCGTTCAATAATTCCCAACCCAGATGCAACCTAACCAAAATATCATATGCGTGCAGCAGATATGCATATAACATCCATAAATCTTACCTTCAACACATAGGGGTATTTTGGTCATTTTCTCCTTTAGGGGCATTTCGATAATTTTCCTTTATTACAATTTTCACTTACCTTAGCCCGTTAACAAATCTCGTGAGCTAAGATGAACGAATACTATGCACCAGGTAGGATTCCAGAGAAGAGGAGGTGAGTCATTAAAACCGCTTAAGTACCAAGCTCTCCCTAGATCCAATCCTAGACATGCATATACCCGTTACCACACCTTGACTCTATGACTTGTCCACGGTCTCAATAAATTAATTAAGTTTTATGTCTATTTAAGCAGTTATCAAATACTAGGCCCAAAACCCCTTACAAAGCCCGAACAAGTCTACATACATCCATAGGGCCCAATAGGCCTAATCTCATTCATATGGCCCATTAGGCCCAAATCACATTCATTTGGCCCATTAGGCCCAAATCACATTTATATGGGCCACTAGACCCAATCACTTCCACAGTCATGCTTTCATACAATTTTCCATCACGTAACATCAATTACCAATTTCGCCAATTATGGGCCCTACAGCCCATTGGCCCATTTAGCCCATTTTGGCCCGGTTGGCCAAAACACATCCCAAGACAATGGAATTGCCCACGGGGCCTCAGATAACCTATCGGTTTCCCCTTTACAAGTGTTCATGCACTTGAAAGACTATCGTAGCCAAACTTTCAGCTTTGCGGCATTTCAGCTTTTCGACATTTCAGCTTTTCAATATTTCGGGATTTGCCGATCTACTCTATGTGTGCAGTGTATGTACACACCTGGTAATAAAGCGTGGTTCGATCCCCTTAGCCACGAACCTACAATCAATATCACTAAAGGATTAATCTCACATACTTATCGGATACTTTACCAAAAGCTGAAGTCTCACCTTAACCTTACCTGAAACGCCAAGCCTTAATAGCTTTTCCTAGATCACCAATCACGAGTACTTCCCAGATCTGTATTAATCTTTATCGTTAAAAACATAACGAGTGACTTGTATCCAACATGTGTTACCCTTTTTACTAAAGCCTATTCGGCCAACCCTTTACCGAAGTGAAGAACACTTACCAAAATCTCACACCTCAGGAGCAAATTGGTAGGGATCCAAAAGACTGGGACTTGATACTAATCCTACCAAAACCGATTAGAAGAAGTAAGGGACAGAGTAAATGATACTAGTAAAACCGGTTGAGAGAACAAAACACTTACACTAGAATTGGTCGAAGTAGAAAGAGTAGTGGTGGCTAAGAGGATATTCAGCTCTTTCGACTTGTATGGTAAAAAGGTTATTCGGCACAAAGAGAAATCATTTAAAACTAGAGGTTAACCAAAAAGAGATCCTGAGTAGGGAAAGAATGGAGAATCAGCACAAAGGAAAGAAGGGAGAACAAGGGATTTTCGGTTTTTAGAAAAAGTGTTTTCTGGTAACAATGAGCGGGAGAATTCAGCATTAGCCTGGCATCCTCACACTCGGCACCTATATATAAAGTCTATAGCCAAATTTCCCATGCCCAAATTCCCAATTCGACTCCACCTCTTTGCACTCCTCATCTCCTAATTTCTCTCCCTGATAACTCTTTAATCCCCTCCTCAAATTTCTTTTCTTATCACTCCCTACGGAATTCATAATCAGCACCATTACTGGCCATCTACTAAGCAAAAGTAAATCTTTCATTTGAGCAAGGAGGGATTCGAACCCAAGCCCCCCTCAATAGCTCAACACGCCACTTGCCTTCTTGGCACAAGCTCTTTTTGTGTCCAATTCCTCCATTTATTTAAAAACTAACCTTCTTACCATTAGGGTCCTTTTAACTATTAACTTATAATTTCCTTTACCCCTAAATTCGAACTCAACCCTTAACCAAGACCTACTATCATATAATTAACACTTGACTAGGAATGTTAAGCACAATTTTTATTGAAACTGAAAAAAAAAAGTTCGAGATTTTGAGATTTTTGGGGCGTTACAACTCTACCCCCTAAAAGAAATTTCGTCCTCGAAATTTTACCTGATTTAAACAGTTGAGGATATTGGCGTCGCATCGCTTCCTCAGGTTACCATGTAGCCTCCTCAGCCTTGTGATTGCGCCAAAGTACTTTGACTAATGGAACGAACTTCCTTCTCAGTACTTTGACATCTCGACCAATTATTTGTATGGGCTCTTCCTCAAAAGTTAGGTCTGGCCGGACCTCGATTTTTTCAACCGTCACAACATGCGAAGGATTTGAGTGCTACCGTCTTAGCATGGAAACATGAAACACGTCATGGATTTGGCTTAGTTCCGAAGGTAATTCTAGCTGATAAGTAGCTGGCCCAATCCACCTTACAACCCGATATGGCCCAATGAACCTTGGTCTTAGTTTCCCCTTCATTCCAAACCTTAATACCTTCTTCTACAGAGAGACTTTAAGAAAAAATAAGTCCCCCACTACATACTCTATCTCTCGTCATTTAAGGTCAGCATACGACTTCTACCTATTCGAGGCCTCCTTCAACCGATCCCGAGTCAGTTTCACCTTATCCTCAGTATCTGCTACAAACTCAGAGCCCAAAACTCTTCGTTCACCCAACTCTATCCAACATGTTGGGGTTCGACACCTTCGCCCATACAGCACTTCAGACGGAGCCATCCCAATGCTCGCTTGATAGCTATTATTGTATGCAAATTCGGCTAACGGCAAATAGTCCTCCCAGGTACCTCGAAACTCAATCACGCATCCCCTCAACATATCTTCCACACTTGGATCACCCTTTCCGACTGTCCATCACTTTGAGGGTGGAATACCGTGTTAAAATTCAACCTAGTACCCAACACCTCATGCAGCTTGTTCCAAAATCGCGAAGTGAAACGTGGGTCCCTATCAGATATTATGGAGATTGGCACTCCATGCAATCTTACAATTTCCACCACATACAACCTAGCTAGCTTTTGTAATGAGTAATCGGTGCAGAATGGTACAAAATGGGCAGACTTGGTTAACCGCTCCACTATAACCCATATCGAGTCTTTCTTAGTAGGCATCAGGGGTAGCCCTCTAACAACGTCCACAGTAATCCTTTCCCACTTCCACTTTGGAATCTTTACTGGTTGGAGTAATCTGAAGGCAACTGATGTTCCGCATTCACCTTTTGACGCGCTCAAGTCCAGGCCACCAATAAAGCTTACACAAATTTCGATACATCTTGTTTCCACTAAGATGCATAGCATAGATACTGCTATGTGCTTCCCATAGAATTGACTGCCTTAGATCATCGTCCTTTGGTATACACATTCTCCTATGGAAACACAATACTCCTTCACTATTTATCCCAAAGTCCAATGTCTCCCCACTCTCTACTTGTTTAAAACGAGCACCCAAAGTCTCATCCACTAGTTACTTACTCCTTATCTACTCGACCCACACCAGTTTTACTTGAAGCTCAGCTAACAAGCTACCATCATCCAACAAGCTTAAACGGGCGAGCATAGCCCTCAAGTCCGCCTTAGCCTTACGACTCAACTCGTCGGCTACCACATTCACTTTGCCAGGGTGGTATTCAATCGTACAATCATAATCCTTCAATAATTACATCCATCTACGCTGCCTAAGGTTTAGCTCCTTTTGGGTAAGGAGGTATTTCAAATTCTTCGGGCCCAAATAAATTATGCACTTCTCTCCATATAAATAATGCCTCCATATTTTTAATGCGAAAACCATCGCAGCTAGCTCCAAGTCATAGGTTGGGTAATTCACCTCGTGAGTCTTAAGTTAACGTGACCCATATGCAACCACCTTTCCTTCTTGCATCAATACACATCCCAAGCCCACATGCGGCGCGTCACATTAAACCGTAAACTCCTTCTCAGGCACTGGTTGAATCAACACAGGGGCCTCAGTTAAAACCTTCTTAAGTTTTCCAAAACTCTCTTGCTGTTTGTCTGTCCAAACAAACGGTACCCCCTTCCTCAACAACTTAGTTAAAGGTGCAGCAATTACTGAAAAGCCCTTAATAAACAGCCTATAATACCCTGCCAAGCCCAGAAAACATTGAATTTCTGATATCGACTTAGGTGTTTTCCAATCTAACACTGCTTCAATTTTCTGGGGATCCACCTTAATCCCCTTAGTTGACACCACATGCCTAAGAAAAGTAACCTCCCTTAGCCAAAATTCATATTTACTGAATTTGGCATACAACTGCTTCTCCTTCAAAATCTGCAACACAATCCTTAAGTGTGCATTATGCTCATCCTCATCTCTTGAGTACACTAAAATTTCATCTATAAAAACTACCACAAACCCATCCAGGTAGGGTTGGAAGACCCGATTCATGAGGTCCATGAAAGTGGCAGGTGCGTTCGTCAGCCTGAATGGCATCACCAAGAACTCGTAGTGCCCATAACGAGTTTTGAAAGCTGTCTTATAAACATCCGCCTCCTTAACCCTCAATTGGTGATACCCCAAATGTAGATCAATCTTCGAGAAAACGTAAGCTCCTCTAAACTGATAAAAAAGATCATCGATTCTCGGCAGAGGGTACTTATTTTTAATAATTAACTTGTTCAACTGCCGATACTCGATGCACATTCTCAATGTCCCATCTTTCTTCTTTACGAATAACACTAGTGCTCATCATGGAGACACACTTGGTCGAATGAATCCTCGATCCAATAATTCCTAATTCTGTGCCTTAAGTTCTACCAACTCTTTTGGTGCCATTTGATAAGGGGCGATGGACACCGGAGCTGTCCCAGATAGCAACTCGATTCCAAATTCTACTTCTCTGCTAGGTGGCAACCCTGGCAGCTCCCTGGGAAAAACATCAGAAAATTCCTTAAATGTTCTCAATTCCTTAACAATAGGGCTCTTAGCCTCCCTTTTATTCTTACCCCTTTCTTTTTCCTGATTTAAGCGCTCAATGCGCTTTACCTCCTTCGTTATCATTGCTTTCTCCACCAACTCTGAGAAAACTTGTTCCCTTTGTGGAGCTATCAATACCTTGAGGCTATCTCTAAGCCCATCCTCAAACCTAACACAACGCTCATAACCCGTTGCCACCATAACTCTTGCATACCTACTACGGCATAGAAATTCTGCCTTATACTCCGCCACGGATTTGTTTCCCTGAGTCAAGTTCAGGAACTCCTTCCTTCTAGCATCCACATAACTTGCATCTACATAATTCCCATGAAACGTAGTTTTGAAGAACTCTCAAGTGACATACTCAGATTGGGTGCCCTCTTTCACTATTAGCCACCACTGGTAAGCTTCTTCCCTAAGCAGTGACACCGTCCCTTTCAGCTTTTGTTCAGGTGAACAATCTAAATCCTCCATTATCCTCTCAGTAGCCTCCAACCAGTATTCAGCCACATTACGAGCCACACCAGCCACACCCTTAAAGATCTCAGGCCCAATTGAACGAAGTCGTTCCGGAATGGACCCCTGATTTCCCGTACCTTTATTGGGCCTAACGACTCTCTCAAAAATCCCTAGCATTGTCTGCGACAATGCATCATCCCTCGCGGCCCGATCATACGGCCCATTCTCAGCCACAGGTGAGGCTGGAGCCTCCTCTACTCCAACCTTGGGTATATGGCCCGATACCGACGACTCAGACCTAGTACTTCCGCAGCCTCAGCCACGGCCTCACGCATTTTTTCTAGCACTTATCACGTTACCTAAATTAGAAATTTTATGAAGTCTTAGTTAGTTTCAATAATTAAACTGATGTTTTATGAAAGTATTAAAAAGGAGGTTGTTTTCGTAATGCCTCTACAGTTTCAAGATTCTACGGGCTTTAGTCCATTCTAACTAAAAACCTCAACATAATTATCTAAAGTTGCCCATTAACTCTCTAATGTATATCAAATTAAATAGACTTAAGAATAAAAAAACTTACTTGGTTCGACGTCGGAAACTCGGGGTGTCGCATAGCAAGATTTCCCTTTTTCCAAAACATTGTGAACCAAAACATTTAAAAAAAAAAGAAATCCAAATAATAAGGTCCACTTCACATCCCGAGTTTTATAACTTGAGCTCTGATACCACTAAATGTAACACCCCAAACTCAGTCCGGACGTTATGACCGAATCTGGTGCGTCACATTGAAGTGTTTTATCGAAAACCTTATTTTCATTGAAAACCCATCTTTAAAATGAGAAACCTTCATTAACTTATAAAAACTTCTTTCAATCGTGAAAGCTAGTTTAAAACATATGATTTATGAAAACCTGTCATTTCAATAAAATTTAGTTGCGGAAACGTAGAAAAACAAACTATGGTTTAGGGAACCCTTGTTCAACTTCTCATAATTACAACGCATAAAAATAATAATCCACATAGTAACAAAAGGGAAGGCCTTATTACATTCCAATTTGAAATTACCAAAGAAAAACAAATCCAAGTCGTCTTGGTAGCTGGCCACCTCCGAGTCCCTCCAAACATCGAACCTTCTACTGAGCATCACCTGATAAAAATAAAAGAGGGGGTGAGTTTTCGCAAACTCAGTGTGTACAACCCTCGAAAAGTGACTAGCATTCATCAGTCATCATAAAATCATACATGCAATGCAATGCAATGCAACCCACCCAAAATAATCCAACCGATACACATCAACTCAGTCCCCCGGTACATATCTTGTGGGGATTTAAATTACGACCCACCCAACCAATACACATCAATGGTAGCCCGGTAGCGAAACTACCTTCATTGCAGCAAGCTGCCAATCACACATATTTGGCTTAATAGCCGTCGGTGGATCCACGGTTGTCGAGCAACCATGTGATCCTCATATACTTCCTCCGTTCCATAATTTCTAACCCAAATGGAACCTAACCAGAATATTGTATGTATGTAACAAATATGCATATAACATCCATAAATCTTACTATCAACACATAGGGGTATTTTGGTCATTTTCTCCCTTAAGGGCATTTCGGTAGTTTTTCTTTATTACGATTTTCACTTACCTTGGCCCGTTAACAAATCCCGTGAGCTAAGATGAACAAATACTATGCACCAGGTAGGATTCCAGAGAAGAGGAGGTGAGTCATTAAGACCGCTTAAGTACCAAGCTCTCCCTAGATACAATCCAAGACATGCATATACCCGTTGCCACACCTTAACCCTATGACTTGTCTACGATATCAATAAATTAATTAAGTTTAATGTCTATTTAAGCAGTTATCGGATAATAGGCCCAAAACCCCTTACAAAGCCCTAACAAGTCTACATACATGCATATGGCCCACTAGGCCCAATCTCATTTATGTGGCCGATTAGGCCCAAATCACATTCATTTGGCCCATTAGGCCCAAATCACATTTATATGGCCCACTAGGCCCAATCATTTCCACAGTCATGCTTTCATACGATTTTCCATCACATAACATCAATTACCAATTTCGCCAATTATGGGCCCTACAGCCCATCTGCCTATTTAGCCCATTTTGGCCCGATTGGAGAAAACACAGCCTAAGTCTATGGAATCGCCCATGGGGCCTCAGATAACCTATCGATTTCCCCCTTATGAGTGTTCATGCACTCACAAGATTACCGTAGCCAAACTTTCAACTTTGCGGCATTTTGGCTTTTCGACATTTCAGCTTTTCAGTATTTTGGGATTTGCCGATGTACTGTGTGTGTGAAGTGTATGTACACACCTGGTAATAAAGCGTGGTTCGATCCCCTTACCCACGAACCTACAATCGATATCACTAAAGGATTAATCTCACATACTTATCACATACTTTACCAAAAGCCGAAGTCTTACCTTAACCTTACCTGAAACGCCAAGCCTTAATAGCTTTTCCTAGATCACCAATCACGAGTACTTCCCAGATCTGCATTAATCTTTATTGTTAAAAACATAATGAGTGACTTGTATCCAACATGTGTTACCCTTTTCTACTAAAGCCTATTCGGCCAACCCTTTACCGAAGTGAAGAACACTTACCAAAATCTCACACCTCAGGAGCAAATCAGCAGGGATTCAAAAGACTGGGATTTGATACTAATCCTACCAAAACTGATTAGAAGAAGTGAGGGATAGAGTAAACAATACTAGCAAAACCAATTGAGAGAACAAAACGCTTACACTAGAATTGGCCGAAGTAGAAAGAGTAGTGGTGGCTAAGAGGATATTCGGCTCTTGTGACTTGTATGGTAAAAAGGTTATTTGGCACAAAGAGAAATCGTTTAAAACTAGAAGTGAATTAAGAATAGATCCTGAGTAGGGAAAGAATGGAGAATCGGCACAAAGGAAAGAAGGGAGAACAAGGGATTTTCGGCTTTTAGAAAAAGTGTTTTCTGGTAACAAGGAGAGGGAGAATTCAACATTAGCCTGGCATCCTCACATTCGGCACCTATATGTAAAGTCTATAGCTGAATTTCCCATGCTTAAATTCCCAATTCGGCTCCACCTCTTTGCACTCCTCATCTCCTAATTTCTCTCCCTAATAACTCCTTAATCCCCTCCTCAAATTTCTCTTCTTATCACTCCCTACGGAGTTCATAATCAGCACCAGTACTGGCCATCTGCTAAGCAAAAATAAATCCTCCTTTTGAGCAAGGAGGGATTCGAACCCAAGCCCCCTCAATAGCTCAACACGCCACTTACCTCCTTGCCACAAGCTCTTTTTGTGTCCAATTCCTCCTTCATTTATTTAAAAACCAACCATCTTGCCATCAGGATTCGTTTCACTATTAACTTATAATTTCCTTTACCCCTAAATTCGAACTCAACCCCTAACCAAGACCTACTATCATATAATTAACCCTTGACCAGGAATGTTAAGCACAATTTTTATCGAAACCGAAAAAAAAGAAAGTTCGAGATTTCAGGATTTTTGGGGCGTTACACTTACAATCGAGCTTGAAAGCTTGAAAAACCCTAGCCATGGCTTCCTCTTGCAATTTTTAGCCAAGGAGGAATATGGACAAATTTTTGGGCTTTTATTTTTTTTAATTCATTTTAATAACTAAATGACCAAAATGCCCTTAATGAAAAACTTTAGAAACATGCCAAACCATGTCCATTTTTGTCCACCAACTTAACCAATGGTCTAATTACCATATAAGTATCTTCAATTTAAAATTTCATAACAATTGGACACCTCTAGCATGTAGAACTCAACTTTTACACTTTTTACGATTTAGTCCTTTTGACTAATTTGAGTGTCCAAACGTCAAAATTTTCAAACGAAATTTCCACGAAATCATTTTGTGAAATTGTAGACCATGAAAATATAATAAAAATAAATTTTCTTACGTCAAATTTGTGGTATCAAAACTACTGTTCTGACTAGACCCTAAATCAGAATGTTACAACTCTCCCCCCTTTAGAGATTTTCGTCCCTGAAAATCTTACCAGAAGATGTTGCTTCCAACTCTTATGAATCACTTTCACTAAATTCTCAGAATCACAAATCAATTTTAGCCTCTTATACGTCTTTCTAATAACCTTTGAACTTTAGAACACAATGTCAGAACATATTATCGAAATTCTGAATCACACTCTCAGGAACACATAGCTCAGCTGATCTATCAAATAGGAACTCTGTACATACTGAAATTGTCATACGGATCTTTGCCAAACAATCAACCACAATCCAAATAACATATTCCTTTTCAGAGAAAATAACAATCCCGATACGAAATCTATTGTAACTTTATCTCATTATCACTCTCGCACAATCACTGACTATATTAGTCCTGAATACACTTGATGTTCGGCTTACTTGCTAACAAATAGATATCTGATCATAATTTCAAAATATCATGGTACATTCTCATTCACTAGAATGTCTACCTCATATAACTAGATGAATAGACGTGCTACTACTAAGCCTCATACAAAAACTTTTGCATAAGTTCTGGATTCATAAGTATACAAATTCTATCTAGAAATAACAATAATAACATGAATCATGTCTGACCTAAAATTCCACATCAGAAGTAAATTCACTCTGAACTCATTTAGATTACCATTCACTATCACATTTTTAAGCTTCTTGGTTTCGCAACGAAAACCCCGCTTTAGCATTTAATATAGCTAGAATTAAACCGTCATCAAATAGGGTCAATCAAGTAACCAGTACTCACAAAATAAACATTGATTTTCCATCTAGGCATCTGTAACTATAACTGTTTTCTCAAATATTAAATCAATAACTTACTCGAAATCTTTCATCATCACAAACCATTGACATTGTCTCAAATTTCAGATCTTTCGAGGACATTCAATACTTTAACTTTTTGGACCAGGAAGCATGTGACATTTCCCATTGAACACACAAAGTCATCCAATTCTCAACACAGACATAATAGCGGCCATCTCTAAATCACCAGTCTAACAGTTCTTCGTAATGTGACCTTAACCGTCTGAATATACAAATTACCTCTTTATATTCTTGTATTAAAACACATTCCAATCTGTTCAATAGTACATCATAAAAATAAAAAATTCTTTACTCAATTCAGCCGATTCTAGAATCATTGCTTCGGTTAACAATATCTTTAACTGTTTGGAACTTTACTAACACGAATCCGACTACTCAAGCTTTCATAAATGCGTTAACCTTTCAAATCAGAACAACTTTAATCGTAATAACATCATTTGGTTAGAGCAATCCAGTAAGTATATCTCTATATCGTACTTTCTTGTAACGCCCCCACGCCCGAGACCGTTGCCGGTGTAATATCCCGAATTAAGGCCTAATCGGAATAGTGGTTTCGTGACCACAAATCCGAGATAGAAATAATTATTTTATAATTATTTTGAGGTTTATGATATGATTGCATGATTGTGTGAAAATTTCGTGAAGAAATTTTATGCATAAAGTGCTTAATTTGAAGTTAGGGACTAAATCGAATAATTTGCAAAACTTGCATTCTAGAAGTTTTTAGTATGAAATTGCTTTGAAATATTAATTAGGAGGTCTTAAATAGCAATTTGACCAATTTGAAGTTCATGGACAAAATTAGGACATGGAAGGAATTTTTGGAAGTTTAGTAGTAAGGGCATTTTGGTCATTTAGGGGTAAAATGAATTAAAATACAAAATTAAAAGCCAATTTTGCTCATCTTCAACCCCATGGCCGAATATAGCAAGGAGAAACCATGGCTAGGGTTTTTCAAGCTTCCAAGCTCGATTATCAAGAAAGACGTGGAAACGACCCCAATCGAGGAAAAGAAAAGATTGTGGATTAAATTGCAAAACCTTTGTATTTTGGTACCAAGGTAAGTTCATATGTAAATAATGTAGCATAATTGTTATTTTAAGTCATTGATGTCAATTATGTGATATGCTGAATTTTTTTTATTATGAAATAAATGCTTTGTGGTTATTTTCGAATAAAATATAAATTGTTACCGAGTATTGGTTACGGCATTTTACGGAAGACGTCAGGATATGTGTTCAAGGAAAATCCCGTTTGAACCTTAGGAATAGATTAGGATACAAGTGACATGTTTGGGATACTTGGGCATCGAACTCGTTGAGTTGAGTCCGAGTTCACTTATGGATGCGAATGTTTGAACTCGTTGAGTTGAGTCAGGAGTTCGTGAGATGTAACTAGGCATCCGAAGCTCGTTGAGTTGAGTCCGAGTTCATTATGGATGCGACGCCGAGCTCGTTGAGTTGAGTCGGAGTTAAACATGGGCGGGTTACATGGTAGCTTGGCTACATATGTGGCACTTATGTGCAAACTTCCACGTATCCGAATTATATTCGATGAGTTCAACGGGTAAAGTTCTACTCAAATGGAGGAATACTTGAGATGAAAAGAGCGTATTGGTAAGTGATGTGAAATGGATACTTGGACAGGTATGTACTTAACCCTCGGGTTGAGTATTGATACAATAACGATAAGGTAGTAAAATGATGAATGATGATTAGAAATGAGATTTATGTTTTGGTGATACCATGCTAATGTTGTTTGGTATGATTGCTTTGTTATGTTACTTATTATTTGCATATGAACTTACTAAGCATTTATGCTTACTCCCTCTTTCTTACTCATTTTAGTTTTGGACAAGCCAGCTTAGGAGTCGGGATTGGTCGGAAGCTCAGTCACACTATCCGGAAGAACTTTTCGGTAAAATGGCTTGTAAATTCAAGTATGGCATGTATAGCAAAATACTTATTTTGTGTAAATGATCTTATGGTATGGTGATGAAATGGTTGAGGAAGTGCTTGATAATGATAAATTATGGAAATGGTTAGTTTAGAATATGTTTGATGTTATGGAAAGTTAATAAGTTACCTAGTTCATGAAAATTCATAAAAGGATGAAATTTGCCATAAACAGAATATTACAGCAACACTGACGTGAGTTTGAAAATTTACTAAAAATCATATAAATTGAATTTGGTGATGTATTAAATATCAAATTGAAGCTTATTATGTCTAGTTTCACATGAAACAAACTAAACTGGTAAAAGAATTATATGTTAGAAGATATTTGAATTTTAGTGAAACAGGGTCAGAGCAGTTTCTGAATCCCCTGTTCCAACTTTATAAATTCACCATAAATTGTACAGATATAATTAGGTGGCTTATTTTATATCCTCAGAATCCTTATTGAGTCTAGTTTCAGTAGAAATAAACCTCATATTCATATGAATTTTATACAGAGAGAAAAAGTGGTTCGTAGTAAACAGAGGTCAGACCAGTCAAGCCCTGAAACAGGGTAACTTTAACTAATAAACTGTACTAATTGGCCCAACCAAAAATTCTAGAAAAAAATTAGTAGATAGGCATATGAGTCTAGATTCAGGGAAAATTTACAGATCTCGATTTCAAGTTTCGAAACTCGAGATATGATTTTTCTTGTGACTGTAACGCAAGTAGCTAAAAAGCTGTGAATGTAGAAACAAATAATCTAAAGTTCTTAAAATGTTAAATTAAGTTTAGTAACACCTCATACTCGACTCCGGTGACGGTCTCGGGCGTGGGGGCGTTACAGCCGGAGTCGAGTATGAGGTGTTACTAGACTTAATTTAACATTTTAAGAACTTTGGATTATTTATTTCTACATTCACAGCTTTCTAGCTACTTGCGTCACAGTTACAAGAAAAATCATATATCGAGTTACGAAACTCGAAATCATGATCCGTAAATTTTCCCTGAATCTAGACTCATATAACTATTTACTGATTTTTTTATATAATTTTTGGTTGGGCCAATTAGTACATTTTATTAGTTAAAGTTACCCCTGTTTCAGGACTTGACTGGACTAACCTCTGTTTACTACAAACCACATTTATCTTTGTACAAAATTCATATGACTATGAGGTTTCTTTCTCATGAAACTAGACTCAATAAGGATTCTGATAATATAAAATTTAACACCTAATTATATCTGTACAATTTATAGTGAATTTCTAAAGTTGGAACAGGGGATCCAGAAATCACTCTGGCCCTGTTTCACTAAAATTCAAATATCTTCTAACATATATTTCCTTTACCTGTTTAGTTTGTTTTATGTGAAACTAGACATAATAAGCTTCAATTTAATATTTAATCCATTACCTAATTCGATTTATATGATATTTAGTAAATTTTCAAACTCACATCAGTGTTACTGTAATGTTCTATTTATGGCAAATTTCATCCCTTTTATGAGTTTTCATGAACTAGGTATCCTATTAACCTTACATGACATCAAATATAATTTAAACTAACCATTTCCATAAATTATCATTATCAAGCATTTTCTCAACCATCCCATCACCATATCATAAGATCATTTACACAAAATAGGTATATTGCTATACATGCCATACTTAAATTTTACAAGCCATTTACCAAAAAGTCTTCCAGATAGTGTGATCGAGCCTTCGACCTTACCCGACTCCTGAGCTGGCTTGTCCAAACTACAATGAATAAGAAGGAGGGACTAAGCATAAATGCTTAGTAAGTTCATATGCAAATAATAAGTAACATAACAAAGCAATCATACCAAACAACATTAGCATGGTATCACCAAAACATATATCACATTTCTAATCATTTTTCATCATCTTATTACCTTATCGTTGTTGTATCAATACTCAACCCGAGGGTTAAGTACATACCTGTCCAAAGTATCCATTTCATAATAATTACCAATACGTCTCTTTCATCTAGAGTATTCCTCCATTTGAGTAGAACTTTACCCGTTGAACACATCGGAATATAATTCGGATACATGGATAATTTGCACATAAGTGCCACAAATGTAATCAAGCAATCATGTAACCCGCCCCTAAGTGAACTCGGACTCAACTCAACGAGCTCGAGCGTTCGCATCCATAAGTGAACTCGGACTCAACTCAACGAGTTCGGATGCCTAGTTACATCTCACGAACTCGGACTCAACTCAACGAGTTCGGACATTCGCATCCATAAGTGAACTCGGACTCAACTCAACGAGTTCGGATGCTCAACCATCCTACTAACATGTCACTTGTATCCTAATCTATTCCTAAGGTTCAAACGGGATTTTCCTCGAACACATATCCTTGCCGTCTTCCGTAGAATGTCGAAACCAAAATTCGGTAACAATTTATATTTAACAAGTAGCTCACATAATTTGCATTTTATTCGAAAATAACCACAAAGCATATATTTCATGATAAAAATCAGCATATCATATAATTGACATCAATAACTTAAAAATAACAATTATGCTATTTTATTTACACATGAACTTACCTTGGTACCAAAATACAAAGATTTTGCAATTTAGTACACAATCTTTTCTTTTCCTCGATTGGGGTCGATTCCACGTCTTTCTTGATCTAAAATAACACATTTAGCTTATTTAATACTCACATTATCAAATTAATCCTTAATTCAAATTTTGGCAAAATTACAATTTTACCCCTAAACTTTTGCATATTTACACTTTTGCCCCTAGGCTCGGGATTAAACTTTATTCCTTTTTATTATGTTTTATAACATGCTGATCACTTTTCTCTTCTATGGCAACATCAAATTCTCACTCTAACATGTACTTGTGACTATTAGGTATTTTTGCCGATTAAGTCCTTTTACTCGTTTTTGCTTAAAATCGAGTAGTACAAGTTGTCTAACATAATTTAAAACCTCATATTCTATCATAAAACATCAAAATACACAAATTTCACCTATGGGTGTTTTTCCAAATATGAACCCTAGGTTAAATTATTGCTAGCATAAGCTTTATCGAGTTACCGGGATCTCAAAAACGTAAAAATCATTAAAAACGGGGCTTGGAATCACTTACTATGAAGCTTGAAAGTTTAAGAAACCCTAGCTATGGTGAGATCAAAATTCGGCAGCAACCAAATGAAGAAGATGACCATTTTGTGTTATTTTTCCCATTTTATTTCATTTAATATCCAAATGACCAAAATGCCCCTCCTTACTATACTTTCAAAAATTCCTTCCATGTCCTAATTTTGCCCATGAAATTAAAATTGGTCAAATTGATATTTAAGACCTCCTAATTAATATTTCAAAGCAATTTCATACTAAAAACTTCTAGAATGCAAGTTTTGCAACTTATTCGATTTAGTCCCTAACTTTAAATTAAACTCGTTATGCCAAAAATTTCTTCACGAAATCTTCACACAATTATGCAATCATATCATAAATATAAAAATAATTATAAATTAATTATTTCTATCTCGGATTTGTGGTCACGAAACCACTATTCCGATTAGGCCCTAATTCGGGATATTACATTTCTAGAATATAATTTCTTCATTTAGACTACCCGTCTATATGTATACTCATGAATTCACATAATTTATTCCTTTAGCTGAGGACATGCTTAAATACATATAACTCAAACTACATCTCAACAAATCTGCTTACTCTGATAAAAACAACTGGGTTGATTTCAACTATCGAATAATAACATATCACTATACTCTTTTCAACCGTATTAGCTCTAGGAAACAAATATCCTGATTGAACTCATCGACTTTAATCAAACTTACTAGCTCTGGAATTTCCATCATAGCAAAGATAATACACTTTCTAAATATGCATATAAGACAAAACATCATCCAGTAGATATCGAAGAATAGTCTCACATAAGTTTTCACCATCAAATTTTATTCCGAACATACTAGAATAGAGTCCCGAAGAGAGAAATAAAATAATACTGATCATAAACCAACCAGGCTAATAGTACTTTCGACTAACATTAGAGTTAGCTAATATTCTCTGTATGCATTACTAATTATTCCACCACTGTACTCTTTGGTTTCACACTTGTGAACTTATTCAACATAATTCTCGTGAATCTTCATCATAAAAGTAGCACTGGTAAGGAGGTGAGGTCGTAAAGCCTCTAACTTGACTCTCATAATTACACACATATGTCTTAGCATTCACCATTAACGTCATATCATCATAATTACATAGTTCACTTCAAGCAAATTATTACACTTATTCATTTTACAAATGTTTTCTGTCATCCATAATTTCAAACAGTGAATTTACTTACTCAAGCTCAATATTAATATCTAATTAAATTCCAACACTCAGCTTCAATTTTACTTACCAACATTTGTCAAATTAGAGAATGTCTCACGGGTCGAGTATGTCATTTACTTGATGCCATAGTTTAACTATGGTCTTACACGAAGTCTCATATCGAAGCCATGTCCCAGATATGGTCTTACACGAAATCATATATTGATGCCAATGCCATATCCCAGATATGGTCTTACATGAGATCACATATCGATGCTAATGCCATGTCCCAGACATGTCTTACATGGGATCACATATCGATGCCAATGCCATGTCCCAGACATGGTCTTACATAGGATCACATATCGATGCCAATGCCATGTCCCAGACATGGTCTTACATGGGATCACATATCAATGCCAATGCCATGTCTTAGACATGGTCTTACATGGGATCACATATTGATGCCAATGCCATGTCCCAGACATGGTCTTACATGTCATTGCAATGCCATAGCCTAACTATGGTCTTATACGTACTCACATGTACTGCCATGGTCCAACCATGGTTTTATCCGTCAATTCTTCATTGAATGATCGTACTCATTTCCTGCGTTCTACTCAATTTGATCTTTCAATTCAATTTTCATACCATTATAATATTCATGGTTCAACAACAAAATCGTAAGACAAAACATTATATATTCTCTAATTTAACAATTAAACATGAGATTCAACTATATAGACATAATGATTATGCACTATTCAAACAAGTGTATAAACACGCATTCCGTCCATTGGGTAAGTTTACTTATCATATTCACTTAATCAAATAGGTTGGGAACATAACATCATATGAATGCCAACATACATGGATGAGTTTATCACAACATAAACTTTCGTTTCATTTCACTTTTCAGCATTTCTCAACTTATGGTTATCTCATTTCGTATACTAACACATACATATCATGAATGTCTATTCATACCTTTCCAAAATTTGACACATCATAAGCACATTTCAATCATCTCAATATCAATTTTAGAATTATAAAAAATAGCTCGATTGGAAGTCATCTTTATCTTAACAAAACAATTTTGTTAGAGCCGGGAGATATCACACTATCACGAATAGTAATATGCCATGTATAGCTAGACTCACATATGCTAGGTTAGCCCGAGAATCAACTAAACTTGGCTCTGATACCACTAAATGTAACACCTCTTACCTATATTCGACATCGGAACTGGGTACGAGGCGCTACTGGACATAATTCACACAATCATACAAAATTGAGACTTTAATTTTCATCCAAAATTAAAAATTTTCATTCACATCCATATCATCCCTTATATGGGCCTCCGAGGCCCAAAACATACATTAGGTGTGATTCAAGACTAAACCGAGAACTCTCGAAACTTATACAACACTTAGAAAATTTTTCTATTTTGAAGGGTGACACGCCCGAGTGGGTAGGCCGTGTGGTCACACTTGCCCGTATGGCTTGGGATACGCCGGTGTCCTCAGCTCGTGTAACTCTCTGTTTATGATGTCATCAACTAAATTGAGGTCACACGGCCAAGTCACATGCCCGTGTGCTTAGGCCGTGTCCTCTACATGGCTGAGACATACAGTCGTGCTTCTGCCTGTGTGTTTACTACTGAGCATTTTTTTTACCTAATTAGGGTGCAGAGGACACATGGCTGGATCACACTCCCATGGGCCAGACCGTGTGTCACAGATGGCCTAGACACATGCCCGTGTGTCTACCCATGTGGACAACTTTGAGGCTATTTTCCAAGCCTTTTGTCGCCCTCAATAACACATATACACTTGCACATCTCAATGACATCCTACATGGCATAAATAAGCACTTACACATCCATAAACATGGCTCATACATGTCAACTTCTTATCAATTTATACTTGCTTAAGACTTTATATTTTATTTAGACCAAGCTTACCAAATCATATGCGATATGTAACATCAATTTACTTCCATTTTATACATTCATGCCTTAGATGTTATTATGCCATTTACTCACAATTCCATCATCAAACATCCATGATCATATTCACAATTCATCCATGCCAAATGAATTTAACCACAACATGAGTGACCTTAGCACATGCATGCATATATGAATAGGATTACATCTTCATAACTAATATGAGCCATATCTCATGGCCTTATACAAATTGGACCATAAACCATTCTAAGCCAAAACATTTGGCCATATTAACAATGACACAAAATAATCAAAAGACAAAGTCCCTATACATGCCATAAACTTAAAATACTTGCGTTCACTTATACCCACATGATAGCTTGATAGTGTGATGGCATCTCCAGCATTCTCCAACCCGAGCTAGCTAAATTAACCTCTAAGAGATGGGAAAGGAAAGGGGAAGTAAGCTTAAAGCTTAGTAAGTTCATATGAAAATAATGAGCAACTCATGCTAGTCATATACTATGCTTGACAATATAAGCACAAGTTAATATAAAAATAGTTATAAATCTCAAGGTTGTAATATAACCTATTCGCATGTTTACTCTCTTTTGATTTATTAAAATAATTTAGCATTACTTGACTTTCAGTCTAGCAGCCATAATTTCTCCATTGTAACATATTTCACAATTAGCAAATCATTTTAAACATCTTAGTAAAAGTACACGTTACTTATGTATATTCATGTTTTCATGCATATAGCTCAACATATTTCAAATTGTATAAAATCTTTCTTTCCATACTTTCTTAACCATTTTAATAAGCAACTAGGCCAATATTTCCTTTCACTCATAACCGATCAATCACAATTCAAATGGAAGACATTTACTATCTCACCAATCAATTGGGCCCCCAAGGCCTAACATATAGTCATCAACCGTGTTTACATGCATTTATACATCATGTCCATAAATCAACAATTATAGGGCTATCCCAAAGTCACTTTCATAGTGATCATAACTCACAATATCATGAAGTCAATACTTAAAATCTTTATGTACATACCTGTACCATCTCGTAACATAGCCACTTACTTTCTCATCTTTGGCATACCCGTTGAACACTTGGAATACTAAATGGATACACAGAAAGTCTTTGCACATAAGTTTCACATATGTAGCTAAAGCTACCTAACATCTCATATCACATAAATGCTCGCTCTGGATCAAATCTCAAGCCTGCTCACATAAGATGACGGTCAAGACGCAACTACGCAGTGCTGCTCACACAATCTGTCTGGTATCCGCAACACATGCCGGACTACCCAGCCACTAGTAGACATACTAGACCGGCACCTGGATCACATAATCACAAATACATCACAAATATCCTTGGTGACATGTCACTCGTAACCTATTCTACTCCTAAGGTTCAAACGAGATTTTTCTCACTTATCCGAGCTTCGTCAAATACAACCATAGAATCAATCATTTATTTCATACATTATCAAAGCATTTAGAATATTTAAAATACAAACATAACATAGCATTATTTACATACGAACTTACCTCAACACTAAAATGGCAAAGAGAGACCTAACCGTCAATTACTCATTTTCCCTCGTTCTAGGCCTAAATCTCATTTTCTTTTATCTATAACATCACATTTAGCCCACTTAGTAGTCACATTACTCAATGTGAGCCAAAATTCATACTATAGAAAATTTTCATTTTTGCCCCTAAAGTTTGTCATAATTACACTTTTGCCCCTAGGCTCATAAAATGAAATTTATTCAATTTCTTTAACATACAAGCCTAGCCGAATCATTTTCATAACTATAACAGCCCAGGATTTCCATTAAAACACACTTTTACTACATATTTTATAACTTTTACAATTTAGTTGTAATGCCCCAAAAATTGAAGTGTTTATTTTATATGTTGTGTTGCATAAATGTATGCTTGTTTCAGTGGTCGAGTGTCCTGAGGAGTGTTGGAGAGGTCTTGAGTTCAAGCCTGGACAATTGCTAAAACTTTGGTCTTTTTAAGTACAACCTTTACCTAAAGTTAGTAGTCTTTTAAATTGTTGCAGGTAGAATTTGTCACAAAGAGGTTGCTAGTCTAGTGGTAAATGGCGTGTGGGTGTTTCTTAGAGGTCTGAGGTTCGAGTGTTGGTAGGGTGGAAGGAGTATTTTTTTTTTCCGCAAGAGTGTGGGAGGTTTCCTAGGTCGATCGAAATTGAGGAGTTGGTGGGAGATTGAATAGATGGTTGAGTAGAATAAGGTGGAGAGAATTTAGGAGAGGGATAAGGGGGAGGAAATATTGGAGTTTGAGGTTGAGTGAAGTTGTGCTGAATTTAGGTGTTGTGCATATGGACTTTCGACTGAGTAGTTCTTCCTTAGGATTTTCGATTTTGGCTACTCTTTTGGGGTCTTTTCTCTCTTCTTTCTATCGGGTTTTTGTAACTAGGGTCTTTTCTTTTATTTTTAAAGCTGAGTCGTGCTTTTAGGAAGTACCTTTTTGGTCTTTGTTGCCTACAATTTTACTGCTTTCTCCAAACCTTTTCCCCACGGTTTGTCTTCTCCCTCAGAACTCTTCTCAAACAGTTTCCCTTTAGGCCAAATACCTATCTCTTCCTTATCTCTCTGACCATTTCTGTTTTAGCTTGGAGTGATTGAGGTTTCCATTTCTTCTTTTCTTCTCTCAGGTGCGCTTTATTCTTTGCTGGCCGAATACTGCTCCTTTTTCCTCTGTGTGCTGACACTTCTTTCAGCTTTTGCTTCTTATCTGTGGTCTTGGTGGTAAGTGCTACTCATTTGACTTTGTTTGGTTCATTCCTTTCTCTTTTTACCGTAACTATGGTTCTCTTTTAACATTATGTTTTTGTCGAATGTTGCTAAGGGGTTCGATCTCTTTAGCCAAGGGATAAGGCCGATTGATCTTTCCCGACAAGTGATCCTTTCAATCGTAGTAAGCGCTTAAAGTTTTAGATATGTCTATGTTGGGTTTAGATTTTTATGAATCGATTAACTGTTTGTGTGAAGGATAGAGCTTTGGGGAGATTGTGTTGGTTCTGGTTTAGGAGAGGGTTTTGCGACTGTTCAATTGGTGTTTTGGATCTCGGAAGCGTTTCAACTATAGATTCATAACAGATGTGTAATCACACTGCAAAGTTTGTTAATCGACAAAAGTCGAAAGGCAATTTCATAGACGCTACATGAGCGTGCACTCGCTCATATGGTGAATCGAACCCATAAACACGTGTGTTTGACAGTAGAGGCCACCATGAACGATCTTATGGGTCTAAGCCATTTTGGGCCACGTTGGACCGAAATGGGCCGTGGGGGCCCACGGGCTCGTGAGCCTCGCACAAGCAAACCTTTCGAATGTGTGGAGATTATTTGGGCCGACTGTGTAGATTGCACGGCTAAGGCCATTATTTGGGCTTATTAGGCCACACGAGCGTGTGGGCCCACATGGGCCATATTATGGGCTTGGGACAATTTTTGCTGTTTAATTGTTAAGGTTGCATGGGTCGCCCGAGACGACTGTGGACCTACTGTTGGGTTGGTGTGTATACCTAGACCCTAATCTATGGTATGACTATTATACCCCTATGAGGTAAATGACGGATATACCCTAATGTGACGTATAATTGTTTGAGCATGGCATTTTTATTGTATGTACATTTCTATTAAGTTGCATTGCATGGGGTGGGATATATGATATTGGAGGAAGTGTACTGAAAGGCTATAAGCCTATTACTAGCAGCTCTACTGCAAATACTGTTAGTGCCACAACCGGTGCTATATTCTAGAGTGTAGGGATGGGTGGGTCAATTTTTTCCCCACATGGAGTGTAGGGCTGGACGGAGTGGAGTGTAGAGGATGGATGGGTGGGATCTCTGTATGCATCTCTGATACTGTACTGAAATGAGGCTAAGGCCCACACTGATACTATTACCATAATAGGCTAAGGCCCACACTAATATTCTCACTGATAAGGGCTTAGGCCTAGACTATTTTACACTGCATGATTTTCTGCTTGATAAATAGGAATTACACACTGAGTTTTCAGAAACTCAGTCTTCTACTTATCCGCACATGTAATCCCTAGTTGAGTCGGTGCTGCGAGGGACTCGGAGATGGCCACACCACTATTTATGTTTTCGTATTTGAATTTTTAGTAAAAGTAGATTTATTTGGGTAAATTTTATGTAATAAGGCCGCTTTAAGTTTTATTTTTATTTGGGGATTTATTTAAATTGGTTTATATATGTTAGCAGTAGGACTCTGGTTTTCAAAAGATTTATGATTTTCAGCTACCATGTTACACAACTCATTTTAAAAGCTTCCACAACGATCAATGTTTTTCAAATGTATTAACAATTTATTATGATATGTTTTCCTAAACCAACTTATGTTCTAACAACAAACAAGGTATGTTAACTACTCTTAAAGACCGCAATGGGGTTTTAATACAAAACAAATTTTACAATGAAACTATGTATTTGAAAACATAATCCAGTGTGATACCGCAAATTTGGCCATAACGTCTAGACCGGGTTTGGGGTGTTACATTAGTCCTTTTGGACGTTTTCACCGAAAATCACTTAGTAAAAGTCATTTCTCTAACCATAAACATGCATAATCTACCATTAAACATCAAAATACACAAATTTCTAACATGGATCAAAACCTAGACCTTCATCATATCTCAAATTAATGGTAGAAAAAGCTAGATCGTGTTACAAAGATTTTAAAAATGTGAAAATCATTAAAAATGGGGCTAGAACGGACTTACAATCGAGCTTGAAAGCTTGAAAAACCCTAGCCATGGCTTCCTCTTGCAAATATCAGCCAAGGAGGAAGGTGGACAAATTTTTGGGCTTTTATTTTTATTTTTAATTCATTTTAATAACTAAATGACCAAAATGCCCTTAATGAAAAACTTTGGAAACATGCCTAACCATGTCCATTTTTGTCCACCAACTTAATCAATGGTCTAATTACCATATAAGGACCATCAATTTAAAATTTCATAACAATTGGACACCTCTAGCATGTAGAACACAACTTTTGTACTTTTTACGATTTAGTCCTTTTGACTAATTTGAGTGTCCAAATGTCAAAATTTTCAAACGAAATTTACACAAAATCATTTTGTGAAATCGTAGACCATAAAAATATAATAAAAATAAATTTTCTTATGTCGAAGTTGTGGTCTTGAAACTACTGTTCTGACTAGACCCTAAATCGAGATGTTACATTTATTTAATTCATATAATCACATACCACACTCAATTCAAACATAAGAATAAACACAATTTAGTTAAACGAACTTACCTTGACACTTGTTCGTGTAGGTAAATTTACTAATCTGTCACCTTTTCTTTTCCTCGATCTAACTCTTTATTTGATCTTTCTGGATCTATTTAAATGGATTTATCATCAATTTAATCCATTTCATATTCACTTCCTAGGAAAAATTACCATTTTACCCCTATACTTTTCATAAATGACAATTATTAATGACAATTTTGTCCCTAGGCTCGGAAAATAAAATTCATGCAATTTAATTCTTATTCCAAGCCTAACTGATTTTTACATATAACATTCACAGCACATATGTTTCATAAAAATAAAAAATTTTCCATGAATTTTACATCTTTACAATTTAGTCCTTAAATCAAAATTTTATTAAAATTTACTTTAGAAAAGTTGTTTATCTATCAACAACCTTTCATTTTCTACCATAAATTTCAAATTTTCAGCATATTCATCCATGGAAAACTTTTAATACTTTGATAACTTTACAAATTAATCCCCAAAATAGGTAGATTAGGTTACTACGATCTCAAAAATATAAAAATTACTAAAAACGGGTCAAGAATACTTACCCAATTAAGCCAAAAAAGCTTGCTTTCTCTTTCCTAGGGTTTCCATGTAGTTTTTTTTTTGGGGAAGAATATGATAATATTATGATATTTCTATTTAATTTATTTATCATCCATTAATTTTTCCACTTTCCAATTTAGTCCTTTAGTACAAAATACGAGGTCGAGTAACACTGCAGCTAGAGGTAGAACACCAGAAACACAGGTAATGTGAGTGGTAGTCAGAGAATGACTAAAGACATGGCTGTAAGATCTGAAACCTGAGCACCTGCCAGAGCTTATGCTATTCGCGCTTGTGAGGAAGCTTCATCTCCAGATGTTATTACCGGTACTTTCACTCTCTATGATACTACTATAACTGCATTAATAGATCCAGGATCGACTCATTATTATGTATGTGAAACTTTAGTATCCAGTAAGACTTTGCATGTAGAGTCTACTGAATTTGTGATTAGAGTATCAAACCCTTTAGGTCGGTGTGTTTTGGTTGATAGAGTATGCAAGAATTGTCAGTTGGTGATTCGGGATTTTTGTTTTCTGGCTAATCTGATGTTGTTTCCATTCGACAAATTTGATATAATTCTGGGTATGGATTGGTTAACATTGCATGATGCTATTGTAAACTGCAAACGAAAAATAATTGATTTGACATGTCAGAATAATAAAATTATTCGGATTGAATCAGATGATTCGAATGGTTTACGGACAGTGATTTCTTTGATGTTAGCTCAGAGTTATATGAGAAAGGGTTGTGAAGCTTACTTTGCTTATGTACTCGACTCTAAAGTGACCAAAAAGAAGATTGAAGCAGTACCAGTTATGTGTGAATATCCGGATGTGTTTCTTAAAGAATTACTGGGTTTGCTGCTGATCCGAGAGGTAGAGTTTGGTATTGAGTTTGTGCCAGAAACAACTCCGATATCAATAACTCCGTACAGAATGGCACCGGCTAAATTGAAGGAGTTGAAAGCTCAGTTGCAAGAATTGACTAATAGAGGTTTCACACGATCGAATTATTCTCCCCAGGGTGTACCGATTTTGTTTGTGAAAAAGAAAGACGGAACTATGAGAATGTGCATTGACTATCAACAACTCAATAAAGTGACTATTAAGAATAAATATCCTCTGCCCAGAATAGATGATTTGTTTGATCATCTGAAAGGGGCTATAGTATTTTCAAAGATAGATTTGAGATCAAGTTAATATTAGTTACGAGTTAAAGACTCTGATGTGCCAAAAACTACTTTTCGAATGAGGTACGGACATTATGAGTTTTTAGTTATGCCTTTCAGACTAACGAATGCACCTGTTATTTTTATGGATCTAATGAATCAAATTTTTAGACCGTATTTGGATCGATTTGTTGTTGTGTTTATAGATGACATCTTGATTTATTCCCGTGGTGAATCTGTGCATGCTGAACATCTGAGAGTAGTGTTACAGACTATGTGAAATAGGAAACCATTTGCAAAGTTCAGTAAATGTGAATTCTGGTTGCGTGAGGTCGGTTTTTTGGGGCATATTGCGTTAGCATCGGGTATTCGAGTAGATCCGAGCAAGATTTCTATAATAATGGATTGGAAGCCTCCAAGAAATGTATTTGAAGTCTACAGTTTTTTAGGATTAGCTGGTTACTATAGACAGTTTGTAAAAGGCTTTTCGATGATTGTGACTCCATTGACAAGATTGCTTTAGAAAGATGTAAAGTTCGAATGGTCCGAAAAATGTCAGAAAAGTTTTGATCAGCTAAAAACTCGTTTGACTGAAGCTCTAGTATTAGTTCAGCCAGAATCGGGTAAAGAATTTGTGATCTATAGTGATGCATCATTAAATGTCCTGGGTTATGTTTTGATGCAGGAAGGCAAATTCATGGCTTATGCCTCGAGATAATTAAAGCCGCATGAAAAGAATTACCCGACACATGATTAAAAATTAGCAGCCATTGTGTGTGTATTGAAAATTTGGTGTCATTATTTGTTTGGTGAGAAATGTTATTCAGATCATAAGAGTTTGAAATATCTGATGACTCAAAAAGATTTGAATTTACGGCAGCGGAGATGGCTAGAATTGCTAAAATATTACGAGCTAGTGATTGACTACCATCCGGGAAAAGAAAATGTTGTTGCTGATGCATTATGTCAAAAATCTTTGTTTGCTTTACGTGCAATGAATACTCAGTTGGCTCTATCTAATGACGGCTTAATTGTAGCTGAGTTGAAAGCGAGACTATTGTTTATTCAGGAGATTTATGAAGCTCAGAAGACTAATAATGAAATGTTAGCAAAAAGAGCTCAGTGTGATTCGAACCCTGATTCAGAGTTTCAAGTTGGTTTAGATGACTGTTTAAGATTCAGAGGCCGAATATGGGTTCTGAGAAATTCAGAGTTAATTTGGATGATTTTGAACGAAGCACATAGTAGTCATTTATCTGTTCATCCGGGAAGTACAAAAAAGTATAATGATTTGAAACAACTTTATTGGTGGCATGATATGAAACGTGATATTTCAGAATTTGTTTCTAAATGTTTAATTTGTCAGCAAGTTAAAGCTGAGTAGCAAGTGTCATCTGGTTTATTGTAGCCAATTATGATTCTTGAGTGGAAATGAGATAGAGTAACTATGGAATTTGTTTCAGGTTTGCCCCTATCTCCGAGTAAGAAAGATGCAATTTGGGTTGTAGTTGATAGGTTGACAAAATGGGCTCTGTTGATTCCTATGCGTATAGATTATTTGCTTGACAAGCTTGCTGAGTTATGCATCTCCGAGATTGTAAGATTACATGGAGTACCCGTTTTTATTATTTCGGATAGAGATTTGAGATTCACATCGTGGTTTTGGAAAAAATTACAAGATGCATTAGGAACGAAGCTACATTTCAGTACTGTTTTTCACCCATAGACGGATGGTCAATTCGAGCGAGTTATTTAGATACTCGAGGATATGTTACATTGTTGCATTTTTGAATTTGAAGGTACGTGGGAAAAATATTTGCCATTGATTGAATTTACGTATAACAACAGTTTTCAATCGAGTATAAATATGGCACCTTACGAAGCTTTGTACGGTTGCAAATACTGAACACCTTTGTATTGGATTGACTTAGTGAGAATAAGATACACGGGGCCGATTTGATCAAAGAGATTGAACAGAAAGTAAAAATGATTTATGAAAGTCTGAAAGCGGCGTTAGATTGTTAGAAATTGTACGTAGACTTTAAATGGAAAGATATTGGGTTTCAGATCGGGGATAAAGTGTTTTTGAAGGTATCTCCGTGGAAGAAAATGCTCAAATATGGCTGTAAAGGAAAATTGAGTCCGAGATTCATCGAGCTGTATGAGATAATCGAGCGAGTTGGACCAGTGGCTTATCGACAAACATTACCGTCTGAGTTAGAAAAGATTCACAATGTATTTCATGTATCGATGCTGTGAAGATACAGATCCGATTCTTCGCATGTTATTTCCCCTACTGAAGTTGAGATTCAGTCAGATTTATCGTATAGTGAAGAACCAATTCGAATTTTAGCTCATGAGATCAAAGAGCTGAGAAACAAAAGAATAGCATTAGTAAAAGTGTTATGGCATCGACATGGGGTAGAAGAAGCTATGTGGGAACCCGAGGATGCTATGAGGAAGCAATATCCAAACTGTAACACCCCAAACCCGGCCTAGAAGTTAGGCCCGAATTCGGCGTGTCACATTGAAGTGTCACTGTAAAAGTCATGTTTTAACTAATGTCTTTCTTAGTGTTTAAAGAGTATTTTTGTTATAGATTAAAGTGAATGGAAGCTGTGCACCAGGTAGGATGCCGGAAAAGAGGAGGTGAGTCAATTAGACTGCTTAAGTACCAAGCTCTCCATGGATCCACTCCTAGACATGCACACAACCATTGCCACACTTTAACTGAATGATTTTTCAGGAAAAACCATTTCATTTTGAGCCCTTGAAGGCACTTGTTAATTTTTTTAAAATGTTTTCTTTGCGAAAGATTTGTCTTGTTTCACGATATTTTGAAATCAGATAATTTCTTTTAAAAACGCGCCCTAGAGCTATTCAATTCGAAACCTTTAAATCCATATCATGCCTAAGCTAATAATCATACTAAACCAATTAAAAATAATTAAAGCAGCCTTATTACAACTTAAAACCCGAAAACATAAAAGAAGTATTCTAGAATAAAAGTGAAGGCATAAACACTTATTTTAAACAGTCCACATGGCCACTTTGAATCCCCTCTAGCTCCAAGTCCACCGATCTAAGGCTCACCTACAAAGATAAAATTAGGGGGGTGAGTTTGGGAAACTCAGTGTGCAACAAGTCCCTTTCAGAGCCCAAACTAATACCAGCATACTGGGCCAAAGCCTTAATTCAGACTCGACATATACTGGGCCGAAGCCTTTCGTTTAACGGCTACTGGGCCGAAGCCTTTTCATAAATCATATCACTGGGCCAAAGCCTTTACTGTGATCGCTATGGCCCATAGGCCCATTTCAATATCACATATAATACCAATGAATGTATGTAAGCCCATTTGGGGAGACTACTCAACCCACCATCCGCTACTCTCCACCCGTACCAACCAAGCTCTCCATGTGGGGAATAACTCAACCCACCCAACCAAACTCTCCACTGGCAGCATAGCTGCTTTATCATATAACTGGAGGCCTAGCCCTCTAATAACTGGGGCAAAGTCTTTTTTGATAAACTGGGGCAAAGCCCTTTTCGGTAAACTGGGGCAAAGCCCTTTTTGCACTTCCTCCATTTATATCAAACCCAGCCCATGCATATAATGAGTATACCATGTGCATCTCATAACATATCATGTGCATATCATGTCATATCATGTATATCAAAATCTCATGCATCATATTCACAATTAAACCCTAGGCGTATAATGGTCATTTTTACCTAACGGCAAAACAGTCATTTACCATATTTTAGGGGTAATTTCGTAAATTTACCAAATATTATGGGTTTTCCACGTTCATTAACAATTATCAATATCCTTAAGTGTTTAAACAGTGATTTTAACGCACTTTATCAAATTAGAGCTTTTGGGCCCAAAACCCCTAATGGGTCCTACGAATGCCGATTTAGCCCATTAAGCCCACATAATCCAAATTTTACAACAGTACTAACCGTGTTAACATGCAATCTTTCCAAATTCCATTTTCTATCAATTTTACCCAAATGGGCCCAAAAGCCCATTGAGGCCCAACTTACCGTCGTGCACAGAATTGCGCTCTTACCTGTTCCATCGATCCAAACATCGATCATATCGTTTTTATCGCATCTAAAACCGCATGCAAAATCTCAAGTTCCCGAAATGCCAGAATTTTGGCATTTCAGCTTTTCTGCGAATATTAGCCTAAGCTGCTACGAGGTTTGTTACACACCTGTTTTGTGACGACTGCCACTGAGATCCCTTACGATTTCCTACAATTGATTACCACAATTCTTAGATTGCAAACCACAATAACCAATCCCAATATTCACCTACCATATTCGAACCATGTCCCTAAAGCCTTTAGAATCTTACCTTTTTGCCGAAAACCGATGACTAGATCTAAGTCTAGTTGTTCCAAAGATCCAACCCTTCGATCCAACCTTTGGAAGACACTAAACACAAAAAGAAATCATCGGTTAAAGACCCTTAAAGCCCTATGCCCAAATCGACAGCCTCCTTAGATTTTAGGGACTTCGGCTTTTTCTAAATTGTAAAATAAGACGAGATCTTTGGTGATGAGCACTTACCACCTATTCCTCTTTGATTTCTATGCAGATCTAATGCAGATCTACCCTCTAAATGATAGTAGAACTCGAATCTAGGAGATCTAGAGTTTCGGCTATAAGTCCCTAAATCTATGGTACTTCGGCCTTTTAAGTGATGAAGAAGATGACGATTTGAGGCTATAACTTTGAAGTAATGTTGCCGACAGATACTAAGGGTTTAGAGAAGATGAAAGTTAATCAAAAGGAACAAAAATAACTGAAGGATTTTGGCTTGGAGAAATCGGCAAAAGAAGTGAGTTTTCGGGATTTCGGCTTTTATGGCAATCGGCTATAAAGGTTTTGTGGAGGATGGGATCGATACAGGAGGTGAGTAAGGTGATCAGAAGGTTCCGGCTAGAAGAAAAAGCAAAAAGAAAGAAAGAAAATGGAGGAAAAAGAGAGGCAGAAGAACTTGACACCAAGGAGAAGGCTTTTGTGAGAACTCAGAAAGGATGAATGACAGTGAAAGCTTTCAGGTGGCTAACCCTAATTCTCCAAGATAGAAAAAGAAAAGAACCTAACCCTAATATCAACTAAAACAATCGGCCCAACCTCCTTAAAGCCCTTGCCGAAATTCACTTAAGTGATCACATGCCCGACACATGCCTAAAATTAAAAAGTAACAGTATGCCTACCTTGCAACTTCAACCCTGGACCTTTAATTCCTTCCCAGGCTCCATTTTTTAGGAACTTAGTGGCGCAACCTTGCCACTTTACCAAGGCCTTATTTTGTATCATAATTTACCACCTCAATTTTAAAAGCCCATATCGCCAGAACCCTCTTTCTCCAAAATTAAAAATTCAGGAATTGCCTCGAATTAAATTTACTCTTAGGCCTTTTTCCCACACCATAACCCTTTGTAATTTATTTAATTACATACTAAATAATAATAATAATAATAATAATAATAATAATAATAATTAAAACATCCAAATTGTTTGGGCCGTCTTCTACCCGAACCTAGACTCAAGGCCCATTACTCTTAGGCCCAAAAATCGGGGCGTTACAACTCTACTCCCCTTAAAGAAATTTTGTCCTTGAACTTTCAAACTACCAACTAACCGTATTACTTAAGTCAAACCACTGTGCTTCCGCTGTGCACTCTAATTTAATTTAAAATTTTAAAAAAAATATAATTCTTAGTATGACCCAGAACATCTAATTACCAAAGTAAAAAAACATTTATCAAGCACGCATACAATTCGTAACACACACTTAAATAGAATAAGCTTGGCAATCCCGAGCTCGATGCTCCTTGGACCCACATCTAAAGCATGCTCCTGTCTTCCTATGGCATTCACCTGGATGACGCCCGTTGCAGTTCTTGCAGGTTGGAATGTTTGGTCGTGTCTTAACATGTTTCACAGAACGAGGCTTGGTCTTCTGAGAACTAGAATCCTTCCTCTTCTTACACTTCAAGCACCCTGTTTGAAGCGTTTCCCTAATTTTCTTAACCTTGGTCTCCAATACTTCTACTACCACTTTCCTTACTAACTCGGTCAATGCCTCAGTCCCAAGCTCTAAGTTACCGCTACCCGAAGTTGGCAGACTTTGCTTACCCTCAGAGTCCATATCAATACTCTACATTACCAGTACATATATCAAATAACTACAAAGATTTCAAAATTTTACTATTTATTCATATGTCTTATGCAGAGATAGTATTTTAGAGTTTTTGTTCTTTACAGAATCATAGCCTAGCTACAGTTTCAATCTTTTTGGGTTTTTAGTTCCTATTGCCTCAGTCTCTGTGGTTTTAGTATCAACCTAGCTACAGTATCATAGTAAAGTCTCAATCCTATCTACAGTAAGGTTTTAGTACAGTACAATATTTAAGGAGAAAGTACTTACAGACTTGGTGCCGGGGATTCAGTGTGCCACTTCTTTCTTCAAACTATTTAAAACAAAAACATGTATTTGGTCACAAAGAATAGAAATTCTTAAAAAAAATTGATTTAAAATACCCTTATTTTGAAATTCTTAATTTTAAACCCGTTTAGAAACCCACAGCCGAGTTGTTGCAACTTGGCTCTGATACCACTAAATGTAACACCCCAAACCCGGCCTAGAAGTTAGGCCTAAATTCGGCGTGTCACATTGAAGCGTTACTGTAAAAGTCATGTTTTAACTAACGTCTTTCTTAGTGTTTAAAGAGTATTTTTGTTATAGATTAAGGTGAATGGAAGCTGTGCACCAGGTAGGATGCCGAAAAAGATGAGGTGAGTCAATTAGACTGCTTAAGTACCAAGCTATCTATGGATCCACTCCTAGGCTGGCACACAACCATTTCCACACTTTAATTGAATGATTGTTCAGGAAAAACCATTTCGTTTTAAGCCCTTGAAAGCACTTGTTAGTTTTTTTTAAACGTTTTTCGTATGAAGCTTTGTCTTGTTTCACGATATTTTGAAATCGGATAATTTCTTTTAAAAATGTGCCCTAGAGCTATTCAATCCGAAACCTTTAAATCCATATCATGCCTAAGCTAATAATCATACTAAAGTAATTAAAAATAATTAAAGTCGCCTTATTACAACTTAAAACCCGAAAACATAAAAGAAGTATTCTAGAATAAAAGTGAAGGCATAAACACATATTTTAAACAATCCACATGGCAACTCTGAATCCCTCCAGCTCCAAGTCCACCGATCTAAGGCTCACCTGCAAAGATAAAATTAAGGTGGTGAGTTTGGGAAACTCAGTGTGCAACAAGCCCCTTTTAGAGCCCAAACTAATACCGACAGATACAGGGCCTAAGCCCTAATTCGATCTCGACATATCTTGGGTGAAGCCTTTTCGCTTAAACTGATTCTTGGGCGAAGCCTTTATCAGTCGGTATGGCCCATAGGCCCATTTCAATATCACATATAATGCCAATGAATGTATGCAAGCCCATTTGGGGAGACTACCCAACCCACCATCCGCTACTCTCCACCCGTACCAACCAAGCTCTCCATGTGGGGAATAACTTAACCCACCCAACCAAACTTTCCATTGGCAGCATAGCTGCTTTATCATATAACTGGAGGCCTAGCCTCTTTAATAACTGGGGTAAAGCCCTTTTTGATAAACTGGGGCAAAGCCCTTTTCGGTAAACTAGGGCAAAACCCTTTTTGCACTTCCTCCATTTATATCAAACCCAACCCATGCATATAATGAGTATATCATGTGCATCTCATAATATATCATGTGCATATCATGTCATATCATGTATATCAAAATCTCATGCATCATATTCACAATTAAACCCTAGGCGTATAATGGTCATTTTTACCTAACGGCAAAACAGTCATTTACCATATTTTAGGTGTAATTTCATAAATTTACCAAATATTATGGGTTTTACACGTTCATTAACAATTATCAATATCCTCAAGTGTTTAAACAGTGATTAACGCACTTTATCAAATTAGGGCTTTTGGGCCCAAAACCCCTAATGGGTCCTACGAATGCCGATTTAGCCCATTAAGCCCACATAATCCAAATTTTACAACAGTACTAACCGTGTTAACATGCAATCTTTCCAAATTCCATTTTCTATCAATTTTACCCAAATGGGCCCAAAAGCCCATTGGACCCAATTTCAGCCCATTGAGGCCCAACTTACCGTCGTGCACAAAATTGCGTTCTTACCTGTTCCATCGATCCAAACACCGATCATATTGTTTTTATCACATCTAAAACCGCATGCAAAATCTCAAGTTCCTGAAATGCAGGAATTTTAGCATTTCAGCTTTTCTGCGAATATTAGCCTAAGCTACTACGAGGTTTGTTACACACCTATTTTGTGACGACTGCCACTGAGATCCCTTACGATGTCTTATAATTGATTACCACAATTCTTAGATTGCAAACCACAATAACCAATCCCAATATTCACGTACCATATTCGAACCATGCCCCTAAAGCCTTTAGAATCTTACCTTTTTGCCAAAAATCGATGACAAGATCTAAGTCTAGTTGTTCCAAAGATCCAAGCCTTCGATCCAACCTCTGGAAGACACTAAACACAAAAAGAAATTATCGGTTAAAGACCCTTAAAGCCCTATGCCCAAATCGACAGCCTCTCTAGATTTTAGGGACTTCGGCTTTTTCTAAATTGTAAAATAAGACTAGATCTAAGGTGATGAGCACTTACCACTTATTCCTCTTTGATTTTTTTGTAGATCTGATGTAGATCTATCCTCTAAACGATAGTAGAATTCGAATCCAGGAGATCTAAAGTTTCGACTATAAGTCCCTAAATTTATGGTACTTCAGCTTTTTAAGTGATGAAGAAGATGACGATTTGAGGCTATAACTTTGAAGTAATGTTGCCGACAGATACTAAGGATTTAGAGAAGATGAAAGTTAATCAAAAGGAACAAAAATAACTGAAGGATTTTGGCTTGGAGAAATTGGCACAAGAAGTGAGTTTTCGGGATTTCGGCTTTTATGGCAATCGGCTATAAAGGTTTTGTGGAGGATGGGATCGATAGAGGAGGTGAGTAAGGTGATCAAAAGGTTTTGGCTAGAAGAAAAAGTAAAAAGGAAGAAATAAAATGAAGGAAAAAGAGAGGAAGAAGAACTCGGCACCAAGGAGTAGGAATTTGCGTTTTCAGCTTTTGTGAGAACTCAGAAAGGATGAATGATAGTGAAAGCTTTCAGGTGGCGAACCCTAATTCTCCAAGACAGAAAAAGAAAAGAGCCTAACCCTAATATCAACTAAAACAATCGGCCCAACCTCCTTAAGGCCCTTGCCGAAATTCACTTAAGTGATCACACGCCCGACACATGCCTAAAATTAAAAAGTAGCAGTATGCCTACCTTACAACTTGAACCTTAGACCTTTAATTCCTTCCCAGGCACCATTTTTTTAGGAACTTAGTGGCTCCACCTTGCCACTTTACCAAGGCCTTATTTTGTATCATAATTTACCACCTCAATTTTAAAAGCCCATATCGCCAGGACCCTCTTTGTCCAAAATTAAAAATTCAGGAATTGCCTCGAATTAAATTTACTCTTGGGCCTTTTTCCCACACCATAACCTTTCGTAATTTATTTAATTACATACTAAATAATAATATAATAATTAAAACATCCAAATTGTTCGAGCCGTCTTCTACCCGAACCTAGACTCAAGGCCCATTACTCCTAGGCCCAAAAATCGAGGTGTTACACAAACCTATTCACTGGTAAGATTTTTAGGGGCGAAAATCCCTAAGGGGAGAGAGTTGTAACAGCCTGATTTTTAGCCTAAATCAGAATAGTGGTTTTAGAACCACAAATTCGAGGTTTAAAATTTATTTTAATATTATTTTATGTGTTTACGGCATGAGATTAGATATGTGTGAAAGTTTCATGTGTTAATTTTATCGTTTAAGTGGTTAATTTGGGAAAAAGGACTTAATTGCGTAAAATGAAAAAGTTGCATTCTATTTTATAAAGGTGTTTCTTTGATATGAATTATTAAATGTGAGGTCCTTATATTGTAAATAAACCATTGATAGTGGGAATGGACATAAATGGGCATGTATTAAATGATTTTATAAAGGTTTCATTAAGGGTAAAATAGAAAACTATGTGTTAATGATAATTAAAATAAAACAAAAGCCAAAATTCATCTTATTTTCATTCATCTTTAACCGGAAATCAAGAGAAAAGAAGCCAAAGATGATGTTTTAGGGTTCAGCCATATTGAAGCTTAATTGAAGGTCCGTTTTTGTTCCGTTTTCGATGATTTTTATGTTTTTGTGATCGTTGCTTAGTAATCTAGCTAGCCCATGCCTTAATTTTTGAAACTGTTGATGATTTTGAAAGTTTCCATTGATTAATTCATGTGTTCTTGAATGTTTGATGATGGAAAATGAGTATTTATTGATAGATTATCATGTTTTGTAAAGTGATTTTTAGTGAAATTGCATAAAAAGGACTAATTTGTGAAAAGTGTAAAATGTTTGTTTAAATTTAAATGAAAATATGGGTTGATATAAAGTTATATGAAATTCGGCTAGCATGAAATTAGAAAGAAATTGTGTAATTTTGTGTATTTATGAAATAGGGACTAAATTGAATAAATGTGTACCTTTAGAGGCTAAAGTGAAAAAATTCCTAAATATGTGTTTATGGATGAAATTGAATGAATAAGTGATTAAATGAGCTAATTTTGAATTCATATAGATCAAGAAAGAAGGAAATCGGATTTAGATCGGGGCAAATCGAAAGTTATCGAATAGTTGACCCGATATGTCAACCCTTAATACGAGGTAAATTCATATGCAAATACATGCTTTTAAATTGAGTTAGATATATATTATTTGTCATTGAATTTCAATGAGTATGAATGAGCAACTATGAGCAAGAAACAACAAAGTTGCGACACCCGATAGTCCCATACGAACCTTAAGAATGCTTAGGATGCAAATGTCATGACATTAGGTTTATCAAGATGAGATTACATGTAAGACCATGTCTTGGACATTGGCATTGTATTGTGATTACATGTAAGACCATGTCTGGGACATTGGTATCATTATATGATTTCGTGTAAGATAATGTTTGGGACGTTGGCATCGGTATATGAAAACATGTAAGACCATATCTGGGTTATGGCATTGTATGAGCTTTACGAGATATCCGAGTATCCTTAGTGATTTCAAAGGGTTCAATGGGCAAATTCAAGTCAAGATTGAATATGAGATTGAGTAAGTGATTTAGGTACATACGAGATTCATACGAGAATTGAAAAAAGAAAATATTTAATGAAATTATATGTGAATTGGAATAGATGTACTTTGAGAAAGGTTTGTGTATCTAAATGTGTTTAGTTATAATTTGCTTAGTTGATGAAAATGATCTTGATTATGGTATATATTTATTTGCATATGGCTTACTAAGCTTTTAAAGCTTACTTTGTGTATTCATTCTCTAGTTTATAGATTATTGAAACTAGCTTAGACTCAAGGATCGTCAGAAAGCATCATCACACTATCTATCAACTAGTTGGTACTTTTGAAGCTTTGTAAATATGGTATATGGCATGTATAGGCTAGTGAGATGTTGATAAGTAAGGCCATTTAAGTTGGCTTGAATTATGGGTTCAATATGTGATGCATGAGTTGTATATAATGTCTTATGTGTTGACTTGTTTTGGTTTGGTATGTGGTTGATATTATGGTTAGATATAAATTGTAGTAGTAAGATTGGAATGATGCCATGTTGTGGCTTGCTTATGTGATATTGAAATGGTAAGTTTTGTGGCATGAAATAAGTGATAAGGTGATGATGAAATACATTTAGAAGTTATGCAAGATTAATGATTTTGGTATATTGTTTTGTTATGAATTTGGTTGAGAATTTAAGTAGTGAAATGGTATGAAATGTTGTGAATTAGCATGTTTTGGATGTCCATTTTTGTGATGAAATGATACCATTTTAATGGCTAGGAGAGCATAGGAAAAAATGGTGGCAAATTGGCTTTGCAAATTGCCTATTTTTGTCCACATGGGTAGAGACACGAGCATGTGTCTCAGCCATGTGTGACACACGGTTTTGTTATATGGCCGTGTGTCCCCTAGATACCCTTCGATTTAAAGTCAGTATACCCTACAGTTTTGACACGGCCTAGACATACGGGTGTGTCTACTGGCTATGTATGGCACACGGGCTGGCACATGGGCGTGTGGTCGGCCGTGTGACCCAAGTCAGTAACCCCCTTAGATTTCACATGGCCTGACACACGGGCGTGTCCTCGGCCGTGTGATGCAAGTCAGTATATATGCCCTGTTTTCACATGGCTTGTGACACGGACGTGTCTGGTAGCCGTGTGAGGGCATGTCTAGTAGCCGTGTGAGGCACACGGCCTGTTCACACGGGCGTGTGACCCTAAAAAGTTTGAAAATTTTATAAGTTTCTCAAAGTTTGTGAATGTTATTGGTTTAGTTCTGAACCATTTCTAACCATGTTTTAAGACCTTAGAAGGGACATTATGATTAAGGTGAATGTATTTTGTTATTGAAATGCATAAATGTTTGTGAATGATGTTATTGATCGGTAATACCTCCTAACCTTATTCAGGTTAAGAATACAGGATAGGGGTGTTACATTTAATTGGCATCAGAGCTACGATTTAGTCAATTCTAGGACAACGTAGCACGTGTGAGTCTAGCTATACATGCCATATTTGTAAACTGTGATAGTGTGATGATTCTTAACAATTAAAATGTGTTTTTATATAGTAAATGGATCCCAATCGAGCCATAGCTGACCATGTTGAAAGTAATGCACCCGCTCCTACTCAAGGGGCAATGCAATCTGATTCTAGACCTGTTACGAGTAGCCACAGAGGAGAGGCTAAACAAGCTTTCTTCCAAATGATGAATGAGTGGTTCACTGAGTATATTAGAATTAATTCGGCTGCTTCACAAACTCTACCCCTGCTTGGTCCTCTACAAGTCCCTGTTATGCGACAAGCTGTGAATTCGATTCAATTAAGTAAGCCATCGATTGATAAAATTAGAAAATATGAGGATGAAGAGTTTCGTGCTACTACTGATGATGATGCTGTGAGAGCTGAGTTTTGGCTCGAGAATACAATACGAGTGTTTGATGAAATGTCATGTACTCCTGATGAATATATTAAATGTGTTGTTTCACTTTTAAGAGATAAGACTTATCATTGGTGGAAAACATTGATATCTGTGGTTCCGAAAGAATGAGTCAATTTGGAATTCTTTCAGACTGAGTTCAGAAAGAAGTACACTAGTCAGAGATTCATAGATAAAAAATGCAAAGAGTTTATTGAGCTGAAACAGGGTCGTATGTCTGCTACTGAATACGAATGAGAATTTGTGAGATTAAGTCAATATTCATGAGAATGCGTTTCGACTGAAGCTGTAATGTGTAAAAGATTTAAATACGGGTTGAATGAAGACATCAAGCTGTTAGCTGGGATTATGGAAAGAAAAGAGTTTGTGATACTTGTCGAGTGAGCATGCAAAGCTGAAGAACTTGGAAAAGAGAAAAGAAAAGCTAATTTTAAAGCTAGAGATTTGCAAAAAAGATCATTGAGTAAGTCATTTCATTCAGCATCCAAGAAGTTCCAAGATGACTTTAGTCTTTCAAAGACTATTGCGAGTTATTCCAGACGTGATCGAGACAGACCACCTATGAGTTCGAAAGCTACCTCTATAGCTAGTACTGGTAATGTCAAATCAAATCAACTTGAGTGCAAATATTATGGTAAACGACATCCCGACAATTGTAGATTGAATGATTGAGCTTGTTTTAAATGTGGATAGTTAGATCATTTTATTCATGAATGTGCTGAGTTGGCAGAACAAGATACAGTATAGAATACGAGGTCGAGTAACACTGCAGCTAGAGGTAGAACACCCAGAAACATGGGTAATGTGAGTGGTAGTCCAAGAATGACTAAAGACACTACTATGAGATCTGAAGCCCGAGCACCTGCCAGAGCTTATGCTATTCGCGCTCGCGAAGAAGCTTCATCTCCAAATGTTATTACCAGTACTTTCACTCTCTATGATACTACTATAATTGCATTGATAGATCTAGGATCGACTAATTCTTATGCATGTGAAACTTTAGTATCCAGTAAGACTTTTCCTGTAGAGTCTATTGAATTTGTGATTAGAGTATCAAACCCTTTAGGTCAGTGTGTTTTGGTTGATAGAGTATGCAAGAATTGTTCGTTGATGATTCGCGATTTCTTAACTCTTTTGTTTCACGTACTAGGATTTTGATCAGTTCCTCACTATAAGTCATATCAGGCTGAATCTTAACTTCTGTTGGAGAAATTACATGTGAAGGATCTGATCGATACCGTCGTAACATGGACACATGAAAAACATTATGAATTCTGTCAAGCTCTAGTGGTAATGCTAAACGATAAGCAACAGGTTCGATTCTTTCAATAATCTCATATGGCCCAATGAACTGTGGACTCAGTTTTCGTTTACGGCTAAATCGGGGAATTTTCTTCCAAGGTGATAATTTCAAGAATACCTTGTCACCAACCTGAAATTCTATCTCTTTTCATTTAAGATCAGCATAAGACTTTTGACGATCAGAGGCTGCTTTCAAACTATCCTGAACTACATTCACCTTTCTTTAATCTCACTAACTAAATCAAACCCCGTGTGTCATTTTCTCACTGAGTTTTGTCCAGTACAATGGATTTCTACATTTACGACCATAGAGAGCCTCGTATGGTGCCATTTTATTGCTCGACTGATAACTATTATTGTATGTAAATTCAACCAAAGGCAAATACTTCTCCCAATTACATTCGAATTTTAACACACAGCATCGAAGCATATCTTCTAAAATCTATATTACAGATTTAGATTGACCATCAATCTAAGGATGAAATGCAGTACTGAAATGTAAATGCGTACCCAAAACTTCTTGCCATTTGCTTTAGGATCGAGATGTAAATCAGGGATCTTTGTCTAAAATAATGGATACTAGCACTCCATGTAGTCTGACAATCTCAGAAACATATAATTCAACCAATCTTTCTAGGGAGAAATTCATACGTACTAGAATAAAGTGTGCAGACTTTGTTAAATGATCAACGATTACCTAAATATCATCTTTCTTTTTCGAAGATAAGCGTAATCCAGATACAAAATCCATGGTAACTTTTTCCCATTTCCATTCCGGTAATGTAACTGGCTGCAATAATCCCGAAGGCACCTGATGTTCAGCTTTTACTTGCTGACATATCAAGTATTTAGATACAAATTGAGAAATATCTGGTTTCATTCCTGGCCACAAATACATATTTTTCAAATCATTGTACATCTAGTTACTACCAAGGTGAATAGACATTGTACCACTGTGAACTTCATACAAAATCCTCTGTACAAGTTCTAAATTCTTCGGTACACATATTCTGCCTCTGAACAATAAGCAGTCATTAGACCCAATCTGAAATTCTGTAACGCCCCAAAAAGGTAGAGTCTGTATCTTTGCATGTGTTAGCATAAATTCCATGTTTGCTTGAATGGTTAGTTGATTTAAGTGTGTTGGGGGAGTTTGAGAGGTCCTAGGTTCAAGTTTCGGCTTTTGTAGCATTTTTGTTTTTCCCTTAAAAGAACCTGAGCACTGGTACTTAGGCTTTATAAATAATGGAGTCAGATGGTTAGCACAAAAATCCGTGTGGCTTGGTGGCATGTGGCGTGGTTTGGCAGTAGGAAGGCAGGGGTTCGAATCCCATGGAAGGCAATGAATGTTAATTTTGCTGTTTGGGACAGTAGGAGTTTGTAGTGAATTTGAACTCTGCCAGTGGAAGTTTGAACTGGTCTTGGTTTGTTGGGAGAGATAAGGGGAGTGATTTGTGGAAATTTTTTAGGAGTTGGAGGGGAGGAGTGTTGTAGCTGAAGTGGGCATCTTGCTTGTGCAAAATCAGCTAAGGGTAAAACACTCTGGCATTTTCAGCATTTTTGGGTTTTTTTGAGGAGAGGCCGAAATCTCTTTTTGTTCCATCCTCGGGTTTTTGTTCATCTTTTGGTTCTTTTGGTCCGTTTCGGGGTACCTTTCTTCTCTTGTGTCGAATACATTCTCTTCCTTTCTTGTTTCGCTACATTTCATTTTGGCCAAATAACTCCACTTTTTCCCTCACCTGTTTGGTTAGTTTAGTCGAACATCTTCTTGATTTGTATTCATTCTCTACTCGTTCTTAAGTGCGTCTTCTGTCTTGGGGTACTATCTGGAACTCCCTTGGTTCTTTTCCCTCTCGACTTAGTTGGGTGGTTCATTGGGCTAGCCAAATATTCTTCTATCTAACCGAAGCTCTTCCTGGTGAATTAAGGTAAGTCTCCTCTTGGGTCGCCGAATCCCTAACAATAGCTAAACTTTGCTATCGTTTTCAGCTATGGCTATGCCACTTCTCCTTCTTCTGTCATATTATGTTAGACCCCTTTCTTTAATCCCTTTCTTTGATCGGCTTTTGCTAAGGGTGTGTTCTTGGCATCGTGCGCTAGACAGTGGTGGTTGTTGGGTTTAGGCCGAATACTGCTACCCTCCTCTTCTAGTCTTCATTTCGATAAGAGGCTTATGTGGTTAAGTGGTTTATATTAAGGTTGTGTAACAAGTGAACTTTAATGCAGCGTGTTGCCATCGGGGGTGATCGGAGGTTAAAGAGATTTGAAACCTACTTGGGATGTCAAGGTAAGGGATACGTATTGTTGAGATTTGTGAGTACATAGTTGGGTGGCCAACTCATATGTTTGAGAACTGACAAGGGATCATTATTTTGGTTTTAGGTTGAGTGCACAGAGTTCGACGTGTTTCTTTCTGAAAAGGTGTGTAATTGTACACCATTCCTGTTAGTGATCAAAAGCCGAAAGGTGTGCATTTATACTCCTGCTTTACTATAGATCGGCAAAAGCCGAAAAGTCAAAACATCGACATTTGAGGTCTTGCGAGTGTGCGATCACTTGTGTGATGAACCGAGCCACAAATCGTGGGCGTCAGACTATAGAGGCCACCACGAGTGTTCTCGTGAGCTTAGGCCGTGAGGGACCCATGGGCCGAGAAATAGGCCTTGAGCCCATTTGCACTGTTTTGGTCATTTGGGTTACTTGAGCTGTTTGAGACGGCTGAAGACTTTCTGAAGGGTCGATATCTGTATCGAGACCCTAAATGCTATAGATGACCAAGATACCCCTGGGGGTAAAAATTACCGTTTTACCCCTAACTGCTGTAATGACCCTTATAATGCTAGTGGTAGGTTATTTGATGTGTGAATGGCATTTATATGACTGGTTATGAGTATGACATACTACACATACGTAATATCTATGACATGGCATTGCATGAGGTTGGGTTTATGTTATGGAGGAAGTATTGTACTGGTGACTATGTCACATTTATTATTACTGGTGGCTTGGCATACTTACTGTTACTGGTAGCTACACTGCGTTATTGATATTACTGGAAGCTTTGCTGTGATTTTGGTGTGCTGGTTGGGTGGGTCAATTGGTATCCCCACAGGTGTGCTGGTTGGTACGGGTGGTGTGCTGGATGGTTATGGGACGGGTTGCATCTTGCACTATACTGATACTATATGAGGCTTAGGCTCACACTGCTACTGTTTAAGGGCTAAGGCCCAGACTATACTGACACTAAATAGGGCTTTGGCCCAGACTGTACTAATACTGTGTTATCCACTATTTGATTGTTATTGGGATTACACACTGAGTTTTCGTAAACTCACCCCGTTTCTAACCGTGCAGGTAATCCCTAAGTTTAGATGATTTGGAGCTACGAGGGACTCGGAGCTGGCCACACTTCTATTTCTGTTTCTTTTTGCAATTAGATTTTGTTTTGGGATATAATTTATGTAATAAGGCCGTTGGTGGGTATTAAGTTTTAATTTGGATTTTGTTTTTATATACTATACTGCTAGTCTAGGAAGAGACGAGTTTTCAAAATAGCACCATTCTAAAAAGGACATGAGCTTCTAACAACAAAGTTTTTAAAATGCTTCCTGGTTTAAAACGATTTGACGAGAACTTTAGTTAAATAATAAAAGGATTTAGATTCAATAACGGATTTTTTTACCAAAAAGATCTATTTTGAAAGAAAAACGCTTTGATGTGTCACGCCAGATCTGGCCGTAACGTCTAGGCCGGGTTTAGGGTGTTACAAATTCTAAATCAAAATTTGACTCACATAGTACTCGTTTAGCTTGTAATTCATCATCACTCTTCTGTGCTTCACAATTCTGTTGCAGAAATATTGGTTTAGCTTTTAACTCAGCTATGACTGAACCATCATTAGACAAAGATAACCGGGTATTCATTGCTCACAAAACAAACAAGAATTTTCTGCTCAGAGCATCTGTAACCATGTTGGTCTTTCCCAAATGATAATCAATAATAAAATCATAATCTTTTAACAATTCAAGCCACCTACACTGCCTCAGATTCAAATCTTTCTACATCATCAGATACTTTAGGCTCTTGTGATATGTTAATATGTGACATTTTTCACCAAACGAGTAATATCGCTAGATTTTCAATGCAAATACAATAGCTGCTAACTCCAAATCATGTATCGGGTAATTTCTTTCATTTGCTTTTAGCTGTATAGAAGCATAAGCTATTACTTTACCTTCTTGCATAAAAACAAAACTTAAACCATTGAACGATGCATCACTGTAAATTACAAATTCTTTACCCGATTCAAGTTGAACTAACACAAGTGCTTTAGTTAACAAAATTTTGAATCTATCAAAACTCTGCTGACATTTATCAAACCAGTTGAACTTCACATGTTTTTGCAACAGACGAGTCATTGGAGAAGCTATCATTGAGAACCCTTTTTCAAACCTCCGATAATAACCAGCTAGTTCCAGAAAACTTCTGACTTTAGACACATTTTTAGGTGGTTTCCAATTAAAAATTGCTGAAATTTTATTTGAGTCTACTCTAATACCTTCAGCAAGTACTATATATCTAAGAAAACCAATTTTTCGAAGCCAAAATTCACATTTACTAAATTTGGCATACAATTATTTCTCATGCAGAGTTTGCAACACAATTCTCAGATGATCAGCATGTTTATTTTCATCTTGGGAGTATACCAGGATATCATCAATAAATATCACCACAAACCTGTCTAGATACGGTTTGAAAGTTTTTTTCCTTAGATCCATAAATACTACAGGTACATTCGTCATCCCAAACGGCATCACAAGAAATTCATAGTGCCCATACCTGGTTCTGAAAGCTTTCTTTGGTACATCTGAGTCTTTCACTTGCAACTGATAGTAACCAAAACGAAGATCAATCTTAAAAAATGCAGTGGCATCTTTCAATTGATCAAACAAGTCATCTACATGAGGAAATTGATACTTATTCTTTATTGTGACCATGTTGAGTTGCCTGTAATCAATACACAGCCTCAACAATCCATATTTCTTCTTTACAAATAGAACCGGTGCACCCCAAGTTGAATGACTAGGTCGAGCAAAGCCCCTATCTGTCAATTCTTGCAACTGTATTTTCAACCTTTTTAATTTCGTTGGGGCCATACGATAAGGTGCTATAGATATAGGAGTTGTTCCTGGAATAAGATCTATAGAGAATTCCACCTCTGTAACTGGCGGTAATTCGGGTAATTCTTTCGGAAACACATCAGAAAACTCACAAACAACTGGCACTGACTTATTCTTCGATTCAGATACTCTAGTGTCTAACACTTATGCAAGATAAGCATCATACCTTTTTTTTGACATATTTCTGTGTTGATATAACTGAGATTACATTAGATAACCCATCCAGTTTATCAGATTCAACATGAAGTAATTCACCATTCTGACATTTCAACACAATGTATTTTTATTTACAATTTACCACTGCATCATGTTGAGTTAGCCAATCCATTCCCAAAATTACATCAAATTCATCAAAAGCTAGTAGCATCAAATCAACTGAGAAACAATAACCCTTTACCATCAACGAACAGTTTTTACAAACTTTATCCACCATAACATGCTGGCCCAGGGGGTTTGAATTCAATGAACTCAACATGTAAATTTTTAATAGACACTAAATTTATGCATATGTATGAATGTGTTGAACCAGGATCAATTAAAGCAATAATATCAGTATCAAGAAGAGAAAATGTACCAGTAATGATGTTTGGTGCAGAGACATATTCTCTCGCACGAATAGCATATGTCTTTGTCGGTGCTCTTGCTTCAGATTTGACTGCTAAATCTTTTGTAGCACCTTGGCTACCACTGACATTGCCAGGGTGACGAGGTGGTCTACCTCTCAAGGTAGGGTTACTCATCTTCGAAGTCTGATCAGTATCTTTTTCAATCCTTTTCGAACAATCTTTGAGAAAATTGTCAAGAGAACCACATCTATAGCAAGCTTCGCTTCTCATACGACACTCCCTAAAATGAAATTTGTTGTAATATTTGCATCTAGGTTTGGGGTTACCAACACCTCTAACACTCATTATAGATGGAGACAGAGATCTTAGATTAGAGCGTTGAAAGCCTCGTTCTTTTCTAGAATACCCAGTAAATGTGGTAGAACGATCATGATATTTCTTTGATTTCTTTGAAGCAGATGATTGTGACTTGCTCATAAATCTTTTACCAGAAATCCAGGATTCTCTCTCTGCTTGTTTCTTTTTTTCCTTAATTCTTCTACTTTCTGCGCTCAATCTGCCAATACCACAAATTCCCTTAATTCAAGAATTCCTATCAATAGCTTAATGTCTTCATTTAATCCTTCTTCAAAACGTTTACACATATCAGCCTCAGTTAGAACCCATTCTCTGGCATACTTACTTAACCGAACGAATTTCCACTCGTATTCAAATACTGCCATATTTCCTTATTTAAGCTCTAGAAATTCTTTTTTTTTTCTGATCCAAAATTTTTTGACTAATATACTTCTTTTTCTACTACTACTAGATGCAACTCTTTAAACTAAAGCTTGAGCAGTGCTCTCAGCTTCCTCAGATTCAGCTCTAGCTTGGTTGGATGACTTTACTATATGAAAAACACATTTAAAACGATTAGGAGATATCACACTATCACAAATTATATAATGGCATGTATAGCTAAACTTGTATTTGCTACGTTAGTTCAAGAATCGACTAAACCGTAGCTCTGAAACCAATAAATGCAACACCCCTAACCCGTATCCATTGCCGAAACAGGGCTATAGAGCATTATCGAGGTTTACAGTTCCATTACAGTTATTTCATGTCATTTACTATTCATTTTCAAAAATCAAGCATAATCAATCATAATATCCCTCAAATGGGTCCTTGAGGCCCAAAATACATTTTAGAATTGAGTTGAGACTAAACCGGGATCACAAAATTTTTTTCCCAAAATCTTAAAATTTTTCTTAGGACCAGGGGACACACGCCTGTGTGGCCAGACCGTGTGGCTCACACAACAAATGACATGTCCATGTCTCAGGTCATGTGGGCATTCGATGCAAGGCACACGACCGTGTCTCAGCCCGTGTCCTTACTCGTATAACTCTCTAACTTAAGTCACATGGCCAGCCACACGCCCGTGTCCTAGATCGTGTGGACAATTTAATTTTCAAAAATTAGGTGTAGGGGTTACACAGCCAGGACACACACCCATATGCTGGGTCGTGTGTCTCACACGGCAAAGTCACACGCCCGTGTCTCTACTCGTGTGCTCAATTCTGAGCATTCCGTTTCTCTAATTTTAAGATGCAGGGGACACACAGTCAAACCACACTCCTGTTGTAACGCATAGGTTTGTGCAAGTGTACATAGTCATTATTAAGTAATAAGTAAGTATCGAGTTATCGTCTCCATAGGGATTGTATTTCTGCTGAGCCACTTAATTTGTAAAATTATATTAACAATTTGGTAAATAAAAACACAATATAGTTGACAAGTGATGATTAAAATATATTAAACTAAATGCAATGATCTCTAATGCAAATTATCCTAAGTATGCAAACTATATGAATGAAATAGATTTTAGCAAAATTAAACACAATTTGCAACAATTATAACATAAATAAACTAGGATAATTACTTTAATTAAACTCAACTTATTATCAACATGCTTAATAACATTCGGAAAAACATTTCATGGCAACTCGATCTTTCATGAGTTTGGAAACCACATTAGGTCCTTTCGGAATCCTTTACTTAGTAAATACGCATTTTACTGATCCTCATTTAGTAAGGGTTTCTTAGTATTCGTGTAAGGTAAGAGGGACGTGTTAGGTTTGAAACAGTTTAATCACACAAATTGAAAAACTATGCAGATAATAGAGCTTGGTTAGAGTTGTTATGTAACCTGAAATTTAATCGGGTTAGGATCTAAATTGAGCATGCACATTTCAATTATGTGTCCACTAGCTGTCGTCTGGTTAGGGTTGCTAAGCTAATTTAGGTGCATTTTAATCACGTATGAATGAAATACAGACTTGATTTTAATTGAAAACATGATCGATTGAGGCACAAAAATTATAAGCATGAATCAAATAAATATTATTTAATCAAGATAATCATTCTAGCTTAAATAAAATTAAGCTAACATTGTTGTAAACAAGAACAAAGAACACATAGCAAACATTTTCAGATTAAATTAAAGAAAGGAAAGGTTAAACCCAGATCAAAGTGGCTGTCACCCAAGACTGTAACCGACGAGGCTCCTTTGCTTCCTTCACTTTGCTCCTTTACTGATGGCTCTCCAAGGTGGCCGACCGAGGGTTCTTTAAGAGACTTAATAGCTAAAATCTCTGTTAAGAGATGATGCTAGGCATAGGGAATGGAAAAGGCTAAGAGAATTTAGAGAGAAGAGAGAATGATGAATGATGAGGGATGATGAATAAGGGAATGAATGGGTCATATTTATAGGTGAAAAGAGGTGGGTAGTTTGCTAAAAATAAGAGGTTTCATCTTTTCAAGCATCTTCAATGGGTGGTCGGCCATGAATTGAGGAAATTGAGCTGATTATTGCTTGATTTTTGCTCAATTTAAATGCCAAAATAACTCAAGACTGAAACTCAGTCAATGCAAATCTTTAGGCAAATCTCTAATTTCTTCAACATTGCAAGGACCTTGTGCAATTAAACCAAAAATTGGTTTATATGGACAGCCAAGTGTAGCCGAAAATTGGGTTGATTTGATCTCCAATTTGGACGATTTTGTAATCCAACAAAGCTATCAGACCTGTCCAAAATAAATCAATAAATTAGAGGACCAAAGAATAAAATTTATCCAATTTAATTAATTAATTAAAACCCAACTTATTAATGAAATATTTTAAAATGAATTATTAAATATAATTTTATATTTTATTATTTAATTTAATCATGCATGGCCCACTTTATGTCTTAAAAATATAATATGTTCAAATTAATATAAAATAAGTCATTTTATGCATGAAAACTATATAATAAAGCATAAAATCACATTTTATTCATTTTTATGTCCTAATTTCATATTTTCACATATTTCATTAAATTATTAAACAATTACTTAGTTTTAACAACGAATTTAAGTAAAAAGGTGATAAATTACATAGGAAAAATCCTATATATTTTTCAATTTACACCTGTACGCATGGCCGTGCGTCACACACGGTTGAGACACATGCCCATGTGTCTGCCCGTGTGAACAAAGTAAGGCTATTTCTTAGCCTTATTTCTCACCCAAATTTTTCCTTTAACCTACACCAATACATACATACATATACCAACCAGTTCAAGACATTAAAACCAAACCAATATTAACATTATATAAGATATATCATCACATGTATTCAAACTTACCTTTGTAATACATATATGCTTTTCATAATTCAATCAAACCATACCAAGCATACATGTATTAGCCATATTATAACCTCATATATATATTCACTAAACATACTATCATTAGCCATTCCAATGGCTAGATTACAAACAACTATTATATGCCATCATTGACTAAATTAGACTATACATGCCATTATATCAAAATAAGTTTTCTACTTATACCAAAATAAGCTTAAGGATAGTGTGATGATGCTTCGACCGATCTCCAACCTTTACGAGCTTCCGAGAAATATTGTAACAGCCTGGCTTAAACACTAGTCGGAACAGTGGTTTTAGGACCCCAAATTCGAGGAAAAATATTTTAATATTATTTTTCGTGTTTATAGTATGTGTTTAAGCATGTGTGAAAGTTTCGTGTGTTAAATTAATCAATCGTGTGCCTAATTTGATAAAAAGACCTAATCGTGTAAAATGTAAAAGTTGCCTACTATTTGTTAAAGTACTTAATTGCTATGTCTCTTTAATTGAGAGGTCCTTATGTGGTTAATATGCCATTTACATAGTTAATGGACATTAATAGCCTTAATTAACATGAATTGTATGTTAATTAATAAAAGGCAAATTAGTAAATGATGAATTATTATGTTTTTAATAAAACAAAAACATGAAATTATTCATTTGTGTGTTCATCCATGCTGAAAATTAAAATAAGAAGAAAAAGCTAGGTTTTGATATTCGGCCCTTGTTCATTATGATTAAGGTATGAGTTTTGCTTGATTTTTTATAATTTCTACGTTTTTGTGATCGTTGCTTAGTAATCTATCAAGCCCATGTCTCAATTTCTAGTTTTGTTGATGATTTTGAATTGTGCCATTGTTGATATTATAAGTTTTATGAAGTTTGATGATAGTATATGGATGTTTGATGTTGGGTTAACATGTTTTGTCTTTGAATTTTCGATGAATTTGAGTAATTTGGGCTAAATTGTAAAAATGAGATTTTAAGGGACTAAAATGTAAAATAAATGAAATACGTGGGCTTACATGAACACCATTTATATTTGGCTAAGCAAGTGTGTATGGAAATTTTGTATAATTTGTGTTTTTGTGAAATAGGGACTAAAGTGTTCAAATGTAAAAATGTGAGGGTTAATTTGTAAAATGCCCTAAATATGTGTATATGGATTGAATTGAATGATTTGTTGAATAAAACGATTAATTTCGAATACATATAGATCAAGAAAAGAATAATTTGGATTTAGATTGAGGAAAATCGAAGATTATCGAGTAAACGATCTGAATCGTCAATTCCAGGTACGAGGTAAGTTTGTACCTGATAAATGATGTTACAATTTATGTTTTAATGTTTTGATAATATATAAATTGTATATATTTGAGCTTGTTTTGAACACGATGATAAATCGACTATGTTTGGCACTAAGTGTGCGATTCATACAGCTTCGGCTATAAATAGCACTAAGTGTGCGAGTTGGAATAGCTTTGGCTATATGAGGCACTAAGTGTGCGATACCTAGATAATTTCGGTTAGTTGAGATGGCACTAAGTGTGCGAGATCTTTATAGCTTTGGCTAATCATTAATGCACTAAGTGTGCGAATTCTTAAAGCATGGAAAGACTTTCGAGTGAATTAATGTATTTGAACGAGAGGTGAAAATGAAATGAATAAATACGGGAAAGTTCAGGTATGTTCGATACCTATGTGGTAGATGATACTATGTGTATGAAGCTTGATGAATTCGTATGAACATATTAAATGAGATGGAATAGAATTGATGGATGAATTGTGAACTACTAAGTGATTATTAGTTGTTGTTTCGTATTATATAAACTGTTGATTATTTTTGGTCCGAACTTGCTAAGCTTTAAAGCTTACTGTGTGAAATGTTCTCTATTTTATAGTGTTATAAAGCTAGCTCAGATTCTGGGATCATCAGTGACTCATTCACACTATTGGACATCTATTTTGGTACTATTTTGAGAGTTATATATATGGCACATGGCATGTATAGGCTAGTGTCATTTTGGTATGTTTTTTGATGTGAATATTAGCCATGATTTTTGGCTTGTAGTTGTTGATATGTATGGCCTCTTAAGTTGGCCTAAATGGTGTGTTTGCTAAATAAGTTATATGATGTATGTATTGTTTATGTGGTGGTTTGATTATGAAATGTTGAAATGATACATTTTATGGTATGAAAATTGTGACAAGATGATGAGTTTATACATTTAAAACTCATATAATTTGTAATGATTTTAGTATATTGATTTGGTATACTTTGGTTGTGGATTTGAGTAGTAAATTAGATGGTATTTGAATGGCATGGAATATGTATGAATTGGTTGATTTGGTTGCCTATAAATGTATGCTAATAATGCAAAAATGTTGTGGATTTGGTGTGCTTGAGATAGGTGGGAAATGTGGCTTAAACCAAGCCTAATTTCACCCCACACGGTTGAGCACACGGGCGTGTGTCTGCTGTAACTTATTTTTACAAGTCAGTCTCGAGCACGACCTAGACACATAGGCGTGTCTGGTAGCCGTGTGAGATACACAGCCTTGACACATGGGCGTGTGTGGCCATTTCGAAGGGTACACGGCCTGGACACATGGGCGTGTGGTCAGTCGCGTGACCCAAGTTAGTTTTGACCATCACACGGGCATGTCTTGTGGCTGTGTGGTTAAGTCAGTATGTATGCCCTGTTTTTCCACAGCCTAGACACACAGGCGTGTCTATTACCGTGTGTGGCACACAGCCTATTCACACGGGCGTGTGACATTTATAACTATGAAAAATGTTTAAGTTTCAATAAATTTTGTATGTGTTCAATTTAGTCCCGACCCTTTCTAAAGCATGTTTAAGGTCTCGTTGACCCATGTAAGGGACTCTATATTGATGTATGACCTATGATACTATGATGATTGTGAAATGAATGTTAAATGTTTTGATATGTTTGGTAATGCCTCTTAACCCTAGTCTGGCAACGGATATGGGTTAGGGGTGCTACAACTATAAAACAGAGAAAAATAAAATAGAGTAAGCATTTCAAATTCTTAGTAAGTTAATATAACAAGAATTTAACTTACCACATATTTGCATTTATAATAAGCAAACAAAAATGCATCCAAGCAATTTGGCTAATAGCCTAAAACACAACTTCACCAATCATGTTAGTCAAGTAATTCACATAATACCAAGAACATGGATGAGCTCATCATTTAATGACTTTCATATACATATGCTTTCCATATCATTATACCATATTACATGTATATTTCCATGACAAATCATTTTAAGTTCAGTTTAGCCATGTCAGAACTTTAGTCGTCGAATTTATTTGAAATATTGATGGATACACTCATGTAGTGCACTTTAGTATATAAAACTGAAATCCGTCAATTCATATCTGGGGGTACCCAATTAGGGCACATAATCAGGAAACACTCTCTCGAGCCATGTAACAGGTTGCTCATGTGAGCCATATATCTGGAAGCTTATCCGGGCTAAACAGGAAACTCATAAGAGTTTTAATCAAGAAGCTCATTGAGCTTAACAGGTAACTCCTAAGAGTTATTATTAGGGAGCTCCGGATAGCATACCAGGGAGTTCAAGCAAGCCATGTCAGGAAGCTCATAAGAGCCTATATCAAGACACTCACGAAGAGTTGCATTTGTGTCTGCAATAAATGCTGGATCACAATCGATCGAATCATGTAACAAGATGCTTACAAAGAGCTGCGGTAGTGTGCAAGACATGCTAGATCACTACCGATCAGGATGCTTGTAGGAACTATATAACAAGAATAATCGAGAGGGCTTTTAGTAGGATGCTCATCCGAGCTATAATATCCGCAACATATGCAGGATTATAATTGTTACGGGGAAATACTGTATCCATCACATTTCATTATTCAAGCGGGACTTAACATTTTTCGGACATGATCAGACATGTGATTATTTGATATATTTATAACATTTATTTAATTCATATAATCACATACCACACTCAATTCAAGCATAAGAATAAACACAATTTAGTTACACAAACTTACCTTGACACTTGTTCGTGTAGATAAATCTACTAATCTGTCACCTTTTCTTTTCCTCGATCTAACTCTTTATTTGATCTTTTCGGATCTATATAAATGAATTTAACATCAATTTAATCCATTTCATACTCAATTGAACTCATTCACTTCCTAGGCAAAATTACCATTTTACCCCTGTACTTTTCATAAATGACAATTGTCTTTAGGCTCGGAAAATAAAATTCATGCAATTTAATTCTTATTCCAAGCCTAACTGATTTTTACATATAACATTTACATTACATATTTCATAAAAATAAAAAATTTTCCATGAATTTTACATCTTTACAATTTAGTCCCTAAATCAAAATTTCATGAAAAATTACTTTACAAAACTTGTTTATCTATCAACAACCTTCCATTTTCTACCATAAATTTCAAATTTTCAGCATATTCATCCATGTAAAACTTTTAATACTTTTAATCCCCAAAATAGGTAGATTAGGTTACTACAATCTTAGAAATATAAAAATTACTAAAAACGAGACAAAAATACTTACCCAATTAAGCCAAGAAAGCTTGCTTTCTCTTTCCTAGGGTTTCCATGTTTTTTGTTTGGGGAAGAAGATGATAATAATATGATATTTCTATTTAATTTATTTATCATCCATTAATTTTTCCACTTTCCAATTTAGTCATTTTCTTTTTCTAATTTTCCATGGATGATTCATCATAAATATCTACTAACTTTTTCTTAATGGTCTAATTACCATATAAGGACATCAAGTTTTGAATTCCATAGCTATTTAATCCTTCTAGCTACTTATAATTCAACTTGTACGTTTTATGCAATTTGGTCCTTTCCATAATTAAACATGAAATTGATAAATTTTTCTTATCAAAATTTTCATACATCTTTCCTATCATAATGCAGATCATGCAATAATATTAAAATAAAGTTTCTTTATGACTCAAATTTGTGGTTCTGAAACCACTATTCCGGTTTCACTAAAAACAGGCTGTTACATACATCCTGGTTCCTCTTCAGAATTTATGCATATATCGAGTTGTGACACAATATGCTTTCTCAGTTAGTTAAGAAAAAATCTTAATCATTAGTAGATTCTCCTTCTACTATTGCAAAAGCTATTGGATGGATTTTTCAATTACCATCCTGTACAACAATAAACAATAATCGATATTCATATCTCCTATACATGAATGTGTTGTCAATTTGTACTAATGGCTCACAGTATGAAAATTTTACGATGCATTGTTTGAATGTAACAAAAATGATGGAAAATCCTTTTCCCTTGGACTAATCGGTTGTTATAATAAGTAGGTTCCATTTGCAGATTTGTTACAATACCTAGGACATACTGATTTAGTATTTGACACCATTGCCACAAATTATTATATGATTTATCCCACTCGTTATGCATATTTTTCATAGCCTTTTGTTTTACAACCCATGCCTTATAGTATGACATGATGTAATTGTATTAACTACAGGTATTAGCAATCAAAACCACTATAAGAATCCTAGGACTTGCTTTTACCATAGGGAAGATAATGCTGGAGATCAAGTCGTAATCCAATTTAAGATGATCTTGTGACATACCTGTGACAACACAAGTTTGTAAAGCGTTATTTCCTAATTGTCCAAAACCTCGTCTTCTTTCTCATAAGTGCCATGATTTTCTATGGACATTTGCTGTCAAGCATTGCGCACTTGGCCTCTAATTTTTTTGATTGGGATATTTTAACATGGAAGTTCACCCCATGATTTATGTTATAAAGCTTCAAAAAAAAAAATCTTTTGAGGAAAACTCCATTCCAACTTGTAAATTGCCGACATTTAACAAAGAACTTGCATGACCCAATATTCTATGTGGAAGTTCTAGAAATTCTAACCCACATTCTACATAAAGGTAAACATTAAGCATGTGGATTTGAGATGCATATGGCGTGAAATTCGGACAGGTTCCTCTAACATTTCTAGACCTTCACTATCAGAACCACTCTCTTATGGTTTAGTAAGAACGGGTTATGGTTTAGAAAATAATGCAATTTTCAAACCATCCAACCTAGATTTCTGGATTGAATCATTATCGGTTTTAAGTCCCTCTTCATTACCACCTCCTTGTTTGTTATCAACCTAGTTACATATCCAGGGTTGGATGTCCCTTTGCTGATATAGGTTGTAGGGAGTACATCATCTGTTCTTGTATTCCTTACATAAAACCAAAATCACTTATGGATTGCCTACCGGTGTAACTTAATGGCATACCCGTATAAGTGTTTCCAGCATAGAACATCAATGTTATAAAGTTGAAATCAAAAGCACTCATAGAATGTTGTGTCAGGGTGTCAAAGTTCGGGTTACCAACTAACCCCAACTGTTGGACGGACTGTGTGCCAAAGTTGAAATCGAGGGCTGAAACAGATGGATGCCTTCCCATTGATAATTATGACATTCCATGATAAGAGCTTTGTAACAATGTTGTGAGCCTACCGCACAACTGTGTGGTTGGACTTTATTTTTCTTCTTTTCAATGGACATTAATTGGAACTATTATCGAGCTCAAAAAACTTTCATCAACATTGACAATGTGGACATATAACTCTAGTATAGCTGATCCACCAGAGCAATGTAAATCGAGCATCGCTTTGACCTCTATACCACCTATGAGCTCAACTATATCATATCTAACAGGGTTCAGTGACGTTACATATCTATATTTCAAGCTTGGAATTCTTCTTCAGCTTGAACTTGCCATTTTCCTCCTAAATTTTGATCGAAGCTCATGCAATTTTATGCTTTAGTTGAAAGCCAATTCTATGGATTGGGCTACTGCAAAAACTATCCCAACTTCGGTGTTATAAATTTGATCGTTGTAATAAAGAACAACTCTAATTTTTCTAATCATCTTTAACCAAATAATCTGTTTCACATGTTTAAAACCAAAACATCGTGTAAAAAAATGAGCATGAATAATTCAAATTCAAACAATGACACTTAACTGAACTAATTTACTTTGTTGGACTGATTTTTGAAATTCAGATTTTTAACAAAAACAATCTTCTCCGTATGCAAATCTCCTTATAAAAATAATCTGCTTGAAATTTTAATATGAAACCTCTACATAGAATGGTGGCTCATTTTTATAGTAAATACTACTATCGGATATCAAACATAACTTGAAAATGTTGGAACATACTGGACATGAAAAGTCTAAAAAATGCTTATAACAAAAAGCATTTTCTTGAAAAATTTGGATGGTTTTTAAGAAATGCGTCTTATTAGAAGTGTTTTAAAAAAATATTGAGATGTGATATCTAAATTTTATTTGAGATTATTTGGCCTAAGAATCTCTTATTCACAGGTTAGGGTTATGATTCTAAAATTTTCACAGGTTAGGGTTGAAAATGTGATGGATGAAAATGTGCTCGGTAGGACGCATTTTTAGCTTTCCTGGTAGCCATCTCAGCTGAAAACGTGTTCTACAAGGCACGCTTTCAGCGTCCTTGCTTCCACCTCAGCTAAAAATGCCTCTTGTACGCTAACCTATGAGAAAATTTCAAAATCTGATAATCCCAAGATAATTTTCAAACATCTTGGGAATCCTGAGTGATCATGAGCTCCCATATCATTTTTTTTAATTCCCCCGATCACTTATATAGAGCGGGTTTTGCTCCCCTCTTCGCCATCAACTCTCTCACCTACCATCACTTACAAAATAAAAATTTCTCTTCTAAACTGTTTTTTTAGTTAAGTGTTGAAATTTTTGGAGGGAAAGATTTATTTGTGTTTATGTTTGACTGAAGCAATCTTATAGTTTTAAGGTGCGTTTGAGTTCATGATTATGCGGTGATACTCAGAGAGCCACACATTTCATCTTTTGTGTGGGGATCAAACCATCACATTAGATGCTCATTGCATTGCAACTCAGGTTCCAAGTTCACAATGGTTATACGGTGATAAGTTGAAATTTATACATATTTTTGCACCATGCTTAACACATTTTTGGATGAATTATCATTAGATTTGTGGAATTTGATGCTCCTAATCCTTTAATTTCATGTTTTATACTTAGGCAAGCATAGGAGAGTAAAAAGAGAGAGAAACGACCCAAAAAAGGCGAAAATGGGTCAACATAGGAAATCAACACGGCCTGGACTTCCTCACACGGGTAGACCACATGCCCATGCCTATTTAACAGACGCTAACACGAATTGGACTTCTTCAAACGGGTAGACCAGAAGCCCGTGTCTTTTTAACAGACTCGAACACGACCTAAGCTGCCTTACACGAGCGTGGCACACAACTGTGTCCCTGTTAGGCCCAATTTGGAAAAGGGCACTTTGGAGGGTTTTGGGGCATTCTAAAACCTATAAAAATACCCTAGAGGAAAATGAAAGAGGACACAGGGAGTAGGAGGCAAGGATTACTCGAAGAAAGCCGATTGATCCATCTCAGAAGCCGGATTCTCCTTCAAGACTGAGGATCTCCCTTAGATTTCCTTCAGGGGTTTTTGGCTTTTCTTTATGTTTTGTTATTATTATTCTAAGATGTTCACTTTTACAAATATGAACTAAATCCCCTAAATACCTAAGGGGAATGAAACCTAAGATGGATCTTGTTATTATTTTCTGAATTATATGATAAATATTTGATTTTTTCTTAATTATGTGTTCTTAATTCTTGCGTTAATATTCTAGGATATTGATTCAAGTGTTGATGTGCTTATTTAGAGGAGAAAAAGTCTCTGTCTAAGAGAAGATCTAGCATAATTAAGTGGAGTTGCATGCAGTCCTAGACATATGACGACATAAATCTGCTGGATTAGGGTCAAACCTAATAAGGGAATCCATAGATCGAGCTAATGCAACACTTAATTAGAAAGAGATTTCAATTAATCAACCTAGGGTTAGACACTGTTAGTCTCGAGAGAGATAATAATATAAATTAAGGATTTCTACGGATCAAGTCAAGTGAATAAATCATCTAATTCAGAGTCAAATAACAAGTGAAGTTTAGGTGGATTTTTCCTTGGGTATTGTCTAAATCAATCAGTTTTCCCAAAAGTATTTCCCCAATTTATTTCCTGTGCATTCTTAGTTTAGTTAATTAGTTTAGATAAATCAAATCCCTTTACTTTTAGGCTAGATAATAAAAAGAAGGTTAATACTAGTACTTTTAGTTCGTATGGGTTTGACATTCCGGTCTTGCTATAAGCTATACTACTGTTCGATAGGTGCGCTTGCCTTTATCGTGATAATAGTTAGCTTCCAAGTATGATCAATTATAAATTTAAGATTTATCACGCACATCAAGTTTTTGGCACCGTTGCTGGGGAACTAAGATATTAGGAACACTTAATTTTTATTACTTTATCCATTTTTTACTTTTATTTCAATTTACTTTTAGTTTTTAATCTAATTTTTCTTTACTAATTTTTCTCTTTCCTTTATTTCTGGCATGTTTTTATAGTTTATGACTAGAAGAAACCTGTCAGGACCTCTACTTTTTGACAGTGAGAGCGAGAGCACAGCTCGCAGAAACCAAAGAGAAATAAGGCGAAGCTTACAATATATAGAGGAAGGGCAAGAGGACGATACCCATAATACAACCGAGGAGATGGCCGACAATCAGAATAATTCGCTACCTTCTTTGGTTGCTGCTGATCTAGTAAATCAGAATCCTGCTCCACGTACTATGTATGATTATGCTAAACCTACGTTAACAGGAGCTGAATCAAGTATAGTTTGACCTGCTATTGCTGCAAATAATTTTGAACTGAAACCTAACACTATTCAAATGATACAACAGTTTGTTCAGTTTGATGGTTTGCAGGACGAGGATCCAAACACTCATTTTGTGAATTTTCTAGAATTCTGCGACACTATTAAGATAAATGGTGTTTCTGATGATGCCATTCACCTTCGGTTATTTCCCTTTTCACTGAGGAATAAGGCTAAATAGTGGTTGAACTCGTTACCACGAGGGTCAATCACCACTTGGGAACAAATGACCAAAAATTTTTTGCTTAAGTATTTTCCACCAGCTAAAATGGCCAAATTAAGGAATGATATCTTTTCTTTTGTGCAGATGGATTTAGAAAAGCTCTGTAACACCCTAAATTTGGGCCTAGAAATATTGGGCCTTGAGTATGGGTCTGTAAGGAGGTTGTATATAAGTATTTAATTGTGCAAGAAAATGACACAATTAAATGTCTACTTTGGTGGTTAATGGATCTGAGAAGTGTTGGAGAAATCTTGGGTTCAAACCTGGGCTTTAGCAAAAATTTTGGTATTAAGTGAATAAAACCCTAGATGCTTGGATGATGGCCTTTTAAATTATTATGCTAAATAAATGACACAAAGAAGCATGTGGTCTAGTAGTTGTGGCATCATTAAGGTTGCAAGGGAGCCTGGGTTCAAGTCTTGGCTCTTACAATTCATTTTGGTTTTTCACTTAAGTGAATCTGGACACTGGCACATATGTCTTAAAGTTAATTATGGACGTTTTATCACAGAAAGAGCATGTGGTGGAGTGGCAAGGTGGCGTGTTGTGTAACTGTGAGGTCTGAGGTTCAAGTCTTGGGATGCACAGTGAAGTATTTATTTTGCTATTTGAGCTGTGTAGGAGGTGGAGTTGGACTGGAACTCTGTGGTTGAAGTGGTCATAAGAATGAGGAATTTTTCCTAATGGTTGAAAGCAATCCCACATCGGGAAGCTAACATGAGAATTGGTGAGAAGCTGGCTTTAAATAGAGCGAACCAGATCAGTTGGGGAGGACAACTCAATGCAGGATGTGCCAAGGTTGGTGATCGTGGACTTCGGCGCGTTATCATAAACAGGTGTGTATTCACGCTCTTCTTTGTTAGAAGTCAGCAAGAGCCGAAAAGACGAAACTTCGACATTTGAGGCTTTACGAGCGTGCGATCGCTCGTGTGGTAACCGAGCCCACAAACCATGGGCGATAGACTGTAGAGGCCGCCACGAGCGTTCTCGTGTACTGGGCCTTGACTGGCCAAATGGGCCCAATGGGCCTGTGGGCCTGCTTGTGTAAATCTAATTGTTAGGTGGGAAGTAGTTGGACTAAATGGGCCACACTTGCGTGTGGGCCCACTTGGGCTGAGTAATGGGCCTTAGGCCTATTTGCACCGTTAGGTTTGTTTAGGTTACTTAAGTCGCTCGAGGTGACGTTGGACCTTCTGTTGGGTTGTTAAGACTCAATTTGTAAAATTACCGAAATACCCCCAGTTTGTAAAATTACCGAAATACCCCCAATTTGTAAAATTACCGAAATACCCTCGATTTGTAAAATTATCAAAATACCCTGATTTGTAAAATTATCGAAATACCCTCAGTTTGTAAAATTACTGAAATACCCTCGATTTATAAAATTATTGAAATACCCCTAATTTGTAAAATTACTGAAATACCCCCGATTTATAAAATTATCGAAATACCCCCGATTTGTAAAATTATCGAAATACTCTTGATTTGTAAAATTACTGAAATAGCCTCAGTTTGTAAAATTACCGAAATACCCTCGATTTGTAAAATTACCAAAATACCCCTAGTTTGTAAAATTATCGAAATACTCTCAGTTTGTAAAATTATCGAAATACCCTCGATTTGTAAAATTATCAAAATACCCTCGATTTATAAAATTATCAAAATACCCTTGATTTGAAAAATTATTGAAATACCCTTAATTTGTAAAATTACCGAAATACCCTCAATTTGTAAAATTACCAAAATACCCTCAGTTTGTAAAATTACCAAAATACCCTCAGTTTGTAAAATTATCGAAATACCCTCGATTTGTAAAATTATCAAAATTCCCCCGATTTGTAAAATTATCGAAATACCCTCGATTTGTAAAATTATCGAAATACCCCCAGTTTGTAAAATTACTAAAATACCCCTAGTTCGTAAAATTATCGAAATACCCTCGATTTATAAAATAACCGAAATACCCTAGATTTGTAAAATTATCAAAATACCCCTGATTTATAAAATTATCGAAAAACCCTCAGTTTGTAAAATTACTGAAATACCCCTGATTTGTAAAATTATCGAAATACCCCCGAGTTGTAAAATTATTGAAGTATCCTTGATTTATAAAATTACCGAAATACCCCTGACTTGTAAAATTACCGAAATACTCTCGACTTATAAAATTACCAAAATACCCTCGATTTGTAAAATTACCAAAAGACTCCTGATTTTGAAAATTATCGAAATACCCTTGATTTGGAAAATTACAGAAATAACCCTGATTTACGAAATTATAAAAATACCCTTGACTTTCAAAAATTATAGAAATACCCTTGACTTTCAAAAATTACAAAAATACCATTGGTTTACAAAATTACCGAAATACCCTTGGTTTGTAGATTTACCAGAACACCCTTGTAGGGTGAAATGACTAAAATACCCCTAATAGGTAAAAATATCATTCTGCCCCTCTAGGGTGTATGACGCACTGATAATACAATTTGATTGATTTGACTATGTTTTGACTGAGAATTTATGACTGTGATTAGACTGTTGTGACTGTGATTTGTATGATTTTGTATGCTGTGTGTATATTTACTGCATTCATATAATATTATGTTGCACATGGGTGGGGTGTATGAAATGGAGGAAGAAATTGAGGATCGCATGGTTGCTAGATGACCGTGGATCCACCGATTGAGGATTGCATAGTTGCTTGACGATCGTGGATCCACCGATTAAGGATCGCATGGTTGCTTGACGATCGTGGATCCACCAGTGGCTTTTAAGCCCAATATATGATTATTGACGACTCTTTGTCGATCATATTTTCCCGAGGCTATGTGCCGACTATATTACCGTCGCTGATGGCTATGTGCCTAACATGATACAGCTACCGATGGCTTAAAGCAAATTATTCTAATTATGGCTCTGTGCCAACCTAAATATAACTTTGTGCCATATTGATTATGGCTTTGTGCTAATAGTATTTACCTGTGGCTATGTGCCTAACATACTTATTGATGACTCTGTGTCGATAATATTTATTGAAGGCTGTGTGCCAATTATATTACTGTCGCTGATGGCTATGTGCTGAACTTATTACAGTTATCGATGGCTTTGTGCCAATTATAATACCACTACTGAAGGCTTTTTAAGCCCAATATATGATTAGCAGCTTTGCTGTAATGAAGGTAGTACTGGAACCGGGCTACCATTGATGTGTATCGAATAGGTGGGTCGATATTTATATCCCCACATGATGTGTACCGAGGGACGGAGTTGATGTGTAACGGTTGGATTATTGGGATGGGATAGCATGCATCCATGCATTCACACATTCTGTTTTGTTATTGGTTTGGGCTGGGCCCAATTGATTCTGTTATGGGCTGTGACCCAAATGACATTGTAATAGCCTTTGGCCCACGTATGCTCACGAACTAGACTGCATCTTATTCTTTGTTAATAGGCTCTATCCTGCATCATTTACATTTTTGTTTCTATATACTGACTGTTACTCTAGTAAGGGGATTACACACTGAGTTTTCGTAAACTCACCCCGTTTATTAACTATGCAGGTAATCCCTAGCGTTAGGTGGATCGGTGTCGCAGAGGGACTCGGAGATGACCACACAACTGCACATGTTTTTCTATTTCATTTATTTAGTTAAGCACTTTAGTTTTTGATTTAGGGTGTATATGGCCTCTTTATTTCCTTAACTTCTTATTTGGAAAGTTTATTTAGTATGCCTAATATCTGTTAGAAGTAGGACACGATTTTCTAAACAAGAACTGTTTTTAAACACTATGTTTTAGCAACATTTTCAAAATGCTTTCGCAACTTAACTTTTAAACATCACATTTTCGTAAATTGGTTACTTGAATTAGCTTCCGCAAAGTAAAAAGGAATTTTGGAAATAAAATTAAGAAGTTTTCAATATACTACGTTTTAAATAAGAAGGGTTTCTAATGAAAACATGGTTTTCGAAAAACCCTTCAATGTGACACGTCAGATTCGGGTCTAACTCCTTGGCCGAGTTTGGGGTGTTACACACTCTATGATGCATGGGAGAGGTACAAGGATCTATTGCGAAGATTCCCTCACCATTGGTTACCTCTATGGCTATAGGTTCAAACCTTCTACAATGGTGTGAACCCCTCAACGAGACAGATGATTGATGCAGCCGCTGGTGGAACTATTAACAACAAAACACTGAAACAGGCTTACAAATTCATTGAAGAGAAATAATTATCAGTGGCAAGTTATGAGGACGAAGCCGACGAAAGCTACTGGTGTTTTCAACCTTGACGCAGTTACTATGCTCTCCAACCAGGTAGAACTTTTAAATTAAAAGATTGACGGTTTATATGGTTCTACTCAGGTACATCTAGTGATGAGTTGTGATTCAAGTGGAGGAGGAGTACACATAAATTATCCAACCTTCAACCCTAGCACAGAGGAGGAACAAGTTCAATATATGGGTAACAATAATTCTAGATCTCAAAATAACCCATACAGTAACACTTATAATGCAGGGTGGAGGAACCATCCTAATTTTTCGTAGGGTGGTCAAGGAAATCAAAGGCCATAACCTCCCCCAGGTTTTCAACAACCACCTTACCAGCAGGAAAAGAAGCCAAACCTTAAGGAGATGTTAACGAAATTCATCTTGGTGTTAGAAACTCGTTTTCAGAATATCGAAACAGCGTTTAAAAATCAACAAGCGTCAATTTAAGGGCTCGAAGCTTAAATAGGATAGCTTGCCAAGTTAATCTTTGAATGACCACAAGGTAGCTTGCCGAGTAATACTGAGACTAACCCAAGGGAGCAACTTAACGCAATAACTGTTCAAGAAGAAGAAGGGTAGTTGAACCAGAACCAGAACCGAGGCAAGGAATTGTGGTAAGCAAAGGTAAGGATGAGGTGGACCACAGTGAGCAAAAGCTGGCAAGTAGGGAATATAAACCTCGTGTGCCATATCCCAGTACGACAAGGAAAAACCACATGGACAAACAATTTGGTAAATTCCTTAAATTATTAAAGAAATTACATATTAACTTACCGTTTATTGAAGCTCTTTCGCAGATGCCAAACGCAGTTAAATTTTTAAAGGAGCTATTAGCAAACAAGCAAAAGTTAGATGAGGCGTCGCATGTGAAGTTAAACGCAGTTTGCTTAGCCATTCTACAAAATAAGCTACCCAACAAGCTAAAAGATCTAGGGAGTTTTACAATTCCTTGTTTAATTCGTAGTTTAGATGTTAATAACGCATTGGCTGATTTAGGGGCGAGTATTAATGTCATGCCCTATAAAATGTTTAAACAACTAGGTCTTGGGAAACCCAAACAAACTAGGATGAGCATTCAGTTAGCAAATAAAACCATTAGATTTTCTAGGGGTATTATTAAAGATGTACTCATTAAAGTTGATAAATTTATATTCCCAATTGACTTTGTTGTTTTAGATATGGATGAGGATAGTAACGTGCCTTTGATTTTAGGAAGACCCTTTTTACCAACTGCTAAAACTATTATTGATGTTGGTACAGCTGAACTCACACTTCGTGTGGGTGATGAAACAATCACTCTTCAAGCTCATAATTCGAGTAACACATCACATAGTGAGAGTGGTTGTATAAATCATGCTGCTAATACTGATCATGTGGTTTAACCTTAGTTGCAGGAAACACGTTCAAAGAGCATAAATGAGCCATGTTCAAATAACAACAAAAGACCCATCTATGAAGAACGAAGGCTACAGATCGAGGAACTAGATGAATGGCATACACAAAAATTGAGATCACATGATAAACCAAAACAACGCCATGATGGCCTCAATGTTTTATCAAATCAACTTAAGGTTGGAGACACAGTACTATTAGATGCGGCAGACCCTTATATTACCACTTCTGAACCCAATAGAGCAATCCCTTTTACGGTACTTAACAACTACCCATACGGTACAGTCGAGGTAACTAATTCCAAATTTGGCACTTTTCAGGTAAATAGTACTCGTCTAAAACCTTATTTTGATAAGATTGATAGTAGGAATGAGGAGTGTAAACTCCTCGAACCACCATGACTACTCAACAGAGAGGTAACTCGAGCGTAGACTCTAAATAAGCAGTTCTCAGGAGGCAACCAGAGCACTAACAGTGTTGATTTCTTTAAATTTTAGTTTTTAACATCTAAACCATTAACTGAGTCTTTGAACACAGGTTTTCCAAATCCCCATGGCTAGGCACACGGGTATGCCTTAGGCCGTGCATATAGCACGGGCGGCGACACAACCGTGGGATACGGTTGTGTGAAAACAGAGTAAAATTTTCCCAAAACATGGGATGCATACGTTGCCACGGCCGTGCAACATGGCCGTGGGAAATTATGCCAAATCTATAGGGCGTTCGACACGCCCATGGCTACAAGCCATGGTAGAAACTAAGAAATTAACACAGGCGTGTGACACACCCGTGCCCACCACCCGTGGTCAAAACTGTCAAAATAACATGGGCGTGCGCATATGTACACAGGCGTGGGAGAAGCGAACAAAGCAGGACACGACCGTGCAACATGACCGTATGCACTAACGCACTCAAATTCAAAAACACGAAAAACACGGGCTGGGAGACTACCACACGAGCGTGAGCCACGGCCGTGTGGCCTAAAACAGGGCTTACACAACCGTGGCCCCCTTTTAAATTACCCTTAACCCTAATTCCCTCTATTTATCATTTTATTATTATTATTATTATTATTATTATTATTATTATTATTATTATTATTATTATTATTACTACTTTTATCTTTATTTATCTTTTTAAATTACTTTTTATTTTATTTCTCTTTGATACTATTTTTACTTTACCTTTAGTTTTTATAATTTATTTTAAGCAATTTAAGGTTTCGGCCATCTCTTAACGAGTAATCATGCTACGTTATATTTTTTAAAAAGTTATTGATTCTATCGCTGTTAAGAAGAGCTCCAAAGTTCACTATTACTTAGGAAATTTCAACTCTACTGTGAAAGGTTCTCCACGAATGCCATGCCCTGCTCAACCACGACCTTAGCTACCACCAGTTATAATATTCTTTTGGCGCAGCACTTGTGGACTAACAACCTCTACCACCACCGGAGTATCCTCCTCCAATCTCACCCTTGCCTTAGCCAATTACTTTCCATAACTCCAATTCAAGAATTCCATTTAATATTCAGGAAGTTTCACTTCTCTCCCTATCTTATGATCTTATTTCTATATTTTGCAGTAAATCTATCTTTGTACAATGAGAACAATGTACATCTTAAGTGTGGGGGGTTATCTATATCATTATCAGAAAAATCCCTAAATTTTGTCTTATTCTCATGTGACTCACTCATATCACTATTAGAATGAATTTTGATTAATTTATGATTCTTATTGATATATCTTGAATTAAAACATAGACATCTATGCATTGATTGTTTAAGCTTTAAGTAATTAGAGAATCAAGCATGATAAGTTGATTTTTGAGAATTAAAAATTTTTAGGTTATTTCCCCAAGTTTAGGTATTATCTTGAAGTTGGAATTCACAGAGTTAACATCAAAAAGCCATAATTTTTGTGAGATCTTGAGCCTTTAGAGCATATATTGTTTCTTTCATACTCAATTTTATTGTTGCTATGAGTGCGTCAATATTGATTTGTTATTTTAGAACTTGCTTTGATTATGCATGTCAAGACCACACCATTGATTTGATATGTTGAGATGATAAAGGCACTTAGGTTTAACCCACTCACTCCATAAAAAATCTACCTTCATAATTAACCCTTAGTGAACCCCCTTGAGCTTAACAAGCCATTGATTAATTCACCCTCAATATTAACCCATAACCCATTATTGTTGAAATCCCCTCAATTAATTTGATCCCTATTTTTGTCGAGATTTCATTTGAATAAATTTCTTAGCTAGTTTCATTTATGATAGTTAGCAAAGTTGCATTTTACTTGATTTGTTCTTAAAGAAAATGAAGTTGCTGTAATTGAGATTTGTCGTCTAGCATATTACGAAATTAGGAAGGTAAATTGTCAGTTTTAGTATTTTTCTAGTTAGGTAATTTTTCAATTCAATCTCGATTCTAACCTTCTCTTCCAGCTTGTGACCACACCCCCAACCAAAACCACGTTACAACCTTCTAAAGACCTTTTGATTAATGTATCATCTCAATATATAGTGGTGGAGATTTGATTTTCACGCAAGCCTATGGTAATAACTTTTCATATTGACTGTTGAGTGCTAAATTTGCTGTGCTTAAACACCTCGAGTGATTTGAGTGAATCTTTAGTGAGGATGTTAAACTCTATGATATTTTGAATTAAAGGTGATTACTTAGATGAGGGGAGATACCTATGTTTTTGTGATAAAATGCTCAACCTGGAATGTTTGAAACTTTGATGTTCTTCTAGTTGAATTCTCAATGTATGATTACTTATGGATTATTTTGAGATATTATTGATAGGAGTTATAAGTTGAGAAAAATGAATTCTTAATCATGAGTTGTTTTGCTTGAGGACAAGCAAACACTTAAGTGTGGGGGTATTTGATAAGTCGTAATTTATACATATTTTTATCCTATGCTTAAAACATTTTTGGATGAATTATCATTAGATTTGTGCAATTTGATGCTCTTAATCCTTTAATTTCATGTTTTATACTTAGGCGAGCATAGGAAAGTAAAAAGAGCGAGAAACGGGCCAAAAACAGCGAAAATGGGTCAACATGGGAAATCAACACGGCCTAGACTTCCTCACATGGGTAGACCACACGACCATGCCTATTTAACAGACGCTAACACGGCCTGGAATTCCTCACACCGGTATACTACACGCCCGTGTCTTTTTAACAGACTCGAACACGGCCTAAGCCGCCTCACATGGGCGTGGCACACAGCCGTGTCCCTGTCAGGCCCAAGACTAGTTCTATTCGGAAAAGGGTACTTTGGAGGGTTCTGAGGCATTCTAAAGCCTATATAAACACCCTAGAGGAGAATAAAAGAGGACATAGGGAGTAGGAGGCAAGGATTACTCGAAGAAAGTCGATTGATCCATCTCAGAAGCCGGATTCTCCTTCAAGACTGAGGATCTCCCTTAGATTTCCTTCAGGGGTTTTTAGGTTTTCTTTATGTTTTGTTATTATTATTCTGAGATGTTCACTTTTACAAATATGAACTAAATCCCCTAAATACCTAAGGGGAATGAAACCTAAGATGGATCTTGTTATTATTTTCTGAATTATATGATAAATATTTGATTTGTTCTTAATTATGTGTTCTTAATTCTTGCATTAATATTCCAGGATATTAATTCAAGTGTTGATGTGCTTATTTAGAGGAGCAAAAGTCCCTGTCTAAGAGAAGATCTAGCATAATTAAGCAAAGTTGCATGCAATCCTAGACATAGGACGACATAAATCTGTTGGATTAAGGTCAAACCTAATAAGGGAATCTATAGATCGAGTTAGTGCAACACTAGAGGTTTTAATTAGAAAGAGATTTTAATTAATCAACCTAGGGTTAGACGTTGTTAGTCTTGGGAGAGATAATAATATAAATTAGGGATTTCTACGGATCAAGTCAAGTGAATAAATTGTCTAATTCAGAGTCAAATAACAAGTGAAGTGTAGGTGGATTTTTCCTTGGGTATTGTCTAAATCAATCAATTTTCCCAAAAGTATTTCCCCAATTTATTTCCTGTGTACTCTTAGTTTAGTTAATTAGTTTAGATAAATCAAATCCCCTTATTTTTAGGCTAGATAATAAAAAGAAGGTTAATACTAGTATTTTTAGTTCCTGTAGGTTCGATATTCCGGTCTTGCTATAAGCTATACTACTGGTCGATAGGTGCACTTGCCTTTATCTTGATAATAGTTAGTTTCCAAGTACAATCAATTATAAATTTAAGACTTATCACGCACATCATACGGTCACGGGTTGAAGTATAACTAGGGCTCTCAATTAACGGTGTTTATAGATCATCGGTTCAAGTATAACTCTAGTCCCCAATTAATGGTGGTTATGCGGTCACATGTTCAAGTTTAATGTCATCGGATGAGGATGCTTTATAAACCCCATACATTAGTTTGAGACCAAATCATAGGGAAAAACAAATGGACTTTCCAATATTATCAACTTATTCTTTTTCTCTATCTCCACCAAAGTAGTATCCATAACCTCATAATCTAGAACATGTGATAGAGTTAGGGGAAAGATAAATTTTAGAGGGAGGAGTGACTGTGACATTGGAGAAAAGCTGAAACACAACTCAGGGCGGCAATAAAGAACTCATTAATAACTACAATCATTGCCGCCCAAACTCGAGTTTCAACTTTTTCTCCATTGTCACAATCACTCCACTTTTAAAAGTCCTCTTGACCCAAACTCTATCATAGGTTTCAAACAACGAGGTTAGTATACTACTTTGGTGGATATGGTGAAAAAGAATACATTGATTATACTGGAAAGCCCTCTATTTTTCCATATAATTATGGTCTCAAACTTACGTATGGGGTTTACAAACCACCCTCTTCTGGTATCATGAAATTTGAACCCATGATAGTATAACCATTGCCAACTGGGGGCTCGAGTTATACTTCAACTCGTGACTGCATAACCATCGTCAACTAGGAGGCCAAGTAATACTTCAACCCGTGATCGTATAACAACTGTTAACTGGGAGTTTGAGTTACAATGCAATGGGCTTCTAAGGTGATGGTTTCATCTCGACATGGAAGATGAAATGTGTGGGCTCTGAGCGCTACCGCATCATCGTAAAATCAAATATACCTTAAAATTATCATAATGTCCACCTCAAACACAAACACAAATAAATCTTTCTCCCCAAATTTCCAACACCCAACACAAAAAAAAATAGAAACAAAAAATGTGTCATGCTCTATTTCTCTCCAAAATCGACCTATTTTCTTGGATATGAGAAAAAAATGACTTAAAACCCTAATTATTTTTTAAAATCAACCTTTTCTTCTAATTTACCTGAAATTTACTACTAGATTTAGTTTTTTTTTGGTCTTTGGAATGCATTAGCGTCTTTGTAGGCTAGAGATTATAAAATAATATCTTTTGACATATATAGTGTAATTATGCTTTCTTTTGCACTTAATTTTTGTTTGAAAATTATGACATAGTCATTCTTTGATCAATTTAAGAAAGCATTTGGTATGATGGAGAGATAAATTTCTTAAGAATTTAATTGGTAGGAGAACGATTTTCGTATTTTGTATGTTGAAAACATTAACTTCCCTAGGAATGTAACTTTCTTCTGGGAGTTATTTTCCTTCAATCATGACCATGTATCGATACATGTTCATCATGTACTAATACTTGCTCTATAGGAATTGATACTTGCCAGTATGTATATTGGCAGTTTTATTTGTTCACTTCATCTTTTCACCTATTGTATATTAGGAGGTTACTAGTTTAGCTACAAAACTAGAGAGGTTTCTAATTTAGCCTTTATAAAAGATAAAGGATTTAGTTGAATAGTAAAAACTAGGGGTGAGGTTTTATCTTACCATTAAGAAAAATATAGGGACTCTAAAGGTCTTAACTTTTCCTTGAAAGGTACAATTTAAAGTAGTGAATTCAAAAATACTTAGTTGAGGGGAGGTAGTCAATTGGATCGAACCACTATAAATTTATTTTTCCAAACTTTTCCTTCTCTTCTTTTTTAATTTAGAAAAGTCTGTATAAGTTTTTAAAATTCCATCACCCCCTCTTGATATTTTTGGGCCTAACAATCTTGGTTAATCTTTTGTCTTTGTTCTATTTTTTTAGGTTTTTTTTATAGATATTTTTTTTGGATTTCTTTTGTGTGATGGGTGTCTTTTACACTAGCATGATTTTTAAAATAGACAAGAGACTATTATTAGAATTTAAAGCAAATGGACTAAATTTTAAGTGTTTGAAGAATACAAAAACTAATGGCATAACTTAGAAAATATCAAATTTACTTTAATCTATATATGTTCGCTCGACCTGAACCTATCCTTCGAAAATTTGAAGCTTGAGCCTAACAAATATGGATATGAATGTGCTTGGGTTTAGAAAATTTAATCCCAAAAAGTCCAATCTTGAGAAAAACTAAAGATTGAGAAAACCTGTACTTAAGGATTCGAAATAATCTGAATTTGAAAATAGTTGGCTGAAAGCACAGAACCATTCCAGTTGCCACTTCTGCATATTTTCCATTTTTCTCACAGTGATTTCGTTTTAAGAAAATATTATATATGTTTGTTTTGTTGATATTATTTGTTTAAATTATTATAAAATTATATAAATTTCTAAAAGTTGATATTTGTTTTAAATAGGTTTGATCCATTTTTATATACAAATTGTAGTCATATATAAATTATTTTTCTGCTATAGGGTTTAGTTTTGATTAGTTGAAACAATAATTCAATTTTAATATTAAATTTATTTATTTAAAAATTGAATGATTATAACTCCCAAAACTAAAATAAATATTACATTCAAAACTTAAACATAATTTTTCGACACATAAAATAGGGAGTATTCTAATAACATATTGTAGTCATCTCCAAAATCCTAGAAATCTACAATTTGTCTCATAATAATTCGGCAATACCGTCCTTAGTACAATGTTCAGCTTTCCTTCTAAAACCAATAAAACAATTACTTATAGTTTTTAACATTTGTATTCTACTCTTTTGAAACCAACAATTATGTTTATCACTATAAATCCATGCTCTTTTACAGGCCTTCCATATCCAGAAAAGAAAGACATTAGAGCAACAAATTAAAATTATTTTTACCCTTTTTTCTAGCTCAAATAAAATGACTGTTCTTACTTCACTATTTTCTTTTCGCACTTGTTGCTTTAATGGCTCTGGTAATATCACTAGCGATGGATTTCATAGTCGGCGGTGATGATGTGACACCCCTTACCCGTACCTGAGACCGGGACAAAGTATGAGGCGTTCCCAGATACATACTTAAACAATTTAAAAAATACGGGTTATAAAATTTTATTCTAATTTAAAACCAAATAAACAACATCGTAGTGTCCCTATTATGGACCTACAAGGTCCAAAACATACATTAAATCGATCCGGGACTAAACCAAAAACTATAGAAAATTTTAAAAAAGTTCCTAGGGTTATGCCTTACACGCCCGTGTTGAATTATTTGGATTTATTTTTCATTTCGAACCTACAGGGGTTTTCACACAGCCAAGCACATGCCCGTGTCTCTGGCCCATGTCTTTCACATGGCCTAGACACGCCCGTGTCATCGCCTGTGTCCAAAAACTTGGACATTCTATTTATGAAATCATCATTCATTTTGAGGCACATGGCCAAGGCACATGCCCGTGTGCTTGGTCGTGTCCTCTACACGGTTGATACACACTGCCATATCTCTGCCCATGTATTTGCTACTAGGTGCAGGGGACACACGACCAGCCAACACGCCCATGGGGGCTGACCGTGTGTCATACATGGCCTAGACACATGCCCTTGTGTCTACCCGTGTGGACCTTTTTAGGGCTATTTTCCAAGTCTTTGGTCACCCTCTATCATCCATACACACTTATAGAGTTCAGTGGTATATAACATGGCCTAATTATACTCTTAAAAACCTTGGCATAACTCATTGCATGTTAGCCTCATCTCATCGGCTTAGTACATGCTAAATTATCCTTTTCGTATGTGGGATTAACATAGCACATTTTACATTTAGGCCATATTATAACCATATATCATTATATGCAATGTCCACTCTCAAATTATTAGGTCCCAATTCAAGCATCCATACATGATAAACCTGATCACCATATCTCATGAAATATTTAACATAAACAAGCATCAATTAGTAGGTTTACAACCTACATCAAAATGAGCCATATACAAAATGAATAAACCCATCATTTTAAGCCATAACATTGGCTAGCCAAATGACACATACAACAAAATAACCAAAAACCCTATACATGCCATTAAACAAAATAAAAGTATCTATATACCAAAGCGGAACAAGTGGATAGTGTGTTGATTCTCCAACTGTCTTCCAATCTTCACGAGTCTACAAGCTCTATAAGACAGGGAAAAGTGAAGGGGGAAAGCATTTATATGTTTTGTAAGTTCAAACAATGAGATGGTAAACTTACCGGTTATTTAACATACAATCATATTAGTCATACATCCTAACAAGTATAAGATAGTTTCCTATCACATGCACTCAAATCATCAAGTTAGTCTCATGTCAAAATATTATAACGTTAATCTAGATGAGCTCATCAATTCAAGAATTTCCATTCTCATTTTAATCCTGTTGAATTTCTCAAAAATCTCGATGGATAGCCCATTTACCGTCAAATAATACAAGTGATCATTTTCAAGCAAGCACTCTTGTGAACCTTACTTCTTACGGCGAGATTACCAGTCCAGGCTAAATCCCCCATAGTAATAACTCATAGAGTGATGTCGAGATTAGCAGTCCAGGCTAAATCCCTTGTAACGACAAACACTCTTAATGAGCTCGGATCTGAATTACCAGTCTACGCTAAATTTAGACCCTAATCGGATTACCCGTCCAGGCTAAATCCTTAATGCACCCATATTCTTCGGAAGGCTAGATCACTTTAGGAACACCCGTCCGGGCTAGATCCTTTTTATACTGAAATCAACGGATTACCCGTCCGGGCTAAATCCTTTTCTGCAACACATGCATGATCTCGTATCATATAATAATAGCGTATCCATCTGATAACCCTTTTTATTCAACCGAGACATTTTACCATATCATCAATTTTCATGAATTATTTACTTTATAAATCACCACTTAAAATCATACAAGAATATACATTTTTAATGTATTTAAATAGTCTAAATTCGAGTTACACGAACTTACCTAGTAGTCGTTTCGGATTTGTATTTTAGTTATTCTGAAACCTTTCGTTTTCCTTGGTCGACCTCCGAAATTGGTTCCTCGGGGTCTATATCAGTAAAAATAAATAATTAATATCTTACATTATTCAATTTCAGCTAAAACTCACCCTAGGGCAAAATGACCAATTTGCCTCTAGCCTTTCTCATTTTTACAAATTAATCCTTAGGCTCGTATGATGAAATGCATGAAATTTCTAAGTTACCCAAGCCTAGCCAAATATTTTTCATGCCTATAGTAGCCCACAATTTTCCGTCATTCAACATTTTTCTACCCATTTTTACAACTTTTACAAAATGGTCCTTTAGGCCATTTCCATGAAAACTCCTTAGTACAAGTTGTTTACCATCCTTTAAACTTTCATATTCCTCAATAAATCATCAAAACACAAGCATCTCATGCATGGGTAATTTTCTAAACATGAACCCTAGCTTGAGATATGGGTAGAAATAAAAGAGTATGCGTCGAGGATCTCAAAAAACATAAAGAACATAAAATAGGGGCTAGGATTGACTTACTATCAAGCTTGAAATGTTGAAAACCCTAGCTATGGAGAACATGCAAATTTCAGCAGCTATGGAGAATAAAATGGCTGATTTTTGCTTGATTTTCCTTTTTTTATTATTTTAATTAACCAAATGACCAAAATGCCCTTCCTTACTAACCTTTCCAAATTTTCCATGCATGCCCATTTTTGTCCAAAAACATAGAAATTGGGAAAATTTCTCTTTAAGGACCTCTAATTAATAATCCAAAGTAATTTCGTACAAATTGCTTCTAGAACCCAAGTTTGCAATTTATTCAATTTGGTCCCTAATTTTCAATTGAGAACTTTATACTTAGAATTTCTTCATGAAACTTTAGCACATGCATATTTTCATATTCTAGACATCGTAATAATCTTAAGACAAATATTTTAACATCGAATTTGTAGTCTCGAAACCACTATTCTAACTAGGCCCTATTTCGGGATGTTACAATTCTCCCTCTTAAGGACTTTCGTCCTCGAAAGTCTTACCAGTAAACAGGTTTAGATATTGGGTCTTCATGGTTTCTTCAGGTTCCCATGTGGCTTCTTCCACTCCATGTCTATGCCATAATACTTTTACTAAGGCAATACTCTTGTTCCCTAACCATTTGACTTCTCGAGCCAAAATCTTAATTGGTTTCTCATCATAAGTCATATCTGGTCTAATCTTAACCTCCGTTGGTGAAATCACGTGAAAGGGGTTTGATCTATATCTACGTAACATGGATACATGGAATACATCATGAATCCTTTCCAATTCAGGTTGTAATGCTAAATGGTAGGCTAATGGTCCATGTCTTTCAGTGATCTCATATAGTCTGATAAATTGCGGACTCAGATTGCCTTTTCGGCTAAATTTCAATACCTTTTTTCCATGGAAACACTTTCAAGAGCACTTTATCTCCAACTTGAAACTCGAGCTCTTTCCTTTTCAAATCAGCATAAGATTTCTGCCTATCTGATGACGCTTTCAAGCAATCCCATATCACTTTAACCCTTTCTTCAGTTTCTTTAACTAGGTCAACTCCGTGAATCTGGTTTTCTTTGAGTTTTGTCCAATACAGTAGAGTTCGGCATTTCTTTCCATACAAGGCCTCATAGGGTTCCATTTTCAAACTCGTTTGGAAACTATTATCGTAGGCGAATTCCACCAATGGTAAATTATTTTTCCCAACTACCCTAAAATTCAAGGACACAACACCGTAACATGTCCTCTAGAATCTAAATCGTTCGTTCAGACTGAACATCAGTCTGCGGTTGGAAGGCTGTGCTAAAACTCAACTTTGTACCTAAGGCCTCTTGTAGTTTCTTCCAAAATCTCGAAGTGAATCTCAGGTCTCTGTCTAAGATAATCTACAACGATACCTTCTGTAATCTCTCAATCTCAGATATGTACAAGTCAGCCAATCTGTCGAGAGAATAATTGGTCTGCACTGGATGAAGTGAGTCGACTTTGTTAGTCTATCAACTATAACCCAAACAATATCTTTCTTTTTCGGGGTTAACGATAATCCCGTCACTAAATCTATAGTAATCCTATCCCACTTCCATTGGAAGACCATCACAGACTGTAACAAACTTGAAGGTACTTGGTGTTCAACCAAGCATTTTGATACAAATTCGGAGACGTCTCTTTTCATGCCATTCCACCAGTACATTTTCATCAAATCATTGTACATCTTGGTACTTCCCGGGTGAATAGATAAACGGCTATCATGTGCCTCTTGCAAAACTTTTTGAATAAGCTCGTCGTCTCTTGGTATACAGATCCTATCTTTGAACATCAGACAACCATCAGGACTGATCCAAAAATTTGATTCAATGCCTAACTCGCAGTGGGTTCTCTTAGCTTGCAGGTCGTTATCATTGATCTGAGCATCACAAATTTCCTGAGAAATGTCGGCCTAGCCCTTAACTCTGCCAAGACCAAACCATCTTCAGAAAATGCCAACTGTGTGTTCAAAGCTCTCAAAGTATACAAGGATTTTCTGCTTAGTGCATCTGCGGCCATATTCGCCCTTCCTGGGTGATAATCAATTATCAGCTTATAATCTTTAATCAACTCTAACCATCTCTGTTGTCTCAGATTCAATTCCCTTTGAGTCATCAAGTACTTCAAGCTCTTGTGACCAGTGAATACACAACATGTCTCACCATACAAATGGTGTCTCCAAATTTTCAGGGCAAATATAATGGCTGCTAGCTCTAAGTCATGTGTTTGATAATTTCTCTCGTGTGGTTTCAATTGCCTCAAAGCATAGGCTATCACCTTGCCTTCTTGTAGAAGCACGCAACCCAGTCTATTCAAGGATGCATTACTATAGACCATGAATTCTTTTCCTGGTTCAGGTTGCACTAACACTGGAGCTTCAATCAGTAATGTCTTTAATTTCTCGAAACTCTGCTGACATTGACTATTCAAACTTGACATTTTTTTGCAGCAACCTTGTCAAAATAGTTGCAATCATCAAAAATCCTTTTACAAAGCATCGGTAGTAGCCGGCCAAGCCCAAAAAGCTTCTAACCTGGGTTACATTCTTCAGTAGCTTCTACTCGACAATAATAGATTTTTTATTTGGATATACTCGGATGCCATCACCCGACATAATGTGACCCAAAAATCCTACTTCTCGAAGCCAGAACTCGCTTTTACTGAACTTAGCATACAAATTCTTGTCTCTCAAGGTCTGTAAAACAATCCTCAGATGTTCAGCATGCTCAGACTCATTACGGGAATAGATCAAAATATCGTCAATGAATACCACAAAAAACTTGTCCAAGTATGGTCGAAAAAAATGATTCATTAAGTCCATAAACAAGGTTGGGGCGTTCGTTAGACCAAAAGGCATGACCAAGAACTCGAAATGACCGTACCTCATCCTAAAAGCGGTCTTAGGCACATCCGACTCTTTAACTCACAACTGGTAGTAACCGGATCTCAGATCTATTTTTGAAAATATAGTGGCTCCTCTCAATTGATCAAATATATCAGCAATCCTCGAAAACGGATACTTGTTCTTACCTTGTTAAGTTGTCGGTAGTCTATACATAGCCTTATCGAACCATCTTTCTTTTTCACGAATAATATGAAAGCACCCCAAGGCGAAAAGCTCAGTCTTGCAAAACCTTTATCCGTCAGTTCATGTAGTTGTGCTTTTAACTCTTTCAGTTCGGTTGGCGCCATCCTATACGGAGCAATAGATATTGGAGCTGTTCTAGGCACTAGCTCAATACCAAACTCTACTTCTCTAATAGAAGGTAATCCAGGTAGCTCTTCCGAAAACACATCCGGATACTCGCATACTATTGGTACCGATTCTAACTTCAGCTCATATTCTTTAGTATTCAACAGGAAAGCAAGGTAGGCTTCATATCCATTTCTCATATACCTTTGAGCCATCATTGAAGTAATCACAACTGGCGGAGTATCCAACTCACTTGAATCAATCCAAAGAATCTCACCATCTGAGCATTTCAATTCGATATACATGCTACCACAATTTACGATTACATACTGCATAGCTAACCAATCCATGCCAAGTATTACATCAAACTCATTGAATGGCAATAACATAAGGTTAGCAGAAAAACAATGACCTTGAATCGTCAAGGGACAATTCTTATAGACTTTATCAACTAGGACTGACTTGCCTAGAGGGTTTGACACTTTAATCACAAATTTCATAGGCTCTACAGACATATCCATGCTAGACACCAATTTCATGCAGATATACGAATGGGTTGATCCTAGATCAATTAAGGCAATGACACGAGTACTATGGATAGAAGATGTACCCATGATGACATCGGGAGCAGAGGCTTCCTCTCGAGCACGTATTGCATAAGTTCTTGCCGAGGCTCGAGCCTCTAATTTCGTAGTAGCATCTTTAGCAACAGTTCAACTGCCACTTGCACTTTCGAGATGTCTCGGGGGTCAACCTCGGGAAATAGGAGCATTCGACTATGGGGCTAACTCAACCTCTTTATTAGTTAGCTCCGGGCAGTTTTCGAGAAAGTGGTTAAGAGACCCACATCTAAAACACGCACCACTCTTCATTCGGCACTCTCCGAAGTGAAATTTGTTAAAACTTTTACACTTCGGCTTTTGATCATCAACGCTTCCCACACTAGTTAACATAGGGGAAGAAGACTTTGGGTTATGGCACTTGGAGCTTTTTTCTCTATCCGAATATCGTACTGATGAAGTGGAGCGTTCTTGATGACTTCTCAATTTCTTTGTGGGGGAAAGAGTGTGCTCTGCCACTAGACCTCTTACTCGAAACTCGAGCTTCTTTCTTAGCTTCCTTTCTTTCATTATTTAGCTCTTTGGCCTTCTTCGCCCGATCAACTAATACAAAAAATTCTCGTATCTCATGGATTTCGATCAGCAATTTAATTTCCTCATTCAAGCCTTCCTCGAAGTGCTTACACATTTCTACCTCTGATTGGACCCATTCCATCGCATACTAACTTAACCTTACGAATTCTCTTTCATATTCTGATACGGTCTTATTTCCTTGTTTGAGTTCCAAGAACTCCTTTCACTTCGAGTCTAAGAACCTTTTACTAATGTATTTCTTTTTAAACTCAGCTTGGACGAACTCCCATGTAACGTCTTCCTTTGGTGCCACTGAGGACACCATCTTCTACTAGTGCTATGTAGTATCTTTTAGAAGAGATACAGCACACTTCAAGCACTCCTCGGGTGTACATTACAATTCATCCAAAATTCGTACAGTATTCGCAAGCCAGAACTCAGCTCGTTCAGTATTTCCTGAGTTTATCCACTAGGGCCTTACCAATTCTCACTGGTTCAACAACCCTTGTTACTTCATCAGGTCAGTTAGCAGGTGGAGGTGGACGTGGTATTTTAGGGTTGTTTCTCAGGTATTCCCGAATCACTCATCCATCATATCAAAAAGGGTTGCTCTCGCCTCCTCCTGGCCTTCAGACATAGGCCTTCTACTACTACTAGAAATAGCTCAATGTACAGAAGCTGGAGCATTGCTCTCGGCTCCCTTGGACTCATCTTGGGCTTGATTAGAAGACATTTACTATATTCAAATTCAATTAAAAGTTAGGAGATGTTCCACTATCAAAATGTGTATAATGTCATGTATAGCTAAATTTACATGCTACATTAGTCTGAGAATCGACTAAACCATAGCTCTGATACCACTAAATGTGACACTCATTACCTGTACCTGAGACCGGGACAAAGTACGAGGCGTTACCGGACACATACTCAGCCATTTCAGAAAATAAGAGTTCTAAAATTTCATTCTAATTTAAATCCAATCAAACAATGTCGTAGTGTCCCTATTATGGACCTACAAGGTCCAAAATAGACATTAAATCGATCTGGGACTAAACTGAAAATTATAGAAAATTTTAGTAAACTTCCTAGGGCTATGCCTCACACGCCCATGTCCTTCACCCATTGTTGAATTATTTGGATTTATTTTTCATCTTGAACCTATAGGGGTTTTCACACGGCCAAGTACACGCCCGTGTCCCTGGCCCGTGTCCCTCACACAGCCTAAACACGCCCATGTCATCGCCCGTGTCCAAAAACTCAGACATTCTATTTATGACGTCATTATTCATTTTGAGGCACACGGTCAAGGTACACGTCCATGTGCTAGGCCGTGTTGTCCACACGGTTGAGACACACGACCATGTCTCTGCCCGTGTATTTACTACCATGCAAACTGACCTAAAATTTTAGGTGCAAGGGACACACGGCCAGGCAACACGCCCATGGGGGCTGACCGTGTGTCACACACGGCCTAGACACATGCCTGTGTGTCTACCCGTGTGGACCTTTTTATAGCTATTTTCCAAGCCTTTGGTCACCATCTATCATCCATACACACTTATAGACTTCAGTGGTATATAACATGGCCTAATTATACTATTAAACAACCTTGGCATAACTCATTGCATGTTAGCCTCATCTCATCGGCTTACTACATGCTAAATTATCCTTTTCGTATGAGGTATTAACATAGCACATTTTACATTTAGGCCATATTATAACCATATACCATTGTATATTATGTCCACTCTCAAATTATTAGGTCCCAATTCAAGCATCCATCCATGATAAACCTCATCACCATATCTCATGAAATATTTAACATAAACATGCATCAATTAGTAGGTTTACAACCTACATCAAAATAAGCCATATCTTATAGCCATATACAAAATGAATAAACCCATCATTTTAAGCCATAACATTGGCTAGCTAAATGACACATACAAAAAAATAACCAAAAACCCTATACATGTCATTAAAAAAAATAAAAGTATCTATATACCAAAGCGGAACAAGTCAATAGTGTGTTGATTTTCCAACCATCTTCCAATCTTCATGAGTCCATGAGCTCTGTAAGACAAGGAAAAGAGAAGGGGGTAAGCATTTATATGCTTAGTAAGTTTGAATAACGAGAAGTTAAACTTACCGGTTATTTAATATACAACCATAATAGTCATACATCCCAACAAGTATAGGATAATTTCCTATCACATGCATTCAAATCATCAAGTTAGTCTCATGTCAAAATATTATAACGTTAATCTAGATGAGCTCATCAATTTAAGAATTTCCATTCTCATTCCTCATTTTAATCCCGCTGAATTTCTCGAAAATATTGATGGATAGCCCATTTACTGTCAAATCATACGAGTGATCATTTTCAAGCATGCACTCCCGCGAACCTCACTTCTTACGGCGGGATTACCAGTCCAGGATAAATCCCCTATAGTAATAACTCATAGAGTGATATTGAGATTACCAGTTCAGGCTAAATTCCTTGTAATGACAAACACTCTTAATGAGCTCGGATCTGAATTACCAGTCCAAGCTAAATTCAGAACCTAATCAGATTACCCATCCTGGCTAAATCCTTAATGCACCCATATTCTTCGGGAGGCTAGATCACTTTAGGAACACCCGTCCGGGCTAGATCCTTTTTATACTGAGATCAACGGATTACTTGTCCGTCCTAAATCTTTTTCTACAACACATGCATGATCTCGTATCATGTAAGAATAGCGTATCCATTAGATAACCCTTTTTATTCAACCGAGACATTTTACCATATCATCAGTTTTCATGAATTATTTACTTAGTAAATCACCATTTAAAATCATACAAGAATATGCATTTTTAATGTATTTAAATAGTCTACAGTCGAGTTACACGAACTTACGTGGTAGTCATTTCGAATTTGTATTTTGATTTTTTCGAAACCTTTCGTTTTCCTCGGTCAACCTCTGAAATTGGTTCCTCGGGTTCTATATCAGTAAAAATAAATCATTAATACCTTACATTATTCAATTTCAGCTGAAACTCACCCTAGGGCAAAATGACCAATTTGCCCCTAACCTTTCTCTTTTTTACAAATTAATCCTTAGGCTCATATGATTAAATGCATGAAATTTCTTGGTTACCCAAGCCTAGCCAAATATTTTTCATGCATATAGCAGCCCACAATTTTCCTTCATTTCACATTTTTCTACCCATTTTTACAACTTTTACAAAATGGTCCTTTAGGCCATTTCCATGAAAACTCCTTAGTAAAAGTTGTTTACCATCCTTTAAACTTTCATATTCCTCATAAATCATCCAAACACAAGCATCTCATGCATGGGTAATTTTCTAAACATGAACCCTAGCTTGAGATATGGGTAGAAATAGAAATAGTATGCGTCGAGGATCTAAAAAACATAAAGAACATAAAAAATGGGGCTAGGATTGACTTACTGTCAAGCTTGAAGGGTTGAAAACCCTAGCTATGGAGAACATGCAAATTTCGATAGCTATGGAGAAGAAAATGGCTGTTTTTTTCTTGATTTTCCCTTTTTATTACATTAATTAACCAAATGACCAAAATGCCCTTGCTTACTAAACTTTCCAAATTTTCCATGCATGCCCATTTTTGTCCAAAAACTTAGAAATTGAGAAAATTTCTCTTTAGGGACCTCCAATTAATAATCCAAAGCAATTTCATACAAATTGCTTCTAGAACCCAATTTTTGCAGTTTATTCAATTTGGTCCCTAATTTTCAATTGGCAACTTTATACTTAGAATTTCTTCATGAAACTTTAGCACATGCATATTTTCATATTCTAGACCTCGTAATAATCATAAAACAAATATTTTAGTGTCAAATTTGTGGTCTATTTTGACTAGGCCCTATTTCAGGATATTACAGATGATGGATGGAAACTAGAAATTAATTACGAAGATTGGGTTAAAGACGAGTTGTTCTTTGTTGGGACACTCTAATTAAATTTTACCATCTAAAACCTTTTTTTAAAATCCTAACACATGTTTGAGCTATAAACTTATAAATCAAAGACTTACTTTTATTTATTTAATTATTATTCTTGTTGCGGTTTCCAACTACAATGTTAAAGCTCACAAATGTGTACAAAGTGAGCGGAGATGATTTCAAAATCACAATAGTTTTAGTTCATTCACCGGAAAATGACACAATTAAGACTGGTACATTCGCAAAATTATAATTTAAACTCAGATTATTTCTAAAATAAATAATCACCCAATCAATAAAACATAATTTGAGTTTGTAATTGTGATATTTAATTAACTAAAATTATAACCTTTTAAATTTTCATTCATACCATTTTAAAAAATACAAAATTTTGAATTGGAATTGTTATTTGATTGTTTCTTGATTTTCTCTTATAATATATCCTTGCTTTTTCAAACCATTAAATGAATAAAAGTGTTTTTAAATTATCTAGTAGTAATAACTACCAAATAAATCTCAAAATTATGTATTCATACAATTGGTGTGATATGTTTACACTACCTAAAGGCCCAATAATAAGGTCAAAAGCCAAACAAATCAAACCAAGATTCAATCAAAGACAATATGTGAGGACCAATCTTTTCAAAAAAGGGAGAATGATACTGATATGTGTGTAAAAGGTTCGTAAGTTTGTCCAAGTCAAGGATGCAATTAGAGTCATTTGAAAGGGGTTGTGGTTTCTTCTTTTTTCCAAGATTTCTTATGACTTCTACACGCCACTTTTCATCTTTTCCATCTATTTTCTTTATTTTCTTCTTTATTCTACTTTGTTCCTATTTAATTAAATATTTTTTCCATCTTAATTATGTATTTTAATTGTTGCCTTTAATATTTAAATTCTTAGATCTGACTTGGATTTATTTGCGTTTTAGGGCCAAACTCCAAGTTTTCCTTCTTCATATAGAATCCTGAATCAAATCCTTAATTTGGACAATCTTACGATCCTCTTCTGCACACATCTATATCATTTGGTATCAGTTTCTTGGGCATTTTAGATGTTTCTTTTTTTTTGTGTTCTTATAAACTGAATTCTAGCAAACAACCTCAAAATAAATTTTTTTACCTAGAAAGTCTTCGAATACAAAATATTTTTTTGTGGGTAGACATTTTTCAAACTATTTCAAATTTTACATACTAATTCTTGAAACTCGTTTAGTATATTAAAAAATATTTCCCACAAAAATTATTTCAAATTTTGCTAGTTAGATTCTTTCACATTATGATTGGTTGATATAACAACTTTTTAAAGACTCACAAGATTAATTCTTACCTCATTGAGAATTTCATTCTTATTTCTGAGTGCATAATGGTGAGGTTTGCTTAATTTTTTTAATTTTTAAGTGTGTTCTTTTTAGGCTTTCATAATGACTCATTATACTCGTAGTAGTAATGAGAGTGATAATCCGAATGAAATGCCACCAGTTACCATGGAGAACCTTTATGGTTTTGTGAAAAAATTTCAAAATGACCTCTACGATGTCAATGATAGGTTCGAACATATGATTGGCAAGATACAACGAGATTTAGATGCCCGAGATGCTAAAGACAAACAATAAGATGCTCTATTTCAAACAATAAGCTATACCTTGAATCGCTTGAATGCTCAAAGTAAACGTTTAACTCATGATTTGGGCAATGATGATGGTGTTGAGGTTGAACAGCCTCATGCTCGTGGAAATAATGCTAAACATGCCCCTTGTGCAAATGATAAAACTTTAGTTAATAATGATCGTGGGTATCTTTCTTTGGCTAAACCAAAGTTCCTAATTACAAAATTTCATGGAAAGAATATTCCCGAGGCATATTGTGAGTGTCAATAAAAAATTCAATGTATGTTCCATTATTATAAATGCCTTGAAGAGGAAAAAGTCTCATTGGCGATCCTTAAATTTTTGGATTATGTGTTGATTTGGTGGACTCAAGTTGGAATTAGTCATCAAAGAAACTACGAAAGAGAAATTGAAACATGGGACAAGTTGAAACAAGTGATAAAAACATTTCATTCATTTTCATTACCACAGAGAGGTCAAAATAAAACTTCGACACCATGTTCAAGGCAACTGATCAGTTGATGAGTACTTCAAGAAGAGATGACCAAACGAAAGGAGGAGTACAATTAATCTCTTACTTCTTGTGAAATGTTATTGGTGTAGCTCAAAAGGTCATGAAGGTTTCTGATGTCGAATTAACTAACCAACTAGAGAAGAAAGTAAGTATTAATTTGAGCCTTCTATTGACTCTTACTCTAGTGGAAAAGAGATTTGGGATGGTAAACTTTATGAACTAGAAAAAGTTGATAATGTGAAATTTTTTCTTGAATCTATAGAGTTAAATGAGATAGAAACATCATGTTCTCCTATTGAGATGTATTGTATTGAATTGAATATTCACAATACTTATGAGGGGATATGGGAAGGGAGGAAAATTATGTGAAAAGATCAAGAGAAAAAATAATTTTGAGTGATAAAAGTCTACTTGATGGTCCAAATTTGGTGAGTGAAAATCCATATGAGGTAAAATTTGAGAGTTTTCTAGTGGGAAAAGAAAATGAAAAGCAAGAAAATACCCATAAAAAAGTGATGAGTGATTATGTTTTAACTAACCATAACTCGAATCTGTTTATCGAAGGACTTCCAATTACCTTACTCTATCATTGATAGAAGATTTTTATTACGAAAAAAATTGTATGAAATATTTTAGGAAGTAGATAAGTCTCAGATTTATATGCAATATTATGATATAATCTATTTTAAAAAGTTGAGGGAGAATAGGAGTGCTTTTTCTATTTATATATTCTATTATGTTGATGAATGATATTTAAGACTTTACCCCACTATAGTCAGGGTATCATGAGCCAAACCCTAAAATACCACAAACCAGATTAAGATGAGCAAGATTGAGGCTAATTCACCATTTTTTCTTGATCTCCGAGACCATCTAGGAGATTTCATCACTCCAGTGCGTCTTCGTCTTGATAATTTGGATAATTGGGCATACGCTATGCGTGTGGCTCTATCCTCTTGACGTAAGTTCTGGTTCCTCGATAGTACATTAATCGATTGGATGCCACCATACATGAAAGATGATTGGGTTTGTATGCAATGTATGCTTGTTTCATGGCTTATGAATACCATCAATCCTAAGGTAAGAACTATGCTTTCGAATTACGGCAACACAAAATTACTATTGGATTATTTGAATGACTGTTTTGCAATTGTTAATGGTCTAAGAATACAAAAATTAAAGTATGATACTTCTAGTTGTGAACAAACTAAAACAATGCCTGTTGCAATATATTTTAGCAAGTTGAAGGTTTTATGGGATGAAGTAAGTAATTATGAACTGCTATAAGGGTGTAGATGTGGCAACTGTACCTGTGATGTTGGCAAGGCTCACAGAAACATAGAAAGGAGGAACAACTTCATCAATTCTAGATGGGTTTGTACTCAGAGCATTATGGCTAGATTCGGTCCAGTTTGCTATCTCAAAAACCTTTGCCCACTCTTAATCGAGCATTTTAACCTATTGCTTAAGATGAAAGGGTACGAGGTGTTACTCGTATTATGGATGAGAAATTGGATATTGTGGGCTTTGTAGTCCACACAGAGGGCTACAAATGTGGTCGAGTTGATAAGATTGAGAAGTTAGGCTTGGTCTATTCCCATTGCTAGCACTCGAGTTGTAACACCCTCAACCCGTATCTATCGTCAAAACAGGGTTTTGGAGCATTACCGAAATTTTAGAAACATTTACAGATAAATCATGTTAATCACTATTCATTAGCCAAAATCATTCGTAACATCCCTTAAATGGACCCTCGAGGTCCAATATGAGCATTTGAAATGAGTTGGGACTTAATCAAAACCTCTAAAAATTTTTCGCGACATTTCAAAAATTTTCCAAAGTAGCAAGGCTCACACGCCCATGTGGTCTAGGGACACGCCCGTGTGGTCAGGCCGTGTACTACACATGCCTATGTCCCTAACCCGTGTAACTCTCTGACTTTTAAGGCATGAAGATATTGATGTGACACGGCCAAGTCACATGCCCGTGTGCTAGGTCGTATGGCGAATTTAATTTTTGAAATTTAGGTGCAGTTTTCACATGGCCGTGTAACATGCCCATGTCCATGGCCGTGTCAACCACATGGCTGAGACACTCGCCCGTGTCTCTACCCGTGTGCCAAATTCATAGTATTCTGTTTCTAAATTTTAAGATGCAGGGGATACACAGCCTAACCGCATGCCCATGTTATCAGGCCGTGTGTCGCACATGGTCTAGATACACGCCTGTGTGTCTGCCCATGTGGACAAAATGAAGCCATTTCTAGTGTAACACCCCTTACCCATATTCAACGCAGGAGCAGGATACGAGGCATTATTGGACTTACATCACAAGCAAACATACAAATCGAGACATAAAATTTCATCCAAATTAAAACCATTTATATTCAATCATAAAGTCCCTAATGCAAGCCTACGAGGCCCAAAACATGATTTGGAAGTGGTTCGAGACTAAGCTGACAACTTAGGAATTTTTTACAAAACTTAGAAAATTTTTTACTATGAACAGGGATCACATGCCCTGGCGGTTTGGGACACGCCCGTGTGGGCAGGCTGTATGGTCACACACGCCTATGTCTCTAACCTGTGTAACTCTCTGTTTTGCAATGCATGAACAAATTTAGATCACACAGCCAAGTCACACACCTGTGTGCTAGGCCGTGTGGTTAATTTAATTTTCATAAAATAGGTGCAGACTTCACACGCCCGAGACACACGCCCGTGTCCCTTACATGGCTGAGACACAAGCCCGTGTCTCTACCTGTGTGCTCAATTCTGAGCATTCTGTTTCTCAAAATTAAGTTGCAGGGGACACACGGCCAAAACACATGCCCATAGGCAAGCCGTGTGTCACACACGGGCTAGACACATGCCCATGTGTCTACCCGTTTGGACAAAATAAAGGCTATTTACCTAGCCATTTGTCACCTTGATTTACATCTACACATGTACAACTTCAAGGCATAATTCATAGCACACTTGGACAACCAATACATCCACAAAATAAGGCCAATTCATGTCATTTCATTATCCGCACTCTATAACACCATGAATTTTGGGCCTAGAAGTAATGGGCCTTAAGTTTGGGATTAGTTAGAAGGCGGCTTAAAAAAAACTTAAATGTGTTTAAATATTTTATAATTGCATGTTTAGTTTAATTGTTAAGTGATTTAGAAAGGGTTGGTAGTGTGGAAAAAATCTTGGGTTCGATCTAGGGCTTTAGCAAAATTTTGCATTTTTTTTAAAGACCCTGAGCATTAAGTAGAAGGCTTATTAATAAGGACTGGTAAAATCTGAAATAAGGAAACGCTTGGCCTAGTGGCAAAAGGCGTTGGTAGCAAGTAGGAAGTCCAGGGTTTAAGTCCTGGCCTTGGTGAAAATTTTTATAACGTATATGATTAGTAGGGAAGCTAGCGTTTAGGCCTTATAAATATGTTTGGTGGAAATATGGCACAAGAGCGCCTGGGGGGCACTGGCTAGAAGCATGCTATGGATCTGAGAGGTTACAAGTTTGAGTCCTAGGCCTGGAAAATTTTTAAATTTTTATTCTTTAAGGAAACTGAGACTTAGGCATATAAGCCTTATAGTTAATTGTGATTGAATGGTAGCACAAGATAGGTGGCGGTGCAGTGGCCAGTAGCGTGTTGGGAAGTTGGAGGGTTGGAGTTCGAGTGGTTTCATGCGCAAAAGGGAATTCAATTTTTGTTGTGCAACGCAAGGAAGGATTGCCATTCGGTGGAAGCAATTTGAATGCAATTGTTGGCTAAAATCAAGGTTACGGTGGAGATAAGGATAAGGATTAAGCGTGGATATGATGGTGATAAAATTGGAGAAATTGAAGGGAATTTAACTTGACGAGTTTAAGTCGATTGAGGAGTGTAGGTTTGTTTTTTTTAGTATATATACATGTGTCGTATGGGCAAGTAAGGGCATTTTTTGTTTTTGTGTGCTTCAATTGCTTATTCTTGGGGGAAATTTCTTCCAACATCTTGACTCTTTTGTTTTTTTTTTTTTTTTTTTGCAAATACCTGAGTAATCTCAAACCCTTCATCTCCTCTTTTCTTTAAGCAAAACTCCTGATCTTTTCTTCCCTATTTTAATCAAATAAACCTCTTCCCTCTTTAACTTAGTTGGTTGCTTCTTTTTCATTTTGGAGTCGATTCATACACTTTGGGGGTTGATTTCTTGTTGGCAAGCGATCTCGCGATCGGTAAGTGAATTAGATCTTCTTCGACTTTTGTTAGATATTTCTAAGTTCTTTCGTTTCTACACTCTTAAAAGCCGATTTTTCTTTATCATTTCCAATACCATTACTTTCGTTAACCTATGGTTTCTCCATTTATTTCTCTTTCTCCCTCTTATTCAAGAGTGTGATCGTTGGCTAAGTATTAGTTGATGGAAAAAGGGGGTTCTAGCAGAGAGGTTGGGATAGAGGCTCCCAAGTTTAAGCGACGTAAGGTGTCAGCCATTAGGGACTTTCTGCCTGGATGTGGAAGGTGGACTATGTCAGATTTCAAGTTACGTAGGCAGATCACAGCCAATCAATCTAGTCAAGGCATGTATAGGTTGTTCTTCGGTAAGTAGTGGATTTATTTTGAATTAATGGGATGTGAAAAATGGAATATAATGTTGAATATAGGTTCGAGCGATTATGAATACTTAGTACTCCAAGTGATAAGGTGTGTACTTCTACCCTATGATAGCTTGATATAAAGTCGAAGGTGCGTACATACACTACACACACGTTAGATCGGCAAATCCCAAAATGCTGAAAAGCTGAAAGTTTGGCTATAGTAGTCTTGCGAGTGCACGAGCACTCATAAGAGGGAAATTGATACGTTGACAGAGGCCCCATAAGCGATCTCATGGATCTGGGCCATACTTAGGCCATCTGGGCTGAAATGGGCTAAATGGGCCCGACGGGCCATGGGCCCAAAATAAGCGAATTTGTTGATTTGATAATAAGTGATGAACTAGTCATGTTGGTTACATGTCTTGGAATTGATTCGGGCCAGATGGGCCATATGAAGGTTATTTGGGCCATATGAATGAGATTGGGCCTAGTGGGCCATATGCTGGTATGTAGACTTGTTTGGGCTTTGTAAGGGGTTTTGGGCCTAGTATCTGATAACTGCTTAAACAGACATAAAACTTAAATAATTAATTAATTGTGACTGTGGAAAAGTCATAGGGTTAAAGTGTGGCAATGGGTATATGCATGTCTAGGATTAGATTTAGGGAGAGCTTGGTACTTAAGCGGTCTTAATGACTCACCTCCGCTTCGCTGGAATCCTACCTGCAGCATAATATCTATTTACTTTAGCCAACAGGGACTTGTTAACAGGCCGAGATAGGTAATAAACCCATAATAAAGAGAAATTACCGTAATGCCCCTAAGGGCGAAAAATGACTAAAATACCGCTATGTGTTGAATGTAAGATTTATAGATGTTACATGTATACCTGCTGCATTCATGCGATATTCTATTTAGGTTGCATATGGGTTGGAAATTATGGAACGGAGGAAGTATAAGAGGATCGCATGGTTGCTTGATGACCGTGGATCCACTGATGGCTATTAAGCCCAATATTTGATTAGTAGCTTGCTGCAATGAAGGTAGTACATTAATCGGGCTACCATTGATGTGTATCGGGTGGGTGGGTCAATATTTATATCCCCACATGATGTGTACCGGGTGACGGAGTTGGTGTGTAGCGGTTGGATTATGGGGTGGGTTGCACAGCATTGCATGTATGATATTATAGTGATATTATTGTGATGTGGGCTTCGGCCCAACTGAGGCTAATATGGGCTAAGGCCCAAAGGCCACCGTTATTGAATTGGGCTCAGGCCTAAAATAACTGATGATTGCTTTACTCATTGAGGGTTGTACACACTGAATTTTCGAAACTCACCCCCCTTTTAAAATTTTCAGGTGATCCTCAATAGGCGGTTCAACGGATGGAGGGACTTGGAGGTGGCCAACTAGCAAAAAGTTTAGTCTTAGTCCTTTATGTAATTTTTAATATTTTTATTTGGGGTGTAATAAGGCCTTTCCTCTGGTTATTGTTTCAAATTAGGATTATTACTATTTTTATGCTTTATATTTTATAGAAGTAGAACATGGTTTTTCCTAAACCATAATTTTTGTTAAAAAAATACTACGTTTCCGCCACTTAAATTTTAAATGACAAGTTTTCATAGATTATCTATTTTAAATAAAGCTTTCGCAACTGAAAAGAGATTTTACAAAGTAATTATTATCATACAAGAAGGAATAGTTTTTTAAATACACCTCGCTTTGAAAGCAACAAATACAAGCTAGGATTTTACTCAAGGTTTTTTATTTTAAAGAAGTGTTTCAATCAAAACAAGGTTTTCGATAAAACACTTCAATGTGACAAGCTGGATTTGGCCATAATGTCCGGACCGAGTTTGGGGTGTTACACACTCAACATGTTTTCAGTATCATATTCTATCAAACCAAATCACACCAAACTCATACTCCACAAGTTTCAACATGGCTACCCATAACATGCATAATTTTTCTTAGTTTTCCTAACATACCAATGAGCCAATCTTAACCATTCAACAATAAACCCATTAAGCCACATTCAATCATTTATCAAGCATTTATAAACCACATCACACAAGAGATAGTTGCACCTGCATGCATGCATATATATATAACCTTACAACCAATTCAACCAAAATGAGCCAAGTTACATGGCCAAATACCACATCAAGCCTTTGACAATTACAAGCCAATACATTTGGCCAAATTCATAATGACACATATAACAAAACGACCAAGTCCCTATACATGCCATATTCTCAAAATGTTTAAAATCATTGGTACCCAAAATAACAGTTCGATAGTGTGATATGATCTCCGACAATCTCCAACCCAAGCTAGCTTCGTGATGCTATAAAACATGGAAATAAAACAGAGTAAGCTATATAGCTTAGTAAGCTCGTATGAAAGAAATAAGTTAGCTTACCATACATTAACATGCAAGAAATATAACATAAGATAATGTAATTTACCTAAATCTCATTATCATAATTCATTCCATCACAAACTTACCTTGAAATCGTCATTTCATGAATTAATAATCATAAGCTTAAAGTACATACCTGTACCATATCGTAATAATTTCATACTTAGTATCATCGTTGTCATACCCAATGAACCACTCAAAATAATAATATCGAATACATGAGAAACCTTGCACACAAGGTGCCACATATATAGTTATTGCTACCTTTACCTCATAACACATATGTGCTCGCTTTTGAGCTATCAACGAGCCTGCTTGTAACACCCCTTACCCGTATTCGACGCTGGAATAGGGTACGAGGCATTACCAGACTTAAACACAAGTAAACATACAATTCTAAGTCATAAAATTTGGCATCAAATTCAAAATTTTTACAAATAATCATACGGTCCCTAATATAAACCTACGAGGCCCAAAACGTGCTTTGGAAGTGGTTTGGGACTAAACCGAGAACCTTATAAAATTTAACAACACCTAGAAAATTTTTGGTAAAATAGGGGTCACACGCCCATGTGGCTTGGGACACACCCGTGTGGGCAAGCTGTGTGGTCACACATACCCATGTCCCTAACCCATGTAACTCTGTTTGTCACGCAAGAACAAATTAAAGTCACACGACCAAGACACATGCCCGTGTCCCAAGGCCGTGTCCTTCACATGGCTAAGACACAAGCCCGTGTCTCTGCCCATGTGCTCAATATTGAGCATTCTGTTTTGCAACAATTTAGGTGATGTGATCCGACTCGGATGGTTGAGTCGAATTCACGTGGTTGCCTAATCGTAGACGAGAGAGAGTCGTTCGTGTCTCAAATTTTAGAAATAGAAGTGAATGGATAGGTTTGGATAAGCGGAAGGTTTCAAAGAAGGGTAGGGTTAGTAATAGGTTCGGCTAAGGGTAGCAAAGATGGATGTTGGATAGATGGCTCGATTTGGTGATAACAAGAAAGAAATTTGAAAGATAGGGATGGAAAACGAACTTAAAGTCAGGAATGATTCAACACTAAAAAGTGTCACCCCGGTTCCTATATTGTTAAGGTGGAAAGATGCAATAAAAGATAGGTGAACGCCACACCAAGAATGGTGATAAGTTCAAACAAGGTCAATTGACGCCACTAGCACAAACTAGATAAGTCTTTCGAAACTTGTACAAGATATGAGAGGAAGCAACCTCACAAGAACAATGTTCATTCAATAATTTGGCAAAAGTCCTTTTACAATGAAATGAGAAAACTATTTATAAGCTATCATGTAGTAACCGAAAGGACAAACTAGCTAGCTTAAAGACTAAGCAAATTCGGTCATGAACTAGCTAGAATGTTCTAGAATGAAAACATTAATTAACTAGTCTTGATTCGGCTGATGGGGATGTGTTTGGACAGCTTCATGTATGAACTTTGATTACTTGAATGAATGTTAGCCTTTGGAAGCTCAATAGGTTGTCTAGGTTCGGTCATGGAGTGCATGAAGCTTTCAAGATGTGTCTCTTGGCCGGATAGGTGCAAAGAAACTCCAAGGGTCCTTCCACATGCATTTGGCTATACATGGAACGTGGAAGGAGGCTTGAATCTAGCCATGCATGAATTTGCATTAATTGTCCTCCATTCATGCATGTGTGCTGTCCAAGGTAGATGTATTCTTCAATATCCATTGCATGCAATTATTCCCCCATGTACATGAATATAGGTCCTCCAAACATTGAACCGAACCATGCATGAATCTTCCCGTTCAATGAACATTCCCGTACATGCACCTTGGCATGAATGAATCTCCACATTCGGCTGAACCTACATAATTTAAATAACATAATTAAATAAAATAATTATCCATATAATTATAATTAAAAATATTAACTAAACAACTTAATGACACTACTAATTTCAGACATATTAATTATAAGTCAACTATCATATTAAATTCGACTAGCTCAAATAGTCAAAAACACTTAGTGAGCTAAGTTGAGCTAGGGAATTCGGCATGAGCTGTAGCAAACTTAATTAAGAACAAAGTTTAATCTTAGTTTATTGTAATGTAAAAGAAATGAGCTGAAACAAGCTAAATTCAAGCTCAAACGAGCTAAATCGAGCTCAAGTGAGCTGATTGGAGCTGAATGGCGCATGGGGAGCTGGAGAGGAGCTGAGATCGGATTGCAAAAGAATGAATTGAGTCTTCAAGGAGTTGTCCTTAGCTCCTCCAAATTCATGGTCCTTGTTATCATCCCAAATGCGCAACACCCAGGCTATTAAGGTGTCTTGAATTTGCTTGGTTCGAGCTCGAGTCATGGGGCCTTTTGGAAGCTCGATTGAATTATGAATTGCATTCGAGGATGCCCCGGGCGTGCTTACATCATTAGGTGTAGGGGACACACAGCCGGATCACACGCCCATGGGGCTGACCGTGTGTCACACACGGCCTAGACACACGCTCGTTTGTCTACCCGTGTGGACAAAAACAAGGCTATTTACCAAGCCATTTTGCCACCCTGCCTTGCACATATTTACTCAACATCACATGGCAAAAACTCAAGCATAAAGAGCAACCAAATAGTCACAACCAAGACAATAACATGTCATTCTCATACCATTTTTAAACATGCTTAAAACATCAACCTTTCAACAACAAATTATGCAAGTTCCCACATTCACAAATGACATTAATACAAATATACTCATAACCAACATTAGCCAACCTCCAAGTCTATATACAAAATGAACCATGAACCATTCACATACTAGTACCATATCAACATCTATCATACACACAACATTTATCATGCCATAAATCACATTTCCAAGTATTTCACATTCACCAAGCACATCATGATCATATCACCAAAGGCATTGACATATATATGAATATACTTAGGCTTACTACCATGTTACCAATATAAGCCAACTTACATGGCCAAATAGCAAAACAAGCCTTTGATGATTACAAGCCATTACATTGGCTAAAATCAATAAGGACACATATAACAAATTAACTTAGTCCCTATACATGCCATAATCTTAAAATACTTGAATTCATCAATACCCAAAATTGATAGCTTGATAGTGTGATAGGATCTCCGCAATCTCCAACTCGAGCTAGCTTTACGACATTATAAAACATGAGAAAAAAAGGGGGTAAGCTATATAGCTTATTAAGTCTGTATGAAAATAATAAGCAACTCTTATTAGACATTTATCAAGTTCAAAAATTTAAACACAAAATAATACCAATTACTATAAATCTCATAGTTATAATTTTATTCAATCACGATGTTTACTCTATTAACTTATAAACATAATTTAACATATCTTGGCATTAGCCTGACAACCGTAGCCTCTCTTTCATAACATATCACAGCACTTAACAAGTCATTTCAAACTTCATAGTAAACATGCACATTAAATATAAGTAGTCACATTTCAAGTGACATTTCAAGCATATATTTTAACATCTTTCAATTGTTTAAAGCTCATATCTTCCTATAATCATTTCAATAGGCAATTATGCCAATCTTTACTCTTTCTCATATCCGATAGATCACAACTTTAGTGAATAAAACACGCTATATCATAACTTAATTTGGCCCAAAAGCCAATAACATGGTCTTCAATTGAATTTATCATGAATTTCATACATCACAAGCATAGGCCAATAATCACAAGGTTTCGTAAAATCATTCTCATGGAAATTATGAACTCACAATTTCATGGAGTCAATGCTTATAAACTTTACGTACATACTTGTACCAACTCATAACATAGTTGCATACTTTGTCAACCTTGACATACTCTTCGGATTACCCGTTGAACACTTGGATTATTATCGGATACACAGAAAGTTTTGCACATAAGTGCCACATATGTAGCCAATGCTACCTCATATCTCATAACACATAGGGCTCGCACACGAGCTAATCACGGGCCTGCTCACACAAGCTGTCAGTCAAGATGCAGCTATACGGGTTGCTCACACAAGCTGTCAGGTATTTGTAACACATGCCAAACTACCTAGCCACCCGTAGGACGTACATGACCAGCCCCCGGATTCACATAGATCACATAACACATGGTTTCCTAGTGACATGTCACTTGTGTCCTAAACTATTTCTAAGGTTCAACCGGGATTTTCTCATAGTCGAAACTTTGTTGAATATTTCCATAGAAATAATCATACAATTTATGTGATATTAAACATTAAATACATAATACAACATTGTATTATTTACACATAAACTTACCTCGACATAGAAATGGCCGAAAGGACCTAACCGTCGAACACTTATTTTTCCCCCGTTCTAGGTCCGAACCTCATTTTTCTTGATCTATGTTATCACATTCAACTTATTTAATCATTAAACTATTCAAATCATCCCAAAATCACATTGTGGCAAAAATTACATTTTTGCCCCTAAAGTTTCACATTTTTACATTTTAGTCCCTAGGCTCGTAAAATAATTTTCATAAAATATCTTCATTACCCAAGCCTAGCTGAATCTTTATTGTACTCATACCAACCCACATTTTTCATTAAATCACACTTTTACTACTTATTTTAGAACTTTTAAAATAGGTCCTTTTAAGCATTTCCATCGAAAATCACTTAGTAAAATTCGTTTATCATACACCAAACATACATTTTCTACCATTAAACATCAAAATAAAAAAAATATACATCATGGGTAAAATTTTAGACTTTGATTATGTCCTAAATTAATGGTAGAAATAGATGGATCTTGTTACGAGAATTTTAAAAACATAAAAATCATTAAAAACGGGGATAGAACAGACTTACAATCGAGCTTGGAAGCTTGAAAAACCCTAGCCATGATTTACCCTTGTGAAATTCAGCCATGGAGTGGAAGATGGACAAAATTTGGCTTCTAATTCATTTTATTACCAAATTACCAAAATGCCCTTAATGAAAAACTTTAAAAACATACCTAACCATGTCCATTTTTGTCCAACAACTTAACCAATGGTCTAATTACTATTTAAGGAGCTCTAATTTAAAATTTCATAACAATTGGACACCTCTAGCATGTAGAACTCAACTTTTGCACTTTTTACAATTTAGTCTTTTTGACCAAATTGAGTGCCCAAACATCAAAATTTTCGAACAAAATTTTCACGAAATCATTCCATAAAATTTTAGACCATAAAATATAATAAAACTAAATTTTTCAACTTCGGATTTGTGGGCCCAAAACCACTATTCCGACTAGACCCAAAATCGGGCTGTTACACTACTCACACAAGCTGTCAGTCGGGACGTAGCTACACGGTGCTGCTCACACAAGCTGTCAAGTAACCACAACTTATGCCGGTATACTCAGCCACCGGTAGGACGTACAGGACCAGCACCCAGAATCACACAACGTAAAACCCTAGTGACATGTCACTTATATCCTAATCTATTCCTAAGGTTCGATTAGGATTTCTCGCTTGTCAAAATGTTGTCAAATGTGTCCGTAAGGTCGATTACACAATTCATGCATAAATTAAAGCATTTAAAATACATTTAAAGTAAAACTTATTTAACAAATGAACTTACTTCGGTTACAAAAATGGCCAAAAGGACCTATTCGTCAAATACTTTGTTTTTCCCCCGATCTACACCCAAACTTCATTTTTCTTGATTTATAATACCAAATTTAACTTATTTAATCATTACGTTATTCAATTCAGCCCAAAAACACATTATGGAAAAATTTACAATTTGGCCCTAACGTTTCAACATTTTATAATTTAGTCCCTAGGCTCATAAAATAAATTTCATTCAATTTCATCACAACCCAAGCCTAGCCGATTGTTATTTGTACTCATAACAACCCACATTTTCCATTTATTCACACTTTTCTACACATTTTATAAACTTTTACAAATAAGTCCCTATTTAACTTTTTTATCGAAAATTACTTTACAAAAGTCGTTTAACAAAAAAAAACATGCATTTTCTACCATCAAACATCAAAATACAATCATATTCAACATGGGTAAAATTTTGGACTTTATCTTTCTTTCAAATTAGTCCTTGAAATAGCTAAATCAAGTTACTACGTTCTCAAAAATATAAAAATAGTTAAAAAGGGGACAAGAATAGACTTACAATCGAACTTGAAAGCTTGCCCAAAACCCTAGCTATGGTTTCCCCAAAAATTTTGACTATAAGGGACTAAATTGAAGAAGATGACATCTTTTATTTAGTTATTTTGGCTTTGTTTACCAAGTTACGTATTTACCCCTCACTTAAACTTTGAAAATTTACCTACTCCATATCCATTTTTGTCCATCATAAAGTATAATGGTCTAATTACCATTTAAGGACCTCTAATTTTGAATTTCATGACAAGTTACTACCTTTAGCCTATAGAACTCAAATTTTGCACCTATTTCAATTCAGTCCTTCTAGTCAAATTAAGTACTCAATCGATAAAATTTCTTAATGAAAATTTCACACAATTATTTTATCATGCTGTAGACCTTAAAGAAATAGTAAAATAAATATTTCTACTTTGGATTTGTGGTCTCCAAACCACTGTTCTGATTTCATCCAAAAACGGGCTGTTACATCTAGGTTCATTTCTCACCCAAAATTTCACCCAAGACCTGCACTTGAGACACACTACCAATACCAACCATTTCAAGCATTCAATTTAACAAACTTCATCATTCAACAAGACATATCATTACATGCAAATGTGTTTATAATCTTACCTTGGATTAACTAGGTATTAACATCATTTGATCATATGTACTCAACATAAAACATATGAATATATATACCATAATAACCTACTTAATCATACCAAAATAGGCCATTACTAGCCATTCCAATGGCTAGTTTACAAAACATCATTATCAAGCTATCAATGGTCAAGTACTCTTATACATGCCATTATACCAAAATGATTTTACTAAGTATACCCAAAATGACTAGTTGATAGTGTGACGATACTCCAGTGATCTCCAACCTTCATGAGCTTCCGATCACTATAAAACATGGGAAAAATAAATAGGGTAAGCATTACATGCTTAGTAAGTTTGTATAGCGAAAACTAAACTTACCAATCCCGTTTATTAAATCTAAGCATACAATAACAAGTTTTCCATCCATTAAACCACTGTTCCAATTTCAATAAAAAATAACACGGACCATATAATGAAATAAAAATACACCTTATTTTCGAATCAGATTTGTGGTCCTTAAACCACTGTTCCGATTTCAATGAAAAATGGGCTGTTACAACTCTCACTCCTTAAGGATTTTCATCCTCAAAAATCTTACTACTAAAAAGATTCGGGTATTTTTTCATCATAGTATCCTCCAGCTCCAAGGTAGTTTCCTCTATGTCATGTCATTGCCAAAGTACTTTTACTTATGCTACCTTCTTATTTCTTAAGATTTTGATTGGTTCTTCACCATATGTCATATCAGGCTGAATGTTTACCTCTGTCGGAGAGATAACATGTGAAGGATCAGATCGATACCGCCGCAGCATAGACACATAAAAAACATTATGAATCCGATCAAACTCTGGTGGTAAAGCTAACCGATATGCAATCGGTCCAATTCTTTTAGTAATCTCATATGGTCCAACAAACCGTGGACTTAGTTTTCCTTTGCGTCCAAACTAGAGAACTTTCTTCCAAGGCGACACTATCAAGAATACTTTGTCACCAACTTGGAATTCTATTTCTTTTCATTTCAAATCAAAGTAGGACTTTTGATAATCAGAGGTTGCTTTCAAACTGGCCTGAATTACTTTCACTTTTTCTTTGACCTCTCGGACCAAGTCAATTCCATGTATACTTTTCTCACTGATTTCTGTCCAATACAATAGAGTTCTACATTTGCGACCATACAAGGCTTCATACGGTGCCATTTTGATACTAGATTGATAATTGTTATTATAAGCAAATTCAACCAAAGGCAAATATTTTTCCCAATTACCTCCAAACTCAAGTATACAACATCGAAACATATCTTCCAAGATCTATATTACCCATTTAGATTGACCATCTGTCTAGGGATGAAATGCAGTACTAAAGTGTAACTGAGTACCCAGAGCTTCTTGCAAATTGCTCCAAAATTGAGGTGTAAAACGAGGGTCTCTAACTGAAATAATGGAGACGGGCACTCCATGCAATCTGACAATCTCAGAAACATATAATTCAGCCAATCTATCCAAGTAGTAATCCTTATGTACTGGAATAAAGTGTGCAGACTTTGTCAACCAATCAACAATTACCCAAATGGCATCTTTCTTCTTTAGAGACAAAGGTACTTGTAACACCCCTTACCCATATCCGAGACCGGGATAAGGTGCAAGGTGTTACAAGACACACACTCGGACACATTCAGAAAATACAGGTTATAAGATTTCATTCTAATTTAAAATTGATCAAACGACATCATAGTGTCTCGATTATAGACCTATAAGGTCCAAAGCATACATTAAAAGTGATCCAGGACTAAACAGAGAACTATAGAAAATTTTAGTAAAATTCCTAGGGTTATGCCTCACACGCCCGTGTGCCCCACCCGTGTTGAATTATTTGGATTTATTTTTCATTTCGAACCTACAGGGGTTTTCACACGGCCAAGCACACGCTCGTGTCTCTGGCCCGTGTCCCTCACACAGCCCAGACACGCCCACGTCATCGCCCGTGTCCAAAAACCCGAACATTCTATTTATGATGTCATCATTCATTTTGAGGCACACGGCCAAGGCACACACTTGTGTGTTAGGTCGTGTCCTCCACACGGTTGACACACACAGCCGTGTCTCTACCCGTGTGTTTACTACCATGCAAACTAACCTAAAATTTTAGGTGTAGGAGACGGACACATAGCCAGGCAACACGCCAATGGGGCTGACCATGTGCCACACACGGCCTAGACACATGCCCGTGTGTCTACCCGTGTGGATCCTTTTAGGGCTATTTTCCAAGCCTTTGGTCACCCTCTACCATCCATACACACTTACAAACTTCAATGGTATTTAACATGGCCTAATTATACTCTTAAACAACCTTGGTATAGTTCATTGCATGTTAACCTCATCTCATAGCTTTAGTACATGCTAAACTATCCTTTTGGTATTAGAGATTAACATAGCACATTTTACACTTAGGCCATATTATAACCATATACCATTAGATGTTGTGTCCACTCTCAAATTATTAGGTCCCATTTCAATCATCCATCCATGATAAATCTCTTCTTCATATCTCATGAAACATTTAAACATAAATATGCATCATTAGTAGGTTTACAACTGACATCAATATGAGCCATATCTCATGGCCATATACAAAAGAATAAATATACCATTTAAGCCCTTACAATGGCTAGCCAAATGACACATATAAAAAAAAACCAAAAATCCTATACATGCCATTGAAACAAAATAAAAGTATCTATATACCAAAGCAAGATAAGTTGATAGTGTTGACAATACTCCAATCGTCTTCCAATCATCACGAGTCTACGAGCTCTGTAAGACAGGGAAAAGAAAAGGGGATAAGTATTCATATGGTTAGTAAGTCTGGATAACTGGAAAGTAAACTTACCAGTTAATTAACATACAACCATATTAGGCAATGATTCCAAAATACATGAAATAGTTTCTTATCACATGCACTCGATCATCAAGTTAGTCTCATAACAATGCGTTATATCATTAGTCTTAGATGAGCTCATCAATTCAATATTTCTTTCTCTATTTCTCATGTTAATCCCATTGAATTTCTCAAAAATCTCGATGGATGGCCCAATTACCATCAAGTCATACAAGTGATCATCACAAGTACGCACTCCCGCGAACCTTACATCTTATGACGAGATTATCAGTCTAGGCTAAATCCCCCGTAGTATAACTCATAGAGCAATGTTGGGATTGCCAGTCCAAGGTAAATCCTTTTTAATGACAATTGCTCTCTTAAGCTCGGATCTGAATTGCCAGTCTAGGCTAAATTCACTCCTCAATCGGATTTCCCGTCTGGGCTAAATCCTTAATGCACCCGTGTTCTTCGGGAGGCTCGATCACTCAAGGAATACTCGTCCAGGCTAGGTCCATTCTATTTTGAAATCATCGGATTACCCGTCCGGGCTAAATCTTTTTCTACAACACATGCAGGATCTTGTGTCGTGTAAGCCATGATTTATCCATCGGATTTCCCTTTTTATTCTACCCAGGACATTTATCATCTTTCATTTACACTAGCACATTTCATGGATTATCATGCAATGAATATCTAAATTTTCATACATTCAAGAACGTGCATATTTAAGTATATTAAAAGTTTACTTCGGGTTATACGAACTTACCTGATAGTCATTTTAGATTCGTATTTTGGTTAATCTAAAACCTTTTGTTTTCCACGATTGACCTCCGGAATTGGTCCCTCGAGGTCTATATCAGGAAAAATAAATTATTAACATCTCACATTATTCAATTTTGGCTAAATCTCACCCTAGGGCAAAATGACCATTTTCCCCCTAACCATTCACATTTTTACAATTTAATCCTTAGGCTCGTATGATGAAATGCATGAAATTTCTAGGTTACCCAAGCCTAGCCAAATATTTTAATGCTTATAGCAAACCAAAATTTTCCTTCATTTCACATTTTTCTACCCATTTTTACAACTTTTACAAAATGGTTCTTTAGGCCATTTCCTTGAAAACTACTTAGTAAAAGTTGTTTACCATGCTCCAAACTTTCATATTCCTCCATAAATCATCAAAACACAAGCATATCATGCATGGGTAATTTTCTAAACATAAGCCCTAGCATGAAATATGGGTAGAAATAGAAAGAGCATGTTCGAGGATCTTAAAAATACGAAGAACATTAAAAACGAGGCTAGGATTGACTTACTATCAAGCTTGAAATGTTGGAAAACCCTAGCTATGGAGACCCTTAGAATTTCGGTAGCATGGAGAAGAGAATGAGCTAATTTTAGCTTGATTTTTTCCCTTTTTATTTAGTTTATTACCAAATGACCAAAATGCCCTTTCTTACTGAACCTCCAAAATTTTCCATGCATGCCCATTTTTGTCCAAAAACTTAGAAATTGGGAAAATTACTCTTTAAAGACCTCTAATTAATAATCCAAAGAAAATTCATACAAATTGCATCTAGAACCCAAGTTTTCAATCTATTCAATTTGGTCTCTAATTTCCAATTGAACACTTTACACATAGAATTTCTTCATGAAACTTTAACACATGCATGTTTCCATATCCTAGGCCTCTTAATGATCATAGAATAATTATTTTAACATTGGAATTGTGGTTCCAAAACCACTGTTCCGACTAGGCCCTTGTTCAAGATGTTACATTTCTCCCTCCTTAGGTACTTTCGTCCTTGAAAGTCTTACCAGTAAATAGGTTCGGATATTGACTTCTCATGGTTTCTTCAAGTTCCCATGTGGCCTTTTCTACTCGGTGTCTATGCCATAAAAATTTCACCAAGGCTATATTCTTGTTCCTCAACTGTTTGACTTCTCAAGCTAAAATCTTGACCGGTTCTTCACCATATGTCATGTCCGGTCTAATCTCAACTTCCGTCAGTGAAATCACATGGGAGGGGTCTAATCGATATCGCCGTAACATGGATGCATGGGATACGTTATGAATCTTTTCCAATTTGGGTGGCAATGTTAAACGGTAGGCTAATGGTCCAAGCTTTTTAGTAATCTCATATGGTCCGATAAATCGCAGACTCAATTTACCTTTTCGACCAAATCTTAATACTTTTTACCATGGAGATACTTTCAAGAGTACTTTTTTCTCCGACTTGAAACTCGATCTCTTTTCTTTTCAAATCAGCGTATGACTTCTGTCTATCCAACGCCGCTTTCAAACAGTCGCGTATCACTTTAATCTTTTCTTCAGTTTCCTTGACTAATATCAACTCCATGAATATGGCTTTCCTTGAGCTCTGTCCAATATAGTGGAGTCTGGTACTTCTGGCCATACAATGCCTCATAAGGTGCCATCTTTAAACTCGTCTGGAAACTGTTGTTGTAGGTGAATTCTACCAATGGTAAATATTTTTCCCAACTACCTTGAAATTCAAGAACATAACACCTTAACATGTGCTCGAGAGTCTGAATCGTCCGCTCAGACTGACCATGAGCCTGTGGGTGGAATACCGTACTAAAACTCAACTTTATACCCAAGGCTTCTTGCAACTTCTTCCAAAATATTGAAGTGAATCTAGGATCCCTATCTGAAATGATCAACAATGGGACCCTGTGTAGTCTCACAATCTCGGATATGTACAGGTCATCCAATTTGTCAAGAGAGAAATCTGTCCGTATAGGAATAAAATGAGCCGACTTCATTAGTTTATCAACTATGACCCAAATAACATCTTTCTTCTTCGGTGTTAACGGTAATCCTGTCACAAAATCCATAGTAATCCTATCCCATTTCTATTCGGGGATCATCACAAGCTGTAATAAACCCGAAGGCACTTGGTGTTCAGCCTTGCCCTATTGACATACCAAGCATTTCGACACAAATTCAGAGATATCTCTTTTCATGCCATTCCACCAGTACATTTTCTTTAAATCATTGTACATCTTGGTACTTCCCAGGTGAATAGACAGACGACTATCATGTGCCTCTTGTAAAACTTTTTGGATAAGCTCATCATCTTTTGGTACACAGACCCTATCTCGAAACATAAAGAAACCATTAGAGTCAACCTGAAACCTGATTCAATGCCCCTCTCACATTGTGCTTTCTTTACCTACAAGTCACTATCATTGATCTGAACTACGCAAACTTCTTGGAGAAATGTCGGTTTGGCTCTTAACTCAGCCAAAACTGAACCATCATCAGATAATGCCAAATGCGTGTTCATAGCCGTCAATGTAAACAAGGACTTCCTACTCAAGGCATAGGCGACTACGCTCGCCTTTCCCGAGTGGTAATCAATTATCAGCTCATGATCTTTAATCAATTTTAACCATCTCTGCTGTCTCAGATTCAAATCCTTTTGAGTCATCAAGTACTTCAAACTCTTGTGATCGGTGAATACACGGCATGTCTCACCATACAAATGGTGTCTCCAAATTTTCAGGGAAAATATAATGGCTACTAGCTCCAAATCATGTGTTGGATAATTTCTCTCGTGCGGTTTCAATTGCCTCAAATCATAGGCTATCACTTTATCTTCTTGCATCAGTACACAACTCAGTCCATTCAAGGACGCATCAATATAAACCACAAATTCCTTTCTAGGCTCAAGTTGTACTAATACTGGAGCTTCGGTCAGCAATGTCTTCAATCTCTCGAAACTCTGTTGACACTTCTCTGACCATTTAAACTTGACATCTTTTTACAGAAACCTCGTCAAAGGAGTTACAATCATTGAAAATCCTTTTACAAAGCCTCGGTAGTAGTCGACCAAGCCCAAAAATCTTGTAACCTCAGTTATATGCTTTGGCGGCTTCCACTCAACAATAACAGATATTTTGTTTGGACCTACTCGGATGTCATCGCAGGACACAATGTGACCCAAAAATCCTACCTCTCGAAGCTAGAACTCACTTTTGCTGAACTTAGCATACAATTTCTTGTTTCGCAAGGTCTATAAAATAATCCTCAGATGTTCAGCATGCTCAGACTCATTACAGGAATAGATCAAAATATCGTCAATGAATACCACAACAAACTTGTCCAAGTATGGTCGGAAAACACGATTCATTAAGTCCATAAACGTGAATGGGCATTCGTTAAACCAAAAGGCATGACCAGGAACTCAAAATGACCATACATCGTCCTGAAAGCGGTCTTAGGCATGTCCGACTCTTTAACTCACAACTGGCAGTAACCGGATCTCAGATCTATTTTTGAAAATACAGTGGCTCCTCTCAATTGATCAAACAGATCATCAATCTTCGGCAACGGATACTTGTTCTTGATAGTTACCTTATTAAGTTGTTGGTAGTCTATACATAGCCTCATCAAACCATCTTTCTTCTTTACAAATAATACAGGAGCACTCCAAGGTGAAAAACTTGGTCTTGTAAAACCTTTATTCGTCAGTTCTTGCAACTGTGCTTTTAACTCTTTCAGTTCAGTTGGTGCCATTCTATATGGGCCAATAGATATAGAGGTAGTCCCTGGTGTAACGCCCCGTACCCGAGACCATTGCCAGAGTCGAACACGAGGTGTTAACAGACTTAATTCATTGCTTAAACAGCTCAAACAATTTAATTTTGAAATTTTCAGTCAAGATAGCAATCTGCGTCACAGTCGCTTAAAAATTTATATCTCGAGTTCCGAAACTCAAAATCTTATTCCGTAAATTTTCCATGAAACTAGACTCATATATCTACTTACTAATTTTTTTATAGAATTTTTGGCTGGGCCAATTAGTACAGTTTATTAGTTAAAGTATCCCCTGTTTCAGGGTTTGACTACTCTGACCTCTGTGTATTACGAATCAGATAACTCTCTGTAAAGAATTTTAATGACTATAAAGCTTGTTTCTATTAAAACTAGACTCAATAAGAAATCTGTACATATAAAGTATGACTTCTAATTATTTTTATAAAATTTATGGTGAATTTCCAAAGTCAGAACAGGGGATCCAGAATTCACTCTGGCCCTGTTTCACAAAAATTCAAATGTCTCATAAATTATAATTCATATACCTGTTTTGCTCAATCCATATGAAAATAGACTCATTAATATTAAATTTCATAACTTACTCATCATTTAATTCCATTTCTACTATTTTTAGTGATTTTTCAAATTTACATCACTGCTACTGTCAGATTCTGTTTTATGGCAAATTTCACTTTACTGAGGATTTCTATGGACTAAATATCATTTTAAACATACATAACATCAAATATGACTTAGATTGGTCATTCCAATGGCTAATCATTTACAAACCCTTTTCTTGCTAAACCATAGCCATATCATAAGATCAATTACACAAAGTGAGTATTTTGCCATACATGCCACATTCAAAATATACAAGCCATTTTACCGATTTAAGTCTTCGGATAGTGTGAACGAGTCTTCGACCTATCCTGATTCTCAAGCCGGCTTGTCAAAACTACAATGAAAGAAAAGGAGGGAGTAAGCATAAATGCTTAGTAAGTTCACATGCAAATAGCAAGTAACATTATCACACAATCCCACATAAAACATCATTTACATTTAATATCTTTCTACGATTTCATCTTACCAAGTTTTCAACCCGAGGGTTTAATTACATACCTGTCAAATTTTCTCATTTACTACACTTACCAACATGTCACCTTCGTTTTAGGCATTCTCCTTATTTTCTTAAGATCCACCCGTTGAACACATCGGAATATAATTCGAATACACGGAAAGTTTGTACGTAAGTACCACATATGTAGCCAAGCTACCATGTAACCCGCCCATAAGCGAACTCAGACTCAACTCAACGAGCTCGGATGCCTAGTTACATCTCACGAACTCGGACTCAACTCAACGAGTTCGGACATTTGCATCCATAAGTGAACTCGGACTCAACTCAACGAGTTCGGATGCCCAACCATCCTAGTGACATGTCACTTGTATTCTCCTTATTTTCTTAAGATCCACCCGTTGAACACATCGGAATATAATTCGAATACACGGAAAGTTTGTACGTAAGTACCACATATGTAGCCAAGCTACCATGTAACCCGCCCATAAGCGAACTCAGACTCAACTCAACGAGCTCGGATGCCTAGTTACATCTCACGAACTCGGACTCAACTCAACGAGTTCGGACATTTGCATCCATAAGTGAACTCGGACTCAACTCAACGAGTTCGGATGCCCAACCATCCTAGTGACATGTCACTTGTATTCTAATCTATTCCCAAGGTTCAAACGGGCTTTTTCCTCGATTACACATCTTTGCCACCTTCCACGGAACATCGAAACCGATACTCGGTAGCAATTCATAATTTACATATTATTCAATAATAACCATAAAGCATAATATTTCATGATATTAATCATCATATCACATAAATAATGTTAAATTACTTAGAATGACAATTATGTTACTACATTTACACATGAACTTACCTCGGTATAAAATTATTAGCAATCGAGCCTATTCTTCGTAAACTTTTTTTTCCCTCGATCGTGACTTGAATCTCGTTTCTCTTGATCTATAATTCCAAATTAATCTTATTTAATACATACATTCATCAAAACAGCCCCAAATACGAACTTTGGAAAAATTACCATTTTGCCCCTAAACTTTTGCAAAATTACACTTTTGCCCCTAGGCTCGGGAATTAAACTTCATCCCATTTTCTTATGTTCTATGACATGCTGATCATTTTTCCCTTCTATGGAAACATCAAATTTTCATTCTAACACGTACTTATAACTATTAGGTATTTTTACCGATTAAACCCTTTTTCTCGTTTTCACTTAAAACCGAGTAGCACAAGTTGTCTAGCATAATTTAAAACCTCATATTCTATCATAAAACACCAAAATATACAAATTTCACCTATGGGTATTTTTCCAAATATGAACCCTAGGTTAAATTATTGCTAGCATAAGCTAAATCAAGTTACCGGGACTCCAAAAACGTAAAGAACATTAAAAACGGGGCTTGGAATCACTTACTAGGGAGCTTGGAAGCTTGAAACAAACCCTAGCTATGGAGAACCCTTTAATTTTCGTCCTAATGAAGAAGATGGACACATTTTGCCATCTTTTTCCTTTTTTTAATCTTTTAATTACCAAATGACCAAAATACCCTTAATACCTTTCTTTGAAAATTTTCATGTACAAGCCCATTTTTGTCCAAAAATTTAGAAATTAGTCAAATTGCTATTTAAGACCTCATCATTAATATTCCAAAGTAATTTCATACTAAAAACTTCTAGAATGCAAGTTTTGCAACTTATTCGATTTAGTCCCTAATTTCAACTTAAGCACTTTATGCACAGAATTTCGTCACGAAATTTTCACACAATCATGCAATCATATCATAAACATCAAAATAATTATAAAATAATTATTTCTATCTCAGATTTGTGGTCACGAAACCACTATTCTAATTAGACCCTAATTCGGGATATTACACCTGGCATTAGCTCAATACTAAAATTGACTTCTCTATCTAGAGGCAAACCAGACAACTCCTTTGGAAACACATCCGGATATTCACTCACTATTGGTACCGATTCAATCTTCAACTCCAATTCGTTAGTATTTAGTACGAAAGCAAGGTAAGCTTCTTACCCTTTTCTCATATACTTTTGATCCAACATTGAAATAATCACAACCGGTGATGTGTTCAACTCATTCGAATCCACCCGGAGAATTTAACCATCAAAGCATTCCAATTCTATGTTCTTGCTACCACAGTTTACAATCACATCATGAAGGGCCAACCAATCCATGCCAAGTATTACATCAAACTCATCGAATGGAAATAACATAAGGTTAGCCGGAAAACAATGACCTTGAATTGTCAAGGGACAATTCTTACAGACTTTATCAATTAGGACTGACTTGCCTAGAGGGTTTGACACTTTAATCACAAATTCCTTAGGCTCTACAAACATATCCATGCTAGACACCAATTTCATGCAAATGTACGAATGGGTTGATCCTGGATCAATTAAGGCAATAACACGAGTATTATAAATAGAAAATATACCCGTGATGACATCAGGAGTAGAGGCTTCCTCTTGAGTGCGTGTTGCATAAGTTCTTGTCGGGGCTCGAGCCTCTGATTTTGCAATAGTATCCTTGGAAATAGTTCGACTGCCACTTGCACTTTCAGGATGTCTCAGAGGTCTACCTCGAGAAATAGGAGCATTCGGCTGTGGAGCTAATTCAACCTCTTTATTAGCTCACTCTGAGCAGTCTCTAAGATAATGGTCAAGAGACCCACATCTGAAACACGCACCACTCTTCATTCGGCACTCTCCGAAGTGAAATTTGTTGCAGCTTTTACACTTCGGCTTTTGGTCATCTGCGCTTCCCACACTAGTTATCATAGGGGAAGAAGACTTCGAATTATGTCGCTTGGAGCTTCTTGCTTTACCCGAATATCCTAATGATGAAGTGGAGCATTCTTGATGACTTCTCAATTTCTTTGTGGGGAAGGAGTGTGCTCTACCGCTAGACCTCTTAGTTGAAACTCGAGCTTCTCTCTTAGCTTGTTTTCTTTCATTATTTAGCTCTTCGGCTTTCTTAGCTTGGTCAGCTAATGCGAAAAATTCTCGTATCTCAAGGATCCCGATCAGCAATTTAATTTCCTCATTCAAGCCTTCCTCGAAGCACTTAAACATTTCTGCCTTTAATTGGACCCACTCCGTTGCATACTGACTTAACCTTACGAATTCCCTTTCGTACTCTGACACAGTCTTATTTCCTTGTTTAAGTTCTAGGAACTCCTTTCGTTTCGAGTCTAGAAACCTTTGATTGATGTATTTCTTTTTAAACTCAGCTTGGAAGAACTCCCATGTAATGTTTTCCTTTGGTACCACTAAGGATACCGTCTTCCACCAGTGGTATGCAGTACCTTTTAAAAGAGACATAGCACACTTTAGACATTCTTCAGGTGTACATGACAATTCATCCAAAACTCGCGAAGTGTTCTCGAGCCAGAACTCAGTTCGTTCTGCATCATCCTCAACCCTAGCCCTAAACTCTTCAGCTTCGTATTTCCCAAGTTTATTCACTAGGGCCTTACCAATTGTCATGGGCACCATACCTTGTGGTACTTCTCCCTCATGCCGAGAAGGGGGCAGAGGAGGTCATGGTATATTGGGGCGGTTTCTCAAATAACCCCCAAACTATTCATCCATCATCTCGAAGAAGGAATTTCTTGCCTCTTCTCAGCCTTCAGATATAGGCCGTCTACTACTACTAGCAGTAGCTCACTGAACGAAAGCTGGAGCATGGCTCTCGGCTCCTTCGGACTCATCTTGAGCTTGATTGGAAGACATTTACTATGTTCAAATATAATTAAAAATGATTAGAAGATGTCACACGATCATAACTTGTGTAATGGCATGTATAGCTATAATTAATACATGCTATGTTAGTCCTAGAACCGACTAAACCGTAGCTCTAATACCACTAAATGTAACACCCCTTACCCGTATCTGAGACCGGGACAAGGTACGAGGCGTTACCAGACACATACTCGGACACTTTCAAAAAATACGGGTTATAAGATTTCATTCTAATTTAAAACCGATCAAACAACATCACAGTGTCCCGATTATAGACCCACAAGTTCCAAAACATACATGAAAAGTGATCCGGGACTAAACCGAGAACTATAGAAAATTTTAGTAAAATTCCTATGGTTATGCCTCACATGCCCGTGTGCTTGGGGACACGCCCGTGTGCCCCACCCGTCTTGAATTATTTGGATTTATTTTTCATTTCGAACCTACAGGGGTTTTCACATGGCCAAGCACACGCTCGTGTCTCTAGCCCTTGTCCCTCACACGGCATAGACACACCCATGTCATCGCCCGTGTCTAAAAACCCAGACATTCTATTTATGACATCATCATTCATTTTGAGGCACACAGCCAAGGCACACGCCTGTGTGTTAGGCTGTGTCCTCCACACGATTGAGACACACAGCCGTGTCTCTGCCCGTGTTTCTACTACCATACAAACTAACCTAAAATTTTAAGTGTAGGGGACACACGGGTAGACAGCACAACCATGGGGCTGATCTGTGTCACACATGGCTTAGAAACATGCCCTTGTGTCTACCCATGTCGACCTTTTTAGGGCTATTTTCCAAGCCTTTGGTCACCCTCTACCATCCATACTGTAACAGCCCATTTTAGACCCTAATCGGAACGGTGGTTTCGGGACCACGAATTTGAGTCAGAAAAATATTTTAAAAATTATTTTCTGTGTTTATTTTTTGTGAATTTATATCTGTGAAATTTTTGTGATTTAATTTTGTCATTTAGGTGTCTGATTAAATAAAAGGACTTAATTGCATAAATTGAAAATTTGGTAGTTTAATATAAAAATGGCCAAATCGTTAGTGGCTTCCTAAATTGAAGGATTTAAGTGGTAAATAGCCCTTTGACATATTGAATGGACGGCAATAGGCTTATATTATGAGACTTTATTATAAGTTTAATAAAGTTAATTTAGTAAACTAATAATATAAGTTAGTATAATATAAAATATATCATAAAACATTGTGCTCATATTTCTAATTCACCATTGCCGAAACTAAATAAGAAAGAAAGAGGAAGAAAACCTAGTTCAGCCATCTTTCAAGCTTAAATCAAGGTTCGTTCTTAGTCGATTTTTGATAATTTTTACGTTTTTGAGATCGTTGCTTCGAGTACTACAAAATTCATACTTGAATTTTTGATTTTGATGAATATATTGAGTTGTGCCATTGTTGATAGCTTGTGATTTTTGTTGTTTGATGATGAAAAATAAAAGATATGTTTTAGATTAACATATTTTGTATTGGAGTTTTTGATGATTTTGAGTAATTAGGACTTAATTGCAAAAATAATAATTTGAGGGACTAAAATGTGAATTAAATTGAATATATGGACTTGTTTGAGAGTGGGTAAAATTCAGCCCAACATAGGTATAGGAAAATTTTGCATATTTTGTGTTTTGTGCAATAGGGACTAAATTGTAAAATTGTAAATGTTAGGGGTAAAATGGTAATTTACCCATTTATGGGTTTTTGGACTAAATTGAATGAAAATATGTTTGAATGAGCTTAATTTGAATATGTTTAGATCAAGAACCAAAGAAATTAGATTTGGATCGAGGAAAACAAAAGTTATCGACTAGTCAATCCGTACCAGTTTTTCGTTGTCCGAGGTAAGTTTATAAGCAAATAGACGTACTTAATTTTAATTAAATGTAAAGTATAGATGCTGAATTGAAATATATGATATTATAAATGCAATTTCCGAATATGAATAAGCTTGGTAATCATGTATGAGCATTCGTTTTGATTGAGTTACGACGTCCGAAAGCCCCGTATGAACCTTAGGAATAGCTAGGATACATATGTCATGATATAGGATTTCGATATATATGTGCGTGTAAGACCATGGCATCGATTTGTGATTCCGATATGTGTTTACGAGTAAGACCCTATCTGAGACAATGACATCGATATGTGGCTACATGTAAGACCAGGTCTGGGACATTGGCATTGTACAATTTATGTGATTATCCGAGTATCCTATCCAATTCCGAATTGTTCATCAGGAAAAGGTATAATAATTTTGAATGTGTAAAAAAAGCTATATGTTAGGTAAGAATTAACTTGTCACATACTCGAGAAAAGGTAAGTAAAAACCTTGGCTATTTGTTACAAATCCTGTAAGTGCAAATTAAGGAAATATGTGTATATGTTATGTGTACTTATTTCGTGAATGGGTAGTAAGCATGTTGTGATAGTTCTTATGTATATGTGATCAAACGATGAGATATATATTCAGTTATATGGTTAATATATGTATATGAAAGTATAATAAGCCATATGAGTTTTGTGTTTGTGTATGTGAGCTAGGTATATAATGGATATTCGACTATGAAGGTTAAAGGTCAATATATATATGAATTTTGGTTATATAAATATTCGGTCAAGGTGATAATATAAATGAAAATAATTTTATATGTTATATATATACTTAATACAAATATATGTACTTGTAAACGATTAGATCTAAATGTGAAATGATAAAATAAGTTGGTTATGTTTAGTTAATTTGTTAACTTCATTGGATTATTTATTTGCTTATGAATTACTAAGCTGTGATAGCTTACTTTGTGTGTTGTGTTTACTCTGCTTTATAGATTTTGGAGTCAAGCTACAAGCTTAGGGACCGTCAGCCAAGTTCATCACACTATCTACTGTTTTTGGTACCTTATATGCTAAACTTAAATTATGGCATGTATAGGCTGGCTTTGGGATTAATTATTTTGAAAATGAATGTATATTAGCCATGAAAAAATGGCTTAATTACCTTGCTTAATTTTAGGTTTCGGTTTAGTTATGGTTTAAGTCTATTTTTGAAAAGATGCCGTGTGCTATGAATACTTAAAAATTGTGTTATGTAATTGTATATTAAGGTTGGTTATGATCTTGTATGTGACATAGTAAAATCGGTCATAAGTATGTTTGATTTCTTTGGATGTGTTTCTTATTATTATGCAGTATATATGTGAATTTGTTACTATGTTTAGTCTCGATTTACAGGTCTTTAGTTAAAGCATCTTTATGAGTTTGATTCTTGGTAAAATGATAATGGAAGCTTTGTATATATATGTACACTTAGGTAATAGGGTTCGGCTATGATAGAATAATAGTGTAATATATATACTTGGTATATTAGTTAATTATTGATGGAAATATGTAATGTGATAAATAAAGTGATGGCTGAATGTATGCTAGCTTAAATTATTCGGTTCTTAAATTGTAGGTGTTGCATGTATTGCATGATCGTTTTGGTCGGTTACTTAATATGTAATTAAAGCTAAGTGTAGTCTTTATTTTCAGGGTAAAATGCGCAACATGTATATATGCATTAACAACATATTCGACCAAGTTATAATGTATTAGATATGTATATGTGATTGCTTATTAAATTATGTAATATGTTACAATTGTTTTATTATAAGCTTAAACAGGTGTAGCTATACATGCTTAAATGTCAGATTGAAAATATAGTAAATTTCACATGTTTTGGTATTGAGTTGTCGTTGTATCCAAAAGTGCTTAAGTTGGGTTGGTGAAGCATGTTACATTTGTTATATGCTGGTTATTTATTAAACCATTAATAATTTACATATTCTTGAATGGATGAAATTAAATATATATATAAAGGTCTAATATTCGGTTAATGGTGTGACATATGTTATGTATATGCATATAGTGTGATTTTGATCTGTAAAGTGAAATGCTTATTTGTCTGAACTATGATATGATAGGTAATGTCTCGTAGCCTAATCCAGCGATGGATACGGGCTAGGGGTGTTACACATACACACTTATAAACTTCAATGGTATTTAACATGGCCTAATTATACTCTTAAACAACCTTGGTATAGTTCATTGCATGTTAACCTTATCTCATAGGTTTAGTACATGCTAAACTATCCTTTTCGTATTAGAGATTAACATAGCACATTTTACACTTAGGCCATATTATAACCATATACCATTAGATGTTGTGTCCACTCTCAAATTATTAGGTCCCATTTCAATCATCCATCCATGATAAACCTCTTCTTCATATCTCATGAAACATTTAAACGTAAATATGCATCATTAGTAAGTTTACAACCTACATCAATATGAGCCATATCTCATGGCCATATACAAAAGAATAAATATACCATTTAAGCCCTTACAATGGCTAGCCAAATGACACATATAACAAAAAAACCAAAAATCCTATACATGCCATTGAAACAAAATAAAAGTATCTATATACGAAAGCAAGATAAGTTGATAGTGTTCACAATACTCCAATCGTCTTCCAATCTTCACGAGTCCACGAGCTCTGTAAGACAGGGAAAAGAGAAGGGGGTAAGCATTTATATGCTTAGTAAGTCCGGATAACTGGAAAGTAAACTTACTGATTAATTAACATACAACCATATTAGGGAATGATTCCAACAAGCATGAAATAGTTCCCTATCACATGCACTCGATCATCAAGTTAGTCTCATAACAATGCATCATATCATTAGTCTTAGATGAGCTCATCAATTCAATATTTCTATCTCTATTTCTCATGTTAATCGCGTTGAATTTCTCGAAAATCTCGATGGATGGCACAATTACCATCAAGTCATACAAGTGATCATCACAAGTACGCACTCCCGTGAACCTTACATCTTATGACGGGATTACCAATCCAGGCTAAATTCCTCGTAGTATAACTCATAGAACAATGTCGGTATTGTCAGTCCAGGCTAAATCCCTTTAAATGACAATTGCTCTCTTAAGCTCGTGTCTGAATTGCTAGTCCAGGCTAAATTCAGTCCTTAATCGGATTACGCGTTCGAGCTAAATCCTTAATGCACCCATATTCTTCAGGAGGCTCGATCACTCAAGGAACACCCATCCGGGATAGATCCTTCCTATTTTGAAATAATCAAATTACTCGTCTGGGTTAAATCCTTTTCGACAACACATGCAGGATCTCGTGTCATGTAAGCCATAATTTATCCATCGGATTTCCCTTTTTATTCTACCCGGGACATTTATCATCTTCCATTTACACTAGCACATTTCATGGATTATCATGCAATGAATATCTAAATTTTCAAACATTCAAGAACGTGCATATTTAAGTATATTAAAAGTTTACTTCGGGTTATACGAACTTACCTGATAGTCATTTCGGATTCGTATTTTGTTTATTCCGAAACCTCTTGTTTTCCACCTTCGACCTCCGAAATTGGTTTCTCGGGGTCTATATCAGTAAAAATAAATTATTAACGTCTCACATTATTCAATTTCGGCTAAAACTCATCCTAGGGCAAAATGACCATTTTGCCCATAACCTTTCACATTTTTACAATTTAATCATTAAGCTCGTATGATGAAATGCATGAAATTTCTAGGTTACCCAAGCCTAGCTGAATATTTTTCATGCATATAGCAGCCCACAATTTTCCTTCATTTCACATTTTTCTACCCATTTTTACAACTTTTACAAAATGGTCCTTTAGGCCATTTCCATGAAAAATACTCAGTAAAAGTTGTTTACCATCCTCTAAAATTTCATACTCCTCTATAAATCATCTAAACACAAGCATCTCATGCATGGGTAATTTTCTAAACAAAAACCCTAGCATGAAATATGGGTAGAAATAGAAAGATCATGTTACGAGGATATTAAAAATACGAAGGATATTAAAAACGGGGCTAGGATTGACTTACTATCAAGCTTGAAATGTTGGAAAACCCTAGCTATGGAGACCCTTAGAATTTCAGTAGCATGGAGAAGAGAATGAGTTGATTTTAGCTTGATTTTTCTCATTTTAATTAGTTTATTACCAAATGACCAAAATGCCCTTCCTTACTAAACCTCCAAAATTTTCCATGCATGCCTATTTCTGTCCAAAAACTTAGAAATTGGGCTAATTACTCTTTAAGGACCTCTAATTAATAATCCAAAGCAATTTCATACAAATTTCTTCTAGAACCCAAGTTTTTCAATTTATTCAATTTGGTCCCTAATTTCCAATTGAACACTTTACACATATAATTTATTCATGAAACTTTAACACATGCATGTTTCCATATCCTTGGCCTCATAATGATCATAAAATAATTATTTTAACATCAGATTTGTGGTCCTGAAACCACTATTTCAACTAGGCCCTTTTTCTGGATGTTATAGTAATCCCGTTACAAAGTTCATGGTAATTCTTTCCCATTTCCATTCTGGTATCGTAATCGGCTGTTATAGTCAAGAAGACAACTGATGTTTAGCTTTTACTTGCTGACATATCAAACACTTAGATACGACCTCAAAAATATCTTGTTTCATTCCTGGCCACCAGTACATCTTTTTCAGATCATTATAGATTTTATTACTACCAGGTTGTATAGACATGTTACCCTTGTGAGCTTCATTCAAAATCTTCTGTACCAATTATGAACCTTTCAGTACACATACTCTGCCTCTGAATAACCAACAACCATTAGTCCCGATCTGAAATTCTGAGTTAGGAGTCGATTCACTTTGTACCCGTCTTGCTTGCAACTTACTATCATTTTTTTGAGCTTCAGAGATCTGTTGCAAAAACATTGGTCTAGCTTTTAACTTGGCTATGTTTGAACCATCATCAGACAATGACAATCGAGTGTTCATTGCTCACAAAGTATACAGTGATTTTCTGCTCAAAGCATCTGCCACTACGTTGGCTTTTCCAGGATGGTAATCAATAATAAGATCATAATCTTTCAATAACTCAAGCCATTTGAATTGTCTCAAATTCAAATTTTTCTGTCACATCAAATATTTCAAACTTTTATGATCAGTGAATGTAACACCCCTAACCTGTATCCGTCACTAGAATAGGGTTACGAGGCATGACCAATCAAATCACAACATCCAACATACATTTCTCAAACATAAAGCCATTATCATATAAACATCAATCAAACATAATCGCATTGTCCCTTATAAGGCTCTACGAGACCTTAAAACATGCTTGAAAGAGGTTTGGGACTAAACTGATAACATTTAAAAACTTTGGAAACTTATAAAATTTTCATGCATACAGGGATCACACGCATGTGTGAACAGGCCGTCTAACTCCCCTTACCCGCGTCCGATGCCGAGACAGGGTTCAAGGCATTACAAGACTTAAACATAAACATTCATACAAAATCGAGCCATAAAATTTCATTCAATTTAAAACCATTCATACACATGCATATCGTCCCTTATATGGGCCTACGAGGCCCAAAACATACATCAGAGATGATTCGAGACTAAACTGAGAATTTTTGGAAATTTTACAACACTTAAGAAATTTTCCATTTTTAGAGAGTCACACGCCCGAGTGGAGTAGGCCGTGTGGTTACACACGCCCGTGTGGCTTGGGACATGCCCGTGTCCTCAGCCCATGTAACTCTCTGTTTGTGATGTCATCATTCATTTAAGGTCTAACATCCAAGACACACGCCTGTGGGGGTGGACCGTGCGTCACACACGGCCTAGGCGCATGCCCGTGGGTCTACCCGTTTGGACGATTGCAAGGCTATTTTCAAAGCCATTTTGTCACCTTTACTTACACAATTTCATATCACATCGCATGGCACATTATAAAGCATATAAATGCAATTTAAACTAACCACATTCATGCAATAACATGTCATTTACATATGGTTTAGAATATGATTATCATAAGCCACCATTTATGGCTATGCATATTCAAATTGAATCACAACTCATGCCAACACACTTGGCCCTAATAGTAATGACTAATATAACAAAAGACATAATTCCTATGCATGCCATAAACTCGAGTACTTGAATACTTATATGCCAGATGGTAGCTTGATAGTGTGATAGCATCTCTGGCGATTCCAACCGAGCTAGCTAAATAAACCTATAAGAGATGGAAAGGAAGGGGAGTAAGCTTAAAGCTTAGTAAGTTCACATGAAAACAATAATCAATTTATTTACATGAAGCTTAAAGCTTAGTAAGTTCACATGAAAACAATAATCAATTTATTTACATGCTTTTTCCAAATTCTTATAACATGTTCTCAAGGTATCACAATCATATTTGTACATTATTCCACTATTTGCTCAAATTCTAGTTAAGCTGTCTACTCAAGTCACAGTCACTAAATTATTTATATCTTAAACTATAGAACTCCAAATTTAGTTCTACAAATTTTAACTAAAACTAAACTCACATACCTCCTTACCATAAAATTTTCAAAATTTTTGGTTTATCCAATTAGTACAGTTTATTCTTCAAAGTCACCCATGTTCTGCTGTTTGACAGTTTCGACCCTTCTTCACTAAAAATTAATTAACTCCTCATACAAGATCCGGATGATGTTCCTATTCATTTCTTTTGAAACTAAGCTCATTAAAAATTCTAATCATATAAATTATAACCCATAATTATTTTTTTTACAATTTTTGATGATTTTCTCAAATCAGAACAGGGCATGCCGAAAACATTCTAACTCTGTCTCACGAAAATTCAAATATCTCATAATCTGATATTCTTTTTCTTACACCGTTTCTTCTATGTGAAACTAGGCTCAATAAGCTTTAATTTCTTATTTTATTCAGCCTCAAATTAAATTTCCACAATTTTTGGTAAATTTTCAAAGTTGGACTACAACTACTATCCAAAATAGTTTTAGTACAAAAATGATGATAACTAAGTTCATCACACCTTCATTTCTTTTAAATTAGAAATCTATGCATTTATAAACATATATCATAGTCCACCAAATTAATAAAACATCATTTCACAATACTCATGGACGTACCATTCATGGATTTCATATTCAGTTGAGCTTCTGTAGATACTTGTACTCATTCGTAACATAACTCAAGTTCGTTCTCATCAATGCCATACCTCATTGGGACCATCATCAAAACACTTGGAATACTAATGGATGCACAAAAACTTGCATATAGTGCCATATACGTAGCTAGAACCAACTCATAGCGCGTAACGTATGTAGCTCAAGCTACCACATATTTTGTAATGCCCGTATTTGAGCTACTCACGGGTCCGTACACAAAACCATTATCATGTAATGCCCGCTCATTGAGCTACTCACGAGTTTATACACAAAGTCAGTACCCAGATCCCATTATGTATATCACTCATCTCATGAACTCAGACACAACTCATGAGTTCAGACCACATTATTTCTCATGACATATCTCGTGTATCCTATACTATTGCTGAGGTTCAAATGGGATTTCTTGTCTAGATCAATGTCGTTGCACTTGCTCATAATGTCATTTATTCTTCCATCATACATTTCATATTTTCATGATAGTAATAAAACATTTAAATGCACATATTATCAAAGCATTAAAATATTATTTGCTTATGTACTTACTTGTCGAATCTTCATCAAGAATATCCATATAATCAATCATACAATTTATATAATAATAACAACAAAGCATTTAATATTCAATTATAACATTGCATTATTATAATCAAATGAACTTACCTTGACACAAAATAGACAATTGGACATAACCGTCCAATTTTTTGATTTCCCTCATTCTAAGTCCGAATCTTGTTTTTCTTGATCTAAAATATCACATTTAGTCTAATTATTAATCACATTATTCAATGTGATCCAAAAATCATATTTTTGCAAAATTACATTTTTGCCCCTAAATTTTATCATAATTACACTTTTGCCCCTAGGCTCGTAAAATGAAATGCATTCAATTTATTTGTACTTTAAGCCTAGCTGAACCATTTTCATAACTATAGAAAACTACAATTCTCATCAAAACACACTTTTATATCATTTTTAGAACTTTTACAAAATGGTCGTTTCGAACGTTTTCACCGAAAATCACTTAGTAAAAGTCGCTTATTTAAGAACAAGGATGCATTTTCCATAATCAAGCATCAAAATACACATATATTCATCAATGGAAAAATTTACAAACTTTAACAGTTTTGAAAACGAAGGTACATGATAGCTAAATTGAGTTACCACGACTCGAAAAACGTAGAAATAATTAAAAACGGGACAAAAATCGTACCTAGATGAGCCATAGAAGCTTGGCCAAATGTTTGCTCATCCATGGCTGCCCATTTTCTTCATAAACGATTGAAGAAGAAAAAAGAAAAGATGATAGCTTTTAAATTTTTGTCTTATTATGCCTTTATTAACTTAATTACTAATTTGCCCTTTTCTTTTCAAACAAATTTCAAAAAGACCAAAAAAATATCTTCCACTAACTTATTAATGGGCTAATTATCACATAAGGACTTCTACTAAAAATTCTATAGCTATTTAATACCTCTAGCTTCTAAAACTCAAGTTTTACACTTTTTATGATTTAGTCCTTTTTACTAATTTAAGTACCCGAACATCAAAATTTTTGAAAGAGATTTTCACAAAATCATTCCGTGAAACTGTAAACCATAAAAATATAATAAAAATAATTTTTTTCCTAGTCAAATTTGTGGTCCCGAAACTACTGTTTCGACTAGGCCTAAAATCAGGCTATTATAGGTCGTGTAAACACGTCCGTGTCATAAGCCGTGTGGAAACAGGGCATACATACTGACTTGTATCACACGGCTGGAGACATGCCCATGTGCCTAAGCCGTGTAACTCACTGACTTGTTTAATTAAGTTACAACAGACACACGGTCGAGTCACATGCCCGTGTGCACAACCGTGTGGGGTGAAATTAGGCTTAGTTTAAGCCACATTTCTCACCCTCCACAAGCATAACTAAAGCACATCATTTCATACCATTTCAATGCACTTATATGCAACCAAAACATGCCAATTCATATACAAATCATGTTATTTCATCTTCAATCATTTAACTACTCAAATCATAACCATAAACATACCACATCAATATGTCATAACCTACATTATGTAAGTTCTCACCATATTATCATTTAATTCATGCCACAAAATATACCAATTCATCATCATCAAAATGTGCCAATTCATCATTCCTATACCATACCAAACATGCCAAAACACAAGGCTATATATATATATACACACATCATAAATCACTTATAAAACTTATGAATTAAGCTAACTTAAATGGCCAAATACACATCAACATTTACATTATATACAAGCCAAACTCACATTGAACATTACCAAACACATTTCTACATAACTCAAGCCTATACATGCCATATAACCAAGTCAGAAATGTAAAAATATCGATATAAAAAACCGGATAGTGTGATGCGCTCTCTGCCAACTTCTGACCTGAGCGAACGTCCGAATCACTATAAAACATAGAAAAATAACACAAAGTAAGCTATAAAGCTTAGTAAGCTCGTATGATATTAAACTTATCTTATGAATAAGCACATATTAAGCATTTGCATATACTATAATAAAAATTCATTTGATTTCATCTTTATACCATAATTCTAATCACATAATTAACAAAGATTCACAAGTTTATTTATTTCTTTGCTCGTGTGGATCAATTACATTCTTATCCAATCATTAACATTTACATGTACATAAGCGAATACATATATTACTTTATTCAATCCAATATCAATCAAATTTTATTTAGTAAAGATGAATCATGTAAAACATCATCAAATAACGATATTTCACACACTATGTGCCATATGTATATTTAGTTAAAACATCTATAATTCATATCTCACACATCATTCAATTCATACCTCATTATAGCTAAATAAACACAGCTATGGTCTTACACGAAAATTCGTATCAATGCCATGTCAAAGACATGGTCTTACACATAATATCATACCAATGCCATATCCCAGATATGGTCTTACACGTATTCTCATCTCGGTAACCCTAATGTCATGACATTTGTATCCTATACTATTCCTAAGGTTTGTAGGGGACTTTCGGACATTGTAACTCTATCGATTTCGGCTCGTAATCATGACCATTCAACATTTAATTCAATTCAATAATAAATAATCATTTATAACACAATTTAAGTATGTTTATTAGCATGCGAACTTACCTCATTCGCTGTAACGATGAATTAGGTCGACTAATCCGATATTTTGTTTTCCCCCGTTCTAGATCCGAATCTCATTTTTCTCAATCTATCTAATAACAAAATTTACTTATTTAATCATTAATTCATTCAATTGAACACAATTTACACATTTTGGTAAAATTACACTTTTACCCCTATTATTTCATATTTTTGCAATTTAGTCCTTATCACATAAAATCACAATTTCATGCTTAGCTGAATTCTTCTTATTGCCTTAGTAGCCCAAATTTTCCAAATAATCACACTTTTAACCATACAATTTCAATATTTCACAATTTAATCCCTAATTTGCAGCATTTTCATCAAAAATCACTTTATAAAATATGAAAATCTAACATCAAATATTCATATTTCACCATTGAACATCAAGGAATATATAAGCTCATCAATGAAAACTATCAAAATCTTTAACAGTTTTGAAATCAAAGACACGAGCTAGCCAGTACTAGTTGCAACGATTTCAAAAACGTAGAAATCATTAAAAACAGAGCTAAAACCGTACCTAATCGAGCATTTGAAGTTTGGCTGAACCAAAATCTTCTCCTATGGTTGTCATTATTTCTAATTTTTGGTGGAGAAATGGTGAAAAGATGATGATTTTAATTTGTTTTTATTAAACATTAACTTTATTAACTAATTACCAAAATATCCTTTAAAAACATTAGTAAATACACCAAATGCCACTCCACTATCATCCACTAACTCATAAATGGCCTATTTACCACTTAAGGACCTTTAATTTAATGTTATATAGCTATTTGACACTTTTAGCTAATAGAACATAAGTTTTACGCTTTACGCGATTTAGTCCTTTTTACTGAATTAAGCATTCAAACAGTAAAATTTCTTTACGAAACTTTCTCACAATAATTTTATCAAGCTGTAAACATTAATAAAATAATAAAATAAATATTTTGTTCTCAGATTTGTAGTTCCAAAACCACTGTTCTGATTTGATCAAAAAATGGGTTGTTATAGTGAATATGTGACATTTTTCACCAAACAAGTAATGTTGCCAGATTTTCAATGCGAACACAATTGCTGCCAATTAAGATCATGTGTCGAATAGTTATTTTTATGTGGCTTTAGTTGTCCTGATGCATAGGCTACTACTTTACCTTCTTGCATCAAGACACAGCCTAAACCATTTAATGACGCATCACCGTAAACTGTAAACTCCTTACCCGGTTCTGGCTGAACTAATACTGGTGCTTCTTTCAATAAAGCTTTTAATCTGTCAAAACTCTGCTGGCATTTATCAATCCACTTGAATTTTACATCTTTCTGTAGTAAACGAGTCATTGGAGAAGTATTCATTGAAAATTTTTTTACAAATCTCCAATAATAACCAGCTAGTCTCAGAAAACTTCAGACTTTAGACACATTCTTCGGTGGCTTCCAATTAACAATGGCTGAAATTTTATTCGGGTCTACTCTGACACCTTCAGCATATACAATATGCCCAAGAAAACTAACTTCTCGTAGCCCAAATTCACATTTACTGAATTTGGCATACAGTTGTTTCTCTCGCAGAGTTTGCAATACTATTCTCAAATGCTCGGCATCTTCATTTTCATCTCGAGAGTAAACCAAAATATCATCTATAAATACCAGCACAAACCTGTCTAAATATGGGTTAAAAATTCTTTTCATCTAATCCATAAACACTACAGGTGTATTTATCAAACCGAATGGCATCACAAGAAACTCATAGTGCCCATACCTAGTTCTAAAAGCTGCCTTTGGCACATCCGATTCTTTTACCCATAGTTGATAGTAACCAGAACAGAGATCAATCTTTGAAAATACAGTGGCACATTTTAACTGGTCAAACAAGTCATCAATTTGAGGCAATGGATACTTGTTCTTTATTGAAACTTTGTTGAGTTGTCTATAATCAATGCACAACCTCAATGATCCATCCTTCTTCTTTACGAACAAAATCGGTAGACCCCAAGGTGAGAAACTAGGTTGAGCAAAACCTCTGTCAATCAATTCTTGCAACTGTACCTTCAGCTCTTTCAATTCAGTAGGAGCCATTTTGTAAGGCGCTATATATATAGGTGTTGTACTCGGAACAAGATCTATATAGAATTCATGTAACGCCCCGATTTTTGGGCCTAAGAGTAATGGGCCTTGAGTCTAGGTTCGGGTAGAAGACGGCCTAAAAAATTTGGATGTTTTAATTATTATTATTATTATTTAGTATGTAATTAAATAAATTACGAAGGGTTATGGTGTGGGAAAAAGTCCCAAGAGTAAATTTAATTCGAGGCAATTCCTGAATTTTTAATTTTGGAGAAAGAGGGTTCTGGCGATATGGGCTTTTAAAATTGAGGTGGTAAATTATGATACAAATAAGGCCTTGGTAAAGTGGCAAGGTGGCGCCACTAAGTTCCTAAAAAAATGGTGCCTGGGAAGGAATTAAAGGTCCAGTGTTCAAGTTGCAAGGTAGACATACTGTTACTTTTTAATTTTAGGCATGTGTCGGGCATGTGATCACTTAAGTGAATTTCGGCAAAGGGCCTTAGGGAGGTTGGGCTGATTGTTTTAGTTGATATTAGGGTTAGGTTCTTTTCTTTTTCTGTCTTGGAGAATTAGGGTTAGCCACCTGAAAGCTTTCACTGTCATTCATCCCTTCTAAGTTCTCATAAAAGCCGAAAACGCAAATTCCTTCTCCTTGGTGCCGAGTTCTTCTTCCTCTCTTTTTCCTCCATTTTCTTTCTTCCTTTTTGTTTTTTCTTCTAGCCAAAACCTTCTGATCACCTTACTCACCTCCTCTATCGATCCCATCCTCCACAAAACCTTCATAGCCGATCGCCATAAAAGCCGAAATCCCGAAAACTCACTTCTTGTGCCGATTTCTCCAAGCCAAAATCCTTCAGTTATTTTTGTTCCTTTTGATTAACTTTCATCTTCTCTAAACCCTTAGTATCTGTCGACAACATTACTTCAAATTTATAGCCTCAAATCGTCATCTTCTTCATCACTTAAAAAGCCGAAGTACCATAGATTTAGGGACTTATAGCCGAAACATCAGATCTCTTGGATTTGAGTTCTACTATCGTTTAGAGGATAGATCTACATCAGATCTGCATAGAAATCAAAGAGGAATACGTGGTAAGTGCTCATCACCTCAGATCTAGTCTTATTTTACAATTTAGAAAAAACAACCGAAGTCCCTAAAATCTAGGGAGGCAGTCGATTTGGGCATAGGGCTTTAAGGGTCTTTAACCGACGATTTCTTTTGGTGTTTAGTGTCTTCTAGAGGTTGGATCGAAGGCTTGGATCTTTGGAACAACTAGACTTAGATCTAGTCATCGGTTTTCGGCAAAAAGGTAAGATTCTAAAGGCTTTAAGGGCATGGCTCGAATATGGTAGGTGAATATTTGGATTGGTTATTGTGGTTTGCAATCTAAGAATTGTGGTAATCAATTGTAGGACATCGTAAGGGATCTCAATGGCAGTCGTCACAAAACAGGTGTGTAACAAACCTCGTAGTAGCTTAGGCTAATATTCGCAAAAAAGACGAAATGCCAAAATTTCGGCATTTCGGGAACTTGAGATTTTGCATGCGGTTTTAGATGCGATAAAAATGATATGATCGGTGTTTGGATCGATGGAACAGGTAAGAGTACAATTCTGTGTATGACGGTAAGTTGGGCCTCAATGGGCTGAAATTGGGCCTAATGGGCTTTCGGGCCCATTTGGGTAAAATTGGTAGAAAATGGAACTCGGATAAGTTGCATGTTAACACGGTTAGATCTGCTGTAAAAATTGCTAAAAAATGGAATTTGGAAAGATTGCATGTTAATGCGGTTAGTACTGTTGTAAAATTTGGATTATGTGGGCTTAATGGGCTAAATCAGCATTTGTAGGACCCATTAGGGGTTTTGGGCCCAAAAGCCCTAATTTGATAAAGTGCGTTAAAATCACTGTTGAAACACTTGAGGATATTGATAATTGTTAATGAACGTGGAAAACCCATTATATTTTGTAAATTTACGAAATTACCTCTAAAATATGGTAAATGACTGTTTTGCCTTTAGTTAAAAATGACCATTATACCCCTATGGTTTAATTATGAATATGATGCATGAGATTTTGATATACATGATATGACATGATATGCACATGATATGTTATGAGATGCACATGATATACTCATTATATACATGGGTTGGGTTTGATATAAATGGAGGAAGTGCAAAAATGGTTTTGCCCCAGTTTACCGAAAATGGCTTTGCCCCAGTTTATCAAAAAGGGGTTTGCCTCAGTTATTAAAAGAGGCTAGGGCTCCAGTTATATGATAAAGCAGCTGTGCTGCCAGTGGAGAGTTTGGTTGGGTGGGTTGAGTTATTCCCCAAATAGAGAGCTTGGTTGGTACGGGTGGAGAGTAGCGAATGGTGGGTTGAGTAGTCTCCCCCAATGGGCTTGCATACATCCATTAATATTACATATGAGCCTATGGGCCATACCGTTTGTAGTGAAGGCTTCAGCCCAGTAACATGATTAATGAGAAGGCTTCGACCCAGTAACTTGATTAATGAAAAGGCTTCGGCCCAGTAACCGTTAAACGAAAGGCTTCGGCCCAGTATGCTGGTATTAGTTTGGGCTCCGAAATAGGCTTGTTGCACACTGAGTTTTCCAAAATCACCCCGTTTTTCCCATCTTTGCAGGTGAGCCTTAGATCGGTGGACTTGGAGCTGGAGGGATTCAGAGTGGCCATGTGGACTGTTTAAAATAAGTGTTTATGCCTTCAGTTTTATTCTAGATTACTTCATTTATGTTTTCAGGTTTTAAGTTGTAATAAGGCCACTTTAATTATTTTTAATTGCTTTAGTATGATTATTAGCTTAGGCATGATATAGATTTAAAGGTTTCGGATTGAATAGCTCTAGGGCGCGTTTTTAAAAGAAATTATCTGATTTCAAAATATCGTGAAACAAGATAAAGCTTCCGCAACGAGAGGATCCATGGAGAGCTTGGTACTTAAGCAGTCTAATTGACTCACCTCCTCTTTTCCGGCATCCTACCTAGTGCACAGCTTCCATTCACTTTAATCCATAACAAAAGTACTCTTTAAACACTAAGAAATATGTTAGTTAAAACATAACTTTTACAATAACGCTTCAATGTGACACACTGAATTCAGGCCTAACTTCTAGGCCGGGTTTGGGGTGTTACAATTCCACTTCTCTATTCAGTGGTAAGCCAAGTAATTCTTTTGGGAATACATCAGGAAATTCACATACAACAGACACTGATTGAATATTTGACTCAGATACTTTAGTATCCAACTCATATGCAAGATAAGCATCATAACCTTTTTTGACATATTTCTGTGCTGACATTGCTAAAATCACATTAGGTAATCCATCCAGTTTACCAGATTCAACATGAAGTAATTCACCATTCTCACATTTCAATACAATATATTTCTGCTTACAATTTACCACTACATCATATCGGGTTAACCAATCCATTCCCAAGATCACATCAAAATTATCAAATGGCAATAACATCAAGTTAGCTGGAAAGCAACAACCTTTTACCATCAACGAACAATTCTCACAAACTTTATCCACCATAACGCACTGGCCTAGAGGGTTTGAAACTTTAACCACAAATTCAGTGAATTCAATAAGATTTTAACAGACACTAGGTTTGTGCATATGTATAAATGTGTGGAACCAGGATCTATCAAAGCAGTAATATTAGTATCAAGTAGAGAAAATGTAGTAGTAATAACGTCTGGTGCAGAGGCATCTTCTCTAGTACAAATAATATATGTGCTCGCAGGTGCTCGTGCTTGACATCTAACTGTAGTACCCTTGGTAGTGCCTCGACTACCACCAACATTGCTAGGATGACAGGGTGGTCTGCCCCTCAAGATAGGATTATTCGGCTTTGGAGTTGGTTCTATCTCCTTTTCAAATCTTTTTGAACAGTCTTTGAGAAAATGCTCAAGTGAACTACATCCAAACAAGCTCCACTTCTAGACCGACATTCCCCATGATGAAATTTGTTACAATGTTTACATTTCGGTTTGGGATTACCAACACTTCCCACACTAGTCACGGATGGAGATGAAGACCTCGGATTAGAACACTGAGAGTCCTGCTCTCTTCCAGAATATCCCGTAGAGGTAGTAACATGATCATAATACTTCTTTAATTTCTTAGAAGCAAATGATTGTGACTTGCTCATAGTTTTTTTTCCAGAAACCCAAGCCTCTCTTTCAGCTTGTCTCTTTTCTTTACTCAATTCCTCAACTTTGTGTGCTCAACTTGCTAACATCGTAAATTCCCTTATCTCAAGAATTTCAATCAACAATTTGATGTCTTCATTTAAACCCTCTTCAAAGGATTTACATATTTTAGCCTCGGTCAGAACCTATTCTTTGGCATACTTGCTCGACTGAACAAATTCTCGTTCATATTCAAACATAGTCATATTTTCTTGTTTGAGCTCTAGAAATTCTTTCTTTTTCTGATCCCTAAATCTCTAACTCACATCTTTTTGAATTCAACTTGGAAGAATTTCCATGCAACATTCTCTTTCGGTACAATTGAAGTTATGGTATTCCACCAATGATAAGTTGTATCCTTTAGCAAAGATACTGCACATTTCAGACATTCAATAGGTGTATAGGATAATTCATCAGAAACCTAAATAGTATTCTCTAGCCAAAACTCAGTCCTTTCCGGATCATCATCTGCGGTAGCTCTAAATTCTTCCACCCCATGTTTGCGAATTTTATCTATCGGAGGTTTACCAATTCTAATAGGTTTAGCACCCTATGGTACTTCAGGGACCGGTTGAGGAGCAAGTGGGGGAGGTCATTATACAGCGGGGTTTGTTCCCAGGTACTGTGTAAACTATTCATTTATCATTTAAAGTAGACACAACTCTTTGAACTGAAGCTGAAGCAGTGCTCTCAGCTTCCTCGAATTCAACTCTAGCTCAGTTGGATGACATTACTATATGAAAACCACATTTAAAATGATCAGAAGTCATCACACTATCACAAGTTATATAATGGCATGTATAGCTAAACTCATGTTTGCTACATCAAATTCGAGAATCAGCTAAACCGTAGCTCTAATACCATTAAATGTAACACCTCTAACCCATATCCGTCATCAGAACAGGATTTCGGAGCATTACCAAAACTTTTAGAAACATTTACAGATAAATCATGTCAATCACTATTTATTAGCCAAAATCATTCCTAACGTCCCTTAAATAGACCCTCGAGGTCCAATACGAGTATTTGAAACGAGTCAGGACTTAATTAGTACCTCCAAGAATTTTTTGCAACATTTCAAAAATTTTCCAAAGTAGCAGGGCTCACACGCCTGTGTGGTCAGGTCGTGTACTACACACACCCATGTCCCTAACCCGTGTAGCTTTCTGACTTTTAAGGCATGAAGAAATTGAAGTTACACAGCCAAGTCACATGCTTGTGTGCTAGGCCATGTGGTGAATTTAATTTTTGAAATTTAGGTGCAGTTTTCACACGGTCGTGTAACTCGCCCGTGTCCAAGGCCGTGTCAACTACATGTCTAAGACACACGCCCGTGTCTTTACCCATGTGCCCAATTCTGAGCATTCTGTTTCTAAATTTTAAGATTCAGGGGACACACGGCCTAACCACATGCCCATGTTATCAGGCCGTGTGTCACACACGGTTTAGACACACGCCCATGTACCTGCCCATGTGGACAAAATGAAGCCATTTCTAGCTTCATTTCTCACCCAAAATTTCACCTAAAACCTGTGTAACACCCCAACATCCGAGTCGATTACTAAAATAGGGTCATATAACATAACCTGCTCAACTTTAATAGTGAAACCTTAAACCTAACGAATAATATTACCAGAATAAAACCCTTCTATTCGTTTAATGATTTATCCCCTATTGACCGAATACACATACATAGTGTAAAAATATATGAATCAATCCTATCACAATTATGAAGTTCTAAATCAAGTTAATTTACGTTTTGAGATTTGTAACCAAACATTTTTAGTTTCATACATAGAAATTTAGCCATATTCATATGGCTTTATATACAATTATACCAAAATATCAACCTCCCAAAAATTTCTATCCTATACATGCCATAATGTCTACTAAAGTTTAAAACAAAAGTACCAAAAGGGTTGACAAAAGTTGTGATGACTTCGTGATGGTTCCCAAGCTCTCCTTGATAAGATGATCTATGTAAAAACAAAACAAAAAAAATACACCGAGTGAGTTATTAACTCAGTAAGTCCTAAGAAAATTTAATACTATAATAATTCAATCATCTATAAACTAAATAATTAACTCCATATTATCCGAATTTAACCATGATATCACAAGGAAACATTAGGTCACAAACGTACCTTATGCATTTGGTACATACCTACCCGAATTCACCGTGTACTCCTAATCTAAATATACATAATTAAAATACCATGGCAATTGTCATATACTACCATTGACGTATATATATATATGTATATATATATATAAATACAAACTAAAAATTTAAAGCGTAAGCCATGTCACTCCATCTATCAATCAAATTTCCAATTAAATTTCCAAGTGCATTTTAGATTTCCACAAATAATACTCCATAATCAACAATGCACACTTATGCTCGATTTGAAAGCCCGCACACATAGTGCTCTTACTTATTCGCACACATAGTGCAATGTTTTCTCGCACACATAGTGCCACATAATCTAGCACACGTAGTGCTGTATTTTCTTACCTTTAATCATCCCATTGACATAGATTGATCAAAAATTTCACATTCTATTCCCAATAACTCATACATACTATGATATCTTATCTAACTTAATTTGCCTAAGGACTTACCTTTTTAATCGGATGAACAACTCCGATCGGCTACTCCACCGCTTTCGCTTTCCCTTTGAACGAACTTGGCTCCCTCTGATCTTGAACTTCAACTCCAGCTAAACAAATAAAATAACTCAATCATCATAACCCCAATTTATACTTCTTTCTCATAGTCACACACACCGAGATTCGGTATTTGCCCATACATAATTTAAAATTTAACTTTTAAACTTAATGCATATCCAAACATACTTTTCATCTATTCTAACAATTCGACACATTACAAGATCAACTTCGGTAACTCATGTTTTCATATTTTAGTAGCTAAGTTCATTTTCGGTTAGCAATCATCTAAAATCTATCAAGCTCATAAACTTCTAATTTCATGAATTCGACATCTTAATGCCCATTTTAATTAATCAAACAAAATTTCAAATACAAAAATTTGGTCACTCAATTATCTTGATAAACAAAATAATCGGCAAACACATATATATCAAGTATTTTAACCAAATTCTACTTAACATTTAAACTAAAATATGCATTTAAAATTACTATATCTTCATTAGACCTTTCACTCTCCAAACATAAGAATATCAATTTGTTCCTTCTTCCATGTCTCGGTCAACTACTTAAATTATCACATAACATAAATTTTGTACTCTCCTATCCATCCTAACTCATTCGGCTTTAACAATTACCCATTTCTCATGAAAGAAATTAACAAATAAAATAAACATTCCATTAACCCATATGGCCGAATGTACCAAGCATTACTTAACTACAATTCCACAAATTTCAACCTCATAATAATCTCTATTTATTCAATACAACATGAAACAACCTCTACTCCTAACCTCTTGATATACGACTTAATGCCCAAACCACCATAAAAGTTTGATTTTTCATGACATTGCCGAAATGCATTTTAACAATTAGCTCAACATACAAAGGAAGTTAAGACCAACATTTCAAAACTTACCTCCAACTAGAAAAAGGGTTGCCGAATTGCCTTAATGAAAACTTCCCTATTTCCTTCCTTTTTGTTTCTGTTTTTGGCAAAGGAGAAGAAAAAATGAACACCCTCTTTTATTTTCTCTTTTATTAATCTTTATTTTTCATCTATTTTAAATTACTTACCAATATTTACTTATAAATAATATAAACTTAGTGGAGAAAATCATTACATGGCCGGCCACTTTGTATAAACTTGGCATTTTGACATGCAAACCCAAACTTTCCTATTTTAATACTATTTGGTCCTTACATATTCACCTATCATATTTTCTTAAGTTCTCAACTAAGTCAATCAAATGAAATTCACATTCATGAGACTAAATTAACAATCTCAAATTTTCACACATGCACTACCACACATAAAGATATGCAAATTAAATTTTTAAAATCACTTTTGACTCGGTTTTGTGGTCCCGAAACCACATTCCGTCTAAAGGTCAAATTAGGGCTGTCACAACTCTCCCTCACATAAGGAATTTTTGTCCTCGAAAATCTTACCCGCAAATAAGTTAGGATATCGATCCTTTATAGTGTCTTCAAGTTCCCAAGTAGCTTCTTCGACCCCGTGCTTAAGCCATAGTACTTTCACTAATGGGATTTTCTTGTTTCGCAGTTCCTTTACTTCACGTGCTAAAATACGAACCGGTTCTTTTTCATAACTCAAATCAGATTGAATCTCCACCTCAGATAAATTAATTATATGCGATGGATCAGATCTATAACGTTGAAGCATCGAGACATGAAAAACGTTGTGAATCTTTTCAAGTTCAGGGGGTAAAATCAATCGGTATGCAACTGGCCCAATTTGTTTCGATATTTCATACGGCCCGATGAACCTGGGACTCAATTTGCCCTTACGACCAAATGTTAGCACCTTTTTCCAAGGTGAGACTTTAAGAAACACTTTGTCTCCAACCTGATATTCAATGTCTTTTCTTTTTAAATCTGCATACGGCTTCGGAGGATCCGAAGCTGCTTTCAAACTTTCACGAATCACTTGAACTTTCTGCTCAGCATCCTTAATCAAATCAACCCCGAAGATTTTACTTTCACTAAGTTCGGTCCAAAATAATGGTGTACGGCATTTACGACCGTACAAAGCCTCATAAGGTGCCATCTTAATGCTTGATTGAAAACTATTGTTGTAAGCGAATTCAACCAAAGGCAAATATCTTTCCCATGAACCACAAAACTCTAGGATACAACATATCAACATGTCCTTGAGTATCTGAATTATCCGTTCGGATTGACCATCAGTCTGGGGATGAAAAGCGGTGCTAAAGTGCAACTTGGTACCCAATGCTTCTTGTAATTTCTTTCAAAATCGTGATGTGAATCTCGGGTCTCTATCCGACACAATAGAAATAGGTATTCCATGTAATCGAACAATTTGGGAGACATATAATTCTGCCTATTTATTGAGTGAGAAATCCGTACTGACAGGGATAAAATGAGCAGACTTCGTCAATCTATCAACAATAACCCAAATTGAGTCTTTCTTACTCTGCGTCGACGGCAAACCAGATACAAAATCCATCGCGACTCGATCCCATTTCCATTCGGGTATCATGATCGGCTGAAGTAATCCCGAAGGCACTTGATGTTCTGCTTTCACTTGTTGACATATCAAACACTTCGAAACAAAGTTAGAAATGTCTCGTTTCACACCAGGCCACCAAAATTGACGTTTTAGATCGTGGTACATTTTCGTACTTCCCGGGTGAACTGACATTCGACTACTATGAGCCTCGCTCAAAATCATAGAAATAAGTTCCGAATTTCTTGGAACACATAATCGACTCTTAAACATCAAGCAATCATTGTCGTCAATCTGAAACTCTGATTCTTCATTTGATTCACATTCAGCTCGTTTAGCGACCAATTCATCGTCGACTTTTTGGGATTCAAGTATTTGATGAATTAATAATGGTTTGGCCTTTAATTCAGCTACTAACACATTATAAGATGAAATGGATAGGTGAACATTCATCGCTCTCAAAGCAAACAGCGATTTATGACTTAAAGCATCGGCAACCACGTTAGCCTTTCCCGGGTGATAATCAATGACGAGTTCATAATCTTTCAACAACTCAAGCCAACGTCTTTGTCGCAGATTCAAATCTCTTTGAGTCATTAAATATTTGAGGCTTTTGTGGTCAGAATAAACATGACACCTCTCTCCAAACAAGTAGTGTCTCCATATTTTCAAAGCGAAAACAATGGCCGCTAATTCAAGATCATGAGTCAGATAGTTTTTCTCATGTGGTTTTAATTGTCTCGATGCGTAAGCCACAACTCGACTTTCTTGCATCAACACACAACCCAGCCCAAGTAAGGATGCATCACTGTAAATAACAAACTCTTTACTGGATTCTGGCTGTACTAGCACTGGAGCTTCAGTTAAACAGATTTTCAATCGGTCGAAACTTTTCTGACATTGTTCTGACCATTCAAACTTAACATCTTTTTGAAGTAGTTTCGTCATCAGTGTGGCTATCATTGAGAAACCCTTTACAAAACCGTCAGAGTAAACCTAGGCAAGTCCCAAAAAGCTCCTAACTTCAAGAACATTTCTGAGGCTTCCAATCAATTATGGCCGAAATTTTGTTCGAATCAGCTCGAATACCGATCACGGATACCACATGTCCCAAAAGCTAACTTCTCTCAACCAGAATTCACATTTACTGAATTTCGCATATAACTGCTTGTCTCGTAAAATCTGTAATACCAATTTCAAATGCTCAGCATGTTCAGATTCATTGCATGAATAAATCAAGATGTCGTCTATAAACACTACTAGAAATCGATCCAGATACTGTCTAAAGATTCGATTCATCAAGTCCATAAATACCGCAGGGACATTAGTGAGCCCAAACAGAATTACTAAGAACTTGTAGTGACCATATCTCGTTCTGAAGGCAGTCTTAGGTATATCTGATCCTCGAACACGCAATTGATAGTAGCCCGATCTCAAATCTATCTTTGAAAACACCGAGGCTCCCTTTAGCTGATCAAACAAATCATTAATACGTGGTAATGGATATTTATTCTTTATTGTCACTTTGTTCAATTGACGATAGTCGATGTACATTCTCATGGTTCTGTCTTTCTTTTTCACAAACAATACTGGTGCACCCCAAGGTGAGAAACTCAGTCTAACGAAACCTCTATCCGTAAACTCTTGCAATTGAGTTTTCAATTCCTTCAATTCCATTGGTGCCATACGATACGGAGCTATCGAAATCGGTGTGGTACCAGGTGCCAGTTCGATGCCGAATTCTACCTCTCGAACGGGTGGTAATCCCGGTAACTCCTCAGGAAAAACATCTGAATACTCACAAACTACTGGTACTAATTCAATTTTCTTTTCTGACTCCTTGTTATCAAGTACGTACGAAAGATATGCTTCACACCCCTTTTTCACATATTTCTGAGCGGTCATCGAGGATATATTATTTCGTCATTTCATTTCAAGTCGATGAGACTCAACTCGGACTATCTCATTATTTGCACCCCTCAAATCAATGGTCTTTCTTTTGCAACTCACAACTGCATCATGTACAGTTAACCAATCCATACCAAGGATAACATCAAATTCATCAAACAGTAAAAGCATCAAATCGGCCGGAAAACTGGAATCTCGGATTATCAAGGGGCATTTCTTACACACTCTGTCGACAAGTACATATCGACCTAGGGGATTCGACACTCGAATTACAAACTCAGTAGACTCAACAGGTAGAGTCTTACTGGATGCTAAAGTCTCACATACATAAGAATGAGTAGAGCCAGGGTCAATCAATGCAATCACATCAGTATCAAAAAGAGTGAAAGTACCAGTGATAACGTTAGGGGAGGATGTCTCCTCTCGCGCGCGGATGGCATAAGCTCTAGCAGGAGCACGAGTTTCAGATCGAGCAGTCGTATCAGAAATCCCTCTCTGACTACCGCCCCTACCTCCTGTGTTTCTCGGTGGTCTACCTCTAGTCGCTGTACCACCCGATCTCACACCTTGCATTTTATTTTTCTCGTCAGATTCCGTGCAATCTCGAATGAAATGATCCCTCGAACCGCATCTATAGCAGGCTCTATTAATAGATTTACCCCAACATTCACCTACATGTCGCCTTCCACATTGTGAACATTCAGGTTTTTCTTGTCGATTGTTACCAACACTAGCAACCGAAATAGCTCGAGATTCCGTTGATGGTCGCTCCCTAATAGAAATTCCTGCAGTCGTCTTCGATTTATTAGTATCGTCTTTGAATTTCTTTCCAGCTGAGAAAGAAGTTTTACCTACCGATCTTTTACGAAAGTCTCTGGCTTCCGATTCAGCTTTCTTTTTCTCCTTTTCCAGCTTTTCAGCCTTGCAAGCCCGTTCGACTTGTGCTACAAATTCTTTTATTTCTAAAATACCCACCAGTAGCTTTAAATCTTCATTCAATCCTTCTTCGAATCTTTTACACATGGCAGTTTCATCAGCTACACACTCTCGAGCATATCGACTGAGTCTTACAAACTCACGTTCGTATTCAGATACTATCAAACGACCTTGTTTGAGCTCCAAAAATTCTTTACGCTTTTGATCCATAAATCGTTGACTAATATACTTCTTACAAAACTCCACCTGAAAGAAATCCCAAGTAACTCGTTCCTTCGAAACAATAGAAATCAGTATTCTCCACCAATAGTAGGCCGAGTCCCGTAACAAGGATATGCCACACTTTAAACACTCATCAGGTATGCAAGACAGCTCTTCAAAGACACGGATAGTGTTATCAAGCCAAAACTCGGCCCTTTCAGCATCATCATTAGCTGTGGCTTGGAATTCCTCGGCCCCGTGCTTCCTAATCAAATCCACAGGAGGTTTGCTCGGCCTCAAAGGATCAGTAGTTGCTGGTACCATAGGCACCTGAGGTGGATTATTTAAATTCGGGAATGGTTGAGCAGCTGGGTTAGTTCGGGCATATTGTGCGACCCACTCGTTCATCATAGTAAAGAAAGCTTGTTTTGCCCCATCATCTTGATTATTCGTAGATGATTGAGGTTCCATAGGCGGTGTCCCTTGCGCAGGAGCAGCAGCTACGCTCTCAACGTCATCCGCTACGGCTCTCTCTAAATTGGGTTCCATTTACTAATCAAAACAATAATTTCAACATTCAGAAGTCATCACACTATCATATACTAACATTAAGGCATGTATAGCTAGACTCATACGCGTTGCGGTAGTCCTAGAACCGACTAAACCGTAGCTCTGATACAATAAAATGTAACACCCCAACATCTAAGTCGATTACTAAAATAGGGTCATATAACATAACCTGCTCAACTTTAATAGTGAAACCTTAAACCTAACGAATAATATTACCAGATTAAAACCCTTCTATTCGTTTAATGATTTATCCCCTATTGACCGAATACACATACATAGTGTAAAAATATATGAATCAATCCTATCACAATTATGAAGTTCTAAATCAAGTTAATTTACGTTTTGAGATTTGTAACCAAACATTTTTAGTTTCATACATAGAAATTTAGCCATATTCGTATGGCTTTATATACAATTATACCAAAATAGCAACCTCCCAAAAATTTCTATCCTATACATGCCATAATGTCTACTAAATTTTAAAACAAAAGTACCAAAAGGGTTGACAAAAGTTGTGATGACTTCGTGATGGTTCCCAAGCTCTCCTTGATAAGATGATCTATGTAAAAACAAAAAAAAAAATACACCGAGTGAGTTATTAACTCAGTAAGTCCTAATAAAATTTAATACTATAATAATTCAATCATCTATAAACTAAATAATTAACTCCATATTATCCGAATTTAACCATGATATCACAAGGAAACATTAGGTCACAAACGTACTTTATGCATTTGGTACATACCTACCCGAATTCACCGTGTACTCCTAATCTAAATATACATAATTAAAATACCATGGCAATTGTCATATACTACCATTGACGTATATATATATGTATATACATATATATATAATATACAAACCAAAAATTTAAAGCGTAAGCCAAGTCACTCCATCTATCAATCAAATTTCCAATTAAATTTCCAAGTGCATTTTAGATTTCCACAAATAATACTCCATAATCAACATTGCACACTTAGTGCTCGATTTGAAAGCCCGCACACATAGTGCTCTTACTTATTCGCACACATAGTGCAATGTTTTCTCGCACATATAGTGCCACATAATCTAGAACACATAGTGCTGTATTTTCTTACCTTTAATCATCCCATTGACATAGATTGATCAAAAATTTCACATTCTATTCCCAATAACTCATACATACTATGATATCTTATCTAACTTAATTTGCCTAAGGACTTACCTTTTTAATCGGATGAACAACTCCGATCGGCTACTCCACCGCTTTCGCTTTCCCTTTGAACGACCTTGGCTCCCTCTGATCTTGAACTTCAACTCCAGCTAAACAAATAAAATAACTCAATCATCATAACCCCAATTTATACTTCTTTCTCATAGTCACAAACATCGAGATTCGGTATTTGCCCATACATAATTTAAAATTTAACTTTTAAACTTAATGCATATCCAAACATACTTTTCATCTATCCTAACAATTCGACACATTACAAGATCAACTTCGGTAACTCACGTTTTCATATGTTAGTAGCTAAGTTCATTTTCGGTTAGCAATCATCTAAAATCTATCAAGCTCATAAACTTCTAATTTCATGAATTCGACATCTTAATGCCCATTTTAATTAATCAAACAAAATTTCAAATACAAAAATTTGGTCACTCAATTATCTTGATAAACAAAATAATCGGCAAACACATATATATCAAGCTATTTTAACCAAATTCTACTTAACATTTAAACTAAAATATGCATTTAAATTTACTATATCTTCATTAGACCTTTCACTCTCCAAACATAAGAATATCAATTTATTCCTTCTTCCATGTCTCGGTCAACTACTTAAATTATCACATAACATAAATTTTGTACTCTCCTATTCATCCTAACTCATTCGGCTTTAACAATTACCCATTTCTCATAAAAGAAATTAACAAATAAAGTAAACATTCCACTAACCCATATGGCCGAATGTACCAAGCATTACTTAACTACAATTCCACAAATTTCAACCTCATAATAATCTCTATTTATTCAATACAACATGAAACAACCTCTACTCCTAACCTCTTGATATACAACTTAATGCCCAAACCACCATAAAAGTTTGATTTTTCATGACATTGCCGAAATGCATTTTAACAATTAGCTCAACATACAAAGGAAGTTAAGACCAACATTTCAAAACTTACCTCCAACTAGAAAAAGGGTTGCCGAATTGCCTTAATGAAAACTTCCCTATTTCCTTCCTTTTTGTTTCGATTTTGGCAAGGTGGAGAAGAAGATGAACACCCCTCTTCTATTTACTCTTTTATTAATCTTTATTTTTCATCTATTTTAAATTACTTACCAATATTTAATTATAAATAATATAAACTTAGTGGAGAAAATCATTACATGGCCGGCCACTTTGTATAAACTTGTCATTTTGACATGCAAACCCAAACTTTCCTATTTTAATACTATTTGGTCTTTACATATTCACCTATCATATTTTCTTAAGTTCTCAACTAAGTCAATCAAATGAAATTCACATTCATGAGACTAAATTAACAATCTCAAATTTTCACACATGCACTACCACACATAAAGATATGCAAATTAAATTTTTAAAATCACTTTTGACTCGGTTTTGTGGTCCCGAAACCACATTCCGTCTAAGGTCAAATTAGGGCTGTCACAACCTGCACTTGAAACACACAACCAATGCCAACCATTTCAAGTATTCAATTTAACAAACTTCATCATTCAACAAGACATATCATTACATGCAAATGTGTTTATAATTTTACCTTGGATTAACTAGGTATTAACATCATTTGATCATATGAACTCAACATAACACATATGAATATATATTATAATAACCTACTTAATCATACCAAAATAGGCCATTACTAGCCATTCCAATGGCTAGGTTACAAAACATCATTATCAGGCTACCAATGGTCAAGTTGTCCTATACATGCCATTATACCAAAATGACTAGTTGATAGTGTGACAATACTCCAGTGATCTCCAACCTTCGCGAGCTTCTGAGCACTATAAAATAGGAGAAAAATAAACAGAGTAAGCATTACATGCTTAGTAAGTTCATATAACGGAAACTAAAATTACCAATCTCATTTATTAAATCTCAGCATACAATAACAAGTTTTCCATCCATTTGGCTAAATTGCCTAAACACATGCATCCAATCAAACATGTTAGTCACAAAGTTTACATATACATCAAGTAAGAATAGATGAGCTCATCATGCAATACTCTTTCAAAACATTAACATTTCATCTCATAATTCTCATGCCATGTCAAGAGATTTATGTCCGTTGAATCATTGAAATTCCAATGAATACTCAAGTGGTACACTCGGGGAGTACGATTGAATAATCCATCAATTCCTATTCAAGGGTACCTCTTCGGGCACTTAACCAAGGAACACGCTCTCGAGTCACATATCGTAAAATAGGATTACCAGTCTAGGCTAAATCCTTTATATAACATATGCTCAAAGAGCTCGATTAGGATTACTAGTACAGGCTAAACCCTAATCGTAACGTATACTCGAGAGGTATTATATCAGGATTACCCATCCGAGCTAAATCCTTTGTATAACAAGGTCAATAGGATTACTCGTTTGAGCTAAATCCCGTCTGCAACAAATACAAGACCTTATTAGTTTCGGAAAGCACATATGTTCATCGGAATTCAATATTCAATCGAGACATAACCCTTTTTCACCATTTTCAAGCATGTATTAATTTCTCATATTGTAACATCCAAGTAATTCACATAAATGATAATCACATTTCATACAATCAGAACATTTAATTAAAAATATTTACATGCTCGATTAAGTTACACGAACTTACCTCGACACTTGTTCACGTTAGAAATCTACTAATCCGAAACCTTTTCTTTTCCTCGATCTAACCTCGAATTAGTGTTGTCCAGATCTATATAACTAAATTTAACCATCAATTTCATACATTTCATATGTAAATGGACTCAATTTACGTTCTAGGCAAAATTACCATTTTTCCCCTAACTTTTCCATAAATTCTAATTCCGTCCCTAGGCTCAGAAAATGAAACTTGTGCAATTTACTCCTAATTCCAAGCCTAAACAAAATCCCATTACAAATTTTATAGCACATGTATTCATAAAAATTCAAAAATTTTCATCAAATTTTACAAGTTTACGTTTTAGTCCCTAAATCATGTTTCCATAAAAAATCACATTGTAAAAGCTGTTTGTCTGTCAACAACCTTTCATTTCCTACCATAAATTTCTAATTTTTAGCATATACATCTTTGACCCATTTTCCATAATTTGATAACTTTTCAAATTAATCCCTTAAATAGAGAGATTAAGCTATCTTGGTTTCAAAAATATCAAAATTACTAAAAACAGGACAAGAAAACTTACCCAATTAGGCCTTGAAAGTTTCCCCTCTCTCTCCTAGGGTTTCCATAAAATTTTAGGTTGAAGATGACAAAAATAAGATGATATTTTCTTTTCATCTTTTAATTAATTAAGTATTTTGCAATTTCCAATTTAGTTATTGCCCTTTTTCTATATTTCTATGGATGAGTCATAAAAAAAATCTACATACTTCTTTAATGGTCTAATTACCATATAAGGACCTCTAGTTTTGACCAGAATTCAACTTTCACATTTTATGTGACTTAGTCCTTCTTGTAATTAAACACTTAGTCGATAAAATTTTTGTATCAACATTTCCACACTACATGCCTATTATAGTACGGACCATATAATGAAATAAAAATAAACCTTATTTTCGGATAAGATTTTTGGTCCCGAAACCATTGTTTCAATTTCATTGAAAAATGGTCTGTTACCCGAGTCATAATGTTGACAATTGTTTTATGGTGATCGATTACCCGAATTGGTGGGAGGAGCGGTATGGTCCGCTGCCAAATTTGGAAGCTAAAGGCACCAGTCGTCCTTGTGGAAAGACGTCTGATTCTTTAATTTTGCCTGCTTCTAGTCATGGTCGAGGTGGGTCCATGCGAATGCTACTGCTGCAATGGTGGTTGATGGAATGATAGGTGCATCTCCTACCTTAGCGATGATTGCGACACAACCAAGTTTTAATGTCACATAGTGGCAAGCATTGGTAGCAATGTTTGGTAATTCTCAAACTCAAATAAATCGTTTGAATAGTGAGTTTGATAATACTTCTTGGATAATTAATATTGGTACTTCTAATCATGTAGTGGGAAATATTTCTTTTTTGACTGATATTCGTGACGTGAACCCTTACCATGTTAGTTTACCAGATGGACAAAGTGTTATAGCAACCAAGCAAGGGATGTGAGACTAACAGAAAAAATTCCTCTTAATTATGTTATTTATGTTCCAAAACTATATTGTAATTTAATTTCAGTTTCGCAACTTGATGATGATATAAATGATCTTGTCCATTTTTTTCTAACATGTGTGCTATACAGGACCTACGTTCAACGAAGCTGATTGGAACGGGTGACAAGTGTGATGGACTTTATTACTTCTTGCACGTGTCAAGTGTTAAAGCAACTTCAGTAGTGGGTTCTTCTTCGATGGAGTTATGGCATAAGCGTCAGGGACATCCTTTTGAGAAAGTAGTCAAATTACTTCCTTTTGTAAGTAGGTGTAGGGAACTTTTGAATAAAGCATGTAAAGTGTGTCATCGTGCTAAATATTTGTGGGAGTCTTTTCTTTTCTGTAATAATAAAGCTTCACGAATTTTTGAATTAATTCATTGTAATTTATGGGGTCCTTATAATCCAACTTCTTCCTTTGGAACAAGATATTTTTGACATTAGTTGATGATTTTTGACGTTTTGTATAGGTATATTTATTGGTTGATAAAACAGAGGATTTTCAAATTTTTATGTCCTTTATTACCATGATTAAGCTCTAATTTTCCAAGAAAATCAAGATAATGTGAAATGATAATGGTACTGAGTTTAATTCATGAAGTATTATTTTTTGGCTAATGGCATCTTATTCCAAACCTCTTGTGTTGGCACTCCTTAACAAAATGGGCGAGTGAAGTGAATACATCAACATATTCTAAATGTTGCCCATGCTTTACGTTTTCAATAGAATTTATCGATTATGTTTTGAGGGGGATTGTGCTTTAGCTACGACTCATCTAATTAATAGAACCCCCTCTAGTGTACTTCATAATAAAATACCTTATGACATTTTATTTGACTCTTGACCCTCGTATGATGACTAGTGTGTTTTTGGTTGTTTGTGTTTTACTCATAATCAACGAGCAACAGGTGATCAATTTGAGAGTTAAAGTAGCAAATGTGTATTTTTTAGGTATTCATTTGGTAAAAAGGGTTGGCTGTTATATGATTTGGAGAAAAAAGTTTTTTTCGCATCTAGGGATGTTGGTTTTTATGAAGATATCTTCCCACACTTGGACGTTGACATTGCTATTGATGAATCTATGCATACTTTGGATGTGGATAAGTTTGTGGACGATTTTTGTTTTACAGATGATGGTGGGGCACTAGAGGGAATGACATAGGATAGTGGTGAGCCTCATCTGTCTTCGCCACCACAATCACAATCAACTCTTATCTTGGCAGAGGGTGTGCTGACAAAGGGGTCGAGTGCCCAGCCAGGTAATAGATCATAAGGTTCAATGTTTGGTTTGAATTTTTCTTTTGATTCTCTTATGGGTTGAGGTATGAGAACAAAAATCCCCTCATTAAAATTGAAGGATTTTTTGACCCATACAGTGATTAAGAAAAGTACATCTCCAATATCATTCGTTTCTTCTCCTTCCTCAGTTAAAACTTTTCCTGTAGCATATTATGTTAATTGTAACACTGTAAAACTGATCCAATTTGCCAGATCTAGATCTTGAGTGTTACATTCCTTAAATATACTTATAATTAAACAAATAAATACAAAAATCTCGACAATTACATCATGTTTAAGAATACTATTCCAATTAATGTACAATTGGATATACTGTAGAAAAGTTTCAATCATATTACAAGACCCTTCAAATAGTGAAGAGTTATGAGTGTTTACCCTAAATTAGTTAAATTAATCCATATAATCTATTTTTAATGATAATATTGACTACGGTGGTGTCGCCAACACGTATTGTATGTATAACAGCCCATCTGACCATCTTTGGTACAGCAGCGTAAACTTCCAATCAGCTTACCTGTGACATAAAACACACTAAGGTAAGTTCATGAGAACTTAGTGAGTCAAACTTCATTTACATGTGTCATGTTAGTATAATGCATCTAATAATTTCTTTATTTTCTCTTTATTCCTCATTCTTCCACTTGACCTTGGCGTGTACCCTTCATCTTAGACATCGCATATGTCAAACGCTCTTTTGAGGTCATGCTTAACTCTATGAGCCTTTACTATGTCACTTCATTTTTCACTCAGCCATTTTTTATTTGTTCCCATTCTGGAGTCCTTAGTATCAATCTATAACACCCCATACCCATATCCTACGCCGGGACAGAATACGAGGCATTACCTAACGTAAACTCGTGCTTACGACTATTTTCGAGTCTCTAAGACTTGGAAAAATTTAAAACTTCCTCAAGCTTATCAACACATCCTTAGTATGGGCCTATAAGGCCTAAAACACACCTCGAAAATCATTCAGGATTAACTTGGGTTTTTTAGCCAACTTTAGAAAAATAACACTTGACACGAGGGCACATGCACGTGTGGGAGGGGCAACACGCCCGTGTGAATAATTCAACATGGTCGTGCTATTGGCCCCTGTGGCTCACACGGTCTAAGCAATACAGGGACACCCCCGTGTCCTTCACCCGTGTGGAATTAATTCTAAGTTCACACCTATAGGGGTTTTCACACGGCCACGATACGCCCGTGTCCTAGCCCGTGTGCAAAAACCTAGACACTCTATTTCTGACGTTAACAATTCTTAAGGGTCACACGGCCAAGACACACGCCTATGTGATAGGCCGTGCCTTTCACACGACTGAGACACACAGCCGTGTCTCTGTCTGTGCATTTACTATCATGCATACTGACCTGCAAATTTTACGTGCAAGGAACACACAGCCAGACAACACGCCGATGGGGCTGGCCGTGTGTCACACACAGCCTAGACACACGCAGGTCTGCCTACTCATGTGGACAAAATAAGGCTATTTACCAAGCCTCTTTGTCACCCTACTTACACAATAGTAACCAAAACCAATACAAGAATATTTCTTGCAACCAGATCAGCCACAATAATCAACATTTCATTTGTGCAATTTACTCATCCATGAAAATAACATCATTTGCATATATCAAAATGAATATTAGCCATCATTTGAGGCTTAAGACAAAATGAAGGGGATTCACCCATGCCAACACCTTTGGCCAATTTTTCAAAAACTCAAAACATCAAAGTCTAGCCCTATACATGCCATTCTCAAAAACAAATAGTCTAACTATACCGAATGCTTTGGCTGATACTGTGATCGTTGCCTCCGACGTCCGATAATCCTTGAACTAGTTAGGCGGCACTATAAGAAAAAGGAAAGGAAAGGGAGTAAGCAAAAAGCTTAGTAAGTTGCACATAAATAAATATACAACAACAATTTTACCATTCATCAACATGCTCCTAACATAAAAGTGGTCATAAGCATAACTTACTCATCACTATCCATATAAATCTCATAGCATATGTCGAGCTCATATCTCATACATTTCAACTAGATACCTATACCACTAACAACACGGTTATACCTTACTCAATAGGTTAAACTATATCTCTCACCACTGAACCGTTCAGAACTTTACGGGGTATTCGATAAGCCTCAAACATGGGGTAGGGTGCCGATGCCATGTCCCAAACATGGTCTTACACTAGCTCATATCTCAAGTCGATGCCATGTCCCAGACATGGCCTTACACTAACTATCATTTCATAGCCGATGTATGTCCCAGAAATGTCTTACATTGGCTTACGTCTCGAGGACGATGCATGTCCTAGACATGTCTTACACTGGCACTCATCTCGATGCCGATGCCATGTCCTAGACATGGTCTTACAGTGGCTCTCATAAAGTGGCCGATGCATGTCCCAGACATGTCTTACACTAGCCCACAATAACCCATATGTCATGGCATGAATATCAGATTTATTTCCTAGGTTCAAACGGGAACTCTACTATCTCTATTTTCATCATACTTTCTCAATTCCACAATCAAGCAATTCATGCTATATTAATTCAAATACAATTCAATATATACATTAGCAATGTAGTTGTATTATTTACATTCAACTTACCTCGGATCGCAAAATGTGGCAACTAGTCGATTTAGTCGATTTGCTTGGCTTTCCCCCGGTCTAGGTTCAGATTTGGTAATTCTGGATCTATAATAGCAAAATGTACTTATTTAGTCACTAAATAGAATTAAGCAATCGACAACTCACGTCTTTGGTAAAATGACCATTTTGCCCCTAAACTTTGACAAAATGACAATTTTACCCTTAGACTCGAAATTCGATTTTTATCAAATTTCTTCATATCTTAAGCTTAGCCGGACCCCTTTTTCTCTTATAGTAACCCCAAATTTCCACTATTTCACACATTTATCATCTATTTTACAACTTATGTAAAATAATCCTTTTAGGTGTTTTCATGCTAACATCTTTCAAAAAAGTTGTTTATAATACACCCAAGACTCATTTTCTTCCATAAAAACTCAGCAAACATTACAAATCCTTTAATGGAAAAACCCTAAACTCTTAATCATTTTGCAAAATAGAACCCTCATTTGAAAGATCATGCTTCAAGGGGTCCAAAAATGTTAAAAAAATCATGAAAGGCACTTACTTGCAAGAGGAATGAGTTGATAAAATTTTTGAAGCTCAAAACCCCTAACAATGGCTGAAAAATCGGTGGTAATGAAGAAAGAATGAAAAAAAAAAGATGATAGGTAGGCTTAGGGCATATGTTGATTTTTTAACATTTTTATCTCCCATGGCCGGCCAAGCTAAGATCGAAGGGTCTTTTTTCTCTTTAAAGACCCCTAAATTAAGATTCATAACAATTTTAACACTCTTAGCTATCAATTTAAGACTTTTGTACTTTATGCGATTTAGTCCTTTTTTCGCAATTGGTCTCATAAACGTCAAATTTAACTTACCAAACTTTTCATACCCTACTATAAACATGCTATGACTCTAAAATAATAATAAAATAATTTTCTTGACTTCAAATTTGTGGTCTAAAAACCATTATTTCGCTAGCCCCAAAATCGAGCTATTACAATTCTCCCCCATAAGGATTTTCGTCCCCGAAAATCTTACCGGTGAATAAATTCAGGTATTGATCTCTCATTGTCTCCTCGGGTTCCCATGTGGCTTCCTCGACTCCATGTCTGTGCCACAAAACATTCACGAGTGCTATACCCTTATTCCTTAACTGTTTGACTTCACGAGCTAATATCTTGACCTGCTCTTCACCATAAGTAATGTTCGGATGAATCTCAACTTCCGATGGCGCAACCGCATGCGAATGGTCTGATCTATATCGACGTAGCATGGATGCATGAAACACATCGTGAATCTTTTCCAATTCTAGTGGCAAAGCCAATCGATAGACAATTGATCCTACTTTCTCGGTAACCTTATAAGGTCCTATGAAATGAGGACTCAACTTGCCTCTTCTACCAAATCTGAGAACTTTCCTCCACGGGGATACTTTCAAAAACACTCTATCACCGACTTGAAATTCAATCTCTTTCCATTTCAAATTCACGTAGGATTTCTATCTATCCGAAGCGGCCTTCAAATAGTTTCGAATCACTCTAGCTTTCTCTTCAGTCTCTTTGAATAAATCGACCCTGTGAATCTTACTTTCTCTTAGCTCAGTCCAATATAAGGGCATTCGACACTTTCCCCTATACAAAGCCTCATAAGGCGTCATTTTCAGACTTGTTTGATAACTGTTGTTTTAGGAAAATTCAACCAATGGTAAGTACCTTTCCCAACTACCTTGAAATTTGAGAACAAAACACCGCAACACGTCTTCTAAAATCTGAATCACTCTTTCTGACTGACCGTCGATTTGCGGGTGAAAAGCTGTGCTAAAACTCAACTTTGTCCCCAATGCCTCTTGTAACTTTTCCCAAAAACTCGAGGTAAATCTCGGGTCCCTATTCGAAATAATCGACAAGGGCACCCTGCGTAGTCTGACAATCTCAGAAATGTACAAGTCAGCCAATCTCTCAAGGGAGTAGTCGATATGCACTGGTATGAAATGTGCCGACTTTGTTAGCATATCCAAAACAACCCAAACGGCATCTCTTTTCCTCGGGGTTAATGGCAAACCCATCATAAAATCCATAGTAATCCGATCCCACTTCCACTCGGGGACTGTGATAGGATGAAGTAGACCCGAAGGTACTTGGTGTTCATCATTCACTTGCTGGCACACAAGGCACTTGGAAACGAATTTTGAAATGTCTCTTTTCATTCCTGACCACCGGTAAAATTTCTTTAGGTCGTTGTACATTTTTACACTACTCGGGTGAATGGACAAACAACCACTATGTGCCTCTCGTAGAATCTTCTGTATAAGCTCATTGTCCTTGGGTACACAAACTCTATCTTTGACATTATACAGCTATCGGTATCAATACGAAATTTGGATTCATTTCTTAACTCGCATTGAGCCATCTTAGCTTGCAACTCCTTATCACTTTTCTGAGCTCCACGGATCTCTTGTAGAAACATCGGTCTAGCTCTCAACTCTGGTAGGATCGAGCCATCATTAGACACAGTTAACTGAGTATTCATGGCTCTTAAGGCAAACAACGACTTTCTACTCAAAGCGTCGGCGACCACGTTCGCCTTTCTGGGATGGTAGTCAATAATCAACTCATAATCCTTTATTAGCTCTAACCATCATCATTGCCTTAGGTTCAACTCTTTTTGAGTCATCAAATACTTGAGGCTCTTGTGATCGGTGAACACCCGACACTTCTCGCCATACAGATGGTGTCTCTAAATTTTCAATGTGAATACGATGGCAGCCAACTCTAAATCATGTGTTGGGTAGTTTTTCTCATGTGGCTTTAGCTATCTCGAGGCATAGGCTATTACCTTGCCTTCTTGCATGAGCACACACCCCAAACCATTGAAGGAGGCATCGCTATATATCGCAAGCTCCTTGCTCGACTCTGGTTGCACTAAAACTAGGGCTTCGATCAACAAAGCTTTTAATTTCTCGAAACTCTGTTGGCACTTTTCTGTCCATTCAAACTTAACATCTTCTTGGAGCAGCCTTGTCATCAGAGTAGCTATCATGGAGAATCCGTTTACAAAACATCTGTAGTATCTGGCCAAACCCAAAAAGCTTCATACTTTTAACACATTCCTCGGTGGTTTCCACTCGACAATAGCCGAGATCTTGCTTGGGTCAACTCTAATCCCATCACCCGACACAATGTGTCCTAAAAATCTGACATCTTTAAGCCAAAATTCACTCTTACTGAACTTGGCGTAAAGCTACTTATATCTCAAAGTTTGTAGAACCATTCTCAAATGCTCCGCGTGCTCACCCTCATTATGCGAATAAATCAATATGTCATCGATGAAAACAACGACGAACTTATCCAGATACAGTTAAAAAATGTGGTTCACCAAGTCCATAAAAATTGCTGGGGCATTTGTTAAGCCAAAGGGCATGATAAGGAACTCATAATGCCCGTATCTCGTTCGAAATGCAGTCTTTGGTACATCTTGCTATTTAACCCTTAACTGGTAATATCATGATCTTAGGTCAATCTTGAAAAACGCATTGGCTCCCTTTAACTGATCAAACAGGTCATCGATCCTTGGCAAAGGATACTTGTTCTTCACTATTACCTTGTTGAGTTGTCTATAGTCGATACATAACCTCATCGACCCATCTTTCTTTTTCACAAAAAGTACTAGAGCAACCTACAGTGAAAAACTCGGTCTTGCGAAGCCCTTATCCGTTAACTCTTGCAACTGTACCTTCAACTGTACCAGGGACCAACTCGATACCAAATTCAACTTCCCTGGTTGGAGCTAATCCAGGTAACTCCTCTGGAAACACATCTATAAACTCACAAACCACTGGTACTGATTCAATCTTCGACTCAAACACTTGAGTATTTAACAAAAAAGTGAGATAAGCCCTATATCCTTTCCTCAAGTATTTCTCAGTAGTCAAAGACGACATCATTACAGACAATTTATTCGATTCATCAGGTCCAGCCCGAAGAACATTCCCATCTTTACATTTCAACTCAATAAATTTCCTCCCACAGTCCACTACAACACTATGAGAGGTCAACCAATCCATCCCAAAGATTACATCAAATTCATTAAACGGCAATAACATCAAGTTAGCCAGAAAACAATGACCTCTAATTGTCAAAGGACAATTTCTACACACTTGGTCAACAAGATCATGTCTGCCTAAAAGGTTGGACAGTTTTATCATGAATTCAGTTGACTCTACTATCATGTTCATATGGGATATCAATTCTATAAAAATATAAAAGTGGGTAGACCCAGGGTCAATTAAAGCAACAACAGACATATCATGGATAGAAAAACTACCCGTGATCACATCAGGAGACTCTACCTCTTCTCGGGCATGTATAGCCTAAGTCCTTGTAGGTGCTCTGCCCTCGGACCTCATCACAACATCTCTTGGCGCGCCTCTACCGCTAATCCCACTTCCGCGGTTCTTTTGTGGTCTACCCTTCAAAGGAGCACTACTTGCCTTCACTTCTTACTTTTTCTCTCTCTTCTATTTCAGGACAATCGTGGATAAAATGTTCTAATGATTCACACTTGAAACAGCCCCTTTCATTCCCTCGGCACTCGCTGAAATGACGCCTACCACATTGTGAACATTTTGGCCTATTTGGCTGAGCACTACCGACACTCGCGATAGAAGCGATGTAGGCTCTAGATGTCGTGTTCTGCTTTTTTTTTCTATTTGAGAACCCTACCGAAACATTTGATCGGGTCGTCAACTCTCTTGATCTTTTAGATGAGGACTGATGTGATTTCCCCATCTGTCTCTTCTTTGAATCAGGTGACTCAATAGTCGCTTTCCTCCTTTCTTTTACCAACTCCTCTGCCTTGCATGCTCTCTTAATGAGCACTACAAATTCTCTTAACTCTAAAATGCCCAAAAATACTTAGATATCTTCATTAAGACCATCCTCAAACCTCTAATACATGGTGGCTTCTGAGGACATGCACTCCCGCGCATACTTGCTGAGTCTCACAAACTCACGTTCATATTCCGTCACTGTCTTACTACCTTGCTTCAAATTTAGAAATTCCTTCCTTTTTTGGTCTATGAACCTCTGGCTAGTGTACTTCTTTCAAAACTCTCCTTGGAAAAATTCCCAAGTTACTCTTTCTATCGATACAAAGACACGAGAGTATTCCACCATTGGAAGGTCGAGTCTTGTAGGAGCAACACCGCACACTTCACGCACTCTTCAGGAGTGCACGACAGTTCATCAAGTACCCTGATGGTATTTTGCAACCAAAACTCTTCTCTCTCCGGGTCGTCATCTATGTTAGCCCGGAATTCCTCTGCCCCTTGCTTCTGTATGTTGTCTACTAGAGGCTTCTCCCTCCTAAACACGTCCACTCCTTATAGAGCTACAGGAGCATAGTGAGAAATTAGAGGAGGTAGAGGAGGTGGAGTGTTCGGATTCGCATGACCAAACTCCGTGTACCAAGCATCCATCATTCGGAGGTAGGCTTCTCTAGCCTCTCTGCCCTGGCCCAAAGTCATGGGCTCACTCTCAACTGGCACAGTCCCTTCAGCGGGAGCCATTGCATTACTCTCCACATCATCCGCCATAGCTCTTTCAGGATCCATTTACTATATGAAAATACAATTTATAATTGCCAAGAGTCCTCACACTATTGACATACAGTTATGGCATGTATAGCTAGACTCGCACTTATACTAGGTTAGTCTTAGAATTGACTAAACCATAGCTCTAATACCACTAAATGTAACACCCCATATTCATATCCTATGCCAAGACGGAATACGAGGTGTTACCTAACTTAAACTTTGCTTACGACCATTTTTAAGTCTCCAAGACTTGGACAAATTTAAAACTTTCTCAATCTTATCAACACATCCTTAGTATGGGCCCACGAGGCCCAAAACATAACTTGAAAATCATTCGGGATCAACTCGGGTTCTTTAGCCAACTTTAGAAAAATAACACTGGACACGAGCGCACACGCTCGTATGGGAGGGGCAACACACCCATGTGACTAAATCGACATCGTTGTGCTGTTGGCCCGTATGGCTCACACGGTCTAAGCAATACAGGGACACGCCCGTGTCCTTCACCCGAGTGGAATTAACTCTAAGTTCATACCTATAGGGGTTTTCACACGAACTGGCACACGTCCGTGTCCCTGGCCCGTGTCCTTCACACGGCTAAGATACGCCCATGTCCTAGCCCGTGTGCAAAAACCTAGACATTCTATTTCTAACGTCAGCAATTCTTAAGGGTCACACGGCCAAGGCACACACTCGTGTGCTAGGTTGTGCCCTTCACACGACTGAGACACAGGGCCATGTCTCAGCACAAGCATTTACTATCATGCATACTGACTTGTAAATTTTACGTGCAAGGGACACACGGTCAGACAACACGCCAATTGGGCTGGCCGCGTGTCACACACAGCTTAGGCACACGCCCATGTGCCTACACGTGTGGACAAAATAAGGCTATTTACCAAGCCTCTTTGCCACTCTACTTACACAATAGCAACCAAAACCAATACAAGACTATTTCCTGTAACCAGATCAACCATAACAATCAACATTTCATTTGTGCAATTTACTCATCCATGAAAATAACATCATTTGCATATATCAAAATGAATATTAGCCATCATTTGAGGCTTAAGACAAAATGAAGGGGATTCACCCATGCCAACACCTTTGGCCAATTTTTCAAAAACTCAAAACATCAAAGTCTAGCCCTATACATGCCATTCTCGAAAAAAATAGTCTAACTATACTGAATGCTTTGGCTGATAGTGTGATCGTTGCCTCCGTCGTTCGATAATCCTTGAGCTAGTTAGGTGGCACTATAAGAAAAAGTAAAGGAGAGGGAGTAAGGAAAAAGCTTAGTAAGTTACACTTAAATAAATATACAACAACAATTTTACCTTTCATCAACATGCTCGTAACACAAAAATGGGCATAACCATAACTTACTCATCACTATCCACATAAATCTCATAGCATATATCAAGCTCATATCTTATACATTTCAAATGGGTACCTGTACCACTCATAACACGGTTATACCTTACTCAATAGCTTAAACAATATCTCTCACCGTTGAACCGTTCAAAACTTTACTCGACATTCGATAAGCCTCAAACATGGGGTAAGGTGCCGATGCCATGTCCCAGACATGGTCTTACACTGGCTCATATCTCAGGTCAATGCCATGTCCCAGACATGGTCTTACCCTGACTATCATTTCGTAGCCGATGCATGTCCCAGACATGTCTTACACTTGCTTACGTCTCGAGGCCGATGCATGTCCCAACATGTCTTACACCAGCACTCGTCTTGATGCCAATGCCATGTCCTAGACATGATCTTACATTGGCTCTCATAATGTGGCCGATGCATGTCCCAGGCATGTCTTACACGAGCCCACAATAACCCATATGTCATGGCATGAATATCTGATTTATTTCCTAGTTTCAAACGGGAACTCTACTATCTCTATTATCATCATACTTCCTCAATTCCACAATCAAGAAATTCATGCTATATTAAATCAAATACAATTCAATATATACATTAGCAATGTAGTTGTATTATTTACATTCAACTTACCTTGGATCACAAAATGTGGCGACTAGTCGATTTTGTCGATTTGCTTGGCATTCCCCTGGTCTAGGTTCAGATTTGGTAATTCTGGATCTATAATAGAAAAATGCACTTATTTAGTCACTAAATAGAATTAAGCAATTGACAACTCACATCTTTGGTAAAATGACCATTTTGCCCCTAAACTTTGACAAAATGACAATTTTACCCCTAGACCCGAAAATCAATTTTTATCGAATTTCTTCATATCTTAAGCCTAGCCGAACCCCTTTTTCTCTTATAGTAACCCCAAATTTCCACTATTTCACAAATTTATCATCTATTTTACAACTTATGTAAAATAATCCTTTTAGGTGTTTTCATGCTAACACCTTTCACAAAAGTTGTTTATAATACACCCAAGACTCATTTTCTTCCATAAAAACTCAGCAAACATTACAAATCCTTTAATGGAAAACCCTAAAATCTTAATCTTTTGGCAAAATAGTACCCTCATTTGAAAACTCATGCTTCAAGGGGTCTAAAAATCATGAAAGTCACTTCCTTGCAAGTGGAATGAGTTGCTAAAATTTTTGAAGCTCAAAACTCCTAACAATGGCTGAAAAATCGGTGGTAATGAAGAAAAAATGAAAGAAAAAGATGATAGGTAGGCTTAGGGCATTATTATACTATACATTATGTCATCAATTTACCTGTTGACTTTTCAACATTTTTATCTCCCATGGCCGACCAAGCTAAGATTTAAGGGTCTTTTTGCCCTTTCAAGACCCCCAAATTAAGATTCATAACAATTTAACACCCTTAGCTATCAATTTAAGACTTTTTCACTTTATGCGATTTAGTCCTTTTTCGCAATTGGTCTCATAAACGTCAAAATTAACTCACCAAACTTTTCATGCACTACTATAAACATGCTATGACTCTAAAATAATAATAAAATAATTTTCTTAACTTCGGATTTGTGGTATCAAAACCACTGTTCTAACTAGCCCCAAAATCAGGCTGTTACACAATCACTGTTGATCTAGTGGTTCTCCTTGTCCACTTGGCTTTGACTATGAATTCGCCACATACCTTGATGCGTTCCCTCTTCTATATTCACATCTTCTATAACATTTCAGATGAAGCCTTTCCTTCAGATTCCTTTTTTCATTCTTTGTTGTTAGCCATACTTGTACTCTTTTTGGCGTCAGCCACAATGGCATCCCATTCGTAAGATAGCCACAAAGGCCTTCCTTAAAGTATGCCACGAAGACATTCCTTTTCATAGATCTCCGTAAAGAATTTTCTTTCATTTAGAACTTGTCACAAAGGCTTTCCTTTCATTCAAAACTCGCGTCAAATGCTTTCCTTTAAGAGTGTGCCACATATGTATTCCTTTTTATAGATCACCACAAAGGCTTCCATTTCTAGCATTTTCACAATAGGGATTGGCTTAAACTCACCTTTCGTGAGGTTTGCCCCTCAGCATTTTAGGTCGCATAGAGAACCCCACTAGTAATAACCTCATTTAGTTCTTTGCATATGATGCCATAGCCCAGCTATGATCTTACATGTTACGGTCTTTTAGTGCAATGGCCATGAACTTTTCCTTTCAGAGATTCATGTTTATAGTCCCAACGAACTCCTTTAGATGACTCCATAGAAACAATCCTTGACTCTTTTAATAGATCTTCATGCATTGACTCCAACTAATACTTAACATGTTACGTTTTGAATCATTTCATACATTCCAAACACATCCATGCAGTCTTATTTCACCATAGAACACTCATCACATACTTGACTTATCAATTTTTCACGAATTATGCATGCATGATTCCTTTAATATTCAATTACAATATCATCATCATCGTACCATAGTTTTAGTTTCAGATGTAAGGATTTACCATTTTTTATAGAAATATCTTGAATAACATTACACATGTAAAAGTCAGCTTAAGGATTCACCTGACAACCACAAATGACAACTTAGTTTCCAGAGCCAACGTTTATTACAAAAACTTAGCAACCACTCCTTATAGACATAAGGATACTATTATAAGACATTCATATAACATTTTTATCATCATTTGAAACCCAGATAACCTCCATGCAAGGTCTTACCCCATCATCTTACTATTTGCACACACAAATAGACTTATTCTTCTAGAAGTTCACTTGCAAGTCTAGAATACTTACTTAGGCCATGAAACAATCCCCTATATAAACTCTGATCCTTAGTTTCAGCTTAGAAAGAAAGATCCTTGATTAGCTCCAAGTACATCAAAAATGGTGTTTCTAGATAGAAAGAGAAATATAACTCTTCTTTTTAATTTTTAAAACCCATATCAATATATATATAAAACCCATGTTCTTAAAGTGGAACTTCACATGTGTTACCAACCTTTCAAATAGCCCTATCAACAATTAACAACTATTGAGAAATGTATATAGGATTCCATATCATTTACACATCTTTAATTTATCCCTTCATTCGATCCTGACTATCTTGTTAGAATATAATTGGTGCACTAATTATTTAGACTTGGCATACCTTGCCTTTGACGACATCTTCATTACCTACAGAAACCCTTAATACTCTTGTCAATCTTCTCTTTTACACATACCCGAAACTTTTAGAGAACATCATTTCCTATAATTGTAACATCAACTATGCACCATAAGTGATTTTTGGTGGCACCAACTGGGCAGTTAGGGTCGTGCCACTAAGATTCTTTTGTGCTACTCACCCAATGTAAGATCTATTAATATTGGGTGTTACATTAATTGTGACAAATTTACCACGAGAAATAAAAATTTTCTTGCAGTAGTAACTACAAGGGTGGAGCCATAGTTGTTTAAAGAGGTTGTGAAAGATGTGCGGTGGCAGAGTGCTATGCAAGAGGATGTTCGGGCTTTGGAGGCTAATGGCACATGGACTATGGAGTCTCCTCCTCTGGGAAAGAAGGCTATAGGTAGCAAATGAGCGTGTAAGATAAAATACAACTCCGATTATACCATTGAGAGATTGAAGGCCTATTTAGTTGTCCTTGGCACTCATTAAATTGGAGGAATCGATTATAATGAGACTTTTGCTCTAGTGGCAAAAATGGTAAATTTTTGAACCTTCTTTGTCATCGTTGCATCAAATAATTGGGGGCTTCATCAAATGGATGTTCACAATGCTTTTATGCATGGTGATCTGGCTGGGAATCAGGTTTGGAAAACGTAGCAGAAAATGAGTTTAAGGAAAAACCAAAGTTTAATTTTTTTTCCAAAACAAAAACTTGGCGGTGATATCTAAAGGAATAGATACTTCATCAAAATTCGTACCTTTTGATTCATCTAGGATAAACGTTTCGACCAAGTAATCTTCTCTGTTATCCTCAAGCACATGTCTGCTGAGTGTGGGCTTGCTTCGAATAAATTTTTTTTACAAAATTACTAGTGGGGCAACTTCATAATTTCTCTAAACTTTTATGGTCAAGTTGTAAATATAAAAAATATCTCTAGAAATTTTCTGGAGTAATTTCTTCAGAAAATTTTCTCTTTACAAATTTTCTTTTGAATTCAAGTAATTAAAGTAATGACTTGGGCTCCTTTATATAGGGAAAGTTTAGAGAGTGTTTAAAGAGAGTTCAACTAGGATTAGAATTTATCATATTAATAAAATTCTATCTAGATAAATATTAAATTAAATTAAATATTAAATTCATTCGAATAATATTATCTTTGGAAAAGTTAATTTAAAATCAAGTTACCTGATGGAGTCCCACTAGGAGTCTATGTTTTTTACTACTCTACTGTCAATGAACCACTGTCGTCGACCACCACATCGCCGTTGTCATAGCCTCCGTGCCTAGTGGCGGCAGTGCTACTTCCTTTGAGACCCTGAACCATTGTCATTTTGCCCTAATGGGCCTGAACGGTTCAGTTACTGCTAGTTCAGTTCATGCTATTGACAACTCGACTGGTCTGGTTTAGCCACCAATTGGACCATTGACCCAGTTTCATACACAGGGCCGTGTTCAACCAATTTTGGGTTTTGGTCTCGGCTTTTGTTTCTCCTGTTCAATTTTCGATTTCGAATCCAATTTTCAAGTTCAATTACCCAGTGGACCAATTGTCTAACTTGAAAATTAATTTCCAAAGATATCGTATTTATTTTAATTAATTTGATTAATTTAATTTTACTTGATCAAAATTAATTTTCCTATGATTGTTTTCGCAAAACAACAGAACGCCAAGAGGAGCAACTGATCAAAGTTTTAAGGAAGTTTAAAAAGGCAATTGGTTGGACTATACTTGATATTCGAGGAATAACTATGTTCTTTTGTATGCACAAGATTATCTTAAAGGAGAGCAACAGAGCTAGAATTGATAGGCAAGGGAGACTCAATCCTATCATTAAAGAGGTAGTTTGAAAGGAAGTTATGAAATGTTAGATGCGGGATTTATTTACCCCATTTGAGATAGTTCATGGGTAAGTCCAATATAGTGTGTACCAAAGAAAGGTGGAATCATGATTGTCGAGAATGAATGTAACGAGTTAATCCTGACAAGAACAGTTATGGGTTGGAGAATCTGTATTGACTATAAAAAATTGAACAAGGCAACTCGAAAGGATCATTTTTTACTGCCTTTTATGGATCAATTTTTTTAACCGAATGTCAGGTAACGAATATTACTATTTCATAAATGGATATTCGAGATATAACCAAATAGTTGTAGCCCCAAAAGACCAACACAAAACAAATTTTACTTGCTTGTATGGTATATTTTCTTTTAGGCGAATGCCTTTCGATTTATGTAATGCACCTGTAATTTTTCAACAATGCATGATGACAATATTTACTAATATGGTTGATAATTTTGTTGAGGTATTCATGGATGATTTTTCTATTCTTGGTAATACTTATGATATTTGTTGGAGTAATTTGACTAAGGTACTTAAGAGATGCGATGAGACAAATCTTGTTCTCAATTGGGACAAATATAACTTTATGGTTAAGGAGGGAGTTGTCTTAGGACACAAAATTTCTAGAAGAGGGACTGAAGTCGATAAAGCAACGGTGGAGTTAATTGAAATGTTGTCATCTCCAATCACTCTTAAAGGAGTTTGAAGTTTCTTGGACCATTCTGGTTCTTATCAAAGGTTTATCAAATATTTTTCAAAAATTTCCAAGCCTTTGTGTACTTTATTAGAGTGTTGCGTTTAAAATAACTAATGCAATTGTGCAAGTGCACACGCCATTCAAGTAATAAAGTGATAAGTATCATCTCCACAGGGATAAAAAATTGGTAAGAACTTGAGTATGTTATTATAATACTGTTGATTATACCAAAATATCAGGAAATAATCTCAAAGTGAATAAGAAATTAGAATATTGGATTACAGAAATCAAATGATAAAGAACAAAGAATTGATACGAAAAATAAAATGATGTGACAATTCAAAGAGAATATCAAGGGTATTTTTGTTTTTGAATGAATAGGGTTGAAATTATTCAAGAGAAATGTTCATATCAAGATAATGCCATGGCAAAATATTGTCTAGTTTACTGCTCAGAGATTCGCTACTGTGATCTGCCTCTTTTAATAGCTAGATCTTAAGCTCAAAATCTAAGTTCATGTACGTCTATAGAACTTGGGATTGATAATTGTAATGAACGTCCTCTCTGTACAACTTGCAACATTTATGTCTAGAGTGCTACGAATATTCTGTCGAGTATTTGTGTAACAGTCCATTTTTAGTGAAATTAGAATTGTGGTTTAGGGACCTCAAATCTGAGGTCAAAATAATTATTTTATTAATAATTTAATGTCTACAACATGTTAGTAGTGTCGTATAAAAATTTTGCTAAGAAATTTTATCATTTACATGTTTAATTTGATAAAAAGGACTAAATCGCAAAAGGTACAAAACTTGAGTTCTATATGATAAAGGTATTAAGTCCTTATGTGGTAATTAAGCCATTTTAATTGTCAGTGGACATTCTTAGACATGTATTAAGTAATTTTAATGATTTATAATTAAGGTTAAAATAGTAAATTAATAATATTAACTTAAAATTAAAGTGAAGAAAGAGGGTATCATCTTCTTCAAGCTTTATTTCCACCAAAAATCAAAGAAAAAGAAAGCCATGGAAGCTTGAATTTTTTGCAAACAATTTACCTTGCATTGGTATGATATTTTGTCCTATTTTTAATGATTTTTATGTTTTTGGAGTCGTTGTAACTTAATCTAGCTAGCCCAGGGACTAATTTGTGAAAGTTTTGAAGTATTAGGGTTTCACCATTGTTGAATATGTATGTGTTTTGAAGTTTAATAGTAGAAAATGAATGGTTTTTGTTAGATAAACAACATTTGTTAAGTGATTTTGAATGAAATTGCAAATTAGAGATTAAATTGAGAAATGTGATAAATTGTGCAGTAAAAGTGTGAATATGTGAAATATATGGGCTACTATAAGTATGTTTAATATCCGATTAGGCTTGGGTAGGGATAAAATTGAATGAATTTCATTTTACGAGTCTAGGGACTAAATTGTAAAGAAGTTAAATGTTTAGGGGCAAAATATTAATTTTGCTGTAATATGAATTTTGGGTTAAATTGAATAGAATGATATTTAAATAAGTTTAATTTGATTATATAGATCATGAGAAGCAACGTTCAGAATTAGATCGGGGGAAAAACAAAGTAGTGGATTGATCGTCGATTTTCTCTGTACTAATTCAAGGTAAGTTCGTATGTTTAATAAGCATTAAATTATATGTGTTTGGATGCTTACTTAATATAATTGTGATGATACAATACCATGGAAATTCTCAACGAGTTATTAGAAATGTATAAATCCCAGATGAACCTTAGGAATAGATAGGATTCAAATGACATGTCATTAGGGGTTACTGTGTTTTTTGGGTGCAGGTCCTGCACATTCTACCGATGGCTGAGTTTTCTTGCATGTGTTGCAGTTACTCATCAGCTTCTGTGAGTAGCACCGTGTAGCTACATCTTGACTGCCAACTTGTGTGAGCAGAACCAGTGATAGCTCGAGAGTGAGCATTTATACTACATATGAGATAGAGATGGTTTCGACCATGTATTGGCACTTAGTGTACGAGATTCCCTAGTATCCGATAGTATTTCAAATGGTTCAATGAGCAAAGATGATGGTACAAGGATATAAGGTATGATACAAACCAGTTAAGGTATTTGTGAGAAGTATGTCAATTAATTCATAGTTGATGTACTGATATATGACTAACACAGTTATGATTGTGCTAACCTTTGGATTTGATATGTTTACTTATGCTTCATTAAATTGTGAATGAATTGTAAGTTGTACTTGTTAGCCATAAGAGCTTACTAAGCTTAATAGCTTACTCTGTTTACTTTTCCGTGTTTTATAGTGATTTTGAAGCTTGCTTAGATTGGAAGTTGTCGGAGATCTCATCACACTATCTACTCGTTGTTTTGGTACTTTTGAAATTTATGTATATTGGTTAAATAGCATGTATAGGTGTTTTGCCTAATGTGGCCTATATGTGTCATGTTGCTTTGGTTATGTATTTAGCTATGTGATTTGGCTTATTTTGGTATAGTTGGTTATATAAATATGTGTAAATGGCCCTTTGATATTTGGTTTATAATTGCTACATGAATACCTTGTTGTAAATTGGTATTTAAGGTAGTAAATGGTTGAAATTTAGAATGTATTAGCATCCTAAGTATTAGGCAAGATAGTACATATATGAAATTGACCATTTAGATGAATTCTTGAAAGCGATATTGGTATGTTTTCAAATGGCGAATGGTGATGTTTATAAGCATTATGGTTGTTGGTATTGGTATTGCATGATTTAGACTTGGTTGAGATTGGTTTGAGTGCCTATTAATGATATGGTCATATGATATTTGATATGTTTAGGTTGGTACCACCTTGGGTGAGAAAGAAGGCTTAGAAAATGGCCTTTTTTGTCCATATGAGCATAGACATGGGCATCTGTTGCAGCCGTGTGTGACACTCGGTCAGGTGACACGACCGCGTGTTCCCTGATACTTCTTTAGAAATCAAGTCAGTAGCTTCACAGGGTCTAGCACACGAGCGTATGGCTTCGTCATGTGGCACCTCTAGTTTTTACATAGCCTAGCACACGGTCTGTCACAAGGGCGTGTGAGGTCATTTTGAAGGGTACACGGCCTGGCACACGGGCGTGTCGTCTGGTCGTGTGACCCAAGTCAGTGAGTTACATAGGGTCGGACACGGGCTGGGACATGGCCATGTGATCCCATTTCAAATGTCTACACGACCTGTGACACAGATGTGTGTCCCCTACACTTTGAAAATTTTTTATGTTTTTCTAAAAATTTATTAAGTATTCGATTTAGTCCTGAACCACTTCTAATACTTATTTTAAGTCTCAAGGGCTCGTATTAGGGACTATATGACTGAATATGAATGACTTTTGTTTGGATGTGAAAATTTGATATGGAGTGTGTGATAGTTTAAGAGATAAGTCCGATAATGCTCCATAATCCTATTCTGGCTACGGATAGGGTTAGGGGTGTTTCATTTATTGGTATCAAAGCAACGATTTTGTCGATTCTAGGACTAACATAGTGTGTGTGAGTCTAGCTATACATTCCATATTTAACTTGTGATAGTGTGATATCTCCTGAAAGTTTTAAATCATGTTTTCATAGAGTAAAGGATTCCTATCGAGCAGACTCCAATGATGTAGAAAGTAACGCACCAGCCTCCATTCACAAAGTAGCACCATCTGAACCGAGACCCGTATTTGAGGGTCATGGAGGAGAGGATAAGGAAGCCTTCTTCCAAATGACGAATGAGTGGTTCATTGAGTTTGTTTGAATTTATCCGGCTACTCAACAACCTCTACGCCCAACTATTCCCCAATCGATTCCCATAGGTTCTCAAGTCCTGGAACATGTACATTAAAACAAACCACCTGTGGATAAAATTCGAAAGTATGGGGCCAAAGAGTTTAAACTACAGTAGATGATGATCATAAGAGAGCTGAGTATTGGCTTGAGAATATGATCTGAGTTTTTAATGAATTATCTTGTACACCATCTGAGTGTGTTAAGTGTGCTGTGTCTCTTCTGAGAGATATAGCTTATCAGTAGTAGAATACCTTGATATCTGTTGTACCAAGAGAACGAGTCACGTGGGAATTCTTTCAGAAAGAGTTCAGGAAAAACTACATAAGTCAGCCGTTTCTTGATTAGAAACACATAGAATTTCTAGAGTTGAAACAGGGTCGTATGGCCATAACCAAGTATAAAAGAGAGTTTGTGAGACTAAGTAAGTATGCTCGAGAATACGTCTCCACTGAAGAAATTATGTGTAAGCGGTTTGAAGACGGGTTGAATGAGGACATCAAGCTTCTAGTCAAATTTTTGGAACTGAAAGAATTTATTGTTTTGGTCGATAGAGCTTGCAAAGTCGAGAAGCTTTACAAAGAAAAAGAAGAGCCAAATCTGAGGCTAGAGATTTGAGAAAGAGGTCAATGGGTAAATCATATCATTCATCATCAAAGAAATCAAAAGATTCTTATAACTGTTCGACTACTTCAGTGGGATATTCCAATAGAGATCGTGGAAAGCAATACACGAGTTCAAAAGCTCAAGCTACTTTAGTATCAAGTGTTGGTAGTGTCAAAGCCAACAAACCTGAGTGTCAACAATGTGGAAGACGGCATTTTGGAGATTGTCGAATGAATAATAAAGCTTGTTTCAGATGTGGTTCACAAGAGCATTTTATTCATGTTTGTCCTGAGTTACTTAAGAAAGATAAATTTCTGAATACAAGGCTGAATAATACAGCTGCTAGTGGGAGACCACCTCGAAATACTAGAAATGTGACTAGTAGCAAAAGTGTAAAAAAAGATTCTGCTGCGCTATTCGTGCTTGCAAAGATGCATCGGCACCAGATGTTATCACTAATACATTTTCTCTTTATGACACTAATGTAACTGCTTTGATTGATCCTGGATCGACCCATTCATATGTTTGTACGAATTTAGTGTCTAGTAAGAGTTTTCCTGTTGAGTCTACTAAATTCGTGATTAAAGTATCGAACCCCTTAGGCCAATATGTCATAGTTGATAAAGTTTGTAAGAATTGTCCTTTGATGACACGAGGTTATTTTTTTCCAGCTGATTTAATTCTTTTACCATTTGATGAATTTGATGTGATTTTGGGTATGGATTGGTTGATTCTACAAGATGCTATTGTAAACTATAGACGAAAGACTATTGAGTTGAAATGTTAGGATAGTGAAATTATTCGCATTAAATCTGATGGTTCAAATGGGTTGCCTGTTGGATATCGATGATGCTAGCACAAAAACATGTGAGAAAGGGTTGCAATGTTTACCTCGCATATGTACTTGATACAAAAGTGTCTGAATTCAAGATTGAATCAGTACCGTGGTTTGTGAATATTCAGATGTGTTTCTAGAAGAGTTACCTGGATTGTCGCCGATCAGAGAGGTTGAATTTTCTATTGAGTTGGTACCGTGAACATCACCAATATTGATAGCTCTATACAGAATGGCTCCGATAGAATTGAAAGAATTGAAAGCTCAGTTGCAAGAGTTAACAGATAGAGGTTTTGCACGACCTAGTTTCTCGCCTTAGGGTGCACTAGTTCTGTTCGTAAAGAAGAAATGTAACACCCCAAGCCTGGCCTGGATGTTATGGCCGAATCTGGCGATGTCATATTGAAGTGTTTTTCGCAAAGTGTGAAATCATTGAAAAACATTTCCATATTTATCTTCATTGTGTGATCTTAATGATGATTTTAAAACGTGTCATTCATTTCCAAAATCGTTATTCATTTCCAAAATCATTTTATAGCGGAAGCTTCTTAAAACAGTTGCGTACTTGCATTTACTTTGTAAAAACATTGTCTCTTTTGAAAACTCGATTTTTCCTATCACTAGCTGTTATAATTCAAAGCAAATAAAAATCCCCAATTTAAAGTTAAAAATTTAAAGAGGCCTTATTACAGTAAAAATACCCAAATAAAACCACTTATAAATTATAAAGTGAAATATGGAAGTGTAAGCTGTTGTGTGGCCACTTTCGAGTCCCTCGCAGCACCGATCCGCCTAAGGATTACCTGCGCAGATAAGCAGAAGGGTGAGTTTACGAAAACTCAATGTGTAATCCCATATAAGCAAACAGTTAGAAAACAAGCACAGTCTGGGCCTAAGCCCTTTTTAGTAACAGTGACAATATCCGTTTGGGCTTTAGCCCATCTCAATATAGAAACAGTCGTATGTTCGGGCCTTGGCCCATTACAGTAATAATAATCAGTGCAGTAACAGTAAATAGTATGCAAGTCCTACCCATCCAGCCTCTACACTCCATCTTCGTCCAACCCTACACTCCATGTGGGATATAATCAACCCACCCATCCCTACACTCCAAGTAGCACCGATTGCGGCACTAAACAATATTTACAGTAGAGCTGCCAGTATAATAGGCTTAGAGCCATCAGCGATTTGCAGCAGAGCTGCCAATATAATACACTTCCTCCAATCATAATAAACCCATCCCCATGCAATGCATTATACAATCATGTCATGTCATATCATAAAATCATACATGTATCCATTACAGTTTAAATAGCATGCTAAAATACGATCATACATGTACGTATAAACATATATACATCACATAGGGGCAAAATAGTCATTTTACCATGTAGGGGCATTTCAGTTATTTTATCAATTTAAGGGTCTAGGTATACTTACCGACCCAACAGTAGGTCTACAATCGTCTCGGGCAACCCATGCAACCTTAACAGTCAAACAATGAAAATGGGCCCAAGGCCCACAATGCGAGCCCATGTGGGCCCACACGTTCATGTGGCCACGAAGCCCAGAAATGGCCTTGGCCGTGTGAACTACATAGCCTAGCCCAATATTCTCCACACATCTGTGTGGTTTACCCGTGTGGGGCCCACAGGCCCATTAGGCCTACACTACCCATTTCGGCCCAACATGGCCCAAAACGGCCTAAGCCCATGAAATCGCTCATGGTGGCCTTTATGATTAAACACCCATGTTTCTACGTTCAGATTACCACACGAGCAAGTGCACACTTGTGTAGTGTTGTCGATCATTTATTTCGGCTTTTGCCGATTCATGATTTGGGCAGTGTTTACACACCTTGTTGTGGAAGAGCGCGAAAATCTACAAGCACCAAACCTAGAGTCAATCACGACACTCCGTCAATCCTTTAATCACTGGAGTTAAACACCCTCTTATTAACATTTAATCCCCAAAATGGCAATTGTTACCCACCTTGATTGAACGAATGTGGTTTAGCCCACTTAAACTGTTAATGAAGATTGACTTCAAGATCCTTGGCAAAAATCTACATTACAACCTAATCTTGTTAACTATTACCATAAACGTAAATAACTTGAACCAAGTGAATAACAACTTACCGAAACGTAGAACTAAAAATGGTAGATAGAAGTAATCAGCCTATAAAAGCACACCCTAAAACCAAGGCACGATATGGTACAATCACACCCATCAATCGAATGCAGAGAAAAATTTAACTACAAGAAAATTCGACTAGAAATGTAGGAGGGAAACTTGAAGAAAGCCGAAACAGTAGAGAGCGAGAAGAGATAAGGGGTATTCGGCCAATGCAAAATGAGATGGTGTAGGCTCAAAACCGATTGAGAGAGAGCTAGCAAGGATTCAGCAAAGGGTTATAGAAGGTAGAAAAGAGTATTCGGTCCAAGAGAGAGACGATTGAGAGAGGGAAGGGAAGAAGCAAAATCGAAATAGTAAACCAAAAAGAAATGAGAAAATACCCAAAAGTGATATCTGGTCCCAAAAGGGAGAAAGCCAAAACGAGAAGTAGAGAGAAAACCAACAGAACCCAATTTCGACACCAAAGGCAAAAAGAAGCAAAACAGAAAAGGGAATGAGCATACAAAACCAAAAATTTGAGAGAATAACTAAACTCAGCCGAAAATTTCTGTGCACCTACTATGCAATTTCGGCACAACTCTACTACACTTCAAGTTCTACTTTTTCCTCCCTTAAATCTCACCTAAAATCCCTCCTCAAATCTCTCCAACCGATCACACCTCCCCTCAACCATTCTCCTCAACCATTTCAGTGTTACCCATAACACTCCCACGGTACAGTAGCAAAATAAATACTCCTCTGCGCTCTATAGGACTCGAACCTCAGTCCTTAGGCAAACACCACACGCCACTTATCCCCTAGACCAACAGGCTCTTTCTATTATGTTTCACCCATATTTATTTAAGAAGCCTACTGACTAGAGGTAGGTTTAATTCAAGTAAGAAACAAAATTTTTGTACAAGTCAAGGCTTGAACTCAAGACTGCTCAGACACTCCCAGAACACTCAGAACACTTAACCACTGAATTAGATACACAATTATGTGTCACTTTCTCCTACAACTAAATATTTAAATGCCACCTCCTAACTATTCCCATGCTCAAGACCTAATAATTCTAGGCCCAAAATTCAGGGCGTTACAAGACAGATGGATCAATGAGATTGTGTATCAAATATCGATAGCTTAATAAAATTACAATCAAGAACAAGTATCCAGTGCTACGAATCAATGAATTGTTTGATCAGTTAAAAGGAGCAACAATATTTTCTAAGATTTATTTACTACCTGGTTATTATCAGTTGAGGGTTAAAGATTCGGATGTGTCGAAGACTGCATTCAAGACCAGGTGCAGACATTATGAATTTCTTGTTATGCCATCCAAATTAACTAATGCTCCTGTAGTATTCATGGATTTGGTGAATCGATTCTTTAGACCATATTTGGACAGATTTGTTGTTGTATTCATTGATGATATTCTGATCTATTCTCGAGATGAATCTGAGCATGTCGAGCCTTTGAGAATTGTATTGCAGACTTTGCGAGATAAACAACTATTTGCTAAATTTAGCAAATGCGAGTTTTAGCTCTGAGAACTTTGAATTTTAGGACACATTGTTTCAGCGAAAGGCATCTAAGTTGATTTGAGTATGATTTTTAGTAGTTGTTGACTGGAAACCACCAAGCAACATTTTTGAGGTCAGAAGTTTCTTAGGGTTAGCAGGATATTATAGGAGATTTGGTAAAGGGTTCTTAGTGATAGCTACACCAATAAATCGTTTACTGCAAAAAGATGTGAATTTTGAGTGGTCTGAGAAATGTCAACAGAGTTTTTGATTAGTTGAAAGCATTATTAATTGAAGCACCAGTTTTAGTTCAGACTGAGTTAGATAAAGAGTTTCTGATTTTCAGTGATGCATCTTTGAACGGTTTGGGATGTGTTTTAATGCAAGAAGGCAAAGTGATAGCTTATGCTTCTAGATAGTTAAAATTGCATGAAAAGAATTATTCGACACATGACTTAGAGTTAGCCACTATTGTTTTTGCATTGAAAATTTGGCGACAATATTTGTTCGGTGAGAAGGGCCGCATATTTACCGATCATAAGAGATTAAAGTATTTGATGTCACAGAAAGATCTAAATTTGAGACAGCGAAGATAGTTCTAATTGTTGAAAGACTGAGTTAGTGATTGATTATCATCCGGGGAAAGCAAATGTTGTCACAGAATTTTTAAGTAGAAAATCTTTGTTTGCTTTAGAAGTGATGAATACATGGTTGACTTTGTCTAATGATGGTTCAATTTTAGCTGAGTTAAAAGCTAAATTGTTGTTTCTTCAGCAAATTTGTGAAGATAAAAAATGTGAACAAATTGAAAGCTAAACGAGTATAGTGTGAGTCAACTCTTGATTCAGAGTTTTAGATTGGAACATATGATTGTTTATTATTCCGAGGTAGAGTTTGCGTACCAAAAAATCCAGAGCTTATATAGAAAATTTTGCATGAAGCTCACAATGATAGCCTATCTATTCACTCGGGAAGTAACAAGATGTACAATGATTGAAGACAGTTGTATTGGTGGTCAGGTATAAAATGAGATATTTCTGATTTTGTGTCAAAATGCTTGACTTGTCAACAGGTCAAAACTGAACATCAAGTACCTTCGGGACTATTACAGCTAGTAATGATACCAAAGTGGAAATGGGATAGAGTTGCGATGGATTTCGTATCGGGGTTACCCTTATCTTCAAAAAAGAAAGATGCTATCTAGGTTATTGTTGATCGTTTGACAAAATCTGCACATTTTGTTCCTATACATACAAATTTTTCACTTGTTAGATTAGCTAATTTGTACATTTCAGAGATCGTCAGATTGCACGGAGTGCCAGTCTCTATTATTTTGGATAGAGATCCGCGGTTTACATCACGATTTTGAAAGAAGTTGCAGGAGACTTTGGGTATATGGTTGCACTTTAGCACTGCATTTCATCCTCAAACAAATGGTCAGTCTAAGAGAGTGATTCAAATTCTCGAAGATATGCTTCGTTTCTGTGTTTTAGAGTTTGAAAGAAACTGGGAAAAATATTTATCATTGGTGGAATTTGCGTATAATAATAGTTACTATTTGAGCATAATGATAGCACCGTATGAAGCTTTATATGGTCATAAATGCTAAACTTCGTTGTATTGGATAGAGCTTAATGAGAAAAAGGTTCACGAGGTTGATTTGATCAGAGAGACTGAAGAGAAGTGAAAGTAATTCGTGATAGTTTGAAAGCAGCTTCAGACCGACAGTGTAACACCCCAAACCCAGCATGGACGTTATGGTCGAATCTAGCAATGTCACATTGAAGTATTTTTCGTAAAATGTGATAACGTTGAAAACCCAATCTTTATTTAACCTCTTGGTGTGACTTAAGACTTATTTTAATACGTGTGTTCAAATGTGTGAGTTGTTTACCAAAATGTTAATCATATTAAAATGTCTTTATTATCATTTCCATTTTAAAACATGATTACATACGAAAGCTCTTCAAAACACGTTTCGTAATCGTGGTGTCTTTGAAAAACAGTTATCTTTTTCAAAACCGCGTCTTTTTCCTACTGCTAGTAGTTATATAGCAAAGCAAGTAAAAATCTCAATTTAAAAAAGAAATTAGAGAGATATACCCAAAATAAAACTACTTATAATTTAAGAATCAATATGGAAGCATGTATGGTTGTGTGGCCACCTTTGAGTCCCTCGCAGCACCGATCTGACTATGTTTGGGGATTATCGGTACAGATTAACAAAAGGGTGAGTTTACAAAAACTCAGTGTGTAATCCCTTATCGTGCAACCTTAACATGTCCGTGTGGCCCACAAAGCCCAGAAATGGCCTTGTCCGTGTGGATTACACAACCTGGCCAAACGTTCTCCATACGTCCGTGTGGTTTACCCATGTGGGGCCCCAAGCCCGTGGGGCCCACATAGCCTAGTTTGACCCAAAATGGCCCAACACGACCTCGGCCCATGAAATCTCTCATGGCCAGCCTCGACGATTATACACCCGTGTTTAGGTATACGACCTATCACAAGAGCGAGCGCACCCCCGTGTAGCATCGACGACCACTTATTTCGGCTTTTGTCGACCTATGTTTAGGGGTAGTGTTTACACACCTTACTTCTATTTACCGAGTGAAGAGACTGCCCACACCTTTGAACCCTACACTTAAGCAATAGTCTTCAATTACACACTTAATCCAGTATCTAATCGAATACATACACTATCGCAATCGTTAACCCCACATAATAACATACCTTCAAACAAGCCACGAGGGGAGATCCGTCCACTCTAATGCCACCAGAGGATCTTTTCCCTCTCCTTTGAAAAGTTCCTAAACACCAACCGAACCTAGGTAAACACTTAATCAATCAGAATCAAAATAACTCTATATTATTGCACTAAAATCATCCAATCGATAACCCCTTACCTTGATTGAACAACCGAAGCCCTTTTCACCTTATCAGGCGAGAGAGGACAATCACTCAAGCCCTCGGTTACAACCTGTAATTCAGCCAACCTCCTGTTAACGACTATTCGAAAGAACAATTTGAACCAAGCCAAAAGTTAGTCTTACCGAAACATCGAATCGAGCACTTGTAATTTCCCCCAAGGGTAAAAGAAATGGGGTGGTATTCGGCCAGCACAACCAATTGGAAGAGCAAGAGAAGAAGGAGAAATCAGTTATGAAGAAATCGATTGAGAGTGACAAAGAATGAGAAACAATCGATCAATAAGAAACAAGGGAAAAAGAAGAAGAGAATCGGCCAACCAAGCCTAAAGAATTTAGGAGAGGGGAAGGGTAGTATTCGGCCAAAAAAAAGGGAATAAGGGGGAAAACGAATGCTAAAGGGGTAGAGGGAGAAGAGCATAATTGGTCAGGAGCGCACTAAAATGAAAGCAAAATCTAAATCGACAAAATGAAAAGTACCAGAAGGGTCAAAAGCAATAATTGGCTACCAAGACAAAGAGTGAAAAGAACCCAAAAGCACTTGTCAGAAACCGGAAATGAGGAAGGCAATACCAGCCAAGGCTAATTCTGAATGCCAAAGTTCAAATTCGACACAACATTCCCTCTCACTCAACTTCTCATAATTCTCTCCTCAAATCCCTCAAACCGATCACTCTTCCCTCAACTACTCAGTTCGAATTCCCCTCAACCACTTCAATGTTTCGGTCAACCCACAACACTCCCATAGTACAACAGTAAAATAAAACACTCCACTGCACCCACCAGGATTCGAAACTCAGTCCTCTGGCATAGATAACACACCACTTACCCCCTAGACCAGCAGGACCTTTCTAACATGTTCTACCTATTTTTATTTAACAGCCTGCTGACTAGAGACAAAGGTTGATTCATTAAAACAAAATTTTTGCAAAAGCCAAGGCTTGAACTGTAACGCCCCCACGCCCGAGACCATCGCCGGAGTCGAGTATGAGGTGTTACTAAGCTTAATTTAACATTTTTAGAACTTTGGATTATTTGTTTTTACATTCACAGTTTTTAAGCTACTTGCATCACAGTCACAAGAAAAATCATATCTCGAGCTACGAAACTTGAAATCAAGATCCGTAAATTTTCCCTGAATCTAGACTCATATACCTATCTACTAATTTTTTTCTAGAATTTTAGATTGGGCCAATTAGTACAGTTTATTAGTTAAATTTACCCCTGTTTCAGGACTTGACTGGTCTGACCTCTGTTTACTACAAACCACATTTCTCTCTGTATAAAATTCATATGACTATGAGGTTTGTTTATACTGAAACTAGACTCAATAAGGATTCTGAGAATATAAAATACACCACCTAGTTATATCTGTAAAATATATGGTGAATTTATAAAGTTGAAATAGGGGATCCAGAAACTGCTCTGACCCTGTTTCACTAAAATTCAAATATGTTCTAACATATAATTCCTTTACCTGTTTCATTTGTTTTATGTGAAACTAGACATATTAAGCTTCAATTTGATATTTAATCCATCACTAAATTCAATTTCCATGATTTTAAGTAAATTTTCAAACTCACATCAGTGTTGCTGCAATATTCTGTTTATGGAAAATTTCATCCCTTTTTATGAGTTTTCATGCACTAAGTATCTTAATAACTTTCCATAACATCAAATATAATCTAAACTAACCATTTCCATAACTTATCATTATCAAACATTATCTCAACCATTCCATCACCATATCATAAGATCATTTACACAAAATAGGTATATTGCTATACATGCCATACTTAAATTTACAAGCCATTTACCGAAAAGTTCTTAGGATAGTGTGGTGATCCTTCGACCTATCCCGACTCTGAGCTGGCTTGTCCAAAACTACAATGAGTAAGAAGGAGGAGTAAGCATAAATGCTTAGTAAGTTCATATGCAAATAATAAGTAACATAACAAACAATCATACCAATCAACATTAGCATGCATCACCAAAACACATATCACATTTCTAATCATTTTTCATCATCTTATTACCTTATCGTGGTTGTATCAATACTCAACCCGAGGGTTAAATACATACCTGTACAGAATATCCATTTCTCATCGCTCACCAATACGTCTCTTTACATCTCGAGTATTCCTCCATTTGAGTAAAACTTTACCCGTTGAACACATCGGAATATAATTCGGATACATGGAAACTTTGCACATAAGTGCCACATATGTAGCCAAGCTACTATGTAACCCGCCCATAAGCGAACTCGGACTCAACTCAACGAGCTCAGGCGTTCGCATCCATAAGTGAACTCGGACTCAACTCAACGAGCTCGGATGCCTAGTTACATCTCACGAACTCGGATTCAACTCAACGAGTTCGGACATTCGCATCCATAAGTGAACTCAGACTCAACTCAACGAGTTCGGATGCTCAACCATCCTAGTGACATGTCACTTGTATCCTAATCTATTCCTAAGGTTCAAACGGGATTTTCCTCGAACACATATCCTTAGTCTTAGTAGAATGCCGGAACCAATACTTGGTAACAATTATGTTTAACAAGTAATTCACATAATTTGCATTTTATTCGAAATTAACCACAAAGCATATATTTCATGATAAAAATCAGCATATCATATAATTGACATCAATGACTTAAAAATAACAATTATGCTACATTATTTACACATGAACTTACCTTGGTACCAAAATACAAAGATTTTGCAATTTAGTCCACAATCTTTTCTTTTCCTCGATTGGGGTCATTTCCACGTCTTTCTTGATCTAAAATAACACATTTAGCTTATTTAATACTCACATTATCAAATTAATCCTTAATTCAAATTGTGGCAAAATTACAATTTTACCCCTAAACTTTTGCATATTTACATTTTTTCCCCTAGGCTCGGGATTAAATTTTATTCCTTATTCTTATGTTTTATAACATGCTGATCACTTTTCCCTTCTATGGAAACATCAAATTCTCACTCTAACATGTACTTGTGACTATTAGGTATTTTTACCAATTAAGCCCTTTTACTCGTTTTTGCTTAAAATCGAGTAGTGCAAGTTGTCTAACATAATTTAAAACATCATATTCTATCATAAAACATCAAAATACACAAATTTCACCTTTGGGTATTTTTCCAAATATAAACCCTAGGTTAAATTATTGCTAACATAAGCTTAATCGAGCTAAGGGATCTCAAAAACGTAAAAATCATTAAAAAGCGGGGCTTAGAATCACTTACTATGAAGCTTGAAAGTTGAAGAAACCCTAGCTATGGTGAGATAGAGCATTCGGCAGCAACTAAATGGGGAAGATGACTATTTTGTGTCATTTTTCCCATTTTATTTCATTAATTATCCAAATGACCAAAATGCCCTTAATACCTTTCTTTGAAAATTTTTATGTACAAGCCCATTTTTGTCCAAAATTTTAGAAATTGGTCAAATTTCTATTTAAGACCTCCTAATTAATATTTCAAAGCAATTTCATACTAAAAACTTCTAGAATGCAAGTTTTACAACTTATTCGATTTAGTCCCTAACTTCAAATTAAGCATTTTATGCATAGAGTTTCCTCACAAAATTTTCACACAATCATGCAATCATATCATAAACCTCAAAATAACTATAAAATAATTATTTCTATCTCGGATTTGTGGTCACGAAACCACTATTCGATTAGGCCTAATTCGGGATATTACAACTCTCCCCCTTTAAGGATTTTTCGTCCTCGAAAATCTTACCTGAAGAAACAGATGTGGGTATTGATTTCTCATAGTTTCTTTGATTCCCATGTAGCTTCTTCTACTCCATGCCTTTGCCACAACACCTTCACAAGTGCAATATTTTTATTCCTTAGTTGTTTGACCTCTCGAGCTAAAATCTTAATTGGTTCTTCTTCGTAAGTCATATCTGGTTGTAGTTCAATTTCTATCGGTGAAACTACATGTGAAGGATCCGAACGATACCGACGTAACATAGATACGTGGAACACATCATGAATCTTTTCTAATTCAGGTGGTAATGCTAGCCGATATGCTACCGGTCCAACTTTTTCAATTACTTCATACGGCCCGATAAAAAGCGGACTTAATTTGCCCTTCCGTCCAAATCTGAGAACTTTCTTCCACGGAGACACCTTTAAAAATACTTTATCACCAACTTGAAATTCAATGTCCTTTCGTTTTAGATCTGCATAAGATTTCTACCTATCTGAAGCAGCTTTCAAACAATCTCGAATTACCTTCACTTTTTCTTCAGTTTCTTTTATTAGATCAACTCCATAAATCTGATTTTCCTTGAGTTCAGTCCAATACAAAGGCGTTCGACATTTACGACCATACAATGCTTCATAAGGTGCCATTTTCAAGCTCGTCTGATAACTATTATTTTAAGCAAATTCTACCAACGGTAAATATTTTTCCCAACTTCCTTTAAATTCCAATACACAACATCTGAGCACATCTTTAAGAATCTGAATTACTCTCTCTGATTGTCCATCAGTTTGTGGATGAAAAGCAGTACTAAAATTTAACTTTGTACCTAACGCGTCTTGCAATTTTTGCCAAAACCGCGAGGTAAACCTTGGATCTCTATCTGAAATAATCGACAATGGTATTCCATGTAGTCTAACAATTTCTCTAACATACAGTTCAGCCAACTTGTTAAGAGAATAATCTGTACGTACCGGGATAAAATGAGCCGACTTAGTTAATCTGTCAACTATTACCCAGATGGCATCTTTCTTTCCTAGAGTCAATGGCAATCCTGAAACAAAATCCATAGTAATCCGATCCCATTTCCATTCAGGAACCATAATAGGCTGAAGTAATCCCAAAGGCACTTGGTGTTCAGCTTTCACCTGTTGACAAGTTAAGCATTTGGACACAAACTCTGATATATCCCTTTTTATTCCATTCCACCAATACATTTTCTTCAAGTCATTATACATTTTCGTACTACCCGGATGAATCGAGAAACAACCACTATGTGCTTCCTGTAGGATCTTTTGAATCAATTCTTCATTCTTTGGTACACAAATCCGATCTTTAAACATTAAGTACCCATCAGAACCAATTCTGAAATCTGACTCTATATCAACTTCACACTGCTTTCTCTTGGCTTGCAAATCTTGATCATCTTTCTGAGCTTCAAAAATTTCTTGTAAAAACATCGGTTTTGCTCTTAACTCTGCTAGAACCGAACTATCATCTGACATTTTCAACTGAGTGTTCATAACTCTCAATGCAAACAACAACTTTCTGCTCAAAGCATCGGCTACTACATTCGCTTTTCCCGGATGATAATTAATAACAAGCTCGCAATCTTTCAATAACTCCAACCATCTTTGCTGTCTTAAATTCAAATCTTTTTATGACATCAAGTACTTAAGACTTTTATGGTTGGTATATACCCGGCACTTTTTACCATACAAATAATGTCGCCAAATCTTCAAAGCAAACACCACTGCAGCCAATTCCAAATCGTGAGTAGGATAATTCCTCTCATGAGGTTTTAACTGCCTCGAAGCATAAGCCACCACTTTTCCTTCTTGCATGAGCACACACTCCAAACCATTTAACGAAGCATCACTATACACCACAAATTCTTTACTGATTCGGGTGTACTAACACTTGGTGCCTCTGTTAATAACTTTTTCAATTCTTCAAAGCTCTGTTGACATTCTTCCGTCCATTCAAATTTAACATCCTTTCTGAGTAGTCTAGTTATAGGAGCAGCAATTATAGAAAATCCATTTACAAACCGCCGATAATACCCAGCTAACCCCAAGAAACTTCTAACGGTTACATTTTTTTGTGATTTCAATCAACAATGGATGAAATTTTACTAGGATCAACCCGTATACCATCACTTGAAACAATATGACCCAAAAATCCAACTTCCGAGCCAAAATTCACTTTTACTAAACTTAGCATACACAGTTTGCTTATCTCTCAAAGTTTGCAAAACTATCCTCAAATGCTCAGCATGCTCTGTCTCATCTTTTGAATAAATTAAAATATCATCTATAAACACCACAACAAATTTGTCCAAGTATGGTCGGAATATGCAATTCATTAAATCCATAAACACAGCAGGAGCATTTGTCAACCCAAATGGCATAACTAAAAATTCATAATGACCATACCTTGTTCTAAAAGCAGTTTTAGGCACATCCGACTCTTTTACCCACAGTTGGTAATACCCAGATCTCAAGTCAATCTTTGAAAACCATGTCGCTCCTTTTAGCTGATCAAACAAATCATCAATTCTTGGCAATGGATACTTATTTTTGATTGTCACCTTGTTTAACTATCGATAATCAACACACAACCTCATAGAACCATCCTTCTTTTTCACAAATAACACGGGAGCACCCCAAGGTGAAAAACTCGGTCTCACAAAGCCTTTATCAGTCAACTCTTGCAACTGCGACTTCAATTCTTTCAACTCTGCTGGTTCCATTCTATATGGAGCAATCGAAATCAGAGTTGTTCCCGGTATCAAATCAATACCAAATTCTACTTCCCTGACTGGAGGCAAACCCGGCAATTCTTCTGGAAATACGTCCACAAATTCACACACAACCGGCACTGATTCAACTTTCTTTTCAACTTCTTTTGTATTAATTACATACGCCAAATAAGCTTCATAACCCTTTCTCAAATATCTTTGAGCCGACATTGAAGAAATCACGCTAGATAATGCCTCTGATTTGTCTGATTCAACCCGCAGAATTTCACCACTTTCACACTTTAATTCTATAACCTTTTCTTTGCAATTTATTTTAGCATCATGCAATGTCAACCAATCCATACCCCAAACTCATCAAACGGAAACAACATCAAGTCGGCCGGAAAGTAATGATCCTGAATCATTAAAGGACATTTTTTACATACTTTATCAACAATCACACATTTGCCTAACGGATTCGACACTCTAATCATAAATTCTATGTTCTCAACAGGTATATTCATATCAGACACCAATTTCATGCACACATATGAATGAGTAGAACAGGGATCAATCAAAGCAATAACATTAACATTAACATTATAGAGAGAAAATGTACCGGTAATCACATCAGGCGAGGAAGCATCTTCGCGCGCTTCAATAGCATAAGTTCTAGCCGGAGCTCTTCCTTCAGGTCTAACTGGTGCATCCCTGGCTATATTCTTACTGCTTGTTTCACTTCCATCTTTTCTTGGATATCTTCCTCTCGAATCCGCCCCACTTGTTTTTGTATTCTGAAATTTTTCTTTTTCAGCTCTCTCTGGACAGTCTCTAATAAAATGATCCGGAGAACCACATCGAAAACATTCATTTGCTCTGCACGGACCAAAATGATTCCTACACATCATCTGGCACTTAGGTTTAACAAATCTCGAATTCCCTACACTGGTTTGCCAAGTAGTGATGGGACTTAGGACCCACATTTTGCTTCTTATAATTCCCATATGATTGCCCAGCTGAAGTTTGGGAACAAGGATTCATATTTCTTGATTTTTCAGGTTGCTGTGAGAATGAACTACTCATCGGTCTTTTCTTCCAATTTCTAGTCTCAGCCTCTACCTTTTTCTTTTCTTTAAGTAATTCTTCGGCCTTCCAAGCTCGATCAACCAATACTACCATTTCTTTTAATTCAAGAATTCCAACAAATACCTTGATATCTTCGTTGAGCCCATCTTCAAATCGTCGGCACATCTTGGCCTCTGTAGGAACATACTCTCGGCATATTTACTTTAACGAACAAACTATCTTTCATATTTCTGTAACCGTCATATTACCTTGCTTCAACTCAAGAAATTCTTTACGCTTCTGATCAATAAATCTTTCACTAATATATTTCTTCCGAAACTCTTCTTGAAAGAATTCCCATGTTACTCTCTCTTTTGGTACCACCGAAATCAAAGTCTTCCACCAATTATAAGCTGAATCCCTCAACAAAGATATAGCGCATTTCAAACATTCTTCAGGTGTACAAGATAATTCATCAAATACCCGGATAGAATTTTCAAGCCAAAACTCTACTTTCTCGGCATCATCATCAATATTTGCTTTAAATTCTTCGGCCCCTTGCTTGCGGATTCTATCAACTGGAGTTCTATGATATTTCATCAGATCCATACCTTGAGGCATCGGGAGTGCAGGTTGAGGAATTGGGGAGGTGGGGAGGTTGTACATTTGGGTTAAATGCATTGAACGAACTCAGTGTACCATGCACTCATCATTTGGAGAAAGGCTTCCCGACCCCTTTCTCCTCCTCCCTAACCAACAGTAGGAGGTGGATTTTCAGTCGCGCTGCTCCTTGGTGAGCTGGCGCATTACTCTCTACTTCATCCGCCACAGCTGGATCGGGATCCATTTACTATAAAAAAATCATTTAAAAAGGTCAGAAGTCGTCACACTATCACAATTTATACATATGGCATGTATAGCAAAATCCGTACATACAACACGTAGCCCGAGAACCAAATAAACCTACTCTGATACCACTAAATGTAACGCCCCCAGGCCCAAGACCATCACCGGAGTCGAGTATGAGGTGTTACTAAGCTTAATTTAACATTTTTAGAACTTTGGATTATTTGTTTTTACATTCACAATTTTTAAGCTACTTGCATCACAGTCACAAGAAAAATCATATCTCAAGTTACGAAACTCAAAATCAAGATCCATAAATTTTACCTGAATCTAGACTCATATACCTATCTACTAATTTTTTTCTAGAATTTTTGATTGGGCCAATTAGTACAGTTTATTAGTTAAAGTTACCCCTGTTTCAGGACTTGACTGGTCTGACCTCTGTTTACTTCGAACCACATTTCTATCTGTATAAAATTCATATGACTATGAGGTTTGTTTCTCCTAAAACTAGACTCAATAAGGATTCTGAGAATATAATATACATCACCTAGTTATATCTGTAAAATTTATGGTGAATTTATAAAGTTGAAACAGGGGATCCAGAAACTACTCTGACCATGTTTCACTAAAATTCAAATATCTTCTAACATATAATTCCTTTACCTGTTTCATTTGTTTTATGTGAAACTAGACATATTAAGCTTCAATTTTATATTTAATTCATCACCAAATTCAATTTCTATGATTTTTAGTAAATTTTCAAACTCACATCAGTGTTGCTGCAATATTCTGTTTATGGCAAATTTCATCCCTTTTTATAAGTTTTCATGCGCTAAGTATCTTAATAACTTTCCATAACATCAAACATAATCTAAACTAACCATTTCCATAACTTATCATTATCAAACATTTTCTCAACCATTCCATCACCATATCATAAGATCATTTACACAAAATAGGTATATTGCTATACATGCCATACTTAAATTTACATGCCATTTACCGAAAAGTTCTTCCGGATAGTGTGACTGATCCTTCGACTTATCCCGACTCCTAAGCTGGCTTGTCCAAAACTACAATGAGTAAGAAGGAGGGAGTAAGCATAAATGCTTAGTAAGTTCATATGCAAATAATAAGTAACATAACAAACAATCATACCAATCAACATTAGCATGCATCACCAAAACACATATCACATTTCTAATCATTTTTCATCATCTTATTACCTTATTGTGGTTGTATCAATACTCAACCCGAGGGTTAAATACATACATACCTGTACAGAATATCCATTTCTCATCGCCACCACTCTGTCGTCTCTTTACATCTCGAGTATTCCTCCATTTGAGTAAAACTTTACCCGTTGAACACATCGGAATATAATTCGGATACATGGAAACTTTGCACATAAGTGCCACATATGTAGCCAAGCTACTATGTAACCCGCCCATAAGTGAACTCGGACTCAACTCAACGAGCTCAGGCGTTCGCATCCATAAGTGAACTCGGACTCAACTCAATGAGCTCGGATGCCTAGTTACATCTCACGAACTCGGACTCAACTCAACGAGTTCGGACATTCGCATCCATAAGTGAACTCGGACTCAACTCAACGAGTTCGGATGCTCAACCATCCTAGTGACATGTCACTTGTATCCTAATCTATTCCTAAGGTTCAAACAGGATTTTCCTCGAACACATATCCTTGCCGTCTTCCGTAGAATGCCGGAACCAATACTCGGTAACAATTATGTTTAACAAGTAATTCACATAATTTGCATTTTATTCGAAATTAACCACAAAGCATATATTTCATGATAAAAATCAGCATATCACATAATTGACATCAATGACTTAAAAATAACAATTATGCTACATTATTTACACATGAACTTACCTTGGTACCAAAATACAAAGATTTTGCAATTTAGTCCACAATCTTTTCTTTTCCTCGATTGGGGTCGTTTCCACGTCTTTCTTGATCTAAAATAACACATTTAGCTTATTTAATACTCACATTATCAAATTAATCCTTAATTCAAATTTTGGCAAAATTACAATTTTACCCCTAAACTTTTGCATATTTACATTTTTTCCCCTAGGCTCGGGATTAAATTTTATTCCTTATTCTTATGTTTTATAACATGCTGATCACTTTTCTCTTCTATGGCAACATCAAATTCTCACTCTAACATGTACTTGTGACTATTAGGTGTTTTTACCGATTAAGCCCTTTTACTCGTTTTTGCTTAAAATCGAGTAGTGCAAGTTGTCTAACATAATTTAAAACATCATATTCTATCATAAAACATCAAAATACACAAATTTCACCTATGGTTATTTTTCCAAATATAAACCCTAGGTTAAATTATTGCTAACATAAGCTTAATCGAGCTACAGGGATCTCAAAAACGTAAAAATCATTAAAAACGGGGCTTAGAATCACTTACTATGAAGCTTGAAAGTTGAAAAAACCCTAGCTATGGTAAGATAGAGCATTCGGCAGCAACTAAATGGGGAAGATGACTATTTTGTGTCATTTTTCCCATTTTATTTCATTAATTATCCAAATGACCAAAATGCCCTTAATACCTTTCTTTGAAAATTTTTATGTACAAGCCCATTTTTGTCCAAAATTTTAGAAATTGGTCAAATTGCTATTAGACCTCCTAATTAATATTTCAAAGCAATTTCATACTAAAAACTTCTAGAATGCAAGTTTTACAACTTATTCGATTTAGTCCCTAACTTCAAATTAAGCATTTTATGCATAGAGTTTCCTCACAAAATTTTCACACAATCATGCAATCATATCACAAACCTCAAAATAACTATAAAATAATTATTTCTATCTCGGATTTGTGGTCACGAAATCACTATTCCGATTAGGCCCTAATTCGGGATATTACATGAACCCAAGACTTCTCAAACATTACCCAAGACAATTAACCATTGAAGCAGACATGCATTTGTGCAACACAACATATAAAAATAAATACTTAGATTTTGGGGCGTTACATCTCTAACCCCCTAAAATAAAATTTCGACCTCGAAATTTATGTGGTCAAAACAGATGAGGGTATTGTTGTGGCATCGCCTCCTTAGGCTCCCACGTGGCCTCTTCGGGGCTGTGATTAGGCCAAAGTACCTTAACCAGTGGGATAGACTTCCTTTTTAACACCTTTACATCACGATCTAAAATTTGAACCGGCTCCTCCTCGAAAGTTAGATGTAGCCTAACCTCAATCTTCTCAGTAGAGATAATATGCATGGGATCAGAGCAGTAATGCCTCAGCTTGGAGACATGGAACACATCGTGAATCCGATCCAACTTTGGAGGTAACCCAAGTTGATAGGCAACTGGTTCCACACGTTTCAGTATGCGGTAAGGCCCAATGAACCTAGGGCTCAACTTGCACTTCTGTCCAAATCTTAGTACCTTCTTCTATGGTGAGACTTTGAGGAAAATGAAGTCCCCCACAGAATACACAATCTCCTTACGTTTCAGGTCCGCATACAGCTTCTATTTATTTAATGCTGCCTTCAGTCGATCCCGAATTAATCTAACTTTATCCTTGGTATCAGAAACCAATTCAGGGCCCAGAACACGCCCCTCGTTCAACTCAGTCCATCACGAAGGAGTACGACACCTACGACCATATAGTGCCGCGTAAGGTACCATTTGTATGCTAGACTAATAACTATTGTTATAAGCAAACTCTGCTAGCGGCAAGTATTCCTCCCAACTGCCTCGGAAATCAATCACACAACTCCTTAACATGTTCTCCAGTATCTGAATCACCCACTCTGACTGACCATCTGTTTGAGGATGGAACGCAGTACTGAAGTCCAACCTTGTACCCATAGCTTCATGCAGCTTTTTCCAAAATCGAGACGTGAAGTGAGGATCCCTATCAGATATTATGGAGATCGGTACCCCATGCAGTCTCACTATTTTAGACACATACAACTTAGCCCGCTTCTGTAACGAGTAATCAGTATGAACTAGTATGAAATGGGAAGATTTGGTCAATCGATCCACGATGACCCATACTGAATCCTTCTTAGTAGGCGTTAAGGGCAGCCCACTAATGAAGTCCATAGTCACTGTCTCCCACTTCCAAAGTGGAGTCTTAAATACTGAAGCAACCTTAAAGGTAACTAATGTTCAGCCTTAACCTGCTGGCAAGTTAGACATTTACTTACGAAGTTGGTAACTTCACGCTTCAGACCTGGCCACCAATATAACTCACGAAGGTCTCGGTACATCTTATTCCCGCCAGGATGCATAGCATAAGGGCTACTATGCGCCTCTCGCAGTATAGACTACCTCAAATCAGTATCCTTCGGTACACAGACTTTCCCACAGAAATTGAGTACCCCTTCGCTATTCACTCCAAAATCTAATGTTTCTCCACTCTCAACCTGTCGGAATCAAAGACCTAGCGACTCATCCTCCAACTGTTTACCTTTAATTTTCTCAATCCACATTAGTTTAACTTGGAGCTCAACCAACAAGCTACCATTATCAAATAATCTGAGGCGAGCAAATATTGCCCTTAGATCTGTCATAGCCCTACGGCTCAGTGCGTCGGCCACTACATTGGCCTTCCTCAGATGGTATTCGATCGTACAGTCGTAGTCCTTAAGCAGCTCAGTCCATCTGCGCTGCCTAAGATTTAGCTCATTCTGAGTGATGAGATACTTGAGGCTCTTGTGATTAGTGTAAATGATACACTTCTCATCATACAGGTAATGCCTCCAAATTTTTAGTGCGAATACCACAGCGGCTAACTCCAAGTCATGTGTCAGATAATTCATCTCATGAGTCTTAAGCTGATGAGATGCATATGTCACGACCTTACCATCTTGCATCAACACACATCCCAACCCCACATGTGATGCATCGCTGTAAACAATGAACTCTTTCCCAGACTCTGGCTGTATTAAGATAGGGGCATTAGTTAGAACTTTCTTAAGCTTTTCAAAACTCTCTTGCTATGCATTAGTCCAGTTAAACGACACACCCTTACCCAACAACTTAGTCAGAGGTGCCGCGATCAATGAAAACCCCTCAACAAATTGTCTATAATACCCTGCCAGTCCAAGAAAACTGCAAATCTCTGATACAGTCTTAGGCGGCTTCCAATCCAGAATAGCTTCAATTTTTGGAGGATCAACTTTAACCCTTCAGTCGATACCACATGGCCCAGAAATGTTACAAAACGCACACTTACTGAACTTGGTGTACAGTTGTTTCTCCCTCAAACTCTGTAGAACAATTCAGAGATGTGCATCATGTTCTTATTCAGTTCTCGAATACACCTGAATGTCATCAATAAAAACCACTATGAATTGATCCAGATAGGGCTGGAACACTCAGTTCATCATATCTATAAAAGCTACTGGTGCATTCATCAATCCAAATGGCATCACTAGGAACTCGTAATGATCATAGCGAGTCCTAAACGTTGTCTTATAAACATCAGTTTCTTTAACCTTTAGTTGATGGTACCCCGACCAGAGATCAATCTTAGAGAAAAGTGAAGCTACTAGAAACTAGTCGAACAAATCATCTATCCTTGGTAAGGGGTATTTATTCTTAACGATCAATTTATTCAATTACCGGTAATTAATACACATGATCCATCCTTCTTGTTTACAAATAAGACTGGTGCTCCCTACGGAGACACACTAGGTCGGATGAACCCTCGATCCAATAACTCTTAAATCTGAGCTTTAAGCTCCACAAGCTTCTTCGGTGCCATTCTATAAGGGGTGATGGACACCGGAGCTGTACCAAGTAAGAGCTCAATCCCAAACTCAACTTCACAGTTTGGAGGTAACCCAGGTAGGTCATCAGGAAAAACATCCAGAAAGTATTTAACTGTTCTGATATCCCTAACAGAAGAACCCCCAGAATCAGAAACACCGATGTAGGCTAGATACGCCTCACAGACTTTACGAGCCAGTTTCTCGGCCCTTAATGGAGAAATCACATTTGACAAATAATTTCGATGCTCCCCAATTACAACTACCTCATCACCCTCCGTAGTTCTTAGTACCATCCATTTTGTAGCACAATCCAAGATTACTCAATGTTTAACCATCCAGTCTATTCCCAGAATTAAGTCAAATTCTCCAAAAGGAAGTTTCATTAAATCCGCCAAAAAGATAGTTCCTTGAACCTCCAAAGGCACATCTCTGAACAATTTATTTACCCTCACTGATTGTCCTAATGGACTCAACATAGTAACCTCATTGGTAGTACTTTCAACCATTATATCCAAAGTCTCAGACACAGTGCATGTTATATAAGAAAGAGTAGATCCAACATCAATCAATGCAGTATAAGGTACATTATAGATAAGGAACGTACCCGCGATAACATCTAGGGCATCTCCATCCTCTCAGAAACGTGCAGTATAAACCAAAGCTGGCTGCCTCACCTAAATATGACCAGTACCTTAACCCGGTGCCCTCTGACCACGGCCCATACCATTACCATCTCTGGCCTGACCACTGCCTCTCGGCGGCTGCTGACCACTTCTCGGCGGCTGTACATTACTCAAACCTATAGCTTGCATCTGCTTAGACCTCTGTGGATAATCTCTGATACGGTGCTCCAATGATCCACACCTCAAACATGCCCCAATCCTTTTCGAGCACTCACCCTGATGGCGTCTCCCACAATTAGCACAGGGTTGCGGTCCAGTAGCAGCAACAAGGGCCCCAACTCCGACCGACCCATCAACTCTGGCCTTTTTCTTAGGACTCAAAAAAGAACTCGAGGGCTTCGAATCTCTCTTATTCTTACCTCTCCCCTTCTCACGGTTCTGGCGCTCAGTGTGCTTCACATCCTCTGTGATCTTCACTTTATCCACTAAAGCAGCAAACTCTCACTTCCTCTGTGGAGCTATCAGAACCCTTAAATTATTCCTGAGGCCGACCTCGAAACGAACACAGTGCTCATATTTAGTTGCCACTGTCCCACGAGCATAGCGGCTTAATTACAAAAATTTAGCTTCATAATCAATCATTGATTTATCCCCTTAAGTCAAATTTACAAACTCTCTCCTCCGGGCATCCACATAACTAGCACCCACAAATTTTCCTTAGAAAGTAGTCTTAAAAAATTCATAGGCCAGCCGGTCGGGCTGAGTGCCCTCTTTAACTGTAAGCCACCACTAGTAGGCCTCATCTTACAGTAGTGACACTGCACCCTTTAGTTTCTACTCGGAGGTACAGTCGAGATCATTCATTATCCTCTCCGTGGCGTCAATCCAATATTCAGCCATATTAGGGGCAACTCCAGCAATACCCCTAAAAATCTCAGCTCCATTAGACCGGAGTCGAACCGTAAATGACCCACGGCCAACAGTACCAATATTGGGCCCAGCGACCCTCTTCATAATCTGTAACAAAGCTTAGGATACTACATCATCCATAGCTGCACGATCATGAGACACAGTCTCAATTCCAGGTGAAGCCGGTGCCTCCCTAGCCTCAACATTAGGCATGTGGCCAGATGACGAAGACCCAGCCCGAGCACATCCACGGCCTCCGTCATGGCCTCTTGTACCTCTTCCACGAGTACCTCTGGTGCTCATTATTTATTTATGCTTTATCTGTATTAATAATTTTATGTATCAGATTACAGTTCCAATGTTTATTACAGGATATTTTATGAAAAATAGTAACAGTATTTCAGAGTTCATTTTCGCATATCGTAGTCTTACTACAGTTTTTGGTTTACCCTAAATAGAGTATTTCAATACAGTCTACTACCTATAGTAGTCTCAATATTTCAAATTAAACAAACAACATTAGTTCTAGAAAACTTACGGAATCGACGCTGCAGACTCAGTATACCACACATTCGGTAAAACATTTCAAATGACTTCAAATCTTTTGAAACAACTTTTTCAAGAAATTCTAAACTTTAAAAGAAACCCAAATCAACAGTCGAATTTTGCAATCTGGCTCTGATACCACAAATGTAACACCCCAAACATAGCCTGGACGTTATGGCCGAATCTAGTGATGTCACATTGAAGTGTTGTTCGTAAAATTTGATAACATTGAAAACCCAATCTTTATTTAACCTCTTGGTGTGACTTAAGACTTATTTGAATACGTGTGTTCAAATGTGTGAGTTGTTTGCCAAAAAGTTAATCATATTAAAACATATTTATTATCGCTTTCATTTTAAAACATTTTTTCATGCGAAAGCTCTTCAAAACAAGTTTCGTAATCGTGGTGTCTTTGAAAAATATTTATCTTTTTCAAAACTGCGTATTTTTCCTACTGCTAGCAGTTATATAGCAAAGCAAGTAAAAATCCCAATTTAAAAATAAAAATTTAGAGAGGCCTTATTACATAAAACATACCCAAAATAAAACTACTTATAATTTAAGAATCAATATGGAAGCATGTGTAGTTGTGTGGCCACCTTTGAGTCCCTCGCAGCACCAATCCGACTAAGACTGGGGATTACCTGTACAGATTAACAGAAGGGTGAGTTTATGAAAACTCAGTGTGTAATCCCTTATCAAACAATTAAACAATCATATAGTGAGCAAATACAGTCTGGGCCTAAGCCCATTTCAGTAACAATTTAGTTTCAGTTAAGGCCTTAGCCCATTATAGTATCAATATTAGTTTGGGCCTGAGCCCATTTTAGTTACTGTAATAGTACAGATATGCAATCAGAAATCCTACCCAACCAGCCTCTACACTCTAACTCCATCCAGCCCTACACTCCATGTGGGGATAAGATCAACCCACCCATCCTTACACTCCAAATAGTACCGGTTGCGGCACTAAACAGTATTTGTAGCAGAGCTGCCACTACAGTACACTTCCTCCAATCATAATAACCCATCCCCATACAACATATCATGTCGTGTCATAATATCATACATGTATTTAATATACGTAAAGTGGCATGCTCAAATATAATCATACATCTCATAAGGGAATAATAGTCATTTTATCACACGGGGGCAATATAGTCATTTTACCACAAAGAGGGTCTAGGTACACTTACTAACCCAACAGTAAGTCCACAGTCGTCTCGGGCGACCCGTGCAACCTTGACAGTCATATCGTGAAAATGGGCCCAAGGCCCATAATGCGGGCCACACGGATAGCCCAGAAATGGCCTTGAACGTGTGGATTACAAAACTTGGCCCAACGTTCTCCACACGTTCGTGTGGTTTACTCGTGTAGGGCCCAAAAGCTCGTGGGGCCCACACGGCCCAATTTGACCCAAAATTGCCCAACACGACCTCAGCCCGTGAAATCGCTCATGGCCAGCCTCGATGATTATACACCCGTGTTTAGGCATACAGCCTACCACGCGAGCGAGTGCACGCCCGTGTAGCATTGATAGCCACTTTTTTCAACTTTTGTCGACCTACGTTTAGGGGCAGTGTTTACACACCTTGCTTCTATTTACCGAGAGAAGAGACTGCCTGCACCTTTGAACCCTACACTTAAACAATAGTCTTTAATTACTCACTTAATCTAGTATCCAATCGAATACACACACTACCCCAATCGTTAACCCCATACAATAGTATACCTTCACACAAGCCACGAGGGGACATCTGTCCACCCTAACGCCAACAAAGGATCTTTTCTCTCTCCTTTTAAAAGTTCCTAAGCACCAACCAAACCTAGGTAAACACTTAATCATCATCATCAAAATAACTCTATATTATTACACTAAAATCATCCAATCGATAACCCCTTACCTTGATTGAACAACCGAAGCCCTTTTCACCTTATCAGGTGAGAGAGGACGATCACTCAAGCCCTCGGTTACAACTTGTAATTCAGCCAACCTCTTGTTAATGACTATTCAAAAGAACAATTTGAACTAAGCCAAAATTTAGTCTTATCAAAACACCGAATTAAGCACTTGTAATTACCCCCAAAATCGATAGAGCAATGGGGAAAAGATTGGCACAGTAAGGGTAAAAGAAAGGGGGTAGTATTTGGTCAGCACAACCAATTGGAAGGCAAGAGAAGAAGGATAAATTGGTCATGAAGAAACCGATTGAGAGTGATAGAGAAGGAGAAATAATCGGTCAATAAGAAATAAGGGAAGAAGACGAAGAGAATCGGCCAACCAAAGCCTAAAAAATTTGGGAGAGGGGAAGGGTAGTATTCGGCCAAACAAAATGGAATAAGGGGGAAAACAATTGCTAAAAGGGTAGAGGGAGAAGAGCACAATTGGTCAATAGGGCACTAAAATGAAAGCAGAACCAAAATCGACAAAATGAAAAGTACCCGAATGGTCAAAAGCAATAATCGACTACTAAAACAAAGAGTGAAAAGAACCCGAAAGCACTTGTCAGAAACCAAAAATGAGGAGAGCAATACCACCCAAGGCCGAGTTCTGAATGCCAGATTTCAAATTCGATACAATATTCCCTCTCCCTCAGCTTCCCATAATTCTCTCCTCCAATCTCTCCTCAAATCCCTTAAACTGATCACTCCTCCCTCAACTACTGAGTTCGAATTCCCCTCAACCACTTCAGTGTTTCAGTCAACCCACAACACTCCCACGGTACAGCAGTAAAGTAAAACACTCCACTGTGCCCACCAGGATTTGAACCTCAATCTTCTGGCATAGCTAACAGGCCACTTACCCCCTAGACCAGCAAGCCCTTTCTGACATGTTCTACCCATTTTTATTTAAAAGCCTACTGACTAGAGACAAATGTTAATTTATTAAAACAAAATTTTTGCACAAGCTAGGGCTTGAACCCAAGACTTCTCAGACACTACCCAATACACTTAACCACTGAAGCAGACATGCATTTGTGCAACACAACATACAAAAATAAATACTTATATTTTGGGGTGTTACAGACAGAAATCGTATGCAGATTTGAAACGTAAAGATATTGAATTTCAAATCGACAGTAGAGTGTTTCTGAAAGTATAGCCATGGAAGAAGATTTTTCAATTTGGTAACAAAGGGAAATTGAGTCTGCAGTTTATTGAGTCGTATGTGATTATCGAAAGAATAGGGCCAGTGGCAATTGATTTAAATTACCATCAGATTTGGAAAAGATTCATAATGTGTTTCATGTATCCTTGTTATGATGGTATCGATCAGATCTGCTGCACATAATTTCTCCGACAGAGGTTGAGATTCAACCCGATATGTCGCATAGTGAAGAACAGATCAGATTTATAGCACGAGAGACTAAAGAGTTAAGAAACAAAAGCATAGCTTTAGGGAAAGTACTTTGGAAATGTCATGGTATCGAAGAGGCTACGCGGGAACCCGAGGAAACTATGAGAAAATAGTACCCTAACCTATTTTCTGGTAAGATTTTTGGGGATGAAAATTTATAAGGTGGGAGAGTTGTAACAACTAGTTTTTAGTTAAATTAGAACTACAATTTTGGGATCACAAATCCGAGGCCAAAACATTTATTTTATTAATATTTTAATGTCTACAGCATGTTAGTAGTTTCGTATAAAAATTTCACTACGAAATTTTATTATTTACATGTTTAATTTAATAAAAAGGACTGAATCGCAAAAGGTGCAAAACTTGAGTTCTATAGGATAAAGGTGTTAAGCTATAGAATTAATGTGTAAGAGTCCATATGTGGTAATTAAGCCATTTTAATTGTGAGTGGACATTCTTGGACATTTATTAAGTAATTTTAATGATTTATAATTAAGGTTAAAATAGTAAATTAATAACATTAACTTAAAATTAAAGTGAAGAAAGATGTTATCATCTTCTTCAAGCTTTATTTCCACCAAAAATCAAAGAAAAAGAAATCCATGGGAGCTTGAAGTTTCGGCAAACAATTTACCTTGCATTGGTAGGATGTTTTGTCCCATTTTTAATGATTTTTATGTTTTTGGAGTCGTTGTAACTTAATCTGTCTAGCTCAAGGACTAATTTGTGAAATTGTTAAAGTATTAGGGTTTCACCATTGTTGAATGAGTATGTGTTTTGAAGTTTAATGGTAGAAAATGAATGGTTGTTGTTAGATAAACAACATTTGTTAAGTGATTTTGGATGAAATTTCAAATTAGGGATTAAATTGAGAAATGTGATAAATTGTGTGGTAAAAGTCTAAATATGTGAAATATATGGGCTGCCATAAGTATGTTTAATATTCAACTAGGCTTGGGTAGGGATAAAATTGAATGAATTTCATTTTACGAGCCTAGGGACTAAATTGTAAATAAGTTAAATGTTTAGGTGCAAAATATTAATTTTTCCATAATATGAATTTTGGGTTAAATTGAATAGAATGATATTTAAATAAGTTAAATTTGATTATATAGATCAAGAAAGCAATGTTCGGATTAGACCGGGGTAAAAACAAAGTAGTAGGTTGATCGATCGATTTTCTCTGAACTAATTCGAGGTTAATTCGTATGTTTAATAAGCATTAAATTATATGTGTTTGAATGCTTAATTGATATAATTCTGATGATACGATACCACAGAAATTCTCAATGAGTTATCAAAAATGTATAAATCATGATTGAATCTCAGGAATAGATAGGATACAAATGACATGTCATTAAGGGTTACTGTGTTTTGGGTGCTGGTCCCGTATGTTCTATTGGTGGCTGAGTTTTTCGGCATTTGTTGCAGTTACTCATCAGCTTGTGTGAGTAGCACCGTCTATCTACGTCTTGACCATCAGCTTGTGTGAGCAGACCTAGTGATAGCTTGAGAGTGAGCATTTATATGAGATATGAGATAGGGATGGTTTCAACCATGTATTGGCACTTAGTGTGCGAGATTCCCGAGTATCCGATAGTATTCCAAATGGTTCAATGAGCAAAGATGATGGTACGAGGATATAAGATATGATATGAACCAGTTTAGGTATTTGTGAGAAGTATGTCAATTAATTTATAGTTGATGTACTCATATATGACTAACACGGTTATGATTATGTGCTAACCTTTGGATTTGATTGAAACTTACCTATATTTACTTATGCTTCATTAAATTGTGAATGAATGGTAAGTTGTACTTATTAGTCATAAGAGCTTATTAAGCTTAATAGCTTACTCTGTTTACTTTTTCGTGTTTTATAGTGATTTCGAAGCTTGCTTGGATTGGAAGTTGTTGGAGATCTCATCACACTATCTAGCCATTGTTTTGGTACTTTTGAACTTTGTGTATACTGGTTAAATGGCATGTATAGGTGTTTTGGCTAATGTGGCCTATATGTCTCATGCTATTTTGGTTATGTGTTTAGCCATGTGATTTGGCTTATTTTGGTATACTTGGTTATGTAAATATGTGTAAATGGCCCTTTGATATTTGGTTTATAATTGCTACGTGAATGCCTTACTGTGAATTGGTATTTAAGGTAGTAAATGGTTGAAATTGAGAACGTATTAGCATGCTAAGTATTAGGCAAGAGAATGCATATATGAAATTGACCATTTTGATGAATTCTTGAAAGTGATATTGGTATGTTTTCAAATGGAAAATGGTGATGTTTATGAGCATTATGGTTGTTGGTATTGGTATTGCATGATTTGGACTTGGTTGAGATTGGTTTGAATTCCTCTTAATGATATGGTCATATGATATGTTTAGGTTGGTACCACTTAGGGTGAGAAATAAGGCTTGGAAAATGGTTTATTTTTGTCCACATGGGCAGAGACACGAGTGTGTGTCTCAGACGAGTGTGTGTCTCAGCCGTATGTGGCACACGATCAGGTGACATGGCTGTGTGTTCCCTGATACTTCTTTAGAAATCAAGTCAGTAGCTTCACAAGGCCTAGCACATGGGCATGTGGCTTGGCCGTGTGGCACAAGTTAGTATACCCTCAAATTTTTACATGGCCTAGCACAAGGCATGTCACACGGGCATGTGAGGTCATTTCGAAGGGTACACAGCCTGGCACACGGGCGTGTGGTTTGGCCATGTGACCCAAGTTAGTGAGTTAGACAGGGTAAGACACGGGTTGGGACACAGCCATGTGATCCGATTTTGAATGTCCACACGGCCTGTGACATGGGCGTGTGCTGCCTGCAATTTGAAAATTTTGTATGTTTGTCTAAAAATTTATTATGTATTCGATTTAGTCCCAAACCACTTCTAATGCTTGTTTTAAGCCCCAAGGGCTCATGTTAGGGACTATATGGCTGAATTTCAATGACTTTTGTTTGGATATGAAAAATGGATATGAAGTTTGTGGTTGTTTAATAGATAAGTCCGGTAATGTTTCGTAACCCTATTCTGGCAACGAATAGGAGTTAGGGGTGTTACAATTTGCTTGCATCAAATGATTCAAGGTCAAGTATTCTTAACCCTTTCAAAATTAAAAACACCTAAGAACACAACATACATTCATCTATGTCTAGAGCTTGCGTGCATGTATTTAAAATAAGCATGAATCGGATGTAACAGTGATATAGACAATCTGAAATCCTAGGCATTAAAGATGATACACCCAGAAAACTACAACCCGGAAAAAATTTAGTTTATGGATGGAAAAGTAGACATCAAAATAGATTCATTCATCAACATTTCTCAATTAATTTCGAATCACAGAAAATTCAATCTAGAAAAATAAAGGTAGAACTATAGGAAGTTAATTCCACACTCCAGCTTCTCTTTTATCTTCCTATTCTACGTGAATCCAGGATAGATTTCTCTTCCCCTTCTTAACATCTGTATTCTGATCTCTTCTAAGTTGCTACCCTTTCTTTCTCTACAATTCTCTAATGGAGTTTTTCTTTGTTACTATCACCAATCTCTTTCTCACTCTAGTCTTCCTCTCTTTCTTTTTCCTTCTTCTCCCTCCTTCTTTTATTGGGTAGATTCATTCCACCTTAGCACACATTTTCATTCCTCTTTTTAGGTTGGTTTTTCTGGTATACATCCAATTGACTCAGGTGACGTGGATAGAGTGTTGAGTCATCTTCCCGGAATTTGCATGGCTATTTTATTGGAAATCAATCTTACCAATTGCCACAACAATGTTTCACTTCCCTTATTTTCTTTCTGCACCCTCATCATCCTCTTCTTCTACCTGCACCTGTGTAGACACAGAACCACACTTTTCCTACCCAAGTGATAAAAGTAACAAATAATAGCCAATGTAGCGCAATCCAAGCTTTTTTATGTAGTGTTCTAAAATTATCCTAAAACTGCAGATGTATTTATATAATTTCAAACAATTAATTCCATCTAGAGGCCTAAAATATAACTCTTTTCAAGAGTTACCATAGAGAAAGACACAACTTTTTAGTTTAACAAAGCATGCTTAGAAGCATTTCAGGAATTGAAAAATTAGTTAATCTCAGTATCAATAATCATTACCCTAGATTGGAACTCTTCTTTTAAGTTGATGTGTGACGTAAGCGATTTTACTATGGGAGTTGTGATGGGTTAAAGAAGAAACAAAGTCTTTCATACGATCTACTATGCAAGTAGAACTTTGACAGGAGTCCAACTTAATTACATGATAACTAAAAAATAACTCTTTGCTATAGTTTTTTCTTTTGAAAAGTTCCATTCATATCCTATATGTATAAGAGTCATAATTTTTACTGATTATGTAACAACCCGTTTTTAGTCAAATCGAAACAGTGGTTTCGGAACCATAATTCTAAAGTCAAAATAATTATTTTATTATTATTTTAATGTTTACAGCATGAATATATGATGGTGTGAAAATTTCGTTAAGAAATTTTATCGTTTAAATGGTTAATTTGAGAAAGAGGACTAAATCGCGTAAAGCGTAAAACTTGAGTTCTAATAGTTATAAGTATTAAATAGCTATGAAATTAAATTGTGGGAGTCCTTATGTTGACATTAGACCATGGTTAAGGTTAGTGGACATTTATTTCCATGGTTTATGTGATATATTAATGTTTTATTAAAAGGTTAATATAGTAAATTAGTTATTAATTATGATAAAATAATAAAACAAAAGAAAAAGCTTTCATATTCTTCATTTCCACCGAAAATATTAAGAAGAAGAAGCCAAAGAAGTTGTTTTAAGGTTCGGTCACTTAAGAGCTCAATTGGTAAGTGATTTTGACTCAGTTCTTAATGATTTCTATGTTTTTGAGATTATTGCTTCGTATTCTAGCTAGCCCGTACCTTAAATTTCAAAACTATTAAAGATTTATCATGTTGCCATTGTTGAATTCTTGAGTAATTTGATGAATTATGATAGATTTGGAAGGTTTAATGTTAGATTAATAGTTTTTGTAAAGTGATTTTTGACAAAAATGTCAAAAAGGGATTAAATTTAGAAAATGCAAAATGTGGTGGTTAAAAGTATGAATAAATTGAAAATATGAGCTATTAGTAACATGTATTAAATTCGGCTAAGTATGGGTTTGTACTAAGTTGCATGAATTTGCAATTTTATGTGATAACGACTAAATTATGAAAATGTGAAACATTAGAGGCAAATGTGTAAATTTACCAAATTGTAAATTATAGGCTAAATTGAATAGATCGAATGCTGAATGTATTAAATTTAATAATATATAGATCAGGATAAGCTGAGGTCGGGATTAGATCGGGGAAAAGAAAAAGTAGACGAATAGTCGATAATTTCCATCCGAGCAACTCGAGGTAAGTTCGTATAATTAGAATCAAAATTTTAAATACTTGTAAATTATTTGAAATGAAAGTATAATTGAGCAAATGATATTACTGAGTTCGAATGCCTAATTTATGAGAATTATTGAATACCGAGTTCCGTTTGCACCATAGAAAGCCGTAGGATATGAGCTTACCCATAGCTCAGCTCGTAAGAGCTTACTATTTTCAGTTCGTCAGAGCTTACCATTTTAGCTCAATAGAGCTTACTGTCCATCAGCTAAGGAAGAGCTTACTGATCATATCTCGAAAGAGCGGAAATGATAATAGATGATTACATGCACTTATGTGACTAACTTGTTGATGAATGTTTTGTTTAGGTATTTGGTAATTGAATTGAGTATACCTTATTTATTGTCTTGATTATGTATAAATGGTAAGTTTAATTCTAAATTATATGGGCTTACTAAGCTATAAAGCTTACTCTGTTTCTTTTCCGTGTTTTATAGAGGTTCAGTAGCTCGCTTGTTTTGGATAAAGTTGGAGATACACATCACACTATCCAGTTGCCGATTGGTACATTTGAACTCATGGATATATGTAAATATGGCATGTATAGGCTAGTTATAAAGATGTTAGTTATGGTTACTTGAGCTAGTGATTTTGGTACATGTTGTGGTGTAAGATAAAGCCATGTATTTGGCTTAACTTGGTATAATGTTTTGGTTGCATATAAGTATTCAATATGGTATGTTTTGACAAGTAGTTAATGGAATGGAAATATACAAATGTTGTCTTGATATGTGATAGGTATATGAATGGAAAATGCTTGATTATAATTTAGGTATTTGAATACCATGTTTTGTGGGTTATATCGTTTGAATATTGAGTTTAGAAATGACTGTAGTTGAATTGGTTTAATATGTGTGTGATGTGTTATGGATTTGCTGCCTATTGAGTTTTAAAATGTTGCAATTTATGTTTGTGCAGGTATGTAAAAATAGGGTGGCAAATTGGCCTAGTAAATAGCCTATTTTTGACCACATAAGCAGAGACACAGGCATGTGTTTCAGTCGTGTGTGACACACGGTCATGTTACACGGCCATGTGTCCCCTGGTATTGAATTTGTAACTAAGTCAGTATGCTCCGCACGGCCTCATACACGGGCGTGTGACTTGGCCGTGTGGCATAAGTCAGTATACCCTACAGGATTGGCATGGCCTAGCACACGACCTAGTACACGGGCGTGTACAGTCATTTTTAAGGCACACGGGGGTGTGTGTTGGTCGTGTGACCCAACTCAGAGAGTTTCACGGGGTCGGACACGGGTTGGTATACGACCATGTGCTCTCATTTCAAATGTTCACATGGCCTATGACAAGAGCGTGTCTGAGGGCCGTGTGAGACACACGACCTGGCCACATGAGTGTGTGTCCCCTGTTTGAGAATAAATTTCAATGTTCTGTGAAAGTTCTTGAGTTATCAGTTTAGTCTGAATCACTCCCAAAGTATGTTTAGGGCCTCATAGGCTCGTATAAGGGATAAATTGATTGAGATTGAATGATGAGTACTTGAATTAAGAAAATGTATGATAAATGGTTATTTAATTATTTTCTAAGTCTGATAATCCTTCGTAACCCTATTTCGGCGTTGAATATGAGTAAGGGGTGTTAAAGATCATGCGGCCATCAAGTACTTGTGAAAAAAGTTAATAAACCGAGGTTGATTCGGTGGGTACTCTTACTCCAGGAATTTGACATTGAGATCCAAGACAGAAAAGGAATTTAAAATCAAGTAGTTGACTATCTGTTGAGGTTGAAACAAAACAAGACCAGAAAGTTGGTGCAGAAATAATTAAATATAAAAATAATAAGAATGAAATTAAAGTAAAGCAATTAAAGAAATGAAATATAAAAAATATTTTTTACGCTTTTTCCAATTCCACAGAAATTTGGAGTTGCTAAGTCTCAAAAAGATTAAGTTACTTCTGTAACTGACCAAGTGAGTTGAGTATTTGCTGCTCAAATAGACTATTGGAGATAGATGATTTTGCTGAGGCAAACGTCTTACAAACTTTTCTTCCACTATAGTTTCTAGCACACCAATGGCCTGGTAATCTTCACTCTTATCAACACATTTCAGGGCATCGAATATGTGGAATGAAAAATGTTGACCATTTACCCTCATAGTTAGTTTGTCTTTCTACACATCAGTTACCTCAGGAAATTGTAGAGGTGGTCATCCTTCAAGGTTCTGATATTGTTTTGCTGTGGCATTTTTGTTGGCAACATGATCTGATTCTGCCACAACATTTTTTTGCTAACCATTTTCAGATGTTGTATGCTTTTCAGTGGGTCTTAAGATCTTTTCATGATCAAGTCTTGAGTCACCCTCTTCTGCCGTGGCATCTTTAACAACATCATTCAACTGAGTTCCACTTCTAAGAGTGATTGTTTTGCAATGCTTGATATTGAATTCTGAATATCACTTGGTAAAGCTTCTTGTTGTCTAAAAATTAATGTAGTGGCAATTTGATCCACTTGATTCTCCAGAGCTCTTAAGGAAGCTATCTGGCTCTGAATAATCGCATTATTCTTAGCAATATAATCCTTTAATAGAGCTTCCATAGCTAATGCTGAAGATGAGAAACTTTGTTGCACATTTTCCAGCAACATTGGTTGATTTTATCTAGGTGGTACACTAGCCATATTCTATCAATTAACATTGCTGGCATTTCCCATTCCTTGATTACTCCAGTTGAAATTTGGATGTTGTTTCCACCCTAGGTTGTATGTGTTGGAGTAGGGATTGTTGTTGCTACGTTTAAAATTCCCCATGTAATACGTAGAGGTTGGATTGGATGGGTATCCATCAAAAACATGATCTTCTCCATAGTATACGCATGCTAGTTCTGCAACCTACATCTCTTGCACTGTAGAGGGTTTTTCCAAAGTTTTAATCATATTTGTTTAAGATGATACTTGAGCTGTTAAAGATGTAATTGCATGAAGTTCCATTGCTCCAGTAACTCTTCTGCCAGTACCCACTCTTATAGTTGGATATTGATAATCGTTGTTAGCTATCCTTTCCAAAATTTCATATGCCGTATTATATGATTTATCTAGGAAATTTTCATTGGCAGATGGATCAACTACCATTCTTATATAGGCATTCAATCAATTATAAAATATTTCCATTTGTGTCTAGTGTTGTAAACCATGCATTGGACATTTCTGTAATAATTTCTTGATTCGTTCCCAAGTTTCATATAACATCTCAGCCTCTGATTGTCGAAAAGATGTAATATCATTTTGTAACTTGGTGTTCATATTTGGAGGATTATATCGTAGTAAAAATGTTTGACAAAGTTTATTCCAATATGCCACCGTTCGTGACAGCAAAACAATTAACCATGCTCTAGCATGATCACACAATGAGTAACGAAATAACTTGAGCCTCAAGGCATCTTCAGGAACACCCTACTACCTGAATGAATTATTGACCTCCAAAAATAGTCTTCAATCCAGTCATGGATCTTCAGTTGGTAACCCACTAAACTTCCCTATCGTTTGTAGCATCTGAGACATTACTAGATTTAATTCAAAGTGATAAGCTTGAATATGTGGCCTAACAATTTTTGGATTTAGGTAATCCAAAATAGGCACTACCTATTTATTTTTGGATTTAATTCTAGTCTCTATTTTGGGGATTAATTTGCAAAGATATTAAAGTACAAAATTTTTTCCATGGATGATTATGCTGATATTTTGAAATTTATGGTAGAAAATAAAAGGTTGTTGATAGATAAACGACTTTTACAAAGTGAATTTTGATGAAATTGTGATGTAGGGACTAATTTGTAAAGATGTAAAAATTATGGAAAAATTCCGAATTGTATGAAATACATGTGCTTAAAATGTTATACAAAAATTTTGGTTAGGCTTGGCATAAGGATTAAATTGCAAAAATTTCATTTTTCGAGCCTAGGGACGAAATTGTCATTTATGAAAAGTATAGGGGCAAAATGGTAATTTTTCCTAGTATGTAAATTGAATTCAATGGAATATGAAATGTGATAAATTGATGACCAAATTCATTTATATAAATCCAAATAACTCAAATTCGAACCTAGATCGAGGAAAAGAAAAAGTTTCGGATTAGTAGATTTTCATATACAAATAAGTGTCGAGGTAAGTTCGTGTAACCGAATTGTTTTTATTTATTTGCTTGAATTGAATATGGTATGTGATTGTATGAATTATATGAATGTTAAAAGCAAATGAAATAATCATATGTTCAATCAAATCCGGAAAGTATTAAGTTCTGTTTGAATAATAAAATTCGATGGATATATGTGATTCCCTATATTACATGTGGTCCTGCACATGTTGCAGACAGAATATAGCTCAGACGAGCAATCTTGTTAAATAGTTCTTGCGGGAATCCTGATCGGTAGTGATTTTGTATGTGCTGCGCACTACCGCAGCTCTGTGTGAGCGTCCTGCTATATTATTTGATCGGTTGTGATCAAGCATATTTGCGGACACAAATGTAGCTCTACGTGAGCGTCCTAATATAGGCTCTTACGAGCTTCCTGGCATGGCTCGCTTGAACTCCCTGTTACCTTATCTAGTGCTCCCTAATATTAAATCTTTGGAGTTATCTGTTAAGTTGTATGAGCTCTATGAATAAAACTCTTATGAGTTTCCTATTTAGCCCGGATAAGTGTCCTATTACATGGCTCATCTGAGCATCATGATATGTGGGTCGAGAGTGTGCTCCCTAATTAAGTGCCCTAATGGGTACCCCTAATTATGAGTTGATGGTTTATAGTTTTGTACACCATGTATGTACTACCTGAGTATCCATTGAAATTTTACTGATTCAACGGATAAAATCCTGAAATGAGAAACTATGAGATTAAATGAATTATATCTCAAATGTTTCTGAAATACTTGAAAGTCTGTAATATGATGAGCTCATCTCTGCTTACTTGATGTATATGTGAATTATGTGACTAACATGATTATTTGAGTATGTGTGATTAGGAAAATTTGCTAATTTGTTTGGAAGCATGATATTGTTATGCTTATTTAAATGAGTATGATTGGTAAGTTTATTTCTTGTTATACGAACTTACTAAGCATTAAATGCTTACTAGGTTTTACTTTGTAACACCCCAAACCCAGCTTGGACGTTATGGTCGAATCTGACAATGTCACATGAAAGTGTTTTTTTTTTTCGAAATCTAAATCTTATCGCTTAAAAACCCCTTCTTTAACTAAGCTCTTTGTATAGTCTGGAAAAAAAAAAACCTATTTAAAGTTTAATTGCACATTGATATTATGGGACTTGTTCCTTTAAAGGTTTATTTTGATAAAACATTGTTAATTTTGTAAACAGTTTATTATTCGCGGAAGCTTTGAAAACATGTTGCGTAACCGTGGTGTTTTGAAAAACAGTTATCTTTTTGAAAACCTGTCATTTCCTACTACTAGCAGTTATAAAGCAAAGCAATTGAAAATCCCCAAATTAAAAATAAAACTTTAAGAGACCTTATTACATAACCAATACCCAAATTAATAACTTAAGGAATAAAATCGAGACAGTAATCAAAATGGGTCGTGTGGCCCCCATCGAGTCCCTCGTAGCACCAGCCCATCTAAGTATTACCTGCACAGGAAAACAGAGGGGTGAGTTTATGAAAAATCAGTGTGAAATCCCTTTCAATAGACAAACAATTCATAGGCAAAACAGTGTGGGCTTAAGCCCTTTTCAGTAACAGTCCAGTATCTGTGTAGGCCTTAGCCCATTATAATAACAATATCAGTGTGGACCTTAGCCCATTACAGTAACAGTAACAGTAATGCAATAGAGATCCTGGCCATCCATCCTCTACACTCCACTCCGTCCAACCCTACACTCCATGTGACGATAAAATCAACCTACCCATCCTTGCACTCCAAATATAGCACCGATTGCAGCACTATTCAATAGTTGCAACAAAGCTGCCAGTATAGTACACTTCCTCCAAATATATCAAACCCACCCCCATGCACATTTCATGTCATAAAATAGTACGTGTATACAAAATGTCATGCTCGAATACAGTCAAACATATCATAGGGGTATATCAGTCATTTCATCAGCATGGGATCTAGGTGTACTTACCGACCCAATAGTAGGTCCACAGTCGTCTTGGGCGACCCGTCTGACCTTATCAATCAAATAGTGGAAATGGGCCCAAAGACCAAAACATGGCCCATGTGGGCCCACACACCCGTGTGGACCATAAAGCCCGTAAATAACCTTGGTCGTGTAACTACACAGCCTGGCCCAAAAATCTCCACACATCCGTGTGGTTTACTCGTGTGGGGCCCAAGAGTTTGTTGGGCCCACACGGCCCAAAACGACCTAAGCCCAAGAAATCGCTCGTGGTGGTCTCTATAATCACATGCTCAGACTTATGCGTTTAGATGACCACACGAGCGAGCACACGCCCGTGTGGCATCGATGGTAACAACTTTCGGCTTTTGCTGATTAACAGTTATTGTAGTGTGACTACACACCTATTTGCGGAAGCGCAAGAACAACCCCACGAACACCAAAACCTGTATTTAACTAGATCCTCGATTAATCAACTATTAATAGGGTTAATTGCTTCTTTAATCATTTATCCTAATAGGGTAGATTATCACTTCCCTTAATCACCCACTTAGGTTTGCACCCCTCAGTCGTTGCAAAAATCTGCCTAAAAGCCCTTAGAGATCACCTGTATCCCATCAGAACTATTAAATTTAATCATATTACTTGCACATAAACTCTGAACCATAAGTAATTCACTTACCAGAAACGCAGAGTCCAAAAATAGAAGACGAAAATAATCGTCCTAAGCCCCCTCACTGGAGCCGAAAGTACACAGAAAGATGAGACAAGGCCCTAACAGAAATCGGCAGAGAAAAGGGTTTGTTAGCTAAAGTACAATTACAACAGAAAGAGGAAGAAAGAGGACAATAACGTATCCAAACCAAGAGTCGGGCTTACCAACACGCAAGACCAAGGAATAAACAATAACTGCGGAAATGGCAGACAGTAATGAAGGAATGTCGACTTAGAGAGGACAAAAATAGTAGTAATATTCGGTAAATCCTCAACAAGAAGAGGGGAAAGAACTGAGAGTAAACAGAGAAAGAATAAGAAGAGAAGAGAAGAAGATGCAATTAGTTAGTGAGAAATCGATCAGACAGGGAAATAGGAGAAGGAGAATCGGTCAACCAAGATTGAAAGGTTTAGAGCGGGAGCAAGAAAAGTATACAGCCACCAAAAGGTATCAAGTGAAAAATGTTTGTCAACAAGTAGAGGAAATAGAACAAAACTAAAAGAGTCTCAAAATGAAAATTACCGTTGTATTCGGCTAACAAAAGTGTAGGGCAAGTTCAAAAACCCTTGGCAAAGCAAAAGTGAGGAGAGAAAAACCACAAAATGAACAGCAACCCAACTAAAACTCTCCCTCTAGCTGAATTCTCCTCAAACCGAATTCACTAGGTGCCTACAATCCTATTTCGACACTAACACCTCCCTCAATATCTCCTCCCCTTGATTTTCTCATTGAATCACTCCACTACCCTCCAACTGAACTCTATCCAATCCCCCTTTCTCCTCCTAAATTTCGGCTACCCACTCCCCTACACCTCTCAAACTCATCAATCATTCAAGCTACAGAGTTCTACTAGAACTCAACCTCCCACTCAGCACAATACGAAATAAAATTCACTAATGCATTGCTAAGCCTCGAACCTCATACCCCAAGAACACTCCACACGCCCCTTGCCACTAGAGTAGCAAGCCCTTTATGCCATGCAACACTCTCATAAATTTAAAAGTCTACTAGCAGGAATCAAGGGTTTATTCAATAAGAAACCAAAATTTTGTTCAAGCCAGGGCTTGAACCTATGGCTTCCCAGACACTCCCAGAGCACTAAACCACTAAGGCAAGTATACAACCACATCACAAACATACAAAATAAATTTTAATAGAGTTTTCAGGAGTTAGGGATTTGAGACATTACAATTCTACCCTTCTTAAAGAAAATTTCAGCGTCAAAATTTACTTGATTAGAAAAGATGAGGGTATTGTTGCCACATCTCCTTTTCGGGTTCCCACGTGGCTTCTTTAGAGCTGTGATTATGCCATAGTACCTTAACCAGTGGAACCGACTTTCTCCTCAGAACCTTCACATCACGGTCTACAATTTGCACTGGTTCTTCTTCAAAGGTCAGATCTGGCCTAACCTCAATCTCCTCGGTCGAGACAATGTGCGCAGGATCAGAGTGATATCGCCTCAGCATGGAGACGTGAAACACGTCATGAATCCGGTCCAACTCTAGAGGTAACTCAAGTTGATAGGCAACCGGTCCCACGCGCTTCAAAATATAGTAAGGCCCAATGAATCTAGGGCTCAACTGGCCCTTCCGACCAAACCTCACTACTTTCTTCCATGGTGAGACCTTGAGAAAAACTAAGTCCCCACAGAATATTCAATCTCCTTATGCTTCAGATCCGCATATGACTTTTGTCTGTCAGATGCTCCCTTCAGTCTATCTTGAATCAACCTAACCTTTTCCTCTGTATCAGAAATCAATTTAGGGCCCAGAACACGCCGCTCACCCAGCTCTGTCCAACATGAAGGAGTACGACACCTACAACCATATAGTGCCTCGTAGGGTGCCATCTGTATGCTAGACTTGTAGCTATTGTTATATGCAAACTCTGCTAGTAGCAAATAATCCTCCCAACTACCTCCAAAATCTATTACACAGCTTCTTAACATGTCCTCTAGTATCTGACTCAGCCTCTCTGACTAACCATCTATTGAGGATAGAACGCAGTACTGAAGTCCAATCTTGTACCCAGTGCCTCATGTGGCTTCTGTCAAAATCGAGACGTGAAGCGAGGATCTCTATCAGATATTATAGAGATTGGTACCCCATGCAGTCTCACTATCTCGAATACATACAACTTAGCCAGTGTCTGCAACGAATAATCTATGCGAACCGGTATGAAGTGGGCAGTTTTGGTCAACCGATCCACGATGACCCACACTGAATCTTTCTTAGAGGGCGTCAGGGGTAGCCCACCCACAAAGTCCATAGTTACTCTTTCCCACTTCCACAGTGGAATCTTAATTGGCTGAAGCAACCCAGAAGGCAATTGATGTTCTACTTTAACCTGTTGGGAAGTCAGACATTTTCCCACAAAGTCGGTCACATCACGCCTAAGCCCTGACCAGCAATATACCTTACGAAGATCTCTGTACATTTTATTTCCTCCTGGGTGCATCGCATAGGGGCTACTATACGCCTTTCGCAGTATAGACTACCTTAACTCAATATCCTTAGGTACACAGACTCTCCCACGAAAACACAGTACCCCTTCATCATTCAGTCCAAAGTCTGAAGTTTCCCTACTCTTTATCTATCAGAAACAAGGACCTAATGACTTATCCTCCAACTGTTGACCCTTAATCTATTCAGTCCACGTCGGTTTAACCTGAAGTTTAGCCAACAGACTACCATCATCGAATAAGCTAAGAGAAGCAAACATCACCCTTAGATCAGTCACAACTCTACGTGTAACACCCCTTACCCATATCCGTAGCCGGAACAGGGAACGAGGTATTAACAAATCATGGTAAATACTATTAAATAAAACCCAACAAAAATATAGCGTGCAATTTGATCATTATAACATCTGTTATTAACAATACAAACTAACTCCAAAGGTTTCATACAAAATGATTAGCTTGATACTATAAGTAGTAATTTAAACCTAGACATTTATGACACGTAACAAAATAACCAAGTCTGCTATACATGCCATATTTCAAAATAGTGTTCACAATGTACCAAAAAGTATTGATAGCGTGGATGGGTCTCCGACGATCTTCAATTCCCGATCTGGCTTAGTAACTCTATAAGACAAGAAAAAAAAAAGAAAAGAAGATAAGCATATAGCTTAGTAAGTAAGTATATAAATAACAAATAAGAAATCTAACATGTTTACAACATAACTCAATTATAAAATATTTTTATACTTTTATTGTTTGTCCCAATTTGATCAAGCTGTCCCCCCCGCATCATATTCACTAAATAAATCATAACTCGAGTTAAAAAACTCGAAATTCAAATCCGTAAAATTTCCCTGAATCTAGACTCATAAATCTCTTTGCTAATTTTTTTGTAGAATTTTTGGTTCAGCCGATTAGTACAGTTTATTAGTTAAAGCTTCCCCTGTTACACAGCTCGACTAGTCTGACCTCTGTTCACTACGAATTAAATTTCTCTCAGTACACAATTCAAATAACCCTGAAATTTGTTTCATTTAAAACTAGACTCAATAAGAAATTTAGGTATGTAAACTATATTTCTTAATTTTCTTTGTACAATTTTTAATGATTTTTCAAAGTTGAAACAGGGGATCACACATTCATCCTGAGCAAGTCACACACAATTGTAAATATCTCAAAATACAAAATTCCTTTGCTTGTTCTGATTCTTTTATATGAAAGTAGACTCATTAAAATTTAATTGCACATCTCATTCAACCTCTAATTATGTTCCTCCTATTTTTGGTGATTTTTCAAAATCACATCACTGCTACCGTCCAAAACAGTTTTAATGCAAATTTCACTCTTTCACACATTCTTTATGCTACCCTCATTTTATCTTACATATATAGATATGCCACAAATCATTTTCACCACAATTCATTCATCATAAGTATAGGTCCATAACCACAACGTCACCACAAAACCATCCCGTTGAACAATTCGGATCAATCCTCGATATTTAATGGTTTTAGCACATAGCCCCACCATCATACTTCATTTAATTCGGCTCTCTTGTACACATGGTGAACACTTAATACCACTCATGTGACCTAGCCAATTTGTCTCGTAGCTTTCTTGTCTACATGGTGTCCTTCACTTGGAATCACACATGCGACCTAGCTACATTTATTTATTACGTAGCTCTCTTGTCTACATGGGATACATCCCGTATCACACATGTGACCTAGCTACATTTATCTCTTACGTAGCTCTCTTGTCTACATGGGATACATCCCGTATCACACATGTGACCTAGCTACTACATGGTAATTGTAGCTTTCTTGTACACATGATGTGCACTCAGCATCATACATGTGACCTAGCTACGCTCCTCTATTTTATTCGATCTCTCCGAATGTTCAATCGGGATTCCTCTCTATTATTTATTTTTATTCTCCCAATAGTCGATTTATATTTTAACATCAGCTAGTATATTCATATAATAGGCTGAAATATATAGGAATGTAAATGAAAATAATATAATATTTACATACAAACTTACCTCGGTGCAAAATGTGGAAATTTTGTGATTTAGTCCAAAACTTTTTCCTTCCCTCGTTCGAGGTCAATTCCATGCCTTTCTTGATCTATAACAACACATTTAGCTCATTTAGCACTCATACTATTTATTTTAATCCAAAGATCACATTATAGAAAAATTACATTTTTGCCCCTAACTTTTACAAAATTACAATTTTGCCCCTAGGCTCGGAAATTTAATTTCAGCCCTTATTCTTATGTTTTATGACATGCTGAACATTTTTATCTTCTATGACCACATCAAATTCTCACTCTAACACATAGTTGTGAACAATAGGTATTTTTACCGATTATGCCGTTTTACTCGTTTTCACTTAAAACCGAGTAGCACAAGTTGTCTAACATAATTTAAAACCTCATATTCTATCATAAAACACCAAAATACACAAATTTCACCTATGGGTATTTTTCCAAATATGAACCCTAGGTTGAATTATTGTTAGCATAAGCTTAATCGAGCTACCGGGAATCCAAAAACGTAAAGAACATTAAAAACGGGGCTTGAAATCACTTACTATGGAGCTTCAAAGTTGAAGAAACCCTAGCTATGGAGAAGAGCAATTTTCGGCAGCAACTAATGAAGATGATAACCAATTTTGTGTTATTTTTCCCATTTTATTTCATTTAATATACAAATGACCAAAATGCCCTTAATGCCTTTCTTTGAAAATTTTCATGTACAAGCCCATTTTTGTCCAAAATAGAAATTGGTCAAATTGCTATTTAAGACCTCCTAATTAATATTTCAAAGCAATTTCATACTAAAAACTTCTAGAATGCAAGTTTTGCAAACTTATTCGATTTAGCCCCTAACTTCAAATTAAGCATTTTATGCATGGAATTTCTTCACAAAATTTTCACACAATCATGCAATCATATCATAACCTCAAAATAATTATAAAATAATTATTTCTATCTCGGATTTGTGGTCACGAAACCACTATTCCGATTAGCCCTAATTCGGGTTGTCACAATTCTCCCCCTTTAGAGATTTTCGTCCCCGAAAATCTTACCGGTAAAGAGGTTTGGGTACTGTTTCCTCATAGCCTCCTCAGGTTCCCACGTAGCTTCCTCTATTCCATGTCTGTGCCACAATACTTTCACTAAGGCTATACTTTTATTTCTTAACTGTTTAATTTCTCGAGCCAAAATCTTTATTGGTTCCTCTTCATAGGTCATATCCGATCGAATCTCAATTTCGTTGGGGAGATCACATGTGAAGGATCGAACGATAACGTCGTAACATTGATACGTGAAACACGTTATGAATTCTCTCTAACTCTGCCGGTAAGGCCAACCGATATGCCATGGTCCAATTCTCTCGGTAATTTCATGCACGCCCAATAAAACGCGGACTCAACTTGCCTTTTCGACTAAATCTCGTAATCTTTTCCATGGTGACACTTTCAAGAACACTTTATCACCCACTTGAAATTCAATCTCTTTTCTTTTAAGTCGCATATGACTTTTGTCGGTCTGAAGCGACTTTCAAGCAATCCCGAATTACTTTTACTTTCTCTTCGGTTTCTTTAACTAGATCAACTCCGTGAATCTGCTTTCTCACCGAGTTCACCCAATATAAAGGAGTCCGACACTTACGACCATGCAAGGCTTCAAATGCGGTGCCATTTGTATACTTGAATGATAATCATATTGTAGGCAAACTCAATTAAAGATAGATATTTCTCCCAACTACCTCCAAATTCTAAAACACAGCATCTAAGCATATCTTCGAGTACCTGGATTACTCTTTCCGATTGACCATCTGTTTGTGGATGGAACGCGGTACTAAAGTTCAATTTTGTACCCAAAGCTTCTTGTAACTTTTTCCAAAATCTTGAGGTAAATCTCGAATCTCTATCTGATATTATAGACATAGGTACCCCGTGCAACCTCACAATTTCAGCAATATATAATTCGGCTAATTTATCAAGTGAGTAATCGGTACGTACTGATATAAAGTGGGCTGATTTTGTTAATCTATCAACCACTACCCATACAGCATCCTTCTTTTTAGGAGTCAAAGGCAAACCGGTTACAAAATCCATGGTAATCTTGTCCCATTTCCACTCGGGCACCATTACCGGTGAAGTAGTCTGAAGGCACTTGATGTTCGGCTTATACTTGTTGATGGACCAAACACTTGGTTACAAATTCAGAAATGTCCCTTTTCATACCGCCACCAATACAACTTCTTTAAATCTTTATACATTTTTGTGCTACAGTGTGGTGAACTGATAAATGACCATTGTGCGCCTCTTGTAATATTTTCTCGAATCAATTCATTATTTTTCGACACACATATTCTCTCGAAACATTAAACAATCGTCTGGTCTAACTCGAAAATCGAGTCGTAACTCGATTCGCATTGAGTTCTTTTGGTCCGCAACTTATTATCATCCTTTTGAGCATCACAAATCAACTGGAGAAATAACGGTTTAGCTCTCATCTCTCGCTAAGATTGACCCATCATCGACAATGCTAATCCCATATTCATGGTTCTCAAAGTAAAAAGAAATTTTCTCGCTCAAAGCATCAAGAACTATATTTGCTTTTCCCGGATGATAATCAATCACTAGATCATAATCCTTTAATAATTCAAGCCATCTTCGCTGTCGCAGATTCAGATCCTTTTGATTCATCAAATACTTCAAACTTTTGTGATCAGTAAAAATTCGACATTTTTCACCGTACAAATAATGTCGCCAAATCTTCAAAGCAAAGACAATAGCGGCCAATTCCAAATCATGTGTAGGATAATTCTTTTCATGCGGTTTTAACTGTCTCGAAGCATAAGCTACCACTTTACCCTCTTGCATCAACACACATCCAAGGCCTGTCAACGATGCATCACTATAAATTACGAACTCTTTTCCTGGCTCGGGCTGTACTAAAATTGGTGCTTCAGTCAATCGTGCTTTCAACTTTTCAAAACTCTGCTGACATTCATCAGTCCATTCAAACTTAACATTCTTTTGCAGCAACTTAGTCATAGGAGAGGCAATCATCGAAAATCCCTCAACAAAACGTCTATAATATCCGGCTAAGCCTAAAAAGCTTCTAACCTCAAATACATTCTTTGGCAGTTTCCAATCAACGATCGCAGAAATCTTGCTTGGATCCACCCGAATACCATCACCTGAGACTATATGTCCCAAAAATCCGACTTCACGAAGCCAGAACTCACTTTTACTAAACTTGGCAAACAATTTCTTTTCTCTCAAGATCTGCAATATGGTTCTCAAGTGTTCGGCATGTTCAAACTCATCCCGAGAATAAATTAGAATGTCATCTATGAATACTACTACAAACTTATCCAAATATGGCCGAAAGATCCGATTCATTAAGTCCATAAATATAGCTGGAGCATTTGTTAAGCCGAAAGGCATTACAAGAAACTCATAATGTCCATACCTTGTCCTAAAGGCGGTTTTCGGCACATCTGACTCCTTAACTCTCAACTGGTAGTAACGGACCTTAAATCAATCTTTGAAAACATTTGTAGCCCCTTTTAAGCGATCGAATAAATCATCAATCCTCGGCAATGGGTACTTGTTCTTTATAGTCACCTTATTGAGTGACGATAATCAATGCAAAGTCTCATTGAACCATCCTTCTTCTTTACGAATAATACAGAGCACCCTGGGAGAGAAACTCGGTCTCACAAATCCCTTATCTCGTTAATTCCCTGCAATCGAGCCTTCAATTCTTTTAATTCGATCGGAGCCATTCTATATGGAGCAATCGAGATCGGTGCGATGCCAGCAACAAATCAATGGCAAACTCTATCTCTCTGTTCGGAGGCAACCTGGCAATTCCTCCGGAAATACATCCGAAACTCACAAACTATCGAGCATCGATTCAAGCTCCAGATTGAGGCAACTCAAGATTCATTACATAAGCGGATAAGCTTCACACCCTTTCCTCATATATTTCATGCGGACATATGCGAAATCACCATAGGCAATTTATTTGATTAAATCTGTTTCAACCCACAAAATTTCTCCATTTTCACATTTCAACTCTAGTGTCTTTTGTTTACAATCTACCTTAGCATCATACAATGTCAACCAGTCCATTCCCAAGATAACATCAAACACATTAAATGGTAACAAAGATCAAATTGGCGGAAAACAATGTGACCTTGAATCATTAATGGGCAATTCTTGCAAACCTTGTCAACTAGCACATATTGGCCTAAGGGTTCGACACTTTAATCGTAAACTCAGTAAACTCAACAGCAAGTTTTTATTAGATACTAAATTCATGCAAATATAGGAATGAGTGGACCGGGATCAATCAATGCAATAACAATAGTATCATAGAGAGAAAATGTACCGAGAATGACATCGGAGATGATGCATCTTCTCGGCACGTATAGCATAAGCTCTAGCAGTGCTCTAGCTTCCGATCTTGCCACCGAGTCTTTCATCGTAGCTTTATCGCTAGTCCTACCTCCAGTATTTCTCGGTGGTCTACCTCTACTAGCTAGCGGTGGTATTCATCTAGCATTCTCAAATCTTTCTTCTTTAACTTTCTCCGGACAATCTCTAATAAAATGCTCATGAGAACCGCAGACCAAACAAGCTCGCTCGGTTCCCCAACACTCACCATAATGTTGCGGCCACATTGTCGACACTCGGGCTTTCTAGGTTGCACATTACCCACACTTGCCACCAAGTAGCTTGAGCTTTAGACCCCGAATACGCTCTACCACGATCTCTGTGTGACTCCCCAATTGAAACCTGTCATTCGAGGGTTTGCCTCTTTGGACCTCTTTGATTGAGATTGAAATGGCTTGCTTATCGGTCTTTTTCTGGCATCTCGAGCCTCAATAGCAGCTTTTCTTTTTTCTTTGTTCAATTCTTCAGCTTTAAGAGCTCGATCAACCAATACAACAAATTCTTTCAATTCCAAAATTCCTACAAGCACTTTAATGTCCTCATTCAGCCCATCTTCAAACCTTTCGCACATAATGGCCTTGGTTGACACACACATTCTGGGCATACTTGCTAAGTCTCACAAATTCGCGTTCATATTCTGCCACAGACATCTTGCCTTGCTTCAATTCAAGGAACTCCTTCCGTTTTTGATCCATAAATCGTTGACTTATGTATTTTTTCTAAATTCTTCCTGGAAGAAATCCCAAGTAACTTTTTCTTTTGGCACCACCGATACCAAAGTCTTCCACCAATGGTAGGCCGAATCTCTCAAAAGTGATACAAACACACTTTAAGCATTCTTGGTGTACATGAGAGCTCATCAAATACACGGGTAGAATTCTCAAGCCGAATTCCGCTTTTTCAGGATCATCGTCGATCTTTGCTCTAAACTCTTCGCCCCTTGTTTTCGAATCTTGTCAAGCTGGAGGCTTGTTCATCCTTACCAAATTTACATCTTGAGCACTACAGGAATCATCCGAGGTATAGGAGGGGGTGGAGGAGGTTGAGTATTTGGATTTGCTCGAATAAATTCAGTATACCAATTGTTCATCCTCTCGGAGAAAGGCATCCCGAGCCTCATCTCCCTGTCTCAACGTCTCGGTCTACTTTCCACAGTACGGTCCCTTGTGCGGGAGCGGTGCATTACTAGCAAAGAGCATCATCACCGTAGTTCCTTCAGGATCCATTACTATATTAAAACAAAACACAATTTAGAATAGTCGAGTCACCACACTATCACAATATTTTTATGGCATGTATAGCTAGACTTTTACACACACTTTATTAGTCCGAGAGAACCGACTAAACCATAGCTCGATACCACTAAATGTAACACCCTTACCCATATCCGTAGCGGAACAGGTACGAGGTATTAACAAATCATGGTAAATACTATTAAATAAAACCCAACAAAAATATAGCGTGCAATTTGATCATTATAACATCTCGTTATTAACAATACAAACTAACTCCAAAGGTTTCATACAAAATGATTAGCTTGATACTATAAGTAGTAATTTAAACCTAGACATTTATGACACGTAACAAAATAACCAAGTCTACTATACATGCCATATTTCAAAATAGTGTTCACAATGTACCAAAAAGTATTGATAGCGTGGATGGGTCTCCGACGATCTTCAATTCCCGATCTGGCTTAGTAACTCTATAAGACAAGAAAAAAAAAAGAAAAGAAGATAAGCATATAGCTTAGTAAGTAAGTATATAAATAACAAATAAGAAATCTAACATGTTTACAACATAACTCAATTGTAAAATATTTTTATACTTTTATTGTTTGTCCCAATTTGATCAAGCTGTCCCCCCCTGCATCATATTCACTAAATAAATCATAACTCGAGTTGAAAAAATCGAAATTCAAATCCGTAAAATTTCCCTGAATCTAGACTCATAAATATATTTGCTAATTTTTTTCTAGAATTTTTGGTTCAGCCGATTAGTACAGTTTATTAGTTAAAGCTTCCCCTGTTACACAGCTCGACTAGTCTGACCTCTGTTCACTACGAATTAAATTTCTCTCAGTACACAATTCAAATAACCCTGAAATTTGTTTCATTTAAAACTAGACTCAATAAGGAATTTAGGTATGTAAACTATATTTCCTAATTTGCTTTGTACAATTTTTAATGATTTTTCAAAGTTGAAACAGGGGATCACACATTCATCCTGAGCAAGTCACACACAATTGTAAATATCTCAAAATACAAAATTCCTTTGCTTGTTCTGATTCTTTTATATGAAAGTAGACTCATTAAAATTTAATTGCGCATCTCATTCAACCTCTAATTATGTTCCTCCTATTTTTGGTGATTTTTCAAAATCACATCACTGCTACCGTCCAAAACAGTTTTAATGCAAATTTCACTCTTTCACACATTCTTTATGCTACCCTCATTTTATCTTACATATATAGATATGCCACAAATCATTTTCACCACAATTCATTCATCATAAGTATAGGTCCATAACCACAACGTCACCACAAAACCATCCCGTTGAACAATTCGGATCAATCCTCGATATTTAATGGTTTTAGCACACAGCCCCACCATCATACTTCATTTAATTCGGCTCTCTTGTACACATGGTGAACACTTAATACCACTCATGTGACCTAGCCAATTTGTCTCGTAGCTTTCTTGTCTACATGGTGTCCTTCACTTGGAATCACACATGCGACCTAGCTACATTTATTTATTACGTAGCTCTCTTGTCTACATGGGATACATCCCGTATCACACATGTGACCTAGCTACATTTATCTCTTACGTAGCTCTCTTGTCTACATGGGATACATCCCGTATCACACATGTGACCTAGCTACTACATGGTATTTCGTAGCTTTCTTGTACACATGATGTGCACTCAAAGCATCATACATGTGACCTAGCTACGCTCCTCTATTTTATTCGATCTCTCGAATGTTCAATCGGGATTCCTCTCTATTATTTATTTTTATTCTCCCAATAGTCGATTTATATTTTAACATCAGCTAGTATATTCATATAATAGGCTGAAATATATAGGAATGTAAATGAAAATAATATAATATTTACATACAAACTTACCTCGGTGCAAAATGTGGAAATTTTGTGATTTAGTCAAAACTTTTTCCTTCCCTCATTCGAGGTCAATTCCACGCCTTTCTTGATCTATAACAACACATTTAGCTCATTTAGCACTCATACTATTTATTTTAATCCAAAGATCACATTATAGAAAAATTACATTTTTGCCCCTAACTTTTACAAAATTACAATTTTGCCCCTAGGCTCGGAAATTTAATTTCAGCCCTTATTCTTATGTTTTATGACATGCTGAACATTTTTATCTTCTATGACCACATCAAATTCTCACTCTAACACATAGTTGTGAACAATAGGTATTTTTACAGATTATGCTGCTTTTACTCGTTTTCACTTAAAACCGAGTAGCACAAGTTGTCTAACATAATTTAAAACCTCATATTCTATCATAAAACATCAAAATACACAAATTTCACCTATGGGTATTTTTCCAAATATGAACCCTAGGTTGAATTATTGTTAGCATAAGCTTAATCGAGCTACCGGGAATCCAAAACGTAAAGAACATTAAAAACGGGCTTGAAATCACTTACTATGGAGCTTCAAAGTTGAAGAAACCCTAGCTATGGAGGAGAGCAATTTTCGGCAGCAACAAATGAAGATGATAACCAATTTTGTGTTATTTTTCCCATTTTATTTCATTTAATATACAAATGACCAAAATGCCCTTAATGCCTTTCTTTGAAAATTTTCATGTACAAGCCCATTTTTGTCCAAAATTTTAGAAATTGGTCAAATTGCTATTTAAGACCTCCTAATTAATATTTCAAAGCAATTTCATACTAAAAACTTCTAGAATGCAAGTTTTGCAGCTTATTCGATTTAGCCCCTAACTTCAAATTAAGCATTTTATGCATGGAATTTCTTCACAAAATTTTCACACAATCATGCAATCATATCATAACCTCAAAATAATTATAAAATAATTATTTCTATCTCGGATTTGTGGTCACGAAACCACTATTCCGATTAGGCCCTAATTCGGGTTGTCACACTACGGCTCAGTGCGTCGGCTACCACATTAGCTTTACCAGGATGATATTCAATCAAACAATCATAATCCTTAAGCAGCTCAATCCATCTATGCCACCTAAGGTTTAACTTCTTCTGAGTGAGGAGATACTTGAGGCTTTTGTGATCTATGTATGTGATACACTTCTCACTGTACAAGTAGTGCCTCCAAATTTTCAAAGCTAAAACCACCACAGCCAATTCCAAGTCATGCATCGGGTAGTTCGCCTCATGCGTCTTAAGCTGACATGACGCATAAGCCACCACCTTACCCTCTTGCTTCAACGCACATCCTAACCCAACATGTGATGCATCACTGTAGATGATGAATTATTTCCCAAACTCAAGCTGTATTAAGATGGGAGCCTCAGTCAGAACTTTCTTGAGCTTCTCAAAACTTTCTTGCTGCTTATCAGTCTAGTTAAAAGGCATGCCCTTTTGTAGCAGCTTAGTTAAGGGCGTGGCAATCAGTGAAAACCCATCTACAAATCTTCGATAGTACCTAGCCAATCCTAGAAAACTACATATTGCCGATACAGTCTTAGGCTGCTTCCAATCCAAAATAGCCTTAATTTTTTGAGGATCAACCCTATTTCCCTCAGCAGACACCACATGACCCAGAAAAGTTACCTCTCGCAGCCAGAATTCACACTTGCTGAATTTGGCGTAAAACTACTTCTCTCTCAAAATCTACAAAACCACTCAAAGATGTTCACCATGCTCAATCTCAGTCTTCGAATACACTAGAATATCATCAATGAATACTATTACGAACCGGTCTAGATAGGGTTGGAACACACAGTTCATCAAATCCATAAAAGCCGCTGGTGTATTTGTCAATCCAAACGGCATCACTAGGAACTTGTAATGACCATATTGAGTCCTAAATGCCATCTTATACACATCAGCATATTTGACCCTCAATTGATGGTACCCCGATCGAGGATCAATTTTTGAGAAAGTCGACGCTCCTCGAAACTGGTCTAATAGATCATCAATCCTCAGCAATGGGTACTTATTCTTAATAGTTAGTTTATTCAGTTACCGGTAATCGATGCACATTTGCATGGATCCATCTTTCTTTTTCGCAAACAAAACTGATGCTCCCCACGGAGACACACTAGGGCGGATGAACCCTCGATCGAATAACTCTTGAATTTGAGCTTTGAGTTCTACAAGCTCCTTCGAGGCCATTCTATAAGGGGCGATAGACACCAGAGCTGTACCAGGCAGGAGCTCAATCCCAAATTCAACTTTACGGTTTGGAGGTAACCCAGGTAGCTCATCGGGAAAAATAGCCGAAAATCCTTAATAGTTTTGATATCCTTTACCAAAGAGTCTCCAACATCTAAAACACTGACGTAGGCCAAGAACACCTCACTACCCTTACGAACCAACTTCTTAGCTCTAAGTGCAGAAATCATATTACTTAAGTAATTCCGTCACCCCACAATTACCACTACCTCCTCATCTACCTCAATTCTCAGTACTACCCGTTTAGTGGCATAGTCTAAACTTACTCGGTGTTTAATTAACCAGTCCACGCCTAATATCAAATCAAACTCTCCAAAAGGGAGTTCCATTAGATCTGCTGGAAAAATAACCCTTTGTACCTCTAAAGGAACGTCTTTAAACAATTTATTAACTCTGGCGAACTGCCCCAACAGACTCAATATAATAATTCCACTCGAAGTATTCACAACCGGAATCCCCAAGTTCTCAGCAACAGTACAAGCAACATAAGAATGGGTAGATCCTACATCTATCAATGTAGTATATGGTACACTGAAAATTAAAAACGTACCCGTTATGACATCTAGGGCGTCTCTGTCCTCTTGGTGACAAGCAGCATAAACCAGTGCTGGCTGCCTTGCCTCAGTATGACCAGTACCTTTGCCCGGTGCTCCACGACCACGGCCCATACCACTACAACCCCTAGCCTAACCACGGCATCTCGGTGGCTGCTGAACACCTCTCAGCAGCTGAAAAGTACCCATACCAGTAACTTGCATCTAATCGGGCCTAGACAGACAATCTCTGACACGATGCTCCAAGGATCCACACCTCAAACACGCCCCTATTTGTACCCAGCACTCGCCCTGATAGCATTTCTCACAAACAGTACAAGGCTGCGACCCAAAAGTAGCAACATGGGGGCCCAACTCTGACCGACCCATCAATCCTAGCCTTTTTCTTAGGCCTCCCAGCTGAACTTGAGGGCTCCCAAACCCTTTTGTTCCTTCTCATGTCTGACTCATGACTCTGGCGCTTAGCGCGCGTCACATCTTCGGCGATCTCCGCCTTTTCTACAAACACAGCAAAATCTCGCTCCCTCTGTGGAGCTATCAGAACTCATAAATTATCTCTGAGGCCATCATCAAAACAAATACAGCACTTATATTCTATTGCCACCATGCCTCAGGTATATCGGCCAAATCATAGAAATCCTGCCTCATATTCAGCTACAAACTTATCCCCCTGAGTTAAATTAAGGAACCCTCTCCTCTGGGAGTCCACATAACTAGCGCCCATGTATTTTCCTTGGAAAGTAGTTTTGAAGAACTCTCAAGTCAGTCGGTCGAGCTAAGTTCCCTATTTAATAGTAAGCCACCATTGGTAGGCTTCATCTCGTAGCAATGACACTGCACCCATCAGTTTCTGCTCAAGGTGTAGTCAAGGTCGTCCATGATTCTCTCAGTGGCCTCCATCCAATATTCAGCCACATTAGGGGCAACTCTAGTGGTACCCCTAAAAATCTCAGCCCCATTGGACTGGAGTTGTTTCGTAACTGACCCACGGCCCATAGTACCGGTATTTGACCCAGCAACCCTTTCCAGAATTCTCAACATGGCTTGGGACAGTGCGTCGTCCCTAGCTGCTCGATCGTGAGACCCAGTCTTAGTCCAGGTGATGCCGGTGCCTCTCTAGTCTCAACGTTAGGCATGTGGCCCAATGCTGAAGACCCAGCCCAAGCACTTCCACGGCCTCTGCCGTGGCCTCTTGTACCCCTTCCACGAGTACCTCTAGTGCTCATATCGATTCACGTTTTATCTGTATTAAAAATTTTATGCATCAATTTACAGTTCCAGTGTTTATTAATTGATGTTTTATAGAGAATACTATCAGTAGTTCAAAGTTTTATTTTCACAGATCGCAGTCTAACTATAGTTTTAAGTTACACTAAATAGAATATTTCAGTATAGTCTATTACCTACAGTAATCTCAGTCTTTCAATTTAATCAAGCAATAGCTTTAGAGAACTTACAGGTTCGGCTCCGGAGACTCGGTGTACCACACTTTCGGTTAAAACATTTGCAAATCATTTGGAACAATTATTTTTCAAAATTTTAAGTTTTAAAGAAACCCATATCCACAGCCTAGTTTTACAACCTGGCTCTGATACCACTAAATGAACACCCCAAACCTGGCCTGGACATTATGGCCGAATCTGGTGATGTCACATGAAAGTATTTTTTTTTTTGAAATCTAAATCTTATCACTTAAAAACCCCTTCTTTAACTAGGCTCTTTGTATAGTCTGGAAAAAATATTGATTTAAAGTTTAATTGCACATTGATATGTGGGACTCCTTCCTTTAAAGGTTGCTTTCGATAAAACGTTGTTAATTTTGTAAACAGTTTGTTATTCAGGAAAGCTTTGAAAACATGTTACGTAACCGTGGTGTTTTGAAAAATAATTATCTTTTTGAAAACCCGTCATTTCCTACTACTAGCAGTTATAAAGCAAAGCAATTGAAAATCCCCAAATTAAAAATAAAACTTTAAGAGGCCTTATTACATAACCAATACCCAAATTAATAACTTAAGGAATAAAACAGAGACAGTAATCAAAATTAGTCGTGTGGCCCCCATCGAGTCCCTTGCAGCACCGACCTATCTAAGGATTACTTACACGAGAAAACATTAGAGTGAGTTTATAAAAACTCAGTGTGAAATCTCCTTTCAATAAACAAACAATCCGTATGCAAAACAGTGTGGGCTTGAGCCTGTTTTAGTAACAGTCCAGTATCAGTGTGGGCCTTAGCCCATTATAAAAATAGTATCAATGTGGGCCTTAGCCCATTACAGTAACAGTAACAGTAATGCAACAGAGATCCTACCCATCCATCCTCTACACTCCACTCCGTCTAACCCTACACTCCATGTGGGGATAAAATAGACCCACCATCCCTACACTCCAAATATAGCATCGGTTGAAGCACTATTCAGTAGTTGTAGCAGAGCTGCCAGTAATTGCAGCAAAGCTACCAATACAGTGCACTTCCTCCAAATATATCAAGCCCACCCCTATGTACATGTCATGTCATAAAATAGTACGTGTATGAAAAATGTCATGCTTGAATACAGTTAAACATATCATAGGGGTATATTAGTTATTTCATCAGCATAGGGTCTAGGTGTACTTACCGACCCAACAGTAGGTCCACAGTCGTCTTGGGCGACCCGTGCGACCTTATCAATCAAACAATGGAAGTGGGCCCAAAGCTTAAAACACGGCCCATGTGGGCCCACACGCCCGTGTTGCCCATAAAGCCCGTAAATGACCTTGGCCGTGTGAACTACACAGCCTAGCCCAAAAAATTTCCACACATCTGTGTGATTTACCCATATGGGGCCCACGAGTTTGTGGGGCCCACACGCCCATTTTGACCTAACATGGCCCAAAACAATCTAAGTCCATGAAATCGCTCGTGGTGGTCTCTACAATCATATGCTCGAACTTATGCGTTTAGATGACCACACGAGCGAGCGCGTGCCCATGTGGCATCGATGGTAACAACTTTCAGCTTTTGCCAATTAACAGTTATTGCAGTGTGACTACACACCTATTTGCGAAAGTGCGAGAACAACCCCACGAACACCAAAACCTGTATTTAACAAGATACTCCATTAATAAAATATTAATAAGGTTTATTACTTCTTTAGTCATTTATCCTAATAGGGTAGATTATCACTTGCCTCAGTCACTCACATAGGTTTGCACCCCCTAGTCGTTGCAGAAATCTTCCTAAAGGTCCTTAGAGATCACCTGTATCCCATCAGAACTATTAACTTCCATCATATTACTCACACATAAGATCTGAACCATAAGTAATTCACTTACCAGAAATGCAGAGTCCAAAAATAGAAGGAAATAATTGGCCTAAACCCCCTCACTAGAGATTTAGTACATAGAAAGATGAGGCAAGGCTCTAACAGAAATTGGTAGAGAAAAGGGTTTGTTAGCTTAAGTACAATTACAATAGAGAGGGCAAGAAAGAGGACAATAACTTCATCCAAATCGAGAGTCAGGCTTACCAATACGTAAGACCGAGGAATAAACATTAACAATGGAAATGGCAGACAGCAATAAAGGAACACTGGCTCAGAGAAGACAAGATTAGTAGTAATATTCGACAAATTCTCAACAAGATGAGGGGAAAGAATTGAGAGTAAGTGGAGAAAGAATAAGAAGAGAAGAGAAGAGAAGAAGATGCAATTAGTCAGTGAGAAACCAATTGGACAGGGTAAGAGGAGAAGGAGAATCGGTTAACCAAGATAGAAAGGTTTAGAGAGGGAGCAAGAAAAGTATCCTGCCACCAAAAGGTATCAAGGAAAAAAATGTTTGTCAACAAGAAGAGGAAATAGAACAAAATTGGAATAGTCCCAAAATGAAAAATACCGCAGTATTCGACTATCAAAAGTGTAGGAAAAGTTCAAAAACCCTTGGCAAAACAAAACTGAGAAGAGAAAAACCACAAAATGAACAGCAACCCAACTAAAACTCTCCCTTTAGCCGAATTCTCCTCAAACCGAATTCACTAGGTGCCTACAATCCTCATTCGGGACCAACACCTGCCTCAATATCTCTTCCCCTTGATTTTCTCCTTGAATCACTCCACTACCCTCAAATCAAACTCTATCCAATCCCCCTTTCTCCTTCTAAATTTCGGCTACCCACTCCCTTACACCTCTCAAACTCCTCAACCGTCCAAGCTACAGAGCTTTACTAACACTCAACCTTCCATTCGGCACAGTACAGAATAAAATGCTCTAATGCATTGCTAAGCCTCGAACCTCAAACCCCAAGAACACTCCATATATCCCTTGCCACTAGATTAGAAAGTCCTTTATGCCATGCAACACTCTCATAAATTTAAAAGTCTACTAGCAAGAATCAAGGGTTTATTCAATAAGAAATAAAAAAAATTTGTTCAAGCTAGGGCTTAAACCCACGGCCTCCCAGACACTCCCAAAGCACTAAACCACTAAAGCAAGCATACAACCACATCACAAATATACAAAATAATTTTTAACAGAGTTTTTGAGATTTGGGGATTTGGGGCGTTACATACTCTCTCTATTTTATAGTGTTCAGACACTCGCAAAGGTTAGAGATCAGTCAGAGTATCATCACGCTATCCACCAACTTATTTTGGTATAAATAGTAAACTTATTTTGGCATAGTGGCATGTATAGGTTAACTTGGCCAATTCATGGCTTGTAAATGGATGTTTGTAATCTAGCCATTGAAATGGTTAGTAATGGTATGATTTGGTATATTATTATAAGGTTATATCATGTTAATATATATATACGGTATGGTTTGGTTGAATTAAAGTAAAATCTATGCCTTTACTAAAATGGGTAAGTTTGACTACATGAAAATAGGTGATATTATATCATACACGCTACTGATGTTTGCTTGGTTTAATGCTTGGAATTTGGTTGTTATATATGTGAAAGCGTTGTTGAAGGTTAATGGAAAAATATGGGTGAGAAATAAAGTTAGGAAATGGCTTTATTTTGTACACACAGGTAGTTATACGGGCGTGTGTCTTAATCCTGTGTGACACATGGCCTGACACATGGGCGTGTGGTTTGGCTGTGTGTCCCCTGCATCCTAAATTTGCAAAACAAAATGCTCAGAATTTGGCACACGAGCAGAGACACGGGCGTGTCTCTCAACCATATGTGATACACGGCATAGAACACGGGTATGTGTCTTGGTCGTCTGAAACCTACACTTAATTTGTGAAAATTAAATTTACCACACGGCCTACCCACACGGGTGTGTGACCCTTGTATATAAGAAAAATTATGGAATTTTGCAAAAAAAAATTTGAGCTCCCGATTTAGTCTTGACTTGATTCAAAATTTTAAATTGGGCATTGAGGGTCTATTCAAGGGACAATATGATTAGTTTCAGATATGAATAGTAAATGACATGAATTACATGAAATTATTATGTAAATTCTGGTAATGCTCCATAACCTTGTTCTGGCGACGGATACGGGTTAGGGATGTTACATTTATTGGTATTAGAGCTACAGTTTAGTTGATTCTCAGACTAATGTAGCAAGTATGAGTTTATCTATACATGCCATTATATAATTTGTGATAGTGTGATATCTCCTGACCATTTTTAAATGTGTTTTGCATATAGTAATGTCATCCAACCAAGCTAGAAATAAATCCAAGGAAGCTGAGAGCACTACTCAAGCATCCTTTCAATCAACTGCATCTAGTAGTAGAAGAAGGCTTGTATCTGAGGGCCGAACTGAGGAGGAAAAAGAAGCCTTCTTTCAAATGATGAATGAGTGGTTCACTGAATATTTGAGAACAAATCTTGCTATACAACAACCTCCCCCACCTGATCATCAATCGGTTCTTGAGGTGCCACAAGGTGTTGAACCTGTTAGAATAGATAAGCCTTCGGTAGATAAAATCCATAAGTATGGGGCAGTAGAATTTAGGGCTACTGTTGAAGATGATCCGGAGAGAGCTAAATTTTGGTTAGAAAATACCATCAGGGTTTTAGATGAATTATCATGTACACCAGCTGAGTGTCTAAAATGTGTTGTATCACTGCTGAAAGACATAGCTTATCATTCGTGGAATACTTTAATTTTAGTTGCACCAAGAGAAAATCTTACATGGGAATTCTTCCAGAATGAATTTAGAAAGAAGTACATTAGCTAGTGATTTCTGGATCAGAAAAAGAAAGAATTTTTAGAGCTCAAATAGGGAAACATGACTGTATTTGAATATGAGCGGGAATTTGTTTGGTTAAGTAAGTATGCCAGAGAATAGGTTCCAACTGAAGTTGATATGTGTAAACGATTTGAAGAGGGATTAAATGAATATATCAAATTGGAATTCTTGAATTAAGGGAATTTGTGGTTTTGGCTGATCGAGCACACAAAGCCGATGAATTAAGTAAAGAAAAGAAGCAAGCAGAGAGAGAAGCCCAAATTTTTGGTAAAAGATTTATGGGTAAGTCACAATCATCTGCTTCAAAGAAATCAAAGAAGTACCATGATCATTTTACCATATTAGTGGGATATTCTGGAAAAGAGCGGGGCTCTCAACATTCTAACCCGAGATCTTCGTCTCCATTTGTAACGAGTGTTGAAAGTGTTGGTAACCCCAAACCAAAATGTAAACAATGTAATAAATTTCATTTTGGAGAATGCCATTTGAGAAGTGGAGCCTATTATAGATGTGGTTCTCTTGATCATTTTTTAAAGGTTTTCCGGAAAGGATTGAAAAAGATACTGATCAGACTCCAAAGCCAAGTAATCCTACCTCAAGAGGCAGATCACCCCATCACCCCAACAATGTTAGTGGTAGTTGAGGTACTACAAAAGATTCAACAGTTAAATTTGAAGCACGAGCACCGGCAAGGACATATGCTATACGTGCTAGAGAAGATGCTTCTACACCAGACGTCATTACTTGTACATTTTCTCTACTTGATACTATAATACTGCTTCAGTTGATCCCGGTTCAACACATTCATACATATGCACAAATTTAGTGTCTGCTAAAAAATTACCTATTGAATTCATTGAATTTGTGGTTAAAGTTTCAAACCCCCTAGGCTAGTATGTTATGGTGGATAAAATTTGTAAAAACTATCCGTTGATGGTAAAGGGTTATTACTTCTTGGCTGATCTAATGTTGTTGCCCTTTGATGAATTTGATGTGATTGTGGGAATGGACTGGCTAACCCAACATGATGCAATGGTGAATTGTAAATAGAAATATATTGTATTAAAATTTCAGAATAGTGAGTTACTCCATGTTGAATCTAATAAATTAGATGGCTTATCTAATGTGATTTCAGCAATATCAGCACAGAAATATATCAGAAAGGGATATGATGCTGATCTTGCATATGTGTTAGATACTAAAGTATCTGAGTCAAAAATTTAGTTAGTGCTGGTTATTTGTGAATTTCCTGATGTATTTCTAGAGGAATTACCTAGTTTACCACCAGTTAGAGAAGTGGAGTTCTCTATAGATCTTGTTTTGGGGACAACACCTATATCCATAGCACCCTACAGAATGGATCTTACCGAATTGAAAGAGTTGAAAGCGCAGTTGCAAGAATTGATTGATAGAGGATTTGCTCGACCTAATTTTCACCTTAGGGTGCACCTGTTCTGTTTATAAAGAAGAAAGATGGATCATTGAGACTATGTATTGATTACAGACAGCTTAACAAAGTTACAATTAAGAACAAATATCCACTACCTTGAATTGATGATCTATTTGACCAGTTGAAAGGTGCCACTGTATTTTTAAAGATTAATCTTCGCTCTGGTTACTATCAGCTACGGGTAAAAGATTCAGATGTTCCAAAGACAACTTTCAAAACCAAGTATGGGCATTATAAGTTTCTTGTGATTCCATTTGGATTGATGAATGCACCTGTAGTATTCATGGATTTAATGAACATAATTTTCAGACCATATCTAGACAGGTTTGTGGTGGTATTTATTGATGATATTTTGGTATATTCTCGAGATGAAAATGAACATGCTGAACATCTGAGAATAGTGCTGCAAACATTTTGTGAAAAATAATTGTATGCCAAATTTAGTAAATGTGAATTTTGGCTACGGGAAGCTGGTTTCCTCAGACATATAGTATCTACAGAAGGTATCCGAGTAGATCCAAACAAAATTTTAGCCATTGTTAATTGGATGCGAGCGAAAAAAGTCTCTGAAGTCAGAAGTTTTCTAGGACTAGCAGGGTATTATCGGAGATTTGTTAAAGGACTTTCAATGATAGCTTCTCCGATGACTCGATTATTGTAGAATGTTGTGAAATTCGAGTGGTCTGATAAATGTCAGCAGAGTTTTGACAGATTGAAAGCTTTATTGACAGAAGCACCTGTATTGGTTCAACTTGAATAAGGTAAGGAATTTGTAATTTACAATGATGCATCATTAAATAGTTTAGGTTGTGTATTGATGCAAGAAGGTAAAGTAATAGCCTATGCTTCAAGACAACTAAAACCACATGATAGAACTACCCGATACATGATCTTGAATTGGCAGCCATTGTCTTTGCACCGAAAATCTGGCGGCATTACCTGTTTGGTGAAAAATGTCACATCTTTACTAACCATAAAAGTTTTAAGTATTTGATGTCATAAAAAGACTTGAACTTGAGACAGCGTAGGTGGCTTGAATTATTGAAAGATTATGATCTTGTTATTAACTATCATCCGGGAAAAGCTAATGTGATTGTAGATGCTTTGAGCAGGAAATCATTATTTGCTTTAAGAGAAATAAATACTTCGTCGTAATTGTCAGATGATGGTTTAATTATAGCTGAGTTAAAAGTGAAACTAACATTTCAGTAAAAAATCTGTGAAGCTCAGAAGGGTGATGATGAATTACAAGTGTAACACCCCTTACCCGTGTCTGACGCCTGGATAAGATACGAGGCATTACCAGACTTAAACATGCACATACATGTAAAACTGGGCCATAAAATTTCAATTATATCAAAATCATTCGATCACATTCAAAATGTCCCACACACGAGCCTTCGAGGCTCTAAACAGGCAATAAAAGCGGTTTGGGACTAAACCAAGAACTCACAAACATTTTTACAACACTTAGAAAATTTTCATGTTTAGAGAGTCACACACCCGTGTGGGTAGGCTGGGTGGTCTCACACGCTTGTGTCCTCAACCCATGTAACTCTCTGTTTACGACGTCAATAAACATTTAGGGTTACACGGCCAAGTTACACGCCTATGTGCTAAGGTCGGGTCCTCCACCTGGCTGAGACATACGGCCGTGTCTCTGCCCGCATGGTCAACACTTAGGCTATTTTCCAAGCCCTATTGTTGCCTTAATCTTTCACATACTTAAATACTTTAAAGACACATATCATAGCATCATTTCAATGATTTAGCATGCCTCACTAAAGCACATTTTTAACAATCAACCATAACATATTACCCAATAATTAATCTCTACTTATTCAACAAATGTCCATGTTTAATCATTATCAACTTAATGCCAATTTACGCGTTTATTCCGTAGCCATGACCACCCAGAATGGACCTAGGGCATTCTCGTGCACATATGTTATTTACTATTCATTCATGGCAGACAATTATAATCATATCACAAAGCGTCAACAAATGGCAAGGATAATTAGGCTTACAAGCCAAAACATTATAAGCCATATCTCATGGCTATATACGATGAATCAATATGAGCCAATACATTTGGATAAATCATAAGAACACATGCCAATAACTAAGCTCCTATATATGCCACTCACTTGAAGATGCTTAAGACTTCTCAATATCCCCTATTGATAGCTCGATAGTGTGATGTTGCCTCCGACGATCTCCAATACCGAGTTAACCTGACAACACTAAAGAAATGAAAAGGAGGGAGTAAGCTATATAGTTTAGTAAGTCCATATGAAAATAATAAGCGATTTATCAACATGATTCCATCAATTCTTACAATATTATTTCAAGGTAAAATAATCATAATTGCAATTTTACTTATGTTCAAGTTAAGCTGTTTACTCGAGTCATAGTCACTCAGTTACTTATAACTTGAGCTACAGAACTCCAAATTAAGATACGCTAATTTTCCCTAAAATAGACTCACGTATCTGCTTATCATGAAATTTTCAGAATTTTTGGATTAGCCAATAAGTACATTTTATTCTTTAAATTCTCCCCTATTTTACTATCTGATAGTTCCAACCCCTCTGCACTAAAAATTAATTATCTCTTCATACAAGATTTGTATAATGTTTCCATTTGTTTCTTTCGAAAACAGACTCATCAAGGATTTTAAGCATATAAATTATAACCCACAGTTATATTTGTACAATTTTAAATGGTTTTTTCAAGTTAGAACAGGGGATTCCAAAAACATTCTGACCCTATCTCAGACAAATTCAAATATCACAGAATACAAAATTCTTTTGCTTTCACCGTTTCTTTTTTGTGAAAATAGACTCAATAATATTTTATTTCATATCTTATTCAACTTCTAATTTAATTTCCAAAATTTTTTATGATTTTTCAAAGTCACACAACTGCTGCTGTCCAAAACTGTTTTGTTACAAATTTCACTCTTACATAATCTCACTTACTCCATTCCATCTTTTCAAAAGTTCAGTCAACTATCGTGCACATTGCTTATAAATTTTCATGTACATATACATGCCCTTATTCATCACATAGTCATATTCAATTACACTAGTCATTACATGATCACATGCATTTTCACTTAGTCAATTTCCTATTGAACTCATAGAAATAATAACAGATACATAGTGGCCTGCACATATTACCTCTCTTATAACCGAAACTATTTGGTGCACATAGTAGCCTACACTTAGTACTACATCTATGACCAAAACCATCTCTTACACATAGTGGCCTACACTTAGTACCACACATTTGGTCAAAGCTATCGGGTACGCATAGTAGCATGCACTTAGTACTACACATGCGACCTAACAATCTGGTACATGTAGTAGCCTGCACTTAGTACTACACAAGTGACCTAAAACCATCTTAAACACATAACAGGCTGCACATAGTACTACACATGTGTTCTCACAATGGATCATCCGTATCTTTTCTATTCCAAAGGTCCAACCGAGAAATTCCACACTTTTCAACATTTTACCAATTCATCCATAATCAACTTCAATTCATAATTTACATCAAGTGATCATTCAATATACAACCACATCTCATATAATAACAAATTATTGTAACATAAGTAAAAACGGTATATTATTTAGATAAAAACTTACTCGTTTCAAAGAAATATCATGATCCATCAAATTTCCATTATATTCAATCATCTCATCACATGTTATCGACATTTGAGCTTTCAATTACTTCATGGGTACATCACGTTCCCGTACACAATATCATTAACATATAAATCAATACAACCATAGCAAAATAGATTTCAAGTGTAACAACAATAACATGAATATCATGCTTATTTAATCACATGAACTTACCTTACATGCAATTACAACCAACTATTCTAATTTAGTCTATAATCTTGAACTTTCTCGATTTAGGCTTGAATCTTGGTTTTCTTGGTCTAACATTTCAAATATAGCTCATTTATTATTCACATTATTCAAATTAACCCAAAAATTATACTTTTACAAATTTGCATTTTTACCCTTAAACTTTGTCATATTTACACTTTTGCCCCTAGGCTCATAAAATGATTTTTATTCAATTTTTTGCACTTTAAGCCTAGCCTAATCATTTTCATAAGTATAGCAGCCCACAATTTCCACTAAATCACACTTTTATGACAAATTTTATAACATTTACAATTTAGTCCTTTTTAGTGTTTTCACCGAAAAGTACTTAGTAAAAGTCGTTTCTCCGACCATAAACATGCATAATCTACCATTAAACATCAAAGTGCACAAATTTCTAACATGGTTAAAACCCTATACCTTCATCATAACTCAAATAAATGGTAGAAATAGGTAAATCTTGTTACGAGGATTTCAAAAACATAAAAATCATTAAAAACGGGGCTAGAACGGACTTACAATCGAGCTTGGAAGCTTGAAAAACCCTAGCTATTTCTTCTCCATGCAAGTTTCGACCATGGGGTTGAAGATGGACAAAAATTGGCTTTTAATTTTGTTTTTAATTCATTTTAATTACTAAATGACCAAAATGCCCCTACTTAAAAATATTTTATTTCACCCATTTCATGTCCATTTTTGTCCAACAAATTAGCCAATTGTTTGATTACCATTTAAGGACCTCCAATTTAAAATTTATAACAATTGGACTCCTCTAGCATGTAGAACTCAACTTTTGCACTTTTTACGATTTAGTCCTTTTGACTAAATTGAGTGCCCAAACGTTAAAATTTCTGGACGGAATTTTCACAAAACAAATCCATAGAATTGTAGACCATAAAAATGAATTTTATTACTTCAGATTCATGGTCTCAATACCACTGTTTCGACTAGGTTCTAATTCGGGATGTTACAAGTCTCCCTCCTTTAGGGATTTCTGTCCCCAAAAATCTTACCAGAAGAGTGGCTTAGTTCCTCATAAACTCTACTATCTCATAAACATTACGAAAGAACTTTTACTTTAGCCTTCATTAAAAACCAGGGTCTTATTCAGCTTCTCAATAACTCATAATATAGAAACCGGATCTCAATCCAATTAACCAAGACTAGCATTCCAAGAATCCGACAATCTCAGAGATACATGATTCCATTAACCTGTTAGGAAGAAATTTAACGTATACTGAAATGATTTGTAAATTTCATCAAACACTTAATGCAAGCCACATAACATCTTTCCTTTTTAAAGACAGGAATAATCTGTATATGAAATCCATAGTAACTCTTTCTTAGAGATCATACCATAACTGTCTTATCATCCTTTAACGATTCAAGTTAGCTACACTATCGTAAACTTAAATCTGTCTACAACATCAGATACGTTGAGCTGTCACACTACCTTTCTTGTCTTAAAACACATCATTGAAAATCAAAAAGTCTTTGCTCAATGTAGACTAAACCAGTTCAAAGGCTTCGGTTAACAATGTCTTTGTCTACTCAAAGTTTTACTAATTAACAATTAATAGACCATTCAATTTTCACAAAATGAAAATTTTATGATTCATAGCAGCTTTAAATAGTATCAAAATCTTCTAAGATACATACACTTTCCATTCAGACTATTTGTCTTTTACCTGAGAAAGATAAAATCTTATTCTCAAGCTTGAGAAAAATGATTCGGACATAATTGTTTCATTAAATCTTTCAAAAAATAACCCATACAGGCTGAACAACCAAGTCGGTCTTAATTATTACTTGATAAAGCTTCAGGAAATCCTTCCTTTTAGTTGACAGAACCGTTCAACATGCAATCATTTAAGATTCACTTATCATGCCTATCAAATACCTTTACCATTGCTTTAGCTAAAAATAACAAGAATATACCGATTAAGGGCATTAACTTTAATCAACTTACTCGAAAGAAGAAATCCACCATACAAATAGAAACTCGTAGTTTTTCCACTTATGCTTTTGCTGAGGTTAAAACTTTACACAAAATTTAAAGAAATCTGAATACTAGAATCATCACGTTACTACTATCAACCCAGAGGCATAATCATAATTGACATAGTCATCATAGGCCCAAGAATACACTTTAGATACGAGTCATGATTAATAATTTTCAGAATAAAGATGACAAGATGTAACACCCCAAACCTGGCCTAAACGTTATGGCTGAATCTGGCGATGTCACATTGAAGTGTTTTTCATAAAGCGAGATATCGTTGAAAACTCTTACTATATATTTAACATCCTTGTGTGTTTCTGAGTTATGTCATTCATTTCCAAACTTGTGTCCCTATCCAAAAGTATTTACTTTAAAATCGTTATTCATTTCCAAATATCATTTTATAGCGGAAGCTTTTTAAAATAGTTGCATACTTGCGTTTACTTTGTAAAAACATTGTTTCTTTTGAAAACTCGAGTTTTTCTATCACTTGCAGTTTTAAACCAAAGCAAATAAAAAATCCCCAATTTAAAATAAAAACTTAAAGAAGCCTTATTACAGTGAAAATACCAAGAATAAGATTAATTATAAATATAAAGTAAATATGATAGTAAATACGATTGTGTGGCCACCTTTGAGTCCCTCGCAACACCGATTCGCCTAAGGGTTACCTGCACAGATAAGCAGAAGGTTGAGTTTACGAAAACTCAGTGTGTAATCCCTTAATAAACATACAGTCAATCATGCAGTAAGCAAAAATAGTTTGGGCCTAAGCCCATATCAGTAACAGTTCAGTTTTAGTTAGGGCCCTTAGCCCAATCTGAGAATGAGATCGGTGTAGCAACAAGAATGTCGGCAAGCAGATAACGATGCGATGCAAGAATAAAGAAACAGTATGCAAGTCCTACCCATCCAGCCTCTGCACTTCATCTCCGTCCAACCCTACACTCCATGTGGGGATATAATCAACCCACCAATCCCTACACTCAATAATTAGCACCGGTTGCGGCACTAAACAGTATTTGCAGCAGAGCTGCCAGAATAATAGGCTTAAAGCCATCAATGATTTGCAGCAAAGCTACCAATACAGTACACCTCCTCCAATCATATAAAAACCCACTCCCATGTAATGCATCATGTCACATGTCATGTCATATTATAATATAATACATGTACTCAACATAGTTGCAATAGCATGCTAAAATATAAACATATATCATATAGGGGCAAAACAGTCAATTTACCAAGTAGGGGCATCTCAGTCATTTTATCCACTAGAGGGTCTAGGTACACTTACTGATCCAACAGTAGGTCCACAGTCATCTCGGGCGACCCATGCAACCTTAACAGTCATTCAGAGAAATGGGCCCAAGGCCCATATTGCAGGCCGATGTGGGCCCACACGCCCGTGTGGCCCACTCAGCCTGTAATGGCCTTAGCCGTGTGAACCACACGGCCTGGCCCAATAATCTCCACACATCTATGTGGTTTTCCTATGTGGGGCCCATGAACCCATGGGGCCCACATGGCCCATTTGGCCCAACATGTCCCAAAAATGGCCTAAGCCCATGAATTCGCTCATGGTGGCCTCTACGATCAAATGCCCACATTTATGCGTTGGGACTACCACACGAGCGAGCGCACGCCCATGTGGCATCAATGGACACATTTTTCGGCTTTTACTGATTTACAATTTGAGTAGTGTTTACACACCTGTTAGGATTCTAGGCATGTAATCCCCTTCTTGTGAAAAACCGCACCTAAAACAAATGACCATTCCATATCCAATGTTAGTCACTCTTGGAACCAATCCAAAAACAATTGACTTAAATTCGTTGCCCACCTTACCGTTCCCAAAAAAGATGTAGTCTACGGCTCCAAGGATAGACCCCTCTCGCTACGATTAGCAGCTTTTGATAGAACTGAATGTTAGCAACTTAGAAAATAAATAACAATATTCTCAAACGTTTGAGACAAAAACAAATTCCACTCTTACCAAAAGACTTATCACCCAGAAGCAATTTGTATTGGACAAAACCAACAGCTTAGGAATAGGAGATCGGTAGGAGACGAAAGATTGATCTACCAGTATTCGGCGAAAGGAAAAATAATTGAGTAGGAGAGACTAAGTACTCGACCAAGGTGCAAGGTGAAGAGAGGACACAAAAATGAAGAGGGAGATGAAGAAGTATTCAGTCACAATAGCACAATGAAAAGAGAGGAAATCTATTAACACCAGAAAGAATCGAAGGAGGGAATTCAGCTAATCCTTGACTGAGGGAGTAGGGTGCAGAGAATCGACCAAGGCAAACTCTTATTGAAAATGGAAGAAGAGAGAACCAATCGGCCAATGGAATTAAGAATGAAAACTTGAAAGAAAAAGAATAAGAGGCTGAGGAGACAGTCGATTAGTAAGGGCACTGTTTCAGAGAGCAAAATTAAAATAGACCTGAAATGACAAATATCCGAGCTGACAACAACAATATTCGGTCACAATCCAAAATGAAAAGAAGCAAACTTTGGCACTAAAGGAAGTAAAAAGAGCTGAAAGCGTTCAAGTCAGAATCGATAATGAGAAGAGAATAATCCTACTACTCCCTAGCTGAAATCTGAGTAGTCAGAGTCCCCATTTCGGCACAACTCTCCCAAATGTTAAATCCCACTTTTTTCGCCTCAAATCTCTCTCCAAATCCCTCAACTGATCACTTCTCCCTCAACTAATCAGTTTGAAATCTACTCAAACACCTTAGTGTTCTAGTCAAACCACAACTCCTCCACATCATTTTTAGCAGAATAAAACACTCTCTTGCGTCAAGCAGGACTTGGAACTCAGACCTTATGAAACACTCCACATGCCACTTCCCCTAGACTAGTAGGCATTTTTATGACATGCTTTACCCATTTTTATTTAAAAGCCTACTGCCAAGAGACAGTGCTTAATCCTTTAAAAAAATAAAACTTTTTGCACTTGCTCAAGATTGAACCCAAGACTTCTCACACACTTCTCAAAACACTTAACCAATGAAGCAGACATATATTTGTGTCACTTTCTTACACAACTAAATATTTATGAGTAGCTTCTTAACTGTTCCCACTCAATACTTAATAATTCTAGGCCCAAAATTAGGGGCGTTACACAAGAAGACCAAAATAAAGAAATTCAAGATAGGAAAATCCAAGAATCATAACACCATGTGTATTTCTTATAAAATTCCAATGAATGGATTGTAACAGAATACCAGAGAGAAATAGAGCAGTGCTAATTATAAACCAATCAGGTTATCAAAACTTTCGTCTATACATCATGAATAGAAAACATTCCCATATAACAAGAATTTTATCAGACGAGTAACAGCCATAGGAATATTCCTAAGAACAATTAAACATATAGAATACCTCAAAAGAGACTGTCCAAAATCTGTTTAGCCATAACTGTCACACTCAATGTCTTACCTTTCAAATATTATTCCTTCAACTATTTCTGTCATCACTAATCCCGTACTATTTCTTTCACTGAAGTAAATAAGTTCAGAAGGAATTTTGATTACTACATTCTTTCAACGTCGTGTCTGAACAAGTCGATTTGCCAAGGTTAATTTCTTCTCTCATTGTGATATTTCGTAAATAAAAAAAAATCTCTAAATCAATCTAATACCTTTTCTAATTTTGTGTTTACTTATCAACTCATTCTCAAACTCTGACCATATTTACAATCATTCTACCACTGAACTCTTTTGGTCTCATACTCGTGAGCTTATTTCAGCACAAATCTCATAAAATCCTTTATAAACACCACTCTGGTAAGAAGGTGGGGTTGTAAGATCCCTGACTCGTCTCTCATACACATTTATATACCATATAACTTTCACCATTATAGTCATGTTATTACCAACATATCATTCGCTTCAGACAAGCTAACATTAAAGTTTACTTTACACAGACTTTCCAGTTACTTATTTAAACAAATGTACTTATACATACATTCTATGAATTCTGAATAACTTTACTTATCATTTTTATTCAATCAAACAGGTCAGGTACATAACATCATATGAGGGCCAAACAAACATGGATGAATGTATCACAATCTGAGCTTTCATCTAGCACATCAACATATGCATATCATTATAATCATATAACTCAATTCAATCAATTTAGCACATTTACTTAGACTATGAGAGTTTGCCAATCATACTTATTCAAACAAGCATACGTGGGCATTTATTCCATTAATATTTTTGGTAAGTTACCCACATACACGCATTCGTTCAAGTAAATCAATTATATACATAATGGAATTATCGATTAAATATAGGTAGGCTAATTACATCATAATCTTTTGTTTCATTTCACTTTTCCATATTTCAAGGATGCCTCCGGTTGGAACATTGCAATTTTGATGGATTCCCAAGTAGTATACTCAGGGAATATACGTTAATCATTCATCAATTCATGTTCAATAGTACCTTTCGGGTACTTTTTCGAATCACGTATCAAACAGTAGAATTACTAGTCCAGGCTAAATTCTAACTGAAACATATTCTCGATAGGCTCGTCTCAGGATTACCCATCCGAGCTAAATCCCTTACATAATGAGGCCAATGGATTACCCGTCTGGGCTAAATCCATTCCATCACATTTACTCGAGAGAGTTCAACTCGGGATTACCTGTCCGAGCTAAATCCCATTTTGCATCATTATACCCCTTTTCAAGAAATCCTTGTAATCTATCGAAATTCAACATCTAATTGGGGCAGTAACATTTTGCTAATATCATGCTATTATGAACCCTTTACTCATAATTTTATGAATTTCTATTTACCACATCCACTTAATCAAATAAGCCAAGTGTACATCATCGTATGAACATCAAATAAGCATGAACATTCATCGTAACATAAACTTTCATCTCACATGTTATCACATATATCATGAACTTTTATTCATAATTTTCTAAATCCAGGCTTATCATGACTATACTTTACCCGAATATCTTAGCATCATATTTAACATGGTTGGCATAGCTCGGTTGGAGAGTATCTCTGTCTAAACAAGATGGTTCTTAACATGGTTAGTTTGAGAACTAACTAAACCATAGCTCTAATACCACTAAATGTAACACCCCTTATCCTTGTCTAATGTCGGGACAGGATACGAGGCATTACCGGACTTAAACATGCACATACATGCAAAATGTCCCATACACGAGCCTTCGAGGCTCTAAACATGCATTAAAAGCAGTTTGGGACTAAACCAAGAACTCACCAACATTTTTACAACACTTAGAAAATTTTCATGTTTGGAGAGTCACACGCCTGTGTGGGTAGGCCGGGTGGTCTCACACGCCCGTGTCCTTAGCTCGTGTAACTCTCTGTTTATGACGTTGTCGAACATATAGGGTCACACAGCCATGTCTCTACCGTATGGTCAACACTTAGGCTATTCTCCAAGCCCTTTTGTTGCCTTAATCTTTCACATACTTAAATACTTTAAAGACACATCTCATAGCATCATTTTAATGATTTAGTATGACTCACTAAAGCACATTTTTAACAATCAACCATAACATATTACCCAATAATTAATCTCTACTTATTCAACAAATTTCTATGTTTAATCATTATCAACTTAATGTCAATTTACGCATTTATTTTGTAGCCATGACCACTCCGAATGGTACTAGGGCATTCTCGTGCACATATGTTATTTACTATTCATTCATGGCAGACAATTATAACCATATCACAAAGCGTCAACAAATGGCAAGGATAATTAGGCTTACAAGCCAAAACATTATAAGCCATATCTCGTGGCTATATAAGATGAATCAATATGAGCCAATACATTTGGCTAAATCATAAGAACAGATATAAATAACTAAGCTCCTATACATGCCACTCACTTGAAGATGCTTAAGACTTACCGATATTGTAATACCCCTACCCGTATTCATTGCCGGAATAGGGTACGAAGTATTACTGGAGTTTACAAATTAAAAATTTTTTTTAACTCAATATAACCCCTTTATAGATATCTACCCTTCCCTGAAATTTTAAACCAAAAACAATCCACATCAACCAATCCAATTCAACATATTTTCAAGATAAATTCATGCATATTTATAAAATAACGTCATCACATACCCAAAACCAGGTTTGTTAATCATACCAATGGCTAACTCTACATTCATTTCACAAAATCATTTACTTTATTAGCTTATACATGCCCTTGATTTCCAAAATAAAGTTTCTTTATGTACCGAAATCCTGAGGTTGATAGTGTGATGTGTCTCCGACCAAATCCGACCTCCGAGCTCTTAACACTACAAAATAGGGGAAAATGAAACAGAGTAAGCACTTTGTGCTTAGTAAGCTCATGTAACAAGAATTATACTTACCTAATATTTTCAATACAATACAATAAACATTTATATATCCATTCAATGCATTATTACCCTAATATGCACAAACTCAACATTCAAGTTAGTACAATAATTTGCATGTACCAATAATATATACCATGATTGATGAGCTCATCAATACCATGATTTCTATTTCCTTGTTATTTTTCCATATTTATCCCGTTGAATTTCTCGAAATTTCGATGGATTTTCAGAGGTACACTTTTAGTGTACAATTCTGGGTGTGTCAATTCATATTCATGTGCACACATTTCCATTTCAGAGAGCACACTCCAGCGAACCTCATCCTTACAGCGGGATTACCAGTCCAGGCTAAATCCCCTGTAATATAAACTCATAGAGTATTGTCGAGATTACCAGTCCAGGCTAAATCCTCTGCAACGACAATTACTCTAATGAGCTTGGATCTGAATTACCAGTCCAGGCTAAATTCAGACCCTAATTTGGATTACTCGTCCGGGCTAAATCCATTTTCCACATATTCTTCGGGAGGGCTATATCAGGATAGGATCACCCGTCCGGGCTTGATCCTTTTTATCGTCAATTCCTTTTTCAGAGATCCATCGAATTTTCCTTTCATTCAACTAGGATTCCTTCCTTTTTTTTATCAAATATATCAATGTTTTATCAATTTTCATACAATGAACATTCAAATCATATTCATATCAAAAACATACATTTCAAACATTTAAGAATATAACTCAAGTTACATGAACTTACCTTGATACTTGTTTGTGCACAAAAATCTACTAATCCTGAACTTTTTCCTTTCCTCGATCTAGCTTCATATTTGAATCTTCTGGATCTAAATAAATAAATTTAATTATCAATTTAATACATTTCATGTTCATATGCAACATTCTCTATAATTCAACTATTATTTATAGTTCATTCAAAGCTGTCTACTTAAGTCATAGTCACTAAATTATTTTTATCTTAAGCTACAGAACTCCAAATTAGGATCCAATAATTTTCCTTGAAACTATACTCATATATCTTCTTACCATAAAATTTTCATAATTTTTTATTTAGCTACTCAGTACAGTTTATTCTTTAAAGTCACCCCTGTTCTGCTGTTTAACAGTTCTAACCCTTCTTCACTAAAAATAATTATCTCTTCATACAAGATTCAAATGATTTTCTAGTTTATTTCTATTAAAAATATACTAATTAAGGATTCTATACATCTAAATTTAAGCTCCTAATTATTTTTATTTATTTTTTATGATTTTTAAAAGTCAGAACAGGGGAACCTGAATTCATTCTGACCTTATCTCACAAAATTCATTATATCTCAAAATTTAAAAATCCGTTGCTTACACTGTTTCTTCTATGAGAAACTAGACTCAATAAGCTTTAATTCCATATTTTTTTCATCTTCTAATTAAATTTCTAAAATTTATGGTGATTTTTCAAATTTAGTCTACTGCTGCTGTCCAAATTGTTTTAGTGCAAGCTGTTTATTACCATTTTTCCCCTAAGCTTTTAATAAATGAGAATTTCGTCCCTACTCAATTAGCCTCTCAATTGAGCTTATTTTTCTCAATTAACACTTTATTATATCACCTTAAACTAGTTTACAACCTTTAGGAATCAGAGTTTCAAAAGTAGACTTTAATTCCAAACATTTTCACAATTAGGTCCTAAAAGTCAATTTCCATTGAAATTACCTAATAAAATCATCTCTTAAACAAATTAAAACTTTAATTTCATTCTATTTCATCATAAACTTACAGCAATCAATCATGGTGACTTTCAATTTCATCCATGGAATCAAAAACTAATAAATTTAATAATAGGACCTAGTTGTAAAAGTCTTAGAAACACAAAAATTACAAGAAAAAGGCAAGGATTAACTCACTTGGTGCAAAAATTATGAAATAACAGCTTAGAGGACCCTCCTATGGCGTTTTTAGCTGCTGGAATTGAAGAGAAATGAAGAGAAATCTAGATATTCCCTATTTAGTCCTAGCTTTATTTAGTTAATTTTGCAATATTCCAAATTTGCCCTTAATTTATCAAATTCCCTGCTGATTTCATGACCTTGCCGTCCAGACCGAATAAATTTTGGGTCTAATTGCCTTTTAAATCCTTTCTCATTAGACTATTAAGCTATTTAATCATTCTAGCAACTTTAACACCTATTACAATTTAGTCCTTTTTATTTAATTGACTACCCAAACATTAAAATTTCCTAACGAAATTTTAATACCACATTACTAACACTTCATAAATATTTATAAAATTATTTTCGACTCGGTTTTACGAGATAAAGGTCCCGATACCTTTTTTTACCCAATTTCATCAATAATTTCTTTTTCTAACTAACCACTAAATCGGTAAAATTTTTCTATCAATATTTTCATACGATTTTCCTATCATATCAACTTTCAAGAAAAAATATTGAAATAAATTTCTCTTTAAATCGGATTTGTGGTTACAAAACCACTGTTCCGATAACCTTGAATTTAAGCCATTACAACTCTCCCCCCTTTTAGGATTTTCGTCCTCGAAAATCTTACCAGTAAAGAGGTTTGGGTATTGTTTCCTCATTGCCTCCTTCGGTTCCCATGTTGCTTCCTGAATCCCATGCTTTTGCCACAATACTTTCACCAAATTTATCTTTTTATTTCTAAGCTCTTTTGTCTCCCGTGTCAATATTTTGACCGGTTCTTCATCGTAAGTCATATCCGGTTGAATCTCCATACTGGCCGGAGAAATAACATGTGAAGGATCCGATCAATATCGTCGTAACATAGATACATGAAAAACATTATGGATTCTATCAAGTTCGTGGTAATGCCAATCGATAAGTTTACCGGTCCAATTCTTTCTATGATTTCATATGGCCCGATAAATCTTGGACTCGTTTACCTTTTCGACCGAATCGGAGGACTTTCTTCCAAGGAGACACTTTCAGAATACCTTGTCACCGACTTGAAATTCAATCTCTTTTCGTTTAAGGTCGGCATATGATTTTTGACGATCAGAAGCTGCTTTTAGACTATCTCGAATAACCTTTACTTTTTCTTTCGCTTTCCGGATCAAATCAACCCCATGTATTTTTCTTTCATCGAGCTCTGTCTGTCAATATAACGGTGTTCTACATTTTCTACCATACAAAGCTTCATACGAAGCCATTTTAATACTCGACTGATAACTATTATTGTAAGCAAATTCAATCAAAGGTAGGTACCTCTTCCAATTACCTTCAAACTCTAGTACACAACATCGGAGCATATCTTCCAATACTTGAATTACACGCTCAGATTGACCATCTGTCTGAGGATGAAATACAGTGCTGAAGTACAACTGAGTACCCAAGGCTTCTTGCAATTTGTCCCAGAAACGAGACGTAAATCGGGGATCTCTATCTGATATAATGGGGACAGGCACTCCATGTAGCCTAACAATCTAAGATATGTACAGTTCAGCTAGTTTATTTAAAGAATAATCCATACGTACCGGAATAAAGTGAGCTGACTTTGTCAATCGGTCAACAATCACCCAAATAGCATCTTTTTTCCTCGGAGACAAAGGTAACCCCGATACAAAATCCATAATGATCCTTTCCCATTTCCATTCCGGTATAGTAATTGGCTGAAGTAACCCCGAAGGTACCTGATGTTCAGCTTTAACTTGCTGACATATTAAACACCTTGATACAAACTTAGAGATATCACGTTTCATTCCCGACCACCAGTACATCTTTTTCAGATCATTATACATTTTATTACTCCCCGGATGTATAGACATAGTACCGGTGTGAGCCTCGCGTAAAATTTTCTGTATGAGCTCTGAATTCTGAGGTACACATACTCTACCTCTGAATAATAAACAACCATCAGAACCAATCTGAAATTTAGAATCATTACCTGACTCATACTGTGCCCGTTTAACTTGTAACTTCTCATCATTCTTCTGAGCTTCACATATTTGCTGTAAAAATGTCGGTTTAGCTCTTAATTCTGTTAGGATTGAACCATCATCAGTCAATGATAACCGGGTATTCATAGCTCACAAAGCTAACAGAGATTTTCGGCTCAAAGCATAAGCTACAACATTAGCTTTACCCGGATGGTAATCAATAACCAAATCATAGTCCTTTATCAGTTGAAGCCACCTGCGCTGTCTCAAATTCAAATCTTTCTGTGTCATCAAATATTTCAAGCTTTTATGATCAGTATAAATATGACATTTCTCACCATACAAGTAATGCCGCCATATCTTTCACAAGAAATACAATAGCAACTAATTCAAGATCATGTAATTGGGTAATTTCTTTCATGTGGTTTAAGTTGTCTTGAAGCATAGGCTATTACTTCACCTTCTTGCATTAAGACACAACCTAAACCATTTAATGAGGCATCACTATAAATAACAAATTCCTTACTGGTTCATTTGCACTAATACAGTGCTTTTGTTAGTAGATCTTTCAATCGGTTGAAACTCTCTGTGACATTCATCACCCACTCGAACTTTACATCTTTCTCGCAATAATCGAGTCATCGATAAGCTATCATAGAGAATCCATGTACAAATCTCCGATAATAACCAGCTAAACCCAAGAAACTTCTAACTTCGGATACATTTTTTGGTGGACTCCAATTGACAATAGTTGAGATTTTACTTGGATCTACCATGATACCTTCGACAGATACAATATGTCCTAGAAAACCCACTTCTCGAAGCCAAAATTCACATTTACTGAATTTAGCATATAACTGCTTCTCTCGCAGAATTTGCAACACAATTCTCAAATGTTCTGCATGTTCTTCTTCATCTCGAGAATAAACCAAAATATCATCAATGAATACTACCACAAATCTGTCTAAATACTGTTTGAATATCCGGTTCATCAAATCCATGAATACTGCAGGTGCATTAGTTAATCCAAACGGCATGACCAGAAACTCATAATGCCCGTACCTAGTTCTGAAGGCTGTTTTTGGCACATCTGACTCCTTTACCCGTAGCTGATAATAACCCGATCGAAGATCAATTTTTGAAAACACAGTAGCACCTTTCAGCTGATCAAATAAATCATCAATCCGGGGTAACGGGTACTTATTCTTTATGGTTACTTTATTAAGCTATCGATAGTCGATACACAATCTCAAAGACCCGTCTTTCTTTTTCACAAACAGAACCAGAGCACCCCAAGGTGAATGACTCGGACGAATAAAACCCCTATCAACAAGCTCTTGCAACTGTGTCTTTAACTCTTTTAATTTGCAGAGGAGTCATCGAAGACGAGCTACGGAAATCGGAGTAGTTCCCGGAATCAAATCTATATAAAATTCCACTTCTCTTTCTGGTGGCAATCCTGGTAATTCCTCTAGAAACACATCGGAAAATTCACATACTACTGGAACTGCCTGTATTTTTGACTCAGATACCTTGGTGTCAAGTACATAAGCCAAGTAAGCATCATACCCCTTTTTGACATACCACTGTGCTGCCATTACTGAAATCATATCAACTAACCCTCTGTCTGATCAGATTTAACCTAGAGCAACTCACCATTCTGACATTTTAGCACAATATATTTTTGTCTACAATTTACTACCGTATCATGCTGGGTTAACCAATCCATGCCCAATATCACGTCAAATTCATCAAATGGCAGTAACATCAAATCAGCCGGGAAACAATAACCTCTTACCATCAGTGGTCAATTTTTACAAATTTTATCCACCAAAACAGATTGACCTAGGGGGTTCGAGACTTTAATCACAAATTCAGTAGGTTCAACAGATAAATTTTTAACAATTGCAAGTTTAACACATATATATGAATGCGTAGAACCAAGATCAATCAATGCAGTAATATCAGTATCAAGTAAAGAAAATGTACCAGTAATTACATCAGGTGCTGAGGCATCTTCTCTGGCACGGATGGCATATGTCCTAGCAGGTGCTTGTGCTTCAGACCTGCCTGTAATATCTTTCGTAGTTCCTCGGCTACCACTGACATTACCAGATGGTCGAGGTGGTCTGTCCCTCGAAACTGGATTACTTAGCTTCGATATCTGCACAGCTTCTTTTTCACCTCTTTTTGGACAATCTCTAAGGAAATGGTCGAAAGAACCACATCGGTAACAAGCCCCACTCTTAAATCGGCATTCACCAAAATGGATTTTATTACAGTACTGACATCTCGACTTAGGGGTACCAACACTGCCAACACTGGTAACTGATGGAGTGGAAGGTCTTGGATTAGTATGTTGAGAACCTCGCTCTCTGCCCGAATACCCAGTGGTTGAGGTAGAACGATCCTAGTATTTCTTCAATTTCTTTAGAGCAGAAAACTGGGATTTTCCTATTGGTCTTTTACTAATAATTCAAGCTTCCCCCTCAGCCTGTTCCTTCTCTTTTCTCAATTCTTCTGCTTTATAAGCTCTCTCTGTTAATGTAGCAAACTCTCGAATTTCAAGAATTCCGATCAGTAGCTTAATGTCTTCATTCAACCCTCCTCGAATCGTTTGCACATTTCGCTTCCCGATCGTACTCCATTCCCGAGCATATATTTACTCAATCGAACAAATTCTCTTTCATACTCGATACCGATCTATTGCCCTGTTTCACTCAAGAAATTCTTTCTTTTTTCGGTCAAGGAACCTCTGGCTGATATATTTCTTTTCTCAATTCAACCAAAGAACTCCCATGTAATTTCTTCTTTCGGAACAACTGAAGCTTTAGTATTCCACCAATGGTAAGCTGTGTCTTTTAGCAGTGAGACGGCACATTATAGACATTCTTCTGGTGTACAAGATAATTCCTCCAAAACCCGAGTAGTGTTTTCTAACCAGAATTCAGCCCGTTCGGAATCATCATCAACTGCTGCTCGAAATTCTTCGGCCCCATATTTTCGAATTTTATCTACTGGAGCTTTTTCTTTTCTCATAGATTCAGTACCTATACCCTGTGGGATCTCGGGAACCGGTGGAGGAGCAGGAGTGGGAGCTTGAACTTGCTGCACTACAGGGTTAGTTCTTAAGTATTGATTAAACCATTCATTCATCATTTGAAAGAAGACTGTTTTTGCCTCCTCCCCTCGACCCTCTGTCTTGGGCCTTCTACTGCTAGTTTCTTCTCTTTGTACTGAAGCCAGAGCATGACTCCCAGCTTCCTCGGATTGAGCTCGGCCGGATGACATTACTATAAGAAAAACACATTTAAATGGTCAGGAGATATCATACTATCAATAATAATTTAAATGGCATGTATAGCTAATCCCGTATTTGCTACATCGGTCCTAGAACTGGCTAAACCATAGCTCTGATACCAAATAAATGTAATATCCCTACCCATATTTATTGCCAGAATAGGGTACGAAGTATTACTGGAGTTTACAAATTAAATTTTTTTTTAACTCAATATAACCCCTTTATAGATATCTACCCTTCCCTGAAATTTTAAACCAAAAACAATCCACATCAACCAATCCAATTCAACATATTTTCAAGATAAATTCATGCATATTTATAAAATAACGTCATCACATGCCCAAAACCAGGTTTGTTAATCATACCAATGGCTAACTCTACATTCATTTCACAAAATCATTTACTTTATTAGCTTATACATGCCCTTGATTTCCAAAATAAAGTTTCTTTATGTACCGAAATCCTGAGGTTGATAGTGTGATGTGTCTCCGACCAAATCCGACCTCCGAGCTCTTAACACTACAAAATAGGGGAAAATGAAACAGAGTAAGCACTTTGTGCTTAGTAAGCTCATGTAACAAGAATTATACTTACCTAATATTTTCAATACAATACAATAAACATTTATATATCCATTCAATGCATTATTACCCTAATATGCACAAACTCAACATTCAAGTTAGTACAATAATTTGCATGTACCAATAATATATACCATGATTGATGAGCTCATCAATACCATGATTTCTATTTCCTTGTTATTTTTCCATATTTATCCCGTTGAATTTCTCGAAATTTCGATGGATTTTCAGAGGTACACTTTTAGTGTACAATTCTGGGTCCGTCAATTCATATTCATGTGCACACATTTCCATTTTCAGAGAGCACACTCGCGAACCTCATCCATACAAATGGGATTACCACCCAAAGCTAAATCCTCGCAACGACAATTACTCTAATGAGCTTGGATCCGAATTACTACCAAAGCTAAATTGCATTCTAATTCGGATTACCCGTCCAAGCTAAATCCATTTTCCACATATTCTTCGGGAGGGCTATATCAGGATAGGATCACCCGTCCGGGCTTGATCCTTTTTACCGTCAATTCCTTTTTCAGAGATCCATCGAATTTTCCTTTCATTCAACTGGGATTCCTTCCTTTTTTTATCAAATATATCAGTGTTTTATCAATTTTCATACAATGAACATTCAAATCATATTCATATCAAAAACATACATTTCATGCATTTAAGAATATAACTCAAGTTACATGAACTTACCTTGATACTTGTTTGTGCACAAAAATCTACTAATCCTGAACTTTTTCCTTTCCTCGATCTAGCTTCATATTTGAATCTTCTGGATCTAAATAAATAAATTTAATTATAAATTTAATACATTTCATGTTCATATGCAGCATTCTTTATAATTCAACTATTATTTATAGTTCATTCAAAGCTGTCTACTTAAGTCATAGTCACTAAATTATTTTTTTCTTAAGCTACAGAACTCCAAATTAGGATCCGATAATTTTCCCTGAAACCAGACTCATATATCTTCTTACCATAAAATTTTCATAATTTTTGATTTAGCTAATCAGTACAGTTTATTCTTTAAAGTCACCCCTATTCTGCTGTTTAACAGTTCTGACCCTTCTTCACTAAAAATTATTTATCTCTTCATACAAGATTCAAATGATTTTCTAGTTTATTTCTATTAAAAATAGACTAATTAAGGATTCTAGACATATAAATTTAAGCTCATAATTATTTGTATTTAATTTTTTATTCAAAGTCAGATCAGGGGAACCTGAATTCATTCTGACCTTGTCTCACAAAATTTATTATATCTAAAAATTTACAAATCCATTGCTTACACTATTTCTTCTATGAGAAACTAGACTCAATAAGATTTAATTCCATATTTGTTCATCTTCTAATTCGATTTCTACAATTTATGGTGATTTTTCAAAGTTAGTCTACTGCTGCTGTCCAAATTGTTTTAGTGCAAGCTATTTATTACCATTTTTCCCCTAAGCTTTTAATAAATGAGAATTTCGTCCCTACTCAATTAGCCTCTCAATTGAGCTTATTTTTCTCAATTAACACTTTATTATATCACCTTAAACTAGTTTACAACCTTTAGGAATCAGAGTTTCAAAAGTAGACTTTAATTCCAAACATTTTCACAATTAGGTCCTAAAAGTCAATTTCCATTGAAATTACCTAATAAAATCATCTCTTAAACAAATTAAAACTTTAATTTCATTCTATTTCATCATAAACTTACAGCAATCAATCATGGTGACTTTCAATTTCATCCATGGAATCAAAAACTAGTAAATTTAATAGTAGGACCTAGTTGTAAAAGTCTTAGAAACACAAAAATTACAAGAAAAAGGCAAGGATTAACTCACTTGGTGCAAAAATTATGAAATAACAGCTTAGAGAACCCTCCTATGGCATTTTTAGCTGCTGGAATTGAAGAGAAATGAAGAGAAATCTAGATATTTCCTATTTAGTCCTAGCTTTATTTAGTTAATTTTGCAATATTCCAATTTTGCCTTTAATTTATCAAATTCCCTGCTGATTTCATGCCCTTGCCGTCCAGCCCAAATAAATTTTGGGTCTAATTGCCTTTTAAATCCTTTCTCATTAGACTATTAAACTATTTAATCATTCTAGCAACTTTTACACCTATTTCAATTTAGTCCTTTTCATTTAATTGACTACCCAAACATTAAAATTTCCTAACGAAATTTTAATACCACATTACTAACATTTCATAAATATTTATAAAATTATTTTAGACTCGGTTTTACGAGATAAAGGTCCCGATACCTTTTTTTACCCAATTTCATCAATAATTTCTTTTTCTAACTAACCACTAAATCGGTAAAATTTTTCTATCAATATTTTCATACGATTTTCCTATCATATCAACTTTCAAGCAAAAATATTGAAATAAATTTCTCTTTAAATCGGATTTGTGGTTACGAAACCACTGTTCCGATAACCTTGAATTTAAGCCATTACAGATATCCCCTAATGACAGCTCGATAGTGTGATGTTGCCTCCAACGATCTCCAGCCCCGAGTTAACCGGACAACACTAAAGAAATGAAAAGGAGGAAGTAAGCTATATAGCTTAGTAAGTCCATATGAAAATAATAAGCGATTTATCAACATGATTCCATCAATTCTTACAACATGATTCCAAGGTTAAATAATCATAATTGCACTTTTACTTATGCTCAAGTTAAGCTGTTTACTCAAGCCATAGTCACTCAGTTACTTATAACTTGAGCTACAGAACTTCAAATCAAGATCCACTAATTTTCCCTGAAATAGACTCACGTATCTGCTTATCATGAAATTTTTAGAATTTTTGGATTAGCCAATAAGTACATTTTATTCTTTAAATTCTCCCCTGTTTCGCTGTCCGACAATTCCAACCCCTCTGCATTAAAAATTAATTATCTCTTCGTACAAGATTTGTATAATGTTCTCGTTTGTTTCTTTCGAAAACAGACTCATCAAGGATTTTAAGCATATAAATTATAACCTATAATTATATTTGTACAATTTTTAATGATTTTTCCAAGTCAGAACAGGGGATTCCAAAATCATTCTGACCTTGTCTCACAAAAATTCAAATATCACAGAATAAAAAATTCATTTGCTTTCACCGTTTCTTTTATGTCAAAATAGTAGACTCAATAAGCTTTTATTTCATATCTTATTCAACTTCTAATTCAATTTCCTACATTTTTGTGATTTTTCAAAGTCATACAACTGCTGCTGTCAAAAATTGTTTTGTTACAAATTTCACTCTTACATAATCTCACTTGCTCTATTCCATCTTTCGGAAAGTTCACTTAACTATTGAGCACAATGCGCATAAATTTTCACGCACATATACCTGCACTTATTCATCACATAGTCATATTCAATTACATTAGTCATTACATGATCACATGTATTTCACTTAGTCAATTTCCTGTTGAACTCATCAGAACAACAACAGATACACGGTGGCTTGCACATATTACCACCATTGTAACCGAAGCTATTTGGTGCACATAGTAGCCTGCACTTAGTACTAGATCTGTGACCAAAACCATTTCTTACACATAGTCGCCTACACTTAGTACCACACATGTGATCAAAGCTATCGGGTACGCATAGTAGCCTGTACTTAGTACTACACATGCGACTTAACCATCTGGTGCACATAGTAGCCTGCACTTAGTACTACACATGTGACCTAAAACCATATTAAATAGATAGTAGCCTGTACATAGTACTACACATGTGTTCTCACAACAAATCATTCGTATCTTTTCTATTCTAAAGGTCCAACCGGGAAATTCCTCACTTTTCAACATTTTACCAATTCATCCATAATCAACATCAATTCATAATTTACATCAAGTGATCATTCAATATTTAACCACATCTCATATAATAACAAAATATTATAACATAAGTAAAAACGATATATTATTTACATACAAACTTACTCATTTCAAAGAAATATCATGTTCCATCACATTTCCATTATATTCAATCATCCCATCACATGTTATCGACATTTGAGCTTTCGATTACTTCATGGGTACATCACGTTCCCAAACACAATATCATTAACATATAAATCAATCCAACCATAGCAAAATAGATTTCAAGTGTAACAAAAATAACATGAATATCATGCTTATTTAATCACATGAACTTACCTTAAATGTAATTACGACCAACTATTCCAATTTAGTCCATAATCTCAAACTTTTCCGATTTAGGCCCGAATCTCGATTTTCTTAGACTAACATTTCAAATATATCTCATTTATTATTCATATTTTTCAAATTGACCCAAAAATCATACTTTTATACATTTGCATTTTTACCCCTAAGCTTTGTCATATTTACACTTTTTCCCCTAGGCTCGTAAAATGATTCTTATTCAATTTTTTTGCACTTTAAGCCTATACAAATCATTTTTATAACTATATCAGCCCAAAATTTCCACTCAATCACACTTTTATGATAAATTTTATAACTTTTACAATTTAGTCCTTTTTAGCGTTTTCACCGAAAACTACTTAGTAAAAGTCGTTTCTCTAACCATAAACATGCATAATATACAATTAAACATCAAAATTCACAAATTCTTAACATGGGTAAAACCCTAGAACTTCATCATAACTCAAATAAATGGTAGAAATAGGTAGATCTTGTTATGAGGATTTAAAAAATGTAAAAATTATTAAAAATAAGGCTAGAACGGACTTAGAATCGAGCTTGGAAGCTTTAAAAACCCTAGCTATGTCTTCTCCATGCAAGTTTCGGCCATGGGGTTAAATATGGACAAAAATTGGCTGTTAATTTTGTTTTTAATTCATTTTAATTACTAAATGACCAAAATGCCCCTAACTTAAAAATATTCTATTTCACCCATTTCATGTCAATTTTTGTCCAACAAATTAACCAATGGTCTAATTATCATTTAAGGACCTCCAATTTAAAATCATAATAATTGGACACCTCTACCATGTAGAACTCAACTTTTGTACTTTTTACGATTTAGTCCTTTTGACTAAATTGAGTGCCCAAACGTCAAAATTTCAAGACGAAATTTTCGCAAAACAATTCCATAGAATTTTAGACCATAAAAATACAATAAAAATGAATTTTCTTACGTCTAATTCGTGATCTTGAATCCACTATTTCGACTAGGTCTTAATTCTGGATGTTACAACAGGCTAAACGGGTATAGGGTGAGTCAAATTCTAATTCAAAATTTTAGATTAGGTTTGATGGTTTTTTGTTATTCATCGGTAGGATATGTGTACCGAAGAACTCAGAATTTGTACAGAAGATTTTACATGAAACTCATAATGGTAACATGTCTATTCATCTTGGTAGTAATAAAATGTACAATGATCTGAAAAAGATGTACTGGTGGCCGGGAATGAAACAAGATATTTATGAATTTTTATCTAAATGTTTGATATGTCAGCAAGTAAAAGCTGAACACCAGGTGCCTTCTGGATTATTACAACTAGTTACGATACCGAAATGGAAATAGGAAAGAATTATTATGGACTTTGTATCAGGAATACCCTTGTCTCCAAAGAAGAAATATGATATTTGGGTAATTGTCGATCAGCTGACAAAGTCTGCACACTTTATTCCGGTACATATGGATTTTTCCTTGGAAAGATTGGCTGAATTATATGTTTTTGAGATTGTTAGATTGCATGGAGTGCCTCTCTCAATTATTTTAGACAGAGGTCCCCGATTTACATCTCAATTTTGGAGCAAGTTGCAAGAAGCCTTGGGCATACAGTTACATTTAAGTATCGCATTCCACCCTCAGACTGATGGACAATCTGAACATGTTATACAGATTTTAAAAGATATGATTCACTATTGTGTGCTTGAATTTGAAGGTAACTAGGAAAAATATCTACGTTTAATTGAATTTGCTTATGATAACAGCTATCAGTACAAAATTAAAATGGCACCATATAAGGCTTTGTATAGCCGGAAATGTAGAACTCCATTGTATTAGATAGAGCTTAGTGAGAAAAAGATACATGGAGTTGACTTAATTCGTGAAACTGAAGAAAAGGTGAAAGAAATTCAGGACAGTTTGAAAGTAGCCTCTGATCGACAAAAGTCTTATACTGATCTTAAACGAAAAGAGATAGAATTTCGAGTTGGCGACAAGGTATTCTTGAAAGTATCACCTTGGAAGAAAATTCTCCGATTTGGCTGTAAAGGAAAACTAAGTCCACGATTCATTAGGCTATATGAAATCATAGAGAGAATCGGACATGTTGTGTATCGATTAGCATTAACACCAGAGCTTAATAAAATTCACAATGTTTTTCATATGTCCATGTTATGACGGTATCGATCAGATCCTTCACATGTTATTTCTCCAACAGAAGTAGAGATTCAGCCTGATATGACTTACAGTGAGGAACCGATCAAAATCTTGGCACGTGAAACAAAAGAGTTAATAAAAAGGTAGCATTAATAAAAGTTCTCTGGTGACGACATGGTATTGAAGAAGATACTTGGGAACCGGAGGATACCATGAGAAAGTAACACCCAAATTTCTTTATTGGTAAGATTTTCGAGGACGAAAATTCTTAAGGGGGAGAGTTGTAACAGTTTATTTTCAGTGAAATCAGAACAGTGGTTTTTGGACCACAAATTCGAGTCAGAAAGAAAATTTATTTTAATATTATTGCATGGTCCGTATTATAATAGGAATGTTATATGAAAATTCTAATAAGAAAATTTTATCGATTATGTGCTTAATTATGGAAAGGACCAAATTGCATAGAATGCAAAAGTTGAATTCTAGTAGCTAGAAGGGTCAAATAGCTATGGAAATCAAAACTTGAGGTCCTTATATGGTAATTAGACCATTAAAAAAAGTTAGTAGATATTTTTGGATGATTCATCCATGAAAATTTAGAAAAAAATAAAAGGACTAAATTGGAAATCAAAATAATTAAAGGATGATAAATAATTAAAAAGAAATAACATCATTTTATACCATCTTCATCCCCAAAAAAAAAATTCAATGGAAACCCTAGGAGAGAGAAAGGAAACTAATCAAGCTTAATTAGCTATGTTTTCTTCTCCCGTTTTTAGTTATTTTTTTTATTTTTGAGATTAGGATAGTCTAATCTATCTATTTTGGGGATTAATTTGCAAAGATATTAAAGTATAGAAATTTTTCCATGGATGAATATGATGAAATATTGAAATTATGGTAGAAAATGAAAGGTTGTTGATAGATAAACAACTTTTACAAAGTGAATTTTGATGAAATTGTGATGTAAGGACTAATTTTTAAAGATGTAAAAATTATGAAAAAATTCTGAATTTTGTGAAATACATGTGCTAAAAATGTTATAAAAAAATTTGGTTAGGCTTGGAATAAGGATTAAATTGCATGAATTTCATTTTCCGAGCCTAAGGACGAAATTGTCATTTATGAAAAGTATAGGGGCAAAATGGTAATTTTGCCTAGGATGTAAATTGAATTCAATGAAATGTGAAATGTGATAAATAGATGATCAAATTCATTTATATAGATCCAGATAACTCAAATTCGAAGCTAGATCGAGGAAAAGAAAAAGTTTCGGATTAGTAGATTTTCATAAACAAGCAAGTGTCGAGGTAAGTTCGTGTAACTAAATTGTGTTTATTTATATGCTTGAACTGAATGTGGTATGTGATTGTATGAATTATATGAATGTTAAAAATAAATGAAATAATCATATGTTCAATCATATCCGGAAAGTATTAAGTTTCGTTTCAATAATGAAATTTGATGGATATATGTGATTTCCCATATTACATGTGGTCCTGTATATGTTACGGACAGAATATAGTTCGGACGAGCAATCCTGTTAAAATCCGTCTTGAATATCCTGTTAAATAGTTCTTGCGAGCATCCTAATCAGTAGTGATTCTGTATGTGTTGCGCACTACCGCAGCTCTGTGTGAGAGTCCTGCTACATGATTCGATCGGTTGTGATCAAGCATATATTGTGGACACAAATGTAGTTCTACGTAAGTGTCCAAATATAGGCTTTTACAAGCTTCCTGACATGGCTCGCTTGAACTCCCTGTTACCTTATCCGATGCTCCCTAATATTAACTCTTTGGAGTTATCTGCTAAGGTCTATGAGCTCTATGAATAAAACTCTTATGAGTTTCCTGTTTAGCCTGGATAAGTGTCCTGCTACATGGCTCATCTAAGCATCCTAATATGTGGCTCAAGAGTGTGCTCCCTGATTAAGTGCCCTAATGGGTACCCCTAATTATGAGTTGACAGTTTATAGTTTTGTACACCTTGTGTGTACTACCTAAGTATCCATCGAAATTTTAATGATTCAATGGATAATATCCTGAAATGAGAAACTATGAGATTAAATGAATTATATCTCGAATGTTTTTGAAATACTTGAAAGTTTGTAACATGATGAGCTCTTTTATGCTTACTTGATGTATAGGTGAATTATGTGACTAACTTGCTTATTTGAGTATGTGTGATCAGACAAATTTGCTAATTTGTTTGGAAGCATGACATTGTTATGCTTATTTAAATGAGTATGATTGGTAAGTTTAATTCCTGTTATACGAACTTACTAAGGATTAAATGCTTACTAGGTTTTACTTTCTCTATTTTATAGTGTTCAGAAGCTCGCAAAGGTTAACTTGGTCAATTGATATAAATAGTAAACTTATTTTCGCATAATGGCATGTATAGGTTAACTTGTCTTATTGATGGCTTGTAAATGGATGTTTGTAATCTAGCCATTGGAGTGGCTAGTAATGGTATGATTTGGTATATTATTATAAGGTTATATCATGTTAATATATGTATATGGTATGGTTTGGTTGAATTAAAGTAAAATATATGCCTTTACTAAAAGGGGTAAGTTTGACTATATGAAAATAGGTGATATTATATAATACATGTTAATTATGTTTGCTTGGTTTAATGATTGGAATTTGGTTGTTATATATGTGCAAGTGTTGTTGTAGGTTAATGGCAAAATATGAGTGAGAAATAAAGCTAGGAAACGGCTTTATTTTGTCCACACAGGTAGACACCCGGGCGTGTGTCTTAATCGTGTGTGACACACAGCCTGGTACATGGGCAAGGGCTGTGGCCATGTGCCCCCTGCATCCTAAAATTTGCGAAACAGACTACTCAGAATTTGGCACACGGGCAGAGACACTGGCGTGTGTCTCAGCAATGTGTGATACAATGCCTAGAACATAGGCATGTTTCTTGGTCGTGTGAAACCTGCACTTAATTTGTGAAAATTAAATTTACCACACGGCTTAGGACACGGGCGTGTGGCAGGCCGTGTGGCACAAGTCAAAGAGTTACACGGGTAAGAACACGGGCTAGGACACGACCGTGTGCCTCACATTGAATGCCCACATGGCCTGAGACATGGGCATGTCACTGCTCACACGGCCTATGTAACACCCTGTACCCGAGACCGTTGCCGGAGTCAAACACGAGGTGTTAACAGACATAATTCATTGCTTAAACAGCTCAAACAATTTAATTTTAAAATTTCCAGTCAAGCTAGCAATCTGCGTCACAGTCGCTTAAAAATTCATATCTCGAGTTTCGAAACTCAAAGTCCAATTCCATAAATTTTCCCTGAAACTAGACTCATATATCTATTTACTAATTTTTTCTAGAATTTTTTGCTGGGCTAATTATTTTATTAGTTAAAGTCTCTCCTATTTCAGGGTTTGACTACTCTGACCTCTATGTATTACGAATTAGATATATCTCTATAAAGAATTTCAATGACTGTGACATTTGTTTCTCTTAAAACTAGACTCAATAAGAAATCTATACATATAAAGCATGACTTCTAATTATTTTTATACAATTTACGGTGAATTTCCAAAGTTAGAACAGGGGATCTAGAAATCACTTTGGCCCTGTTTCACAAAAATTCAAATGTCTCATAAATTATAATTCATATACCTGTTTTGTTCAATCCATATGAAAATAGACTCATTTCAATTTCATAACTTACTCATCATTTAATTCCATTTCTACTATTTTTAGTGATTTTTCAAATTTACATCATCACTGCTAACATCGATTCTGTTTTATGGCAAATTTCACTTTACTAAGGATTTTCATGGACTAAATATCATTTTAAACATACACAACATCAAATATGACTTAGATTGATCGTTCCAATGGCTAATCATTTACAAACCCTTTTCTTGCCAAACCATAGCCATATCATAAGATCAATTACACGAAGTGAGTATTTTGCCATACATGCCACATTCAAAATATATAAGCCATTTTACCGATTTAAGCCTTCGGATAGTGTGAACGAGTCTTCGACCTATCCCGATTCTCAAGCCGACTTGTCAAAACTACAATGAAAGAAAAGGAGGGAGTAAGCATAAATGCTTAGTAAGTTCACATGCAAATAGCAAGTAACATAATCACACAATTCCACATAAAACATCATTTACATTTAATATCTTTCTACGATTTCATCTTACCAAGTTTTCAACCCGAGGGTTTAAACACATACCTGTCAAATTTTCTCATTTACCACACTTACCAACATGTCACCTTCGTTTTAGGCATTCTCCTTATTTTCTTAAGATCCACCCGTTGAACACATTGGAATATAATTCGAATACACGGAAAGTTTGCACATAAATGCCACATATGTAGCCAAGCTACCATGTAACCCGCCCATAAGCGAACTCGGACTCAACTCAACGAGCTCGGGCGTTCGCATCCATAAGTGAACTCGGACTCAACTCAACGAGCTCAAATACCTAGTTACATCTCACGAACTCGGACTCAACTCAACGAGTTCGGATGCCCAGCCATCCTAGTGACATGTCACTTGTATTCTAATCTATTCCCAATGTTCAAACGGGCTTTTTCCTCGATTACACATCTTTGCCGTCTTCCACGGAACATCGAAACCGATACTCGGTAGCAATTCATAATTTACATATTATTCAATAATAACCATAAAGCATAATATTTCATGATATTAATCATCATATCACATAAATAACATTAAATTACTTAAAATGACAAATATGTTACTACATTTACACATGAACTTACCTCGATACAAAATATTAGCATTTAAGCCTATTCCTCGTAAACTTTGTTTTTCCCTCGATCACTACTTGAATCTCATTTCTTTTGATCTATAATACAAAATTAATTTATTTAATACATACATTCATCAAAACAGCCCCAAATACGAACTTTGGCAAAATTACCATTTTGCCTCTAAACTTTTGCAAAATTACACTTTTGCCCCTAGGCTCGGGAATTAAACTTCATCCCTTATTCTTATGTTTTATGACATGCTGATCATTTTTCCCTTCTATGGTAGCATCAATTTCACACTCTAACATGTACTTATGACTATTAGGTATTTTTACCGATTAAGCCTTTTTACTCGTTTTCGCTTAAAACCGAGTAGTACAAGTTGTCTAACATAATTTAAAACCTCATATTCTATCATAAAACACCAAAATACACAAATTTCACCTATGGGTATTTTTCCAAATATGAACCCGAGGTTAAATTATTGCTAGCATAAGCTAAATCAAGCTACCGGGATTCCAAAAACGTAAAGAACATTAAAAACGAACATAGAAATCACTTCCAATCAAGGCTTGAAAGTTGAAGGAACCCTAGCTATGGAGAGAGAAAAATTCGGCAGCAACTATATGGAGAAGATGACTATTTTGTGTTATTTTTCTCATTTTATTTCATTTAATATGCAAATGACCAAAATACCCTTAATACCTTTCTTTGAAAATTTTCATATACAAGCCCATTTTTGTCCAAAATTTTAGAAATTGGTCAAATTTCTATTTAAGACCTCATCATTAATATTCCAAAGTAATTTAATACTAAAAACTTCTAGAATGCAAGTTTTGCAAATTATTTGATTTAGTCCCTAAATATCAAATTGGACCCTCTATCGATAAAATTTCTAAACGAAATTTTCACACAATCATGAAATCATGCCATAGACCTTAAAATGATAATAAAATAAAATTTTCTACCTCGAATTTGTGGTTACGAAACCACTATTCCGATTAGGCCCTAATTCAGGATATTACAGCCTACCCATACAGCGTGTAACCCCTGTATATAAGAAAAAGTTTGGAATTTTGCGAAAAATTTTCTGAGTTCCCGATTTAGTCCTAACTTGATTCAAATTTTTAAATTGGGTCTCGAGGGTCCATTCAAGGGACAATATGATTAGTTTCAGATATGACTAGTAAATGACATGAATTACATGAATTTATTCTGTAAACTCTGGTAATGCTCTATAACCCTGTTCTGGCGACGGATACGGGTTAGGGGTGTTAGAAACTGCTCTAACAAAAATAACAAAATGATAACAAATAACTTTTCACCAATGTTGCAGATCCCCAGCAACGATGCCAAAAACTTGTTGCGTGTAAAATAACTAATGCAATTGTGCAAGTGTACATGCCATTCAAGTAATAAAGTGATAAGTAAGTATCTTCTCCACAGGGATCAGAAATTGGTAAGAACTTGAATATGTTATTATAATATTATTAATTATACAAAAATATCAAGAAATAATCTCAGAGTGAATAAGAAAAAAGAATAATGGATTACTGAAATTAAATGATAAAGAACGAAGAATTGATATGGCAAAGAAAATGATGTGGCAATTCACATAGAATATCAAGAGTATTTCTGTTGTTGAATGAATAGGGTTGGGATTATTCAGGAGAAATGTTTATACCAAGATAATGCCATGGAAAAATATTGTCTAATCTATTGCCCAGAGATTTGCTACTGTATCCTACCTCTTTTGATAGCTAGATCTTAAGCTAAAAATCTATTTCATGTATAACTACAGAATTTGGGATTGATAACTACAATGAACATCCTCTGTGTACAACTTGCAACATTTATGTCTAGAGTTCTACAAATATTTTATCGAGTATTCGCTTGCATCAAATGATTCATGATCAAGTATTGTTAACCTTTTTAGAATTAAAAACATATTAGAACACAACATACATTCAACTATGTCTAGAGCTTGCATGCATGTATTTAAAATAAGCATGGATCAAATGTGACAGTGATATAGACAATCTGAAATCCTAAGCATTAAAGATAATAAAACATTCACCCAAACAACTGCAACCCAGAAAAGATTTAGTTCATGGGTGGAAAAGTAAACGTCAAAATAGAATCATTCATCAACATTTCCTAATTAATTTCGAATCATAGAAAATTCCATCTAGAAAAATAAAGACAAAACTATAGGAAGTTAACTCCACACTCCTGCTTTTCTTTTATCTTCCGATTGTACGTGAATCTAGGATAGATTAAAATTCCCCTTCCTCACATCTGTATTTTGCTCTCTTCTAAGCTGCTATCCTTTTTTTTCTCTGGAATTGTCCAATGGAGTTCTTCTTTGCATAGAGAGAGATAGAATTGCTATCACCAGTCTCTTTCTCATACTGGTTGTCCTTTCATTTTCTTCTTCTTCTCTCTCCTTTTCATTCTTCTTTTCAGGTTGGTTTTTCTGGTATACGTCCAGCTGACTGAAAGTGACATGGATAGAGTCCTGAGTCATCTTCCAGGAATTGCCATGGCAATTCTATTGGCAATCAATCTTACTAATTTCTAAGGTAATGTTTCACTTCTCTTATTTTCTTTCTACATCCTCTTCATCCTCTTCTTCTACCTACACCTGTGTTCACACAAAATCATACCTTTCCTCTTCAAGTGATAAAAGTAACAAATAATAGGGAATGTAGTGCAATCTAAGCTTTGTTATGTAGTGTTCTAAAATTATCCTAAAAATGTAGATGTATTTACTTAATTTCAAACAATTAATTCCATCTATAGTTTTTGCTTTTGAAAAGTTTTGTTCATATCTTAATGGTACAAGAGTCATAATTTTTACTGGTTATGTGGCCATCAAATACTTGTGAAGAAAGATGTTAAACCGAAGTTGATTTGGTGGGTACTCTTACTCCAAGAACTTGACCTTGATATCCAAGATAGAAAATGAATTGAAAATCAAGTAGTTGACCATCTGTTGAGGTTGGAACAAAATAAGGTAACTCATTCACTTGTTCTTATTAATGAAAATTTTCCAGATGAGCATATTTTCAAGGTAAGTCGAATCCATAAAACTGCTTGGTTTGTCAATTTTGCAAATTATTTAGCATGTCGAATAATGCCTCTTGGAATGACATACTAGCAAAGGAAGAAATTCCTTCATGATAGCAGGTATTATTTCTAGGAGGAGCTATTTCTGGTTAAGCAATGTGCAAATAATATAATTATGAAGTGCATAGCTGGAAGTGACATTGACGAGATCCTATACCATTGCCATTCATCTCCAAGTGGGGGACATTTTTGTGGTTCCCTGACCACCTCTGGACGTACTAGCGTCTAGAGTGTGAATACTGCAATAAAATAGAGAGTTATGAGGTGATATTCGCAAGTATAAGGGTCGAGTTGTAATATAGATTTTACAACGAAGTAAGTGAGTACTCCGAGGATCGTACCCAGGGGAGGCAAATACTAAATCAATCTTAACCTAAACAATTAAAGACCTAATTAAGACTTTAAGTTAGTTATAGTACAAGAGTAAATAAAAAATATTGTTTTAAGGTTTTTAAATTAATAAAAAAACATAAAAAAAATTAGAATTGTAAGAGATAGAGACAAATAAAGTGAATCAAATATGAAGATGGGTGATTAGCTCACTTCAGCAATCTCACTCAACTATCATCTCAGGTTCTTCGTTAATCAACGAGTCGCTACTCTAGTATGATATTTTGATCTTCCACTAACTTAACGAGTAAACAAGAACTATTTATCTTCTAACCTCATAGTCCAGACTAGCTTGGGGTAAAGATGTTCATGAATGGGCAATACCAAATTTGGGTTAATTCCCACCTTGATAACTTCCTAGGGTTGTCAGGCCTAGGGTTTGTTTCATGTTCTTCCTTTCCCAAACAGTTGATCCACTAAAAAACTGTACAACATAGTTAAAAGGTCATGTTTCCACTCGCTAACCCCTCATAGAAGGATTAGTTCCTTATGGCTTTCATAAACAACATGGAACAGATGGAAGAATTAAGCATAAGGAATTGATTGAAATAGAGAGTTTAAGAAAATCCTAATTGATATTGATAATAAGTGCAAATCCACAACAGTTGATCTTCTTTATAACTTAGAACTCTTGAAAGAAATAAGGAAAAAATAAACTAAAACTATGAAAACTTAAAGAAAGCAAGAAAACAAAATTTAAACATAAAAAGAGCATATAAGATAATGGAGTTTGTCCATTATATGTGCCAAAGAAGCCTATTTATAGCCTTCAGGTAGTCGTCATCCTTAACCCTAGGTTAGCTGGCGTTCTCGTGATTTAAGTTTGATTGTACAGACTAAAATGCCCCTACTTCATGTTTTATTCTCATCACAAAGTCGATGTCGTAACACACAAGGTCTTGTGTTGAGACATAGCAACCAGTATACTCCTTTACAGTCATCTTCAAAGGTATGTCGTGACACCCTCAACCTGTGTCGCACACCCTCAGCCTGTGTCGTAACATTGAAGGAAGTTTCTTACTTTCTTCATTTTGTTCTCTATGTTGAAATATCGAATCTCCCATGTTGCGACATAGGGTCCAGTATTGGTCCAAAATTCCTTCTAATGGTGTCTTGTACACTCACAAAGTACGTTAGCTTTCCTTTAGGCCTCATTCAACCTTTAAGGTCAATAAAAGACTCAATGTGCATATTTTATTAGATGTAAGTAAAACTAAATAGACTTGATTAAAACATAACAAAAATACTTGTATTCAAGCTCTTTAAATATGAAAACTAGTTTAATCTGCTACATTGAATTACAATAGATTAAACTTCCCCACACTTAAGTCATTGCATAAACAAAGACGGTAAACAAAAATGACGACCCTTGAGCCAGTATGATACAAGTATTGATTTCAGAGTGTATGACTTAGGCATTTGATGCTTACTAACAATTTCAACATGATGAGTAATCAACTTATCACTTTGAATCACAAACATCTAAGTTTAGTGTGTTACAAAATATACAAGTATTAAGGTTCTCACCTATGGGAATCCATTAACAAATCATACAAGTACTTTGATTATTTGAGCATAATGCAAATAGCCATTTATGTGAATGTTTAGTATGATGTCTATTCATGTATAATGATAATTAGGTCACATAGGGCTTTTTGGCTTGTAACGTTCTGAGGCTTAGGACAAGTATCGAATTCAAAATAATAAGCATTAAAAGGTTACAAATTGAAAATAGTTTGGCACATTGTATTGATCCCTATTTTTCCCCCTTAATGACCATTACCCACTCACCGCCTTATTTCTCATTCTTTCACCTTTCTTATCTCTCCATACATAGGAGGAAGTCATAGCATGACATAGTAATTATGGCTAGCCTTATGAGATTTTGTGCACTAATGAATGAGTTTTTCTTTCTTTTGAGACTTTGTGACTTTTCTCTTTTTCAATACATCTCACTCACGAATGCTTTTTTTTCTAGTTTAAGACTTTTTCTACTCGTACCAATTCTCTTTTTGGATGTCTTTTTGTTTCGCACATTAAGTTAACTTATAGTTCCTATATCACACTAATCTTTTCCATTTCACTCTAATTTTACAAACTCCACCGTGATATATCTACTTAACCTTCAATATGTATGGCCAAACATCTATAATCGTGTAGTACAAGACCAAAGAAAAATGGCATATATAAATTAACATTTTCAAGCTCTGGGTTTGTAATGCGGTTCATCAAGAAGTGTCAAAAGGCTCAAAATTGGTTCTAAAGGTAAAGTATTAATAGGATAACTTTTTGGCTCTGGATGTGTTCGAAACAATGCCTTAGGTCATCCTTAAATATCTCATCATGCACAAATTTAATCAACCAAACAAACAAAAATTCAACCATTTATCATTCATACTAGCATGTTCGTTTCCTTCTATTTTCTATATCACATGGTACAAGTGATAACTTAATACCTATTTACAGTGTAACATATAGAATTTTAGTAATCTAATAACAAAAAATTTAAAATCTCCTATCATCATGCCAAATTTATTTATAAACACAAGAAACCTATGTACATGCTCCTAACCAATCACTTTGTATTTCTACAAGCTCAAGCACACCAAAAGACAAGAAAAACCAAAGAAAATATAAAAATTTGAAACAAATTTTTCATGTTACACCCCTACACTTAAGATGACTCATTGTCCTCAATATGTAGCCCAATAATAGATAAGGGAGAAAGTTACTCGATTGGTTGTAGTCGCTCCAATTGCTAATGGTGGGTGCTTCCTAATTTGATCATGTTAGCTCAAATTGTTTATGTCTCCTTCATGTTGGGTTCCTATATAGAAAATTTGACAAAATGCAACAAAACAAAAATCTACTTATTAGTCCTACTCCTACAAAGTCTAAGTTAAAATTATCCAATAATTAATACAAGTCCTTAAAATGAAATAAAAAAAAACTGTTCAATCCTGCTCTGAATCATTGAGGGTATGAGAACACCTCTTCTCTATAGGTGCTTTACCTTTTCCTTTGACATATGTTTTGTGGGAGCTCCCACCCATTGAAGTCGCATGGTGAGTTGGGCTTTGTATGACAGACCCTTTTATTGTAGAAAATTGCTGCTAAAAACGTACTCGTCCTCCATTCCAAGGCATTCTTGAGCAGCACCTTCCTCTTCAAGGTTAACCCCCTCATCCTGATGAGTCGGAGTCGGCCTAAACATATTCAAAAGATAATTTTTGAGCTCATAGCCCATTCATCCTTGCAAATTCTTGGAGTACTGGTCCTGTCTCTTACATCCATTGAATCATTGCATCCAGTTTTGCATCTATGCCTCCACGAGCTCCTTTTCTAACCTTTGGGTGATCTTTTTTTTAAGTGATGTCGGAACGTCCATTTTGATCTTCCTCCTTTGATTGCATTCAATTAACTACTTCTTTTAAAGCCCAAAATATTAGGTTTATAAGGTATCTCTGATGATACTTCTCGTTGGTTTCATAAATTGCTAGTTTTCGCTCATTAGCACCTCTGCCTAATGACATAGAGCTGTTACGAGATGGAGGAAGAAAAGTCCAGCTTTTTGAATTTGCATGCACTGTTTCATCTCTTGAAAGATCCAATGCCGTACATAATTTATTTTTTTTGCTACAAGATACTATATAGTAAGACAGCTCAAAACTAATTAACATTAGAAACATCCAATGCGGGTGCAATTCTAGTGCCAATGAACTGCATCAACATTTTAGCAATAGGAAACATAATGGCTTGATTAAAATTCATGGGAAGCTTAGTGTCTGGCCTATAACTCCAACTACCCCTGCCCTTTGTTAAATATTTTATAATGTCTTCCAAGTTAATGTTGTGAAATTCGTCTAAATCTGTATTATCAATAAAATCTTTTTCATAAAATGGGAAGTTATAAAATTTAAAGATATCATTAGGGGAAATTGGAACGTCTTCCCCTCACATTTCAACATCAGTTAATACAACATTATAGCTTTCCTTAATCATTTGTTCCTTACCTTAAGGGATGCATAGAATTCCTTAACCACAGATATATTTGCATTATTTGTGAGAGTAACACAAAACTGCTCCCATTGATGATAACAGACCAAAGCCCAAATTTCTTTATAGTTCATTAAGGGTTCGAGCCCTCATTCTTGAATTAAAGGTCTCTCTTGCCACTCTAGAAAGTATTTTTCCATATTGGTATTATGGAATCGAATGGGGTCAAAAACACATGGAGTTTCGGGATGGAGACATATTATAATATTTCAAATAGAGATATAAACATTAATCAATAAAATAGTAAAAGATTGAAAATACTTGAACCTCAGCTTTTGTTGGACTTGTTCCCTCTTTCTTTTTTTGTTGACAATTCCTTCCGATGTATCTTCTTAGAATTTGGAATGAGGGATTAGAAATTTAAGGTTTGATGAGAAGAGGGGTTTTAAAGGTTAAGGGTTTTTGGAGAGGTTTTTAGAGGAGTATATGTTTAGAATGGAGTTAGATTAAGTTAGAGGGATAGGTTTATGTTTAAAAAGGGTGTCTTTAGAGTTAAAATTTGGGTAAAATAATGTTTATACCACTGGGTTGCACAATCGGGTCAGGTCAACCCTGTAGAAAATTATAGTGATGTCGTGACCTATGTTGCGATATTGGGGTTCAATATCTTGACACAACCTACAATTTTAAAATTATGAGAAAACTATCTTTTATGTCACGAAAAGGTAAGTGATGCTACAACATTAAGTCGATTTATGAACTACTTGATTACTGCCCTTGGTGTTTTGACATAGAGTTGTTTGTGTCATGATGTTGACCTTATTTTCCACATTTCTGATACTTCGGCATGTTGCAAACGTCTATTAGACCAATTTTTGAGCTACGTATACCATGTTAACAATTTTCTTAGTAGAATATGTAGTTAGCAAAGTTTGTAATGATCAATTAGTAGTATAAGTTAGGTTGTTTTACCGAACTCGTCCATCAGCTCAATCAATATGCACCGATGGCCTCCCTGTAATTTATTTTTATACGTGTTAGTCTAACACCTATCATACCACTCTACTCAAATGCTGCGGTTGTCTCTTTCCTCGATTTACCTTTCCGTCCTGCTTCAATGACTGAAAACTCTTATAGCAGGTCGTAATTATTGGTGGTTGATGAAACCATATGCCTACACAACTATTTTACTTAAAATTCAACAATTGTGTTTTGATAGAATTTTGAAAATTGCGTCTCACAACTGTTGCCTATGAGGTCTCTATCTTTTTCATTGATCAGATATGACTTTTCAAGAGAACTTAATGATGCGCTTGGTAGAGGAATTAAGGAAAAATATGGTATTGTGCTACTAAATTCTCATCTCTGTGGGGGGTTTTTTTAGTTCATTCATTGGCTTGCAGATAATTCTCTTTCTTGGTTTTTGGATGAATCGAACTTTCTGTAATGGCGATAACTAGAGGTTTATACACACCGACCTTCGATTTGATAGTAACTTGCTATATAATCATAAGTTCTATCAATATATATTTTTCCCATTCTTTTTAGTAGCTGGCAAATTCTCGGATCTATAGGCTTCTAAATCGATAGACATTTTTCTATTAACTTAGTCCTAATTATCATCATCTCTGTTGGTGGGTCTTTGTTATACTGTTATTGTGGTTCACCTTTTTCAATATCACCCGAGATTTTTGGGACTTTGTTTCCCTGATCTATTTGATTCTTCAATTCACTGTCTATTTCCTTTGCTAGCTCTATATCTTCTCTTTCTGAAGTTCCATTTAAGTCTTCTAAATTTTTTTCCGTCAGCTGGAAGGGATAATAATTTAAAGATTCTCCTTCTTCACAAGCACCTATGATGACATTCTTCTCTTTGCATAATTTTGGACTTGGCACCTCTTGGTACCTTTCTAATGGCATGTTATTGTGGTTGTTATCATCTTGGGAACGAATTGGGGTTTCTCTTTGGAGTTGACGTAATTCGAGCATGAGTTATCATTGATTCTCGTAGATCTCTCAATCTTCATAGACTCTTTCGTAAATATCTTTATCATAATTGAGCCACATATAATAGAAATAATCCATGACTTTGTGCTGACTGATTGTTTTGTGCCTAAAATAAACAAATGTTAGAAGTTTTAATTAAAAAAATAAATTAAAAGCTATAACTATAACCTAAAAATTTGCTAATTATTATTTAGAATGCAAAAATTAAACACAATCTAGTGACATTACCTCCCTGGCAATGGTGCCAACAACTTGACCGCCTCTGGACGTACTAACGTCTAAAGTGTGAAGAGGTGGTATTTGTAAGTATACCCGCCTATCACGTGGGTGACCTAGGTTTGATCCCTGGCAACGACACCAAGACTTGTTGTGTATAAATATTTAATGCAAATGTGCAAGTTTACACGTTGATTCAAGTAATATAATGATGAGTGAATATCATCTCCACAGGGATCGAAAATTGATTAGAATTTGCAAGTATTACTATAGATTTAATTAATGAAACTGTGCAAAAGAAACACAATGTAAATTGATGAAGGGAATTAATGAATGAACTAATAATATCAATTATAAATGAAAAATGACAAAGCAATTTAAATGTCATGGCAATTCACAAAGAATAAGTAGAGAGTTTTTCTGTTGTTGAATGATAAAGGTTGGAATTACTCAGAAATATTTTCATAACATAATAATGCCATGGTAAAATTTTTAATTAATTATTACTCCGGAGATTGCAGTCTACTTCTTTCGAGAGTCGGGACTTTAGCTATTATCCCGAGTTTGTGTACGTCTACAAAACCCTTGAATGATAACCACACTAACGCTCATCACACCATGCATGATCGCAACTTCTAAGTCTAGAGTGTTGTGAATATTCTTTCAAGTACTTGCATGTATCAATCAATTAATAATTTGATGTATTTAATTCTTTTAGATTGAGATCCACCTAAGAAAATAACATGCAGTGAAATATGTCTAGAGCCTGCATGCATGCATTCAAAATAAACATGAATTGAATGAAATAGTGATTTTAAGCCAAATCATATCATGGGCATTACAGATAATTCAATATTCACCCAAATAATTCCAACCCAAAGATAATTAGCTAATGGATTGGGCAATGAAATCTAAAATTCAATCATTTATCAACATTCTTCAAGTTTTACGAATCACATAAATTAAAACTAAGAAAAACAGAATAAAGGCAGAATTGCAGGAATTTCTCGCTACACTCTAACTTCTTCCCAATATTTTACGCAAAACCCAAGGTAAATTTCTCTTCCCATTCTTTGTGTCTGTGATCTCCTCTTTATAGTTGCTACCCTCTTCTTCTCTTCTAAATTTTCCACACAGTTTCTCCATAGGATTCTATTACATAGAGAGTAACCACTCTCTTTCTTTTCTTTTCCCCTCATAAACCGTATGTGTTTTTTCTCTTCTCTCTCCTCCTTTTATAGGGTAGATCTTTTCTCCTCTTTTCAAGATGATTTATCTAGTACACGTATGGTTAGCTGAGAGTGATGTGGAATGAGTACTGTGTTATCTTCTTGGAATTGCCAAAAAAATTTTATTGGCAATCTATCCCACTATTCACCATGGCAATGTTTCACCTTCTTCATTTTCTTTTCCATCTTCGTGTTTCTTTCGTCCTACCTACACTACCAAACACTACCAAACCTCTTTCTAGCAATTAAAAGGAACATAAATTTCTGATTAAAACACAAGCCAAGTTTTAGTGTGTAATGCTCTAGTAATAAGTCTAAAATGAAAACATATTTTCTTAATTACAATCATATACTTAAGTGTATAGACTGAAATATAACTCTTTTCAAGAGTTATCAGTACTCTAAGGATCATACCCAAGGGAGGCGAATACTAAATCAATCTTAACCTAAACAATTAAAGACCTAATTAATACTTTAAGTTAGTTATAGTATGGGAGCAAAATAAGAAATATTGTTTTAGGGTTTTTAAATTAATAAAATAACATAAAAGAATTAAAATTGCAAGAGATAAAGAGAAATAAAATGAATCAAATCTGAAGATGGGTGATTAGCTCGCTTCAAACAATCTTAATCAATTATTGTCTCGGGTTCTTCGTCAATCAACTAGTCGTTACCCTAGCAGGATCTTCTGATCTTCCACTAACATAACGAGTCAGCAATAACTACTTACCTTCTGACCTCACAATCTAGATTAGCTTTGGGTATAGGTGTTAAAGAATGGGCGATACCAATTTTGGGTTAATTCCCACGTTGGTGACTTCCTAGGGTTGTCAGGCCTAGGGTTTGTTTCACATTCTTCCTTTCCCAAACAATTGATCCGTTGAATAACCCAAAGTAGTTAAAAGATTATGGTTCCACTCTCTAATCCCCCATGAATGGATTAATTCCTCGTGGCTTTCATAAATAACATGGAATAGATGGAAGAATTAAGCATAGGGAATGAGTTGAAATAGAGAGTTTAAGAAAATTCTGATTGATATTGATAATAAGTGCAAATCCACAACAGTTGATCTTATTTATAACTCAAAACTCTTGAAAGAAACAAAGAAAAAATAAATTAAACTATGAAATCCTAAAGAAAGCAAGAAAAAAAAACACTTAAACTTAAAGAGAAAATATAAGCTAATGGATTGTGTCCATAATGTGTGCCAAAGGAGCCTATTTATAGCCTTTAAGTATCCGTCGTCCTTAACCCTAGGTTAGCTGAAGTTCTGAAGTTTTAAGTTCGATTGTGTAGACCAAAATTCCCTTACATCGTCTTTTATTCTTGTTATAAGGTCGATGTCACGATACACCAGGGCCTATGTTACGACATAGCAACCAATATCTCCTCTGTAGTCATCTTCAGAGGTATGTCGTGACACCCTCAGCATGTGTCGCAACATTAAAGACAGTTTCTTACTTTCTCTAGTATGTTCTCTATGTTGCGACATCAAATCTCCCATGTTGCGACATAGCGTCTAGTATTTGTCCAAAATGCCTTCTAATGGTCTCCTATAAACTCAAAAAGTACGTTAGCTTTCCTTTATGCCTCATTCTGCCCTTAGGGTCAATAAAAGACTTAATGTGCAAATTTCATTGGATGTAAGTAAAATTAAAGAAACTTACTTAAAACATAACAAAAATACTTGTATTCAAGCTCCTTAAATGTGAAAAGTAGGTTAATTCGCTACACCAAATTACAATAGATCGTTCCCACATTGCAGCTAAGATCTTACGAGTAAGATTTTTCTAGCCTATAGTGTTTGAGGATGCATATGCATATGTAAAGAACTGCGATCGATGCCAAAAGACTGGAAACATATCAAGGAGGAACGAGATGTCTTTAACAAACATCTTAGAGGATGAATTATTTGATATTTGGGGCATTGATTTTCTAGGTCCGTTTCCTTCTTCTTATTGTAACAGGTATATCGTAGTGGTTGTTGATTATGCATCCAAGTGGGTAGAAGCCAAGGTATACCCAAAAAATGATGTTAATGTAGTCATGTGATTCCTACATAATCATGTATTTACAGTTTGGGACTCAAAGCTATAATTAGCGATGGAGGATCTCACTTTGTAAATAAATGGCTTTAGTGGTTGCTTGACAAGTACAACATGAAACTTAAAGTTGCTACTGCCTATCATCCACAAACGAATGGGCAAGTTGAGCTTGCAAACCATGAAATCAAAGGAATTCTTGAGAAGGTGGTTTGACCCAACAGAAAAGATTGGTCTCGGAGGCTTGATGATGCTCTATGGGCCAATTAGACAGCTTACAAACACTATTAGGAATTACTCCTTATCGGTTATTCTTTGGAAAGACATGTCATTTGCTACTTGAGTTGTAAAATAAAACTTATTGGGCCTTGAAACAATTAAACCTGGATCTATAGCAAGCTAGTGAGAGAAGAATGTTACAACTTGATGAGTTGGAGGAACTAAGGTTGTTTTCGTATGAGAATGCTAAGATGTATGAAGAAAAGACTTAGAGTTGGCATGAAAAACAAATACAACCTCGAGAATTTAAAAAAGTTTAATAAGTCTTCTTATTTAATTCAAGACTTAGGTTATTCTCTGAGAAGCTTAAATCTCGATGGGCTAGACCATAAGCCATTCACAAAGTGTATCCATATGGAGTGGTGGAATTAGAAGATAAAAAGGGAGGTACATTTAAAGTTAATGGTCAACGTCTCAAGCACTAGTAGGATGGTAAAGTTGAATGAATTGATTATTCGTTCAATTTAATAGACCCTTGATTTTTTATGTATTTAAATAAATGGCATGCTTGGAAATTATTTTTCTTGAATTAGTACATTAAATTAATTCTGTCTAAGGAGATTGGAACTTAAGTAAGACCGTCTGTGACCCCTCCAACCTTTGTTGGGAATTTAATTTGATGTAATCTTTCGAGAATTTTTTTAAGTAGCCTAAAAAGAATTATTATTTTAATTTTTATTTTCAACTTTAATTTTATGGTTTTATGTTCAATAAGAGGGTCAATTTTAATTTTTCAGTATAGGTAATAATTGCAGTTTGGGCTTGAGGCCCAGATTAGTGAACATGAGGAAAATACCCAATACATGCTTCCCTTAAAAGTCACATAAAACCCTAGTTTTGCCACCACTTCCTTTCCCTCTATGCCTTGTCGCCCATGCATTCTCTTTAGCTAAATTTTTGCTAAAGATTTGTCCTAATTGATGTAACAGTCCGATTTAGACCGTAATCAGAACGGTGGTTTTGGGACCACGAATTCGAGTCAAAAAAATAATTAAAAATTATTTTTTGTGTGAAAATATTTAAAATATTTGCATGTGTGAAAGTTTCGTATGAAAATTTGATTCTTTGTGTGCTTAATTTAATAAAACGACTTAATCGCGTAAAATGAAAACTTGATAGTTTAATGTATAAGGGCTGAATTGTTGTTGTCTTTTTAAACGGAAGTACTTATGTTGTAATTTCACCATTGGCTATATGAGTGAACGGTTGTAGGCATGATTTATATGGTTTTATAATTAAAATTTTAAGGTTAAAATTGTAAAATAATAAATGATAAATATGATATATTATAACATAAAAAAATAAAGCCATGCATTTTGTTCATAGTTGTGACCGAAACTAAAAAGAAAGAAAAGAAACTAAAGCTTGGTATATTTGGCCATTTCTCAAGTTTAATTCAAGGTTAGTTTGGTTTCAATTTTTGATAATTTTTACGTTTTTGAGATCGTTGCTTCGAGTACTATCCGACCCATGCTTAAATTTCTAATTTTGATGCATATTTTGAGTTATTCTATTGATGAATATTTGTGTTTTTTGATGTTTGATGGTGAAATATCAAAAATATGTTTTAGATTAACATGTTTTGTATTGGAGTTTTTGAAGATTTTGAGTAATTAGGAATAAATTGCAAAAATAATAAATTGAGGGACTAAAATGTAAAATGGATAAAATATATGGACTAGTATGAGTATATGGAAAATTCAGCCCAACTACATTGTTGTGAGATTTTGTGTATTTTGTGTTTTATGCAATTAGGACTAATTTGTAAAAGTATGAAATATTAGGGGTAAAATGGTAATTTACCCATTTATGTGTTCTTGGATTAAATTGAATGAAATTGTGTTTAAATGAGATTAATTTGAAATTATATAGATTAAGAACAAAGAAAATTAGACTTGGATCAAGGAAAAGCAAAAATAGTCGAATATTCGATTTATAACGTTCGTTGATATCCGAGGTAAGTCTTTAAGCAATTAAACATCATTTATCTTGAATGTAACTTAGTTTAATATGCTGTTTTGGAATCTTTAGATTCATGAAAGAGCATGCGAATGTGTTTAAGCATAGAAATAATGAATTTGAGGTTAATTCGACTGAGTTATATCATTTAAAAGCCCGTACGATCTATATGGAATATCTGGAATTTTTGTTATGTGAATTGTGTACGAGACAACTTTATAATAGTGATATTTGGGATTTAAGCCTAGCAAGCTTTATGCTGGTGACTTTAATCGAGCTTTATGCCTACTTGAGGCTTATTGTTGGTGAATAAAAATCAGACCTTGTGTCTAGCAGACCTTGTGCCAGTATGTGATTCAAGCTTATGCCTAGTAGGTTTTATGCCGGTGATTTATTTTCAAGTCTATATCTATAAGATTTCATGTCGATATGGTAATTGAGCAAGTAAACCGAGCTAATTGAACCTTTTATATTCGGCCATATAGGTAAGTATTTATGTAATGATATATTGAAACTTGTATATTCGGCCATATGTAATGATATATTAAACCTTGTCTATTCGGCCATATGTGATGATATATTGAACCTTGTATATTCAGCTCTATAAGTAAGTATTTATGAAATGATATATTGGATCTTGTTTATTCGGTCATATAGGTAAGTATTTATGTGGTTTTATAATTGAACTTGTATATTCGGCCACATAGGTATGTATATATGTGATGATATATTTGATTTTGCATATTCGGATAAATGAGAGATGATGGTATATGAAGTTAAATTTGGTTTCGTGAGCTTGTATAAATGTGTGAAAGTATATTTGAAATTATACTGATATTTGGCTTTGAAAGTTGAATGAAAACTTGCAAAATGTTAATCTTATAAGTATTCGACCAAAGTGGTAGTTATGTTAATCATGTGTGGTTTTGGATTGGTTAAATTAAAATTTAATATTACATTGATTTAGTAAATTAGTTTATTTGGATTTTTAAGAAGTTGATTTATATTATTGAGTTAATAATTTCTTATGACTTACTAAGCTATAAAAGCTTACTTTGTGTGTATGTGTGTCTGTTTTATAGATTTTGGATTTGAGTTATGAGCTCGGGGATCATCAGTCAAGTCTATCACACTATCAACTGTCTTTGTTATTTTAAAATGCAAACTTTTGATCCTATGGCATGTATAAGCTAGATCATGTTTTGGACTATTGTATTTTGGTTTGTGTTAAATGAAGCCATGCGAAAATGGCTTAACTTACATGCTTAAATTCAGTTTTGTGGGACTATGATTAAGTTCCTTTTTGGTTATTTTGCAATGTGTTATGGTGGAGTGGTATTTTTTATATTTATTATGAGCGTCGAAGTTACTTGATGATTTTTGAAAGTGTGTATTGGGTTGGTTCGGTTATGGTTTGCATAGTTAAAAGATTATTTGAATTTCGATTGTTATATTAGTCAATGTAATATATGTGATATGACATTATAGGTTGTTTAATTATATTTGAACATGTTATAAGTTTGTCTTAATATTTTCATTTCATGGTATGAGAGATTCATGTTTTGAATATACATATATATCTATTTGTAGTTAATGACATACTCTTATGAAGTATGAATCGTAATGTGAATTGCTAGATAGTTATATATAATAATGTACTGTAGATTCGGATATAAGATAAATGTATATGAGATGAACATGACTAATTTATGATTCAGCATTTGCTTATATCCTTATTTAAGTATATGATGAAATGACTTGATATGTATCTTATCTTACGGTTTATAAATGATGGTGTATGAACATGTGTTTTGGTTATATATTAAATAAGGACGTGTTTTGTGATATAAAAAGTTATATTGATAAATAAAAATGCATGTTATTTATATGAGGTATTTTTGGTGTGTGCTTATTGTGCATAATAAAAATAGGTATTGACTTATAAAGTGATTGTATAAAGTTGGAGAAGAACAATTGTTAAGGCATGTTTGTTATACACATTTGTAATTGGCTAAACGCATTAAAAGAAAAATGATCAAATAATTAGTGACTTGTACAATGGTAATGAAAGCCGAGTAGTGAATAAGTTAGTGCAAGCGTATGCATATGATTGTTTAAATTTGTGTCTTGATTAGTAATACCTTGTAACCCTAATCTAGCAATAGATACTGGTTAGGGTATTACAATTGACCACTATAAAAACCCCTTAACACCACCAAAACTTTCACAACACTCAAGCCATTAGCCTTAAATTCTTACCTATATTTTTCTTCCCTTAGCTGTCGGCCTCAAAGCTCCAAAATTGTTTCTTTTTCTTTTCCCTTTCTTTATTAACCATTACACCTCCTCCTTGTCATGAGTTGAAATTTTTCTCTTCTTCAGTTGCAACTCTATTACTACAACAACCTTCTTGCTGCTTCACCTTGGCCACCTCATTGCAAATTAGTCATGTCTTGAAAGAGAACTAGATCCTCAAAGACTACTGCCGACAATCCAATTGTGATTCAAGATGAGGAAGAAAGGGAAAGATTTGATTCCATCTTCAAAAATCAACCCATGATGCTAGAAAATGGTTTCAACTTGGAGAGCAATGACAAGATGATTGTGCATTTTTTAATTCAAAAAATAATTAAGGCCTGAAATTGGAATCAATTTTTTGATGCATGATCACTCCTCGAAGAGGAATTAGTACAAGAATTCTATGCCAATTTAACTGTGTGAAACGTTTCTGAAGTTGTTGTTCGTAAAAAAGAAGGTTTCTGATAGCACTAGAAAAAACATACGTTTCCCCTCTTACCAATTGGTTAAATTGTTCCCATTTAGTTATCCTTAGCATACATTTTAGCATTTTTAGTTTAGTAAATTGCATTTTATAACTCAGTGAACCCTAGCCTATTTTTCCTAATTTTGCAATCTTATTGCATTAATGTCGCTGCATGAGGTAATTCCAAATTGTGTCCAGAATTGTCGCCGCATCTGACAGCTATCCAGATAAGAACTAAAATTGTATGAGCTGTCCAATCTGGTATAACCAACCTGTACGTACAAGGACAGAACAATTTTGGGGAAAGGAAACATTTACTATGGAGGAGGACATAAAAGGTGGACATGAGAAGAAAAAGCGGCATCTTGAGTTTTTTTTCTCCATCATCATCTTCATCTTCCTACCTTGAAGCTTGCGGCCATGGAAGCTTAAGCCTCTCACGGGTGAGCCAACGTAAAAACCAGATGTAGACTAGCTTTTGACGAGGAAACCTAAGTGCAGGACAAGAGGGAATAGAGAGATTCAGTCGAGTTGTCTAGGAATAGTATTTTCCACTCGATTCTTTCTTATTTCTTGTTAAATGCTGGTGATTAATCTTTGTTTTCTGAATGTAAGGAAATATTGATGAATTCTTGGTGAAATTTTATCTTATTCAATCGTGCTTTTATTGTTTAATCTTGGGGTTTGAATGTTTTTTAACACGGAAGTGTTATTGCAGTCACTGACACGGAAGAGACCATACTAGGTTTTTTGGACTACCTGCCGGATCAATTACTTCTTGGGATGCACTAAAAATACAGTTTGTTTTGCGATTTAACCATCAACAATGAATACTCGTCTTCAAAATGATATTACTGCTTATCATCAACTAGATGATGAAAATCTTTACACCACATAGGAACGTTATAAATCTTTACTTCAACATTGTCCTATGCACGACATTCAACCAGAAACACAAATTGAGATTTTTTATAATGGGCTGAATTCACATACACGGGATCTTGTCGACACATCGCCCAATGAACCTTTCTTTGGATTGTACTTATAATGATCTTTGTAAGAATTCTTGAGAGAACTACTACGAATGATTATCAATACCCTATCTCCAAAGTTGCACAAGCAAAAACTACTCTAGAAGTGATTGAATTGGATGCAATAACCGCACTAAGTGTTCAAGTTTCTTCTCTCACAAACATGATTAAAAGTATGCAAGGGACTAATGGAGTTGCACCTATACAAGTAGCTCAAACAAGTTGTTGTTCCTACTTTTTCTTATGAGATTTGTTGTTACAACCATAGCTATGAAGATTGTCCACAATATGCAGAGAATGCTTGTTATATTAGTAACATCCGCAACAATTCTTATGGTAATCCTTACACAACAACTCTGCACGCAACCAATCATTTTGGGAAACTTAGAATCTTTGGACAAAATGTTTGTGACATTTAGATATGAGAATACATCTACTTGGGGCAATTATAATCCCGGGCAAGGGAACTACAATCAACAATAGCAGAACTACAATTAGCACACTCAGATACATCCACAACAAGGCCAAACATATCCAAACCAAAATCTGATGCAGCCACAACACTCTTCAATATCAAATCAACATGTTCAAGGGCATCGACAGCAACTGCACACTCAAGCTTCTACTTCTGGCCCGTTAACAACTCTTGAGGCATTAATATGGGAACATATTACTCGCACAGAAGCTATCATACAAGGGAATTCATCTTCCGTTCAAGCATTGGAGGCACAGTTAGGAAAACTTGCTCCAAATCTGAATACTCGACTACCAGGTTCATTACCCAGTGACACGAAAAATCCTAGTCTGAGTGGAAAAGAACATTGTAAGGCTATCACACTTAGGAGTGGTAAACAAACTGGCGAACCATTTCTAGATTCTACTATAGCACCTCACGATACGGGTGGAGTGATCACTGGTGAGAAGTTTAAATCTGAAGAATTTGTTGATGCATCAGACAAAGAAGTACCACAAATTGTCTGGAACTGTCGATGCTATCAAAGATGTTGGCGCAAATAGATATATCTCTACCCTTACCCTTCCCACAAAGATTCAAGAAGAATGAGCATGACAAGCAGTATCAACAATTTCTGGACACACTGAAGCAGCTTCAGATCAACATTCCTTTAGTGGACACTATGGTACAAATTCTGAGTTATGGGAAATTTATGAAAGAACTCTTGTCCAAGAAGAAGAAGCTTATTGATATTCAAACTATTGCACTCACAGAAGGCTGTAGTGTTGTTTTGACCAACAAGTTGCCCCCTAAAAAGATCCTGGGAGCTTTACTATCCCATGTTCAATTGGTAATCATTATTTAGGTAAGGCTTTATGCGACTTGGGAGCTAGCATTAACCTAATGCCACTATCTACTTTCAGAAAGTTGGGAATTGGCCATATGAAATTTACTACAGTGACATTACAACTAGCCTATTGATCTTTGGCTCAACTTGAAGGGCAAATAAAAGACGTCTTAGTTTGTGTGGATAAATTCATTTTTCCAGCATATTTTATCATACTTGACTGCGAGGTAGACAATGAGGTTCCCATAATCTTGGGACGACCATTTTTAGCCACTGGTCAAACTCTGATTGATGTCTATAAAGGTGAACTCACCATGCGACTTAATGATAAGGCATGTTTGTTATACACATTTGTAATTGGCTAAACGCATTAAAAGAAAAATGATCAAATAATTAGTGACTTGTACAATGGTAATGAAAGCCGAGTAGTGAATAAGTTAGTGCAAGCGTATGCATATGATTGTTTAAATTTGTGTCTTGATTAGTAATACCTTGTAACCCTAATCTAGCAATAGATACGGGTTAGGGGTATTACAATTGACCACTATAAAAACCCCTTAGCACCACCAAAACTTTCACAACACTCAAGCCATTAGCCTTAAATTCTTACCTATATTTTTCTTCCCTTAGCTGTCGGCCTCAAAGCTCCAAAATTGTTTCTTTTTCTTTTCCCTTTCTTTATTAACCATCACACCTCCTCCTTGTCGCAGTGAAATTTTTCTCTTCTTCAGTTGCAACTCTATTACTACAACAACCTTCTTGCTGCTTCACCTTGGCCACCTCATTGCAAATTAGTCATGTCTTGAAAGAGAACTAGATCCTCAAAGACTACTGCCGACAATCCAATTGTGATTCAAGATGAGGAAGAAAGGGAAAGATTTGATTCCATCTTCAAAAATCAACCCATGATGCTAGAAAATGGTTTCAACTTGGAGAGCAATGACAAGATGATTGTGCATTTTTTAATTCAAAAAATAATTAAGGCCTGAAATTGGAATCAATTTTTTGATGCATGATCACTCCTCGAAGAGGAATTAGTACAAGAATTCTATGCCAATTTAAGCTGTGTGTGAAACGTTTCGAAGTTGTTGTTCAGTAAAAAGAAGGTTTACGATAGCACTAGAAAAACATACGTTTCCCCTCTTACCAATTGGTTAAATTGTTCCCATTTAGTTATCCTTAGCATACATTTTAGCATTTTTAGTTTAGTAAATTGCATTTTATAACTCAGTGAACCCTAGCCTATTTTTCCTAATTTTGCAATCTTATTGCATTAATGTCATTGCATGAGGTAATTCCAAATTGTGTGTCAGAATTGTCGTGCATCGTGACTATCCAGATAAGAACTAAAATTGTATGAGCTGTCAATCTGGTATAACCACTTTGCACGTACAAGGACAGAACAATTTTTGGGGAAAGGAAACATTTACTATGGAGGAGGACATAAAAGGTGGACATGAGAAGAAAAAGCGGCATCTTGAGTTTTTTTCTCCATCATCATCTTCATCTTCCTACCTTGAAGCTTATGCCATGGAAGCTTAAGCCTCTCACGGGTGAGCCAACATAAAAACCAGATGTAGACTAGCTTTTGACGAGGAAACCTAAGTGCAGGACAAGAGGGAATAGAGAGATTCAGTCGAGTTGTCTAGGAATAGTATTTTCCACTCGATTCTTTCTTATTTCTTGTTAAATGCTGGTGATTAATCTTTGTTTTCTGAATGTAAGGAAATATTGATGAATTCTTGGTGAAATTTTATCTTATTCAATCGTGCTTTTATTGTTTAATCTTGGGGTTTGAATGTTTTTTAACACGGAAGTGTTATTGCAGTCACTGACACGGAAGAGACCATACTAGGTTTTTTGGACTACCTGCCGGATCAATTACTTCTTGGGATGCACTAAAAATACAGTTTGTTTTGCGATTTAACCAGTCAACAATGAATACTCGTCTTCAAAATGATATTATCGCTTATCATCAACTAGATGATGAAAATCTTTACACCACATAGGAACGTTATAAATCTTTACTTCAACATTGTCCTATGCACGACATTCAACCAGAAACACAAATTGAGATTTTTTATAATGGGCTGAATTCACATACACGGGATCTTGTCGACACATCAGCCAATGAACCTTTGCTGGATTGTACTTATAATGATGCTGTAAGAATTCTTGAGAGAACTACTACGAATGATTATCAATACCCTATCTCCAAAGTTGCACAAGCAAAAACTACTCTAGAAGTGATTGAATTGGATGCAATAACCGCACTAAGTGTTCAAGTTTCTTCTCTCACAAACATGATTAAAAGTATGCAAGGGACTAATGGAGTTGCACCTATACAAGTAGCTCAGCAAGTTGTTGTTCCTACTTTTTCTTATGAGATTTGTTGTTACAACCATAGCTATGAAGATTGTCCACAATATGCAGAGAATGCTTGTTATATTAGTAACATCCGCAACAATTCTTATGGTAATCCTTACAACAACTCTGCACGCAACCAATCATTTTGGGAAACTTAGAATGCTGGACAAAATGCTGTGACATTTAGATATGAGAATACATCTACTTGGGGCAATTATAATCCCGGGCAAGGGAACTACAATCAACAATAGCAGAACTACAATTAGCACACTCAGATACATCCACAACAAGGCCAAACATATCCAAACCAAAATCTGATGCAGCCACAACACTCTTCAATATCAAATCAACATGTTCAAGGGCATCGACAGCAACTGCACACTCAAGCTTCTACTTCTGGCCCGTTAACAACTCTTGAGGCATTAATATGGGAACATATTACTCGCACTGAAGCTATCATACAAGGAATTCATCTTCCGTTCAAGCATTGGAGGCCTGATTAGGAAAACTTGCTCCAAATCGAATACTCGACTACCGAGTTCATTACCCGGTGACACGAAAAATCCTAGTCCGAGAGTGGAAAGAACATTGTAAGGCTATCACACTTAGGAGTGGTAAACAAACTGGCGAACCATTTCTAGATTCTACTATAGCACCTCACGATACGGGTGGAGTGATCTTTGGTGAGAAGTTTAAATCGAAAGAATTTGTTGATGCATCGGACAAAGAAGTACCACAAATTGTGCAGGAGGCATCGATGCTATCAAAGATGTTGGCGCAAATAGATATATCTCTACCCTTACCCTTCCCACAAAGATTCAAGAAGAATGAGCATGACAAGCAAGTATCAACAATTTTCGGACACACCTTTGAAGCGACTTGGATCAACATTCCTTTAGTGGACACTATGGTACAAATTCTGAGTTATGGGAAATTTATGAAAGAACTCTTGTCCAAGAAGAAGAAGCTTATTGATATTCAAACTATTGCACTCACGGAAGGTGTAGTGTTGTTTTGACCAACAAGTTGCCCCTAAAAGATCTGGGAGCTTTACTATCCCATGTTCAATTGGTAATCATTATTTAGGTAAGGCTTTATGCGACTTGGGAGCTAGCATTAACCTAATGCCACTATCTACTTTCAGAAAGTTGGGAATTGGCCATATGAAATTTACTACAGTGACATTACAACTAGCCTATTGATCTTTGGCTCAACTTGAAGGGCAAATAAAAGACGTCTTAGTTTGTGTGGATAAATTCATTTTTCCAGCATATTTTATCATACTTGACTGCGAGGTAGACAATGAGGTTCCCATAATCTTGGGACGACCATTTTTAGCCACTGGTCAAACTCTGATTGATGTCTATAAAGGTGAACTCACCATGCGACTTTAAGGTCAATAAAAGACTCAATGTGCATATTTTATTAGATGTAAGTAAAACTAAATAGACTTGATTAAAACATAACAAAAATACTTGTATTCAAGCTCTTTAAATGTGAAAACTAGTTTAATCTGCTACATTGAATTACAATAGATTAAACTTCCCCACACTTAAGTCATTGCATAAACAAAGACGGTAAACAAAAATGACGACCCTTGAGCCAAACATGATACAAGTATTGATTTGAGTGTATGACTTAGGCATTTGATGCTTACTAACAATTTCAACATGATGAGTAATCAACTTATCACTTTGAATCACAAACATCTAAGTTTAGTGTGTTACAAAATATACAAGTATTAAGGTTCTCACCTATGGGAATCCATTAACAAATCATACAAGTACTTTGATTATTTGAGCATAATGCAAATAGCCATTTATGTGAATGTTTAGTATGATGTCTATTCATGTATAATGATAATTAGGTCACATAGGGCTTTTTGGCTTGTAACGTTCTGAGGCTTAGGACAAGTATCGAATTCAAAATAATAAGCATTAAAAGGTTACAAATTGAAAATAGTTTGGCACATTGTATTGATCCCTATTTTTCCCCCTTAATGACCATTACCCACTCACCGCCTTATTTCTCATTCTTTCACCTTTCTTATCTCTCCATACATAGGAGGAAGTCATAGCATGACATAGTAATTATGGCTAGCCTTATGAGATTTTGTGCACTAATGAATGAGTTTTTCTTTCTTTTGAGACTTTGTGACTTTTCTCTTTTTCAATACATCTCACTCACGAATGCTTTTTTTCTAGTTTAAGACTTTTTTTCTACTGTACCAATTCTCTTTTGGATGTCTTTTGTTTCAGCACATTAAGTTAACTTATAGTTCCTATATCACACTAATCTTTTCCATTTCACTCTAATTTTACAAACTCCACCGTGATATATCTACTTAACCTTCAATATGTATGGCCAAACATCTATAATCGTGTAGTACAAGACCAAAGAAAAATGGCATATATAAATTAACATTTTCAAGCTCTGGGTTTGTAATGCGGTTCATCAAGAAGTGTCAAAAGGCTCAAAATTGGTTCTAAAGGTAAAGTATTAATAGGATAACTTTTTGGCTCTGGATGTGTTCGAAACAATGCCTTAGGTCATCCTTAAATATCTCATCATGCACAAATTTAATCAACCAAACAAACAAAAATTCAACCATTTATCATTCATACTAGCATGTTCGTTTCCTTCTATTTTCTATATCACATGGTACAAGTGATAACTTAATACCTATTTACAGTGTAACATATAGAATTTTAGTAATCTAATAACAAAAAATTTAAAATCTCCTATCATCATGCCAAATTTATTTATAAACACAAGAAACCTATGTACATGCTCCTAACCAATCACTTTGTATTTCTACAAGCTCAAGCACACCAAAAGACAAGAAAAACCAAAGAAAATATAAAAATTTGAAACAAATTTTTCATGTTACACCCCTACACTTAAGATGACTCATTGTCCTCAATATGTAGCCCAATAATAGATAAGGGAGAAAGTTACTCGATTGGTTGTAGTCGCTCCAATTGCTAATGGTGGGTGCTTCCTAATTTGATCATGTTAGCTCAAATTGTTTATGTCTCCTTCATGTTGGGTTCCTATATAGAAAATTTGACAAAATGCAACAAAACAAAAATCTACTTATTAGTCCTACTCCTACAAAGTCTAAGTTAAAATTATCCAATAATTAATACAAGTCCTTAAAATGAAATAAAAAAAAACTGTTCAATCCTGCTCTGAATCATTGAGGGTATGAGAACACCTCTTCTCTATAGGTGCTTTACCTTTTCCTTTGACATATGTTTTGTGGGAGCTCCCACCCATTGAAGTCGCATGGTGAGTTGGGCTTTGTATGACAGACCCTTTTATTGTAGAAAATTGCTGCTAAAAACGTACTCGTCCTCCATTCCAAGGCATTCTTGAGCAGCACCTTCCTCTTCAAGGTTAACCCCCTCATCCTGATGAGTCGGAGTCGGCCTAAACATATTCAAAAGATAATTTTTGAGCTCATAGCCCATTCATCCTTGCAAATTCTTGGAGTACTGGTCCTGTCTCTTACATCCATTGAATCATTGCATCCAGTTTTGCATCTATGCCTCCACGAGCTCCTTTTCTAACCTTTGGGTGATCTTTTTTTTAAGTGATGTCGGAACGTCCATTTTGATCTTCCTCCTTTGATTGCATTCAATTAACTACTTCTTTTAAAGCCCAAAATATTAGGTTTATAAGGTATCTCTGATGATACTTCTCGTTGGTTTCATAAATTGCTAGTTTTCGCTCATTAGCACCTCTGCCTAATGACATAGAGCTGTTACGAGATGGAGGAAGAAAAGTCCAGCTTTTTGAATTTGCATGCACTGTTTCATCTCTTGAAAGATCCAATGCCATACATAATTTATTTTTTTTGCTACAAGATACTATATAGTAAGACAGCTCAAAACTAATTAACATTAGAAACATCCAATGCGGGTGCAATTCTAGTGCCAATGAACTGCATCAACATTTTAGCAATAGGAAACATAATGGCTTGATTAAAATTCATGGGAAGCTTAGTGTCTGGCCTATAACTCCAACTACCCCTGCCCTTTGTTAAATATTTTATAATGTCTTCCAAGTTAATGTTGTGAAATTCGTCTAAATCTGTATTATCAATAAAATCTTTTTCATAAAATGGGAAGTTATAAAATTTAAAGATATCATTAGGGGAAATTGGAACGTCTTCCCCTCACATTTCAACATCAGTTAATACAACATTATAGCTTTCCTTAATCATTTGTTCCTTACCTTAAGGGATGCATAGAATTCCTTAACCACAGATATATTTGCATTATTTGTGAGAGTAACACAAAACTGCTCCCATTGATGATAACAGACCAAAGCCCAAATTTCTTTATAGTTCATTAAGGGTTCGAGCCCTCATTCTTGAATTAAAGGTCTCTCTTGCCACTCTAGAAAGTATTTTTCCATATTGGTATTATGGAATCGAATGGGGTCAAAAACACATGGAGTTTCCAGGACAGGAGACATATTATAATATTTCAAATAGAGATATAAACATTAATCAATAAAATAGTAAAAGATTGAAAATACTTGAACCTCAGCTTTTGTTGGACTTGTTCCCTCTTTCTTTTTTTGTTGACAATTCCTTCCGATGTATCTTCTTAGAATTTGGAATGAGGGATTAGAAATTTAAGGTTTGATGAGAAGAGGGGTTTTAAAGGTTAAGGGTTTTTGGAGAGGTTTTTAGAGGAGTATATGTTTAGAATGGAGTTAGATTAAGTTAGAGGGATAGGTTTATGTTTAAAAAGGGTGTCTTTAGAGTTAAAATTTGGGTAAAATAATGTTTATACCACTGGGTTGCACAATCGGGTCAGGTCAACCCTGTAGAAAATTATAGTGATGTCGTGACCTATGTTGCGATATTGGGGTTCAATATCTTGACACAACCTACAATTTTAAAATTATGAGAAAACTATCTTTTATGTCACGAAAAGGTAAGTGATGCTACAACATTAAGTCGATTTATGAACTACTTGATTACTGCCCTTGGTGTTGTGACATAGAGTTGTTTGTGTCATGATGTTGACCTTATTTTCCACATTTCTGATACTTCGGCATGTTGCAAACGTCTATTAGACCCATTTTTGAGCTACGTATACCATGTTAACAATTTTCTTAGTAGAATATGTAGTTAGCAAAGTTTGTAATGATCAATTAGTAGTATAAGTTAGGTTGTTTTACCGAACTCGTCCATCAGCTCAATCAATATGCACCGATGGCCTCCCTGTAATTTATTTTTATACGTGTTAGTCTAACACCTATCATACCACTCTACTCGTCTGCGGTTGTCTCTTTCCCTGAATTTACCTTTCCGTCCTGCTTCAATGACTGAAAACTCTTATAGCAGGTCGTAATTATTGGTGGTTGATGAAACCATATGCCTACACAACTATTTTACTTAAAATTCAACAATTGTGTTTTGATAGAATTTTGAAAATTGCGTCTCACAACTGTTGCCTATGAGGTCTCTATCTTTTTCATTGATCAGATATGACTTTTCAAGAGAACTTAATGATGCGCTTGGTAGAGGAATTAAGGAAAAATATGGTATTGTGCTACTAAATTCTCATCTCTGTGGGGGGTTTTTTTAGTTCATTCATTGGCTTGCAGATAATTCTCTTTCTTGGTTTTTGGATGAATCGAACTTTCTGTAATGGCGATAACTAGAGGTTTATACACACCGACTTTCGATTTGATAGTAACTTGCTATATAATCATAAGTTCTATCAATATATATTTTTCCCATTCTTTTTAGTAGCTGGCAAATTCTCGGATCTATAGGCTTCTAAATCGATAGACATTTTTCTATTAACTTAGTCCTAATTATCATCATCTCTGTTGGTGGGTCTTTGTTATACTGTTATTGTGGTTCACATTTTTCAATATCACCCGAGATTTTTGGGACTTTGTTTCCCTGATCTATTTGATTCTTCAATTCACTGTCTATTTCCTTTGCTAGCTCTATATCTTCTCTTTCTGAAGTTCCATTTAAGTCTTCTAAATTTTTTCCGTCAATTTGGAAGGGATAATAATTTAAAGATTCTCCTTCTTCACAAGCACCTATGATGACATTCTTCTCTTTGCATAATTTTGGACTTGGCACCTCTTGGTACCTTTCTAATGGCATGTTATTGTGGTTGTTATCATCTTGGGAACGAATTGGGGTTTCTCTTTGGAGTTGACGTAATTCGAGCATGAGTTATCATTGATTCTCGTAGATCTCTCAATCTTCATAGACTCTTTCGTAAATATCTTCATCATAATTGAGCCACATATAATAGAAATAATCCATGACTTTGTGCTGACTGATTGTTTTGTGCCTAAAATAAACAAATGTTAGAAGTTTTAATTAAAAAAATAAATTAAAAGCTATAACTATAACCTAAAAATTTGCTAATTATTATTTAGAATGCAAAAATTAAACACAATCTAGTGACATTACCTCCCTGGCAATGGTGCCAACAACTTGACCGCCTCTGGACGTACTAACGTCTAAAGTGTGAAGAGGTGGTATTTGTAAGTATACCCGCCTATCACGTGGGTGACCTAGGTTTGATCCCTGGCAACGACACCAAGACTTGTTGTGTATAAATATTTAATGCAAATGTGCAAGTTTACACGTTGATTCAAGTAATATAATGATGAGTGAATATCATCTCCACAGGGATCGAAAATTGATTAGAATTTGCAAGTATTACTATAGATTTAATTAATGAAACTGTGCAAAAGAAACACAATGTAAATTGATGAAGGGAATTAATGAATGAACTAATAATATCAATTATAAATGAAAAATGACAAAGCAATTTAAATGTCATGGCAATTCACAAAGAATAAGTAGAGAGTTTTTCTGTTGTTGAATGATAAAGGTTGGAATTACTCAGGAAATATTTTCATAACATAATAATGCCATGGTAAAATTTTAATTAAATTACTACCCGGAGATTGCAGTCTACTTCTTTCGAGAGTCAGACTTTAGCTATTATCCTGAGTTTGTGTACGTCTACAAAACCCTTGAATGATAACCACACTAACGTTCATCACCTGTACAGATCGCAACTTCTAAGTCTAGAGTGCTGTGAATATTCTTTCAAGTACTTGCATGTATCAATCAATTAATAATTTGATGTATTTAATTCTTTTAGATTGAGATCCACCTAAGAAAATAACATGCAGTGAAATATGTCTAGAGCCTGCATGCATGCATTCAAAATAAACATGAATTGAATGAAATAGTGATTTTAAGCCAAATCATATCATGGGCATTACAGATAATTCAATATTCACCCAAATAATTCCAACCCAAAGGTAATTAGCTAATGGATTGGGCAATGAAATCTAAAATTCAATCATTTATCAACATTCTTCAAGTTTTACGAATCACATAAATTAAAACTAAGAAAAACAGAATAAAGGCAGAATTGCAGGAATTTCTTGCTACACTCTAACTTCTTCCCAATATTTTACGCAAAACCCAAGGTAAATTTCTCTTCCCATTCTTTGTGTCTGTGATCTCCTCTTTATAGTTGCTACCCTCTTCTTCTCTTCTAAATTTTCCACACAGTTTCTCCATAGGATTCTATTACAGAGAGAGTAACCACTCTCTTTCTTTTCTTTTCCCCTCATAAACCGTATGTGTTTTTTCTCTTCTCTCTCCTCCTTTTATAGAGTAGATCTTTTCTCCTCTTTTCAAGATGATTTATCTAGTACACGTATGGTTAGCTGAGAGTGATGTGGAATGAGTACTGTGTTATCTTCTTGGAATTGCCAAAAAAATTTTATTGGCAATCTATCCCACTATTCACCATGGCAATGTTTCACCTTCTTCATTTTCTTTTCCATCTTCATGTTTCTTTCGTCCTACCTACACTACCAAACACTACCAAACCTCTTTCTAGCAATTAAAAGGAACATAAATTTACAGTTAAAACACAAGCCAAGTTTTAGTGTGTAATGCTCTAGTAATAAGTCTAAAATGAAAACATATTTTCTTAATTACAATCATATACTTAAGTGTATAGACCTGAAATATAACTCTTTTCAAGAGTTATCAGTACTCTAAGGATCATACCCAAGGGAGGCGAATACTAAATCAATCTTAACCTAAACAATTAAAGACCTAATTAATACTTTAAGTTAGTTATAGTATGGGAGCAAAATAAGAAATATTGTTTTAGGGTTTTTAAATTAATAAAATAACATAAAAGAATTAAAATTGCAAGAGATAAAGAGAAATAAAATGAATCAAATCTGAAGATGGGTGATTAGCTCGCTTCAGCAATCTTAATCAATTATTGTCTCGGGTTCTTCGTCAATCAACTAGTCGTTACCCTAGCAGGATCTTCTGATCTTCCACTAACATAACGAGTCAGCAATAACTACTTACCTTCTGACCTCACAATCTAGATTAGCTTTGGGTATAGGTGTTAAAGAATGGGCGATACCAATTTTGGGTTAATTCCCACGTTGGTGACTTCCTAGGGTTGTCAGGCCTAGGGTTTGTTTCACATTCTTCCTTTCCCAAACAATTGATCCGTTGAATAACCCAAAGTAGTTAAAAGATTATGGTTCCACTCTCTAATCCCCCATGAATGGATTAATTCCTCGTGGCTTTCATAAATAACATGGAATAGATGGAAGAATTAAGCATAGGGAATGAGTTGAAATAGAGAGTTTAAGAAAATTCTGATTGATATTGATAATAAGTGCAAATCCACAACAGTTGATCTTATTTATAACTCAAAACTCTTGAAAGAAACAAAGAAAAAATAAATTAAACTATGAAATCCTAAAGAAAGCAAGAAAAAAAAACACTTAAACTTAAAGAGAAAATATAAGCTAATGGATTGTGTCCATAATGTGTGCCAAAGGAGCCTATTTATAGCCTTTAAGTATCCGTCGTCCTTAACCCTAGGTTAGCTGAAGTTCTGAAGTTTTAAGTTCGATTGTGTAGACCAAAATTCCCTTACATCGTCTTTTATTCTTGTTATAAGGTCGATGTCACGATACACCAGGGCCTATGTTACGACATAGCAACCAATATCTCCTCTCTGTAGTCATCTTGAGGTATGTGTCGTGACACCTCGGCATGTGTCGCAACATTAAAGACGAGTTTCTTACTTTCTCTAGTATGTTCTCTATGTTGCGACATCAAATCTCCCATGTTGCGACATAGCGTCTAGTATTTGTCCAAAATGCCTTCTAATGGTCTCCTGTAAACTCAAAAAGTACGTTAGCTTTCCTTTATGCCTCATTCTGCCCTTAGGGTCAATAAAAGACTTAATGTGCAAATTTCATTGGATGTAAGTAAAATTAAAGAAACTTACTTAAAACATAACAAAAATACTTGTATTCAAGCTCCTTAAATGTGAAAAGTAGGTTAATCCGCTACACCAAATTACAATAGATCGTTCCCACATTGCAGCTAAGATCTTACGAGTAAGATTTTTCTAGCCTATAGTGTTTGAGGATGCATATGCATATGTAAAGAACTGCGATCGATGCCAAAAGACTGGAAACATATCAAGGAGGAACGAGATGTCTTTAACAAACATCTTAGAGGATGAATTATTTGATATTTGGGGCATTGATTTTCTAGGTCCGTTTCCTTCTTCTTATTGTAACAGGTATATCGTAGTGGTTGTTGATTATGCATCCAAGTGGGTAGAAGCCAAGGTATATCCAAAAAATGATGTTAATGTAGTCATGTGATTCCTACATAATCATGTATTTACACAGTTTGGGACTCTGAAAGCTATAATTAGCGATGGAGGATCTCACTTTGTAAATAAATGGCTTTAGTGGTTGCTTGACAAGTACAACATGAAACTTAAAGTTGCTACTGCCTATCATCCACAAACGAATGGGCAAGTTGAGCTTGCAAACCATGAAATCAAAGGAATTCTTGAGAAGGTGGTTTGACCCAACAGAAAAGATTGGTCTCGGAGGCTTGATGATGCTCTATGGGCCAATTAGACAGCTTACAAACACTATTAGGAATTACTCCTTATCGGTTATTCTTTGGAAAGACATGTCATTTGCTACTTGAGTTGTAAAATAAAACTTATTGGGCCTTGAAACAATTAAACCTGGATCTATAGCAAGCTAGTGAGAGAAGAATGTTACAACTTGATGAGTTGGAGGAACTAAGGTTGTTTTTTCGTATGAGAATGCTAAGATGTATGAAGAAAAGACTTAGAGTTGGCATGAAAAACAAATACAACCTCGAGAATTTAAAAAAGTTTAATAAGTCTTCTTATTTAATTCAAGACTTAGGTTATTCTCTGAGAAGCTTAAATCTCGATGGGCTAGACCATAAGCCATTCACAAAGTGTATCCATATGGAGTGGTGGAATTAGAAGATAAAAAGGGAGGTACATTTAAAGTTAATGGTCAACGTCTCAAGCACTAGTAGGATGGTAAAGTTGAATGAATTGATTATTCGTTCAATTTAATAGACCCTTGATTTTTTATGTATTTAAATAAATGGCATGCTTGGAAATTATTTTTCTTGAATTAGTACATTAAATTAATTCTGTCTAAGGAGATTGGAACTTAAGTAAGACCGTCTGTGACCCCTCCAACCTTTGTTGGGAATTTAATTTGATGTAATCTTTCGAGAATTTTTTTAAGTAGCCTAAAAAGAATTATTATTTTAATTTTTATTTTCAACTTTAATTTTATGGTTTTATGTTCAATAAGAGGGTCAATTTTAATTTTTCAAAGATAGGTAATAATTGCAGTTTGGGCTTGAGGCCCAGATTAGTGAACATGAGGAAAATACCCAATACATGCTTCCTTAAAAGTCACATAAAACCCTAGTTTTGCCACCACTTCCTTTCCTCTATGCCTTGTCGCCCATGCATTCTCTTTAGCTAAATTTTTGCTAAAGATTTGTCCTAATTGATGTGATCCGATTTAGACTCAGAATCGTAAGCAGTGGTTTTGGGACCACGAATTGAGTCAAAAAATAATTAAAAATTATTTTTGTGTGAAAATATTTAAAATATTTGCATGTGTGAAAGTTTCGTATGAAAATTTGATTCTTTGTGTGCTTAATTTAATAAAACGACTTAATCGCGTAAAATGAAAACTTGATAGTTTAATGTATAAGGGCTGAATTGTTGTTGTCTTTTTAAACGGAAGTACTTATGTTGTAATTTCACCATTGGCTATATGAGTGAACGGTTGTAGGCATGATTTATATGGTTTTATAATTAAAATTTTAAGGTTAAAATTGTAAAATAATAAATGATAAATATGATATATTATAACATAAAAAAATAAAGCCATGCATTTTGTTCATAGTTGTGACCGAAACTAAAAAGAAAGAAAAGAAACTAAAGCTTGGTATATTTGGCCATTTCTCAAGTTTAATTCAAGGTTAGTTTGGTTTCAATTTTTGATAATTTTTACATTTTTGAGATCGTTGCTTCGAGTACTATCCGACCCATGCTTAAATTTCTAATTTTGATGCATATTTTGAGTTATTCTATTGATGAATATTTGTGTTTTTTGATGTTTGATGGTGAAATATCAAAAATATGTTTTAGATTAACATGTTTTGTATTGGAGTTTTTGAAGATTTTGAGTAATTAGGAATAAATTGCAAAAATAATAAATTGAGGACTAAAATGTAAAATGGATAAAATATATGGACTAGTATGAGTATATGGAAAATTCAGCCCAACTACATTGTTGTGAGATTTTGTGTATTTTGTGTTTTATGCAATTAGGACTAATTTGTAAAAGTATGAAATATTAGGGGTAAAATGGTAATTTACCCATTTATGTGTTCTTGGATTAAATTGAATGAAATTGTGTTTAAATGAGATTAATTTGAAATTATATAGATTAAGAACAAAGAAAATTAGACTTGGATCAAGGAAAAGCAAAAATAGTCGAATATTCGATTTATAACGTTCGTTGATATCCGAGGTAAGTCTTTAAGCAATTAAACATCATTTATCTTGAATGTAACTTAGTTTAATATGCTGTTTTGGAATCTTTAGATTCATGAAAGAGCATGCCGAATGTGTTTAAGCATAGAAATAATGAATTTGAGGTTAATTCGACTGAGTTATATCATTTAAAAGCCCGTACGATCTATATGGAATATCTGGAATTTTTGTTATGTGAATTGTGTACGAGACAACTTTATAATAGTGATATTTGGGATTTAAGCCTAGCAAGCTTTATGCTGGTGACTTTAATCGAGCTTTATGCCTAGCAGGCTTATTGTTGGTGAATAAAAATCAGACCTTGTGTCTAGCAGACCTTGTGCCAGTATGTGATTCAAGCTTATGCCTAGTAGGTTTTATGCCGGTGATTTATTTTCAAGTCTATATCTATAAGATTTCATGTCGATATGGTAATTGAGCAAGTAAACCGAGCTAATTGAACCTTTTATATTCGGCCATATAGGTAAGTATTTATGTAATGATATATTGAAACTTGTATATTCGGCCATATGTAATGATATATTAAACCTTGTCTATTCGGCCATATGTGATGATATATTGAACCTTGTATATTCAGCTCTATAAGTAAGTATTTATGAAATGATATATTGGATCTTGTTTATTCGGTCATATAGGTAAGTATTTATGTGGTTTTATAATTGAACTTGTATATTCGGCCACATAGGTATGTATATATGTGATGATATATTTGATTTTGCATATTCGGATAAATGAGAGATGATGGTATATGAAGTTAAATTTGGTTTCGTGAGCTTGTATAAATGTGTGAAAGTATATTTGAAATTATACTGATATTTGGCTTTGAAAGTTGAATGAAAACTTGCAAAATGTTAATCTTATAAGTATTCGACCAAAGTGGTAGTTATGTTAATCATGTGTGGTTTTGGATTGGTTAAATTAAAATTTAATATTACATTGATTTAGTAAATTAGTTTATTTGGATTTTTAAGAAGTTGATTTATATTATTGAGTTAATAATTTCACTTACTAAGCTATAAAAGCTTACTTTGTGTGTATGTGTGTCTGTTTTATAGATTTTGGATTTGAGTTATGAGCTCGGGGATCATCAGTCAAGTCTATCACACTATCAACTGTCTTTGTTATTTTAAAATGCAAACTTTTGATCCTATGGCATGTATAAGCTAGATCATGTTTTGGACTATTGTATTTTGGTTTGTGTTAAATGAAGCCATGCGAAAATGGCTTAACTTACATGCTTAAATTCAGTTTTGTGGGACTATGATTAAGTTCCTTTTTGGTTATTTTGCAATGTGTTATGGTGGAGTGGTATTTTTTATATTTATTATGAGCGTCGAAGTTACTTGATGATTTTTGAAAGTGTGTATTGGGTTGGTTCGGTTATGGTTTGCATAGTTAAAAGATTATTTGAATTTCGATTGTTATATTAGTCAATGTAATATATGTGATATGACATTATAGGTTGTTTAATTATATTTGAACATGTTATAAGTTTGTCTTAATATTTTCATTTCATGGTATGAGAGATTCATGTTTTGAATATACATATATATCTATTTGTAGTTAATGACATACTCTTATGAAGTATGAATCGTAATGTGAATTGCTAGATAGTTATATATAATAATGTCTTTGTAGAGATTCGGATATAAGATAAATGTATATGAGATGAACATGACTAATTTATGATTCAGCATTTGCTTATATCCTTATTTAAGTATATGATGAAATGACTTGATATGTATCTTATCTTACGGTTTATAAATGATGGTGTATGAACATGTGTTTTGGTTATATATTAAATAAGGACGTGTTTTGTGATATAAAAAGTTATATTGATAAATAAAAATGCATGTTATTTATATGAGGTATTTTTGGTGTGTGCTTATTGTGCATAATAAAAATAGGTATTGACTTATAAAGTGATTGTATAAAGTTGGAGAAGAACAATTGTTAAGGCATGTTTGTTATACACATTTGTAATTGGCTAAACGCATTAAAAGAAAAATGATCAAATAATTAGTGACTTGTACAATGGTAATGAAAGCCGAGTAGTGAATAAGTTAGTGCAAGCGTATGCATATGATTGTTTAAATTTGTGTCTTGATTAGTAATACCTTGTAACCCTAATCTAGCAATAGATACGGGTTAGGGGTATTACAATTGACCACTATAAAAACCCCTTAACACCACCAAAACTTTCACAACACTCAAGCCATTAGCCTTAAATTCTTACCTATATTTTTCTTCCCTTAGCTGTCGGCCTCAAAGCTCCAAAATTGTTTCTTTTTCTTTTCCCTTTCTTTATTAACCATCACACCTCCTCCTTGTCGCAGTGAAATTTTTCTCTTCTTCAGTTGCAACTCTATTACTACAACAACCTTCTTGCTGCTTCACCTTGGCCACCTCATTGCAAATTAGTCATGTCTTGAAAGAGAACTAGATCCTCAAAGACTACTGCCGACAATCCAATTGTGATTCAAGATGAGGAAGAAAGGGAAAGATTTGATTCCATCTTCAAAAATCAACCCATGATGCTAGAAAATGGTTTCAACTTGGAGAGCAATGACAAGATGATTGTGCATTTTTTAATTCAAAAAATAATTAAGGCCTGAAATTGGAATCAATTTTTTTATGCATGATCACTCCTCGAAGAGGAATTAGTACAAGAATTCTATGCCAATTTAACTGTGTGAAACGTTTCTGAAGTTGTTGTTCGTAAAAAAGAAGGTTTCTGATAGCACTAGAAAAAACATACGTTTCCCCTCTTACCAATTGGTTAAATTGTTCCCATTTAGTTATCCTTAGCATACATTTTAGCATTTTTAGTTTAGTAAATTGCATTTTATAACTCAGTGAACCCTAGCCTATTTTTCCTAATTTTGCAATCTTATTGCATTAATGTCGCTGCATGAGGTAATTCCAAATTGTGTCCAGAATTGTCGCCGCATCTGACAGCTATCCAGATAAGAACTAAAATTGTATGAGCTGTCCAATCTGGTATAACCAACCTGTACGTACAAGGACAGAACAATTTTGGGGAAAGGAAACATTTACTATGGAGGAGGACATAAAAGGTGGACATGAGAAGAAAAAGCGGCATCTTGAGTTTTTTTTCTCCATCATCATCTTCATCTTCCTACCTTGAAGCTTGCGGCCATGGAAGCTTAAGCCTCTCACGGGTGAGCCAACGTAAAAACCAGATGTAGACTAGCTTTTGACGAGGAAACCTAAGTGCAGGACAAGAGGGAATAGAGAGATTCAGTCGAGTTGTCTAGGAATAGTATTTTCCACTCGATTCTTTCTTATTTCTTGTTAAATGCTGGTGATTAATCTTTGTTTTCTGAATGTAAGGAAATATTGATGAATTCTTGGTGAAATTTTATCTTATTCAATCGTGCTTTTATTGTTTAATCTTGGGGTTTTAATGTTTTTTAACACGGAAGTGTTATTGCAGTCACTGACACGGAAGAGACCATACTAGGTTTTTTGGACTACCTGCCGGATCAATTACTTCTTGGGATGCACTAAAAATACAGTTTGTTTTGCGATTTAACCAGTCAACAATGAATACTCGTCTTCAAAATGATATTACTGCTTATCATCAACTAGATGATGAAAATCTTTACACCACATAGGAACGTTATAAATCTTTACTTCAACATTGTCCTATGCACGACATTCAACCAGAAACACAAATTGAGATTTTTTATAATGGGCTGAATTCACATACACGGGATCTTGTCGACACATCAGCCAATGAACCTTTGCTGGATTGTACTTATAATGATGCTGTAAGAATTCTTGAGAGAACTACTACGAATGATTATCAATACCCTATCTCCAAAGTTGCACAAGCAAAAACTACTCTAGAAGTGATTGAATTGGATGCAATAACCGCACTAAGTGTTCAAGTTTCTTCTCTCACAAACATGATTAAAAGTATGCAAGGGACTAATGGAGTTGCACCTATACAAGTAGCTCAGCAAGTTGTTGTTCCTACTTTTTCTTATGAGATTTGTTGTTACAACCATAGCTATGAAGATTGTCCACAATATGCAGAGAATGCTTGTTATATTAGTAACATCCGCAACAATTCTTATGGTAATCCTTACAACAACTCTGCACGCAACCAATCATTTTGGGAAACTTAGAATGCTGGACAAAATGCTGTGACATTTAGATATGAGAATACATCTACTTGGGGCAATTATAATCCCGGGCAGGGAACTACAATCAATAATAGCGAGAACTACAATTAGCACACTCGGATACATCCACAACAAGGCCAAACATATCCAAACCAAAATCTGATGCAGCCACAACACTCTTCAATATCAAATCAACATGTTCAAGGGCATCGACAGCAACTGCACACTCAAGCTTCTACTTCTGGCCCGTTAACAACTCTTGAGGCATTAATATGGGAACATATTACTCGCGCATTGAAGCTATCATACAAGGAATTCATCTTCCGTTCAAGCATTGGAGGCACGATTAGGAAAACTTGCTCCAAATCGAATACTCGACTACCGAGTTCATTACCCGGTGACACGAAAAATCCTAGTCCGAGTGGAAAAGAACATTGTAAGGCTATCACACTTAGGAGTGGTAAAACAAACTGGCGAACCATTTCTAGATTCTACTATAGCACCTCACGATACGGGTGGAGTGATCTTTGGTGAGAAGTTTAAATGAAGAATTTGTTGATGCATCGGACAAAGAAGTACCACAAATTGTCTGGAACTGTCGATGCTATCAAAGATGTTGGCGCAAATAGATATATCTCTACCCTTACCCTTCCCATAAAGATTCAAGAAGAATGAGCATGACAAGCAGTATCAACAATTTACGGACACCAAGAAAGCGACTTCGGATCAACATTCCTTTAGTGGACACTATGGTACAAATTCTGAGTTATGGGAAATTTATGAAAGAACTCTTGTCCAAGAAGAAGAAGCTTATTGATATTCAAACTATTGCACTCACAGAAGGCTGTAGTGTTGTTTTGACCAACAAGTTGCCCCCTAAAAAGATCCTGGGAGCTTTACTATCCCATGTTCAATTGGTAATCATTATTTAGGTAAGGCTTTATGCGACTTGGGAGCTAGCATTAACCTAATGCCACTATCTACTTTCAGAAAGTTGGGAATTGGCCATATGAAATTTACTACAGTGACATTACAACTAGCCTATTGATCTTTGGCTCAACTTGAAGGGCAAATAAAAGACGTCTTAGTTTGTGTGGATAAATTCATTTTTCCAGCATATTTTATCATACTTGACTGCGAGGTAGACAATGAGGTTCCCATAATCTTGGGACGACCATTTTTAGCCACTGGTCAAACTCTGATTGATGTCTATAAAGGTGAACTCACCATGCGACTTAATGATAAGGGAATCACCTTCAGTGTTTTTGAATCTACTCATTGTAAGGAAAAAAAAAGAATGCCATATTGTTGATGTGCTAGATGGTCTAATTGAGGAAGAATTCAATGACCAAAGCAATGTACTTTCTGAAGAGTTTGCAATGACATCTGATGTTGAATTCTTAGATGATTGTGATAGCATGGTTGAAGCGAATAATCTTGAACTCAAGCATGGATGACAGCTTGAATCCTTAGACCTAGCCAACAGAAAAACCATAATTTTCAAACCATCTATTGAAGAAGCTTGTACTTTGGAATTGAAACCACTACCTCCTCATCTTAAATATGTCTTTTTAGGTGATCACGATACTCTTCCAGTTATTGTGTTTACAACACTAGATGTAACTTAAGAAGAGAAATTGGTCCATATTCTCAAGCAACATAAATGATCTATTGCTTGGAGTATTGCCAATATTCAAGGTATTAGTCCTCCTTTTTGTATGCAAAAGATCAAGTTGGAAAATGAAGGCAAGAAATCAATTGAGTAGCAAAGAAGATTAAAAGAAAAGATGAAAGAAGTTGTCAAGAAAGAAATCATAAAATGGCTTGATGCTGGAATTATTTACCCGATTTCTGATAGCAATTAGGTGAGTCCAGTGCAATGCATGCCTAAACAGAGTGGCATCACTATGGTTCGCAACAGTAAGGACAAATTAATTTCTACAAGCATTCCTATGGGATGGCAAGTTTGCATGGATTGTAGCAAATTAAATACGACCACAAGGAAGGATCACTTTCCACTTCCTTTCATCGACCAAATGCTAGATTGGCTTGCTGGAAAGGCCTATTATTACTTTTTAGATGGCTATTCTGGGTACAATCAAATTGGTAATGCACCAAAGGATCAAGAGAAAACAACCTTCACCTGCCCCCTTGGTACTTTCACTTTTCGCCGTATGCCTTTTGGTCTTTGCAACGCACTAGCCACATTTCAAATGTGCATGATGGCAATATTCTCAAATACGATCGAAGAATCTTTAGAGGTGTTTACGGATGATTTCTCAGTCTATGGGAATGATTTTGATCATTGCACTAACAATTTGGATAAAGTACTGAAGCGATGTGATGACACACATCTTGTTCTGAATTAGGAAAAATGTCATTTCATGGGAACTGAAAGTATTGTGTTAGGACACCGTATCTCTAGTCAAGGCATTTAAGTTGACAAAGCTAGGTGACAAAGCTAAGTTGCAGACCATCTGTCTCGACTGGAAGTTGGCAGTAAAGACAGAAACATACTTCAAATTGTCGATGAATTCTCAATTGAGTAGTTATTTGCTATAGATGCAACTACTTGGTATGTGGATTTTGTTAATTATCTAGTGTGTAGAAAAATTCCATTGGGTGTCACAGGCCATAAGAAAGAAAGATTTCTTTGTGACGTAGTGAAGTATCATTGGAACGGACCGTATTTATTCAAGGTATGCAATGACAACATCATTCAACGTTGTGTTCCAGAAGAAGAGATGCTTTCAATCCAAAAGCATTGTCATGATGCTCCTTATGGAGATCATTTCGGTGGTCTAAGAACTATTGCTAAAGTTCTCCAATAAGGATTCTACTAGCTGGAATTATTCAAAGACACCCACAATTTTATGAATCAATGAGATGGGTGTTAGCGCACCGGTTCTATATCCTGACGCAATGAAATGTTATAATAACCAATTATGGAGGTTGAATTATTCAATGGTTGGGGTATGGATTTTATGGGACTGTTTCTAAGTTCATTTGTAAATCTTTATATATTAGTAGCTGTTGACTATGTCTCAAAGTGGGTTGAAGCTGTTGCAGTCCCAAAGGATGACGCAAAGACAATGCTAAAATTTTTTCAGAAGCATATACTCACCCGCTTTGGCACACTAGAGGTATTGATTAGTAATCAGGTACACACTTTCATTGCAACCAAGTGGCGACCGCACTAAAGAGATATGGAGTTAAGCATAGAATGGCTACTACGTATCATCGGCAAACAAATGGACAAGCTGAAGTTTTGAATAAAAAAATTAAGAACATTCTTGAGAAGGTTGTAAACCCTTTGAGGAAAGATTGGTCTTTTAAATTGGATGACGCTTTATGAGCATTGCGAACAACATAAAATACTCCATTAGGAATGTCACCTATCAATTGGTTTTTTGGAAAGCATGTCACTTGCCAGTCAAACTGGAATACAAAGCAATGTGGGCAATTAAGCAAGTGAACATGGACTATGAAGCGGCTGGAAAGAAAAGATTATTGGATATCACTAAACTAGAAGAGATTAGGAGAAATGCTTATGAAACTGCTACAATTTACAAGGAAAAGACCAAACAATGGCAGGACAAGATTATTTTACAGTGACAATTTATTACAGGTCAACATGTTTTATTATTCAATTTTTGACTCAAATTGCACTTAGGTAAATTGCGTTCACGTTGGTCTGGACCTTTTGAAGTTGTCGACGTATTTCCTCATGGTGCAGTCACAATTCAAGATTTACGTGATGGACACCAATTCAAAGTAAATGGATAGAGGCTGAAATACTATTTTGACAACAATGATTAAACGCAGGTAGAGACCATTAAATTGGTCGAAAAGTTTTAATTTTTAATTAGTACTCCTTGATTTTAGTTTGTTTCATTTATATTTTGTTAAAGTTTATTTTCCTTCTCTCTTTTTTGCAGAATAATTAGGTACCATTGTCGACGCATTGCAATCTTATTCTAAATGCGTTCCATGAGTCTGTCTTACCATTTATAACTCATCAGAATTCAGAGAAATCAGATTCCACTGTCGGATCAAAACTCATTCAGCTGTTTGATCCTTCTAAGCGGGCATAATTTTTATTGGACACAACTCTTCCCGCCAGCCTTATATATCTCCACAAAATAACACGCCTCTCCATCTTCCTCTTTCACCCACTATAAATTCTCCCCCACTGTACCGACTATAACTATAACAACCCGTTTTTAGGTTAAATCAGAACAGTGGTTTTGGGACCACAAATTTGAAGTCAAAATATTTATTTTATTATTTTAATAAGGTTTACAGCATGTTAGATTAATTATGTGAAAGTTTTGTTAAGAAATTTTACTATTTGAATGCTTAATCCGGTAAAAAGGACTAAATCGCGTAAAGCGTAAAACTTGTGTGCTATTAGTTTAATGTGCCTAATAGATATGGTTTATTAAATTAGAAGTACTTATGATGTAATTAAACCATTATTATTGGTAATGAACATTTATGGGCTTATAATATGTAATTTAAATGTTTTAAAGTAAAGGCTATTAAAGTAATTTAATGAATTAAAAAGTAAAATAATAAAAACAACAAGGTTGTCATTTTTACTAAGCTATTCTCAACACTTAAGGTCAGCATACGACTTCTGCCTATCCGAGGCCTCCTTCAAACGATCCTGAATCAATTTTACCTTATCCTCAGTATCGGCTACAAACTCAGGGCCCAAAACTCTCCGTTCACCCAACTCCGTCCCACATGTTGGAGTTCGACACCTTTACCCATATAGTGCTTCATACGGAGCCATCCCAATGCTTGCTTGGTAGCTATTATTGTATGTGAATTTGGCTAACAGTAAATAGTCCTCCCAGCTACCTCAGGACTAAATCACACATCCCCTCAACATATCTTCCAACACTTGGATCACCCTTTCCTACTGTCCATCAGTTTGAGGGTGGAAAGTCGTACTGAAATTCAACCTAGTACCTAACGCCTCATGCAACTTCTTCCAAAATCGTGAAGTGAAACATGGGTCCCTATCAGATATTATGGAAACTGGCACTCTATGCAATCTTACAATCTCTGCCACATACAGCTTAGCCAGCTTTTGCAACGACTAATCAGTGCGAATCGGTACAAAATGGGTAGACTTAGTTAACCGATCCACTATGACCCATATCGAGTCTTTCTTAGTAGGCGTCAAGGGTAGCCCACTAACAAAGTCCATAGTGATCCTTTCCCACTTCCAGAGTGGAATCTTCACTGGCTGAAGTAATCCTAAAGGCAACTGATGTTCCGCATTCACCTTTTAACAGACCAAACATTTGCCTACGAACTCTATAACCTCGGCTTAAGTCTAGGCCACCAATAAAGCTCACACAAATTCTGATACATCTTGTTTCCACCAGGATGCATTACGTAGAGACCGCTATGTGCTTCCCACAGAATAGACTGCCTTAGATCATCATCCTTTGGTATACACATTCTCCCACGGAAACATAATACTCCTTCACCATTTATCTCAAAGTCTGATGTCTCCTCACTCTCCACTTGTTTAAAACGAACACTCAAAGTCTCATCCGCTAATTGCTTACTCCTTATATGCTCAACCCACACCGGCTTTACTTGAAGCTCAGCTAACAAGCTACCATCATCCAACAAACTTAAATCGGTTAGCATAGCTCTCAAGTCTAACTTAGCCCTACGACTCAACACATCGGCTACCACATTCGCTTTGCCAGGGTGGTATTCAATCGTACAATCATAATCCTTCAATAATTTCACCCACCTACGTTGCCTAAGGTTTAGCTACTTTTGGGTAAGGAGGTACTTTAACTCTTGTGGTCCTAATAGATTAGGCACTTCTTCCCGTATAAGTAATGCCTCCATATTTTGAGTGCGAACACCACCGCAGCTAGCTCCAAATCATGGGTTGGGTAATTCACCTCGTGAGTCTTAAGTTGTCGTGAAGCATATGCAACCACCTTTCCTTCTTGCATCAATACGCAACCTAAGCCTACATGTGACACGTCACTATAAATCGTAAACTCTTTCCCAAGCACTGGCTAAATTAACATAGGGGCCTCAGTTAAAACTTTCTTAAGTTTTCCAAAACTCTCTTGCTACTTGTCCGTCCAAACAAACGGTACCCCTTTCCTCAAAAATTTAGTTAAGGGTGCAGTAATTACAGAAAAGCCCTAAACAAACCGCCTATAGTATCCTGCCAAGCCCAGAAAACTTCGAATTTTTGATACCATCTTGGGTGTTTTCTAGTCTAACACCGCTTCAATTTTCTAAGGATCCACCTTAATCCCCTCGGCTGACACCATATGTCCTAGAAAAGTAACCTCCCTTAGCCAAAATTCACACTTACTGAATTTGACATACAGCTGCTTCTCCCTCAAAGTCTGCAACACAATCCTTAAGTGTGTATCATGCTCATCCTCATCTTTTGAGTACACCAAAATGTCATCTATAAAGACTACCACAAACCAATCCAAGTAGGGTTGGAAGACCCAATTCATGATATCCATGAAAGCGGCAGGTGCGTTCGTTAGCCCGAATGGCATCACCAAGAACTCGTAGTGCCCATAACGAGTTCTAAAAGTTGTCTTATGAACATCTGCCTCATCAACCCTTAGTTGGTGATACCCCGAACGCAGGTCAATCTTCGAGAACACCGAAGCTCCCCTAAACTGATCAAAAAGATCATCGATTCTCGGTAGAGGGTACTTGTTCTTAATAGTTAACTTGTTTAACTGTCGATAAAAATGCACATTTGCAAGGTTCCATCCTTCTTCTTTACGAATAACACCGGTGCTCCCCATGGAGACACACTTGTTTGGATGAACCCTCGATCTAACAATTCCTGAATCTGTGCCTTAAGTTCCACCAACTATTTTGGTGCCATCCGATAAGGAGCGATAGACACTGGAGCCGTCCCATGTAGCAACTCAATTCCAAATTCCACTTCTTTGCTGGGTGGCAACCCATACAGCTCCTCAGGAAAGGCATCTGGAAATTCCCTAACTGTTCTCAACTCCTTAACAGTAAGGCTCTTAGCCTCCGTATCACTAATATAAGCCAAAAAGGCTTCACAACCCTTTTGTACTAACTTCTCGGCCCTTAATGCCAAAATCACGTTCGACAGATAGTTTCGGGATTCACTGATCACCACTACTTCCTTATCCTCCACCGATCTTAACACCATTCACTTTACAGCGCAATCCAAGGTGGCTCAGTGCTTCACTAGCCAATCCATACCTAAGATTAAGTCAAATTTGCTAAACAGAAGTTCCATTAAATCTGCTAAAAAGGTAACCCCTTAGAATACTAAGGGTACCCTTCTAAACATCTTATTCACTTCTACAGACTGCCCTAACAGACTTATCACAGTCATCTCATTCGCAATAATCTCAAACATATCACCCAAAGACTCAGTCTTATTGCATGCAACATATGAATGTGTCGATCCAATATCAATCAAGGCTGTGTAAGATAACTCATATATAAAGAACATACCTGTTATCACATTTGGGGCATCCCTGTCTTCTCGACGACGAGCAGTATAAACCAAAGCTGGCTGTCTCGCCTCAGTATGGCCCGTATTTCCGCCTGGTGGTCCGCGTCCACATCCATTGTCTCTATCGCCTCTGGCCTGTCCACGACCCCTTAGTGGCAGCTGTCCACCCCTTTTTCGCTGAGCACCTCCGTGACCTACTACTGGCTCTCGACCTAGCGTTCGAGGGCAATCCTTGATCCTATGCTTCATAGACCCACAAGTGGAACAAGCTCCCATTCTCTTCCAACACTCACCTTCATGCCTTCTCCCACAATCAGCACAAGGTGGCACCCCTAGATTAGCAACAGGGGGCCCTGCTCTAACTTGCCCATTATTTCTGACCCTAGCCCTAGGCCTCTATCCAACACCCGAGGTCTCAGCCTCCCTCTTATTCTTACCCTTTTCCTTCTCCCGATTTAGGTGCTCAATGCACTTTACCTCCTCCGCTATCTTTGTTTTCTCCACCAACTCTGAGAAAACTCGTTCCCTTTGCGAAGCTATCAGTACCCTGAGGCTATCTCTAAGCCCATTCTCAAATCTAACGCAACGCTCATACTCTGTTGCCACCATTACCCTTGCATACCTACTAAGGCGTAGAAACTTTGCCTCATACTCCGCCACCGATTTATTGCCTTGGGTCAAGTTCAGAAACTCCTTCCTCCTAGCATCTACATAGCTTGCACCCATATACTTCCCTTAGAATGCAGCTTTGAAAAACTCTCAGGTGACCCGCTTCAGTTGGGTGCCCTCTTTCATTGTCAATCACCACTGGTAGGCTTCCTCCCTAAGCAATAACACCGCCTCTTTCAACTTTTGCTCAGGTGAGCAGTCCAAATCCTCCATTATCCTTTCAGTGGCTTCCAACCAATATTCTGCCACAGTAGGAGCCACACCAGCCACGCCCTTGAAGATCTCAGCCCCGTTCGATCGAAGTCATTCTGGAATGGACCCCAGATTTTCGCTGCCATTATTGGGCCCAGCGACCCTTTTCAAAATCCTTAGCATTGCTTGTGACAATGCATCTTCTCCCGCAGCCCGATCATATGGTCTATTCCCAGCCACCAGTGAGGCTAGAGCCTCTTCTACTCCAACATCGGGCATATGGCCCGATGCCGATGATTCAGCCCTAACGCTTCCGCGGCCTCGGCCATGGCCTCTTCACCTCTTTTAGCACTCATCGTCGATTCGCGTATTATATGGATTAGAAATTTAATGAAGTTTTAGTTAGTTTAATAATTACACTGATGTTTTATGAAAATATTTAAAGAGAATATCATTTTCAAAAATCCTATACAGTTTCTAGATCCTACGGGCTTTGGTTCCATTCTAACCATCATTTAAAGTAGCCCTCTAACTATCTACTGTATAACAATTTAAGCAAACTTAAATAAAAGTACTTACTTGGTTTGACGTCAGAGACTCAGTGTGTCTCTCAGCAAGATTTCTCTTTTTCCATAGCGATGTGATCCAATTTAAGAAATCCATGTTCAACTTCTCGCAATTACATTGAAAATAATAATAATTCAAGTAATAACAACACAATGAAAACCTTATTACAATCTGGTCTGGAACATACTTAAAGAGAAGTAAAAACTTAAATGCTTAAAAAAAACCCAAGTCCAAATCATCTTGCTAGCTGGCCACCCAGAGTCCCTCCAAACATCGAACCTTCTATTGAGCATCACCTAAAAATAAAATAAAAGAGGGGGGTGAGTTTTTGCAAACTCAGTGTGTACAACCCTCGAAGAAAACAAGCATTCAAAAAAAAAACATCATTCATCATTCATGCAATGCAATCCAATCCATATTATCCATCCGCTACACACCGGCTCTGTCCCCCGTCACACTATGTGGGGATATAAATATCGACCCACCCAACTCACACACCATGGTAGCCCGATTGTGAAACTACCTTCATTTACATATTGGGCTTTAAAAGTCGTCGGTGGATCCACAATTGTCAAGCAACCATGCGATCCTCATATGCTTCCTCCGTTCCATAATTCCCAACCCATATGCAACCTAAGCAGAGTATCATATGTATGCATGTCGCATCCACAAAACTTACATTCAACACTTAGTGGTTTTTGGTCATTTTTGCCCTTAAGGGCATTTCAGTAATTTTCCCTTAATTACAAATTTCACTTATCTTGGCCTGTTAACAAGTCCCGTGAGCTAAGATGAATGAATACTATGCACCAGGTAGGATTCCAGAGAAGAGGAGGTGGGTCATTAAGACCGCTTAAGTACCAAGCTCTCCCTAGATCCAATCCTAGACATGCATATACACGTTGCCACACCTTAACCCTTTGACTTGCCTACGGTCGCAATATATTAATTAAGTCTTATGTGGATATCATATACTAGGCCCAAAATCCCTTACAAAGCCCAAAAAATTTCACATACCTGTATCTAGCCCATTAAGCCCAATCATATTCTTATGGCCCATTAGGCCCAAATCACCTGCATATGGCCCATTAGGCCCAAATCACATTTATATGGCCCGTTAGGCCCAGTCACATTCATATTCATGCTTACATACAAATTCCTATCACAAAGCATCAATATTTAGTTTTTGCCTATTATGGGCCCAATAGCCCATCGGGCCCATTTAGCCCATTCCGATCCATATGGCCCAATCACAACCCAAGTCCACGGAATCGTCCATGGCCCTCAGTCAACCCATCAATTTCCCCCTTACGAGTGTTCGCGCACTCGCAAGACTACCGTAGCCAAACTTTTGGCTTTTCGGCTTTTCGGCTTTTACCGATTCATTGTGTGTGTGCAGTGTATGTACACACCTGGTAAGCAAGCATACTACGATTTCCGTAGCCTAAACCTACAATCGATATCCCTCAAAGATTAATCTCACGTACTTATCAAATACTTTACCAAAAGCCAGAATCTCACCTTAACTTTACCTGAACGCTAAGCCTTTACTAGCTTCTACTTTGGTCACTAATCACGTATATCTCTCAGATCTGAAGAGCAAATCGGCGGGAATCCAAAACTGAGATCTGACACTAATTCTCTACCAAAGTTGATTAGAAAGAAGTGTAGAATTGAATACTCGATACTTATCAAAAATCGATTGGGAGAGCGAACACTTACACTAGAACCGACTGGGTGGAAAGAGTAGTGGTGGCACCAAGGGTATTCGGCCAAAGGATATTCGGCTCTTAGAGATTTGAATGGCAATAATTGATTACTCGACACCAAAAAAGAGAGGAAGAAGAATCGGTTAAAGCAAAGAAAATACTGAGTAGAGGAGAACTAGAATTTGGCACAAGGAAGAAGAAAAAGAAAAGAAGGCAGAGAGTTTTCAGCTTTTAGAGAAAAGAGTTTCTGGTAACAGGGTAGAAGAAATTCAGTATTAGCTTCATACCCTAGCATTCGACACCAATTTATAAGCCTTATAGTCGAATTTTCCCATGCCCCATTCCCTTCTCATCTTCTCGTTTTTCTTCCTGATAACCCCTTAATCCCTTCCTTAATTTTCTCTCCTGAACACTTCCCTTGGAGTCCACTTTTACGCCACTTCCATCCTTCTAGAAGGCTAAAATTAAACTTCTAAAAACACAAAGCTAGGATTTGAACCTTGGACCTCCTTACTAGCTATTAACACCACCTCCCTACACCATAAGTGGCGTCACTTAGCCACTCCTTCACAGGGCTTTTTGATGTTATTTTCCAATAATTTTATTTGAAAGCCCAACTACTTGCCAACCCTGATTCTTTAAATAATTAAACTATAATTTCATTTACCCCTAAGTTTGAATTAAGACCTACTATAATTATCACTGGGCCAGAAATATAACACAATTTTCATCAAAACCAAAAACAAAGAAAGTTCAGGATTTCAAGAGGGATTTTTGAGGAGTTACATACCGAACTTATTACAGTTACTGATGGCTTTGTGCCAATTATAATACCACTACTGAAGGCTTAAAGTCGTATATATAAGTAGCAGCTTGCTACAACATTAGGTAGTACCGCAATCGGGCAACCATTGATGTGTATCGGATGGGTGGGTCGATATTTATATCCCCACATGATGTGTACCAAGGGACGGAGTTGATATGTAATGGTTGGATTATTGGGGTGGGTTACACGACATTGCATGTATGATATTACAAGGATATTATTGTGATGTGGGCTTCGGCCCAACTAAGGCTAGTATGGTCTAAGGCCCACTTGACACTATTTATTGGTTTGAGCTAGACCCAATAGATTCTATTATGGGCTGTGACCCAATGATATTGTGATAGGCTTTGGCCCACGTATGCTCTGAACTGGACTGTACGGTTACTATTAACGATCTCTGGCCCAGGCTATTTCTATTTTTGTTTCTGTATATTGACTGTTACTCTAGTAAGGGGATTACACACTGAGTTTTCGTAAACTTACCCTGTTTATTAACTGTGCAGGTAATCCCCAGCATTAGGTGGATCGGTGTCGCAGAGGGACTCGATGACGACCATACAACTGTACATGTTTTTCTATTTCTTTTATTTAGTTAAACACTTTAGTTTTTGATTGGGGTTGTAATAAGGCCTATTTATTTTCTTAACTTTTTTTATTTTGGAGGTTTACTTAGTATGTTTAATATCTATTATAAGTAGGACACAGTTTTCCAAAACAATAACTGTTTTCAAACACTACGTTTTCGCAACATTTCTAAAATGCTGTCGCAACTTAACTTTTAAACATCACGTTTTCGTAAATCGATTACTTTTAGAATTAGATTTCGCAAAGTAAAAAGGAATTTTGGAAATAAAATTAAGAAGTTTTCAATGTACTACATTTTAAATAAGAAGGGTTTCTAATAAAAACATGGTTTTCAAAAAACATTTCAATGTGACACGCTAGATTCGGGTCTAACTCTTGGGCTGGGTTTGGGGTGTTACATTTAGTGGTATCAGAGCCAGGTTGGAAAACTCGATTGTGGAATGGGTTTTAAAATTGGATTTTTCGAAATAATTGTTTCAAAAAGGTTTAAAAATATTTGAAGTATTTGAAATGTTGTTCTGAATATTTTTCTGAAAGTGTGGTTACCGAGTCTCCGGCGCCGAATTTGTAAGTTTTATGTTAGACTGTACTTAAAGTTAGATTTTGTATTTATTCAGTATATGTTCTGGAAATCAGATTTTGTTTAAGTTAGCAACAGTACTGTGATGGAATCCGAAGAAAAGCAAGGTCGCGAGGAGTTGCCCGTCTCCCCGGAACATGAGATGGTTTAGGAAACTGTAGTCTAGGTAAGTCCACCAACTTCGGGTAACAATAACCTAGAGCTTGGTATGGAGGCACTGACCCGGTTGGTAAGAGAAGCGCTAGAAGAAGTGATCGAGGCATGAGTTAAGGCGTATGGTGAAACACTTCAGGCTAGGCACTTGGAATGAATCAGGAAGAGGGATTACAGTCCTCTGAAGCAAGAGCCTCGTTCTGTGAAACACGTTAAGACGCGTCCTAACTTTTCAGCTTGCGAGTGTTGCAACAGGCGCCATCTGAACGAATGCTGGAGGAAGTCTGGAGCGTGTCTCAGATGCGGGTCTAAGGAGCATCAGGTTCGGGATTGCGCAGTTCCTTTTAAGTCAGGTGTGTTTTGTTTGGATGTGATATTTGAATATAGAAATTGTATGCACGTGTGGTAAATATATGTTTGCTTCTGTGGTTAGATGTTTGGTTGGGTGTGAGAGGTTTTGAGATTAAGTTAAAAGTGTATTAGTGTAGTTTGGAACTAGAGTGCACAGCGGGAGCATAATGGTGTAGGTTGAGCTAAGCGCTTGTTCAGATAGTTGGAAATTTCGAGGACGAAATTTTTTTTAAAGGGGTAGAATTGTAACACCCCGGATTTGGGCCTAGAAGTATTGGGCCTTGAGTATGGGTCCGTAAGGAGGTTGTATATAAGTATTTAATTGTGCAAGGAAATGACACAATTAAATGTCTACTTTGGTGGTTAATGGCCCTGAGAAGTGTTGGAGAAATCTTGGGTTCAAACCTGGGCTTTAGCAAAAATTTTGGTAGTAAGTGAATAAAACCCTAGATGCTTGGAGGATGGCCTTTTAAATTATTGTGTTAAATAAATGACACAAGGAAGCATGTGGTCTAGTGGTTGTGGCGTCATCAAGGTTGCAAGGGAGCCTGGGTTCAAGTCTTAGCTCTTACAATTCATTTTGGTTTTTTCTCTTAAGTGAATCTTGACGCTGGCACATATGTCTTAAAGTTAATTATAGATGTTTTTAACATAGAAAGAGCATGTAGTGGAGTGGCAAGGTGGCCTGTTGTGTAACTGTGAGGTCTAAGGTTCAAGTATTGGGACGTACAGTGGAGTATTTATTTTGCTATTTTAGCTATATAGGAGGTGGAGTTGGACTGGAACTCTGTAGTTGAAGTGGTCATAAGAATGATGAATTTTTCCTAATGGTTGAAAGCAATCCCTCATCAGGAAGCTAACATGAGAATTGGTGAGAAGTTGGCTTTTAATAGAGCGAACCAGATAAGTTAGGGAGGACGACTTAATGCAGGATGTGCCAAGGTTGGTGATCGTGGACTTCGACGCATTCTCATAAACAGGTGTGTATTCACGCCCTTCTTTGTTAGAAGTCGGCAAAAGCCGAGAAGTCGAAACTTCAGAACTTGAGGCTTCACGAGCCTGCGATCGCTCATGTGGTAACCCAGCCCACAAACCATGGGCAATAGATTGTAGAGGCCGCCACGAGCATTCTCGTGTACTGGGCCTTGACCGGTTAAATGGGCCCAATGGGTCCGTGGGCCCGCTTGTGTAAATCTAATTGTTAGTTGAGAAGTAGTTGGGCTAAATGGGCCACACTAGCATGTGGGCCCACTTGGGCTGAGTAATGGGCCTTAGGCCTATTTGCACCGTTAGGTTTGTTTAGGTTACTTAAATCGCTCGAGGCGACGGTGGACCTTCTGTTGGGTTGTTAAAACCCTCGATTTGTAAAATTATCGAAATACCCTTGATTTGTAAAATTATCGAAATACCCTCAGTTTGTAAAATTACCGAAATATCCCTAATTTGTAAAATTACTGAAATACCCTCAGTTTGTAAAATTATCAAAATACCCCCAATTTGTGAAATTACCGAAATACCCTTGATTTGTGAAATTATCAAAATACCCTCGATTTGTAAAATTACTAAAATACCCCTGATTTGTAAAATTATCAAAATACCCCTGATTTGTAAAATTATTGAAATACCCCCGATTTGTGGAATTATCGAAATACCCTAACTTTGTAAAATTACCAAAATACCCCCAGTTTGTAAAATTATCGAAATACCCCCAATTTGTAAAATTACTGAAATACCCCTAGTTTGTAAAATTACTAAAATACCCCCAATTTGTAAAATTATCAGATTACCCTTGTAGTGTAAAATTACTAAAATACCCCTGTAGGGTAAAATGACTATTTTGCCCTTGTGGGTAAATGACTGACTTGGACTATGAATTTGACTGATTGACTGCTATTGTATGGATGTGTTTTAACTGACTTGATTGTGGTTGTAAAACTGGTATGCTTTTAATATATGTTTAAATGATTGTTACTGAGCATGGCCATTTTGAATACACGTGTGATGATTGAGCATGACATACACGACATATTCTATGGGGTTGGGATTATGAAACGGAGGAAGAAATTGAGGATCGCATGGTTGCTTGACGACCGTTGATCCATCGATTGTGGGTTGCACTGCATTGCATTGCATGTATGATATTACATGCATTGCATGTATGATATTACAGAGATATTTTTGCGATGTGGGATTCGGCCCAACTGAGGCTGATATGGGCTAAGGCCCACCTGACACTGTTTATTGGTTTGGGCTAGACCCAATAGCTTCTGTTATGGGCTGTGACCCAAATGATATTGTAATAGGCTTTGGCCCATGTATGCTTTGAACTGGACTGTACTATTACTGTTAACGGGCTATGGCCTAGGCTATTTCTGTTTTTGTTTCTGTATACTGACTGTTACTCTAGTAAGGGGATTACACACTGAATTTTCATAAACTTACCTTGTTTATTAACTGTGAAGGTAATCCCCAGCGTTAGGTGGATCGGTGTCGTAGAGGGACTCGGTGACGACCACACAACTGCACATGTTTTTCTATTTCTTTTATTTAGTTAAACACTTTGGTTTTTGATTGGGGTTGTAATAAGGCCTCTTTATTTCCTTAACTTTTTATTTGAGAGGTTTACTTAGTATGTTTAATATCTATTACAGGTAGGACACATTTTTCCAAAATAATAACTGTTTTCAAACACTACGTTTTCGCAACATTTCCAAAATGCTGTCGCAACTTAACTTTTAAACATCACGTTTTCGTAAATCGGTTACTTTTAGAATTAGCTTCTGCAAAGTAAAAAAGAATTTTGGAAATAAAATTAAGAAGTTTTCAATGTACTACGTTTTAAATAAGAAGGGTTTCTAATGAAAACATGGTTTTCAAAAAACACTTCAATGTGACATGCCAGATTCGGGTCTAACTTCTGGGTCGGGTTTGGGGTGTTATAAGAGGAAGTTGTTGCTGAAGAAGGAGAAGTTGCTAAAAATGAGAAAGAAAATAAAGAAGATGATTCTGTTGAGAAGACTGCCTCCGCACCCGACAATATGGGTGCAAATATTGATAATTTGGACCAACCTGGAGTGAGACCGGCGGAAGTTGTTGAGGTAACCAGTGAGGAGCAATGTAATTCATGGGCCATAGTGGTTTATACTAGACCACTCCAAATGGCCTCTCCTACACAAATAGTAGCCGATGATGTCAAGGTAGAGCCGGGAACTAAGAAGAAATTTGAAGATCATGCAAAGCCCAAAGAAAAGAAAAGGGAGTGCTCCAAGGATAAAAAATAAAAGAAAGAGGAGAAAGAAACATTATGTAACCACATCGACAACTGTGGATAACTGAGTTAGTTTATTTTATGCTTTAGTTATAGTATTCATGCATTGCATGTAGCTGTAGATTTTAATTTGATAAGTATACATTGTCATTGTATTTGTTTTTATTGTCATTACATTTTCATGTTAGTGTATTGGGGACAATGCAAACTTTAAGTTTGGGGGAATACACATAGGGCTTGTAAATGCACCCACATTTCAAAAAAAAAAGGGAAATGAAGTATGTAAGGTTTGATTATTGCTAATGAAAATTGTTCAAAATTTTTTGTTACATTCGATGCTTAATTCTTGAATCATGTAAATTATCAATGAATGAGTTGGATAAATTTGACAGAAGGTTGTAGCTTCAATTCTTTAATAAATGGATTAGGTTGCATTAGTAATGAATGACTGCTATCTTTCCTTAAATCTTGAATGAATATGCTTTTACAGCTACTTATATATGTGTATATAGTTAAAATAGGAGACACTCCAAAGTGGTGTAGTGTGGAATGTTAAAAAGGGAACACTCTAATACAAGCGTTAGAAAAATCAATTTGGCCAAAGGTTGTCGTTGCATGAGTGTGTGTCAATGCAATTACGTACTCCCTAGGGGTTTGTTGCACTCCATCGTTACTTTTCAAGAACAAGGGTGCAATAATGCAATGATATTCCTTATTTTGAAAAAAATATAAAATGCATATATATATATATATTTAATATATAAATACTTAGTATGTATAATAAATGTTGTATTGCTAGTTAGAACTTAGGGTTTGAGGCATGATGCTAGCATTGATGAAGTTGCAACCTTATTCATTCATGCTTATGAATTGTTGATGCAATTTACTTCCATTTGAATGTGGCTCATCCATTAGGAATTTAGAGGATTCAAGTTGCTAGAATGATCATTTGCCTTAGAAAATTTTTTGTAGCCTTGCTAGTTTCTATTTTACTTGAGGACAAGTAAACACTCAAGTTTTGGGGGTGTAATAGCACTAGAAAGAACATAGGTTTTCCCCCTTACTTATTGGTTAAATTGTTCCCATTTAGTAATCCTTAGCATATATTTTAGCATTTTCAATTCAGTAAATTGCATTTTATAACTTAGTGAATCCTAGCCTATTTTATCCTTAATTTTACTATCTTATTGCTTTAATGTCGTTGCATGAGTTAATTCCAGATTGCATCCAGAATTTTTGCCACACCTGACAGTTGTGTCGATAAGAACTAAATTCGTGTGAGCTATCCAGTCTAGTATAACCAACCTATACGTATAAGGATAGAATAATTTTGAGGAAAGGCCACCTGTACTGTAGAGGAGGACATAAAAGGTGGACGTGAGAAGAAAATGGGGCTTCTTGAGTTTTTTTTTTCCATCATCATCTTCATCATCTTACCTTAAAGCTTGTGGCCATGGAAGCTTAAATCTCTCACGGGTGAGCCAACATGAAAACGAGATGTAGACTAGCTTCTGATGAGGAGACCTAAGTGCAGGACAAGAGGGAATTAGAGATTCAGTCGAGTTGTTTAGAAATAGTATTCTCCACTCGATTCTTTCTTATTTCTTGCTAAATGCTGGTGATTAATCTCTATTTTCTGACTGTATGGAAATACTAATGAATTCTTGGTGAAATGTTATCTTATTCAATCTTGCTTTTATTGTTTAATCTTGAGGTTTGAAAGTTTTTTAACACGGAAGTGTTATTGTAGTCACTGACACTAGAAAGTGCAGTGACAATATGAGCCAACAAGAATTACAACAGAAGTTGAGTGAGAATTAGAGGAATTTAGTCCAATTGTTCTTAATAGTGTCGTATTGCCATTATCAGAAGGTGAGCCTAGTATGCATGTTTAAGTCTCGGATTAAAAAAAAGTGTGACGTTGGGTAAGATATACATTGAATTTTATTGCCTTAACAATCACCTATCCTTTTATACCTTGTGAGTACTTAGTATTCTGCTGAAGATTCATGTTGAGGATCCCAGTTTATCATCATCATATTTTATTTTATTATTTTTAAAGTTACTGCATCGATAATTATCCTCACAATCTATCTTGTTTATATCCTGTTATTGCACCGACATGTCATCCATCCCTGTGGGATCAATATCTAACAAACTCACATCTATCTACTATACTTGCATCGACAGTGTACACTTGTACATTATTGCTGTGACGTTAAACATCCGATCAGTACCCCTTACTTCTAAATCCATTAATGATTTGTTTAACCTACCTGATGTTGAAGAAAATGAATACTCTGCAATTATGAAAAATATCAGTTGGGATTTTCTTCAAAAAGTATTTAATGTTGTTGCAAATCTAAGATCCCAATGGATAATAAGAAATTACAATAGTCATTCTTGCTGAAGGGAGTGCTTAAAACCAATAGCTATGGTATAGTTCTACTTTATTCGATATAGCTTCATTCATTTCTCACACAGTTCCAGCATCTCAATAGAGCTAATGCTTTTATTGTATGCAATTATGGCAGAGAAGTCTATCAATCTTGGGAAAATTATTTTTAAAAAAATCCAAGATTGTGAAAGGAAAAAGTAGGAAGTGCTTATTTTTCCATCATTTGTTACTTCATTTTTCTTGAGAGGCCAAGTCAAATCAAAATCAAACCTGAATGGTCATTATGATCAAGGTTGCATAACAAGACATGATCATAAAAAGTTAGTGGAAAATGTTGAACAGTTGAAGTAGATTGAGTCAAATGAACTAAAATCTACTGAGTCATCAACCAAATCTAAATAAGAAGCTGACTAAACAAATGAAATATAAGAAATAGAATCTTAAGGTGAATTGAATAACCTTGAACCGAGATTGGAGCCAAATGTTTTCGAACCAGTTGAGCCAAGTGTTAATCTTAAGTTGACCATTTTGGTGGCCACTTCTTCAAACACTATGAATAAATTGGAATTTTCATCTATGATGGATATGTAGAAATTTATGCATAGCCAGCAATAGGCTTATTGGAAATATGCAAAATTTAGAGATGATTCGATAAGGAATATTTTAAAGAGCATCTCTAACAATTTCATTCCTAAGTTCCTAGATCATATCTTCGAGTCATGACAAGAAGTGGTCATGAATATTAGCAAGAACGAGAAGGAAAAATAGCAAGAAAAGGAGCTGATACAAAGTAATAAAAGAGGGGAATTTCTTTGTCTTTATCTTTTTATTGCATTTAAGACATTTAGTTATTTAGGACTATTTTATTTTATGCACAACAAAGTAGAATAATTTGCAATTTATGAATAAACTAAGCCAATGCCTTTCCATTGATTTTATTCTCTAGTAAAAAGCATAGTAGTGTCCTAATGTGAATGCACATGTCCAAGGATTGGATTTTTCAAGAAAGCCTTGGTACTTACGCAATCTTCATGACTTACCTTTATTTTTTGAAACCCTACCTAGTGCGCAATTTTCATTCACAACTTTGTTATTTTGCAATGAGGAAATTGCTTCTTTTTAAAGGGGCATAAGGGCCAATCTTGTATGATTTTTAATTTTTTGATCAATTTTCACACATAAGCATGCTAAAATAATGTAATGCTCAGAGAAGATTTTTGTTAATAAGTGAGCTCATAGGCAAGTATAATCTCTGATTTTATTTAAGTTATTTTTATATGTTAGTTGAATTATGATATGCGTGTATTTTTCATTAGTTGTATATAGTCTTTGCCATGAAAACTTACTCTCCTTAGAAATGGGCATGCATAAAGGTTTAAGTCTTTAGAATTATCTTAATAGCTTTCTTGAGGCGAAATCCTATGAGGCATAAGAATCTAAACATGATTTAGACACATTTTCTTTGGATCGTTTGAGCCTTTCAAGACTACCATAAGAATTTAACCCTTGAAACCTTAGTTTAAGCTATATGGCCTATTTTATTGCCTACATCATAAGCCATATTGTCATCTTTTTAAGTTTTACCTTATCTTGCACATAATTTGAAAAAAAATCTTATCAAGTGTTGAGAAGTATTGTTGAGCATGAGTTTCAAATTAAGTTATGGGCTGTTAAAACCCGTTAATAGGCAGACTATGCCCAAAAGATCTAAGACAAAGTTAGGGTTAAGATGATTTAGCCTAAATATCACTTTTCTTTATCCCTACCTTGAGCCTAGCCCCATTACAACTTTATAAAAGGCCTATTGATTTAGATAATTATGCCTACTACATTAGTGGAGAGAAATTACTAAGTTCAACATATGAATACCATTAATTAAACCTTAGGATTTTTTTGTCTCACTAGATAAGAAAAATGTAACACCCCAAACCCGACCTAGACATTATGGCCGAATCTGTGATGTCACACTGGAGTGTTTTTCCAAAACAAAAATTGCGTGAAAATTCATTTTACATAAAACTTCTTTAGGTTTTTAACAAAAGTTTAGGATGCCCGGTTCATTGTGAAAACTCAAGTTGTTATTAAATTTAAAAACAGCATTTGTTGCGGAAGCTTCCAAAATGTGTTGCGTAAACGTGGTGTCTTCAGGAGAAAACATTTGTTTATATTTTGTTGAAAATCTGTGACCTACTACTACCAGATTAAAATTCAAGTAACTAAATCCCCAAATTAAAATAAAAATAAAAATAAATTAAAGAGGCTTTATTACATAATGAAAACCCAAAATAAAATCTTAATCATAATATTAAAAGAAACTTTGTCGAGTGGCCACCTCCGAATCCTCCATCGCCTCGATCTGTTTAAGCTTGGGGATTTCCTGTACAGTTAACAAATGGGTGAGTTTAGGAAAACTCAGTGTATGAAATCCCATAATAGCAAGCAGTCAGGGTAAGCGCAATTTGGGTCTAATCCCTTTCAGTTTCAGTTAAGGGCCTCAACCCCTCTTTCAAAAGTAGTAGCAGTCTGGTCCTGAGCCCATTTTAGTAATAGTGGTAGGCTGGGCCTTAGCCCATTTCAGTACAACATACAAACAAAGGATCCTAACCAATCCATCCGCTACACACCATCTCCGTACCAGCCCTACACACCATGTGGGGATAAAATCGACCCACCCAACCTTATACACCAAGTTGTACCGGTTGCGGCACTAAAATAGTATTTGCAGCAGAGCTACCATTAATAGGCTTATAGCCTCTTAGTACACTTCCTCCAAAATCATATGTCCCACCCCATGCAATGCAACATAATATAAATGTACATACAGTAAAAATGGCATGCTTTAACAGTCAACCAATACATAGGGGTAAAACGGTTATCTTACCAAACTAAGGGCCCAGGTATACTTACCAGTCCAACAGTAGGTCCACAGTCATCTTGGGCGACCTGTGTAACTTTAACAGCCAATCAGTGATAATGGGCCTACAGCCCATATTGCGGGGGCGTGTGGCCCAAATAGCCCAAAAATGGCCTTGGCCATGCAAACTACATAGCCTGGCCCAATATTCTCCACACCTTCATGTGGTTTACCAGTGTGGGGCCTACAAGCTTGTGGGGCCCACACGGTTCATTTCGGGCCAAAGTGGTCTAAACCCACGAAGTCACTCGTGGCGGCCTCTACGATTGATTGCTCATGCTTATGCGTTCGGACCACCACATGAGCGAGCGCACGCTCATGTAGCGTCCATAGACCTATTTTTCGGCTTTTGCCGAATAGTCGTTATTATAGTGTGATTACACACCTTGTTACGAAATGACGCAAAAGCCCACGAGCACCAATCCTACATTCATTCCAACACACAGTTAGACTTTAATCAATAATACTAAACACCCAATTCCTAGTACTTATTCAAAATTATATTGATACTCGCCTTGATTGATCGAGTGTGGTTTTAGTATGCTTAAACCGTCGTCAAGGTTGATCACAAATTCCTTGCTGATTATCTGCAAGATAAGCGAATCTATTACACATGAATACTTATACATGTAGGTTGAATCACGTATACCACCTTATAGAAACCGCAAACCCCAAAAATAAAGGAAATGAGTATTCAGCCACTACCAAGAATCCAAGTCAAAATACCTCGGTTCGTACCCTGACATCAAATAGCGTTACCTTAGATCAAGAGAGGAGGAAGGTTTTGATCTTTACTGTAGCACTAGAGACTCCTTCACTACGCGAGAAGTACAACAACCCGAAGGACACCTCACCCAGAGAGAAAGATGAGAATCGGCTTTCAGAGAAAAGAAGAGAAAAGTCGAAAGAGCAGAGACTTACCAATCAACATTCGACCAACACCCCAGTACAAAAAGGGAGGAAATTGAAAGAGAGCAAAGAAGTGAAAAGAAGAGAAGAGAAGACAAGGTATTCGGCTTAAGGGCTACAATCGATTGTGGGAGGGAGAAGGAGGAATCAAAATTGAAAATATAGGAAGAGCATTCAGTCAAGAAAAGAGGCCAATTTAGAAAAGGAAGGAAAAAAGAATCAGTTAGCTAGAAGAAAATGATCAAAGGGAGGCACAAAAACGCACAACTCAAAGGAGAGAAAGACCCAAATGGTCACAAACCATATTCAAAAGAATAAAATGAAAAAAAATGAAGAGCACAATTCAAACACACTTTCGACACTAAGGTAAGAGTCCTATGACCGAATTGGTACAAGGGAGTTTCCCACCTTCGGCACATTACTACTCCATGCCTTGACCCCCTCCTCAAAACTCTCCCCATATCTCTCCACACACCACTCTACTGATTTCTCCTCTATCCACATCCCAACTTCCTTCCTTGAATCTCGCCACACACTCTTAGTTCCTTCAAACACACCAACTGCCTAAGCTCCAAAGTTCTAGTGATATACAACCATCTAGACGGCAACAAGCCAAAATAAAACACACTTGAGCGTGGCAGGTCTCAAACTTAAGACCTTTAAGCAACCCAACACGCCACTTACCACTAGACTAGCAGGTTCTTTAAGTCATGCTTCACCCACATTAATTTAAGAAGCCTACTATCAGAAAACAAAGGTTTATTCAAGTAGGAGCAAGAATTTGCTCAAGCCAAGGCTTGAACCCATGACTTTCCAGACACTCTCAGAGCACTAAACCACTAAGTCAGACATACATCCACGCCACAACATACAAAATAATTTTAACAGGGTTTTCAGAATTTGGGGCGTTATAGAAAATTTGTTGAATGGTGAATTCTATATATGACTTTCAAATGCATGCAAATTGTGATTTATTATAGCATTTTCTTATACTGAACATAAGATTTTGGAACAATATATTTGCAAGTGAGCGATTTATTAGCAAGACGAGTTTGTGAGCATAAATTTATTGATGCATGATTATGTGAAAAGTTGATTCTATGTAAATATTGTGCAAGATTGCCCTAAATTTTTGCTTTGCATGAAACATTACTTGGGACGAGCAATGGATTAATTTTAGGGGTGTGATAAGTTTACATTATATAGGTTTATTTAGTACCTTTTTTACTTAGAATTTATGCAAATTTCGAGAATGAGGACAAATAATTGAGTCATTTTAGTTCAATATAAGACATTGGGCATAATTTTAGTAAAATCTGTAATTTTACATAATTAGGTGTTAGTTTTACATAATTTCACTTTATTATGCTACATGTTAATTTTTTATTAGCTCAATTTGTTGCAGTTGGACCACTTAATTGATAAATGTGGGAGCCATTAAAAACACACCCATGGACCTGAGCTAGTATCCACTTCATGTGAACAGAAAGACAACAAATTTGTCACAGAAAATGTTGTTGAAAGTTGTTTGCTAAGAAGGGCTAGTCTGCTAACTAGTTGGGTTGTCAAACTGGGGGTCCAAAATTTTTAAGGTATCACGATATCTGAGTCGGGTCAAGCCAAAAAAGGGTTTGAGTATTGGAATCCATGTGTTTTTCAGGGTTTTAACCCTAAAAATACACCCAAACCCCCAAAATCATTCATTTTAAGCCCTAGTTGCACCTAATCTTTCCTCTCTTAATCTTTTCTCTCAAATTTTTCTTCAAGCTCTTTTCGATTTGTTTCGATTTTTTCTTTCTTTTCTTTTATTTTCTTTGTCTTTGTTTTTTAGGTTTGCTACTCCTTGCTTTGGAATGATGCTCTATTGATTCATTCCACAGTGTCAACAACAATTTTATACAGTTTATACTTCATATTCTTTTTTTTTTGCACTTTTATTGATTTTTGTTGTTGTTAGTTTTATTTTTTTTCTTGTGTTTTATAGTTGTTAATTGTGGATTAGTTGGTTAGTATTATAGTACTACTTGGTTGTGGTTGAAAGAGGAAGAATTGAGTTAAAATGCCACCAATGAATCCTAAACGAACCCGTATACAAGCCGTGCCTACCCCATCATCAGATTATAGTAGCAATAAATTTATTTTCGAGGAGACTAAAAAATATTTTCAATCTGACCAACGTCAATCGTTCATTTATGAACGAGGTTTCAACTTAGCCTCTGATAATTGTCACGAGATTTGAAACCTTGTTCATTTCCATCGGTGGAATCAATTTTTTGTCTTACCTACGGTGCTCACCGTCATACCTTTCTTGTTGTAATTTTACTTCAACTTGAAATTTGTGGTTAATGATCTGGTTTAAGTGTGGTGCCAATGGATAGACATAGCCCCCGAGCATATTTGTGAACATTAAGGCGTCCTGTTTTACCCAAATGATAACATTCAAAAGATGGATTTAGAACATCTTATGAATTTTGATATGGATGCCGTATTAAATATTTTAACTAAAAACCAGGGAAAATGGAAATGCGAGGGATATCACAATCTTCCTCTTTCTTTCCAAAAAGACAGAATGTTCCCCATGACTAAGATGTGGATGCAATTCATTTGCACATGTGTTAGCCCTTTTCTCAATACTAACATTGTCAATGTATTTCGAGTTGTGCTTCTATATTCCATTTTGCAATGTAGGCTGGTTTGCCTAGGACACTGGATTAACCGAGATTTGAAAAAGTGTGTTGTGAGAGGCAAAGTTATAATATATTTCCCCTACTTGATTATGAATGTAACAGCTCGATTTAGACCCTAGTCAGAATAGTGGTTTTGGGACCACAAATTTGAGTCAAAAAAATATTTTAATATTATTTTCCGTGCTTATAATATGTGAATTGATATCTATGAAAGTTTCGTGTTAAAGTTTTATCGTTTGAGTGTTGAATTTTGGAAAAAAGGACTTAACCACATAAATTGTGAAGGTGACTAGCTAATTGTTAAAGTGCTAAATTGCTATGTTCTTTCAATATGGAGGTCTTGAAATGAAATTTGGCCATTAAATAATGGCATGGACAGTAACAGACAACCATTATAAAGCCTTTACATTATTTCGTTAAGGTTACCAAGGTAATTAATTAATAAACGATGTTATAATTAAAACAAAAATAAAAATTTGTTCATCCATTATCATCCATAGCCGAAAATACAAATAAAAAGAAAGAAAAAGACTAAGCTAGGGTTTGACTTTTGTCTTCTTTGATTAAAATATGGATTTTGTTCGGTTTTTGATAATTTCTATTTTTTTTGATCATTGCTTAGTAATCTTTCAAGCCCATGCCTCAATTTCTGAATTTAATGATGATTTTGAGTTGTGCCATTGTTAAAAATATGAGTTTTATGAATTTAGATGATAAAAAATAAAACATATGTGTTAGATTACTATGTTTTGTATTGGGATTTTTGATGAATTTGAGTATTTTGGACTAAATTGTGAAAATGAGAAATTGAGGGGATAAAATGTGGAATAAATGAAATATATGGACTTATTTGGGCTAGAGGAAAATTTTGCTAGGCATGTGTGAAAGCAAATTATGCATATTTTCTGATTTTATGAAATAGGGACTAAAATGTTAAAATGTGAAAATGTGAGGGCTAATTTGTAAAATTCCATAAATATGTGTTTATGGATTGAATTGAATGATTTTGTGAATAAAAGAGTTAAATTTGGATTTATATAGATCAATAACCAAAGTAAACAAAATTAGATCGGGGAAAGTCAAAAGTCGAAAGTCGTTGATTAGCCGTTTGTTTCCTTTCATTTCCATACAAGGTAAGTCGATATACAAATAAATGTGTTTGGATTGATTTTTCATGTTTATATGATATTGAATTGTGATGAATGATTATAGAAGCTGAATATGTGAAATGGAGAAAGTTTTGATAATGTAACAATATCTGAAAGCCTCGCACGAACCATAGGAATAGTTAGGATACATATGTCATGACATAGGATTCTGATATGTGATTTCATGTAAGACCACATCTGGGACGTTGGCATCGATTTGAGATTTACGTGTAAGACCATGTCTGGGACACCGACATCATATTTGATTTCGTGTAAGACCCTGTCTGGGACAGTGCAATTGATATTTGATTACATGTAAGACCACGTTTGGGATGTTGGCATTGTACAAGTTTTCTAAGCTATCTGAGTATCCTTAATGATTCTAAACGGTTCAACGGGCACTTTGAGAAACGAATAACTATGTAAATGTATATCCGATTCAGGTACGTTTGAAATGTATAACATGATTGAGAATGAAAGGTAAGTATTTGTACAATTGTGTACATATGGTATATGTAAGAGAGTTATGGTTAAATGAGCTATATGAGACGTATGGATATGTGAATATATTTTGCCATAAGTTACATGAATGAATTGGTTCTAGAAATGTTTTATGTGATAAGTTATTTGTATATGGCTTACTAAGCTTTTGAAAGCTTACTTTGTGTGCTTTTCATCTGTTTTATAGATATCGAAGGTAATGAGAGCTCGGGGATCGTCAAGGATCATCACCACACTATCAAACTTATCTTTGGTACCTTTTGAAAGCGTAAATATTAAAGTATAGCATGTATAGTCTAGATAAATTGAGATATGTTTTTGAGTTATGAATATTTAGCCATGTGATATGGCTTGGTTTTGGTTGTGATTATGAATGCTTTTGAGTATAAATCATGTGATGCAATATTGCTATATAATGTGTTCATGATTGGCCAAGAGAAATGGTAAATTTCGTAAAGTTTTGATATGAGATTGAATGAAGTAAATTGAAGTTATGAAACATATGTTTTGGTATGACTTTGGCTTATGATTTGGTATGGATTATAAGCATGAAATAGGTTGATAATAATATGACATCGATAGTGTATGTTTTGGGAATGAAATTTGTTGAAATCATGGTGCATTTGATGTTTATTTGGTGCTTGTAGGGAGGACCCAAAGTGGGTGGCATATTGGCCTTGTAAATGGCCTATTTTTTCCCACATGGGTAAGGACACGGGCGTGTGTCTCTGTCTTGTTGCTTGAGGGCCATTTCGAAATTAGCCTGGGTAGACCATACGGTGGCACATGCGGGCGTGTGCCAAGTCGTGTGGCCAAGTCAATTTCGAGCACTGGCTAGACACATGTGCGTGTGATTGGTCGTGTAACTAAGTTAGTAGCCACCTTAATTTTCACACAGCCTGGCACACTGGCGTGTCTTGTGGCCATGTGGACAAGCCATTATGTATTCCCTATTTTGCTACGGTCTAGACACACAAGTGTGTCTAATGCCGTGTGAGGCACATGGCCTACTCACACGGGCGTTTGACCTTTGTAACTTAGAAAATTGTTTAGTTTCAAAAAATTTTATATGTGTTCGATTTAGTTCTGATCTCTTCCTAATGCATGTTAAGGTCTCGTTGACCTAAGAAAGAGACTTTATGTTGATATTTGATTATGATATGATAATGTATGACTTTTGATTGTGAAACGATTGCGAAATGTTCTGATATGTTTAGTAATGCCTCTTAACCCTAGTCCGGCGATGGATACGGGTTAGGGGTGGTACATTTGGTTGGTATCAAAGCTACGATTTAATCGATTCTAGGACTAACGTAGTGTATGTAAGTCTAGCTATACATGCCATATAGAACTGCGATAGAGTGATGATTCCTGACAATGAAAATGTGTTTTTATATAGTAAATGGATCCCGAACGAGCCGTAGCTGACAATGTTAAAAGAAATGCGGCTGTTCCCGCTCAAGGGACAGCGCCATTTGATTCTAGACCTGATACTAGTAGTCACAAGGGAGAGGTTAAACAAGCCTTTTACCAAATGATGAATGATTGGTTCACTCAGTATATTAGAACCTATCCGACTGTGCCACAACCTTTACCCTTGCTAAATCTATAACAGCCCGATTTTGGGCCTAGTCGGAATAGTGGTTTCAGAACCACAATTATGAGGCTAGAGAAAATTATTTTGACATTATTTTATGTGATATAGCATGTTTATAAAGGTGCATGAAAATTTTGGTGAATTAATTTCAGCGTTTGAGGGCTTAATTTCAAAAAAGGACTAAATCGCGTAAAAGGTAAAAGTTGTATTTTAGTGCCTAAATGTGTCTAATAGCTAGATAACTAAAATTTAAGGCCTTTAAAGGGCAATTATACCCTTTTTAATATAGGTGAACGGCCAAGGGAGACAAGATTGGTCAAAAAGCCAAAATTTATGGGATATTAGGTGACTTTGGTAATAAAATAAAATAAAGAAAAAATTGTCATTTTCTTTCATTTTTCTTCTTCTCTTTCACCAAAAATGGCAGCAAAGAAAGGGTTTTGAAGCTGGAAAATTTCAGCAAAGAAACTCCCTTGATAGTAAGTGATTTTAATACTTTTTGTTGATGATTTTTGTGTTTTTGGAACCCCTAAAGCATGAGCTTTCAAAAGGACTATTTTGCGAAATGATTAAGAGTCTAGGGTTTTTCCATGAAAGCATATGTATTGTTTGTTGAGTTTTTATGAAAGAATATGAGTCTTAGTAGTGTTATAAACAACTTTCATGGAAGAAATTTGCATGAAAGCACCTAAGTGGACTATTTTGTAAAGTTTGTGAAATAAGAGATAAATGTGTGAAATAGGTGATAAATGTGTGAAATAGTTGAAGTTATGAGTTGCTATAGTTATGAAAATGGTTCATCTAGGCTTAAGAAGTAAAGAAATTGAATAAAAATCATTTTACGGGCCTAGGGGCAATTTGGTAATTATGGTAAAGTATAGAGCCAAAATCAGAAACTTTGCCAAAATGTGTCATTGGACTAAATTGATTATTATATTGTTTTAATAAGTTAAATGTGATGTTATAGATGATGAAAAACAAGATTCAGGCTTAGAACGAGGAAAAAATGAGAAATTGATGTTTAGGCCTCTTCTACCAATTTGGTGTCGAGGTAAGTTCATATGATAATAATAATGCAAATTTATATTTGAATTACATTCCTTATTAATATTGCATATATTATATGATTTAATATATTGGAAGATTGATGGAATATAATGTTTCTTTGAAACGAGTAAGTTGGTATGAAAGTAATTTATCAACTTCATTATCCTGTGCTTAATACTTGATAATGTACGAAATATGGATATATGCCTTTATTGGAATTAACTTGTGATGATTCAATGAAAATGTGATGATAGGTGTGCTAGTATAAGACCATATCCGGGACATGGCATCGGCACTGACATGAGACCTTGTATAAGACCATATCCGGGATATGGCAACGATATGTGGATCCATGTAAGACCATGTATGAGACATGGCTGTGGTATTCTATTTGGTGTATGATAATTTCGAACATCCTTTAGTATCCCAAGTGTTCAACGGGTAATGTAATAGATGATATAATGAAAGCTCTAACGAGAGCATGTTAAAGAAGGTATGATTATATACTTTTTTTACAAGTTGTACATGTACTTGAGTATGTTACAAGTTGTACAAGTATGTACACTAAACTTATGAGTAATGCCTTGATATGTGATAATCTATGATGTATATAGTACTTGGTGAATACTATGAAAATGGCATGATTTGGAATAAGTCTTTGATACTTGATGACATTAAGATTATGGGTCCATGCTTATGGTGCATAGCTATGTGTTCTTACCATGATAGATGAAATGATGTTGTATTAATTTGGTCAACAATAATTGTGAATGAGTAAATTAGTCTGGACAGTTTTGGGCTACTGCAGTGGTGTAACTTTGAAAATACACTAAAAATAGTGGAAAATGAGTTAGAGGCTGAATAAAATATGGAATTAAAGCTTTTTGAGCCTAGTTTCTTATCAAAAAAACCATGTAAGCAAAATAATTTCCTATAATTAGATATTTGAATTTGTGTGAGACAGAGTTAGAATGACTTCGAAATTCCCTATTTTGATATGAGAAAAATCATTATAAATTGTAAAAAAATAGTTATGAGTTATAATTTATATTTTTAGAATCTTTAATGAGTCTATTTTCAATAGAAATAGACTGAAACATTATTCAAGTCTTGTTCTATGAGATAATTAAACTTTAGTGCAGAAGGGTCAGAACTGTCAGATGGTGAATTAGGAGTAACTTTGAGGAATAAACTATACTAATTGGCTGAACCAAAAATTATGGATATTGTATGGTAGAAAGGTAAATGAGTCTAGTTTCAAGGAAAATTAACGAAACTTAATCTGGAGTTTTGTAGCTCCAGATATAAATATTTTATTGACTGTTGTACAAGAAGACAGCTTATCATGAACTTGAGAATACGTTGGGAACATTGATAAAAACATGTTATTGAGTTGCTTAATGTTTTTATATGAACTTACTAAGCGTAAAGCTTACCCCCATTCCTTTCCCATGTTCTCTAGTGTTGCCAGGTTAGCTCAGGTTGGAGTTCGTCGAAGATATCATCACACTGTCAAGCTATCGCTAATGGTGTAAATGATTTCAAGTACTTTGAGTTTATGGCATGTATAGGAGTTTAAATATTTGAGTGTGTGACATTTGTTTTAGCCAAATGTATTGGCTTACATTAGCTATTGAGGTTGTAAAACTATTTATATATGCACGTATGTGCTATGGTCTGATGTGATGAGTTTATAATGATTATGGCATGAATGTGGTAACGATGTGAGTAAAATCTATGATACCTATTATATGAGGAATTAACATGATCATAACATGTTTATGGACGTTTAAGTGCCCATTTATGCGTTGTTGTATGCTATTGTATAAGTATGTGTGTGTATGTTGTGAGGGTGACAAAATGGCTTGGAAAATAGCCTTGTATTTGTCCACATGGGTGGACGAACGGTCGTGTGTCTAGACCGTGTGTCACACACGGTCTACCCACATGAGCGTGTGACACGGCCGTGTGTCCCCTGCACCTTAAAAATTCAAGTCAGTATGCATGGTAGTAAACACATGGGCAAAGACACGGCCGTGTGTCTTAACCGTGTGGTGGACACGGCCTAGCACACGGGCACGTGCCTTGGCCATGTGCCTTCTTTTGTTCATGACCAAATGGACAGAGAGTTACACGGGTGAGGGACACGAACGTGTCTCGATAAATACTAGGCCGTGTGGTGCACATGGGAAACCAACACGACAATGTCAAAATGATCGCACGGGAGTGTAGAGCCTTAAAGCATGAATTTTCCAAGTTTTTCTTAAGTTCTCGATTCGGTTTTGAACCACCCCAAATGTATTTTTTGGGCCTCGTAAGCCTGTTTAAGGGATAGTATGCATGTGAAATGAAAAATTTTAAATTTGAATGCAGTGTCATGGCTGGGTTAGTATGAAAGTGTTGGCTTAAATCTGGTAACACCTTGAACGCTAACCTAGCGTCAGATACGGGCGAAGGGTGTTTTAAAATCCTTCACAAGTTCTTGTCATGCCACAAGCTAATCCGATTCAGTTGAGTAAGCCATTGGTTGATAAAATTAGAAAATATGGGGCCGAAGAGTTCCGTGCTACTACAAATGATGATGTTGAGAGAGCTTAATTTTGGCTAGAGAATACGATACAAGTGTTCGATGAAATGTCATGTACTTCGGATGAATGTCTTAAATGTGTCGTTTAACTTTTGAGAGATACGGTGTATCACTGGTGGAAGACATTGATATCAGTGGTTCCGAGAGAACGAGTCACCTGAGATTTCTTTCAAGCTAAATTCCCAAAGAAATATATCAGTCAGAGATTCATCGATTAGAAATGTAAAGAGTTTCTTGAGCTAAAACAGGGTTGTATGTCTGTTATAGAATGTGAGCGAGAATTTGTGAGATTGAGCCAGTATGCACAAGAATGTGTTTCGACCAAAGCAATAATGTGTAAAAGGTTTGAAGATGGCTTAAATCAAGATACCTGCTTATTAGTCAGAATTTTAGAGATAAAAAAGTTTGTTATGCTTGTTGAACGAGCATATAAAGCTGAAGGACTCGGGAAAGAGAAAAGAAAAGTCAATTCAGAAGATAGAGAAGTGCGAAAAAAATCATCAAGCAAGTCATTTCATTCGGCATCAAAGAAATTCTGAGATGATTTTAGTTGTTCAAAGGCTAATGTGGGACATTCAAGTAGAGTTCGTATTAGATTGCATTCGAGTTTCAGAGCTCCAGCTACTTCTGTTACAAGTGTTGGAAATGTCTGATCCAATCGACCCAAGTGTAGACATTGTGGTAAAAGACATCCGAGAAGTTTTAGATTGAATGATCGAGCTTGCTTTAGATGTGGATCCTTAGATCACTTTATCCGTGAATGTCCTGAGTCTGTAGAGTAAAAGATTGTGCAAAATCCGAGGCCTAGTGGCAATACAGCTCGAGGTAGACCACCCAGAAATATGAGTAATGTGAGTGGCAGCCAGAAGGGAACTAAAGATATGACTGTTAGATCTGGGGCTTGCGCACCTGCGAGAGCCTATGCTATTTGTGCACGCGAAGAAGCTTTGTCTCCAAATGTTATTACTGGTACTTTCACTCTTTATGATACTTCTATGATTGCATTAATAGATCTGGGATCAACACATTCTTATATATGCATGAACTTAGTGAGCAGTAAGACTTTGCCTGTAGAGTCTACTGAATTTGTAATTAGAGTATCAAACCCCTTAGGTTGATGTGTTTTGGTTGACAAAGTGTGTAAGAATTGTCCGTTGATGATTCGAGATTCATGTTTTCCAGCGAATTTGATGTTATTACCATTCGAAAAATTTGATATAATTCTGGGTATGGATTGGTTAACTTTGCACGAAGTTACTGTAAACTGTAAACGGAAGATTATTGATTTGAGATGTCAGAATGATGAGATTATTCGGATTGAGTCTAATGATCTGAATGGTTTACCGGCAATGATTTCTTCGATGTTAGCTCAAAAATATATGAGAAAGGGTTCTGAAGCTTACTTTGCTTATGTGATTGATTTGAAAGTGACAGAAAAGAAAATTGAATAGTGCCTATTGTCTGTGAATTCCCTGATGTGTTTCCTGAAAAACTTCGGGGATTATCTCCGATTCGAGAAGTTGAGTTTGGCATTGAATTATTGCCAGGGACTACTTTGATTTTGATAGCTCCATATAGAATGGCTCTAGCTAAGTTAAAAGAATTAAAGTCTCAGTTGCAAGAGTTGACTGATAGAGGATTCGCAAGACTGAGTTTCTCACCTTAGGGTGCTCCTGTTCTATTTGTGAAAAAGAAAGAATGCACGATGAGAATGTGCATTGATTATCATCAGTTGAACAAGGTGACTATTAAGAATAAATATCCTCCACCTAGAATCGATGATTTGTTTGATTAGTTGAAAGGAGCTACCGTGTTTTCAAAGCTAGATCTCATATCGAGTTATTATCAGTTGACAGTAAAAGATTCAGACATTTTGAAAACTAATTTCCGAATAGGGTACGGACACTATGAGTTTTTAGTTATGCCTTTCGGATTAACGAATACACCTGCTGTTTTTATGGATTTGATGAACAGAATTTTCAGACCGTATTTAGATTGACTTGTTGTCGTATTCCTTGATGACATTTTGATATACTCTCCTAATGAATCTGAGCATGTTGAACATTTGAGAATAATGTTACAAACTTTACGTGATAAGCCGTTGTATGCAAAGTTTAGAAAATGTGAATTCTGGTTATGAGAAGTTAGTTTTTTGGGACATGTTGTATCAGCATCTGGTATCCGAGTTGATCCGAGCAAAATTTCTGCTATCTTAGATTAGAAGCCTCTGAGAAATGTTTCTAAAGTCCGTAGTTTTCTGGGACTTGCCGGTTATTATAGACGATTTGTGAAAGGATTTTCTATTATTGCTATTCCATTGACGAAATTGCTTCAGAAAGATGTGAAATTTGAATGGTCCGAAAAGTGTTAGAAAGGCTTTGATCAATTGAAAACCCTATTGACAGAAGCTCAAGTGTTAGTACAACTAGAATCCGGTAAAGAATTTGTGATATATAGTGATGCTTTTTGATGCATTTTGATGCAAGAAGGCAATGTTATAGCTTATGCCTCGAGACAGTTAAAGCCACATGAAAAGAATTATCCAACACACGATCTAGAATTGAAGATTTGGCGCCACTATTTGTTTGGTGAGAAATGTCATGTTTATTCTGATCATAAAAGTTTAAAATATCTGATGACTTAGAAAGATTTGAACCTACGACAGGGAAGATGGTTAGAACTTCTAAAAGATTATGAGCTTGTTATCGATTATCATTCGGGAAAAGCAAATGTTGTTGCTGATGCTTTGAGTTGGAAATCATTGTTTGCATTACATGCAATGAATACTCATTTAGTTCTATCCGATGATGGTTCGATTTTAGCCGAATTGAAAGTGAGACCGTTGTTTTTTCAACAGATTATTGATGCTCAAAAAGTTGATAATGAGATAATAGCAAAACGAGCTCAGTGTGATTTGGATTCTGATTCTGAATATCGAATTGATAATGACGATTGTTTGAGATTTCGAGGTCGAATTTGTGTTTCGAGAAATTCAGAGTTGATTCAGACGATTTTGAACGAAAATCACAACAGTCGTTTATCTGTACATCCGAGTAGTACGAAATGTATAATGATTTGAAACAGCATTACTGGTGGTCCAGAATGAAAAGAGATATCTCTGACTTTGTTTCGAAATATTTGATATGTCAGCAAGTTAAAGCTGAACATCAAGTACTATCTGGTTTGTTACAGCCAATTATGATTCCCAAATGGAAATGGGATAGAGTGATGATGGATTTTGTTTCGGGTTTGCCCTTATCTCCGAGAAAAAAAGATGCGATTTGGGTTGTGATAAACCGACTGATGAAATCAGCTCATTTTATTTTGGTACGATCTTATTACTCGATAAATTAGCTGAGTTATAAATTTCTGATATTGTAAGATTGCGCGGGGTGCCATTGTCTATTGTGTCAGGTAGAGATCCGATATTCACTTCGTGGTTTTGGAAGAAACTATAAGAGGCTTTAGGTACGAAATTACACTTCAGTACTACTTTTCACCCACCGATGGATGGTCGATTCGAGCGAATTATTCAGATTCTTGAGGATATGTTGAGATGTTGCATTCTTGAGTTTGAAAGTACGTGGGAACAATATTTGCCATTGATTGAATTTGCTTATAATAATAGTTTTCAATATAGTATTAAAATGGCACCGTACGAAGCCTTATATGGTAGAAAATACCGTACACCATTGCATTGGTCAGAGCTCAGTGAAAATAAGATACATGGGATTGACTTGATAAAAGAGACTGAACAGAAAGTAAAAACAATACGAGAAAATCTAAAAGTAACTTCCGATCTTCAGAAATGATATGTAGTGTAACGCCCCGAATTTGGGCCTAGAAGTATTGGGCCTTGAGTATGGTTCCGTAAAGAGGTTGTATATAAGTATTTAATTGTGCAAGGAAATGACACAATCAAATGTCTACTTTGGTGGTTAATGGCCCTGAGAAGTGTTGGAGAAATCTTGGGTTCAAACCTGGGCTTTAGCAAAAATTTTGGTATTAAGTGAATAAAACCCTGGATGCTTGGATGATGGCCTTTTAAATTATTGTGTTAAATAAATGATACAAGGAAGCATTTGGTCTAGTGGTTGTGGCGTCATTAAGGTTGCAAGGGAGCTTGGGTTCAAGTCTTGGCTCTTACAATTAATTTTGGTTTTTCTCTTAAGTGAATCTAGACGCTGGCACAAATGTCTTAAAGTTAATTATGGACGTTTTTATCACAGAAAGAGCCTGTGGTGGAGTGGCAAATGGCGTGTTGTGCAACTGTGAGGTCTGAGGTTCAAGTTTTGGGATGCGCAGTGGAGTATTTATTTTGCTATTTGAGTTGTGGAGGAGGTGGAGTTGGACTGGAACTCTGTGGTTGAAGTGGTCATAAGAATGAGGAATTTTCCTAATGGTTGAAAGTAATCCCACATCGGGAAGCTAACATGAGAATTGGTAAGAAGTTGACTTTAAATAGAGCGAACCAGATGAGTTGGTGAGGAAGACTCAATACAGGATGTACAAAGGTTGGTGATCGTGGAGTTCGGCGCATTCTCATAAACAGGTGCGTATTCGCGCCCTTCTTTGTTGGAAGTCGGCAAAAGTCGAAACTTCAGCATTTGAGGCTTCACGAGCGTGCGATTGCTCGTGTGGTAAATTGAGCCCACAAACCATGGGCGATAGACTGTAGAGGCCGCCACGAGCGTTCCCGTGGGCCTGCTTGTGTAAATCTAACTGTTAGGTGGGAAGTAGTTGGGCTTGTCATGTCGTGTGCATGGCATACGCTATTAAGGGCTTCGTTGGGCCGAAATGGGCCGTGTGGGCCCAATGGGCTTGTAGACCCCACATAGATTAAATCTATGGTAAGTGATAAATATTGGACTGGGCTATGTAGGTCACATAGCCGTAACTGAATTTGGGCTAAATGGGCCACACGAGCATGTGGGCCCACTTGGGTCGAGCATGGGTGTAATGACTCGATTTAGGGCCTAGTTGGAACAGTGGTCTCGGGACCACAAATCCGAAGATAGAAAAATTATTTTTATTATTTTTATGAGGTTATGGTACTATTATATTAGTGCATGAAAAATTCGGTGAGTTAATTTTAATGTTTTCAAGCCCGATTGCGAAAAAGGACTAAATCGTAAAAAAGGTAAAAGTTGCATTTTAGTACTCAAATGTGTTAAATAGCTAGAGAATCAAAATTTGGAGTATTTAAAGGGCAATTACACCCCTTTTAATAGTGTTGGTAGGCCATGTGATGGATTTTAAACAAATAGTTAAAGTATTAGGTGGATGATGTCCTGTTTTGGTGATAAAATAATGCCTAAAAGCCTAGCTATCATTTTCTTCTTCTCCATCTTCTTTCTTCACCAAAAATATTAGCTAAAATAAAGGTAATGATGTGATCCGGCCCGGGTTGATAAGTCGAATTCACGTAGCTGCCCGATCGTAGTTCGAGAGAGTCGTTCGTACCTCGGATTTTAGAAATAGAAATGAAATGGATAGGTTTGGATAGCAGAAGGTTTTAAGAAATATAGAATTAGCAATAGGTTCGGCTAAGGATAGCAAAAGGTGGTTGAAGGATAGAAGGCCCGGTTTGGTTAACAAGAAAGAAATTTGAAAGATGGGGATGGAAAATGAACTTAACATCAGGAATGATTCAACACTAAAAAGTATCACCCCGATTCCTATATTGTTAATGTGGACAGATGGATAGAAGGATAGGTGAACGCCACACCAAGGATGGTGATAAGTTCAAACAAGTCGGTTGACGCCACTAGCACAAGCTAGATAAGTCTTCGAAACTTGTACGAGATATGAGAGGAAGCAACCTCACAAGAATAAAGTTCATTAACAAATTTGGCAAAAGTCCTTTACAAATGAAATCAACAAACTATTTATACTAGTTCCTCAGGCTAACCGAATAGACTATTCATGAACTTAACTATTAAGCAATGAACCTAATTTAATACATGAATATTCTAGAAAAATGACCATTAGTGTCTTCTCCATGTTCGGCCGAATGGGAGGTGAATGGTTAGCTTCATGAATGTACATTGATGTACTTGAATGAATGGTCTTCATACATGCATGGCTAGATTCGGCTAACACCTTAATGGAGCCTTGAATTCATGTTGTTTCACCATGAGTGACTTAATTAATTAGGGCTTCATGAAGAGTCAAAATTGGTGTGAACAAGGAGCTTGAGTAGACACTTGAGTGTGAACAGACCAACCAGAAGGGTCATCATGGTGTGAACACAATGTGTGAACACAAGGCCAATGCATGAACCGTCCAATGCATGTTCCTTCATTAATTTGATCCATGTATCTTCAAATGCATGAATGTTCATCATGAACATTCATGTGCCTCTTGATTGCCGTCCATTGAATCCTCCCATGCATGCACCTTGCATTAAAGTCCATACATGAATCTTCCAAGTTCGGCTAACCTACAAAATTAATTAACAAAAATTAAATAACACATAACTATTCATATAATTATAATTTAAATTAATAACTAAATAACTTAATAACACTAGCAATAATTATAAGTCAACTTATAATAAATTCGGCTAGCTCAAAAAGTCAAAAATACTTAGTGAGCTAAAATGAGCTAGGGAATTCGGCATGAGCTGTAGCAAACTTAGTTATAAGCTAGATTAAAACTTAATTTATTAAAATGAAAAAGGAATGAGCTGAATCGAGCTAAGTTCGAGCTCAAACGAGCTAAAACGAGCTCAAACGAGCTGATGTGAGCTGAATGGCGCATAGGGGAGCTAAAGAGGAGCTGAGATCGGATTGCAATATGGTGCATGGAGTCTTCAAAAAGTTGTTCTTAGCTCCTTCAACGTCAGGGAGCTGGTTATCTTCCCAAATGTGCGTCACAAAGGCCGATATAGCATCTTGAAGTTGCTTGGTTTGGGCTCGGGTCATGGGACCTTTTGGCAGCTCAATAGATACTTGATGTGCATTCGAGGATGCCCCGGGTGTGCTCACATCATTCCCCCCGTCTTCAAAGCGACTTGTCCTCAAGTCGGATTCTGCATCAAAAGGGGATAAATCGAATACATTAAAACTAGCACTTATGTTATATTCACCCGGTAAGTCAAGTTTATATGAATTCTCATTAATACGTTCAAGCACTTGGAAGGGTCCATCTCCTCGGGGAAGTAACTTGGAACGCCGCTGGGCTGGAAATCGTTCCTTGCGCATATGGAACCGAACCTAATCACCGGGTTCAAATATGACTCTCTTTCGTCCCTTGTTTGCTTGCTGCACGTAAGACTTAGTCCTTGCCTCTATGTTAGCTCGCACTTGTTGATGTAGCCTCCTCACGAAATCGGCCTTTTTCCTAGCGTCAGAATGAATCAATTGGTTATTAGGTAAAGAGACTAAGTCTAAAGGAGTTATTGGATTAAATGCATAGACCACTTTAAAAGGTGTATGTTTGGTTGCTGAATGGACCGTTCTATTATAGGCAAACTCAATATGGGGCAAACAATCTTCCCATGATTTCAAATTCTTACGAATGATAGCCCGCAGGAGAGTAGAAAGTACTCGATTGACCACTTCGGTTTGTCCATCCGTTTGAGGATGACAAGTAGTTGAGAACAATAATTTGGTTTCGAGTTTACCCCAAAGAGACCTCCAAAAATGGCTAAGGAATTTCGCGTCTCGATCTGACACAATAGTTCGCGGCACTCCATGTAAACGAACAATGTCCCTAAAGAAAAGGTTAGAAATATGTACGGCATCATCAGTTTTCGCACAAGCAATAAAATGTGACATTTTAGAAAATCGATCTACAACTACAAATATAGAATCCTTTCCCGTTTTGGTTCGGGGCAAACCCAGGATGAAATCCATGGATATATCCGTCCAAGGAGTTTCAAGTATTGGTAATGGAGAGTAAAGTCTATGGGGTTGAATCTTGGATTTTGCTCGTTTGCACGCCAAACATCGGTCGCAAACCCGCTCCACGTCTTGCCTCATCCTAGGCCAATAAAAATGTTCGTTAAGGGTAGCTAACGTCTTGCTAACTCCAAAATGACCCATGAGTCCTCCACTATGTGCTTCTTGCACAAGCAAATCCCGAACAGAACTTTGTGGAACACAGAGCTTACCTTCCTTGAACAGAAACCCATCAAACCTATAAAATTTCTCAAATGCAACATGCTCACAAGCAGAATAGATTTCTCCAAAATCAACATCGTTAGCATACAATTCTTTCAAGAAAGAAAACCCAAGCAGTTTTGACTCAAGAGTAGAAAGTAAGGTATACCTCCGGGATAGGGCATCAGCTACCACGCTGTCTTTACCTTTCTTGTACTTAATTACGTAGGGAAATGACTCAAGGTACTCGACCCACTTAGCATGCCTCTTGCTCAACTTGTTTTGACCCTTTATATGTTTCAAGGATTCATGGTCGAAATGGATTACAAACTCTTTTGGCCACAAATAATGTTGCCAAGTTTCAAGAGCCCGTATCAACACATACATTTCTTTGTCGTAGACCGGATAATTTAGTGGGGCTCCGCTAAGCTTCTCACTAAAATAAGCAATGGGTCATCCATCTTGGGTTAATACAGCTCCAATACCCACACCAGATGCATCACACTCAAGTTCAAAGGTTTTCGAAAAATCTGGCAAAGCAAGTAAAGGTGCATTAGTAAGACAATTTTTAATCTCAATAAAAGACCTCTCTTGCTCATCTTCCCAATGGAACGCGGAGTCTTTTTTAATCACGCTTGTTAAGGGTGCAGCCAATGTGCTAAAATTGGGCACAAATCGCCGATAGAAGCTTGCCAATCCATGGAAGCTTCGAACTTGGCTAATAGATGTAGGCCTCGGCCACTCTTGAATCGCCTTTATCTTCCCTTGGTCGACTTCCAAACCTTGTGCACTAACTACAAAACCAAGAAAGATAACTTTGTCAGAACAAAAAGTACATTTCTTAAGATTAGCAAAGAGAGTTTCCTTACGCAATGTTTCAAGAACAGATTTGAGGTGTGTTACGTGATCTTTCAAAGTCTTGCTATATATGAGGATATCATCGAAGTAAACAACACAAAACTTACCAATAAAGGATCTCAACACATGGTTCATGAGCCTCATAAAAGTACTAAGAGCGTTGGTTAAGCCAAATGGCATGACCAACCACTCATACAAACCATGTTTCGTTTTGAAGGCAGTTTTCCACTCGTCGCCTTCTCGCATACGAATCTGGTGATAGCCACTTTTTAGATCGATCTTAGAGAATAGTTTGCTCCACTTAGTTCATCTAGCATGTCATCTAGTCGCGGAATTGGATGTCAATATTTGATAGTGATTTTATTCACGGCACGACAATCGACACACATTCGCCAAGTACCATCCTTTTTCGACACCAAGAGGACTGGCACGGCGCAGGGGCTAAGACTTTCTCTAATATAGCCCTTTTCCATCAATTCGCTAACTTGCCATTGTAGCTCTTTAGTTTCTTCGGGATTCGTTCGATAGGCAGGCCGATTTGGAATTACAGCTCCCGGCACAAAATCGATTTGGTGCTCGATTCCTCGAAAAGGTGGTAATCCATTAGGAGTCTCTTCCGGGAAAACGTCTTGGAAATCTTGCAAAAGACTCAAAATAGAATACGGCAAGCCCTCGGGCAGTTCGTTAGTGTTAAAAAATTTTCTTTGTACAAGAGTACAAGAACGGTTTGTTTCGATAGTAACGCTCTCCTAACTTCTCTTTTTTTTGCAAACAAAATTTTTTTTATTCTCTTTTTCTTTTCTCACTTGTTCTTTTTTTTCTTTTACTATTTTTGCATTCTTTTTCTCGATTTTCTTTTCTTTTTCATTTTCTTTTCTTTTTTCACATTCATTCTTTTCTTCTCCTCTCAACTGGTTTACAACAGTCTTCATTCTCGTTTGATCCTCGAAAACTTGCTTTGGCGTCAATGGTACCAAAGTAATACTCCTTCCTTGATATCTGAATGTATACCAATTGGTATACCCGTCATGGGTGACTCTTCGATCATATTGCCACGGCCTTCCAAGTAACAGATGTCCCGCGTGCATGGGAACAACATCACAAAGTACCTCGTCCTCGTACTTACCAATTGAAAAAGAAACAAGTACTTGTTTGGTTACCTTGATTTCGCCGCCATCATTGAGCCATTGAAGTTTGTATGGGCTCGGATGTTTGGTGGTGGTCAAGCCTAGTTTCTCCACCATTAAAGTGCTTGCCACGTTGGTACAACTTCCACCATCGATGATCAAACTACAGACTTTCCCTTGAACTTGGCATCGAGAATGGAAGATATTCTCCCGTTGTTGTTCATTTTCAGGACTTTGAATATTGAGGCTTCTTTTAACAACGAGAAGCTTTTTGGCTTGCGCCATGTTGAACAATAAAGATAATTAGAATCCTCACCACAAATCTCACTATTCACTCGCAAAGAAAATAATGTATGAGCACTCCACTCGTGTTTGCACTCGTTTTTAGGCTTTTTCAAACTCTCGAATGATCTCACCACTCTTGCCTTTTACCACTCAAGCTGACTCTCGTAACCTCGTATTTTGTTTCTTTTGACTTGACTAGGTGCTTTGGGGTCGGCTTCAAACGGTTACAAGGGATAAGACGTATGGTGTACGGGTAGGCTAAAAGAAAAAAATAATTTTTAAAGTAGTGTGGCGTTTTGGGGGGGTTAAAATTGATGAAAAGAATATAAGACGATCGGAAGAAATATAAAACAATAGAATCGAACTTTTGATCACTTCACTTTTTTTTTTAATTTCGAATTCTTTTTTTTTTAATTTCATATCTTTTTTTTTACAACTTTCAATATAGCACTTTATAATGATAAAAAAAGCGAAAATACAATTTTTTTTATTTTTTTATAGCACTTTATAATGATAAAAAAAACGAAAATACAATTTTTTTTATTTTTTTTCTTTTTCGAATTTTTTTCACCACGAACCTATTTCGATCTTGTTACGGACGTCGGCGCCTCTCGATTTACAAGCTCTGATACCAAATGATGTGATCCGGCCCGGGTTGATGAGTCGAATTCACGTAGTTGCCCGATCGTAGTTCGAGAGAGTCGTTCGTACCTCGGATTTTAGAAATAGAAATGAAATGGATAGGTTTGGATAGCGGAAGGTTTTAAGAAATATAGAATTAGCAATAGGTTCGGCTAAGGATAGCAAAAGGTGGTAGGATAGCAGGCCCGGTTTGGTTAACAAGAAAGAAATTTGAAAGATGGGGATGGAAAACAAACTTAACGTCAGGAATGATTCAACACTAAAAAGTGTCACCCTGATTCCTATATTGTTAAGGTGGACAGATGGATAGAAGGATAGGTGAACGCCACACCAAGGATGGTGATAAGTTCAAACAAGTCGGTTGACGCCACTAGCACAAGCTAGATAAGTCTTCGAAACTTGTACGAGATATGAGAGGAAGCAACCTCACAAGAACAAAGTTCATTAACAAATTTGGCAAAAGTCCTTTACAAATGAAATCAACAAACTATTTATACTAGTTCCTTAGGCTAACCGAATAGACTATTCATGAACTTAACTATTAAGCAATGAACCTAATTTAATACATGAATATTCTAGAAAAATGACCATTAGTGTCTTCTCCATGTTCGGCCGAATGGGAGGTGAATGGTTAGCTTCATGAATGTACATTGATGTACTTGAATGAATGGTCTTCATACATGCATGGCTAGATTCGGCTAACACCTTAATGGAGCCTTGAATTCATGTTGTTTCACCATGAGTGACTTAATTAATTAGAGCTTCATGAAGAGTCAAAATTGGTGTGAACAAGGAGCTTGAGTAGACACTTGAGTGTGAACAGCCAACCGAAGGGTCATCATGGTGTGAACACAATGTGTGAACACATGGCCAATGCATGAACCGTCTAATGCATGTTCCTTCATTAATTTGATCCATGTATCTTCAAATGCATGAATTTTCATCATGAACATTCATATGCCTCTTGATTGCCGTCCATTGAATCCTCCCATGCATGCACCTTGCATTAAAGTCCATACATGAATCTTCCAAGTTCGGCTAACCTACAAAATTAATTAACAAAAATTAAATAACACACAACTATTCATATAATTATAATTTAAATTAATAACTAAATAACTTAATAACACTAACAATAATTATAAGTCAACTTATAATAAATTCGGCTAGCTCAAATAGTCAAAAATACTTAGTGAGCTAAAATGAGCTAGGGAATTTGGCATGAGCTGTAGCAAACTTAGTTATAAGCTAGATTAAAACTTAATTTATTAAAATGAAAAAGGAATAAGCTGAATCGAGCTAAGTTCGAGCTCAAACGAGCTAAAACGAGCTAAAACGAGCTGATGTGAGCTGAATGGCGCATAGGGGAGCTGAAGAGGAGCTGAGATCGGATTGCAATATGGTGCATGGAGTCTTCAAAAAGCTGTTCTTAGCTCCTTCAACGTCAGGGAGCTGGTTATCTTCCCAAATGCGCGTCACAAAGGCCGATATAGCATCTTGAAGTTACTTGGTTCGGGCTCGGGTCATGGGACCTTTTGGCAGCTCAATAGATACTTGATGTGCATTCGAGGATGCCCCGGGTGTGCTCACATCAGGTTTGAAAGCTCAAAAATCTGCAGCAACTTAAAGCACTTATAAGTAAGTGATTTTAATGAGTTTTCTTCAAGATTTTTACATTTTTGAGACCCTTGAAGCATGAGCTTTCAAATGAGGGTGATATCTTACAAAATGGTCAAGAGTTTAGAATTTTACCATGGATGTATTTATGATATATGTTGACTTTTTATGGAAGAATATGAGTCCTATTTTTTTTATAAACAACTTTTGTGAAAGGTGTTAGCATGAAAAGACCTAAAAGGACTATTTTGCATAAGTTGCAAAATAGGTGGTTAGTGTGTGAAATAGTGAGAATTTGGGGTTGCCATAGTAGTAAAAAGAGTATAAATAGGCTTGAAATATGAGGAAATTCGATAAAAATTGATTTTCGGGCATAGGGGTAAAATGGTCATTTTACCAAAGCTGTGAATTTATGAATGCCTAATTGTGTTTAGTGACTAAATGGATGTATATTATTATTATAGATCAAGGTTTACCAAAATCGAGCCTAGACCGGGGAAAAGCCAAGCAATCTGAATAAGCTGACTAGTACTTTTTGTAAACCGAGGTAAGTTGTATATAAATGATATAACTACACTGTTAATACTTGTATTCATATTGTCATTGAATTGATATTGTATGAGTTGTTAAGTTATAAATTGAGAATGCCTTGTAATATTGAGATAGTAGAAATATCTCGTCGAAACCTCAGGATATGAACTGGATATTTGTGCCAAGACATTAGGTGATTTGTGCGCCAGTGTAAGACATGTCTGGGGCATGCTTCGGCCACATTATGAGAGCCAGTGTAAGACCATGTCTGGGACATGGCATCGGCACAGAGACGAGCGCTAGAGCAAGACATGTTTGGGACATGCATCGGCCTCGATAGAGATAGCCACTATAAGACGTGTCTGGGACACGCATCAGCTAGGAGTTGTGCTAGTGTAAGACATGTTTGGGACATGCATCATCACGCATATATGAGAGCCAGTGTAAGACCACATTTGGGACATGGCATCGGCAATATATCCCATGTTGAAGGCTCATGGAATATCCAGTAGTATTCAAACAGTTCAATGGTGAAAGTTATAGTTCAATTTTGATAAAGAAAGGATGATCATGTTGTGAGTGTTACAGGTACCTACATGATAAGCATGAGTAACGAGCTTAATTTAGAAAATGAGACTCGAGTAGATGATAATGAGTAAGTTAAGTTATGTTTACCTTTGAGCTATAAGCATGATGGTAAATGATGAGATTGTTGTATAGTTATTTATATGCAACTTACTAAGCTTTATGCTTACTCCCTTTCCTTTCCTTTTTCTTTCAGTGTCACCAAGCTAGCTTAAGGATCCCGTAAAGTCAGAGATATCAATCACACTATCAGCTGCAATACTCGGTATAGCTTGACTTATATTTTTGAAGGTGGCATGTATAGGGCTAGACTAGGATGTTGGATTAAGAGAATTATTTATGTATTTTGGCTAAAGTTAAAAGCCCTTCATTTTGTATCAAGCCTGGAATAATGGCTATTATTCACTTTGATGGATGTATACAATGTTCTTTCTATGGATGAATTGATGTCCACTATGATGAAATTTGTATATTGAAATGATCTTGTGGAGGTTGTGCAAAATGGGTGACAAAATGGCTTGGAAGATAGCCTAGTTTGTCCACAAGGGCGTGTGTCTAGGCCGTGTGTGACACACGACTCACGCCCATGGGTGTGTGTTGTGGTTGTGCGTCTCCTGCACTTAAAACTTTAAAGTCATTTTAGTACACGGGCAAGCCACACGGGCGTGTGCCCAGGCCGTGCCATAAAGTCAGTATGCATGCTAGTAGTACACGGGCAAGAGACACGGCCGTGTGTCTCGGTCGTCTGAAGGACACGGTTATAAGGCACGGGTGTGTGCTTGGGCCGTGTGGTTTTGGCAGAATGCCCAACTTTTTAGACATGGGTTCAGGATATGGGCGTGTCCTTAGCACACGGTCGTGTGTTCTATATCCACACAGGCGTTTGGAATCTTGATGCATGAAACTTTTCTAAGTTTTACATGAGTTCTCGGTTGGGTTTTGAACCACCCCAGATGTATGATTTGGGCCCCATAAGTCCATATATGAGATAGATTGCATGTGAAAAATTGTTTGAAATTTTTTTATGGCCCGGTTTTGTATAGTTGGTTGAGTCAAGAAAGGTAGCACCTTGAACCCTATCTCGGCGTCGGATACGGGCGAGGGGTGTTACAATGGGTCTTAGGCCCATTTACACTGTTAGGTCTATTTAGGTTACTTAAGTCACTCGAGGCGACGGTGGACCTTCTATTGGGTCGTTAAGACCCCAATTTGTAAAATTACCGAAATACCCTCGATTGGTAAAATTACCGAAATACGCCCAGTTTGTAAAGTTACCGAATACCCCTGATTTGTAAAATTACCAAAATACCCCCTGATCGTGTTGATTCGTGATAAGTTTTAATAAATTTATATTTGACCGTTCTTGAAGACTAACTATTATCACGATGAAGGCAAGTGTACCTATCGAATAGTAGTATAGTTTTAGCAAGACCGGGATGTCAAACCCAAAGGAACTAAAAGTACTAGTATTAACTCTTTTCTTATTATCTATCCTAAAAATAAAGGATTTTGTTTTATCTAAACTAATTAACTAACTAAGAATTCACAGAAAGAAAATTGGGGAAAATACTTTTGGGAAATTTGATTAATTAAGACAATACCCAAGGGAAAATCCACCTAGACTTCACTTGTTATTGACTCTGAATTAGAAGATTTATTCATTCGACTTGTTCCATAGAAATCCCTAAATTATATTATTATCTCTCTTGAGACTAACAACGTCTAACCCTAGGTTGATTAATTGAAATCTCTTTCTAATTAACACCCCTAGTGTTGTATTAACTCGATGTATGAATTCCTTTATTAGGTTTCACCCTAATCCGGCAAAATCTTGTCACCCTATCTCTAGGCATGCAATCAACTCAACTTAATTATGACAAATTTACTCTTAGACAGGGACTTTTGCTCCTCTGAATAAGCGCATCAACTTGAATCAATATCCTGAAATATTGAAGCAAGAATTAAGAACATATAATTAAGAACAAGTCAAATATTTATCATACAATTCAGAAAATAATAACAAGATTCGTCTTAGCTTTCATTCCCCATAGGTATTCAGGGGGTTTAGTTCATAATCATAAAAGACAATATCTTAGATGAATATTAAATACAAAACATAAAGAAAACCCAAAACTTCTAAAGGGAAATTGAAGGGAGATCTTCAGTCTTGAAGGAGAATTCGGCTTCTGAGATGGATCAATCGACTTTCTTCGAGTAAATTCCTGCTTCCCACTCTGTGTGTCCCTTTTCATCCTCCTGTCTGGTGTTTAAATAGGCTTTAGAATGCCTTAGAACCCTCAAGAGTGGCCTTTTCTGAATAGAACTCAACTTGGGCTCGACAGGGACACGCCCGTGTGACACGTCCGTGTTCGATTGCTCCAAACCATGTTAGAGTCTGTTGAATAGATACGGCTGTGTGGTCTACTCGTGCAAGTCTGCTCAATTCTGCTAGAAGGGCATGGGTGTGTGGTCTACCCGTGTGAGGAAGTCTAGGCCGTATTGATTTCCCACGTTGGCCCATTTTCTCCGTTTTCGGCCCGTTTCTCACTCTTTTTACTCTCTTATGCTCACCTAAGTATAAAACATGAAAGTAAAAGGATTAGGAGCATCAAAGTCACTAGTTCTAAGGAGAATTCATCCATAAATGAGCTAAACATGGGATAAAAATATGTATAAATTACTATTTATCAAATACCCCCACACTTAAGCATTTGCTTGTCCTCAAGCAAAATCTTCAACTCACAATCAAAATCAATTCATCTGAACTTATAATTCTTATTAATGATATCTCAAAATAATCCATAAGTAATCATACATTGAGAATTCAACTAAAAGAACATTAAAGTTTCAAACATTCCAAGTTGTGTATTTTATCATGAGAACATAAGTATCTCCCCTCATCTAGGTAATTACCATTGATTCAAAATGTCATAGAGTTTCATATCCTCACTAGATATTCACTCAAATCACTCGAGATGTTTTAAGGACAACAAGTTAAAACACTCAATAGTCAATACGAAAAGTTATTACCATAGGCTTGCATGAAAATTAAATTTCCACCACTATATATTGAGATGATACATCAATCAAAAGGTCTTTAAAGGGTTGTAATATGGCTTTGGTTAGGGGGTGTTGCCACAAGCTGAAATAACAGGTTAGAATCGAGATTGAATTGAAAAATTACCTAACTAAAAAAACAACTAATCATCAATTGAATACATGTGAGCTTGTTCTCAGAATATGGACTTAAACACTTAAGCTCAAAAACAAAGAATTACTACTAATATAAATATGTGTATTGTAATTTTTTTTAAGAACAAGTCAAATAACATAGACTAACTATCAAAGATAAAACTTAGCTAAGCAATTTATTCAAATCAAATCTCGACAAAAATAGGGATCAAATTAATTTAGGGTATTTCAACAATAATGGGTTATGGGTTAATTTGGAGGGTAAATCAATGAATAGGTTATTAGGCTCAAGAGGGTTCACTAAGGGTTAATTATGAAGGTAAGCTTTTATGGACTGAGTGGGTTAAACCTAAGTGCCTTTAGCATCTTGACATATCAAATCAAATGGTGTGGTCTTGACATTCATAATCAAGCAAGTTCTAGAATAACAACTCAAGATTGACGCACTCAAAGCAACAATAAAAGTGAGCATGAAAGAAATAATAGATGCCCTTAAAGGCTCAAGATTTCACAAAAATTATGGCTTTTTTATGTTTAAACCTTGTGAATTTTAACTCAAAATAATGCCTAAACTTGGGGAAACAACCTAGAATTTTTTTTTTTAATTCTCAAAAGTCAACTTGTCATGCTTGATTCTCTAATTCCTTAATGTTTATACAATCAATGCATGAATGCCTATATTTTAATTCAAGACATATAAATAAAAATCATAAATTAATCAAAATTCATTCTAATAATGATATGAGCAGATCACATGAGAATAAGACAAAATTTAGGGATTTTTCTAATAATGATATAGATAACCCCCCCACACCTAAGATGTACATTGTTCTCAATGTACAATGATAGATATACAGAAAAATATAAAATCATAAGATAGAGAGAGAGGTGAAACTTCCTGAATGGAGAATAATCGACCAAGGCAATGATGAAATTTGAGGAGGATACTCCGGTAGTGTTAAGGTTGGGTTCCACAACCACAATGTCCAGTGAAGAGGTTATTGTGGTGGTCGGGTAGGACATGGCAGTCGTGGAGAACCTTTTCCAATGGAGTTGCAAGTTCCTAAGTGAAGGTCAGCTTTGGAGCTCTTTTTAACTGTGATAAAATCAAGAACTTTTTTAGGAAATATAAAGAACCATAATTACTCGTAATGAAATAGTCAAAACTATAAATTGTTCAATAAAAATTATAAAACCTAAGAATGAAATAGTATTAAAGAAAATAAAATAAAAAATACTTTACGAATATAAATAAAGATAAAAGTGAAAATAAAAATAAAAAATAAAAAATCTTTAAACAGCATCATCGCCGGATGGTTCGCGAGGTGGTGGTGGCGATGAGATGCAAAGGTGCTGAAAAATCTGATGTAGAGTAGCATCAATGTGATCAAAGCGCTGAGAACACTACTGCTCAAATCGAGTAAGGCACTTAGAGATGTCAGAGTATGAAGCCGCCGCATGAACTGGACGATGGATGGGTGGTGGTTGAGACGGTGGGTCCTCATTACGTTGAGGGACATCATCAGTAATGTCCTCTAGGTCCTCCTCCTCGGCGGACTGGACCAGGCGGTGCTGGGGAGGGTCGATTCCACGTTGTTTCTCGATCATCCTCATATGTAGCATACTTGAGATGCCCTGTGGAGACATCTTGCCAATAAGAGTGAGGAAGGATGATTGTGCCACTATTTTGAGGAGGCCGAAGTAGCGCGCCAGGTGAGTCACATAGGGGCCAATAGAAATGACTCCCTTCCTATGTCACTCCATCTGATGGCGAATGACGAGGGCGATGAAATAGGCAAGGTCGAAGACGTGCCTATGCGCCATACTCCATAAAAAGTAGGCGTCGTGAGTGTTGATGACACTGATGCTCTCTTACTGTCCTAACAGAGTGTGGGCCAAGATGGCGTGTAAGTACCTCAGGGATAGGGCGAGAGTTGATGCCTTGAAGCGGCTAGGGTCGTAGGTGGTCAAGGTAGGGACGAGGGCCTTCTAGCACTTTGAAAGAGAGTAGTGGATGTGGCAATGGAGGGTATCAAGTTTGTTATCGTCCATAAACTCCTCCGTGTACAGCCCTAGTGCAATTCCTAACTCTGGTACGCTCAACTGGCACACTAAGCCACCGAGACGAAACTGGACCGTTCCAGGATCATCAAACTATGTCATGATGACTTGAAGGTTGAAGGTCGAGCAGACTTCGAGTGTGAGCTCGAGGTACGTTGGCTCGATGATCTCGTAAAAGAGGCCCCATGGGTCAGTCGTCAGAAGGGCTCAGATCATGTCAGCCAGTTGGATTTGCTCAAGTGCTGCCCAATCAATGCAACAACCCACACTTAGGGGTCGAGCCCGAAGTATCTGAAAAAGTTCCTCCTGGGGTCCCAAGGGAAACAGGAGAAAGGGGTGGCGCACTTCAACTGATGCGCTTGCCGATGTGGCTCCAAGTCCCTTTCGTTTTTTTGAAGCGGGGACAGAAATCTTCTTGCCACGTGAAGTTGACATGGTATACGCAAGAAGGAAGAGCTTGGGTTGGTGTTGTGGTCGGCGCACGGGTGTGGCAGGAAGGTCATGTGAAAGGGTTCCGGTGGCTAGGGTTTGATGTTTGGGGAAGGGGATGATGAATAGTAAGGGTTTATATAGATTTTTAGGGCACACCCGTGTGCCCTAATTTTAGCCCATGCATATCATGATTTTCAAATTTGGGAGCGTTTGAAATTCAGCCCACGTCCGTGTTCTTTGGGCGTGTTGATGCATACAGCCATGTCGCACAGCCCTGTCCTACTTCGTTCGTGTCTCCCACGCCTGTATATGTATGTCTACGCCCGTGTTATTTTGTCATTCTTGACCACAGGTATTGAGCACGGGCGTGTCACACGCCCGTGTTGTTTTCTCAGTTTCAACCATAATTTCTAGACACGGGTGTGTCGCACGCCCGTGTTGTTTTGACAGATTCATCCACGGCCATGTTGCACGAGCGTGGCAACTTATCGACTCCTGTGTTGGGGAAAATTTTTGCCCTATTTTCACATGGCCGTTTCGCACGGCTGTGTTGCCTTTCGTGGTATGGGCATGGCCTAAGGTACACCCGTGTGCCTGGTCGTGTGGTTCTGGAAAACCTGTGTTCAGTGACTCAGTTAGTGAATTAAATGTTAAAAACTAAAATTTAAAGAAGTTAACACCGTTAGTGCTCGGGTTGCCTCCCGAGAAGCAGTTATTTATAGTCTAAGCTCGACTTACCTCTCTGTTGCGTGGTCATGGTGGTTCGAGGAGTTTATACTCCTCATTCCTTCTATCAATTTTATCAAAATAAGGTTTGAGACAAGTACTATTTACCTTGAATGTACCGAAATTGGGATGAATTACCTCGACTATGCCGTATGGGAAAATGCTAAGTACCGTAAGAGGGGTTTCTCTATTAGGTTCAAAGGTGGTAATGCTAGGGTCTGCGGCATCTAGTAGTACCTTGTCTCCAACCTTAAGTTGATTTGGTGAAGCATTGGGTTCATTATGGCATAGTTTCGTTTTATCGTGTATTCTCAGTTTTTGTGTCCGCCATTCATCTAGTTCCTCGACTCGTAGCCTTCGTTCTTCATAGATGGGTCCTTTGTTGTTACTTGAACATGGCTCATGTATGCTTTTCAGATGTGTTTCCTACAAAGAAGGTTGCACCACATAGTCAGTTTTAGTGGTACGATTTATAAAATCACCCTCGATATTTGATGTGTTACTTGAATTGCAAGCTTGAAAGGTGATTGTCTCATCACCCACACGAAGTATGAGTTCACCTGTACCAACATCGATAATGGTTCTAGCTATTGCTAAAAAGGGCCTTCCTAAAATTAGAGGCACGTCACTACCCTTTTCTATGTCTAGAACAACAAAATCAACTAGGAATATAAATTTGTCAACTTTAACAAGTACATCTTCAATAATACCCCTAGGAAATCTAATAGTTTTATCTACTAACTGAATGCTCATACTAGTTTGTTTGGGTTTCCCAAGACTTAGTTGTTTAAACATTTTATAGGGCATGACATTAATGCTAGCCCCCAAATCAGCCAAAGCATTACTAACATCTAAGCTACCAATTAAACAAAGAATCGTAAAACTCCCTGGATCTTTCAATTTGTTGACTAGCTTATTATGTAGTATGGCTGAGCACACTGCGTTTAACTCCACACGCGATGCTTCATCCAATTTTTGTTTATTTGCTAGAAGCTCCTTTAGAAATTTAACTGCGTTTGGCATCTGCGAAAGAGCTTCAATAAACAGTAAGTTAATATGTAGTTTTTTAAATAATTTAAGAAATTTACCAAATTGTTCGTCTGTGCAGTCTTTCCTTGTTGCATTGGGGTATGGCACTCGAGGTTTGTATTCTGTACTTACCAGTTTCTGCTCGTTGTGGTCTACCTCATCCTTACCTTTGGTTACCACAATTCCTTGCCTTGGCTCTGGTTCAGGTTCCACTAACCTTTCTTCATCTTGAATAGTAATTGCGTTAAGCTACTCCTTTGGGTTAGCTTCTGTATTACTCGACAAGCTACCTTGTGGTCGTTCGAAAATCATCTTTGCCAACTGGCCTATTTGGTTCTCGAGCCCCTGAATGGATGCTTGCTGATTTTTAAGAGCTGTCTCGATATTGTAGAAATGAGTTTTCGACACCGAGATAAATTTTGTTAGCATCTCCTCAAGGTTCGGCTTCTTTTTCTGCTGGTAAGGTGGTTGTTGAAAACCTGGGGGATGTTATGGCTTTTGATTTTTTGATTTCCTTGACCACCCCACGAGAAGTTGGGATGGTTCCTCCAACCTGCATTATACATGTTATTGTATGGGTTATTTTGAGATCTAGAATTGTTATTACCCATTTATTGAACTTGTTCCTCCTTGGTGCTAGGGTTGAAGGATGGATAATCTGCGTGTACTCCTCCTCCACTTGAATCACACCTCATCACTGGATGTACCTGAGTAGAACCATATAAACCATCAATCTTTTTATTTAAGAGTTCTACCTGGTTAGAGAGCATAGTAACCGCATCGAGGTTGAAAACACCGGCTGCTTTCATCGGCTTTGTCCTCATGACTTGCCACTGATAGTTATTCAGTGACATCTCCTCAATGAATTCATAAGCTGCTTTAGGTGTTTTGTTATTCAAAGTTCCACCGGCAGCTGCGTCAATGAGTTGCCTCGTTGAAGGGTTCACACTGTTGTAAAACGTCTGAACTTGTAGCCAAAATGGTAACCCATGGTGAGGGAACCTTTTCAAAAGATCCTTGTATCTCTCTCATGCATCATAGAGTGTTTCTAGATCTATCTGCACAAAAGAAGAGATATCATTCCTCAACTTAGCCATTTTAGCTAGCGGAAAATATTTAAGTAAAAACTTTTCGGTCATTTGTTCCCAAGTAGTGATTGACCCTCGTGGTAATGAGTTTAACCACTGTTTAGCTTTGTTCCTCAATGAAAAGGGAAACAACCGAAGGCCTATGGCATCATCAGAAATGCCATTGATTTTAAAAGTATCGCAAAACTCCAGAAAATTCACCAAATGATTGTTTGGATCCTCATCCTGCAAACCATCAAACTGAACAAACTGTTGTATCATTTGAATTGTGTTAGGTTTTAGTTTAAAATTATTTGCAACAATAGCAGGTCTAACTATACTTGACTCAGTTCCTATTAAATTAGGTTTAGCATAATCATACATAGTGTGGAGCAGGATTCTGATTTTCTAGATTAGCAACAATCGCAGGAGGTAGCGGATTTTCCTGATTTTCAACCATCTCCTTGGTGGTGGTGTGAATGTCGTCCTCTTACTCTTCCTCTGTGTATCTTAGGCTTCACCTTATTTCTCTTCAATTTCTGTGAACCATGCGATCGATCTCACTATCAAAAAGTAATGGTCTTGGCGGGTTTCTTCTAGTCATAAACTATAAAAACCTGCCAGAAATAAAAAAAAAGAATTAGTAAATATAAGCTAGACTAAAATAAGAAGTAAATTGCAATAGAAGTAAAAATGGCTAAAGTAATAAAAATCAAGCGTTCCTAATATCTTAAGTCCCCGGAAACAGCGCCAGAAACTTGATCTTGTTGATTCATGATAAGTTAATAAATTTATATTTGACCGTTCTTGAAGACTAACTATTATCACGACGAAGGCAAGTGTACCTATTGGACAGTAGTATAGTTTTTGCAAGACCGGGATGTCAAACCCAAAGGAACTAAAAGTACTAGTATTAACTCTTTTCTTATTATCTAGCCTAAAAATAAAGGGTTTTGTTTTATCTAAACTAATTAACTAACTAAGAATTCATAGAAAGAAAATTAGGGAATATACTTTTGGGAAATTCGATTGATTAAGACAATACCCAAGGGAAAATCCACCAAGACTTCACTTGTTAATTGACTCTGAATCAGACGATTTATTCATTCGACTTGTTCTGTAGAAATCCCCAAATTATATTATTATCTCTCTCGAGACTAGCAACGTCTAACCCTAGGTTGATTAATTGAAATCTCTTTCTAATTAACACCCCTTGTGTTGTATTAACTCGATCTATGGATTCCCCTTTTAGGTTTCACCCTAATCGAGTAAAATCTTGTCACCCTATCTCTAGGCGTGCAATTAGCTCCGCTTAATTATGACAAATTTACTCTTAGACAGGGACTTTTGTTCCTCTGAATGAGAGCATCAACTTGAATCAATATCCTGAAATATTAAAGCAAGAATTAAGAACACATAATTAATAACAAGTCAAATATTTATCATACAATTTAGAAAATAATAACAAGATTTGTTTTAGGTTTCATTCCCCTTAGGTATTTAGGAAGTTTAGTTCATAATTATAAAAGACAACATCTTAGAAGAATATTGAATACAAAACATAAAGAAAACCCAAAACTCCTAAAGGGAAATTGAAGGGAGATCTTCAGTCTTGAAGGATAATCCGGCTTCTGAGATGGATCAATCGGCTTTCTTCTAGTAAATTCCTACTTCCCACTCCGTGTGTCCCTTTTCATCCTCCTCTCTGGTGTTTAAATAGGCTTTAGAATGCCTTAGAACCTTCAAGAGTGGCCTTTTCCGAATAGAACTCAACTTGGGCTCGATAGGGACACGCTCGTGTTCGATTGTTCCAAATCGTGTTAGAGTCTGTTGAATAGACACGACCGTGTGGTCTACCCATGTAAGTCATGCTCAATTCTACTAGAAGGGCACGGGCGTGTGGTCTACCCGTGTGAGAAAGTCCAGGCCATGTTGATTTCCCACGTTGGCCCATTTTCTCTGTTTTCGGCCCGTTTCTTGCTCTTTTTACTGTTATATGCTCACCAAAGTATAAAACATGAAATTAAAGGATTAAGAGCATCAAATTCACCAATTTTAAGGAGAATTCATCCATAAATGTGCTAAACATGGGATAAAAATATGTATAAATAACTGTTTATCACCCCCAATTTGTAAAGTTACCGAAATACCCTCGATTTGTAAAATTATCGAAATATCCTCAACTTGTAAAATTACCAAAATACCCCCAGTTTGTAAAGTAACTGAAATACCCTACTGAAACACCCTTAGTTTGTAAAGTTATCAAAAGACCCTCGATTTGTAAAATTACCGAAATACCCCCTATTTGTAAAATTATCAAAATACCCCTAATTTGTAAAGTTACCGAAATACCCTCAGTTTGTAAATTTATCAAAATACCCCCAATTTGTAAAATTACTTAAATACCCCTAGTTTGTAAAGTTACCGAGATACCTTCAGTTTGTAAAATTATCGAAATAACCCTGGTTTATAAAATTACCGAAATACCCCTGTAGGGTAAAATGACTATTTTGCCCTTGTGCATAATGAATGACCTGGACTATGCATTTGACTGATTTCACTGTGATTGTACGACTGTGATTTAACTAACTTGACGGTGGTTGTACGACTGATATGCTTTTAATATGTATTTAAATGATTGTTACTGAGCATAACCATTTTGCATACATGTGTGATGACTGAGCATGACATACACGACATATTGCATGGGGTTGGGATATTGATATGGAGGAAGTTCTGATAGGATCACACGGGTCGCATAAGATGACTGTGGATCCAGTATTCATCGATTAAGGTTGCACGGGTCGCACAAGACGACTGTGGACCGATGGACTGCTCAGTGCCACTTAATCTGATTGTGGCTTTATGCCAACCTAAAAATGGCTCTGTTCCATCTTGACTATGGATTTGTGCCAAACGTATTTACCTGTGGCTATATGCCTAACATACTTATTGATGACTCTGTGTCGATCATATTTACCTAAGGCTGTGTGCCGATTATATTACCGTTGCTGATGGCTATGTGCCAAAATAATATAGTTACCGATGGCTTTGTGCCAATTATAATACTGCTACTGAAGGCTTAAAGTCGTATATATACTAGTAGCTTTGCTGCGATTTTTGTTAGTGCTGCAATCGGTGCTAACATTATAAGTGTAGGGATGGCGTGGGTGAGTTATTCCTCACAGGTAGTGTAGGGTTAGACGGAGGCAAGTGCAGGGTTGGATGGGATAGCATGCATCCATGCATTCACACATTCTGTTCTGTTTATTGATTTGGGCTAGGCCTAATTGATTCTATTATGGGCTGTGATCCAAATGTTATTGTAATAACCTTTGGCCCACGTATGCTCTGAACTGGACTGTATTGTTACTATTAATGGGCTCTGGCCCAGACTATTTCTGTTTCTGTTTTGGTATACTGACTGTTACTCTAGTAAGGGGATTACACACTGAGTTTTCGTAAACTCACCTCGTTTATTAACTGTGAAGGTAATCCCTAGCGTTAGGTGGTTCGATGCTGCGAGGGACTCGGAGATGGCCACACATTGCCTATGTTTTCAGATTTGTTTATTTACTGTTACGTATTTCTTTTTAATTGGGTTGTAATAAGGCCTCTCTTAATTCCGGTTTTTATTTTACTTTGGGATTTTATTTACTATGTTTTATAATGGTTAGAAATAGATCGCGATTTTCCAAAACAACAACTGTTCTCAAGACACTACGTTTTTCCAACTTAACTTTTAAACATCATGTTTTCGTAATTCGATTACTTTTAGAATTAGCTTTCGCAAAGTAAAAAAGAAATTTCGAAAATAAAATTAAGAAGTTTTCAATGTACTACGTTTTAAATAAGAAGGGTTTCTAATGAAAACATGGTTTTCGAAAAACACTTCAATGTAACACGCCAGATTCGGGTCTAACATCTGTGCTGGGTTTGGGGTGTTACATGTAATGGTATCAGAGCTAAGTTGCAAAACTTGACTGTGGAATAGGTTTTAAAACTCGTAAGGGGGATCGATACATTATTAGAGGCCCCATGAGTGATCTCATAGTCTTGGGCCGTGTTTTGGCCAACCGGGCCAGAATGGGCTAAATGGGCCAAGGGTTGTAGGGCCCATAATTGGCAATTTGATACTAAGTAATGAAAGATCATATGATTGCCCGACTATGAATGTGATTGGGCCTGGTGGGCCATATGAATGTGATTAGGGCCGATGGGCCATATGAATAAGATTGGGCCTAGTGGGCCATATGCAGGTTTGTAGACTTGTTTGGTCTTTGTAAGGGTTTTGGGCCTAGTATCTGATAACTGCTTAAAAAGACATAAAAGTTAAATAAATAATTAATTGTGACCGTGGACGAGTCATATGGTTAAGGTGTGGCAATGGGTATATGCATGCCTAAGATTAGATCTAGGGGGAGCTTGGTACTTAAGCAGTCTTAATGACTCACTTCCTCTTCTCTGGAATCCTACCTGATGCATATATCTGTTCACTTTAGCCAACGAGGACTTGTTAACGGGCCAAGGTAAGTAATAAACCCATAATAGAGAGAAATTATCGAAATGCCCCTAAGGGAAAAAATGACTAAAATACCCCTATGTGTTGAATGTAAGATTTATGGATGTTACATGTATACCTGCTGCATTCATATGATATCCTGTTTAGGCTGCATATGGGTTGGGAATTATGGAACGGAGCAAGTATATGAGGATCGCATGGTTGCTTGACGACCGTGGATTCACCGATGGCTATTAAGCCCAATATTTGATTAGCAGCTTGCTGCAATAAAGGTAGTACCTCAACCGGGCTACCATTGATGTGTATCGAATGGGTGGGTCGATATTTATATCCCTACATGATGTCTACCTAGGGACGGAGTCAGTGTATAGCGGTTGGATTATTGGGGTTGGTTGCACAACATTGCATGTATGATATTATGGTGATTTATGATTGCTTAATACTCTTTGAGGGTTGTACACACTGAGTTTTCAAAAACTGACCCCCTCTTTTATTTTTCTCAGGTGATTCTAAGTAGTTGGTGCGACGGTTGGAGGGACTCCGAGGTGGCCAACTAGCAAGACTACTTGGACTTGTTTTCTTAAGCCTATAATATCTAGTATTTAAAGTTATTTCAGTCTAGTATGTAATAAGGGCTATTCGCTAGATATTATTTCATTGTCATTACTACGCTTTGGAAACTAAATACAAATTGAATGTTACTTAATTTTATCTTAGAAGAGTTTTCAATGAAAATAAGGTTTTTGATAAAACACTTCAATGTGACACGCCAGATTCGGCCATAAAGTTTGGTCTGGGTTTGGGGTGTTACACTTCGCCCGGGCAAGTGTAAAAATTTTCTAAATGTGACACCCTAAACCCGACCCAAAAGTTAGACCCGAATCTAGCATGTCACATTGAAGTATTTTTCAAAAACGATGTTTTCATTAGAAACCATTCTTATTTAAAACGTAGTACATTGAAAACTTCTTAATTTTATTTCCAAAAATTCCTTTTTACTTTGCAGAAACTAATTCTAAAAGTAACCGATTTACGAAAACGTGATGTTTAAAAGTTAAGTTGTGAAAACGTAGTGTTTTGAAAACAATTGTTGTTTTGGAAAACCGCGATCTACTTTTAACCATTATAAAACATAGTAAATAAAACCCCAAAGTAAAATAAAAACCAGAATTAAGAGAGGCCTTATTACAACCCAAGTAAAAAGAAATACGTCATAGTAAATAAACGAACCTGAAAACATAAGCAGTGTGTGGCCATCTCTGAGTCCCTCGTAACACCGAACCACCTAACGCTGTGGAACCTGCACAGTTAAAAACGGGGTGAGTTTAAGAAAACTCAGTGTGTAATTCCCTTACTAGAGTAATAGTCAGTATACCAAAATAGAAACAGAAATAGTCAGGCTAGAGCTCACAATGATAGAATGCATACATCCATTCAGAGAGCATACAAGGGCCAAAGCCCATTACAATATCATTTGGGTCACAGCCCGTAACAGAATCAATTGGGCCTAGCCCATCTCAGTTACAAAACAGAATGTGTGAATGCATGGATGCATGCTATCCCATGCAACCCTACACTACCTGTGGGGAATAACTCACCCACGCCATCCCTACACTTACAATGTTAGCACCGGTTGCAGCACTAACTGAAATCGCAGCAAAGCTGCTAGTATATATACGGCTTTAAGCCTTCAGTAGTGGTATTATAATTGGCACAAAGCCATCGGTAACTGTAATAAGTTCGGCACATAACCATCAGCGACAGTAATATAATCGGCACACAGCCATGGGTAAATATGATCGACACAGAGTCATCAATAAATATGATACGCACATAGCCATTAGCGACGGTAATGTAATCCGCACACAGCCTTGGGTAAATATGATCGACACAGACTCATCAATAAGTATGTTAGGCACATAGCCACGAGTAAATACGTTTGGCACAAAGCCATAGTCAAGATGGCACAGAGCCATTTTTAGGTTGGCACAAAGCCACAATCAGATTAAGCAACACTAAGCCGTGCATCGGTCCACAGTCGTCTTGTGCGACTCGTGCGACCTTGACCGATCAATACTAGATTCACAGTCGTCTCATGTGACCCATGCGATCCTATCAGAACTTCCTCCGTATCAATGTCCCAACCCCGTACAATATGTCGTGTATGTCATGCTCAATCACCACACGTGTATGCAAAATGGCCATGCTTAATAATAATTATTTAAACGTATATTAAAAGCATATCAGTTCTACAACCACAGTCAAGTCAGTTAAATCACAGTCATACAATCACAGTCAAATCAGTCAAATTCATAGTCCAAGTCAGTCATTTACCCACAAGGGCAAAACTGCCATTTATCACTACAGGGGTATTTTGATAATTTTGCACTACAAGGGTATTTTGGTAATTTTACACTACAAGGGTATTTTGGTAATTTTACAAATCGAGGGTATTTTAGTAATTTTACAAATCAAGGGTATTTCAATAATTTTACAAATCAGGGTCTTAACGACCCAACCGTAGGTCCATCGTCGCCTTGAGTGACTTAAGTAACCTAAACAGACATAACGATGCAAATTGGCTTAAGGCCCCTAACTCGGCCCAAGTGGGCCCACACTATCGTGTGGCCCATTTAGGCCAAATTTAGTTATGGTTATGTGACCTAAATATCCTAGTCCAATATTTATCAATTATTGCAGATTTAATCTATGTGGGGCCCAAGAAACCATTGAGCCCTGCACAACCCATTTCAACCCAACGAAGCCCTTAACAGCCTATATCATGCACACGACATAACAAGCCCAACTACTTCCCACCTAACAGTTAGATTTACACAAGCGGGCCCACAGAGTCCATCAGGCCCATTTAGCCTATCGAGGCCCAGAATAGCCCTAGTACACGAACACGCTCGTGGCGGCCTCTATAGTCTATAGCCAATGGTTTGTGGGCTCGATTTACCACACGAGCGAACGCACGTTCGTGAAGCCTCAAATGTCGAAATTTTGGCTTTTCGGCTTTTGCCGATTTCCAAAAAAGAAGGGCGAATACACACCTTTTTATGAAAACGCGCCGAACTCCACGGTCACCAACCTTGGCACATCCTGCATTGAGTCTTCCTCACCAACTCATCTGGTTCGCTCTATTTAAAGAAAGCTTCTCACCAATTCTCATGTTAGCTTCTCGATGTGGGATTACTTTCAACCATTAGGAAAATTCCTTATTCTTGTGACCACTTCAACCATAGAGTTCCAGTCCAACTCCACCTCCTACATAGCTCAAATAGCAAAATAATTACTCCACTACGCATCCCAAGACTTGAACCTCAAACCTCACAGTTACACAACACGCCACCTTGCCAGTCCACCACAGGCTCTTTCTTTGATAAAAACGTCCATAATTAACTTGAAGACATCTGTGCTAGCGTCCAGATTCACTTAAGAGAAAAACCAAAATGAATTGTAAGAGCCAAGACTTGAACCCAAGCTCCCTTGCAACCTGAATGACGCCACAACCACTAGACCACATGCTTCCTTCTGTCATTTATTTAACACAATAATTTAAAAAGCCATCATCCAAGCATCAAAGGCTATATTCACTTAATACCAAAACTTTTGCTAAAGCCCAAGTTTGAACCCAAGATTTCTCCAACACTTCTCAGGGCCATTAACCACCAAAGTAGACATTTAATTGTTCATTTCCTTGCATAATGAAATACTTATATACAACCTCCTTACGGAACCATACTCAAGGCCCAATACTTCTAGGCCCAAATTCGGGGCGTTACAATTCTACCCCTTTAAAGAAATTTCATCCTCAAAATTTCCAACTATCTGAACAAACGCTTAGCTCAACCTACACCACTACGCTCCCGCTACGCACTCTAGTTCCAAACTACACTAATACACTTTTAACTTAATCTCAAAACCTCTCACACCCAACCAAACATCTAACAACAGAAGCAAACAGATATTTACCACACATACGTACAATTTCTATATTCAAACATCACATCCAAACAAAACACACCTGACTTAAAAGGAACTGTGCAATCCCGAACCTGATGCTCCTTAGACCCGCATCTGAGACACGCTCTTGACTTCCTCCAGCATTCGCCCGGATGGCACCTTTTGCAATGCTCACAAGCCAAAAAGTTCAGACACGTCTTAACACGTTTCACAGAACGGGGCTCCTGCTTCAAAGGACTGTGATCCCTCTTCCTGCAGCACTCCAAGCGCCTACCCTGAAGTGTTTCACCATACGCCTTAATTCTTGCCTCGGACACTTCTTCCAGCACTTCTCTTACCAACTGGGTCAGTGCCTCCGTACCAAGCTCTGGGTTATTGTTACCCGAAGTTGGCAGACTTACCTTGACAACAGTTTCCTGAACCATCTCATGTCCCGGGGAGACGGGCAACTCCTCGCGACCTTACTTGCCTTCGAAATCCATCACAGTACTATTGCTAACTTAAACAAAATCTGATTTCCAAAACATACACTGAATAAATACAAAATCTAACTTTAAGTACAGTATAACAGAAAACTTACGGATTTGGAGTTGGAGACTCAGTAACCACACTTTCAGGAAAATATTCAGAAAACATTTCAAATACTTCAAATCTTTTTGAACCTTTTTGAAACAATTCTTTAAGAAACCCAATTTTAAAACCCATTCCACAGCCAAGTTTTACAACTAGGCTCTGATACCACTAAATGCAACACCCTAAACCTGACCTAGAAGTTAGACCGAATCTACCGTGTCACATTGAAGTGTTTTTTGAAAACCATGTTTTCATTAGAAATCCTTCTTATTTAAAACGTAGTACATTGAAAACTTCTTAATTTTTTTACCAAAAATTCTTTTTTACTTTGCAGAAGCTAATTCTAAAAGTAACCAATTTACGAAAACGTGATGTTTAAAAGTTAAGTTGTGAAAACGTAGTGTTTTGAAAACAATTGTTGTTTTGGAAAACCGCGATCTACTTTTAACCATTATAAAACATAGTAAATAAAACCCCAAAGTAAAATAAAAACCAGAATTAAGAGAGGCCTTATTACAACCCAAGTAAAAAGAAATACGTAATAGTAAATAAACGAATCTGAAAACATAAGCAGTGTGTGGCTATCTCTGAGTCCCTCGTAGCACCAAACCACCTAACGCTGTGGATTACCTGCACAGTTAAAAACGGGGTGAGTTTAAGAAAACTCAGTGTGTAATTCCCTTACTAGAGTAACAGTCAGTATACCAAAATAGAAACAGAAATAGTCTGGGCTAGAGCCTGTTAACAGTAACGGTATCGTCCAGTTCAGAGCATACGAGGGCCAAAGCCCATTACAATATCATTTGGGTCACAGCCCATAACAGAATCAATTGGGCCTAGCCCATCTCAGTTACAAAACAGAATGTGTGAATGCATGGATGCATGCTATCCCATGTAACCCTACGCTATCTGTGGGGAATAACTCACCCACGCCATCCCTACACTTACAATGTTAGCACCGGTTGCAGCACTAACTGAAATCGCAGCAAAGCTGCTAGTATATATACGGCTTTAAGCCTTCAGTAGTGGTATTCTAATTGGCACAAAGCCATCGGTAACTGTAATAAGTTTGGCACATAACCATCAGCGACAGTAATATAATCGGCACACAGCCATGGGTAAATATGATCGACACAGAGTCATCAATAAATATGATACGCACATAGCCATTAGCGATGGTAATATAATTGGTACACAGCCTTGGGTAAATATGATCGACACAGACTCATCAATAAGTATGTTAGGCACATAGCCATGAGTAAATACGTTTGGCACAAAACCATAGTCAAGATGGCACGAAGCTACTTTTAGGTTGGCACAAAGCCACAATCAGATTAAGCGGCACTAAGCCGTCCATCAGTCCACAGTCGTCTCGTGTGACCCGTGCAACCTTAACTGATCAATACTTTATCCACAGTCGTCTCATGTGACCCGTGCGATCCTATCAGAACTTCCTCCATATCAATGTCCCAACACCATGCAATATGTCGTGTATGTCATGCTCAATCATCACACGTGTATGGAAAATGGCCATGCTCAGTAACAATCATTTAAACGTATATTAAAAGCATATCAGTTTTACAACCACAGTCAAGTCAGTTAAATCACAGTCATACAATCACAGTCAAATCAGTCAAATTCATAGTCCAAGTTAATCATTTACCCACAAGGGCAAAACAGTCATGTATCCCTATGGGGGTATTTCGATAATTTTACACTATAAGGGTCTTTTGGTAATTTTGCACTGCAAGGGTACTTCGATAATTTTTCACTACAAGGGTATTTTGGTAATTTTGCACTGTAAGGGTATGTCGATAATTTTGCACTACAAGGGTATTTCGATAATTTTGTACTACAAGGGTATTTTGGTAATTTTACAAATCGAGGGTATTTCAGTAATTTTACAAATCAAGGGTATTTTCATAATTTTACAAATCATAATTTTACAAATTAAGGGTATTTTCATAATTTTACAAATCGAGGGTATCTCGAGCAACTTAAGTAACGTAAATAGACAAAACGATGCAAATTGGCCAAAGGCCCAGAATAGCCCCAGTACATGAGAACGCTAATGGCGGCCTCTACAGTCTATCGCTCATGGTTTGTGGGCTCGATTTACGACACGAGTAATCACACGCTCATGAAGCCTCAAATGCCGAAGTTTTGACTTTTCATCTTTTGCCGACTTCCAACAAAAAAGGGCACGAATACACACCTGTTTATGAGAATGCATCGAACTCCACAATCACCAACCTTGGCACATCCTGCATTGAGTCTTCCTCACCAACTCATCTGGTTCGCTCTATTTAAAGCAAGCTTCTCACCAATACTCATGTTAGCTTCCCGATGTGGGATTACTTTCAACCATTAGGAAAAATTTCTCATTCTTATGACCACTTCAACCACGGAGTTCCAGTCCAACTCCACCTCTTACACAGGTCAAATAGCAAAATAATTACTCCACTGCACATCCTAATACTTGAACCTCAGACCTCACAGTTACACAACACGCCACCTTGCCACTCCACCACAAGCTTTTTCTATGATAAAAACGTCCATAATTAACTTTAAGACATATGTGCCAGCATCCAGATTCACTTAAGAGAAAAACCAAAATGAATTGTAAGAGCCAAGACTTGAACCCAGGCTCCCTTGCAACCTTAATGACACCACAACCACTAGACCACATGCTTCCTTGTGTCATTTATTTAACACAATAATTTAGAAGGCCATCATCCAATCATCTAGGGTTTTATTCACTTAATACCAAAATTTTTGCTAAAGCCCAGGTTTGAACCCAAGATTTCTCCAACACTTATCAAGACCAGTAGCCACCAAAGCAGACATTTAATTGTGTCATTTCCTTGGACAATTAAATACTTATATACAACCTCCTTACGGAACCATACTCAAGCCCAATACTTCTAGTCCCAAATTCGGGGAGTTACATATAGATTTGAAACGAAAAGACATTGAATTTGAGATCAACGACAAAGTATTTCTAAAAGTATCTCCGTGGAAGAAAGTACTTTGGTTCAACAGAAAAGGAAAATTGAGTCTGAGGTTTATCAGGCCGTATGAGATTATAGAGCGTATCAGACCGGTTGTGTATAGATTGTTATTGCCACCTGAGTTAGAAAAGATTCACAATGTATTTCATGTATCGATGATTTGATAATACAAATCTGATCCCTCGCATGTGATTTCCTCATCTAAAATAGAAATTCAGTTCGATATGACTTATGAAGAGGAACCCATTCGCATCTTAGCTCGTGAGGTTAAAGAACTGTGAAATAAGAAAATTCCGTTAGTAAAAGTAATGTGGCATCGACATGGTGTTGAAGAGGCTACGTGGGAGCCCGAAGATGCTATGAGATAGTAATATTCAAATCTATTCAACGGTAAGATTTTCGGGGACGACAATCTTTAAGGGGGAGAGTTGTAACAACCCGCTTTAGAACCTTGTCGGAACAGTGGTTTTGGGACCACAAATTTGAGCAAAAAAAATATTTTAATATTATTTTTTGTGCTTATAATATGTGAATTGATATTTTTGAAAGTTTCTTGCGAAAATTTTATCGTTTATGTGTTGAATTTTGGAAAAAGGACTTAATCGTGTAAGTTGTAAAAGTGACTAGCTAATTGTTAAAGTGCTAAATTGCTATGTTCTTTCAGTATGGAGGCATTGAAATGAAATTTGGCCATTAAATAATTGCATGGATGGTAATGGACAACCATTATAAAGCCTTTACATTATTTCATTAAGGTTAATAAGGTAATTAATTAATAAATGATGTTATAATTAAAACAAAAATAAAATTTTGTTCATCCATTATCATCCATAGCTAAAAATACAAAGAAAAAGAAAGAAAAAGACTAAGCTAGGGTTCGGCTTTTGTCTGTTTTGATTAAGGTATGAATTTTGTTCGGTTTTTGATAGTTTCTATGTTTTTGTGATCGTTGCTTAGTAATCTTTCAAGCCCATGCCTCAATTTCTGAATTTGATGATGATTTTGAGTTGTTCCATTGTTGATAATGTGAGTTTTATGAAGTTAGATGATAGAAAATGAAAGATATGTGTTAGATTGCTATGTTTTGTAATGGGATTTTTGATGAATTTGAGTATTTTGGACTAAACTGTGAAAATGAGAAATTGAGAGGCTAAAATATGAAATAAATGAAATATATGGACTTATTTGGGCTAATAGAAAATTCAGCTAGGCATGTGTGAAAGGAAATTATGCATATTTTATGATTTTATGAAATAGAGACTAAAATGTTAAAATGTGAAAATGTGAGGGCTAATTTGTAAAATGCCCTAAATATGTGTTTATGGATTGAATTGAATGATTTGTTGAATAAAAGAGTTAAATTTGGATTTATAAAGATCAAGAACCAAAGAAAACAAAATTAGATTGGGGAAAGTCAAAAGTCATTGCTTAGCCGTTCGTTTCCATTCATTTCCATACGAGGTAAGTCGATATACAAATAAATGTGTTTGAATTGATTTTTCATGTTTATATGATATTAAATTGTAATGAATGATTATAGAAGCTAAATATGTGAAATGGAAAAAGTTTTGATAATGTAACGACATTTTAAAGCCCCGTACGAACCATAGGAATAGTTAGGATACATATTTCATGACATAGGATTTCGATATGTGATTTCATGTAAGACCACGTCTGGAACGTTGGCATCAATTTGAGACTTACATGTAAGACGATGTCTGGGACATCGACATCGTATTTGATTTTGTGTAAGACCCAATCTGGGACAGTGGCATCGATATTTAATTACATGTAAGACCACGTCTGGGACGTTGGCATTGTACAAGTTTCCCGAGCTATCTGAGTATCATTAATGATTCCGAATGGTTCAACGGGCACTTCGAGAAACGAAAAACTATGTGAATGTATATCTGATTCAGGTACGTTTGAAATGTATAACATGATTGAGAATGAAAGGTTAGTATTTGTACAATTGTGTACATATGATATATGTAAGAGAATTATGGTTAAATGAGCTATATGAGACTTATGGATATGTGAATATATTTTGCCATAAGTTACATGAATGAATTGGTTCTAGAAATGTGTTATGTGATAAGTTATATGTATATGGCTTACGAAGCTTTTCAAAGCTTACTTTGTCTGTTTTTCATCTATTTTATAGATATCGGAGCTACCGAGAGCTCGAGGATCGTCAAGGATCATCACCATACTATCAAACTCATCTTTGGCACCTTTTGAAAGTGTAAATATTAAAGTATGGCATGTATAGCCTAGAAAAATTGAGATATGTTTTTGAGTTATGAATATTTAGCCATGTGATATGGCTTCGTTTTTGTTATGATTTTGAATGACTTTTGAGTATAAATCATGTGATGCAATATTGCTAATATAATGTGTTCATGATTGGCCAAGAAAAATGGTCAATTTGGTAAGATTTTGATATGAGATTGAATGAAGTTAATTGAAGTTATGAAACATATGTTTTGGTATGACTTTGGATTATGATTTGGTATGATTTGGTATGGATTATAAGCATGAAATAGGTTGATAATAATATGACATGGATGGGGTATGTTTTGGAAAGAAATTTGTTGAAATCATGGTGCATTTGATGTTTATTTGGTGCTTGTAGGGAGGACCCAAAGTGGATGGCATATTGGCCAAGTTATGGCCTATTTTTGCCCAAACAGCTAGGGACACAGGCGTGTGTCTTTGTTGTGTTGCTCAAGGGCCATTTCGAAATGAGCCTAGGTAGACCACACGATCGTACACACGGGCATTTGCCAAGACATGTGGCCAAGTTAGTTTCAAGCACGGGCCATACACACAGGCGTGTGACTGGTCGTGGAACCCAAGTCAGTAGCCACCTTAATTTTCACACGGCCTGGCACGCTGGCGTGTCTTATGGCCGTGTGGACAAGTCAGTATGTATGGCCTATTTTGCCACGTCCTAGACACATGGGCGTGTCTAATGCAGTGTGAGGCACACGGCCTACTCACTCGGGCGTGTGACCTCTATAACTTAGAAAAAAAATTTAGTTTCAAAAAATTTTATATGTGTTCGATTTATTCTGATCTCTTCCTAGTGCATGTTTAAGGTCTCATTGACCTAAGAAATGGACTTTAAGTTGATATTTGATTATGATATGATAATGTATGACTTTTGACTATGAAATGATTGTGAAATGTTCTGATATGTCCGATAATGCCTCTTAACCCTAGTCCGGCAACGGATACGGCTTAGGGGTATTACATTTGGTTGGTATCATAGCTATGGTTTAGTCGATCCTAGGACTAACGTAGCATATGTGATTCTAGCTATACATGACATATAGAACTATGATAGTGTGATGATTCCTGACAATGAAAATGTGTTTTTATGTAGTAAATTGATCCCGAACGAGCCGTAGCTAACAATGTTGAAAGTAATGCACCTGCTTCTATTTAAGGGACAGCGCCATCTGTTTCTAGACCTGCTACTAGTAGTCACGAGGGAGAGGCTAAAAAAGCCTTTTACCAAACGATGAATCATTGGTTCACTCAGTATATTAGAACCAATCCGGCTGTGCCACAACCTTCACCTCAGCTAAATCCTCCACAAGTTCCTGTCATGCCACAAGCTAATCCGATTCAGTTGAGTAAGCCACCGATTGAAAAAAATAGAAAATATGGGGCCTATAACACCCCAAACTCGGCCTAGACGTTATGGCCGAATATGGAGATGTCACATTGAAGTGTATTTCACAAAGCTTGATATCGAAAGAAAACCCTTTTTCCATATTTACATTTGCTACGTGTGCTTAATGATGATTTTAAAACATGTTGTTTATAAAAGATTACTCATGTTAAAACGTCTTTAATTTTTAAAATGTAGTTTCTTGTAGAAGCTCTTAGACAATTATGTATTCTTGGTATTTTTAGAAAACATTTGTCTTTTGAAAAACCTCGTCTTGTTCTATTGCTAGCAGTTATAAGTCAAATTATAATACTTATAATTTAAAATCTAATAAGGAAGTCTGTGCAGTTGTGTGGCCACCTTTGAATCCCTTGCAGTACCAACCCGCCTAAGACTGGGGATTACCTGCGCAGATAATAGAAGGGTGAGTTTAAGAAAACTCAGTGTGTAATCCCTTAATAAACAAACAGTCAATCATGCAGTAAGTAAATACAGACTGGGCCTAAGCCCATATCAGTAACAGTCCAGTTTCAGTTAGGGTCTTAGCCCATTATAGTATTAGTATCAGTATCAGTATGGGCCTTAGCCCCTTTCAATGACAGTAACAATATAGATATGCAATCAGAAATCCTACCCAACCAGCCTCTACACTCCACTCCGTCCAGCCCTACACTCCATGTGAGGATAGAATCAATCCACCCATCCCTACACTCCAAAATAATATCGGTTGCAGCACTAAACAGTATTCGCAGTAGAGCTGCCAGTACAGTAAACTTCTTCCAATCATAATAAACCCATCCCCATGGAACATATCATACATGTATGCAATATATATAAAATGGCATGCTCGATTACAGTCATACATCTTATAAGGGCATAATAGTCATTTTACCTCATAGGTCATAATAGTTATTTATCAATTTGGGGTCTAGGTATACTTACTGACCCAACAGTAGGTCCACAGTTATCTCGGGCGACCCATGCAACCTTAACAGTCAAATAGTAAAAATGGGCCCAAGGCCCAGAATGCGGGCCCATGTGGGCCCACACACCCGTGTGGCCTACATAGGCCAGAAATGGCCTTGGCCGTATGGGTTACATAGCCTAGTCCAAAATTCTCCACACGTCCGTATGGTTTACCCATGTGAGGCCCACATGCCCGTGGAATCGGCCTTAGGCCTCAGGCCATGAAATTGCTCATGGCCGGCCTTAACAGTCTTACGCCCACCTTTAGGCATTCAGATTACCACACAAGTGAGTGCATGCTCGTGTAGTGTCAATGGTCACTTATTTCGGCTTTTACCGATTTACGAGTAGGGCAGTGTTTTTACACACACCTAATTACAGAAACACGCTCGTAGCCCTTGAGCACTCCAAACCTTGATTCGATCCACAAGCATTCAATTAGTCACGAGGTAATCAAATTAATACTACTCCTTTCCAGAACACTTATCCAAAGATCAATTATCACAAACCTCGATTCGAACCAGCAAGCCCTTACACACACCTAAACTGTTGATCAAGAATGATTTTCCCCCTTCTTCGGTTATTATCTGCATACCAATTAGAAACCTCATTAACAACTATTCATAACCATAGTTTGATCTCTAAACAAAAATACATAGTTGCTGAAATCGCAGAATCACAGAGTAGGAATATTACATAAAATCGGCAGAAAGGGAGAGAGCAGAAAAGAGAATTCGACACAATAAGGATGAAAGAAATAGCAATATTCGGTCAAGTAGAAGCTGATTGGGGGTGAGGATGAGAAGAAAGATTCGGATAATAAGGGACCAATTAAGAGAGAGGGGAGAAGAGAAAAGAAAAAGGGAGAGGAGACAAAATATTCGGCCAAAGAGCCACAATCGATTGAGGAGGGGAGAAAAGTATTCAGTCAAGAACAAAGTCGAGGAAAAGAGAGTAAGAGGCAAGGAGAATCGGCCAAAGACCACGGCTAACAACTGAAAGAGTTTGAGAGAGGGGAAGGCAATATTCAGCAAAAGTGTGAAGAGGTAGATGAGAGAAAAAGAATCGGTTTGACAGGAGGTTTTCAGGGGAACGCAAAGTCGAGAACAAAATGGACCCGAAAGGTACTCAATATGACCAAAAACGAAAAGGTACTACCCACACTCTTAGCACAAATCGGCTTCCAAGAAAGAAAAGAGCCAAAATGTTTCAAGCAATCGAATTAGAGAGTAAAACTACTTAAAGTCGAATTTTGATAAGCTAGAATTCTAATTCGGCACACACTCCTCACTCATTTTGAATTCCCCTAATTTTTCTTCCTAAATCACTTCGAAGATTACTCTCCCCAAATCCCTCCACAACTCACTCCAACCGATCACTCCTCTACCCAAATCCCTTATTTTTTCCTACAATTCCTCTATGTCGTCCACTCCCCTGTCAACCACTTAATTCAAAGTCCATTCAAACACCTCAGTTTCGGTCAACCTAGGACAGTTCCAAGGCACTTGCAGCAAAATAAAGTGCTCATTTTGCATCGCCAATCCTCAAACCTCAGACCCCAAGGAACACTCCACACGCCACTTATCCCCTAGACCAGCAGGCCATTTCTATCATGTTTTATCCATATTTATTTAAAAACCTACCGTCTACAGCCAAGGGTTACTCAATTAAAACAAAATTTTTGCATAAGCCAAGGCTTGAACCAAGACTTCTCAGACACTTCCAGAACACTTAGAACACTTAACCACTAAAGCAGATACACAGTTGTGTCACAACCATACAAAAATAATAATTTAAGATTTAGGGCGTTACAGGGCCGAAGAGTTTCATGCTACTACTAATGATGATGTTGAGAGAGCTGAATTTTGGCTAGAGAATAGGATACGAGTGTTTGATGAAATGTCATGTACTTCGGATGAACGTTTTAAATGTTCCATTTAACTTTTGAGAGATACTGCGTATCATTGGTGGAAGACGTTGATATTAGCGGTTCCGAGAGAACGAGTCACTTGAGATTTTTTTCAAGCTGAATTCTGAAAGAAATACATCAGTCAGAGATTCATCAATCGAAAACATAAAGAGTTTCTTGAGCTAAAACAGGGTCGTATGTCTATTATAGAATACGAGTGAGAATTTGTGAGATTGAGCCAGTATGCACAAGAATGTGTTTCGACCGAAGCAATAATGTGTAAAAGGTTTGAAGATGGCTTAAATGAAGATATCCTCTTATTAGTCAAAATTTTGGTGATAAAATAGTTTGTTGTACTTGTTGATCGAGCATGTAAAGCTGAAGAACTCCAAAAAGAGAAAAGAAAAGCCGATTCAGAAGCAAGAGAAGTGCAAAAAAAATCATCGAGCAAGTCATTTCATTCGGCATCAAAGAAATTCTGAGATGATTTTAGTCATTCAAAGGCTAATGTGGGACATTCGAGTAGAGATCGTATTAGATCGCATTTGAGTTTCAGAGCTCCAGCTACTTCTATTGCAAGTGTTGGAAATGTCTGATCCAATCGACCCAAGTGTAGACATTATGGTAAAAGACATCTGGGAAGTTGTAGATTGAATGACTAAGCTTGCTTTAGATGTGGATCCTTAGATCACTTTATCCGTGAATGTTCTGAGTCTGTAGAGCAAGAGGTTGTGTAAAATTCGAGGCCTAGTGGCAATACAACTCGAGGTAGACCGCCCAGAAATACGAGTAATGTGAGTGGCAGCCAGAGGGGAACTAAAGATACGACTATTAGATCTGAGGATCGTGTACCTGCTAGAGCCTATTCTATTTGTGCACGCGAAGAATCTTCGTCTCCAGATGTTATTACTGGTACTTTCACTCTTTATGATACTTCTATGATTGCATTAATAGATCCGAGATCAACACATTCTTATATATGCATGAACTTAGTGAGCAGTAAGACTTTGCCTGTAGAGTCTACTGAATTTGTAATTAGAGTATTGAACCCCTTAGGTCGGTGTGTTTTGGTTGACAAAGTGTGTAAGAATTTTCTGTTGATGATTCAAGATTCATGTTTTTCGACAGATTTGATGTTATTACCATTCGATAAATTTGATATAATTTTGGGTATGGATTGGTTAACTTTGCATGATGTTATTGTAAAATACAAATGAAAGACTATTGATTTGAGATGCCAGAATGATGAGATTATTCGGATTGAGTCTAATGATCTGAATGGTTTACCAGCAATGATTTCTTCGATGTTAGCTCAGAAATATGTGAGAAAGGGTTGTGAAGCTTACTTTTCTCATGTGATTGATTCAAAAGTGATGAAAAAGAAAATTGAATCAGTGCCTATTGTCTGTGAATTCCCTGATGTGTTTCCTAAAGAAATTCAGGGATTACCTTCGATTCAAGAAGTTGAGTTTGGCATTGAATTAGTGCCAAGGATTACTCCGATTTTGATAGCTCCATATAAAATTGCTCTGACCGAGTTAAAAGAATTAAAGTCTCAGTTGCAAGAGTTGACTGATAGAGGATTCGCAAGATCGAGTTTCTCACCTTGGGGTGCTCTTGTTCTGTTTGTGAAAAAGAAAGATGGCACGATGAGAATGTGCATTGATTATCATCAGTTGAACAAGGTGACTATTAAGAATAAATATCCTCTGCCCAGAATTGACGATTTGCTTGATCAGTTGAAAGGGGCTACTGTGTTTTCAAAGATAGATCTCAGATCGGGTTATTATTAGTTGAGAGTAAAAGATTCAGACATTCCGAAAACTACGTTCCGAACGAGGTACAAACACTATGAGCTTTTAGTTATGCCTTTCAGATTAACGAATGCACCTGCTGTTTTTATGGATTTGATGAATAGAATTTTCAGACTGTATTTAGATTGATTTGTTGTCGTATTTATTGATGACATTTTGATATACTCTCGTGAATCTGAGCATGGCGAACATCTGAGAATAGTGTTACAGACTTTGCATGATAAGCAGTTGTATGCGAAGTTTAGCAAATGTGAATTCTAGTTATGAGAAGTCGTTTTCTGGGACATGTTATGTCAACATCTAGTATCCGAGTTGATCCGAGCAAAATTTTAGGTATCTTAGATTGAAAGCCTCCGAGATATGTTTCTGAAGTCCGCAGTTTTCTGGGACTTGCCGGTTATTATAGACGATTTGTGAAAGGCTTTTCTATGATTGCTATTCCGTTGATGAAATTGCATCGAAAAGATGTGAAATTTGAATGGTCTGAAAAGTGTCAGAAAAGCTTTGATCAATCGAAAACCCTATTGATAGAAGCTTAAGTGTTGGTACAACCAGAATTCGGTAAAGAATTTGTGATATATAGTGATGCTTCGTTGAATGGTCTGGGATGTGTTTTGATGCAAGAAGGCAAAGTTATAACTTATGCCTCGAGATAGTTAAAGCCACACGAAAATAATTTTCCGACACACGATCTGGAATTGGCTGCTATTGTGTTTGCTTTGAAGATTTGACGCCACTATGTGTTTGGTGAGAAATGTCATGTTTATTCTGATCATAAAAGTTTAAAATATCTGATGACTCTGAAAGATTTGAACTTGGGACAGAGAAGATGGTTAGAACTGCTAAAAGATTATGAGCTTGTTATCGATTATAATCTGGGAAAAGCAAATGTTGTTGTTGATGCTTTGAGTCGGAAATCATTGTTTACATTACGTGCAATGAATACTCATTTAGTTTTATCCGATGATTGGTTCAATTTTAGCTTAATTGAAAGTGAGACCGTTGTTTTTACAATAGATTATTAATGCTCAGAAAGTTGATAATGAGATAATAGCAAAACGACCTTAGTGTGATTTGGATTCTGATTCTGAATATCAAATTGATAATGACGATTGTTTGAGATTCTGAGGTCGGATTTGTGTTCCGAGAAATTTAGAGTTGATTTAGACAATTTTGAACGAAACTCACCACAGTCGTTTATCTGTACATTCGAGTAGTACAAAAATGTATAATGATTTGAAACGGCATTACTGGTGGTCCGGAATGAAAAGAGATATCTCTGACTTTGTTTCAAAATGTTTGCTCTATCAACAAGTTAAAAATGAGCATTAGGTACCATCTGGTTTGTTACAGCTAATTATGATTCCTGAATGGAAATGGGATAGAGCGACGATGGATTTTGTTTCGGGTTTGCCCTTATCTCTGAGAAAGAAAGATGCGATTTGGGTTGTGGATGACCGATTGACGAAATCAGCTCATTTTATTCTAGTACGATCTGATTACTCGCTTGATAAATTAGCTGAGTTATACATTTCTGATATTGTAAGATTGCACGGGGTGCCATTTTCTATTGTGTCAGATAGAGATTCGAGATTCACTTCGCAGTTTTGGAAGAAACTACAAGAGGCTTTAGGTATGAAATTACACTTTAGTTTTGCTTTTCACCCGCAGATGGCTGGTCAATCTGAGCGAATTATTCATATTCTTGAAGATATGTTGAGATGTTGCATTCTTGAGTTTGAAAGTATGTAGGAATAGTATTTTACATTGATTGAATTTGCTTATAATAATAGTTTTCAATCGAGTATTAAAATGGCACCGTACGAAGCCTTATATGGTCGAAAATGTTGTACACCATTGTATTGGTCAGAGCTCAGTGAAAATAAGATACATGGGATTGAATTGATAAAAGAGATTGAATAGAAAGTAAAAATAACACGAGAAAATCTGAAAGTAGCTTCCAGTCGTTAGAAATTGTACGTAGATTTGAAACGAAAAGACATTGAATTTGAGATCGGTGACAAAGTATTTCTGAAAGTATCTCCGTGGAAGAAAGAACTTTGGTTTGGCCGAAAAGGTAAATTGAGTCTAAGGTTCATCAGGCCATTTGAGATTATAGAGCATATCGGACAGGTTGTGTATAGATTGTTATTCCCACCTGAGTTAGAAAAGCTTCACAATGTGTAACATCCCAAATTAGGCCTAGTCGGAACAGTGGTTTCGAGACACAAACCCAATGTAAGAAAATTTATTTTTATTATATTTTTATGGTCTACGATTTCACAGAATGATTTCGTGTAAATTTCGTTCGAAAATTTCAACGTTTGGGCACTCAATTTGGTTAAAAGGACTAAATTGTAAAAAGTACAAAAGTTGAGTTCTACATGTTAGAGGTGTCTAATTGTTACAAAATTTTGTATGGGAGGTCCTTAAATGGTAATTAGACCATTTTATAACTTGTTGGACAAAAATGACCTTGGTTGGGTAAATTTTGAAAGAATAGTAAAAAGGGCATTTTGGTCATTTAGGGGTAAAATGAATTAAAAGACAAATTTTAAAACCCAAATGTGTCCCTTTCTTCTTGCTTCAGTCGAATGTACCAAGAGCAGCCATTGTTAGGGTTTGGCCAAGCTTCCAAGCTCAATAGTAAGTGATTCTAAGCTCCGTTTCTAATGTTCTATGCATTTTTGAAGTCCCGACAACATGTTCTAGCTATTTCTACCATTTATTTGAGCTAGAGTTTGTGTTTAAAAATTTACCCATGAATGATATGCATGTATTTTGATGATTAATGGTAGAATATGAAGGCTTGGTGTGTAATAAATGACTTTTACTAAGAGGTTTTTGATGAAAACGTCCGAAAGGACCATTTTGTAAAAACTGTAAAATTGGTCATAAAAGGGTGATTTAGTGGAAATTAGGGGCTGCCATAGTTATGAAAATGATTCGACTAGGCTTTAAATGCAAGAAAATTGAATAAAAATCATTTTACGAGTATTGGGGAAAAAGTGCAAATATGTGAAAGTTTAGGGGTCAAAATGAAAATTTGTAAAAATATGATTTTTGGACACATATGAATAATGTGACTAATTTGTAGGCTAAATGTGATATTATAGATCAAGGAAAACAAGATTCAGGCTTATAACAAGGTTGAACAAGGTTAAGCACAAACTCGAACTAAATAGTCGTACTCGAAATCGAGGTAAGTTCATATGTTAATGATAATGAAATGATATTATTATTGTTCATACTTGAACTTAAATTGATGTGTTAACATTGTGTGATGGATATTTATTTAGTTGATATGAAGATTATATATTATAACAAATGCCTAAATATAATTATATGCAATACCATGTTTATTTTATGGACTAATGTCTAAATAAACATGGAAATGTGTTGAATTGGATGTACATTGCATGATCAGCTATGCATAATGAGATACTTGTTGAAAAGAGAAAAATCCTGGTTGAATAAAAAAGGAAATTCGATGGATAAACCATGGCTTACATGAGTTGAGATCCTGCATGTGTTGCAGAAAAGGATTTAGCCCGGATGGGTAATCCGTTGATCTCAAATATAGAAAAGATCTAGCCCGAACGGGTGTTCCTGGAGTGAACGAGCCTCCTGAAGAATATGTGTGCATTGTGGATTTAGCCTGGATGGGTAATCCGATTAGGGTATGAATTTAGCCCGGACTTGTAATTTATATCCGAGCTCATTGAGAGTGCTTGTCGTTACGGGGGATTTAGCCTGGACTGGTAATCCCGACATCACTCCATGAGTTTATATTACAGAGGATTTAGCCTAGACTGGTAATCCCGCCGTAAGATGTGAGTTTCACGGGAGTGCGTATTTGAGGTGATCACTTGTATGACTTGACGATAAATGGATTATCCATCAAGATTTTCGAGAAATTCAATGAGTATTATAATGAATAATGCGATGAAAGTCCCAAGATGGGCGTGGTGATAAAGGTAAAGTTAATCGATATGTTATGGATATGTATAGGTACGTACATCATACTCATAAGTCCTGCCTTATTGAAAGGTGATAAATGATGAGTAAACGAATTCATGCATATGTATGTGTATACATGATAAACAAGTAAAAAGGTTTGAAAGACGAACCATCCTTATGCTTATGATTATGAATTGTGTTGCAATATCATGTTAATTTACATTGTGTAATTGAGTATGAAATTTATGAAATAATGAGTCCATGATCAATGTGACAATGAAATTATGATAGCTACTGTGATTTTTGCACCGAAACAGTGTTAAATAGCAGTAGTAGCCCGACTTTGAAAAATCATCATAAATAGTGGAAGTCGAATTAAAAGATGAATATATAATATATGAAATTAAAGCTTAATGATTCTAGTTTCACCTAAAAGAAACTGTGTGAGCAAAATAATTTTATATTATGAGATATTTGAATTCTTGTGAGACAGAGTCGGAGTGATTCCAGACCCCCTGTCTTAACTTTGAAAAATCACTACAAATTGTAAAAAAAATAATTATGAGTTAAAATTCATATGAATGAAATTCATAATGAGTCTACTTTCAAGAGAAAGAGGCGGTAACATTATCCGAGTCTCGTACTATGAGATATTTGTTTTTTAGTATATAGATGTCGAAGCTGTCAGACAGCAAAATATAGGAGAGTTTAAAGAATAAACTATACTTATTGGATACATAAAAAATTCTAGAAATTTTATGGTAAGAATATATACGAGTCTAGTTTCAGGGAAAATTAACAGATCTTAATTTGAAGTCCTGTAACTCGAGTTATAAATAATTTATTGACTATGACTCGAGTAGACAGCTTGACCAAAATATGAATAAAAGTGTAATTATAGTTGTTTTACATAAGGAAACATGTTGTTATAATGCTTATTATTTTCATACGAACTTACTAAGCGTAAAGTTTACTCCCCCTTCCATTTCTTCTAGTGTCCTCAGGTCAGCTCTGGGATGGAGATCGTCGGAGGCAACATCACACTATCAAGATATCAATAAGGGTTATTGATAAACCTTAAGTATCTGCAAGTGAGTGGCATGTATAGGAGCTTAATTATATATGTTTTTATTTTTTGGCCAAGATTTTGGCTTATATTAATTCATTGTATATAGCCATGAGATGTGGCTTATAATGATTTTGGCTTGTAAGCCTATTTGTCCATGGTATGTGTTACTGTTTTGTGATGTGGTTACGTGATTATCCTTGTGCATCATGTATATGAAGTATATGGCACATGTACGTGATGAATGCCCTGGGACCATTCAAGATGGTCGTGGCCATGGAGTGAATGTGTGGCATGGTAGTAAGATGATAATGATTAAACATGGACAATTGTAGAATATGTAGAGCTTAAATGTTGGGTAATAAACACATGTATGACAGTATGAAAATTATTTAATTGAATTTCACTAAAGGTTGATTAAACATTAAATTGACGTTATAATTTGTGCCTATGATGTGTAAAAGTATGGGGAAAATAAGGTCGACATAAGGCTTGGAAAATAACCTAACTGTTAGCTACACAGGCAGAGACACGACCATGTGTCTCAACCGTGTGGAGGACATGGCCTAGCACATGGGCGTGTGGCCTAGCCGTGTGGTATAAATTATTTTTTTGACGTCATAAACAGAGAGTTACACGGGCTGAGGACACGGGCGTGTCCCAAGCCATATGGGCGTGTGTGACCACACGGCCACACCCACGCGGGCGTGTGACTCTCCAAAGCTAGAAAATTGTTAAGTTACCCAAAGTTTATCGAATGTTTTTGATTTTGTCCCGAACTGCCCCAATGTATGTTTTAGGCCTCGAAGGCCTGTATAGGGGACAATATGCATGTGTTTGAAAAGTTTTAAATTTGGAAAAATTTGGTGACTCGATTTTGTATGTTTGTGAATGTTTAAGTCTGGTAACGCCTCGAGCCCTGTCCTGACGTTGGATACAGGTAAAGGGTGTTACATTTAGTGGTATCAGAGCTATAGTTTAGTCAGTTCTCAGACTAACCTAGCATATGTATGAGAGTTCAGCTATACATGCCACCGATCTGTAATAGTGTGATGTCTCCCGACGTGCATGAGTGCCATTTTGTTTAGACAAAGGTACTCTTTAACCGAGCTACACTGACCATGTTGAATATGATGCTAAAATATTCGAGTAAAGTATAGTCATGACGAACTGAACCTTGGAAAGGTACGAGTGAGGATTCATGGAATGTGTGCATAGTGGAATGAACTTATCTATGATTAATAGATAATTCTATGAGGTAAAATGGTTGATTTGCTCGAGTAAATGCATGTGTTTAGATAAGTTACCAGAGATATAGATGGAATAAATATTCACGTACGCTTATATGAAAGATTATGGTTGATAACCTCGTATAACTTAAGTAAATATGTTAAATTACTTGGACTGATTTATATGATTGAAACAATATGTCTAAATGATGATGTACGAGGTAAAAGTATAGATTATGATAAATTTATTTGTGTTTGTTGGCCCATGTATGATATGATGTGCATGACTTGTATGATTAAATGAATAGATAAGTAAAGTTATCCAGAAAACATGGAATGCATGTATAAGTATACTTGTTAAAATGAGATAACTAGAAAGTGGACATAAAATCAATATGATATTTAGTTTACCTGAAATGAATGACATGATTATGATGATGAAAATTGTGTTACATGTATATGTATATGAGAGTCAAGTCAGAGGCCCTATGACCCCCTCTCCCTTACCAAGGTGGAGTTTTATAATGAAAATTCCTAAGATTTATGTTTAATGAGTTTTCGGGTGAGAAACTAAAGAGTTCAATGATAGAATGGGTTAATAAGTACAGACATGAGCTAGAAAGATATCAAATTGACCAAAAGATTGTTTAATTTTTGCAACATCGCAGTTAGTGAAAAAGGTTAATTTTGGTAAAACAATCTATCCTGGTATGATGTCAGAAATGTATTGATTGAAATTCCCTTGTGAACTGGTTCCCTTAGTGAAAGGAATAATATGGAATCTGGGACGACAGAAATAGTTAAAGGAATAATGTACAAAATGTGAAATGTCCAAGTATGGTAATTACAGTGAATAGTTTGTGACTATCTCTATTGAGATATTATATGAGATTATTTGACCTCAGAAAAATGTTATTGGAACTATCTAATCTCTGATGAATTCTTATATGGCATAATTGTAAAAAAAACCCTCAGTGTTTGGGGGCTTTTGGTTTTGTGCCCTTGACCTTTTTATTTTTTGATTGACACCCTTAGATTACGATTTTTGAAGAAATCAGTCCAGTTTTAACGGTTAACATGAGTTGACTGTTAATCAAATTTTAGGTCAACATAATAGCCCATGTGGCATGCCACATAAGCGTATGACGTCATCTATTTAACAAAATTTTTTCTCTCATTTTCTCTCTTGCCAAACACCACTTTTTTTCTTCAAAACACATGGTCTGCCATTTTTTTCTCTAATTTTCTCTCTTACCAAACACCATTTTTCTTCTTCAAAACATATGGTTCGCTCATTTTATCTATAAAAATCTCCATTACCATTTTTTTCATTTTCATTGGTTAACTTGTTCTTCAAATTAAACTCTAAATCCAATCCCAAAACAGTTCTTTTCCCTTTTATCTCTCGTATACAATGCTCGAAGCTCAACTTTGCTACCGTACATTCTCCACTTTCTGGGTTTTCTCCCATAAATCAAATGCTGCTACTTATCCCACAATCCCTGCATTTTCTTTCCTGTCAATTCGTTCTTCTTCAATTCATTTACATTTCACGGTGAAAGTCCAGCTAGTTTCTTGCCACTCGATCCGTAGTGGTAGCTTCGATCCCCAATTCAACGAAGACGATGATAAAGATCTTCAATTCCTCAAAGCTTCTCTTCTCATTTTAGGTTTCAACCCATTTTTGTTTTTGTTATATATATATACATAGTGTTTTGAATTTGGTTGAATTTTAATAATTTTGCTGGGAAATTTTTTGTTGAATTTGGTGGATAAACTGTTTTGCACTATCGAATGTTAAGGTAAGGAATTAAAGAAGAAATAAAATGGCAATCATCGAGGAGAGAACAACATCCTATGTCGAGGGTTAAAATTGCTTCTATTGGACAATCTTTTCTTAGTCATATCTCTACTCCAACTATTTTTCTCAAGATTTCTTGTGATGAGGATTTCTTGTTACCCATTATTGTAGGTATATATGTACAAGAAAATCAACAATATTTCTCACTTTATTTTGGATCTGTTGTTTTGTTTAATAGTACTTATTAATCTGCTGATGCTAGGGGAATTTGCTATTGAAAAACTTATAGCTTTCTTTTGGGGAGATGATAATGAGGTAATATTTCTTAGCTTGTTACTGTTTTTTTTAACATCTGATTTTTTGTTATCTTTATGATAATTTCTTGAAATAAATTTCGATTTTTTACAAGAATGTCCAAATCAGTTCCATCTTGTTAAAAATGTTGTGAAGAAGCTTGGATATGAAGTATGGTAATAGAGATTCTTGTAGATGAAATGAGCAAATCATATGTTTTAAAGAATAAAAATGGTGTTTGGCAAGAGAGAAAATGAGGGAAAAAAATGGCAGACCATGTGTTTTGAAGAAAAAAAGTGGTGTTTGGCAAGAGAGATAATGAGAGAAAAAAGTTTTGTTAAATAGATGACATCATCTATGATGTCATGCACTTATGTGGCATGCCATATAGGCTATTATGTTGACCTGCAATTTGATTAATAGTCAATTCGTGTTGACCGTTAAAACTGGGATGATTTCTTAAAAATTTGTAATGTTAAAGGTGTCAATCAAAAAATAAAAAGGTCAAGGGCACAAAACCAAAAGCCCCCAAACATTGAGGGTTTTTTTCACAATTATGCCTTCTTATATTATGAAAATGTTCCCTGATCTTAACGTTAGATGAATACGTTGTCAATCTGATTGGCTTATGATTTGCATGGTTCTGTTTTTCTATGGTATTTTGTTATATTCCGCCTATTGGAAATTGATAAGAAATTGTGTATGGTGCCTCTACTGATCATTTCTCTGACTAATTTTATATATATATGAGAGGCATATAGTTCCGATCGTATTTGTTGTCAGTGGTTTGGAATGATGTTATTCTGGATTTCTTTTCTTTGAAAAACCATTGGGGTCTTTCTTATTTTTATGAGTCTAGTTCTCGGTCTTCTGATGCAGTGTTGTAAATTGGATTTCCTTATCATGGATTTATTTATCTTGGATTTCTTTATTCTGGGCTTCTCCATTTCAGATTTCTCTATCTTGGGTTTTCTGGATATTTTATCTTGTAACTTGTTGATCATGGCTTGCATTTAGAGCATGACCTCCAGCTTGTGATTGATGTATATAAAGAACAGGTATGACTATACCTCTGAATTGATCCTGATAATATGGTGAAACTTCAATTGCCAATTTGTATGGTGGATTTCTTTTCTCAGGTGAGTTAATCAGAGCTAATATATTCAATTGAGATATCAGTACTACTTATGCTAATGCATTTGTTATGGTCTTCAATTGGCATAATGAGTGAATTTGGAATGATGCATGCTGAATTGTTTTGTTGACTAGAAGAGAGAATTTCTTGAAATATTAATTACGGATGAATAAGGTCGACTTCACTGTTCAATCTATGTAGAATATATGTTTAGAATTTAATGAGATGTTCATGCTTGAGAATAAGATTTTATTTCTTCATGGGTAAAAGAGACGAATAGTCTAATTGAGAAGTGTATGTTTCTTAGAAGACTTGGATACAATAGAAAGATTTGAGTATAAAAGACAATGAAACGATCATTGTTGATATTTGTGTATAAATTCTTGAAATGTTAAAAGTTTGATGATGTATAGCAAGAATCATCAAAATTATTTTTACCGTTTGGACATTAGAATGGAGATAGAGAAAGTTAATATGAATTTTCTTGACTGGATTATTCTTGTCCTTGAAAGAGAAAAGTAATATGTAGTGTTGTTAAACGTCATGAGATCTATAAAATTTTACGGGTATGCCCGAATGTCTGCTCACTAGATTCATAGAATTTGGTCTCTTCATGATTGTTGGATATCTTGAAATTTTAATTTCCACTAATTGGATTGAGATCCGGGTTTCATAGCATGATTTCTTGGAAAAGCCAGAGGAGGCTTTGAACTAAAAGGTAACTGAGAGTTGATTTGGCAAATAATTAAACTGTATGGAATTATAAAGAGTATGAGGCCGAGATGAACTGGCTAGTTTCACTATGAGAATTCGAAAGGATTTGGGTACGAATGTATAAATAACATGATGGTATGGATCGAACTTTTGAGTACATGAGTTTTCTGATAGAGATTAAGTTTCAGTGAAAGTGTTGTAAAGTGAATACCACTCCTGATTTTTGTATGTGGAATTTAAAGGGATAGGTAGTAAAAGCTCAGCTTGAGTGAAAGTTCTTTGACATCGATTATAGTATTGAGGAATCCAAGTGAAAAACCAAAACCACTTTTTTTTGGTAAGATTTTCGGGGACAAAAATCCCTAAAAGGGGGAGAAATGTAACATCCGGAGTTAGGGCCTAATCGAAACAGTGGTTTTGGGACCACAAAAATGACGTAAGAAAATTTATTGTTATTATATTTTTATGGTCTACGATATCACGGAATGATTTCATGAAAATTTCGTTCGAAAATTTCGATGTTTGGGCACTCAATTTGGTTAAAATGACTAAATTGTAAAAAAGTGCAAAATTTGAGTTCTACATGTTAGAGGTGTCTAATTGTTATGAAATTTTAAATGGGAGGTCCTTAAAGGGTAATTATACCACTGTATAACTTGTTGGACAAAAGTGGCCTTGGTTGGGTAAAATTTGAAAGAATAGTAAAAAGGGTATTTTGGTTATTTAAGGGTAAAATGAATTAAAAGACAAATTTTAAAACCCAAATGTGTCCCTTTCTTCTTACTTCAGCCGAATCTACCAAGATCAGCCATGTTTAGGGTTTGGCCAAGCTTCCAAGCTCAATAGTAAGTGATTCTGAGCTCCATTTTTAATGTTCTATGCATTTTTGAAGTCCCAGTAACATGTTCTAGCTATTTCTACCATTTATTTGAGCTAGGGTTTGTGTTTAAAAATTTATCATTAATTATATGCATGTATTTTGATGATTAATAGTAGAATATGAAGGCTCGGTGTGTAATAAACAACTTTTACTAAGCGGTTTTTGATGAAAATGTTTGAAAGGACCGTTTTGTAAAAATTGTAAAATTGATCATAAAAGGGTGATTTAGTGGAAATTAGGGGCTGCCATAGTTATGAAAAGGATTTGGATAGGCTTTAAATGCAAGGAAATTGAATAAAAATCATTTTACGAGCATTGGGGAAAAGGTGCAAATATGTGAAAGTTTAGGGGTCAAAATGCAAATTTGTAAAAATATGATTTTTGGACCCGTATGAATAATGTGACTAATTAGTAGGCTAAATGATATATTATAGATCAAGGAAAACAAGATTCGGGCTTAGAACGAGGTTGAACAAGGTTAAGCATAAACTCGAAATAAATAGTCATACTCGAAACCGAGGTAAGTTCATATGTTAATGATAATGCAATGATATTATTATTGTTCATACTTAAACTTAAATTGATGTGTTAACATTGTGTGATGGATATTTATTTAGTTGATATGAAGATTATATATTGTAACAAATGCCTAAATATAATTATATGCAATACCATGTTTATTTTATGGACTAATGTCTAAATAAACATGGAAATGTGTTGAATTGGATGTACATTGCATGATCAGCTATGCATAATGAGATACTTGATGAAAAGATAAAAATCTCGGTTGAATAAAAAATGAAATTCGATGGCTAAACCATGGCTTACATGACTTGAGATCCTGCATGCGTTACAGAAAAGGATTTAGCCCGGACGGGTAATCCGTTGATCTCAAATATAGAAAAGATCTACCCTGGACGGGTGTTCCTTGAGTGATCGAGCCTCCCAAAGAATATGTGTGCATTGTGGATTTAGCCCAGACGGGTAATCTGATTAGGGTCTAAATTTAGCCTGGACTGGTAATTCAGATCTGAGCTCATTGAGAGTGCTTGTCGTTACAGGGGATTTAGCCTGGACTGGTAATCCCGACATCACTCCATGAGTTTATATTACGGGGGCTTTAGCCTGGACTGGTAATCCCGCCGTAAGATGTAAGGTTCGCGGGAGTGCGTATTTGAGGTGATCACTTGTATGACTTAACGATAAATGGATTATCCATTGAGATTTCTGAGAAATTCAATGGGTATTATAATGAATAATGCGATGAAAGTCCCGAGATGGGCGTGGTGATAAAGGTAAAGTTAATCAATATGCTATGGATATGTACAGGTACGTACATCATACTCATAAGTCCTGCCTTATTGAAAGGTGATAAATGATGAGTAAACGAATTCATGCATATGTATGTCTATACATGATAAACAAGTAAAAAGGTTTGAAAGACGAACCATCCTTATGCTTATGATTATGAATTGTGTTGCACTATCATGTTAATTTACATTGTGTAATTGAGTATGAAATTTATGAAATAATGAGTCCATGATCAGTGTGACAATGAACTTATGATAGCTATTGTGATTTTTGCACCGAAACAGTGCTAAATAGCAGTAGTAGCCCGACTTTGAAAAATTACCATAAATAGTGGAAGTCGAATTAGAGGCTGAATAAATAATATATGAAATTAAAGTTTAATGAGTCTAGTTTCACCTAAAAGAAATGGTTTAAGCAAAAGAATTTTGTATTATAAGAAATTTGAATTCTTGTGAGACAGAGTTAGAGTGATTCCAAACACCCCTATCTTAATTTTGAAAAATCACTATAAATTGTAAAAAAAATAATTATGAGTTAAGATTCATATGAATGATATCCTTAAAGAGTCTATTTTCAAGAGAAAGAGACGGTAACATTATTTTTAGTAGATAGAGGTTGGAGATCGTCGGAGGCAGCATCACACTATCGAGATATCAATAAGGGTTATTGATAAACCTTAAGCATCTTTAAGTGAGTGGCATGTATAGGAGCTTAACTATTGATATATGTTTTTATGTTTTGGCCAAGATGTTGGCTTATATTAATTCATTGTATATAGCCATGAGATGTGGCTTATAAGCCTATTTGTCCATGGTATGTGTTAATGTTTTGTGATGTGGTTATGTGATTATGCTTGTTCATCATGTATATGAAGTATATGGAACATGTACATGATGAATGCCCTAGGACCATTCGAGATGGTCGTGGCCATGGAGTGAATGTGTGGCATGGTAGTAAGATGATAATGATTAAACATGGACAATTGTAGAATGTGTAGAGCTTAAATGTTGGGTAATAAACACATGTATGACAACATGCAAATTATTTAATTGAATTTCACTAAAGGTTGATTAAACATTAAATTGATGTTATAATTTGTACCTATGATGTGTAAAAGTATGGGAAAAAATAAGGTCGACGTAAGGCTTGGAAAATAGCCTAACTGTTAGCTACACGGGCAGAGAAACGGCCATGTGTCTCAACCGTTTGGAGGACACGGCCTAGCACACAGGCGTGTGGCCTGGCCGTGTGGTATAAATTATTTTTTTGACATCATAAATAGAGAGTTACACGGGCTAAGGACACGGGCGTGTCCCAAGCCACATGGACGTGTGTGACTACACGGTCCCACCCACACGGGCATGTGACTCTCCAACGCTAGAAAATTGTTAAGTTCCCAAAAGTTCATCGAATGTTTTCAGTTTTGTCCCGAACCGCCCGAATGTATGTTTTAGGCCTCAAAGGCTTGTATAATGGACGATATGCATGTGTTTGAAAAGTTTTAAATTTGGGCGAATTTTGGTGACCCAGTTTTGTATGTTTGTGAATGTTTAAGTTCGGTAATGCCTCGAGCCCTGTCTCGGCATTGGATACGGGTGAAGGGTGTTACACAATGTATTTCATGTATCGATGCTTTGACAATACAGATTTGATCCCTCGCATGTGATTTCCTCATCTGAGAAAGAAATTTTGTAACACCCCAAACCCGGCCCAGAGTTATGGTCAAATCTGACGTGTCACATCAAAGCGTCGTTCAAAAATTGAGTTGTCGTTAAAAGTTCATTTCTATGATTAAAAACTTCTGTTCAAGGTTAGCATATCATCTCGTCAAAAAAATTTACTTAATGTTTGGCATTGATACTTTAAGTTATTTCAAATCGCGAAAGCTACTAAAGTTTGAAATATAAAAGCATTTATTTTTAAGTGTTTTTGAAAATAGTTATTAATTTTTGAAAATTCGTGTTTAGCAGTTTTAAATAAGGAAATCAAAAGCCCAATTAAAAATTTAATCCCTCAAAGGCCTTATTACAGAATTAAAACCCCAAAATATAAAATTCAAATAAAAAGTCTACAGCAGGGCATCAGCGGTCGTGTGGCGACCTCTGAGTTCTTCATGGCTCCAAATCGCCTATGGCTAGGGATTACCTGTTTAGTTAGACAGAAGGGTGAGTTTGCGAAAACTCAGTGTGTTACCCTTATAATACGAATAGTCAGACATAGAATATGCAGAAACAAACTGGCCTTGAGCCTATCACAAAAATAGTATCAGGTGGCCTTAGCCCATTAATAGAATCAGGAGGGCCTAAGACCAATACAGAATCAGTATCAGATGCAGATATGCAGACAGATATCTAGCCCAGTCCAACCAATACCCCACCCGTACCAACCAACACACCATGTGGGGATAAAATCGACCCACCCAGCCAACACACCAAGCTTAGTACCGATTGCGGCACTAAGTCAACAGAACGGCTCAACGCCGCAGACAAAACGACTAAAGGCCATAAATTTCACAGCAACGCTACCAGTTAACAGAACGGCTAAAAGCCATAAGCAGAAAGACAGTAAGCCTTGAACAGAACGGCTACAAGCCATACACTTCCTCCGTCAATATTAACCCAACCCCATGCAGGATGACATATCATAGTAACATACGTGAATGCAGGATGTCATGCTCGGTATCAATCATATAACTTTCATACATACATCAGTCAACCTACCACTAAGGGTGTAACTGTCATTTCGTCAGTTAGGGGTAAACGGTCATTTTACCCCCTAGGGGTACTTTGGTTATTTTACCAATATTGGGGTCTCAGTATAGATAACGACCCTCAGAAGGTCTACAATCGTCTCGAACAACTCAAATGACCTAAATGGTCACATCAGCGTAAATGGGCTTTAGGCTCACTACTCGGCCCAAATGGGCCCGCACGCTCGTGTGGCCCATCTAGCCCAAAAACAATCATGGCCATATGATTTGCAAGGCCCAGTTCATTATTTTCCCTTATTAAGTGTTTCGTCCATGTGGGCCCACGAGCCCATTGGCCTACACGGCCCATATCTGCCCAAGACCACGAGGACGCTTGCGGTGGCCTTTACAGACTCAAGCTTATGTCTCACAGGCTCGATTCGCCCACGCGCATTCGTACGCTTGTAAGGCCTTGAATGCTGAGGTTTCGGCATTTTGGCTTTTCAAATTTTTTTGATTCACGGTTAAATAAGGGTGTGAATACACACCTTCCCGGCCCTTCGAAAGTAAAGGATTTTATTGTATAGTTACACACCTTTTTCAAAATAGCGTAGAAACCCCCGAATGTCAAACCTATTAAAACAGTAACTTTGATTGAAACCTTAACACACGAATTGATAAAATCTTAATCAAGACTTGATCGAATGATTACCCACCCGAGCCTTACATGATCGGATGCCCCTAGCCTTCTTAGACTACTAACAGAATCGATCACCCGATTAATCGTGTATCTACTTGACCACGAATTCTATTAAAAGATTGAAAACATCAAAATATTTAGGAACCTAACACTAGAATAATCGGCTAACATCCTACAATATTAGCCCAAATGATTATCTTAGATTGCGAGATAAGAAAAGGATTGACTACCACTGCGATCCTTGACAAACCCCTTCACCCCTTGCAATGATCTAAAAATCGGAAGTACCATCACCATCATCAGGGAGGAAAAACGGATTCGACCATGCGTGAACAACCAAAGGAAACATTTATTAAAGAAAGAGAAAATGCTTAGCATCCAACAACACAAGAAAGAACAAGAGCTTACCGAAAGTCTATGTGACCTCCAAACCACGACCGACCACAGCGAAAGAAGAATGAGATTGCTATCTAGTTCAAGGCTATGAGCCAAAGGGAAATAGAAAGAGAAATAGAGATTCGGCTTAGTATAAAAAGAATATGGTATTGTGAGAGAGAAGTTCAGTTATGAAGAAAAACCAAAAGAAATAGTAAGAAGAAGAAGAACTATTCGGACCTAGAGAAACCGAGAAGAAAACAACAACATAAGATTGAAAAGGGGTGGAATTGGGTCGAGAGGAAATAGAAGCAAAGAGATGTTAAGTTCGACCAAAGAAGAATGAGAGAAAAAGACTTCGAAAAGAAATAATTAGAATTAGGCACTTGATGTCTTGTGTTTCCGGCAGAGTGACCAAAAGCCAAACGAGCAATAATGTTGAAAGAAAGGAGGACCCGAATGGTAAAAAAAAGTGTCAAAATAAGAAAACAAAACCCGAAAATACTAGAATAAGTCGGCACCTACTCACTCTTACATTATTGAAAAGCACCAAATGGGTTCCCCTAGCCGAATTTGCACATAGAAGTTACACAATTCAGCTACAACACTCCTCTCCTCCAAATCCCTTGAAAATATCCTAAAATCTCTCCCCTTATCCCTCCTTGATATCTTCTATAACAACCTCCAAGACCCATTCAAACTCTCACCCAACAGAGTTTGAAACCACCTCAAACTCCTGCCACCTCATACTAGCAAAATAAATATCCTTTTTGCTTGCAATGGGATTCAAACCCAAGCCCCCTTCAATAGTTCAACATGTCACTTGCCTCTTTGCCACAAGCTCTTTTTGTGACACATTTTATCCTCAATTAATTATAAGGTCTATAGGCCAAAGTCCAGGTTCCTTTAAAAGAAAAACCAAAATAAATTGCAAGAGCCAAGACTTGAACCCAGGCTCCCTTGCAACCTTAATGATGCCACAACCACTAGACCACATGCTTCCTTGTGTCATTTATTTAACACAATAATTTAAAAGGCCTTCATCCAAGCATCCATGGTTTTATTCACTTAAAACCAAAATTGTTGCTAAACCCAGGTTTGAACCCAATACTTTTCCAACTCCTCTAAGGACCCTTAACCACTTGAGCAGACATTTAATTGTGTCATTTCCTAGCTCATATAAACTTTTATGCATAGTTTCCTAACTTTTCCCTTGCTCAAGGCCCAATACTTCTAGGCCCAAATTCTCGGGCGTTACAAATTCATTTCGATATGACTTATAAAGAGGAATCGATCCGTAACTTAGCTCATGAGGTTAAAGAACTGCGAAATAGGAAAATTTTGTTAGTAAAAGTAATGTGGCATCGACATGGTGTTGAAGAGGCTATGTGAGAGCCTAAAGATGCTGAGATAGCAATATTCGAATCTGTTCAACAGTAAGATTTTCGGGGATGACAATCCTTAAGAGGGGAGAGTTGTAACAGCCCGGTTTAGACCCTAGTCAAAATAGTGGTTTTGGGACCACAAAGAAAAATATTTTAATATTATTTTTCGTGCTTATAATATGTGAATTGATATTTGTGAAAGTTTTGTGTGAAAATTTTATCGTTTATGTGTTGAATTTTAGAAAAAGGACTTAATCGCGTAAATTGTAAAAGTGACTAGCTAATTGTTAAAGTGCTAAATTGCTATGTTCTTTCAATATGGAGGCCTTGAAATGAAATTTGGCCACTAAATAATGGCATGGAAAGTAATGGACAACCATTATAAAGCCTTTACATTATTTCATTAAAGTTAATAAGGTAATTAATTAATAAATGATGTTATAATTAAAACAAAAATAAAAATTTGTTCATCCATAGTGAAAAATACAAAGAAAAAGAATGAAAAAGACTAAGCTAGGGTTTGGCTTTTGTCTTATTTGATTAAGGTATGAATTTTGTTCGGTTTTTGATAGTTTCTATGTTTTTGTGATCGTTGCTTAGTAATCTTCCAAGCCCATGCCTCAATTTCTAAATTTGATGATGACTTTGAGTTGTGCCATTGTTGATATGTGAGTTTTATTAAGTTAGATGATAGAAAATGAAAGATATGTGTTAGATTACCAAGTTTTGTATTGGGATTTTTGATGAATTTGAGTACTTTGGACTAAATTGTGAAAATGAGAAATTGAGAGGCTAAAATGTGAAATAAATGAAATATATGGACATATTTGGGCTATAGGAAAATTTAGCTAGGCATGTGTGAAAAGAAATTATGCATATTTTTTGATTTTATGAAATAGGGACTAAAATGTTAAAATGTGAAAATGTGAGGGCTAATTTGTAAAATGCCCTAAATATGTGTTTATGGATTGAATTGAGTGATTTGTTGAATAAAATAGTTAAATTTGGATTTATATAGATCAAGAACCAAAGAAAACAGAATTAGATCGGGAAAGTCAAAAGTCGTTAATTAGCCATTTGTTTTCGTTTATTTCCATACGAGGTAAGTCGATGTACAAGTAAATGTGTTTGAATTGATTTTTCATGTTTATATGATACTGAATTGTGATGAATGATTATAGAAGCTAAATATGTGAAATGGAAAAAGTTTTGATAATGTAACGACGTCTGAAAGCCTCGTACGAATCGTAGGAATAGTTAGGATACATATGTCATGACATATGATTCCAATATGTGATTTCGTGTAAGACCACATCTAGGACTTTGGCATCTATTTGAGACTTACGTGTAAGACATGTCTGGGACATCGGCATCATATTTGATTTCGTGTAAGACCCTATCTGGGACACTAGCATCGATATTTTATTACATGTAAGACCACGTCTAGGACATTGGCATTGTACTAGTTTTTTGAGCTATCTGAGTATCCTTAATGATTTCAAACGGTTCAAGGGGCACTTCGAGAAATAGATAACTATGTGAATGTATATTCGATTCCGGTACATTTGAAATGTATAACATGATTGAGAATGAAAGGTATGTATTTTTAAAATTGTGTACATATGATATATGTAAGAGAATTATGGTTAAATGAGCTATATGAGACTTATGGATATCTCAATATATTTTTCCATAAGTTACATGAACGAATTGGTTCTTGAAATGTGTTATGTGATAAGTTATTTGTATATGGCTTACTAAGCTTTTGAAAGCTTACTTTGTGTGTTTTTCATCTGCCTTATAGATATCGAAGCTACCAAGAGCTCGGGGATTGCCAAAGATCATCACCACACTATCAAACTTATCTTTGGTACCTTTTAAAAGTGTAAATATTAAAGTATGGCATGTATAGTCTAGATAGATTGAGATATGTTTTTGAGTTATGAATATTTAGCCATGTGATATGGCTTGGTTTTGGTTGTGATTATGAATGACTTTTGAGTATAAATCATGTCATGCAATATTGCTAATATAATGTGTTCATGATTGGCCAAGAGAAATGATCAATTTGTTAAGATTTTGATATGAGATTGAATGAAGTAAATTGAAGTTATGAAACATATGTTTTGGTATGACTTTGGCTTATGATTTGGTATGATTTGGTAGGATTATAAACATGAAATAGGTTGATAATAATATGACATGGATGGTGTATGTTTTGGGAATGAAATTTGTTGAAATCATGGTGCATTTGATGTTTTTTTGGTGCTTGTAGGGAGGGCCCAAAGTATGTGGCATATTGGCGTTGTAAATGGCCTATTTTTACCCACACGGGCAGGGACACGGCATGTGTCTCTGCCGTGTTGCTCGAGGGCCATTTCGAAATGAGCCTGGGTAGACGACATGGTCGCACACACAAGCGTGTGCCAAGCCGTGTGGCTAGGTCTGTAACACCTTAAACCCGGCCTAGACATTATGGCCGAATCTGGTGTGTCAAGTCGAAGTGCTTTTCAAAAGTAGGACTTTTTGTAAAGAATTCGAATTTAAGTTAAAACCTTTTCAGTTTCTGTTGCTATAGAAAATTCGGCAAATTAAGTTATTACTAGTTGAAATCAATTTGTCAAAACGATTGCCATATTTATCACCGTTGATTCCTTAAACTGAATAAAATTACGGATGCTTCTAAAAACCTTGAAGTTCAAAATGCATGTTTTCCTTGAAAACAGTTATTATTTTGAAAACTCATTTTTTCCTAGTCTAGTAGTTTAAGGTCGAAATCAAAGCCCAAATAAAAGTTAAAACCATAAATAGCCTTATTACATAACCAAAAACCCAATATGAAATTTAAATAAATAAAGTCATAAGTAGAACATCAGCAATTGTGTGGCCACCTCCGAGTCCCTCGCAGTACTAAATCGTCTAAGGCTAGGGATTACCTGTGCAGTTGAAAAGAAAGGGTGAGTTTACGAAAACTCAGTGTGTAATCCCCTATCAGTCAAACAGTAAACAATGCATGCGAAGAATGATGCGGGCACGAGCCCTATTCGAAGATCAATACGATGCAGGATTTTAGCCCTATACAATAACAATGTGGACCTAATCCCAATACATTATCATAACAGTGTAATGCAATTATGCATCCCTCCTAAATCTAGCCAGCACACCATCCGTACCAACCAACACACCATGTAGGGATATAAATCGACCCACCCACCCAGCACACCGATATCGCAGCAAAACTGCCAGTAATAATAATGCAGCATAGCTGCCAGAAACAGTAAATGTGGCAAAGCCACCAGTATCAGTGAATGTGACATAGTCACCAATACAGTACTTCCTCCATATCAAAATCCCAACCCCATGCAGTATGTCATGTCATAAATATTATGTGTGTGCAAAGTCATACCCAGTACAATCATATATGTAAATCATAAGCACATCTATCATACGGAACATAAGGGCATAATCATCATTCTGCCATATAGGGGTATTACGGTCATTCTACCCTATAAGGGTATCACGATCATTCTGCCCTACAAGGGTATTACGGTCATTCTGCCCTACAGGGGTATTACAGTCATGCTGCCCTATAAGGGTTTACGATCATTTTGCCCTATAAGGTTATTACAATCATTCTGCCCTGCAGGGGTATTATGGTCATTCTGCCCTATAAGGGTATTACAGTCAATAGTACCTATTAGGGGTAAAATAGTTATTTTAGCCATCAGGGGTATTTCGGTCATTTTGCCTATTTTCCCTAACTGGGGTCTCAGTACGTTTAGCAACCTCTCAGAAGGTCTACAGTCGCCTCGAGCGACTCCAGTAACCTAGATGATCAAAACAGTGTAAATGGGCCTAAGGCCCATTACTCGGCCCAAGTGGGCCCACATGCTCATGTGGCCCATTTAGCCCAAATTCAGTCACAGCTATGCGAACCTCATAGCCCAGTCCATTATTTGTCACTTACCGTAGATTTTATCCGTGTGGGACCAACGAGCCCATTAGGCCCACACGGCCCATTGTAGCCCAATGTGGCCGAAAACAACCTAAGTCATGTGCGCGAAATGACAAGTCCAACTACTTCCCACTTAACAGTGAGATTTACCCATGCAGGCCCACGAGCCTATTGGGCCCATCCGACCCATCGAGGCCTAGAAACATCCTAATCCATGTGCGCAACATGTCCAGTCCAACCTTCCCCACCTGATGGTGAGATTCATCCATTTGAGCTCACGGGCCCATTGGGCCCAACGTGGCCCATTACAGCCTAAGCCCACAAGATCACTTGTTGTGGCCTCTTTCGCCGTACACCCACGCTTCGTGAGCTCGGTTACCAAATGAGTGTTCGCACGCTCAAACCCAACCTTTTGGCTTTTCGGCTTTTGGCCCTACCACAGTCAGATCAGGGTGTGTACACACTTTATCGGCTTTCACGCCTATTACAGTTTACAAGGTACGAATACACACATGTTATGAAACTGTTGACGCACCCCTCCAAGATCAAAGCACCTATTATTCACAACGATCCACCATTAGTCATATTCGTGGAAAATCCAAACCAAAATATTGAGAACACTCTAACAGATTCATCAGAAGTTATAATCCCTTCTAAATAAATACTACCTAAAGCACTTGCCACGAATCGGCAGGATTACTCACTAAGAGGACAATCGGCCTAACCCCCTTGGCTATAGAGATCGCGCCCCTAGCAACATTCGGCAACCACAGAGTTAAGTCCTAGCCATAAGGTAGAATAAGGGTGAATGAGTAGGATATATACGGCTCACGAAAGAAGAGATTGTAAACCTGAGAGAAGAAAAGACTAACCAAAAATCAGCCTTGACTCCACTCCAAACATTGCCCAGGTAACACAGGAGATATTCGGTTTAAGCAGAAGAAAATAGCACGATTGAGAGGGGAGGAAGAGAAGTACGACCACCAATGCCAGAGGTAATCGATCAAGAGGGTAGTGTTGGAGTCAGAGAGAGAAAAGAGTATATTCGACCAAGGAGGAATAGAGTGACGGAAAAAGAAAAGGCAAAATGGAGTCAATAAGTACCTATTCAAAACTGAAACAGTGGCTAGGGTAATAGGCCTATTCGACAGACTGGAAAGGGAGGAAAGAAGAATCGAATCACCTTACCAAAAGATATACGAAAAGAAAAGTAAAGCTCAGCTTCCAAAGTGAAGAGTTAAAAGATCACAATATGCCAAAAAAATTCGAAATAAAGTGACCACAACTTACCTATAGCCGAAATCCTGAGTGATCAATACCCTATTTGGCCACAACTCCTCCTTCTATATGAAATCCCTCAAAATTCTCCTAAATTCACTCCAACCGATCAACTTCCTATACACATCCCCAATTCTACTCCTAGAATTTTCCATTTGACCGATTCAAACATCCTACTTGCAGAGTTCTAGTCGGCTTCTGCTTCTCACATGGCAAGAGAGCAAAATAAATACTCTTTTTACCTTGCCAAGATTTGAACCTTAGACCTCAAGTAACTACCACACGACACTTACCACAGGACCACAAGCTCATTTGTGTCATACCTTACCGAATTTTATTTATAACCCTACTAACCAAATATAGGGGTTTTATCCTTAAAAGAAAAACAAAATTTCGTGGAAGTCAGGACTTGAACCCATGACTTCCCAGACACTTCTAGAGCACATAACCACTAAGCCAAACACTTAATTGTGTCACTTCCTTGCACAATTAAATATTTATGTGCAGTCTCCTAACCGCACCCCTGCTCAAACCTAGTACTTTTAGGCCCAAATTCAGGGCGTTACAAGGTCAATTTCGAGCACGGGCTAGACACACGAGCGTCTGACTGGTCGTGTCACCCAAGTCAGTAGCCTCCTTAATTTTCACACGGCTTAGCACACGGACGTGTCTTATGGCCATGTGGACAAGTTAGTATGTATGCCCTGTTTTGCCACGTCCTAGACACACGGGCGTGTCTAATGCCGTGTGAGACACACGGCCTACTCACACGGGCGTGTGACCTCTGTAACTTAGAAAAATTCTTTAGTTTCAAAAAATTTTGTATGTGTTCGATTTAGTTCTGATCTCTTCCTAATGCATGTTTAAGGTCTCGTTGATCTACGAAAGGGACTTTAAGTTGATATTTGATTATGATATGATAATGTATGACTTTTGACTATGAAACGATTGCGAAATGTTCTGATTATCCGGTAATGCCTCTTAACTCTAGTCTGGTGACGGATATGGGTTAGAGGTGTTACAAGGAAGGTGTTATAGACTTGATGGAGTAATCCCACAAGACCATATGAAGCATCATTGGTGACTCCATGCTTGATTAGTTCTAGAACCTTCGCTAAGAACAAATAAGGGACTAGAACCAATGAAGGGAACAAAAAATGGACCTTCTACCTTTTTAACCAAAGGAAGCGTTCACTAAAACAACATTCGAAGGCCTTGAAAAGCAACTTGAGAATTTGTTTAGGGAGCTCCGATACACTAATCGATGGTTGGATGCAATGTAAATTTTTACGGACACAATCATGGAAAGCTAAGGAAAAGATCCTAATCAGTGGCCAATGAGGTCCGATGATAAAGCTATAGAGAATGAAGAAGCCAACGATAGGGGGAGTAAGGATGAAGAAGGTAAAAATGACAAGGTGATGGAAGATGATAATGCAACGTCGCACCGTGACAACTTCAAGGATTTGTTTTCATCCAAGCAACCATCCATGGCGGGCCTGTCATCTGAGAATCGATTGACCAACCCAGACTATCTTACTAGAATTTGGTCGTGAAAGGAAAAGGGAAAGGATTAGCAAGACCAAGTGAGGGTCCGTAAGGAGATTGGCCATAGTTACATGCTTTCGGGACTTTAATTTCATTTTGATTTATATTTGTCGCATGTAAACTATTAAACTATACTACTTTTGGAACTTATTTTTTGTTTTATATTTCCTATTTTGTTGGTTATTTTTGTGTGTTTGTTTTCTATGTAGCCACTCATCTTGAAAATTATACAATAATTTTGAGCTTCAATGAAGAGGTACATGGTTTGAGCTAGTTTGGCACTCATTCTAGGGACGTCTAGTAACCTGCTATCTTTTATTTTGCACACGTATTGGGGACAATGTATAGTTTCAGTATGGGGGTATACTAATTTGCTTTGTTTCGTTTTGTTTCATTTTTGTTTGATTATTTCACTTTTTACATATTTTCATCAAAATTTTCAAAAAAAAAATTCCTTTATTTCTTTAAATTTTGTTGTTGAATCTATGATGCTTGAACATGAATTGATTAACATTACTGAATGGTAGTATGATACTGTGGATTGAGTTCTTTGAATGTATAAATTTTAATTAATGCTTGATGAATTCTATGCTTTATGAATAAATTGTTTAGGTAAATTAGTTACATTGTATAAAAGGATAGAGGTAGTTGAAAATTTCTTTGTTTTATTCAAATTATCAATAAGAATGAAGATAGGTGTGTACATGAATGCTTTAGAAATTACAATTATTCCTTCAAATAAGTAGAAACATGTTCGGTTTTGTATTTTTTGAAATTATAAGGGATAACCTAAGGCATTTTTTGTGTAGCCTAGAGCTTAAATACCCAACCTATATGCTATATTATCTCTAGTTCCCAAATTTGAGCCTTACATTATCCTTTCTTGATAAGCTTCTATGTTTGAAATATTAAGCCAAAATTGAGTTCGAAACTTAACCCTTCACAGTCCCTAAACTTTGTATTGCACTATCGAATGGACACTAGGCCATGGACATCGACGATTAGGTAGGAAAATTGCGGAGGCTTCGTACAAAATTTACTTGAATGACTAGTGAAGAGAGGTAGATTTAGCTTGTAATTGATTCTTACTAAAAATTGTGCATAAAAAGTGTAACAGCCCGATTTTGGGCCTAGTCAGAATAGTGGTTTCAGAACCACTAACACGAGGTCAGAGAAATTATTATTTTTATTATTTTATGTGTTATAGCATTATTATATGAGTGCAAGAAAATTTTGGTGTAATAATTTTAGTGATTGCATGCTTAATTGCAAAAAAGGACTAAATCGCATAAAGTGCGAAAGTTTTGTTCTACTAGCTAAAGGTGTCAAATAGCTATGGAACATTAAAGTAGAGGTCCTTATTGAGTAAATAGACCAATAAAATGTTAGTGGCTGGACATGGAGCCTTAATTCATAGAACGGTCAAAGGGTAGGTGAATTAATTGATAAATAAAAAATTAACCTAAAGGCTAGCTATTATTTTTTTCATTTCTTCTCTTCACCACTGAAATTTTTAGTAAGAAAGGGGTCTTTGAAGCTTGAAACTTTCAACCATCAATTTCTCTCATAAGTAAGTGATTTTGATGACTTTTCTTGATAATTTTTGTACTTTTGGGACCCTGTAGCATAAGCTAACTAATTGGGGGCTATTTTGCAAAATGGTTGAGAGTGTAGGGTTTTTCCATGGGAGCACTCATATTGGTTGCTGAAATTTTTTAGAAGAAAATGAGTTATGGTTGTTAAATAAACAACTTTTGTGAAGTAGTTTTCATGAAAACCCTAATTAATGACCTTTTGGCATAAGCTATAAATTATGTGGTAAATGTGTGAAATAATTGAAATTGTGAGATGCTATAGGCTTAAAGTAGTTTCAGCTAGGCTTGGTTCATGTGGAAATTTGATGAAAATCGATTTACGAGCCTAAGGGTAAAATCATAATTTTATGAAAGTTTAGGGGTAAAATGGTCATTTTTCCAAAATATGAATTATGAAATGCATTGATTGATATGATGATTGAATTAGATCAACAAATACGAAATCCGGACCTAGACCGGGGAAGGCTAAGCTAGTAGACTAAATCCAACTAGTCATCCACTTTTTATATACCGAGGTAAGTTGTACGTAAGTAAGAAAACTTTATCGTTATTATGTGTTGAATGATTGATTTTGCGTAATATGGTTGAATACGCTTATGAATAATGCATGATGAAATTTAATGTAGTAAATTTCGGTTGAACCTAGGAATAGATTGGATATCCATGCCATGACATTGGGTGATATGTGTGCTAGTGTAACACCATGTCTGGGACATCACGTCAGCCATGACATGTGAGCCAGTGTAAGACCATGTCTGGGACATGGCATCGGCCAAGATATGAGAGCCAGTGTAAGACCATGTTTGGAACATGGCATCAGCAATGTCTTGAGAGCTAGTGTAATACCATGTCCGAGACATAGCATCAGCATTGATTTGTATGATAGTGTAAGACCATGTCTAGGACATGGCATTGACATTGAGACGAGAGCTAGTGTAAGACCATGTCTGGGACATGGTATTGGCCTCGACATGTGAGCCAGTGTAAGACCATGTCTGGAGCATGGCATCCACAATTTACCCTCTTGTGTAAGGCTTGTCGGATATCCTTTAGTATTCCGAATGGTCTCACGAGTTATTGTAAAGCTTATGATAAATATATGGAATGATATAATCATGTTGTGAGTGGTACAAGTTCTTATTTGAAACTCATGAGATATGAGTCTAGTTATGTTGCCTTCATGGTAAGAATGACATGAGTAAGTTCTAGCTATGAAAATGATTTTGGGACGATTTTGTAATCTTTGGCTTATACTTGTGATATATAAGAATGTAGTGATATTTACCTGTGTTAATTTATAATATGCTATGTGTTTAAATATACATAGTTGATGTTGTTACTTATTTATATGCAACTTACTAAGCTTTATGATTACTCCCTCTCTTTTCCAATTTCATATAGTGTCGCCAAGCTACTGTCAAGGATCAAGGGACGTCGGAGGCATCGATCACATTATCACCTAAAGCTTTTGGTATAGCTAGTCGAGACGATGTGCGCCGGATCAGAACGATATCTTCTTAGCATAGAGACATGGAACACATCATGAATCCGATCCAACTCTAGAGGTAATTCAAGTTGATAGGCAATTAGTCCCACATGCTTCAATATATGGTAAGGCCCAATGAATCTAGGGCTTAACTTGCCCTTCTGACCAAACCTCAAGCGAGACCTTAAGAAACACCAAGTCCCCCACAGAATACTCAATCTCCTTACGTTTCAGATCCGCATATGACTTTTGTCTGTCAGACGCCACCTTTAGTCGATCCTGAATCAATCTAACTTTATCCTCAGTGTCAGAAACCAACTCTGGACCCAGAACACACCACTTACCCATCTTAGTCCAACACGTTGGAGTACGACACCTACGACCATATAATGCCTCATAAGGTGCCATCTTTATGCTATATTAGTAGCTATTATTGTACGTGAACTCTGCTAACGGCAAGTAATCCTCCCAATTGCCCCGAAAGTCAATCATACAACTCATTGACATGTCCTCCAGTATCTGAATCACCCTCTCTAACTGACTGTCTGTTTGAGGATGGAACGCAGTACTAAAGTCCAACTTTGTACCCAATGCCTCCTGAAACTTCTTCCAAAATCGAGACGTGAAATAAGGATCTCTATTAGATATTATGGATACCGGTACCCCATACAATCGTACTATCTCAGACACATACAGTTTAGCCAGCTTCTGCAATGAGTAATCAGTACGCGCTAGTATAAAATGGGCAGACTTGGTCAATCAATCCACGATGACCCATACAGAATCTGTTTTAGTAGGCGTTAAGGGTAGCCCACTAACGAAATCCATAGTCACTCTCTTCCACTTCCACAACAAAATCTTAACTGGCTGAAGCAACCTTGAAGGTAACTAATGTTCAGCCTTAACCTACTGGCAAGTAAGGCATTTACTCACTAAGTTGATAACTTCACGCTTAAGACCCGGCCACCAATATAACTCACGAAGGTCAAGGTACATCTTATTTTCACCAGGATACATAGCATAAGGACTACTATGTGCCTCTTGCAGTATAGACTGCCTCAGCATAAGGACTACTATGTGCCTCTTGCAGTATAGACTGCCTCAGATCAATATCTTTCAATACACAAACTCTTCTACGGAAACACAGTAGCCCTTCACTGTTCAGCACAAAATCAAAAATTTCCACACTCTCTATCTGTCGGAATCGAGGACCTAATGACTTTATCCTCCAACTGTTTACCCTCAATCTGTTTAGTCCATGACAGTTTAACCTATAGTTCGGCCAGCAGACTACCATCATCGAACAAGCTAAGATGAGTAAACATCACCCTCAGATCAGTCACAGTCCTACAGCTCAGTGCGTCGGCTACTACATTAGCTTTACCAGGATGGTATTCAGTTGAACAGTCATAATTCTTAAGTATCTCAATCCATCTACGCTACCTAAGGTTTAGCTCCTTCTAAGTGAGGAGGTAGTTGAGGCTCTTGTGATCCATCTAAATGATACAGTTCTCACCGTACAAGTAATGCCTCCAAATTTTTAGTGCGAACACCATCGCAGTCAACTCCAAGTCATGTGTCAGATAGTTTGCCTCATGCGTCTTAAGTTGGTGAGACGCATAAGCCACCACCTTACCTTCTTGCATCAATACATAACCCAAACCTATCTGTGATGCATCACTGTAGACAGTAAACTCTTTCCCAGACTCTGGTTGTATCAAGACAGGGGCCTCAGTCAGAACCTTCTTAAGCCTCTCAAAACTTTCTTGCTGCTTATCAGTCCAATCAAACGGTACCCCTGTACTCAACAACTTAGTCAGAAGTGCAGTAATCAATGAAAACCCTTCCACAAAATGCCTATAATACCCTGCTAGACCCAAAAAAAATTGAAGCTTTGATACCGACTTAGGCTACTTCCAATCCAGAACAACTTCTATTTTTTTAGGATCAACCCTAGTCCCCTCAACAGATACCACATGACCCAAAAGGTTACCTTTCAGATCCAGAATTCACATTTGCTGAATTTTGCATACAGTTGTTTCTCCCTTAGAATTTCTAGAACAATTCGGAGGTGTTCATCATGCTCCACCTCAGTCTTTGAATACACCAGAATATCATCAACGACACCACCACGAACCGGTCCAGATAGGGTTATAACACGTGGTTCATCAGATCCATAAAAGCTACTGGTGCATTCATCAATCCAAACGACATCACTAGAAACTCCTAATGACCATACCGAGTCCTAAACGTCGTCTTATGTACATCAGTCTCTTTGATTCTCAATTGATGGTACCCTGATTAGAGATCAATTTTAGTGAAAATTGATGCTCTACGAAACTTGTCGAATAAATATCAATCCTCGGTAAAGGGTGCTTATTCTTAACAGTCAATTTATTCAGTTGCCGGTAGACAATGCACATTCGCATGGATCCATCCTTCTTTTTCACAAATAACACCAGTGCTCCCCATGGAGACACGTTAGGGCGGATGAACCCTCAATCTAGTAACTCTTGAATCTGAGCTTTGAGTTCCACAAGCTCCTTCGGTGCCATTCTATAAGGGGCAATGGACACCGAAGCTGTACCAGGCAGGAGCTCAATCCTAAATTCAACTTCACGATTTAGAGGTAACCTAGGTAGCTCATCAGGAAAAAATCTGAAAAATCTTTAACTATTCTGATATTCTTAACAGAGGAACCCTCAGATTCTGAAACACTGATGTAGGCTAAATACGGCTCATAACCTTTACGAACCAATTTCTAAGCTCTTAATGCAGAAATTACATTACTTAAGTAATTCCGTCGTTCCCCAATTACACTACCTCCTTGTCCTCAATTCTCAGTACTACCCATTTAGTGGCACAGTCCAAGCTTACTCGATGTTTAACTAACCAATCCATGCCCAGTATTAAATCAAATTCTCCAAAAGGGAGTTCCATTAGGTCTACCTGAAAAATAACCCCTTGTACCTCTAATGGGATGTCTCTAAACAATTTATTAACTCTAACGGATAGCCCCAACGGACTCAGTACAGTAATTTCACTCGAAATATTCTCAACTAAAATCCCCAAGTTCTTAGTAACAGTACTGGCAACATAGGAATGGATAGATCCTACTTCTATCAGTGTAGTATAAGGTACATTGAAAATTACAAACGTACCCATAATAACATCTAGGGCATCTCCAACCTCTCTGCGACGAGCAGCATAAACCAGGGCTGGTTGCCTCACCTCAGTGTGACCAACACCTCTACCCGGTGCTCCCCGACCACGGCTCATACCATTTTCACCCCTGACCTGACCCTGGCCTCTCGGTGGCTGTTGACCACCACTCGACAGCTGAACAATACACATACCAATAGCTTGCATCTGATTAGGCCTCCGTAGACAATCTCTGATGTGATGCTCCATAGATTTGCACCGCAAACATGCCCCTATCCGTTTTTAGCACTTGCCCTGATAGCGTTTCCCACAATCAGCATAAGACTGCAACCCAAAAACAACAACAGGAGGCCCAACTCTGACGAGCCCATCAACTCTGGCCCTTTTCTTAGGCCTCGTAGCTGAACTTAAGGGTTCCCAAACCCTCTTGCTCCTTCCCCTGTCCGACTTGTGATTCTGGCACTCCGTGCGCTTCACATCTTCGGTGATCTTCGCCTTTTCTACCAATACAGCAAAATCTCGCTCCCTCTGTAGAGCTATCAAAACTCACAGATTATCTCTAAGACCATCCTCAAAGTGAACACAGTGTTCATATTCAGTTGCCACCATCCCACGCGCATAGCCGCTAAGTCTCAAAAACTCACACTCATATTCAGCTACTGATGTATCCCCTTGAGTCAAATTCAAAAACTCTCTCCTCCGGGCATCCACATAACTAGTGCCCACATATTTCCCTTGGAATTCAGTTTTGAAAAATTCCCACGTCGGGCTGAGTACCCTCTTTAACTGTAAGCCACCACTGATAGGCTTCATCTCGTAACAATGACACTGCACCTTTTAATTTCTGATCTGGGGTACAGTCGAGGTCATCTATGATCCGCTCTGTGGCCTTAATCCAATATTTAGCCACATTAGTGGCAACTCCAGCGCTACCCCTAAAGATCTTAGCCCCATTAGACCAGATTCGTTTCCTCACTGACCCACGGCCCATAATACTAGTGTTAGGCCTAGTGACCCTTTCCAAAGTTCACGACATAGCTTGGGACAGTGCGTTCTCCCTATTTGCACGATCGTGTGATCCAGTTTCAGTTACAAGTGAAGTCGGTGCCTCCCTAGCTTCATTGTTAGGCACATGACCTGATGCCGAAGACCCAGCCCAAGCACCTCCACGTCCCCTACTGCAGCCTCTTGTACCCCTTCTTTAAGTACCTTTGGTGCTCATTATCCCTGCGATTTGCGAAAATATTATCAGCAATTCAGAGTTTTGTTTTCGCAGATTGTAGTCTTTCTATAGTTTTAGATTACCCTAAACAGAGTATTTCAGTACAGTTTATTGGCTACAAAAATCTCTGTCTTTCAATTTAATCAAGTAGTAGTTTCAAAAAACTTACAAGATCGGCGTCGGAGACTCGGTGTACCATACTTTTGGTAAAACATTTCCAAAGTATTTTAAATCATTTGAAACAATTTTCAAAATTTTAAGTTTTAGGGAAACCCAAATCTACAGTCGAGTTTTACAACCTGGCTCTGATACCACTAAATGTAACACCCCAAATCTAGCCTAAATGTTATGGCCAAATCTGCGGTGTCACATTGAAATGTGTTTTGAAAAGCATCGTCATGTTTGAAAAGTTTGTACCATATTAAACCCTCGTAATGATCTTTTTCAAAAACATTTGAGTATCTTGTTCGTTGTTAAAAACTCAAGTTAGTAAGCAAAATTTTATTCATTTAGGTTATTATTAAGTTTAAAAAATAGTATTTGTTGTGGAATCTTTTGAAATCTGTTGAAATAACATGGTGTTTGAAAAACAGTTATCTTTTGGAAAATTTGCGTCCTATTGCTAACAGTTATAAATTAGAACTAGTAAACCCCAAGTTAAAGTAAAATTTAAAGAGGCCTTATTACATAAAAAATACCCCAAATAAAATAGGTTTTAAAATAGTAGAAAAAGCAGTTGTGTGGGCTCTATCGAGTCCCTCGCAGCCCCGACCCGCCTACGAATTACCTGCACAGGAAGGTAGAAGGGTGAGTTTATGAAAACTCGGTGTATAATCCTCTAGTAATAGCCAATAAAATAGTAGGCGGATCTGATGCGGGCCTAAGCCCATTTCAATTCTGATCGAGATCGATTGTAAGATGTAGCACATTCTGATGTGATATGATAATACAATCAAATCCCTACCCATCGATCCTCTACACTCCACTCCATCTAGCCCTACACTCCATGTGGGGATAAAATCGACCTAACCATCCCTACACTCCAAAAATATAGCACTGGTTGTGGCACTAAATATTATATGCAGCTAAGCAGCCAATACAATACACTTCCTCTAAATATATCAAACCCATCCCCATGCAACATGTCATGTCATAATATCATAATATCTTACATTGATGCAACATACATATAATGTGGCATGCTCAAATACAATCATACACATCATAGGGCAATCAATCATTTTACCTTATGGGGGTATTGCCATCATTTAACCCTATAGGGGTATTATAGTCATTTACCCTACAGGGGTATTATAGTCATTTTACCCTACAGGAGCAATACAGTCATTTTACCCTACGGGGGTATTACAATCATTATTTTGGCCCAACATGGCCCAAAATGGCCTAAGCCTATGAGATTGCCCCATGGCCTCTTGTAATCCAATACCCACGTTTATGCGTTTGGGGTTACCACACGAGCGATCGCACGCCCATGTGGCAACAATGGTCCTATTTTTTGGTTTTTTCTGATTTACGGTTAAGACGGTGATTACACACCTTAAACGAAGATGCGCGAGCAGCCCACGAGCCCAAAGCCTACTTTCAACCAAAATACACCACTAATCAAATGATAATAGGATTAACATCCCTTTTTATACCCATCGCAACCAACTCATTAATACTTGCCTTTGTTGAACTAACGAAGCTTCGACCCAAAAATCGAAACACAAAGGCAATTATGAACCCCTTTAGAGATTACCTGCATTCAAAACAAACATATAACTAACATAGTACACGCACATAAATTGAACCTAGTGCACCACCACTTATCGAAGGTGTAAAACTTAAACTAGGGAAGGGAAGTATTCATTTCACAATCCCCCCCACAGAACGCCACTACAACAAGCCAGACTAGAGTAAACACTCCCCTAACAAACGCTGACCAGAAAAGAAGGGGTTAAAAAGAGAACTATAGATACGGCAGAAAGAAAAAGAGTGAAAAAAACAAAATAAAAAGGGCAAAACTTACCACCAAGATCAACAGAGAAAAAGCAATGGCGAAAGGAAGATTCGACACACAAAGGGTAAAAGAAAGATCAATATTTGGCCAGCAAAGAATGAATAGCACCTGAGAGAAGAAGCAAGAAGAAAAAGGAAACTCCATCACCCCAGGCTAAAACCAAAATGGTTTGAGATATAGGGAAGCAATAGGTATTCGGCCAAAAGGGAAGTCGTTTGAGAAAAAGTGTAAGGGAGAAGAAAAGCTATGGATAAGAGGTTTGGTGAAAGAAGTAAAATCGCCGGCAACTAAGACCAAAAGGTACTTCCAAATAGCACCACTTGGCTTTAGAAACAAAACAATTGCAAAAACCTGAAAGAAAATCGAGAGGAGAGAACCCCAAAAGAGTAGCCAAGCTAAAAGTTTTAGGGAAAAACCACCTAGCCAAAAATCCCTATGCTCATTACCCCAATTTTAGCATAACCCCACTACACCTCAAACTCTACTTTTTCCTCCCCTTATCCCTCTCCTAAAATCTCTCCACCTTATTCTACTCAACCGCCCATTCAAACTCCTACTAAACACCTCAATTTCGATCAACCGAGGATACTTCCCTAACACTTGTAGCAAAAATAAAATGCTCCTTCCCCCTGCCAATGCTCGAACCTTAGACCCCAAGGAAACTCCACACACCACTTACCTCTCGACTAACAAGCTCTTTGTGACAAATTTTACCCACAATAATTTAAAAGGCTACTAACTAAAGGTAAGGGTTATTCTTTAAAAAAAAAAATTTTGCAACTGCCTAGGCTTGAACCCAAGACTTCTCAGGCACTTCCCAGGACACTCAACCATTGAAGCAGACATGCATTTGTGTTACACAACATACAAAAAATGAGCACCTATATTTTGGGGTGTTACAGGCATGAATAGGGACTTGATCTTTTGTTTAGTGTCATGTTATTTTAGCCACAAGTGTTGGCTCATATGGATGTGATATTCATTTTATATAGGTCATTAATCTTGGCTAATATTGATTATTATTAAATGCATCTGATGAAAATTCTCATGGTTGTGGCTGTTTTGGTTATATGTGTTTGTGCTTGGATTGGTTAGGTTTGATGTTGTGTAGGTTGATGCAAGTAAGGGTGGCTAAAAGGTTGGGTGGATAGCCTTGTTTTTGTCCACATAGGCAGACATACGGGCGTGTGTCTAGACTGCGTGTAACACACGGCTTGCCCAATGGGCATATGGTAAGGCCGTGTGTCCCCTGCACCTAAAATTGGCAAAACAGAATGCCCAGTAGCAGTCACACGGGCAGAGACATGGCTGTGTGTCTCAACCGTGTGAAGAACACAGCCTAGTACACAGGTATGTACCATGGCTGTGTGCCCTTAAAGGGTTTCTGACGTGAGAAACAAAATGTCAAGGTTTTTGTACACGAGCTAAGACACGGACATGTCATGGCCGTGTGGGGGACACAAGTCATGGACATGGGTGTGTGCTAAGCTGTGTGAAAACCCCTATAGGTTTGAATCGAGAAATAAATTCGCACGGGATAGGGACACGGGCGTGTCCTAATATGTTCAGGCCGTGTGAGCCACATGGGCCTTAAACATGGCCATGTTAATAAGACACATGGGCATATCGCCCTTCCACACAGGCGTGTGCCCCTGTCTGCTTGAAATTTTACAAAATTTTCTAGAGTGCACAGATTAGTCCCTAATCAATTCCAAAGTGTGTTCGGGGCCTCGTAGGCCCATAGTAGGGACATTAAGGTATTGTGAAAAGTTCTAAATTGGAGTGAAATTTCAAAACTAAAAAATGTTTGTTTGTATGTGTTGAGATAGGTAGCGCCTCGTGCTCCGTTCTGGCGTCGGATACGAGTAAGGGGTGTTACATTTAGTGGTATCAGAGCTATAGTTTAGTCAATTCTCAAACTAACGTAATGAGTGTACAAGTCTAGCTATACATGTCAAAAATACATTGTGATAGTGTGACGACTCCTGACCTTTAAATTGTGTTTTCATATAGTAAATGAATCCCGATGGAGCAATGGCGGGTGATGTAGAGAGTAATACGCCGACTCCCGTTGACGGGGCCGCGCCAGTCGAGAGTGGGCTCGTGACACTGAGTCAGGGCGGAGGGGATAGAGAAGCCTATCTTCATATGATGGATGTCTGGTATTCAAAGTTTATTCGTGCAAATCCGAACACTCCACCTCCCCTACCCCCTCCAATCCCTCAACCTAACCCCATAGCGCCCCAAAGGGTAGAGATCTTAAGAAGGGAGAAACCTCTTGTTGATAGAATTAGGAAGCAAGGGGTCTAGGAATTTAGAGCAAATATAGATGATGACCCCGAGAGGGCAGAGTTCTGGCTAGAAAATACCATTAGGGTATTTGATGAGTTGTCTTGCACACCTGAGGAGTGCATGAAGTGTGTTGTGTCACTCCTACGAGACTTGACCTACCAATGGTGGAACACTCTTGTGTCGGTTGTACCAAGGGAAATGATTACATGAGAGTTCTTCCAAGAGGAATTCCGAAAGAAGTATATTAGTCAGAGGTTTATAGATTAGAAGAGAAAGGAATTTCTAGAATTAAAGCAAGGCTGAATGTCAGTAACAGAGTATGAGCGTGAGTTTGTGAGGCTCAGCAAATATGCTAGGGAGTGCATATCTATCGAAGTTATCATGTGCAAGAGATTTGAGGACGGAATGAACGAAGACATCCGATTATTAATTGGCATCTTAGAGTTAAGGGAGTTTGTGATGCTGGTTGAAAGAGCTTGCAAGGCAGAAGAATTGACCAACAAAAAGAGAAAAGCTGATATTGAGTCTCGTGACTCAAGGAAAAGACAGATGGGGAAATCACATCAGTCTCATCTAAGAGATCGAGAGAGTTCACTACTCGATCGAATGCTTTAGTGGGATTCTCGAGTAGAAATAAGAATAAGCAGTACACGACATCTAAGGCTCAAACCACTTCTATCGTGAGTATTGGTAGTGCTCAACCGAATAGACCAGAATGTTCACAGTGCGGTAAACTCCATTTTGGTGAGAGCCGAGGAAATGAAAGAGGCTGTTTTAAATGTGGGTAATTAGACCATTTCATCCAAAACTGTCCAGAAATGGGAAAGACAGACAAAAGGCAAGATGTAAGAGCGAGTAATGCTCCTTCAAGAGGTAGACCATAGAAGAACCCGAGAAGAAGTGCTTGCAACAGAGGTGGGCTTAGAGATTCCACTGTGAGGTCCAAGGGCAGAGCGCCTGCAATGACTTATGCCATTCGCGCTCGCGAAGAGGCATCGTCACCGGATGTGATTACAGGTACTTTTTCTCTTCACGATATTTCTGTTGTTGCTTTGATTGATCTGGGGTTTACCCATTCGTATGCTTGTGTGAGACTGGTGTCTAGCATGAATATGCCTGTCGAGTCTACAGAATTTGTGGTAAAAGTGTCAAACCCGTTAGGCAAGCATGTGTTAGCTAACAAAGTGTGTAGAAATTGTCCTTTGATGATTAGAGGTCATTGTTTTCCAGCTAACCTCATGTTATTACTGTTTGATGAATTTGACATTATCCTTGGTATGGATTGGTTGTCTACCCATGACGTTATAGTGAATTGTGGAAAAAAATTCATTTAACTAAAATGTGAAAATGGGGATATTATTCGTGTTGAATCAGGTGAACTAGGTAGCTTACCTGAAGTGATTTCTTCTATGACAGTTGAGAAATATATGAGAAAAGGGTATGAGTCTTATCTCACAATTATGTTGAATACCCAAGTGTCAAAAGTAAAGGTTGAGTCAATATCAGTGGTATGTGAGTTTCTGGATGTGTTTTCAGAAGAGTTGCCCAGACTGCCTCTAGCTAGAGAAGTCGAATTTTGTATCGAGTTAGTCCCTAGTACTGCACCTATATCGATTGCCCTATATAGGATGGCACTGTTGGAGTTAAAAGAGCTGAAGGCTCAGCTACAAGAGTTAACGGTAAGGGTTTTGCGAGGCCGAGCTATTCTCCGTGGGGTGCTCCAGTACTTTTTGTGAAAAAGAAAGACGGGTCGATGAGGTTATGTATAGACTACAGATAACTCAACTAGGTGATGGTGAAGAACAAGATCCCTCGCCAAGGTTCGACGATTTGTTTGATCAACTAAAGGGAGCCACAGTGTTTTCTAAGATGGACTTGAGGTCCAGTTATTACTAGTTGAGAGTTAAGGAACAGGATGTGCCGAAAACTGTGTTTCGAACGAGGTATAGGCATTATGAGTTCCTTGTCATGCCCTTTGGCTTAACGAATGCTCTTGCAGTGTTTATGGATTTAATGAATCGTATTTTTTGGCCATTCTTGGATAGATTTGTTGTGGTTTTTATTGATGATATATTAATTTATTCTCGTGATGAGAGTGATCATGCGAAGTATTTGAAAACTATTTTGCAGACTTTAAGAGATAAACAATTGTATGCTAAGTTTAGTAAAAGTGAGTTTTGGCTCCGAGAGGTCGAATTCTTAGGACACATCGTGTCAGGTGGTGGAATTAGAGTTGACCCGATTAAGATCTCGGTTATTGTTGAGTAGAAACCGCCAAGGAATGTATCGGATATTAGAAGCTTTCTAGGCTTAGTAGGTTACTATAGACGATTCGTTAAAGGATTCTCCATGGTTGCTACCCCAATGAAGAAGTTGCTACAGAAATATGTCAAGTTTGATTGGATGGAAAAATGCCAACAGAGTTTCGAGAAACTTAAGGTGTTGTTGATTGAAGCCCTAATTTTAGTGCAACCGGAATCAGGAAAAGAATTCGTAGTGTATAGCGATGCATCCTTGAATGGATTAAGATGCGTGCCCATGCAAGAAGGCAAGGTGATAGCATATGCCTTAAGGCAACTGAAGCTACATGAGAAAAATTATCTGACTCATGACTTCGAATTAGCAGCCATAGTGTTTGCACTGAAGATTTGGAGACACCACATGTATGGCGAGAGACACCGGGTATTCACCTACCATAAAAGCCTAAAATACTTGATGACTCAAAAGGATTTGAATCTACAGCAACGAAGCTAGCTAGAGTTGATTAAAGATTATGAGTTAGTAATTGACTATCACACGAGAAAGGCGAACGTGGTCGCAGATGCATTAAGTAGGAAGTCATTGTTTGCCTTGAGAACTATGAATACTCAGTTGTCTCTAATCGAGGATGGTTCGATTCTAGCGGAGTTGAGAGCTAGACCTATGTTTCTTCAAGAGATTCGTGAAGCTCAGAAGAGTGATAAAGATTTGCAAGCCTCAGTGTAAGAAAGTTGACGAATCAGATTTTTGGATTAGTTCCGACGGTTGTTTGATGTTCCAAGATAGGGTCTGTATACCTAGACGTGATGAGCTTATTGGGAAAATTCTTCACAAGGCACATAGTAGTTGTATGTCTATCCATCCGAGTAGTACTAAGATGTATAATGACTTGAAGAGATTGTATTGGTGGCCGGGCTTGAAAAGAGACATCTTAGAGTTTGTGTCAAAATGTTTAATTTGTCAGCAAGTGAAAGCCGAGCACCAAGTACATTTGGGTTTACTTCAGCCTATGATGGTTCCCGAGTGGAACTGGGATCGAATTACCATGGATTTTAGGACGGGAATGCCGCTGTCACCAAGAAAGAAAGATGTTTTTTGGGTCATAATTGATCAATTAATGAAATCAACTCACTTTCTTCTGGTACATATCGACTACTCACTTGATAAGCTAGTCGAGTTGTATGTTTCTAAAATTGTGAGACTTCACGGAGTGCCCTTGTCGGTTATTTCGGATAGAGATCTAAGGTTTACTTCACGATTTTGGAAAAAGTTACAAGAAGCTTTGGGGACAAAGTTGAACTTTAATACGGCTTTCCATCAGCAAATTGACGACCGGTCGGAAAGAGTAATTCAGATTCTTGAAGACATGTTGTGGTGTTGTGTCCTTGAATTCCAAGGCAGTTGGGAAAAGTATTTACCACTGGTAGAGTTTGCCTACAACAATAGCTATCAGTTGGGTTTGAAAATGACGCCTTATGAGGCTTTATACAAGCAAAAGTGTCGAATGCCTTTGTTTTGGACCGAACCCAGAGAAAATTAGATTCACGGGTTAACTTAGTCAAATTTACTGAAGAAAAGGTTAAGGTAATTCGTGATTGTTTGAAGGCCGCTTCGGATAGATAGAAATCCTATGTAGATTTGAAATAAAAAGAAATTGAGTTTCAAATGGGTGATAAGGTGTTTTTGAAAGTGTCCCTGTGGAAGAAAGTCCTCAGATTCAATAAGAAAGGAAAATTAAGTCCACGTTTTATTGGACCTTATGAGGTGACTGAGAGAATTGGACTGGTAGCTTATCGACTAGCCTTGCCATCTGAGTTAAAGAAGATCCACAATGTTTTCCATGTGTCAATGTTGCGCCGTTACCATTTTGACCTTTCACATGTTCTTTTGCCAATAGAGATTGAGATTCGGTCATATACGACTTATGGCGAAGAACCGGTTAAGATTTTAGCTCGGGAGGTTAAACAATTGAGGAATAAAAGTATAACACTCGTGAAGGTATTATGGCATAGACATGGGATAGAAGAGGCCACATGGGAGCCCAAGGGGACCATGAGAGACCAATAACCAAACCTTTTTAACGGTAAGATATCGAGGAGGAAAATCCCTAAGGGGAGAATTGGAACAGCCCGACTATGGGCCTAGTTGGAATAGTGGTTTTAGAACCACTAACCCAAGGGCAGACAAATTATTTTTTTATTATTTTATGTGTTATAGCATGATTATATGAGTGCAAGAAAATTTTGGTGTAATAATTTTAGCGATAGCACGCTTAATTGCGAAAAAGGACTAAATCTCATAAAGTGCGAAAGTTTTGTTCTACTAGCTAAAGGTGTCAAATAGCTATGGAACATTAAAGTAGAGGTCCTTATTGAGTAAATAGACCAATAAAATGTTAGTGGCTGGACATGAAGCCTTAATTCATGGAATGGTCAAAGGGTAGGTAACTTAATTGATAATAAAAAATAAACCTAAAGGCTAGCTATCATCTTTTTCATTTTTTCCCGTCACCACTGAAATTTTCAACAAGAAAGGTGTCTTTGAAGCTTTAAACTTTCAGCTATTAAGTTCTCTCATAAGTAACTGATTTTGATGACTTTTTTTTTATCATTTTTGTACTTTTGGGACCCTTGTAGCATAAGCTAACTAATTGGGGGACTATTTTGCAAAATGGTTAAGAGTCTAGGGTTTTGCCATGAAAGCACTCATGTTGGTTGCTGAAATTTTATAGAAGAAAATGAGTTATGGTTGTTAAATAAATAACTTTTGTGAAGTAGTTTTCATGAAAACCCTAACTAAGGATCATTTTGCATAAGTTATAAATTATGTGGTAAATGTGTGAAATAATTGAAATTGTGAGATGCTATAGGCTTGAAGTAGTTTCGGCTAGGCTTGGATAATGTGGAAATTCGATGAAAATTAATTACGAGACTAGGGGTAAAATTATAATTTTGTGAAAGTCTAGAGGAAAAATGGTCATTTTGCCAAAATATGAATTACGAAATGCATTTATTAATATGATGATTGAATTAGTGAATTTTTATCATTTTAGATCAAGAAATACGAAATTCGGACCTAGACTAGGGGAAGGCCAAGCTAGTAGACTAAATCCAAATACTCGTCCACTTTTTGTATACCGATGTAAGTTGTACGTAAGTAAGGAAACTTTATCGTTACTATGTGTTGAATGATTAATTTTGCGTAATATGGTTGAATACACTTATGAATAATGCATGTCAAAATTTAATGTAGTAAATTCCCGGTTGAACCTAGGAATAGATTGGATATCCATGCCATGACATTGGGTGATATGTGTGCTAGTGTAAGACCATGTCTGGGACATGGCATTAGCCACGACATGTGAGCCAGTGTAAGACCATGTCTGGGACATGGCGTCGTCCATGATATGAGAGCCAGTATAAGACTATGTTTGGAACATGGCATCGACAAAGTTATGAGAGCCAGTGTAAAACCATGTCCGAGACATGGCATCAGCGTTGATATGTGTGCTAGTGTAAGACCATGTCTGGGACAAGGCATCAGCATTGAGACGAGAGCTAGTGTAAGACCATGTCTGGGACATGGCATCGGTCTCGACATGTAAGCCAGTGTAAGACCATGTCTGGGACATGGCATTGGCAATTTACCCTATTGTGTAAGGCTTGTCCGATATCCTTTAGTATTCCAAATGGTTTCACAGGTTATTTTAAAGCTTATGATAATGATATGGAATGATATAGTCATGTTGTAAGTGGTACGGGTTCTTATTCGAAACTCATGAGATATGAGTCTAGTTTTGTTGCCTTCATGGTAAGAATGACATGAGTAAGTTCTAGCTATGAAAATGATTTTGGGACTATTTTGTAATCTTTGGCTTATACTTGTGATATATAAGCATGTAGTGATATTTACCTTTGTTCACTCAAGAATGTTGTGTTGATTTATAATATGCTATGTGTTTAAATATGCATGTTGATATTGTTACATATTTATATGCAACTTGCTAAGCTTTATGATTACTCCCTCTCTTTTCCATTTTCATATAGTGCCGCCAAGCTAGTGTCAGGGATCAACGGATGTCGGAGGCATCAATCACACTATCACCTGAAGCTTTTGGTATAGCTAGTTTAAATGTTTTGAGTGTGGCATGTATAGCGACTTGATCTTTTGTTTAGTGTCATGTTAGTTTAGCCACAAGTGTTGGCTCATATGGATGTGATATTCATTTTGTATAGGCCATTAATCTTGGCTAATATTGATTATTATTAAATGCATCTGATGAAAATTGTCATGGTTGTGGTTGTTTTGGTTATATGTGTTTGTGCTTGGATTGGTTAGGTTTGGTGTTGTGTAGGTTGATGCAAGTAGAGGTGGCAAAAAGGCTGGGTAGAGAGCCTTGTTTATGTCCACACGGGCAAACACACGGGTGTGTCTAGACCATGTGTGACACATGGCTTGCCCCATTGCGTGTGGTAAGGCCGTATGTCCCTTGCACCTAAAGTTGGTAAAAAAAAAGCCCAGTAGCAACCACACGGGCGGACACACGGCCGTGTGTCTTAACCGTGTGTAGGACATGGCCTAGTACACGGTTGTGTACCATGGTCGTGTGCCCTTAAAGGGTTGCTGACTTCAGAAACAGAATGTCAAGGTTTTTGTACATGGGCGTGTCATGGCCGTGTAGGGGACACGGGTCATGGACATGGGCGTGTGCCAAGCCGTGTGAAAACCCTTGTAGGTTCGAATCGAGAAATAAATTCACACAGGTTAGGGACACGGGTGTGTCCCGATATATTCAGGCCATGTGAGCCACACGGGCCTTCAACATGGCCATGTTAAGAAGACACACGAGCGTGTCGCCCTTCCACACCGGCGTGTGCCCCTGTCTGCTTAAAATTTTACAAAATTTTCTAGAGTGCACAGATTTGTCCCAAATTAATTCCAAAGTGTGTTCTGGGCGTCGTAGGCCCATAGTAGGGACATTAAGGTATTGTGAAAATTTTTAATTTGGAGAAAAATTTCATAACTAAGAAATGTTTGTTTGCATGTGTTGAGATAGGTAGCGCCTCATACTCTGTTCCAGCATCGGATACGAGTAAGGGGTGTTACAAAAAGAATGAAAAAAATATGAAAAAGAGAAAATATAGTGAGGATCAAAAGCATTGTGATAGAAAACAACAAATGAATGAAAAATATGCTCAAAATAAGAAAAAGAGAATAACATAACATTAATGCCTAAAAATCATAGTACAGAAGAACAAGATAAAATCCACCCATCTCTTCCACATTATTGGAGAGATAAGAAAGATGATACAAGGACAAATAAGGCGGTGAGATCAAACGATCGCATTTGAAGGGAATTGGTAACAATGTCGTGTGTTGTGTTGTTCATAGTGCTTGAACCATTTGAGCTTATCTTTCTTGAATTTGTACCAGCCTAAGCCTCAGAACGTTACAAGCCACTAAGCGCTATGTGACCTTAGCATCCTCATTTACAAACTAAAACTTGTGGAATCTTATTGAAAATGAATAATCGATTTCTTTCTTATATAGATACATCATATCTTCATTTCTTATTATGATGGAATAATGTATACAAATTTGATTTTCATAAACTACCTCTACTTTTTTTTTTTGCTCTGTAACTTTTTGAACTAAGACGATTTAATCTCAAACCTATGGGTTCACAATGCATCAATAAGAAGTTGTACAATAAAGGAACTTGGTACATAAAGCATGCCCATCCATCAAGGGTTTGTTTGTTTGGAAGTAAAACATTTTTCGGAAAAGCTTTTTAGCCTTTTCCGTTGTTTGTTTGGCTGAAAATATTTTCCTAAGGGAAAATCAATTACAAAACACGGGAAAAAGAACCCATTGATTTTGGAAAATGTCTTACCATTTCTAATTCGGTAAGATATTTTCAGGAAAATTAGAAGCCAACACCAATTTTATGCTTTCCCTTTGGCCCTTCCCCTTCCCCTTCCCCCATCCTTGACACCTGATCTTTTGCTTACCATCAGCCAACACTAATTCTCAACACCATACACCGGCGTTCATCAAAGATTTTCCCCAGCTTCGCCTTTCGTTGTCAAAATCTGCACTGGCATTCATCTTCCTCTCACGAAGGTAAGAACAAAAAAATTGATATGGGAAAAGGGTGTTATCTTTTCTGATGTTTAACTTTGGTTTGTCTTTTTCTGATGAACCCATTTTTCTTCATTACAGATTCGATCACAATTCTTATTGTTCCTTCTTTTGGGTTAAAGTGAAGCAGCGTTGGTTATGATTTCTGGAAATGGCTAAGGATTTTGGGTATAATAGAGAAGAATGATAACTAGGAAAAACAATGCAACATTCAACTTTATGGTACCAGGTCTAGATTGTGAATACATATCATTATTCAACTATTGGATTATGAATATGGAATTGATTCACCTATTAAATTGGATATTCAGTATAGCTAGGATCTTTGTTTTTAATTTCTTTTTATCCTTCTGCAATTTTCTGCTTTTTAAGTTCACATAGCTTTTTGTTTAACAGGTTGCTGAAAAGAATCAAAGTACTAAACCAACCAGCATCGTTTGTGCTGATTACAAAGGAAATGGTAATGAAAATTTTGGGTAATTATTTTTTTGCCTGGTCTTTTTTTTTCCTAAAATTAGGTCTCTTATTTCATATAACTATAGATTTTGTTGATTATCATTGTTCTTTTGATATCTACTGATACCGACTAAACTGTTAGAATTTAAGGCTGTGACTAAACTATTAGAATTTAAGGTTGTGCTATTAATATTGTGTATGGCAATATGGCATCTTAAACATCAATCTAGAAGGATGGTTTGAACTCCTAATTATAAGAGTGTTTAGTAATGATTCTAATTTCTTTATATAATATATATATGAAGAGTAAGAAAATCTAAGCATCCAACATGTCATTTTATATGTAGCCTATGGTGCTTGTATTTATTCGATGTCGTGTAAGGATCTTAGATTGGTTAAACATAGATATACTTAGGTGTTGCATAGTTCATAATGATTCATTACATGGGGCTGTAGAGCTGTATGGTTTCCTTCTGATGGAAAGGACAGAATGAACAACAATTCATTTCTTCTCAAGTGTGGAAGAAGCATTTCTCTCTCAATTCACTTTTCCACTTGACCCAACTTAAAGAAAAAAAATTTCTTCCTATTGATTAACTTATATTCTTCCACATTATGAGCCTATGTTTATCAGGTGTGAATATTTTGTCTTCTCTAACTTCTTTTAACGTTTTGGATAATTATTCCAAACAACTTCCTTTATTAACAAATGTTCAAGTCAACATTTAGGCTCTTAAACTTTCTTGATTAACAAATGATCTTCTCTTTGCTCTTGTAATTGTGATGGTTTCTTACTCGAGCCGCAACAAGAGAGGTTCAAGTTGGATGATAAACCACATTGGGATCGGTTGGATTGCTTAAAACCCTGTAGTTTGCAGTATCTATTTTGCTAGTCATAATAAGTACTTTTGAGGCGTAATAGATGCCTTTCTTTAGTTGTGCTATTGAGTGTAGTTTTAATTTGGCTTGCTTTATATTTCTTTCCTGCTGCTCCAATACCTTCATATCTATGGTAGTGTTTAAGCTATATTAGTTTATATAACTTAAATTTGTATTATCTTGTTGTTTTGAGCATTTTATTGTTATATGTATCATCTAGAAAAATTTGATGATAGATAATTATGCTTGATTTGATATGATCAGTAGGGTACGGAGATTTACCAAGGATTTTTTTGATAGCAGTGGAGATATAGGCCTCTTAGGTTGATCACTCGTAATGAAAACGATAAACGTAGTGATAGTTGACACTTGAGGATGGCATAATGATTTTCCCCCTGTATTTGCCCTTGTATTGTACAGGCAGAGAGATGCTCGAGAGTTCAAAGGTGGAGTCAAGTGTCCACTCATGGCTGAACCCGAGCTTTTTCGTGGGGTTTGTTCAGTGTGGGGTTTGTTCTGCAGAGGACTTGCTCAGATGAAAATTTGAAGTCAAAAGGTTTCTTGATCTTCATCTTGGTTTCTATAGGGTTTTTATTCAAGATGGAGTTGGATTAGTGATGCAAACTGCTTGGGGTATGTTGATTCAAAAGCTGTTAGTTTTCTGGCAGATCAAGATTACATAATTATTAATTGTGCCTTTTGATTCTTTGGAGTAAATTTTATAGTATGATAATTGATTATTAGAGCTCTAGAAAAATATGTCTTTAAAGTTAAATTGAGTTTTGCCAAACATTTAATGCAGGGACCTTTCTTTCCTTTTACAAACAGTAGGTTAAATTCTTCTAAATTCTGTTGGTAACCTTGTATTATTCATAATTGTTCATTGTTCCCCACTAATGTAAATTTTAGGTAATAAACTAATAATATAGTGGAAAGGGGAGAGGAGGCTTTTAGTAGTTTTGACTTTTGAGCGTCAACCTAGGTAATTGAATTGAGTTTTGGTCGGTGGAAGGATTTGGATACATACGGTTGGTGATGAAACGCATTCATTTTTCAGGATTGTAGTGCTGAAAGCATTTAATATTAATTGTGATTTGGAAGCTAATTTATAATTATTCAATCCTTGTTTAATTTTTTTATAACACAATTAGAAATAATTTATTTGACTTTGGTTGTTTTTAATTTATTATATATTTAATTAGATTTATTTATTTATAAATAAATCATTGCAATATATGTAAAAACAATTTAAAATATAAATTTATTAATATATGTAAAAACAGCTTTTCCAGAAAATATTTTCAGGAATTCTGCCAAACAATAGAAAATATTTTACACATATTCATCCAAACACCAGAAAAATCATTTTCCAGAAATCATTTTCCTGAAAATATTTTACTGCCAAACAAACGGAGCCCAAATGTCAAGTAAATTCATTGTTCAAGGGTCGTTTTTCTTTTTGCATGTTTTGTGTGTTTGCTTAAGGACAAGCAAAGAATTAAGTGTGGAGGGTTTATCTGCCACAAATTCATATGTCAAATTGGGGCCCATATGTCACTTAACGAGCTTGTTTTCAAGTGTTTTTTGTCTTTTTAGTAGTTTTACATAATTTTAGTTTTTACAAATATATTAGTGAAATCGCCATTTTTTCCTCTTTTTTTATCCAAAATGGCCAATTGTGCCATTGGGGACCCCAATGTGTGTTTGAGTGGTGTAAGGACTTGTAGGTGGACCAAATGGAGTGGAATTCGAGACATAAGTAGTGGTATCATGAAACCGAAACTAGGGTATCGCAATACAATCGACAGAATCGAAAGGAAAAAGGTTCGCGATGCCCACCTCGTGACAACTACCTCTGTGTATTCTAACAAGGGTATCACAATATCCTCACCTGGGTATCGCGGTATCCTTGTCGTGTTGGGACAAAAAATGACATCAGAGGCAGAGTTTGTCCACCCGAAGCACTAATCAAAATCTAGCATTCAAGGGAATGTTTGTGCAACATTTTTAGGTCAGAAAACAACTATTAAAAACCAATCTTGGCTAAGGAAAAAGGCGGTTGTAGTTTTAGGTTAGAAAGATCCTTAGTTTTAGGGTTTCTTTCATCTTTTAGTTTAGGTTTAGGGTAGTTCATAGCTTAGGGTTTACTATTCCTACATATTTTATTGTTCTCTTTAATGTTAATGGTAATTAGTTAGGTTAGTTATTAATGTACCTTGGTTTATTACATCTTTAATTAGTTAAGTTAGGTTAGCTTAAGGTATATTTACATTTTCAGCTTTAAGTTTGATGCATTTCAGTTTCTTTTATGTTTAATTAGTTAAAGGTTGTTCCTTTTATGTTCCTAGCTTTGGATTTCACTGTTAGATGCTTTCATTTATCTTTCTTGCAAGTTTTAAAGAGTAAAAATCCCAACTTTTATGTTTTCCTTAGGGTTTATGTTCATGATTGTTAAAGTTTTTGTTTTTATGTTTGTTTACTCAGTTGTTAACATGGATAGCTAAACTCCAAAAAGGGTTGGTTAATAGAGATGCGGATAAGTTTATTTTTAGCTAAGGGACTAAATTGCAATTAATTTGATTAATTGAATGAACTAAAAACTTAGGATTGATGACCTTAAGGGAAAATCTAGGTAGGTGAGACTGAGAGGAAATCTTGTCGGGTACCAAATAATTAGTCTTAGGTTAACCAGTGAGATCGAGAGATAACCTGAATTAATTTATCTAATATGATAAGATTGAGATCGAGACGTAAAGTGGAGCCATTTTAGGAGTTCAAGCAGTTTAGGACCTTAATTCAAAGATTGATGAATGATCTGTGATAATTCAATGTAGTAGATTAAAGTAGGTTTCATACTTAGGAAGCTTGAGTACAAGCATGTTTATTATGTTTTAATTAAGTTTTCATACCTTAGGGACTGAATGAGGCCAAAAGGCGAGCTAACATTTTTAGTAAGTGTGCATGAGACCATTCAAGCGCAAGAACTTAAAGCTGGTCACTATGTTGCAACACAGAGAGCTCAATGTCACAACATAGGAAGCAAAATGCCAAAATTGCTATACTGCCTCTGGTGTCATGACACAGCCATGGGATGTCACGACACACCCCTGAAGGTACCCCTGAACCTTGTATACTGCCTTTGATGTCGCGAAACAGGCACTAGGGTGTCTCAATACTGGCCTTGTACTGTAGACACTTATGAGCTAAGGGTGTTTTGGTTCACACAATGCACAAGAACATCATCTAATCTAGGGTTGAGGATGAAGGCAAACCTAGCCTTACAAATAGGCTCTTAAAACACTTGTGGAAGGACAACTTTAATACTTTAAGATTTTCTCTATAATTCTAGTTTCACTTTTCCTTTCTTTTAGGTTTTAAGTTTATTTTAGTTCTTTTCTATTTGTGTTCTCCACAGAACGTGAGTTGTAAACGTGATCAAACTATTGTGGATTCTGTGCTTTAATAAATACAATTCAGGATTCTCTTAAACCTTTCTCTTGATTTGTTATTTATGTTTATCTCTATTATCAAGTTTACTGTGTTTATGAGATCTACAAGGAACTAATCCTCTAATGGGAGATTTGTGAGTGGTGGTGTGATTAACTAATTAATATGTAGGGTTTTCTTAGCAAATCAATTGTTTTGGAGAGGAAGAACTTAAATCTTAGGCTTAACCACCCTTGGAAGTTAGGTGGGAATTAAACCAAAATTATTATGGCCTATCCATGATCACCTTAACCCTGAACCAGTCTGGATTATAAGGTCAAAGATAAGTAGTTCTTATTGACTCTTTAGTTTAGTGGAAGATTGAGATATCCTTCTAGGGTAGCTACTAATTTATTGAGTAGAAACCAAAAATAGGAATTAGTTATAAACACCGAAGCGAGTTAATCACCCATACTTAGATTCGATTAAGTTAGAATTCATTTACCCAAAGTTCATGGTATTTTACTATTTTTATTTTCTTTATTATAAAAACCCAAAATCTCTTATTTATTTTTTATCGTAGTATGATTCATTTAAATACTAATTAGATCTGTTTACGTTTAGGTTAAAGTTAATTTATTACTAGCCTCATTTGGGTACGACACTCGGAGTACTCACCTACTTCGTTGTAACTATATTACAACCTGTCATGTATGTTTATGGACACCACATCAAATCTATACCTTTAGTTGCAGTATTCTCATTCTAGACGTTGGTACGTCTGAAGGCAGTCAAGTTGTTGGCGCTATTACTGGGGAGGAACACTACGGAATTTTTATTTTAATCTTTGTGTTTAATAGAATAAATAAGAAAATTTTTAAATTATAAATACGATTTGCATTCTTGCTTTTACTAATTTACTTTATTAACTCCTTTTTCTCTGCCAATTGCAGTACATGCCTCAATGGAGAGGAACACCTGTTTAGTCAGTCATTGATCCATAGAGACCAACTCGGCCAAATCATGGGTCAAACTGGTTACATGTGGTTTAACAATGAGATGGTATTTGATGATGAAATATACGAAGAGGGGGTATATGAAGAATGGGAGATCATGGAAAGTTAAAAAATGTTCATGATAGAGTTGAGCCAATGTGAAAACGAAGCTTCAACACACCAGTGGACTAATGACCTAGGTATTGAAGTCAAACATCCACAAGAGTTCACTAGTAATTTGTATAAGGCACTTGAAGAAAATCATGGTATACCCAAACATGCAGACAAGCTTCCCCATGATTTGTATGAGATGCCTTAATATGGAACCACCAAAACGATTAACTCTGAGGTACTAACGAACATGTCAGACATGATGGCACAAATGATGAAAATGATGTAAGAAATATCTGAAGTACTACCTCCAAAGGGAGGGGACATGTTTGACGTGCACAACTTGGATGATGAGAACCCTTGTACTATTGATAGCCATGATGCAATTCATGGTGAGATTCAACCTAAGCTTGTAATGAAGATCATGAGGATGAGTTGAACATAGTCAAAACAATTTCTGATCCAGTTGACATAACAATAAATGTAGACACTAATGTAAAAATAGAAGTAATCGCTTACATAGAGCTTAAGCTGATCATGAATGAAAGTGTACAAGAGCCAATACACTCTTTGTCCATAGTAAAGGAGGTGCCAACAAAAGAGGTCGAAGAGTTTGATTCATTCTCATTCGACAACGATTGTAATATCCTGATTTTGGGACTAGTCGGAATAGTGGTTTTGTGACCACAAAATTTGAGATAGAAATAATTATTTTATAATTATTTTGATGTTTATGATATGATTGCATGATTGTGTGAAAATTTCGTGATGAAATCCTATGCCTAAAGTGCTTAAATTGAAATTAGGGACTAAATCGAATAATTTGCAAAACTTGCATTCTAGAAGTTTCTAGTATGAAATTGTTTTGAAATATTAATTAGGAGGTCTTAAATAGAAATTTTACCAATTTCTAAGTTTATGGACAAAAATTGGACATGGATGGAATTTTTGGAAAGTTTAGTAGTAAGGTCATTTTGGTCATTTAGGGGTAAAATGAATTAAAATACAAAATTAAAAGCCAATTTTGCTCATCTTCAACCCCATGGCCGAATATAGCAATGAGAAACCATGCTAGGGTTTTTCAAGCTTCCAAGCACAATTGTAAGTCCATTCTAGCCCCGTTTTTCAAGTTCTTTACGTTTTTGGAGTCCCAGTAGCTCGATTTAGCTTATGCTAGCAATAATTTAACCTAGGGTTTATATTTGGACAAATACCCATAGGTGAAATTTGTGTATTTTGGTGTTTTATGATAGAATATGAGGTTTTAAATTATGTTAGACAACTTGTGCTACTCGGTTTTAAGTGAAAACGAGCAAAAGGGCTTAATCGGTAAAAATACCTAATATTCATAAGTACATGTTAGAGTGAGAATTTGATGTTGTCATAGAAGGGAAAAATGATCAGCATGTCATAAAACATAAGAAAATAGGCTGAAGTTTAATTTACGAGCTTTGGGGAAAAAGTGTAAATATGCAAAAGTTTAGGGGCAAAATTGTAATTTTTCCAAAATATGATTTTGGGTCAATTTGAATAATGTGAGTCCTAATTAGACTATATTTTAAATGATAGAGCAAGGAAAATAGAAATTCGGGCTAAAATAGGGAAAATACCAAGTTGTGGACGAAATGGTAAAAGTAGCCATTTTCGCATACTAGGTAAGTTCATATGTAAATGTTGGTAACATAGTTATTATTTTAAATGTTTTTTATGTTATTTAAATGATATGATAATTATTATGAAATATTATACTCGTGATAATTATTTGATAATATGTCAAATTATGTGATATACTTGGAAAATGTGAAATACTACCGAGTATCAGTATCGGTATTCCGTAGAAGATGGTTGAGACACATGATTGGGAAAAAGGTCCCGTTGAACCTTAGGAATAGATTAGGATACAAGTGACATGTCACTGGGATATTTGGGCATCCGAACTCGTTGAGTTGAGTCCGAGTTCACTTATGGATGCGAATGTCCGAACTCGTTGAGTTGAGTCCGAGTTCGTGAGATGTAACTAGGCATCCGAGCTCGTTGAGTTGAGTCCGAGTTCACTTATGGATGTGAACGCCCGAGCTCGTTGAGTTCAGTCCGAGTTCGCTTATGGGCGGGTTACATAGTAGCTTGGCTACATATGTGGCACTTATGTGCAAACTTTCCATGTATCCGAATTATATTCCGATGTGTTCAACGGGTAAAGTTCTACTCGAATGGAGGAATAATCAAGATGAAAGGGACGTATTGGTAACTGTTGTGAAATGGATACTTTGAACAGGTATGTACTTAACCCTCGGGTTGAAAAATCGATATAACAACAATATGGTAAGATGATAAATGAAAATATGATATGAATGTCTTGGTGATGATTATGCAAATAATGTTTTATGTTTGCTTATATGGTTATGTTACTTGTTATTTGCAGGTGAACTTACTAAGCGTTTATACTTACTCCCTCCTTTTCATTCCTTGTAGTGTTGACAAGCCAGCTCGGAAATCGGGAACGGTCGGAGGCACGCTCACACTATCCGTATACTATCTTGGCATAATGGTTTGTATATTTTGAGTATGGCATGTATAGCATTATAATCATTTTGTATATATGGTCTTATGATATGGTTATTGAGTAGTATAAAAATGTTTGGTAATGATTAGCCATTGGAATGGCTAATTATGATCACATTTGGTGTTATGTATGTCAAATTGCTAGTTAATCCATGAAAACCATGAAATAGGTAAAATTTACCATAAAATAGATTCAGACAGCAGTAGTAACGTGAATTTGAAAAATCATTAAAAATAGTAGAGATATAATTAGATGATGAATAAAATATGGAATTGAAGAATTATGAGTTTATTTTCATATGGAAGAAACGAATTAGGTATATGAGTTATATTTTATGAGATGTTTAAATTTTTGTGAAACAGGGCCAGAGCGATTTCTGGATCCCCTGTTCTAACTTTGGAAATTCACCATAAATTGTATAAAAATAATTAGAAGTCATACTTTATATGTAAAGATTTCTATTTTGAGTCTAGTTTTAATAGAAATAAACGTCATAGTCATTGATATTCTGTACAGAGAGATATCTGATTCGAAATACACAGAGGTCAGAGCAGTCGAACCCTGAAATAGGGAAGATTTAACTAATAAACTGTACTAATTGCCCTAGCAAAAAATTCTAGAAAAAAATTACTAAATATTTATATGAGTCTAGTTTTAGGGAAAATTTACGGAATTGGATTTTGAGTTTCAGAGCTAGAGATATGAATTTTTAAGCGACTGTGACTCAGTTAGCCAGCTTGTCTAGATTTTCTAAAATTAAATTGTTTGAGTTGTTTAAGCAATGAATTAAGTCTGTTAACACCTCGTGTTCGACTCCGGAAACAGTCTCGGGTACGGGGTGTTACAATGATAGTAAGGCTTGAGTAATAATACCCCAAAAAATAATCTGGGGTTGGCTTGAATTAAGTAGTAAATGACTCACAATTTGGATGTCACATTAGATCAAGGTGTCGAGAACTAGCTGGAGGTTCTTCCATGGTAGCGATGTGAACCATCCCAATCTTTAAAAGAACTTCTCTTTTTTGTTTTTAATTTTTTTTTTTTTTTGGTTTCATGTATTACTTTAGTACATATTTTATTTTATTTTATTTATTAATTTCTTTTCCTTTATGTTATATTGCATATTGCATATTTCTTTTCATAGTATTTTCTAGTAGGTAATTTCTGTCTGTTAGGATAAAACGAATCATGATGTCAATACAACAAAAAATATTCGGCCTTCTCAGGGAAGTTTCCTTGTTCACACCTTAATCATTTTACAGTAAAGGAAATTTGTGCTTTAAAGTATGAGAGAAGTACATTAAGAATCATTTATATTAGGATTTAATTCTCTTTAATTTGTTTAGAAATAGATTTTATGATCCCTAACACTTTGAAATTCAAGAAGGGCCAAAACAGAGTCGGTGTCACAACACGGAACCTCTATGTCACAACATCAATAACAAGTTCAAAGAATCGAGCAATCCAACGTGATGTGCAACATGGCACCTCTATGTCATGAACCCATATTCAGTATACTCCAAGCCTAAAAAATTTCATACTATGTCGACATCGAATCCTGATGTTGTGAGATCGACATCCTACCAACGGTGTCGCGATAGCACTACAATTTTATGTAAGGTTAACCTAACTCGATTGCTCAACCCACCGATTAAAACCTTGTTTAAACCTTATTTTTAAGTCTAAGATACCCAAATTTTTATTTAAACCCCTTTTAAATAAAGTTTTAAACCCCCTTAAACTTCAATTTCTCTCTAATATTGCACAAAACCTCTAAACCCTAAACATTCTTTTTCCTCTTTTACCTATTTTGCTACAATCTATTTTTTCTTCCTGTGATTTCATTCAAGTGCAGGAACCACACAATCATGGGGAAGGTGTACAAGATTTTAAACGAGGAACCCTGAAGTTTGTTCTAAAGGTTAAGGGTTCCAATCCATACTTTTATTATTTCATTGCATTTAGAACATATTGCTTAGTTTACCTAGCTATAAAACATTGAACATGTCTCCTAGGAAAGTTAGAAATGCTAAGGGAAAGTGAACATCATTGGTTTTGAATCCGTTGAAATTTTGAAACCCCAATTCCAAAAAATATTTCCTTGAATTACAAGGAAAAACATTTATTCAGTAACGGGGACCGAACCATTGATGATTTTTTGTAAAGATATTTTTCCCTCAGTCCGATATCATAGATGGGAGTGTTTTTGTGTAACCCCAAAAGAAAATTTTGTTCTTCAACTCGTCCAAGAATTTTATGCTACTCTGAAGGAAAAAGAGACTCAGAGGCCATATGAGGTCCGGTGGAAAACAGTATTGGTAAGAGGTAAGGATGTACCATTCACCCCAAATGCAATTTGTGAATTTTACAATGCTCATTATTATTAAACCAATCTTTTAGAAAATATGGATTTAAAAAAAAAATTGAAGGCATAAGTTTGGAAAGCATTGTGAAATATTTAACTAAAAATCTAGGTGAATGGAAACTCTGCCAGATATAGGACTTCCGACCAATTTCCGTCAAGCTATAATGTTCCTAATAGCTAAAATGTGGATGCAGTTTATTTGCACTAGAATCACACTTGCTCTTAATGTTTCTAATGTTAATACATTTCGAGCTATTTTGTTTTATGGCATTTTACAGAAGAAATAGATATGCATAGGGGAATGGATCCATCAAAATATGAAGCGTTGTGTGAGTGGTAAGAAGGTTGGGGTTTTCTTTCCCCATCTTATGACGACACTTTGTAAGAATGTAGGGCTTCCAATGGAGGAGAATGAGTAGTTCACATGCCCAACAAAAAGCTTAATAGGCGATTCTATGTACACTAAGTGCGTAGAACTCAACCGAAAATAAATCATAAATTGGAACTAGAGGAGAAAAGAAAAGATGGATATCTCGGCCTTGCTCACACAAAAAGTAAAATTGACACCAATACAACAAATGGACGAGAGCAATAATGCAAAAATAGACAGGACGATAAGATGGATGCAAGAAATAGGGCTAGTCCTTTAGGAATTTGCACGATGGAAAAACATGAGAGTACCTAGCTACTCATCAAATATGTTTGGCCCAATGCATAGCCATTATGAGAAAAAAGAGCAAGAAAATGAAGAAGGAGAAGAGAGTGAAGAAGAAGAGGAATGGGAGGAGATGGATTCTAAGGAGGAAGAGGAGGATTGAACTAAAAATTAACTTTCAATTTTATTTTTAAAGATTATAATTAATTTTAGGATAAATTTTACTTTATCGTTTTAGGAGTAGGATTAATAATAGATTTTTATATTTGTTTTCCTTTCTGTTTTGAAATTTTCTATGTAGGAACCCCATATGAACGAAGCACAATAATTTTGAGCTTACAACGGACAAGGAAGGAAGCACCCACCAATAGATAATAGCACTATCACGATCAATTAGGTAACTTCTTTCCTCATTTATTTAGGGTTGCACATTGAGGACAACGTGTTATCTAAAGTGCAGGGGGTAACATAAGAAATTTGTTTCTAATTTTCATGTTTTTCTTTTATTTTTACTATCAAATGTGTGTTTGAACTTGTAGAAATACAAACAATTGGTTAGGTATATGTATAAAGGTTGATTATATTTATTATAAAATTGGCATGATAGTGAATGATTTTAATTTTTTTATTATTACACTACTAAGTTTTATATATTACACTATAAGTAGGCATTAAAGTAATTGAATATACCAAATGATATAAAGAATACAGGGAAACGAGCATGCTAGTATGTATGATAAATTGTTGAATTTTTGATTGTTTGATTGATTAAATTTGTGAATATTAAAAGCTAAGACATTGTTTGGTATAAACCTAGAGCCAAAAAGTTAATCTTGTTTATTCATCCTTAATACCTATCTTGAGCCAGAAAACACTTCTTGATGAACCTTCATACAAAACTCGAGCCAAAAACGTTATTTTGTATTTACCTTTTTTCCTTGGTCTTGAACTGCACGATTATAGACGTCTGGCCATACGCACTAAGGGTTAAGTAGATACATAACGATGTTTTCTTTTTGTAAAAATAGAGTGAAATAGGAAGAATTAGTGTAACATAGTAATTATAGGTTAGCCAATATGTGCAAAACAAAAGAAAAATTCAGAAAGGAAATTGAAACCAGTAGAAAAAGTACTTGAAAAGTAAAAGCAGTATAAGTGAGATGTAGGAAAAAAAAAGAAAAAAAAAAGGTGACAAAGTCACAAAAGTAGAAAAACTTATCCATTAGTGCACAAACTCATGAGTTAGCCATAGTTGTTGTATTATGCTGTGACTTCCTATGTGGAGAAATAATGTAGGTGAGAGAAGGAGAAATAAGGCGGTGAGTAAGTAAGGGTTACTAAGGGGAAAAGGATAGGGAATAATAGAATATGCCAAACTATATTTGCACTTGAAACCATTTTGATGCTTCCTGTTCTTGAATTATATACCTGTCCTAAGCCTCAGAACATTATAAGCTAAAAAGCCCTATGTGATCTAGCTAGACTTATTCATGAATTGACATTATATGAAGCAATCTCAATAACGATTGTTTGTATTCTAATAGGATAGTCAACTTACTTGTACAATTTATTGATGGACTGATATATTTGAAAACCTTAATGTTTGTATACTTTGTAATAGACTGAACTTAGATGTTTGATATTGAAACTGGTAAGTCGCTTTTATATTGTGTAAAGATTACGAGTAAATATGAAAATACATAGCTATGTACTTTGAGACTAGGCTTTGTACTATGCTTGCTCAAGGGTCGTCTTTTAGTTTTCTATTTTTGTTTTACTTTGCTTTAGGACAAGTAATGACTTAAATCTAAGGGAGTTTGATCTGTCATAATTTAGTGTAGTAAGTTAAACTAATTTTCATACTTGAGGAGCTTGAATACAAGCATGTTTATTATATTTTAGTTAAGTTTTTATACTTTAGTTTAAATCCAATAAAAAGTGTCTTTTGAGTCTTTTACTAACCTTAAGGGTCGAATAAGGTCTAAAGGTGAGCTAGCGTACTTAGTAAGTGTGTAGGAGAACATTAAAAGGCATAGGAACTCAAAGGTAGTCACTGCATTGCAACACAGTGAGTTCAATTCAGCAACATAGGGAGCAAAATGATAGAATTTCCATACTACCTTTGGTGTCACAACACAACCATGGGATGTTACGACACACCCTTGAAGCTACCCCTAAACCTTGCATACTGCCTTTGATGTCACCACACAAGCACTAAGGTGTTGCGACACGGGCCTTGTATAAGAGACACTTACAAGCCAGGGGCATTTTGGCCCGCTCAATGGAAATGAAACACAAGAATGTCAGTTGATCTAGGGTTAAGGATAACAACACCCATAACTATATAAATAGGCTCTAAAAACACTTGTGGAAGAAAATCTTTCATACTTTAAGATTTTCTCTATAATTCTAGTTTCAGTTTTCCTTTCATTTAGGTTTTAGGTTTATTTCGTTTCTTTTCTATTTGCGTTCTTTAGGGAACGTGAGTTGTAAGTGTGATCAAACTAATATGAATTATACACTTCAATCAATACAATTCAGGATTCTCTTAAACCTTTATCTTGATTTGTTATTTATGTTTATCTATATTATCAAGTTTATTGTGTTTATGAGATCTATAAGGAACTAATCTTCTTATGGGGGGATTAGTGAGTGAAGGTATCATTAACATAATTACTATGTAGGGTTTTCTTAGTAGATTAGCTATTTTAGAGATGAATAATTTAAACCCTAGGCTTGACGATGCTAGGAAGCTATTTAGGTGGAAATTAACCCAAAATTGGTATTGTCTATCTGTGAACACCTTAGCCTTGAACTGGTCTGGACTGTGAGATCGAGAGATAAGTAGTTCTTTTCAACTTGTTAGTTTAGTGTAAAGATCGAGAAATCCTACTAGGGTAACAACTAGTTGATTGAGTAGAAACCCATAATGGAAATTAGTTATGAACACCGAAGTAAGCTAATCACCCATACTTAGATTTGATTAAGGTAGAATTCATTTACCCAAAGTTCACGTTATTTTACTATTTTTATTTTCTTTATTATAAAAACCCCAAAATCTCTTATTTATGTTTTATCGTAATATGATTCATTTGAAATACTAATTAGATTTATTTACATTTAGCTTAAAGTTAATTTAGTAGTCGCCTCCCTTGGGTACGATCCTCAAAGTACTCACATACTTCGTTGTAACTATATTACAACCTGGCCTATATACCTACGGCCACTACCTTAAATCTAACCTTTAATTATAGTATTCACGTTCTAGACGTTGGTACTTTCGGAGGCGGTAAATAAATCACATCAAAGTTAACTAACACCCCAACTGTTAGTTATTTTTGAATTTTTATTACTTTTATAATATTTACAATTTAGTCGTTAGAGTAGTTAATATAGAAATTAGTGTCAAAAATCTTTCTTTTATGATTTTTCATACTATATTAATTAGTTAGTAGCTAGCTAGACTCCTTTCTTGCATGTATTTTCAAATAGAAATCACTAAATTGTCGACTTGTTTGGGTTTGATCTTTAGAATACAACCGTGTTCCATTGTAACACTATAAATATTACAACTGACCTGTATACTTGCAGTAAACTCATGCTTTAAAATTTTTTTATAAAATTGTTGGTTTTATGCACATGCAGGAACGCGATTAGAACACTTCACTAGCTTCTTTTCATTCTCTCTGACCTTTTTGGCTTCGACAGAATGCACAGTCGAATCAAGTCTCATCGACGCTCTATCTAGCTTATCGTCACACCCAATGGCAAAGAACATAGACTTTTTGGGCAGTCCCACATCATATACGAACTATCACAAAGAAAGCATTTCACTGGCCCCTTTGGTCTATTGTTGGGCTTCTCCTTCCCATTATGTGGTCTCCTATTAAAACCATTTTCACTATTGCCACTATTTCCATTTCCATCTTCCTCATGGTGTCCCCACTATTGCCCGTCTCTTTAAGCTTGGAAGACTTGAACTTGTCTTTCATTGGACCAAGCTCATCAAAGGATTTTGCTCCAACCATGACTACAATAAGCTCAGTGATGCCTTGTTGGTGCAACTCTTACTTCGCCCAAGGCTTCAGTTGGTCTTCGAACCAGTAGAAAGATTTTTTCTCACCCAAGTCAGAGATTTGTAGTATCAACAAACTAAACTCTCGAACATACTCCCGAACTGTGCCTTGTTGAATAAGTCGTTAGAACTTAGCCCGAGCCTTCTTCTTGACATACTGCAAGTAAAATTGCTTCTTCAATTCCTTCTGAAACTCCTCTAAAGTTTTTACTGCAGTCCCATCTCGTCTGTAATGTAAGGTTTTGATCTCCAATATTGTCAAAAAATGCGATTTTGGGACCCCATTTCCATATATTGAGTCCGTAAATATTGAGTAAAGATATTTACGGAATTATCATATAGGTGAATTGAATTTTGGATAGTCAATTTAGCTGACTTAGTGATTAATTAAGGTTCAAGGACTAAATCATAAAGTTCAATCGCTATAGATTTTTAATTACAAAAGGGCTTGAGAACTTAAATTACAATCAACTAGAGGTCTAAAACTGCAATTAGACCATGCATAATCAAGAGATAGTGGACAGCTTAATCAAGGTCATTAACTTAATTAAATTAATTTTTATTTAGCTAAATTAAGTTTAATTACTTTAATTAAGCTATATATATAATTTAGATAATGGAAGAAAAAAAGAAGATGAACATTCTCATCTTCCTTATCTAGTCATGAAAACAAGTTTATCCATATGGAGTTGTCGAACTTCAAAGTAAGGGAGGTAATTTTCAAGTCAATGCTCAACGCTTAAAACATTACTGAGGGGATAAAATTGAACAGGATCAAATCTCGTTCATTTTATCAAATATTTATTTTTTTTTCTTTTTAAATAAATGATTTAGGGTATATTTTCGGGATTAGTATGTTTAAATAAATTATGTCTAGGAGATTGGAACTTAAACGGGACCGCTTGTGACCCCTCCAATCTTTCCTGGGAATTGATCTTAAAATAATCTTCCGAGAAATTATTCCCTAAATGGAAAAATAATTTTTTAAATGTTTCAAATAAAAGGATCAATTTTGATCCAAGTTTTAATCGCAACTCAATTTCAAATTTTCTTTAAGTCTAAGTACTGAATTGAACTATTTTCAAATTTTGGTTGCTCTTTTTGTAAATATTAAAAATTAGATGCCTCTTTTTTATAAATATTTTCAAAAGGCATCTAGAATAAATGTTTTTAATCTAATTTAATAAATAACATGATAATAATTAATATATAATTATATTTATATAATATATATTAGTTATTATCAAATTAGCATAGAATTAGGATTAGTTTAAATTTAATCATATTTTAGTTAATAAGTTTTTATTTTAATAAATTAATAGCAAATAATAATTTAATATGCATTATATTAATTATTAATTGTTGTTAACTCTATGTAGAATTAGAACTTAGAATATTTTAATTATTAATATGTTCTAAGAATTCTAATTAAACTCTTACTCCCTTCACTATAAATTTCACCCACCTTTTTCACTTTTTCACATCACCTCAACCTAGCCACACCAACACCCACCTTCGGCACCAGCAGCTCCAACGCACACCATGCATGCCAACAGCCCAGCAACTTGCTCCTTCTCGCTACACCTGCCTGCACGTGCAGCTCTAGCAGCCTTCGCACTAGCTCGTACACCTAGAAGCTCGCTAGGCCTGCTCGACGAACCTGCTTGTTGCCCATTCTCCCGCCCTGCTGTGTAACAGCCAATTTTCGATATAGTTGGAACAGTGGTTTTGGGACCACAGATCTGACTCCAAAAAGGAGAATTATTTTAATACTATTTTATGATCTACAATATGATAATAATATTGTGTGAAATTTTCGTAAAGAAATTTTATCGATTACATGTTTAATTTGAAAAAGGACCAAATTGCACAAAGTGCAAAAGTTGAGCTCTAATAGTTAAAGGGATTAAATAGCTATAGAAAATTAAATTGGAGGTCCTTATATGGTAATTAGACCATTAAAAATGCTTAGCTAAGGATGATGATTCATCCATGGAAAATAAAATAAAGAAAAGGATGAAATTAGAAAGATGAAAAATAAAAGGTGATAAATTAATTAAATAACAAAATATCATCATTTTATGTCATCTTCTTTCCAAAAATACATGGAAATGCTAGGAAAGGGAAAGCAAACTTTATTGGCTTAATTGGGTAAGTAATCTTATCCCGTTTTTAGTAATTTTTATATTTTCGAGATCGGGATAACTAAATCTATCTATTTTGGGGGTTAATTTGTAAAGTTATCAAAGTATGAAAATTTTTACATGGATGAATGTGCTGAATTTTTTAAATTAATGGTAGAATATGAAAGATTGTTGATAGATAAACAACTTTTACAAAGTGAATTTTGATGAAAACATGATTTAGGGACTAAATTGGAAATTGTAAAGTTCATGGAAAAATTCTAAATTTTATGAAATACATGGGCTGTAAATGTTACATGTAAAAATCGGCTAGGCTTGGAACAAGGATTAAATTGCATGAATTTTATTTTCTGAGCCTAGGGATGAAATCGTCATTAATTAAAAGTTTAGGGGCAAAATGGTATTTTTTCCTAAGATGTGAATTGGACTGAATTAAGTTTAAATTGTATTAAGTTGATGTTAAATTTACTCGTATAGATCTGAATAGACCAAATTCGAAGTTAGAACTAGGAAAAGAGAAAAATGTTAGATTAGTAGATTTTACGTACACGAACATTTATCGAGGTAGGTTCGTGTAACTATATTGCGTATATTTATATGCTTGAATTAAATATGGTGTATGTGTATTTTATAAATGATATATATATATATATATGACATTGGAAACATATCCGATAAAGCCAGTAAACGATAATGCATACAATAAATGATATTGCCTGATAAATGATAAATGATAAAAATGTTACTTTTATGCTTGAAATGAATGTGGCATATGTTTATTTGAATTATATGAATATTATAAATGTAAGAAATAATCACATGCTTGATAATGCTTGAAAAATGTAAAATCCCGTTTGAATAATTGAAAGTCGATGGATAGGTGATTTCCCGTAATGAGTATAGTCTTGCATATGTTGCGGATGAGATTTAGCTCGAATGAGCAATCCTGATAAAAGCCCTCTTGAGCATTCTGTTATATAGTTCCTGCAAGCATCCTGATCAGTTGTGATTCTGGATGTGTTGCACACTACCGCAACTCTATATGAGCGTCCTGTTATGCGATCGGTTGTGATCCGGCATATGTTGCGAACACAAACACAGGTCTTTGTGAGCGTTCTGACATGGCTCATTTGAACTCCCTGAGATATGGCTATCCGGTGCTCCTGTTACATGGCTCTTCGTAAGCAATCCTGATAGGCTCCTCGTGAGTTTCCTGATTAAAATTTCTTTGTGAACTCCGTGATTGTGGCTCTTATGAGCATTTCTAATTTAACCCAGATAAGCTTCCTGTTACATGGCTCATCTGAGCATCTTGATATGTGGCTCGAGGTGTGCTCTCTGGTTATGTGCCCTAACGGGTACCCTTGAATATGAGTTGATAGATCTTGATTTGTACACCTCGAGTGTACTACCTAAGTATCCATCGATATTTCAGATGAATTCAATGGCAGAAAAATCCTGATATGAGAAGATACGAATAAGAAATGAGTTATTACACGTATCTGCCTGAAATACATGAAAATAATGACACATGATATATGTACATAGAATTTATTTGATGAACACGTTCATCCATGATTATAGATTTGTACACTTTGAGTGTACTACTCGTCTGACATTGGTATTTTGGATGATTTAATGGGTAAAGTTACGACACGAAATAATCTGAACTCGAGATAAATCATTATGAGTATGTACTTGTAATAAAAATATATGGTTTCTAAATGTTATTTGAATACATGATATGAAAAGTATATATATCTGGAAATCTAATTGTTGTTAAGCCCATTTATGTTTCTTGTTGTTATTGTGGAATGTACGACCAACAAGGACAATAAGGATATGTGTAAGGCCTGAGATTAAATTAATTGAATGTGCCTTACATATTTATCTTGAAATAGAATGAATGGTAAGTTAAGTACTATGTTATACGAACTTACTAAGCATTATATGCTTACTCTACTTTATTTCCTTGTTTAATAGTAAATCGGAAGCTCGTTGGATTGGGAGCTTGGCGGAGATCACTTACACTATCCATTGTCCCATTTCAGTACATATGGTAAATCAATTATGGTTATAATGGCATGTATAGGTTAATTGGCCATATTGGCATGTAAATGATTTGGTTATAAATAGCCATTGGAATGGCTTGTGATGAACATATTTTGATATAATTATAAGTGAAATTATTATGTTTGAGGAATGAATGTGATCATACATATATGCTTTTGGTAAATAGGCAAGTATGAATGATAAATTATATCATTTGAGGTACCTAAGACTACATTAGTTGTATGTGATATTATGTCATGCATGAGACTTGGTTTTTACTTAAATTAATTATCTTGAAATGACTTGTGAATGCTTTTAAGTGTTGGTGTATGTATATGACTAGATGGGTGAGAAATGTGGCTTGGAAAATAGCATATTTTCGTCCACACGGGTAGAGACATGGGCATGTATCTCAGCCGTGTGCCCTCTGCCTCTTAAAATTTGAGAAATAGAATGCTCATAATTGGGCACACGGGCAAAGACACGGGCGTGTGTCTCAGCCGTACGTGACACGCGGCCTAGAACACAGGCATGTGTCTTGGCCGTGTGAAACCTGCACCTAAATTGTGAAAAATTGAATTTACCACACGGCCTAGCACACAAGCGTGTGGCAAGCCGTGTGGACAAGTTAGAGTGTTACATGAGGTTGGACATGGCTTGCAGCACAAGTGTGTCCTATGGTCACACGGGTGTGTGTGCCCTGCATCTAGGAAAAATTTTGATATTTCATGAAAAATTCTCTGAATACCCAGTTTAATCCCGACCTAACCCTAATGCATGATTTTGGCCTCGAGGGCTCATGTAAAGGACTATATGATTAAAAATCGGATATGAATATTAAATACTTGTAGAATTTCTGTTATTTGCCTCGTAAACTCTGGTAACACTCTGTAACTCTATTTCGATGATGGATTCAGGTTAGGGGTGTTACATTTATTGGTATCAGAGCTAGGTTTAGTCGGTTCTCGAACTGGACGAACATATGTGGAGTCTAGAAATACATGCCATTATATAACCTGTGATAGTGTGATATCTCCTTACTCTGATGAAAATTATTTTGCTAATAGACAGAGATGCTTTCCAACCGAGCTAATTCCGATAACATTGAAAGTGATACTTAGGTATTTGAGTAAGAATATTACTTATGATGAGTATGAACATGTTGATTGTTAATGTTATATTATACGTGTATATATATAAAAGTTAAATTTTGAGGCTTTACGATCTCCACCCCCTTACGAGTACAATTTTATAAAATGAAATTCACAACAATTATATTGATTAAGTTTACAAGTGTGGAACTGAAGAGTTCAGTGTCTGAATGATTTATAATGCAGTCAGAACTGAGAATGGGTTAGTAAGTAAAGACGATATTAAAAGAGATATTAGATTTTTCTAAAGATTATTCGGGATATGTAATGTCACTATTAAGGAAAAAGTTATTTATGAGTAACTAACTTATTTAGGTGTGGTAACTACAGAACGGATTAATTGGAAATTTCTTCTGAATTGATTCTTTTAGTGAACTGAATAATGTGAGATTACTGATGACTTAAATAGTCAGTGGAATAGTGATGAAGTCGCAAAGATATCTGAATGCAGCTGTTATAATTAGGTATCTTACAACAATCTCTTCTGGGTATTCTGTATGTTCTGTTATCTTTAGAGACATATGTAATTGTTCATGTTTAGATGTGATACTTATCATATAGGAAGGCCGGCTAATTATAATAGATGGAATTATTGTAAGTCTAGTTGATTCATGAGCAGTATTGCTCTATCTTTCTTTGGTTTTCTAATTCAACACGATTGATAGAAGACTTAATGACAAGATTCATATAATACCATTTTCGACTTCTACTGGTTGGAGCCCTGAATTGTGAATATGCAATTTCTGTTGTCTTTATCCTAGTTGTTTCCAATGTATATACGCAATATTACTCTTCTGGATTTTCTCTGAGATATCATCAGTTTCTTTATTATTTTAAACATGGTTTATCTATGAAAGATATTCATTGGTCGGAGGTAATTATATTTATTACTGTTAAAAAAATCGTGACTCAATCATGAGAGTTCAGTAATATGGATCTCAGATTATAAAAGTTGTACTACTGCACTAGTTGTTATTAGGACTACTTTCGATTTTTCTCTTCTATTTGCAGAATACTATTGATGTTGAGGTATTGTTCCATCTATACCATTTTGAAATGTTAGTCCTATTATAGCACTATGATTTTTAATCTATCTGATGATTGTGACTTCAGAATAATTCAAAGCTTCGATGTTAATAATTAAAATAGCTATAGCAATTATATGATTGTTACAGAAAGATGAGAGATTTGAATGGACCGATAAATATCAGTAAAGTTTTGACCAATTGAAAGCCCTGTTGACTGAAGTATTAGTTCTGGATCAACCTGAATTGAGTAAGGAATTTATGATTTACAATGATGCATCTCTGAATGGGTTAAACCGTGTTTTTGATGTAGTGAGGCAAAGTAATAGCTTACGTTTCCAGACAGTTAAAACCACATGAAAAGAATTACTCGATACATGAATTAGAATTTGCAACTATTGTATTTGCACTAAAAACTGGCGACATTATCTACTTGGTGAAAAACACCATATATTTACTGATCATAAAAGTTTAAAATATATGAAGTCGCAAAAAGATTTGAAACTGAGATACTGTAGATAGCTTGAACTGCTGAAAGATTATAATTTAGTAAGTGACTTTCATCTGAGAAAAACAAAGGTAGTTGTGGATGCTTTAAACAGAAAGTCTCTGTTTGCCTTATGAGTAATAAATATCTGATTATCGTTGTCTGATAATGGTTCAATTTTAGCTGAGCTTAAAGCTAAATCAATGTTTCTACAATAGATCTGTGAAGCTTAGAAAAATGATATTGAGTTGCAAGTTAGACGGATACAAAGTAAGTCAACTTCTGATTTAGAATTTCAGAATGGATCTGGTAATTGTCTGCTATTCAGAGGTAGAGCTTGTGTGTTAAAGGATTCAGAGCTTCTACAGAAAATTTTATACGAGTGTTCATAGTGGTATTATGTCTGTTCATCCGAGAAATAATAAAATACATAACGATTTTAAAAAAGAAAGAAAGAAAGATGAATTAGTAGCTGGAATGAAATGTGGTATTTCTGAATTTGTGTTTAAATGTTTGATATATTAGCAAGTCAAAGATGATACTTTCAAGATGATTATAGCCAGTGACGATACCGAAATGGAATATATCAGGATTACCCCTATCTATGAAAAAGAAAGATACTACTTGAGTAATTGTCGATTGTTTGATGGAGCCTGCATATTTTATCCTAGTATGAATGGATTTCTCATTTAATAGATTGTTCGAATTATCTATTTTTGAAATTGTCAGATTACATGATGTGCTAGTTTCTATTATTTTTTTATAGAGAGTTACAGTTAATAAGTTACAAGAAGCTCTGTATGGTTGTAGATGTAAAACCCCCGTTGTATTAGATTGAGCTCAGTGAGAAAAGATACATGGAGTTGATCTGATTTGTAAAACTGAAGAAATGTTAAAGTGATCTGAGACAGTTTAAAAGCAGTATTTGATCGTCAGAAATCTTATGTAGATATAAAATGAAAAGAAATAGAGTTTCAATTTGATGATAAAATATTCTTGAAAGTTTCGCCATGGAAGAAAGTTATTCAGTTTGGCCGTAAAAGAAAATAAAGTCCGCAATTTATTGGGCCATATGATATCATTGAAAATAATCGAATTTGTTATTCATGTATATATGCTACAACAATATTAATCAGATCTGTCACATGATATTTCTCTGATAGATTTTGAAATTTAGTTTGACAGGACTCAAAGTGAGAGACTGGTTGAAATTTTGGCATGTGAAGTGAAACAAATGAAAAAAATATAAATGTAGCTTTAGTAAAAGTTTTTTGGTAATAACATAATATAGAAGAAGCTACCTGGGAACTAAAGGAAACTATGAGAAAACAATATCTGAATCTCTTTACAGGCAAAATTTTTTAGGACGAAAATTCTTTAAGGGGAGAGTTGTAACAGCCTATTTTCGATAAAGTCGAAACAGTGGTTTCGGGACCACAAATCTGAGTTTGAAAAGAAAATTTATTTTAATACTATTTTTTGGTCTATAGTATGATAATAATTATAACAACCCGTTTTTAGTCAAATCGAAATAGTGGTTTTGGGATCACAAATTTGAAATCAAAATATTTATTTTATTAATATTTTAATGTTTATAGCATGATTCAATGATTGTGTGAAAATTTCGTTAAGAAATTTTATCGTTTGGTTAGTCAATTTGATAAAAAGGACTAAATCGCGTAAATTGCAAAAGTGTTGTTCTATTAGCTAAAAGTGTCTATTAGCTATGGTTTATTAAAGTTAAGGTCCTTATATTGTAATTAGACTAATATTAGTATGATTGGACTTATATAGACACATTATTAGGTGTTTAAATGGTTTATTAGTAAGGTCAATTTGGTAATTTGGTTATTACCATAATAATAAATAAAACAAAACCAAATTAGTGGTGGATATCATCTTCTCCACAGATTTTTGGAAGAGAATAAACACCATTTTAGGGCTACCATTCGGCTAGGGCATTTTTTCTCATTAAGGTACGATTTTTGTCCTGTTTTTAATTATTTCTATGTTTTTGAGATCGTTGCAGCTAGTACTAACTAGCCCTGGGACTAATTTGCAAGACTGTTAAAGATTTTGAATGATGCCATTGATGAATACATGAGTATTTTGATGTTTGCTGATAGATTATGAATATTTGATGTTAGATAAACAAGTTTTGTTATGTTATTTTTGGTGAAATTGCAAATTAAGGGCTAAATTGAGAAATGTTGAAAATGTGTGGTTGATGTAACGCCCCAAAATCTGTTATAATTATTTTTATTTGTTGTTGTTACACAAATATCTGTCAGCTATAGTGGTTATGTGTTCTGGGAGTATTGGAGTGGTTCCAAGTTCAAGCCTTGGCTTGGGGAAATTTTTTCTTTTTAATGAATAAACCCTTAGCTTTAGTTAGTAGATTTATAAATAAATCTTGTTAAAAATATGTTAGAATGGGCCTACTGGTCTGGTGGATAAGTGGAGTGTTAAGTGACGAGAAGGTCCGGGGTTTGAATCTCTACACGATCAAAGGTGATTTATTTCTACTACTTGGCCGTGGAAGAGTTGTAGATTGACTGAAATTTTGAGTGTTTGAGGAGTGTGGGGATGTAGTGGACGGTTTTTAGGAGGTTTTTGAGGGATTTTATTTTATTTTTCTATCTTTTTTAAACAAATTTGGCTCTTCTCACTTCTCTGAAGCTTTTGACAATAATTTTCTCTACTTTCGAAGGCTACTGTTCATCTTTTTGCTCTTTTCCTGATCGATTATTGCTAGGTGCGTTTTGCTATAGTTCTTTTGTGCCCTTCGGCTTTGCCCCTTCCTACGACAGGCGTTCCCTTCTTCTCTCTTATCAATTCTTTTCTTCTTCTACTTCCCTCTTTGTGTCGTCCCTCTTTGCTTTCGTGGCTTTTGTTCTTTGCATTTCTACCCTCTGCCAAATTGTTGTGGCTTTGACTCATTTTCTTTTGGTTTTATTTTTCAATTGTCCCCTTCCTGTTACGCGGTTCTGCGCTTTTGGTAAGTGTGTGATTCATTTTGGTTCAAACCATTTATGTGAATAACTGTTAATAGCGGTTTTGACTGGAATGCAGGTAATAACCGAGGAGCTAGTGATCACTCTTTATCAACAGTTTATGTGTGTGAGGCATGGGTTGTTCAAGTAGGGTAAGTGGTTGTCGATATTTTGGTCAAGTGTTTTGAAGAAGGGTTGTTTTAATTTGATTGATATGCAATTAATTGTGTGTCATGGTTCCGTATTAACTATGATTTAGGATTGATTGTGGGGGATGTTTGTCCACTACAGGCGTTGATAGTTTTGGGTGCGCTTTTGCGTTGGAAACAAACAAGGTGTGTAAACATTGCCCTTAATCGTAATCGGCAAAAAGCCGAAAAGTGTGAATAGTTGACACCATACGGGTGTACAGCTATCCGTGTGGTAGCCCGTGTAACTAAACATGGGTATATGGTCGACAAGGCCGACCATGTGCGAATTCATGGGTTGGGTCGTATTAGGCCATATTGGGCCGAATTGGGCCATGTTGGCCCCACGGGCATGTGGGCCCCACACAAGTAAACCACACTGACGTGTGGAAATTATTGGGCCAGGCTGTTTAATCCACACGGCCAAGGCCATTTTGGGCCGAGTGGGCCACACAAGCGTGTGGACCCACACGGGCCCGCAATATGGGCCGTTGGCCCATTTTCACTGTTTGATTGCTAAGGTTACACGGGTCACCCGAGATGACTGTGGACCGACCGTGGGGTCGGTAAGCTTATCTAGACCCCTAATTAACTGAATGGTTGTTATACACCTATGTGATGTATATATATATACATGTATGACCGTATTTTAGCATGCTATTTAGACTGTAATGGATACATGTATAATTCTATGATATGACATGACATGATTGTATGATGCATTGCATGGGGATGATTTTATACTGATCGGAGGAAGTGTACTGAAAGGCTTCAAGCCTAAATTACTGGCAGCCCAGCTGCATATTACTATATAGTGTTGCTTTCGATACTTTCTGGAGTGTAGAGATGGGTGGGTTGATTATATCCCCTCATGGAATGTAGGGTTGGGCAGAGTTGGAGTGTAGAGGCTGGATGGGTAGGAATTATATACTGTTTAAGCTATTCTTTGACCTTGATTATTGTTATCAGAATGGGCCAAGGCCCAAACATATATTTGTTTTCAGATTGAGATGGGCTAAAGCCCAAACTGATATTGTCACTGTTATTAAAAAGGGCTTAGGCCCAGATTATGCTTGTTTTCTGACTGTTTGCTTTTATGGGATTACACACTGAGTTTTCGTAAATTCACTCTCCTATTTTAACTGTACAGGTAATCCCCAAACATAGGCGGATCAGTGCAACGAAGGACTCAGCGGTGGCCATACGACCTATCTAATTTTAAATAGTATTCTATGATTTCAATTTAATTTTTGGGGTATTTTACTATAATAATGGCCTCTTTAGATTTTCATTTTTAATTTGGGATTTTTATTTATTTTGGTTTATAACAGTTAACAGTAGGAAAAGACGTGGGTTTTCAAAAAGATAAATGTTTTATCAAAGATACCACGAATACGCAACATGTTTTAAGAGCTTCCACAATAAATGATGTTTTAAAAATTAGTAACATTTTAATGTGAATAACTTTTTGACAATGACACACATTTTGGAAATGAACAACACGTCAAATCTTCATTAAGTTCACACAAAGAGGTTAAATAGAAAAAGGGTTCTCATCGATATCACACTTTACAGAAAACACTTCAACGTGACATCGCCAGATTCGGCCATAACGTCTAGGCCAAGTTTAGAGTGTTACATTTAATGGTATCAGAGCCAGTTTACAAAACTCAGCTGTGGATTTGGGTTTTAAAAACTTAAAGAACTGATTTTTTGATGATTGAAAAATTTTTACTGAATGTGTGGTACACTGAGTCTTTAGGGCCTATCCTGTAAGTTCCCTGAAACTTTTATATGTCTTAAACTGAAACTGTTATGATTCTAAAACTACTATAGGTAGTAGACTGTACTGAAACACTCTAGTGAGTGTAAACTGAAAATTGTAGTAAGACCGTGAACTACGAAAATGAACTCTAAATGACTGATATTGTTTTCCATAAATCTACTAATAATTACTGAAACTATAAACTGATCTGCATAAAATTGGTCATACAGATAAACACGATTAGACAATAAGCACACGTGGTCCTCGTGGACGGGGTACAAGAGGTTGTGGTAGAGGCCGTAGAGGTGCTCAAGCTGGGTCCTCGTCGTCTGGCCACATGCCTAATTTGGAAACTAGTGAGACACCGGCTTCACCTCTGACTGAGACTAGGTCTCATGATCGAGCGGCTGGGGACGACGCACTGTCCCAAGCCATGTTAAGAATTCTGGAGAGGGTCGCTGGGACCAATATTGGTGCTTTGGGCTGAGGGTCGGTTACGGAACGACTCCGATCTAATGGAGCTGAGATTTTTAGGGGTATTGTTGGAGTTTTCCCTAATGTGGTTGAGTATTGGGTTGAGGCCACAAAAAGAACCATGGATGATCTCGACTGCACCCCCGAGCAGAAACTAAAGGGTGTAGTCTCACTGTTGAGAGATGAGGCTTACCAGTGGTGGCTTACAGTTAAAGAGGGCACTCAGCTCGATCGACTAACCTGGGAGTTCTTTAAGACTACTTTCTTGGGGAAGTATATGGTTGCCAGTTACGTGGATGCCCATAGGAAAGAGTTCTTGAATTTTACTGAGGGGGATAGATCAGTGGCTGAATATGAGGCTAAACTTTTACGACTAAGCCGCTATGCGCGAAGGATGGTGGCGACTGAGTATGAATGATGTGTTTGTTTCAAGGATGGCCTCAGGGATAGTTTACAGGTTCTGATAACTCCACAGAGGGAGCGAGATTTCGCTATTTTGGTTGATAATATAACAACCCTTACCCGTACCCGACGCCGGAATAGGGTATGAGGTATTACCAGATCATAATACATACCATTAAATAAAACCGAGACAAAAATATGGCATCCAATTAGATCATGAATTATTATAACATATGCCTTTAACAATATTAGCCAATTTCAATGGCTTTGTACAAAATAATCTGTCAAATACTGTAACTAATATTTTATACCTAGGCAATTATGACACGTAACAAAATAACTAAGCCTACTATACATGCCATAATTCAAAATGTTTAGTTCAAATACCAAAAGTATTGATAGTACGGACAGATCTTCAACGATCTCTAACTCCTGTGCTAGTTGGATGACACAATAAAACAAAAGAGAGAAAAGAAAGTAATCTTATAGCTTAGTAAGTAAGTACATAAATAATGAATAAGAAATCTAATATGTTCACAGAATAACTCAACCATATCTATTTTAATTTCACTATTTACCCCAATTTGATCAAGCTGTCCCTCTTGCGTCATGTTCACTAAATAAATCATAACTAGAGTTAAAAGACTCAAAATTAAAATCCGTAAAATTTTCCTAAAACTAGACTCATATTACTTCTTACTAAATTTTTATAAAATTTTTGGTTCAGCCAATTAGTATATTTTATTAGTTAAATTTTCCCCTATTATACAGCTTGACTGATCTGACCTTTGTTCACTACGAATTGGTTTTCTCCCTATACAAAAGTCAAATAGCTATGAAATTTTTTAATTTAAAACTATACTCAATAAGTAATCTAGTAATATAAACTATATTTATTAATTAGTTTTGTACAATTTTAAATGATTTTTCAAAGTCAGAATAGGGGATCACGTAGTCATTCTGAACAAGTCTCACAAAAATATAAATATCTCAAATTATAGGATCCTTTACTTGCTCTGTTTCTTTTACATGAAAATAGACTCATTAATCTTTAATTTCATATCTTATTCAGCCTTTAATTAAATTCTTACTATTTTTGGTGATTTTTCAAATTCACGTCACTGCAACTGTCCAAAACAGTATTATTGCTAATTCACTCTTTCACACTTTCTTTGTATTAACCTCATTTTAACATGCATATCACAATTCATTTTCACCACATTTCATACATAACAAGTATAGGTCCATGATTACAATTTCACCATAAAATCATCCCGTTGAACACTTCAGATCAATCCTCGATACTTGGTGGTTTCAGCACATAGCTCCACCCATCATATTTCACATAGTTCGGCTCTCTTGTACACATGGTGAACACTTAGTACTACCCATATGACCTAACCAGTTTATATCGTAGCTCTCTTGCCTACATGGTGTCCTTCACTTGGAACCACACATGCGACCTAGCTACATTTATCCTCTCTCGTAGCTCTCTTGTTTACATGGTATACATCTCGTATCACACATGTGACCTAGCTACCCCATAGTATCTCGTAGCTCTCTTGTACACATGATGTGCACTAAGCACCATACATGTGACCTAGCTACGTACCATCTGTATTATCCAATCTTTCCGAAAGTTCAACCGGGATTTTTCTCTCTATTACTTATTTCCATTCTTCCAATAGTCGATTATGATTCAAAATCAGCTAAAATATATATAATATGCTGAAATATAAAACGTAAATAAAGATAATGCATTATTTACATACAAACTTACCTCGGTGCAAAATATGGAAATTTTGCAATTTAGTCCAAAATCTTTCCCTTCCCCCGTTCGAGGTCGATTCCACGCCTTTCTTGATCTATAACAACACATTTATCTCATTTAACACTCATACTATCTATTTCAATCCAAAAATCACATTATGGAAAAATTACTTTTTTGCCCCTAACTTTTATGAAATTATGATTTTGCCCCTAGGCTCGGAAATTTAATTTCAGCCCTTATTCTTATGTTTTATGACATGCTGATCATTTTTTCATTCTATGGAAACATCAAATTCTCACTCTAACACATAGTAATGAACAATAGGTATTTATATTGATTATGTCGTTTTGCTTGTTTTCGCTAAAAATCGCTTAGAAAAGTTCGTTCTCCTAACTTTAAACATTCATTTTCTACCATAAAAAATCAAAATACATGCATATTATTCATGAGTAAATTTTTAAACATAAACCCTAACTCAAAATAATGGTAGAAATAGGTAAACCGAGCTACGAGGATTTCAAAAATGTAAAGAACATTAAAAACGGGGCTTGAATGCACTTACTATTGAGCTTGAAAGCTTGAAAAAAAACCCTAACTATGGTGAACATACAATTTTCAGCCAAGGAAGAAGATGGATGGACAAAATTTTGGCTTATTTTTCCCATTTTATTTCTTTTAATTACCAAATGACAAAAATACCCTTAAGGCCTTTCTTTAAAATTTTGTCCTATTCATGCCCATTTTTGTCCATATAAAGTATAATGGTCTAATTGCCATTTAAGGACCTCTACTTAAAACCCCCATTTCAATCAAGTACCTTATGAACTAGAACACACATTTTTCACCTATTTCAATTTAGTCCTAAACATCAAATTAAACACCTAGTCATAAAATTTTCAACCTCGGATTCGTGGTTTCGAAACCACTGTTCTGTTTTGGCCCTAAATTGGGCTGTTACAGATAAGGGGAAGATCGTCGAGGAAGTGAAGCATGCTGAACGCCAAACCGTGAGAAAGAGAGAGGTAGGAACAATAGGGATTCGAAGCCCTCGAGTTCCTTTCTGAGGCCTAAGAAAAAGGCCAGATTTGTTGGGTCGGTCAGAGTTGGGGCCCTATTGTTGCTACTGGACCGCAACCCTGTGCTGATTATGGGAGACGCCATCACGGCGAGTGCTAGAAAAGGACAGGGGCATGTTTGAGGTGTGCTTCATTGGAGCACCGTATCAGAGAGTGTCCATGGAGGCCCGATTAGATACAAGTTGTAAGTTTGGGCACTACACAATCGTCGAGGGGTGTTCAGCAGCCACCGAGAGGCCGTGGTCAGGCTAGAGGTGGTAATGGTTTAGGCAGTGGTCAGAGAGCACCAGGCAGAGGTGTTGGGAATACTGAGGCGGGGGCAGTCGGCTCTAGTTTATACTGAACGTTGCCAAGAGTATGGAGATGCTCTAGATGTTATCACGGGTACGTTCTTTATCTATGATGTACCTTATATTGCACTGATAGATAGAGTATCTACTCACTCCTATATAGCTTGTACTATGTCTAAGACTTTGGGTATCTTGGTTGAGAGCACTACGAGTGAGGTTACTGTACTAAGTCCATTGGGGCAGTTGGTGAGGGTAAATAAACTATTTAGAGATGTTCCTTTGGAGGTTCAAGAGGTTATATTTTTAGTGGATTTGATGGAACTTCCTTTTGGAGAATTTGATTTAATACTGGGAATGGACTGGCTGGTTAAACACAGAGTGAGCTTGGATTGTGCTACTAAACGGATTGTATTGAGAATTGTGGAGGACGACGAGATAGTTGTAATTGGGAAATGACAGAATTACTTATCGAATGTGATTTTTGCATTAAGGGCCGAGAAGTTGGTTCGTAAGGGATGTGAGGCGTATCTGGCCTACATTAGTGTTTCAAATTCTAGGGTTTCTTCTATTAAAGATATCAGAATGGTTAAAGATTTTCTGAATGTCTTTCCTGATGAACTAACTAGATTACCTCCAAATCGTAAAGTTGAATTTGGGATTGAGCTACTACATGGTACAGCTCTAGTGTCCATCACCCCTTATAGAATGGCACCGAAGGAGCTTGTAGAGCTTAAAGCTCAGAATCAATAGTTGTTAAATCGTGGGTTCGTCCGCCCTAGTGTGTCTCCGTGGGGAGCACTAGTTTTGTTTGTGAAAAAGAAGGATGGATCTATGGGTATGTGCATCAATTACTGGCAATTGAATAAATTGACTATTAAGAATAAGTACCCCTTACTGAGGATAGATGATTTGTTTGACCAATTTCAAGGAGCTTTGGTTTTCTCTAAGATTGATCTCTGATCTAGGTACCATCAACTGAGGGTCAAAGAGATTGATGTATACAGGACAGCGTTTAGGACTTGTTATGGTCATTATGAGTTCCTAGTGATGCCATTTGGACTAACAAATGCACTAGCGGCTTTCATAAGTCTGATGAACCGAGTGCTCCAGCCCTATCTGGATCGGTTCATAGTGGTTTTTATTGACGACATCCTGCTTTATTCGAGGACTGAGGATGAACATGATGAACATCTTTGAGTGGTTCTACAGATTTTGAGGGAGAAACAATTGTACGCCAAGTTTAGTAAATGTGACTTCTAGTTACGAGAGGTAACATTTCTGGGCTATGTGGTTTCTACTGAAGGGATTAGGGTTGATCGTCGAAAGATTGAAGCTATTTTGGAATGGAAGCTGCATAAGACTGTATCTGAGATCCGCAGTTTTCTAGGACTAGCAGGGTATTATCGACGATTTGTAGAGGGGTTTTCACTTATTGCAGCACCTTTGATTAAGTTGCTATGTAAGGGAGTCCCTTTTAACTGGACTGATGTGTAGCAAGAGTGTTTCGAGAAGCTCAAGATGGTACTGACTAAGGCCCCTATCTTGATATAGCCAGAGTCAGGGAAAGAGTTCACTGTCTACAGTGATGCATCACATGTTGGTTTAGGATGTGTGTTGATGCAAGAGGGTAAGGTAGTAGTGTATGCATCTTGTCAGCAAAAGATTCATGAGGCGAATTATCCGATGCATGATTTGGAGTTGGTTGCGGTGGTATTCGCCCTAAAAATTTGGAGGCATTATCTGTATGGTGAGAAGTGTATCATCTGCACTGATCACAAGAGCCTCAAATATCTCCTCACTCAGAAGGAGCTAAATCTTAGGTAGCGTAGATGGATTGAGCTACTTAAAGACTATGACTGTACGATCGAATTCCATCCTGGTAAGGCCAATGTGGTGGCCGACGCACTGAGTCGTAGAGCTATGACTGATCTGAGGGTGATGTTTGCTCACCTCAGTTTATTTGATGATGGTAGTTTATTGGCCGAGCTTTAAGTTAAACAGACGTGGATGGATCAAATTAAGGGTAAGCAGATGGAAGACAAGTCGTTGGATTTTCATTTCTAACAGGTTAAGAGTGGGGATACTGTAGATTTTGGACTGAATAGCAAATGGGTGCTCTGTTTTTGTGGGAGAATCTGCGTACCGAAGGATACTGATTTGAGGCAGTCTATATTGCAAGAGGCGCATAGTAGTCCTTATGCAATACATCCTGGAGGGAATAAGATGTACCGAGACCTTCGTGAGTTATATTGGTGGTCAGGTCTTAAGCGTGAAGTTACCGACTTCGTGGGTAAATATCTGACTTGCCAGCAGGTTAAGGTTGAACATCAGTTACCTTCAACGTTGCTTCATCCAGTTAAAATTTAACCTTGGAAGTGGAACAGAGTAACTACGGACTTCGTTAGTGGGCTGCCCCTAACATCTACTAAGAAAGATTCAGTATGGGTCATCATGGATTGATTGGCCAAATCTACCCATTTCATACCAGTTCGTACTGATTACTCTTTGCAAAAGCTAGCTAAACTGTATGTGTCTGAGACAGTGAGATTGCATGGGGTAACGATTTCAATAATATCTTATAGGGATCCTCAGTTCACGTCTCTGTTCTGGAAGAAGTTACATGAGGCTTTGGGTACAAGGTTAGACTTCAGTACAGCATTCCATTCTCAGACAGATAGTCCATTAGAGAGGATGATTTAGATACTGGAGGACATGTTAAGGAGTTGCGTGATTGATTTTTGAGGCAATTGGGAGGATTACTTGTCGCTAGCAGAGTTTGCTTATAACAATAACTATCAGTTTAGCATACAGATGGCACCTTACGAGGAATTATATGGTGATAGGTGTCGCACTCCTTCGTGCTGGACTGAGTTGGGTGAGCGGCATGTTCTGGGCCCTGAATTAGTTTCTGATACCGAGGATAAAGTTAGACTAATTTGGGATCGACTGAAAGTGGCATCAGACAGACAGAAGCCATACGCAGATCTAAAGTGTAAAGAGATTGGGTATTCTGGGGGGGACTTCATTTTTCTCTAGGTCTCACCATGGAAGAAGGTAATGAAGTTTAGACATAAGGGCAAGTTGAGCCCTAGGTTTATTGGGCCTTACCACATACTAAAACATGTGGGACCGGTTGCCTATTCGGTGGAGCTACCTCCAGAATTGGAGCAAATTCACAATGTTTTTCATGTATCGCTGTTGAGGTGCTACCGCTTTGATCCCACGCATGTTATTTCTGTTGAGGAGATTGAGGTTAGGCCAGATCTAAATTTTGAGGAGGAGCCAGTCTAGATACTAGACCGCGATATTAAAGTTTTGAGAAGAAAGTCCATCCCACTGGTTAAAGTTCTTTGGCGTAATCATAGTTCTGAGGAGGCCACGTGGGAGCCCAAGGATGCAATGCGACTGCAATATCCTTATCTGTTCTGATCAGGTAAAATTTTGAGGACGAAATTTTCTTTAAGGGGGTAGAGTTGTAATTCCCCAAAATCTATTATAATTATTTTTATTTGTTGTTGTTGCACAAATATCTTTCAGCTAAAGTGGTCATGTGTTTTGGGACTGTTGGAGTGGTTCCAAGTTCAAGCCTTGGCTTGGGGAAATTTTTTCTTTTTAATGAATAAACCCTTAGCTTTAGTTAGTAGATTTATAAATAAATCTTGTTAAAAATATGTCAAAATGGGTCTGTTGTCTATAGGACAAATGGAGTGTTAAGTGACTAGGAGGTCTGGGGCTCGAATCTCTGCGCGATCAAAGGGAATTTATTTTTACTACTTAGCCGTGGAAAAGTTGTAGTTTGACCGAAATTTTGAGTGTTTGAGGAGTGTGGGGATGTAGTGGAAGGTTTTTAGGAGGTTTTTTAGGGATTTTATTTTATTTTATTATCTTTTTTCAAAAAATTCGGCTCCTTTCACTTCTCAAAAGCTTTTGACAATAGTTTTCTCTGATTTCAAAGGCTACGGTTCATCTTTTTGCTATTTTTTTGACCAATTATTGCTAGGTGAGTTTTTTTATAGTTCTTTTGTGCCCTTCGGCTTTTCCCTTTCCCACGACAGGCGTTCCCTTCTTCTCTCTAATCGATTCTTTTCTTCTTCTGCTTCCCTCTTTGTGTCGTCCTTCTTTGCTTTCGTGGCTTTTGTTCTTTGCATTTTTGCCCTCTGCCTAATTGTTGTGGCTTTGACCCCTTTTCTTTTGGTTTTATTTTTTAATTGTCCTTTTCCCGTTACGCAGTTCTGTAGTTTTGGTAAGTGTGTAGTTCGTTTTGGTTCAAACTATTTATGTGAATAACTGTTAATAGGGGTTTCGACTGGAATACAGGTAATAACCGAGGAGCTGGTGATCACTCTTTATCAACAGTTTATGTGTGTGAGGCCTCAGTTGTTCAAGCAGGGTAAGTGGCTGTCGATATTTTAGTCAAGTGTTTTGAAGAGGAGCTGTTTTAATTCGATTGATATGCAATTAATTGTGTGTCATGGTTCCGAATTAACTGCGATTTAGGATTGATTGTGGGGTTGTTTGTCGACTACAGGTGTTGATAATTTTGGGTGCACTTTTGCATTGGAAACAAACAAGGTGAGCAAACATTGTCCTTAATCGTAATTGGAAAAAAGTCAAAAAGTGTGTATAGTCGACACCACACGGATGTGCAGCTACCTGTGTGGTAGCCCGTGTGACTAAACATGGGCGTATGGTCGACAAGGCCGACCATGTGCGAATTCATGGGCTAGGCCGTATTGGGCTGAATTAGGCTATGTGGGCCCCACATAGGTGAACCACACGGACGTGTGGAAATTATTGGGCCAGGCTGTTTAATCCACACGGCCCGTGTGGGCCCACACGGGCCCATAATATGGGCCTTGGCCCATTTTCACTGTTTGATTGCTAAGGTTGCACAAGTCGCTCGAGATGACTGTAGACCTACTGTGGGGTGGTAAGCTTATCTAGACCCCTAATTGACTGAATGACTATTATACCCCTATGTGATGTATATATATGTACATGTATGACTGTATTTTAGCATGCTATTTAAACAGTAATGGATACATATATAATTCTATGATATGACATGACATGATTGTATAATGCATTGCATAGGGATGGGTTTATACTGATCGGAGGAAGTGTACTGAAAGTCTTCGAGCCTAAATTACTGGCAGCCCAGCTGCATATTACTGTATAGCGCCGCTTTCGATACTTTTTGGAGTTTAGGGATGGGTGGGTTGATTATATCCCCACATTGAGTGTAGGGTTGGATGGAGTTAGAGTGTAGAGGCTGGATAGGTAGGACTTATATATTGTTTAAACTATTACTACACTGATTATTGTTACTATAATGGGCCAAGGCCCAAACACATGACTATTTCTGTATTTAGATGGGCTAAAGCCCAAATTGATATTGTCACTGTTACTAAAAAGGGCTTAGGCCCAGACCGTGCTTATTTTCTGACTGTTTACTTTTATGAGATTACACATTGTGTTTTCGTAAATTCACCCTCCTGTTTTAGCTGTACAGGTAATCCTCAGACATAGGCAGATCGGTGCAATGGAGGACTCAGCGGTGGCCACATGACCTATCTAATTTTAAATTGTATTTTATGATTTCGATTTAATTTTTGGGGTATTTTACTATAATAATGGCCTCCTTGGATTTTCATTTTTAATTTAGGATTTTTATTTTTTTTGGTTTATAACTGTTGGCAGTAGGAAAAGACGCTGGTTTTCAGAAAGATAAATGTTTTATCAAAGATACCACGAATACGCAACCTGTCTTAAGAGCTTCTGTAATAAATGACGTTTTAAAAATTAGTAACGTTTTAATGTGAATAACTTTTTGACAATGACTCACATTTTGGAAATGAATGACATGTCTTAGAATATTCATTAAGTTCACACAAAGATGTTAAATAGAAAAAGGGTTTTCATCGATATCACACTTTACAAAAAAACACTTCAATGTGATATCGCCAGATTCGACCATAATGTCTAGGCCGGGTTTGGGGTGTTACAATTGAAATGTGAAATAAATGAAAATTATGGGCTACTGAGGGCATTATGGTAATTCGGCTAGCATGGGTTTATTATGAATTTGCATGAATTTGTGATTTTGTGTAATAAGGACTAAATTGTAAAAATGTGAAAGTTTAGGGGCAAATGTGTAAAATAGCCCTAATATGTATTTTGGATTGAATTGAATAAATAAAAGAATAGATAAGTTGATTTTTATTACTTATAGATCAAGAAAAGAGGAATTCAGACAAAGATTAAGGAGAAAGCAAAGTAATTAAATAGCTAGTCCGTTTCGTTATTTCTGTACACGAGGTAAGTTCGTATAATTGAACTTAAATGTGTATCTATTTATTTGATGGATGAAATTGAGATAGTATTTATTATAATAGATAAATGTGGAGATATTAAATTTAATGTATGGTTAAAGTAAACGAGATACTGAATAAGACCATAGATGGGCTATGGCAAATCGGATAATAAGACCATAATCGGGTTATGGCATGTGAATGTAAGACCACAGCAAGGCCTTGGCAATGTATGTGTAAGACCATAGTTGGACTATGGCGTCGAAAAATTGAAGTATTTGTATCGTAAGCATTTATAAGCTCAAAGTGATTTGGCAAAAGAGAGTTGGTGATAAATAGATAAGTATCGGTACAGGTATGTACTGAAAACTATACATGTAATGAGATAGAAGAAGTTGAGGATTTATGAGTTACAATATGGTTAAACTTTATGTTAGCTCATTGATTGATGTTTTAAATATTAATTATGTTATCCATTTTGAAATGTTAATGAATGTTGTGATTTTTTCATATTTACATACGAACTTACTAAGCTATATAGCTTACTTTGTTTAATTTTCGATGATTTATAGTTTTACGAAGCTAACTCGAATCCGTGGATCTTCAGGGACTTCATCGCACTATCGGACATCTATTTTGGTACTTTTGAAGTGTGTATATATGGTATATGGCATGCATAGGCTTGTGTCATTTTGGTATGCTTGGTGGATATGTATTTTGGCCATTTGAGTTGGCATAAGATGATGAACTTGATGATGTTTATATATGTGCAAATGGTTCTAATTTGAGTTTGGTAATTGACCTATAATGAGTAATAGAGGCTGAAAAATAATGAATGTTTGGAATGGTTTAGTTAATTGAATGGTATATGTGAGCTAGGTATGAATTAAATGGAAAATTGTGTTATATTTGTGATTTGTATTAATGGTAAAGAATTCGTATGATTTGAACTTTGGTTGATGACTTTTGGCTGCTTATTTGTGTCTTGAAATGGAACTATTTGAACTTGGTTAGGTACGTGCAAAATGGGTGGTAAGATGGCTTGGTAAATACCCTATTTTTGTCCACACGGACGTGTGTCTCAGCCGTGTGTGACACACGGTCATGTTACACGACCGTGTGTCCCCTGATGTTGAATTTGAAAACAAGTCAGTATGCTCCACACGTCCTCACACAGGGGCATGTGACTTGGCCGTGTGGCATAAGTCAGTATACCCTATAGGATTGGCACGGCCTAGCACATGACCTAGCACAGGGCCTGGCACACAAGCGTGTGTGGAAAATTTTAGGGCACACAGGCTTGTGTGTTGGCCATGTGACCCAAGTCAGAGAGTTACACGGGGTCAGACACGGGCTGGGACACGGCCATGTGCTCCCATTTTGAATGTCCACATGGCCTGTGACAGGGCGTGTCTGGTGGTTGTGTGAGACACACGGCCTAGCCACACTAGCGTGTGTCCCCTGTTTTGTGAAATTTTTTTAAAGTTTCGTGGAAATTTCATAAGTTATCGGTTTAGACCCGAACTGCTCCCAAAGCATGTTTAGGGCCTCGTAGGCTTATATAAGAGATAAATAGACTGAATTTAAATGATGATTGTATTAAATGATTGAATGTATGAGTAAAGAATGTTTATATGTTTTGTAATTCCGGTAATGTTTCGTAACCCTATTCCAATTTGAATACGGGTGAGGGGTGTTACAACAATATTGTGTGAAAATTTTGTAAAGAAATTTTATCGATAACATGTTTAATTTGATAAAGGACCAAATTGCACAAAGTGAAAAAGTTGAGTTCTAATACCAAAAGGGATTAAATAGCTATAGAACTGTAAATTGGAGGTACTTATATGGTAATTAGACCATTAAAACTGCTTAGTTGTTAAGGATGATGATTCATCCATGGAAAATAAAATAAAGAAAAGGATGAAATTGGAAAGATGAAAAATGGAAGGTGATAAATTAATTAAATAACAAAATATCATCATTTTATGTCATCTTCTTTCCCAAAATACATGAAAACCCTAGGAAAGAGAAAGCAAGCTTTATTGGCTTAATTGAGTAAGTAATCTTGTCCTGTTTTTAGTAATTTTTATATTTTTGAGATCGGGAAACTAAATCTATCTATTTTGGGGGGTTAATTTGAAAAGTTATCAAAGTATGAAAATTTTTCCATGAATGAATATGCTAAAATTTTGAAATTAATGGTAGAATATGAAAGGTTGTTGATAGATAAACAACTTTTACAAAGTGAATTTTGATGAAAACATGATTTAGGGACTAAATTGAAAAGTTGTAAAATTCATGGAAAAATTCTGAATTTTATGAAACACATGGGCCATAAATGTTACTTGTAAAAATCAGCTAGGCTTGGAACAAGGATTAAATTGCATGTATTTCATTTTCCGAGCCTGGGACGAAATCGTCATTAATTAAAAGTTTAGGGGCAAAATGGTAATTTTGCCTAAGATGTGAATTGGACTGAATTGAGTTTCAATTGTATTAAATTGATGTTAAATTTACTCGTATAGATTCGAATAGACCAAATTCGGAGTTAGAACGAGGAAAAGAGAAAAATGTCGAATTAGTAGATTTTACGTACACGAACATTTATCGAGGTAGGTTCGTGGAACTATATTGTGCATATTTATATGCTTGAATTAAATATGGTGTATGTGTATTGTATGAATAATATATGTATATATGACATTGGAAACATATCCGACAAAGCCCAATAAACGATAATGCCTGCAATAAATAATATTACCCGATAAATGATAAATGATAAAAATGTTACTTTTATGCTTGAAATGAATGTGGAATGTGTTTATTTGAATTATATGAATACTATAAATGTAAGAAATAATCACATGCCTGATAATGCGAGAAAAATGTAAAATCTTGTTTGAGTAATTGAAAGTCGATGGATATGTGATTTCCCGTAATGAGTATAGTCCTACATATGTTGCGGACGAGATTTAGCTCGAATGAGCAATCCTGATAAAAGCCCTCTCGAGCATTCTGTTATGTAGTTCCTGTCAGCATCCTGATCGGTAGTGGTTCTGCATGTTGCACACTACCGCAACTCTATATGAGCGTCCTGTTATGTGATCGGTTATGATCCGGCATATGTTGCAGACACAAACGCAACTCTTTGTGAGTGTCCTAACATGGCTCACTTGAACTTACTGAGATATGGCTATCTAGTGCTCCTGTTACATGGCTCTTCGTGAGCAATCCTAATAGGCTCCTCGTGAGTTTCTTGATTAAAGAACTCCCTGGTTGTGGCTCTTATAAGCATTTCTGATTTAACCCGGATAAGTTTCCTGTTACATGGCTCATCTGAACATCCTGATATGTGGCTTGAGAGTGTGCTCTCTAGTTATGTGCCCTAACAGGTGCCCCTGAAAATGAATTGACAGATCCTAATTTGTACACCTTGAGTATACTACCTGAGTATCCATCGATATTTCAAATAAATTCAACGGCAGAAAAATCCTGATATCAGAAGCTATGTATAACAAATGAGTTATTATATGTATATGCCTGAAGTACATGAAAATAATGACACATGATATAGGGAAATATGAGATGATGATATATGTACATGGAATTTATATGATGAATACGTTCATCCATGATTATTGATTTGTACACTTTGAGTGTACTACGCCTGTGACATTTGTATTTCAGATGATTTAATGGGTAAAGTTCCGACATGAAATAATCTGAACTCAAGATAAATCATTATGAATATGTACTTGTAATACAAATATATGATTTATACATGTTATATAAATACATGATATGGAAAGTATATGTACTTTGATTGTACTTGTAATACATTGAGTGTACTACGCGTGTGACATTTGTATTTTGGGTGTGTGGCTGGCTGTGCGGCACAAGTAGAGAGTTACATGGGGTTGGACATGGCCTGCAGCACGGGCATGTCCTATGGTCACAAGGGCGTGTGTGCCCTACATTTAGGAAAATTTTTGAAATTTCGCAAAAAATCTTTGAATACCCAGTTTAATCCCGACCTGACCCTAATGCATGATTTGGGCCTCTAGGGCTCATATAAGAGACTATATGATTAAATTTTATTGAAATTGGATTTGAATATTAAATGCTTGTAGAATGTCTATTATTTGACTCGTAAACTCTGGTAACACTCTGTAACCCTGTTTCGGCAATAGATTCGGGTTAGGGGTGTTACATGTTGCTCGCGCAAGGATTCGTACATTGCGACTGCCTCCATCGTGCTAAGCCACGCCTAGTGCACTGCTGCTCCTTAGCGTGCCACTGCCACCTTGCTACTCACTCTTGCCTATCACACCACACCATCAAGACACCCAACAACCATCCCTAAACCAACCCCTTTTGCTTTATATTTATTTTCTTTAAGTTCTTAACTTCTATAAAAAAGTGGTAAGACAATTTTTTCTCCTAAATTTTAGTTCTATTTAATTATTTAATTTTTCAAATTATTGAATTATTAATATTTTATACTAATTGAATTTTTTGAAAAAATATTTGTTCTATCTTATGATCAGGTTAATCATGCCCCGCAAAAGAACTCGTGCCTCTACTCAAATTGACAAATCACAAAACAAATTCCACTGTGAAGAAGCCAAAGCGAGATATGAAAGCATTTTTAAGAATCAATAGATGCGCTCCAAAAAAAGGCTTTACACTAAAAGAAAGCAACTATATTGATTTCATGGTACGCATTCTACAAATTGCTGAAGCTCTCAATTGGGAGTTATTTTGTGAGAAAATAGCTAATGTAAATGAGGAGTTAGTTCGTGAATTTTAAGCAAATTTGACTTCAAGCGAATTGATGGAAGTTTCTATTCACGGAATCAAGGTACCAATAACCTTAAATGCTATAAATGAATTCTTTGAATTACCTGATTCCGAAGATGGTGAATATTCTTCCTTGATGAACAATATTGATTCTGAAAGTCTACAAGAAATTCTCAAGGAACTTATAGTTCCTGGTTCTAAGTGGATTGTGCCAAAGCAAGGAAGTCACACTTGTCGCAGAGAATATTTAACACCACTAGTGAATGTATGGTTCTATTTCATTCGATTCAGCCTTATGCCTATTTCACATGGGACTACAATTTCATTAGAGTGAATGGTCTTATTATACTTGATTTTAACTGGAAAGACCATGGATGTGGGAAAAATCATCTTGAAAGAAATGTGAAATTGTGGCGCTAAACGTTCTGGCCCAGTTTACTTTCCCTTTATGATAACAATTTTGTGCTTGAAAGCTAAAATTCTTGCAAACGTAAAGAAGACAGGTTATAGCCATGGCACAATCACAGATTGAGACTTTACCGAATAGCCCGAGACTCTGTTCTATAGAAATAAGTTGAAGAAAGCAAGGATTCCAAAAAAAAAAGAAGAAGAAGATCCCATAGAGATCGAACCAATGCGGTCAGCTGAAATCCCTATTAAGGTAGAACCAATGGAACTAGTAACTGAACCTGACATCACAACTTCAATTTTTAAGACTCAATCACCTCGCCTAGATTTTTTAGATGAACTGTCAAAGTTGATGGACATTATGCAACATATGTAGTGGCAGCAACAAGATTACTAGAGATATTCAAAAATACGGGATGACTCAATGAGAAGCGCTCTTACGAAAATATACAATGACCCATTTATTTTTGTGCCTGAGTTTCCAGATTTCATATTTGAACAATGAAGTTCACTATCGAAAAGGGAGTGAAACGATTCATGCAAAAACAAAGACGATGGAGCAAAAGATGAGTCAAATTCTGTAACGCCCCAAAATTCTTATTTCTGCTTTTGTAAAAATGTGACACATCTGTCTATCAGATTCAGTGGTTAAGTGTTCTATGAGTGTTTGAGATGTCCCAAGTTCAAGCCTTGCCTTTGGCAAATTTTGATATTTTTCTGATTTAAACCTTGCGTTTAGGGAGTGGGCTTATATTAAATTATTTGTAAAACCATATTAGAATGAGCCTGCTGGTTCGAGTGGTAAGGGAATTTGTGTATGGTATGGAGGTCCTGTGTTCGAATCCTTGTGTAATAGCCCGTTTTAGACCCTAGTCAGAACGGTGGTTTTGGGACCACGAATCCGAGTCCGAAAAATATTTTAAAATTATTTTCTGTGTTTATTTTGTGTGAATTTATATCTGTGAAATTTTCGTGATTTAATTTTTTTCGTTTAGGTGTCCGATTAAATAAAAGGACTTAATCGCGTAAAATGAAAATTGATAGTTTAATGTGTGAGGACTGAATTGTTAATGTCTTTTTAATATGAATTTTTTATGTTGTAATTAGGCCATTATTGAATTGGGTGGACGACTAAGGACATATTAAACATGAAAGTATAATTTTATAATAAAGGTTAAAATAGTAAATTGAAAAACATGTTATAATATATATCATATTATAACATAATTAAATTATTCTATTTCATTTGTTCATCATTTTCGAATATAAACAAAAGAAAAATAAGAAAGAACAAGAGCTAGGGTTCGACCATCTTTAAAGCTTAATTAAGGTAAGGGTTCAGCTCGATTTTTGATAATTTTTACGTTTTTGAGATCGTTGCTTCGAGTACTACAAAACCCATGCTTGAATTTTTTATTTTGGTGAATATTTTGAGTTATGCCATTGTTGAGAGCTTGTGATTTTTATTATTTGATGATGAAATATGAAAGATATGTTTTAGATTAACATGTTTTGTATTGGAGTTTTTGATGATTTTGAGTAATTAGGACTTAATTGCAAAAATAATAATTTGAGGGCCTAAAATGTGAAATAAATGAAATATATAGACTTGTATGAACACTAGGAACATTCGGCCAAACATGGGTATCCTGAAATTTTGCAATAGGGACTAAATTGTAAAAAGAGTAAATGTTAGGGGTAAAATGGTAATTTACCCATTTATGTGTTTTGGTACTAAATTGAATGAAAATATTGTTTGAATGAGCTTAATTTGAATATGTTTAGATCAAGAACCAAAGAAATCGGATTTGGATCGGGGGAAAACGAAAGTTGTTGACTAGCTGCCCTGTTCCGTTTTATAACGTCTGAGGTAAGTTTATAAGCAAATAGACGTGTCTAATTATAGTTAAATGATAAATATATATGTTGGTATGAAAATATGAATTTATTTATGCTAATGCCAAATGTGAATAAGCTTGGTAACCATGTTCAAGCATTCGTTTCGACCGAGTTATGACGTCCGTAAGCCCCGTATAAACCTTAGGAATAGATAGGATACATATGTCATGACATAGGATTCCGATATATGTGTGGGAGTAAGACCATGGCATCGATATGTGGTTCCGATATATGTGTACGAGAAAGACCTTGTCTGGGACAGTGGCACCGATATGTGACTACATGTAAGACCACGTCTGGGATGTTGGCATTGTACGATATATGTGATTATCCAAGTGTCCTATCCAATTTTGAATAGTTCATTGGGCAAAGGTAAATCATGATCGAATGTGTAAAAATGTGCTAAAAGTGCCAGGTATGATTTAGCTTCTTAGCTATCAGTAATAAGGTATGTATGTGACTTGAAAGTTGATAAGTTATATGTGATGCAAAGGATAAATATACATGAATTAAATAAGTGTATTCGGTTTTGAACAAATGGTCTGAATAATATGGAATCAATTTTTGAATATGCATATATATATTTGATCATGTATGTTCAGCCATATAAGAAGTATATGTACATGATGTTATAAATCGATTCTTGAGCTTATGTGAATATGTATATGTGTGTTTGATTATATGATGACATTTTAACTTAGAAAGTTGATTGGCATTCGGTTAATATGATCTTGTGAGCATTCGGCCAAGGTAGAATTGTGCATGAAAATGTAATTATTTGTCTCATTTGTAAGTTTGAAATTTAGCTTGGTAATGTTAACGTAACCCGGTTTAACTTAAAATGAGTTGATTATATCTTGGGAATTATTTATTTGCTTATGACTTACTAAGCTATGATAGCTTACTCGGTGTGTTATGTTACTCTGTTTTATAGATTTTGGAGTCAAGCTACAAGCTCGGGGACTGTCAGCAAAGTTCATTGCACTATCAGCTATTTTGGTACCTTTATAAGTTAAACTCGAATTATGGCATGTATAGGCTGTAATGTGTTTTAAAATGTTGAATTTTGGTTATGTGTAACTAAAGCCATGAGAAGATGGCTTTATTTCTAAGTTTGGTTTTGATTATATTTGTTTATGGTTTAATCTTTTTGGTGATGATGCTATGTGTTGTGAATGAATGACTTAGGTAATATATGAAATATGATTTGGAAGTGGTTGAGTAGTGACATGTGTTTGAGCATGGAAATTGATTAATTACTTGGGTTGAGATATGAATATTTTGGCCGTAATATATGTATGTATTTATTCTTAGGTATGTTTGGTTGTTTTAAATGTGATTCGTACTATAGTAAAGTATGCATGAAAATTCGGCTGACATGCTATTAAAGTATTAAAATGAATTATAGTACTAATGTTTATTTGGTTATAATTGAACATGAGGTGAGTTTATTTGGTATGATTAATACACAGCATGTATGAGAAGTGTTTTGTATATGTTTTAAAGATTAGCCAACTATGTTTCATGATGGTTGAATGTGTATGTCATTTGCTATGTTTGGTACTTGAAAATAATAAATTAGTTTCAGCTTAGTATCGAAACAAACATCCTAGGCATGCATGTATTTGGATGGGATTTATTTGTCTAAATTTGGTTGTGATGGTACATAAGGTATGGAACAAATAATGATAATTTGTATATGTTATTAGATTTTATTAAGTTATATTACATTATGACTCGACAAATGTAGTTAAATCGGCAAATTTTAATAAATTGTATTCGATCATGGCTTGTTAAATGTTGTCATTATTATATAACATAATATGAATAATGATTTGAATGTTTTAAGTAAAATTGTAAGTGAGTAATTGTTAAATTAAATTTTCCTTCGGCTAATGCACAGATTAATAACCAAATGAGTAGCAACTTGTGCAATGGTAAATTATGAAATAGTATGTGTGTTGATGTGAAATATAAGTGCCCAAGTTGATATTAAATGAATGCCGAATATGTTTTGACTTTATTGGGTTGATTAAATATAATAGGTTTTATATAATTCATTGTGTATAGAGTACTGTGTGCGCTAAAAGTGTAACAAAGTTTGAATGTCTGCATATTTTTATAAGTTAAATTTAAAGTATATTTTATTATGTATTATTAGTAATTACAATAACTATTAATGTTAAATAATTGTTCTTAAAAGTTTAAGCAAGTATACTCATGTGAATGTTTGGATTCGTGCTTTGATTGGTGATACCTCGTAACCCTAATTCAGCGACGGATACGGGTTAGGGGTGTTACACCCTACGTAAGCGTGGGCATTATTTTTGCTTGGTATTGTGTTAAGAGTTTCGGTGGTTTTTAAATTCTGTGGAAGTTGAGATCATGTAGTTAGTGAGGAGTAGGGTGCTGTCCTTATTAGGTAATTTATTTTATTTTTAGTATTTTATTTCCCTAAAAATTCGAGAGTTCTAACATTCTTCTTCTTCCAAAATAGAAATTTCTCTTTCGATCTTTGATTCCTTTTTCTTCTTTTGCCTTTGGCGTAATAGTAGTAAACCATTTTCTTCTTCGTTTTTTGATTATGTCGTTAACCTTACTTGTAAACGTTCGTATCATTGATTCCTATGGTGTCGGTAAGTGAGATTACTTATATTCATTTGGTCTTTGTTTGTTGGAGGTTGAGATTTTGTGTAATTGTTGCGTAGGAGACGACAGAGAAGCGGTAGCTCCACTTCAATGTTCTGATTTGTGCTAGTGATGGAGGTGGTTGCGATAAGTGAATGGGTTTGGCTCGAATTAGTTTTGAGGAATTCGCAATTTGATTGCTAAAATCGATGATGGGTACTCTGTTTTTAGGTTTTAAATAGCTCGGGGGCGTTCTAGCATCAAAAATGAACTAGGTGTGTACCCGAAACGGAGAAAAACAAGATTTGGAAAAAGTCAAAAAACCTCTCTATCAACGTCACATGGCCGTGTGGTAGGCCGTATGGTAGGCCGTGTGCGACGACACAGCCATGTGAATGATGAAGGCCAGGCTGTACGCAAGATACGACCGTGTGATGGCTAGAATGTGGCCGTGTGAGCCACACGGGCTAGGCTAGATTGGGTGTGTAGGCCACACGGGTGAGTGGGCCCACATGGGCGTGTGATAACTGGGCCAGGCCATGTGGTCCACATGGGCAAGCCAATCTAGGCGTGTGAGCCCACACGGGCAAGCCACATGGGTGTGTGGGCCCATTTGTCTGTATTTTTTCCCTAGGGTTACACGGGTCATCCCAAACGACTGTGGGCCTACTGTAGGGTTGGTAAGGGCTAACGAAACCGTAATTTGTATGATATGTTGGACAAATATTCTATATTGAGCATGATAGTATATGCATGACATATCTTTATGTAAGCATGCGAGCATGGTTAATTTGTATGTTTGAAACTGAATATTCTGTATCTAATATTGGGGTTGGGATGATATATATTGATGGAGGAGGTGTTCTGAAAGGCGTTTATCACCTATATTCTGGCATCTTGGCTGCACTTAATATAACAGCTCAATTTTGGGGCTAGTCGAAACAGTGGTTTCGAGACCACCAATTCGAAGTCAGAGAAAATATTTTATTAATTTTTTAGACTTATAATAAGTTTATATTAGTGTATGAAAAGTTTGGTGAGTTAATTTTGACGTTTATGAGACCAATTGTTAGGGGTTTTGAGCTTCAAAAATTTCAGAAACTCATTCCTCTTGCTAGTAAGTGATTTTCATGACTTTTCTTAATGATTTTTACATTTTTGGACCCCTTGAAGCATGAGCTTTCAAATGAGGGTACTATTTTGAAAAATGATTAAGAGTTTAGGGTTTTGCCATGAAAGGATTTGTAATTTTTTCTGAGTTTTTATGGAAGAAAATGAGTCTTGGGTGTATTACAAACAACTTTTGTGAAAGGTGTTAGTATGAAAACACCTAAAAGGATTATTTTGCATAAGTTGTAAAATAGATGATAAATGTGTGAAATAATGGGAATTTTGGGTTACTATAAGAGAAAAAGGGGTTCGGCTAGGGTTAAGATATGAAGAAATTAAATAAAAATTGATTTTCGGGTCTAGGGGTAAAATGGTGATTTTGTCAAAGTCTAAGGGCAAAATGGTCATTTTACCAAAAATGTGAATTGCCAATTGCTTAATTCTATTTAGTGACTAAATAAGTAGATTTTGCTATTATAGATCAAGAATTACCAAATCTGAACCTAGACCGGGGGAAAGCCAAGCAAATCGACTAAATCAACTAGTCGCCACATTTTGTAATCCGAGGTAAGTTGTATGTAAATAATACAACTACATTGCTAATGTATGTGTTGAATTGTAATTGAATTAATATATCATGAATTGCTTGATTGTGGAATTGAGAAAGGATGAGGATAATAGAGATAGTAAAGTTCTCGTTTGAAACTAAGAAATAAATCGAATATTCATGCCATGATACATGGGTTATTGTGGGCTAGTGTAAGATATGTCCGGGACATGCATCGGCCATATTATGAGAGCTAGTATAAGACCATTTCTGGGACATGGCATCGGCATCGAGACAAGTGCTAGTGTAAGAAATGTTTGGGACATGCATCGGCATTGAGACGTAAGCCAGTGTAAGACATGTTTTGGACATGCATCGGCTGCGAGATGATAGTTAGTGTAAGACCATGTCTGGGACATGGCATCGAGTTGAGATATGAGCTAGTGTAAGACCATGTCTGGGACATGGCATCGGCACCCTATCCCATGTTTGAGGCTCATCGAATGTCCGGTAAAGTTTCGAACGGTTCAACGTTGAGAGATACAGTTTAAGCTAATGAGTAAGGTATAACCGTGTTGTGAGTGTTACAGGTACCTATTTGAAATGCATGAGATATGAGCCCGATATATGCTATAAGATTTATATGGCTAGTGATGAGTAAGTTATGTTTATGCCACCTTTGTTTTACGATATGTTGATAAATGGTAAAATTGTTGTTGTATATTTATTTATGTGCAACTTACTAAGCTTTATGTTTACCCCCTCTCCTTTCCTTTTTCTTATAGTGCCGCCTAACTAGCTCGAGGATCATTAGACGTCAGAGACAACGATCACACTATCAGTCAAAACACTCGGTATAGTTAGACTATTTGTTTTTGAGAATGACATGTATAGGGCTAGACTTTGACGTTTTGAGTCTTTGAAAAATTGGCCAAATGTGTTGGCATGTGTGATTCCCCTTCATTTTGTATTAAGCCTGAAGTGATGGCTAATATTCATTTTGATATATGCAAATGATGTTATTTTCATGGATGAGCAAAATGAACAAGTGAAATGTTGTTTATTGTGGCTGATCTGGTTGCATGAAATGGTCTTGTATTGGTTTTGGTTGCTATTGTGTAGGTTGTGTAAGTAGGGTGGCAAAAAGGCTTGGTAAATAGCACTATTTTGTCCACACGGGTAGGCACACAGGCATGTGTCGAGGTCGTGTGTGACACATGATCTACCCCATGGGCGTGTGGTTCGGTCATGTGTCCCCTACACGTAAAATTTGCAAATCAATGTGCATGATAGTAAACGCACGGGCAGAGACACGACCATGTGTCTCAGCCGTGTGAAGGGCACGGCCTAGCACATGGGTGTGTGCCTTGGCCGTGTGATCCTTAAGAAATACTGACGTCAGAAACAGAATGTCCAAGTTTTTGCACACGAGCTAAGACACGGGCGTGTCGTGGCCGTGTGAAGGACACGGGCCAGGGACACGGCCGTGTGCCAGGCCGTGTGAAAACCCCTGTAGGTGTCAATTTAGAATTAATTCCACAGGTGTAAAGGAAACGGGCGTGTCCCTATATTGCTTAGACCGTGTGAGCCACACGGGCCAACAGCACAACCCTGTATAATTAGTCACACGGGCATGTTGTCCTTCCCACATAGGCGTGTGCCCTTGTGTCAAGTGTTATTTATCTAAAGTTGGCTAAAGAACTCGAGTTGAAGGTTCATAGACCAGAAAAGGAAGGAATTTCTAGAGTTGAAGCAAGGCAGTAAGACAGTGACGGAACATGAACATAAGTTTGTGAGACTCAGCAAGTATGCGCGAGAGTGCTTGTCCTCAGAAGCCACTATGTGTAAGAGGTTTGAGGATGGTCTTAATGAAGATATATGAGTATTTGGGGGCATTTTAGAATTAAGAGAATTTGTAGTGCTCGTTGAGAGAGCATGCAAGGCAGAGGAGTTGGTAGAAGAAAGGAGGAAAGCGGCTATTGAGTCACGAGATTCAAAGAAGAGACAGATAGGGAAATCACATCAGTCCTCATCTAAAAGATCAAGAGAGCTCACGACCCAATCGAATGCTTTGTTAGGGTTCTCGAATAAAAACAAAAGCAACCAGAACACAGCATCTAGAGCCCAGACCACTTTTGTCGCGAGTGTCGATAGTACTCAGCCAAATAGGCCAGAGTGTTCAGAATGTGGTAGGCATCATTTCAGCGAGTGCCGAGGGAATGAAAGGGGTTTTTTCAAGTGTGGATCATTGAACATTTCATCCGAGACTATCCCGAAATGGAAGAGAGAGAAAAAATAAGAAATGAAGGCAAGTAGTGCTCCTTTGAGGGGTAGACCATAAAGGAACCCCGGAAGTGGGACTAGTGGTAGAGGCACGCCAAGAGATGTTGCGATGAGGTCCGAGGGCAGAGCGCCTGCAAGGACTTATGCTATGCGTGCCCGAGAACAGGTAGAGTCTCTTAATGTGATCACGGGTACTTTCTCTATCCATGATATATCTGTTGTTTCTTTAATTGTCCCGAGGTCTACCCACTCTTATATTTGTATGGAATTGATATCTTGTATGAACATGATAGTAGAGTCATCTGAATTCGTGATAAAAGTGTCCAACCCTTTAGGCAGACATGTGATTGTTGACCAAGTGTGTAGAAATTGTCCTTTGACAATTAGAGGTCATTGTTTTCTAGCTAACTTGATGTTATTGTTGTTTAATAAATTTGATGTAATCCTTGGATGGATTGGTTGACCTCTCATAGTGTTGTAGTGGACTGTGGGAGGAAAGTTATTGAGTTGAAATGTGAAGATGGGAATGTTCTTCAAGTTGGACCAGATGAATCGGATAAATTGTTTGTAATGATGTCGTCTTTGACTACTGAGAAATATTTGAGAAAAGGATATGAGGCATATCTCGCTTTTGCGTTTAATACTCAAGTGTCTTAGTCGAAGATTGAATCGGTGCCAATGGTTTGTGAGTTTATAGATGTGTTTCCGGAGGAGTTGCCTAGATTACCTCCAGCTAGGGAAGTTAAATTTGGTATCGAGTTGGTCCTTGGTACGGCGCCTATCTCAATCACTCCGTATAGGATGGCTCCGATGGAATTGAAAGAGTTGAAAGTATAGTTGCAAGAGTTAACGGATAAGAACTTTGCGAGACCGAGCTATTCACCGTGGGGTGCTCTGGTACTTTTTGTGAAAAAGAAAGACGGGTCGATGAGGTTATGTATTGACTATAGATAGCTCAACAAGGTAACTATAAAGAACAAGTATCCTTTACCAAGGATCGATGATTTGTTTGATCAGTTGAAGGGAGCCATTGTATTTTCCAAGATTGACCTGAGGTCTGGATTTTACCAGTTAAGGGTTAAGGAGCAAGATGTACCGAAGACTACGTTTCGGACGAGATACGGGCATTATGAGTTCCTCATCATGCCCTTTGGTTTGACTAATGCCCCGGTGGTTTTTATGGATTTGATGAACCGTATTTTTCAACCGTATCTAGATAAGTTTGTTGTCATTTTTATCGATGACATATTCATTTATTCGCGTGATGAGAGTGAGCACGCGGAACATCTGAGAATAGTTTTGCAAACTTTGAGAGATAAGCAGCTTTACGCCAAGTTCAGTAAGAGTGAATTTTGGCTCAAAGAGGTCCGATTTCTAGGACACATTGTGTCGGGTGACGGGATCAGAGTTGACCCAAGCAAGATCTCGGCTGTTATCGAGTGGAAACCACCAAGGAATGTGTCAAAGGTATGAAGCTTTTTGTGTTTGGTCAGATACTATAGATGGTTTGTAAACGGATTCTATATGATAGCTACTCCGATGACAAGGCTACTGCAAAAAGATATTAAGTTTGAATGAACATAAATGAACTTGAGGGCTCTGAATCCCTCTTGTTCCTACCATTTTCCTTCTCAACGTTCTGGCGCTCTGCGCACTTCACATCCTCTGCGATCTTCACCTTATCCACTAATGCTACAAAATTTCACTCCCTCTGTGGCGCTATCAAGACCCATAAACTATCTCTGAGGCCGTCCTCAAAACGCACGCAGCGCTCATACTCGGTTGCCACCATGCCTTGTGCATAGTGGCTCAATCGCAAAAATTTCGCCTCATATCAGCCACAAACTTATTCCCTTGGGTCAGATTAAGGAACTCTCTCCTCCGGGCGTCCACATAACTAGCGCCCACATATTTTTCTTGAAAGGAAGCCTTGAAAAATTCCCAAATCAATTAGTCAGGCTGAGTTCCCTCTTTAACAGTAAGTCACCATTGATAGGCTTCCTCTCGCAGCAAACACACCACACCTTTCAGTTTCTGCTCAGGGGTGCAGTCGAGGTCGTCCATGATCCTCTCAGTGGCATCAATCCAATATTCAGCCGCATTAGGGGTAACTCTAGCGATACCCCTAAAAATCTCAGCCCCATTGGACTAAAGTCATTCTGTAACTGGCCCACGACCCACAGTACCAGTATTAGCCCAGCGACCCTATCCTGAATTCTCAACATGGTTTGGGACAGTGCATCATCGCCAGCCACTCGATCGTGAGACCCAGTCTCAACCTCAAGTTAAACCGGTGCCTCTCTAGCTTTAACGTTAAGCATGTGGCCCAGTGCCGAAGACCCAACCCGAGCACCTCCACGGCCTCTGCCACTTGTACCCCTTCCACGAGTACATCTAGTGCTCATTATCAATTTGCGTAATTATTTGTATTATAATTTTTTATGCATCAGTTTACAGTTCTTGTAACACCCCTTACCCGTATTCATCGCCGAAAAAGGGTAAGAGGCATTACCAGAGTTTGCCAAATTAATTTTTCGTTAATACAAGTTAAATACTATTCATTTACCGAAACATGTCATGACGTCCTTTAGATGGGCCTCCAAAGCCCAAAACATACTTCGAGACCAAACCAGAATTAAATTGAAACCAGAGAAAATTTTTCGCAAAATCCCAAAGTTTTTGTTTTTTGTTCAATATAACCCCTTTATAAATATCTAACCTTCCCAAAATCCCAAAATTTCTAACTTTACATTTAACTTATATTCACTAAATTAATAATATTTTCTACTCATTTGTCGGATTTAGTGATCTCGAATCACTGTTCCGACACCACTGAAAATTTAGGCTATTACAATTCTCCTCTCTTAAGAAATTTCGTCCTCGAAATTTGTTACCAAAATAGGTTCGGATATTGTGATCTCATTGATTCCTCTGTTTCCCAGGTTGCCTCCTCCACACCATGTCGATGCCACAACACTTTTACTAACGGTACTCATTTGTTTCTTAACTCTTAAATTTCCCAAGCTAGAATTTTCACCGGTTCTTCTGAATAAGTCATGTCGGGTTGGAGCTCTATTTCTGTATGAGGAATTACATGTGATGGATCCGATCTATACCGTCTCAACATTGACACATGAAACACGTTATGAATCTTTTCAAGCTCAGGGGCAAAGCCAATCTATAAGCTACTGACCGATTCTTTCAATGATTTCATACGGCCCGATAAATCGTGTAATTTGAGTTTTCCCTTTCTACCGAATCTGCAAAACTTTTTTCCATGGTGACACTTTCAAAAATACACGATCACCCACATTAAACTCTATATCTCTTCTCTTTAAATTTGCATATGATTTTTTTTGTCGATCGGAGGCGACTTTTAAACAATCTCGAATAATACGAACTTTTTCTTGGTTTCCGAATCAAGTCCACTCCCATTAGTTTTGGTTCACTTAATTCAGACCAATATAATGGAGTTCTACACTTTCTTCCATACAGAGCTTCAAATGGTGCCATTTTAATACTAGTTTGATAACTATTATTATAAGCAAATTCGACTAAAGGTAAATACCTTTCCCAGCTACCGTCAAACTCAAGTACACAACACCTTAACATATCTTCTAAAATCTAAATCACTCGCTCTGACTGCCCGTCTGTCTGAGGATGAAAAGCTGTGTTGAAATTTAATTTAGTGCCCAAAGCCTCCTGTAATTTACTCCAAAATCTCAAAGTAAATCTCGGATCTCAATCCGAAATAATAGATACTGGAACTCCATGTAATTTCACAATCTCAGAAATATACAATTCCGCTAACTTCTCCAATGAAAACTTTGATCTCACTGGAATAAAATGTGTCGACTTTGTCAATCTATCAACGATAACCCAGATTGAATCTTTCTTTTTCAGAGTCACAGGCAATCCTGATACAAAATTCATCGTAATGTGTTCCCACTTCCATTCAGGAATCATAATAGGTTGTAATAAACCTGTTGGTACTTTATGCTCTGCTTTCACCTGCTAACAGATTAGACATTTTGCAACAAATTCACAAATCTCTCGCTTCATACCAGGCCACCAGTACATTCTTTTTAAATCGCAATACATTTTTGTACTACCAGGATTAATAGAATACTTGCTATTATGAGCTTCAGCAAGAATATCATTTTTCAATTCTGAATTATTCGGAACACAAATTCTATTACGATAACGCAACATACCACCATCATCAATGCTATATTCTGAACTCAAATTATCCTAAATGGTTTGTCGTTTCAGCACTAGTTTTGGATCATCACTCTGTAATTCACGGATCCGTTGAAGGAATGTAGATTTTGCTTTCATTCTCGCTAAATCTTGAACCATCTTCATTAATGAGAAAAATGAACATTCATTGCTCGAAGTGCAAATAATGATGATTTTCGGCTAAGTGCATCAATGACCACATTAGCTTTCCCCGGGTGATAATCAATAACAAGATCATAATCTTTCAATAGTTCGAGCCACCGTCTCTGTCTCAAGTTCAGCTCTTTCTGTGTCATCAAATATTTTAGACTTTTGTGATCGGTATACACATAACATTTTTCCCCATATAAATAATGTCTCCAGATTTTTAAAGCAAACATAATCGCATGACCAACTCCAAATCATGGGTAGGGTAATTTTTCTCAAATGCGGTTTTAATTGCCGAGAAGCATATGCCACTACTTTCCTAATCGCATTAAAACACAACCTAAACCATTTAAAGATGCATCACTATACACAACATATGGTATACTGATTACATTTGAGTTAACACTGGAGCTTTGTCAACATCTTCTTCAAGCCTGATCAAAACTTTGTTGGCACTCTTGGACCATACAAAATCAACATTCTTACAAGTAGTCGAGTCATCGGTAAAGCAATCATTAAAAAAATTTTAACAAATCGGCGGTAGTATCCCGCTAATCCCAGGAAACTTTACACTTCTGTTACGTTCTTTGGAGTTTTCCAATTCACCACTGCTGACACTTTACTTGGATCTACTCGAATTCCTTCAATTTGAAACAATATGACCCGTAAATCCAACCCCATGTAGCCAAAATTCACACTTGTTGAACTTTGCATACAAGCGCTTCTCTCTCAAGGTGCAGTAACACACTTCTCAAGTGTTGTGCATGATCAGACTCAGTCTTCGAATAGATCAGTATATCATCAATAAATACAACCACGAATCTATCCAAATAAGGTTGAAAAATTTGATTCATCAAGTCCATAAATACAGCAGGAGCATTAGTTAAACCAAATGGCATTACCAGAAACTCATAATGACCATACCGAGTTCTGAAGACAGTTTTTGGCACGTCACATTCTTTAACTTTCAGCTGATAATACCCAGATCAAAGATCTATTTTCGAAAACACAGCAGCACCTTTCAACTGATCGAACAAATCATCAATGCGGGGCAAAGGATATTTGTTCTTGATTGTAACCTTATTTAATTGTCTGTAATCTATACACAATCTCAACGAGCCATCTTTCTTTTTCACAAACAAAACAGGTACACCCCAAGGAGATGTACTTGGTCTAATAAACCCCTTATCTAACAATTCTTGCAACTGAGTCTTCAACTCTTTTAATTCCGTCGGTGCCATTCTGTATGGTGTTATGGATATTGGCGCTATTCCCGGGATCACATCAATCACAAACCTAACTTCACGATCTGGCGGTAAACCCGGCAATTCCTCAAGAAACACATCAGCAAATTCATTAACAACTGGCAACTGTTTCAACTTTGATTCAGAATCCCGAGTATCAAGAATATAAGCTAAATATGTTTCATTACCCTTTCGTACTAGCTTCTGAGCTGAAAAGGTTGAAATAATTCGAATATTATCTTTCATATTTCCAAACTCAGCCGAAGTCATTTCTCCTGTCTGATTTTTTAAATCAATCCGTTTCTCTCGACAGTTCACTACAGCATCATGTTTTGTTAACCAATCCATCCCCAGAATAATATCAAATTCTCGAAAGGGTAACAACATCAAATCAGCAGAGAATTCACAGCCTTTCACTTTCAGTGGACAATTACGACATATTAAATTAACCATCAAACTTTGACCTAATGGATTAGTGACTTGTGTATCATAATTAGTGGACTCAACAGATAATTTCTTTTCAGATGCTAGCATAGTGCAAATATATGAATGAGTAGACCCAGGGTCTATTAATGCATAAACAGTAACATCATAAAGATAGAAAATACCAGCAATTACATCAGGAGCCGTAGCCTCTTCCCTTGCTCGAATGGCATAGGTACGTGCTGGTGCTCTATTCTCTAATTGACTAATTGGTTCTCTCATACCCGAACGGGTAGCCCCTGTAGCACTGCTCTGGCCTGAACGTCTACTTCTTTGGGGGGTGGTTCTCTGTATCTCTTTCTGATCCACTTCATCTTTTTGCAGCTGGGGACAATCTCGAATAAGATGATCAGTAGCCCCACATTTATAACAAGCCCCCATCTTAGTCCTACATTCACCGAAATGATGTCTTCCACAATATTGACACTTAGGCCGAGGAGTATTTCGAACTTTGCTCACACACACTCTGAGCCTATCAAATACCACTGAAATCAGATTGTCTTGATCTACCTCTACCCAATCTTCCCAAGATCGATGTAGTTTGACTAATTTCTTCTTTAGATTTCTTCATTGGCAAATCTGAAAATGACTTAGAAGCATCTCTTTTAAATGACTCTTTATTTTTCCGATCTCATTGTATTTTTACGTTATATATACTTCTTGAGCTTTTGAGCACGGTCCGATGAACAACGAACTCCCGTATTTCATTACCCCCAATCATCATTCTAATCTCATCATTTAACCCCTCTTCAAATCGATACACATTTCTTCTTGAGAGGTACAATGTCTCGAGCATATTTTTTGAGGTAGACAAATTCTCTTTCGTATTCAGCCACCATGGCTTATTTCCCGCCATGAGATCAAGAAATTCTCTCTTTTTCTTGTCTAGATATCTTTTCCCACATATTTCTTTTTAAACTCGTTCTGGAAAAATTCCCAAGTAAGCTTTCTCTGCAGTACTACTGACTTCCACAGATTTCCCACGGTTATATGCTTCTTCTTTTAACAACGAGACAAAGACATCGTAGATAATCCTCCGGAGAACAAGCCATCTGTTTAAAAATTCTTACCAAACTCTGTAGCCAATACTCAGCTTTTACAGGGTCATCATCTGATCTCCCTCGAAATTCCTCAGCTCCAAACTTCCTTAGCTTTTCAATCGGAGAACGTTTACTAGTTTCAATTATTGAAAGAGGTGGAGGAGCAACCGGAGGTACCACAGGTGGTGCAAAGAGGGGAGGAGGTGGTTGAGCGACTTCTTTCTTGTATCATCTCCTTATACCACTGATTCATAACTCCATAAATCATATTTTTAAGTTCTCGCTCTCGCATCATAGAAATTAGAATATCACTACTTGTTCCTTGTTCAGAAGTCTGCACTCTACTATTAGCTTCCTCCTGTTCAGTGCATTCAGGTCTATCTGACATCTTTATAATCAGAGAGTATCTATAAAAATGACAAAGATTAGATCGGATCATACATATCACACTATCACAGATTTATATGGCATGTATTTCTAAACACTTTACACATAACACATGTTTCGAGAACCGGCTAAACCGGGCTCTGATACCACTAAATGTAACACTCCTTACCCGTATTCATCGCCGAAATAGGGTATGAGGCATTACCAGAGTTTGCCAAATTAATTTTTCGTTAATACAAGTTAAATACTATTCATTTACTAAAACATGTCATGACGTCCTTTAGATGGGTCTCCAAAGCCCAAAACATACTTGAGACCAAACGAGAATTAAATCGAAACCATAGAAAATTTTTCTTAAAATCCCAAAGTTTTTTTTTTTTTTGTTCAATGTAACCCCTTTATAAATATCTAACCTTCCTGCAAATTTTAAAACCGAGACTAATCCAACCAACCAATTCATTTCAATCAATTTGATACCAAATTATACTTCTACTATAATCATACTATTTAACATATTTATCATTTTTTTTACTTTAATTTATATTCATTAAACAAGTCTTAGCATTTATATAATCATCAAACCTTATACATGCCATATAAATCAAAAAGAAAATTTACAAAAGCTACCGGAGATAATCTGGATAGTGTGATCCTTTGTGTTGATCCGATCCTCCGTATACTTCCACGTCAATCTACAAGAGACATTGAATACACTCAAGTAAGCTTATAGAAGCTTAGTAAGTTCATAGGCATAAAACATAAATCTTACCAAATATTTATACACTTATACAATATACACAATTATTAAGTTCACCTGTCAACCACAGTCATTGGTGAGTTCCCTTGTGTAAACTTACTACCACTTATCCATTTCCTTTAATTCTTTTGGGCCCATTTGTCACATATCATTCTTTAACCAAATTAGGGAACGGTCACGGAAAATTGAGTACGTCACTTTCACTTTGCCATAGTATAATTATGGTCTTGCGTATGATCACTTATCACTTTTTGAAGTCATAGTCCTGCCACGGTCTTACACTGATCACATTTATCACTTGTCACTGATCAGATAAGTGTAGCTAAAACTATCACTTATCACTTATTACTTGTCACCGATCAGATAAGTGTAGCTAAAGCTACCACTTCTCACTTGTCACTTGTCGCTGATCAGATAAGTGTAGCTAAAGCTACCACTTATCACTTGTCACTTATCACTGATCAGAAGTACTCAAATCCGACGTTCTGCTCAATTTGATCATTTATTCGATTTTCGGGTTGTTATTTTATTCTCTATTCATCAATAAATATATTTCATCATACATTATATAATTCATAAAATTAACATATAATCATTAAACTTCAACCATATGAACTTACCTAGGTCGATTTGCAAAATTTGTGAAAGTTTAGGGACTAGTTAGCTACTTTTTCTTTTCCTCGACTTGTTTCGGGTTCTCGATCTATCATTGTAAAATCATTCACTTATCAGTATTGACTTCATCTTCAACCCGCTTATAAGTAATATTATCTATAATTTCATTATTTACTTATGTATATTCCAATGTTGTCCATCCATGTCATAGTCACTAAATTATTTTTATCTTTAGCTACAGAACTCCAAATTAAGATCTGATAATTTTCCCTGAAACTAGACTCACATATCTTCTTACCATAAAAATTTTAAAATTTTTGGTTAGGCCAATTAATACAGTTTATTCATTGAAGTCTCCCCTGTTCTGCTGTTTGACAGTTCTGACCCTTCTTCACTAAAAATTAATTATCTTCTCGTAAAGGATTCAAATGATTTTTCCGTTTGTTTTTCTTGAAAATAGACTCATCCAGGATTATAAACATATAAATTTAAGCCCCTAATTATTTTTATTCAATTTTTTATGATTTTTCAAAGTCGGAACAGGGGAGCCTGAATTCATTCTGACATTGTCTTACAAAATCTATTATATCTCATGATTTACAATTTCATTGCTTGCACCGTTTCTTCTATAAAAAACTAGACTCAATAAGCTTTGATTTCATATTTTATTCATTCCATAATTAGATTTATACAATTTTTGGTGATTTTTCAAAGTTAGACTACTGCTGCTGTCCAAAACTGTTTTAGTGCAAATGTTGATTTCGATTTTTGCCCCAAATTTCACAGTTCATACAATTCAGTCCTTGCTCAATTAACCCCTCAATGAAGATAATTTTTCCCAATTAATGCTTTATCTAGAAATTATAAGTTATTTCACAATTATTTAAATTCATAATTTTCACATAAAACCCTAACTTCAAACTCTTTCACCATTAGGTCCCAAACATTCACTTTCTATTCAATTCTTTCAATAAAATCAGCATATAAACAATTTAAAGCTCTAATTCCATGTTAAATCATCATATACTTCCATCACATATTCATAGCAACTTCCAATTTCTTTCATAAAATCAAAAACTAATGAATTCAACAAGTGGACCTAGTTGTAAAAGTCATAAAAACACAAAAATTTCAAGAAATAATCAAGAATTGAACTTACTTGCAGTAAAAATATGAAAAACCAGCTTAAGGAAACCCTTCTATGGTGTTTTTGCTGAAGAGAATGCAGAAAAATAAAGAGAAATCTAGATAATTCCACTTTAGTCCTAGCTTTATTAAGTAAATTTTGCAATATTCCAATTTTGCCCTTAATTCATCAATTTTCCTGCTGATTTCATGCCCCTTGCCGTCCAGCCCAAAACATTTTGGGTCTATTTTCCTATTAAACCCTCTTTCTTTTATCATTTAAGCCATTTAATCATTTCTCATAATTTTACATTTGTTATAATTTAGTCCTTTTTATTCAATTAACTATCGGAACTTTAAAATTTCTGGACGAAACTTTAATACTAACTTATTAACACTCCATAAATATTTATAAAAATATTTATGGCTCGGTTTAAAATTTTTAAAGTCTCGATACCTCGTTTCTGGTTCTAATTATTTTAATATTTATTTTTAGTACACTATTCGCTATTTCAAAAAAAAAATTCTAGCTTCACATTTAACTTATATTCACTAAATTAATAATATTTTCTACTCATTTGTCGGATTTAGTGATCTCGAATCACTGTTCCGACACCACTGAAAATTTAGGCTATTACAATTCTCCCCCTCTTAAGAAATTTCGTCCTCGAAATTTGTTACCTGAAAATAGGTTCGGATATTGTGATCTCATTGATTCCTCTGTTTCCCAGGTTGCCTCCTCCACACCATGTCGATGCCACAACACTTTTACTAACGGTACTCGTTTGTTCCTTAACTCTTTAATTTCCCAAGCTAGAATTTTCATAGGTTCTTCTCGAATAAGTCATGTCGGGTTGGAGCTCTATTTCGTATTAGGAATTACATGTGATGGATCTGATCTATACCGTCTCAACATTGACACATGAAACACGTTATGAATCTTTTCAAGCTCCGGGGGCAAAGCCAATCTATAAGCTACCGGACCGACTCTTTCAATGATTTCATACGGCCCGATAAATCGTGGGCTGAGTTTTCCCTTTCTACCGAACCGCAAAACTTTTTTCCATGGTGACACTTTCAAAAATACACGATCACCCACATTAAACTCTATATCTCTTCTCTTTAAATCTGCATATGATTTTTGTCGATTGGAGGCAGCTTTTAAACAATCTCGAATAATACGAACTTTTTCTTCGGTTTCCCGAATCAAGTCCACTCCCATTAGTTTCGGTTCACGTAATTCAGACCAATAGAATGGAATTCTACACTTTCTTCCATACAGAGCTTCAAATGGTGCCATTTTAATACTAGTTTGATAACTATTATTATAAGCAAATTCGACTAAAGGTAAATACCTTTCCCAGCTGCCGTCAAACTCAAGTACACAACACCTTAACATATCTTCTAAAATCTGAATCACTCGCTCTGACTGCCCGTCTGTCTCAGGATGAAAAGCTGTGCTGCAATTTAATTTAGTGCCCAAAGCCTCCTGTAATTTACTCCAAAATCTCGAAGTAAATCTCGGATCTCAATCCGAAATAAAAGATACTGGAACTCCATGTAATTTCACAATCTCGAAATATACAATTCCGCTAACTTCTCCAATGAAAAATTTGATCGATTGGAATAAAATGTGTCGACTTTGTCAATCTATCAACGATAACCAGATTGAATCTTTCTTTTCGAGTCACAGCAATCCCGATACAAAATCCATCGTAATGTGTTCCCACTTCCATTCGGGAATCATAATAGGTTGTAATAAACTCTGTTGGTACTTGATGCTCTGCTTTCACTCACTGATGATTAGACATTTTGCAACAAATTCACAAATCTCTCGCTTCATACCAGGCCACCAGTACATTCTTTTTAAATCGCAATACATTTTTGTACTACCCGGATTAATAGAATACTTACTATTATGAGCTTCAGCAAGAATATCATTTTTCAATTATGAATTATTCGGAACACAAATTCTATTACGATAACGCAACATACCACCATCATCAATGCTATATTCTGAACTCAAATTATCCTAAACTGTTTGTCGTTTCAACACTAGTTTTGGATCATCACTCTGTAATTCACGGATCCGTTGAAGGAATGTAGATTTTGCTTTCAATTCAGCTAATACTGAACCATCTTCATTAACAGAGAAATGAACATTCATTGCTCGAAGTGCAAATAATGATGATTTTCGGCTAAGTGCATCAGCGACCACATTAGCTTTCCCCGGGTGATAGTCAATAACAAGATCATAATCTTTCAATAGTTCGAGCCACCGTCTCTGTCTCAAGTTCAGCTCTTTCTGTGTCATCAAATATTTTAGACTTTTGTGATCGGTATACACATAACATTTTTCCCCATATAAATAATGTCTCCAGATTATTAAAGCAAACACAATCGCAGCCAACTCCAAATCATGGGTAGGGTAATTTTTCTCGTGCGGTTTTAATTGCCGAGAAGCATATGCCACTACTTTCCCCGATCGCATTAAAACACAACCCAAACCATTTAAAGATGCATCACTATACACAACATATGGTATACCCGATTAAATTTGAGAGTTAACTGGAGCTTTGTCAACATCTTCTTCAACTGATCAAAACTTTGTTGGCACTCTTCAGACCATACAAAATCAACATTCTTCTGAAGTAGTCGAGTCATCGGTAAAGCAATCATTGAAAAAATTTTAACAAATCGGCGGTAGTATCCCGCTAATCCTAGGAAACTTCGCACTTCTGTTACGTTCTTTGGAGTTTTCCAATTCACCACTGCTGACAGTTTACTTGGATCTACTCGAATTCCATCAGTTGAAACAATATGACCCAGAAATCCAACCTCATGTAGCCAAAATTCACACTTGTTGAACTTTGCATACAACTGCTTCTCTCTCAAGGTCTGTAACACACTTCTCAAGTGTTGTGCATGATTAGACTCAGTCTTCGAATAGATCAGTATATCATCAATAAATACAACCACGAATCTATCCAAATAAGGTTGAAAAATTCGATTCATCAAGTCCATAAATACAGCAGGAGCATTAGTTAAACCAAATGGCATTACCAGAAACTCGTAATGACCATACCGAGTCTCGAAAGACGATTTTGGCACGTCATATTCTTTAACTTTCGGTGATAATACCCGGATCGAAGATCTATTTTCAAAGCACAGCAAGCACCTTTCAAGCGATCGAACAAATCATCAATGCGGGGCAAAGGATATTTGTTCTTGATTGTAACCTTATTTAAGCTCGCATCGTAATCTATACACAATCTCAACGAGCCATCTTTCTTTTCACAAACAAAAGCAAAGTGCACCCCAAGGAGATGTACTTGGTCTAATAAACCCCTTATCTAACAATTCTTGCAACTGAGTCTTCAACTCTTTTAATTCCGTCGGTGCCATTCTGTATGGTGTTATGGATATTGGCGCTGTTCTCGGGATCATATCAATCACAAACTTAACTTCACGATCTGGCGGTAAACCCGGCAATTCCTCAGGAAACACATCAGCAAATTCATTAACAACTGGCAACTGTTTCAACTTTGATTCAGAATCCCGAGTATCAAGAATATAAGCTAAATATGTTTCATTACCCTTTCGTACTAGCTTCTGAGCTGAAAAGGCTGAAATAATTCGAACAATATCTTTCATATTTCCAAACTCAGCCGAAGTCATTTCTCCTGCCTGATTTTTCAAATCAATCCGTTTCTCTCGATAGTTCACTACAGCATCATGTTTTGTTAACCAATCCATCCCCAGAATAATATCAAATTCTCGAAAGGGTAACAACATCAAATCAGTAGAGAATTCACAGCCTTTCACTTTCAGTGGACAATTACGACATATTAAATTAACCATCACACTTTGACCTAATGGATTAGTGACTTGTATATCATAATTAGTGGACTCAACAGATAATTTCTTTTCAGATGCTAGCATAGTGCAAATATATGAATGAGTAGACCCAGGGTCTATTAATGCATAAACAGTAACATCATAAAGATGGAAAATACCAGCAATTACATCGGGAGCCGTAGCCTCTTCCCTTGCTCGAATGGCATAGGTGCGTCTGCTGGTGCTCTATTCTCTCGATTGACTAATTGGTTCTCTCATACCCGAACGGGTAGCCCCCGTATGTAACCGCTCCGCCCGAACGTCTACTTCTTTGGGAGTGGTTCTCTGTATCTCTTTCTCGATCCACTTCATCTTTTTGCTGGTGGGGACAATCTCGAATAAGATGATCAAGAGCCCCACATTTATAACAAGCCCCCATCTTAGTCCCGCATTCACCGAAATGATGTCTTCCACAATATTGACACTTAGGCCGAGGAGTATTACGAACACCGCTCACACTTGCTACAGGTTTATCAAATACTCTGAAATCAGATTGTCTTGATCTACCTCTACCCAATCTTCCTGGCACTGATGTAGTTCGACTAATTTCTTCTTTCGATTTCTTCATTGGCAAATCTGAAAATGACTTAAAAGCACCTCTTTTAAGTGACTCTTTATTTTTTCGATCTCGCTGTATTTTTCGGTTATATACTTCTTCGAGCTTTTGAGCACTGGCCCATGTGAACAACGAACTCCCGTATTTCATTACCCCCAATCATCATTCTAATCTCATCATTTAACCCCTCTTCAAATCGATACACATTTCTTCTTGATAGGTACAATGTCTCGAGCAAATTTCTTTGAGGTAGACAAATTTCTCTTTCGTATTCACCACCGGCTTATTTTTCTGCCATGAGATCAAGAAATTCTCTCTTTTTCTTGTCTAGATATCTTTTCCCACATATTTCTTTTTAAACTCGCTCTGGAAAAATTCCCAAGTAAGCTTCTCTCGCAGTACTACTGAGCTTTCACAGATTTCCCACCGCTTATATGCTTCTTCTTTTAACAACGAAACAAAGACATCGTAGATAATCCTCAGGAGAACAAGCCATCTGTTTAAAAATTCTTACCAAACTCAGTAGCCAATACTCGAAACTTTTACAGGTCATCATCATCGATCTCCCTCAAATTCCTCAGCTCCAAACTTCCTTAGCTTTTCAATCGGAGAACATTTACTAGTTTCAATTATTGAAGGAGGTGGAGGAGCAACCGGAGGTACCACAGGTGGTGCAAGAGGGGAGGAGGTGGTTGAGCCGACTTCTTTCTTGTATCATCTCCTTATACCACCTGATTCATAACTCCATAAATCATATTTTTAAGTTCTCGCTCTCGCATCATAGAAATTGGAATATCACTACTTGCTCCTTGTTGAAGTCCGCACTCTCATTTGTTAGCTTCCTCTGCTCAAGACGTTCAGTCTATCGACATCTTTATAATCGAGAGTATCTATAAAAATGACAAGGATTAGATCGGATCATACATATCACACTATCACGATTTATATGGCATGTATTTCTAAACACTTTACACATAACACATGTTCGAGAAACCAGCTACACCGGCTCGATACCACTAAATGTAACAATCCTTACCCGTATTCATCGCCGAAATAGGGTACGAGGCATTACCAGAGTTTGCCAAATTAATTTTTCGTTAATACAAGTTAAATACTATTCATTTACTAAAACATGTCATGACGTCCTTTAGATGGGCCTCCAAAGCCCAAAACATACTTCGAGACCAAACCAGAATTAAATCGAAACCATAGAAAATTTTTCGCAAAATTCCAAAGTTTTTTTTTGTTCAATATAACCCCTTCATAAATATCTAACCTTCCCTGCAAATTTTAAAACCGAGACTAATCCAACCAACCAATTCATTTCAATCAATTTGATACCAAATTATACTTCTACTATAATCATACTATTTAACATATTTATCATCTTTTTTTTACTTTAATGTATATTCATTAAACAAGTCTTAGCATTTATATAATCATCAAACCTTATACATGCCATATAAATTAAAAAGAAAATTTACAAAAGCTACCGGAGATAATCTGGATAGTGTGATCCTTTGTGTTGATCCGATCCTCCGTATACTTCCACGTCAATCTACAAGAGACATTGAATGCACTCAGGTAAGCTTATAGAAGCTTTGTAAGTTCATAGGCATAAAACATAAATCTTACCAAATATTTATACACTTATACAATATACACAATTATTAAGTTCACCTGTCAACCACAGTCATTGGTGAGTTCCCTTGTGTAAACTTACTACCACTTATCCATTTCCTTTAATTCTTTTGGGCCCATTTGTCACATATCATTCTTTAACCAAATTAGGGAACGGTTACGGAAAATTGAGTACTTCACTTTCACTTTGCCATAGTATAACTATGGTCTTGCGTATGATCACTTATCACTTTTTGAAGTCATAGTCCTGCTACGGTCTTGCACTGATCACATTTATCACTTGTCACTGATCAGATAAGTGTAGCTAAAACTATCACTTATCACTTATCACTTGTCACCAATCAGATAAGTGTAGCTAAAGCTACCACTTATCACTTGTCACTTGTCGCTGATCAGATAAGTGTAGCTAAAGCTACCACTTATCACTTGTCACTTATCACTGATCAGAAGTACTCAAATCCGACGTTCCGCTCAATTTGATCATTTATTCGATTTTCGGGTTGTTATTTTATTCTCTATTCATCAATAAATATATTTCATCATACATTATATAATTCATAAAGTTAACATATAATCATTAAACTTCAACCATATGAACTTACCTGGTTCGATTTGCAAAATTTGTGAAAGTTCAGGGACTAGTCAGCTACTTTTTCTTTTCCTCGACTTGTTTCGGGTTCTCGATCTATCATTGTAAAATCATTCACTTATCAGTATTGACTTCATCTTCAACCCGCTTATAAGTAATATTATCTATAATTTCATTATTTACTTATGTATATTCCAATGCTGTCCATCCGTGTCATAGTAACTAAATTATTTTTATCTTTAGCTACAGAACTCCAAATTAAGATCCACTAATTTTCCCTGAAACTAGACTCACATATCTTCTTACCATAAAAATTTTATAATTTTTGGTTGGGCCAATTAATACAGTTTATTCATTGAAGTCTCCCCTGTTCTGCTGTTTGACAGTTCCGACCCTTCTTCACTAAAAATTAAATATCTTTTCATACAGGATTCAAATAATTTTTCCGTTTGTTTCTCTTGAAAATAGACTCATCCATAATTATAAACATATAAATTTAAGCCCATAATTATTTTTATTTAATTTTTTATGATTTTTCAAAGTCGGAACAGGGGAACCCGAATTCATTCTGACATTGTCTTACAAAATCTATTATATCTCATGATTTACAATTCCATTGCTTACACCGTTTCTTCTATAACAAACTAGACTCAATAAGCTTTGATTTCATGTTTAATTCATTCCATAATTCGATTTCTACAATTTTTGGTGATTTTTCAAAGTTAGACTACTGCTGCTGTCCAAAACTGTTTTAGTGCAAATGTTGATTTCGATTTTTGCCCCAAATTTCACAGTTCATACAATTCAGTCCTTGCTCAATTAACCCCCCAATGAAGATAATTTTTCCCAATTAATGCTTTATCTAGAAATTATAAGTTATTTCACAATTATTTAAATTCATAATTTTCACATAAAACCCTAACTTCAAACTCTTTCACCATTAGGTCCCAAACATTCACTTTTTATTCAATTCTTTCAATAAAATCAGCATATAAACAATTTAAAGCTCTAATTCCATGCCAAATCATCATATACTTCCATCACATATTCATAGCAACTTCCAATTTCTTTCATAAAATCAAAAACTAATGAATTCAACAAGTGGACCTAGTTGTAAAAGTCATAAAACACAAAAATTTCAAGAAATAATCAAGAATTGAACTTACTTGCAGTAAAAATATGAAAAACCAGCTTAAGGAAACCCTTCTATGGTGTTTTTGCTGATGAGAAAGCAGAAAAATAAAGAGAAATCTAGATAATTCCACTTTAGTCCTAGCTTTATTAAGTAAATTTTGCAATATTCCAATTTTGCCCTTAATTCATCAATTTTCCTACTGATTTCATGCCCCTTGCCGTCCAGCCCAAAACATTTTGGGCCTATTTTCCTTTTAAACCCTCTTTCTTTTATCATTTAAGCCATTTAATCATTTCTCATAATTTTACATTTGTTATAATTTAGTCCTTTTTATTCAATTAACTATCGGAACTTTAAAATTTCTTGACGAAACTTTAATACTAACTTATTAACACTCCATAAATATTTGTAAAAATATTTATGGCTCGGTTTAAAATTTTTAAAGTCTCGATACCTCGTTTCTGATTCTAATTATTTTAATATTTATTTCTAGTACACTATTCGCTATTTCAAAAAAAATTTCTAACTTCACATTTAACTTATATTCACTAAATTAATAATATTTTCTACTCATTTGTCGGATTTAGTGATCTCGAATCACTGTTCCGACACCACTGAAAATTTAGGCTATTACAGTTCTAGTATTTATTACAGAATATTTTATGGAAAAATATTTTCAATAATTCAGATCTTTGTTTTCGCAGGTCACAGTCTTGCAACAATTTTAGGTTACCCTAAACAAAGTATTTCAGTACAGTCTATTGCCTACAGTAGTTTTAACATTCCAATTTAAACAGATAGTAATTTCAGAGAACTTACAGAATCAGCACTGGAGACTCGATGTACCACACCTTCAATAAGACATTTTCAAGTATTTCAAATTATTTAAAACAATTCTTTTTTGAATTTTCGAGTTTAACCCAAATCCACAACCGAGTTTTGCAACTTGCCTTTGATACCACTAAATGTAACACCCCAAATTTGGCCTAGACGTTATGGCCGAATTTGCGATGTCACATTGAAATGTGTTTTGAAACCCATCGTTTTGTTTGAAAAGTCCATACTATACTAAAACCCTCGTAGTGATCTTTTACAAAAACTTTTAAGTATCTTGATCGTTGTTAAAAACTCAAGTAGGTTTAGCAAAAGTTTAATCGTTTAAGATTGTTATTACACTTTAAAAACAATGTATGTTGCGGGAGCTTTTGAAATATGTTGCAATAGTGTGGTGTTTTGAAAACATTTATCTTTTTGAAAATCCGCGACCTAGTACTAGTAGATATAAATCAAAATAAGAAAAGTTTAAATACCCAAATTAAATAGCTTAAAGAACAAAAGTTTAAAACAGCAGCAATAGCAGTTGTGTGGCCTCCATCGAGTCCCTCGCAGCGTCAACCCACCTAAGGATTACCTGCAAAGGAAAGCAGAAGGGTGAGTTTATCAAAAACTCATTGTGTAATCCCTTTTCAAAACTCAGTCAAACTGTAGGCAAATACAGTTTGGGCCTAAGCCTATTTCAGTGACAGTCCAGTATCAGTTAGGGTCGTAGCCTAATACAATATAAGTATCAGTGTGGGCCTTAGCCCAATACAGTAAAAGAAATAGTAATGCAATCAGAAATCCTACCCATCCATCCTCTACACTCCACTCCGTCCAGCCCTACACTCCATGTGGGGATAAAATCAACCCACCCATCCCTGCACTCCAAAATATAGCACCGGTTGCGGCACTAAACAGTGATTGCAGCAGAGTTGCCAGTACAGTAGACTTCCTCCAAATATATCAAACCCACCCCCATGCAACATGTCATGTCATAATATCATACGTGTATGCAAGAATGTCATGCTCGAATACAGTCATACATATCATAGGGGTATATCAGTCATTTTACCTCATAGGGGTATAACAGTCATTTCATCAGTATGGGGTCTAAGTATACTTACCGACCCAAATGCGGCCCATATGGCCCATAAAGCCAAAAAAAATGACCTTGGTTGTGTGAACTACACAGCTTGGCCCAACAATCTCCATACGTCCGTGTGGTTTACACGTGTGGGGCCCACGAGCCCGTGAGGCCCATAAGGCCTATTTTGGCCCAACGTGACCCAGAACGGTCTAAGCCCATGAAATCACCGATGGCGGCCTCTACATTCTAACGCCCACGATTTACATGTTCGGTTTACCACACGAGCGAGCGCACGTTCATGTAGGGTTAACGATCCGCAATTTCAGCTTTTGTCTGTTTATGAGCTGTGGTAGTGTAACTACACACTTGATTGCGAAAATGCGCTACTGGCCCATGAGTATTCCACACCTATCACAGTCAGAAGTTTGATTAGTCACTTATCATCATTAGGGTTAGTCGCCCTCCTTTTTACTCTTAATGTAACTAATATTGATACTTGCCTTGATTGGCCAACTATGGCTTAGTCCTCCTAGGTCGCTGACCAAAATTACTCCCTTGCTCCTTACTGAAAATTTGTGTTATCAGCGAAATCCATTAACACGATGGCTTAACACATGGCTTGAAACATTATGTACCACCATAAAAAAAGAACCATAACTCATAAGTAAAGGAGAGGAGCATTCGGCCAACACCAAGGAATGCAAGCCAACATGCCCCAATTGAACACTATAACTAAAATAAAGTTACCTTCGGTTGGATGATGAGGGGAGGTTTCAAACACTTCAGTTATCACTTACAACACTTTTACTCCACAAGAAAATCTAGAAACCAAAAGAGACATCACAAGAAGAGGGAGAAGGTGAGAATCAGTACTAAGAAAAAAAAAGAGATATTTAGTTCTAACAGTGTGATAGAGAGGAGGCTTGATGACAGTTGAAAGAGTAGAAAGAAAACAAGGGCCTGAGTGCACTCACCAACTTGTTAGAGAACAGTTACCAAATCAGAGCAGAAAGAAGTGAGTGTGAGATGAAGTAATCGGCTTGGGTTCCAAATAGAAAGAGGGTGTAAGAGAAGCGATTGAGAGAAAAAGAGAGAAGAAGAGAAACTTAGAAGATGTTCAGCCAAAAGAGAAAGAAAAAGAGAGTGCAACGAATAATAAGAGACCCTCAAATGCTAAAAGAAAATAAAATCACTTAAAATTTCCTAGCCCTAATCATTTCTCCAAAGAAAAATGTTCCCAAAAGGTCAATTCGACATTCCAAAAAAAGAACTGTGATCGATTTTTTTCCAAATGGACTTTTTCCCCAAACGGCACCCCTAGCTCTCCCTCAATCGGCTCCTCCATTTTCTCCAATCGAACATTATCCAAATCCCTTCAAAATCTCCCAACTTTTCTCCCCCAACACTCCTAAAATCACTCCCCCTATCCGCCCACAACTCTCTCCAACATACACTCCTCAATAACCCACTCAAACCCTATCAATTTCGGTCAACTTAGGACACTCTCACGGCACATATAGCAAAATAAAATACTTTATACATTGCTAAGGCTCGAACCTCAGACCCCAAGAACACTCCACACACCCCTTGCCACTAGACTAGCAAGCCCTTCATGTCATGCAACAATCTCATTAATTTAAAAGTCTACTAGCTGGACACAAGGGTTAACACAAGTAGAAGCAAAATTTTACTCAAGCCAAGGCTTGAACCCAAGACTTCCCAAACACTCCCAGAGCACTAAACCACTAAGGTAAGCATACAACCACGTCACAAACACACAAAAATAATTTTTAACAGAGTTCTCGAGATTTGGGGATTTGGGGCGTTACATATATAGTTTGTATTTAATCAAATAAATAACATCTATTTGCTTATAAACTTACATCGAACAACGATAATCGGAACAGGACGACTAATTGATAACTTTGGTTTTCCCCCAATCCAAATCTGATTTCTTTGGTTCTTGATCTTAATCAAACTCAACAATGGCCGAACCTAAGAAAACCTTATTCTTTTTCTTTTCTTTAATATTCGATCATCAAAAACAAAAGATGAACACTTATGTTTTTATTTTATGTTCTATATTATTATTAATTATTAATCATTTTACTTATATAACCTTTATAATAAAATTTTAAACCATTATAATTCATGGTTATAACCATCCACTCATTTAGTTATGGCCTAATATCATTATAAGTGCTTCATATTATAAAGACATCAACAATTAGGCACTTTCACATTTAACCGTCAAATTTTCATTTTACGCGATTAAACCCTTTTATTAAATCGGGCATTCAAACGATAAAATTAAAACACAAAAATTTCACGGATATTAATTCACACATAATAAACACAGAAATTAATTTTTTAATATTTTTCTAACTCAGATTCGTGGTCCTGAAACCACCATTCCGAATAAGGTCTAAATCGGGCTGCTACAACATGTCTTTATTTGGAAGCATTTAGTCTATTCTTTCTATCATAAGCATAATTGATTTTAATTTGAATGATATGTATACTGAAGTAGCGTAAATCTCAAAATTATTGTTCTTAAGCATTAGTATATTAAAATCATAATTTTGGGAAGAATGTTGTTCTGAAGGAACTTTTCAAAGGTCTTTTCGAGAAATTCTTTTTAAATTTGTGCATTACTCAGGACGAGCAATGAATTAAGTTTGGGGGTGTGGAAAACACAAAAATATACACACTTTTTCATGCCCCTTTTAACTCAAATTCATGCAATTTCGATAAAATTCTTGTCAAAAAAATATATAATAATTATAAAATAATTAAATTGCACTCAAATTATGAACATGTTGAATTTTAATTAATTTTATATCAAATTTTGATTATTTTCAACAGATTTGCACAACACAAAGGGTGAAAACGGCTCGGTAGACACTACTAGAAGCGCAAAACTGAGAAGCAATTTTGAAGCATCAAGGCAAATTAATTTTTCAGCCTAAAAAGGTCAAAATTATGTGTATTAATTCATAATATAATTAATTTTAATTTTCAATCCAATTTAATTTAGGTTAAATAAATTATTATTAATTAATTATTAAAAGGGGCTCAGTTGAGCTGAACCGAGAAAACCCAATCTAACCGAGCACTGGGAAGCCCAAAACTATCCCACATGCTAACCCAATCAGCTTGTTTGGCTGATTATTTGGCTTGCAAAATGGCCCTTTAGGACTCCTTCAATTTTCATTCAAACCCCTCCACTCTTCATGCCTTTCAAGATTTGTCCCTACCTAAAAATAGCATGTTTGAAATCCTCAAACATGCCACATGTGTGGCTGGCAATGGGGGGAGTATTTGGCTGCTGATTTTGGCTATTTTTAGCAGCCTTCTCAACCTATAAATACCCCCTTGGCTTCTCACTTCAAACACATCTCAAATCCATTCATTTCTTCACTTCTATCTCACTTTTCTCTCTTCATTCCCTTCCATTGTATTTTTTATTTTCTTCCCCTATTCCTTTGCTGATTTCACCTCTTGAAAAGGATTCCTTCAACCACCATTTGAAGCAGCATTCAAGTGTTTGTGGAAGCCTCAATTCAACAAGAACAAGCAAAGAAGGAGGAGCGGAGCAAACTAGGAGCGGAGCAAACTAGTCAAACCTTGGAGAAACACCGGATTTGATTCTTGTTCCCTATCATTTTAATTTTGTTGTTATGATGAACATGTCTATGAATATTTGTGATGTTGAAATGTTTAATTTAATTAATATGACTTAAATTTAATTTGAGTTAGGTTGATTTCATTTCGTCTACTTGAGTTATTAAAATTGTGTTTGTGTTGTTATAGGTCTCGGTAAGATGTTTGATTAAGTAAAACCATGACTAAGTTATTCTTGCATTACAATTGTAAGGTAACTAATGAATTAATTATTTAAATGGATTGAAATTGTAATTAATTGACACAATACTTAATCAGTTCATGTTTAATCATCTAAGGTAGCTAAGGGTTAAATTAGCAACGGTATCAAGCAATACATTAGCCTTGCATAACTTGCAAGATTATTGTGATTAAACTGTTTCAAAGTAGAAATACATTGTTACCTCACATAATCTTTTATGTGCTTATGAGATTGAATTAATTGTTTGAATTGGCATAGAGATATGTACAAGAGATTATTTTAATTTCATAGGTATGTATATGCATTAACACATTTGCTTAATAAAATTTGTTTAATTGATTGAATTGACATAGAGATATAGTCAAGAGATAAATGGATTTTGGTAGGTAAGTATGTTCATAAGTTAGCAAATTACTGAGTTGCCGGGAATTTATTCGTAACAACATAAACATGAGTTTAATAATTTTAAGTTAAGAAATGTAATTAATCTAGCACAATTATGTCATCTTGATTGAAATCATCTTTTGCAATCATGCATTGGAACTTTTGTTTTATTTTTATTTATTTTACTTAGTTAAAATTTTATTTTTTAATCACCTCCTCAAATTAAAATATTTTTCTTCACCAAAGTGTTTTTAAAATTGCATTCATAAATAACTTTTTTCACAATCCCTGTGGATACGATAACTCAATATTTACTTGTCACTTTATTACTTGTTGTGATTGTGTACACTTGCGCATTTTCGTCATTCCAATACGTAGTATTCATTTTATTGCTGATAGTGTTGTTTTAAAAAAATTGTTTGCTTGTCACTCTTTTTTTTTTAAAAAAAACAACTCTATGTCAAACTAATGCAGTGGAAAAACCATTTTTCAAGTCATTTTGGAAACTTAGTTGCCTTATCGATTTATTTTTCAAAAATGGTTCCTTTGCAATGCAGCAGAAACTAGGGAACAATATCAAATTTTATTTAAGCCCGATATCATGCATTACCGGATTATTATGCTTGAGTAATCCATGCATGTAAAAAATCCCAAAAGAAAAGTTACCAAGCCACAGACCTAAAGTCATTATAAACCAATAGAGACTGATTAATACTTATTAAAAATAATCTGAGGTCCAAGGTGTTCTTAAAATGCTGAGTCTGGTCATAATTTTGAGGTTTACCTAAAAAGTTAAACATTATTGGGGGATGAGCTTATGAAAAGCTTAGTGTGAGTTGAAGAATTATTTAAACAAACATAAATATCAAATACAGTGAAACAGATTAGCTTTAACAGAAGAAAATATAACCATCATCGAAATTTCATATCGTTACATACCCGTTATCAAATTGAAGTCAAATGGTGTATGAGAATGTGAAATCATTCATACAAGTAACAATCATTAATTTTGATACCATTCAATACAACACATATCATAAATCAATAACATTTGAATATGTCGTGAGCATGATGCAATGCAAAAAGGTTCCTACCCATACCATCCGCTACGCACCATGAGTTCCCCCATAACCTGTCATTCGAACTCCAAAATATTATGAGCTTAAGCTCGTTGTGGTTAAAACCATCAAAAACAACATACAAAAAATTTTCCAGCAAAAATGCAGACAAGCTATCGGTAAAAATGCGATAAAATCCCATCCCAATGCACATAGGCGCACGCACCACCACCCGCGGTGACCAAAATTGGAAGTGAATTTTAAAACGGTTTGAGATCCCATTAAAATATGGAGGAATACCTTTGAAATCATTTAAAATTCCCAAATTCCAGATCTGGAAATTTTTGTTTTTAGTTGACAAGATTAATCAAGAAATTGAAGAGAAAAGAGATCTTACCTAAGCTAGTTGAGAGAAACGGCAATGACACTTTCTTGGCAATGTTCGTGATCGATCTTGGGTTTAAGATTTCAAATTTGGGGCTGGTTTAGATGAGGATAAATGGAAGAAATATAATAAAGAAGATGGTGCCCAATCTTGACGTAAAAAGAAAAGAAAAGAGATTGTAGAATGGGAGGTGTAGGCGACAGCATTAATGGAGGAAAGAAAAAAAAATAAAATCAAAGAGAGAAACAGGAGGAGATGAACATCTAGGGCAATGAAAAGGAGGATTAAAGGCTGATTATTTGTGAAAAATTAACATTTATACATAGGGTTACAAGGCTTAGGTAGCACACATATTAAAAACAAAGGATTTTTGCCAAAAATTAAATTATTTTGCAAGGAAAAGGATTCAAACTTAGGACCTCTTTTAATTTCCATGCTTTCTCATATTTCTTTTAACCAATAGGCTTTTTCCTCATTCTTGAAATAAGTTTGCAATATTTATTTTAAAAATAAGGCATGTCACATACTATGGTTTAAGGAAAAATTTGCAAAATAATAAAAATGATAAGAGAAAAGGGATTTGAACTTAGGTTTAAAAGAACGTTTCACTAACACTTATGCAACAAACCAATACCTCATTTATTTCCTAAAAATGCAATGATAATCTTAAAAATTAAGGCATGATTACTCTCTTTCGATTCACAAACCCGATTATACTAACCCTCAATTTTTAGGATGTTACATGTACTCACGAATCGAGGATGATCATGATGCACATTTACGGATTATTCTTCAGATTTTGCAAGAGAAGCAGTTGTTTGCCAAGTTGAGAAAGCATGAGTTCTGGTTGAGAGAGGTGATGTTCTTAGGGCATGTTGTATCTTTTAAGGGGATCTATGTTGACCCAAAAAAATTGAGGTTATTCTGGAGTGGAAACAGTTGAAGAGCGTCACTGAGGTTCTAAGTTTCTTAGGGTTGGCTGCATATTATTGTAGATTCGTTAAGGGGTTCTCCATCGTAGTTACTCCCTTGACAAAGCTACTTCAAAAGAATGTGATTTTTAATGGATTGATGAACGTCAAACAAATTTCGAGAAGCTTAAAGCAGTTTTGATTGAAGCACCAGTGTTGATTCAACCAGAGTCCAAGAAAGAGTATGAGGTCAAGAGGGATGCATCGTATACTAGACTTGGTTGTGTGCTGATGAAAAAGGGCAAGGTGGTAGCATATGCTTTGAGATAGTTGAAGCTGCATGAGTGTAATTACTCAACCCATGATTTGGAGTTAGTTGTAGTATTCTTCGCATTCAAGATTTGGTGGCATTATCTGTATGGTTAAAGGTGTGGCATCTACATTGATCACAGGAGTCTTAAGTATCTCTTCATCTAGAAGGAGTTGAACTTAAGATAGAGGCATTGGATTGATTTCCTGAAAGATTATGATTGTGTGATCAAGTATCATCCCAGCTAAGTGAATGTCGTTGATGCTTTGAGTCAAAAGTCGATGGTGGAGTTGTGAACAATGCTTGCACATTTCAGAATGGCCAGTGATGGTGGTTTGTTGGTTGAACTCCAAGTGAAGCTGTATCTGTCGCAGCAGATAAAGGAGAGGCAGTTTCTTGATGACAGTCTAGTGTGGAAGATCCGACAGGTTGAACAAGGTAGTGTTGGAGGTTACAAGTTGAATTCCGATGGTATTTTGAGTTTTTGAGGGAAACTTTGTGTGTTTATTGATACGGATATTAGGCATGCGATTCTTACTAAAGCACATAGTAGGCCATATGCTATGCACCCCAGTAGTAATAAGATGTATAGGGATATTCGGGAGTTGTGTATTGGAGGCTCAGTTTAAAGCGTGATGTGATAGACTTTGTGGCTATATGTTTGGTTTTTCAAAGGGTTAAGGCAAAACACCAGCATCTTTCGTGTTTGCTTCAGTCGATTAAGATATTGGACTGGAAATAGGAGAGTCACGATGGACTTTGTCTCGGGTTTGCCTCTAACCCCGAAAAAAAAGACTCTGTATGGGTGATTGTCGACCAATTTTTAAATAGTGCTAATTCCCTTTTTGTGCGTACAAACTATTCATTGCATTAGTTAGTCAAATTGTACATAGTTGAGATTGTTTGACTTCATGGTGTGTCGATTTCCATCATTTCTAATAAAGATCCACACTTTACTTCAAGGTTTTAGAGGAGTCTGCAGGAAGCTTTGGGGTTGAAGCTTAGTTTTATTATGGCTTATCATCCTCAGACCGATAGTCATTTAGAGAAGGTAACTCAGATACTCAAGGACATGTTGTGTAGTTACGTCATCAAGTTCAATGGTAGTTAGGAGTTGTATCTTCCTTTATCCGAGTTCACCTATAACAACAGCTATCAGATGAGTATTCAAATGCAACCGTTTGAGGTGTTGTATGGTAGGAAGTATCGAACTCGGCTATGTTGGTCTGAGTTGGATGAGAGATGGGTTGTTGGTCCAGATCTAATCCAGGAGACCGAAGAGAGGGTGAAACTAATCTGTAAATGACTGACGGCTGCTTATGATAAGCAGAAATCTTATGTAAATCTGAAACATCGTGATATCGAGTTTTAGGTTAGAGACAGAGTGTTTCTGAAGGTTTCACCTCGGAAGAAGGTGTTAAGGTTCGGTCGAAAGGTAATTTAAGTCTAAAATTTACTGGGCCTTATGAGGTTATCGAGAGGACTGGACCAGTAGCGTATCAACTCATGTTACCCAGTAAACTTGAGCGTATACATGATGTGTTTCATCTATCCATGTTGCAAAAATATCGATCTGATCCATCACATGTAGTTCTAATTGAGGAGATTGAGGTTCGACCTAATTTGACATATGAGGAAAATTATTGACATTTTAGCACGTGATTCGAACGTATTGTAAAATAAGAGCATACCTCTGGTTAAGGTTTTATGGCGTAATCACAAAATTTAAAAGGCTACTTGGGAAACTGAAGATGCAATGAGACGTCAATAACCCTGTCTGTTCCGATAAGGTAATTTCGAGGATAAAATTCTTTTAAGAGCAAGAGAGTTGTCCCATCCCAAAGATCAGGTTAGTAAATTGGGGATTAGTGAACTGAAAACCGTAATTATGTTAGATAATTAAATTAAATAGGAATAAATAAAATAAAATATTAAAATAATTAGAATTAAAATTTTAGGTTACGAAATTGAAATTAAGTGTTCGAGAATTAATTTGATTAAAATAAATTTTTAAAATGAGATCGAATTCAAAAATAAATTAGAAAATGGGTTTAATTGAAAAACAAGGACCGATTTGGAAAGTTGAGGAAACTATAGGTGGTGAAAGAGAAAAATGCCAAATTTTTAATTTTTGGTTGGTTATTTAAACCACCTATCGAGTAACAACTCGTTTTTAATGAAATCGGAACAGTAGTTTCGGGACCACAAATCTAATGTGAAAATATTTATTTTATTATTTACAACACGTTAGTAGTGTTCTATAAAAATTTCGTTAAGAAATTTTTCCGTTTGCACGCTTAATTTGATAAAAAGGACTAAATAAAAAAAATGCAAAAATAGAGTTCTAATAGCTAAATGTATTAAATAGCTATAGAATTAAAAAAAGTAAGATGACTTAAATGGTAAGTAGACCATTATTAAAGATAGTGGACTTTTATGGACATTTTATGTCTTTTAAATGATTAATTAGTGAGGTTAAACTTGTAATTTAATAAATAACTTAAAATAAAATATAGGAAAAGATGGTATCATCTTCTAGTTTTGTTCTCCCACTGAATTATTGAAGAAAAAACACCATTTTGGTGCTTGGAAGGTTCAGCTAGGTTACCTTGTGCATGTAAGTTTGTTTTTATCCTGTTTTTAATAATTTCTAGTTTTTGAAGTCGTTGTAGCTTAATCTAGCTAGCCTAAGGACTAATTTGAAAAATTGTTAAAAGATTTAAGTTTTCCTATGAAGGAATTCATGTTGTTTATGAAGTTTGATGGTAGATAATGAATCCTTGTTGTTGGATAAACAACTTTTGTTAAGTGATTTTTGATGAATTTGTCAATTAGGGATTGAATTGTAAAATGTGAAATACTCATGGTGTAATTTGTGAAATAATGAAATGTGTGGGTTGCGAGGAGCTTGTACGAAATTCAGCTAGGCTGGGGCAGGGATGAAATTGCATGAATTTCATTTTACGAACTTAATTACTAAATTGTAAAGAAATCAAAATATTTAGGGTAAAAATGTAATTTTTCAAAAATATGAATATGAATTTGGATTGAATTGAATTGAATAGTTACTAAATTGGTTGAATTTATTTAATTAGATCAAGATAAACCTCAACCAGATTTAAATTGAGAGAAGGCGAAAGTTGTGGATTAGCCGATCGTACTCCTTCGCAATTATGTCAATGTAAGTTCATAGTAATTAAATTATCTCATTGGATTTACTTATGTATTTGTATTTTATAATCAAGTAGTTAATTATTATATAATTATATCCCTGATCAAACTTACGTGACCCTGTTGTACTTTGGTACCATTCATCGCACTTACGAGCTCCTGTTATTCTTCGGTACCCCTGATCGGACTTTTGTGCCATGGTTACATTTCAATAACATTAATTAAATAAAATAAAGTTTCATGCATTTAATGTTAAGTTAATTAAGTTGCTATGTACTTACTCAACTTTGTAAGCTTATACGTGTTTGTATGTCGTTTTGTAAATTACTTTTGTTGACCGTAGATGGATCGAAACTTCGGGTCACACTATCCATCATCGTTAGTAGCTTTTGAACTCTTTTTGGGATTGTGGAATGTATATGTGGCTATAAATATATATATGTATATGTAACACCCCTAACCCGTATCTATCGCTGGAATAGGGTTACGGAGCATTACCAGACTAATTTCTTTAACAATCATACATTTCATATTCATTTCTCAAATCCAAACAACAGTCATTCAAATTCAGTCATATAATCCCTAACACGAGCCCTCGGAGCTTAAAACAAGAATTAGAAGTGATTCGGGACTAAATCAAATGCTTAATAAATTTTTAGAAAAACATAAAAAATTTTCAAATTGCAAGGGACACAGCCAGTGTGGTCAGGCCCTGTGTCTCACAGGGCCAAGAGACACGCCCGTGTCATAGGCCGCGTGGAAATTCAAAATGGGATCACATGGTCGTGTCCCAGCCCGTGTCCAGCCCCGTGTAACTCACTGACTTGGGTCACACGGCCAACCACACGCCCATGTGACTAGCTCGTGTACCCTTCGAAATGGCCCCACATGCCCGTATGCCAAGCCGTGTGCTAGGCCATGTGAAGCTACTGACTTGGTTTCTAAATTAATATTAGGGGACACACGACCATGTCACTTGACCGTTTGTCACACACAGCTGAGACACATGCCCGTGTGGACAAAAATAGACCATTTTCCAAGCTTTATTTCTCACCCAAAGTGGCACCAACCTACACATACCAAATAGCATATGACCATATCATCAATAAGCATTCAAACCAATCTCAACCAATTCCAAATCATGCAATACCAATACCAACAACCATAATGCTCATAAACATCACCATTTTCCATTTAAAAACATACCAATATCACTTTCAAGAATTCACCTAAATGATCATTTTCATATATGCACTATCTTGCCTAATACTTAGCATGCTAATACATTCTCAACTTCAACCATTTGCTACCTTAAATACCAACTCACAACAAGGCATTCACATAGCAATTATAAACCACATATCAAAGTTTCATTTACACATATTTACATATCAAGCATATACCATGGTTAAACCATATCAATGGCTAAAACATAACAAAACATATATGCTTCCATTAACCAATTAACCTATACACGCCATATAACCAAAATACATTAAGTCCAAAAGTACCAAAATAACTACTGGATAGTGTGATGAGTTCTCCAACAACTTCCAATTCGAGCAAGCTTCGGGATCACTATAAAACATGAAAAAGTAAAAAAAGTAAGCTATTAAGCTTAGTAATCTCGTATGGCTAATAAGTATAACTTACCATTCATTCACAATTTAAAAAAGCATAAGTAAACATAGGTAAGTTTCAATAAAATTCAAAGGTTAGCACATAATCATAACCATATTAGTCATGCTTGAATACATCAACTATGAACTACTTGTCGTACTTCTCACAAATACCTGAACTAGTTCGTATCATCACTTATATCCTCGTACCATCATCTTTACTCGTTGAACCATTTGAAATACTATCAGATACTTGGGAATCTCACACACTAAATGCCCAAACATGGTCAAAACCATCTCAATCTCATATCTCATATAAATGTTCACTCTTGAGTTATCACTGGGTCTGCTCACACAAGTTGACGGTCAAGACGTAGCTATATAGTGCTGCTCACACAAGCTGATGAGTAACTGCAACACATGCAGGAAAACTCAGCCACCGGTAGAACGTATGGACCAGCACATAAAACAAGGTAACCCCTAATGACATGTCATTTGTATCCTATCTATTCCTAAAGTTCAACTGAGATTTCATACATCACCAAATCTTTGTCAAGTATTTCTATGAAGTTGTATTCATCAAGAATGCAATAATAAAGTATTTAAAACACAATTACTTTAATGCTTATTAATATACGAACTTACCTCGATCACAAAAATGATGAAATATGATTGACTAATCCAATATTTTATCTTTTCCTCGATCTAGATCCGTACGAGGCTTAACTTGATATGCACTAGGATATGTTGGCCGAATGCTTGGAGCTCTTTAATGGCTATTCTTGACCTAATTTTCGGTTGGAGGAGATGAATAAATGATAATTTTAATTTGTTTTATTTAATTTTTACTTTTAATTATTAATTTACTAAATTAACCTTAATATAAAACCTTTAAAGTCCATTAACAAGTGTCCATATTTGTCCACTAATAATACTAGTGGTCTAATTACCACATAAGGTGTAACACCCCAAACTCGGCCCAAACGTCATGACTGGATCTGGCGATGTCACATTGAAGTGTTTTTCAAAATCTTAGACTCTTCGTTTAAAAACCCCTTCTTTAACTAGCCTCTTTGTATAGTCTGAAAAGCCAATTTAAAGTCTTTTTGCTCATTGATAATGTGGGACTTGTACTTTTAAAGGTTGCTTTTAATAAAAAGTTATTAGTTTTGTAAATAGTTTGTTATTCGCGGAAGCTTTGAAAATGAATTACGTATTTGTGGTGGTTTTGAAAACGTTTAATTTTTTTTTTTGAAAACTCGTGTTTTTCCTATTGCTAGCAGTTGTAAATCACAAATAAATTTGAGTAAAATACCAAAATTAAAAATAAACCCGAGAGACCTTATTACACAATGAAAAGCCCAAAATAAAACCTTAATTATAATATTAAAAGAAAACTAAGTTGAGTAGCCACCACTGAGTCCTTCGTTGCATCGATCTGTCTAAGTCTGGGAACTACCTGCATAGTTTATAGATAGGTGAGTTTACGAAAACTTAGTATGTAATCTCACAATAGCAATCAATTAGAGTAAACACAATTTGGGCCTAAGCCCTTTCAGTCTCAGTTAGGGCCTTAGCCCATTTCAGTAACAGTATCAGTGGAGCCTAAGCCCATTATAGTATCAGTACAGTATGCAATCAGAAAATCGTACCCAATCTAGCTTCTACACACCATCTCCGTACCAACCCTACACACCATGTGGGGATAAAATCGACCCACCCATCCCTACAATCCAAGTAGCACCGGTTGCAGCACTAAAACAGTATTTGTAGCAGAGCTGCCAGTAATAGGCTTATAGTCTTTCAGTACGCTTCCTCCAAAATCATTATCCCACCCCATGCAATGCAACATAATATAAATGTATATACATTACAAATGACATGCTCAAACAATCATACATCATATAGGGGTATATCAGTCATTTATAAAAATAAGGGTCCAGGTACACTTACCGGCCCAATAGTCCACAGTCGTCTTGGGCGACCTGTGCAACCTTAACAGACAATCAGATAGAATGGGCCCACGGCCCGTATAGGGCCCACACGCTCGTATGGCCCGCATAGCTCAGAAATGGCCTTAGCCGTGTGGTTTACATAGCCTGGCCCAATATTTACCACACTTTTGTGTGATTTTATCGTGTGGGGCCCATAGGCCCATTGGGCCTACACGGCCTAGTTCGGCCCAAAATGGCCTAATATCGTTTCGACCCATGAAAATGCTCATGGCTATCTCATCGACCACACGGCCATGTTTTGTTACACGGCCTGCCACACAGGCGGCCACACGCCCGTGTGGTGTCGACAACCCACTTTTTGGCTTTTCAACTTTTGTTGTTTCACATCTAGTGGTAGTGTTACACACACCTGTTGTGATGTCATAGCCAAAACACTTCTGAGATCAAAACACCTTATAAACCACGAATGCTTCTCTTAAATATTCAACACCAAACACCACCCTTCACCTTAAACTTTCAATTGTCCTCACCAATAAAGAAAAACCACTTGTAGGGGAAGAGCTATCGGCCTAACACCTTGACTATTAAAATCGAGCCCCATGAAATCAAAGGGATTTCGACAGTACCTCAACAAGAATCGACCAAGGAAAAAATAAGAGAAAGAAGATGATTAGGCCTTAACAGATTCGACCACAATGTCAGAGGGTATTCAGTTTGGAGAAAAGAGAAAAAGAAGAAAACAACACTCTGGGTATTCGGCCAAACAAAGAAGGAGGAGATGATTTGGCTTAACAAAGAACAAAGAAGGTTGGCACAAATGGGTAAAAGAAGAAAGAATCTGAATATGCTAGGAGAAGAAATGACAGAAACCCGAAAGAACCCACTTTTTCTTTTGCAATATTCGGCTATAGGATAAACAAAACAAAAATAAATGTGACCAACCCAAAAAGTTGAGAAAGAAATCAGTAGCAAAGCCAGAAACAAAATCGGCACTCAGTTAGCTAGAGAGTTGTGACCGAATCCTTTTTGACCAAATAGGACTCCTATAATTCTGTCAGCTTCTAAACCTTAGACTCCTCCAAGACACTCCCACACTGCCGAAATTCTGAGTGCCAGAGTTCAAATTCGGCAGCACCACTCCCCCCAAATTTGAATTCCTCGATTTCCTCCTAAAAACATTTTCTTCTCGAGACCTTTTACTTTTTTTCATCATGTGGGAGTTCGAATTAATTCCCGTTTATCTACTTCTATCCATGTGGGGGGGAAAGAAACGTCTGTACTCGGCTACAAAATTTATTTTGTACACCGCAGGGGGTTCCGTTTTTCTATTAATAGGAGTTTTGGGTCTCGGTTTATACGGTTCTAATGAACCAACATTAAATTTTGAAACATTAGCTAATCAATCATATCCTGTCGCACTGGAAATAATATTCTATATTGGATTTCTTATTGCTTTTGCTGTCAAATCGCCGATTATACCCTTCCATACGTGGTTACCGGATACCCACGGGGAGGCCCATTACAGTACTTGTATGCTTCTAGCCGGAATTTTATTAAAAATGGGAGCATATGGATTAGTTCGGATCAATATGGAATTATTACCCCATGCGCATTCCATATTTTCACCCTAGTTGATAATAGTGGGTACAATGTAAATAATTTATGCAGCTTCAACATCTCTTGGTCAACGGAATTTAAAAAAAAGAATAGCCTATTCCTCCGTATCTCATATGGGTTTCATAATTATAGGAATTGGTTCGATAACTGATACGGGACTCAACGGAGCTATTTTACAAATAATATCTCATGGCTTTATCGGTGCTGCACTTTTTTTCTTGGCAGGAACGAGTTATGATAGAATGCGTCTTGTTTATCTCGACGAAATGGGCGGGATGGCCGTTTCGATTCCCAAAATATTTACGATGTTCAGTATCTTATCCATGGCTTCTCTTGCATTACCGGGCATGAGTGGACCACGAGAGTTATTCACAAACCTCAACAACCGAAAATCCCCCTTTTCACTCTCCAATTTCGGCTAACAACAACCCCATTCAAACTCCTCGGTGTTTCGGTCAAACAAAACTTCCTTCCATGGCCACCAGTAAAAATAATCACCATTTGCACAAGTAGGAATTCGAACCTCAAACCACTAGCACACTCAACACACCACTATCCACTAAACCAGCAGGCCCATTCTGTCATGTTTTTACCAAAATAAACTTATAACCCTACTGGCCAAAGATAGGGGTTTTATCCTTAAAAAGCAAAATTTTGTGGAAGCCAAGGCTTGAACCCATGACTTCCTAGACACTTCCAGAGCACACAACCACTAAGCCAGACATACTTTCACATCATAAACACACAAAAATAATTTTATCAGTGATTTGGGGGTTGGGCCATTACATAAGGAGCTCCACTTTAAGGTTCCATAGCTATTAGACACCTTTAGTTATTAGAACACAACTTTTGCACTTTACGCAATTTAGTTCTTTTTATCGAATTGAACATGCAAACGATTAAATTTCTTAACGAAATTTTCATATGACTCTATTAACATACTTTAGACACTAAAATAATAATAAAACAAATATTTTGACCTCGGATTTGTGGTCCAAAAATCACTGCTTCGATTTCACTAAGAATGGGCTATTATAGTATATGTGTCTAGTTCATTTTGGTATAAAAGTGAATTACTAAGTTGTGTGTTTGGACACTTTGTTTTCTATTACATTTTGATAAAATTAATTAAATAAAATAAAATTTCATGCATTTAATTTTAAGTTAATTAAATTGCTATGTACTTACTAAGCTTTGTAAGCTTATACGTGTTTGATGTCGTTTTGTAGATTACTTTTGCTAACTAGGGATGGATCGAAACTTTGGCTCACACTATCCATCATCGTTAGTAGCTTTTGAACTCTTTTGGGATTGTGACATGTATATGTGGCTATAAGTATATATGTATATGTGACTTGTTCATTTTGGTATAAAAGGGAATTACTAAGTTGTATATATATATATATATATATATATATATATATCTTTTGACTTGATAAATTGGTATGAATGCAATCACTTATGAATGGTTTAATGTTGATGAATTTAATTTTTTATGCTAGCATTTGTATTTGGTTATGCGTTTGAATAAATAAAGATGAAAGACTCATTTGAAAATGCATGTTATATATGTTATATGTTTTAAATGTGGATTTGGTATCTTTGTTATCAATGGCATATAAGTCTATTGGTGGTAGTAGTGGAATGATACAAATGGTACCTTTTTGGTGTTTGGTTGTTAGGTAATTTAAATGGCATATGTTGAAGTAAATTTAGTTTAAAAGATAGTGAATATTATTTGACCAAAATGAGTACATGGTTACATGTTTATATGTTGACATTTGAGGTGCCTCTGAGCATATTGGTTGTATGTTAATATACCATATGTATATAGATTGATTTTTCATGATTTTGGTGCCTTGTTATAGCTTGTATATATGTGAAATTTTGGGTGTAGGTACATGCCAAAATGGGTAAGAAAAATGGCTTCTAAAGTAGCCTATTTTCATCCACACGAGCAGAGACACGGGCGTGTATCTCAGCCGTGTGTGACAGACGGCCAAGTGACACAGCTGTGTGTCCCCTATAGTTTTCAAAAGGTTCAAGTCAGGCTATTACACGGCCTAGCACACAGCTTGGCACACAAGTGTGTGAGGCTACTTCGAAGGGCACACGACCTGGCACACGAGCGTGTGGCTTGGCCGTGTGACCCAAGTCAGTGAGTTACACGGGCACAGACACGGGTCCCTATTTCGAATGGCCACACGGCCTGAGACATGGGCATGTCTCTTGGCCGTGTGACCCCTGCAATGTAGATAATTTTCACTATTTTCTGAATAATTCTCTGAGTTTCTGATTTAGTCCCGACTTGTTTCTATAGTGTTTTTAGGGCCTCGAGGGCTCGTATAAGGGACGATATGTATAAATTGGATTGGTTTTAACATGATTATTGATATGATTTGTATTAGTTTGAAATTATGTCCATTTGATTTGAAAACTCTGGTAATGCTCCGTAATCTTGTTCTAGTGACGGATACGAGTTATGGGTGTTATACATCAACTCCTTCCCTCCCACTCAACTCGTCTTTCAAAAAATTTTCAAACACCAAATTAAAGTTTCTCTCCCGAAATTTGTTCATCCTTTTTTATTTTCAGGCTCTCCAAACACGTCTTTTTCAATTTTAAAGAATATTCATGTTTTCATCCTAAAATCCTCAAACGATCTCCACACGTTTTAACTCGAATTAGCTCCATATCTCACCGATTTTGTCAAATCAAGATGAGATTCTGACTTTTTATGATTACACTAAGTGAATTGTTATTTCAATTCGAGTTTTAAATGATTTAACCAAGATTTCAATAGATCACTTGATTTTAAGTTGATTTTTAAGTTGAAAATGATGGATCTCGTATTACTAAGCTAAGCTTCTATTTTAAAATGATTTGTAACTCATTTTAATCTAAATAAGAGGTGTTTGATCTTAATTTAATAAATCCCTAAGTAATTCAAACAAATAAAATGTTTTACCCTTTCTAATGATTACATAAGCTTGAGTTTTTTAAAAAAATTTAGATTCGCATAATTGGACAAAATTAAAGGTTTAGATCTATAATTAGATGATATCTAAGACGATTGAAATCAAAATTAAGGCTAAGAAATGAGATTTGAGGGGTTAAACACCTATTTTGGCAAATCTAACTTAGTTTTTGGTATAAAGGATAAGAGGTTTTGATCTATGATTTTAGAATGATTTGTTTTTTTTTTTTTTTTTTATCTGTAATGCCTTTATATATTGTGTTTGATGTTTATGTAAAGTGTCAACTCATTTGGGATCCTCCACAAACACAATGCAAGACATTGAAAGGCTTAAGATTTCAAGGACGCATTACATTACTTAATTTCTTTCCAGTCCAATATACAAAACGAAAAAGAAATTAATGTAAGACAAAATATATAAGGATCCAGAGAAAAATAGTTCAACATTATACACATCTCCCCAAATTTGCAACAATGTAAAACAATAAAAAAATATATATACAAACAAGAATCGCTTAGAAAGCTTATGGACCAGCACAAGTATAATACAATCAAATCATATCTACACCCAAGAACCTTATAAACCTATTTCCCGTCATTCCCCTTGCTGCACCACTGCCTCTAACATAACTCATCATGTATATACAAGAGTAGATATAGCACTAAAAGGAATTTTTCGGTCCAAGGCAACGTATTCTTATTTGCAAAGAATAAACAGACTGACTTCTCAGTAGATTTAATTCTAATCCACCGAGACATTGGCTTATATTTTTGGCACCAAGAAACTATCACCAACTGCAAAAGAACTGAAATGCAACCTTTGCCAGTAGCATTCTATGCAAAAGGATTTCCTCCGATGGAAGCAAAGGGCCCTTGGGTTGAGACATTCCTGCCAAAGTAGGAATCCCTTTTTAACTTCCATAAGAATAATATAATCAAACATGTTTACTTGAGAAAATTGTAATTAGGATTAATGTCATGCAACATATTTCTTCTCTAGCAGGCTAACTTAAGATTAAAAAATTTCAGGCAGATTCTTGATAACCTCTTTTCAATAAATATGAGGTTGCTGATATGGTCTTTTTTCGACACAGAAGTAAAACATCATTCCACAAGCAAAGATTAAGAACTTTAAACTTTAAAACAACAAGCCAAAACATCATAATTCTTTGAAAAGGGAGAATATATAATTATAATGAAGTACATTGGGGAAACACAATAATGAATTATAAAATTGATTATAACATAATAAAATAACTTACGATAATTGAGAACTTGGTGCTTGACCAGACATGAATACTGCTAAGCCACCTGTAGAAATAAACAAAAAAAAAAAAATAAAAGAATCAAGAATCTACTTTAGGAAAACCTCATGGTCTGTTTCCAGGAAGCTTTTCCAAAGATCAGTTGGCTCTGTTTTTCCCTTTTCTTTTTCCTTAGCGCATATCAAATAAGATCAGTTAGCCAACGTGAACTTAATAACTACTGCTAACTAATGGAAAAAACAACGACTACCTTGTGTTCCTGGGATATACGGGGTCGCTGGATTCTGAGGAAACCATGGTTGCGACACACCCCCGAGAAAAGTAGATGACAACTGAGCATTAGGAAGTGCAGTTTGCAATGAACTCATATCCAAAAACTGGAATATGCCATAAAACAGGAAGAACTTTGTTAGAATAATTTAAATATTGTCTGCCCTTCCCACAAGTAATATTCTCCAAATTAATGGAAAGCATGGACTAGAAAAAGTAAAGGTAAAACATTATTGATCTCCTCCATCACAAGAAGGTGATTGCAAGCACGCTAAAGGTTGGCATTTCCATCTACTAAAAACATTATTCATGTCCACTAGAATCCAGAAACTTACAGAATAGGTAGGTGAAATAACTAAAACAACAGCCAGTTTGTTTAGAAAATGCTACAGATGCTCAGAAATGATTAAATTGAAGGAACAGCCTAACGAGATAATTTAGTTACAACATGGAAACTTAAATCACATTTGGGTTTAAACCTCACACATATTTAGATAATATTAATATTTAGGCAAACCATGAGAAGCAACATTAAAGCAAATTCATCAAAACAACTATGTTGATGTACATCTTCTCTTTTAACCATCAGAGAACACACAATGAACGTATCCATTCTTCTCTGTCTCTAATAATCCTTAAAAGGGAGGCACATAGATAGTGTAACCTCCCCTCTCTACAAAACTTAAACCTTAGGCCTCAAAAAAGGGCAAGTTCTCAGCAAGACCAACCAAAATACAAAGTGAACATAAGCATGCTAATAATACAGATCAAATTACAGGAAATATTCACTTTAAAAGAAATTGTAAGCAAACTGTACAATCCCAGTCAATAGAACAGGGCATTAGTAAGGATAAAACAGAGAAACATTTTAACCTCATGTGAACATCAATCGATTCTACTGAAACAAATACATATAAAGATATTCAAGGATCAACATGCATGATATACCATATCACTTCGTTCCAGTTCAGAATCATAAGGAAGATCAAATGGGTTGGTTGATTTGCGACCAGCAGCATGCAACTGGTTCTCTCCCTGAAAAATTGAGGATGTTAAAAACCTAAAGAGATTAAAGAAGCACTCAGTTTTAATCCACAAAAGAATGATAAGAACTATTAAGTCAAAAGAACAAACCAAAGGTGGATTCACCATTGGCACATATGGTGGTGCTATGTCATCCCCATATAGTAGATTAGCTGTTTGGAAGCCATCATTATCAAGGCTCTGCAGGAGCAGATATTTTAAACATAAATTGAAGAAAAGAAAAAATTTGGCATCATTATTAATAGAAGTAGCAGACCTCTGAAACTCCTACGCCCAAATGTAGACCAGTGGTGGCCGAATGATTGTATGCTACTAGTGGTTCCAGAGAAAGTGATTCAGAAGAACCATTAAAAGCATTCCATGACTGATAAAGATCATGGATCACTTAACCATACATTTGACTGGAGAAATATAGGACAAGTTGTGTAGGACAGCGTAATTTGTTTCTTGTTCTTCTCAAGACTGCAATGGGCTTACCTGAGTGCTGTTTGCAGCAGTGGAGGATCGACCATCATGCAACCCCTCTTGCCATTGACTAGGCTTTACTGAAGAAGAAAGAGCACTAGAATTTTCAAATCGCGGACACTGCATGGTTGTGTTTAGTGATTGCAATTGGTCAAACTTCATGGACAAATCTCCAAGACTGGGCATTACAGCAGGTGAAAGATTTTTGGTTACTGGACCAGATGCTGCATGCTGAGGAATATAAAACATTGCCCATTCTTCATTTTTAGGTACAGGTGACTCTGGCGATTTTCCGCCAAAACTAGCAGCTGGGGGCTGCTCAGGAGTCTCAGCAAATAGGTCTACAGATTGAATAGATGGTGAAGGTTGATATGAATTCCCATGTTGCATCAAAGAAGCCGCAGGTTGAAATACATTCTCGGATGAAACTGGTGAGGTTGCAGGTAACTGAAACAAATATATAGGTGGAGAGGCAGAAGGGCTGCATGCATTAAAGAGATCCAGGCCACCATAATTCACAGGAACAGATGATTGGGAAAAAGTAGATGCTTTATTATGATGGGAACTGACATTTTGTTCTGACTCAGAGACAACATCCAGTCCAATGTCTGAGTTACATGACTTGACAGACATGGAGTTTTTATCAATTGACCCAAAACTTCCCAAGGATTTAGTTCTCTACATAAAGCAAAAATTCTGGTGTCAGTTACAAATGAGATGATAAACAGAACACACAATTAAGGTTCTAAAGCATACAAAGAGAAAGGTGCATTTGCTTGACTTGCATCTCACACATTTAGCATCACTATGATCATTCCAACTTGTATTAACATACGTTCAATAAAGGAATACATTAAACACCTTAGCTAGATTCCATTCCAACCGTCATAAAGTTAGCAGAGCAACATTAGCACTCATTAGAAAGCCAATAGGATCTCCCAAATGTGCATATATTTATAGGTCTTTGCAAATTCACTGAGTATGCAGCAACTGATACCAAAACCACAATATACATGCCTGAACTTTGAATAAATAGATCAAAAGAACAGTAAGTTCTGCTGGAATATTTTTGAAAATGGTATAGGCTACAGGATTTATCATGTAGATTTGATCTTTCTTCTTGATGTTAATAAGAATGCAAAGTAGCCCACATAGTGTTTATGGTAACAAAGCTCCTAAAGAATTGTATATTTCCAGACGTGGAAAATGACTTGAAAAGAATCAAAAGTCTGAGATATCTGACCTGTGGGTGCGAAATCCCTGCAGCATCTTTCTTAGAATTTGGGTCCACAAATAAATTACTTGTTTGATGTCGTGCATCTTCACTTAAGATATCTGTTTGAGGTTGAGAATTTGGGCTGCCAAATACAACTTCCTTCTGAAAGTTCGGTGACCCTGTACCAGATTTGAAAGTATCACCTCCACTGGATACAGAGTAGTCTGACACTCTAGGAGCAGAACCCTCATTTGCAAACCTGTCCTCAAAAATGTGATCACTTGAGTGGCCAGGACTATATATAAAACTAGAAGCTTTCCTCACATAGAAGCCTCTATCTGAACCAGGCTTCCTAGAAAGCGTGGCAGCAACTTGTTTTCCATAACGCCAATCTTCATATTGATAGTCATAAGGTGGACTTTCAGAATAAGAATGATAAGAACTTGGGCGCCTTCTATTATCTTCCTGATTTCCAAGGCTCTGCCAAATTCATTTAAGACGACTATATTTTAAACTACTGTTTTGGGATTTTGTGAATTGAACTCAAATAAAACTGTGAAATAAACATAGAACACCCATATCTAAAAATTGGCCAGTCTGTTTGTTTAGTAAGCACCAATATGAGCAGTGGCTCTTAAACAAAATAGTATTCCAATTTTCTCTAAGAAAAACAGATAAAGCAAAAGTTCAACTTCGGACCACACCATCCACAACTAAAACCATATTCTCTTCATTTTTTTTATTATGAAACAGGGTTTTAGGAAACATAGCCGAGCAGCAAAAACTTTTAACAAAAACTTTTAATTTGAAAACTCACAACCACTGGATGATATACTAGCTAGGAAGAAATACCTGCATGTCTCTTGGAGGCTTGTCAGATGTTTTTCCTCCAGCATATTTTCTGTCCACATAGACATTCTTTATGAACTCTCTGATTTTATTAGGATTGCTGCAGTAGGAAAAAAGTTATTAGAAAACCCAAAGTCCTTAAGATCATGCTAGGATGAAAGTGATATACAATATGTTCTGCACCTGCTGTCTGGTAATCTTTGCTTCTGCATATCCCAATCTTTGAGATATGTATCTCTTGCATGCTGAAAATTGTAAAATGAAGACCATCTTATAACCATCACAGTAAGCATCCCACTTTTCCATGGATAACAAGAAATGAAACACTAGTTCAAACCTGATTACCACCATTCTGAAGAGCTTCAACTTCTTGTGAAATGAACTTTGACATTGATACAGACTTTACACGATGAGTAAACTCACGACTGCAATACAATTTAACATAAGCACAAATTACCACAAAGATGGGGCAAAAAAGGATAAAGATTCGAAAGACTTGATTCTGATTCATGTAACTCCAACAGAATCATGCTGAGTAAAGACAAAGATGCAACCATCAACCAAATTGAACAAATGATAAGATAAATCTTTAAGTTAAGGAGCTTAACATCATAAAAATGAGAAACAACAAAAGTTACAAAAACGTTTAAATTGCAAAAATCATAATTTATTGATGTATACAACTGATAAAGTTACATACTACCAAATATGTAAAGCTTCACAAAAGTGACTATTATTTATATGGAAAATTGTGGATGCTTGAGAAACTAAAAGAAAATACTCACTGGATCCCACTGCAAGCCATGCAAACGAAAGTCCAAAAGTTTGTGCAAACATACTGAGGACCCTGAAATGATAGAACCAAAAATTAATATCAAATAAATAGAGGACATTAAAATGGAAAAAAAAAAAAAGTTCAACACTGGAAGCTCGAATAAAGTTAATTTAATCCATTCAAGTAATGCTGAAGAACCGGGTTAGCCTGATTTGAGCAGGAAAAAAATGGTAAAAACTTGGAAGTTGAAATCTGTTAGTCTAAGTTAATTATAAAATGAAACGAAAAAGCAAATTTCAACACCCTTTTTAAAACATCTTATTTACCATCTTGAGATTCATTACTAATAGTTGCATTGTATTCATGAAATTCGAGAAACTCATTTTAAGAAACATTTTCTAGAACCTCAAATCCACCTTTGTTTTTTTTCTTTTTTTCCTTTTTTTTTTTTTTTTACTTTCCCAGACTCCAAACAGAACTTGACTATCACAACAATCAGCTAAAGTCATTTCTTACAAAATTAAAACCCCCAAAAAAAACACATTTCTAAAACCATTTACATAACCAGAAATCTCTATCCATTCTGCTTAACCCATCAACTAAAAACTAACTCTTCCAAGAGACTTTTAAGTAACAAAAAAGAACAAATTTCAGAACCCATCTCTTTTTTTAATTTTTCCCACGCTTTGTCTGCATCCCTAGCACACCTTAACTATGAAACCTCCCCCGGACGCCACCTCACCACCTCATAAAATAAAATTTAAAAGAAAAGCTTGAAAAAATTTACCACGCTGTTACAGTTAATGCAACGACGATTAGGAGGCAGCTTCATGAGACCTCTTATTATCTTTTCGTTTCTTTCTTCTTCTTTTCTACTTCCCATTTCTCAATATAAGAAAATAATGATCTTCCAAAATTAACAAAAACCTCAAACAAACCCTAAAAAGCTTCAAAAAAACAATAATAAAAACCCAGCATGAATATTTTTTTGGTCGAAACCAAGGTAACCATCACCGATATCACCGGTAACAGTGACTATTCCCCTTGCTCTTCTAAGAGATATACCGCTGAACATAAAATATGCACCATCCCCGATACTTTATTTTGCAGCATGCATCGGGGGAAACTGGAAATTTTAGAGGTTTGGTTTTTGGGGGAATTTTTATTGTTTTTCCAAAAGAAAAAGGAAATGTTGATTGTTTTATACTCAGTTGTCTGTGATTGGGACAAGAACGCTCTGTGCCTTTCATTTTTTTTTATAAAAAATATTATTAAAAATATGAAAATTTAAAATTTAAAATTTAAATAATTTTATAGCGCATATTGGATGGAATGGATATCTTGCTCCTTCCACCAGATAAAGGTGGAAGAAGAAATTTTATATTGGAAATATATTTCAAAAAATTTAGTCAGAGGATGTGGGGAAGATTTATTTATGTACTTAAATATAATTTTGAATAACTTTTTTAATATAGTTATTATCAATCAATTAAGCAACGGTCGCTAAGATCGGCTTAACAAACAATCATCCAACGGCCGAAATCAAACCTCAGCTTTTCTCTTTTATCTGTCTGTCACCCACCCCAATCTGTCCTCTCCCTACATCTCCCTCTCTCCTTGTACCTCTTCGCATTCTCAAGATAGTTTCTTCTCCCATGGCTACTCTCATTAAGACGCTGCCGTTTAAGTCCCCTCCTCCTCTAACTCCACCTGCTACAACCTTTTCCTTAAACTCTTCGAAGCCCTTCCATGTCTGCTTCAAACAAAGACTTCCTCCTTCAAGCCGTCCCCTCCGCTTCAGCTTCACTCCCTCTCTTCGCTTCCTCAACTTGGTTCCTTTTGCTTCCACTGGAGGTGAAACTGACACTATTCATACCCAACAACAAGTTCAAGAACCCCAAATTGAGGTAAATTACACTGGCTCCCATATTTTCCTAGGTGTGAATTTCTTGGCCTAGTTTATACGTTTATGTTATATTTCTTGAAAAATTGATAATATCATGTATGGGTGTTGGAACTTAACGTTGAAGCTTGCTAGAAATGAGCAAAAAGATGGTAACTTGCTAATGTATAGAATTTAGCTGTATCGAGGAATTTTCTTATCGAAAATCTTCTGTTCTTTGTAGCTTTATCGATTGGATATGCTTCACCAACTATAGACGGCCACTTTTCCCACATTTAGTGGTTATCATTAGCATTGTTAAGTTGTCCTACGTTTATTGTCCCACAGCATGTTCAAATAGATATAAGACATAGTTTATCGAATGTTGGGGCTATCAACTTTTTTTTTTTTTCTTTTTGTGGCTACTCGACACGGTATTGGCTAATGTCGTTCACTTTAGCATTTCCCAATTACCATTTACTAAATAGTTTAATGCACGGAAGCTTTTTGATATTTCTTGGCTATCATAGCTTTTCTATGATTAGGAGTGTTTAGAGGGATTTTTAATGGAATCCAATCAAATTATTTTAAAATTCACATGAAGGAGCAAATGAGCAATTTGTGTGGATTGAAAAGAATCAGTGAAACCTAGCAATGAACCAGGAGATTGTTCTCTTTTAGGCCATGGGGATGAGGTAAAGCTGAAACTGATGAAGATATGGTTGAAGGGAATCAGGACTTGAGTTTTAAGTGCATTGGTCTTTGTAACAATTATTGTGTAGTTTCTAGGCTTCTAGGCATGTTATATCCTGAATTTACAGTGGCCAACTTTATACTTGATTCAATGCTATTCATCTTGAAAGTGAAACATGGTGTGATAGAAATTTATAGCCAAATTTGGTGGTTGGCTCCTTTCTGGAGATGAATGTAACCTATCTTCAGTTGTTTGTGCCATAATGTCACAACTGAACTTTGATATATTAATTACCTATTCCTATGTTGCCTATGCATATCTTTAGAAAAGACTTATGACTTTGAACGCTTTTATGATAAGCTGTTTATTCGTATCCATATTACTTTGCTGGTACAATATCTTTATTTCCTGCAACTATAGGTTGCTATGTTCGGATGTGTTAATTGATCTTCTATCCTTCGGGTTTTCTTTCTTTTCCTGGACTTTGTATTTACTTGTCTGGTAGAGAGTCTAAATACTTTTACTTTGTCTCATAAAGCTTTAGTCTTTAACTTCTTTTCTTCCACACAAACAGAATATAATTAAGGTGAAGTCAGTTGGAATACTTTTCACTAAATGAGAACCAACGCCACCCCTTTGTAACTTATTGATGTTGTAGGTGATCCATTGGAAGATACAGTAAAAGTGGGATGTAAATGCTAAAACCTTACTAACAGAATATAATTTTCCATCTTCTTGTTTATCAATTACAACACGTCCTTTTATCATTATGTAAGTTTGCAAATTGCAATTCTGCTGAATAAAATTGTTGGCTTTAACCTCTTTTGTTTTATAACTGTAGCTGTATATTAAGCCAGTAAACAACTTTAAGATCGTATTATATGTATCACCTGGTATGTTTTAGGCTGCCAAAATGTTCAATATGCCAGATAAATAGATGTCCGATCACAAGCTTCTGTAGAATCCTCGAATGATGGAAGAGTGTTACTCAAATAGGCGACTACTGTAACCTGTCATAGGAGGAGTTTTTGCTGTTACTCCTTTCTAGATATTTCTATTCCATGATCTCTTTTTAGCCTAACTCATTTTACTATATTGATCCTTGAATCGAGTGGCTTGCACCTTCTTTACATATATATTTCTGGTTTTTAAAAAGTTGAGTCCTTAACACTTTTATTATTCTTCTTTTCTTATTGTTGATGAAATTTTATTTCAGTGTTAAAACATACAGCACATCCTAACTTGCTAGAAGGTTGATATCCCAACTTTTTCACAAATGCACCTTATTCTGACACGAAAGGAAAGTAATATCATGTCGAGTATTTGACTTCAATATTTCCCGATCATTGTCATATAACATGATTCTCTAAGGTTGATTGATCGGATTCTTTTAAGGTCGTGGGGTGCCTGGCGCAAGGTTCAAAGATTGAGAGATTTTTCCATCTTTTTCTATTCTTTTGCAATATTTTTCTTTACATAGATCTATTTTATTGTATTGTCAGAGACATATGTGGCTGCATTTTTCACCCTGATGGATATATATGTAACAGGACTCTTCAGATGTTGATGTTGCTGCTGAAGACGATACTGCTGCAGATGAGAGCAGTGATGTTGAAGAAACATCTTCTTCAGCCATTTCATCATTGCTCCAATCATACAAAGAAGCTTTGGCAAGTAATGATGAGTCAAAAGTTGCTGATATAGAAGCATTGCTAAAATCCATTGAAGATGAGAAAGTTGATCTTGAAAAGAAAATGGCTTCTTTGTCAGAAGAATTGTCAACAGAGAAGGATCGAGTTCTTAGGATTGGTGCGGACTTTGACAACTTTCGCAAGAGGACAGAGAGAGAGCGCCTTTCTTTGGTAGCAAATGCCCAAGGAGAGGTTTTGGAGAATTTGTTGCCTGTTTTGGACAATTTTGAGCGAGCTAAAGCCCAAATTAAGGTCAAGACAGAGGGAGAAGAGAAGATCAATAACAGCTATCAAAGCATATACAAGCAGTTTATGGAGATTTTGGGTTCTCTGGGCATTGAGCCTGTGGACACAGTGGGAAATCCTTTTGATCCAATGGTGAGTTAGTACTTATTACTCTTTGCTGTCCCACCTTTCATGGATTTGATAAATAAGCCTCATTCAAATTTTCTCTTACCTTGCTCTTGTTCTCGTTCAATGAGTTGTGGAGGCAGTTCATGAACAAATTGCGCTCCAAAGGCTGAATATGAAATAATCATTGAAGAGAATACAATTAACATTTTCTAGTTAATTTTCGAATGATGGACAGTACATTTGAATATTAGATGACTGGTTTCATTTTGGTTTGTTATTTGGCATAATGATTATTGGCTTAATGCAGGTGAAGTACCGAGTTGGCTCGTTATTCAGTCAAGTACTTGATGAGCTTTCTCGAATATTTAGACGAGTTTGTTCAGGTTTTGTGAAGACCTGGATACGCTTTTAGTGCAAACCAAGTCTTGATTGATTCGAGCTGACTCGGTGAGTTTATGAGTAATGATATTTTGTTATGAATATTAGATTTTAATCGAGGCATGAAACCTTACATGTAACCTCCTTAGGTCAGTTAATTTTCTTACAAGTTGCTTTTTGTCTCTCTTGTAAAGCTGCATGAAGCGATCATGCAGGAGGATTCCACTGAATTTGAAGAAGGTATCATTCTACAAGAATTTCAGAAGGGATTCAAGCTAGGAGACAGGCTGTTACGTCCAGCAATGGTTAAAGTATCGGCTGGTCCAGGGCCTTCAAAGCCTGAACAAGGAGAGTCATCAGAAAGTGCAGATGTAGGTGAAAGCAAGGAGACCAGTGAAACTGCTGAAAGCAGTGAAACTACCAAAACCCACCAGGAAGCAGAGTCGTCTTGAAGACTAGATAGAGATCCTGGATTCAGTTCTGTATAAGCAACACACGTTTACCTGTATTATTAGGGCTCAAATTTTGTTTGTGATTGTTGTGATGATATATTATTGTTACTTTTTCTTTCATTTCTGGAGAAATTTATTTTGAGATGAGGAAATAGCATGCCTTTGGGACAATTTGTGTGTATCTTTTTTTATACTTGCTTGCAAACTTGCCAATGGAGGAATTCCTAGTTTAAGGCAGTGAATCCATATGCACTGAGCCCACTTTTAGCAAATTTATTTATTTGTCAAAACTTGCTTGGTCAACAATTTGGGGAGTTTGTTTTCAGGGAAGAAGGGACTGAAAACAGGAAACGGTTGATAGAAAAGTTAGTCAAATTAGTAGATTTCTTTGGGAAAGAAGCCCGTTTATGTTTTATGAAGTAAGAAAATTTGAGATATTAGATGATATTTGAATTTTTTTTAAATTTTAAATTTTAAAAATTGAAAATTGTAATATATAAATAATGTTAATTTCTGAGATCTAGATTGTGTTTTTAATCGGACTAGTTTTATGATCTAAATAATCAACACAGCAATAAAGAATTTAAAATATATACATAATTAATATTGACAATATTTAATAAAATAACACAATTTATATAATTTAGAAATTTCTGAATCATTCTATATTAAAATAATTATATATAACACCCCTACAACCTAACCCAATGACCGAATCTGAATACATGATCTCACGTTACCTTGCTAGAACAACTTAGTCTAACTTTGTTTATTTTCTTAATAATTAAATCAAATAATGTGACATGTAATTTAAAATCAATATATACCAATGAATGCACATTCACAAGATTAAATGGACCCTCTCAAAGTGACTCAAGGTTATACTAGGTTTAACATGGAGTCAGGATATGAATCCTAATTCAAATAATCAAAATTGAATAGTGCGTCTTCAGACATTAAAGTCATCTCTTGAGATAGACCCTATTTTCAACCTTTAGCTTCGAAGTTGGTTGTTTTGGGACATTAGGGTTCTTGCCTCGAGACAAGTCTCAAGGCTTAGCTCTCTTGTTTCAAACATTTAGCTTTGATATTTCTTGCCTTGAGACAACAAACCTCATGTCTCGAGACCAGACAATCTATGTCTTGAGACATTCTCAACATATCTCAAAAAAAAAAAAAAAGAGTCTAAGATACATGTCTAAAAAAAAGTTTAAGATGCAAAGTTTAATTTATACAAAAGGGACACCAATTCATACCTATGTTCATTATAATATTAAGGCATTGAGCTTTAATGTTCTAACACCATATCAACTTAAGAGAAAATATATAATTCATACAACCATGCATTTGCATCAAAATTAAACTTCTCATTTCAACATTAGGACCTTTATAGGTCTATGACAGGTAAAACATACCAAATGACCCAAAATGACATTACAACTCATAACTACATCTAGATACATGTCACCTACTATTCATTATCAAAGAAGTATGAACATTGATTGAGTTAAATTATAAAATTTTGGATACTTCCAAGTTACACGAACAAATCCTAAATTTAGTCAACACCTGCAAACGAAACAATTACTTTCACACATTGAGTATAGAAAGTTTAGTGATGCTAGTATAATTCGATTTCATTACATAATAATATTAAGTAAAGAATATACAAATTAAACATTAGAACATATCATCAATTTAGTACCACACTATCCACAATAAACATATATTAACAAATCATTATGTCACATCACCTTCGGGGTATTCTAGCTTACAAATTTTTTTATAATGTTTCCACATCATGTACATAGCATCTCATTTTTACTATATCATTTCATTATAAATTTCTCAAATTACTAATGCATCCTCATGTAGGGGTTAGACTTGTCTAGGGGTCGAGTGTAACATCCCGATTTAGGGCCTAGTCAAAATAATAGTTTCGAGACCACAAATTTGACGTAATAAAATTTATTTTTATTATATTTTTATGGTCTATGATTTCACAAAATGATTTTTTGAAAATTTACTTTTGAAAATTTTGACGTTTGGGCACTCAATTTAGTCAAAAGGACTAAATCGTAAAAAGTACGAAAGTTGAGTTCTACATGCTAGAGGTATCCAATTGTTATGAAATTTTAAATTGGAGGTCCTTATATGGTAATTAAACCATTGGATAAGTTGGTGGTCAAAAATGGACATGGTTAGGCATGTTTCCAAAGTTTTTCATTAAGGGCATTTTGGTCATTTAGTTATTAAAATGAATTAAAAACAAAATTAAAAGCCAATTTTCGTCCATATTCAACCTCTTGGCCAAAACTTGCATGGAGAAACCATGTATAGGGTTTTTAAAGCTTTCAAGCTCGATTGTAAGTCCGTTCTAGCCCCATTTTTAATGATTTTTACAATTTTGCAATCCCCGTAACAAGATCTATCTATTTCTACCATTTATTTGAGCTAAGGCTGATGTTTAAAAATTTACCCATGTGTTACATGTGTGTATTTTGATGCTTAAGGGAGGAATATGAATGTTTTTTGTGTGTTGAATGACTTTTACTAAGTAGTTTTCGGTTAAAACGCTAAAAAGGACTAATTTGTAAATGTTATAAAATTTGTCATAAAAGTGTGATTTAGTGGAAATTTTGGGCTGCTATAGTTATGAAAATGATTTGCCTAGGCTTAAAGAGCAAAGAAATTGAATAAAAATTTAGGGGCAAATGTGTAAATATGAAAAAGTTTAGGGGCAAAAATATAAATTTTCATAGTATGATTTTTGGATCGCATTGACTAATGTGACTAATAAGTAGACTAAATGTGATATTATAGATAAAAAAATGAGGTTCAGACCTAAAATGGGGAAAAACAAGAAATTGGCAGTTAGGTCCCTTTTGCCATTTTGGTGTCGAGGTAAGTTCATGCGTAAATAATGCAACCTTATGTTATGTATTTAATATTTCGATATTGCATGAATTTTATACATTTTTTATGAAATTGATTAATGATGATTTTGACGAAGTCTCGAGAAATGGGAAATCTCGATTTAACCTTAAGAGTAGAATACAAATGTCATGATATTAGGGCTACTGAGATTCTGAATAAGACCATATCTAGGATATGGCATCGGTATGTGATTTCATATAAGACCATGTTAGAGACATAGAGTCGATATGATATTTCATGTAAGACCATATCCGGGATATGGCATTGATACAGTACTATGAGTATGAAATCCTCGAGCATCCTTATGTATTCCAATGTGGTTCAACGGGTAAATCAAAGATAAGTATGAGAATGAAATCACTATGAGTAAACAGGCATGTACGTGAGCCTATAATTGTAAATTCATGATTATTATGGAAATAATTGTTTATTACCCATTGTGATTGATAGTGCACATACTTGTGATGTTGGATATATTATTATGGAAATAATTGTTTATTACCCATTGTGATTGATAGTGCACATACTTGTGATGTTGGATATATGATAAATATAAATGATGATTACGTGTTAGGCTGTTGGGCCGAATTGAGATGTGATCTAATATGTTTATGTGCTTGAATTGTATTTCAACGGGTATGTTAAGAATGAGGAAGTATGCGACCATATTTCGAGTGGTACAGGTATGTACACAGAACTCATGTGAAGTGAGTTTGGTATATGATGAATTCTTGGTAAGAATGTACATGAACAAGTTATACTTGTGAAACATTGATAACCTTGTGACAAATTATCTATATTTATGATGAATGGATGCATGATAAGATTTGATAATCATCATGTGATAGGCCTAGGAGCCTAATTGATTTGTAAAATTTTACGGTTCATTTATTTAAATTGTGTTTCTTTGGATATAAGGAAAAAAAAGACAGACATAATTGCCGAATAAAGACATTATGAGAATATAGTAAGATACGAGCATAGACAAGTGAAAGGTGGTTGAACTATATGTTGAAATTATGATTACTCACAAATAATGTGCATGTGATTAAGAGGATGGAAATAACTTGTCAGTTAATGTGATATGTTATAATGGGAAGACTATAGTGGCTAGGCTAATGCCAATGCATGTAAATGGTGTCTATAAGTTAAAGGAGTAAGCACTATGAATGAATAAGTGGAAATCTTAAAATCTAATTCCAATTGAAATTATAGTACTCTTATAGATGGATAAAGTAAATGAATGTCAATAGTTGTTTATTATTTGCATATAAACTTACTAAGCTATATTGGCTTATAGTACTCTTATATTGGCTTATATTGATATTTGATTCATTTTGTATAAGGCCATGAGATATGGTTCATATTGATTATTGGGTTGTAAGCCTATTTATTTGAGTATACATGTGCCCATGCAATGGTGATGTGGTTGGTGGTTGTGTAAATGTGATGAGATGTGTTGTGGTTTTGAACACTTGATGATTTAATTGGGATTTGTTTAGTATGATGATAAACATGGCTTAAATGAGAATTGGTAAGTTGGGCTTGACAAAGTATGAAGTCTTATCCATGTATAAGTAAAGATGAAATGATCACGGTCATGTCTTGTTTGTGTATGTTTAAGTGCTCACTTATGCCATGCTAAATGCCTTTGGAGTCATGTATGTGTATGTGCAAATAAGGGTGGCAACTGGCTTGGAAAATATCCTCAAAGTTGTCCACACGGGTAGGCACATGGGTGTGTGTCTAGACCGTGTGTGACACACGGTTTGCCCCCATGGGCATGTGATCCGGCCGTGTGTCCCCTGTACCCTAATTTGGTAAAATAGAATGCTCAGTAGTAAACACACAAGCAGAGACACGGCCATGTGTCTCAACTGTGTGGAGGCCACGGCCTAAGTACACGGGCATGTGACTTGGCCATGTGACTTCAATTTAGTTAATGACGTCATAAACAGAGAGTTACACGAGCTGAGGACACGGGCGTGTCCCAAGCCACAAGAGTGTGTGAGACTACATGGCCTACCCACATGGGTGTGTGACCCTCCAAAATAGGAAAATTTTCTAAGTATTGTATAAGTTCTGAGAAGTTCTCGGTTTAGTCCCTAACCACACCCAATGTATGTTTTGGGCCTCGAAGGCCCATATAAGGGACGATATGCATGTGAATGAAAAATTTTAAATTTAGAGGAAAATTCATGTCTCAGTTTTGTATGATTGTGTGAGTTTATGTCCGGTAACGCCTCGTACCCTATTCTGGTGTCGAATACGTGTAAAGGGTGTCACATCGGGCCACTCGACCCGACTCAAAGGCCAGCCCAAAAAATGAGAAGATTTGGGTAAAAATATAAGCTCGAAAAATAAAGTTGGGCAAAAAATAAGGCTTATTTAGAAATGGGCTGGGCTTCAGGTAAGGCTTTTTTTGCCCATGCCCGACCCGACCTGAATATGCAAAAAAAATCTGTTGTTTTTTTTTTTACTATTTTCTTGTTGGTTTTTTTTTTTTTACTGTTTGTTGTTATTTTCTTGTTATTTCACTATTTTGCTACTATTCCACTATTATGTTGCTACAATTTTATTGTTATTGTTCGAATATTGTATAACTCTTATTTTATTGTTAATTTTGCTACTATTTTAAAGGCATTTGCTTGTTAAGTTGCACCTATCTTAGTGCTGTTTAAATATACATTTTTTAATTTATTTTCAAATTGTCGGGAAACATTTATTTTAATATTTTTAGTTTTTTTGATATATTATATATATTTTAAAAAATTATATAAAAAATAATATAAAAATTTTAATATGGGCGGATTGGGTTTTAGTATTTTTATCCAAACCAAACTTGGGCAAACTTTTAGGCCCATTTTTGCGCTGGACCCAGGCCAAACAAATGGGCCTAAAATTTTGGTTAGGCCTAGCCCAGCCCATGTACACCTCTAGTAAGGGTATACAAAATATCGGTTAAACTAAACTAATCAAACCAAGTAAATTGAATTTCTTTTGTCAAATCAGTTTTTGATTAATTGGATTAATTATGTTGATTTAAATGATTATGTAGGTTGAATTTATAGTGGATTGGGTTATATGAGTATAATTGTAAAATTATTTATTAATGTTTGAAAAAATTATTTATCACTAGTGAAGTGGAAAGGAAGCAGTGCTGCAAATGCTCTGCCAGAAAATCAACCCAACCCAATTAGTGTAGCCCCAATTCCTTTTGAGCTTTTGTTTTTATTTTCATTTGCACTTTTTGTCATGTTATAACATATGTTTCATGCATTTACATTTGGTTTTTATTGCATTTTATAATTGTAAGTTGTTGTTTTTGCATTTTGAAATGTTTCATTGTTCATACATTGATGATAATGCACCCCTTAGGTTCGGGGGTGTGTTGTGTTGTAAATATAGTATGCAGTAGATAGATGTTTTAATATTCATGCATTTTGTCATTCATTTTGTCATTACATACAAAGGCCAAATAACTACCAGACTATACTGAGTATATTGTTATCGGTGATGTTTGATGAGGATACTAACTCTTCGATTAATTTAGAAAATTGTGATAGTTGATTAAGCATGCTTAGCTTAGGATAGTTGTTTGAAAATTGATTCCTAAAAGTAGAATAACTTAAGTATCATTGCAATTAATCTATAGTAGGGTTCTTTTAATGCATTTAGAATTTCTTGAACTTAAATTCAATAATTTGGTTATAAATAATAAGGAATACCATGGCAATAGTTTTACACTCCAATGTTTGGAACTGCTGAATAGGTCAATAATGCTTTGTTTGCTCCATCGTATTATTGATCAGAAAAATAAGCTCAAATAAGAGTGAGTAAAAAAAAATAGTAATAATGATTTAGGGACACTCCACTCTAGTTCTAGTTTGGTTAGCTAAAGAGGTAGTTATTTGCTCCATTCATCTTTTTAGTTAAAAGCCTTAGCTTCATGAGTGAACTACATTCAAATTGGGGCATGATATACTACCTGGCAATTTAGTGTATGCTCCATTGAGACTGTCAAGAAAAGAAACCATGTGACAAGATGAATTCTCTAAAAAAATAATATTTGTAATTAAAATTTTGAAATGAAAGAATAAATGAAAATAGAGAAACTGACTTTAAAGGATAGATAACCTAAATACATTAAGAGAGGTCTGCTATAATTAGAATTGTATAATTATTTAGGAATTTTTTTTTAGGAAACATTTTCTGCACTTCATTTGCTAAACAAGCCCATAAAACTTGAACCAATTTTTTCGTTTTAATAGAAAACTGATGAGAATAGAGGTATAGAATATACAATAGATGGTTTAGCAATATATATGGTAACTGTGTGTTTTGAAAAATTCATGCATTCATGCATACTCATACATATTTTTCTTGAGGATAAGAAATAATTTAGGTTTGAGGGTGTGGTAACTCTTGAAAAGAGTTATATTTCAAGCTTCTAGATTGAATTAATTATTTGTAATTAAGTAAATATGTTTTCATGTTTAGGATATTTTTAGAACATTGCATAACAAAGCTTGGATTGTGCTATAAATGTTATTATTTGTTACTTTTATTATTGGGGAATTATCTGGGGGAATTTTTATTATCTTTTAATGCACATGGTGTGATTTTGAGTAGATTATTGTTTCATTCAATTTGTGATTATTTTAAATGCATGCATGCAAGCTCTAGACATAGATTATTGTATTGTATGTTATTAGATCTAATATAATTCTGAAAATATTAAATAAATTAGATTATTATTGGTTGATACAGGCGAGTATTCGAAAGAATATTTGCAGCACTCTAGGTGTAGAAGTTACAATTTGTACTGGGAAAGGAAGAACAATCTGGATATCATTCTTGATTTTTTTAGACATACAAAAACTCAGGATAATAGCTTAAAGTTTGACTTTCGAAAGAAACAGACTGCAGTAGTGAATCTCTGAGCAGTAGAATGGTCAAGATTTTTCCATGGCATTATTATGATATAAAAAATAAAACCTGAGTAATTCCAACCTTTATCATTAAACAGTACGAATCCTCCCCCATTTAGTCTTTGAGAATTACCACAACATTTCAATTGCCCTAGCATATTTTCATTCATAATTGATTTTTATCCATTCATTAAGTCTCTTTATCAATTTGTTATCTATTTGTTTTGCACAATTTAATTAGTAATTTTCATAAGTAATAACATAACCAATTATTTTAATCAATTCTGATCCTTGTGGAGATGATACTCACTCATCACTTTATTACTTGATTCGACATGTATACTTGCACATTCGCATTACACATTAACACGCGACATTAATAAAGAATTATTACATAGCATTAGCACACATATTATCAAATAATCTATCATCATTTTAACTAATACTTACCGATTCTTTTATACTAAAAATTAGAAAAAAAAACACAAACATATTGTATTTGATCAATTACCAATATCAATAATACGTATACATGCTTGGTTTTATACTCAGCAAATCAAAGCATTAAACATAATACTTTTCATTCCAGCAAATAGGATTAATATCTTTAAGCCTGCATGTAAGAAGATCAAATTATAATAATAAAATGAATTTGTTAATCTTTTTCCATTATTTCCTTTGTGACTTAACATTTTGGTCTCTTCTTTAGCAAATCTCTAATTTAGCTCACTGCAAGGAAAGGGAATGAGCATGCGAGTCTCCTTTTTTTTTTCTTTTCTTCTTATGTCGTTTGTAAAAGAAAGAGATGAATGACTTTCATACTTAAATTTGTTTTATTTATTAATAGCTTAAATAAACTAAATTAATAAAAACCAAAGGCCATGATTCAAGTATGCTAATGGTAATGGAAATTGATGGATAAGATCATTTTTATCTGGAAATTTTAATTATGGGATAATTATTCTTGAGGCCTTAGTAAAATAGCATGTTAAGGACTTAATTAACTACTAATCCTATAATGCCCCAAGAAAATCTTTGATATTTATTTTCGTATGTTTGTGTTACACAAATGCATGTTTGCTTCAGTGTTTAGGTGTCTTGGGAAGAGTCCGGGAAGTCTTGGGTTTAAGCCTTGGCTTGTGCAAAAGTTTTGTTTTAATGAATAAACCCCTGTCTCTAGTCAGTAGGTTTATAAATATATATGGGTATAACTTGACAGAATGGGCCTGCTGGTCTAGTGGTTAAGTAGAGTGGCAAAGTGCTGGTGGACTTGAGTTCGAGTCCTAGTATGTGCAATAGAGTGTTTTATTTTGCTGTTGGTGCTATGTGGGTGTTTGAGTTTAACCGAACTACTGAAGAGTTGTGGTGGATTTTGAATTTGGTGGTTGAGGGAGAAGTGGACGGTTTTGAGGGATTTGGGAAGGAAAATGTGGGAGTTTGAAGTTAGTGGGAGAGTTAGTGCCGAACTTGAACTGATGTTTCTCAAGTTTTCAGTTTTGGATGGTACTTTCTCCCAATTACTATTTTTGTCGACTGTTTTCTCTTCTTGGAGGTCGATTATTGTTGAGGGTGCATACGAATATCTTTCTTTTTTCTTCTATTCTGACGTTGTTTTCTTTTACTCCTCTAGAAAACGTTCCTTTCCTGTTTTCTTTGGCCAAACACTCTTCCTCCCCTCTCTCAATTCTTTCGGTTTTGGTCATTGTCTTGCTTTTCATCTTGATTGCTTTCTTGCCAATTTTCACCCTTCTAGTTCTCTCTGTCGAATTGGTCTATTTCCCGAAACTTCCTTCCTTTGCTACCATTTGCTTCCCCAAATACTTCCCTTTTCCGCCGACTTTCTGCTTTCCACCCCCAGTGTTTCATTTGTATTTTGTTAATCCTGAAAACCTCTGTCAAATATTGCTAGTTGTGTGGTTATATCTTTTGTTCCCTTTGACCTTGTCACTTTCCACGACAGACGTTTTTTCTTCCTCTTTTGCCGATTCTTTTTCTTCTTCTACTTCCCTCATTGTGCATCTCTTTCTTTCTTCATTGCTACTTATCTTTGAGTATTGCTCTTTGTCGGATTGTGGTTACCTTGGTCCTGTTCCTTTTCAGTTTTGGTCTTCAATTGACCCATCTTCTTTGCACAACTTTACACTTTTGGTATGTTGGATATTCGTTTGGTTCAAATTATTTATGTGAATAATGGTTAATAGGATTCAGTCGGAATGTAGGTAATCATTAAAGATCTAGTGATCAGTTTTTTACAACGGTTTAAGTGTGCAAAGCCTCAGTCGTTCAATCAAGGCAAGTGACAATCGATCTTTAAAAAAGTGCTTTGATAATGGGTCATTTTAATCCAGTTGTTATATGATTAATTGTGTGTTATGGTTGAATATAGGTTTGGAGTGCTCAAGAATGGTGATAGCACTTTTCGTAGCCAGGTGTGTGTAAACACAACCTCTCAAATTGAAATCGACAAAAAGCCAAAAATATGAATCGTCGATGCCACACGGGCGTGTGACTGCCCATGTGGTAGGCCGTGTGTTTGAACATGGGCGTGTGATCGACAAGGCAGGTCATGTACGATTCATGAGCTGAGCCAAATTGGGCCGAAAGGGCCCTACGGCGTATGGGCCCTACACGGGTGAACCACACAGGCGTGTGGGATTATTGGGCTAGGCTATGTGATCTACATGGCTAAGGCCAATTTTGGGACTTGTGGGCCGCACGGGCATATGGGCCAACATGGGCAAATGACATGAGCTTATGCGCCCATTTTCACTATTAAACTGCTAGGGTTGCACGGGTCGCCGGAGACGACTGTGTACCTACTGTAGGGTTGGTAAGTGCACTTAGACCCCTGATTGACTGAAATGATTATTATACCCTTCTATGATATAAACATCTGTATGACTGTATATGAGGCATGCATTTAATACTGTTTTGAATGCATGTATAGTACTATGATTTAGCATGACATGTTGTATATTGCACTGCATCGGGTTAGGGGTTATATTATGCGGAGGAAGTGCACTGATAGGCCTCGAGCCTGACTTACTGCCAGCTCAGCTGCATATTACTGTATAGTGTCACATTCGGCATTACTTGGATTATAGGGTTGGGTGGGTTGATTATATCCCCACATGGAGTGTAGGGTTGGACGGAGATGATGTGTAGAGGCTGTTGGGTAGGAATCTTGTGATTGCATATATGTGACTATTACTGTACTGAGATGGGCTAAGGCCCTAACTAGACTGACACTGCTACTGAAAAAGGGCTTATGCCAGAATGTGATAATCTATATGCTATCTATTTTTGTGTATAGGGATTACGCACTAAGTTTTCGTAAACTCACCCCTTTTGTTTCACTGCGCAGGTAATCCCTAAACATAGGTGGATCGGAGTAGCAAGGGATCAAAGGTGGCCACACAACCGTGTATATTTTCATATTTGATTATGATTATAAGTAATATTATTTAGGGTAATTTTTACTATAATAAGGCTTGTATGGATTTTTATCTTAACTTGGGATTTGTTTTTCGTTGCTTATGATTCATAATCACTAGTGGTAGGAAAACATGGGTTTTCAAAAGTTATAAATGTTTTCTTTCAAAACCCTCACCACTACGTAAATCGTTTTAAAAGCTTTTTCCAATTATAACAACTTGTAAATAAATGGGTAATGTTCTGAAAACAAATAACTTGATTTAGAGATAATATAAGATAACCAAAATAGCCTAACAACGACTTAGTGTTCGAAAGTACTTTCATGTGACATCGCCAGATTCGACCTTAACGTCTAGGCTAGGTTTAGGGTGTTACATTTAGTGGTATCAAAGCCAGGTTGCAAAACTAGGCTGTGGATTTGGGTTTTAAAACATGAATTTTTACTTCCAAATTGTTTGAAATGTTTTGAAAAGTTTTATTGAATGTGTGGTACACCGAGCCTTCGGCGTCGATCGTGTAAGTTTTCTGTAACTATTATGCGTATTTGATTAAAATGCTATAGATAGTAAACACTGAGGCTATTATTGATAGCATACTATACTGAAAATACTTTAGTAATGTACACTGAGACGATAGTAAAACTGTAGTGAGACTGCGAAGACGAACTTTGAATTACTGACACTGTTTTCCAATATAATATTTATTAATAAATACTGGAACTGTAACATTGATGCATAAAATTGTTAAAAAAGATAAAATGTAATTCGATAATGAGCACTAGAGCTACTCGCAGATAGGGTACAAGAGGCCGTGGAGGTGCTCGAGTTGGGTCTTTGTCATCTGGCCACGTACTTAATATAGAAACTAGGGAGATGCCGACTTCACATGTGACTGAGACTAGGTCTCATGATGATGCGGTTGGGGATGACGCACTGTCCCAAGTCATGTTACGGATTCTAAAGAGGGTCGCTGGGCCAAATAATGGTGCTGAGATTTTCAGGGGTATTGCTGGAGTTGTCCCTAATGTGGCTGAGTATTGGATTGAAGCCACAGAGAGGATCATATACAATCTCGACTGCACCCCAGAGTAAAAACTAAAGGGTGCAGTGTCACTGCTGAGAGATGAGGCTTACTAGTGCTGGCTTACAGTTAAAGAGGGCACTCAGCCTGACCGACTGTCTTCAGAGTTCTTTAAGACTAATTTTTAGGGAAAGTATATGGGTGTTAGTTATGTGGATGCTCGAAGGAGAGAGTTTTTGAATCTGACTCAAGGGGAAAGATTAGTGGCTAAATATGAGGCTGAATTTTTGCGACTAAGCCGCTATGTGCCAGGGATGGTGGAAACTGAGTATGAGCGATGTGTTCATTTCGAGGATGGCCTCATGGATAGTTTACAGGTTCAGATAGCTCCACAGAGTGAATGGGATTTTGCTGCTTTGGTTGATAAAGCGAAGATCGCCGATGAGGTGAAGCACGTTGAGCGTCAGAACCATGAGATGGATAGAGGTAGGAACAAGAGGGATTCGGAGCCCTCGAGTTCCTTTTTGAGGACTATGAAAAAGGCCAGAGTTGATGGGCCGGTTAGAGTTGGGGCCCCTGTTGCTGCTACTAGACCACAGCCCTGTGTTGATTGTGGGAGATGCCATCAGTGCGAGTGCTAGAAAAGGACTAGGGCATGTTTGAGGTGTGGATCATTGGAGCACCGTATCAGAGAGTGTCCACAGAGACCTAATTAGATGCAAGCTACAAGTTTGGGTACTACACAGTCGCCAAGGGGTGTTCAACAGCCATTGAGAGGTCGTGGTCAGGCTAGAGGTGGTAATGGTTTGGGCCATGGTTAGAAAGCATTGGGCAGAGGTGCTGGGCATACTAAGGCGAGGCAGCCGGCTCTAGTTTTTGCTGCACATCGCTGAGAGGATGGTGATGCTCCGGATGTTATCACGAGTACGTTCTTTATCTATGATGTACCTTATATTGCACTGATAGATATAGGATCTACTCAGTCCTATATAGCTTGTACTGTGTCTGGGACTCTGGGTATCTTGGTTGAGAGCACTACGAGTGAGGTTACTATACTGAGTCCATTGGGGTAGTTGGTAAGGGTAAATAAACTATTCAGAGATGTTCCTTTGGAGGTTCAAGGGGTTATCTTTATGGAAGATTTGATGGAACTTCCTTTTGGAGAGTTCGATTTAATACTGGGAATGGACTGGCTGGTTAAACATCAAATGAGCTTGGATTGTGCCACTAAACGGATGGTATTGAGAACTATAGAGTACGACGAGGTAGTTGTAGTTAGGGAATGTCGAAACTACTTGTCGAATGTGGTTTTTACATTAAGGGTCAAAAAGTTGGTTCATAAAGGATGTGAGACGTATCTGGCCTATTAGTGTTTCTGATTCTGGGGTTTCTTCTGTTAAAGATATCAGAACGGTTAAAGATTTTTCGAACGTCTTTCTTGAAAAGCTACTTAGGTTACCTCCAAACCGTGAAGTTGAGTTTGGGATTGAGCTCTTGCCTAGTATAGCTCCGGTGTCCATCGCCCCTTATAGAATAGCACCAAATGAGCTTGTGAAGCTTAAGGCTCAGATTCAAGAGTTATTAGATCGAGGGTTCATCTGCCCTAGTATGTCTCCGTGGGGAGCACCAGTTTTGTTTGTGAAAAAGAATGATGGATCCATGCGTATGTGCATCGATTATTGACAACTGAATAAATTGATCATTAAGAATAAGTACCCCCTATCGAGGATAGATGATCTATTTGACCATTTTCGACGAGCTTCGATTTTTTCTAAGATTTATCTCCGATCTAGGTACCATCAACTGAGGGTCAAAGAGGCTGATGTGTACAAGATAGCATTTAGGACTCGTTATGGTCATTACGAGTTTCTAGTGATGCCATTTGGACTGACGAATGCACCTGTGGCTTCTACGGATATGATAAACTGAGTGTTCCAGCCCTATTCGGATCGGTTCGTAGTGGTTTTTATTAATGACATTCTAGTGTATTCGAGAACTAAAGATGAACATGATGAACATCTCTGAGTGGTTCTACAGATTTTGAGGGAGAAACAACTGTACACCAAGTTCAATAAATGTGAGTTTTGGTTACGAGAGGTAACATTTCTTGGCCATGTGGTATCTACTGAAGGGATTAGGGTTGATCCTAGAAAGATTGAGGCTGTTTTGGAGTGGAAGCCGCCTAAGACTGTATCTAAAATCCGTAGTTTTTTGGGACTGGCAGGGTATTATCGATGATTTGTAGAGGGGTTTTCACTGATTGCAGTAGCTTTGACTAAACTGTTACATAAGGGTGTGCCGTTTAACTAGACTGATGTGTAGCAGGAGAACTTCGAGAAGCTCAAGAAGGTACTGACTGAGGCCTCTGCCTTGATATAACTAGAGTCAGGAAAAGTGTACATTGTCTACAGTGATGCATCATATGTTGGTTTGGGATATGCGTTGATGCAAGAGGGTAAGGTAGTAGCATATGTGTCTCGTTAGCTAAAGATTCATGAAGCGAATTATCCGATGCATGACTTGGAGTTGGCTGCGGTGGTATTCACACTGAAAATTTGGAGGCATTATCTATACAATGAGAAGTGTATCATCTACACTAATCACAAGAGCCTCAAATATCTCCTCACTCAGAAAGAGCTAAACCTTAGGCAGCGTAGATGGATTGAGCTGCTTAAAGACTATGACTGTATGATCGAATACCATCCTGGGAAGGCCAATGTGGTGGCAGATGCACTAAGTCGTAAAGTTATAACTGATCTGAAGGCGATGTTTGCTCGCCTCAGTTTATTTAATGATGGTAGTTTGTTGGTCGAGCTTCATGTTAAACCGACGTGGATGGACCAGATTAAGGGTAAACAAATGGAAGGTTAGTCGTTGGGTCTTCGATTCTAGCAGGTTGAGAGTAGGAATACTGTTTATTTTGGACTAAATAGCGAAAGGGTGCTCTATTTCCGTGAGAGAATCTGTGTACCGAAGGATACTAATTTGAGGCAGTCTATACTGCGTGAGGTGCATAGTAGCCCTTATGTTATGCATCCAGGTGGAAATAAGATGTATCGAGACCTTCATGAGTTGTATTGGTGGCCGGGTCTTAAGCGTGAAGTTACCAACTTCGTGGGTAGATGTTTGACTTGCTAGCAGGTTAAGGCTGAACATTAGTTACCTTCAGGGTTGCTTCAGCCAGTTAAAATTCCACTTTGGAAGTGGGAGAGAGTGACTATGGACTTCGTTAGTAGGTTGCCCCTAACATCTACTAAGAAGGATTCAGTATGGGTCATCATGGATCGATTGACCAAGTCCGCCCATTTCATACCAATTCGTATTGACTACTCTTTGTAGAAGCTGGCTAAACTGTATGTGTCTGAGATAGTGAGACTGCATAAGGTATCGATTTCAATAATATCTGATAGAGATCCTCGCTTCACGTCTCAGTTCTGGAAGAAGTTATATGAAGCTTTAGGTACAAGATTGGACTTCAAGATAATTGTTCCATTCTCGCATGTATAGTCGATCGAGAGAGGTGATTCGAGATCATTGAAGGACATGTTAAGGAGTTGCGTGATTGATTTCTGAGGCAGTTTGGAGGATTACATGCCAGTAGCAGAGTTTGCTTATAACAATAGCTATCAGTCTAGCATATAGATGGCACCTTATGAGGCATTATATGGTCATAGGTGTCGCACACCTTCATGTTGGACTGAGTTGGGCAAGCGGCGTGTTTTGGGCCCTGAACTAGTTTCTGATACTGAAGATAAAGTTAGACTAATTTGGGATCGAATGAAAGCAGCATCAGACCGACAGAACTCCTATGCAGATAAAAAATGTAAAGAGATTGAGTATTCTGTGGGGGACTTCGTCTTTCTCAAGGTTTTTCCATAGAAGAAGGTAATGAGGTTTAGACGTAAGGGAAATTTGAGCCCTAGGTTTATTAGGCTTTACAGCATATTGAAACGAGTGGGCCCGATTTCCTACCAGTTGGAGTTACCTCTAAGGTTAGATCAAATTCATGACGTGTTCCACATTTCTATGTTGAGGTGCTACCGCTCTGATCCCACGCATATTATTTCAGTTGAGGAGATTAAGGTTATCATAGATCTGACTTTTGAGGAGGAACCGGTTCAGATATTAGATCGTGATGTAAAGGTTTTAAGGAGGAAGTCTATCCCATTGGTTAAGGTTCTTTGGCATAATCATAACTCTGAGGAGGCCACGTGCCAGCCTGGGGAGGCAATGCGACAAAAATATCCTCATCTGTTCTGATCAGGTAAAATTTCGAGGCCAAAATTTTCTTCTAGGGGGTAGAGTTGTAACGCCCCAACAAAATCTTTGATATTTATTTTCGTGTGTTTGTGTTACACAAATGCATGTCTGCTTCAGTGGTTAGGTGTCTTAGGAAGAGTTCGAGAAGTCTTGGGTTCAAGCCTTGGCTTATGCAAAAGTTTTGTTTTAATGAATAAACTCTTGTCTCTAGTTAGTAGGTTTATAAATAAATATGGGTATAACTTGACAGAATGGGTCTGCTGGTCTAGTGGTTAAGTAGAGTGGCAAAGTGCTGGTGGACTTGAGTTCGAGTCCTGGTATGTGCAATGGAGTGTTTTATTTTGCTGTTGGTGCCGTGTGGGTGTTTGAGTTTAACCGAACTACTGAAGAGTTGTGGTGGATTTTAAATTTGGTGGTTGAGGGAGAAGTGGATGGCTTTGAGGGATTTGGGGAGGAAAACGTGGGAGTTTGAAGATAGTGGGAGAGTTGGTGCCGAACTTGAACTGTTGTTTCTCATGTTTTTGGTTTTGGATGGTACTTTCTCCCCATTACAGTTTCTGTTGACTTTTTTTTCTTGGAGGCCGATTATTGTTGAGGGTGCATACGAATATCTTTCTTTTTTCTTCTATTCTGACGTTATTTTCTTTTACTCCTCTAGCAAATGTCCCTTTCCTATTTTCTTTGGCCGAACACTCTTACTCCCCCTCTCTCAATTCTTTCGATTTTGGTCATTGTCTTGCTTTTCATCTTGATTGCTTTCCTGTTGATTTTCACCCTTCTAGTTCTCTCTGTCGAATTGGTCTGTTTCCCGAAACTTTCTTCCTTTGCTACCATTTGCTTCTCTAAATACTTCTCTTTTCCACCGACTTTCTGCTTTCCAACCCCAGTGTTTTGTTTCTATTTTGTTAATCCCGAAAACCTCTGTCAAATATTGCTAGTTGTGTGGTTGCTATATCTTTTCTTCCCTTTGACCTTGTCACTTCCCACGACAGACGTTCTTTCCTCCTCTTTTACCGATTCTTTTTCTTCTTCTGCTTCCCTCGTTGTGCATCTCTTTCTTTCTTTATTGCTACTGATCTTTGAGTTTTGCTCTCTGCCAGATTGTGGTTACCTTGGTCTTGTTCCTTTTCGGTTTTGGTCTTCAATTGACCTATCTTCTTTGCACAGTTCTACATTTTCGTTAAGTTGGATATTCATTTGGTTTAAACTGTTTGTGTGAATAATGGTTAATAGGATTCGATTGGAATGTAATTAATCACTACGGAGCTAGTGATTAGTCTTTTACAACGGTTTAAGTATGCAAAGCCTCAGTCGTTCAACCAAGGCAAGTGACAATCTATCTATGGACAAGTGTTTTGATGAGGGGTCGTTTTAATCCAGTTGTTATATGATTAATTGTGTGTTATGGTTGAATATAGGTTTGGAGTGCTCTAGAATGGTGTGCGCACTTTTCGTAGTCAAGTGTGTGTAAACACAACCTCTCAAACTAAAATCGGCAAAAAGCCAAAAATGTGAATCGTCGATGCCACACGGGCGTGCGACTGCTTGTGTGGTAGGTCGTATGTTTGAACACGGGCATGTGATCGACGAGGTAGGCCATGTATGATTCATGAGCCAAGCCAAATTGGGCCAAGTGGGCCCCACGACAGGTGGGCCCTACATGGGAGAACCACATGAGTGTGTGGGATTATTGGGCCAGGCTGTGTGATCCACATGGCTAAGGCTATTTTTGGGCCTTATGGGCCACAAAAGCGTGTGGGCCACATGGGCAAATGATATGGGCTTATGAGCCCATTTTCACTGTTAAACTGCTAAGGTTGCAAGGGTCACCCAAGAAGACTGTTTACCTACTGTAGGGTCGGTAAGTGTATTTAGACCCCTGACTGACTGAAATGACTGTTATACCCTTATATGATATAAACATCTGTATGATTGTATATGAGGCATGTTTCTAATACTGTTCTGAATACATGTATAGTACAATGATTTGGCATGACATGTTGTATATTATGCGGAGGAAGTGCACTGATAGGCCTCGAGCCTGATTTATTGGTAACTTAGCTGCATATTACTGTATAGTGCCGCATTCGGCATTACTTGGAGTGTAGGGTTGGGTGGGTTGATTATATCTCCACATGGAGTGCAGGGTTGGATAAAGATGGTGAGCAGAGGCTGGTTGGGTAGGAATCTTGTGATTGCATATATGTGATCATTATCAGATCTTGAGATAGGCTAAGGCCCAAATCGGATCGACATCTGCATCTTGAAAAGGGCTTATTTTGCATCGTGATTATCTGTATGCTATCTGTTTTTGTGCAAAAGGATTACACACTGAGTTTTCAGAAAGTCACCCCTTTTGTTTCACTGCGCAGGTAATCCCCAGATATAGGTGGATCGGAGCAGCGAGGGACTCAAAGGTGGCCACACAACCGTATATATTTTTATATTTGATTATGATTATAAGTAATATTATTTGGGGTAATTTTTACTGTAATAAGACCTTTATGGATTTTTGTCTTAACTTGGGATTTGTTTTTCGTTGCTTATTATTCATAACCACTAGTGGTAGGAAAACATGGATTTTCAAAAGTTAGAAATGTTTTCTTTCAAAACCCTCACCGCTACATCGTTTTAAAAGCTTCCACCAACTACAATGACTTGTAAATAAATGGGCAATGTTCTTAAAACAAATAACTTGATCTAGAGATAATATAAGATAACAAAAATGGCCTAACAACGACTTAGTGTTCGAAAGCACTTTCATGTGACATCGCCAGATTCGGCCATAACATCTGGGCGGGGTTTGGGGTGTTACAAATCCAACCCTTTTAGTTTAAGTCACTGACAATCTAGTTATTGTACTATAATTATTAACTTATTTAATTAATTACTCGATGATTCTATTTTCTAACTTCATATTCTTCTCATAAACTTCTTAATTTAATATTTTCAGATAGTTTGGTTGTAACGCCCCAAAAATCCCCAATTTTTTTCAGTTTTATGTGTGCTTAATATTCCTAGTCAAGTGTTATTTATGTGATAATAGTTCTTGGTTAAGGTTTGAGTTCGAACTTTGGGGTGAAGAAATTATAGTTTAAAATTAAAAGAACCTTGATGGCAAGTAGGTTGGTTTTTAAATAAATGAAGGAGGAATTGGACACAAGGAGCCTTGTGTTGTTGTGGCAAGTAGCATCACATGTAGGGCTTAAAGGTGGCGTCACATGCATGGCAAGGAGGTTTGGGGTTCGAATCCCTCCTTGCTCAAAAGAAGGATTTATTTTTGCTCAATAAATGGCCAGTAGTGGCGTTGGATGTGAACTCTGAAGGGAGTGTTTAAAGGAGAAATTTAAGGAAGGGATTAAGAAGTTATAAGGGAGAAAAATTAGGAGATGAGGGGTGTAGAGAAGTGGAGCCGAATTGGGAATTTAGGGATAGGTAAATTTGGCTATAGTATATATAGGTGCCGATTTTGGGGATTCTAGGCTAATGCCGAATTCTTCCTTTCTATTTACCAAAAACACTTTTCTCTCCAAATATCTAAAAGCTGAAATCTCTTATTCTTTCTCTTTTATTTTGTGCCGATTTCTTCCCTTCCTTTCTCATCAAACTCTTTTCTTTCTTGCTCCTAGTTACTTTCTCTAAAGCCGAATATCTTTTGGCCAAAATCCTATTGTGCTGCCACTTTTCTTTTTTTTTTCTTCAACGTTGGCTGATCAATTCTTGTGTAAGTGCTTTAATTTCTTTTAGTTGGTTTTCCTAGTATCAGTTTCTTCTCTCCCTCGCCTTTTCTAAATCGGCTTTGGTAGGGGGTTAGTATCGAATCTTGAATTTTAGATCTCTGCTGAATTACTCCCTAGGCGTTTTGGGGTTTTGGGTAAGTATTCCTCTTTTATTGGTTAAGGTTGGCCGAATGGTCATAGATGACTTAGAAGTGACATAAGATGATTGTGAGTCACTTGTTGTTTAGTTCTTAATGATTAAGATTGATGCAGATTTAAAAATACTCGTGATTAGTGATCAAGGAAGGGATGTTATAGTCTGTGCGATCTATTCGTTATATGGTTTAGTATAATATGGTCTTGTCTGGTATTGTTATTCCGGAAAGGGGTCTTCGACAAAGGGATCCCTTTTCCCTTTATCTTTACTTGTTTTGCATGAAAGCTTTCTCCTATGTGTTTCTTCATGCTCAAAATGCTAAAACTATTAAGGGCATTTGAGCTATGAGCATTGCGTTAGGTTTGAGGATGGTCTTAGGGATAGCCTCAGAGTGTTGATAGCTCCACTGAGAGAGCGAGTTTTCTCGGAGTTGGTAGAGAAAGTAAAGATAGCAGAGGAGGTGAAGTGCACTGAGCACCTAAATCGGGAAAAAGAAAGGGGTAAGAAGAAAAAGGAGGCTGAGACTCTTGGTGTTGGACAGAGGCCTAGGGCTAGGGCCAGAGTTCATGGGCTAGTTTGAGCAGGGCCCCCTGCTATTAATCCAGGGGTGCGACCTTGTGCTGATTGTGGGAAAGGTCATGTAGACGAGTGTTGGAAGAGGACGGGAGCTTGTCTAGCTTGTGGATCTATGGAGTATAGGATCAAGAGTTGCCCTAGAAGGCCAGGTTAGTGCCAGTCGTGGGCCGAGGTGGTGTTCAGCCACCGAGGGGTGGTCAGCTGCTGCCAAGGGGCCGTGAGCAGGCCAGGGGTGGTAACAGTATTGGACCTGGACGTGGAGCACCAGGCGAAAATGCAGGCCAAACTGAGGAGAGGCAGCCAGCTTTGGTTTATGCTGCTCGTCGCCGAGAAGACAGGGATGCCCCAGATGTGATAACAGATATGTTCTTTATACATGAGTTACCTTACACTGCATTGATTGATATTGGGTCGACGCATTCATTTGTTGCATGCAATATGAGTGAACCTTTGGGTGATATGTTTGAAATTGCTGCGAATGAGATTACTGTGATAAGTCTGTTAGGTCAGTCAGTGGGAGTGAATAAGTTATTTAGGGAGGTACTCTTAGTAGTCCAAGGGGTTTCCTTTTTAGTAGATTTGATGGAACTTCCGTTTAGCGAGTTTGATTTAGTCTTGGGTATGGATTGGGTGGTGAAACACTGAAAAACCTTAGATTGCACTGCAAAGCGAATGGTGTTAAGAACGACGGAGGATAAGGAGGTAGTGGTGATTGGTAAACGCCAGAATCATCTATCGAATGTGATTTTGGCATTAAGGGCTGAGAAGTTGGTACGAAAGGGATACGAAGCCCATTTGGCTTATATTAGCGATACGGAGGCTAAGAGCCCTACTGTTAAGGAGTTGAGAACAGTTAGGGAATTTCCTGATGTTTTTCCCAAGAAGCTGCTAGGGTTGCCATCCAACAGAGAAGTAGAATTTGGAATCAAGTTATTACCTGGTACGGCTCCGGTGTCCATCGCCCCTTATCGGATGGCACCGAAGGAGTTGGTAGAACTTAAGGCACAGATTTAGGAATTGTTGGATCGAGGATTCATCCGACCAAGTGTGTCTCCGTAGGGAGCACCGATGTTATTCGTAAAGAAGAAAGATGGGACATTGCGAATGTGCATCGAATACCGGTAGTTGAACAAGTTAACTATTAAAAACAAGTACCCTTTGTCGAGAATCAATGATCTTTTTGATCAGTTTAGGGGAGCTTCTGTTTTCTCGAAGATTGATCTGCGTTCGGGGTATCACCAATTAAAGGTTGAAGGAGGCCTCGGATAGGCAGAAGTCGTATGCTGACCTTAAGCGTCGAGAGATAGAGTATGCAGTGAGGGACTTAGTTTTTCTTAAGATCTCTCCGTGGAAGAAGGTATTAAGGTTTGGACGGAAGGGGAAGCTAAGCCCAAGGTTCATTGGGCCATATCGGGTTGTGAGGCAGATTGGGCCAGTCGCTTATCAGCTGAAGTTACCTTCTGAACTAAGCCAAATCCATGACGTGTTTCATGTTTCCATGCTAAGACGATATCGCTCGGATCCTTCACATGTCGTGTCGGTTGAAGAGATTGAGGTTAGGCCAAACCTAACTTTCAAGGAAGAACCTATACAAATAATTGGTCGTGTTTTTAAGGTACTGAGAAGGAAGTCCGTCCCATTAGTCAAAGTGCTTTGGCGTAATCACAAGGCTGAGGAGGCTACTTGGGAACTAGTGGAAGCGATGCGACATCAATATCCTCAACTGTTTGGATCATGTAACATTTTGAGGATGAAATTTCTTTTACGAGGTAGAGTTGTAACGCCCCAAAAATCCCAAACTTTTTTTTTTCGGTTTTAGGTGTGCTTAATATTCCTAGTCAAGTGTTATTTATGTGATAATAGGCATTGGTTAAGGTTTGAGTTCAAACTTTAGGGTGAAGAAAATTATAGTTTAATAATTAAAAGAACCTTGATGGCAAGTAGGTTGGTTTTTAAATAAATGAAGGAGGAATTGGACATAAGGAGTCTTGTGTTGGAGTGGCAAGTAGCGTCATATGTGTGGCTTAGAGGTGGCGTCACATGCATGGCAAGGAGGTTTGGGGTTCGAATCACTCCTTGCTCAAAAGAATGATTTATTTTTGCTCAATAAATGGCCAATAGTGGCATTGGATGTGAACTCTGAAAGGAGTGTTCAGAGGAGAAATTTAAGGAAGGGATTAAGGAGTTATAGTGAGAAAAGTTAGGAGATGAGGGGTGTAGAGAAGTGGAGCCGAATTGGGAATTTGGGGATAGGTAAATTCAGCTATAGTATATATAGGTGCCGATTTTGGGGATTCTAGGCTAATGCCGAATTCTTCCTTTCTATTTAGCGAAAACACTTTTCTCTCCAAATATCTAAAAGCTGAAATCCTTTTTTCTTTCTCTTTTATTTTGTTCCAATTTCTTCCCTTCCTTTCTCATCAAACTCATTTCTTTCTTGCTCCTAGTTACTTTCTTTAAAGCCGAATATCTTTTGGCCAAAATCCTGTTGTGCCACCACTTTTCTTTTCTTTTTTTTTCTTCAACGTTGGCCGATCAATTCTTGTGTAAGTGCTTTACTTTCTTTTAGTTGGTTTTCCTAGTATCGATTTCTTCTCTCCCTCTCTTTTTCTAAATCTGCTTTAGTAGGGGGTTAGTATCGAATCTCAGATTTTAGATCTCTGTCGAATTACTCCCTAGACATTTTAGGGTTTTGGGTAAGTATTCCCCTTTTATTGGTTAAGGTTGGCCGAATGGTCATGGATGACTTAGGAGTGACTTAAGATGATTGTGACTCACTTATTGTTTAGTTCTTAATGATTAAGATTGCTACAGATTTAAGAAATACTTGTGATTAGTGATCAAGGAAGGGCTATTAAGGCTTGTTGTTTAAGGTTCGTGGCTAAGGAGATCGCAGCACATTTTAGTACTAGGTGTGTACATACACTGCACACACACAATAGACAGGCAAATCTCAAAATGTCGAAAAGCCGAAAGTTTGACGACAATAGTCTTGTGAGTGCGCGAACACTCATAAGGTGGAAACCGATAGGTTATCAGAGGCCCCATGAGCGATTTCATAGACTTGGACCGTGTATTGGCCAACCGGGCCAGAATAGGCTAAATGGGCCCGATGGGCTGTAGGGCCCATAATAGGCAAAATTGGCAATTTGATACTAAGTGATGAAAAATCATATAATTACATGACTATAAATGTGATTGGGGTCGATGGGCCATATGAATGAGATTAGGCCTAAAGGGGCCAAATGAATAAGTGTGGATCTGTTAGTGTTTAGTAAGGGGTTGTGGACTTAGTTTTTGGTAACTACTCAATCAGGCATAAAACTTAAATAATTAATTAATTGTTACTGTGGACGAGTCATAAGGTTAAGGTGTGGCAATGGGTATATGCATGTCTAGGATTGCATTTAGGGAGAGCTTGGTACTTAAGCGGTCTTAATGACTCACCTCCTCTTCTCTGGAATCGTACCTGGTGCATAGTATCTGTTCACTTTAGCCAACGAGGACTTTTTTAACGGGCCAAGGTAAGTAATAAACCCAAAATAAAGAGAAATTACCGAAATGCCCGTAAGGGCAAAATTGACTAAAATATCCCTATGTGATGAATGTAAGATTTATGGATTTTACATGTATACCTACTGCATTCATAGGACATACTGTTTTGGTTGCATATGGGTTGGGATTTAAGGAACGGAGGAAGAATATGAGGATCGCATGGTTGCTTGACGACCGTGGATCCACCGGTGGCTTTTTAAGCCCAATATATGAGTAGCAGCTTGCTACAACGTTAGGTGGTACCGCAACCGGGCTATCATTGAAGTGTATCGGATGGGTGGGTCGATATTTATATCCCCACATGGTGTGTATCGGGGGATGGAGATGGTGTGTAGCAGTTGGATGGGTAGGATCCATGCATATTTGATTGCTTTACATCTGTTCTGATATTGAATTGGGCTCAGGCCCCCCCCAAAAAAAGACTTGCTATTACATGCTTCACTATTTGCTGAGGGTTGTACACACTGAGTTTTCGAAAACTCACCCCTCTCTTTTATTTTTTTTCTCAAGTGATCCTCAGTTAGTGGTTCGACGGTAGGAGGGACTCCAAGGTGGCCAGCTAGAAAGACAACTTGGACTTGTTTTCTTAAGCATATCATTTCTAGTATTTTAAGTTATTTCAGTCTGGATTGTAATAAGGCCTATCCGCTAGATATTATTTCACTGTCATTACTACGCTTTGAAATTTTGATACGGAACCTAGATTTATTTCTTTTAGACATATCCCAAGTTTTTTTGGAAATAATTATTTAAAATCAAGCTTCCGCAAGTAAAGATAATTTTTTTTAGTAATCAAGAAATAGTTCATTTTGGACACCTCATTCTAGAACTAAATACAAACTGGAAGTGACATAATTTTCTCTTTTGAAGGGTTTTCAATAAAAACAAGGTTTTCGATAAAATAATTCAATGTGACACGCTGGATCCGGCCATATGTCTAGGCCGAATTTGGGGTGTTACATTGGTTTAATAAGTTTGACCTCAAAACTAACTTTGTCGATATAACAAAAATTGAGTTGTTACATTTCTCTTCTCCTTTAAGAAAATTCATTCTCAAAATTTAATTGGAAATAAGTAGAGATTTTTTCATATCTAGTGCCACCTTTAACCAATCAATCTTCTTTTATCCCTCAGTTTATTTTCTTATCTTTCGGCTAATTGATTACCTTTTCACAATTAAGGCTAAAATACAAGTATCCAACTCCTACACTCTTATAGGGCCTAAAAAAATATCATCTGAAAACCTGTTGAAGATTGCTACCATATACACATCTACAAGTGGTGAATATCTTTCCATCCAAATATTTCTATGATAACTTTCTATTCATTTCTGTGTCTCGAGATACTTTGGTACGTTGGTATTCTTCTCCATGATGCCTGTTCACACTGATCTTAACTCAACTCAATAACCTATTCAAGATACTATATTATTCTATATACATATCAAGAATCCTTAACATTACCACATCTATATGTTGTAATTACTTGGGCCTTATTCAAATCTCACTCACAACATCCAAAGTTATGTCCAATCTAGCATCAAGTTTCACATCACTAGTCATACTTTAGCTCTGTATTATGAGGTTCTCCAAAACTAGTCATATTAGCTTTATATTTTCACATTTCTAACACTACCATTGTTGCAGTGTGCTACCAACCTTGTTACTAGTAGGTGATCACCTCCGGATGTACCAACATCTAGAATATGAATACTGTAACTAAAAATATGAATATGAGGCCGTGTCCACAATGTAATGCCCCAAACCCAGCCTAGACGTTATGGCCAAGTCTGACATGTCACATTGACTAACGGTTGATTGTGTTCTGAAATCATTTATTAATTTTGAACAAAAACCCACACAACTTGAATCTAACAGTTTAAATTGAGTATAAGTAAAACAATTAGTAAAACCATAAAATTTACGAGCGGCCTTATTACAACTTAAAACCCTAAACAATTAAAGTAAGTAAAGGCTGGTCAAAACACATGAAGAGAACCGAATTTGCAGAACATGTGGCCACTCCGAATCCCTCACAGCTTCAATTCCACTATGGTTGGGGATTTCCTGCATGGATGAAATTAAGGGGTGAGTTTGGAAAACTCAGTGTATAAAATAACCCAACCATAGTCCAAAACAGTTCAAACCACGTAAACAGATTAAGTTGGGCCTTAGCCCTATACAAAATTCAAAATGAAGCCCATAGGCCCATAACAGATACAAAATAGATATATCATGTATGCACAAAACCCAACCCATATCCATCCGTATACACCCCCGTACCAACCTTACACCATGTGGGGAGACAACTCAACCCACCCATCCGCTACACACCACAGAATTTACAGCATGGCTGCCAGAACAGATATTGTGACAGAGTCACCAGATACAGATATTTGTGGTAGAGCCACTAGAACAGATATTTGTGGCATAGCCACCAGAATAGATATTTGTGGCATAGTCACCAGAACGCTTCCTCCATCAATATAACCCATATCCCATGCAACAGATGTACATGTCATGGCATACAATATACAGAATCAGAATATCATGCATTCCAGTCAAAATTAACCCTAGGGGTATAACGGTCACTTTGCACCTAGGGGTATAATAGAAGTTTTCATACTTAGGGGTATTTTAGTAAATTTAATATTTTAGGGTTTTCATGCATACTATAGCCATTACCGTATTAATAGAAACACTTACCGAGCATTTTTATCGAATTGGGCCCGTTGGCCCATTAACTCGATTTTGGCCCATTAAGCATAGGTATACCGAAGTGCACGAAATTGCGCACTCTACAATCTTACCGCTTGAGATTTCCAGGATTAACAAACAACTATCCTACGAGCACTCGCACGCTCGCAAGTTCACAAAATGCTGACTCTTCGGCATTTCAGCTTTTCGACTTTTACCGATCTAGTCTATAAGTGGGTGTCGTTTACACACCTGTTTTGCAACGAATTGACGACGGGATCCCCTTACGATATCCTACAATCGGTTACCCACATGTTAGACTACAAGTCAATAACTATCATGTATTAAACTCCTTACCATATTCGGCCATTAACACCTTAGGCCCTAAAGTTCTTACCTTTGCCGAAATTTGGACTAGATCTAGATGTCCAATAGTGTTAGCCTTCAAAGCCCTTTTCTGAATGTCCCCTTGTCCATACTAGTGCACACAAAACCAAAAGAAAGAAGCCAATACGCCCTTAGTCCAAATGTTAGCCACCCCTAGTTCATAGGGATTTCGGCTTTTACCTTAAAACATGAGTAACTAATGAAAGATTCGAGTACTTACCTAAAACGTTATGACACTACTCCCGATCTACTGTAGATCCAACCACCGCACAAGAAGAGAAAAGTATAATCAAAGATTCAGCTTCTGAGGTACCTCAGTGTAGAAAAGTTTCGGTTTGAAAGAAAGGATGAGAGGTTCAGCTTCAAAGGGGATTCAGCTATCCAGCTTTGATAGGGGTTAATGAGGAAAAGAAGAAGAGAAATATGAAGGATATAGGTTTGGCTAAGGAGAAATCGACAGTAGGTATTTAGTTTTGAGGGAAAATAAAGGTGAAGAAGATGAGGGTCGATAAGAAAAGAGAAAAGAAGAGGGGAGAAGATGAGAGAATTCGGTTTTGAAGAAACGAAAGGATGATAGTTTTTATCTTACACAAGTCGGCACAAGTGTAGAGTGTAGGTTTCAGCTTCTAGGGAAAGAAAGAAAAAGAGAAGAACCTAAAGTACCCTACGTTATTTCGGCAAAACAGAAGAATGACCAAACAAATCCTAAAAATGCACAAAAAGAATTCGGCAACCACTAACCCAAATGCCGAGATTGCAATCACTAAGAGACCTAGCTGAATTTGCACTTACAGAGTCCCCTATACGGTCAACTCTTGCTTCCTACTCAGACTCCTTGATTTTCTCCCCTTATCCCTCTTTTACTCAATCCCCTGAACAACTCAAACTCTTCCTGACAGAGTTTCATCTGAGTTCCATCACATACCATTCCTGCTCATAAAAAAAATATCTTTATTTGTTTACCTTGTGACTTGAACCTTAGCTCCCCTTTGACTTCCGCACACCACCTTTTAGCACCTCAGTGGTGTCACCCTGCCACTTTACCACAGGTCTTCTAGTGGCCTATTCTACCAATTTAATCTTAAAAGCCCAATATACCAGAACCCCCTTCTCATTTAAAATTAAAATTTGTTAAATCTACCAGGTTTTAACTTAGACTTGGGCCTTCTAGAGGCCCACTAACATTCTTAAACATGATTTATACAATCAGGTCATACCAAAAATCAAGATTCACCAAAACTCACAGAAATCTCGAAGAGTCCCAAAAATCAGGGCGTTACAACTCTACCCTCCTTAAAGAAATTTCGTCCTCGAAATTTACCTGATCCAAACAGATGAGGGTATTGTTGACACATCGCCTCTTTTGGTTACCAAGTAGCTTCCTCTCTGTCATGATTATGCCAGAGTACCTTTACCAGTGGAACTGACTTCCTTCTTAGAACCTTAACATCTCGATCCAATATCTGCGCATGCTCTTCCTTGAAAGTCAAATCAGGTTGCACTTCAATCTCTACAACCGGCACGACATGAGTAGGGCCAAAATGATATCGCTTTCACATGGAGACGTGAAAAACATCATGAATCCTGTCTAACTCCGGAGGTAATTCCAATTGGTAAACCACTAGACCTACTCGCTTAAGAACCCGATAAGGCCCGATGAACCGCGGACTCAACTTGCCCTTCTTACCAAACCTTAATATCTTCTTCTAAGGAGAAACCTTCAAGAAGACCATATCACCCACTGAGTACTCAATCTCCTTAGGCTTCAAATCTGTATATTACTTTTGCCTATCAGATGCTTCTTTTAACCGATCTCTGATTATTCTAACCTTATTTTCAGTATTTGCTACCAACTCAGGTCCAAGAACCTGTCGTTCTCCCAATTCAGTCCAAAAACTAGGTGTACGACACCTACGTCCATACAGCGCTTCATATGGTACCATTCGGATACTCACCTGATAACTGTTATTATACGCAAACTCTGCCAACGGCAAGTAATCTTCCCAACTACCTCGGAAGTCAATAACGTATCCCCTCAACATGTCTTCCAAAATCTGAATGACCCTTTCTGACTGACCATCAATCTGAGGATGAAAAGCTGTGCTAAATTTCAATTGCGTTCCCAACGCCTCATGTAACTTTTTCCAGAATCGAGATGTGAACCTAGGATCCCGGTCAGAAATAATTGAGATTGGGACTCCATGAAGTCGAACGATCTTCGCCACATACAACTTAGCTAACTTCTGAAGTGAATAATCAGTGCAGACAGGTATGAAATGAGCAGATTTGGTTAACCTATCCACAATCACCCAAACCGAGTCCTTCTTCATTGGTGTCAAGGGTAGCCCACTCACAAAGTCCATGGTTACCTTCTCCCACTTCCAAAGTGGTATCTTCACTGGCTGTAAAAGTCCGGAAGGTAGTTGATGCTCAGCTTTCACTTGCTGACATGTCAGACATTTCCCCACAAACTCCGTTACTTCTCGCTTAAGACCAGGCCACCAATACAATTCTCGCAAGTCGCGATACAACTTATTCCCTCTAGGATGCATAGCACAAAGTCCTCCATGAGCTTCTTTCAGTATTGACTGCCTTAAGTCAGAGTCCTTCGGAATGCATACTCTTCCTCGGAAACACAAAACTCCTTCACTATTCAACCCAAACTCAGAAGTTTTCCCTTTCTTAACTTGTTGGAATCGAGAAACTAAAGACTTATCCTTCAACTACTTTTCCCTAATCTGATCCACCCAGGTTGGCCTTACTTGTAACTCAGCCAACAAACTACCACCATCATACAGACTTAGACGAGCAAACATTGCTCTTAGATCAAATACAGCTCTACGGCTTAGGGCATCGGCTACCACATTAGCCTTGCCTGGGTGATACTCAATCGAACAGTCATAATCCTTAAGCAACTCTATCCATCTTCGTTGCCTAAGGTTCAGCTCCTTCTGAGTCAACAAGTACTTAAGACTCTTATGATCCGTGTATATGACACTCCTTTCTCCGTACAAGTAGTGTCTCCAAATCTTAAGTGCAAAGATTACTGCTGCCAATTCTAAATCGTGAATAGGATAGTTTACTTCGTGAGGTTTAAGCTGTCGCGATGCATAAGCAACCACTTTACCCTCTTGCATCAACAACAGCCCAAACCCACATGTGATGCGTCACTGTACACGGTAAAATTCTTCCCAGACTCCGACTGAATTAATACAGGTGCCTCGTTCAGAACTTTTTTCAATTTCTCAAAAGCTTCCTACTGCTTCTCGGTCTAAAAAAATGGTGCTCCTTTCCTTATAAGCTTTGTCAATGGTGCTGCCAACACAAAAAAACCTTCCACAAACCTTTTGTAGTACCCTGCCAAACCCAGGAAACTCCAAATTTTCGACACCAACCTAGGTGGCTTCCACTCCAGAATCGCTTCAATCTTTTGAGGGTCCACCTTGATCCCCTCAGCAGAGGCAACATGACCTAAGAAGGTTACCTCCCTCAACTAGAATTCACACTTACTGAATTTCACATAAAGTTCATTCTCCCTCAACACTTGCAGCACAATGCGGAGATGCTCAACATGCTTCTCTTCAGTTTCAGAATTTACCAGAATATCGTCAATAAAAATGACTACGAATCGATCAAAAAATGGTTAGAATACACGATTCATCAGGTCCATGAATGCTGCAAGAGCGTTCGTCAGTCCAAATGGCATAACCAGAAACTCGTAATGACCATACCGAGTCCTGAATGCCGTCTTATGAATATCTACCTCTTTGACCCTTAACTGATGATATCCAAATTGAAGATCGATCTTGGAGAATACCAAAGCTCCTCTAAGTTGGTCAAACAAATCGTCGGTTCTTGGTAAAGGGTACTTATTCTTAATCGTCAGTTTGTTCAACTGCCGATAATCGATGCACATCCGCATCGTCCCATCCTTTCTTTTCACAAACAACACTGGTGCTCCCCACAGAGATGCACTCGGCCTAATAAAGCCTCTATCCAACAACTCTTGAATCTGTGCTTTCAGCTCCACTAACTCCTTCGGTGCCATCCTGTATGGTGTGATGGATACTGGTGCCGTTCCAAGCAACAAGTCGATTCCAAACTTGACTTGTCAGTTCGGAGGCAATCCCAAAAGCTCCTCTGGAAAAACATCTTGGAATTCCTTAATGGTTCTAACATTATCCACCGTCAGACCCTCAGTCTTACAAATGCCAAATAAGCCTTACAACCCTTACGAACCCACTTCTCAGCTCTCAACTCCAACACCACATTGGACAAGTAATCCCTTTGCTCACCTATCACCATAACCTCCTCACCCTCTGCGGCCTTTAACACCATTCGCTTAGCAGCACAATCCAGAGTTGCCCTATGCTTAACAAGCCAGTTCATTCCCAGAATGAGGTCGAATTCTCTGAACGGTATCTCCATCAAGTCTCTAGAGAAAATATTACCTTGAATTTCTAAAGGCATGTCTCTATACAGTTTGTCTACCCTAACCGAGTAGCCAAAGGGACTTAGTACCGATACCCCACTCACAGTCTCCTCAGAGTGCACACCCAACGACCCAGATATGGCACATGCAACATATGAATGAGTAGATCCAATATCTATCAAAGCAGTGTACGGCATGCTAGAAATCAACGTACCAGTTATGACGTCGGGTGCATCACCCTCCTCTCGACAATGAGCTACATACACCAACGCTGGATGACGAGCCTCAGTATTTTTGGCACCCCTGCCAGGTGCTCCTTGACCCCGACCATTTCCATTATTGCCCCTACCTTGTCCACGTCCTCTCGGTGGTTGTGGTCCACCTCTCACTGGTTTAGCAACCCTCTATTCTGCAACTTGAACTTGATCTATTTTCTGAGGACAGTTCTTAACTTTATGCTCCATAGATCCGCACCGGAAACAAGCACCAGAACGTCTCCTAAACTCGCCCAAATGTACCTTACCGCAGTCTCCACAAACTTGCGGTCTAACAACATTTATCGGAACTGCTCGAACTGGCCCTTCCACTCTTGCTCTTTTAACATTCCTATTTGCACCACCCGAAGGTTCTGAATCCCTCCGAAAATGGTTCTGATCCTTCTCACGATTCTGTCTTTCAGTACGCTTCACCTCCTCAGCTATCTTAGCTTTCTCCACCAAAGTAGCAAAGTCACGCTCCCTCTGCAGAGCAATCAACACCCTAAGTTCATCTCTAAGACCATCCTCGAAGCATACACTACGTTCATACTCTGTAGCGACTATCCCAACGGCATACCGACTCAGCCTCAGAAACTTAGCCTCGTACTCAACAACTATCTTACCCCCTTGTACCAAATTCAGAAATTCTTTCCTACGGGCGTCCACATAACTCGCCCCAACATATTTTCCCTTGAAGGCCGTCTTAAACAGCTCTCAAGTCACCCTGTCAATTGGGGTCCCATCTCTCACAGTGAGCCACCACTGATAAGCCTCATCATGTAGCAATGATATGGCTCCCTTCAGCTTCTGCTCCACAGAACAGTCCAAATCATCCATAATCCATTCTGTGGCCTCTAACCAATATTCAGCCACATTCGGGGCTACACCAGATACGCCCCTAAAGATCTCCGCTCCATTAGCCCGGAGTCACTCAGAAATAGATCCTCGAATTTTGTTACCCGTACTTGCCCTGTCAACCCTTTCTAGAACACGAAGCATTGCCTGAGATAGAGCGTCATCCTCGGCACCTTGATCATGAGACTCCACTTCTGCTGCCGGTGGTACCGGTGCATCTGCCGCCGGCATATGTCCTGAAAACAAAGATCTAGCCCGTGCACTACCTCGACCACGTCCACAGCCTCTTCCACGAGCTGCTCTCGTACTCATATCATATTATCTGATTACAAATTTTATGCATCAATTAAATATTTCAGTGTTTATTACAAATGTTTTATGAACTGACAGTAATTCAGAGTTTGTTTTTCGCGGAATCGTAGCCTAGCTACAGTTTTAGTCTACTTGTCAAAATTCCTACAGTCTCAGCATCACCCTAACCAGAGTATCATAATAGGGTTTTAGTATAGGCATATAGCTGATAATTCAGAAACATTCAGAAAAATTCAGTATGATACTTACAGACTTGGGCCGGAGATTTGATGTGCCACCTTCTCAGAATCCAAATTTTAGAAAACCAAATTTGCAATCTTTGAAATCATTTATTGTAGAAAGAAAATCTTAAAAAAAAAATTCCCAGATCGATTTTCAAAAAATCTTTGTTTTATTTAAAATTTCCAAAAAAAAACTTTTTTTATTATTAGACCTATTCCACAGCCGAGTTGTTGCAACTTGGCTCTAATACCACTAAATGTAACTCTCCAAACCAACCTAGACGTTATGGCCAAGTCTAACATGTCACATTGACTTACGGTTGATTGTGTTCTGAAATCGTTTATTAATTTTGAACAAAAACCCACACAACCTGAATCTAACAGTTTAAATCGAGTATAAGTAAAATAATTAGTAAAACCATAAAATTTACGAGCGGCCTTATTACAGCTTAAAACCCTAAACAATTAAAGTAAGTAAAGGCTGGTCAAAACACATGAAGAGAACCGAATTTGCAGAACATGTGGCCACTCCAAATCCCTCACAGCTCCAAGTCCACTATGGTTGGGGATCTTGCATGGATGAAATTAAGGGGTGAGTTTGGAAAACTCAGTGTGTAAAATAACCCAACCATAGTCCAAAATAGTTCAAACTACAAAAACAGATTAAGTTGGGCCTTAGCCCTATACAAAATTCAGAATGAAGCCCATAGGCCCATAACAGATACAGAACAAATATATCATGTATGCAAAAAACCTAACCCATATCCATCCGTATACACACCCGTACCAACCTTACACCATGTGGGGAGACAACTCGACCCACCCATCCACTACACACCACTGAATGCGCAAAAGCATGGTCGCTAAGCGAATATTATGACAGATTCACCAGATACAGATATTTGTGGCAGAGCCACCAGAACAGATATTTGTGGCATAGCCACCAGAACGCTTCCTCCATCAATATAACCCATGTCCCATGCAACAGATATACATGTCATGGCATACAATATACAGAATCAGAATATCATGCATTCTAGTCAAAATTAACCCTAAGGGTATAACGGTCACTTTGCACCTAGGGGTATAATGGAAATTTTCATACTTAAGGATATTTTACTAAATTTACTATTTTAGGGTTTTCATGCATATTACAGCCATTACCGTATTAACAGAAACACTTACCGAGCGTTTTTACCGAATTGTGCCCGTTGGCCCATTAACCCGATTTTGGCCCATTATGCACAGGTATACCGAAGTGCACGAAATTGCGCACTCTACAATCTTACCGCTTGAGATTTCCAGGATTAACAAACAACTATCTCACGAGCGCTCGCACGAAGTTCACAAAATGCCGACTCTTCGACATTTCAGCTTTTCGGCTTTTACCGATCTAGTCTATAAGTGGGTGTCATTTACACACCTGTTTTGCGACGAATTGACGACGAGATCCCCTTACGATATCCTACAATCGGTTACCCACATGTTAGACTACAAGTCGATAACTATCATGTATTAAACTCCTTACCATATTCGACCATTAACACCTTAGGCCCTAAAGTTCTTACCTTTGCCGAAATTTGGACTAGATCTAGATGTCCAACAGTGTTAGCCTTCAAAGCCCTTTGCTGAATGTCCCCTTGTCCACACTAGCGTACACAAAACCAAAAGAATGAAGCCAATACACCCTTAGTCCAAACGTTAGCCACCCCTAGTTCATAGGGATTTCGGCTTTTACCTTAAGACATGAGTAACTAATGAAAGATTCGAGTACTTACCAAAAAAGGTTATGACACTACTCTCGATCTACTGTAGATCCAACCATCGCACAAGAAGAGAAAGATTTGGGTTCTGAAGTACCTCAGTGTAGAAAAGTTTCAATTTGAAAGAAAGGATGAGAGGTTCGGCTTCAAAGGGGATTCGGCTAACCAGCTCTGATAGGGGTTAATGAGGAAAAGAAGAAAAGAAATATGGAGGATATAGGTTCGACTAAGGAGAAATCGACAGCAGGTATTTGGTTTTGAGGGAAAACAAAGGTGAAGAAAATGAGGGTCGATAAGAAAAGAGAAAAAAAGAGGGGAGAAGATGAGAGAATTCGGTTTTGACTAAAAGAAAGGATAATAGTTTTTGTCTTACACAAGTCGGCATAAGTGTAGATTGTAGGTTTCGGCTTCTAGCAAAAGAAAGAAAAAGAGAAGAGCCTAAAGTACCCTACCCTATTTCGGCAAAATAGGAGAATGACCAAACAAATCCTGAAAATACACAAAAAGAATTCGGCAACCACTAACCCAAATGCCGAGATTGCAATCACTAAGAGACCTAGCCGAATTTGCACTTACAGAGTCCCCTATACAACCAACTTTTGCTTCCTACTCAGACTCCTTGATTTTCTTCCCTTATCCCTCCTTTACTCAATCCCCTGAACAACTCAAACTCTTCCTGACAGAGTTTCACCTGAGTTCCATCACATACCATTCCTGCTCATAATAAAAAAATACCTTTATTTGCTTACCTTGTGACTTGAACCTTAGCTCCCCCTTGACTTCTGCATGCCACCTTTTAGCACCTCAGTGGCGTCACCCTGCACTTTACCACAGGTCTTCTAGTGGCCTATTCTACCAATTTAATCTTAAAAGCCCAATACACCAGAACCCCATTCTCTTTTAAAATCAAATTTTATTAAATCTACCAGGTTTTAACTTAGACTTGGGCCTTCTAGAGGCCCACTAACATTCTTAAACATGATTTATAAAATCAGATCATACCAAAAATCAAGATTCACCAAAACTCACAGAAATCCCGAAAAGTCCCGAAAATCAGGGCGTTACACACAAGTATAAAGGTTAGGTTGTAATATAGTTTTTACAACAGGATAGGTGAGTACTTCGAGGATCGTACCCATGGGAGGCGAGTACTAAAGTAAATCTAACCTAAACGTAAGTAGATCTAATTAGTACTTTAAATAAATCATGCTACGATAAAACATAATTAGAAGATTTTTGGATTTTTATAATAAAGAAAATAAAAATAGCGAAACTAAAGTGAACTTCAGGTGAATAAATTCTAACTTAATCAAATCTAAGCATGGGTGATTGGCTAACTTTGGTGATCATAACTAATTCCTATTTTGGGTTTCTACTCAATCAACTAGTCATTAGCTAGTAGGATCTCTCGATCTTCCATTAAACTAATGAGTCAATAAGAACTACTTATCTCTCGACCTCACAGTTCAGATCGGTTCGGGGATAAGGTGTTTACTAATAGGCCATACCAATTTTGGGTTAATTCCCACCTAAATGGCTTCCTAGGGTCGTCAAGCCTAGGGTTTAAGTTCTTCCTCTCCCAAATAGTTGTCTCCCAAATAGCTGGTCCGCTAAGAAAAACCTACATAGTAATCAATTAATTACACCTCCATTCACTGATCCCTCATAAGAGGATTAGTTCCTCATGGATCTTATAAACACGGTAAATTGATAATAAAGATAAACATAAATAACGAATCAAGAGAAGGGTTTAAAAGAATCCTAAATTGTATTGACTGAAGTGCAGAATCTACAGTAGTTTGATCACATGTACGACTTACGTTCTCTGAAGAACACAAATAAAAAAAACTAAAATAAACCTAAAGCCTAAAAGAAGGAAAAATTGAAAAACTAAAACTATAAAGAAAAATTTAAAATTTAAAATCTGTCTTTTAACAATTGTTTTAAGAGCCTATTTATAGAGTTAGGGTTGCCGTTGTCCTTAGCCCTAGATTAGATGATGTTCTTCTGTTTAATTTTCAATGTACAGATCAAAACACCCTTGGCTCATAAGTACTTCCCGTACAAGGCTAATGTTTCGACACCATAGTGTCTGTGTTGCGACATCAAAGGCAATATGCTCAGGTTTAAAGGTGGTTTCAAGGGTGTGTCACAACATCTTATTACTGTGTCATGACACCCAAGTTAGACTCGAAATTCTTGTATTCTACTCCCTATGTTATGACATCAAGCTCCCCGTGTTGCAGCATCATGACCAACTTTGAGTTACTACAACTTTGAATGGTCTCCTGCACACTTACTAAGTACGTTAGCTTGCCTTTAGGCCTCATTCGACCCCTAAGGTCAATAAAAAAAATCAAAATACACTTTTTTATTAAATTTAAAATAAAATATACAAACTTAACTAAAACATGATTAAAGTGCTTGTATTCAAGCTCCTCAAGTACAAAAACTAGTTTAATCTACTACACTGAATTACGACAGATGAGACTCCTCTACACTTATGTAACACCTAATCCATATCCGTCGCCGGAGTAGGGTTACGAGGTATTACCGATCAATTCACAACATATAACATACATTTATCGAGCATAAAACATTCATTCTCATAAATCGTTCAACACAATCACATTGTCCCTTATAAGGGCCTACGAGGCTTTAAACATGCTTTAGAAATTGTTCGGGACTAAACCGATAACATATGAAATTTTTGGAAAATTAGAAAAATTTTCATACTTACAGGGGTCACATGCTCGTGTGAATAGGCCATGTGCCTCACACGGCTCTAGACATGCCCGTGTCTCAGGCTATGTGGAAACAGAGCATACATACTGACATGGGTCACACAGCCAACCACACGCCCGTGTGCCTAGCCCGTGTGCCCTTTGAAGTGACCACACACGCCCGCGTGCTAGGTTGTATGCTAGGCCGTGCCAAAACCTGTAAGGTATACTGACTTATGCAACATGGCCAAGTCATACGCCCGTGTGCTAGGCTGTGTGCCAATCAGAGAGTATACTGACTTGTACCACATGGCCAATCACACGCCTGTGTGTGAGACCGTGTGGAACATACTGACTTTAATTCAATTTCATCACCAAGGGACACACGACCGTGTAACATGACTGTGTGTCACACACAACTGAGATACATGCCCGTGTCTCTGCCTGTGTGGACAAAAATAGCCATTTGTAAGGCCAATTTGCCACCTTTATTTATGCTCACCTAAACAACCAAAATGGTACCATTTCATCATACAATTAGGCAGCCAAAATCATTAACCAAATGCACAATTAATGCCATTATAATTTAATCTATTTCAAATCTCAAATCACTACCATTTACTTAGCCAAATACATGCTAAATAATACCAATCTATATAGTTCATTTACCATAATTCACTTACATAACTTCCTTAAAAATAACCACACAACATATAAAATCATGTCTCAGCAAGGCATTCTCAAGCATTTTACACTCCACAAATCAATTAACCATTTGAGCAACTACAAAACCATAACCACATTCATACCAAACATACCAAAATAAGCCATCACTCATGGCTATATATACAAACCAAAGCATATACAATTTACAAGCTAAATCTCATGGCTATAATCACAACCAAAATACCACATCTAGCCTATGCATGCCAAATGCCAAAAATATATAATCCAAAAGTACCAACTTAGATATTTGATAGTGTGATGATGTTCCCGACGACTCTCGGATTCGAGCTAGCCTTGATTCACTATAAAACATAGAAAAATAACACAAAGTAAGCTTCATAGCTTAGTAAGCTCGTATGATATAAACTTAACTAATCACAAATACAACATTCATCAATCTAAACATATTACCATGTACTTTATGATTACTAACAAACCTTTCAACTGCTTATTCATAAGCTTATATACAAACTTTGTAACTTCTTCAATTTTAAGCTCATAATATACATGTACATACCTGTACCAATCCATAAGAAGTTCATACATACACGGAATGCCGTTCAATACTCAATGTCTCGTAAACTAAGTGCCATACTCAATATCTCACACATTAAGTGTCATACATAGCCGAAGCAATCTCAAATCGCACACTAAGTGCCATATATAGCTGAAGCTATGTCGAATCGCACACTAAGTGCCATATATAGCCGAAACTATATCGTATCGCACACTAAGTGCCACAAGTAATTGATTTTTTGTCAAACATATCTGTAGTCCTGTATATACAATTTATGCAATATCAAAGCACTAAAGCATAATTATTACAATGCTTAATACATACAAACTTACCTTTGATGCTAAAACAGCGAATCAAGTCGATTAGTCGATAACTTTATCTTTTCCCTGATCTAAGCCCGTCTTCTGCTTTTCTTGATCTAATTATATTAAAAATTAACTTATTAAATAATTTATTCATTAAATTTAGTCCAAAATACACTTTAAAACACCTTTACACTTTTGCTCCACAAATTTCACATTTTTTACAATTTGGTCCTTATTTCATAAAATCACAAAAAAATGAAATTCACAATGGACCCATGCTTGGCCGAATTATATATATGTTACTAGCAGCCCATATTTTCAATTTATTTCACACTTTTAACCACCACATTTCACATTTTCTCAATTTAATTTCTTTTTGACATTTTTTTCAAAAATCACTTTATAAAAGCCATTAATCTAACATTAAACCTTCCAAATCTATCATCAACAATCAAATTACTCAAACATTCAACAATGGAAACATGTTAAATCTTTAATAGTTTCAAAATCTAAGGTACGGACTAGCTAGAATACAAAGCAACTGTAATAGCCTGATTTTGGGCCTAGTTGGAACAGTGGTTTCGAAACCACAAATTCGAGGTTGGAGAAATTATTTTAATATTATTTTATGTGTTATAGCATGATTATATGAATGTTTGAAAATTTTGGTGAATTAATTTCAGTGATTGCATGCTTAATTTTGAAAAAGGACTAAATCCCCTAAATTGCAAAAATTTTGTTCTACTAGCTAAAGGTGCCAAATAGCTATGGAACATTAAATTAGAAGTATTTATTGAGTAAACAGACCAAAAATTTGTTAGTGGCTGAACATGGAGAAAAAAATTGTAAGGTTAAAGTTAGGTGAAATTTGGTGACTAATTTGACTAGAAATATAATAAAATAAGGAGAAGCTTTCATCTTTTTCATTCTCTCTTTCTTCTCCATCGATTTTCTCTAAGAAAGAAGGCCATGGGAGCTTGAAATTTTTAGCAACTTTAGACTCTTGCAAGTAAGTGATTTTGATGGTCTTTCTTGATGATTTTTGTATTTTTGGGGCCCTTATAGCTTAAGTTAACTAATGGGGGGATTATTTTGCAAAATAGTTGAGAGTTTAGGGTTTTTTAATGAGAGTACTCATGTTTTTTGCTGAATTTTTATAGAAGAAAATGAATCATGGTTGTTAAATAAACAACTTTAGTGAAAGTGGTTTTCATGAAAACACCAAAAAGGGACCATTTTGTAAAATTTGCAAAATGAGTAGTAAATGTGTGAAATAATTGAGATTGTGAGATGCTATAGGTTTAAAGTAGTTTCGGCTAGGCTTGGTTAATGTGGAAATTCGATAAAAATCGTTTTACGAGCCTAATGGTAAAATCGTAATTTTTGTAAAAGTCTAAAGGCAAAATGGTCGTTTTGCCAAAAAAAAAGAATTATGAAATGTATTGATTAATGTGATGATTAGATTAGTGAATTTTATCATTATAGATCAAGAAATATGAAATCCAAACCTAGACCGGGGAAGACCAAGCTAGTAAACTAATTCAAACTAGTCGCCTATATTTTGTATACCGAGGTAAGTTACACGTGAATATCACAATTCTATTGTTATTATGCATTAAAAAATTGATATTGCATGAAATTTTGATTTTTTCACGGATATGCATGACGAGATTTGATGTGGTAAAACTCCTGGTTGAACCGTAAGAATAGATTGGATATCTACGCTATGATACTAGGGTTATGTGAGCCAGTGTAAGACCATGTTTGGAACATGGCATCAGTATTGATATGAGAGCTAGTGTAAGACCATGTCTGGAACATGGCATCAGCCTCGATATGTGAGCCAATGTAAGACCATGTTTGAAACATGGCACCGGCATTGATATGAGAGCTAGTGTAAGACCATGTCTGGGACATGGAATCGACCTTGACATGTGGGCCAGTGTAAGAGCATGTTTGGAACATGGCATCGGCATCGATATAAGAGAGCCAGTGTAAGACCATGTCTGGGACATGGCATTAGCATCTTACCCCTTTGTATAAGGCTTATCGGGTATCCAACTGGTTCAACAGGTAATTTAAAAATTATATCATGATTGAGAAAATTTATGATTATGTTGCAAGTGGTACAGGTACCTACACAAAACTCATAAGAATAAGCTCAGGTTATGTATATGAATAGTCAGGTTATGTATATGAATAGTAAGGATGAAAATGAGTAAGTTATGTCTATAGTCATTCGAGAATCTTGTGCAAGTGTATGATTTGTTATGAGTATGATGTTACCTGGTAAAGTGATGTTAATTATTTACTTGTAACTTACTAAGCTTTATGCTTGCTTCCTCTCTTTTCCACTTTTCATATAGTGTCGCCAAGCTAGCTTAGGAATCAAGGGATGTTGGAGGCATTGATCACACTATCACCTAAAGTTTTTGGTATAGTTAGTTTAAATGTTTTGAGCGTGGCATGTACAGGGACTTGGTCTATTGTTTAATATCATGTTGGTTTAGCCACAAGTGTTGGCTCATGTGGATGTGATATTCATTTTGTATAGGCTATTGATGTTGGCTAATATTGATTATTATTAAATGCATTTGATGAAAATTCTCATGGATGTGTTTGTTGCATGGTTTGTGTTGATAAGTAGGAGATGTTGTATGTGATAGGAAATAGCTTGAAAATGATGTATGGATGCCTAGGTATTGGCTGATATGGTCATGTGTTTATGTGGTGTTGGTATTGTTTGATGGTTTTGTACGTAAGTGTAAGTAAGGGTGACAAAAAGGCTTGGTTAATAGCCTTGTTTTTGTCCTCACGGGTAGACACACGGGCGTGTGTCTGGACTGTGTGTGACACACGGTCTACCTCAGGGGGTGTAGTCCGACCTTGTGTCCCTTGCACCTAAATTTGGCAAAACAGAATGCCCAGTAGTAACCACAGGGGCGGAGACACGGCCGTGTGTCTCAATCATGTAGAGGACACGGCGCAGCACACGGGCATGTGCCTTGGTTGTGTACCCCTAAATTGTTGGTGACGTCAGAAACAGAATGTTAAGGTTTTTGTACACGACTGAGACACGGGCGTGTCATGGCCATGTGAGGGACACGTGCCATGGACACGAGCGTGTGTCAAGCCGTATGAAAACCCCTGTAGGTTCGAATTGAGAAATAAATTTACACGGGCTAGGGACACGAGCGTGTCCTGATATGTTCAGGTTGTGTGAGCCACATAGGCCTTCAACATGGCCATGTTAAGAGGACACACAGGCGTGTCACCCTCCCACACGGGCTTGTGCCCTTATTTGCATTGAAAGTATTCAAAGATTTCAAAGTGTCTGGCTTATTTTTGAACTGTTTCCAAAGCGTGTTTTGGCCCTCATAGGTTCATATTTGGGACATCAAGAGGAAGTTTGAAAGTTTTAAATTTGAGCGAAATTCTATGACCTAAAATTGTTTGTATGCATGTGTTTAAGTTTAGTAATGCCTCGTACCTTGTCCTGGTATGGGATACTGGTAAGGGGTGTTACATTTAGTGGTACCAGAGCTGCAGTTTAGTCGATTCTTAGACTAACGTAGCGAGTGTACAAGTCTAGCTATACATGCCATAAATACATTGTGATTGTGTGACGACTCTTGATGAATTAATATTATATTTTCATATAGTAAATTGATCCCGACGGAGCAATGGCAAATAATATAGATAGTAATGCACCAGCTCTCACTGAAGGGACCGCGCCAGTTGAGAGTGGGCCCGTGACATTTAGTCCTCCACATGATGAACGCATGGTATTTAGAGTCTGTTCTTGCAAACCCAAACACTCCACCTCCTCCACCCCCTCCAATCCCCCAGCCTGCCCCCATAGCTCCCCAAGTCGTAGAGATGGTTAGAAGGGAGAAACCTCTAGTTGATAGAATTCGGAAACAAGGGGCCGAAGAATTCAGAGCAAATATAGATGATGACCCAGAGAGGGCAGAATTCTGGCTTGAAAATACCATCAGGGTATTCGATGAGCTGTCTTACACACCTGAATAGTGCATGAAATGTATGGTGTCACTCTTAAGAGACTCGGCTTATCACTGGTGGAAAACGCTCGTATCAGTTGTATCGAAGGAGAGGGTAACTTGGGACTTTTTCAAGGAAGAGTTTCGTAAAAAAGTATATTAGCTAAAGAATTATAGACCAGAAAAAACAGTAATTCCTTGAATTAAAGCAAGGCCGAATGTCAGTAACGGAGTATGAGCGTGAGTTTGTGAGGCTCAGCAAATATGCTTTGGAGTGCGTATCCACTGAAGCTATCATGTGCAAGAGATTTGAGGACGGATTGAATGAAGACATCTGATTATTAGTTGGCATTTTAGAGTTAAGGGAGTTTGTGATGCTTGTTGAGAGAGCTTGCAAGGCAGAAGAATTGGCCAAAGAGAAGAGAAAAGCTGATATTGAGTCTCGTGACTCAAAGAAAAGACAGATGGGGAAATCACATCAAGCCTCATCCAAAAGATCGAGAGAGTTTCTTACTTGATCAAATGCTTCAGTGGGATTCACAAGTAGAAATAAGAATAAGCAGTACATGGCTTCTAAAGCTCAAACCACTTCCATAGCGAGTGTTGGTAGTGTTCGGCCAAATAGACCAGAGTGTTCGCAGTGTGATAGGCATCATTTCGGTGAGTGCCGAGGAAATGATAGAGGTTGTTTCAAGTGCAGCTCACTGGACCATTTCATCCGAAACTATCCTGAAATGGATGAGAAAAACAAGAAGCAAGATGTGAGATTGAGTAATGCTCCTGCGAGGGGTAGACCACAGAAGAACCCAGGAAGTGGGGCTAGCAACAGAGGTGCACATCAAGATTTTGCCGTGAGGTCAGAGGGTGAGTTTACGAAAACTCAGTGTGTAATCCCTTAATAAACATATAGTTAATCGTGCAGTAGGAAAATACAGTCTGGGCCTAAGCCCGTATTTGTAACAGTTCAGTTTCAGTTAGGCCCTTAGCCCATTTAAGTGACAGTAACAGTACATATATGCAATCAGAAATCCTACCCAACTAGCCTCTACACTCCACTCCGTCCAGCCCTACACTCCATATGGGGATAAAATCAACCCACCCATCCCTACACTCCAAAATAGCACCAGTTGCGGCACTAAACAATATTTGCAATAGAGATGCCAGTATAGTACACTTCCTCCAATCATAATAAACCCATCCCTATACAACATATCATAATATCATACATGTATGTAATAAATATATAATGGCATGCTCGATTACAGTCATACATCTCATAAGGGCATAATAGTCATTTCACCTAATAGGGGTATAATAGTCATTTCTCAATTTGGGGTCTAGGTATACTTACCGACCCAAAAGTAGGTCCACAGTCGTCTTGGGCGACCCGTGCAACCTTAACAGTCAAACAATGAAATGGGCAGCGTTTATGCTAATGGTGGCCTCTACGATCAACTGCCCATGTTTATGCGTTCGGATTACCTCAAGAGCCAGCACACGTCTATCTGGTGTCAATGGTCACATTTTTCAGATTTTATCAATTTACGATTTGGGCAGTGTTTACACACCTGTTTGCGAAAGTGCGTGCAAAAACCCACGAACACCAAAACCTACATTCAATCAAGATACTCTATTAATCAACTAAAAATAGAGTTAACAGCTCTTTTCAATACTTATCCAAAATAACCACTAATACTCGCCTTGATTGAATGAATGTGGCTTAGTCCACTTGAACCACTGGAAAAATTTGATTACAAACTCTTTGATGGATATCCGTATTACAAGCGGATTTTATTAATTCTGATTGTTTATACACATGGCTTAAAACAACATAAGTTAACTTACAGAAACACAAAACCCAAGAGTAGGGAATGAAACATTCGGCCTACACTATAAAATGCAAGCCCAAATACTCAGGTTGGACACGACGACTAAGAATAGAGTTACCTTCGATTGAGTGATGATTTCGAACGCTTCAGTAACACTTGTAGACTCATTCACTCCTCACGCAGTTCTAAAACAGAAAGAAACCCCACAAATAAGAGAGAGGGAAAGAGAAGCAGTATTCAGAAAAACAATTGACAAAAAGGTTGAGGAAGAAGAGCAAGGCCTAGAAAAAAGTGCAACACGAAATAACTCCAACAATATTCGACCAAGGTTTGGAGAAATAGAGGAGAGAAGAGAATCCGTTAGACAAGGATTTGTAGAGGAAACAAAGTCAACAAACAAAATGAATCTGAACGGTACTCAAAATAAACCAAAAACGAAGGATATTACTCATACTCCCTAGCACAATTCAGCCTCAAAGAAAGAAAAAGAGTAAAAAAAAAAAGTGACAGAAATGAAGTGAAGAGAAAAGTACCCAAACCAATACCGAAATCTTCCCAAGGTCGAATTCAATGAGTGCCTAGGATCGCTATTCGGGACATCACTCCCTCTCCCCTCAACTTCACATGATCTTCTCCCCAAATCCTTCTACAAATTCGGCTACACAATCCCCACTCCCCCAAGCACTCCAACCACCCATTAGCATTAGAATCCCACTGACATACAACTTCTTACAAGGCACAACAGCAAAATAAATTACTCCTTTTGCATCACCAAGTCTCGAACCTCAGACCCCAAGGAACACTCCACATGCCACTTACCCCTAGACCAACAAGCCCTTTCTGTCATGAAATAACCATATTTATTTAAAAGCCTACTGACTAGAGACAGTGGTTTATCCAATTAAAACAAAATTTTTGCATAAACCAAGGCTTGAACCCAAGAATCTCTCAGACACTCCCAAAACACTTAACCACTGAAACAGATACACAGTTGTGTCAATTTCTTGCACAACTAACATTTATGTGTAGCCTCCTAACTACTCCCATGCTCAAGTCCTGACACTTCTAGGCCCAAAATTTGGGGTGTTACAATTCACCCCTCCTTAAAGAAATTTCGTCCCTGAAATTTCCAACTATCAGATCAGTTGCATAAAACAGACTACACCACTACACTCCCGTTGCGCACTCTAGGTCCAAAACACTACAACATTTAACTTGAGTGTTTTTAGTACAATCTACAGATAGACTGGGACAGTGTGTCAATCCAATACTCAGCCACATTAGGGGAGACATCAGTGTCTCACTCGTATCCAAATTAGGCATATTACTAGATGACGAGGACCCAACTCGAGCACCTCCACAGCCTCTGTCGCGGCCTCTTGTACCCTTTCCACAAGTACCTCTTGAGCTCATTGTCTATTCGTGTTTTATCTGAATTAAGAGTTTTAAGCAGATCATTTTATAGTTCCAGTTGTTTATTAACAGATATTTTATGGAAACAGTATCAAAAGTATAAAGTTTTATTTTCACACAACGCAGTGTTTATCGATGTATACCGGTTTTACTACAGTTTCAGTATACACTACTAAGAGTTTGCAGTAGGGTATACTACCTACAGTAGTCTCAGTAATCCTACTTATAGCAGTTTCATTCAAAATAAAAATATAGTTTTCAGAAAGAACTTACAGGATCGGCACAGAGACTCGGTGTACCACACATTCAATAAAAGATTTCAAGACACTTCAAATTATTTAAAACAGTCCTTTTAGAAATTCCAAGTTTAAAAGAAACCTAAATCCACAGTCGAGTTTTGTAACTTGACTCTGATACCACTAAATGTATCACCCTAAACCCGGTCTAGACATTATGACTGAATCTGGCAATGTCACATTGAAGTGTTTTTAGCAAAGCTTGATATCAAAAGAAAACTCTTTTTTCCATACTTACTTGTGTTCTTAATGATGATTTTTAAACATGTCATTTATAAAAGGTTGCTCATGTTAAAACTTCTTTAACTTTTTTTAAAACGTTGTCTCTTGTGAAAGCTCTTAAACAATTACGTATTCTTGGTATTTTTGGAAAACATTTGTCTTTTAAAAAAAAACCCGTCTTATCCTACTGCTAGCAGTTGTAATTAAAAATAATTAAAAACCCAAATTAAAGATTAAAAATTTATAGAGGCCTTATTACATAAAAAAGATACGCATATTAAACTACTTATAATTTAAAATCTATTAAGGAAGTCCATGCAGTTGTGTGGCCGCCTTTGAGTCCCTCGTAGCACCGACCCGCCTAAGACTGGGGATTACCTGCGTAGTTAAACAGAAGGGTGAGTTTACAAAAACTCAGTGTGTAATCCCTTAATAAACATATAGTCAATCGTGCAGTAGGTAAATACAGTCTGGGCCTAAGCTCGTATCAGTAATAGTTTAGTTTTAGTTAGGCCCTTTGTCCATTTCAGTGACAATAACAATAAAGATATGCAATCAGAAATCCTACCCAACTAGCCTCTACACTCCACTCTGTCTAGCCCTACATTCCATGTGGGGATAAAATCAACCCACCCATCCCTACACTCCAAAATAGCACCAGTTGTGACATTAAACAATATTTGCAGTAGAGATGCCAGTACAGTACACTTCCTCCAATCATAATAAACCCATCCCCATGCAACATATCATAATATCATACATGTACGCAATAAATATATAATGGCATGCTTGATTATAGTCATACATTTCATAAGGGCGTAATAGTCATTTTACCTCTTAGGGGTATAACAGTCATTTGTCAATTTGAGGTCTAGGTATACTTACCGACCCAACAGTAGGTCCACAGTCGTCTCTAGCAACCCGTGCAACCTTAACAGTCAAAAAGTGCAAATGGGCCCAAGACCCATAATGCGAGCCCATGTGGGCCCACACGCCCGTGTGGCCCACATAGCCTAGAAATGGCATTGGCCATGTGGATTACACAGCCTGACCCAATATTCTCCACACGTCCGTGTGGTTTACCCGTGGGGGGCCCACGTGCCTATGGCGCCCACACGGCCCATTTTGGCCCAACTTGGCCCAAAATGGCATAAGCCCATGAAATTTCTCATGGTGGCCACTACGATCAACCGCCCATGTTTATGCGTTCGGATTACCACACGAGCGAGCGCACACCTGTATGGTGTCAATGGTCACATTTTTCGGCTTTTACCGATTTACGATTTGGGTAGTGTTTACACACCTGTTTGCGAAAGTGCGAGCAAAAACCCACGAACACCAAAACCTACATTCAATCAAGATACTCCATTAATCAACTAGTAATAGAGTTAACAGTTCTTTTCAATACTTGTCCAAAATAACCACTGGTAAAAGTAGATTACAAACTCCTTGATGGATATCTGCATTACAAGCGAATTTTATTAGTCGTGATTGTTTATACACATGGCTTAAAACAACATAAGTTAACTTGTAGAAACACAAAACCCAAGAGTAGGGAATGAAACATTCGGCCTACACTATAGAATGCAAGCCCAAATACTTAGGTTGGACACGACGACTAAGAATAGAGTTACCTTCGATTGAGTGATAATTTTGAACGCTTCAGTAACACTTGTAAACTCCTTCACCCCTCGCACAGTTCTAAAACCAAAAGAAACCCCACAAACAAGAGAGAAGGGAAGAGAAGCAATATTTGGCAAAACAATTGACAAAAGGGTAGAGGAAGAAGAGCAAGGCCTAAAGAAAAGTGCAACATGAAATAACTCCAACAATATTCGGCCAAGGTTTGGAGAAATAGAGGAGAGAAGAGAATTCGTTAGACAAGGGTTTGTAGGGGAAACAAAGTGAACAAATGAAATGAATATGAACGGTACTCAAAATAAACCAAAAACGAAGGATATTACTCACACTCCCTAGCAAAATTTAGCCTCAAAGAAAGAAAAAGGAGTAAAAAGAAGTGACAGAAATAAGGTGAAGAGAAAAGTACCCAAACCAATACTGAAACCTTCCCAAAGCTGAAATCAATGAGTGCCAAGAATCCCCATTCGACACATCACTCCCTCTCCCCTCAACTCCCAATGATCTTCTCCCCAAATCCCTCCACAAATTTAGCTACACAGTTCTCACTCCCTCAAACACCCCAACTGCCCATTAACATTAGAATCCCATTGACATACAACCTCTTACACGACACAGCAACAAAATAAATTACTCCTTTTGCATCACCAAGTTTCGAACCTCAGACCCCAAGGAAGACTCCACACACCACTTACCCCTAGACTAACAAGCCCTTTCTGTCGTGAAATACCCACATTTATTTAAAAGCCTTCTGACTAGAGACAGTGGTTTATCCAATTAAAACAAAATTTTTGCATAAGCCAAGGCTTGAACCCAAGACTTCTCAGACACTCCCAAAACACTTAACCACTGAAACATATACACAGTTGTGTTAGTTTTTTGCACAACTAACATTTATGTGCAACCTCCTAACTACTCCCATGCTCAAGTCCTAACACTTCTAGGCCCAAAATTTGGGGTGTTACACCATTTGCGCTCTCTAATAGGCATCATCACTGGATGTGATTACGGGTACTTTTTCTCTTCATGATATTTCTGTTGTTGGTTTGATTGATCTGGGGTCTACCCATTCGTATGCTTGTGTAAAATTGGTGTCTAGCATGAATATGCCTGTCGAGTCTACAGAATTTGTGGTAAAGGTGTCAAACCCATTAGGCAAGCATGTATTAGTTGACCAAGTATGTAGAAATTGTCCCTTGACAATTAGAGGTCATTTTTTCCGGCTAACCTCATGTTATTGTCGTTTGATGAATTTGATGTTATCCTTGGTATGGACTGGTTTTCTACCCATGATGTTATAGTGAATTGTGGAAAGAAATTCATTGAACTGAAATGTGAAAATAGGGATATCCTTCGGGTTGAATCAGGTGAATCAGATAGCTTACCTGTAGTGATTTCTACTATGACTGCTGAGAAATATATGAGAAAAGGGTATGAGTCTTATCTCGCATTTGTGTTGAATACCCAAGTGTCAGAAGTAAAGATTGAGTCAGTGCCAGTGGTATGTGAGTTTCCGGAAGTGTTTCCAGAAGAGTTCCCCGGACTATCTCCTACTAGGGAAGTCGAGTTTGGTATTAAGTTGGTCTCTGGTACGGCGCCTATTTTGGTTGCCCCATATAGGATGGCACCGTTAAGGTTAAAAGAGTTGAAGGTTCAGCTACAAGAATTAATGAATAAGGGTTTTGTGAGATCGAGCTATTCTCCATGGGGTGCTCCGGTACTTTTTGTAAAAACGAAAGACGGGTCGATAAGGTTATGTATAGACTACAGACAGCTCAACAAGGTGACTGTAAAGAACAAGTATCCTTTGCCATGGATCAATGATCTATTTGACCAATTGAAAGGAGCCACAATGTTTTCTAAAATAGACTTAAGGTCCGGCTATTACTAGCTAAGAGTTAAGGAGCAAGATGTACCAAAAACCGCGTTTCGGACGAGGTACGGGCACTATGAGTTCCTTGTCATGCCCTTTGGTTTAAAAAATGTTCCCTTCTTGTTTATGGATTTAATGAATCGTATTTTTCGACCGTACTTGGATAAGTTCGTTGTTGTTTTTATCGATGATATATTAATTTATTCTCGTGACGAGAGTGAATACGTTGAGCATTTGAGCATCGTTTTGCAGAGTTTAAGAGATAAGAAGTTGTATGCCAAGTTTAGTAAAAGTGAGTTTTGGCTTCGAGAGGTCATATTCTTAGGACACATCGTGTCGGGTGATGGAATTAGAGTTGACTCGAGTAAGATCTCAGCTATTGTTGAGTGGAAATTACCGAGGAATGTATCGGAGATTAGAAGCTTTCTAGGCTTAGTGGGTTACTATAGACGATTTGTTAAAGGATTTTCCATAATTTCTACTTCAATGATGAGGTTTCTACAGAAAGATGTTAAGTTTGAATGGACAAAAAAATGCCAACAGAGTTTCGAGAAACTAAAGGCGTTGTTGACTGAAGCTCAGAATTTAGTGCAACCAGAACTGAAAAAAGAATTCGTGGTGTATAGTGACGCATCCTTGAATGAATTTGGATGCTTACTCATGCAAGAAGGCAAGGTAATAGCGTATGCCTCGAGACAACTGAAGCTGCATGAGAAAAATTCTCCAACTCACGACTTAGAGTTAGCCGACATAGTGTTCGCACTGAAGATTTGGAGACACCATTTGTATGACGAAAGATATCGAGTATTCACCGACCATAAAAGTCTAAAGTATTTGATGACTCAAAAGGAACTGAACCTTCACCGATAAAGATGGCTAGAGCTCATAAAAGACTACGAACTAAAGATTGACTATCCCCTAGGGATGGCGAACGTAGTCACCGATACTTTGAGTAGGAAGTCATTGTTTGCTTTGAGGGTTATGTACACTCAGTTGTTAGTAACCGACAGAAACACCCCTAACCCGTATCTGTCGCTAGAATGGGGTTATAAGGCATTATCGAACATACAACAATTCAGAACAGACTTCCTTTACAAGGTTATTCATTTAGTAATTTTTTTATACATTTCATTTCACATACTTTTCAAATATGTATACTTAAAGTTTGATGACATTTGAATAATTCAAATATAAAATATTTTAATTATCAGACAAATGTTATGCGCATACTTTATACAATCAAACATACATTATTTCCTTTCATATAAATGAAATATTCCATAATAACATTTGTTTGCCTTATTACTACATTTTTGTAACATAAATAATTAATTATAATCCACTTAGCATATGCCAAAATATATCATCAACCTAACCAATTAAACCACTCAAATAAATCACCCAAAATTTTCAAATAATGTGCCATTTAAAAACAATACATTTGCATATTCATTTCATGTCTATTCAGCAACCAAGGTCTACTAGAGCATGTTAATTGATTTTGAAATAATTATCAAATCCATATAGTCATACCTATCATTATTTTATAACATAAGCATACTCCAATGTACCACGTATTCTAGACATACATTTTACTAATTAATGCATTACATGTTATAACTCAAACACAAACATCATTTATTTCATAACCGAAACACCACCTTTTATCCTTATACATATATAACTTGAGTTAATAAATGTGTCATACCATCTTATGCAAATATATATATACATATATAAATATGTACAGGTACTGAATTAACAAGTTGACTATAACCCATTCATATAATTTCATCAAATAACTGATTACATAAGTACATTATAGTAGCTTCCAAATCAATTCATGATACAATTTATACTTCACAAGAATAAATCAATAACCAAATATAAACATATATACCATACACAAATCTTATCTACCATGGAATAAACATATCAAAATAAAATTTTTTTATATTCGAATATAATCTATCATCCTTTAATACCAAATCATGAATAACACCTTAACCAAATTAACAACCAAATTCACTTATACTTTTATTTATCCATATGTCATAATCGAATCAACCAAATGCACACATCCAAATTCATCAACCAATTTCTATGCACAAATAGATATCCCAATCACATATAATATTCATCCATAACACAGCAAAATAACCAAAATGAACCTAAACCATAGACAAACAAAACCGAATTCAAACAATGAAGTTAGGCCATTTTCGCATAGCTTAAAGTATACAAAACCAATATTCTCTATTTCAAACTATAATCTAGCCTATACATGCCATAGATTCGAAAATTTAGCTTATAAGATACTGAAGACAGTCGATAGTGTGATAAGCTTCTCTGACGATTTCTCGAGCTCTTAGCTTGTATCCAAAATCTATAAAACAGAGGTAACAAGAACACACACACAGAGTAAGCTTTCATAGCTTAGTAAGTCATAAGCAAATAAACAAATTAGTTACATAATCAAATCATATAAACTAAACCAAATTTTACTATCATAGTTACTTTAAATTTTTAAGCTTACAAATTCATGTATTTTATATGTACTTTCACTTGTATATTATTCATGACCGAATAAATATATATATATTTTAACAAACTATCATTCAATTTCCAAGCCAAAATATCTTTATCATAACTAGTATATATACTCTTATATGCATAAATTCAAATGTCAAAGGATAATAATCACATACATATTTATATTATATGGCCGAATACACATACATATATATAAGCAAAATATCCTTCAATTTCAAGCTAAATATCATTATGTGAGCATATATGCTTATACTCATGAATCAAAATACAGCTTTTTATGCATAAGCATAGTAATGACCGAATGAACACTTTTGTGTATAAATATACATTAACAAACTATCATTCAATGACCAAGCCAAAACATCTTTATCATACCAAATACACATACAGTTATTTGCATACACTCGTTAGTCAAAGTATAACAATCATATATATATATATATCAATGGCCGAATATACCACCAATTACATATATTCAAAAGTAATTTCAATAATGTTCATATTATTTATTTAAAAAGCCAAATACCTTTTTTTCACATTTACATATGTTCTTACTTTACTTCAAGCATGTCTTGCAACAAATATTAAGTAACTTACTCACTTATTTTCAAATAGGTAATAAATCCATTCATAGTTGACCATTTTAGCTCACTTTTGCACATTGGATCTCAACTTATCGATGCCCGTTGAACCACTTGGAATTGGATAGGACACTCAGAAAATCACACATATATCGTACAATGCCAACGTCCCAGACGTGGTCTTACATGTAGCCACATATTGATGCCACTGTCCCAGACAGGGTCTTACTCGCACACATATATTAGAGTCACATATCGATGCCATGGTCTTACTTGCGCATCACATATCGAAATCCTATGTCATGACACATGTATCCTAACTATTCCTAAGGTTCATACGAGGCTTTCGGATGTCATAATTCAGTCAAAACGAATGCTTGAGCATGGTTACCAAACTTATCACATATGGCATACGCATATATAAATTCATATTTTTCATACTAGCATATATATTTAGCATTTATCTACAATTAAACACATCTATTTGCCCATAAACTTACCTCGGATGATGTAAAACGGAACGGGACGACTAGTCGACAACTTTCGTTTTTCCCCTATCCAAATCTGATTTCTTTGGTTCTTGATCTAAACATAATCAAATTAAGTTCATTCAAACATATTTTCATTCAATTTAGTCCAAAAATACATAAATGGTCAAATAACCATTTTACCTCTGACATTTACACTTTTTACAATTTAGTCCCTATTGACATTCAAAATTTCAAGATACCCATGTTTGGATGAATATTCCTAATGTTCATACAAGCCCATATTTTTCATTTATTTCACATTTTAGTCCCTCAAAATATTATTTTTGCAATTTATTCCTAATTACTCAAAATCATCAAAAACTCCAATACAAAATATGTTAATCTAAAACATATATTTCATATTTCATCATCAAATAACAAAAATCATAAGCTATCAACAATGACACAACTTAAAATATTCATCAAAATCAAAAATTAAAGTTTGGGTCTTGAAGATTACTAAGCAACGATCTCAAAAACGTAGAAATTATCAAAAACCGGGCTAGTTATATACCTTAATCGAGATCAACCATGGCCGAACCATCCAAGCTTTTTATTTTTATTTCTTGTTTTGATATTTGGTGATGAATTTATGAAAGAAAAATGCATGCCAACTTATTACATGTTTTATTATATATAGCATGTTTATTATTTTACTTTTTTTAACCTTTTAATTAAAATTTTAAACCATTATAAGTAATGGTTATTACAACCCATCATATTAAAAATGGTTATATTGCATAATAAATGCTCCAAATTATAAAGACAAGTTCAATTAAATACTTTCACATTTAACCACCAAATTTTCATTTTACGCTATTAAGCCTTTTTATTTAATTAGGCATCCAAATGACAAAATTAAATCACAAAAATTTCACAGATATAAATTCACACATAATAAACACAGAAAATAATTGTAAAATATTTTTTTGACTCGGATTCATGGTCTTGAAACCACCATTCTGATTAGGGTCTAAATCGGGCTGTTACAACTCTTCCCCTCTAGGGATTTTCGTCCCTGAAAATCTTACTGGTGAATAGGTTTGGATAACGTTCTCTCATTGTATCCTCTGGCTCCCACGTTGCTTCCTCAACTCCGTGTTTATGCCACAGTACTTTAACTAATGAAATCTTCTTATTTCTCAACTCTTGAATCTCGTGAACCAGAATACAAATTGGTTCTTCCTCATACGTCATATCGGGGTTAATCTTAATTTCAGATGGACTAGTCACATGCGAAGGGTCTGATCGATATCTAGAAGCATCGAGACATGGAATACATTGTGGATATTTTCTAACTCAGGTGGCAATAATAGTTTGTAAGCAACTGGCCCAATACACTCTATAATCTCATACGGCGTAATAAACCTCGGACTCAATTTGCCTTTGCGACCAAATCTAAGTATTTCCTTTCACGATAAAACTTTGAAAATAACTTTGTCCCCGATTTGAAACTCAATATCTTTTCGTTCCAAGTCTGCAAATGATTTCTGATGATCTGACACCGTTTTCAAACTTTCACGGATTACTTTTACTTTCTGTTCAGTCTCTCTGATTAATTTGACCCTGTATATCTTATTTTTACTGAGCTCAGTCCAATACAATGATGTATGACATTCACGACCGTATAAAGTCTCATAAGGTGCCATTTTATTGTACGCAAATCCAATCAGAGGTATGTGTCGTTCCCACGTACCTTCGAACTCAAGAATGCAACATTTCAACATATTCTCAAGTATCTGAATAACTCATTTAGACTGACCACTTGTTTGTGGATGGAAAACTGTGCTGAAATGTAATTTCGTACCTAAAGCATCATGCAGTTTCTTCCAAAACTGCGATGTAAACCTCGAATCTCTATCCAAAACAATAGATATAGATACACCATGTAATCTTACAATTTGAAAAACATATAATTCAACTAGTTTATCGAGCGAGTAATTTGTGCAAACCGGAACAAAATGAGCCGATTTGGTCAAGCTACCCAAAATAACCCAAATTGCATCTTTCTTGCTCGGTGTCAACGGAAAACCGGATACAAAATCCATCGTGATTCTATCCCATTTCTATTCAGGTATCATAATCGACTAAAACAATCTAAAAGGTACCTGATGTTTGGCTATTTACTTGTTGACAGATTAAGCATTTCGAAACAAAGTCAGAAATATCTCATTTCATATCATACCACCAGTAAAGTTGTTTCAGATCATTATACATCTTTGTACTACCTGGGTGAATAGACAATCGACTGCTGTGAGCTTCATTCAAAATCATCTGAATCAACATCTAAATTCCTCGGAACACATTTAGTTTCTGAACCTCAGACAACCTTCAACATCAACTCGAAACTCTGAATCAACCTTCAAATCACCTTGGACCTGCTTTGCTAATAAATCATTATCAACTTTTTGAGTATCACAAATTTTGTTGAATAAATAATGGTCTTACTTTTAATTGAACTATTATTGAGCCATCATCAGACATAGCTATATGCGCATTTGTTACACAAAATGTAAATAGTGATTTTTGGCTTAAAACATCAGTAACAACATTAGCCTTTCCCGGATGGTAGTCAATCACAAGCTCTTAGTCTTTTAACAATTCTAACCATAAGGAATCACAAGATGTCTCTGTGTACTTCATTATTAGAACATACTTCAACCCGTTCATTGACACATGACTGAGCTTCGTAAACTCTTCGTTCAATTTAGTCTAAATCAAAACTAATATTTTAGTGGATAATGTCTTCGTGCAGAAGAAAGCTTCAAAAATTGAACTAACTTTAATTTACCACAACATTTCTCAGATAGAATTGTTCCAATAGACATAATTCTGTATCAAATCCTCAAGAATACAAGTTTTACTTCCATACTATCCTTCAGATCACACATGTACATTTAAAGTTTATTTTCGATCTAGTGGAGAGATTCAAACTCATATAACCTAGTTACATTTTCAATCAAATAATTTTGAATCAGATTAAACCACAGAACCGGTCTTTTCAAAGAAATCTTTTCTTCTCGTTAGAAAGAATAATCTAGACATATCTTTATATATATACCATAATCATCAAATAGAAATCATATTGTCATAATAGGATTATCATCTTACCCGTAATAATAGATAATATCCCAGCTATTAATGAAGCATCTGAACCTAGAAGAAAATCAAATATGATTTGAACCACAACCAATGTAGAAGCACAATTTTTATAACCATTTCCTTCAAATGGACATCTCTTATAGATAATCACATAGAATATTGAGAAAACCAGAATAACTAAATTTTCAACATCTGAAGCTACACTGAATATCAGAAAATTACAACCCATATAGAATGATATCAATCCTGATGATATTCCAAAAATGTCTAGAAAGAACAATAATACTCGTAAATATTGAAATCCACAGTAATAGAAGCAATATAATCTTCACATATTTTCAACAGAACAATAGCCAGCAGAAATAGAGTATTAGCATTATACAGATTTCACCATCGTCTTTCATATCCACACAAAGGAATAAATACCAAATAAAGACATAGCAATGTCGAATACAACCCCAAACAAACCAACGATACTTTCGTCTATTAATATGTTTAGCCAATGTTCTTTTATGATAAGAATTCCTTCTAAAATTAAACAGTCACATATACTTCTGAGAATAAATATACACATAGAATGCCCAAAAGGAATCATAATAACTGCCCAACTATAACCACTACACTCAGCCCTCAATACAATTCAAACATCATTTCAACTGTTTAATTCTGCCATCAGAAATTTTCACATTATCCCTTCACTAATAGAAATCAATTCAGAAAAGCTTTTAGCTAATATTTTCCTTAGTTAACATACTTGAATAGGTCATTTGATCGGAGATAACTTCTTCTTTAACAGTGACGTCACATAATCTGAATAATCTGCAGAACTATCCAATGTCTCTTTTAATACTGGCTTCATTTGCTGATTCAATCTCTTTTCTGGCCACATTATTAATTTTTCGAACACGGACTTTTGTAACTCCACACTCTTGAGCTTATTCAACGAAAATCTTATAGATTTCACAGTAACATTTCACTAATAAGGGGGTGAGGGTAATAAAACCTCAAATTTAACTTACACATAAATACACATAATACATACTTTCACAAATAATCAATTCATTAATAATTTCACATTGTCCAAACATTTAATAAACATTTACTTTTAATCACCTTTTTTCTTAGCACTTAATTCATATACCAACTCAAATCATTAATTCACAATCAAAACATTTCAAATAGCAATCACAACTCACATATCATAATCTATATGCTCATATAATTATAACATTTGTCAACATCAATATATCATACTCTTTGATCCATACCTTTATGAGTTTCAACTCATCATCAACACATTTCCATTCAAACATTTGACTACACATTCTGTACTATCAAAATTAGCTCGATTGAAAACTTATCTGTCTTATCAAAACAATTTTCATCAGAGTCAGGAGATATCACACTATCATAGGTTAAATATGGCATATATAGCTAGGCTCACATACACTATGATAGTCCTAGAACTGACTAAACCATAGCTCTGATACCAACAAAAATGTAACACCCCTAACCCGTATCCATCACTGGATTGGGGTTATGAGGCATTACCGAACATAAAACAATTCAGAACAGACTTCCTTTACAAGGTTATTCATCTAGTAAATTTTTTTATACATTTCATTTCACATACTTATCAAATATGTATACTTAAAGTTTGATGAAATTTGAATAATTCAAATATAAAATATTTTAATTATCAGAAAAATGTTATGCGCGTACTTTATACAATCAAACATACATTATTTCCTTTCATATAAATGAAATATTCGATAATAAGATTCGTTTGCCTTATTACTACATTTTTGTAACATAAATAATTAATTATAATCCACTTAGCATATGCCAAAATATATCATCAACCTAACCAATTAAACGACTCAAATAAATTATCCAAAATGTTCAAATAATGTGCCATTTGAAAACAATACATAAGCATATTCATTTCATGTCTATTCGGCAACCAAGGTCTACTAGAGCATGTTAATTGATATTCAAATAATTATCAAATCCATATAGTCATACCTATCATTATTTTATAACATAAGCATACTCCAATGTACCACATATTCTTGACATACATTTTACTAATTAATGCATTACATGTTATAACTCAAACACAAACATCATTTATTTCATAACCAAAACACCACCTTTTATCTTTATACATATACACCTTGAGTTAATAAATGTGTCATACCATTTCATCTTATGCAAATATATATATATATATACACATATATAAATAAATATAGGTACGGAATCACCAAGTTGACCATAACCCATTCATATAATTTCATCAAATAACCGATTACATAAGTACATTATACTAGCTTCCAAACCAATTCATGATACAATTTATACTTCACAAGATTAAATCAATAACCAAATATAAACATATATCCCATACACAAATCTTATCTACCATGGAATAAACATATCAAAATAAACTTTTTTTATATTCGAATATAATCATCGTCCTTTAATACCAAATCATGAATAACACCTTAAGCAAATTAACAACCAAATTCACTTATACTTTTATTTATCCATATGTCATAACTGAATCAACCAAATGCACACATCCAAATTCATCAACCAATTTCTATGCACAAATAGATATCCTAACCACATATAAAATAAAATAATTAAAAACATTCCGGCGATCCAAACCATGGATCCATGTGTAAGGAACGTATCGGGGTGATAAAAGGTTTCAAAATTACCGAAACTTCAATTTGAGTAAACAGCGATGCCTAGGCAACAGGAATCCTGAACCCCTATCGAACCAAGCCGCAACCTTTCCGATGTCGGCCTCTTCGTAGTCCACCCAGTTGACAATGAACGGTAAAAAAAATCTCAGAAACTATTTCAGTGATTTTTATGCTTGACGGCTGCTAGGCCCTTTAGCATAGTTTCAGGCTTATTTATATATTATCTCTTTAGGGTTTTTACCCTTGCCATATATATAACACCCTTTTAATTGTATATTTTTTAATGAATATTAATTCATTAAAATTAATCTGAACATAATAGTCATCATTAAAATAAATATAATAATGTCTAACCGAAAATTATAATTACATTAATTATAATAAATATTTCGGTAAACTATATTTATTTAAACTTATATACGAACCAAATTCATATACTAATGAAATTATGTTCTGATTATGTGTACAACATCCTTGTACGTATAGTATGTTCAACAATTTGATTGCCCAATTAAATTAATTCTATAATTAATTTAATTTATCTGACAATCAGAATACAATACCAACTATGTTTTACTCCGTTCATTTCAACCATAGGGTGTGACCCTATAGGTTCTTGTAACGTTAGCATTAATATTAGAACGATTCTAATGTTACAAACAATGAGTGGCATCTAGCAATGCATCATTGCTACCTAAGTTACGAGAAGTCATGATTCGACATAACCTTTTGTGATTAACCTTTCATGCATTAATCCTTAAGTCCTATACCTTTGGAATGGACACAAGTCATGGAATAGTCACACTTGCATACTCCATCCCATGTTCCTTGATACTTTAAGTGAACTATGATACACAAATAAGTATGACATCTCATATCAACTTATTTGAGCATGGCCATGCATTTCTAGTCTCACTCAATCAAGTGGCCTAAGATATTACTCCCATTATGTAGGAGGGACTTATCCTATATTGATCAACCATATCCCTCTACATAGATTGTGGTATATCCAATATCAGTCTTTATAGAATAACCAATTACGACGTTCGTTTGACTATATCAAAATATACAACTCACGATGTTGGGATAATGATGATCTCAAGTATGAGGATCATATTCATATTAATCACTATGAGTAATGTTGTGACAATTACATAATAATCCAAGAAACATACTCATAGTAGGTCAGTCCAATATGTTGTTCTCTAACACACATATTCATGCATTGATTTTAACACTCCATATCAATGACAACTCTTTATCATCAATCAACTACATGTTAGTCTTAATGCATTTTTGTTGTCCTAGCCAACAATAACACTTGACTAAGGATCTTTTAAGAATCATATTATTCTCAGGACATTATTATAAAACAGTTTATTTATGTACACAGAAAAGAAACTGAAATAATAATGGCAACGCCTTATATCAATAAACATGATAAATCAAGTATGTTATTACAACCATCTCATGATTGATCTTTGGGCATACTCTTACAATCTACCATGGAATAAACATATCAAAATAAACTTTTTTTATATTCGAATATAATCTATCATCCTTTAATACCAAATCATGAATAACACCTTAAGCAAATTAACAACCAAATTCACTTATACTTTTATTTATCCATATGTCATAACCGAATCAACCAAATGCACACATCCAAATTCATCAACCAATTTCTATGCACAAATAGATATCCCAACCACATATAATATTCATCCATAACACACAGCAAAATAACCAAAATGAACCTAAACCATAGACAAGCAAAACCGAATTCAAACAACGAAGTTAGGCCATTTTCGCATAGCTTAAAGTATACAGAACTAATATTCTCTATTTCAAACTATAATCTAGCCTAAACATGCCATAGATTCGAAAATTCAGCTTATAAGATACCGAAGACATTCAATAGTGTGATAAGCTTCTCTGACGATTTCCCGAGCTCTTAGCTTGTATCCAAAATCTATAAAACAGAGGTAACAAGAACACACACACAGAGTAAGCTTTCATAGCTTAGTAAGTCATAAGCAAATAAACAAATTAGTTGCATAATCAAATCATATAAACTAAACCAAATTTTACTATCATAGTTACTTTAAATTTTTAAGCTTACAAATTCATGTATTTTATATGTACTTTCACTTGTATATTATTCATGACCGAATAAACATATATATATTTTAACAAACTATCATTCAATTTCCAAGCCAAAATATCTTTATCATAACTAGTATATATACTCTTATATGCATAAATTCATAGGTTAAAGGATAATAATCACATACATATTTATATTATATGGCCGAATACACATACATATATATAAGCAAAATATCCTTCAATTTCAAGCTAAATATCATTATGTGAACACATATACTTATACTCATGAATCAAAATACAGCTTCTTATGCATAAGCATAGTAATTACTGAATGAAAACTTTTATGTATAAAGATACATTAACAAACTATCATTCAATGACCAAGCCAAAACATCTATATCATACCAAATACACGCACAGTTATTTGCATACACTCGTAAGACAAAGTATAACAATCATATATATATTTATATCAATGGTCAAATATACCACCAAGTACATATATTCAAAAGTAATTTCAATAATGTTCATATTATTTATTTACAAAGCCAAATACCTTTTTTTCACATTCACATATGTTTTTACTTTACTTCAAGCATGTCTTGTAACAAATATTAAGTAACTTACTCAATTATTTTCAAATAGGTAATAAATCCATTCATACCTGACCATTTTAGCTCACTTTTGCACATTTGATCTCAACTTATCGATGCTTGCTGAACCACTTGGAATTGGATAGGACACTCGGATAATCACACATATATCGTACAATGCCAACATCCCAGACATGGTCTTACATGTAACCACATATTGATGCCATTGTCCCAGACAGGGTCTTACTCGCACACATATATCGGAGTCACATATCGATGCCATGGTCTTATTCGCACATCACATATCGAAATCCTATATCATGACATATGTATCCTAACTATTCCTAATGTTCATACGAGGCTTTCAGACTTCGTAATTCGGTCAAAACGAATGCTTGAACATGTTTACCAAACTTATTCACATGCAGTATACGCATATATAAATTAATATTTTTTCATACAATCATATATGTTACACATCTATTTTCCTATAAACTTACCTCGGATGATGTAAAACGGAACGGGACGACTAGTAAAAAACTTTCGTTTTTTCCTGATCCAAATCTGATTTCTTTGGTTCTTGATCTAAACATATTCAAATTAAGTTCATTCAAACATATTTTCATTCAATTTAGTCCAAAAATACATAAATGGGCAAATTACCATTTTACCCTTGACATTTACACTTTTTACAATTTAGTCCCTATTGCACAAAACACAAAACATTTAAAATTTCAAGATACCCATGTTTGGAAAAATATTCCTAATATTCATACAAGCCCATATTTTTCATTTATTTTACATTTTAGTCCCTCAAATTATTATTTTTACAATTTAGTCCTAATTACTCAAAATCATCAAAAACTCCAATACAAAATATGTTAATCTAAAACATATCTTTCATATTTCATCATCAAACAATAAAAATCACAAGCTATAAACAATGACACAACTCAAAATATTCATCAAAATAAAAAATTAAAGCTTGGGTCTTGAAGATTACTAAGCAATGATCTTAAGAACGTAGAAATTATCAAGAACCGGACGAGTTACATACCTTACTCGAGATCAACCATGGCCGAACCATCCAAGCTTTTTCTTTTTCTTTCTTGTTTTGATATTCGATGATGAATTTATGAAAGAAAAATGCATGCCAACTTATTATATGTTTTATTATATATAGCATGTTTATTATTTTACTTTTTTTAACCTTTTAATTAAAATTTTAATCCATTATAAGCAATTGTTATTACCGTCCATCATATTAAAAATGGTTTATTGCATAATAAATGCTCCAAATTATAAAGACAAGTTTAATTAAATACTTTCACATTTAACCACCAAATTTTCATTTTAAGCGATTAAGCCCTTTTATTTAATTAGGCATCTAAACGACAAAATTAAATCACGAAAATTTCATAGATATAAATTCACACATAATAAACACAGAAAATAATTTTAAAATATTTTTGACTCAGATTCGTGGTCCCAAAACCACCATTCTGATTAGGGTATAAATTTGGTTGTTACATCGACGATGGTTCGATTTTAGTTGAGTTGAGAGTGAAACCAATGTTTTTGCAAGAGATCTGCGAAGCTCAGAAAGGTGATAAAGAATTGCAAGCTAAGATAACTCAGTGCGAGACGGGTATAGAATTAGATTTTTGGATTGGTTCAGATGGTTGTTTAATGTTTTGAGATAGAATTTGTGTACCCAAAGATGATGAGCTTATTTGGAAAATTTTGCATAAGGCACGTAGCAGTTGTATGTCTATCCATCCGGGTAGTATGAAAATGTACAGTGACTTGAAGAAAATGTATTGTTGGTCGAGAATGGAATGAGACGCTTTAGAGTTTGTCTCTAAGTGCATAATTTGTTAGCAAGTGAAAGCTTAACACCAAGTACCTTCGGGTTTACTTCAACTTGTGATGATCCCCGAATAGAAATGAGACTGTATTACTATAGATTTTGTGTTCGAGTTACCTTGGACGCCATGGAAGAAAGATGCCATATGGGTTGTGGTTGATAGACTAACAAAGTCAGCTCATTTTATACCGGTGCGTATGAACTAAGCGTTTGAAAAATTGACTGATTTGTATGTTTTCGAAATTGTGAGACTTTAGGGAATGCCCTTGTCGATAATTTCAGATAGAGATCTGAGGTTTATCTTGCAGTTTTGGAAAAAATTACAAGAAGCTTTGGGGACAAAGTTGAATTTTAGCACGGCTTTCCATCCGCAAACTGGCGATCAGTCGGAGATAGTAATTCTGATTCTTGAAGACATGTTGCAGTGTTGTGTCTTTGAATTCCAAGGCAGTTGGGAAAAGTATTTACCACTGGTAGAGTTTGCCTACAACAATAGCTACAGTCGATTTGAAAATGGCACCTTATGAGGCTTTATACGGGCATAAGTGTCGAATGCCTTTGTATTGGACTAAACTCAAAGAAAATTAGATTCAAGGGGTTGACTTAGTCAAAGAGACCGAAGAGAAAGTAAAGGTAATTCGTGACTGTTTGAAGGCCACTTCGGATAGACAAAAATCCTATGCAGATTTGAAACAAAAAGAAATTGATTTTCAAGTCGGTGATAAGGTGTTTTTGAAAGTATCCCCGAGAAAGAAAATCCTCAGATTCGGTAAGAAAGGAAAATTAAGTCAACGTTTTATTGGACCTTATGAGGTGACTGAGAGAATTAGACCAGTAGCTTATCGACTAGCCTTGCCATCCGAGTTAGAGAAGATCCACAATGTTTTCGTGTCAATGTTGCATCGATACCGTTCTGACCCTTCGCACGTTCTTTCACCTATGGAGGTTGAGATTCGATCAAACATGACTTATGGTGAAGAGCCAGTTAAAATTTTGGCTTGGGAGGTTAAACAACTGAGGAACAAGAGTATAACACTTGTAAAAGTACTATGGCATATACATGGGGTTGAAGAGGCCATATGGGAGCCTGAGGAGACTATGAAAGACCAATACCTAAACCTTTTCGCTAATAAGATTTTCGGGGATGAAAATCCCTAAAGGGGGAGAATTGTAATAGCCCGATTTTAGGCCTAGTCGGAGCACTGGTTATGGAACCACAAATTTGAGGTCAGAGAAATTATTTTAATATTATTTTATGTGTTATAGCATGATTATATGAGTATTTGAAAATTTTGGTGAATTAATTTCAGTGATTGCATGCTTAATTTTGAAAAAGGACTAAATCGCATAAAGTGCGAAAATTTTGTTCTACTAGCTAAAGGTGTCAAATAGCTATGAAAATTAAATTAGAGGTCTTTATTGATTAAATAGACCACAAATTTGTTAGTGGTTGAACATGGAGACAAAGAATTTGTAAGGTCAAAGTTAGGTGAAATTTGGTGACTAATTTGATTAGAAATATAATAAAATAAGGAGAAGCTTTCATCTTTTTCATTCTCTCTTTCTTCTCCACCAATTTTCTCTAAGAAATAAGGCCATGGGAGCTTGAAATTTTCAGCAACTTTAGACTCTTGCAAGTAAGTGATTTTGATGGTCTTTTTTGATAATTTTTGTATTTTTGGGGCCCTTGTAGCTTAAGCTAACTAATGGGGGGATTATTCTGAAAAAAATTTGGGAGTCTAGGGTTTTTTTCATGAGAGTACTCATGTTGTTTGCTGAATTTTTATAGAAGAAAATAAATCATGGTTGTTAAATAAACAACTTTAATGAAAGGGGTTTTCATGAAAACACCAAAAATGGACTATTTAGTAAATGTTACAAAATGAGTAGTAAATGTGTGAAATAATTGTGATTGTGAGATGATATAGGTTTAAAGTAGTTTCAGCTAGGCTTGGTTAATGTGGAAATTTGATGAAAATCGTTTTACGAGCCAAGGGTGAAATCGTAATTTTTGTAAAAGTCTAAGGGCAAAACGGTCATTTTGCCAAAATAAGACTTATGAAATGTCTTGATTAATGTGATGATTAAATTAGTGAATTTTATCATTCTAGATCAAGAAATATGAAATTCGGACCTAGACCGAGGGAAGACCAAGCTAGTAGACTAATTCAAGCTAGTCGCCCATATTTTGTATACCGAGGTAAGTTTCACGTAAATATCACAATTATATTGTTATTATGCATTAAATAATTGATATTGCATGAAATGTTTGATTTTGTTGCGAATATGCATGACGAGGTTTGATATTGTAAAACTCCCGGTTGAACCGTAAGAGTAGATCGGATATCCATGCCGTGATACTAGGGTTATGTGAGCCAGTGTAAGACCATGTTTGGAACATGACATCGGAATTGATATGATAGCTAGTGTAAGACCATGTCTGGGACATGGCATCAGCCTCGATATGTGAGTCAGTGTAAGACCATGTTTGGAACATGGCACCGACATTAATATGAGAGCTAGTGTAAGACCATGTTTGGGACATGGCATCGACCTCAACATGTGGGCTAGTGTAAGACCATGTTTGGAACATGGCATCGACACTGATATCAAATAACCACTGTAAAACCATGTCTAGGACATGGCATCAACATCTTACCCTTTTGCATGAGGCTTATCGGGTATCCATTTATTTTTCCAACTGGTTCAACGAGTAATTTAAAGATTGTATTATGATTGAGAAAAGTTATGAGTATGTTGCAAGTGGTACAGGTACCTACACGAAACTCATAAGAATGAGCTCATGTTATGTATATGAATAGTAAGGATGAAAATGAGTAAGTGTATGATATGTTATGAGTATGATGTTACTTGGTAAAGCGATGTTAATTATTTACTTGTAACTTACTAAGATTTATGCTTACTTCCTCTCTTTTCAATTTTTCTTATAGTGCCGCCAAGCTAGCTCAGGAATCAAGGGACGTCGGAGGCATTGATCACACTATCACCTAAAGTTTTTGGTATAGTTAGTTTAAATGTTTTAAGCGTGGCATGTATTGGGACTTGGTCTTTTTTTTAGTGTCATGTTGGTTTAGCCACAAGTGTTCATTCATATGGATGTGATATCCATTTTGTATAGGCTATTGATGTTGGCTAATATTGATTATTATTAAATGTATTTGTTGAAAATTCTCATGGATGTGTTTGTTGCATAGTTTGTGTTGATAAGTAGGAGATGTTGTATGTGATAGGAAATAGGTTGGAAATGATGTATGGATGCCTAGGTATTGGATGATATGGTCATGTGTTTATGTGGTATTGGTATTGTTTGATGTTTTTGTAGGTGGGTGTAAGTAAGGGTGACAAAAAGGATTGGCAAATAGCCTTGTTTTAGTTTACACGGGTAGACACACAGGCGTCCCCATAGGTGTGCAGTCAGGCCGTGTATCCCCTGCACCTAAATTTGGCAAAACAAAATGCCTAGTAGTAACCACATGGGCAGAGACACGACCTTGTGTCTCAACCGTGTGGAGGACACGACCTAACACACGGGCGTGTGCCTTGGCTGTGTGCCCCTAAATGGTTGATGACGTCAGAAACATAATGTGAAGGTTTTTGTGCACGGGCTAAGGCACAGGTGTGTCATGACCGTGTGAAGGACACGGGCCATGGACATGGGCTTGTGTCAAGCCGTGTGAAAACCCATGTAGGTTCGAATTGAGAAATAAATTTGCATGGATTAGGGACACGAGCGTGTCCCGATATGTTCAGGCTGTGTGAGCCACATGGGCCTTCAACATGGCCATGTTAAGAGGACACACAGGTGTGTCGCCCTCCCACACAAGAGTGTGCCCTTGTTTGCATTGAAATTATTCAAAGTTTTTAAAGTGTTCGGTTTATTCCCGAACCATTTCCAAAGCATGTTTTGGGCCTCGTAGGTTCATATTAGGGACGTCAAGAGAAAGTTTGAAAGTTTTAAATTTGAGCAAAATTCTACGACTCGAAATTGTTTGTATATGCATGTGTTTAAGTTTAGTAGCGCCTCGTACCCTATCCCGGCGTGGGATACGGGCAAGGGTTGTTACAACAACAATCTCAAAAACGTAAAAATCATAAAAAAACTGAGCTCAAAACACTTACCAAATAAGCTCCAAGTTGACCGTACCCTAAAATGAAAAAAATGTTTTCTTCTTCTTCTTCAATATTTGGCCAAAGAAAGATGATAATGAAGCTAAATTTTTGTTTTTTTTTTAATTTAATTAACCATTAATAATCAATTTACTTATTTAACCTTTAAAACATTTAATAAGTATACCAAATGCCTTGCCACTATCATCCACTATCATGCTAATGGTCTATTTACCACTTAAGGACCTCAAATTTAAGGTTCTATAGCTATTTAATACCTTTAGCTAATAGAACAACACTTTTGTACTTTACGCGATTTAGTCCTTTTTACCGAATTAAGCATTTAAACGGTAAAATTTCTTTACAAAACTTTCACGTAATTAATCTATCATGCTGTAGACCTTATTAAAATAATAAAATAAATATTTTGACTTTAGAATTGTGGTCCCGAAACTACTATTTTGATTTGACTAAACACGAGCTGTTATAATTTAAGTCATTACTTGTCCTCAAGAAATGCAAAACAAAAATAGAAAAGTAAATGACTACCCTTGAGCAAGTGTAACACCCCTATCCCGTAACCGTCACTGAAATAGGTAAGGGGGATTACCAGATAGACAAAACATTTCAAACCGATGCAGAATCATAGATATCACATAACATTAATACATAGGCAATCATAAACAATTCATCCCTTATGATGGTCTACGATACCTAAAACATAATTTTAAGGACAGTCGGGACTAAATCGAACACATTCATAAATTTCAAAACTCAAAAAATTTTTAAATTCTGTTGAGGTCACACACCCGTGTGACCAGGCTGTGTGCTTCACATGGGCACCAGACACGCCCATGTGATTCAACCGTGCCAAAACAGAGTATATATACTGACTTTCACCCACGGCCAATCGACACGCCCATGTGCTATGGCCGTGTGATACTTAGCTAGCTACTGACTTGAGCCCAAGACCATATGACATGCCCATGTGTCTTAACTATGTGATCTTAAAAGGTTACTGCTTTGCATACACGGCCACAAGGCATCCCCGTGGTCCCTGACTGCGTGGCACAATGCAGGCTTGGTCTAAGCCAACTTGCCACCCCTTTTTGGGTCATTCCTACAGACAATATTAAACAACATTTATACCAAAATTTTCAGCAAATTCCATGCTCAAAACATGCTTCATTATAACTAAATCATCATCATTCAATAACCTATTCAAATCCATACCATTTGCTAGCCAACTCTCATGGCATAACATATATACATAACAAAGCTTAAATACATAGACATTCTAGCCTATACATGCCATACTTAAAAATATTTATACTTTCAGAAGTACCAAAATGAGTTCGATAGTATGATGAAAATCCTTGACTATCCCTGAGCCTTCAATAGCTACGATAACTATAAAATAGATAGAAATCACACAGAGTATGCTACAAAGAGCTTAGTAAGCCAAATACAATTGGTCTAACTATTAAATCATATAAAGTAAAAGTCAATAGTAAGAATTCATAACCCTTTCATAGAGTAATTCATGAGCTTAACCATGCTCATTTGCTTGTATACATGTCATGTTTCATTTCCATGATTTCATACATACTTTGCATTCATTATTTCATAGAAATAGAGTCTTTCATATTAAGAAATTTAGTAAGATACAAACGTACCTGTATAGATTATACATTTCATATATTCATTCCCATATCTCGTACTCTATCATCAGATGGTTCAGAAACGATACAGATACTCAAAAATAGGTACAATGCCAACGTCCCAGACGTGGTTTATATGTAATTCAGTATCGATGCCTCTACCCCAGACAGGGTCTTACACGAAATCAGATACGATGCCAATGTCCCAGACATGGTCTTACACGCAAATCTCAAATCGAGGCCTGTGTCCCTGACACGGTCTTACACTATATCTCATATCAATGTCAGCGTTCCTTTAGAAACATTCAGAGCTTTTCAGATACTAGCATATTATCGTAATTTACTCAGAATTCATTCATCAGGCTCTCATAGCCGTCCAATACAAATTATAACTAGTGTATACAACATTCAATCAATTAATCACATAATTGTATTTTGGCTTACCTCGTATGGATTTCAGACGGAAATGAGTCGACTATTCAACTATTTTGGATTTCCTTCGATCTAAGTCCGATTTTCTTTGTTCTTGATCTAATAAAATTAAAATTCAACCATTCAATCATTCATTTCATTCAAAATAATCCATGAACACATATTTAGGGCACTTTGCATTTTAGCCCTTACATTTTCACACTTTCACAATTTAATCCATTTTTCATAAAATCACAAATATGCAAAATTCACCAAGACTATAGCTTGGCCGAATATACATAGCTTCCATACAAGCCAAAATAACATATTTAATTTACAATTTAGTCCTTCAAAACCTCATTTTCACAAATTAGCCCAAATAACTCTATTCCATCAAAATTCAAGAACAAAGCATGATAATCTCACATATATCTTTCATAATCCATATAAAAGCATTACAAAACTCATATAATCATTAATGGCACATTTCAAAATCTTCAACAGAAACAGAAATTCAGACATGGGTTTTGAAGAACACGAGTCATAGAAACATAGAAATTATCAAAAACTGATCAAAACTCATACCTTAATTGAGCTTTAATCTAGCCGAACCCTAAATTCTTTTATTTCATTTTTTTGAATTTGAATTTGACAAGTATGGATGAATAATTCATCCATTAACATGTTTTTGTTTTATTATAATATACATTAATATGCATTTTACCATTTTAACCTTATTATAATCATTAAAATTCACCAACTACATGTCCATAATTGTCCACCGTTAACATTAATGGTATACTTGACATGCAAGGACTCTCACTTTCCTCAACCATATCAATATAACACTTTTAACTTATAGAAGATAACCTTTGCAACTTATGCGATTTAATCTTTTTCCATAATTAAGCACAGAAACAGACAAATTAAATCACAGAAACTTCGCAGATATAAATTCACATATCACAGACACATAAAATAATATTAAAATATTTTTTCAGAAACGGTTATGTGGTCTTGAAACCACTATTCTGACTAGGGTCTAAACCAGATTGTTACAATTCTCCCCTCCTAAGGGATTTTCGTCCCTGAAAATCTTACCGTTAAATAGATTCAGATATTGTTGTTTCGTAGTATCTTCAGACTCCCACATGGTCTCTTCAACACCGTGTCGATGCCACATCACTTTAACTAATGGAATTTTCTTATTTCGCAACTCTTTAACCTCGCAAGCTAAAATACGAATCGGCTTTTTTTCGTAAGTCATATCAGGCTGAATTTCAATCTCAGATTGTGAAATTACATGCGAAGGATCAGATCTGTATCATCGAAAAATCGATACATGAAACACATTGAGAATATTTTCTAACCCAGATGGTAACCTCAATTTATAAGCAACCGACCCAACTCACTCGATGATTTCATACGATCCGATGAACCTCGGACTCAACTTGCCCTTCTTACCAAATTGGAACAGTTTCTTCCACGGAGATACTTTTAGAAACACTTTATCACCGATCTCAAATTAGATATCTTTTCATTTTAAATTCGCATAAGATTTCTGACGATCAGAGGCAGCTTTCAGACTATCGCGGATTACTTTCACTTTCTGTTCTGTTTCTTTTATCAGATCAATACCGTAGATCTTATTCTCACTGAGCTCAGACCAGTATAACAGATTTCTACACTTTCTACGGTATAAAGCTTCGTACGGTGCCATTTTAATGCTTGATTGAAAGCTATTATTATAACCGAATTCAATCAAAGGTAGATATTGTTCCCACGTACCTTCAAACTCAAGAATGTAACATCTCAACATATCCTCGAGTATCTGAATAGTTCATTCAAATTGACCATGTGTTTGCGGATGAAAAGCAGTGCTAAAATGCAATTTAGTACCCAGAGCATCTTGCAATTTCTTCCAAAATCGCGATGTAAATCTCGGGTCTCTATCTGACACTATCAAAAATGGCACACCATGCAGTCTCATGATATCAAAAATATATAACTCAGCTAATTTATCAAGTGAGTAATCAAATCGAATCGGAATAAAATGAGCTGATTTTGTCAAATGATCAACTACAACTCAAATTGTGTCCTTCTTTCTCGGAGACAAGGGCAAACCCAAAACAAAATCCACGGTCACTCAATCCCATTTCCACTCTGGAACCATAATTGGTTGTAATAACCCAGATGGCACCTGATGTTCAGCTTTAACTTGCTGACAGATTAAACATTTAGAAACAAAATCAGAGATATCTCTTTCATTCCGGACCACCAATAATGCTGCTTCAGATCATTATACATTTTAGTATTAATCGGATGTACAAATAAACAACTACTGTGAGCTTCACTCGAAATCGTTCGAATCAACTCCAGATTTCCCGGAACACAAAGTCTATTTCTGAATTTCAAACAATCATTAACATCAACTCAGAATTTTGAATCACTCTGAACTCGTTTTGTCATTAATTAATTATCAACCTTCTGAGCTTCGATAATCTGTTGTAAGAACAAAGGTCTCACTTTTAATTCAGCTAAAACTGAACCATCATCAGACAGAACCAAATGAGTATTCATTGCATGAAAAGCAAACAACAATTTCTGACTTAAGGTATCAGCAACAACATTTGCTTTTCCCGGATGATAATCAATCACAAGTTCGTAGTCTTTTAGCAATTCTAACCATCTTCTCTGTCACATATTCAAATCTTTTTGCGTCATTAAATACTTCAGACTTTTATGATCAGAAAATACATAACATTTTTTACCAAACAGATAGTGACGCAGATTTTCAGAGCGAAAACAATAGCAGCTAATTCCAAATCATGGGTCGGGTAATTCTTTTCATGCGGCTTTAGTTGTCTAGAGGCATAAGCTATAACCTTGCCTTCTTGCATTAGAACACAACCTAGTCCATCCAAAGAAGCATCACTGTAAATATTGAATTCTTTACCTGATTCAGGTTGCACAAGTACCAGAGCTTCAGTTAACAGAGCTTTTAACCGATTAAAACTATTTTGACACTTTTCAGACCACTCAAACTTCACATCTTTCTGGAGCAATTTTGTTAACGCAGTCGCAATCATTGAAAAACCTTTTACTAATCTGTAGTAACCGGCAAGTCCCAGAAAACTACAGACTTCAAAAACATTTCTCGGTGGCTTCCAATCCAGAATAGCAGAAATTTTGTTCGGATCAACTCGAATACCCGATGCTGACACAATGTGGCCTAGAAAACCAACTTCTTGCAACTAGAACTCACATTTACTGAACTTTGCATACAACTATTTATCTCACAAAGTCTGTAGTACTATTCTCAAATGCTCGGCATGTTCAGATTCATCACGTGAATAAATCAATATATCTTCAATGAATACCATAACAAATTGATCTACATACGGTCTGAAAATTCTTTTCATCAAATCCATAAAGATAGCAGGTGCATTAGTCAATCCGAAAGGCATAACTAAAAATTCATAGTGACCGTACCTTGTTCTGAAAGCAGTTTTCAGAATACCTGAGTCTTTTACTCGCAGCTGATAATAGCCTGATCTCAAATCTATTTTTGAAAACACAGTAGCAGCTTTCAACTGATCGAATAAATCATCAATTCTGGGCAGAGGATATTTGTTCTTTATAGTCACTTTGTTAAGCTGACGGTAATCAATACACATTCTCATTGTACCATTTTTCTTTTTCACAAACAGAACAGGAGCACCCTATGGTGAAAAGCTCGGCCTAGCAAATTCTCGATCGGTCAATTCTTGCAACTGAGATTTTAATTCCTTTATCTCGGTTGGAGCCATTCTATACGGAGCTATCGAAATCAGAGTAGTACCAGGTACTAATTCAATACCAAACTCGACTTCTCGAATTAGAGGCAAACCCAGTAGTTCTTCAGGAAACACATTAGAGAATTCACAGACAATAGACACAGATTCAATCTTCTTTTCATTCACTTTCGAGTTTAACACATAAGCTAAGTAGGCTTCATAGCCTTTCTTCACATATTTTCGTGCTTTCATTGCAGATATCACAGCTGGTAATCCATTTAGATCACTAGACTCAATTCAAATTATCTCATCATTCTTACACCTTAAATCAATGACTTTTTGTTTGCAATTCACAATAACATCGTACAAAGTTAACCAGTTCATTCCCAGAATTATATCAAATTCGTCGAAAGGCAAAAGCATTAGATCAGCAGGAAAACAAATATCTCAAATCAATAACGGGCAATTCTTGCAGACTTTATCAACCAAGACACTTTTGCCTAAGGGGTTTGATACTCTAATTACGAATTCAGCAGACTCTACAGGCAAAGTCTTATTGTGCACTAAATTCATACAGATATAAGAATGCGTTGATCCAGGGTCTAAAAATGCAATTACAGAAGTATCATAAAGAGTAAAAGTACCAGTAATCATGTCTGAAGACGAGGCTTCCTCACGAGCTCGGATAGCATAGGCTCTGGCAAGTACTCTAGCCTCAGATCTAACAGCAGTATCCCTAGTAGCTCTTTGACCACCACTTGCATTTACCGTATTTCTGGAAGGTCTACCTCTAGCTGAGGTGTTGCTCGGTCTCAGATTCTATACATTCTTTTGCTCAGTAGTTTCAAAACAATCTCTTACAAAATGGTCCAGAGATCCACATCGAAAATAGGCTCGGTCATTCAATCTACAATTTCCCGGATGTCTTTTACCATAATGTTTACATTCAGGTTTCTCAGATCGGGCAAGAGCTCTGAAATTCGAATGCGATCTAGCTCGATCTCGATTCAAATGTCCTACCTTAACCTTTGAACAATTATGATCATCTCAGAATTTCTTTGACACAGACTGAAATGGCCTACTCGAAGATCTCTTTCTAACATCTCTAGCTTCAGAATCAGCTTTTCTTTTCTCTTTACTTAATTCTTCAGCTTTACAAGCTCGCTCAATGAGCACTACCATTTCTTTAATCTCTAAAATCCCAACTAACAGACGAATATCTTCGTTTAGTCCATCTTTAAACCTTTTGCACATTATTTCTTCATTTGATACACATTCCTGAGCATACTGCCTCAATCTCACAAATTCACGTTCGTATTCAGTAACATACATAAGGCCTTGTTTAAGCTCGAGAAACTCTTTACGTTTCTGATTGATGAATCTCTGACTGATATATTTCTTTTGAAATTCAGATTGAAAGAAATCCCACGTAACTCGTTCACTCAAAACCACAGACGTCAAAGTTTACACCAATGATATGTCGTATCTCTTAAGAGGGAAACAACACATTTTACACATTCCTCAGAATTCAGAGACATTTCATCAAACACTCGTATTGTATTCTCTAAACAGAATTCAGCTCTTTCAGCATCATCATTCGTTGTAGCTCGAAACTTTTCAGCTCCACACTTTCTAATCTTATCAACTAGTGGTCTACTTAACTGAACTGAATTCACTGAGGGCATAGCAGGAATTTGAGAAGGATTAACCAGGGGTGGAGGTTATTGTACAGCCGGTTTGGTTCGAATATATTGGGTGAACCAGTCATTTATCATGTGATAGAAGGCTTGTTTAGCCTCACCATCACGGCTACTCGTAGCCGGTTAAGAATCAGCTTGCATCGTCCCTTGTGTGGGAGGAGGTGCATTACTTTTTACATCGTTAGCTACAGCTCTATCAGGATCCATTTGCTATCTAAAAGCACATTTCAAGGTCAAGATTAAACACACTGTCACAGTTTCAGATATATGGCATGTATAGCTAGACTCACATACACTATGGTAGTCCTAGAACTGACTAAACGATAGCTCTGATACCAAAAAAATGTAACACGCCTATCCCGTAACCGTTATCGGAATAGGTAAGAGGCATTACCAGATAGACAGAACATTTCAGACCGTTGCAGAATCACAGATATCACATAACATTAATACATAGGCAATCATCAACAATTCATCGCTTATGATGGTCTACAATACCTAAAACATAATTTTATGGATAATCAGGATTAAACCGAACACATTCATAAATTTCAGAACTCAAAAAATTTTTCAATTCTGTTGAGGTCACACATTTGTGTGACCAGGCCATGTGCCTCACATGGGCACCAAACACGCCCATGTGATTCAACCGTGCCAAAACAGAGTATATATACTGACTTTCACCTACGGCCAATCGACACGCCCATGTGCTATGGCCGTGTGATACTTAGCTAGCTACTGACTTGAGCCCACGGCCATATGACACGCCCATGTGTCTTAACTGTGTGATCTTAAGAGGTTACTACTTTGCATACACAGCCACAAGGCACACCCATGGTCCCTGACTGTGTGGCACAATGCAGGCTTGGTTTAAGCCAACTTGCCACCCCTTTTTGGGTCATTCCTACAAGCAATATTAAACAACATTTATATCAAAAATTTCAGCCAATTCCATGCTCAAATTATAACTAAATCATCATCATTCAATAACCTATTCAAATCCATACCATTTGCTAGCCAACTCTCATGGCATAACATATATACATAACAAAGCTTAAATACATAGACATTCTAGCCTATACAAGCCATACTTAAAAATATTTACACTTTTACAAGTACCAAAATGAGTTCGATAGTATGATGACAATTCTCGATTATTCCCGAGCCTTCAGTAGCTACGATAACTGTAAAACAGACAGAAATCACACAGAGTAAGCTACAAAGAGCTTACTAAGCCAAATATTTTTGGTTTAACTATTAAAGCATATAAAGTAAAAGTCAATAGTAAGAATTCATAACCCTTTCACAAAGTAATTCATGAGCTTAACCATGCTCATTTGCTTGTATACATGACATGTTTCATTTCCATGATTTCATACATACTTTGCATTCATTATTTCAAAGAAATAGAGTCTTTCATATTCAGAAATTTAGTACGATACAAATGTACCTGTATAGATTATACATTTCATATATTCGTTCCCATATCTCGCTCTCTATCATTAGAAGGTTCAAAAACGATATAAATACTCAAAAATGAGTATAATGCCAACATCCCGGATGTGGTCTTATACGTAATTCAGTATCGATGCCTCTATCCCAGACAGGGTCTTACACGAAATCAGATATGATGGCAATGTCCCAGACATGGTCTTACACGTAAGTCTCAAATCGAGGCCTGTGTCCCAGACATGGTCTTACATGATATCTTAGATCAATGTCAACGTTCCTTTAGAAACATTCAGAGCTTTTCTGATACTAGCATATTATCGTAATTTACTCAGAATTCGTTCATCGAGCTCTCACAGCCGTCCAATACAAATTATAATTAGTGTATACAACATTCATCAATTAATCACATAATTGTATTTTGACTTACCTCGTATGGATTTCGGACGGAAACGAGTCGACTATTCAACTATTTTAGATTTCCCTCAATTTAAGTCCGATTTTCTTTGTTCTTGATCTAATAAAATTAAAATTCAACCATTCAATCATTCATTTCATTCAAAATAATTCATGAACACATATTTAGGGCACTTTACATTTTAGCTCTTACATTTTCACACTTTCACAATTTAATCTGTTTTTCATAAAATCACAAATATGCAAAATTCAACAAGACTATAACTTGGCTGAATATACATAGCTTCCAAACAATCCCAAATAACATATTTAATTCACAATTTAGTCCTTCAAAACTTCATTTTCACAAATTAGCCCAAATAACTCTATTCTATCAAAATTCAAGAACAAAGCATGGTAATCTCACATATATCTTTCATAATCCATATAAAAACATTACAAAACTCATATAATCATTAATGGCACATTTCAAAATCTTCAATAGAAACAGAAATTCAGACATGGGTTTTGAAGAACACAAAACAACGATCATAGAAACGTAGAAATTATCTAAAATCGATCAAAACTCATACCTTAATTGAGCTTTAATCTTGTCGAACCCTAAATTCTTTTATTTCATTTATTTTTCTTTGAATTCGACAAGTATGGATGAATAATTCGTTCATTAACATGTTTTTGTTTTATTATAATATACATTAATATGCATTTTACCATTTTAACCTAATTATAATCATTAAAATTCACCAACTACATGTCCATAATTGTCAACCATTAACATTAATAGTATACTTGACGTGCAAGGACTCTCGCTTTGCTAAACCATATCAATATAACATTTTTAACTTATAGAAGGTAACTTTTGCGACTTATGCGATTTAATCCTTTTCCATAATTAAGCACAGAAACAGACAAATTAAATCACAGAAACTTCACAGATATAAATTCACATGTCACGACATAGAAAATAATATTAAAATTTTTTTCAGAATCAGTTACATGGTCTCAAAACCACTGTTTCGAGTAGGGTCTAAATCGGACTGTTACAGCAAGTATAGTAGAAGGATTGAGTTCGACATATGTAACTAGGTATTTTCATATTTACACATAATCCTGGCATGATATATGAATGACTTACCACTTTTAATATCAAACACCTAAGTTCATTATATTACAAAGCACACAGGTATTGAGGTTTTCAAATATATGAATCCATCAATAAATTATATAGGTACTTTGATTATCCTAGCAGAATACAAACACATGTTATTGAGATTGCTTAATATAATGCCAATTATGAATAAAGTATACCTAAATCACATAGGACTTTTCGGCTTGTAACATTTTGAAGTTTAGGACATGTATAAAATTAAAGAATAGGAAGCATCAAAATGGTTTCAAGCATGAAAATAGTTTGGCACATCATATTGTTTCATATTCTTCCCCCCTTAGTAACCCTTAACCACTCACTGTCTTATTTCTCCTTCTCTCACCTTCTTTATTTCTCCATATAGGAAGTCACAACATAATACATAAACTAAGACTAGCTTACGAGTTTTTGTGCATTGATGAATGAGTTTTTCTACTTGTGTAACTTTGCCACCTTTTTCTTTTTCGATACATCTCACTCACAAATGCTTTTACTTTTTAGGTACTTTTTCTACTCGTTTTGATTTTATTTTTGAAATGTTCTTTTATCTTGCACATATTGGCTAGCCTATAATTGCTATATCATATTCTAATTTTGACTCTATTTTTACAAAATTTTCCATAATGTATCTACTTAACCCTCAATACGTATGGCGAGATGTCTATAGTCATGCAACTTAAGACCAAGGAAAAAGGGTAAATACAAATTAACATTTTTGGCTCAGGTTCTGTATAAAGGTTCGTCAAGAAGAGTTTTCTGGCTCAAATATAAGTACTAAGGATGAATAAATATGGTTAGTTTTTTGGATCTAGGTGTATACCAAATAATGCCTTAGGTCATCCCTGGGTATCTCAATATTCACAAATGTAATTAATCAAACAATCACAAGTTCAATAATTTATCATACATACTGTAACAGTCTGATTTAGACCCTATTTGAAACGGTGGTTTCAGGACCATGAATCCGAGTTAGAAAACTATTTAAATATTATTTTTCATGTTTATTATATGTGAATTTGCATGTGTGAAAGTTTCATATTAAAATTTAATTGATTGTGTGCTTAATTTAATAAAAGGACTTAATTGCGTAAATTGGAAACTTGATAGTTAAAAGTATAAGGATTGAAGTGTTAGTGGCTTTTTAATATGAAGTCTTTATGATGCAATATTACCATTGTTTAGAGGATGGATGGTTATAACCATGATTTATAATAGTTTAAAATTTTAGTTTAAAGGTTAAATTAGTAAAATGTAAAATAATATGTATTATAATAAACCATAAAATAAAACATCCATGCAATTGTTCATCCATTTGACCGAATATAACAAAGAAAAAGAGAAAGAAAGAGTTTGCAAAGTTCAGCCCTTGTGTTCTTCAAATTAGGTTTGTAATTTGTTCGATTTTTGAAAACTTTTACGTTTTTGAGATCGTTGCTTCGAGTACTATCCGACCCATGCTTGAATTTCTGATTTTGATGAATGTTTTGAGTTATGCCATTGATGAATATTTGTGTTTTGTGATGTTTGATGATAAATTATGAAATATATGTTTTGGATTAATATGTTTTGGATTAGAGTTTTTCTTGATTTTCAGTAATTAGGACTAAATTGTAAAAATAATAAATTGAGGGACTAAAATGTAAAATAAATGAAATATATGGACTAGTATGTGTATAAGGAAGATTCAACCCAACTATGTTGTTGTGAGATTTTGTGTATTTTGTGTTTTATGCAATTAGGACTAATTTGTAAAAGTATGAAATATTAGGGGTAAAATGGTAATTTTCCCATTTATGTGTTGTTGGATTAAATTGAATGAAATTGTGTTTAAATGAGGTTAATTTAAAATTATATAGATCAAGAACAAAAGAAATCAGACTTGGATCGGGGAAAAGCAAATATAGTCGAATAACCGATTTATAACATTCGTCGATATCTGAGGTAAGTCTTTAAGCAATTAAACATCATTTATCTTGAATGTATCTTAGTTTAATATACTATTATGGAATCTATAGATTTATAAAAGAGTAAGCTGAATGTGTTTAAGCATAGAAATATTGAATTTGAGGTTACTTCGACTGAGTTATATTATTTGAAAGTCTGAATGATCTATATGGAATATTTGGAGTTTTTGTTATATAAATTGTGTACGAGACAACTTTATAATATTGATAATCGGGCTTTAAGCCTAGCAAGCCTTGTGCTGGTGAATGTAATCGGGCTTTATGCCTAGTAGGCTTATTGTTGATGAATAAAAATCAGCCCTTGAGTCTAGTAGGCCTTGTGCTGGTGTATGATTCAGGCTTATGCCTAGCAGGTTTTATACCGGTGATTTATTTTCAAGTCTATGCCTATAAGATTTCACGTGATGTGAAAATTGAGCAAGTAAATTGAGCTAAATGATCTTGTATATTCGGCCGTAAAGGTAAGTATTTAAGTGATGATATATTGAACCTTATATATTCGGCCATATGTGATGATATATTGAACCTTGTATATTCGGCCACATAGGTATGTATATATGTGATGTTATATTTGATCTTGTATATTCGGCCGAATGAGATATGTTGGTATATGAAGTTGAGTTGATTTATGAGTATATATATATATTTGAATGTAAGCATACTTAGTATAATGTTATTTTGGGAATGAATAGTTGAATGATATTATGCTAAATGTGAAATATTAGCATTCAGCCAAAGTAACTTATTTGTGTAAAAGTATAAGTTATAAATAAATAAATGAGATGATATGTTCGAGATAAAGTATAACATTAATGTTATAATTTGGCTTGTATAAAATGTTTTGATTATTCTATTGAATTGTTTAAATTGCTTAAGGCTTACTAAGCTAGATAGCTTACTCTGTGTGTTTTTGTTACTCTGTTTTATAGATTTTGTTGTAAGTTACACGCTCAGGGATCGTCAGAGAAGTCATCCACACTATCGTCAACCTTCGGTACTTTTAAAAGTCTATTTTCGAACTTATGGCATGTATAGGCTGGAACTGTTTTGAAATGACGAACTTTGGTTTTGTATAAAGCCATGCGAAAATGGCTTGGTATGTATGATTAGTTATTGTTTTATGTGAGATTAGTTATTATGTCTAATGACCTATGCATGAATGTGGTAAAAATTCATTTCAGTTAAAGTGTTAAGTACTATGGATGGATGATGCTTTTGGTAAGTGTTTTATGCATTGAAAATGGCTTTATTATTAGGTTTAAATTCGGTATTGGTTAGATTATAGTTAAGGTTTATTTGGTTATCATGTTGTATATCAAGGTTGAACATAATTTCTGTTATATGAACGTCTTGAGGATTGGTTGTTGATTTCGAATGTGGCATGAAGAAATTGGTTGTGTTATATGTTTATAAATACATATAAATATTTAATCTTGAATTGAGCTTATATTGGAAGTGTATCTGAATATATGATGCATGTGAAAATGTTTTGTATTTCTGCTATATGTTTATATTGAGTGTTAAATAAGTTAAAGTAGGCCATGTGATTGTTAAGTAAAAACCGAGACACATACATGGGACCATTTTGTGTACTTATATCATATATACTAAGACAATAATCTATGTTGGCCGAATGGGCTAGAAACTAGAATAAGTTTGTTTTTAAATGGAAGCTCATTATATTTGGTGTTAATATGCAAAATATACAAGTTTCTTATAGATTAATATGTTGGTGTCGTATATTTAAAAAAAATAGGTTTAATATTTAATAATGAAATTATTGATGTGTTATATGTTCTGTATATGTATAAATGATGGGTTATGTGTAATTCATATCATGCTATGAATGGTATATAGTATGAGTTTTGTTAATTGATTTAGTTATAATAATTGACGTGATTAAAATTTTGAACTATATTATGTTTTGCATATCTGTGTGATTTGTAATATGTTCAGTAATGCCTCATAACCTTAATCCAACAACAGATATGGGTTAGGGGTGTTACACATACTAGCATGCTCGTTTTCTTGTATTCTCTATATCATTTAGTATATTCAATTGCTCAATGTCTATTTATAGTGTAATGTATAGAACTTAGTAGTCAAATAGTAAAAAAATTAAAATCATTCACTATCATACCAAATTTATAGTAAACACAATCAACATATTTACATGCCCCTAACCAATCACTTGTATTTCTACAAAGTTCAAGCACATATCTAATAGTAAAATTTTAAAATAAAAACAAATTTCCTATGTTACCCCTACACTTTAGACAACACATTATCCCTAATGTGCAACCCTGAAGAGATAAAGAAAGAAGTTACCTGATTGATCGTGACATTACTGTAATCTACTGTTTGGTTCTCCCTTCCCTTTTTTTTCGTAGAAAATTCGTAATTATTGTGCTTCTTTCACGTGAGGTTTTAACATTGAGAAAAAACACAAAGTATATAATTCTAATATTTCAATAAATTAAATTAATTACAAGGACCTAAAAATAATCAACTATACTTTAAATAAATTTCCCTAGCTAGTATATGTATAATCCTAAGGTATATTCATATGATCCTATATGTAAATGTAAGTTTTTTTTTTTGTGTAAAGAAAGATAATGATGAGAATGAGAGTTAAGGTTGAGTTAGGGATGCTTTTTATAAAGAGCTAACAATTGCTTAGTCCTGAGTCTACTAAAACTCTACTACAAACATGTCTTAAGTTAGTAAATTCAGACTACATGTTACGCCAGGGTGTCGCGACATCCTCATTTATTGTCGCAACATCGAAAGTAGTTTACCCGTGTTGAATTTCGTTCATTGTTGTGACATGTTGTGCTTATGTTGTGGCATGGACAACAGTTTCTATTTGGTTTGATTGTTGCTACTAGATCGCCATTTTTACTTTCATCATCTGTTTCCCATTCCTTTTCCATAATCTCTATAACAACCCGTTTTTGGGTCAAATTAGAATAGTGGTTTCGGGACCACAAATCTGAAGTAGAGATGTTAATTTTATTATTACTTTAAGGTCTACAATATGATTAATGATAATGAAATTTTATCGATAGAGTGGCCAATTTGAATAATAAGACTAAATTGTAATAGGAGCAAAATATGTGTTATAGAACCTAGAGGTGTCTAATTGCTATGAAATTTTAAATTAGAGGTCCTTAAATAGTAATTAGACCATTATATTTTAGTATGAACAAAAATGGACATGGTTAGATAAAGTTTCAAAGTTTTAAGTGAAGGGCATTTTAGTCATTTAATAAATAAAGACAAAATAACTAAAATAAAAGTGTTCATCTTCTCAAATTAGTCCCCCCATAGCTAAAAATTTCAAGGAATCCATAGCTAGGGTTTTGGCCACTTTCAAGCTCGATTGTAAGTCCATCTTTGTCCCGTTTTTAATGACTTTTATGTTTTTGAAGTTGTCTCAACCTAATCTAGCTATTTCAAGGACTAATTTGAAAGAAAATCAAAGTCTAAAATTTTACCCATGTTAAATATTTGGTATTTTGATGTTTAATGGTAGAAAATGAATGTTTGGTGTTAGAAAAACAACATTTGGTGTTAGAAAAACAACATTTACCAAGTGATTTTTAATGAAAATGTCAAATAGGGACCTATTTGTAAAAGTTGTAAAATGTGTGTAAAAATATGAATAAATGAAAAATGTGGGCTGTTATGAACAATGAATAGGTTTGGCTAGGCTTAGGTGTGATGAAATTGAATGAAAATCATTTTACGAGCCTAGGGACTAAAATATAAAAAGTTGAAAAGTTAGGGGCAAAAATATCATTTTTCCATAAGGTGTTTTTAGGATTAAATTGAATAATGTGATGATTGAATAAGTTAAATGTGGTATTATAGATCAAGAAAGAAGAGGTTCTGACCTAGACCGGGGAAAGAACAAGGTTGTGGACTAAATCGAACTATTAACCATTTTGTACTAAGGTAAGTTCATAAGTTAAAAATAAGCTTTAGAATAATTGTACTTAAATGCTTTAATATTGCATGAATTGTATGTTTGATTATGTGAATGAGTATAATTCTACGAATGAGTTTGACGACAATTCGGCAAGTGAGAAATCTCGTTGAACCTTAGAAATAGATTAGGATACAAGTTACATGTCACTAGGGTCATTATATGTTATGTGATTATGTGATCTGGGTACTGGTCTTGTACGTCCTACCAGTGGCTGAGTATACCGGCATATGTTGTGGATACTTGACAACTTGTGTGAGCAACACCGCGTAGCTACGTCTTGACTGGCAGCTTGTGTGAGTAGGTTCGTCGATAGCTCAAGAGAGAGCGATTATGTGATATGAGATTGAGGTAGCATTGGTTACGTATGTGGCACTTAGTGTGCAAAAATCCCGTGTATCTGACATTATTATTCCGAATGGTTCACGGGTATGTCAAAGATGAGAATATGTGTAAATTCATTTCGAGATGGTTCAGGTATGTACATAAATGTCATGTTTATTAAATGCTTGAAACGGTGAATATGAGGTAAGTTTGTGGTAGAATGAGTATGATCATGAGACTATGGTAAATTTACATTTAATTATGTTATAATATTTAAATGTTATATGCATGGTAAGGTTGCTTATTTCTTGCATACGAGCTGACTAAGCTACATAGCTTACTCCATTTATTTTTCCTTGTTTTATAGTGTCGCCAAGCTAACTCGGATTGGAGATCGTCTAAGATTCGAATCACACTATCCAACTCTCATTTTTGGGTACTAATGATCTTTGTATTTTGAAAGTATGGCATGTATAGGGACTTGTTTTTTTTTGTTATATGTGTCATTTGATTTGGCCAAATGTATTGGCTTATATTTGTTTAAGGTGATTTTGTATTTAGCCACGTAATTGGCTTATTTTGGCTAAAATGGTTGTAAGCCCATTTATATAAGTATTTGTGTTAATGCCTTCTTACTTTTGTGTCTTGTAATGGGTTGCTATATGTTTATTATGGTTAAATGACTTGTTGTGAAATGGATGAGATGGGTCCTAGGGTGTGCTAGGAATGTAATAGCTCGATTTTAGCTAAATTAGAACAGTGGTTTCGAAACCATAGATCTTAGGTTGTAAAATTATTTTAATATTATTTTTTGTGTTTATAGCATGTAAATGTATATGTGTGAAAATTTCATGAGCTAATTTTATTGTCTAATAGCTCAATTTGAGAAAAGGGACTAAATCGCGTAAAATGCGCAAATGGCATTCTATATTTTAAAAGTGGTCAATTGCTATGGTTTATTAAATGTGAGGCCCTTATGATGTAATTAGACTGTGATTAGTGGATTTTGTCATAAATGGCCAACCATTAAGTGTTTTGTTAATGTTTTAATTAAGATTAAAATAGTAATTTGGTTATTAATGTAAATTAAAACAAAACAAAATGAAAATAAGCTTCATTATCATCATCCATAACCGATTATTGAAGAGAAAAGAAAGCTTTTACATTCAACTAGGGTTTAGCAATATAGATCTTTGATTAATGTATGATTCTAGCTCGATTTTTGATGATTTCTATGTTTTTGTGATCGTTGCTTTGAGTGCTAGCTAGCCCGTACCTTAATTTTTGAGTTTGTTAATGATTTTGAAAAAAATTCCATTGATGAATCCATGAGTTTTATGATGTTTGATGATGAATTATGCAAGCTTGGTGTTTGATATACATGTTTTGTAAAGTTATTTTTGACAAAAATGTCAATTAGGGATTAAATTGAGAAAAGTGTAAATTGAGGGGTTAAATTGTGAAATAAATAAAAAATATGTGCTGCTAGGGACCTATAGAGAATTCAGCTAAGCATGGGTCATATTGAATTTTGTGAATTTTGTGTATTTATGAAATAGGGACTAAATTGAATAAATGTGTAACTTTAGGGCCAAAGTGTAAAAATACCCAAATATGTGTTTGTGGACTAAATTGAATGTGTTGATGAATAAAAGAGTTAATTTTGAATGTATATAGATCAAGAATGAAAGAAAACGAATTTAGATCGAGGAAAATCAAAAGTTGACGAATAGTCGATCCAGTCTGTTTATTCCGAATATGAGGTAAGTTCATATGCAAATAAATGTATTTAAATTGAATTATATGTGTTTACTTGCCATTGAGTTGTTATGAATGTTGAACGACTAATTATGAGCAAGAATCTATGAAGTTACGACATCCGAAAGTCCCGTAAGAACCTTAGGAATAGTATAGGATACGAATGTCATGGCATTAGGTTATTGAGATGTGATTACATGTAAAACCATGTCTGGGACATTGGCATTGTATTCTGAATATGTGTAAGACCATGTCTAGGACATTGGCATCGTTATTCGATTTCGTGTAAGACCCTATTAAGGAAAGAGGCATCGATATATAATAACATGTAAGACCATATCTGGGATATAACATTGTATGAGCTTTATGTGATTCTGAGTATCTTTAACGATTCTGAATGGTTCAACGGGCAAATACAAGTTGAGAAAGAATGTGTTAATGAGTTAAACGACTCAGGTACGTATGAGATTCATACGAGAATTGGAAAGAGAAATGGCTGATGAAATTACAGGTGAATTTGAATATGTATTCATTGAGAAAGGCTTGTGTATCTATATGTGTTTACTTATATTTGGCCTATTGATAGAAATGTTGTGATTCATGTGGTAGATTTATTTGTATATGGCTTACTAAGCTTTGAAAGCTTATTTTGTGTATTCTTTCCATGTTTTATAGATTATCAAAGCTAGCTCGGACAGCGAGGATTATCGGGAACTATTATCACACTATCGACTACTTGTTGGTATTTTTGGATACTTGTGAATTTGGTATATGGCATGTATAGGCTATTGTGTTGATGATATGTTTTGAGATATGGTATAGCCTTGAGATTTGGCTTGTTTTTTGTTGTAAATGTTGTCATGTATTTGGTCATTTAAGTTGGCCTAAATTATATGTTTGATAAATGATATATGTAATGTATATAATGCCTTATGGTTTGGCATTATTTTCCATGGTTGTTGATATGATTAAATAGTTGCTCATTTGGTTAGTTATTAATGCTTGAGGAATAGTATACTATGGTATGATTTATAGATGAGGAGTTGATATGTTTGAGAAGCATGATTTAGATGATGGAAAGGTGATAAAAATGCATTTAGAAGTTATGTAAGTTGTGATGAATTGGTATGTCTTTGAATATGGAATTGAGCAGTTGAAATGGTTGTGGATAGATAGCATGATATGTGTATAAATTGACATGTTTTGGTTGATAAAATATGTGTTGAAATGGTACCAATTTGGTTACTATGTGCGCATGAGTGAAGGGTGGCAAATTGGCTTTGCAAATGGCCTATTTTTGTCCACATGGGCAGAGACACGGGCGTGTGTCTCAGCCGTGTGTGACACATGGTCATGTTACATGGCCGTGTGTCTCCTGGGGTACCCTTTTGATTTAAGGCTATATACCCTACAGTTTTGACAAGGCCTAGACACACGGGTATGTCTACTGGTCGTGTGTAACACACTGGTTGGCACATGGACGTGTGGCCAGCTGTGTGACCCAAGTCAGTAACATCCTAAATTTTCCCACGGCCATGGCACCTGGGCATGTTCTCGGTCGTGTGGTGTAAGTCAGTATGTATGCCCTATTTTCACACAGCCTATGACACGAGCGTGTCTGGTAACCGCATGAGAAACACGGCCTGTTCACACGAGCGTATGACTTTTAAAAGTTTGAAAATTTTATAAGTTTCTCAGAGTTTGCAAATGTTATCGGTTTAGTCCTGAACCACATCTAAGCATTATTTTAAGGTATCGTAGGACCTTATAAGGGACAAAATAATTGAATTGAATGGATTTTAATTATGATTGCATAAATGTATGATTTATATTATGGTTGATCGGTAATGCTTCGTAACCCTATTCGGGCGACGTATATGGGTTAGGGTGTTACAAGGAAACCTAAGTAGAATTATGCATGATGAAAGTATTCATATTAATACTCGTGAATGTGAGTTTGGTATAAATTGATTTGGTAAATTATGCTAAAGTACTTATGTTAAGTGTTGGTAATGAATGATATGATTTACCATTGATTTTGGATGTTTTGGTTGCTTAAACATGCCATGGATTATGCCATTGAACTTGTGTATGTGCAGGTGTAAATGAGGGTGACAAATGGCTTGCTAGATAACCTTTATTTTGCCCACACGGGCGTGTGTCTAGGCCGTGTTTGACACATGGTCTGCCTAATGGGCATGTGTTCTGCCTGTGTGTCCCCTGCACCTTAATTTTGAGAAATAGAATGCTCAGATTTGAGCACACGGGCAGAGACACAAGTGTGTGTCTCAGTTGTATGGATGACACGGCCTTAGGCACAGGCGTGCGTCCTGGGCATGTGAATTCTGCACCTATTTAATAAAAATTTAATTGCCCATACGGCCTAGCACACGGGCGTGTGACTTGGCCGTGTGACATTAATTTGTTCATGAGTTACAAGTCAAAGAGTTACACGAGGTCGGGACACGGGCGTGTCTAACCACACAGCCTGATCACACGGGCGTGTCCCATATCTACACGAGCTTGTGACCTCTGTTTAATAGAAAAATTTTCTAAGTTTTGTAAAAATTTCTAAAGTTCTTGGTTTAGTCCCGGACCACTCTCAAAGCATGTCTAGGGCTTTGTAGGTTCATATTAGGGACTTTATGATTAATTGCAAATGGTTTTAATTTGGACGCAAATTTATGGCTTGAAATTCTATGATTGTTTGTGTGGTAAGCCTAGTAACGCCTCGGACCTTGTTCCGGCATTGAATATGGGTGAGGGGTGTTACATTTAGTGGTATCAAAGCTATGGTTTAGTCGATTCTCGGACTAACGTAGCATGTGTAAGAGTCTAGCTATACATGCCATATATAAATTTTGATAGTGTGACAACTCCTGACAATTTAAATTGTGTTTTCATATAGTAAATGGATCCCAACTGAGAAGTGGCTGATGACTTTGAGAGTAATACGTTGGCTCCCGCACAAGGGACCGCACCATCTAAAAGTAGGCCAGTGAAAATTAGTCAAGGAGGAGAGGCTAGAGAAGCTTTCTTCCAAAGGATGAATGAGTGGTTTGCCAAGTTTGTTTGAACAAATTCGGCTGCCCAACATCCTCCACCCCCACCTAACCCCCAACCAGTTCCCGTAGCTCCCCAAGGTGTGGAATTGGTAAGACTGAATATGCCTCAAGTTGATAAGATTCAGAAACAAGGGGCAGAAGAATTTAGAGCAAATGTCGATGATGATCCTGAAAGAGCAGAATTCTGGCTTGAGAACTCTATCCGGGTATTTGATGAGCTTTCTTGCACCCCGGATGAGTGCTTGAAATGTGCTATATCAGTTTTGAGGGATACGGCATATCAGTGGTGGAACACTGTTATATATGTGGTACCGAGGGAAAGAGTTACTTGGGATTTCTTCCAAGAGGAATTCAGAAAGAAGTACATCAATCAGCAGTTTATTGATCAGAAACGCAAAGAGTTCTTGAAGTTGAAATAAGGCCGAATGACTATGACTGAATACGAGCGGGAGTTTGTTAGTCTCAGTAAGTATGCTTGGGAATATGTTTCAACAGAGGATATTATGTGTAAGAGATTCGAAGATGGGCTGAATGAGGACATCAGGCTGTTAGTTGGGATTTTAGGCTTGAAAGAATTTGTTGTGCTAGTCGGACGAGCTTGCAAAGCCGAAGAGTTGAGTAAGGAAAAAAGGAAACTTGAGTTTGAGGATAGACATTCGAGAAAGAGGCTGATGAATAAGTTGTTTTAATCTTCGTCAAAAAAATCAAGAGATTTTTATGCTAGCTCCAATGCTTCAGCCGGATATCCCAACAGAGATAGTGGGAAGCAATATTTGGGTTCTACGGCCCAAACTACATCCATAGCGAGCGTAGGTAATGTTAAGTCTAATAAGCCTGAATGCCAACACTACGATAGATGACATCCCAGTGAATGTAGCATGAATAACTGGGCTTGTTTTAAATGTGGCTCCGAAGATCATTTTATTCGAGATTGCCCGAAAATGGTTGGAAAATATAACTTTTAGAATGCAAGATCTAGTAACACTGCTGCTAGAGGGTGGCCAATGAGAAATACGATAAATGAGACTATTAGCGGAGGAGTATCCAAAGACTCAGCTGTGAGATCGAAAGCTAGAGCACCTGCGGAGCTTGGCTATTCGTGCTCGCAAGGATGTGTCCTCCCCTGACGTGATCACCGGTACATTTTCTCTTTATGATACTAATGTAGTTGCATTAATTGATCCTGGATTGACTTATTCCTATATTTGCATAAATTTGGTACCTAGTAAGAATTTGTCTATTGAGTCTATTGAGTTTGTGATTAAGGTTTCGAATCCCTTAGGCAAACATGTTTTAGTTGATAAAGTTTGCAAGAGTTGTCCTTTAATGATTCGGGGTCACTATTTTTGGGCTGACTTAATGCTTTTGCTGTTTGATGAGTTTGATGTTGTAACACACCTTACCCGTGTTCGACGCCGGAATAGGGTACGAGGCATTACCGGACTTAATCACTAATCATCGTATAAAAACCGATTCATAATTTCACTCTAATTTAAAAATTTTTCAAACACATTCAAGCTGTCCCTTAAAAAGAGCTTACAAGGCCCATATCATACTTTAATTCAACCACACACATAGGCAAGCATGCACATTTATAAATTGCATCATTTAATTAATAACATAATCGAGACTATCTACATTAAATGACTTTATACAATAGAGACCTTCAAATAACATAGGTCAGTATTTTAGGCCAATTCCTAGCAACTTAGTAACAATTAAATGAGTCTCCATACATTCCAAAGACTTAAAAATACTTTAAAACCTTTATATATCGATCAATAGTTTGATAGTGTGATTTAACCTCCGGCGACCTCCAACTCGAGCTAACATCTGAGACACTATAGGAAAAAAGAAAGGAAGGGAGTAAGCATTATAGCTTAGTAAGTAACTATGTAAACATTAATAAACAATATATTATCATACTTTAAATGAAGTCACAATATGTTCCCAGAATATTACCATCACAAACACACACATACTTTCACTATTACAATCATAAACAGGTTCAAAATAAGCTGTCTAGCAGAGTACCAGCAGCTAAATTATTTATTTTTGGAGCTACAGATCTCCAAATTACAAACCGTTAATTTTTCTTGAAACTAAATTCACATATATTATTACCATAAATTTTCAGAATTTTTGGTCTAGCCAATTAGTACAGTTTATTCATTGAAGTTACCCCTATTTCACTGCTCAACTGTTCTAACCACTCTTCACTACAAATCAATTTTCTCCTCATACAGAATTCAAAGGATGTTTTTGTTTATTTTATTTGAAACTAGACTCATTAAGGATTTCAAGCATATAAATTATATCCCCTAATTATTTTTGTGAAATTTTTAATGATTTTTCCAAGTCAGAATAGGAGATCACGTAGTCATTCTGAACCAGTCTCTCAAAAACTTAAATATCTCATAATATAGAATTCTTTTGCTTGCTCTGTTTCTGTTATATGAAAATAGACTCATTAAGATTTAATTTTATATCTTATTAAGTCTCTGATTCAATTTCTACTATTTTTGGTAAATTTTTAGATTCACGTCACTGCAACTATCCATAACAGTTTTATTGTCAATTTTGATCTTTCACACTTCAATTGTATTCATCACTTACCCATTACAATCTTTCCAATTTCCAATCATATATCGAGCATATTGTTCATAAGTTACACACGTATATACTTACACTTATCATCACAAAGTCATACACAATTTCATTTAATCAATTTCCCAGTTGAACGATTCGGAATAATAATAGATACGCGATGGTATCGCACACAACCCACCTTTAAAATCGAAGCTCTCTTGTACACATAGTGGCCTTCACTTAGCACCACTCATGTGACCTAGCTCGATTGTACACATAATTTTGGCTCTCTTGTACACATGGTGAACACTTAGTACCACCCATGTGACCTAGCCAGTTTATCTCGTAGCTCTCTTGTCTACATGGTGTCCTTCACCTAGAACCACGCATGCGACCTAGCTACATATATCCCGTAGCTCTCTTGTCTACATGGTGTACACATAGTATCACCTATGCGACCTAGCTACATCATAATGTCTCGTAGCTCTCTTGTACACATGATGTGCACTCAGCACCATACATGTGACCTAGCTACATACCATCTGTATCATCCAATCTTTCCAAAGGTTCAACCGGGATTTCTCTCTCTTTCTAATACTTGATTTGATACTTTCAATAGTCAATTATGATTCAAAAATCAGCTACAATACATAAAATATGCTAAAATATAAAAACGTAATAAAGATAATGTATTATTTACATACAAACTTACATACTTTCTCATTTCCATGTCGAATTAATATTGAACATTTAAATCATCATAATTATACTTACTTTCAACACCTCGGCAATCATAGTAAATATATCAATTTTACATTGAAACATGCATAAATTAATGCTTATTATATATATGAACTTACCTCGATACTAAAGCGGCCATTTTACCAACTTTCTCGATTTTCAAGTTTTCTCCCATTCTAGGTTCAAATCTCATTTATCGGGATCTAAAACATCATATTTTACTTATTTAATTAAAGTACTATTCAAAAAAGTCCTTAACTCAAAATTTGGCAAAATTACAATTTTGCCCCTAAACTTTTGCATATTTACACTTTTTCCCCTAGGCTCGGAAATTAAACTTCATCCCTTATTATTATGTTTTATGACATGCTGATCATTTTTCCCTTCTATGGAAACATCAAATTCTCACTCTAACACATAGTTATGAACAATAACAACTTTTACTGATTAAGCCGTTTTACTCATTTTTGCTTAAAATCGCTTAGCAAAAGTTGTTTAACATAATTTCAGCCTTCATATTCTACCATAAAACATCAAAATAAACACATTTCACCTATGGGTATTTTTCCAAATATGAATCCTAGCTTAAATTATTGCTAGAATAAGCTTAATCAAGTTACCGGGATTCCAAAAACGTAAAGAACTTGAAAAACGAGGCTAGAACGGACTTACTATTGAGCTTGGAAAGCTTGAAAACCCTAGCCATGGCTTCCCCCATGCTAATTTCGGCCTCCATGAAAAAGATGAGTCAATTTTGGCTTTATTTTCCCTTTTTATTTCTTTTAATTACCAAATGACTAAAATGCCCTTAAGGCCTTTCTTTAAAATTTTGTCCTATTCATGCCCATTTTTGTCCAAAAAAATATAATGGTCTAATTACCATTTAAGTACCTCCTCTTTAAACCCCCATTTCAATCAAGTACTTATGAATTAGAACACATATTTTACAACTTTGGCAATTTAGTCCGAAAAGTCCAATTAAGCACTTTATCAGTAAAATTACTTAACGATATTTTTACACAATATTTTAATCAATAAATAAACCTTAAAACTTAATCAAAATAAATTTTTTGACTTCGAATTTGTGGTTCTAAAACTGTCGTTCCATTTAGGTCCTAAATCGGGCTATTACAGCAACTTTTGCAAATAAGCCCTAATAGGCAAATTAAACATGCAATCTATAAAATTTCTTATCAATAATATAACACATGCATCTAATCACTCGGTAAATCATAAAAATTAATCGAAATAAACTTTTCTATCTTAGATTTGTGGTTTCGCAACCACTATTCCATTTAGGCCCTATTTCGAGATGTTACAGATGTGATACATGGAATGGATTGGTTGACTTTGCATGATGTCGTAGTGAATTATAGACAAAAGGTTATTAAATTGAAATGTCAAAACAATAAAACTCTTCAGGTTGAGTCAGATGAGTCAGGTGAATTGCCTATTGTGGTTTCGAAGATATCGGCTCAGAGGTATGTAAGAAAGGGTTGTGAAGCATCTCTCATGTATGTACTGAATACTAAGGTGTCTGAATTGAAGATTGAATCTATTCCGGTAGTTTGTGAATATCCGAACGTGTTCCCAGAAGAGTTGCCAAGGTTACCACCTATTAGAGAGGTGGAGTTTGCTATTGATTTGGTACCAGGGACTGCACCGATATTGATAGCTCCGTATGGAATGCTCCAATTGAGTTGAAAGAATTAAAGTCTCAGTTACAAGAGTTGACAAACAAGGGTTTTGTGAGACCGAGTTTTTCTCCCTAGGGTGCACCGGTATCATTCGTCAAGAAGAAAGATGGATCCATGAGACTTTGTATCGATTATCGTCAACTCAACAAGGTTACGGTAAAGAACAAGTATCCGTTACTGAGGATTGATAATTTGTTTGACCAGTTGAAAAGGGAAACAATATTCTCGAAGATAGATTTGAGATCTGGTTATTATCAGCTGAGGGTTAAAGACTCGAATGTGTCAAAAACCGCGTTCAAAACGAGGTATGGGCATTATGAATTTCTTGTTATGCCTTTTGGATTAAGTAATGCTCCTGCTATTTTTATGGATTTGATGGATCTTCCAACCGTATTTAGACAAGTTTGTAGTTGTGTTCATTGATGACATTTTGATTTATTCCCAAGATGAGTCTGAGCATGCCGAACATTTAAGAATTGTAGTGTAGACTCTGAGAGATAAGAAATTGTTTGCTATGGCTCCGAGAAGTTGGATTTTTGGGGCATATTGTCTTAGCGGAAGGTATAAGAGTTGATTCGAGTAAGATTTCAACAATTGTGGATTGGAAACCATCGAGAAGTGTATTTGAGATTAGAAGCATTTTGGGCTGAGCTGGGTATTATCGACGTTTTGTTAAGGGATTCTCGATGATTGCTACACCTATGACAAAATTTTTACAAAAAAATGTTAAGTTCGAGTGGTCGGAGAAATTCCAAAAAAGTTTTGAGCAGTTGAAAGCATTGTTAACTGAGGCATCGGTATTAGTGCAACTTGAGTTGGGAAAAGAGTTTGTGATTTTCAGTGACGCGTCATTGAACAGTCTTGGATGTGTGTTGATGCAAGAGGGCAAAGTGATAGCTTATGCCTCGAGATAGTCGAAACTGCATGAAAAGAATTATCCGACGCATGACTTGGAATTGGTTGCCATTGTGTTTGCTTTAGAAATTTGGCGACACCATTTATTCGGTGAGAAGTGTCACATCTTTACTGGTCACAAGAGTTTGAAGTATTTAATGACTCAAAAGGATTTGAATTTGCAACAAGGGAGATGACTCGATTTGTTGAAAGAGTATGAGTTAGTAATCGAGTATCATCCGGGAAAGGCGAATGCAGTCGCCGATGCTTTGGGTAGGAAATCTTTGTTTGCTTTGAGAGCAATGAATATGCGACTGACTTTATCTGATGATGGCTAGATTATAGCCGAGTTGAAAGATAGGCCGGTATTTCTTTAGCAAATTTGTAAAGCTTAGAAAAGTGACAAAGAACTTCAAGCTAAAAGAGTTTAGTGCGAATCAACTAGTGATTCAGATTTTCAAATTAGGGCGATGATTGTTTGATGTTTCGAGGTAGGATTTGTGTATCGAGAGATACTAAGCTTATTTAGAAAATTCTTCACGAGGCACATAGTAGTTGCCTGTCTGTTCACCCAGGAAGTACGAAGATGTATAATGATTTGAAGAAATTGTATTAGTGGTCAGGTATGAACGAGATACTTCTAAATTCGTATCGAGATGTTTAATTTGTCAACAAGTAAAGGCCGAACACCAAGTACCTTTAGGTTTACTTCAGCCTATGATGATTCCCAAATGGGTAGAATACGATGGATTTCGTAACTGGATTACCTCTAACTCTGAAGAAGAAAGATGTTGTTTGGGTCGTTGTTGATAGATTGATGAAATCAACTCATTTTATTCCAGTACGTACTAACTATTCACTTGATAAGTTAGCTAAATTGTACATTGCTGAAATTGTTAGATTGCACGAAGTGCCTATTTCTATTATTTCGGATAGAGATCCGAGGTTTACGTCTCGATTTTGAAAGAAGTTGTAAGAGGATTTGGGCACAAAGTTGAATTTTAGTACTGCATTTCATCCGCAGACCGATGGTCAATCTGAAAGAATGATTCAAGTACTCGAAGATATGCTTTGCTGTTGTGTTTTAGAGTTCAAAGGTAGTTTGGAAAAATATCTACCTTTAGTCGAATTTTCTTATAAAAATAATTTTCAGTCGAGTATAAAGATGGCACCGTATGGGGCGTTGTATGGTTGCAAGTGTCGAACTTTGTTGTATTGGACTGAGCTCAGTGAGAGACAGATTCACAGGTTGATTTGGTTAGAGAAACCGAAGAAAAAGTGAAAATAATTTATGATTGTTTGAAATCAGCTTCAGATAGATAGAAATCGTACGCGGATCTAAAATGAAAGGAAATTGAATTTCAAGTCGGTGATAAGGTATTTCTAAAAGTATCTCTGTAGAAGAAAATTCTTAGATTTGGTTGGAAAGGCAAGATGAGTCCGCGCTTTATTGGCCCGTATGAGGTTATTGAAAGGATAGGACTAGTTGTTTATCGAATAGCTTTACCGTCGAAATTAGAGAGAATCCACAATATGTTTCATATGTGCATGTTATGATGATATCGATCAGATCCCTCTCATGTGATTTCACCAACTGATGTTGAGATTCATCCCGACATGACTTATGGTGAAGAACCGATCAAGATCCTAGCCGTAGAAGTTAAACAGTTGAGAAATAAAAATATAGCCCTAGTGAAAGTTTTGTTGCAAAGACATGGGGTTGAAGAAGCTACATGGGAAACCGAAGAACCTATGAGAAGATAGTACCCAAACCTCGTTTCTGGTAAGATTTTTTGGGACGAAAATCCCTAAAGGGGGGAGAGTTGTAACAACCCATTTTTGGGTCAAATTGGAATAGTGGATTTTGGACCACAAATCTAAAGTAGAAATGTTAATTTTATTATTACTTTAAGGTCTACAGTATGATTGAATGATTGTGTGAAAATTTCGTTAAGAAATTTTATCGATAGAGTGTCCAATTTGAATAATAGGACTAAATTACAATAGGTGCAAAATATGTGTTCTAGAAGCTAGAGGTGTCTAATTGCTATGAAATTTTAAATTAGAGGTCCTTAAATAGTAATTAGACCATTATATATTATTATGGACAAAAATGGACATGGTTAGATAAAATTTCATAGTTTTAAGTGAAAGGCATTTTAGTCATTTGGTAAATAAAGACAAAATAGCTAAAATAAAAGTGTTCATCTTCTCAAATTAGTCCCCCTATAGCCGAAAATTGCAAGGATTCCATAGCTAGGGTTTTGGCCACTTCCAAGCTCCATTATAATCCATCTTTGTCCCGTTTTTAATGATTTTTATGTTTTTGAAGTTGTCTCAACCTAATCTAGCTATTTCAAGGACTAATTTGAAAGAAAATCAAAGTATAAAATTTTACCCATGTTAAATATTTGTGTATTTTGATGTTTAATTGTAGAAAATGCATGTTTGGAGTTAGATAAACAACATTTATCGAGTGATTTTTAATGAAAATGTCAAATAGGGACCTATTTGTAAAAGTTGTAAAATGTGTGTAAAAATGTGAATAAATGAAAAATGTAGGCTATTATGAGCAAAGAATAGGTTCGGCTAGGTTTGGGTGTGATGAAATTGAATGAAAATCATTTTACAAGCCTAGGGACTAAAATGTAAAAAGTTGAAAAGTAGGTGCAAAAATGTAATTTTTACCAAAAAGTGTTTTTGGGATTAAATTGAATAATGTGATGATTGAATAAGTTAAATGTGGCATTATATATCAAGAAAGAAGAGGTTCTGACCTAGATTGGGGAAAGAACAACGTTGTGGACTAAATCGAACTATTAACCATTTTGTACCGAGGTAAGTTCGTAAGTTAAAAATAAGCTTTAGAATAATTGTACTTAAATGCTTTAATATTGCATGAATTGTATGTTTGATTATGTGAATGAGTATAATTCTACGAATGAGTTCGATGATGATTCAGCAAGTGAGAAGTCCTGTTGAACCTTAGAAATAGATTAGGATACAAGTGACATGTCATTAGGGTCATTATGTGTTATGTGATTATGTGATCCGGGTGTGGGTCTTGTACGTCGTATATCCGTATATGTTGCGGATACTTGAAAGCTTGTGTGAGTAGCACTGCATAGCTACATCTTAACTGACATCTTGTGTGAGCAGGCCCGTCGATAGCTCGAGAACGAGCGATTATGTGATATGAGATTGAGGTAGCATTGGCTATATATGTGGCATTTAGTGTACAAAAATAACGAGTATCTGACATTATTATTTCTAGTGGTCCACGGGAATGTCAAAGATGAGAATATGTGTAAATTCATTTCGAGATGGTTCAGGTATGTACATAAAGCTCATGTTCATTAAATGTTTGAAACGGTGAATATGAGGTAAGTTTGTGGTAGAATGAGTATGATCATGAGACTGTGGTAAATTTACATTTAATTATGTTATAATATTTAAATGTTATATGCATGGTAAGGTTGTTTATTTCTTGCATACGAGCTTACTAAGCTATATAGCTTACTCCGTTTATTTTTCCTTGTTTTATAGTGTCGCCAAGCTAACCTAGATCGGAGATCGTCTGAGAATCGAATCACACTATCAAACTCTCATTTTTGGGTATTGATGATCGTAGTATTTTGAAAGTATGGCATGTATAGGGACTTGTTCTTTTTGTTATATGTGTCATTTGATTTGGCCAAATGTATTGGCTTATATTTGTTTAAGGTGATTTGGTATTTAGCCATGTAGTTGGCTTATTTTGGCTAAAATGGTTGTAAGCCCATTTATATAAGTATTTGTGTTAATGCCTTCTTGTTTTTGTGTTTTGTAATGGGTTGCTATATGTTTATTATGGTTAAATGACTTGTTGTGAAATGGAAGAGATAGGTCCTTGGGTGTGCTAGGAAACCTAAGTAGAATTATGCCTAATGAAAGTATTCTTATTAATACTTGTGAATGTGAGTTTGGTATGAATTGATTTGGTAAATTATGCTAAAGTAATTATGTTAAGTGTTGGTAATGAATGATATGATTTACCCTTGATGTAATATCCCGAATTAGGGCCTAATCAGAATAGTGGTTTCGTGACCACAAATTCGAGATAGAAATAATTTTTTTATAATTTTTTTGAGGTTTATGATATGATTGCATAATTGTGTGAAGATTTCGTGAAGAAATTTTTGGCATAACGAGTTTAATTTAAAGTTAGGGACTAAATCGAATAAGTTGCAAAACTTGCATTTTAGAAGTTTTTAGTATGAAATTGCTTTGAAATATTAATTAGGAGGTCTTAAATAGGAATTTGACCAATTTTAAGTTCATGGGCAAAATTAGGACATGGAAGGAATTTTTGAAAGTTTAGTAAGGAGGGGCATTTTGGTCATTTGGATATTAAATGAAATAAAATGGGAAAAATAACACAAAATGGTCATCTTCTTCATTTGGTTGCTGCCAAATTTTTCTCTCACCATAGCTAGGGTTTCTTCAACTTTCAAGCTTCATAGTAAGTGATTCCAAGCCCCGTTTTTAATGATTTTTACGTTTTTGAGATCCCGGTAGCTCGATTTAGCTTATGCTAGCAATAATTTAACCTAGGGTTCATATTTGGAAAAATACCCATAGGTGAAATTTGTGTATTTTGATGTTTTATGATATAATATGAGGTTTTAAATTATGTTAGACAACTTGTGCTACTCGATTTTGAGTGAAAACGAGTAAAAGAACTTAATCGGCAAAAATACCTAATAGTCACAAGTACATGTTAGAGTGAGAATTTGATGTTGCCATAGAAGGGAAAAGTGATCAGGATGTTATAAAACATAAGAATAAGGAATAAAGTTTAATCCCGAGCCTAGGGGCAAAAGTGTAAATATGCAAAAGTTTAGGGGTAAAATTGTAATTTTGCCAAAATTTGAATTAAGGATTAATTTGATAATGTGAGTATTAAATAAGCTAAATGTGTTATTTTAGATCAAGAAAGACGTGGAATCGACCCCAATCGATGAAAAGAAAAGATTGTGGACTAAATTGCAAAATCTTTATATTTTGGTACCAAGGTAAGTTCATGTGTAAATAATGTAGCATAATGGTTATTTTTAAGTTATTGATGTTAATTATATGATATGCTGATTTTCATCATGAAATATATGCTTTATGGTTATTTTCGAATAAAATATAAATTATGTGAGCTACTTGTTAAATATACATTGTTACCGAGTATTAGTTTCGGTATTCTACGGAAGACGGCAAGGATATGTGTTCGAGGAAAACCCCGTTTGAACCTTAGGAATAGATTAGGAGACAAGTGACATGTCACTAGGATGGTTGAGCATCCGAACTCGTTGAGTTGAGTCCGAGTTCACTTATGGATGCGAATGTCCGAACTCGTTGAGTTGAGTCCGAGTTCGTGAGATGTAACTAGGCATCCGAACTCGTTGAGTTGAGTCCGGGTTCACTTATGGATGCGAACGCCCGAGCTCGTTGAGTTGAGTCCGAGTTCACTTAGGGGCGGGTTAGATGATTGCTTGATTGCATATGTGGCACTTATGTGCAAATTATCCATGTATCCGAATTATATTCCGATGTGTTCAACGGGTAAAGTTCTACTCAAATGGAGGAATACTCGAGATGAAAAGAGACGTATTGGTAAGTGATGTGAAATGGATACTTTGAACAGGTATGTACTTAACCCTCGGGTTGAGTATTGATACAACAACGATAAGGTAATAAGATGATGAAAAATCATTAGAAATGTGATATATGTTTTGGTGATGCCATGCTAATGTTGTTTGGTATGATTGCTTTGTTATGTTACTTATTATTTGCATATGAACTTACTAAGCATTTATGCTTACTCCCTCCTCATTACTCATTGTAGTTTTGGACAAGCCAGCTCAAGAATCGGGATAGGTCAAAGGCTCGATCACACTATCTGGAGGACTTTTTGGTAAATGGCTTGTAAAATTTAAGTATGGCATGTATAGCAATATACCTATTTTGTGTAAATGTTCTTACGATATGGTGATGGAATGGTTGAGAAAATGCTTGATAATGATAAGTTATGGAAATGGTTAGTTTAGATTATGTTTGATGTCATGGAAGGTTAATAGGATACCTAGTTCATGAAAACTCATAAAAGGGATGAAATTTGCCATAAACAGAACATTGCAGCAACACTGACGTGAGTTTGAAAATTTATTAAAAATCATAGAAATCAAATTAGGTGATGAATTAAATATTAAATTGAAGCTTATTATGTCTAGTTTCGCATAAAACAAACTAAACAGGTAAAAAATTTATATGTTAGAAGATATTTGAATTTTAGTGAAACAGGGCCAGAATAATTTCTGGATCCCATGTTCCAAATTTATAAATTCACCATAAATTGTACAGATATAATTAGGTGGTGTATTTTATATTCTCAGAATTCTTATTGAGTCTAGTTTCAGGAGAAATAAATCTCATAGTCATATAAATTTTGTACAGATAGAAATGTGGTTCGCAGTAAACAGAAGTCAGTCCAGTAAAGTCCTGAAATAGGGGTAACTTTAACTAATAAACTGTACTAATTGGCCCAACCAAAAATTCTATAAAAAAAATAGTAAATAGGTATATGAGTCTAGATTTAGGGAAAATTTACAGATCTTGATTTCGAGTTTCGTAACTCGAGATATGATTTTTCTTGTAACTATGATGCAAGTAACTAGAAAGCTGTGAATGTAGAAACAAATGATCCAAAGTTCTTAAAATGTTAAATTAAGTCTAGTAACTCCTCATACTCGACTCCGGCGACGGTCTCGGGTAAGGGTGCGTTACATTTAGTGGTATCAGAGTAGGTTTAGATAGTTCTTGGACTACGTGTTGTATGTACGGATTTTGCTATACATGCCATATGTATAAATTGTGATAGTGTGACGACTTCTGACCTTTTTAAATAATTTTTTTATAGTAAATGGATCCCGATCCAGCTGTGGCAGATGAAGTAGAGAGTAATGCGCCAGCTCCGGTTGAAGGGGCAGAGCCGACTGAAAATACACCTCCTACTGTTGGTCAGGGAGGAGGAGAAAGAGATCGGGAAGCCTTTCTCCAAATGATGAGTACATGGTACACTGAGTTCGTTCGTACGAACCCAAATGTACGACCTCCCCCACCTCCCCCAATTCCTCAACCTGTACCCCCGATGCCTCAGGGTGTGGATATGATAAAATTTCATAGAACTCCAGTTGATAGAATTCGTAAACAAGGGGCCGAAGAATTTAGGGCAAATATTGATGATGATGCCGAAAAAGCAGAGTTCTGGCTTGAAAATTCTATCCGGGTATTTGATGAATTATCTTGTACACCTGAAGAATGTTTGAAATGTGCTATATCTTTGTTGAGGGATTCAGCCTATAATTGGTGGAAGACTTTGATTTCGGTGGTACCGAAAGAGAGAGTAACCTAGGAATTCTTTCAAGAAGAATTTCAGAAGAAATATATTAGTGAAAGATTTCTTGATCAGAAACGTAAAGAATTTCTTGAGTTGAAGCAAGGTAATATGTGATTCTGAGAATATGAAAGAGAGTTTGTTCGATTAAGTAAGTATGCGAGAGAGTATGTTCCTCACAGAGGCCAAGATGTGCCGACGATTTGAAGACGGGCTTAACGAAGATATCAAGGTATTTGTTGGAATTCTTGAATTAAAAGAAATGGTAGTCTTGGTTGATCGAGCTTGCAAGGTGAAGAACTACTTAAAAGAAGAAAAAAGGTAGAGGTGAGACTAGAAATTGGAAGAAAAGACCAACGAGTAGTTCATTTTCACGAAACACGGAAAGTCAAGAAATATGAATCCTCGTTCCCAAGTTTCAATTTGGGCAATCATATGGGAATTATAAGAAGCAAAATGTGGGTCCTAAGTCCCAGACTACTTCGGCAGCCAGTGTAGGGAACTCGAAATTTGTTAAACCTGAATGCCAGCGGTGTGGTAGAAATCATTTTGGTCCATGCAGAGCAAATGAATGTTTTCGATGTGGTTCTCGAGATCATTTTATTAGAGGCTGCCCAGAGAGAGCTGAAAAAGAAAAATTTCAGAATACAAAAACAAGTGGTGTGGATTCGAGAGGAAGATATCCAAGAAAAGCTGGGAGTGAAGCAAGCAGTAAGAATGTAGCCAGAGATGCACCAGTCAGACCTGAAGGAAGGGCTCCGGCTAGAACTTATGCTATTAAAGCGCGTGAAGATGCTTCCTCACCCGATGTGATTACCGGTACATTTTCTCTCTATAATGTTAATGTTATTGCTTTGATTGATCCCGGTTCTACTCATTCATATGTGTGCATGAAACTGGTGTCTAGTATGAATATACCTGTTGAGAACACAGAATTTATGATTAGAGTGTCGAATCTGTTAGGCAAATGTGTGATTGTTGATAAAGTATGTAAGGAATGTCCTTTAATGATTCGGGGTCATTACTTTCCGGCCGACTTGATGTTGTTGCCGTTTGATGAGTTTGATGTTATTTTGGGTATGGATTGGTTGACATTGCATGATGCTATAATAAATTGCAAAGAAAAGGTTATAGAATTAAAGTGTGAAAATGGTGAAACTCTGCGGGTTGAATAAGATAAATCAGAGGCATTGCCTAGTGTGATTTCTTTAATGTCGGCTCAAAAATATTTGAGAAAGGGTTATGAAGCTTATTTGGCGTATGTAATTAATACAAAAGAAGTTGAAAAGAAAGTTGAATCAGTGCCGGTTTTGTGTGAATTTGCGGATGTATTTCCAGAAGAATTGCCGGGTTTGCCTCCAGTTAGGGAAGTAGAATTTGGTATTGATTTGATACTGGGAACAACTCCGATTTCGATTGCTCCATATAGAATGGCACCAACAGAGTTAAAAGAGTTAAAGTCGCATGATTGCAAGAGTTGAGTGATAAAGGTTTTGTGAGACCGAGTTTTTTACCTTGGGGTGCTCCCGTGTTATTTGTGAAAAAGAATGATGGTTCTATGAGGTTGTGTGTTGATTATCGGCAGTTAAACAAGGTGACAATCAAAAACCAGTATCCGTTGCCAAGAATTGATGATTTGTTTGATCAGCTAAAAGGAGAGACATGGTTTTCAAAGATTGACTTGAGATTTGGGTATTACCAACTGTGGGTAAAAGAGTCAGATGTGCCTAAAACTGCTTTTAGAACAAGGTACGGTCATTATGAATTTTTAGTTATGCCATTCGGGTTGACAAATGCTCCTGCTGTGTTTATGGATTTAATGAATCGCATATTTCGACCATACTTGGACAAATTTGTTGTGGTGTTTATAGATGATATTTTAATTTATTCAAAAGATGAGACAGAGCATGCTGAGCATTTGAGAATAGTTTTGCAAACTTTGAGAGATAAGCAGCTGTATGCTAAGTTTAGTAAAAGTGAATTTTGGCTCAGGGAAGTTGGATTTTTGGGTCATATTGTTTCAGGTGATGGTATACGGGTTGATCCTAGTAAAATTTCAGCCATTGTTGATTGGAAACCACCGAAAAATGTAGCTGAAGTTAGAAGTTTCTTGGGGCTAGCTGGGTATTATCGGCGGTTTGTAAATGGATTTTCTATAATTGCTGCTCCTATAACTAGACTACTTCGAAAGAATGTTAAATTTGAATGGACGGAAGAATGTCAACAGAGTTATGAAGAATTGAAAAAGTTATTAACAGAGGCACCAGCATTAGTACAGCCCGAATCAGGTAAAGAATTTGTGGTGTATAGTGATGCTTCTCTAAATGGTTTGGGGTGTGTGCTCATGCAAGAAGGAAAAGTGGTGGCTTATGCTTCGAGGCAGTTAAAACCTCATGAGAGGAATTATCCTACTCACGATTTGGAATTGGCTGCGGTGGTGTTTGCTTTGAAGATTTGGCGACATTATTTGTATGGTGAAAAGTGCCGGGTATATACCGACCATAAAAGTCTTAAGTACTTGATGTCACAAAAAGACTTGAATTTGAGACAGCGAAGATGGTTGGAGTTATTGAAAGATTACGAGCTTGTTATTGATTATCATCCGGGAAAAGTGAATGTGGTTGCCGATGCTTTAAGCAGAAAGTTGTTGTTTGCTTTGAGAGTTATGAACACTCAGTTGAAAATGTCAGATGATGGTTTGATTCTAGCAGAGTTAAGAACAAAACCGATGTTTTTACAAGAGATTTCTGAAGCTCAGAAAGATGATCAAGATTTGCAAGCCAAGAGAAAGTAGTGTGAAGTTGGTACAGAGTCAAATTTCAGAATTGGTTCTGATGGGTGTTTAATATTTAAAGATCGGATTTGTGTACCGAAGAATGAGGAATTGATTCAAAAGATCTTACAAGAAGCACATAGTAGTTGTTTCTCGATTCATCCGGGTAGTACGAAAATGTATAATGACTTGAAGAAAATGTATTGGTGGAATGGAATGAAAAGGGATATATCGGAGTTTGTGTCCAAATGCTTAATTTGTCAACAGGTGAAAGCTGAACACCAAGTGCCTTCGGGATTATTTCAGCCTATTATGGTTCCTGAATGGAAATGGGATTGATTACTATGGATTTTGTTTTAGGGTTGCCATTGACTCCAGGAAAGAAAGATGCCATCTGGGTAATAGTTGACAGATTAACTAAGTCGGCTCATTTTATCCCGGTACGTACGGATTATTCTCTTAACAAGTTAGCTGAACTATATGTTAGAGAAATTGTTAGACTACACAGAATACCATTGTCGATTATTTCAGATAGAGATCCAAGGTTTACCTCGCGGTTTTGGCAAAAGTTGCAAGACGCGTTAGGTACGAAGTTAAATTTCAGTACTGCTTTTCATCCACAAACTGATGGGCAATCAGAGAGAGTAATTCAGATTCTTGAAGATATGCTCAGATGTTGTGTATTGGAATTTCAAGGAAATTGGGAAAAATATTTACCGTTAGTAGAATTTGCTTACAATAATAGTTATCAGACGAGCTTGAAAATGGCACCTTATGAAGCATTGTACGGTCATAAATGTCGGACGCCATTGTATTGGACTAAACTCAAGGAAAATCAGATCTATGGAGTTGATATAATAAAAGAAATCGAAGAAAAAGTGAAGGTAATTCGGAATTGTTTGAAAGCTGCTTCAGATAGATAGAAATCTTATGCAGATTCAAAACGAAAGGACATTGAATCTCAAGTTGGTGATAAAGTATTTTTAAAGGTGTCTCCATGGAAGAAAGTTCTTAGATTTGGACGGAAGGGCAAATTAAGTCCGCGTTTTATTGGGCCGTATGAAATAATTGAAAAAGTTGGACCGGTAGCATATCGGCTAGCATTACCACTTGAATTAGAGAAGATTCATGATGTGTTCCACGTATCTATGTTTACGCGAAAGATCGTTCGGATCCTTCACATGTGGTTTCACCGTGAGAAATTGAACTACAACCAGATATGACCTATGAAGAAGAACCGATTAAGATTTTAGCTCGAGAGGTCAAACAACTAAGGAATAAAAATATTGCACTTGTGAAGGTGTTGTGGCAAAAGCATGGAGTTGAAGAAGATACATGGGAATCCGAAGAAAATATGAGAAATCAATACCCACATCTGTTTACCGGTAAGATTTTCGAGGACGAAAATCCTTAAAGGGTGGAGAGTTGTAATATCCCGAATTAGGGCCTAATCGGAATAGTGGTTTTGTGACCACAAATCTGAGATAGAAATAATTATTTTATAATTTTTTTGAGGTTTATGATATGATTGCATAATTGTGTGAAGATTTCGTGAAGAAATTTTTGGCATAACGAGTTTAATTTAAAGTTAGGGACTAAATCGAATAAGTTGCTAAACTTGCATTTTAGAAGTTTTTAGTATGAAATTGCTTTGAAATATTAATTAGTAGGTCTTAAATAGAAATTTGACCAATTTTAAGTTCATGGGAAAAATTAGGACATGGAAGGAATTTTTGAAAGTTTAGTAAGGAGGGGCATTTTGGTCATTTGGAAATTAAATGAAATAAAATGGGAAAAATAACACAAAATGGTCATCTTCTTCATTTGGTTGCTGCTGAATTTTTCTCTCACCATAGCTAGGGTTTCTTCAACTTTCAAGCTTCATAGTAAGTGATTCCAAGCCCCGTTTTTAATGATTTTAACGTTTTTGAGATCCCGGTAGCTCGATTTAGCTTATGCTAGCAATAATTTAACCTAGGGTTCATATTTGGAAAAATACCCATAGGTGAAATTTGTGTATTTTGATGTTTTATGATAGAATACGAGGTTTTAAATTATGTTAGACAACTTGTGCTACTCGATTTTGAGTGAAAACGAGTAAAAGGACTTAATCGGCAAAAATACCTAATAGTCACAAGTACATGTTAGAGTGAGAATTTGATGTTGCCATAGAAGGGAAAAGTGATCAGCATGTTATAAAACATAAGAATAAGGAATAAATTTTAATCCCGAGCCTAGGGGCAAAAGTGTAAATATGCAAAAGTTTAGGGGTAAAATTATAATTTTGCCAAAATTTGAATTAAGGATTAACTTGATAATGTGAGTATTAAATAAGCTAAATGTGTTATTTTAGATCAAGAAAGATGTGGAATCGACCCCAATCGTGGAAAAGAAAAGATTGTGGACTAAATTGCAAAATTTTTATATTTTGGTACCAAGGTAAGTTCATGTGTAAATAATGTAGCATAATGGTTATTTTTAAGTTATTGATGTTAATTATATGATATGCTGATTTTTATCATGAAATATATGCTTTGTGGTTATTTTCGAATAAAATGTAAATTATGTGAGCTACTTGTTAAATATAAATTGTTACCGAGTATTGGTTTCAGTATTCTACGGAAGACGACAAGGATATGTGTTCGAGGAAAATCCTGTTTGAACCTTAGGAATAGATTAGGATACAAGTGACATGTCACTAGGATGGTTGAGCATCCGAACTCGTTGAGTTGAGTCCGAGTTCACTTATGGATGCGAATGTCCGAACTCGTTGAGTTGAGTCCGAGTTCGTGAGATGTAACTAGGCATCCGAACTCGTTGAGTTGAGTCCGAGTTCACCTATGGATGCGAACACCTGAGCTCGTTGAGTTGAGTCCGAGTTCACTTAGGGGCGGGTTACATGATTGCTTGATTGCATATGTGGCACTTATGTGCAAATTATCCATGTATCCGAATTATATTCCGATGTGTTCAACGGGTAAAGTTCTACTCAAATGGAGGAATACTCGAGATGAAAAGAGACGTATTGGTAAGTGATGTGAAATGGATACTTTGAACAGGTATGTACTTAACCCTCGGGTTGAGTATTGATACAACAACGATAAGGTAATAAGATGATGAAAAATGATTAGAAATGTGATATATGTTTTGGTGATACCATGCTAATGTTGTTTGGTATGATTGCTTTGTTATGTTACTTATTATTTGCATATGAACTTACTAAGCATTTATGCTTACTGCCTCCTTCTTATTCATTGTAGTTTTGGACAAGCCAGCTCAAGAATCGGGATAGGTCGAAGGCTCGATCACACTATCTAGAGGACTTTTTGGTAAATGGCTTGTAAAATTTAAGTATGGCATGTATAGCAATATACCTATTTTGTGTAAATGTTCTTACGATATGGTGATGGAATGGTTGAGAAAATGCTTGATAATGATAAGTTATGGAAATGGTTAGTTTAGATTATGTTTGATATCATGGAAGGTTAATAGGATACCTAGTTCATGAAAACTCATAAAAGGGATGAAATTTGCCATAAGCAGAACATTGCAAAGCAACAATCGACGTGAGTTTGAAAATTTATTAAAAATCATAGAAATCAAATTAGGTGATGAATTAAATATTAAATTGAAGCTTATTATGTCTAGTTTCGCATAAAACAAACTAAACAGGTAAAAAAATTATATGTTAGAAGATATTTGAATTTTAGTGAAACAGGGCCAGAATAATTTCTGGATCCCATGTTCCAAATTTAGAAATTCACCATAAATTGTACAGATATAATTAGGTGGTGTATTTTATATTCTCAGAATTCTTATTGAGTCTAGTTTCAGGAGAAACAAAAGTCATATAAATTTTGTACAGATAGAAATGTGGTTCGTAGTAAACAGAAGTCAGTCTAGTAAAGTCCTGAAATAGGGGTAACTTTAACTAATAAACTGTACTAATTGGCCCAACCAAAAATTCTATAAAAAAATAGTAAATAGGTATATGAGTCTAGATTCAGGAAAAATTTACAGATCTTGATTTCGAGTTTTGTAACTCGAGATATGATTTTTCTTGTAACTGTGATGCAATTAACTAGAAAGCTGTGAATGTAGAAACAAATGATCCAAAGTTCTTAAAATGCTAAATTAAGTCTAGTAACTCCTCATACTCGACTCCGGCGACGGTCTCGGGTAAGGGGGCGTTACACTTGATTTTGGATGTTTTGGTTGCTTAAACATGCCATGGATTATGCCATTGAACTTATGTGTGTGTAGGTGTAAATGAGGGTGACAAATGGCTTGGTAGATAGCCTTTATTTTGTCCCCACAGGCAGACACACGAGTGTGTGTCTAGGCTGTGTTTGACACACGGTCTGCCCTATGGGCATGTGTTCTGGCTGTGTGTCCCTTGTACCTTAATTTAAGAAACATAATGCTCAGATTTGAGTACATGGGCAGAGACAAGGACGTTTGTCTCAGCCGTGTGGATGACACGACCTTAGGCACGGGCGTGCGTCCTGGGTGTGTGAAGTCTGCACGTATTTAATGAAAATTTAGTTGCCCACACGGCCTAGCACATGGGTGTGTGACTTAGTCGTGTAACATCAATTTGTTCATGAGTTACAAGTCAGAGAGTTACACAGGGTTGGGACACGGGCATGTGTGACCACACGGCCTGATCACATGGGCGTGTCCCATATCCACACGGGTGTGTGACCCCTATTTAATAGAAAAAATTTTGAAGTCTTGTAAAAATTTCTAAAGTTCTCGGTTTAGTCCCGGACCACTCCCAAAGCATGTCTAGGGCCTCGTAGGCTCATATTAGGGACTTTATGATTAATTGAAAATGGTTTTAATTTGGATGCAAATTTATGGCTTGAAATTGTATGATTGTTTGTGTGGTAAGTCTAGTAAAGCCTTGGACCCTGTTCTAGAATTGAATACCAGTGAGGGGTGTTACATTTCTTCTCTTTCAATTTGACTCCATATAACCTTGCATTGCAACATTTGTGTTTCGGTTACTTCTTTAGTCGTGCTACCAAAATAATATTTTATTCTCTATCCGTTGACAAGAAAATTTTGCCCTCTATTTTTTATCAGTTTTATTACCTTGTGAGGTGTCACTTGGTTTATAGTATATGGTTCATTCCATCTTGATTTTAGTTTTCCAAGGAATAATTTCAATCTTGAATTGAACAAGGGTACCTTTTGTCTTGGTGAGAACTATCATTTTCTTATTCTATCATCATGCCGACATTTGCTTCTCTCTTTAAATAGTTTAGTATTTTCGTAGACCATAAAGTGAAATTCTTCTAGTTCTTGCGTCTGAAATAATCTTTCTTTCTTGGCCAATTCGAGGTCCAAATTCAATTCTTTTATTGCCCAGTATGCTTTCTTTTCTAGCTCAATTGATAGATGACAGTTTTTTTAGTAAACAAGTTTGTAAGGGGACATGCCTAAAGGCCTTTTGTATGCTATTCTATAAGCCCATAGTGCATCATCTAATATTGTTGTCCAATCTTTCCTATTTGGGTTGACTGTCTTTCCAGAATATGCTTAACCTCTTGGTTAGATACCTCAGCTTGCTCATGTACACTGTGGTCATTCGATGTCTCACACTATATTTGGCTAAAGTTGCTTCAAACCGCTTATTGTAAAAGTGAGATCCTTCATCACTTACCAAATCATGGGGTGTTCCAAATCTAGCGAAGATGTTTTACCTTAAGAATTTGGCTACTGATTTCGTGTCATTTTTAGGTAATGCTATCGCTTCAATCTATTGAAAAATGTAGTCAACAACTAACAAAATGTATTGATTTCCAAAAGAACTGGGGAAGGGACCCATTAAATCAATCTGCCAAACATCAAATACCTCCACTTCAAGGATCCCTATTGGCAGAATTTTTTATTTCTTTGATATAATGCTTATTTTTTGACATCTGTCGCATCCCTGCAAAAATATGTAAGCGTCTCTATTCATAGTTGGCTAATAAAATCATGATTGCAGTATCTTTTGAGCAATTCTTTTTCCTCTAAAATGTCCACCACATGGTGAAATATGGCACCCTTGTAAGATATCATTTATTTCTTCTTCAGACACACACCTTTGTACTAATTAATCTATGCATTGTCAGAATACATACAGGTCTTCCCAAATATAATTTATTGACGCATGCATGATTCTCTTCTTTTGTTGCCATGACGCTTTGATAAAAAAAACTCCTTTGACGATGTAATTCACATAATCTACGTACCAGAGTGTCTTCTTATTCTATACTCTACCTGATGTATGTCTACCCGAAATAACTACTCATCGATAACGGTTTCTTTAATTTCTTCAGAATTTTTCTCCTCCATTTCATTTCCTATCTTGGACAAGTGATCTGTAATTTGATTTTTCGTTCCTTTCCTATCCATTATCCACAAACCAAATTCTTGAAGCAATAACTCCCACCTTATTAGTCTAGTTTTTGTCTCTCTTTTTTTCATAACATATTTCAATGCAGAGTGATTAGTATTGATGTAAACTTTGTTTGCTATTAAATAAGGGCAGAAATTTTCACAAGCAAATATAATAGCAATCATTTCATTTTTAGTAGTAGTGTAATTACATTGTGCTGAGTTGAGAGTCTTAGTTGCATAGTGAATAGCATAGAAGATGTTGTTTCTTTTTTGTCTTAGCACTGCTCCTACAACATAATCGCTGACATCGCACATTATAATAAAGGGTTCCAACTAGTTAGGAGTAATGATAATAGGGGTAGAGATGAGTTTCTCTTTCATTACCTCGAAAGCTTTATTGAAATCTTGGTCAATTTTAAAATGTTTTTCCTTCCGAAGGAGTTGATTCAACGATTTAAATATATGAGCAAAGTATTTTATGAATCATCTGCAAAACCAAGCATGCCCTAAGAAATTTTTTACTCCTCGGACTGTTGTAGGATTGGGGAGGTTCTTCATAACTTCAATTTTCACTTTGTCCACTTCCAAACCTTTTCTTGATATTTGATGTCTTAACACCAGCCCTTCTTTCACCATAAAATGACATTTTTCCCAGTTAAGCACCAAATTGATTTCTTCGCATCTTTTCAAAATTTTCTTAAGGTTATTTAAATTTCTCGAAAGGAATCCCCATATACTGAAAAATCATCCATAAATACATTGAGACCTTCCTCTAGCATATCAGCAAAAATAGTTGCCATGCATCTCATAAATGTTGCTGGGGTATCGCATAACCTGAATGGCATCCATTTAAAAGCATATGTGCTGAAAGGGAACGTGAATGTAGTTTTTCTTGATCATTTGGATGTATAGTAATTTGATGATATCCAGAGTATCCATCAAGGAAACAATAATATTCTTTACTAGCCAATCTATCCAACATCTTATCGATAAAAGGAAGAGGAAAATGATTTTTTTTGTTGCATCATTTAATTTTCGATAGTCAATGCATACCCTGTAACCAGTGACTCTCCTTGTTGGGATTAACTCATTTTTATCATTTTCCAGAACTATTAGCCCACCTTTCTTTGGAACACATTGTGTATGGCTAGCCCATTCAGTATAGAAAATTATGTAAACAATACCAACGTCCAACCATTTAAGTAATTCCTTTTTAACCACTTCTTTCATAGGTGGATTTAATTGACACTACGCATCAACCACTGGTTTCTTCCCATCTTCTAATATGATCTTATGTTGACATAATACAAGGTTAATTCTTTTAATATCAGTGATAGTCCATCCAATTGTTTTTTGTATGTCTTCAATACACTCAATAGTGCTCCTCCTTGCTTAGACGTTAGTCCTGTAGTTATGATTACAGTTAAGGTGTTCTGCTCTCCCAAATACCTATATTTCAAATGTTCAGGTAATAGTTTCAATTCCAATTCTGGTGGTTTAACAATATAATGAATCATTTTTGTTTTAGTAGGAATTATCTGCTCTGGTTGTTCTCTACTTTTATGCCACCAATCAAGCTACAGAGCTATCTCCCTATTTCCTTATTCAGCGCCATCCAACCCTTTTTCTTTTAATTTGTCTTCATTATTTTCAACAAACTCCACCATTTTTGTAACGCCCCAAGAATTTAGGGTCTTTGTTTTCGCAAACTTTGACATAAATATCATGTTCGCTTTATTGGCTAAGTGATTTGGGTGTGTTTGGGAGTTTTTGAGAAGCCTGGGTTCAAGTCTGGGCTTTTGCAAAAATTTTAGTTTTTCCCCTTAGTTGAACCATGGCTTTAGCTTGTAGGTCTTATAAATAATAGTGCTTGTTTTGTGACACAATGAGAGTGTGTGGTCTAGTGGCAAGGTGGCCTGTTGCTCCTGTTGGGGGACCTCAGTTCGAGTCTTGAGTTGCACAATAGAGTAGTTATTTTGTTGCCTGAGCTGTGTAGGTAGTTGAGTTGGACTAAAACACAGCTAAGGGGAGTTTAAAGAGAGTTTGAATGGGATGTTGGAGTAGATCAAGGAGGAAATCGTGGAGAGATTGGGGGAATGGATTAAGGAGCTGGGGAAGTGGTTGTTGTTGGCCGAAAATAGGATTCTTTGGGCACCAATTTTGTCATAGGCACTTAGTGCCAAAATTGTCTAGCTTTTGGTTTTTTTTTCGGTAGCTATTATCCTTTTGTTTTTCTCTCTTTCGGGTTCAAGCCTGTTTTGGAGTAGCCGTGTTGCGCTTTGACCATTCGGGTATTTTTCTACTTTGGCATTCTTTTCTAGTTTTGCTTATTCTTTTTAACGTGCTCATTTATTTTATCTTCTTTGAGCAATAGCCGAATATTCTTTTCTCTCCCCATCTCCTTTCTTTCATTTTCTTCAAGCGTCTCTTTTCTATTGCTAGCTGAATACCTTCTATTTTTCCTCATCTCTTTATTTCAGATTATGTAGTTTTCGGTTTCTTCTTTAAGCCGTTTGCTGTCCTTCTTCTCTTAATCTTCTTTCGGTTTACCCTATATTTTGGTTTGGCTAATTACTATTCTTCCCTGTTATTTCGGCTTGCAAGGGTTCTGTCGAATCAGTAAGTACTCATAGGTTCTCTCTGTTGTTTCTCTGTTATTGCTATATGGGCTCAAATCTGTTCCTTCTACCTCCCTCTAAAAGCTGAATACTTCTTATCTAAGTGTTTTGTGATTGCCGAATGGTGACTCCTTCCCCATGATGCGTGTTCATTGGATTCTAGGTATTGCCGATGAGTGAAAACTGCAAGAGTTCTCAAGCTTTCGAAACCTTATCTCCCAGTATTCGATTAAGGTAATTTCGATACCTTATTTTTTGGGTATAGGCCGGTTACCCTAATATTCTATAGGGTAATATTTAGGATATAAGCCACATCTTTAGTTTATTCTATCTAACAAGATCTACCATTAGTGCAATTAATCACCAAGGTGCGAGTGATTGATTTTGGCCAGCGTTCTAGGCGGGATATATCACAGATCATCTGGTCGTGGTAGGTGATGATTACTTAATCGTGGTTTAAGTGCTTGTGAATGTTAATAATTGGGGAAACTGATCAAATACTTGGAATGAATATAGGTTGGTGCTCTAGGGTTTTTCACAAGTGCTTGCAATCTGGTGTGTAACTATGCACCAAAATCTGTTACTGTCAAAAAGCCGAAAAAGGTGTGTGACCACACCCTTTCTTACTGTAGATCGGCAAAAGTCGAAAAGTCAAAGTGCTGAAACTTTGGCATTTGAGGCCTCACGAGCGTGCAATCGCTCGTGGGGTAGACCAAGCCTACAAATCATGGGTGTTAGTCTGTAAAGGCCATTGTGAGCATTTCCATAAACTTGGCCCATTATGGGCCACGTTAGATCGAAATGGGCCGTGTGGGCCCAATGGGCTCGTAGGCCCCACATAGATTAAATCCACGGTCAGTGATGAATATTGGACTGGGCTATGTAGGTCACATAGTCGTAGCTGAATTTGGGCTAAATGGGCCACATGAGCGTGTGGGCCCACTTGGGCCGAGTAGTTGGCCTTGGGCCCATTTTACACTGTTATGATCATGTAGGTTATCTGTATCGCTCGAGGCGACTGTAGACCTTTGGAGAGGTCGTGGTTTGAGCTGGAACCCCAAAATAGGCAAAATGACCGTAATACCCTTGTATGATAAAATGACGACTATGCCCTTATGCTCCGTATGACTGATGTGCTTATGATTTACATATATAATTGTACTGAGTATGGCTTATGATTTACATATATGATTGTACTGAGTATGACTTTGCATACACGTAATATTTATGACATGACATACTGCATGGGGTTTGGGTCTGATTTGGAGGAAGTTCTGTACTAGTGGTTTTGCCACGTATTCTGATTCTAGTGGCTCCACCACGTTTTCTATTATTAGCAGCTTCGCTGCTTTATTGGTGTGTTGGCTAGGTGGGTCGATCGAATCCCCACATGGTGTGTTGGCTGGTACAGGTGGTGTGCTGGTTGGATTGGGATGGGATTCTTTATTGCTCTGTATTGTTTCTGTTTTGGGCTTGGGCCCACTCTGCTTCTGTATAGGGCTAAAGCCCAGACTGCTCTGTTACTGAATAAGGCTACGGCCTAGACTGTTTTGCATATTCTATTTTCTGTTAACTGTTAGGTGATTACACACTGAGTTTTCGTAAACTCACCCTTCCCTTTTTAACTGTTCAGGTAATTCTGTTGATGATTTGGTGCTGCGAGGGACTTGGAAGTGGCCACACGATTGCTGTGTCTTGCATTCAACTTTATTTAATTTAAATTTCACTTTTGGGTTTTTAATTCTGTAATAAAACCGTTGTGAGTTTCAAATTTTAATTGGGCTTTGGATTATATGTTTTATTTAAAACTACTAGTCTAGGTAAAGGCGAGCTTTTAAAACAATTACTGTTTTCTAAAACACATGTTTTAAAATTCAAAGTTTTCAAAATGCTTCCGCAGTTTAAGATGAGTTGATATATCAAAGGCAAATAATCTGGCAAACATTTGTGACGAGATAATTTGATAATGGTAATGAAAGGGTCTTTAATTTAGAAGTGGATATTTAACGATAAGTCCTGTTTTTTGAAAAGCACTTTGATGTAACATGCCAGATTCGGCCCTAACGTCTAGGCTGGGTTTGGGGTGTTACAATTTTTAACTCTAGGTTATTGTAAGTCTGTTCTTTTAACTCAAACGCTGCTAGATTTTCATCTTCTAATTCCTGGTGTATGTCCCATATGAATTCATTTTTACTAACTTTCTTTAACATATCCATGACTTCTTTTCCAAGTTTTTTCCAAATACTTCCCCCAGTTCTAATATTAAATTTTCGTTTGTTCTGACCATCTAACCCATCATAGAAATGTTGGATTTGAATTGGAAAATGTACGCCTCCTCCAAATATTGATCTAGGGGTGGTTTTAAATCTGGCCAATGTTTGTCCTAATGTTTTAGTAACATTTTGTTTAAATTTAAATAATTTTTCATATGTACTAATTACTTGAGCTATTGGCAAAACTTGGCAAAGGAATACTTACAAAAAATCACTCTATGTGGTAATTGTGTCTAGTGGAAGTGCATCTAACCAAGCTTTTGCTTGTTGTCTAGAGCAAATGGGATTAATAAGAGTTTGACAGCCTCTACTGGGACACCAATGTGTGTGATGGTACTGCATATATGTTCAAACTGCCAAAGAAAAGCTATGAGATCCTCTTTTCTATAATAGGCAAAACTGGTATTCGAAGAAATCCATTGTAACACCCCTAACCCGTCTCCATCGTTGGATTAGGGTTATGAAACATTATCGTAAAATTGGTAAAAATTCATCAATAAATCATTAATTAAATAAATCACATTCAAAGCTTATCAAACATGTAACACCTCTAACCCGTATCCGTCGCCGGACCAGGGTCACGAGGCATTACTGAACATAAATACAGTTTTGAACATTCTCAAGCTAACACAAGTCATACGCATATATACATGTAAATCATATAATTAATTAAATATTAAACATACATTATAAACTGAATCATAATGACAAGCACCATTCGATTACGCACACATACACATGTGCATATATATATATATACAATCAACATCTTGCTCCTTTGTTAAGCCAAATTACTAGACCTTTACAAAACTTAAAATATCATAATAATCCCTTACTATATTCAAACTTAAATGTATATATATATATATCATCTAATGTTCATTTAAATATTAACACTTATATCAAACATAAAACCAATTTCATATATATGCTTTATCTATACCGAACCAAAACTGGATCATCTAACCATACTTATACAAATTTATACACACCATGACCGACTCATCAAACATAATCAAGTCCATCAACCATTATCAAACCATTTCCAAAACGTATAACACCAATCACATATACCATTCATTCATAGCATATAACATTATAACCAAAACGGATTAAATCATGACCAAACATAACCCAATTCAAACTTAGAAGTTAAGCCATATTCACATGGCTCAAATTATACATATCCAAGATCAAACAAAATACATATTAGCCTATACATGCATATCTAAATATACCCTAAACAAACTTAACATCTGAACTCATGTTTATAATTGACTACACGTACACCAAAATTGAATTCATAAACATATACATGCAAAAACGTTAACCAATTTTTTCAAAGCATTTAACTCACAGAAGTAATAATTAAACTCCAAAGTCAGACATGATCAATTATATATATACCACCATTATCAAGCTAATTCCAAATCATATAACACATAACTCATACAATACTTATTTAATTCACATATCATTTTAACCAAAATGAACTTGATCCATAAGTAAACTTAACCAAAATCAAACATAGAAATTTAGCCATTTTCGCATGGCCTTATACAAACCATAATCAACATTTAAAAAGTATGTTCCAGCCTATACATGTCATAATTAGAGTTCAACTATATAAATACCGAAATAGTGGATAGTGTGATGAACTTTGCTGACGATCCCCGAGCTCGTAACTTGCTTCAAAATCTATAAAACAGAATCACATGTACACACAGAGTAAGCTTTTATAGCTTAGTAAGTCATAAGCAAATAAACAATTCAATTTATGTAATCAATTCCTTTAAGTTAACTAAATTATATTAAACTCATCATTCATTAATCTCAAACTACAAAATTACATATATAATACATTTCATACCCCACTTTCCACCTTGGCCGAATGTTCAAGTGATTAAATTTATCAAATAATATTCAACTTCCATAATCAAAATGTCATTAAAGGACCAAACATACATATGCTCAATACACAAACTTAAAAATCATAATATAACATCATGTATATTTAGTACTTATTTGGCCGAAAATACAAAATTTAACATAACATCACATAAGTACATGCCTTTGTGGCCGAATATACAAGATTTAACATAACATCACATAAGTACATACCTTTGTGGCCAAATTTACATAATCATTTAACTCAGTTTACTTACTCAATTACCACATCAACATGAAATCTTATAGGCATAGGCTTGAAAATAAATCACTGGCATAAACCTGCTAGGCATAAGCTTGAATCACACACCGGCACAGGGCCTGCTAGACTCAAAGTCTGATTTTATTAACCGGAAATAAGCCTGCTAGGCATAAAGCCCGATCAAATTCACCAGCACAAGGCTTGCTAGGCTCAAAGCCCGAATATCACTATTATAAAGTCATTTCATAAACAGTTCATATATCGAATCGTCCAAATATTCCATGTAATTCATACAAACTTTCAGAGGTTTTAACTCAGTCGAATAAAACTCAACCACATTAATTCTATGTTAAACCACATTCGGCTACTCTACAATAAAACTATAAAATTCGAATCATCATATTAAACCATTTTATATTCAAAATAGATGATGTTTAATTGTTTAAAGACTTACCTTGAATATCGACGAACGTTATAAATCAGCTATTCGACTATTTTTGCTTTTCTTCGATCCAAGTTCGATTTCTTTTGTTATTGATCTATACAATTTCAATTTAACCTCATTTAAACACAATTTTATTCAATTTAATCCAACAACACATAAATGGGTAAATTACCATTTTAACCCTGATATTTCATACTTTTACAAATTAGTCCTAATTGCGTAAAACACAAAATACACAAAATATCCATTCATCATGCCTAGGCCGAATGTTCATCTAGCACATATAAATACACACATTCCATTTATTTTTCATTTTAGTCCCTCGATTTATTATTTTTGCAATTTAGTCCTAATTACTCAAAATCTTCGAAAACTCCAATACAAAACATGTTAATCTAAAACATATTTTTGATATTTTATCATCAAACATCACAAAACACAAATATTCATCAATGGAATAACTCAAAATATGCATCAAAATCAGAAATTAAAGCATGGGTCGGATAGTATTCGAAGCAACGATCTCAAAAACGTAAAAATTATCGAAAATCGAAACAAAACATACCTTGAATTTGAATCAACAATGGCCGAATACCTAGTTTCTTATTCTTTTCTTTCTTCTTTTATTTTCGGTAAGAACAATACAATATGAAACCTTATTTTATTTATTTATGTTATGATATATTATATATTATTGCATAAGTTACCATATTAACCTTTGTTAAATAATACAAAACCAATATATATTAAGGTCATGATCGTCCATCACTATCTCCAATGGTCAATTTGCCATATAAATACCTCAATTTAAAAAAGACAACTACAATTTGGCCCTTTTACAATTAACTATCAAAATTTTATTTTATGCGATTAAGTCCTTTTATTAAATTAAGCACACAAACAATCAAATTTTCATACGAAACTTTCACACATGCAAATTCACATATAATAAACACGAAAAATAATATTTAAATATTTTTCTAACTCAGATTCATGGTCTCGAAACTACTGTTCTGATTAGGGTCTAAATCAGACTGTTACAAAACATAAGCATTTTGTCCCTAAATCGAGCCGTTAAGCCCTAAAAATAACTTTGAGGCAATTCGGGACTAATTTGAAACAAATAAGAAAATTTAGGAAAAAGTTACAAAATTTGAAAACAAGGGACACACGGCTGTGTCCCAGCCCGTGTCCTCAGTCATGTAACCCACTGAGTTGCCCTACACGCCCGTGTGCCAGGCTGTGTGCTAGGCCTTGCAACTCTCTGAGTTGACACACACACTCGTGTTTTAGGCTGTGTGATTGGCCATGTAACTCACTGACTTGAAACACTAAGAAACTCACAAAAGACATACGACCTTGTCGCCAGGCCATGTGAACCTAAAAATTTACCTAAAACCAAACCATTTTAAGTCCAATGTATGCCTAAACATTCAAACCATTTTGGCACACATTCAAGTGATTCAAATACCATCCAAACACTCAAAAACATACCATTTCAAACATCCTAAATCACTTAATCAAATTGCCATTTAAAGGCACCACAATTGTGTCAAAACATCATTTACCAAATCAAGATAACATTGTCTCATTTCATGCATAAAGACCTAGTTCATATATGTGCCAAACATGGAAAAAATAACCATTTTCAAATTTTCATCAACATGCCAAGAGAACTTTATGTACAAGCATTTGTAAGTGACCAAGATAATATAATTTGGTAATGCATCAAAAGCACCAAACCAACACAACTTCAATAGCTTAAACATACCAAAACGTATCACAAATGACCATTTTTAAGCTATCACAAACATACCAATAGACCATGTATTTCAATTACCTAAAAGTGGTCAACATGACCTAACTTAACAAGCATTACAAGTCCATCAACCAAATATAAACTTCAATGGCATAAACATACTAAATCAACCATTACATAACCATAAACTACCATTGCAAAAGGTCCTACACACGCCATTATTAACATTCACCAAAACATTCAAAAACTATCGATATGGTGATGGATAGTGTGATAGGTCTCTGATGAGCTTTCAACCGATCGAGCTTTTGACTATCTATAAAACAAAGGAAAGTAACTACTTAAGCACCGAGTGCTTAGTTGGATAAACTTAAACATAACTTACCATTTCATCTATATAAATCATAGATTAAACACAAATCATTACTAATCCCATAAGCTTAGTATAAGCCTAAACAACAACATCAATTTTCAAGTTACTGCACTTGTCCATGATATAAATGAGCTCAACCATAATATATGTAATTTACCATATATAAACATAACATTTAATCCATCGATATTACCATAAGATCATGATTCATTCCATTTACATGCTTATCAATTTTTTTTCCTTTTCTTACTCGTTGAACCATCTAGAATTACATCAGATACTCGGGAAAGCTCACACATAGTGTGCCTTTACATATAACCGTAACCTTTCCTTTACACCAATGCTCACACGAGCTATGAAATGAGCCTACTCATACGAGCTGTGGGTTTGAATGTAAGCTACACGATGCTGCTCACATGAGCTGTGGAGAATCTGCAACAAATGTAGGACCTCAGCCATCGGTAGGACATTCAAGACCAGCACCCGAAACATGAAACCCCTAATGACATGTCATTTATATCCTAAGAATTCTTAAGGTTTAATCGGGACTTATTATCCGTCAAATCATCATAACATTGATACATTTGTATATCTTGATTCATTTACATTAAAACAACATAGTAATATTCAATTTAAACAACATTTAAAATGATTACAGTTCATACGAACTTACCTGTACCAAAACGATGCCCTAATGTGATCTAATGACTAATTCGCTATTTTGGTTTTCCAGTAATTTGTATCTGTTTGAGTCGTTTCTTGATCTAGATAAATATTTTTATTCAATAAATCCCATTCCAGTATTCAAAATAATTAATTTAGCTTATAACCCATAATAATGAAAATTTATAAAATTACCCTTAAAGTTTACCCTTTTAGCAATTTAATTCTTAATCCTGAAACTTGCAATTTCATAATTTTTAATTAAAATTCATGCTAACCAATATTTACCTAGTTTTATAACAGCCCATATTTATCATCAATTTGTAATAACTTCTTTTAATTTTACCATTTTCATAAATAAGTCCTTAAACTTGAAAATCATCAAAAATTACTTAACAAAATATTTATATTTAACAACAAAGCTTAATAATCTATCATAAAATTTCAAGAACATATCAATCCATTCATGATAAAATTCTAAACATTTAAAAATTTAACAAATTGACCCCCCCGATTAGCTATATTAAGCTAAAACGAAAGCAAAAATATAAAAATTATTAAAAACGAGTGCAAAATGGGGTTACATGCATACATTGAAACTTGACCGAACCTTAACTCAACAATGGCTTCCTTCATGTTTATTTGTTTCTGTTGGGAAGACGGGAAGAAAAAGATGGCTTTTGGTTTATTTATTTTATTTATCAAATTGCCTTTTTACCCTTAAGATTTTAATTTAAAAATTAACAAAGCATGTCAATAATTGTCCACTATCAATATCCGTGGTATATTTACTATTTAAGTCCATTAATTCACCTTTTCATAGCCATTCGACCCATTTAATTAATAGAAATGAACTTTTGTAACTTTTACAATTTAGTACTCTTTAATTAATTAACTACCTTAACATTAAAATTTCTTAACCAAATTTTAATAGGACCTTAATAACACTTCATAAATATTTAATAAAATATTTACGGCTCGGTTTATAGAAATGAGGTCCCAATACCTCATTTTCTAAAACCACTTGACTTTAGGGTCATATCGCTTGAACTTAATTATTCGTTCAAATAGCATAAATTGCCAATTCAAAATTTATTTTAATACTATATTTGACTCGTTAATATTAAATAATAACATTTACAAACTTACTCGCCGGATTTGTGGCCCCAAAACCACTAAAAAACGAGCTGTTACATCTATACTAATAATTAAGGACTCAATTCAAAATGAGAACTTTGGATAACAGGCCGAGTAATACTAGGTCGTAACCAGTTCATGTCAATGTACATTCTTCCTAACACCTGCATCATTTTGTTAGAAGTTACTTAACAAATCACATAAATGTTATTTTATCCACTTCCCTTATTAGTCATTTCATGATCTACATCATCTGTATTACCATAAGGATCTAACTGTTAGTTTGGCTGGATATAAGGATAGCTTTATAAGTACCTCCCTATATATTGAAATCAAAATAAAATCAAAGAAAAAATATGTTAATAAAAATAAAGATAAAAATTGTATCTATAATTTATAAATTTCCCAATTATTCTATTAAAATTAAAAAGATAGCATTGCTCCCTCGGCAACGGCGCCAACAAATTGACCGCCTCCAGACGTACCCATGTCCAGAGCATGAATATTGCAACTAAAAATATGAATATGAGGCAGTGTTCACAAATATAAGAGTCAGGTTGTAATATAGTTTTTATAATGGAATAGGTGAGTACTCCAAAGATCGTACCCAATGGAGGCAAGTACTAAGTTAACTCTAACCAAAACGTAAGTAGATCTAAATTGTACTTTAAATAAATCATATTATGATAAAACATAATTAAAATATTTTCAGGTTTTTATAGTAAAGAAAATAAAAATAGTGAAAATAAAGTGAACTTTGGGTGAATGAATTCTACTTTAATCAAATCTAAGCATGGGTGATTAGCTCGATTTGATGATCATAACTAATTCCTATTTTGGGTTTCTACTCAATCATCTAGTCGTTACCCTAACAAGACCTCTTGGTCTTCCACTAAACTAATGAGTCGACAAGAAGTACTTATCTCTTGACCTCATAGGCTAGATCAATTCGGGGCAAAGGTGTTCACGAATAGACCATACCAATTTTAGGTTAATTTCAACCTAAATAACTTCCTAGGGTCCTCAAGCTTAGGGTTTAAGTTCTTTCTCTCCCAAAAAGTTGGTCCGTTAAGAAAACCCTACATAGTAATCAGTTAATCACACCTCCACACACTAATCCCCCATAAGAGGCATAGTTCTTCATGGATCTCATAAACAAATTAAACTTGATAATAAAGATAAACATAAATAACAAATCAAGGGAAAGGTTTAAGAGAATCCCAAATTGTATTGGCTGAAGCAGAGAATCCATAGTAGTTTATCATGTTTACAACTCACGTTCTTTGAAGAACTCATAAACCGTAATTTATACATACTTTTACCCCATGTTTAGCACATTTTATGGATGATTTTTCCTTAGAATTGGTGAATTTGATGCTCTTAATGCCTTAATTTCATGTTTTATACTTAGGTGGGCTTAGGAGAGCGAAAGGAACGAGAAACGGGCCAAAAATGGTGAAAATGGGCCAACGTATGAAATCAACACGGCTTGGACTTCCTCACACGGGTAGACCATACGGCCATGTCAATTTGGCAGAATCGAAGCACGACTCACACGAGTATACCACATGGTCATGCTATTTTAACAGGTTTAACCACGGCCTGAAGTAATCGTACACGGGCATGTCACACGGGCGTGTCCCTACCGAGCCCAAGTTGAGTCCAATTCAGAAAAGGCTAATTTTGAGGGCTTTTAGGCATTCTAAAGCCTATAAATACACCCTAGAAGAGGAGAAAAAGGACACACACAGAAGAGGAAGCAATGAATTGCTCAAGGAAAGCTGATTGATCCATCTTGAAAGCCGATTTCACCGTCAAGACTGAAGATCTCCCTTCAATTCCCCTTTAGGAGTTTTGGGTTTTTCTTTATGTTTTGCATTCATTATTATTTTGAGATGTTTTTCCTTTTAGTTATGAACTAAATCCCCTAAGTACCTAAGGGGGATGAAACCTAAGACGAATCTTGTTATTATTTTCTAAATTGTATGATAAATATTTGACTTGTTATTAATTATGTGTTCTTAATTCTTGTTTTCATATTCCAAGATATTGATTCAAGTTACGCTCTTATTCAAAGGAGGAATAGACCCTATCTAAGAGTACAATTGTCATAATTAAGCGGAGTTGATTGCGTGCCTAGAGATAGGGTGACAAGATTTTACCGGATTTGGGTGAAACCTAATAAGGGGATCCATAGATCGAGTTAATGCAACCCTAAGAAGTTAATTAGAAATAGATTTCAATTATTCAACCTAGGGTTAGACGTTGTTAGTCTCGAGAGAGATAATAATATAACTTAGGGATTTCTACGGACCAAGTCAAATGAATAAATCGTCCGATTTGGAGTCAGAATAACAAGTAAAGTCTAGGTGGATTCTTCCTTAGGTATTGTCTTAATTCAATCGTTTTCCAAAAGTAATTCCCTAATTCTATTTTTTGTGAATTCTCAGTTTAGTTAATTAGTTAGTTAAAACAAACCCCCTTATTCTTAGGCTAGATAATAAAAAGACAGTCATTACTAGTACTTTTAGTTCCTTTGGGTTCGACAATCTGGTCTTGCTAAAACTATACTACTGTTCGATAGGTACACTTTCCTACATCGTGATAATAGTTAGTTTCAAGAACGATTAATTATAAATATTTAAAACCTGTCACAAAATAACACGATCAAGTTTTTGGCGCCGTTGCCGGGGAACTAAGATGTTAGGAACACTAAATTTTTATTCCTTTAGCCATTTATTTTCCTTGCAAAGTTAATTTTATTATAATTATTATTAATTTACTTTTTCTTTCTCTTAGCAGGTTCTTATAGTTTAGGACTAGAAGAAACCCGTCAGGACTACTACTTTTTGACGAAGAAATCGATTGCACAGTTCACAGAAATCGAAGAGAAATAAGGTGAAGCCTAAGATACATAGAGGAAGAGTAAGAGGACGATATACAAGCCACAATCGAGGAGATGGCTGAAAATTAGGAAAACCTGATACCTCTTGCGATTGCTGTTAACCCAGTAAATCAGAATCCTACTCCACGTACTATGTATGATTATGTTAAACCTTCTTTAACAGGAACTGAATCGAGTATAGTTAGACCTGCTATCGCTGCAAATAATTTTGAATTAAAACCTAACACTATTCAGATGATACAACAATTTGTTCAGTTTGATGGTTTGCAGGATGAGGATCCAAACACTCACTTGGCAAATTTCCTGGAACTATATGATACATTTAAAATCAATGGCATTTCTGATGATGCCATACATCTTCGGTTGTTTCCCTTTTCATTGAGGAACAAAGCTAAATAGTGGTTGAGCTCGTTACCACGAGGGTCAATTACTACATGGGAATAAATGACTGAAAAGTTCTTATTAAAATATTTTTCACACGTAATGATATCTCTTCTTTTGTGCAGATGGATTTAGAGACACTCTACGATGCATGGGAGAGATACAAGGATCTTTTGTGAAGATGCCCTCACTATGGGTTACCACTCTGGCTACAGGTTCAAACATTTCATAATGGCTTGAATCCTTTGACTCGACAAATGGTTGACGCAGCTGCTGGCGGAACCATCAAAATAAAACACCTAAAGCTGCCTATGAATTTATAGAGGAGATGTCACTGAATAACTATCAGTGGCAAGTCATGAGGACAAAACCAACAAAAACAGCCGGTGTTTATAATGTCGACTCAGTCACCATGCTCTCTAATCAGGTAGAACTCTTGAATAAGAAAATTGATGGTTTTCTTAGTTCTTCATAGGTTCACCCAGTAATGTAGTGCGAAGCAAATGGAGGTGGATCGAGCAGTTCAGAATATCCACCATATGGTCACAACATGGACAACGAGCAGTTAAATTACATGGGTAACAATCCTCGATCTCAAAACAATCCTTATAGTAACACTTATAATGCAGGTTGGGGGAAGCACCCAAATTTCTCATGGGAAGGCCAAGGCAATCAGAGACCCCCTCTAGGCTTCCAACAACCGCCTTACCAACAAGAAAAGAAGCCGAACCTTGAAGAGATGCTCACAAAGTTTATATCGGTGCCAAAAACTCATTTTTAGAATACCGAGGCAACACTTAAGAATCAACAAGCATCGATCCAAGGACTCGAAACTTAGATTAGATAGCTTGCCAAGTTGATTTCTGAATGACCACAAGGGAGCTTGCCAAGCAACACAGAATCTAATCCAAAGGAGCAACTCAACGCGATTACTAGTCAAGATGCGGAAAGGATAGTCACACCAGAACCAGAACCAAGGCAAAATACTGAGATAAGCCAAGGTAAAGGTGAGGTATACCACAAAGAACAGAAATCGGTAAGTACAGAATACAAACCTCGTGTGCCATACCCTAATGCGACAAGGAAAGACTGTTGAAATGAACAATTCGGTAAATTCCTTAAACTCTTAAAAAAATTACATATTAACTTACCGTTTATTGAAGCTCTATCACAGATGCCAAACGCAATGAAATTTTTAAAGGAGCTTTTAGCAAATAAGCGGAAGTTGGACGAGGCGTCGTATGTGGAGCTAAACGCAGTTTGCTCAGCTATTCTATAGAATAAGCTACCCAACAAATTAAAAGATCCAGGGAGTTTTACAATTCCTTTCTTAATTGGTAGTTTAGATGTCAATAATGCATTAGCTGATTTAGGGGCTAGTATAAACGTCATGCCCTACAAAATGTTCAAACAATTAGGTCTTGGGAAACCCAAACAGACTAGGATGAGCATACAATTAGCAGATAAAACTATAAGGTTTCCTAGGGGTATTATTGAAGATGTGCTAATCAAAATCGATAAATTTATATTTCCTGTTAACTTCATTGTTCTAGACATAGAGGAGGATAGTAACACTCCTTTGATTTTAGGAAGGCCCTTTTTAGCAACTGCTAAAATGATTATTGATGTTGGCACAGGAGAGCTCACATTTTGCGTGGGAGACGAAACAATCACCCTTCAAGCTCGTAATTTTGGCAACACATCAGAAATTGAAGGTGATCGTCTAAACTATTCTACTAAAACTGACAATATGGTGCAACCTACTTTGCAAGAAATGAGTCTAAAGGAAGTACATGAGCCATTCCCAAGCAATAATAAAGGACCTATTCATGAAGATCGAAGGCTACAAATCGACGAGCTAGATGAATGGCGGACGTATAAACCGAGAACACAGGATAAACCAAAACCATGCCAGAACGAGCTCAATACCTTTCCAAATCAACTTAAGGTTGGAAATAAAGTTTTGTTAGATGCCGCAGATCCTTACATTGTCACTAGTAAACCAACTGAAAGAATCCCTCTTACGGTACATAACATTTTTCCATTCGGTACAGTCAAGGTAAGTCATCCCAAGTTTGGCACTTTTAAGGTAAACAACACTCGTCTAAAACCTTATTTTGATAAGATGGATAGCAGGAATGAGGAGAATAAACTCCTCAAACCACTATGACGATTCAATGGAGAGGTAAGTCGAGCCTAGACTATAAATAAGCGCTTCTCGAGAGGCAACCCGAGCACTAACAATATTAATTTCTTTAAATTTTAGTATTTAACACCTAACTTACTAACGGAGATCTTGAATACAGGTTTTCTACAACAGACACGGCCAGGCCCACGGGTGTGCTGAGGACCGTGTGGAAATAGGGCAAAAATTTTTCCCAAACACGGGCTACGATAAAAGGACATGATCGTGCGATATGGCCGTGGGAGAACCTGCCAAAATAACACGGGCATTCGACATGCCCGTGCCTTAGAACCGTGGTTGAACCCGAGAAAATAACACGGGCATTTGACACACCCGTGTCCTATACCTGTGGTCGAACCTGTCAAATTAACATGGGCGTAGAGCTTCATAAACGGGTGTGGGAGAAGTGAACGAAGCCAGACACGGTTGTGCAACACGGCTGTGTGCACCCACACACCCAAAATACACGGGCGTGGGCCGAATGCTAGATGCACCCAAATTCAAAAACGCGAATCACACGGGCTGAAATTAGGGAACACGGGCGTGTTCCCTGGCCGTGTGCCCCAAAATCTATAAATAGGCTGTACTATTGAAATGATAACCAAAAAAGCCCTAACCCTAGCTGCTGCAAGTCCACACGCCCTCCCTACCACGCCCCTCTCGTCTAGTTCATGCGGCGACTTCATACGCTGACATCTCTGAGCGACTTACACGATTTGAGTAGTAATATTTTCAATGATTTGATCACATTGATGCGACTCTACATCATATTTGTCAGCATTTTCACATCTCATCGCCACCCCCACCTCGCGAACCATCTAGCGATGAAGATGTTTAAAAACTTTTATTAATTATTTTATTTTATGTTTTTACTTTTATTTTATCTTCAAAATCCTTTTTATTTTTCCTTACGCTTATCTTTATTAGATTTTATAATTTGTATTTTACAATGACCAACTTCAACTATTCCATTACGAGTAATTTTGTTTCCTTACATTTCTTAAAAAGTTCCTGATTTTGTCATAGTTATAAAAGAGCTCATAAGCTCATCATCGTATAGGAACTAAAAACTCCACCGGGAAAGGTTCTCCACGACTGCCATGTCCTGCTTGACCACGACTATAACTACCAACAAATATAACATTCTTTTGGCGCAGGACTAATGGACTAATGAACAACTACCACCATTGGAGTATCCTCCTCCACTCTCACGCTATTTATTCTCCAAAAACTCCAGTTCAAGGAATTCATTCATCATTCAGGAAGTTTCACTTCTCTCCTTATCTTATGATTATAAATTTATCTTTTTCCTATCTATCTTTGTACATTGAGAACAATGTACATCTTAAGTGTGGGGGGGTCTTTTATATCACCATTAGAATATGTCTTATTCTCACATGAATTACTTATATCAGTATTAAAATGAATTTTAATTAACTCATGATTTTTAGTGATATGTCTTGAATTAAAACATAGGCATTTATGCATTGATTGTTTAAACTTTGAGACATTAGGGAATCAAGCATGATAAGTTGATTTTTTGAAGAATTAAAAACTTCTAGGTTGTTTTTCTAAGTCTAGGTATTATCTTGAGTTAGAATTCACAAGTTTAAATATCAAAAAGCCATAATTTTTGTGAGATTTTGAGCCTTCAAGAGCATCTATTATTTCTTCCATGCTTACTTTCATTATGAGTGCGCCAATATTGAACTGTTATTCTAGAACTTGCTTGATTATGCATGTCAAGACCACACCATTTGATTTGATATGTCAAAATGATAAAGGCACTTAGGTTTAACCCACTCACTCCATAAAAGCTTACCTTTACAATTAACCCTTAGTGAACCCCCTTGAGCCTAACAACCTATTCATTGATTTACCCTCAATATTAACCCATAACTCATTATTATTGAAATCCCCTAAATTAATTTGATCCTTATTTTTGTCGAGATTTGAGTTGGAATAGTTGTTTAGCTACGTTTTGTTTTGTATTTGACTTGTTCTTAGAAAAAAAAACATGTATACATATACGTAGTAGTGATCTTTTGAGCTAAAGTAGTTAAATTCTATATTCCGAGAAAAAAGCTCTATTGTACACAATTGATGACTAGTCATTTTTTCTAGTTAGGCAAATTTTCAATTCAATCTCGATTCTAACCCTTATTTTCAGCTTGTGACCACACCATTTAACCAAAGCCACGTTACAACCCTCTAAAGACCTTTTGATTGATGTTTCATCTTAATTTATAGTGGTAGAGATCTGATTTTCATGCAAGCCTATGGTAATGACTTTTTATTATTGACTATTGAGTGCTTCAATTATTGTCCTTAAACACCTTGAGTGATTTGAGTGAATCTTTAGTGAGGACGTGAAACTCTGTGATATTTTGAATCAAAGGTAATTACTTAGATGAGGGGAGACACCTATGTTTTCATGATAAAATGCTCAACTTGGAATGTTTGAAACTTTGATGTTCTTTTAGTCAAATTTTCAATGTTTGATTACCTATAGATTATTTTGAGGTATTATCAATAGAAATTATAAGTTGAGAAGAATTTTTTGTAATTATGAGTTGAGAATTTTGCTTATGGATAAGCAAATGCTTAAGTGTAGGATATTTGATAAACCCTAATTTATACATATTTTTATCCCATGCTTAGCTCATTTTATGGATGATTTTCCCTTAGAATTGGTGAATTTGATGCTCCTAATGCCTTAATTTCAAGTTTTATACTTCAGTGGTTTTAGGAGAGCGAAAGAAACGAGAAACAGGCCAAAATAGAGAAAATAGGCCAACGTACGAAATCAAGATGGCCTGAACTTCCTCACACGGGTAGACCACATGACCGTGTCAATTAGGCAGAATCGAACCAGGACTCACACGGGTATACCATATGGCCGTGCTATTTTAATAGGCTTAACCACGGCATGAAGTAATCGTACACGGGCGTGTCACACGGGCGTGTCCCTACCGAGCCCAAGTTGAGTCCAATTCGGAAAAGGCTAATTTTAAGGGCTTTTAGGCATTCTAAAGCCTATAAATACACCTTAGAAGAGGAGAAAAAGGACACACACAGAAGAGGAAGTAAGGAATTGCTCAAGGAAAGCCGATTGATCCATCTCGAAAGCCGGATTCACCGTCAAGACTGAAGATCTCTTTTCAATTCCCCTTCAGGAGTTTTGGGTTTTTCTTTATGTTTTGCATTCATTATTCTTTTGAGATGTTTTCCCTTTTAGTTATGAACTAAATCCCCTAAATACCTAAGGGGGATGAAACCTAAGACGAATCTTGTTATTATTTTCTAAATTGTATGATAAATATTTGAATTGTTCTTAATTATGTGTTCTTAATTCTTGTTTTGATATTCTAGGATATTGATTCAAGTTACACTCTTATTCATAGAAGGAATAGACCCTGTCTAAGAGTAAAATTGTCATAATTAAGCGGAGTTGATTGTGTGCCTAGAGATAGGGTGACAAGATTTTACCGGATTAGGGTGAAACCTAATAAGGGGATCCATAGATTGAGTTAATGCAACCCTAGGAAGTTAATTAGAAAGAGATTTCAATTAGTCAACCTAGGTTAGACGTTGTTAGTCTTGAGAGAGATAATAATATAACTTAGGGATTTTTACAGATCAAGTCAAATGAATAAATCGTCCGATTCGGAGTCAGAATAACAAGTCTAGGTGGATTCTTCCTTAGGTATTGTCTTAATTCAATCATTTTCCAAAAGTAATTCCCCAATTCTATTTTCTGTGAATTCTCAGTTTAGTTAATTAGTTAGTTAAAACAAACCCCCTTATTCTTAGGCTAGATAATAAAAAGACAATCATTACTAGTACTTTTAGTTCCTTTAGGTTCAACAATCTAGTCTTGCTAAAACTATACTATTGTTCGATAGGTACACTTGCCTACATCGTGATAATAGTTAGTTTCAAGAATGATTAATTATAAATATTTAAAACCTGTCACAAAATAACACGATCAAGAACACAAATAGAAAAGAACTAAAATAAACCTAAAGCTTAAAAGAAGGAAAAATTGAAAAACTAAAACTACAAAGAGAACTTTAGAATCTAAAATCTATCCTTCAACAAGTGTTTTAAGAGCCTATTTATAGAGTTAGGGCTGCCTTCATCTTCAACCCTAGATCAACTGACGTTCTCGTGTTTAATTTCCATTGTATGGACCAAAACGCCCCTTGCTCATTGGAATGATGGAAATGTGCAAGTGTACACAACCGCAACAAGTAATAAAGTGACAAGTAAATGTCAAGTTATCGTACCCACAGGGACTGTGAAAAGAATTATTTATGAATGCTATTTAAAACACTAAGTAAACAAAATAAATAATTCTCAAATGCACGATTTCAAAATATGATTTAATCAAGATGACATAATTGTGTTGGATTAATTACATTTCTTTAACTTAAAATTATTAAACTCATGTTAATGTTGTTACGAACAAATTCACGGTAACTCGGTAACTTGCTAACTTATGAACATACTCACCTACACAAATCTATTCATCTCTTAACATATCCCTATGTTAATTCAGATGATTAAATAGATTTTAATAAGCAAACATGTTATTACACATACATACTCATTAAATTGAACTAATCTCTTGCATATCCCTATGTCAATTCAAACAATTAATTAAATCTAATAAGCAAATAAAAGACTATGTGAGGTAACAAGGTATCCTTACCTTCAAACAGTTTAATCACAATAATCTTGCAAGTCATGCAAGGCAAGTGTATTACGAGATACTTTGCTAATTTAACCTTCAGCTACCTTAGAAGAATAAACATGCACTGATTAAGTATTGTGTCAATTAATTATAATTTCAATCCATTTAAATAATTAACTCATTAGCTACCTCACAATTGTAATGCAAGAATAACTTAGGCATGATTTTACTTAATCAAGCATCTTACCGAGGCCTATAACAGCATAAACACAAATTTAATAATTTAAGCAGATGAAATGCAATCAAACCAACACAAATTAAATTCAAGCTAAGCTGATTAAATTAACCATTCCAACAACATAAATATTCATAGATATGTTCATCATAACAACAACAAAAATTAAAGAGATAGGGAACAAGAATCAAATCCGACGTTTCTCCGTGGCTTGACTAGTTTGCTCCGTCTTCATTCTCTATTGTCCTTGCCGATCAAGGCTACTATAAACACTTCAATGTTTCTCCAAAATCACTGATGAATTCCCCTTTCCTAAGAGGAGAAATTGGCAAGATAGCAAGGGACTTGGAATGAGAAAATGAGAGGAGAAAGTGAGAGAGAAGAGAAGAGATATGAATGAATGAGGGATGCCTTGAATGATCAGCCAAGGGGGGTTTTATAGCTGAATGTCGTCAATAAAATTTTCTAAAAATAGCAGCCAAAGAGCCACCCCTTGGCCGGCCATCTATGTGGCAAGTTGATGGCTTCAACTTTAGTAAATATGGCTTGAGGCAAATCTTCAAAGTCACCAATTGTGGAGGGGTTAATTTGCAATTTGAACAAGTCTTCAAGGGCCTCTTTGCAAGCTTAAATAATCAACTAATGAGCTGAATTGGGTAAGCACTTAGACGGTTTTAGGCTGTCCTTTTCTTGACCGGTTCAGTTCAATCGAACCATTTTTTCATAATTAATTAATAATAATTTATTAACCCAAATTAACTTGGATATAAATTAAAATTAATTATATTATGAATTAATACATATAATTTTGGATCGTCTTACGTTGGAAATTAATTTGCCTTGGTACTTCAAATTGCTTCTCAGTTTTGTGCTTCTAGTAGTGTCTGCCAGCCATTTTTCACCCTTTGTGCAATTCTGTCAAAATTAACCAAAATTAATCAAAATTAATTATAAAATTAATTAAAATTCAACATGTTCATAACTTAAGTACAATTTACTTATTTTATAAAAATTAATTATTTTTTGACAAGAATTTAACCGAATTCACATGAATTTAAGTTTTCAAAGGGTATGAAAAAGTGTGTAAATTTTTATGTTTCTACACCCTCAAACTGTAACAACCCTTTTTAGGGTTAATCAGAATAGTGGTTTCGAGACCACAATCCAACATCAAAAAATTTATTTTATTATTATTTTAATATTTACAGCATGATATTATAGTTTTGTGAAATTTTCGCAAAGAAATTTTATCGTTCAAGTAGTTAATTTGGTAAAAAGGACTTAATCGCGTAAAATGCAAAAGTTGCATTCAATTTATTAAAGGTGTCAATTGGCTTTGGATTTTAAATATGATGGCCTTAAATGGAAATTATACCTTTAATATGTTTGTGGATGTTAATGGTTTGGCATAAAGGAAATTATGCATTATTTTAAAGGTTAAAAAGGTAAATGGTTAGTAAATGATATATTAAATAAAACCAAAAACCATGATTTCAGTCCATTTTCCTTTATATAGCTGAATGTAAGAAAAGAAAAACATCCATGGTTGCAAAATGAGGTTTGGCAATTGCATGTTAAATTGGTAAGTCATTTTGGACTTGGTTTTTGATAATTTTTACGTTTTTGATATTGTTGTTTTGTGTTCTAGCTAGCCCGTACTTCCGATTTCAAAATTTTTAAAGTATTTCGAAGATGCCATTCTTGAATGTTTGAGTATCTTGATGACTACTGATAGAAAATAAATCTTTGATGTTAGATTAATGAGTTTTATAAAGTGATTTTTGAAAAAAATGTCAATTAGGTATTAAATTGAGAAAATGAGAAATGTTGTGATTAAAAGTGTGAAGTAAATGAAAATATGGGCTGCTATAAAGTTGTATTAAATTCGGCTAGGCTTGGGTTTGGCCAAAATTGAATGAATTTCATTTTAGGATCTTAGAGACTAAATTGTAAAAGTGTAAAACTTTAGGGGTAAAATAGTAATTTTACCAAAATATGAAATTAAGTTAAAATGATTAGATTATAAATTATAATAGTTGAATTTGATTGATCAGATCAAGTTAAGCCTCGTACGAGTCTATATAGAGGGAAAAACAAAGTTTCAAACTAGTCAATCCATTTCAACGTTTTGACGATCGAGGTAAGTTCGTATACTAATAAACGTACTTAATTTGTGTTATAAATGCTTATTTGTTATTGAATTGAATTAAATGCCAAATGGTCATGATTACGAGCTAAAATCGACTGAGTTATGACATTCGAAAGCCCCGTACAAACCTTAGGAATAGTATAGGATACGGATGTCATGACATTAGGTTATCAAGATGTGATTACATGTAAGACCCTGTGTGGGACAGTGGCATTGTATTGTGATTACATGTGAGACCCTGTGTGGGACAGTGGCATTGTATTGTGATTACATGTAAGACCCTGTGTGGGACAGTGGCATTGTATTACGATTACGTGTAAGACCATGTGTGGGACATCGGCATCGTTAATCGACTTCGTGTAAGACCCTGTGTGGGACAGTGGCATCGATATACAATAACATATAAGACCATATCTAGGATATGGAATTGTACGAGATATATGTGATTACTGAGTATCCTTAACTATTCTTAATAGTTCAAAGGGCAAAGTCAAGTCGACAAAGAAAGTGTAAATGAATTAAGCAATGCAGGTACGTACAAAATCTATGTGAGAATTGAATGAAAGTAAATTAGTGAGTTCATATTGTATTATGTATATTATATAAGAATGAATTGTGTATAGATATGTTTCATGTCAAAATGTGTTTATTTGACTATAATGAAGTATGTATTGAATGTTATATGAGATATGAATTATAGTTGCTTTAACTAAATATACTTATGGCAACCGATTAATAAGACCATAACTGGATTATGGCACGTGAAAGAAAGACCACGGCAGGGCCTTCGCAATGTATGAGTAAGACCATAGTTGGACTATGGCATCGAAAAATTGATAAATTGGTATCATAAGCATTTATAAACCAGAGACGTTTGATAAGAGTATGTGTGATATATAGAATGTATTAGTAAAAATGTTTACAAAAAACTACTCAAATATCGAGTTATATGAAATTGAGAACTTGCGAATGAGAGGATGATTAATTTGAAAATAAGCTCATGAATTGATGCTTTAAATGTTAAAGATTTATCTATTTTAAAATTGTTATTTGAATGTTGAGAACATTTTAGGCTCACATACGAACTTACCAAGCTATGAAGCTTACTTTATGTTATTTTTCTATGTTTTGTAGTATTTCGAAAGTTTGCTCGAGTTGGAAGTCAACAGAGATCGCATCACACTACCTGGCTATTGATTTTTGGTATTTTTACACTTTGGGGCTTGGTTATATGGCATGTATAGGCTAGTGTTAAGATGGTATGTTTTGAATGGTGATTTTAGCCATGTGATTTGGCTTGTAAATGTTGATGTGTATTGGCCATTTAAGTTGGCCTAAAGTATGTGTTTGATAAATGATATAGGTGATATATATAATGCTTTTGTGTTGGCATATTTTGGTATGAGGTATAAATGATGAATTGATATATTAGAGAAGTGTGATTTAGTTGATGGAAAGGTGAGAAAATGAAATAAGATGTTATGTAAGTTTATGATGATTTTGGTATAATGATTTGGCACGTTTTGAATATGGAATTTAGTAGTTGAAATGGTTATGGTTAGATGGCATGGTATGTGTATGGATTAACATGCTTTGGATGCCTTTGAATACATTGAAATGGTATGAGATGATGTGATTTAGGTATGTTTGTGGAGGGTGAGAAATGTGACTTAAACCAAGCCTATTTTCACTCCACCGGCCGAGCACATGAGCGTGTGGCTTGACCGTGTGTAACACATAGCCTTGGTACACGGCCGTGTGTCCCTTGGGTAGCCCTTCAAATTAAGTTAGTATACCCTATAGACTTGACACGGCCTAGACACATGGACGTGTCTTGTGGCCGTGTAAGGCACATGGACTGGCACATGGGCGCGTGGCCGGCCGTGTGACCCAATTCAGTATGCATGCTTTGTTTCCACACGACATTGGACACGGGCGTGTCACTTGGCCGTGTGAGTGACACGGCTGAGATACACGGGCGTGTGACCCTTGCAGAGATAAAAATTTTATAAGTTTCCAAAAGGTTTCAAATGTCATCGGTTTAGTCTCGAACCTCTTCCGAGCATGTTTTAAGGTTGTGATGAGCCTAGTAAGGGACAATATGATTGTGAATGATAAAGGTTTTAAATTGTATGCAAAATGTATGATTCGAAAGTGTTTAAATGTTATGACGTAAGTCTAGTAATGTCTCGAACCTTATTTCGGTTTCGGATACAGTAAGGGGTGTTACACAAACTTAATTCATTGCTCATCTTGAGTAATGCACAAATTGAAAAGAATTTCTTGGAAACACATTTGAAAAATTCCTTTAGGTCAACATTCTTCCCAAAATTATGAATTTAATATACTTATGCTCAAAAATAAGAAATATGATAGTTATGCTACTTAAGTATACATATCATTCAAATTAATTTCAATAACTATTATAATAGAAAAATTAGACTAAATGCTTCCATAACAAAGACATGTTATCCCTTTACCAATTTGATTTTTATTCCCTTATTCAAGACTAAGCTGCAATCATTAAGTTTAACTTATGCCTTCATATGTTGAACGTAGCAATTTCTCTCCACTAATGTAGGTAGCATTGGAACTTTGAATCAATAGGTCTTTAACAAGGTTGTAACGTGGCTGGGCTTAGGGGTAGGTAAAAGATAGATAAATTTAGGCTTTTAAACCCTAGACTCAGCTTCAATTGGACCTTTGGAATAATTTTCCTCAATACACCAACATACTTTGCTTTCATATGCTCTTTTGTACAACTTATATTAAGAACTCATGCTCTTTCTTTCTTTTTTTTAACACGAGCATTTTACTGAATGTACTAAAATTTTAGAGCATTTGATATTTCTTTTCAACTCCCCCAAACTTATTTTTTAAAGAATACTTTGCATAGTATTGAGCCTAGTGTTTGGGACAATTTTAAGATAGTTATGAGAGAAGTGATGGCTAAATTTGCAAGGATTCAAATAAAATTAGGCCATATAGTCTCAAAGTTGGGTTTCAAAGGACAAACATTTTGTCATGGTTGGCTTGAAAGGCTCAAACGGTCCAAAAAATAGTTGCCTAAATCATTTTCAACATTCCATGCTTCCTAAGATTTCGCCTCAAGAAACTACTAAGTCAATTCTAAAGACTTAAACTTTCATGCATGCCTAACTTTCGTAAAGAACTAAAAATTTATGGTACGATTTGCATGCTTTATTAAAAATACATTTATATCATTATTAAGCTAACATAACAATTTATTGAAATAATAGAACTTATTTATACTGAAGTTTAGCATACTTAACAAAATTTCCAATTATTGAACAAAATATATCCTAATCATAATTTAAAGAAAAAAAATTTATTCTGAGTGGAAATAATTCAATTTTTCGTCCCCCTACTTAAGATGAACAGTGTCCTCATTGTTTAAAGTGAATAGATACTATACACCAGGTAGGATTCTAGAAAAGAAAAGGTGAGTCAATTTGACTGCTTAAGTACTAAGCTTTCTCTAGATCCAATCCTAGACATGTATATACCTATTGCCACACTTTATACTTTGCGACTTGCTCATTATTCATGATTTCTATCTCTTGCTTTATTATGCGAAAAAAAATTCCTAATTAAACTTAATCCTAAAATGACCTAAGAACAGAAATAAAATAAAGTCAAGATCCCTCCTTTTATTTATTTGCAGATCCTTCTGAATTCAACTCATCTTTTGCTCCATCATTATTGCGTTTGCATGAATCGCTTCACTCCTCCTTCGATAATGGACTCCATGGTTCAAATATAAAATCTAGAAATTCAGGCACAAAAATTAATGGGCCATTGTAAATTTTCTTAAGAGCACTTCTCATCGAGTCATCCCTTATTTTTTAGTATCTCCAGTAAGCTTGTTGCTGCCATTGCATATGTTGTATTATGTCCATCAACTTTAACAGCTCATCTGGAAGATCTGAGCTAGGCAGTTGAGCTTTGAATATTGAAGTTTTTTCATTAAGTTCAACTTCTGGTTCCAGTGGTTCCACCTTATCAGGGACTTCAGCCAATTGCATTGGCTCGATCTCTGTGGGATCTTCTTCCTCTTCTTTGGAATTCTCACTTTCTTTAATTCGCTGCTATAGAACAAAATCTCTAGCTATTTAGTAGAGGTCCCAATCTGTGATTGTGCCCTGGCTATAGCCTATCTTCTTTACGTTTGCAAGAATTTTAGCTTTCAAGCATAAAATTATTATCGTAAAGGGAAAGTAGGCTGGGCCAGAACGTCTAATGGCACAATTTCGCATTTCTCTTAGGATGATTTTTCCCACATCAATGGTCTTTCCAGTTAAAAACGAGTATAATAAGACCATTCACTCTAATGAAATTGTAGTTCCATGTGAATTAGGCATAAGGCTGAATCGGATGAAATAGAACCATACCTTTGCGAATGGTGTCAGATATTCTCTTCGACAAGTGTGGATTCCTTGCTTTGACACAGTCCACTTAGAACCTGAAACTGTAAGTTCTTTGAGAATTTCTTGCAAACTTTTAGGCTTTATATTGCTCATGAAGGAAGAATAATCATCATTTTCGAAATCAGGCAATTCAAAGAACTCATTAATAGCGTTTGATGTTATTGGTACCTTGATTCCACAAACTGGAACTTCTGTCAACTCGCTTGAGGTTAAATTCACATAGAATTCATGCACTAACTCCTCATCCACACTAGGTCTCTTCTCACAAAACAAATCCCAATTGAGGGCTTCAGCAACTTGACGAATATGTGCCATAAAGTCTTTGTAGTTGCTCTCTTTCAATGTAAAGTCTTTCTCTGGATGCACCAGTTGATTTTTGAAGATACTCTCGTATCTTGCTTTGGCTTCTTCACAATAGAACTTGTTTTCTGTTTCATCAATTTAGGCGCAGGCACGAGTTCTCTTGCGAGGCATGATTAATTTGAACAAAAGATGGGAAAAATTATTTTCTTAAAAATTTAATTAAATAAAAATTATTAATGATTCAATAAATTGAAAAATTAATTATTAGAATAAAATTAAATTTAAGAGAAAATTCGGTCTTACCCTTTTTTTGTAAAAATTAAAAGCTCCTAAGGAAAATAATTATGAAACAAAAGTTGGCAAATAAGAATAGGTTGGGGGGTTTTTGGCTGAGGATGGGTGAAAGGGTGGTGTGAGTAATCGGGTTGATGCCGCACGGATGTTGGGCAACAAGTGGATGCGTCGAGTAAGGCCAAAGAGCGGCACAACCTAGCGTGGGTAGCTACTTGGAAGCAGGCAGCAACATGGGCGTGTGCGAGTTGGAGCGAGGAGCAGCTGCGGCACCAAGGAACAACAACAAGGGGCAGCTGTTAGTGCACCTTTGTGCGTGGACTGCTGGGTGTGCACGGAGGCAACAGTTGTGCGCGGGGTAAGTTGTTGGCTGAATGGCTGTTGCGCTGTGTTGTGGCTTAGAAGTTGGAGGCTTGTGGCTAGGGAGTTGAGGGCTACGACACTAGGTGGTTTAGTGGGATGGAAGTTTGAATGAAGAATGATAGAGAATATTGGTGATATTTATAGTGATGGAAATAAGAGTTAAAGTAGAATTCTTAGAAAAATTTAATAATTAAAAATTCTAAGTTCTAATTCTACTAAAAGTAAAAAACAATTAGTAATTAATATAATGCATATTAAATTATTGTTTTCTATTAATTTATTAAGATAAAACTTATCAAATAAAATATGATTAAATTAAAGCTAATCCTAACTATATATAAAGTTGATAATAATTAATAAATATTATAATGGATATAATTATATATTAATAATTATCATATTTTTTTATTAAATTAAAAAAGTTTATTCTAGAAGCTTTTTGAAAATATTTACAAAAAAAGGGCATCTAATTTTTATTATTTACGAAAAGAGCAACCAAATTCTAAAAATACTTCAATTAAGTCCCTAGACTTAATGAAAATTTGAAATTGAGTTGCAATTTAAAACTTGGATCAAAATTGACCATTTTATTTGAAAAACCAAAAATTTTATTTTCTATTTAGAGAATAATTTCTTGGAAAATTATGTTAAAATCAATTCTCAGGAAAGATTGGAGGGGTCACAAGCGGCCCCGCTTAAGTTCCAATCTCTTTGACAGAATTTATGTAAACATACTAATCCCGAAAATATACCCTAAATCATTTATTAAAAAGGAAAATAAGAAAATTTAAACATCCGATAAAATGAACGAAATTTGATTCTATTCAGTCTTATCTCCCTAGTAATATTTCAGACGCTGAGAATTAACTTGAAAATTACCTCCCTTACCTTGGAGTTCAACAACTCCGTATGGATAGACTCGTTGAATCATAAATGGACTGAACCAACGTGATTTAACTTACCTGGAAAGAACTTTAGTCTGGAATTAAATAACAAAACTTGCTGACCTGCTTCGAATTCACGAACTCGAATGTACTTGTCATGCCATTTTTTAAGTCTCTCCTTGAGAAATTTGGCATTTTCATATGAGAACATTTGGAATTTTTCTAACTCGTTGAGCTGGAGCATCCGTTTCTCTTTAGCAAGCTTAAGATCCCAGTTGAGTAGTCGGGGAGTCTAGTAAGCTTTGTGTTCTAACTCCAAGGGTAGATGGCAGGCTTTCCCAAAGACTAACCTATAGGGTGACATTCCTAAAGGTGTCTTGTATGCTGTTCCATAAGCCCATAAAGCATCGTCCAATCTTTTGGACCAATCTCGTCGGTTCAGGCAAACTACCTTCTCAAGTATGCCTTTGATCTCCTTGTTTACCAGTTCAGCTTGCCCATTCGTCTGTGTTTGGTAAGTTGTAGTGACCTTGTGTTTCACTTCATGTTGATCTAATAACAATTTCAACCACTTGTTCACAAAATGGGACCCTTCATCGATGATAATAGATCTTGGGGTTCCAAACCTTGTGAACACGTGTTTCTACAAAAACTTCATCGCAACCCTAGCATCATTTGTCAGATATGCTTCAGCCTCGACCCACTTAGACACATAGTCTACTGCTACCAATATATACTTGTGACCAAAGGACGGAGGGAAAGGACCCAGAAAGTCAATACCCCATACATCGAAAAATCCTACCTCAATGATATTTGTTCGAGGCACCTTATTTCTGTTGGTGACATTTCCAACCCTTTGACATCGATCACAACTCTTTACGTAAGCATATGCATCCTTGAATAGTGTTGGCCAAAATAATCTAGCTTGCAATACTTTGGCCACAGTACGAGTACCTCTGAAGTGTCCCCCACTCAGAGTTGAGTGACAATGGTATAGAATTTTTTATATTTCATCTTCTGTCATGCATCTCCTGATCATTTGATCTGCACACTTTTTAAACAAATATGGCTCTTCCTAGAAATAGTACATCACATCGTGAATTTTTTTCGTTGATTATATGTCTTATCAATCGACATCAAACCACAAGCTAAATAATTAGCAATATCAGCAAACCAAGGGGTATTATGGACATGATTTACCTTTAGTATGTGTTCATCTGGAAATGTCTCTTGAATGGGTATAAGTGGAGAATTCCCTTCTTGGGCTTCAATCTGGACAAGTGATCTGCTACTTGATTTTATACTCCTTTTCGATCTTGAATTTCTAAATCGAACTCTTAAAGTAGAAGTACCCATCAGATCAGCCTCAGCTTAGCGTCTTTCTTGGCAAGCAAATACTTAATTGTCGAATGGTCCGTATAGACAGTCACCTTGGTACCTATAAGATAAGATCAAAACTTATCATAAGCAAACACAATAGCATGCGTCTAAATGCAAATGTACCGTACGGGAAGGTGAATGTTGTCTTGTGCTGATCTTCTAGTGCTAATGTAATCTGATTATACCCCGAGTATCCATCGAGAAAATAGTAGTAGTCTCGACCTGCGGGTCTATCAAGCATCTGGTCCAAAAACGGCAAAAGAAAGTGATATTTCCTGGTCGCCTTATTTAGCTTCCGGTAATCGATGTAAATTCTCCATCCTGTAACCGTTCTAGTTAGTATTAACTCATTATTCTCGTCTTTGATTAATGTAATACCTCCTTTCTCACTAGTTAATTCTACTGAAACAATCACAGGCAAAGTAGAAACGTTACCTAAATAAACATATTTTAAATGTAAAGGTAGTACCTTGAGTTCTAATTTAGGTGAATCCTTGATTGACGCTTTTGGTTGGGCATAATCCTTTTTCTCTAATTCCAAAGATTCAAAACGAGATTGTGGATTAAATCCCTTTCCATTAGCTTCTAACAACACTAAGTAATCATCCTCCTCTTCATCGTTCGGAGGATCTGATGTCAAAATTTGTTCCAACGGATCCTCAACATATTTGAGCTCCTTCTCCACTATTAAATCCTCTAAATTGGATACTATAGAATAATCATCAATTGTGTCAGGAAATCGCATAGACTTAAAAACGTTAAATGTTACCTAATCATCCTGAACACGCATAGTAAGCTCGCCCTTCTACACATCAATAAGAGTCATTCTGGTTGCTAAGAACGATCTTCCTAAGATAATTGGCACTTCTTTGTCTGCTTCAAAGTCTAGAATAACAAAATCAACAGGGAAGATAAATTTATCTACACGTACCAATACATCCTCAATTTTTCCTTCTGGATGTGCTAAGGATCGATCCACTAATTGAAGTGTAACTGTAGTTGGTCTAACTTCACCTATCCCTAACTTCATAAATATTGACATAGGCATCATGTTAATACTCGCACTTAAGTCACATAATGCCTTACCATAATATGTTGCTCCAATGTTGCAAGGTATGGTAAAACATCCAAGATTCTTCAACTTTTGGGGTAATTTGTCTTGAAGATATACATTGCATTCCTTCGTCAGAGCTACCGTCTCAAATTCTCCAAGTCTTCATTTTTCGGAAAGGATATCCTTCATGAATTTGACGTAGTTCGGCATTTGCTTAAGCGCTTCAACCAACAGAATGTTGATATGACGTTGTTTGAGTATGTCTAGGAACTTCTTGAATTGAATCTCCTACTTTTCCTTTTGAAGTCTTTAAGGGTAGGGTGGTGGTGGTTTCTTTACTAGAACTAGTTGATTCGTCTTATGTGGCAATTCTGCATCTAAAAAAGTTATTAGTTAATCAAAATTAGCTGGTTCTGAAATTACGTTATCGGGTTTTCCAGATTCTGGTTCTTATAAAACTAGAATTTCAACACTCGGTTGAACTTTCTCTAAATCTTGAGCATCAACTTGCTCCTTTTCACCTTCGATGGTGTTGGGCTCTTCTGTCTTTCCACTCCTCAATGTAAACGCTTTGCAATGTTCCTTCCCTGAATTCCTTGGATTCTCCGTATCACTAGGTAAAACACCTTGTGGTAGGTTCTTGAGTTCAGTTGCAAGCTGGCCCATTTGGTTTTCCAGGTTTTTCAATGTAGCTGCTTGGCTTTGGATTAAGGCATCATTCTTGGCCATGTATACCTTCAACAAATTTTCTAAGCCATTGGATGGTTCAGCTTGGGTTGGTTTCTAAACTTGTTGGGGAAAACTAGGTGGTTGGGTCGATCTAGGTTGGGTGTAAGTATTACTGGTTCCAACCCCTTGGTGACTCTAGGAAAAATTCGGGTGGTTTCGCCACGATGGGTTATAGAAATTGGATTGCAGTCCTTGCCTTCCTCGATTTTGGTTCTAGTTACCTATGTAGTACATGGATTTTGGGTTTAATGGACATTTTTCAAACAAATGTCCTTTCCCACAATAGGCACAGGCTATATTTTCAAATTGGGTTGGTGGCTGTGCTGCAAAACTGTTAGACCCATTAGTAGTAAGAGTTTTTAACATTAAGGATATTGATGATACCTAAGATACGAGTGAAGTAAGAGTATCTACTTCATGTATTCCAGCAACTCGTTTTCCTGACACTGCTCGATTGGTTGGCCATTGGTAATTGTTACTGGCAATCCTCTCAATGATTTCATAAGCCTTATTATAAGACTTAAAAATGAGAGCACTATTAGCAGAAGTGTCCACTACCATTCTCGTGTAAGCATTGATTCCATGATGAGGTCACTTTCATAATAACTCTTTGTACCTTTCCCATGCCTCATACAAGGGCTCATCATCCATTTGTTGGAAGGCAATGATCTCGTTCCTCAACTTAACATTCTTGTTAGGCAGGAAATACTTCATAAGGAATCTTTCTGCTAACTCTTGCCATGTAGAAATTGAGTTTGGTGGAAATGAGTTCAACTAGGCTCGACCTCTGTCCCTTAGTGAATATGGGAATAGCTTCAATCCTAATGCATCTTCGGGTACTCTGGCTAACTTGAAAGAATCGCTCACCTCCATAAATAGCCTTAAGTGTAGGTGAGGATCTTCAGTAGGCATTCCACTGAATTGGCCCATTGTTTGAAACATTTGAAACATGACTAGCTTCAGCTCGAACTATCACTACAGCAAAGCAGGTTTTTAGCGGCATTTTTAGTGGCGTTTGAATGAAAAATGCCGCTAAAAAATGAGCATTAGTGGCGCTTTTCGAAAAACGCCACTAAAAAACGAGCATTAGCGTCGTTTTTAAAAAACGTAAACGCCGCTATAGGTTCACCTTTAGCAACGTTTCTTTAAAAAACGCCGCAAAACTTATACTCAACGCTGTCGTTTTAACCGAGCTTCAGTGGCTTTAGCGGCGTTTTTTGAAAAGCGCCGCTAAAGATCGAGTAGTAGCGGCGCATTTTAAAAAACACCGTTAATGCTTGATCTTTAGTGGCGCTTTACTAAAAACGCCGTAAAAAATTTAACACAACATCGTCATTTTGTATTGAGGCTTTGGTGGCTTTAGCAGCGCTTTTTTTAAAAACGTCGCTATAGGTACACCTTTAGCGGCGCTTTTTAAAAACACCGCCAATGCTCGATCTTTAGCGGCGTTTTAAAAAAAAAAGGCCGCAAAAGAATTTCGCAAAACGCCGTCGTTTTGTATTGACCTTTTAGTGGCTTTAGTAGCGCTTTTTTAAAAAACGCCGCTAATGCTCGATCTTTAGTGGCGCTTTACAAAAACGCCGCAAAAATTTTACACAACATCGTCATTTTGTATTGAGCCTTTGGTAGCTTTAGCGGCGCTTTTTTTAAAACGTCGCTATAAGTACACCTTTAGCGGCGCTTTTTAGAAAACACCGCTAATGCTCGATCTTTAGCGGCGTTTTTAAAAAAAAAGCCGTAAAAGAATTTTGCAAAACACCGTCGTTTTGTATTGAGCTTTTAGTGGCTTTAGCAGAGCTTTTTTAAAAAATCGCCGCTATAGGTACACCTTTAGCGGCGCTTTTTAAAAAACACCGCTAATGCTCGATAAAAAACTCCGCAAAAGAATTTTGCAAAATGCCGTTTTATATTGAGCTTTTAGTGGTTTTTTTAATTTATATGTTAAATATTATCTTATATAATTGTAAAAGAGATAGTATTAATTTTAAAATATTGAATTAATTATCATTATAGTTTAGGGTTTACGGTATATGGTTAAGGGTTTAATGTTTATGAGTTATTATTTTAAGGTTTATGAATTATGGGTTTAGGGATTATGGTTTAAGAGTGGTTTAAGGTTTAGGTGTTAGAGGTTAAGGGTTAGTGGTTCATGGTTCAGGGTTTATGTTTTAGGATTTGAGGTTTAGGGTTTAAGGATTCACTACACCAAAATAGACTTTTAGCGGCATTTTTAGCGGCGTTTTAAAAGAAAACGCCGGAAAAAACCTAATAGATGGAGCTTTAGCGGCGTTTGTAAAATATCGAGCTTTAGCGGTGTTTTTTAAAAAAGCGCCGCAATAGGTCGACCTTTAGCAACGTTTTGGTAAAACGCCGCTAAAAGGTTAAGCAAAAAGATGTCGTTTTACATGAGCTTCATTGGCAGTAGCGGCGTTTTCCCGAAAACGCCGCAATAGATCTAACCTTCACGGCGTTTTTTGAAAACGCCGCTAAAAGGTTAAGCACAACGACGTCGTTTTAAATTAGCTTCACTGGCATTAGCGGCGCTTTATTAAAAACGACGCAATATGTCAATCTTTAACGGCGTTTTTACAAAAAACACTGCGAAAACATTAAGTAGATCGACGTTGTTTCCTTTGAACTTCAATGGCATTAGCGGCGTTTCTTGAAAAACGCCGCTACAGTTTATGGGGCAGACACATTTTCTTTCTTTAACAACTTAAAAGACAACAAAATCATTACATTTTTTAGTTCTTTATTACTCAATATTTGGTGTTTATGGGTGCTATAATATTTGTTTAAATATAATATTATATATTTTATATTTGTTTGAATTTATTTTTAGTAGGGTTTAAAATATAGGTTTAACATTTTGTTAAAGCCCACTAATACTTGCAAATGATTAACCTAAGTCTATTTTAAGTACAATCATATTATATTTTTAATTTTTGTAATAATTATGTCATTTTAATTTAATATTTTTTATTTATTTAATTTTTTTAATTATATAGTTATCTTAATATTATTTTAATGTTTATATTAGACTACTATATTATACATTTAGTATAAATTTATTTTTTTATAAATTATAAAATTACATAGTATATATATATAAAATATTATGAAGTTGAAAACGGATTAGACCAAACTCAAGTATTAAATGTTTCAGTCTAACTTATTTTTTAAATGAATTTAAAATTTTCTATTTAAACTGACTTTTAAATTTAATATTTTTGTAGGTCTAGGGGTTATGGGTTTAAGGGTTATGATTTAGGGTTGATGATTTATGTTTTAGGGTTTAGGGTTTGAGGTTTATAATTTAGAAGGCTAGGGGTTTAGGGTTGAAGGGTTAGTGGTTAGTGGTTAGTGGTTAGTGGTTAGTGGTTAGGATTAAGGGATATATATGGGTTTAAGGTTTATGGGTTAGGTGTTAGCTAAGGGATTATATGGGCCGGGTTAAGAGGATAGAGGATAGGGGTTTAGTGTTCTAAAGTTTATTATTTGAGGTTTAGTATTTAGGGTATAAGATCTTAGTGTTTAGTGATATTAATGTTTATGGGTTATGTGGATATGGGTTAGGAGTTTAGGGGTTAAGGGTCAATGATTTATGAATTATGTTTTGTGGTTTAAGGTTTAAGGGATAGAGGTTAGGGTTAGGGGTTATGGTTTATGATTTATACTTTAGGGGTTAATTAGGGTTTAGGGTGTAGTATTTTGGGTTTAAGGTTTGGGGTTTAGGGTTTATGGTATAGGGTCAGGGTCTTAGCACTATTCAAGGATTTAGGGGTTATGCTATCAGAGTTTAAGGTTAGGGTTTTAGCTGGAAAGTAATAAGATTTTATTTTTATTGTTTTAGGGTTTTAAAGTTTATGGTTTAGGGTTATATTTAGTGTTTAGGGGTTAGCAGGTTTAATTAGGAGTATACATGTTTAATATTTAAGGGTTATACTGGGTTAGGGAGATTTAGAGTTTTAGGGTTTAGAGTTTGTGGATTAGGTTTTGTGGTTTATGATCTGGGTCGGGTTTGGGGTTTGGGGTTTAGAGTTTGGAGTTTGGGGATTAGAGTCTAATTTTGAGATTAAAAACTTAAAAAGTTAAAATTTAATATTTTAGTTACAAAGTTAAATAAAAATATTTAAAAAAAATGATAATCTCAGCAGGAAAATTTGAAATAAAAAGCATAGAAAAATATATGTTAAAAATGAAAAAATATTAAAATTGTGCATTATTGGTGTTTTTGAAAAAACGCATACAAAAATAATTTATGTGGCGTTTGTAAGAAAAACGCCACTAAAATTTGACCTATACCTGGCGTTTTAAATAAAAATGCCATAAATATTTGAGTTTTAATAGGTTAAAGCAGTGTCGTTTTTTCATCCTCTTTATCCCCAAGGTAAGCCCGATACTTAGTATTTTTCCCAAAACAAAGTTTCCCCTATACCCTCAGTTTCCCCAAATCAAACCCTAATTTTCTTTCCTCCATATCTCACCGATTCAAGGGCTGAGGTTAGTGTTTCTTCTCAATCAATCTTCATAACAACTACTTTTTGTTCTATTTGGGAAAATAAAACCGATTCAAGGGTTGAGGTTAGTTTTTCTTCTCAATCAAACATATTTTCTCACCCCGAGTTTTAACACTGTGACTTAGGGAAAGGAAAACAAAAAGGTACTAACTTTCTCACTGATTCCTTCTCTTTCTCTCTCAAATTTTCCCCAGAAAATTCCCATCTTTACTTAAGCAAGTCCCCACTTCGAGAAATAGTGAAAGAAGTCTTTTTCCCCCGATCTCTCTCTAGCTCAAGGTAAGGCTCTTTCAATTCTCTTCTTTCGGGTGTTTCTTTGATTTAGGTTATGTTCATTTTGTGTCCTTTTTTAGATGCCATACAATTGTATTTTTGATGAATTTGAGGTTACCTTTATAGAGAAAGTTGCATTTTTTTATTGTTTTATTTGATGAAATGGTTGCTGATGGAACTCTTGCGAAAATGAAGACCCGAGAAAAGAAATATAAACCTATTGCTTGTTATGTGAATTTTGTGCATCATGTACGTGACTCTATTATGTGAATTCTGTGCATCATGTACGTGACTCAATCAATCACTAATTTAACTCTGATTTTTAGTGGAAAATCCACTTTCAAGATCGGGTTAGTGTTCAATTAACTGACGTAAGCCTACCACTGTTAAGATTTCTCTTGTTGCTGTAACAAGCATAATGGGTGTGACCTCATTTGCTGCTTAAAATATAACAGCCCAGAATGGATTACTGTGATGAGGAATAAATAAATCTGGTAAATCAGTATGTTGTTGTTAGGACTTACTTGTGGAATATTTTTGACATCATGTGAAACTAGGGTGTCTGAGTGTTTTCAAGTAGAAGCGAGAACAATGTGCACCGCTTCTTGCTTCTAAAGTTCCATCTTTGTCAGCTTTTCTCCATTGCAGTGAAAATGGAAGATGTATGCTTATGTGTTTGTGTCTCTATATATGTATGTATTTGGTACTAGATGAAAGCTTTACTCCAGTTTTGAAATATAGACCAAGTTTTGCATACATTGATCATTTTCTGCCTCTTTTCCTTTGAATACATGGTTCTCTTGATACTAAATACTCAGGTACTTTTCTACGCATATTCGTGATTCTTATTAGATAAGTTATATATCATGATTATGTTAGTTTTCATCAAGGCCTCTGTAAACATAAAGTTGGTATTCTGGTTAGGAGAAATTAATGTTTATGAGTTGTGTGGAGTATGATTCTGCACATGCAAAGTTGGTTTGTTTAAAGCTGTGCATTTTTAGTTGATGTTCAACGGCGCAAAGAAAAGATAAGAAAAACTTAAAGCATTTGTTAGGTTAATTAGTCTTTGCTTTAGTATGATTTTCATGTTTACATAATAATGGTGATTCCATTTTGGTTTTTAGATGTTCTTTTGAGTACATTTTCATGTTTCTATCCAACTTATGTGTTTAGTGTGGACTTAGATTGATTGAAGAGTTTAATGTTTGTCTTGTTGCTCACGTTTTATATAAAAATTGTTATATTTTGTTTGAAAATGCTTTTCAATTTCTAATTATAAAATGAGATGTGGATTGAAGGTAATAAATGCTATAGTGAAGGAAGAAAATGGCACTGATAATGGTATTTAGAATGGCAAGCTTATATTGGATATAGTAAATTGCAGTAAGACTCAATATATTATGATGTTTTTCATGGTCATTGGCAAATTCCAGTTGATTGGGGTTGAAGCAATTGATTTTAATATTTAATATTTTTAAATGTCTTTAAAAGTTATAATTAATTTTTATCAAAATAGTATTAATTATTATTTGAAGTATGAATAAGTATGAATAAGAACACGTGATAATCAGTGTCTTCTTGAGTAGTTCCTGTCATCACATTCTTAAGTTTCCTTTGTCCCATTGATGATAAGTGTGCTTTCTACAGTGCGTTTTGCGAGATTTTTGCTTGAGGTGTACTGACTTCATTGGCGGTGTCTTTGATCTGGTACAAGTGGGCACTTGCGAAGTTGAAGCAGAGATGGACCCAATAAACTTGGAAAGCGTATGTCATCCGGATGATATTAATAATTTTATTGTATACTAAATATGAAGTAATATATATGAAGTAAAATTATATTGTATACTAAATATGGTACATATACTTTAATTCCTTGTGTTTTGACTTTTAGGATATAGTTCCATGTGTCTCGTATTAGTGAACTAATGTTGTATGTATTTGATTCATCGCTTCTGCTCCTCCTGCAAGTATTGGTTCAACTGAAGCTGCCATTTAATCTTGAATTAATATTTGTACTTGATATAGATAAAGTTTTTATATTTGCTTAAACTGAAATATATTTGGTGCTACTCTTATAATCTTACATCTGTTTCTAGGTACTATCGAGCACTGAAATAATATTTGGTGCAACTAAATACACCACAGCCATTGACATTTGTTCTAGGTACGTCATGAGTTTGGTTGCTAAATTTTTTTCCTTATTTCTATGCATTTTCACTTTAAATTACTTAACAAATATTAGACTCCAGCCTCTGTTTGCTGGTGAGAGTGGAGTAGACTAGGTACGTTTTATTAAGGTACGTTTTATTTCAAAATTGTAATCAATAATAGTTTTATCATGATGATTTTGGAAAATTTAATATTTTGGGGTTGCGATTTTGTAAAGATTTAATTGCTTTGGTTCTGTTTTGGAGCGAGAACTATTTTGTTTCAAATTAATTTTTTTATATTTGGTTCAACTTAATTATTATTTGATTCAACTTAAGTATGAATAAGTATGAATTAATTTTATTACCATATATGTAGCTTGCTTGTCCATTATAATTACAACAATAGCTGACCTTCTCTCCAACCTTATTTTAAATATTTTAAAGATTCAAAGTATATAAATTTGGAAACTGACGGGTTGCCTTATATCGAGCTGCAAGATATAATGGATCCTCCCTAGGTGTAACAACGCCACGTATGATGAATCTTAAAAAATTCAAAAAGACTTGAAAAAAGTTCTATCGCTATTGAATATTTATATAACCTTAATTTATTTCCAATTTACTTATAAAAATTAAACTACGATTCTTTTTTGATATTATTATATTCAAATTACTATTTTCTTATATTAATAATGTTTGATTTTAATATTTAATATTTTTAAATGTATTTGTATAAAAAAAAAAGATTTCAAAAAAAGTTCTATGGAGCTTATAAATAATTTTATTACCATATATGTAGCTTGCTTGTCCATTATAATTACAACAATAGCTGACCTTCTCTCCAACCTTATTTTAAATATTTTAAAGATTCAAAGTATATAGGCTGGAAACCTGACGGGTTGCCTTATATCGAGCTGCAAGATATAATGGATCCTCCCTAGGTGTAACAAAGCCACGTATGATGAATCTTAAAAAATTCAAAAAGACTTGAAAAAAGTTCTATAGCTATTGAATATTTATATAACCTTAATTTATTTCCAATTTACTTATAAAAATTAAACTACGATTCTTTTTTGATATTATTATATTCAAATTACTATTTTCTTATATTAATAATGTTTGATTTTAATATTTAATATTTTTAAATGTATTTGTATAAAAAAAAGATTTCAAAAAAAGTTCTATGGAGCTTATAAATAATTTTATCGACCTTAAAAAGAATTAAAAATTTCAGCATTGAAGGGCCACTTATAAATAATTTTATCAATATAATAATATTGATCATTGTTTAAATATATTATAACTAATTTTTATCAAAATAGTATTAATATTGATCATTTCTTAAATAAATTACATAACTCACATAACGTACATAACAACTTACATAACTTAACTAATACATGTAGTTTAATCTAATAATTTCCTTAAAAGCATATAGTATAAAGTTCAAATTTCATAACTTATATAATCTACATAACTTACATAAAACATAAATATATATCATATCAAGACTTACATAATAAACAACTTACCCGTGTAACTTATTGCCAACTTTAGACTTCAACAACTACGAAATGGATAGGACTTGGATGAATTTCTCAAGGGCAAGCAACGAGTATCAAAATGGAGTGCAATCTTTTTTAGATTTTGCATTTCACAATTCAAGCCAAGAGAATATGATTCTTTGCCCGTGTAAGAAGTGTGGCAATATCTATTGGCATTATCGTGAAGTTGTCTACGAACATCTAATTGTTGATGGCTTCATTCGGGGGTAGAAAAAATGGATTTTCCATGGAGAGTGTACACCTAGTGGAGCCTCTTCGACGATTAATCCGGGTTATCCTTATAGTGGTTATCGTCAGTATGTTAGAGAAGATTACATGGAAGGTATGATGCGGGATGCATTTAATATGCGGAGTGAAGGTTTCCAATCATTTCCACCAAACTATGTTGCATCCGATGATTATAATATCGGTGGGAATACTTTTATGGAAACAAGAAGAAGTGTACCGGATGAACAACCGAATGAAGAAGCGGTGAAGTTCTACACGTTACTTGGTGAAATGAATGAAGAACTTTATGAGGGATCAAAATTTTCGAAAATGTCATTCTATATTCGGCTTTTCCACTTAAAATGTTTGGGAGTGTGGACCGAAAACTCTCTGACAATGCTGTTAGAGCTTTTGAGAGAAATGTTCCCGTTTGCAAAAATCCCTCAATCATGTAAAGACATGAAGAAAGTGATAAAAGATTTGGGCCTTGGGTACAACAAAATTCATAGTTGTCCAAATGATTGCATGTTGTATTGGGGTGATCGGAGAAATCAACAGTCTTGTCATGTTTGCGGTAAATCTCATTGGATGAATAGAGATGCAGAAGATGCTAATGAGGATGAAATGGGTTACAGTCAATAAGGAAGCCGAACAAGATTTTGCGATATTTCCCGCTAATCCCAAGGCTTCAAAGGCTATTTATGTCGTCAAAGACAGTCGAGTTTATGACGTGGCATCATGATCAATGAACGGATGATGGATTATTAAGGCATCCTGCAGATTCTTTAGCATGGAAATCATTTGACAATAAATTTCCAAGCTTTACAAGTGATCCTCGGAGTGTAAGGCTCGGGTTAGCATCTGACGGATTTAATCCTTTTAAAATCATGAGCACCTCGTACAGTACTTGGCCTGTGGTCCTTGTTCCTTATAATTTGCCTCCATGGCTCTGCATGAAGTAATCTTCTTTGATATTATCTATGATTATCCCTGGAGAGAAAGGCCCCGGAAATGATATATGACATATATCTGCAGCCACTTATTGAAGAGTTAAAACAATTATGGGCGGGTATTGAGACGTATGATGTATTGAGAAACGAGAACTTTTACCTACGTCTTTGCTTTCTTTGTGGACAATTAATGATTTCCGGCATATGCGAATTTATCTAGTTGGAGTACGGAGGGCGTTATGCTTGTCCTTGTTGTGCTGCTCAAAGCGTGTTCACAAAGTGGTTATATAATGGGAAGAAGTTACGCTATATGGGGCATCGTCGGTGGTTAGATGAAAATCATAGCTATAGATTTGAGAGGGCTTTATTTGTGATGATGAAGAGTTGAAAAAAGCTCTGAGCGCGGACCATTGGATCTGAAATCTTATTCATGTTAAAAGATATGGATTTCGATTCACGGGAAGTTGAATCAACCATCTAACGAGCAAACAAATAGGCGATCGAGGATAAATCGATGATGAATCGGCGAGGAGGATGACCCTAATGAGGCGGACTTGTGAAAGAAAAGAAGTATTTTTTTGAGTTGCCTTATTGGGAGCATCACATATTACGCCACAATCTTGATGTGATGCATATTGAAAAGATATCTGCGAGAACATCATCCGGACAATTTTGAGCGTCGATGGTAAATCAAAAGATAATCTTCGGACTCGACTTGATTTAGTTCACATGGGAATTAGGCGTGATCTTCATCCCCAAAAGCACGTCCTAATGGAAAATATTGGTTGCCGCCTACAATTTTTTCAATGTCAAAGGAAGAGAAAGAAATGTTACTTGCGGTGTTGAAGGATATAAAGGTTTCGGATGCGTATGCATCAAATATATCTCGATGTGTAAGTCTTAAAGATCGAAGAATATATTCATTAAAATCACATGACTATCACATCTTGATGCAAGATCTACTTCGGTTGCTTTACGGTCTTTGTATGTCAAAGAAGGTAACGTCTGTATAATTGAACTGTCCAATATAATGAAAGCAATTTGTGGCAAAGTTCGAATGTTGAAGAACTTGAAAAAGTACAAGATCGAGTCGCTTTGACATTATGCAATTTGGAGAATATCTTTCCACCTTCCTTCTTCACAATTATGGTGCAACTTGTCATTCATCTCCCTCGTGAAGCAATAATTGGTGGGCCGGTTTTCTATCGTTGGATGTATCCAATTGAAAGGTGCTAATTTATTTCAAAGGCATTCCACCTTTATATCTATAGTTACCAGTTTTGATAATGTTGTATATGGTGTTTAGGTTCCTAAGTAAATTGAAGTCTTATTGCCGTAACAACCGTTATCCGGAAGGATCGATTGCTGAAGGCTACTTGGCAGAAGAGTGTATGACATTCTGTTCTAGATATTTAGAAGATGTTGAAACAAGATTGAATAGACCAAGTAGAAATGCCGGACTCAATGATCCTAGCTTGGTCGAAATTTATTTATTTCAAAGTTATGGAGAACCAATCGGCAAAGTTGAAATTGCAGAATTAGATGACCGATCTTGGATACAAGCACATAGATATGTTCTTTTCCACCACGATGCACTTGAACAATTACGCAAGTAAGTTCTAGAATATGATAAATATTCATCTTTTTTTTATTTGTTTATTTTTTCACAAATTAAACATGTTTTTAACATAGTGAGTACAAACAAGTCTTAAGATCTCGTTCACGCTCACGAAGATTACAACATCGCGAGAGTAATAGGTTATTCGCAGAACCTTTTCATGAATGGTTAAGCCAAACGGTATGTCACTCAACATTTTATTGACAAATAATAATGTTTTCTCATAACATTTACAATTACTCAATTTACTTTTGATTCAATAGGTTTGGAGTGGGAATATCATTAATGACGAAGTTAAATGGCTTTCCCAAGGTCCAAATCGAGTAGTAAAAAGATATAGTGGCTTCATCATGAATGGATTCAGATTTCATACCAAATATCGCGAGAGATTGAGGAGAACTCAAAATTGTGGAGTAGTTGTTAATTCTTTAATTACAAGTTACGCTAGTGCTAGGGACAGCAATCCTGTCGAGGGAAATGTGGAGTATTACGGACTTCTAACCGACACTATTGAGTTGGATTACTATGGAAAGTTGTCTTATTTCGATGTGATTGGGCTGATGCTAATACTGCTCGCGAAATTAAAAATGATCAGTTTGGTTTTACAATGGTGAATTTCTCTCGATTAATTCACTAACTTGGAGAACATTTGATAGACGAGCCGTATGTATTTTCTTCACAAGTTAAACAAGTTTTTTACTCGAAAGATCCAATTGATGAGGGTTGGTACGTTGTACTCCGAAACACCCCTAGAGACTTATTTGACATGGGGAATGGAAGTAGAGATGACATCGTTGAAAGATCAGAAACTTTGTCTTTTCCAGAACAAAACTTAAATGAAAATATCCCTAGTACAACAATATTTACGATTTATGATGTAGTAAGATTTTATGAGTTTTTATTTATATGTAATGTTATAATTTTAACATTGGTCATGTTATATAATTTAACTATTTTATATTTACTATTGTTGTTATTTCTTACTAAAATTTTAATATAACTTAAATTCTGTCGAGCGTGTCAAAGTAACTAGAAACAGCCATGGTCAGCCTGTTGGACAAGAAGCTCGACTTTTAGCAGGCTATTTGGGCATTATAGCACGAAATGCCAATATGTTGCCCATCAACTACGAATCATGGCATAACATGCCTGATAGCAATAAAAATCAAGCTCTCTCTAATATTAAGGTAACAAAACGTTAATGTAATTTATAATACTTTGGTTTAAGTTTCATTTATATTTACTTCCTAAACTTGTGTTTTTTAGGAGAGGTTTGCTTTAGAGGTCTCTGATGCCTATATCAAGAAGGCATTGGGTAAAAAATGGAGAGACCATAAAAGCATTTTGAAAAAAGAATATTTTAAAAAACCCATAAGCCTCAAAGAAAAATTGCAAAATGTCCCACCGGGAATGCTGAGGTACCAATGGGAAGATGCGGTTCGATTTTGGAATTCGAAGAAAGGAGAGGTATTATGTACTTGCAAAATTTTATAAATTTTTCGTTTTATAGTATTTACTATATACGTAATAATAATTTCATTACGTAGGACCGTGAGCGAGTTGGAACAAGCAGCAGGGAAAAATAAAAATTTACGCACACGGCAGGATCGAGAAGTTTTGCTTGTGTAGCTCAGGCCACGGTACTATGGATTTATTAATTCTATCAAGTATTAATGACTTTTTACTATTAAATAATATTTACTACTATATTGTAGGAAGCCTCAAATCTGGTCAAAAAGTTGGGACGCCTTTGACTTTTTGACATTACGCACTGAGGAAAAAGATGGAACTCCGATGACATCGGAGGTTGCAGAAATTATGGTATATTTACTTAATAAAATTTGATTCATTATAAATATTTATAATATTTAATTATAATGTTTTAATTAAATCGTTTTATTAGTTTAATTTAAATAATGTTATGTTGTATTCCTTTTTATTGTATATTTCGTTTTAACTCTTTAAGCGATTTATCGGGAGAAACTAAAAGATAAGAAGAAGCGAGTATGAAGCGATCAGCTTCGATCGATAGTTCTGTTAATTTTGAGGATATTGATAACAGAATTATTAATGAAGTTTTGGGTCTGAAAGGTATGGTCGAGTTAGATTTCAAGGATCCGTGTTAACCCGACCCAATATTTTGGATCCTCCTCGCACCAATACATGCCTTAGGAGTCAAAGTCAAGCTGAAGTTCAAAGGCTAAAAGATCAGATAGTTCAGATACAAGCTACCACAGATGAGCAAATTTCTCAACTTAGAGCGGAGGCAGCAGCGTGGGAGGCGGAGGCAGCAGCGCGGGAGGCAGAGCAGAACAAAAAATACAATGAACTCCACTCTGACTTGATCTATGATGACTATGTTCCAGCAATTTCAAAATCCCCCATCTTAGACATTTGTTTTCTTGTAACTTTTAACATTATTATAAGAATATTTTGAATATTCATTTACAATTTATATAATATATTTTTCGTATAATTTTGTATTATTTAAATTTGCGGGTTTTGGTTGGATTTCAATATTTGTTGTTCTTGGTTGAATTTCTTGCAGGAGGGTTGGATATAAGTGCAAAAATATATATTGCAAAACTGGGAAAATTAGCGGCGTTTTTTAAAAAAAGCGCCGCTAAAAGTCCTGGTCTTCAGCGGCTTTTTCTAAAAGCGCCGCTAAAATTCCTCGTCTTTTGCGGCGTTTTTTAAAAAAAGCGCCGCTAAAAGTCCTGGTCTTCAGTGGCATTTTTCTAAAAGCGCCGCTAAAAGTCCTTGTCTTTAACGGCGTTTTTTTCAAACAAACGCCGCTAATTTTACTGTCGTTACATATAGCGACTTTTTTTGCGGCGCTTAAAAACGCCGCTAAAAGTCTATTTTCCTGTAGTGATTAGGGGTTTAGGGTTTAGGTTAATTAGTGTTTTTTAATTTATATGATAAATATTTTCTTATATAATTGTAAAAGAGATAGTATTAATTTTAAAATATATATTGAATTAATTATCATTATAGTTTAGGGTTTATGATTTAGGGTATATGGTTTAAGGTTTAAAATGTATGAGTTACTGTTTTAAGGTTTATGAATTATGGGTTTAGGGATTATGGTTTTTGGTTTAAGGGTTGGGGTTTAAGGCTTAGGGGTTAGGGGTTAAGTGTTAGGTTTTTAGGGTTTAGAGATTATGTTTATGATTATCCCTGGTAAATGTTTCTTTTTTCTAACAATGGTTTAGTGTACAATTGTATACATTTAAATATTAGATTAAGAAAAAACATTGATAAATAAATAAAAAAATGTAACAGATTGATATGGATAGGTAACTATATAGTTAGGGTTTAAGGTGTAGGTTTATAGTCTAGGATTTAGGGTTTATGGTCTAGGATTTGGGATTTGGTGTTTGGGGATCAAGGTTTAATTTTTAGTGTTTAGGGATAAATATGGTGAACTACTTAACTTGTGTATCTTGGATTTTTTATAACATAAATCTAAATAAGATAAATATAAATTATTATTTTAATATATATATATATATATCAAAATGGGTTAAATCCCTAAAGCATAAATGAGCAATGGTTTAGTGTGCAATTGTATATATGAACTTTAATTTGATCCAGTTCTTTTAAATTATTAACACAGTTGTAATATCCTGAATTAGGGCCTAATCGGAATAGTGGTTTCGTGACCACAAATCCGAGATAGAAATAATTATTTTATAATTATTTTGAGGTTTATGATATGATTGCATGATTGTGTGAAAATTTTGTGAAGAAATTCTATGCATAAAATGCTTAATTTGAAGTTGCAAAACTTGCATTCTAGAAGTTTTTAGTATGAAATTGCTTTGAAATATTAATTAGGAGGTCTTAAATAGCAATTTAACCAATTTCTAAAATTTTGGACAAAAATGGGCTTGTACATGAAAATTTTCAAAGAAAGGTATTAAGGGCATTTTGGTCATTTGGATATTAAATGAAATAAAATGGGAAAAATAACACAAAATGGTCATCTTCCCCATTTAGTTGCTGCTGAAACTTCACTCTCACCATAGCTAGGGTTTCTTCAACTTTCAAGCTTCATAGTAAGTGATTCTAAGCCCCGTTTTTAATGATTTTTACGTTTTTGAGATCCCGGTAACTCGATAAAGCTTATGTTAGCAATAATTTAACCTAGGGTTTATATTTGGAAAAATACCCATAGGTAAAATTTGTGTATTTTGATGTTTTATGATAGAATATGAGGTTTTAAATTATGTTAGACAACTTGTACTACTCGATTTTAAGCAAAAACGAGTAAAAGGGCTTAATCGGTAAAAATACCTAATAGTCACAAGTACATGTTAGAGTGAGAATTTGATGTTGCCATAGAAGGAAAAGTGATCAGCATGTTGTAAAACATAAGAATAAGGAATAAAGTTTAATCCCGAGCCTAGGGGCAAAAGTGTAAATATGCAAAAGTTTAGGGGTAAAATTGTAATTTTTCCAAAATTTGAATTAAGGATTATTTTGATAATGTGAGTATTAAATAAGCTAAATGTGTTATTTTAGATCAAGAAAGACGTGGAAACGACCCCAATCGAGGAAAAGAAAAGATTGTGTGGGTGAATTGCAAAATCTTTGTATTTTGGTACCAAAGGTAAGTTCATGTGTAAATAATGTAGCATAATTGTTATTTTTAAGTCATTGATGTCAATTATGTGATATGCTGATTTTTATCATGAAATATATGCTTTGTGGTTAATTTCGAATAAAATGCAAATTATGTGAATTACTTGTTAAACATAATTGTTACCGAGTATTGGTTCCGGCATTCTACGGAAGACGGCAAAGATATGTGTTCGAGGAAAATCCCGTTTGAAACTTAGGAATAGATTAGGATACAAGTGACATGTCACTAGGATGGTTGAGCATCCGAACTCATTGAGTTGAGTCCGAGTTCGTGAGATGTAACTAGGCATCCGAGCTCGTTGAGTTGAGTCCGAGTTCACTTATGGATGCGAACGCCCGAGCTCATTGAGTTGAGTCCGAGTTCGCTTATGGGCGGGTTACATAGTAGCTTGGCTACATATGTGGCACTTATGTGCAAACTTTCCATGTATCCGAATTATATTCCGATGTGTTCAACGGGTAAAGTTCTACTCAAATGGAGGAAAACTCGAGATGTAAAGAGACATATTGGTAAGTGATGTGAAATGGATATTTTGGACAGGTATGTATTTAACCCTCGGATTGAGTATTGATACAACCACGATAAGGTAATGAGATGATGAAAAATGATTAGAAATGTGATATGTATTTTTGTGATATATGCTAATGTTGATTGGTTTGATTGTTTGTTATGTTACTTATTATTTGCATATGAACTTACTAAGCATTTATGCTTACTCCCTCCTTCTTACTCATTGTAGTTTTGGACAAGCCAGCTCAGGAGTCGGGATAGGTCGAAGGCTCAGTCACACTATCTGAAGAACTTTTCGGTAAATGGTTTGTAAAATTAAGTATGGCATGTATAGCAATATACCTATTTTGTGTAAATGATCTTATGATATGGTGATAGAATGGTTGAGAAAATGCTTGATAATGATAAGTTATGGAAATGGTTAGTTTAGATTATGTTTAATGTCATGGAAGGTTAATAGGATATTTTAATCATGAAAACTCATAAAAAGAGATGAAATTTGCCATAAATAGAATATTGCAGCAACACTGACGTGAGTTTGAAAATTTACTAAAAATCATAGATATTGAATTTGATGATGGATTAAATATAAAATTGAAGATTATTATGTCTAGTTTCACATGAAACAAACTAAATAGGTAAAGGAATTATATGTTAGAAGATATTTGAATTTTAGTGAAACAGGGTCAGAGTGATTTCTGGATCCCCTGTTCCAACTTTATAAATTCACCATAAATTTTACAGATATAATTAAGTGGTTTATTTTATATCCTCAGAATTATTATTGAGTCTAGTTTCAGGAGAAATAAACCTCATAATCATATGAATTTTTTACAGAGAGAAATATGGTTCGTAGTAAACAGAGGTCAGTTCAGTCAAGTCCTAAAACAGGGGTAAATTTAACTAATAAAATGTACTAATTGGCCCAGCCAAAAATTCTAGAAAAACAATTAGTAGATAGTTACATGAGTCTAGATTCAGGGAAAATTTACGGATCTTAATTTTGAGTTTCGTAGCTCGAGATATGATTTTTCTTGTGACTGTGACGCAAGTAGCTTGAAAGCTGTGAATGTAGAAATAAATAATTCAAAGTTCTAAAAATGTTAAATTAAGCTTAGTAGCACCTCATACTCGACTCCGGCGACGGTCTCGGGCGTAGGGGCATTACATTTAGTGGTATCAGATCAGGTTTAGTCGGTTCTCGGGCTACGTGTTGTATGTACGGATTTTGCTATACATGCCATATGTATAAATTGTGATAGTGTGACGACTTCTGACCTTTTTATATGTTTTTTTTTATAGTAAATGGAACCCGATCCAGCTGTGGCAGATGAAGTAGAGAGTAATGCGCCAGCTCCGGCTGAAGGAGCAGCGTATGACTGAAAATCCACCTCCTACTGTTGGTCGGGGAGGAGGAGAAAGGGGTCGGGAAGCCTTTCTCCAAATGATGAGTGCATGGTATCTTGAGTTCGTTCGTACAAACCCAAATGTACAACCTCCCCACCTCCCCAATTCCTCAACTGTACCCTCGATGCCTCAAGGTATGGATCTGATGAAATTTCATAAAAATCCAGGTTGACAGAATCCATAGCAAAGGGTAGAAGAATTTAAAGCAAATATTGATGATGATGCCGAGAAAGCGAGTTTTGGCTTGAAAATTCTATCAGGGTATTTGATGAATTATCTTGTACACTGAAGAATGTTTGAAATGCGCTATATCTTTGTTGAGGATTCAGCTTATAATTGGTGGAAGACTTTGATTTGGTGGTGTAGAAAGAGAGAATAACTTGGGAATTCTTTTCAAGAAGAGTTTGGAAGAAATATATTAGTGAAAGATTTATTGATCGAAGCGTAAAGAATTTCTTGAGTGAAGCAAGGTAATATGATGATTCTGAGAATATGAAAGAGAGTTTGTTCGATTAAGTAAGTATGCGGAGAGTATGTTCCTACAGAGGCCAAGATGTGCCGACGATTTGAACACGGGCTCAATGAAGACATTAAGGTATTTGTTGGAATTCTTGAATTAAAAGAAATGGTAGTACTGGTTGATCGAGCTTGCAAGGCTGAAGAACTACTTAAAGAGAAGAAAAAGGTAGAGGCTGAGACTAGAAATTGGAAGAAAAGACCGACGACCAGTTCATTCTCACAGCAACCTGGAAAATCAAGAAATATGAATCCTCGTTCCCAAGCTTCAGCTGGGCAATCATATGGGAATTATAAGAAGCAAAATGTGGGTCCTAAGTCCCAGACTACTTTGACGACGGTAGGGAATTCGAGATTTGTTAAACCTGAGTGCCAGCGATGTGGTAGAAATCATTTTGGTCCGTGCAGAGCAAATGAATGTTTTCGATGTGGTTCTCCAGATCATTTTATTAGAGACTGCCTAGAGAGAGCTGAAAAAGAAAAATTTCAGAATACAAAAACAAGTGGGGCGGATTCGAGAGGAAGATATCCAAGAAAAGCTAGGAGCGAAGCAAGTAGTAAGAATGTAGCCAGGGATGCACCAATTAGACCTGAAGGAAGGGCTCCAGTTAGGACTTATGCTATTAAAGCGCAAGAAGATGCTTCCTCACGATGTGATTCTTTGGTACATTTTCTCTCTATAATGTTAATGTTATTGCTTTGATTGATCCCGGTTCTACTCATTCATATGTGTGCATGAAATTGGTGTCTAGTATGAATATACCTGTTGAGAACACAGAATTTATGATTAGAGTGTCGAATCCGTTAGGCAAATGTGTGATTGTTGATAAAGTATGTAAGAAATGTCCTTTAATGATTCGGGGTCATTACTTTCCGGCTGACTTGATGTTGTTGCCGTTTGATGAGTTTGATGTTATTTTGGGTATGGATTGGTTGACATTGCATGATGCTAAAATAAATTGCAAAGAAAAGGTTATAGAATTAAAGTGTGAAAATGGTGAAACTCTACGGGTTGAATCAGATAAATCAGAGGCATTGTCTAGTGTGATTTCTTCAATGTCGGCTCAAAGATATTTGAGAAAGGGTTATGAAGCTTATTTGGTGTATGTAATTAATACAAAAGAAGTTGAAAAGAAAGTTGAATCGATCTTAGGTTGTGTGTGAATTTGAGGGCGTATTTCGGAAGAATTGTCGGGTTTGCCTCAGTCAGGGAAGTAGAATTTGGTATTGATTTGATACAGGAAGCAGCTCGATTTCGATTTCTCCATATAGAATGGCACCGAAGAGTTGAAAGAATTAAAGTCGCATGATTGCAAGAGTTGGTGATAAAGGCTTTGTGAGACCGAGTTTTTCACCTTGGGGTGCTCTGTGTTATTTGTGAAAAAGAAGGATGGTTCTATGAGGTTGTGTGTTGATTATCGGCGATTAAACAAGGTGACAATCAAAAATAAGTATCCGTTGCCAAGAATTGATGATTTGTTTGATCAGCTAAAAGGAGCGACATGGTTTTCAAAGATTGACTTGAGATCAGGTATTACCAAGCTGGGTAAAAGAGTCGGATGTGCCTAAAAGCGCTTTTAGAACAAGGTATGGTCATTATGAATTTTTAGTTATGCCATTCGGGTTGACAAATGCTCCTATTTGTGTTTATGGATTTAATGAATCGTATATTCCGACCATACTTGGACAAATTTGTTGTGGTGTTTATAGATGATATTTTAATTTATTCAAAAGATGAGACAGAGCATCTTGAGCATTTGAGGATAGTTTTGCAAACTTTGAGAGATAAGCATTTGTATGCTAAGTTTAGTAAAAGTGAATTTTGGCTCGGGAAGTTGGATTTTTGGGTCATATTGTTTCAGGTGATGGTTTACGGGTTGATCCTAGTAAAATTTCAGCCATTGTTGATTGGAACCACCACCAAAATGTAATGGCTGAAGTTAGAAGTTTCTTGGGGCTAGCTGGGTATTATCGGCGGTTTGTAAATGGATTTTCTATGATTGCTGCTCCTATAACTAGATTACTCAGAAAGGATGTTAAATTTGAATGGATGGAGGAATGTCAATGAGTTTTGAAGAATTGAAAAAGTTATTAACAGAGGCACCGGTGTTAGTACACAGCTCGAATCGGGTAAAGAATTTGTGGTGTATAGTGATGCTTCTCTAAATGGTTTGGGGTGTGTGCTCATGCAAGAAGGAAAAGTGGTGGCCTATGCTTGAGAGGATTAAAACCTCATGAGAGAAATTATCCTACTCACGATTTGGAATTGGCTGCGGTGGTGTTTGCTTTGAAAATTTGGCGACATTATTTGTATGGTGAAAAGTGCCGGGTATTTACCGACCATAAAAGTCTTAAATACTTGATGTCACAAAAAGACTTGAATTTAAGACAGCGAAGATGGTTGGAGTTATTGAAAGATTACGAGCTTGTTATTGATTATCATCCGGGAAAAGCGAATGTGGTTGCCGATGCTTTAAGCAGAAAGTTGTTGTTTGCTTTGAGAGTTATGAACACTCAGTTGAAAATGTCAGATGATGGTTCGATGCTAGCAGAGCTAAGAGTAAAATCGATGTTTTTACAAGAAATTTCTGAAGCTTAGAAAGATGATCAAGATTTACAAGCCAAGAGAAAGCGATGTGAAGTTGATCTGAGTCGATTTGAGAATCGGTTCTGATGGATGCTTAATGTTTAAAGATCGGATTTGTGTACCGAAGAATGAGGAATTGATTCAAAAGATCCTACAGGAAGCACATAGTAGTTGTTTCTCAATTCATCCAGGTAGTACGAAAATGTATAATGACTTGAAGAAAATGTATTGGTGGAATGGAATGAAAAGAGATATATCGAGTTTGTGTCGGATGCTTAATTTGTCAACGGTGAAAGTTGAACACCAAGTGCCTTCGGGATTACTTCAGCCTATTATGGTTCCTGAATGGAATTGGGATCGGATAACTATGGATTTTGTATCAGGATTGCCATTGACTCCAGGAAAGAAAGATGTCATCTGGGTAATAGTTGACAAATTGACTAAGTCGGCTCATTTTATCGATGCGACGCACGGATTATTCTCTTAACAAGTTGGCTGACTCGTATGTTAGGGAAATTGTTAGACTACATGGAATACCATTGTCGATTATTTCAGATAGAGATCCAAGGTTTACCTCGCGGTTTTGGCAAAAGTTGCAAGACGCATTAGGTACAAAGTTAAATTTGAAGATCTTTTCATCCACAAACCGATGGACAATCGAGAGAGTAATTCAGATTCTTGAAGACATGCTCGAGATCTTTGTGTATTGGAATTTCAAGGAAGTTGGGAAAAATATTTACCGTTGGTAGAATTTGCTTACAATAATAGTTATCAGACGAGCTTAAAAATGGCACCTTATGAAGCATTGTATGGTCGTAAGTGTCGAACGCCTTTGTATTGGACTGAACTCAAGGAAAATCAGATTTATGGAGTTGATCTAATAAAAGAAATTGAAGAAAAAGTGAAGGTAATTCGAGATTGTTTGAAAGCTGCTTCAGATAGACAAAAATCTTATGCAGATTTGAAACGAAAAGACATTGAATTTCAAGTTGGTGATAAAGTATTTTTAAAGGTGTCTCCGTGGAAGAAAGTCCTCGGATTTGGACGGAAGGGCAAATTAAGTCCGCATTTTATTGGGCCGTATAAAATAATTGAAAAAGTTAGACCGGTAGCATATCGGCTAGCTTTACCACCTGAATTAGAGAAGATTCATGATGTGTTCCACGTATCTATGTTACGTCGGTATCGTTCGGATCCTTCACATGTGGTTTCACCGACAGAAATTGAACTACAACCAGATATGACTTACGAAGAAGAACCAATTAAGATTTTAGCTCGAGAGGTCAAAAAACTAAGGAATAAAAATATTGCACTTGTGAAGGTGTTGTGGCAAAGGCATGGAGTAGAAGAAGCTACATGGGAATCCGAAGAAACTATGAGAAATCAATACCCACATCACATTATTCAGGTAAGATTTTCGAGGACGAAAATCCTTAAAGGGGAGAGTTGTAATATCTGAATTAGGGCCTAATCGGAATAGTGGTTTCGTGACCACAAATCCGAGATAGAAATAATTATTTTATAATTATTTTGAGGTTTATGATATGATTGCATGATTGTGTGAAAATTTTGTGAAGAAATTCTATGCATAAAATGCTTAATTTGAAGTTGCAAAACTTGCATTCTAGAAGTTTTTAGTATGAAATTGCTTTGAAATATTAATTAGGAGGTCTTAAATAGCAATTTGACCAATTTCTAAAATTTTGGACAAAAATGGGCTTGTACATGAAAATTTTCAAAGAAAGGTATTAAGGGCATTTTGGTCATTTGGATATTAAATGAAATAAAATGGGAAAAATAACACAAAATGGTCATCTTCCCCATTTAGTTGCTGCTGAAACTTCACTCTCACCATAGCTAGGGTTTCTTCAACTTTCAAGCTTCATAGTAAGTGATTCTAAGCCCGTTTTTAATGATTTTTACGTTTTTGAGATCCGGTAACTCGATAAAGCTTATGTTAGCAATAATTTAACCTAGGGTTTATATTTGGAAAAATACCCATAGGTGAAATTTGTGTATTTTGATGTTTTATGATAGAATATGAGGTTTTAAATTATGTTAGACAACTTGTACTACTCGATTTTAAGCAAAAACGAGTAAAGGGCTTTAATCGGTAAAAATACCTAATAGTCACAAGTACATGTTAGAGTGAGAATTTGATGTTGCCATAGAAGGAAAAGTGATCAGCATGTTGTAAAACATAAGAATAAGGAATAAAGTTTAATCCAGAGCCTAGGGGCAAAAGTGTAAATATGCAAAAGTTTAGGGGTAAAATTGTAATTTTGCCAAAATTTGAATTAAGGATTATTTTGATAATGTGAGTATTAAATAAGCTAAATGTGTTATTTTACATCAAGAAAGACGTGGAAACGACCCCAATCGAGGAAAAGAAAAGATTGTGGACTAAATTGCAAAATCTTTGTATTTTGGTACCAAGGTAAGTTCATGTGTAAATAATGTAGCATAATTGTTATTTTTAAGTCATTGATGTCAATTATGTGATATGCTGATTTTTATCATGAAATATATGCTTTGTGGTTAATTTCGAATAAAATGCAAATTATGTGAATTACTTGTTAAACATAATTGTTACTGAGTATTGGTTAGGCATTCTACGGAGGCGGCAAGGATATGTGTTCGAGGAAAATCCCGTTTGAACCTTAGGAATAGATTAGGATACAAGTGACATGTCACTAGGATGGTTGAGCATCCGAACTCGTTGAGTTGAGTCCGAGTTCACTTATGGATGCGAATGTCCGAACTCGTTGAGTTGAGTCCGAGTTCGTGAGATGTAACTAGGCATCCGAGCTAGTTGAGTTGAGTCCGAGTTCACTTATGGATGCGAATGCCCGAGCTCGTTGAGTTGAGTCTGAGTTCGCTTATGGGCGGGTTACATAGTAGCTTGGCTACATATGTGGCACTTATGTGCAAACTTTCCATGTATCCGAATTATATTCCGATGTGTTCAACGGGTAAAGTTCTACTCAAATGGAGGAAAACTCGAGATGTAAAGAGACATATTGGTAAGTGATGTGAAATGGATATTTTGGACAGGTATGTATTTAACCCTCGGATTGAGTATTGATACAACCACGATAAGGTAATGAGATGATGAAAAATGATTAGAAATGTGATATGTATTTTGGTGATATATGCTAATGTTGATTGGTTTGATTGTTTGTTATGTTACTTATTATTTGCATATGAACTTACTAAGCATTTATGCTTACTCCCTCCTTCTTACTCATTGTAGTTTTGGACAAGCCAGCTCAGGAGTCGGGATAGGTCGAAGGCTCAGTCACACTATCTGAAGAACTTTTCGGTAAATGGTTTGTAAAATTAAGTATGGCATGTATAGCAATATACCTATTTTCTGTAAATGATCTTATGATATGGTGATGGAATGGTTGAGAAAATGCTTGATAATGATAAGTTATGGAAATGGTTAGTTTAGATTATGTTTAATGTCATGGAAGGTTAATAGGATATTTTAATCATGAAAACTCATAAAAAGGGATGAAATTTGCCATAAATAGAATATTGCAGCAACACTGACGTGAGTTTGAAAATTTACTAAAAATCATAGAAATTGAATTTGATGATGGATTAAATATCAAATTGAATCTTATTATGTCTAGTTTGACATGAAACAAACTAAACAGGTAAAGGAATTATATGTTAGAAGATATTTGAATTTTAGTGAAACAGGGCAGAGTGATTTCTGGATCCCTTGTTCCAACTTTATAAATTCACCATAAATTGTACAGATATAATTAAGTGATGTATTTTATATCCTCAGAATCCTTATTGAGTCTAGTTTCAGTAGAAACAAATCTCATAATCATATGAATTTTTTACAGAGAGAAATATGGTTTGTAGTAAACAGAGGTCAGTTCAGTCAAGTCCTGAAACAGGGGTAACTTTAACTAATAAACTGTACTAATTGGCCCAACCAAAAATTCTAGAAAAAAAATTAATAGATAGGTACATGAGTCTAGATTCAAGGAAAATTTACGGATCTTGATTTCGAGTTTCGTAACTTGAGATATGATTTTTCTTGTGACTGTGACACAAGTAGCTTGAAAGCTGTGAATGTAGAAATAAATAATTCAAAGTTCTAAAAATGTTAAATTAAGCTTAGTAGCACCTCATACTCGACTCCGGTGACGGTCTCGGGCGTAGGGCCGTTACAACAGTTATTGGTATAACATCATTTTATATTTATATATTGCATACATAAATATTTATATTTATTCAATATAAAAATATATTGATGTATTTATTTTTTAAAATGTCTATGATTAAATCAAATTTAAAGTTTCAACTATACATTTAAACCTCTGTTAAAATTTCACGTCTACAATTACACATTAAACCGAAATACATATATAATTCTGAGATGTATCTCTATCAAAATTTAGGTGTACATATATAATTAAATGCCATTTATATAAAAATCTAAACAACTAATGCGGACCATACTTAAAAGAATAATGCTTGTATTGTTGTGTCATTTTGTATTTTTTTTAATTCATCGATTCCACTTTATTTCTGTTAAAGTTTCCTTTTGTATTTTATATGTTAATTTAAAAATTATAAAAATCTTCAAAAAAATTTTAAAAATTAAAAATTAAAAATTAAAAAATTAAAAAATTAAAAAATTAAAAACTTAAAAACTTAAAATCTAATATTTTAGTCCATATTTCAGTTAAAAATTTCAATATTCAAAATTTTAAAAAATTTCAAAAAATGATAATCTTAGCACAAAAATTTTGAAAGTAAAAAATAGAAAAAAATGTGTTAAAAATGAAAAAAAAATTAAAATTGAGCAATAGTGGCGTTTTGGGGCAAAATGTCACAAAAAATTGAGCTATAGTGGTGTTTTTAATAAAAACGCCGCAACAAATCCGAGAATTACCGGCTTTTTTTTAAAAAATGCCGCAAAAAGGCCATTATTTTTTATAAAAAAGGCAAAATCCCGCTCACTCCAAAAAAATTATTTTTTGTTTACCCGCTCGTTAACCAATTCCCCCAAATTCCCCCCTAGACCTACCCAATACTTCCAAATCTGAATCATTAACAATCATCCTCCTAAAATGCACCGATTTCAAGCAAGTCAAATTCTCGGCTATTTCCTTTACCCACGGCGTTACGTACCCTCCCCAATCTTCCGGTTTGTAAAGCCGTTGATTTTTTCAACTCGTTATAATTTTCCCCCATCCAAAAACTCAAATCGGATATTCAAAAGAGAAAACAAATGCTTGATCTGGAGACCAGAATAAGAAGCAAGAGGCGTTTCCTCATCAATTGCTTTCTCCGGAAGTGAAGGAAAAAGAAATGGATTCGCCAGCAGATACTACAAATTAGGTCAGGCATGGGTCGGGTTGAGGAGACATGGAAGAAGAAGAGATAAAAGCAAGAAATGGAAAAGGGAGATTGGATGGAGAGAGAAAATAGAATGGTGGAAAACAAATTTATGGACTATATGATAGTTTGGGTAATAATTGTGAATCAAACCTATAAATATCTAGGGAAATTTGATAACCCAGCTCTTCAGAGTCATGTGTAGGCCATTCAATTTATTTTCTTTGTGTTATGATTGTTTTTTGAACTTTGATTTTCTTTTCAAGGTCGTGGTACTCAGCTGAAAGATATTCCCAATGGTATGTGTCTGTTCTCTTGCTTATTTGTTTTTCTCCCCTAAGTTCTACTGTATGTTTTCTTTGAATTTCATGGGATTGGATTGATTGTGATTCTATTTGTATTCAATTCTAGATCCTTTGAAGTAATGTAGTCTACGTGATAAATTGAGTACTTTCTATTTGTCCTTTGAAGTAATGTAGTCATTTTCTATTTGTTGGTGTTTTAAATGATATGAGTGATGGCTATTAGTTATGCATTTAGATTCACTTCTTAGAAAGGAGAACAATTAGTCTCCATAAAACCTGTCAATAAAGATGTGTGTAAAGACATCTGAACCAATGCAAATTTGAGGTTAAACTGTTTGGTATGTTGAGTCTGCCTTTCAATAAAGATGTTGAGTTTATACAAGATCTTAAGAGTCATAAAGATGTTGAGTTATTTTTATAATCTTAAAATCTTTCACAAATTTTTAATAAATTTTTGTATATTTTTCAAAAAATTTAACTTCATTTTATAATTTAAAAAACTACATTGAAAATCAACCTCAACGGGATATCTAAATTGAAATAAAGTTGAATATTTATTTATTACTTGAAATTTTAAAGAATTTAGATATTTTTTGAATGCTTTATTATTGTTGACTTAAATTGTTACATCAACATCATAATAGTTATTACACAATATGTTCTACTTGTTGACTTGGGATGATTTCAATATGTTCTTTTACCGGGAAACTGGACCTGGGTGTAATATCCCGAATTAGGGCCTAATCGGAATAGTGGTTTCGTGACCACAAATCCGAGATAGAAATAATTATTTTATAATTATTTTGAGGTTTATGATATGATTGCATGATTGTGTGAAAATTTTGTGAAGAAATTTTATGCATAAAGTGCTTAAATTGAAATTAGGGACTAAATCGAATAAGTTGCAAAACTTGCATTCTAGAAGTTTTTAGTATGAAATTGCTTTGAAATATTAATTAGGAGGTCTTAAATAGAAATTTGACCAATTTCTAAAATTTTGGACAAAAATGGGCTTGTACATGAAAATTTTCAAAGAAAGGTATTAAGGGCATTTTGGTCATTTGGATATTAAATGAAATAAAATGGGAAAAATAACACAAAATAGTCATCTTCCCCATTTAGTTGCTGCTGAAACTTCACTCTCACCATAGCTAGGGTTTCTTCAACTTTCAAGCTTCATAGTAAGTGATTCTAAGCCCGTTTTTAATGATTTTTACGTTTTTGAGATCCCTGTGAGTTCGATTAAGCTTATGTTAGCAATAATTTAACCTATGGTTTATATTTGGAAAAATACCCATAGGTGAAATTTGTGTATTTTGATGTTTTATGATATAATATGAAGTTTTAAATTATGTTAGACAACTTGTACTACTCGATTTTAAGCAAAAACGAGTAAAAGGGCTTAATCGGTAAAAGTACCTAATAGTCACAAGTACATGTTAGAGTGAGAATTTGATGTTGCCATAGAAGGGAAAAGTGATCAGCATGTTGTAAAACATAAGAATAAGGAATAAATTTTAATCCCGAGCCTAGGGGCAAAAATGTAAATACGCAAAAGTTTAGGGGTAAAATTGTAATTTTGCCAAAATTTGAATTAAGGATTAATTTGATCATGTGAGTATTAAATAAGCTAAATGTGTTATTTTAGATCAAGAAAGACGTGGAATCGACCCCAATCGAGGAAAAGAAAAGATTGTGGACTAAATTGCAAAATCTTTGTATTTTGGTACCAAGGTAAGTTCATGTGTAAATAATGTAGCATAATTGTTATTTTTAAGTCATTGATGTCAATTATGTGGTATGCTGATTTTTATCATGAAATATATGCTTTGTGGTTATTTTCAAACAAAATGCAAATCATGTGTGCTACTTGCTAAATATAATTATTACCGAGTATTGATTTCGGCATTCTACGGAAGACGGCAAGGATATGTATTCGAGGAAAATCCCGTTTGAACCTTAGGAATAGATTAGGATACAAGTGACATATCACTAGGATGGTTAAGCATCCGAACTCGTTGAGTTGAGTCCGAGTTCACTTATGGATGCGAATGTCCGAGCTCGTTGAGTTGAGTCCGAGTTCACTTATGGATGCGAACGCCCGAGCTCGTTAAGTTGAGTCCGAGTTTGCTTATGGGCGGGTTACATGATTGCTTGATTGCATATGTGGCATTTATGTGCAAGTTATCCATGTATCCGAATTATATTCCGATGTGTTCAACGGGTAAAGTTCCACTCAAATGGAGGAAAACTCGAGATGGAAAGAGACGTATTGGTAAGTGATGTGAAATGGATATTTTGGACAGGTATGTATTTAACCCTCGGGTTGAGTATTGATACAACAACGATAAGGTAGTAAGATGATGAATGATGATTAGAAATGTGATTTATGTTTTGGTGATACCATGTTAATGTTGTTTGGTATGATTGCTTTGTTATGTTACTTATTATTTGCATATGAACTTACTAAGCATTTATGCTTACTCCTCCTTCTTACTCATTGTAGTTTTGGACAAGCCAGCTCGAGAGTCGGGATAGGTCGAAGGCTCGACCACACTATCTCAAGAACTTTTGGTAAATGGCTTGTAAATTTAAGTATGGCATGTATAGCAAAGATACCAATTTTGTGTAAATGATCTTATGATATGGTGATGGAATGGTTGAGAAAATGTTTGATAATGATAAGTTATGGAAATGGTTAGTTTAGATTATGTTTGATGTTATGGAAAGTTATTAAGATACTTAGTGCATGAAAACTCATAAAACGGATGAAAATTGCCACAAACAGAATATTGCAGCAACACTGATGCGAGTTTGAAAATTTACTAAAAATCATAAAAATCGAAATAGGTGATGGATTAAATATGAGATTGAAGCTTAATATGTCTAGTTCCACATAAAATAAATGAAACAGGTAAAGGAATTATATGTTAGAAGATATTTGAATTTTAGTGAAACAGGGCCAGAGTGATTTCTGGATCCCCTGTTCCAACTTTATAAATTCATCATAAATTGTAAAGATATAATTAGGTGGTGTATTTTATATCCTCAGAATCCTTATTGAGTTTAGTTTCAGTATAAACAAACCTCATAATTATATGAATTTTTTACAGAGAGATATGTGGTTCGTAGTAAACAGAGGTCAGTCCAGTCAAGTCCTGAAACAGGGGTAAATTTAACTAATAAACTGTACTAATTGGCCTAACCAAAAATTCTGAAAAAAAATTAGTAGATAGGTATATGAGTCTAGATTCAGGGAAAATTTACAGATCTTAATTTCTAGTTCCGTAACTCGAGATATGATTTTTCTTGTGACTGTGACATAAGTAGCTTAAAAGCTGTGAATGTAGAAGCAAATAAACCAAAGTTCTAAAAATGTTAAATTAAGCTTAGTAACACCTCATACTCGACTCCGGCGATGATCTCGGGCGTGGGGGGGTTACATTTAGTGGTATCAGAGCAGGTTTAGTCAGTTCTCGGACTACGTGTTGTATGTACGGATTTTGCTATACATGCCATATGTATAAATTGTGATAGTGTGACGACTTCGACCTTTTTAAATGATATTTTTTATAGTAAATGGATCCCGCCCCAGTGTGTGGCAGATGAAGTAGAGAGTAATCGCCAGACTCCGGCTGAAGGAGCAGCGCCAACCCGAAAATCCACCTCCTCATCGTTGGTCGGGGAGGAGGAGAAAGGGGTCGGGAAGCCTTTCTCCAAATGATGAGTGCATGGTACACCGAGTTCGTCGCATGCAACCCAATTGTACAGCCTCCCCCACCTCCCCCAATTCCTCAACCTGTACCCCCGATGCCTCAAGGTATGGATCTGAAATTTCATAGAACTCCAGTTGATAGAATCCGCAAGCAAGGGGCTGAAGAATTTAAGGCAAATATTGATGATGATGCCGAGAAAGCGAGTTCGCTTGAAAATTCTATATCAGGGCATTTGATGAATTATCTTGTACACCTGAAGAATGTTTGAAATGCGCTATATCTTTGTTGAGGGATTCAGCCTATAATTGGTGGAAGACTTTGATTTCGGTGGTACCGAAAGAGAGAATAACTTGGGAATTCTTTCAAGAAGAGTTTCGGAAGAAATATATTAGTGAAAGATTTATTGATCAGAAGCGTAAAGAATTTCTTAAGTTGAAGCAAGGTAATATGACGGTTACAAAATATGAAAGAGAGTTTGTTCAATTAAGTAAGTATGCCAGAGAGTATGTTCCTACAAAGGCCAAGATGTGCCGACGATTTGAAGACGGGCTTAACGAAGACATCAAGGTATTTGTTGGAATTCTTGAATTAAAAGAAATGGTAGTATTGGTTGATCGAGCTTGCAAGGCTGAAGAACTACTTAAAGAGAAGAAAAAGGTAGAGGCTAAGGCTAAAAATTGGAAGAAAAGACCTACGAGCAGTTCATTTTCACAGCAACCTGGAAAGTCAAGAAATATGAATCCTCGTTCCCAAGCTTTAGCTGGGCAATCATATGGGAATTATAAGAAGCAAAATGTGGGTCCTAAGTCCCGGCACTACTTTGACCAGTGTAGGGAATTCGAGATTTGTTAAACCTGAGTGCCAGCGGTGTGGTAGAAATCATTTTGGTCCGTGCAGAGCAAATGAATGTTTTCGATGTGGTTCTCCGGATCATTTTATTAGAGACTGCCCAGAGAGAGCTGAAAAAGAAAAATTTCAGAATACAAAAACAAGTGGGGCGGATTCGAGAGGAAGATATCCAAGAAAAGTGGGAGCGAAGCAAGCAGTAAGAATGTAGCTGAGGATGCACCAATTAGACTGAAGGAAGGGCTCGGCTAGGACTTATGCTATTAAAGCGCGAAGATGCTTCTCTCACCGATGTGATTACCGGTACATTTTCTCTCTATAATGTTAATGTTATTGCTTTGATTGATCCGGTTCTACTCATTCATATGTGTGCATGAAATTGGTGTCTAGTATGAATATACCTGTTGAGAACACATAATTTATGATTAGGGTGTCGAATCCGTTAGGCAAATGTGTGATTGTTGATAAAGTATGTAAGAAATGTCCTTTAATGATTCAGGATCATTACTTTCCGGCCGACTTGATTTTGTTGCCGTTTGATGAGTTTGATGTTATTTTGGGTATGGATTGGTTGACATTGCACGATGCTAAAATAAATTGCAAAGAAAAGGTTATAGAATTAAAGTGTGAAAATGGTGAAACTTTGCGGGTTGAATCAAATAAATCAGAGGCATTGCCTAGTGTGATTTCTTTAATGTCGGCTCAAAGATATCTGAGAAAGGGTTATGAAGCTTATTTGGCGTATGTAATTAATACAAAAGAAGTTGAAAAGAAAGTTGAATCGAGTCTTGCGGTTGTGTGTGAATTTGCAGACGTATTTCGGAAGAATTGTCGGGTTTGCCTCAAATCGTGGAAGTAGAATTTGGTATTGATTTGATACAGGAACAACTCCGATCTCGATTGCTCCATATAGAATGGCACCAGCAGAGTTGAAAGAATTAAAGTCATGATTGCAAGAATTGACTGATAAAGGTTTTGTGAGACCCGAGTTTTTCACCTTGGGGTGCTCCGTGTTATTTGTGAAAAAAGGATGGTTCTATGAGGTTGTGTGTTGATTATCGACAATTAAACAAGGTAACAATCAAGAACAAGTATCTCTGTTGCCAAGAATTGATGATTTGTTTGATCGGCTAAAAGGAGCGACATGGTTTTCAAAGATTGACTTGAGATCCAGGTATTATCAAGCTGCGGGTAAAAGAGTCGGATGTGCCTAAAAGCGCTTTTAGAACAAGGTATGGTCATTATGAATTTTTAGTTATGCCATTCGGGTTGACAAATGCTCTCATTTGTGTTTATGGATTTAATGAATCGCATATTCACCATACTTGGACAAATTTGTTGTGGTGTTTATAGATGATATTTTAATTTATTCAAAAGATGAGACAGAGCATCTTTGAGCATTTGAGGATAGTTTTGCAAACTTTGAGAGATAAGCGGTTGTATGCTAAGTTTAGTAAAAGTGAATTTTGGCTCGGGAAGTTGGATTTTTGGGTCATATTGTTTTTGAGATGATGGTATACGGGTTGATCCTAGTAAAATTTCAGCCATTGTTGATTGGAAAGCACCAGAAAATGTAACTAAAGTTAGAAGTTTCTTGGGGCTATTTGGGTATTATCAGCGATTTGTAAATGGATTTTCTATAATTGCTGCTCCTATAACTAGATTACTCGAAAGGATGTTAAATTTGAATGGACGGAGGAATGTCAATGAGTTTTGAAGAATTGAAAAAGTTATTAACAGAGGCACCAGTGTTAGTACAGCCCGAATCAGGTAAAGAATTTGTGGTGTATAGTGATGCTTCTTTAAATGGTTTGGGGTGTGTGCTCATGCAAGAAGGAAAAGTGGTGGCTTATGCTTCGAGGCAGTTAAAACCTCATGAGAGGAATTATCCTACTCACGATTTGGAATTGGCTGCGGTGGTGTTTGCTTTGAAAATTTGGCGACATTATTTGTATGGTGAAAAGTGCTGGGTATATACCGACCATAAAAGTCTTAAGTACTTGATGTCACAAAAAGACTTGAATTTAAGACAGCGAAGATGGTTGGAGTTATTGAAAGATTACGAGCTTGTTATTGATTATCATCCAGGAAAAGCGAATGTGGGTTGCCGATGCTTTAAGCAGAAAGTTGTTGTTTGCATTGAGAGTTATGAACACTCAATTAAAAATGTCAGATGATGGTTCGATTCTAGCAGAGTGAAGAGCAAAACCAATGTTTTTACAAGAGATTTTTGAAACTCAGAAAGATGATCAAGATTTGCAAGCCAAGAGAAAGCAAGTGTGAAGTTGATACAGAGTCGATTTGAAATCGGTTCGATGGGTGCTTAATGTTTAAAGATCGGATTTGTGTACCAGAAGAATGAGAAATTGATTGTAAGATCCTACAGAAGCACATAGTGGTTGTTTCTCAATTCATCCAGTAGTACGAAAATGTATAATGACTTGAAGAAAATGTATTGGTGGAATGGAATGAAAAAGATATATCGAGTTTGTGTCCAAATGCTTAATTTGTCAACAGTGAAATTTGAACACCAAGTGCCTTCGGGATTACTTCAACCTATTATGGTTCTGAATGGAAATGGGATCGGATTACTATGGATTTTGTATCGGGATTGCCATTGACTCCGGGAAAGAAAGATGCCATCCGGGTAATAGTTGATGATTAACTAAGTTGGCTCATTTTATCCGATGCGACGCACGGATTATTCTCTTAACAAGTTGGCTAAAGCGTATATTAGAGAAATTGTTAGATTACATGGAATACCATTGTCGATTATTTGGATAGAGATCAGAGGTTTACCTCGCGGTTTTGGCAAAAGTTGCAAGACGCGCGTTAGGTGCGAAGTTAAATTTTAGTCATCGCTTTTCATCCACAAACCGATGGACAATCGAGAGAGAGTAATTCAGATTCTTGAAGATATGCTCGGATGTTGTGTATTGGAATTTCAAGGAAGTTGGAAAAATATTTACCGTTGGTAGAATTTGCTTACAATAATAGTTATTAGACGAGCTTGAAAATGGCACCTTATGAAGCATTGTATGGTCGTAAGTGTCGAACGCCTTTGTATTGGGTGAACTCAAGAAAAATCAGATTTATGGAGTTGATCTAATAAAAGCGAAGAAAAAGTGAAGGTAATTCGAGATTGTTTGAAAGTTCGCCGGATAGACGTAAATCTTATGCGATTTAAAACGAAAGGACATTGAATTTCAAGTTGGTGATAAAGTATTTTTAAAGGTGTCTCCGTGGAAGAAAGTTCTTAGATTTGGACGGAAGGGCAAATTAAGTCCGCGTTTTATTGGGCCGTATGAAATAATTGAAAAAGTTGGACCAGTAGCATATCGGCTAGCATTACCACCTGAATTAGAGAAGATTCATGATGTGTTCCACGTATCTATGTTACGTCGGTATCGTTCGGATCCTTCACATGTAGTTTCACCGACAGAAATTGAACTACAACCAGATATGACCTATGAAGAAGAACCGATTAAGCTTTTAGCTCGAGAGGTCAAACAACTAAGGAATAAAAATATTGCACTTGTGAAGGTGTTGTGGCAAAAGCATGGAGTAGAACAAGCTACATGGGAATCCGAAGAGACTATGAGAAATCAATACCCACATCATTTCTGGTAAGATTCGAGAGGACGAAAATCCTTAAAAGGGTGGAGAGTTGTAATATCCCGAATTAGGCCTAATCGGAATAGTGGTCTCGTGACCACAAATCATGATAGAAATAATTATTTTATAATTATTTTGAGGTTTATGATATGATTGCATGATTGTGTGAAAATTTTGTGAAGAAATTTTATGCATAAAGTGCTTAAATTGAAATTAGGGACTAAATCGAATAAGTTGCAAAACTTGCATTCTAGAAGTTTTTAGTATGAAATTGCTTTGAAATATTAATTAGGAGGTCTTAAATATAAATTTGACCAATTTCTAAAATTTTGGACAAAAATGGGCTTGTACATGAAAATTTTCAAAGAAAGGTATTAAGGGCATTTTGGTCATTTGGATATTAAATGAAATAAAATGGGAAAAATAACACAAAATAGTCATCTTCCCCATTTAGTTGCTGCCGAAACTTCACTCTCACCATAGCTAGGGTTTCTTCAACTTTCAAGCTTCATAGCAAGTGATTCTAAGCCCCGTTTTTAATGATTTTTACGTTTTTGAGATCCCGGTAGCTCGATTAAGCTTATGTTAGCAATAATTTAACCTAGGGTTTATATTTGGAAAAATACCCATAGGTGAAATTTGTGTATTTTGATGTTTTATGATAGAATATGAAGTTTTAAATTATGTTAGACAACTTGTACTACTCGATTTTAAGCAAAAACGAGTAAAATGGCTTAATCGGTAAAAGTACCTAATAGTCACAAGTACATGTTAGAGTGAGAATTTGATGTTGCCATAGAAGGGAAAAGTGATCAGCATGTTGTAAAACATAAGAATAAGGAATAAATTTTAATCCCGAGCCTAGGGGTAAAAATGTAAATATGCAAAAGTTTAGGGGTAAAATTGTAATTTTGCCAAAATTTGAATTAAGGATTAATTTGATCATGTGAGTATTAAATAAGCTAAATGTGTTATTTTAGATCAAGAAAGACGTGGAATCGACCCCAATCGAGGAAAAGAAAAGATTGTGGACTAAATTGCAAAATCTTTGTATTTTGGTACCAAGGTAAGTTCATGTGTAAATAATGTAGCATAATTGTTATTTTTAAGTCATTGATGTCAATTATGTGGTATGCTGATTTTTATCATGAAATATATGCTTTGTGGTTATTTTCAAACAAAATGCAAATCATGTGTGCTACTTGCTAAATATAATTATTACCCAAAGATTGATTTGGCATTCTACGGAAGGCGGCAAGGATATGTATTCGAGGAAAATCCCGTTTTAACCTTAGGAATAGATTAGGATACAAGTGACATGTCACTAGGATGGTTAAGCATCCGAACTCGTTGAGTTGAGTCCGAGTTCACTTATGGATGCGGATGTCCAAACTCGTTAAGTTGAGTCCAAGTTCGTGAGATGTAACTATGCATCCGAGCTCGTTGAGTTGAGTCCGAGTTCACTTATGGATGCGAACGCCTGAGCTCGTTGAGTTGAGTCCTAGTTCGCTTATGGACGGGTTACATGATTGCTTGATTGCATATGTGGCATTTATGTGCAAGTTATCCATGTATCCAAATTATATTCCGATGTGTTCAACGGGTAAAGTTCTACTCAAATGGAGGAAAACTCGAGATGGAAAGAGACGTATTGGTAAGTGATGTGAAATGGATATTTTGGACAGGTATGTATTTAACCCTCGGGTTGAGTATTGATGCAACAACGATAAGGTAGTAAGATGATGAATGATGATTAGAAATGTGATTTATGTTTTGGTGATACCATGTTAATGTTGTTTGGTATGATTGCTTTGTTATGTTACTTATTATTTGCATATGAACTTACTAAGCATTTATGCTTACTCCCTCCTTCTTACTCATTGTAGTTTTGGACAAGCCAGCTCAAGAGTCGGGATAGGTCGAAGGCTCAGTCACACTATCTGAAGAACTTTTCGGTAAATGGCTTGTAAATTTAAGTATAGCATGTATAGCAATATACCGATTTTGTGTAAATGATCTTATGATATGGTGATGGAATGGTTGAGAAAATGTTTGATAATGATAAGTTATGGAAATGGTTAGTTTAGATTATGTTTGATGTTATGGAAAGTTATTAAGATACTTAGTGCATGAAAACTCATAAAAAGGGATGAAAATTGCCACAAACAGAATATTGCAGCAACACTGACGCGAGTTTGAAAATTTACTAAAAATCATAAAAATCGAATTAGGTGATGAATTAAATATGAAATTGAATCTTAATATGTCTAGTTTCACATAAAATAAATGAAACAGGTAAAAGAATTATATGTTAGAAGATATTTGAATTTTAGTGAAACAGGGCCAGAGTGATTTCTAGATCCCCTGTTCCAACTTTAGAAATTCATCATAAATTGTACAGATATAATTAGGTGGTGTATTTTATATCCTAAGAATCTTTATTGAGTCTAGTTTCAGGAAAAATAAATCTCATAATCATATGAATTTTTTACAGAGAGATATGTCGTTCGTAGTAAACAGATGTCAGTCCAGTCAAGTCCTGAAACAGGGGTAACTTTAACTAATAAACTGTACTAATTGGCCCAACCAAAAATTCTGAAAAAAATTAGTAGATAGGTATATGAGTCTATATTCAGGGAAAATTTACGTATCTTGATTTCAAGTTTCGTAACTCGAGATATGATTTTTCTTGTGACTGTGATGTAAGTAGCTTAAAAGCTGTGAATGTAGAAGCAAATAAACCAAAGTTCTAAAAATGTTAAATTAAGCTTAATAACACCTCATACTCGACTCCGGCGACGGTCTCGGGCGTGGGGGCGTTACATTTAGTGGTATCAGAGTAGGTTTAGTCGGTTCTCGGACTACGTGTTGTATGTACGGATTTTGCTATACATGCCATATGTATAAATTGTGATAGTGTGACGACTTCTGACCTTTTTAAATGATTTTTTTTATAGTAAATGGATCCCGATCCAGCTGTGGCAGATGAAGTAGAGAGTAATGCGCCAGCTCCGGCTGAAGGAGCAACGCCAACTGAAAATCCACCTCCTACTATTGGTCAGGGAGGAGGAGAAAGGGGTCGGGAAGCCTTTCTCCGAATGATGAGTGCATGGTACACTGAGTTCGTTCGTACGAACCCAAATGTACAACCTCCCCCACCTCCCCCAGTTCCTCAACCTGTACCCCCGATGCCTCAAGGTATGGATCTGATGAAATTTCATAGAACTCCAGTTGATAGAATCCGCAAGCAAGGGGCTGAAGAATTTAAGGCAAATATTGATGATGATGCCGAGAAAGCAGAGTTCTGGCTTGAAAATTCTATTCGGGTATTTGATGAATTATCTTGTACACCTGAAAAATGTTTGAAATGCGCTATAACTTTGTTGAGGGATTTAGCCTATAATTGGTGGAAGACTTTGATTTCGGTGGTACCGAAAGAGAGAATAACTTGGGAATTCTTTCAAGAAGAGTTTCGGAAGAAATATATTAGTGAAAGATTTATTGATCGAAGCGTAAAGAATTTCTTGAGTTGAAGCAAGGTAATATGACTGGTTCTGAGAATATGAAAGAGAGTTTGTTCGATTAAGTAAGTAAGTATGGCGAGAGTATGTTCCTACAGAGGCCAAGATGTGCCGACGATTTGAAGACGGGCTTAACGAAGATATCAAGGTATTTGTTGGAATTCTTGAATTAAAAGAAATGGTAATATTGGTTGATCGAGCTTGCAAGGTGAAGAACTACTTAAAGAGAAGAAAAGGTAGAGGTGAGACTAAAAATTGGAAGAAAAGACCTACGAAGCGGTTCATTTTCACAAAGAACCTGGAAAGTCAAGAAATATGAATCCTCGTTCCCAAGCTTCATTTGGGCAAACATATGGGAATTATAAGAAGCAAAATGTGGGTCCTAAGTCCCGGACTACTTGGCGACACAGTGTAGGGAATTCGAGATTTGTTAAAACGAGTGTGCGGTGTGGTAGAAATCATTTTGGTCCGTGCAGAGCAAATGAATGTTTTCGATGTGGTTCTCCGGATCATTTTATTAGAGAGCGCCAGAGAGAGCTAAAAAGAAAAATTTTGAATACAAAAACAAGTGGGGCGGATTCGAGAGGAAGATATCCAAGAAAAGTGGGAGCGAAGCAAGCAGTAAGAATGTAGCTGAGGATGCACCAATTAGACTGAAGGAAGGGCTCTCGGCTAGGACTTATGCTATTAAAGCGCGAAGATGCTTCCTCACCGATGTGATTACCGGTACATTTTCTCTCTATAATGTTAATGTTATTGCTTTGATTGATCCTGGTTCTACTCATTCATATGTGTGCATGAAATTGGTGTCTAGTATGAATATACCTGTTGAGAACACAAAATTTATGATTAGGGTGTCGAATCCGTTAGGCAAATGTGTGATTGTTGATAAAGTATGTAAGAAATGTCCTTTAATGATTCGGGGTCATTACTTTCCGGCCGACTTGATGTTGTTGCCGTTTGATGAGTTTGATGTTATTTTGGGTATGGATTGGTTGACATTACACGATACTAAAATAAATTGCAAAGAAAAGGTTATAGAATTAAAGTGTGAAAATGGTGAAAGTTTGCGGGTTGAATCAGATAAATCAGAGGCATTGCCTAGTGTGATTTCTTCAATGTCGGCTCAAAGATATCTGAGAAAGGGTTATGAAGCTTATTTGGCGTATGTAATTAATACAAAAGAAGTTGAAAAGAAAGTTGAATCAGTGCCGGTTGTGTATGAATTTGCGGACGTATTTCCAAAAGAATTACCGGGTTTGCCTCCAGTCAGGGATGTAGAATTTGGTATTGATTTGATACCGGGAACAACTCCGATCTCGATTGCTCCGTATAGAATGGCACCAGTAGAGTTGAAAGAATTAAAGTCGCAGTTGCAAGAATTGACTGATAAAGGTTTTGTGAGACCGAGTTTTTCACCTTGGGGTGCTCCCGTGTTATTTGTGAAAAAGAAGGATGGTTCTATGAGGTTGTGTGTTGATTATCGGCAATTAAACAAGGTAACAATCAAGAACAAGTATCCGTTGCCAAGAATTGATGATTTGTTTGATCAGCTAAAAGGAGCGACATGGTTTTCAAAGATTGACTTGAGATCTGGGTATTATCAACTACGGGTAAAAGAGTCGGATGTGCCTAAAACTGCTTTTAGAACAAGGTATGGTCATTATGAATTTTTAGTTATGCCATTCGGGTTGACAAATGCTCCTGCTGTGTTTATGGATTTAATGAATCGCATATTCCGACCATACTTGGACAAATTTGTTGTGGTGTTTATAGATGATATTTTAATTTATTCAAAAGATGAGACAGAGCATGCTGAGCGTTTGAGGATAGTTTTGCAAACTTTGAGAGATAAGCAACTGTATGCTAAGTTTAGTAAAAGTGAATTTTGGCTCCGGAAAGTTGGATTTTTGGGTCATTGTTTCAGGTGATGGTATACGGGTTGATCCTAGTAAAATTTTAGCCATTGTTGATTGGAAACCATCGAAAAATGTAACTGAAGTTGGAAGTTTCTTGGGGCTAGCTGGGTATTATCGGCGATTTGTAAATGGATTTTCTATAATTGCTGCTCCTATAACTAGATTACTCCGAAAGGATGTTAAATTTGAATGGACGGAGGAATGTCAACAGAGTTTTGAAGAATTGAAAAAGTTATTAACAGAGGCACCAGTGTTAGTACAGCCCGAATCAGGTAAAGAATTTGTGGTGTATAGTGATGCTTCTTTAAATGGTTTGGGGTGTGTGCTCATGCAAGAAGGAAAATTTATGGCTTATGCTTCGAGGCAGTTAAAACCTCATGAGAGGAATTATCCTACTCACGATTTGGAATTGGCTGCGGTGGTGTTTGCTTTGAAAATTTGGCGACATTATTTGTATGGTGAAAAGTGCCGGGTATATACTGACCATAAAAGTCTTAAGTACTTGATGTCACAAAAAGACTTGAATTTAAGACAGCAAAGATGGTTGGAGTTATTGAAAGATTACAAGCTTGTTATTGATTATCATCCAGGAAAAGCGAATGTGTTGCCGATGCTTTAAGCAGAAAGTTGTTGTTTGCATTAAGAGTTATGAACACTCAGTTAAAAATGTCAGATGATGGTTCGATTCTAGCAGAGTTAAGAGCAAAACCAATGTTTTTACAAGAGATTTTGAAGCTCGAGAAAGATGATCAAGATTTGCAAGCCAAGAGAAAGCGGTGTGAAGTTGATACTGAGTCGATTTGAGAATCGGTTCGATGGGTGCTTAATGTTTAAAGATCGGATTTGTGTCAAGAAGAATGAGGAATTGATTGTAAGATCCTACAGAAGAAGCACATAGTGGTTGTTTCTCAATTCATCCAGGTAGTATGAAAATGTATAATGACTTGAAGAAAATGTATTGGTGGAATGGAATGAAAAAGATATATCGAGTTTGTGTCCAAATGCTTAATTTGTCAACAGGTGAAAGCTGAACACCAAGTGCCTTCGGGATTACTTCAGCCTATTATGGTTCCTGAATGGAAATGGGATCGGATTACTATGGATTTTGTATCAGGATTGCTATTGACTCCAGGAAAGAAAGATGCCATTTGGGTAATAGTTGACAGATTTACTAAGTCGGCTCATTTTATCCCGGTACGTACGGATTATTCTCTTAACAAGTTGGCTGAACTGTATATTAGAGAAATTGTTAGATTACATGGAATACCATTGTCGATTATTTCGGATAGAGATCCGAGGTTTACCTCGCGGTTTTGGCAAAAGTTGCAAGACGCGTTAGGTACGAAGTTAAATTTCAGTACTACCTTTCATCCACAAACTGATGGACAATCAGAGAGAGTAATTCAGATTCTTCAAGATATGCTCAGATGTTGTGTATTGGAATTTCAAGGAAGTTGGGAAAAATATTTACCGTTGGTAGAATTTGCTTACAATAATAGTTATCAGACGAGCTTGAAAATGGTACCTTATGAAGCATTGTATGGTCGTAAGTGTCGAATGCCTTTGTATTGGACTGAGCTCAAGGAAAATTAGATTTATGGAGTTGATCTAATAAAAGAAATTGAAGAAAAAGTGAAGGTAATTCGAGATTGTTTGAAAGCTGCTTCGGATAGACAGAAATCTTATGCAGATTTAAAACGAAAGGACATTGAATTTCAAGTTGGTGATAAAGTATTTTTAAAGGTGTCTCCGTGGAAGAAAGTTCTTAGATTTGGACGGAAGGGCAAATTAAGTTCGCGTTTTATTGGGCCGTATGAAATAATGGAAAAAGTTGGACCGGTAGCGTATCGGCTAGCATTACCACCTGAATTAGAGAAGATTCATGATGTGTTCCACGTATCTATGTTACGTCGGTATCGTTCGGATCCTTCACATGTAGTTTCACCGACAGAAATTGAACTACAACCAGATATGACCTATGAAGAAGAACCGATTAAGATTTTAGCTCGAGAGGTCAAACAACTAAGGAATAAAAATATTGCACTTGTGAAGGTGTTGTGGCAAAAGCATGGAGTAGAAGAAGCTACATGGGAATCCGAAGAAACTATGAGAAATCAATACCCACATCATTTCTGGTAAGATTTTTTCGAGGAAGAAAATCCTTAAAGGGGGGAGAGTTGTAATATCCCGAATTAGGGCCTAATCGGAATAGTGGTTTTGTGACCACAAAGCCGAGATAGAAATAATTATTTTATAATTATTTTGAGGTTTATGATATGATTGCATGATAGTGTGAAAATTTTGTGAAGAAATTTTATGCATAAAGTGCTTAAATTGAAATTAGGGACTAAATCGAATAAGTTGCAAAACTTGCATTCTAGAAGTTTTTAGTATGAAATTGCTTTGAAATATTAATTAGGAGGTCTTAAATAGAAATTTGACAAATTTCTAAGATTTTGGACAAAAATGGGCTTGTACATGAAAATTTTCAAAGAAAGGTATTAAGGGCATTTTGGTCATTTGGATATTAAATGAAATAAAATGGGAAAAATAACACAAAATAGTCATCTTCCCCATTTAGTTGCTGCCGAAACTTCACTCTCACCATAGCTAGGGTTTCTTCAACTTTCAAGCTTCATAGTAAGTGATTCTAAGCCCCGTTTTTAATGATTTTTACATTTTTGAGATCCCGGTAGCTCGATTAAGCTTATGTTATCAATAATTTAACCTAGGGTTTATATTTGGAAAAATAGCCATAGGTGAAATTTGTGTATTTTGATGTTTTATGATATAATATGAAGTTTTAAATTATGTTAGACAACTTGTACTACTCGATTTTAAGCAAAAACGAGTAAAAGGGCTTAATCGGTAAAAGTACCTAATAGTCACAAGTACATGTTAGAGTGAGAATTTGATGTTGCCATAGAAGGGAAAAGTGATCAGCATGTTGTAAAACATAAGAATAAGGAATAAATTTTAATCCCGAGCCTAGGGGCAAAAATGTAAATATGCAAAAGTTTAGGGGTAAAATTGTAATTTTGCCAAAATTTGAATTAAGGATTAATTTGATAATTCGAGTATTAAATAAGCTAAATGTGTTATTTTAGATAAAGAAATATGTGGAATCGACCCCAATCGAGGAAAAGAAAAGATTGTGGACTAAATTGCAAAATCTTTGTATTTTGGTACCAAGGTAAGTTCATGTGTAAATATTGTAGCATAATTGTTATTTTTAAGTCATTGATGTCAATTATGTGATATGCTGATTTTTATCATGAAATATATGCTTTGTGGTTATTTTCAAACAAAATGCAAATCATGTGTGCTACTTGCTAAATATAATTATTACCGAGTATTGATTTCGGCATTCTACGGAAGACGGCAAGGATATGTATTCGAGGAAAATCCCGTTTGAACCTTAGGAATAGATTAGGATACAAGTGACATGTCACTAGGATGGTTAAGCATCCGAACTCGTTGAGTTGAGTCCGAGTTCACTTATGGATGCGAATGTCCGAACTCGTTGAGTTGAGTCCGAGTTCGTGAGATGTAACTATGCATCCGAGCTCGTTGAGTTGAGTCCGAGTTCAGTTATGGTTGCGAACGCCCGAGCTCGTTGAGTTGAGTCCGAGTTCGCTTATGGGCGGGTTACATGATTGCTTGATTGCATATGTGGCATTTATGTGCAAGTTATCCATGTATCCTAATTATATTCCGATGTGTTCAACGGGTAAAGTTCTACTCAAATGGAGGAAAACTCGAGATGGAAAGAGACGTATTGGTAAGTGATGTGAAATGGATATTTTGGACAGGTATGTATTTAACCCTCGGGTTGAGTATTGATACAACAACGATAAGGTAGTAAGATGATGAATGATGATTAGAAATGTGATTTATGTTTTGGTGATACCATGTTAATGTTGTTTGGTATGATTACTTTGTTATGTTACTTATTATTTGCATATGAACTTACTAAGCATTTATGCTTACTCCCTCCTTCTTACTCATTGTAGTTTTGGACAAGTCAGCTCAGGAGTCGGGATAGGTCGAAGGCTCAGTCACACTATCTGAAGAACTTTTCGGTAAATGGCTTGTAAATTTAAGTATGGCATGTATAGCAATATACCGATTTTGTGTAAATGATCTTATGATATGGTGATGGAATGGTTGAGAAAATGTTTGAGAATGATAAGTTATGGAAATGGTTAGTTTAGATTTTGTTTGATGTTATGGAAAGTTATTAAGATACTTAGTGCATGAAAACTCATAAAAAGGGATGAAAATTGCCACAAACAGAATATTGCAGCAACACTGACGTGAGTTTGAAAATTTACTAAAAATGATAGAAATCGAATTAGGTGATGAATTAAATATGAAATTGAAGCTTAATATGTCTAGTTTCACATAAAACAAATGAAATAGGTAAAGGAATTATATGTTAGAAGATATTTGAATTTTAGTGAAACAGGGGCAGAGTGATTTCTGGATCCCCTGTTCCAACTTTAGAAATCCATCATAAATTGTACAGATATAATTAGGTGGTGTATTTTATATCCTCAGAATCCTTATTGAGTCTAGTTTTAGGAGAAAGAAATCTCATAATCATATGAATTTTTTATAGAGAGATATGTGGTTCGTAGTAAACAGAGGTCAGTCCAGTCAAGTACTGAAACAGGGGTAACTTTAACTAATAAACTGAACTAATTGGCCCAACCAAAAATTCTTAAAAAAAATTAGTAGATAGGTATATGAGTCTAGATTCAGTGAAAATTTACGGATCTTGATTTCGAGTTTTGTAACTCGAGATATGATTTTTCTTGTGACTGTGACGTAAGTAGCTTAAAAGCTGTGAATGTAGAAGCAAATAAACCAAAGTTCTAAAAATGTTAAATTAAGCTTAGTAACACCTCATACTCGACTCTGGCGACGGTCTCAGGTGTGGGGGCGTTACACTGGGAACATGCAAAACTTAAAGCTAGAACGCAGACTTTACAAAGAAACCTAAGGTACCCCCCAATGGCTTCAAATTTCAGATACATTCAAGGCATGCATTTTCTCTTTTAATAAATAATTAATTATATTTCTAGGCATTACGAAGGAGAAGATATTTAGAATTTGAGTCTTAGAGAGCTTCAAAATTTGGAGCAACAACTTGATTCTGTCTTTAAACGCATAAGATCCAAAAAGGTTTAAATCACTCCAACAATATATATACTAAAACATTATTTTCCTTAGTGTAAAATATTTTCATGATTTATATTTTAAATTGGTCCAATATTTTATCGTATTGATTAAAAATAGCATCTCAACCACATAAACAATTAGGGGTGAATTCAAAAATCTTTTAAATAGACCATTTTTCATTTTTGAAGAGTCAAGTCTCTGCTTGCCTTTAAATTTGTTCCTCTAGTTCAACTTTTTTAATAAACTTAGAATTCGAATATCAAATCTTACTTTTGAAAGAGAAGTTATGCATGCATGCATATAATTTTGCTTATAATTCTGCAGCAACATAACTTGGTTGTTGATAATGTTTAACTCACAGAGTCAACTTATGGTTGAATCAATTTCTGAGCTTTAGAAAAAGCTATGCCATGGTTTCTCTTATAAATATCTAATTCCTGAGCTCATTTTAAATATTTTACTAAACCAAAAATGTCAAAACCAGCTTTCATTGTATTTTTTTAACATATATTGTGCTATGATTTTTTCATTATTTCTTTTTAAAGAATCCGACACCTTATATTAAAAATATATCAGACATGATATAGGATATAATTCTCTAATAACTCTCCAAATATATGAAAAATCTTATATTCCTGCCTAATACGAATCCATTTGTTATAGTAATATCCAAATCCAAGTAGCATATATTTGAAATTATGAACTTGAGCTTGCTTGATTTGTTCTATATGCAGGACAAAGCACTGCAGTTTCACCACTAGTAATCTGTCGGGTTCTTAAATGGATTTTGTAATTTGATCTGCTTATCATATTTTGAATATTTCTTACTATAGGTTGTGGATTTTGGGGAAAGTGGTCTTGTTCGATGTTCCCGTTGCAAAGGTTACATAAATCCTTTCATGAAGTTCATTGATCAGGAAAGGAAGTTTATTTGCAATTTATGTGGTCAGTATTAATCAGCTTTGTGTGCTCATCTCATATATTTTGCAGTATCTTCTGTATTTTAACTTATTATTATATTCAAGTATGGGCGAAAGTGATATTTTGAAAAGGAATAAGGAAAAAAAATTGAAGCTACTGTTTAACAGCACTAATGATTGATAATGTTAAGAATTCTTTGTGAATAGTGCACCAATTTCATACTTAAGAGAAATTATTGACTTCTATAATTTATTGCTGATTTTTGTTAATTTACTTCAGATATGGGAGCAGCGGCAGAGTTTTGACTTTGATTTTAAGGTTTAGAAGGTTAAGGCTTTTAAAAAGTGTTATTTAGAAATTTGATGAATTTAGTATTGTTATTAAAAAATGTTCTGAAAATTTAAAATATTTATTTTATACATGATGGTATAAAGTAAAAGTAAGTTAATTTTATTTTTAAAAGGTAAGATAATTTAAATGATATTCAAAATGGTTAATAGTATGATATATGAAATATTAATTTAAATGTAAGTATTAATTTTCATATAAGTATTTAATTGGATATAAACATATTTGTTGAGAGTTTCAACCAATAATGAAGATGATTGTGAATGTTGTCTTTTTTTTCTAAATTAATTTTATTAGAGAAAATGGCCTATATGTACAAAGCAAACATATAGTCTGACTCTTAGTTCTAACCTCTTTAGTGATGTCTTGTACAGATTGATTGAGATCCTCCCTCCCAATGCGCTACTATTAATTAATTTGTAAAGAAATTCAGTACAAACTAGTGTGATAGGCTTAATTTACATCTGGGGCGAACATTAACACTCAAAGGATTAGCCATCTCAAAGGATTATACCTAAATTTTAACTTTAAATATTCATACCGATCATTACATCCTTTTTTCTCATTTTCGTTCTCTCGATTGTGTTGTTGTAATTATTTTAAATATATTAATTAATAAATGAGAATTATTTTCTTATACCAATTGGAGTTTCTTAATTATTAATTTACTATGATGTCATATTTAAGGCCTCTCGTGTATTTTGTACTGACTTGGTTTTTTTTGTTCTAAGGATTCAGTGCTACCAGCATTTAGAACTATTGCTGGAAAACATCCCAACAATGTTCCAGAGTAGTACAACTACTGAGTCATGTTTTGGTGCTGCAATCAAGCTAAGTCATTACAATGTTATACCTTCATAATCTGTTTGAGGTGTTGAGTGTATGTAACTTGGTTACTTGAAGAAAACTGAGGTTAAGATACTGATACATCAATCCTTATCTTAAACAATTTGTATGTAGTTTTCATATGTAGTTTATTTGAGTGTTGGAGTTTTTGGACTGCTTTCTCAAAATTTTTATTGACTAGAAGTTTTCTAGGAAAATTTGACATGGTCATGAATTCAATTTATAATTTGTTGCTAATATTCTTTTATTTTTAGCTGAATTAACTGATCAGATTCGGTTTGTTGGTTAACCATAAAAATTCAGTTTAGTTAATGTAAGAGATTTTAAGAAAATTTGATATTTGAATGTTATTTTGGTTATTAGTTAGGATTAGTCCTGTTAAATTTTTATACCTTCATTTTATTTTTTTTGAACTTTTAGTATGTGTTAATTTAACATCTGATGGTGATTAATATCTTCATTGTATTGTGCTTCTAGATTTTGATTTGTTCTGATATTTTGGTTGGATATGTAGAATTATCCATTGAAAAAATGTTGAAGGTTAATTTTGTTTCGTTAACGAAAACCAACCAAATTAACCAAAATATTAAGTTGTTCTCTCTTTTCCTGCAATTTTGTAGTTAACGGATTTGAGTTTCACGTTACATTATTTTGTATGTTGTAGGTACATATTATGCACAGCCTTTTCAACGACTTCTGCATTAACAGACTGGAGTAGTGTACAAAAATCCTTTAGACACTTGTAGACTATTCAAATCTATAATATTTTTTCCCCTCTGTTTGTAGATTCATTGGCATCTTGTCCTGATGAGAGTGTAGTTTATGAAGCTTTAAACTTTGCATGTCCTTCGAGGCATTAAAATTCCTAGTTCAAAACTTAGCAATTTGTCTTTTTATAAAAGACCAAATTTCTAATTTTCAATGTTGTTTAGGTTCGCAAACAAGATGTTGTATTTGGACTTGCTATATTTTATTTATATCTTTATATTTAATCTAATTTTTATTAATTATTTTAGTTTTGATTCTATATATTTATTTTTATTTTAATATTTAAGATAACTTGAGTTCTAACTTTTAGATTTTAATTGTGTTATTAATTTATTATTTTAAATTCTAAATTTAAATTCGTCAAGTTTTATATTTAGTTTTAAAGTTAAAATTTTCATAGAAAATTTATTTTAAACAGTATTTTTTTATCCTTAAAAATATATAGTTTGAAGTTAAAATTTTAAAAATAAAACATAATATAATATTTATCATAGAAATAAATGTTTATTTAAGTAAAATAATTTTTTTAAAGGTCATTTTTTTAGCGGCATTTTAGGTAAAAGCGCCGCTAAAGGTCATGACCTTTAGCGGCGTTTTTTCACATAAACGCCGCAAATTTTAGCAGCGTTATCTATAGCGGCGTTTTTTTCGGCGATTATAAAAACGCCACAAATTATTGTAGCGGTGCTTATAAGTGCAGCTATAGGCCTAAAAAAATGCCGCTAAAAGTCTGTTTTGCTGTAGTGTGTTGTGCCTCAATTTCGGGTCTCCTAATACTCAGATTAAGATCATGAAACACTGGCACGACGTACTGTCGTCAAGCTCTATCCCTATCATCAGAAATAAGGATAGGATTTTGAGTAGGGTTTGCTCCATTTCCCTGGATTGGGTTTTCAAAGTTCATCTCTTCAGTCCTTCTCTGATTTGCTTATCTTCTTCACTGTTGAAAAGTTCTTTCTATCTCAGGGTCTACAGGGAGTAGGTCAATAATTCGGTCAATACTCATAAACACCTAAAATAATCACAGAAAAATTAATTAAGTTAAAGTTTAAACAGAAAATTAAACCAAAATGCAAAACTAACAAATTCACAAATAATGACTTTTTAAATCACAGTCCCCGTCAACGGCGCCAAAAACATGGAATAACGAAAATGTGCAAGTGTACACAATCGGAACAAGTAATAAAGTGACAAGTAAATGTCGAGTTATCGTACCCACAGGGACTGTGAAAAGAATTATTTATGAATGCTATTTAAAACACTTTGGTGAAAAAAATATTTTGTTTGAACAGGGTGTTTAAAAATTAAGATTTTAAACTGACTAAATAAATAAATCTCAAATGTAGGATTTCAAAATACGATTTAATGAAGATGACATAATTGTGTTTGATTAATTACATTTCTTTAACTTAGAATTATTAAACTCGTGTTTATGTTGTTACGAATAAATTCACGGCAACTCGGTAATTTGCTAACTTATGAACATACTCACCTACACAAATCCATTCATCTCTTAGCATATCCCTATGTTAATTCAAACGATTAAATAGATTTTAATAAGCAAACATGTTATTACACATACATACTCATTAAATTGAACTAATCTCTTACATATCCGTATGTCAATTCAAACAATTAATTAAATCTAATAAGCACATAAAAGACTATGTGAGGTAACAAGTTTCCTTGAAACAGTTTAATTACAATAATATTGCAAGTTATGCAAGGCAAGTGTATCGCCAGATACATTACTAATTTAACCTTCAGCTACTTTAGAAGAATAAACATGCACTGATTAAATTCAAGTAGATGAAATGCAATCAAACCAACACGAATTAAAATCAAGCTAAGCTGATTAAATTAACCATTCCAACAACATAAATGTTCATAGATATGTTCATCATAACAACAACAAAAATTAAAGAGATAGGGAACAAGAATCAAATCTGGTGTTTCTCCGTGGCTTGACTAGTTTGCTCCATCTTTGTTCTCTGTTGTCCTTGTCGATCAAGGCTGCTATGAACACTTCAATGTTACTCTCAAATGGCTACTGAATGCCCCTTTCCCAAGAGGAGAAATCGGCAAGAGATCAAGGGACTTGGAATGGGAAAATGAGAGGAGAAAGTGAGAGAGGAGAGAAGAGGTGTGAATGAATGAGGGATGCCTTGAATGATCAGCCAAAGGGGGTTTTTATAGCTGAATGTGGCAGCTAAAATTTGCTAAAAACAGCGGCCAAAGAGCCACCCCTTGGCCGGCCATCTATGTGGCAAATGGCTTCAACTTTGCGAAATATGGCTTGGGGCAAATCTTCAAAGCCACCAATTGTGGAGGGGTTGATTTGTAATTTGAACAAGTCTTCAAGGTCCTCTTTGCAAGCTTAAATAATTAGCTAATGAGCTGAATTGGGTCAGCACTTGGATGGTTTTGGGTTGTCCTTTTCTTGGCCGGTTTGGTTCAATCGGACCATTTTTTCATAATTAATTAATAATAATTTATTAACCAAAATTAACTTGGATATAAATTAAAATTAATTATGTTATGAATTAATACATATAATTTTGGACCGTCTTAGGCTGGAAATTAATTTTCCTTGGTACTTCAAATTGCTTCTCGGTTTTGTGCTTCTAATAGTGTCTGCCGAGCCATTTTTCGCCCTTTGTGCAATTCTGTCAAAAATAATCAAAAGTATTCAAAATTAATTATAAAATTAATTAAAATTCAACATGTTCATAATTTAAGTACAATTTAATTATTTTATAAATATTAAATATTTTTCGACAAGAATTTAACCAAATTCTCATGAATTTAAGTTAAAAAGGGTATGAAAAAGTGTGTAAATTTTTGTGTTTCCACTCATAAGTGTTTCTTAGACAAGGTTGATGTCGCGACACCCTAGTCTCAGTGTCGCGACATCGAAAGCAATATGATCAGGTTTAGAAATGGCTTTAGGGGTGTGTTGCGACATCTCATGGTTTTTTTGCGACACCCAAGGCAGACTTGGATTTCTTGTATTCTACTCCCTATGTTACGACATCAAGCTCCCAATGTTGCAACATGCAACTAGCTTTGATTTCCTACGCCTTTGAATGCTCTCCTGCACACTTACTATAATGCTCTCCTGCTCCTCGTCTGATACAGAGATGCCAAATCTGTTATCTTGGATCTGCTTTGATGTAAACACATGAAGGTCAAATCTGTTATGTCTTCGATCTGCTCCCCGTCTAATACAGAGATGCCAAATCATCTTGGATCTGCTTTAATGAAGGTCAGGTCTGCTGTGTCTTCAATCTGCTCCCTGTCTAATACAGAGATGCCAAATCTGTTATCTTGGATCTGCTTCGATGTAAACACATGAAGGTCAAATCTGTTATGTCTTCGATCTGCTCCCTGTCTAATACAGAGATGCCAAATCATCTTGGATCTGCTTCAATGAAGGTCAGATTTGCTGTGTCTTCAATCTGCTCCCTATCTAATACAGAGATGCCAAATCATCTTGGATCTGCTTCAATGTAAACACATGAAGGTCGGATCTGTTATGTCTTCGATCTGCTCCCCGTCTAATACAGAGATGCCAAATCATCTTAGATCTGCTTCAATGAAGGTCAGATCTGTTATGTCTTCGATCTGCTCCCTGTCTAATATAGAGATGCCAAATCATCTTGGATCTGCTTCAATGAAGGTCAGATCTGCTATCTTCGATCTGCTCCCCGTCTAATACAGAGATGCCAAATCATCTTGGATCTGCTTCAATGAAGGTCCAATCTGCTATCTTCGATCTGCTCCCCGTCTAATATAGAGATGCCAAATCATCTTGTATCTGCTTCAATGTAAACACATGAAGGTCGGATCTGTTATGTCTTTGATCTGCTTCCCGTCTAATACAGAGATGCCAAAAAATCTTGGATTTGCTTCAATGAAGGTCAGATCTGTTATGTCTTTGATCTGCTCCCCGTCTAATACAGAGATGCCAAATCATCTTGGATCTGCTTCAATGAAGGTCAGATCTGCTATCTTCGATCTGCTCCCCGTCTAATACAGAGATGCCAAATCATCTTGGATCTGCTTCAATGAAGGTCAGATCTGTTATGTCTTCGATTTGCTCCCTGTCTAATACAGAGATGCCAAATCATCTTGGATCTGCTTCAATGAAGGTCAGATCTGCTATGTCTTCGATCTGCTCCCCGTCTAATACGAGAGATGCCAAATCATCTTGGATCTGCTTCAATGAAGGTCGATTCGCTATCTTCGATCTGCTCCCGTCTAATACTGAGAGATGCCAAATCATCTTGCATCCCGCTTCAATGAAGGTCCGATCTGCTGTCTTCGATCTGCTCCCCGTCTAATACAGAGATGCCAAATCATCTTGGATCTGCTTCAATGTAAACATATGAAGGTCGGATCTATTATGTCTTCGATCTGCTCCCCATCTAATACAGAGATGCCAAATCATCTTGGATCTGCTTCAATGAAGGTTAGATCTGTTATGTCTTTGTTCTGCTCCCCGTCTAATACAGAGATGCCAAATCATCTTGGATCTGCTTCAATAAAGGTCAGATCTGCTATTTTTGATCTGCTCCCCGTCTAATACAGAGATGCCAAATCATCTTGGATCTACTTCAATGAAGGTCAGATCTGTTATGTCTTCGATCTACTCCCCGTCTAATACAGAGATGCCAAATCATCTTGGATCTGCTTCAATGAAGGTCAGATTTGCTATGTCTTCGATCTGCTCCCCGTCTAATACAAAGATACCAAATCATCTTGGATCTCTGCAATGAAGGTCAGATCTACTGTGTTTTAGCCTGTTACCCTACTGCTTAGGGGGTTAAAATGCATCAATCTTCATTGTCCCTTGAAGGATATAACATGTATAATGTGTATGACTTCATGCCTAATGATTAGGATGCTATGATCAAAGTGAGTCAAATGCCCTAACTAAACTTGTTATAATGCAAAATGTTTATGAATATGACCCCTATTCCAGACGTCACTACTCATTCCTTCGTCGTAGCTCATCCTTATTTCTCTCAAAATATCATTCTTACTCAACCTTCAAATGTTACGACCCACCGAAAATACCTGTAAGATGATCCTCTGATCGAATCATTTGACTTGTCCAATCATCATTTTGGACTTAAAGAAAGAATTCCCTCGAGTTCTTTCTAACCTTACTTACGTGAATTCCTCTAAAAATTGTTCTGTTTTAGCTTCTTGTGTTATCTAGAAACTTACAGAGTAATGAGCAAAACTTCATTTTTGAAAATTATTTAGTTCATCTATTATCATTTAATGTAACACACTTTAAGAATAATGGAAGATGAATTTAATCTTGAGAATAATGAATTTGTCAAAAATACAAAGGAAGTTAATCTGATAGCCTATCCTTGAGAAGAAAGAGAATCTAAAGATAGCAAACAAGACAAAAGTTAGATGCCCTAGATATCGCCGCTTGAGCGTCTATACACCAGCTCCATAAAGACTTTCTTGAGTTCAACATGTGTTTAAAAGATCCAAAGTACTTTGTTGATGCCCCGATATGCAACGCACTTCGCTCTTCATTGAATAGCAAGATTACCGTGTGCTCTTCAAAATTTGAGCTGCCCTTTCGGGTTTTCAACTCAAAACCCCTTTTGTCACAAGGCGCCCTTTGCGGGTTTTCACCTTGGCCTCTCCATTTTTCTTTTTTTCTTTTTTCTTCTTTCTTTCTTTCTTTCTTTCCTTTTTTTTTGTTTTTTTCCGAAAACTCAAGGCGCCCTTTGCGGGTTTTCACCTTGGGTTCTCCTCTCCTTTAGACAAAGTACTTTTTGAGTGAGTCTGCATTCACTGGGTTGGGTAAACTCTTCCCATCCATTTCTGTAAAGATCAATGCACCCCCAGAGAAAGCCTTTTTCACGACATACGGCCCTTCCCAATTTGGTATCTATTTTCTTCTAAAGTCCTTCTGAATGGGAAGGTTCTTTTTCAGCATAAGATCCCCCTCATGTAATTCTCTTGGTCGCACTTTCTTGTCATAAGCCCGCATCATTCGCTTCTGATACATCTGACCATGACGAATTGCCCTTAGCCTCTTTTCCTTAATCAAGTTCAACTGATCATATCGCGATTGTATCCATTCAGCCTCATCCAACTTTATTTCTGACCAGACCCGGAGAGACGGTATCTCTACTTCAATGGGTAACACTGCTTCCATCCCATAAACCAATGAGAAAGGAGTTGCCCCTGTAGAAGTTTTGACGGATGTTCGATAAGCTAAGAGTGCAAACGGTAATTTCTCATACCAATCTCTGTAGGTTTCAGTCATTTTTCCCACTATCTTCTTAATGTTTTTGTTGGCTGCTTCTACTGCCCCATTCATTTTTGGGTGATACGGAGAAGAGTTATGATGCTTAATCTTAAACTGACTACAAACTTCTGCTATCGTTCTGTTATTCAAGTTCAATGCATTGTCTGATATGATCCTTTCAAGCATCCCATACCGATAAATAATCTTTTTCTTCAAGAATCGACTTACAGCCGACTTAGTAACATTTACATAAGAAGCAGCCTCTACCCACTTCGTGAAGTAATCAATGACCACAAAAATAAAGCGATGCCCATTTGAAGCTTTTGGTGATATTGGCCCGATGACATCCATGCTCGACATGGAAAAAGGCCATAGAGAAATCATAACATTTAGAGGTGAAGGTTGTACATGAATCTTGTCTCCATAAATCTGACATTTATGGTATTTCTTGGCGTAGTTGATACAATCCCCTTCCATGGTAGACCAATAATATCCAAACCTCATGATTTGTCTAGCCATCGTGAAACGATTAGCGTGCGTCCCACAAACACCCTCATGAACTTCTTCCAAGATTAACTTAGCTTCCACGGCGTCAACACATCTCAATAGTACTTGGTCCTTTCTTCTTTTGTACAAGATGTCCCCATCCAAAACGTAATCACAGGCTAATCTCCTTAAAGTTCGTTTATCATTTTCAGTTGCTTGTTCTGGGTATTTACGATCTCTCACATATTGCAATATATCCTAATGCCAAGGGTTATCATCCTTTTCTTCTTCCTCAATGTTACAACAGTGAGTTGGAGCCTTAAAGATACTCATCTGAATGGGTCTCATCTCTTCCTCTTTATTCACTTTAACCATTGAAGCCAAGGTTGCTAGAGCATCTGCCATTTGGTTTTCGACTCGTGGGATATAGTTGAAAATGATGTCATCAAACTCCTCAAGTAACCCCAAAACTATCTTTCGATAAGTGATCAATTTAGGATCTCTTGTCTCCCATTCACCTCTAAGCTGATAAATTACTAACGCAGAGTCCCCATATACCTCCAGGGTTCTTATTCCTCGCTCTATAGCCGCTCGTAGTCCCATGATGCATGCTTCATACTCAGCCATATTGTTTGTGCAATAAAAATCCAAATTGCATGTAAACGGATAATAATCGCCATTTGGAGATATGAGGATTGCCCCAATTCCATTTCCCACTGTATTGGATGCCCCATCAAAGCTCAACTTCCAAGGACAATCCTCTGTAGTTGCTACACACATTAACTCCTCATTTGGGAAATCGAAATTCAACGGCTCATAGTCCTCTAGAGCTCTACTAGCCAGAAATTCCGCTTCACAAAGACTATGTCGAACTCTGAAAGCAAAATTTACCACCTCGCCATTCTCCCATTCAAAGCTGTTGACTCCATCATATACTTCAAAGGATCAAGTTTTGAAATAAGCCAAGTAGTATGATATAGCATGTACTGTCTTAACCTTCGAGTCGTCCAGATTAATGTACAACACAATTTCTCAATTACCGAATATCTCATCTCACACTCTGTATATTTCTTACTGAGGTAGTATATCGCCTTTTCCTTTCTTCCCGACTCGTCATGTTGACCAAGCACACACCCCATGGAATTACTAAACACCGACAAGTACAGAATTAATGGCTTATCTAGACAAGGTGGAGATAGTACTGGAGCGTTTAACAAGTATTGCTTGACTTTATCAAAGGCATTCTGGCATTCCTCATTCCAAGTACCTTGGTTATGTTTTCTAAGGAGGCGAAATATAGGGTCACATTTCTCAGTTAATTGTGAAATAAATCGAGCAATATAATTCAACCTTCCAAGAAAACCTCAAACTTCTTTCTGAGTACGTGGCGGAGGCAAATATCGTATGGCTTTAATTTTGTCTGAGTCAACTTCTATTCCTTTTTCATTGACCACAAAGCCTAGTAATTTCCCCGACCTAGCTCCAAAGGTGCATTTTACCGGATTAAGTTTTAACTAACACTTCCTTAATCTCAAGAATAGTTTCCTTAAAACTTCAATATGTTCCTCCTCCGTTCGAGACTTGGCAATCATGTCATCGACATACACCTTAATTTTTTTGTGCATCATATCGTGAAACAAGGTTACCATAGCCCTCTGGTATGTTGCCCCTACGTTCTTCAACCCAAAAGGCATTACCTTATAGCAGAATGTACCACACAATGTTATGAAGGTAGTTTTTTCCATGTCCTCAGGATGCATCTTTATTTGATTATACCCCGAGAAACCATCCATAAAGGAGAACAACGAATATCCCGCTGTATTGTCTACCAAAGTGTATGTGTGGCAGAGGAAAATTATCTTTTGGGCTAGCTTTATTCAGATCTCTGTAATCAACGCACATTCTTACCTTCCCATCCTTCTTAGGAACTGGTACAATGTTAGCTACCATTCAGAGTACTTCACCTCTTGTAAGAATCCTGCATCGAACTGCTTCTTGACTTCGTCCTTTATTTTTAACACGATATCTGGCCTCATTCTTCACAACTTCTGTTGTACTGGCTTACATTCCTGTCTTATCGAAAGATGATGCACCACAATATCGGTATTTAAACCTGGCATATCTTGATAGGACCAAGAAAAAATATCCTTGAACTCACGTAGCAACTCAATCAGTCATTGCCTTGTGTCTTCGGTAATATGCGTGCCAATTTTCACTTCTTTCCCCTTCTCTAGGGCTACATTTTCTATTGCCTCTTTCTCATGAGGCATGATTTGTTTCTCCTCCTGTTTTACCATCTTTAAAAGATCTAAAGACACATCACAGTCCTGGACATCTTCAAAATCTTGAGATTCCTTAAAACACATGTCTTGCTCACGAGAGAAATTAGGATTTGTAATATCAATACTCATGTCATTGATATCTAGAGATCTGTGAAGTATAAAGAATATACAAAGAATGAATGAATTTAAGAATGATTATTTATGTACTATGAATGAAAGAATAAGAATTGTCAAAATTTTAACGAAATATTGGTTGATAAAAATGAAACAATACTCGTTGAATTGATAAAAGTTATGTTTTATTAAAAAGATAATAGATGATCATAAGCCTATTTCACAAATGTAATTCTATTACTCCTAGGCTCTAGAATAATAAGAATGTTTCAAGAATTACTTTGAAAAATTTCTAAAGACTACAGGAAGTTCCTCCGCAGTCCAATTGTTTAGAGAGCTTCCCGATTCGTAAGGGCGAATGCCCTCAAGGTTTCCTTGCTTTGATCCTTCCTCTTGTATAGCATTAACTTGATGACTTTCTTCTATGAGTAACCCTCTCAATATGAAGGTTTGGAATATTGGAGGGAATGTCATCGGCTCCCACTCCACTTCTCTTCTATTAAGGCGTGCCTTTCTTCTCTCTTGGCACTTCTCAATTTCCTTCCTCTTTTGCTTATAATCTGGTTTGAAACCTAGACCAAAGCGATCTCTTTTCTCTTTAAGTTCTGGGATTTGAGTCCCTCCTTGTAGGTATTTCCCTAATCCCTTTCCTGGTAAGGCTCCCTTTCCCGCCATCATTTGTAGAGCCATCCTTATAGCTCTTGCTATATTGGGCCCCAGTAGCTCACTCCCTTCTGAAATGAAGGTTGCATTTACGAATTCCAAAGAGCGAAAGGAACAGTCAATAGATTCTTCGTTTGTCTCGACATAAGGGGCCTTGCTAGTAACTGCGGCTATAATATCCTCCTCCGCATTGATAGTTACTAACCATCCATCCGTCACTAACTTTAATTTCTAGTGCAATGATGAGGGTACCGCTCCTGCTGAATGTATCCATGGCCTCTCTAATAAACAATTGTAGGAAGGCTTGATATCCATTACCAAAAAGTCTACTTCGTATATACTCAGCCCAATTTCCAAGGGGATATCAATCCTTCCTATCACCTTCCTTTCTGTACTGTCGAAGGCTCTTACCACATTTTGACATGTCTTCATGTGAGAACCGTCAATGGGTAATCTATTCAAAGTAGACAACGCTAGAACATTCAAGGCCGATCCATTATCAACAAGCACGCTTGGGAGTGTATACCCTTTGCATCGGGTGGTGATGTGCAAGGCCTTGGTAAACCCTCTACCCCCCGGTGGAATTTCATCATCATTAAAGTAGATGAAATTATCAGCACTTTTGTTATTCACCAACCGGTCCAGCTTGTTAACAGATATGTCATGAGTGACATATGTTTCGTTAAGCACCTTCATCAATGCCTCCCTATACGCCTCAGAACTCAAAAGTAGAGCCAATACTGATATGCGAGCCGGCTGCTTACTCAACTGCTCGACCACGCTATACTCGCTATGCTTAAGGAACTTTAGAAATTCCTTAGCCTCCTCTTCCTTTATTGGCTCCTTGACAGGCATTTCAGCTCCTTTCTCCTTCTCCATACTAACACCCTTTGCTTTTGTGGGCTCATCTATGACGCCCACTGTATCATACCGCCTCCCACTCCGTGTTTGGGAACCCTCAACTTGTTCATCCTTAGACGTACTGGCTATGTCCTTCTTCTCCGGCATTGACACTTGACAGTTATAACTCCATGGTACCCTCTTGTTATTCTTATAAAGAAAGGACACGGGTTTATGGATTATGACCTTAGGCACCATTTGTGCCCTTACTTCATTATTTCCCTGGAAGGAAATAATAATCCTTGGCCAACTAATTCTTTGCTGTTCATCCTCCAGTACACATACTTGTTCTTCACTAGGGCTACCTTCAAAAATTTGTAGTTCTTTATTGTCTATAAAGCCTTGTACCAAGGCCTTGAATTCTTCACAGTTTTGGGTCTCATGACCCTCCTCTCCATGGAACTCACAGTAGTTCCTCGTTATTTCTCTTTCACCCTTAGAGGTTATCATCCCTCTCTTCATCATCTCCTCCCAAATCGCCTTCATAGGCATCCTCACCTTAGCAACATTTCCTTTCATTCTTCTCTCACTAACTTCGCCAATGGCATTCACTCCTTGATAGCCGTGATTTGGCAAAGGGTTTTTAGTATTTGGGGCACTATCAAATTTCACAACCCCTATCTTGATCAACCTCTCCACGGCCTTCTTGAATCTGGTACAATTTTTAATCGAGTGTCCCGATATTCCAGCGTGGTACTCGTATCTGGCGTTTGCGTCATACCATTTAGGATATGGGGGCTTTAGTGGTTTCAAGTGGAAAGGAGCAATAGCATGCGCATCGTATAAACTTTGATAAAGCTCACAATACATTATAGGGATAGGTGTGAATTGCATCCTCTCGTGCTTTGTGCCCGATTCCTATCCTTGAGAACCCTGTTGTCCAACCCAGCTGCTTTGGGTTGACCTATTGTGATTGCCTTCAAGTTAAAGCTACTTGTGTTGTTTACCTCGTTATCTTTTCTCCTTGGGGTCGATCTTTTGGCCACTTCCCCTTCAATTTTTCCACCTCTTATGGCGTTCTCAATCATCTCTCCTGCCATGACTATGTCTGCAAAACTTTTGGTAGTGCTTCCAATCATGTGAGTAATGAATGAAGCTTTCAGAGTGTTAATGAATAACATGGTGGTCTCTTTCTCCAGCAATGGTGGTTGAACCTACATTGCCACCTCTCTCTACCTCTATGCATATTGTCTAATATTCTCATTAGGCTTCTTCTCCATGTTTTGCAGAGTGATCCTATCAGGAGTCATGTCAGTCACATGATTGTATCTTTGCATGAAGGCTGCTTGAGATCCTCCATGAATTTATTCTAGCCCGGCTCAACCGATTGTACCACCACACGTTGCCACTCCCACTAAATCGCTCTTGAAACAATGGATCAACAGCTGATCATTGTTTACGTATCTGGTCATCCTTCTACAGAACATCGTGATGTGGGTCTCTGGGCAAGTAGTACCATTGTACTTCTTGAACTCTGGCATCTTGAATTTGTGAGGAAGCACTAAGTCTGGGACCAAGCTTAGATCTTTGGCATCAACTCCATGATGCCCATCTGCACTCTGTAAAGCTTTAAATTTCTCCTCCAACCATCGGCAATGTTCCTTTAACTGTCTTGTAGCTTCGGCTCTTAAATCTTCTTTTTCAGCTACATCCAAGTCAAGAATGAGAGGATTGGTAGGGTTATCACCCAAATTGAATCCCGAGCCAGTTGGGAAATTTATGGGGATCCCAACATCGACCGGCCCTTGTTGAGGCCTTATAGTGACAGATGGCCTCCTAGGAAGTGCCTCGGTTTGTGTAGGCACGTGGGGTAGGGTGAAACCAGGAGGATGACCCTCGTTATCCTCTTCAGTGACTGCCATGGGAGTCTTTCCCTTATCTGTGGCCCTCAGTAGCTGAGCCATCTCAGCCATCATGTTCCTTTGAGCTTCCAACATTTGCTTCCTCATTTCATTTTGCATTTTTGCCAATTGCTCCTGCAATTGGTCCTACATATCCTTCTGTAGATGTTCAAATCTTTGGTCCATATTCTTTGACTTAGCGCGTGTACCGTAAGGATGTGTTGCTTCCAGATTTTCTCTCTTACTTTCTTTCTTCCTAATAATTTTAACTAATTAGGGTCTTTCTATAAACTTGAATGCATATGATATGATGAAATGCAAATGCATGAATGCAAAAAGATGTTGATTCTGGTTCAGTTTCATTTTAGAAAACGTTATTTAAGGAACAAAAATCTTTTCATAAAACGGATTACAAATATACTTTCGCCCGTAAGCCTAGAGTCTTAACCCTATCCAATAATAATGCTAACTCTCGTCCTTTGTCTGACGATGACTCATACATTGTACTCAATGTTCTAGCTTGTGTTGCCAAATCTTGCAAGTGTTCAGCAACCTCTCGAATCTGAACTAGGGCCTGTTCCATTACATGATCTCTATTTCTCACTTGATCTCGAAGATGGTGAGGTTCTCCCTTCCACTATTCTTCTCTTGCTTTGAGCTGCTCAATCTGTAGCTCACAGTCCTGTAGTACTGTTTCTAACCCTCCAATATTGTGCTTCATTTCCTCGATCTTGTTTAGACTTGTTTTTAACTCATCTACGGAATTACAGCTTCTATAATGATGAAGAGATCGTCTAAGCTCTGTCACCTTATCCTTTAACCCTTGATTTTTCTTTTCTAAGGCCTGATTTCGTGACTGCATCTCTCGGAACTTCTTCTCCCAATACTCAGTCTTGCCTTTTTCCTCTTGAATTTCATGCTGCCACTACTCTGAAGATCTCCCTAATCCGACCCTTTTCAACGTTACTTGGGCTTTCTTATAATGTGTCTCTAAATCATCTTGATCTTTCTCAATCTTTTTCTTTTCCTTTTTCACCTTTTCGACTTCCATTTTTTGAACATCGACATCAAGACTCAAACACATTTTTTCCTCTTCGAGCTTCTCCATCCTCTTTTCAAGCTCTAAATTCTTTCTTTCAAACTCTTGCTTCATAACTTCCACCTCTGATGGAATCTCTCGTAAGCTCTCCTCTAATGATTGAGCTGCTCCCAAGATTGGCCTAGGGACATTATTGTTGACTCTCCTACTAAACCATCATTTATACTCAGGGGTTGACATCGATCCTTCAGTCAAGATATTCATACAAAAAGGCTTCTTCCAAGCCTCAGAAATTTCTCGCATCCTCTTCTTGTAGTGATCTCCTTTATAAGAGAAATCACTCTAAGCTAGACCCTGTGTAGCCGGTATGAACTACCTCGCTAGATATTGCCTAAGAACTAGCAATGGTGTATATCCAATAACTCCCCAAATTCCTGGCAAAGGGACTCAATAAAACTGCCACATCGGTAAAGGACTTCACTAGGAACCAACCAATGAGCCTTCCACATAACATCCTTCTCTCGAAGATTCTGAAGAATGTCTATCCATCTCTCTTTTGAAATGTCATCTCTTCTAGGCATGTCCACTGCTTCCTTTAAGGGAGAATAACCCTCAAAGAATACTCGGCAAGGAACCTTATCAACCTTCCAGAAGTGGCTATGAAACCAAACCAACAGCAACTGTGTACATCCAATGAACCTTCCTTCACCAGCTGTTCGACATGCGTTCAAGGATCTTTTCGTCTCTGCTAGAATTGCAGGCACAGGTGTGTTCTTACCCAGTCAATCGAATAAATCTGCAACTACCTCATCTGTGTGCCCCAACGCCTTTGGGAAGATCACCATGCTGTAAATACTCAAAGCCAGGACGTCGACCCTTTTCTTCACGTCTGGATGCGTCGATATCAAATCCCTCAGAATAGCCCATGGAATGAACTTACTATCACCCTTTTGCTGCACACGAGCTACAGCCCACTGCTCACTCATCCCAGTAATCATTACCAGCTTCTTCGTAAAAGTTGGAAGGCTAGCAGGCCTAACATAAGCCTTGTAACCTTGAATCCTCGGGCAACGCAGTAAAATCGTATACTCCTTTAAGGTGGGTACAAGATCAACATTACCAAATGTAAAGCAACTATAAGCAGGGTTCTAGAATTGTACCATGGCTCGAAACAAGTGCCTATCTACCTTGACGTCTAGCAAATAGGGAAGGTCTCCGTAATTCTGATAGAAGAGTTGCTTAGCCTCGTCATCCCATTGGGCCCAAATATTTCTCAACTCCTGCAACTCATTCTGCGTCGAATTAACACGGGTGAAGTCCCATAACTCTGATGTATACCCCTCGGTGACACTATCTCCTTTCTCTAACTGGGTCTTCTCTAACCAGGTACAGACAGAAGCATTGTCCTCCACTTTATTAAGGTATTCGTTCCTCATTACAAAAATTTCTAATCTAGAAATCGAGCCTTGAATCGACACCTTTAAATGCGAAATGACATGCAATAACAGCAAAATAAAAAAAATAGGTTAGTATTATATATATATAAGAAAACGATAAACAAATACTTACAAGGGTAATTTTCTAAAGGTATCACTATTTCCCTAGGGTAAGCACTTAAAGGTTCACTATATGAGTTTTAGCTCTAAAGCAAGGGTACCTGAACCAGCAGATTCCTCGGTCTTCACCCATTATAGGCTCATTTAAACCAAGTTCAGTTCAGGGGGACACATCTCCCTATGGCCATACGGAGATGAAAATCTCACGAAGACATAGGTACAGTATCCCGGAAGCAATCCACTAGCTCATACGAAGGTGAAAACCTCACGAAAGCGTAGCTTCTCACTCCCACTTAAGGGTGCGACCACAATGGTCATGCAAATGCAATGTACGGCCATAAGATAACAAACATATGCGGCAAACACATGTAAAAATAGGATCACATTTTAAATTTTCCAAACTTCCGACATTAAGACATAAAATAATCAATTTCTTGGCTTGACTCTTTTAAGTCCCGAGTGGAGTCGCCAAGCTGTCGAAACCATTTTTAAAAGATTGTTCAAAAAACGGGGATCGACTTTTGAAAAACGAAAACGAGAGTCGCCACCAATCTTTTAAAGTGTGATTGGATCACTTTATAAAATGTTTTGGTCTACGAAACTATGAGAAAATAGGTTCGGGAGTCGATTACGTACGAGGAAGGATTAGCATCCTCGTAACGCCCAAAATTGGTACCAAATTAAATAATTTTGTCTTAGTGTTAGAAGTTTGAAAGAATTTAGAAATGAGATTTCCTTAAAACCGTAATATTTTAAATTAAAAGTATCAAGATTCATTCGCTTCAAAAGAGTACAAACATCACATCCAGCATGATTGGACATAATATTTTAAACTTTCGTAATTGAAATCATCTTGTGATTTGTAAAACCCGTTTTAAAAGGATATTTTAGATATTTAGACAAACGAGAAGTCGCAACCCAGCATATTAAGGCACTACTTCCTGAGTTCCTATATATCAAAACATTGACTTATTTTTTAAAAAAAATCCCTTTTTAAATTAAATGAGATATAATTTTGGTTTTAAAAGTAATGATATGTTTTACATGTTACAAGAAATTGAATAAACCTAATTACAATATATAAGCTTTATCATTTCATGCAAATATAGTATAGAAAATAATAATGATGACATAAATTACACAATATGCATTACCACTTTAAGCATATATCATCATAAATAACCTAAATGTTCATGCATTATTGTTACATACGAAACATAATGTAGTGCATAATGAATACAACAAATATAAAATCGCAATATATATATATATATGATAATATCTTATGCAAATGATCATAAATAATTAATTTCATGCAAATATACGAAACAAATGATATGTAAAAGTTTAACATATTGTATCAAAATAAGGAAAAAAAACCAAAAAAATAAATAAATAAATTAAAATGGATAAAATATAAATCCAATGAAAAACAAGATATTTAGAAATACATTGAATAATACAAGAATGATAAAAGAGAACCCCCTCCTTTTTAAAAAATGATACATACATATAAGTTATATTTTAGGGTATAATAACTAAATATAAAAAATGTATTAAGTATTAATATTACATTTATTTATAAAATTATATAATATAATGTACATAATATAATATATAAAATATTATGATATATAGTAAAATATAATATGTAACAAATATATATAAATAGAATATAATGAAAGATAATATGATAAGGGATTTATAAAATAATAATAATAATATAATAAGTATTCTACATATAATAATAATATAAAAATGTATAATAATTTAATGAATAATATATACTATTTTATATAACTAATATTTTTTTAAAAAAATATATAAAATAAAAAGGATTAAAATTGAATTTAATTAAGAAATCTGGAGGTTTATTTGCAAAATAATAAAAATTCTGGGCCTAATTGAAATGCGCGTTAAATTCAGAGGACTCACTGGGCAATTTAGCCCTAATCCCAAAACGACACCGTTTCCCAAATACTGTTTTAAAGCCACTGTGAGGACCAAATTGAATTATAATTAAAATACTAGGGCTAAATTAAAAATAAATAAAATGAAATTATAAAGATTAATATTGCGAGAGGATCAGTTGGGCAATTAACCTACTTTACGAAAACACGCGGATCCTCCCCGGGTGATCGGGTCAACACGCGAATCCTATGTATAATACGGTGCCGTTTTAGTGCTTATCGAATTAAGCTAAAACGGCGTCGTTTTACTGATGTTATAAAAGTAAAAAAAAAATTTAAACCTTCATTTTAAAACATTCGACTGAAAAAAAGAAAAAAAAACTTTAAAATTCTCTCAGAGCTCTGGCCAGTGGCCGTCCTAGCTCGTCCCGGAGCTCCACCGCCTTCGGCCATATGCGCTTCACGCGCCACCATCTGAGCCACCGCGCCCGGCGGTTAGGGCTTTCAATGTTCCGTTTTTTCGCGGTGAAACCAAAGGGTAACTTCTTTACTATATTTTTTTATGTATTTTTACTATATGTTGCATCAAAGAAGAGAATAAACAATGAAAAGAAAATTAAAAGTATCACCTCTGTTCCTCAGTTAACTCTTTGATTTCTTTTTTATATCATTTTTATATCTTCCAAAAAATATATATATCCTTTTACATCATCTGATTCAGGCTTTTATAGCCACTGTACATAGCATTTTTACACGTTTAAAAATATTCCCTGCCATATTTGTTTCGTTTCTGTCGTTTTCTTTCCATTTTTGCAGGTGATCGAGGAGAATAGACAACCGACATTGATTTCTGCATCGATTACGGCATAACACAGGGCCTGGAATCACGGCACCGATGAAGGGTGGCTGAAACGACGGGATTTGAAGAGGCACGACTCTTGGACTGATTGCGGCGCCAGTGCTTCTGGAAACCCTAGGTTTTCCTAATCCGATTTTAGGCTTTGGGCCTTTCTGGGCTTCACTGAATTGGGTCAAGGGTAGGCTTAGGCTGAGGGTGTAAACGGGTATAGGGTAATTGTAGGTTTCTTGTCTTTGTAAAGCAGTGTAATGGGTAGTTTGAGTATTCAGTTGGGCTAACGGGTTAGTAGGTTAGTGGGCTATAGTATTGGGTTGTAACCAGTCATAGGGTTTAAATATTTGGGCTGCTAGATTTTAATTTTTGGGCTATGTATATGGACTTGTTTAAATAAACAAACATTCATTTTTTATTTTATTTAATTATGGGCCCGGGCAGAAATGGGTTACTATAGCTGCCCCTCTTTGCTTATTGCTGTGTAACAGGAATAGAGCAAAGACCATAAAAGGACCAATTTTGCCCGAGCTCGCCGAGTCTTGAGTTCTTAATCCTTGATCTTCTTTAAATGGCCTCTTGATGGCTTCAATCTGTTTCACTGCAACTCAGGAAAGCGATATCTGCTATCTTTGATTTGCTCCCCATCTAATACAAAGTCGCCAAATCTGTTATCTTCGATCTGCTCCTCGTCTAATACAGAGATGCCAAAACTGTTATCTTGGATCTGCTTCGATGTAAACACATAAAGGTCAAATCTGTTATGTCTTCGATCTACTCCCCGTCTAATACAGAGATGCCAAATCATCTTGGATCTGCTTCAATGAAGGTCAGATCTGCTGTGTCTTCAATCTGCTCCCTGTCTAATACAGAGATGCCAAATATTTATCTTGGATCTGCTTCGATGTAAACACATGAAGGTCATATCTATTATGTCTTCGATCTGCTCCCCATCTAATACAGAGATGCTAAATCATCTTGGATCTGCTTCAATGAAGGTCAGATCTACTGTGTCTTCAATCTGCTCCCTGTCTAATACAGAGATGCCAAATCATCTTGGATCTTCTTCAATGCAAACACATGAAGGTCAGATCTGTTATGTCTTCGATCTACTTCCCGTCTAATACAGAGATGCCAAATCATCTTGGATCTGCTTCAATGAAGGTCAGATCTGTTATGTCTTCGATCTGCTCCCCGTCTAATACAGAAATGCCAAATCATCTTGGATCTGCTTCAATGAAGGTCAGATCTGCTATCTTCGATCTGCTCTCCGTTTAATATAGAAATGCCAAATCATTTTTCATCTGCTTCAATAAAGGTCCGATCTGCTGTCTTTGATCTGCTCCCCGTCTAATACAGAGATGCCAAATCATCTTGGATCTACTTCAATGTAAACACATGAAGGTCGGATCTGTTATGTCTTCGATCTGCTCCCCGTCTAATACAGAGATGCCAAATCATCTTGGATCTACTTCAATGAAGGTCAGATCTATTATGTCTTCGATCCGCTTCCCGTCTAATCTGAGAGATGCCAAATCATCTTGGATCTCGCTTCAATGAAGGTCGATCTCGCTATCTTCGATCTGTTCCCCGTCTAATACAGAGATGCCAAATCATCTTGGATCTGCTTCAATGAAGGTCAGATCTGTTATGTCTTCGATCTGCTCCCCGTCTAATACAGAGATGCCAAATCATCTTGGATCTGCTTTAATGAAGGTCAGATCTGCTATGTCTTCGATCTGCTCCCCGTCTAATACAGAGATGCCAAATCATCTTGGATCTACTTCAATGAAGGTCAGATCTGCTATGTTTTAGCCTGTTACCCTACTGCTTAGGGGGTTAAGGCGCATCAATCTTCATTGTCCCTTGAAGGACATAACCTGTATAATGTGTATGACTTCATGCCTAATGATTAGGATGCTATGATCAAAGTGAGTCAAATGCTCCTAACTAAACCTGTTATAATGCAAAATGTTTATGAATATGACCCCTATTCCAGACGTCACTACTCATTTCTTCGTCGTAGCTCATCCTTGTTTCTCTCAAAATATCATTCTTACTCAACCTTCAAATGTTACGACCCACCAAAAATGCCTGTAAGATGATCCTCTGATCGAATCGTTTGATTTGTCCAATCATCATTTTAGACTTAAAGAAAGAATTCCCTCGAGTTCTTTCGAACCTTACTTACGTGAATTCCTCGAACAATTGTTCTGTTTTAGCTTCTTGTGTTATCTAGAAACTTACAGAGTAATGAGCAAAAATTCATTTGTGAAAATTATTTAGTTCATCTATTATCATTTAATGCAACACACTTTAAGAATAATGGAAGATGAATTTAATCTTGAGAATAATGAATTTGTCAAAAATACAAAGGAAGTTAATCTGATAGCCTATCTTTAAGAAGAAAGAGAATCTAAAGATAGCAAATAAGACAAAAGTTAGATGCCCTAGATATCGCCGCTTGAGCGTCTATACACCAGCTCCATAAAGACTTTCTTGAGTTCAACATGTGTTTAAAAGATCCAAAGTACTTTGTTGATGCCCCGATATGCAACGCGCTTCACTCTTCGTTGAATAGTAAGATTACCGTGTGCTCTTCAAAATTTGAGCTGCCCTTTCTGGTTTTCAACTCAAAACCCCTTTTGTCACAAGGCGCCCTTTGCGGGTTTTCACCTTGGCCTCTCCATTTTTCTTTTTTTCTTTTTTCTTCTTTCTTTCTTTCATTCTTCCCTTTTTTTTGTTTTTTTTTAAAACTCAAGGCGCCCTTTGCGGGTTTTCACCTTGGGTTCTCCTCTCCTTTAGACAAAGTACTTTTTGACTAAGTCTGCATTCACTAGGTTGGGTAAACTCTTCCCATCCATTTCTGTCAAGATCAATGCACCCCCAGAGAAAGCCTTTTTTACGACATACGGCCCTTCCCAATTTGGCATCCATTTTTCTCTAAAGTCCTTCTGAATGGGAAGGATCTTTTTCAACACAAGATCCCCCTCATGGAATTCTCTTGGTCGCACTTTCTTGTCATCAGCCCGTATCATTCGCTTCTGATACATCTGACCATGACGAGTAGCCCTTAGCCTCTTTTCCTCAATCAAGTTCAACTGATCATATCGCGATTGTATCCATTCAGCCTCATCCAACTTTATTTCTGACAAGACCTGGAGAGGTGGTACCTCTACTTCAATGGGTAACACTACTTCCATCCCATAAACCAATGAGAAAGGAGTTGCCCCTGTAGAAGTTTTAACGGACGTTTGATAAGCTAAGAGTGCAAACGGTAATTTCTCATACTAATCTCTGTAGGTTTCAGTCATTTTTCCTACTATCTTCTTGATGTTTTTGTTGGCTGCTTCTACTGCCCCATTCATTTTTGGGCGATACGGAGAAGAGTTATGATGCTTAATCTTGAACTGACTACAAACTTCTGCTATCGTTCTGTTGTTCAAGTTCAATGCATTGTCTGATATGATCCTTTCAGGCATCCCATACCGACAAATAATCTCTTTCTTCAAGAATCGACTTACAGCCGACTTAGTAACGTTTGCATAAGAAGCAGCCTCTAGCCACTTCGTGAAGTAATCAATTACCACAAAAATAAAGCGATGCCCATTTGAAGCTTTCGGTGATATTGGCCCGATGACATCCATGCCCCACATGGAAAAAGGCCATGGAGAAATCATAACATGTAGAGGTAAAGGTGGTACATGAATCTTGTCTCCATAAATCTGACATTTATGACATTTCTTGGCATAGTTGATACAATCCCCTTCCATAGTAGACCAATAATGTCCAAACCTCATGATTTGTCTAGCCATAGTGAAACCATTAGCGTGCGTCCCACAAACACCCTCGTGAACTTCTTCCAAGATTAACTTAGCTTCCACGGCGTCAACACATCTCAATAGTACTTGGTCCTTTTTTTCTTTTGTACAAGATGTCCCCATCCAAAATGTAATCAGAGGCTAATCTCCTTAAAGTTCGTTTATCATTTTCAGTTGCTTGTTTTGGGTATTTACGATCTCTCACATATTGCAATATATCCTGATACTAAGGGTTATCATCCTTTTCTTCTTCCTCAATGTTACAACAGTGAGCTAGAGCCTTAAAGATACTCATCTGAATGGGTCTCATCTCTTCCTCTTTATTCACTTTAACCATTGAAGCCAAGGTTGCTAGAGCACCTGCCGTTTGGTTTTAGTCTCGCGAGATATAGTTGAAAGTGATGTCATCGAACTCCTCAAGTAACCCCAAAACTATCTTTCGATAAGTGATCAATTTAGGATCTCTTGTCTCCCATTCACCTCTAAGCTGATAAATTACCAACGCAGAGTCTCCATATACCTCCAGGGTTCTTATTCCTCGCTCTATAGCCATTCGGAGTCCCATGATGCATGCTTCATACTCAACCATATTGTTTGTGCAATCAAAATCCAACTTGTATGTGAATAGATAATAATCACCATTTGGAGATATGAGGACTGCCCTAATTCTATTTCCCACTGCATTGGATGCCCCATCAAAGCTCAACTTCCAAGGACAATCCTCTGTAGTTGCTACACACATTAACTCCTCATTTGGGAAATCAAAATTCAACGGCTCATAGTCCTCTAGAGCTCTACTAGCTAGAAATTCTGCTATCGCACTTTCTTTTATAGTCTTCTGGCTCACAAAGACTATGTCGAACTCTGAAAGCAAAATTTTCCACCTCGCCATTCTCCCATTCAAAGCTGTTGACTCCATCATATACTTCAAAGGATCAAGTTTTGAAATAAGCCAAGTAGTATGATATAGCATGTACTGTCTTAACCTTCGAGTCGTCCAGATTAAAGCACAACACAATTTCTCAATTGGTGAATATCTTATCTCACACTCTGTAAATTTCTTACTGAGGTAGTATATCACCTTCTCCTTTCTTCCTGACTCGTCATGTTGACCAAGCACACACCCCATAGAATTACTAAACACCGACAAGTACAGAATTAATGGCTTATCTGGACAAGGTGGAGATAGTACTGGAGCATTTAACAAGTATTGCTTGACTTTATCAAAGGCATTCTGGCATTCCTCATTCCAAGTACCTTGGTTGTGTTTTCTAAGGAGGCGAAATATAGGGTCACATTTCTTAGTTAATTGTGAAATAAACCGAGCAATATAATTCAACCTTCCAAGAAAACCTCGAACTTCTTTCTGAGTACGTGGCGGAGGCAAATCTCGTATGGCTTTAACTTTGTCTGAGTCAACTTCTATTCCTTTTTCACTAACAACAAAGCCTAGTAATTTCCCCGACCTAGCTCCAAAGGTGCATTTTGCCAGATTAAGTTTTAACTGACACTTCCTTAATCTCAAGAACAGTTTCCTTAAAACTTCAATATGTTCCTCCTCCGTTCGAGACTTGGCAATCATGTCATTGACATACACCTCAATTTCTTTGTGCATCATATCGTGAAACAAGGTTACCATATCCCTCTGGAATGCTGCCCATGCGTTCTTCAACCCAAAAGGCATTACCTTGTAACAGAAGGTACCCCATAATGTTATGAAGGTGGTTTTGTCCATATCCTCAGGATGAATCTTTATCTGATTATACCCCGAGAAACCATCCATAAAGGAGAACAACGAAGATCCCGCTGTATTGTCTACCAAAGTGTCTATGTGTGGCAGAGGAAAATTATCTTTTGGGCTAGCTTTGTTCAGATCTCTGCAATCAACGCACATTCGTACCTTCCCATCCTTCTTAGAAACTGGTACAATGTTAGCTACCATTCAGAGTACTTCACCTCTTGTAAGAATCCTGCATCTAACTGCTTCTTGACTTCGTCCTTTATTTTCAGCACGATATCTGGCCTCATTCTTCGCAACTTCTGTTGTACTGGCTTACATTCCTGTCTTATCGGAAGACGATGTACCATAATATTGGTATTTAAACCTGACATATCTTGATAGGACCAAGCAAAAATATCCTTGAACTCACGTAGCAACGCAATCAGTCACGTAGCAACGCAATCAGTCCTTACCTTGTGTCTTCGGCAATATGCGTGCCAATTTTCACTTCTTTCCCCTTCTCTAGGGCTACATTTTCTATTGCCTCTTTCTCATGAGGCATGATTTGTTTCTCCTCCTGTTTTACCATCTTCAAAAGATCTAAAGACACATCACAGTCCTGGACATCTTCAAAATCTTGAGATTCCTCCAAACACATGTCTTGCTCACGAGAGAAATTAGGATTTGTAATATCAGTACTCATGTCATTGATATCTAGAGATCTGTGAAGTATAAATAATATATAAAGAATGAATGAATTTAAGTATGATTATTTATGTACTATGAATGAAAGAATAAGAATTGTCAAAATTTTAACGGAATATTGGTTGATAAAAATGAAACAATACTCGTTAAATTGATAAAAATTATGTTTTATTAAAAAGATAATAGATGATCATAAGCCTATTTCACAAATGTAATTCTATTACTCCTAGGCTCTAGAATAACAAGAATGTTTCGAGAATTACTCTGAAAAAATTCCTAAAGACTACAGGAAGTTCCTCCGCAGTCTAATTGTTCAGAGAGCTTCCCGATTCATAAGGGCGAATGCCCTCAAGGTTTCCTTGCTTTGATCCTTCCTCTTGTATAGCATTAACTTGATGACTTCCTTCTATGAGTAACCCTCTCAATATGAAGGTTTGGGATATTGGAGGGAATGTCATCGGCTCCCACTCCACTTCTCTTCTATTAAGGCATGCCCTTCTTCTCTCTTGGCACTTCTCAATTTCCTTCCTTCGTTGCTTATAATCTGGTTTGAAACCTAGACCAAAGCGATCTCTTTTCTCTTTAAGTTCTGGGATTTGAGTCCCTCCTTGTAGGTATTTCCCTAATCCCTTTCCTGGTAAGGCTCCCTTTTCCGCCATCATTTGTAGAGCCATCCTTGTAGCTCTTGCTATCTTGGGCCCCAGTAGCTCACTCCCTTCTGAAATGAAGGTTGCATTTACGAATTCTAAAGAGCAAAAGAAACACTCAATAGATTCTTCGTTTGTCTCGACATAAGGGGCCTTGCTAGTAACTGTGGCTATAATATCCTCTTCTGCATTGATAGTTATTAACCGTCCATCCGTCACTAACTTCAGTTTCTGGTGCAACGATGAGGGTACCGCTCCTGCTGAATGTATCCATGGCCTCCCTAATAAACGATTGTAGGAAGGCTTGATATCCATTACCAAAAAGTCTACTTCGTATATACTCGGCCCAATTTCTAAGGGGATGTCAATCCTTCCTATCACCTTCCTTTCTGTACCGTCGAAGGCTCTTACCACATTTTGACATGTCTTCATGTGAGAACCGTCAATGGGTAATCTATTCAAAGTAGACAAAGGTAGAATATTCAAGGCCGATCCATTATCAACAAGCACGCTTGGGAGTGTGTACCCTTTGCATCGGGTGGTGATGTGCAAGGCCTTGGTTAACTCTCTGCCCCTCGGTGGAGTTTCCTCATCATTAAAGTAGATGAAATTATCAGCACTTATGTTATTCACCAACCGGTCCAGCTTGTTAACAGATATGTCGTGAGTGACATATTTTTCGTTAAGCACTTTCATCAATGCCTCCCTATGCGCCTCAGAACTCAAAAGTAGAGCCAATACTGATATGCGAGCCGGCTACTTACGCAACTGCTCGACCACGCTATACTCGCTATGCTTAAGGAACTTTAGAAATTCCTTAGCCTCCTCTTCCTTTATTGGCTCCTTGACAGGCATTTCAGCTCTTTTCTCTTTCTCCATACTAACACCCTTTGCTTTTGTGGGCTCATCTCTGACAACCACCGTATCATACCGCCTCCCACTCCGTGTATGGGAACCCTCAACTTGTTCATCCTTAGACGTACTGGCTATGTCCTCCTTCTCCGGCATTGACACTTGACAGTTATAACTCCATGGTACCCTCTTGTTATTCTTATAAGGAAAGGACACGGGTTTATGGATTATGACCTTAGGCACCGTTTGTGCCCCTACTTCATTATTCCTCTGCAAGGAAATAATAATCCTTGGCTGACTAATTCTTTGTTGTTCATCCTCTAGCACACATACTTGTTCTTCACTAGGGCTACCTTAAGAATTTTGTAGTTCTTTATTTTCTATAAAGCCTTGTACCAAGGCCTTGAATTCTTCACAGTTTTGGGTCTCATGACCCTCCTCTCCATGGAACTTACAGTAGTTCCTCGTTATTTCTCTTTCACCCTTAGAAGTTATCATCCCTCTCTTCATCATCTCCTCCCAAATCGCTTTCATAGGCATCCTCACCTTAGCAACATTTCCTTTCATTCTTCTCTCACTAACTTCGCCAATGGCATTCACTCCTTGATCGCCGTGATTTGGCAAAGGGTTTTCAGTATTTAGGGTACTATCAAATTTCAAAACCCCTATCTTGATCAACCTCTCTACGGTCTTCTTGAATTTGGTACAATTTTCAATCAAGTGCCCCGATATTCCAGCGTGGTACTCTTATCTGGCGTTTGTATCATACCATTTAGGATGTGAGGGCTATAGTGGTTTCAAGTGGAAAGGAGCAATAGCATGCGCATCGTATATAAACTTTGATAAAGCTCACGATACGTTACAGGGATAGGTGTGAATTGCATCCTCTCGTGCTTTGTGCCCGATTCCTATCCTTGAGAACCCTATTTTCCAACTGCAGCTGCTTTGGGTTGACCCACTGTGACTGCCTTCGAGTTAAAGCTACTTGTGTTATTTACCTCGTTATCTTTTCTCCTTGGGGCTGATCTTTTGGCCGCTTCCCCTTCAATTTTTCCACCTCTTATGGCGTTCTCAATCATCTCTCCCGCCATGACTATGTCCGCAAAACTTTTGGTAGTGCTTCCAATCATGTGAGTAATGAATGGAGCTTTCAGAGTGTTGATGAATAACATGGTGGTCTCTTTCTCCAGCAGTGGTGGTTGAACCTGCATTGCCACCTCTCTCCACCTCTGCGCATATTACCTAAAATTCTCATTAGGCTTCTTCTTCATGTTTTACAGAGTGATCCTATCAGGAGTCATGTTAGTCACATGATTGTACTGCTGCATGAAGGCCTGCGCCAGATCCCTCTATGAATTTATTCTAGCCCAGCTCAACTGATTGTACCATCTGGCTGCCGCTCCCACTAAACTGTCTTGGAAACAATGGATCAACAGCTGATCATTGTTTACGTATCAGGTCATCCTTCTACAGAACATCGTGATGTGGGTCTCTGGGCAAGTAGTACCATTGTACTTCTTGAACTCTGGCATCTTGAATTTGTAAGGAAGCACTAAGTCTGGGACCAAGCTTAGATCTTTGGCATCAACTCCATGATGCCCATCAGCACTCTCTAAAGCTTTAAATTTCTCCTCCAACCATCGACAATGTTCCTCCAACTGTCTTGCAGCTTCAGCTCTCAAATATTCTTTTTCAGCTACATCTAAGTCAGGAATGAGTGGATTGGTAGGGTTATCACCCAAATTGAATCCCGAGCCAGTTAGGAAATTTATGGGGATCCCAGTATTGACTGGCCCTTGTTGAGGCCTTATAGTGACAGGAGGATGACCCTCGTTATCCTCTTCAATGATTGCCATGAGAGTCTTTCCCTTATCTGTGGCCCTCAGTAGCTGAGCCATCTCAGCCATCATGTTCCTTTGAGCTTCCAACATTTGCTCCCTCATATCATTTTGCATTTTTGCCAATTGCTCCTGCAATTGGTCCTGCATATCCTTCTGTAGCTGTTCAAATCTTTGGTCCAAATTATTTGACTTAGCACGTGTACCGTAAGGATGTGTTGCTTCCAAATTTTCTCTCTTACTTTCTTTCTTCCTAATAATTTTAACTAATTAGGGTCTTTCTATAAACTTGAATGCATATGATATGATGAAATGCAAATGCATGAATGCAAAAAGATGTTGATTCTGGTTCAGTTTCATTTTAGAAAACATTATTTAAGAAGCAAAAATCTTTTCATAAAACGGATTACAAATATACTTTCGCCGTAAGCCTAGAGTCTTAACCCTATCCAATAATAATGCTAACTCTCGTCCTTTGTCTGACGATGACTCATACATTGTACTCAACGTTCTAGCTTGTGTTGCCAAATCCTGCAAGTGTTCAGCAACCTCTCGAATCTAAACTAGGGCCTGTTCCATGACATGATCTCTATCTCTCACTTGATCTCGAAGATGGTGAAGTTCTCCCTTCCACTGTTCTTCTCTTGCTTCGAGCTGCTCAATCCGTAGCTCACACTCCTATAGTGTTGTTTCTAACCCTCCAATATTGTGCTTCATTTCCTCGATCTTGTTTAGACTTGCTTTTAACTCACCATGGAATCTGACTTCTATAATGATGAAGAGATCGTCCAAGCTCTGTCACCTTAACCTTTAACCCTTGATTTTACTTTTCTAAGGCCTGATTTCGTGACTGCATCTCTCGGAACATCTTCTCCCAATACTTAGTCTTGGCTTTTTTCTCCTGAATTTCGTGCTGCCACTGATCTGAAGATCTCCCTAATCCGACCCTTTTCAATGTTACTTGGGCTTTCTTGTAATGTGTCTTTAAATCATCTCGATCTTCCTCAATCTTTCTCTTTTCCTTTTTCACCTTTTTGACTTCCATTTTTTGAACATCGACATCGAGACTCAAACACATTTTTTCCTCTTCGAGCTTCTCCATCCTCTTTTCAAGCTCTGAATTCTTTCTTTCAAACTCTTGCTTCATAACTTCCACCTCTAATGGAATCACTCGTAAGCTCTCCTCTAATGATCGAGATGCTCCCAAGATTGGCCTAGGGACATTATCGTTGACTCTCCTACTAAACCATCCTTTATACTCAGGGGTTGACATCGATCCCTCAGTCAAGATCTTCATACAAAAAGGCTTCTTCCAAGCCTTAGAAATTTCTCGCATCCTCTTCTTGTAGTGATCTCCTTTATAAGAGAAATCACTCTGAGCTAGACCCTGTGTAGCCGGTATGAACTGCCTCGCTCGATATTACCTAAGAACTAGCAATGGTGTATATCCGATAACTCCCCAAATTCCTGGCAAAGGAACCCAATCAAAACTGCCACATCGGTAAAGGACTTCACTAGGAACCAACCAAGGAGCCTTCCACATAACATCCTCCTCTCGAAGATTCTAAAGAATATCTATCCATCTCTCCTCTGAAATGTCATCTCTCCTAGACATGTCCACTGCTTCCTTTAAGGGAGAATAACCCTCAAAGAATACTCGGCAAGGAACCTTATCAAGCTTCTAGAAGTGGCTATGAAACCAAACCAACAACAAGTGTGCACATCCAATGAACCTTCCTTCACCAGCTCTTCGACATGCGTTCAAGGATCTTTTCGTCTCAACTAGAATTGCGGGCACAAGTGTGTTCTTACCCAGTCGATCGAATAAATCTATAACTGCCTCATCTATGTGCCCCAACGCCTTTGGGAAGATCACCATGCCGTAAATACTCAAAGCTAGGACGTCGACCCTTTTTTTCACGTCTGGATGCGTCGATATCAAATCCCTCAGAATAGCCCATGGAATGCACTTACTATCACCCTTTTACTGCACACGAGCTACAGCCCATTGCTCACTCATCCAAGTAATCATTACCAACTTCTTCGTAAAAGTTGGAAGGCTAGCAGGCCTAACATAAGCCTTGTAACCTTGAATCCTCGGGCAACGCAGTAAATTCGTATACGCCTCTAAGGTGGGTACAAGATCAACATTACCAAATGTAAAGCAACTATAGGCAAGGTTCCAGAATTTTACCATGGCTCGAAACAAGTGCCTATCTACCTTGACGTCTAGCAAATAGGGAAGGTCTCCATAATTCTGATAGAAGAGCTGCTTAGCCTCGTCATCCCATTGGGCCCAAATATTTCTCAACTCCTGCAACTCATTCTACGTCGAATTAACACGGGTGAAGTCCCATAACTCTGATGTATACCCCTCGGTAACATTATCTCCTTTCTCTAACTGGGTTTTCTCTGACTAGGTACAGACAGAAGCATTGTCCTCCACTTTATTAAGGTATTCGGTCCTTATTACAAAACTTTCTAATCTAGAAATCGAGCCTTGAATCGATACCTTTAAATGCGAAATGACATGTAATAACAGCAAAATAAAAAAAATAGGTCAGTATTATATATATAAGAAAATGATAAACAAATACTTACAAGGGTAATTTTCTAAAGGTATCACTATTTCCCTAGGGTAAGCACTTAAAGGTTCACTATATGAGTTTTAGCTCTAACGCAAGGGTACCTGAACCAGCAGATTCCTCGGTCTTCACCCATTATAGGCTCATTTAGACCAAGTTCGGTTGTGGGGACACATCTCCCTATGGCCATACGGAGATGAAAATCTCACGAAGACATAGGTACAGTATCCCGGAAGCAATCCACTAGCTCATACGAAGGTGAAAACCTCACGAAAGCGTAGCTTCTCACTCCCACTTAAGGTTGTGACCACAACGGTCATGCAAATGCAATGCAATGTACGACCATAAGATAACAAACATATGCGGCAAACACATGTAAAAATAGGATCACATTTTAAATTTTCCAAACTTCCGACATTAAGACATAAAATAATCAATTTCTTGGCTTGACTCTCTTAAGTCCCCAGTGGAGTCGCCAAGCTATCGAAACCATTTTTAAAAGATTGTTCGAAAAAAAGGGATCAACTTTTGAAAAACGAAAACGGGAGTCGCCACCAATCTTTTAAAGTGTGATTGGATCACTTTATAAAATGTTTTGGTCTACGAAACTATGAGAAAATAGGTTCGGGAGTCGATTACGTACGAGGAAGGATTAGCACCCTCGTAACGCCCAAAATTGGTACCAAATTGAATAATTTTGTCTTAGTGTCAGAAGTTTGAAAGAATTTAGAAATGAGATTTCCTTAAAACTGTAATATTTTAAATTAAAAGTATCAAGATTCATTCGCTTCAAAAGAGTACAAACATCACATCCAACATGATTGGACATAATATTTTAAACTTTCGTAATTAAAATCATCTTGTGATTTGTAAAACCCGTTTTAAAAGGATATTTTAGATATTTAGACAAACGAGAAGTCGCAACCCAGCATATCAAGGCACTACTTCCCGAGTTCCTATATATCAAAACATTGCCTTATTTTTTTAAAAAAAAAATCCCTTTTTAAATTAAATGAGATATAATTTTGATTTTAAAAGTAATGATATGTTTTACATGTTACAAGAAATTGAATAAACCTAATTACAATATATAAGCTTTATCATTTCATGCAAATATAGTATAGAAAATAATAATGATGACATAAATTACACAATATGCATTACCACTTTAAGCATATATCATCATAAATAACCTAAATGTTCATGCATTATTGTTACATACAAAACATAATATAGTGCATAATGAATACAACAAATATAAAATCGCAATATACATATATGATAATATCTTATGCAAATGACCATAAATGATTAATTTCATGCAAATATATGAAACAAATGATATGTAAAAGTTTAACCTACTATATCAAAATAAGGAAAAAAAAACTAAAAAATAAATAAATAAATTAAAATGTATAAAATATAAATCCAATAAAAATATAATATTTAGAAATACATTGAATAGTACAAGAACGATAAAAGAGAACCCCCTCCTTTTTAAAAAATGATACATACATATAAGTTATATTATAAGGTATAATAACTATATATAAAAAATTTATTAAGTATTAATATTACATTTATTTATAAAATTATATAATATAATGTATATAGTATAATATATAAAATATTATGATATATAGTAAAATATAATATGTAACAAATATATATAAATAGAATATAATGAAATATAATATGATAAGGGATATATAAAATAATAATAATAATATAATAAGTATTCTACATATAATATTAATATAAAAATGTATAATAATAATTTAATGAATAATATATACTATTTTATATAACTAATATTTTTTTAAAAAATATATATGAAATAAAAAGGATTAAAATTGAATTTAATTAAGAAATTTGGGGGCTTATTTGCAAAATAATAAAAATTTTGGGCCTGATTGAAATGCGCATTAAATTCAGAGGACTCACTGGGCAATTTAGCCCTAATCCCAAAACGACACCGTTTACCAAATACTGTTTTAAAGCCACTGTGAGGACCAAATTGAATTACAATTAAAATACTAGGGCTAAATTAAAAATAAATAAAATGAAATTATAAAGATTAAAATTGCGAGAGGATCAGTTGGGCAATTAACCCACTTTACGAAAACTCGCGGATCCTCCCCGGGTAATCAGGTCAACACGCGGATCCTATGTATAATACGGTGCCGTTTTAGTGCTTATCGAATTAAGCTAAAACGGCGTCGTTTTACTGATGTTATAAAAGTAAAAAAAAAATTTAAACCTTCATTTTAAAACATTCGACTGAAAAAAAAGAAAAAAAACTTTAAAATTCTCCCGAGCTCGGCGGTGGCCGTCTGGCTCGTCCCGAGCTTCACGCCGCCGCGGCCACGCGCTTCACGCGCCACCATTTGAGCCACCGCGCCCGGCGGTTAGGGCTTTCAAAGTTCCGTTTTTTCACGGTGAAACGAAAGGGTAACTTTTTTACTATCTATTTTTATGTATTTTTACTATATGCTGCATCAAAGAAGAGAATAAACAATGAAAAGAAAATTAAAAGTATCACCTCTGTTCCTCAGTTAACTCTTTGATTTCTTTTTTATATCTTTTGTATATCTTCCAAAAAAATATATATATCCTTTTACATCATCTGATTCAGGCTTTTATAGCCACTGTACATAGCATTTTTACACGTTTAAAAATATTCCCTACCATATTTGTTTCGTTTCTGTCGTTTTCTTTCCATTTTTGCAGGTGATTAAGGAGAATAGACTACCGACATTGATTTGTGCGTCGATTACGGCATAACAGAGGGCCTTGAATCACGAGACCGATGAAGGGTGGCTGAAACGACAGGATCTGAAGAGGCACGACTCTTGGGCTGGTTGCGGCGCCAGTGCTTCTGGAAACCCTAGGATTTCCTAATCCGATTTTAGGCTTTAGGCCTTTCTGGGCTTCACTGAATTGGGTCAAGGGTAGGCTTAGGCTGAGGGTATAAACGGGTATAGGGTAATTGTAGGTTTATTGTGCTGTAAACAGGTTTAATGGGTAGTTTGAGTATTCAGTTGGGCTAACGGGTTAGTAGGTTAGTGGGCTATAGTATTGGGTTGTAACCGGTCATAGGGTTTAAATATTTGGGCTGCTGGATTTTAATTTTTGGGCTATGTATCTGGACTTGTTTAAATAAATAAACATTTATTTTTTTGGTTTTATTTAATTATGGGTCCGGGCAGAAATGGATTACTACAGCAAAAGCCAGAAAACTGGTACCATCAATGCCACATGGATGTGCGCTTGCTCGTGTGGTCACCTAAACGCATAAGTACGAGCATGTGATTGTAGAGACCACCACTAGTGATTTCGTGGGTTTAAGTCGTTTTGGGCCACGTTGGGCAGAAATGGGTCGTGTGGGCCCCACGAGCTCGTGGGCCTCACACAGGTGAGCCACAAGAATATGTGGAGTTTTTTTGGCCAGGCTATGTAGATCACACGGCCAAGGTCATTATTGAGCTTAATGGGCCACACTAGCGTGTAGGCCCACATGGGCCGTAATATTGGCTTTGAGCCCATTTCCATTGTTTGACTGTTAAGGTCGCATAGGTCGCCTAAGATGACTGTGGGCCTACTGATGGGTCGGTAAGTACACTTAGACCCCATACTGATGAAATAACTATTATATCCCTAGGGGTAAAATGACTAATATACTCCTATGCTATATTTAACTGTATTCGAGCATGATATTTTGCATACACGTATATATTTTGACCTGACACGTTGCATGGGGGCGGGTTTGATATATATTGAGGAAGTGTACAGTATCGGCATCTCTGCTGCATATACCGTTTAGTGCCATAACCGGTGCATATTCTAGAGTGTAGGGATGGTTGGGCCGATTTTATCACCACATGGAGTGTAGGGCTGGACGGAGTGGAGTGTAGAGGATGGATGGGTAGGAACTCTATTTGCATCTCTGATACTGTACTGAATTAGGCTAAGGTCCACACTGATACTGCTACTGTAATGAGCTAAGGCCCACACTGATATTGCCACTGATATGGGCTCAGGCCCAAACTGTTTTGCACTACATGTTTTACTGTTTGGTACATAGGGATTACACACTGAGTTTTCATGACTCACCCTTTTGCTTATCTCCGCAGGTAATCCTTAGGCGGGTCGGTGCTGCGAGGGACTCAGAGATGGCCACACCACTGTTTATGCTTTCGTAATTGACTTTTAAGTAAAAATAGTTTATTTGGGTAATTTCTATGTAATAAGGCCACTTTAAGTTTTTATTTTTATTTGGGGATTTATTAATGTTGGTTCATTTCCGTTAGCAGTAAGACTCGGGTTTTCAAAAGATAAATGTTTTCAACTACCGTGCTACGCCATTTGTTTTAAAAGCTTCCGCGTCAAACCCTGTTTTAAAAGTATTTAATAACAATTTAATATGACACATGATTTGATAAACCAACCTACGTTATAACAACAAGCAAGATAGGATAACTACTTATAAAGATCACAACAGAGTTTTAATACAGAATGGAATTTACAAGGAACCTACGTTTTTTTTTCAAAACACCCTTCAACGTGACATCGCAGATTCAGCCATAACGTCTAGGCTGGGTTTATGGTGTTACATTTAGTGGTATCAGAGCTAAGTTACAAAACTCGGTGGTGGATTTGGCTATTTCTGAAAACATAAAATTTTTAAAAGGATTGTTTCAAATAGTAGAAAATAATTTTTTAGGTGATACTTTTGAAATGTGTGGTCTATTGAGTCTGCGGTGCTGATCCTGTAAGTTTTTTTAAAACTACTGTTTTATTCAATTGAAATACTGGGATTATCGTAGAGAATAGACTGTACTGAAACTTTGGTTAGGGTAACCTAAAACTGTTGTAGAACTAGGAACTGCGAAAACAAAAACTCTGAATTATTAATATTGTTTTTCATAAAACATCCGTTAATAAACACTGAAACTGTAAAACTAATGCATAAAACTGTTAGCACAAATATTACACCAATCGATAATGAGCACTAGAGGTACCCGTGGAAGGGGTACAAGAGATCACGGTGGATGTCGTGGAGGTGCTCGGGATGGGTCTTCGGCATCGAGCCATATGCCTAATGTTGAGGCAAGAGAGCCACTGGCTTTACCTATGACTGAGACTGGATCACACGATCGGGTGGCTGGGGCGACACATTGTCCCAAGCTATACTGCGAATTTTAGAAATGGTCGCTGGGCCCAATACTATTTCTATGGATCGTGGGTCTGTAACGAAGTGGCTCAGGTTTAATGGGATGAGATCTTTAGGGGTATCGCAGGAGTTGCCCCTAATGTGGCTGAATATTGAATAGATGCCACAGAGAGAATCATGGATGACCTCGATTGCACCCCAAAGCAGAAATTAAAAGGTGTAGTGTCGTTGTTGAGAGATGAAGCCTATCAGTGGTGGCTTATTGTGAAAGAGGGTACTCAGCCTGACCGATTGACTTGAGAGTTTTTCAAGAATGCATTCCAAGTGAAATATGTGGGCACTAGCCATGTGGATACCCACAGGAGGGGGTTTCTGAATTTGATCCAGGGGGATAAGTATGTGGCTGAGTGTGAGGTGAATTTTTTGCGATTAAGCCACTATTCGTGAGACATGATGGCAACTAAGTATGAGTGCTGCGTGTGTTTTGAGGACGGTCTCAAAAATGATCTATGAGTTTTGATAGCTCCACAGAGGGAGCGAGATTTTGCTATGGTAGTGGAAAGGGCGAAGGTCGCCAAGAATGTGAAACGCACTGAGCGCTAGAATCGTGAGTCAAATAGGGGAAGGAACAAGAGGATTTGGGAGCCCTCAAGTTCAACTTTGAGGCTTAAGAAAAAGGCCAGAGTGGATGGGCGAGTCAGAGTTGGGCCCCTTGTTGCTACTTTTGGGTTGTAGCCTTGTACTATTTGTGGAAAGCTCCATCAGGGTGAGTACTAGGTACGGATAAGGGCATGTTTGAGGTGCGGGTCTATGGAGCACCGTATCAGAGATTGTCCACAAAGGCTCGATCAGATGCAAGCTACTAGTAGGGGTACTGTTTAGCCGTAAAGAGGTTTTCAGCAGCCACCGAGAGGCCGTAGTCAGGTCAGGAGTGGAAATAGTATGGGTTGTGCTCATGGAGCACCGGACAGAGGTGCGAGTCATACTGAGGCAAGGCAGCCAACACTGGTTTATGCTGCACGTCGTCAAGAGGATGGAGATGCCTCAAATGTTATTACGGGTACGTTCTTGATTTATAATATACCCTATATTGCATTGATTGATGTTGGATCTACGCACTCTTATATAGCATGCACTGTATCTGAGACTTAGGGTATAATGGTTGAAAACATTACGAGTGAGGTTACCATGTTGAGTTCATTAGGGCAGTCCGTGAGAGTGAATAAATTGTTTAAGGATGTACCTTTGGAGGTTCAAGGAATGATATTTTTAGCGGACTTAATGGAACTTCCTTTTGGAGAATTCGACTTAATATTGGGCATGGACTAGCTGGTTAAGCATCAAACGAATTTGGACTGTGCTGCAAAACGATTGATACTAAAAACTGAAAAGGATGAGGAGGTAATTATGATTGGGGAGTGTCAGAATTATCTGTCAAATGTGATTTCTGCACTTAGAGCTGAGAAGTTGGTCCGTAAGAGTTGTGAAGCGTATTTAGCCTACGTCAGTACTTCAAGTTCTGAGGTTTCGTCTGTAAAAGATATTAGAATAGTTAAGGATTTTCTGGACATCTTTCCTAATGAGTTACCTAGATTACGTTCAAGTCGAGAAGTTGAATTTGGGATTGAGCTCCTGCCTGGTACAACTCCGGTGTCCATCACCCATTATAGAATGGCACCGAAGGAGCTTGTGGAGCTTAAGGCTCAAATTCAAGAGTTACTAGAGCGAGGGTTCATTCACTCTAGTGTGTCTCCGTGGGGAGCACCGATTTTATTTGTGAAGAAGAAGGATGGAACCATGCGTATATGCATCAACTACTGACAACTAAACAAATTGACTATTAAGAATAAGTACCCCCTACCGAGGATTGATGATTTATTTTTCTAGTTTTGAGGAGCTTCAGTCTTCTCTAAAATTGATCTCCGATCGGAGTACCATCAGCTGAGGGTCAAGGAGACTGATGTTTTCAAGACAACATTTAGGACTCATTACGGTCATTTCGAGTTTCTAGTGATGCCGTTTGCATTGAAGAATGCACCAGTAGCTTTTATGGATCTGATGAACCGAGTGTTTTAGCCTTACCTGGATCAATTCGTGGTGGTGTTTATAGATGACAATATGGTGTATTCGAGGACTGAGGATGAACATGATGTACATCTCCAGGTTTTCTACAGATTTTGAGGGAGAAACAATTGTACACTAAATTTAGTAAGTGTTAATTCTGGCTTTGAGAGGTAACTTTTCTAGGTCATGTGGTGTCTGCTGAGGGGATTAGGGTTTATCCTCAAAGAATTGAAGCAGTTTTGGATTGGAAGCAGCCTAAGTCAGTATCTGAAATTCGAAGTTTTCTGGGTTTGGCTGTAACATCCCTTACCCATGTTCTAAGCTGGAACAAGGTACAGAATATTACAGATCATGAAAACATGAAATCACAAATTTACCTAATCTTACATAATTAATTCCTCTAGCTTGAACAAAATAGATAACATTAACAGATTCTACATAAGTACAAGTAAATTATCAAAATTTGAAAAGTAATATCTTAAAACAAATTAATTATGACATATAACAAAATGATTCAGCCTTCTTTACATGCCATAATTCCAAAATAGTGTTTACAAAGTACCAAAAAGTATTGATAGTGTGGATGGGTCTCTGACGATCTCCAAATCTCGAGCTGGCTTACTAATTCTATAGGACAAGAAAAAGAAAAGAAGGTAAGCATATAGCTTAGTAAGTAAGTACGAAATTGATATTCAATTTATCAAAGTAAAATAATCATACTAGTATATAATCACATATTTAGGACAGGCTATTTTCTAGAGTCCCAGTTTTAAAAAAAATCATATCTCGAGCTACAAAACTTGACATTAAATTCTGAAAATTTTCCTTGAAACTAGACTTATATGTCTACTTACTAATTGTTTTCTAGAATTTTTAGTTAGGACAATTCGTACAGTTTATTAGTTAAAGTCTCCCCCTGTTTCAGGGTACGACTACTCTGACCCCTGTGCACTACAAACCAAATTTATTCCTGTACAGAATTCCAACTACCATGCTGTTTGTTTCCCTTAAAAATATACTCAATAAGGAATCTCTGCATGTAAGGTATGAATCTTAATAATTTTTTTATAATTTATGGTGAATTTCTAAAGTCAGAATATGGGCTCTCAAATTCATTCAGACCCTATTTCACAAGAATTCAAATATCACACAATATAGAATTCTTTTGCTTCCCATGTTTATTTTATGTGAAAATATACTGATTAAGCTTTATTTTAATATATCATTTGCATTTTTATTCAACTTGCACGATTTTTGGTAAATTTTTAAAATCATGTAACTGCTGCTGTCCAACACTATTTTATTTCTAACATTCAGTCTCACATAATTTCACCTAGTCTTTTTTTGTTATACCCGAATTCACTCAATTATCGAGCACATAGCTCCTAAATTTTCATAAATATAAATTTGCACATATCCACCTTATAATATCTTTCACATGTTACCACTTTATCGATTTTCCCCATTGAACTCAACGGAAAAATAACAAATATACCATTGTTTACACATATTTCCCCCTTTCCACACTTATAGCCGAAGCTATCTGATACGCATAGTAGCCTGCACTTAGTAGTACACATGCGACCAACAATTCGGTACACGTAGTAGCTTGCACTTAGTACTACACACGTGACCTCACGTCTGATATACGTAGTAGCCTGTACTTAGTACTACACACGTGATCGAGGTCATTGAGTACGCATAGTAGCCTGCACTTAGTACTACACACGTGTATTCACAATGGGTCATTCGTATTGTTCCTGTTCCGAAGGTTCAACCGGGAAATTCTTTCCTTTTTTACTGTTAACACTTATTCATAATCTAATTAAATTTGCAAATTTCCATCATTTAATCATTCTATGGATAGTCACCAATTCATATGATAACAACACAAAATAACATCAAAAAAATTGGTAAATTATTCATGTACGAACTTACCTCGGTGCAAACTTTAGAAATATTATAATTTAGTCTGAAAGCTTTTCTTTTCCCCGATCACGATTAATTCCACGTCTTTCTTGATTATGAAGCTTGAAAGTTGAAGAAACCCTAGCTATGGAGGAGAGAAAAATTCGGCAGCAGCTAATTGAGAAGATGACCATTTTTGTGTTATTTTTCCCATTTTATTTCATTTAATATACAAATGACCAAAATGTCCTTACTACTAAACTTTCTAAAAATTCCATCCATGTCCAATTTTTGTCCATAAACTTAGAAATTGGTCAAATTGCTATCTAAGACCTCTTAATTAATATTCCAAAGAAATTTCATACTAAAAACTTCTAGAACACAAGGTTTGCAAATTATTCGATTTAGTTCCTAATATCAACTTAAGCGCTTAATACATAGAATTTCATCACGAAATTTTCACTCAATCATGAAATCATATCATAAACCTCAAAATAATTATAAAACAACTATTTCTATCTCGGATTTCTGGTCACGAAACCATTGTTTCGATTAGGCCCTAATTCGGGTTGTCACAATTTTCCCCCCTTTAGTGATTTTTGTCCCCGAAAATCTTACCGGTAAAGAGGTTCGGGTACTGTTTTCTCATAGCTTCCTCAGGTTCCCATGTAGCCTCTTCTATTCCATGTCTGTGCCACAATACTTTCACTAAGGCTATACTTTTATTTCTCAACTGTTTAATTTCCCAAGCCAAAATTTTTATTGGTTCCTCCTCATAGGTCATATCCGGTCGAATTTCAATTTCTATTAGAGGAATCACATGTGAAGGATCAGAACGATAACGTCGCAGTATCGACACATGAAACACATTATGAATCTTTTCCAACTTAGTTGGCAAGGCTAGCCGATAAGCCACTGGTCCAACTCTTTCAATAACCTTATAAGGCCCAATGAAAGGAGGACTCAACTTGCCTTTTTGACCAAACCTTAAAATTTTCTTCCACGGAGATACCTTTAGAAAAACTTTATCACCCACTTGGAACTCAATCACTTTTCTTTTCAAATCCGCATATGACTTTTGTCGATCTGAAGCAGCTTTCAGACAATCACGAATCACTTTCACTTTCTCTTCAGTTTCTCTAATCAAATCAACTCCGTGAGTCTATTTCACTCAGCTCGATCCAATACAAAGGAGTCCAACACTTGCGACCATACAATGCTTCGTACGGTGCCATCTGTATGCCCGATTGAAAACTGCTGTTGTAGGCAAATTCGACCAAGGGTAAATATTTCTCCCAACTGTCCTGAAATTCTAAAACATAACATTAGAGCATATCCTCGAGCACCTGAATTACTCTTTCGGATTGACCGTCAGTTTGTGGATGAAATGCGGTACTGAAATTCAATTTCGTACCCAAAGCTTCTTGCAACTTTTTCCAAAACCTCGAAGTAAATCTCGAATCTCTATCCGAAATAATAGACATAGGTACTCCGTGTAATTTCACAATTTCAGAAATATATAATTCAGCCAACTTATCAAGAAAATAGTCCGTACGTACCGAAATAAAATGAGCTGATTTAGTCAGTCTGTCAACTATTACCCAGATGGCATTTTTCTTTTTTGGAGTCAGAGGCAACCTTGTCACAAAATCCATCGTAATTCTGTCCCATTTCCACTCGGGAATCATCACTGGTTGAAGTAAACCTGAAGGTACTTGGTGTTCAGCTTTCACTTGCTAGCAAATCAAGCATTTTGCTACAAACTCAGAGATATCTCTCTTCATACCATTCCACTAATATATTTTCTTCAGATCGTTGTACATTTTTGTACTACCAGGATGAACTTGCAAACAACCACTGTGTGCCTCATGTAAAATCTTCTGAATCAACTCAGCATCATTCGGTACACATACTTGATCACAAAACATTAAGCAATCCTCTGGTCCGATTCGAAGATCTGAGTCACAATCCAATTCACACTGAGCTCGCTTGGCTCGTAATTCAGTGTCATTCTTCTAAGCTTCACATATTTGCTGAATAAATAGCGGCCTAACTCTTAACTCGGCCAAAATCAAACCATCATCAGACATAGCCAAATCTGTACCCATAGCTCTCAAAGCAAACAAAGATTTTCTACTTAAGGCATTTACGACTACATTTGCTTTCCCGGGATGCTAATCAATTATTAATTCATAATCCTTTAATAATTCAAGCCATCTCCATTGTCATAAATTCAAATTTTTTTGATTCATCAAATATTTCAAACTTTTGTGATCAGTAAAGATTCAACATTTCTCACCGTATAAATAATGACGCCAAATCTTCAAAGCAAAGACAATGGCGGCCAACTCTAAATCATGCGTCGGGTAATTCTTCTCGTGCGGTTTCAATTGTCTTGAGGCATAAGCTACTACTTTACCTTCTTGCATTAAAACACAACCAAGACCAATTGATGACGCGTCACTATAAATCACAAATTCTTTCCCCGACTCGGGTTGCACTAACACTGATGCTTTGATCAACCGCTCTTTCAACTTCTCAAAACTTTGTTGACATTCTTTAGTCTAATTAAACTTAACATTTTTTTGCAACAGCTTAGTCATAGGAGAGGCGATCATCGAAAATCCCTCGACAAAGCATCGATAATATTCAGCTAAGCCCAAAAAGCTTCTAACCTCAGATACATCCTTCGGCGGTTCCCAATTAACAATTATTGAAACTTTGCTCTGATCGACCCGAATACCATCACCCGAAACTACATGTCCCAAAAATCCGACTTCATGAAACCGAAATTCACTTTTACTGAATTTAGCAAACAATTTCTTTTCTCTTAAAATCTGTAATACCATTCTGAAATGTTCAGCATGCTCAGACTCGTTTCGAGAATAAATCAGGATATCATCTATGAACCCAACCACAAACCTATCCAAGTATGGCCGAAAAATTCGATTCATTAAATCCATAAAGATAGCCGGAGCATTGGTTAAACTAAAAAGCATCACAAGGAATTCATAATGTCCATACCTCGTTCTGAAAGCGGTTTTTGGCAAATCTGACTCTTTAACTCTCAAGTGATAGTAACCAGATCTCAAATCAATCTTTGAGAACACTGTCGCCCTTTTTAACTGGTCAAACAAATCATTGATTCTCGGAAATGGATACCTGTTCTTTATGGTCACCTTGTTGAGCTGTCGATAGTCAATACAAAGTCTCATAGATCCTTCCTTTTTCTTTACAAACAACACGGGGGCACCCCAGGGAGAGAAACTCGGTCTCACAAACCCCTTATCTATTAACTCTTGCAACTAAGCTTTTAATTCTTTCAATTCGGTCGGAGCCATTCTGTATAGAGAGATCAAAATTGGTGCAGTTCCAGGTAATAAATCAATAGCAAACTCTACCTCTCTGATCGGAGGCAACCCCAACAATTCTTCTGGAAATACATCCGGGAACTCGCAGACTACCGGTACTGATTCAAGCTTCGACTCAGACATTTTATTATTTAATACATAAGCAAGATAAGCTTCATACCCTTTTCGCATATATCGCTGAGCAGACATATACTGGATCACCATAGGCAATTTATTTGATTCATTTGTTTCCACCCGAAGAATTTCACCATTTTCACATTTCAACTCAAGAGTTTTCTGTCTGCAATTTACTCTGGCATCATGTAGTATCAACCAATCCATACCCAAAATGACATCAAACTCGTCAAATGGTAGCAACATTAGATTAGCCGGAAAACAGTGACCTTGAATCATCAAAGGGTAATTTTTGCAAACCTTATCTACTAACACATATTTGCCTAAAGGGTTTGACACTTTAATCAAAAATTCAGTAGATTCTACAGACAAACTCTTACTAGATACCAAATTCACACAAACATAAGAATGAGTAGATACAGGATCAATCAATGCAATGACAATAGTATCATAAAGAGAAAATATACCAGTGATCACATCAGGAGATGACGCCTCTTCCCGAGCACGTTTGGCATAAGCTCTAGCAGGTATTCAAGCTTTCGCCTCCCGGTTGTTTCCTTTGTCACACTTATTCGCTAGCTCCACTTCCGAAGATTTCTTAGAGGTCTACCTCTATTAGTAGCACTAGTCATGTCGCACTCAAATTTTTCTTCTTCAACCCTTTTTGGACAATCCTTAATATAATGTTCTCGGGAACCACATTTGAAACAAGCCCGGCTAATCGTCCAACACTCCCCAAAATGTTGTTTACCACAGTGCTGACACTCGGGTCTATTAGATCTCACATTACCTACACTCGCCATTAAAGTAGCTTGAGCTTTAGAACCCGAATATGATCTCCCACGATCCCGATACGAATGTCCAATTGAAACAGTCAACCAAGGATTCATTTCTTTAGACTTCTTTGACTGAGATTGGAATGACTTACTCATTGGCCTCTTTCTTGCGTCTCTGGCTTCATTTACAGCTTTTCTTTTCTTGTTGCTCAGTTCTTCAGCATTACAAGCTCGATCGACCAATACCACAAACTCTTTCAACTCTAAAATCCCGACTAGTAGCTTGATGTCTTTATTTAGCCCATCCTCGAACCTCTTACACATAATAGCTTCAGTGGACACATACTCCTGGGCATACTTGCTGAGTCTGACAAATTCACGTTCATATTCTGCCACAGACATTCTACCTTATTTCATCTCAAGGAACTCTTTCAATTTTTTATCAATGAACCGCTGGCTTATATACTTCTTTCTAAACTCCTCTTGGAAGAAATCCCATGTAACCCTTTCTTTCGGAACCACAGATACTAGTGTCTTCCACCAATGATATGTCGAATCCCTTAGTAAAGATATAGCACATTTCAAACATTCTTCGGGAGTGCAAGAAAGCTCATCGAATACCCTTGATAGAATTTTCAAGCTAGAACTCTGCTTTCTCGGGATCATCATCTATATTAGCCTTAAATTCTTCAGCCCATTGCTTTCAAATTTTATCAACTGGGGGTTTGATCAATCTTACCATTTCGGCACCTTGAGGAACTACAGGAACTGGTTGAGGAATAGGAAGGGGTGGAGGAGGCTGAGCGTTCAGATTTGCCCGAACAAATTCTGTGTACCAATTACTCATCATATGGAGAAAGGCTTCCCGGGCCCCATCTCCCTGATCATGTGTCTCATGCCTGCTCTTAACTGGCGCAGTCCCTTGTGCGGGAGCCGTCGCATTACTTTCTACATCATCAGCTACGGCTCGGTCGGGATCCATTTACTATATAAAAACACGATTTAAATTGTCAGGAGTCATCACACTATCATAATATAATTATGGCATGTATAGATAGACTTCTACACACAGTACGTAAATCTGAGAACCGCCTAAACCTCGACTCTGATACCAATAAATGTAACATCCCTTACCCATGTTCTAAGTCAGAACAAGGTATGGAATATTACAGATCACGAAAACATGAAATCACACATTTACCTGATCTTACATAATTAATTCCTCTAGCTTGAATAAAATAGATAACATTAACAGATTCTACTTAAGTACAAGTAATTTATCAAATTTTGAAAAGTAATATTTTAAAACAATTTAATTATGACATATAACAAAATGATTCAGCCTTCTTTACATGCCATAATTCCAAAACAGTGTTTACAAAGTACCAAAAAGTATTGATAGTGTGGATGGGTCTCTGACGATCTCCAAATCTCGAGCTGGCTTAGTAATTCTATAAGACAAGAAAAAGAAAAGAAGGTAAGCATATAGCTTAGTAAGTAAGTACGAAATTGATATTCAATTTATCAAAGTAAAACAATCATACTAGTATATAATCACATATTCAGGACAGGCTATTTTCTGGAGTCCCGGTTTTAAAAAAAATCATATCTCGAACAAAAAAAACTCAAAATTCAATTCTGTAAATTTTCATTGAAACTAGACTCATATGTCTACATACTAAATTTTTTCTAGAATTTTTGGTCGGGACAATTAGTACAGTTTATTAGTTAAAGTCTCCCCCTGTTTCAGGGAATGACTACTCTGACCCCTGTGCACTACAAACCAAATTTATTCCTGTACAGAATTCCAATGACCATGTGGAATCCATGCATGTAAAGTATGACTCTTAATAATGTTTGTACAATTTATGGTGATTTCTAAAGTCAAAACAAGGGATCTCAAATTCATTCAGACCCTGTTTCACAAGAATTCAAAAATCACACAATATAGAATTCTTTTGCTTCTTCTGTTTCTTTTATGTGAAAATAGACTCATTAATCTTTATTTTCGTCTATCATTTGCATTTTTATTCAACTTCCACGATTTTTGGTAAATTTTTAAAATCATGTAACTACTGTTGTCCAACACTGTTTTATTTCTAACATTCACTCTTGCATAATTTCACCTAGTCCTTTTTTGTTATACCAGAATTCACTCAATTATCGAGCACATAGCTCCTAACTTTTCATAAACATAAATTTGCACATATCCACCATATAATATATTTCACATATTACCACTTTATCGATTTTCCCCGTTGAACTCAATGGAAAAATAACAAATATACCATTATTTACACATATTTCCCCCTTTCCACACTTATAACCGAAGCTATTTAATACACATAGTATCCTACACTTAGTAGTACACATGCGACCAACAATTCGGTACACGAAGTAGCCTGCACTTAGTACTACAAACGTGACCTCACCATCTGATACACGTAGTAGCCTGCAGTTAGTACTACACACGTGATCGAGGTCATTGAGTACGCATAGTAGCCTACACTTAGTACTACACATGCGACTTAACAGTATGGTACACATAGTAGCCTGCACTTAGTACTACACACATGTATTCACAATGGGTCATTCGTATTGTTCTTGTTCCGAAGGTTCAACCGAAAAATTCTTTTCTTTTTCACTGTTAACACTTATTCATAATCTAATTAAATTTGAAAATTTCCATCATTTAATCATTCTATGGACAGTCACCAATTCATGTGATAACAACACAAAATAACATAAAAAAATTGGTAAATTATTCATGTACGAACTTACCTCGGTGCAAACTTTAGAAATATTATAATTTAGTCTGAAAGCTTTTCTTTTCCCCGATCACGATCGATTCCACGTCTTTCTTGATTATGAAGCTTGAAAGTTGAAGAAACCCTAGCTATGGAGGAGAGAAAAATTCGACAGCAACTAATTGAGAAGATGACCATTTTTGTGTTATTTTTCCCATTTTATTTCATTTAATATACAAATGACCAAAATGTCCTTACTACTAAACTTTCCAAAAATTCCATCCATGTCCAATTTTTGTCCATAAACTTAGAAATTGGTCAAATTGCTATTTAAGACCTCCTAATTAATATTCCAAAGAAATTTCATACTAAAAACTTCTAGAACACAAGTTTTGCAAATTATTCGATTTAGTCCTTAATCTCAACTTAAGCGCTTAATGCATAGAATTTCATCACGGTATTTTCACTCAATCATGAAATCATATCATAAACCTCAAAATAATTATAAAACAATTATTTCTATCTCGAATTTGTGGTCACGAAACCACTATTCTGATTAGGCCTTAATTCGGGTTGTCACATTGGCAGGGTATTATAGACGGTTTGTAGAGGGGTTCTCGTTGATTGCTGCACCTTTGACTAAGTTGTTACGTAAAAAGGTATCGTTTAATTGGACTGATAAGTAATGGGAAAGTTTCGAGAAACTTAAGAAAGTTCTGACTGAGGCCCCTGTCTTAATACTACTAGAATCTGGGAAGGAATTTACTATCTACAGCGATGCATCACATGTTGGCTTGGGATGTGTGCTAATGCAAGAGAGTAAGGGAGTAAGGCCGACATGGAGCAATGCGCATGATTCCAGTTGTCCTCACCCAAGCGGTATTATTCCTTCGTGAGTGAACCACGATGCCGAGATGAGAAAGGAAAGGCAAGGGGATCTTGGAAGAGAGTCCGGAGACGCCAAGAAGGGCGTAAGGATCAAACTGAATTCACATCGCCAAAAGGCTAAGAAAGGATAGACAATTCCTTGGGTGACCGGGGGGCTCCCGATAAGAGCACAACCTTTCACCTCGACGAGGCTAGTCCAGAGTGGAAGCTATCCGGATATGCTTTTCATCAACTTAAGACGCATGAAGCAAAGTACCTGACACATGACTTGGAGTTGGCTGCAGTGGTATTCGCACTGAAGATTTAGAGGCATTACCTGTATGGTGAGAAGTGTGTTATTTACACGGATCACAAAAGCCTTAAGTATCTCCTCAGTCAGAAGGAGCTAAACCTTAGACAGCATAGGTGGATTGAGCTACTTAAGGATTATGACTATTCGATTGAATACCATCCTGGTAAGGCTAATGTGGTAGTCGATGCAATGAGTCGTTTTGTGGGCGATGTTTGCTCGTCTCAACTTATTCGACGATGGTAGTTTACTGGCCGAACTTTAAGTTAAACCGATGTGGATTGAACATATTAAAAGTAAGTAGTTGGAGGATGAGTCACTGGGTTTCTGTTTTCTACAGACAGAGAATGGGGAAACTTCAGACTTTGGACTAAATAGCGAAGGGGTACTTTGTTTCCCTAGGAGAGTCTGTGTACCGAAGGATACTGATCTGAGGCAGTCTATACTGCAAGAGGGGCATAGTACTTCTTTCGCTATGCATCCTGGTAGGAACAAGATGTACCGAGATCTTCAGGAGTTATATTGGTGGCCAGGTCTTAAGTGTGAGGTTACTGACTTTGTGAGCAAATGCCTGACTTGCCAGCAGGTTAAGGCAGAGCATCAGCTGCCTTCAGGATTGCTGTAACTAGTTAAGATTCTGCTATGGAAATGGGAGAGCGTAACTATAGACTTTGTTAGCGGGCTACCCCTAACGCCTACTAAGAAGGATTCAGTATGGGTCATCGTTGATTGATTGACTAAATTTACCCATTTCATACCTTTGCATACTGATTACTTGCTACAGAAACTGGCTAAGCTGTATGTGTCTGAAATAGTGCGACTGCATGGGGTATCGATTTCTATAATATCTGAAAGAGATCCTTGTTTCACGTCTCGATTTTGGAAGAAGTTACATGAAGCACTGGGTACAAGGTTGGACTTCAGTACTGCGTTCCATCCTCAGACAGACGGTCAGTCAGAGAGGGTGATTCAGATACTGAAGGACATGTTAAGGAGTTGTGTGAATGACTTTCGGGGCAGTTGGGAGGATTACTTGCCGTTGGCAGAGTTTGCATACAATAATAGCTACTAGTCCAGCATACAGATGGCACCTTACGAAGCATTGTATGGTCGTAAGTGTCATACTTCTACATGTTGGACTGAGTTGGGCGAGCTGCGTGTTCTGGGTCCAGAATTGATTTCTAATACTGAAGATAAAGTTTGATTGATTCGAGATCGACTGAAGGTGGCTTTTGATAAGCAGAAGTCATATACGGATCTGAACCATAAGGATATTGAGTATTCTGTGGGGCACTTGGCGTTTCTTAAGGTCTCGCCAAGGAAGAAGGTATTGAGATTTGGTCGGAAGGGCAAGTTAAGCCCTAAGTTCATTGGGCCTTATTGTATATTGAAGCGTGCGGGACCGTTTGCCTACTAGCTTGAGTTACCTTCAGAGTTGGACCGGATTCATAATGTGTTTCACGTCTCTATGCTGAGGCAGTATCGCTCGGATCCTACGCACATCGTCTCGACTGAGGAGGTTGAGGTTAGGCCTGATTTGACTTTTGAAGAGGAGCCAGTTCAAATTTTATACCGTGATGTGAAAGTTCTGAGGAGGAAGTCTGTTCCATTGGTTAAGGTTCTATGGTGTAATCACACTTCTGAAGAAGCCACGTGGGAACTTGAGGAGATAATACGTCAACAATACCCACATCTGTTTTGACCAAGTAAATTTCAAGGCCAAAATTTCTTTTAGGGGGTAGAGTTGTAATGCCCTAAATTTTTATTAATTTTGTATGTCTGTGAGGTGGAAGTATGCTTGGCTTAGTGGTTGTTGCTCTGGGAGTGTCCTGGGAGGTGTCTGAGAAGTCTAGGGTTCAAGCCTGGGCAATTGCAAACTTTATTTTTTTTTTTTATTATTAGGAAAACTCTGACCTATAGTTGGGAGTCTTTCAAAATACCGTGGACAAAACTTCACATGAAATGTCTAGTAGTCTAAGGGTTAAGGCGTGTGGAGTGTTGTTTGAGGTCTAGGGTTCGAGGCTTGGCTATGCAAGAGAAGCATTTTATTTTGCTATTAACGCTAGGGAGGAGTTGTTGTTTGACTGAAATTGAATGCTTATGTATTAGGGGAAATTGAGGCTGAACTTTAGGTGAGTGTTGGAGAGAATTTTAGCTGGTTGGGATATGGTTAGGTGGGATATGGTTGAGTGATTTTAGGAGTGATAAGGGGAGAAAAATTAGAAGTTTGATGGAATTGGAAGAAGTGTACCGAGTGGGGACTTTCATTCCTTGCAATTTCGGCTGAATTGGCAATTCTCTAGATTTTTTTGGTTTTGTCTACTTTTTGGGATTCTCTTCTCTCATTTCTTTGGTTGAGGTTTTGGCAATTGGTGTTTCCCTTATTTTGCTACAAGAGTCGAGTGGTGGTTCCTAGGTATCTTTTGATTTGGTAGCTTTGGTTTACTCTTCTTTCCAACCCCTTTTGGTCCACAAATTCTTTTCTTCCCCATCATGTTTATCCAAACGGTTTATCCCTTTTGGCCGAATGCCTTCTGTCTCCTCCTCCCAATTTTCTTGAGACTATTTTCTTCTTGTGTTTAGTATACCTTGGCCGATTCTCTCTTTATTCTTCTTCTCAATATTTATTTTTCTTTGACCTTTGTTCTTGGGTCGAATACCTCATCTTGTCTCTCCATCTCTCTTTTGTTTCAATTTTGGGTAAGTGCTTTCGACTTCTCTTTTCCTTCTTAGTTTTAGCTTTCTTCTTTTTGTACTTTATAGGGTTAGCCAAACTATCCACGGTTGGCGTAAGTGCAGTTGCTTGTCTTGCTTATTTTCGGTTAATATTTTTTCCCCTCTAATATTCATTATTCTTTATCGGTTGCTGTCAGGGAGGACTGTGCCATCTTGTGCTTCGATTTAGAGGGTACTTTGGTGGGCCGATTGTTGCTACCCTCCATTCGTAGTGCTACATTTTGGTAAGTGGTTCACTTGGTTCAAGTGGTTTATATATGGGGTTGTACTTAACAAAGTTAGGTTTTAATGCAGATTCTTGATAAGGAGTGGGTGATCACTAGCTTAAGGGAGGATTAAACCCTACTTGCTTAATCAAGGTAAGTGAATTGTATGATTAAGGATTTAAGTTTTAATAGGAGGATGTTAACCCTAAAGACTTAAGGACTGACATTGGATCATATTCGGATGTCGGTTGGAGTACGTGGAGGTTGGCGTTCTTCTCATCAATAGGTGTGTAAACACACTACTTCAATTGTGAAACGATCGAAAAACTGGTACCATCAATGCCACACGGGCGTCCACTCGCTCGTGTGGTCACCTAAATGCATAAGCGCGAGTATGTGATTGTAGAGACCACCACGAGCGATTTTGTGCGTTTAGGTCGTTTTAGGCCACCTTGGGCTGAAACGGGCCGTGTGGGCCCTATGGGCTCTTGGGCCCTACACAGGTAAACCACATGGATATGTGGAGTTTTGTGGGCCAGGCTGTGTAGATCACACGGCCAAGGTTATTATTGGGTTTAACGAGCAACACGGGCATTTGGGCCCACATCGGCCGCAATATGGGCTTTGACCCATTTCCACTGTTTGACTGTTAAGGTCGCATAGGTTGCCTAAGACGACTGTGGGCCTATTGATGGGTCGGTAAGTACACTTAGATCCCATACTTATGAAATGATTGTTATATCCCTAGAGGTCAAATGAGTAATATACGCCTATGCTATATTTGACTGTATTCGAGCATGATATTTTGTATACACGTATATATTTTGACATGACACGTTGCATGGGGGTGGGTTTGATATATATGAAGGAAGTGTACTGTACCGGCAGCTCTACTGCATATATCGTTTAGTTCCGTAACCGGTGCTATATTCTAGAGTGTAGGGATGGGTGGGTCAATTTTATCCCCACATGGAGTGTAGGGCTGGACGGGGTGGAGTGTAGAGGATGGATGGGTAGGATCTTTGTTTGCATTTCTGATACTATACTGAATTGGCCTAAGGCCCACACTGATACTGGTACTGTAATGGGCTAAGACCCACACTGATATTGCCACTAATATGGGCTCAGGCCCAAACTATTTTGCATTACATGTTTTACTATTTGGTACATAGGGATTACACCCTGAGTTTTCATGACTCACCCTTTTGCTTATCTGCGGAGGTAATCCTTAGGCGGTTCAGTGCTGCGAGGGACTCGAAGATGGCCACATCACAGTTTACACTTTCGTAATTGACTTTTAAGTAAAAATAGTTTATTTGGGTAATTTCTATGTAATAAGGCCGCTTTAAGTTTTCGTTTTTATTTGGGGATTTATTAATGTTGGTTCATTTTCGTTAGCAGTAGGACTCAGGTTTTCAAAAGATAAATGTTTTCAACTACCATGCTACGCCATTTGTTTTAAAAGGTTTCGTGTGAAACCCTATTTTAAAAGTATTTAATAACAATTTAATATGAAACATGATTTGATAAACCAACTTACGTTATAACAATAAGCAAGATAGGATGACTACTCATAAAGATCGCAAACGGAGTTTTAATACAGAATGGAATTTACAAGGAACCTATGTTTTTTTCAAAACACACTTCAATGTGACATCGTAGATTCGGCCATAACGTCTAGGCCGGGTTTAGGGTGTTACAAGTACTTTAAAGTGGAGGTCCTTATGTGGTAATTAGCCCATTTATAAGTGAGTGGATGATAATGGCTTGGTATTTGGTGTAATTAATAAGTGTTTTAAAGGTTAAATATGTAATTTGGTAATTAAGGTAATTTAAATGAAAATAGCAAATTGTATCATCTTTTAGTCATCTTCTTTAACCAAAGTTTGAAGAGAAGAAAAGCCATTTTTAGGGTTTCCATTCAACCAAGGCATTGTTACTCATTTAGGTATGATTTTTGTCCCGTTTTTAATGATTTCTATTTTTTTTAGATCGTTGTAGCTTAATCTAGCTAGCCCAGGGACTAATTTGCAAAACCGTTAAAGGTTTAGGGTTTTGACATTGGTGAATCTATGTGTATTTTGATGTTTGATGATAGAAAATGTATGCTTGTTGTTAGATAAACAACATTTGTAAAGTGATTTTAGACAAAATTGTCATTTAGGGATTTAATTGAGAAATGTTGAAATTTTGTGGTTAAATTATTAAATAAATTAAAAATATGGGTTGATAGGGACATAATTGATATTCGACTAGCATGGGTTGAAATTGAATTTGAATGAATTTGTAATTTTATGAGATAAAGACTAAATTGTAAAAATGTTAAAATATTAGGGGCAAAAGTGTAAAGTTGCCTTAATATGTATTTTGGACTAAATTGAATAGAATGATAATTAAATAAGTTAATTTTGATTATATTTAAATCAAAAAAAGTGAAATTGGGATTTAGATCGGGGGAAAAACAAGGTTTTGGACTAGTCAATCCGTCCCGTCATTTTAGTGGTTGAGGTAAGTTCGTATGTAATAAGCATTATTATATTATTGTGTTTTAAATGATTTAATATTGAATTAATTGTGAACATGATCTTACGGACATTTTCGACGATGATTCGACAAGTTTGAAATCTCTGTTGAACCTTAGGAATAGATTGGGATATGAATGACATTCATTAGGGGTTATGTGATTTAGGTGCTGGTCTATACATCCTACCGGTGGCTGAGTTATCTAGCATGTGTTGCGGATTCTTGTCAGCTTGTGTGAGCAGCACCGTGTAGCTTTGTCATGACCCTTTGCTTGTGTGAGCAAACCCGTTGATAGATCGAGAGTGAGCATTATATGTGATATGAGATTGTGATAGCTTTGGCTATGTATGTGGCACTTAAGGTGCGAGATTCCTGGGTATCCGATATTATTCCGAATGGTTCGACAGGTATATCAAAGATATGAAATGGTGAGAAATAGAAATGTATCAGTACAGGTATGTACGGAAACTATATAAGAATTGAATCTATGGAAGTTGTGAATTCATGGTTAATTGTGATTGAATATAAGTTAACATTGGGATTAAATGTTTTGTAGTATGTTATATTCATATTCTTGAATGGTAATTGAATGGTGAGTTTTTCTTATTATTTCATATGAGCTTACTAAGCTTTATAGCTGACATTATTTATTTTTTTGTGTTTTATAGTGAAATCAAAGCTAGCTCGGATTTAGGAATCGTCAGAGACCTCATCACACTATCAAGCTATCAGTTTGGTACTTTTGAATCTATGTATTTAGTTATGTGGCATGTATAGGAATTATGGTCATTTTGGTATATGTTAATAATGGATTTGGATACTTATGTTGCCTTGTAAATGTTAAGTGTTTGGTTTTGTGCATAGCCATGTGAGTTGGCTTATTTTGGTTTATTTGATCATGTATATATACGTGCAAATGGCCTTTGTTATGTGTTTGATAATTAATATGTAATGCTTGTTGAGAAATTGGTATTATGGACACTAAATGGTTGAAATTTGAGGTTGGTTTGCTTGTGATTTAGGTAAATTGATGCATAATGGAAAGTGATCATTTAGGTGATGTGAAAATGTAGAATTTGGCATGAATGGAATAACCTATTTTGATACTTGTGTGTATTGTGGATGATGGTATAGAATTAGCATGATTTAGCATTGATTGAAATTGTTTTGAATGCCTAATTATGCCTTGTTATTTGCCAATTGGTTTGGTTTTGTGTATGCAAATTTGGGTGGCAAGATGGCCTGGTAAATAGCCTATTTTTGTCCACACCGGTAGAGACACGGGCGTGTGTCTCAATCATGTGTGACACACAGTCCCCTGGTGTTCAATTAAAAATCAAGTCAGTATGCTCCACACAGCCCAACACACAGGCATGTGACTTGGCCATGTGGCATAAGTCAGTATACCCTACAGGTTTGGCATGGCCTAGCACACGGCTTGGTCCACGGGCATGTGAGGCCATTTCAAAGGGCACACGGGCTGGTCATGTAACACCTCTTACCCATATTCAACGTCAGAACAGGGTACAAGGCATTACCAGACTTACCATACGAATAATCATACAATTCCAGGTTATACATTTGTGTCCAAATTAAAACTTTTTTCATGTAACCATAATGTCCCTAATACGAGCCTATGAGGCCCAAAACATGCTGTGCAAGTGGTTTGGGACTAAACCGAAAACTTTAGAAAATTTTACAAAACTTAGAAAATTTTTCACTAAAAAAGGGTTACATGTAACATCCCTTCCCGAGACTGTTGCCGGAGTCGAACACGAGGTGTTAACAGACTTAATTCATTGCTTAAATAGCTCAAACAATTTAATTTTAAAATTTTCAGTCAAGCTAGCAATCTGCGTCACAGTCGCTTAAAAATTCATATCTCAAGTTCAGATACTCAAAATCTAATTCCGTAAATTTTCCCTGAAAGTAGACTCATATATATATTACCTAATTTTTTTCTACAATTTTTGGCTAGGCCAATTAGTACAGTTTATTAGTTAAAATCTCCCCTGTTTCAGGGTTTGACTGCTCTGACCATTGTGTATTACGAATCAGATTTCTCTCTGTACAGAATTTCAATGACTATGAAGCTTGTTTCTATTAAAAATATACTCAATAAGAAATCTGTAAATATAAAGTATGACTTCTAATTATTTTTATACAATTTATGTGAATTTCCAAAGTCAGAACAGGGATCTAGAAATCACTCTGACCCTGTTTCACAAAAATTCAAATATCTCATAATTTATAATTTATATACCTATTTTGTTCAATCCATATGAAAATAGACTCATTAAGATTCAATTTCATAACTTACTCATCATTTAATTCCATTTCTACTATTTTTAGTGATTTTTCAAATTTACATCACTGCTGCTGTCAGATTCTGTTTTATGGCAAATTTCACTTTACTAAGGATTTTCATGGACTAAATATCATTTTAAACATACATAACATCAAATATGACTTAGATTGGCCATTCCAATGGCTAATAATTTATAAACCCCTTTCTTACCAAACGATAGCCATATCATAATATCAACTACACAAAGTGAGTATTTTGCCATACATGTCACATTCAAAATATACAAGCCATTTTACCGATTTAAGCCTTCAGATAGTGTGAACGAGTTTTCGACCTATCCCGATTCTCAAGCCGGCTTGTCAAAACTACAATGAAAGAAAAGGAGGGAGTAAGCATAAGTGCTTAGTAAGTTCACATGCAAATAGTAAGTAACATAATCATGCAATTCCACATAAAAACATCATTTGCATAAACAACACCAAGACATTCATGTTACATTTGCATTTAATATCATGTTACGATTTCATCATACCAAGTTCTCAACCCAAAGATTTAAGCACATACCTGTCAAATTTTCTCATTTACCACACTTACCAACATGTCACCTTCGTTTTAGGCATTCTCCTTATTCTCTTAAGATCCACCCGTTGAACACATCGGAATATAATTCGAATACACGGAAAGTTTGTACATAAGTGCCACATATGTAACCAAGCTACCATGTAACCCGCCCATAAGCGAACTCGGACTCAACTCAACGAGCTCGGACGTTCACATCCATAAGTGAACTCAGACTCAACTCAACGAGCTTGAATGCCTAGTTACATCTCACGAACTCGGACTCAACTCAACGAGTTCGGATATTTGCATCCATAAGTGAACTCGGACTCAACTCAACGAGCTCGGATGCCCAAGTATCCTAGTGACATGTCACTTGTATTCTACTCTATTCCCAAGGTTCAAACGGGCTTTTTCCTCGATTACACATCTTTGTCGTCTTCCACGGAACATCGAAACCGATACTCGGTAGCAAATCATAATACATATTATTCAATAATAACCATAAAGCATAATATTTCATGATATTAATCATCATATCACATAAATAACATTAAATTACTTAAAATGACAATTATGTTACTACATTTACACATGAACTTACCTCGGTATAAAATTATTAGCAATCGAGCCTATTCCTCGTAAATTTTGTTTTTCCCTCGATCGCGACTTGAATCTCGTTTCTCTTGATCTATAATGCCAAATTAATCTTATTTAATACATACATTCATCAAAACAGCATTTAATACGAACTTTGGAAAAATTATATTTTTGCCCCTAAACTTTTGCATAATTACACTTTTGCCCCTAGGCTCGGGAATTAAACTTCATCCCATTTTCTTATGTTTCATGACATGTGATCATTTTTCCCTTCTATGGCAACATCAAATTCTCATTCTAACATGTACTTATAACTATTAAGTATTTTTACCGATTAAGCCCTTTTTCTCGTTTTCACTTAAAACCGAGTAGCACAAGTTGTCTAGCATAATTTAAAACCTCATATTCTATCATAAAACACCAAAATACACAAATTTCACCTATGGGTATTTTTCTAAATATGAACCCTAGGTTGAATTATTGCTAGCATAAGCTAAATCAAGTTACCGGGATTCCAAAAACGTAAAGAACATTAAAAACGGGGCTTGGAATCCCTTACTATGGAGCTTGGAAGCTTGAAACAAACCCTAGCTATGGAGAAACCTTTAATTTTCGTCCTAATGAAGAAGATGGACATATTTTGCCATCTTTTTCCTTTTTTTAATTTTTTAATTACCAAATGACCAAAATACCCTTAGTACCTTTCTTTGAAAATTTTCATGTACAAGCCCATTTTTGTCCAAAATTTTAGAAATTGGTCAAATTGCTATTTAAGACCTCCTCATTAATATTCCAAAGTAATTTCATACTAAAAACTTCTAGAATGCAAGTTTTGCAAATTATTCGATTTAGTCCCTAATTTCAACTTAAGCACTTTATGCATAGAATTTCGTCACGAAATTTTCACACAATCATGCAATCATATCATAAACATCAAAATAATTATAAAATAATTATTTCTATCTCGGATTTGTGGTCACGAAATCAGTATTCTGATTAGGCCCTAATTCGGGATATTACATTACACGCCTGTGTAGGTGTGGGTCATGCCCGTGTGGCTAGGTCATGTGGTCACACACACCTGTGTCTCGATCCCGTGTAACTCTCTGTTTGTCACCCAAGAACAAATTGAAGAAACACGGCCAAGTCAAAGGCTCATGTGCTAGGCCATGTGGTCGATTTAAAATTTATAATTTTTCATTAAATAGGTGCAGACTTCACATGACCAGGGCACATGCCCATATTTGAGGCTGTGTCATCCACACGGCTGAGACACACGCTCGTGTCTCTGCCCATGTGCTCAATTCTAGGCTTTCTACTTTGCAAAAATTAGGGTGTAGGGGACACATGGCCTAAACACATGCTCGTGGGGCAAGCCGTGTGTCGCATACAACCTAGACACACGCCCGTGTGTATACCCATGTGGACAAAATAAGACTATTTACCAAGTCATTTTGCCACCTTTCAATGTACACACCTACACAACATAACATAACACCAATTCAAGCATACAAATACAACTAAATCAACCATAACCAAGACATCAACACATCATTCACATGCTACCATCTATCATACATAACATCACATACTTATCAACTCAAATCATATAAATTCCTACAACCATGGAAAGCATCATCATATAAATTGCTTATACCAATAGTAGCCAATTTCAAAAGGCCTTATACAAAATAAGCTTTCAACCAATATAAGCCAACACATTTGGCCAAATCAATTATGACACATAACAAAATGACCAAGTCCCCTATACATGCCATAACTCAAAATGTTGAAATCATTGGTACCAAAATAATTATTGATAGTGTGAGTGGATATCCGGCGGTCTTCGATCCCCAAGCTAGCTTGGTGACACTATAAACAAGGGAAAGGAAGGGGAGTAAGCTATATATCTTAGTAAGTTCCTATGCAAATAATAAGCATCATAACTACACATTTAACATGCAATTAACATGATAAAAATTGGCATGAATGTTATTAAAATCTTAGAGTCATAACTTACTCAATCACAACCTTACCAAGGTTTCATCACATATCGAGCTCATTAAGCATGAGTTTTACGGACATACCTGTACCAACTCGCAACATAACCATAGTATTATACAAATTTGACATTCTCGTTGAACACTCAGAATATTAACGGATACTCGAAAATCTTGTACATAAGTGCCATACATGTAGCCAAAGCTACCTCACATCTCATAATACATATAGGCTCGTTTTTGACCTACTCACGGGCCTGCTCACACAAGTTGTCAGTCAGGATGTAGTTACACAGTTCTGCTTGTACAAGCTGTCACGTATCCGCAACATATGCCGGACTACCCAGCCACTGGTAGGACGTACGAGACCAACAACCGAATTACATGATCGCATATGCACATGGGTTCCTAGTGACATGTCACTCGTATCCTATTCTATTCATAAGGTTCAACTGGGATTTCTCACTTGTCGAACTTTGTCAAATACATCCAAAGAGTCAATCACGATTCATACAATATTAAAGTCTGAACCTCGTTTTTCTTGATCTATAATAATAAATTTAACTTATTTAATACTCGCATTTTTCAATTTAGTCCAAAAATCATATTATAAAAAAATTACATTTTTGCCCCTAATGTTTCACATTTTTACAATTTAGTCCCTAAGCTCATAAAATGATTTTCATCCAATTTCTTCATTACCTAAGCCTATCTGAATCTTTCTCATACTTATACCAGCCCACATTTTTCATTTAATCACACTTTTACTACTCATTTTTATAACTTTTACAAATAGGTCATTTTTGACATTTTTTACCAAAAATCACTTAGCAAAAGTTGTTTATCAAACACCAAACATGCATTTGCTACCATTAGACATCAAAACACAAAAATATATATCATGGGTAAAAATTTAGCTTTGATTATTTCTTAAATTAGTGGTAGAAATAGATAGATCGGGCTACAACTACTTCAAAAATGTAAAGAGCATTAAAAACAGGGCAAGAACGGACTTACAATCGAGCTTGGAAAATGATAAAACCCTAGATATTTATTCCTTAGGGATATTCAGGCCATGGGAGAAGAAGATGGACAAGATTTTCACTTTTTAATTCATTTAATGACCAAATGACCAAAATGCCATTTTCTTAAAACATAAAATTGTTCTTACTTCATGTCCATTTTTTGTCCACTAACTTAACAAATGGTCTAATTACCATCTAAGGACCTTCAATTTAAAATCTCATAGAAAATAAACACCTTTAGCATATAGAACTCAAGTTTTTCACTTTTTACAATTTAGTCCTTTTTGCTAAATTGAGTGCTCAAACATCAAAATTTCCAAACGAAATTTTCACAGAATCATTCCATAAAACTGTAGACCATAAAAATATATGAAAAATAAAATTTTCTGTGTTGGATTTGTGGTCCCGAAACTACTGTTCCGAATAGATCCGAAATCAGGCTGTTACAGGTCACACAAGCGTGTGGTTGGCCGTGTGGCCCAAGTTAGGGAGTTACACAGGGTAGGACACGGGCTGGGACATAGCCATGTGATCCCATTTCGAATGTCCACATGGCTTGTGACACGTGCGTGCCTTTGGCCGTGTAAGACACACTGTTGGGCCACACGAGCGTGTGTCCCCTGTATTTTGCAAAAGTTTCTAAGTGTTCCAAAAACTTTTTGAGTTATCGATTTAGTCCCGAATCACTCCTAATGCATGTTTTGGGCCCCGTACGCTCGTATTAGGGACAATGTGAATGATGTTGAATGATGATTACATGAAATTTGTAAATGTGTGTGAATTGTATGTTTAATTGTATTATAAGTTTAGTAATGCTCTGTAACCCTATTCTAGTGTTGAATACGGGTGAGGGGTGTTACACTTACTATGTACGTTAGCTTGCTTTTGAGCCTCATTCGGCCCCTAAGATCAATAAAATACTTAAAATACACTTTTTATTAAATTTAAACTAAAATATAAAAACTTAACTAAAACATGATAAAAGTTCTTGTATTCAAGCTCCTCGAGTATGAAAACTAGTTTAGTTTGTTACATCGAATTACAATAGATTAGTAGGCCTTAGTACATCTTTCATATATTGGATATACTTATATGTGTTATTCAATCTTTAAACCAACTCATGTAATTTATCCAATCTAATTACCAGTTTTCTATTCTCAAAATATTATTGATTTTAAAATATATTTAATTAATTCACTCAATTAAATTATTTTCTCAATGTAATTCTATTTCTATTAAAATCATGACAATTTTACTATACTGGAATGTATGAGTAAATAAATTTAATTATCTAGTTTCTGCAAAATAGTGATGACTATTTAATTTTATTTTCACTTTGAACTTCAATTTTTTAATTACAATCAATTAAATAATAATCAAAGAAATTAAATTAATCACTAAGACATCTCTTGTCGTAGTGAAAAATTGCATTTAGTGCACATAGTAATATAGGCAATCGATTTCTCTTTTAGTCGTTTTCATTCATTTAACTTATTGTTTCTACATGCAATTCATAAAAGGGTTGTTGTAACACCCCTAACCCGTCTCCATGATCAAATTAGGGTTTTAGAGTATTAAGGCTCATAACAAAACAAATGACAACATAAAACCTTTTCAATATTATTTTAAATACTAAATATTTAAACTACATATCATTCATAGCATATTTACATTTATAGACCTTAAATCGAGCTTTCCGGGCCTCCTTAAAAATATTTTTGGAACAATTAGAGACCAATTTGAATCAAATAGAAAAATATGGAAAAACTTGAAAATTTTGGAAACAAGGGTCACACGCCCATATGGCCAGGCTGTGTGACAGAGCCCAAATTGTGTGACTCAGAATCATGGCCTTATGGCCAAACCTTGTACAATTCAAAATATAGGTCACGCAATCATGTTTTAGCCCATGTGCAATTTAAAATAAGGGTACACTGCCATGTCGCAGACCGTGTGCAAAATTGTGTGAGCATTCGAAATAGGGTCACATGGTCGTGTCACCAAGTCGTCTAACATACTGATTCTGTATGGAAAATCTTTCACATAAAATCAAAATCACATATCGTCGTGTGGTGTGATCATGCATGGCACATAGCCGTGTGACAGCCCATGTCCCAGGCCGTGTGCTCCTAAAATTGCTTCCAAAACAAGGCATAACAACACCAATTCCTTAGGTACAAAGACAAAACCAAATCAACCATAAACATGCTTTTAAAACACCTATAATCAAGCCTAAAACATACCAAAACATTTAACCTAAGTGCCTAACCAATATGCCATCATTTGGCACCGCAACTCACACAAAATTAATTCAATTTCCATGCTAGAAGTTCATATTTTAAATGTATATCAAACTTACAAATTTTACTATTCCATTCACAATCCATTTCACCATAATCTATATACTTTCATGAGGCATAAACAAAGTGACCATAAACATATATAAACATAAACACTTACAAGCCAAAACCAAAGTAATATAAATAAGTAAGCTATAGGTAAGCTCAAACCATATCATATTAGCAAAATATCATAATAACTCCTATTACATGTCATTTACAACTATAAAAAAAAAATAACAAAAACATCTACCAAAGTGATGGACGGTGTAACACCGTTATCCCATACCCGTCGCCGGATTAGGGTTATGAGGCATTACCTACTAACTTATATCTCAGATCAACTTCTATCATAAATTAACTAATATAATATTAAATCAACTATCATGCTTCAATTTAATATTACATAAGAATATAGAATTAAAATTATCAAATGATGCAAACAAGGAAACATGCAACAATTTTTTTTAAAAACTTTTATAATCTTTGAGCAATGTATGTGTAAAATGTTTTATAGTTATACAAGCATCATACGCATACCATGAGCAAGCAACCACAGATTATTTTCTTACAAATAAATAGATAGTCTATAATAGTCTTTCTTAATCTGTTTGTGACGTTTACATACCATGAACAAATATTCATAACAATAGCTCAAACAAATAAACTACTCAAGTAATCCATAAATATTATAGTCATATATATCATGAGAGATCGGTACAAAACCATGTTTACCTTCCATCTAATTAACTAACAAAGGTTACCTTTTTTCTGAAACACAAGTAAAAATAAACTTAACACATGAATATATATATTTTTTGAAAGCACATATATGCATATTACAATGTCGCATTATAAATCCAAACATTATCCTGGCAACTATCAAGTCACAAGGTAAGTCATTTCATCATAAGCATAAATAGCTATACAAGCATGTACCGAATCTCAATTTAGCTAAACCATTTCATCCAAACTCATCCTATAACCGAATACACCAAAACATCATTAAAATAGTCTTCAAGACCAATCATGTAGCAAATTATACCTCACCGGTATAAGTCTTTATCCACATTCATCACTTACCATTTTAACAATTGTACAAATCAAGCTAATATACAAATATCATAACTTTAACTATCATATTTAATAATTCCATCAATAACTGACTATTATACCAAAAACAAATCATACTTATTATCTATCATAGCCGAATCATATTATTTAACACTATATTCACACCTAAAATTACCATCACCGAATTACCAAAGCCAAACTCATCAAAAATTATAATTAAGAACATATAAGACTAAATCTAAGCAATATAAGCAAGCCATTCTCAAGCATATAGTACTTATCACAAACATTATATATTCATAACACATAGCCATAAAATCAAGATAAACATAACACATACCTAACATAACCGTATATATATAATAAAATTTATCCATCTTCGCATGCCTTTTATATATACACTCATCAAAAATATTTAACCTCAAAACCAGCCTATACATGCCATAATTCAAGTTTAGTTCACTACACCAAAACAAGTTTTTAGCAGCATTTGAATGAAAAATGCCGCTAAAGAATGAGCATTAGCGGCGCTTTTTTAAAAAACGCCGCTAAAGAACGAGCACTAGCGGAGCTTTTTAAAAAATGCCACTAAAGAATGAGCATGAGCGGCGCTTTTTAAAAAACACTGCTATAGGTTCACCTTTAGCGATGCTTTTTAAAAAAAACGCTGCAAAACTTATGCTCAACGCTGTCGTTTTAACTGAGCTTCAGCGGCTTTAGCGGTGTTTTTTAAAAGCGCAGCAAAAGATTAAGTATTAGCGGTGTATTTTAAAAAACGCCACTAATGCTCGATCTTTAGTTGTGCTTTACGAAAAACGCCGCAAAAAATTTAACACAACGCCGTCCTTTTGTATTGAGCCTTTAGTGGCTTTAGCGGCGCTTTTTAGAAAACGCTGCTAATGCTTGATCTTTAGTGGCATTTTTTGAAAAATGTCGCAAAAGAATTTTGCAAAACGCCATCGTTTTGTATTGAGCTTTTAGTGGCTTTAGCGGCTCTTTTTAAAAACGCCACTAAAGATCGAGTATTAGCGGTGACTTTTATGAAACGCTGCTATAGGTACACCTTTAGCGGCGCTTTTTAAAAAACGCCGCTAATGCTCGATCTTTAGCGGCATTTTTTTTAAAATGTCGCAAAAGAATTTTGCAAAACGCCATCGTTTTATATTGAGCTTTTAGTGGCTTTAGCGGCGCTTTTTGAAAGACGTCACAAAAAATGAAAAAAATAAAATACTATTATTTAAAATAATTTTAAAGATTTTTGGTATATGACTAATTATTTTTTAATATATATGTTAAATATTTTTTTATATAATTGTAAAAGAAATAATATTAATTTTAAAATATTGAATTAATTATCATTATTGTTTAGAGTTTACGGTATATGGTTAAGGGTTTAATGTTTATGATTACTATTTTAAGGTTCATGGATTATAGGTTTAGGGATTATGGTTTAAGGGTTGTGGTTTAAGGTTTAAGTGTTAGGGGTTAAGGGTTAGGGGTTCATGGTTCATGGTTCAGGGTTTATGTTTTAGGATTTATGGTTTAGAGTTTAGGGATTAAGAGTTTAGGGTTTAGATTAATTAGTGTTTTTTAATTTATATGATAAATATTTTCTAATATAATTATAAAAGGGATAGTCTTAATTTTAAAATATTGAATTAATTATCATTATAGTTTAGGGTTTATGATTTAGGGTATATGGTTTAGAGTTTTAAGTGTATGAGTTACTATTTTAAGATTTATGGATTATGGGTTTAGAGATTATGGTTTATGGTTTAAGGGTTGGGGTTTAAGGCGTAGGAGTTAGGGTTAAGTGTTAGGTTTACTTAAGGATTAGGCTTTATATATATATTAAATGGTTTAGGATTTAGGCTTTATATATATTAAATGGTTTAGGATTTAAGGTTTACTTAAGATTTGTTAAATGATGAAATTTTATACAATCAATTAATACTTTTATATTTAAAAATATTTAATCTAAACCATTTGATATATTTAAATATTAGATTTAAAAAAAACATTGATAAATAAATAAATAAAAAGTAACAGATTGATATGGATAGGACCAAATTATAACAAATAAAAATGAAATACAAAAACTAAAATCATTCCACATCGAACATCTAGCAAAATAGTTATATTTTAGTTAGGAAGAAATATCTCTAATGAAATGGAGATTAGATCGGAAAAGAATAATATAAAATCATGATTAACATCTCAATCTTTAATAGAAATTTGATATGTGAGAGATTGATTTCTTACATTGGATAATTCTAACTTAATAATTAATTACAGCCATTTAATTATTTGTTTTCTTATTAAAATATACGATATTTATTTTCAGAGTACTTGATTTTTTATTTATAAAAACCAATTTATAAAAAATAGTAATAAAAAATATTTTATAAAATCACTTAACTAATAATTTTTAGCAGATAAAATAAAAAAATTTTTGCAGAGCAAAACAACGTCGTTTTATTTAAAATGAAATGATTTTTGTGGCGTTTTTGTGAAAAACGCCACAAAAGGTTAACAATAGCGGCGTTTTTTATAAAAACGCCCCAAAAAAATCATTTCACTTGAAGGTGCAGTTTTTTCCCCAAATTTTCCCCCTTTGAAACCCCAAAATTTCCCCCTAAAATCGGTATCCTCAAAACACCCCCAATCTCACCCCTCCATTGCTCTTTTCAATCAAGAAACTCTCCAGCAGCGTCTCCAAGCTCTTATCGAAGGAACTCTAGCTGTCTCAAGTCCCTACTAACAGTTTGCTACTTCGTTCCCATTTGCATTCCCAGTTCCACACACTCATTTCAATGAAAGATTGACAAACTCACTCGCAAATTTTCGAATGTCGAAGAATCGTTGAATAAAAACAAAATGCATGGTTAGGATTTGACATTTTTCCAACTACTGCATTAAATTGCTTCAGTCTTGATTTGGTTTTCAGTTAGACTCTGAGATAGAAGAGATGGCAGTGAACCAGACGGCAGTGTTGAAAGTGGGGTTGTGTCTATTGGGCCTCTGTTTATTTGGCTACATAGTGGGTCCACCTCTGTATTGGCATTTCATGGAAGGAATAGTAGCCTTCAGCCACACTTCCAACACCTGCCCACCTTGCCTTTGCGATTGCTCTTCTCAGCCTCTTCTCACAATCCCTGAAGGTATTCCTAGATCTGGCTCAATCTCATCTCCTCCTTTCTTGTTTCCGTTTCATATATATATTGGATTTGATTAGTTTCACAAACCTCAAAATCATGTTGTAGTAGTAAACTATAATATGAAATGAGTGCTTTATGCGCTTCCTGCCCAATTTATTTACACTTGGAGAATGGCGGTCCTATGATTTTCCCTCTTTTTTTGTTCATCAAATTTTCAATTACTTATTGCCTAATTTTAATTTACTGCCTAACTTTGTGGGCAATCCACACGGGTAGGAATGATCCTGAAAGATAGGTAGCGGGTCGAGAAAAACGGGCTTTTTTTTGTTGTTGTTGGTGTTGAAGGTTGTTTAGCAATATCATTATAATTTTGTGAGAGAACTTAGGGGTTGTTTTGTAAATTTTAAATGTTTAAACAAGCCTGAGTTTAGGGTTTTCTAACTTTGAAAAAGGAATTTCACTCCCAAACCTTCGAAGGCTCCTTTTTTATTTTTATTTTTACTTGAAGGTCTTTCCTCTCCCCTTTCAACTCACAGTTTTGTCATTCAGGGTTCTCGAGATTTACATTTCCAGGTACTGCCTAACGCTCTTCATTTCCTTCCATGGAAAATTCGATAAACTTTCTGCTCTTTCTCGACATGGGTTTTTGTTGTAGATGATTCTGATGAATGCGTTTTCTTCAGAATTTAGCTTTCATGCTTTATCCATGGAGTTTCAGTTTTCAGCACCTTGTTTGGTTTCTTTGCTGTTATTTATGAGGAAATGACTCTTTTTTTTGGTAAAAAGGAAAGGAATTTATATATAAAAATATCAATTCCTTGGTTTTCATATATTTTATGTGAACACTGGTGTTCATTTGCATTATGGTTATGCAAAGAACAATTTTTTAGTGATACTTTAGGGCCATTATTCTATTTGAAAGTTGTGTTCATACCATTTTGTTGATTAGGTAGTTGTTACTCATTGCGAGTTCCCATTTAGTTTTGTGTCTTTGTGGGTGTTTGTGAGAGGGCTGGCTTTTGATTATGTTGTACTCAGTTGCTTCTTATTGTCTGACAGAAAACAAATGAAGAATGCTTAAAAAAAATAGAATATTCTAAGGGCCGAGGGATAATGAGAATTAGAATGGCGGTCCTATAATTTCCCCTCTTTTAACATTTAAGTATTTAAATTATTTTTCCTAATAAATTATCGTAAAGTGATATAAAATTTGCATTTAAATTTTTAATTGATATTAATTTCGAGTTTTATTTTTGATAATTCTTTACCTAAGCTTATCTCTTTTATTTCCGTTATAATGAGAATGAAGATTTGGTAAATCAAAGAACATTGATTAGCTAAATGCACTGAAGGAATGAATTTGATTAATTTTCGTTTACAATTATTCGGCATTAATAGTTAAATCTTCTATTAAGTATGTAATAATTTGTTTTTCTATTATGTTTGTTGCTACTATCGCTTTCATTTAGGTGTCAACTTTATTTTAACAGATGTTATACCTTATATGATACTATATGAGACAAATATATTCCATAGTTTTTCTTATCCTTCTGTTTTTGTGCCGTTATACTCTCTAATCACATGATTTCCCTAAGCCACCCCCCGTCAATAATGATTGATTGTTGATGTAACAATGTTTGATTGCTAATCACATGATTTTCACTTTTGTTTTCTCTTCAATAATGATTGATTGCTAATGTAACAATGTTTTTTTTTTTACCAGGATGTTGTCTAATAATTGCATAAACAAGCCATGTTTTTAAGATTGATTGCAAATGACTGATATTGTGAAATAACACTTACATAAGATAAAGTAGTAACTCTGGCTTTGGTATGCAGGATGAACTGCTTTGGTTGGAATTGCTTGATAATTAATGTTATGCTATTTTTTTATCCGAGAGTAATTTGGATGTGAATGTAACATTAAGTGTAATAACCCTCTGTATTGCATTAACAAAAACCACTGCCTTCATCTAGCAAATGATTCCATTTCAAGGTGATATTGGTGATTTTTGGTTTTATTTATGTTTTATGGCATATTCAAAGTTTGCAGTTAAGTTTATAGTGAGCCAGTTGACTGCATTTCTTTTTTCATTTTTTACAACTTTTTCTTACCAACAATTTATTTGTTACATATATGTTTTATTTTATTTTAATCGTTAGTTGTATGTCACTAATGCTTAATTGTTATAATTTTTTACATAAATGTTTTTTTTTTACTTGAGGCTAAGAAGTTAGCATCACAATATCAAAAGAAAGCGGACAAATGCAATTCGGGTATGGAAACGTGCAAAGAAGCAAGGGAGAAAGCTAAAGAAGCACTGTCGGCTCAAATGAAATTGACAGCAATGTGGGAAATAAGAGCTCGTCAGAAAGGGTAGAGAGAAAAGGTCGCCAAATCTAATGCACACACATAAGGTAACCTCCAGTTTGTCTAAACCATCCAACATGGCCTGATAGGAAGAAAATTAGTAGAAAACATATTTCTTTCCTTCTTTTCTTTTCCATTGTTCAGTGCTCTGCGACATGTTCTGTCAGTTCTGGACCGCGAAGCGGAATTTTATAGTCATCATGAATTTCAGAGTTAATTCATTGTGATATTTTGTGACAGGTTTTAAATATTTATAATTAATCGTTCTTGAAACTAAAATCGTGATATTTTGTGACAGGTTTTAAATATTTATAATTAATCGTTCTTGAAACTAACTATTATCACGATGTAGGCAAGTGTACCTATCAAATAGTAGTATAGTTTTAGCAAGACCGAATTGTCGAACCCAAAGGAACTAAAAGTACTAGTAATGACTGTCTTTTTATTATCTAGCCTAAGAATAAGGGGGTTTGTTTTAACTAACTAATTAACTAAACTAAGAACTCACAGAAAATAGAACTAGGGGATTACTTTTGGAAAACGATTGAATTAAGACAATACCTAAGAAAGAATCCACCTAGACTTTACTTGTTACTCTGACCTCGAATCGGACGATTTATTCATTTGACTTGATCCGTAGAAATCCCTAAGTTATATTATTATCTCTCTTGAGACTAACAACATCTAACCCTAGGTTGAATAATTGAAATCTCTTTCTAATTAACTTTCTAGGGTTGCATTAACTCGATCTATGGATCCCCTTATTAGGTTTCACCCTAATCCGGAAAATCCTTGTCACCCTATCTCTAGGCTTGCAATCGACTCCGCTTAATTATGACAATTGTACTCTTAGATAGGATCTATTCCTCCTCTGAATAAAAGCGTAACTTGAATCAATATCCTGAAATTTCAAAACAAGAATTAAGAACACATAATTAAGAACAAGTCAAATATTTATCATACAATTTAGAAAATAATAACAAGATTCGTCTTAGGTTTCATCCCCCTTAGGTATTTAGGGAATTTAGTTCATAACTAAAAAGGAAAACATCTCAGAAGAATAATGAATACAAAATATAAAGAAAAACCCAAAACTCCTTAAGGGGAATTGAAGGGAGATCTTCAGTTTTGACAGTGAATCTGGCTTCTGAGATGGATCAATCGGCTTTCCTGGAGCAATTCCTTGCTTCCTCCTGTGTGTCTCCCTTTTCTCCTCCTTTTAGATGTATTTATAGGCTTTAGAATGCCTAAAAGCCCACAAAATTATCCTTTTGGACTCAACTTGGCCTCGGCAGGGACAGGTTCGTGTACGATTACTTCAGGTCATGGTCAAGCTTGTTAGAATGGCACGGCCGTGTGGTCTACCCGTGTGAGTCGTGCTTCGATTCTGCCAAATTGACACGGCCGTGTGGTCTGCCCGTGTGAGGAAGTCAAGGCTGTGTTTGTAACGCCCCCATGCCCGAAACCGTCATCGGAGTCAAGCTTGAGGTGTTACTAATCTTATTTTACCTTTTTAAAAAATTCTAACTACTTATATTAATTTTCGGAATAAACTATTTTTCTCCGTCATGGTTACTTAAAAATTCATATCTCAAGTTACAAAACTCGAAATCCAATTCTGTAAATTTTCCCTGAAAATAGACTCATATATCTATTTACTAATTTTTTTCTAGAATTTTTGGTTGAGCCAATTAGTACAGTTTTTTAGTTAAAGTTACTCCTATTTCAGAATTCGACTGCACTGACCTCTACTTACTACGAACCACTTTTCTCCCTGTAAAAAAATTCATATGACAATACCGTTTGTTTCTATTAAAACTAGATTCATTAATTATTCTAACCATATAAAGTAAACCACCTAATTATTTTTATAAAATTTATGGTGAATTTCTAAATTTGAAACAGGGGATCTAGAAATCGCTCTGGCCCTATTTCAGTAAAACTCAGATATCTTATAAAATACAAAACCTTTACCTGCTTTGCTTGGTCCATATGAAAATAGACACAATGAGATTTAATTTCATATATTATTCACTATCAAACCATGTCTCTACAAATTTTTTTGATTTTTCAAAATCACGTTATTTCTGATACTTGAATCTGTTTTTAAGTTACTTCCACATTTTTCATAATTTTCATGTGATAGTTACTACTTAATCATACATACTATTAAACATGTATATCATCAGCCATTCTATTAACTAATCACTAGCAAATATTTACACATCATTCATTGATCATATCATATCAAAAGAAACCAAGTTCCTATACATGCCATACACAAAACGAAACGTCTAACTATACCAATGTAATTTCTTCGATAGTGTGATCGGGTCTCCAGCGTTTCCTTCGATCCCGAGTGGCTTGATAAAAACTATAAGAAAAATAAAATAAGAGAGTAAGCACTAGGCTTAGTAAGCTTACAAGCAAATAAATTACAACATTCAACATAATGAATAAATATACATCAAGTCACCTAGCCTCATAAACTTTCTTTACTTCTCATTTTCTACCTTCTTCTTTACTCACTTACCTTCTTTCTTACCTGACCTTTCACTATTCATAAATATAATCTACCTTCCCTTTTTGCTGATAATTCACTATGATTTAACATATACTATGATCCGATGAACGACTCGGAATACTAAGGATATTAGGGTTGTTCCTGTCTATCAATGTCCTGCCAATGCCATGTCTTCGACATGGACTTACATGAATTATTCCTGTCTCCAATACCATATTTATATATACAATATGGGCTTACATGGCTCATTCCTGTCTCCAAAGCCATATATCTGATATGGACTTACATAGCTTATTTCTATCCTGTCCTCTCAACCCCAATATCCTAATATTCCTAAGGTTCAAACGGGGCTTCCTAATGCTTTTTCTCTGCTACTTCGCCCTTAATTCGACTTTAAATATTCTAAAAATAAATAAATATATAAATGCTGGAAATTAACAATAATAATGTAAAATATAAGAATATTGCATTTATTTACTATAAACTTACCTCGATACAAAATGTGACTAAACTTTACAATTTAGTCCTTTACTTTTTCTTTTCCCCAATCTACTCCTGAATTTCGTTCTTCTTGATCTATAATAGCAAATTTAACTTATTTAATATTCACATTTATCAAAATAGTCCTTTACTCAAACTTTGGAAAAATTACATTTTTACCCCTAAACTTTTGCATATTTACACTTTTACCCCAAATCTCGTAAATTAAACTTCAACCTATTTTCTTATGTTTTATGACATGCTGATCATTTTTTCCTTCTATGGAAGCATCAAATTCATACTCTAACATGCACTTATGACTATTAGGTATTTTACCGATTAAGCCCTTTTACTCGTTTTTACCTAAAACCGAGAGTAGCACAAGTTGTCTAACATAATCTAAGACCTCATATTCTATCATAAAACATCAAAATAAACACTTATCACCTATGGGTATTTTTCCAAATATGAACCCTAACTTAAATTATTTCTAGCATAAGCTTTATCGAGCTACCGGGACTCCGAAAACGTAAAGAACATTAAAAACGGGGCTTGGACTCACTTATTATGGAGCTTGAAAATTGAAGAAACCCTAGCTATGGAGAGAGCAAATTTCGGCAACAACTTATGGAGAGGATGACCATTTTGTGTTATTTTTCCCATTTTATTTCATTTAATATCCAAATGACCAAAATGCCCCTCCTTACTAAACTTTTAAAAATTCCTTCCATGTCCTAATTTTGTCCATGAACTTAAAATTGGTTAAATTGCTATTTAAGACCTCCTCATTAATATTCCAAAACAATTTCATACTAAAAACTTCTAGAATGCAAGTTTGCAAATTATTCGATTTAATCCCTAACCTCAACTTAAGCACTTTATGCATAGAATTTCATCACGAAATTTTCGTACAATCATGTAATCATATCATGAACCTCAAAATAATAATAAAATAAATTTTTCTACCTCAGATTTGTGGTTTCGTAACCACTGTTCCGTTTAGGCCCTATTTCGGGATGTTACAGTGTTGATTTCGTACGTTAGCCCATTTTCTCCGTTTTTGGCCCGTTTCTTGTTCCTTTCGCTTTCCTAAGCTCACCTAACTGTAACATGAAATTAAGGCATTAGGAGCATCGAATTCACTAATTCTAAGGAAAAATCATCCATAAAATGCGCTAAGCATGGCGTAAAAATATGTATAAATGATGGTTTATCATTAATATTATAGGCAGTCTAATTTAACATTGTAGTAAACATTATATTTGATAATTTCGGATACGATATATAAGAAAAATGATTAAAATACAACATGATATGAACATTTAAATGTGTCGAAGGGATATACTGATTACCATATCTAGTAAAATATGATTTATTTCTAACATAAACTAATTCACTCCAAAACTACTATTTATTGTAATTTCTCTAACTCATGCTTCATTCTAACTATCATTTTTTTTCTTTATGGATTTTCACTAGCATTGATGATGCAAATTAATCATTATTCATTCCAATATATTTGAAGAAAGGAACATTTGTTCAGATAAAATATAGTATATATTCTCTGCTCCTATCTAATTTATCATCAATTTGCCTTCTCAACAACTGTTATTTTACCAGAATCCCCACTGATTGAATCATACCTTTGAAACATGTGAGCTATAATTTACTGTGTAAGCTGATGGAGTTACCATAATATAGCTCTTTTATGTTTTGACTGGTGGCAAATGGAACAGGAAAAACCAACTACATTAGACTGCGATCTAAGAACAATTTGCAGAAGGCAAATGACTGGCTCCTACCTCTACAAATGCTTGTGGGAGGCATTGCAGCAACGAATAAGAATGATATTGATCAACATGCAGTTGACACCGTATGTGCTCTGAATCCGAATTCAGGTGTGAGTTTCAGATATTTTATGTGCAAAAAAGTATTAGAGTGCCTTATGTTTGTATGTTAGTTAAGCAGATTATAGATAGAACCTGCAGTAGGATCAACTAATTAGTTGATCAAAAACTACACCCAGTTTTGCAATAGTCTACTTGCATATTTGCATATATTTAATAATAATCTTGTGTCAACTATTTATTTTATTTAATTGTTTTGTTTTCAACATTTGATTTTCATTTGAGTTGAAAGAAGAAAAACACAAATTGCAATTTTGACTTAGAAAAGAGAATATTCATTAGCAGCTTAATCAATTTAATTAATCAATGTTGATATTTCACATGGGAATGGATATTCAAATCTTATATTTTACATGGTTATGATTTAAGTCCTTATTTCATTTAAGTAACTTCTTTATAATATCTTATTTTATTGATATTTTTATATTTAATCTAATTATTATTATTATTATTTTTAGTTTTGATTCTAAATTTTTATTTTTATTTTAATATTTAAGATAACTTGAGTTCTAACTTTTGGATTTTAATTGTGTAATTAATTTATTATTTTAGATTCTAAATTTTAATTCATTAATTTTTATATTTAGTTTTTAAGTTAAAATTTTAATAGAAAATTTTAACTTAATTAATATTTTTTATCCTTAAAAGTATATAGTTTAAAGTTCAAATTTTAAAAATAAAACATAATATGATATTTATCATAGAAATAAATATTATTTAAATAAAATATTTTTTTCAATGCCATGTTCTTTAGCGGCGTTTATAGGAAAAGCGTCGGTAAAGGTCCGTTCTATAACGGCGTTGGTGGCAAAAGCACCGCTAAAGGCCATGATCTTTAGCGGCATTTGTGGTAAAAGCACCGCTAAAGGCCATGATCTTTAGCGGCGTTTGTTGGGAAAGCACCGCTAAAGGTCATGACTTTTAGCGGCGTTTTTTTTACATAAACGCCACAAAATGTTAGTGGCCTTTTTCAGCAAATAGTTTTAGCGGCGCCTATAGGCCTAAAAAATGCCGCTAAAAACCTGTTTTGCTATAGTAGTTCAAAGGTACCAAAGCTGTAGATAGTGTGACGAGCTTGGCTGACAATCCCCGAGCTTGTAGCTTGACTTCAAAATCTATAAAACATAATAAACATAACACAGGGAGTAAGCTCTCAAAGCTTAGTAAGTCATAAGCAAATAAACAACTCAATGATTTATTAAACTTAATTAAATTAAACTAGGTCATTATATTATTTCACATTTAATTCTAGGCACATATATATTCATATTATTTTCATATAATCATATACATTTGTATTCAATGATATTATTGCCTTACCCAAATGCTTATATAATCAATTTAACAAATCATTCTTTAACCTTCAAGGCCGAATGATCATTAGATACCTAGTTCACATACTCATAATTACATAAGCTCATAGATCATAATATAGTCTCATGTATATATATTGAACTAACTCATACCTGACAATTCAGCGCATATTATATAATCCGTACACAATTACCTTTGCCCGATGAACCATTCGGAATTGGATAGGACACTCGGATAATCACATAAATCTTACAATGCCAATGTCCCAGACGTGGTCTTACATGTAGCCACATATCGATGCCACTGTCCCAGACAGGGTCTTACTCGTAAACACATATCGGAACTACAAATTGATGCCATTGACTTACTCGCACACATATGCCAGAATCCTATGTCATGACATATGTATCCTAGCTATTCCAAAGGTTCATACGGGGCTTTCGGACGTCGTAACTCGATCGGAACGAACTTAGTAACGTAGTAACCAAGCCTTTTTATATTCGGCTATATCAAAAATAAATTCTAATATTTCATAACAGCATGTATATTTTATATTTAGCTACAATTAAACACGTCTATTTGCTTAAAAACTTACCTCGGACGTCGTAAAATGGAACGGGGTTGCTAGTCGATAACTTTCGTTTTTCCCCGATCCAAATTCGATTTCTTTGGTTATTGATCTAACACATTCAAATTAAGCTCATTCAAACATATTTTCATTCAATTTTAGTCCAAAAACACATAAATAGGAAAATTACCATTTTACCCCTAACATTTACAATTTTTACAATTTAGTCCCTATTGCACAAAACACAAAATACACCAAATTTCTCCACACCCAAGCTAGGCTGAATATTACCCATGTCTATACAAGCCCATACAATTCATTAATTTCACATTTTAGTCCCTCAAATTATTATTTTTGTAATTAAGTCCTAATTACTCAAAATCATCAAAAATTCCAATACAAAATATCTTAATCTAAAACATATATTTCATTTTTCAACATCAAACAACAAAAATCACAAACTATCAACAATGGCACAACTCAAAATATTCATCAAAATAAAAATTTAAAGCTTGGGTTTTGTAGTACTCAAAGCAAGGATCTCAAAAACGTAGAAATTATAAAAAACTGAGCTAGAACTCACCTTGAATCAAGCTTAGTTATGGCCGAACCCTAGCTTCTTTCTATTTTCTTTGCTATTTAAGTTTTGGCTATGGTGGAGTTTTATGAACACCTAATTAATTTATCATATATTATATCATAAATATGGCTTTTTATTATTTTACCTTATTAACCTTAGTTAACAAATTATAAAATCATTTATACAAGCACATTACCGTCCACTTCACTTGATATTGGGTTATTTTTCTCTTAACGGCTTCTATTTTAAAATCCATGTGCAAATTAGCCCCTTTTAGAAATTACCACCTAATTTTCACTTTATGCGATTAAGTCCTTTTATTTAATCGGACACCTAAACGACAAAATTAAATCACGAAAATTTCACAGATATAAATTGACACAAAATAAACACAGAAAATAATTTTAAAATATTTTTTTGACTTGGATTCATGGTCCCAAAACCACCGTTTCGATTAGGGTCTAAATCGGGCTGTTACAACTCTCCCTCTTAGGGATTTTTGTCCCCGAAAATCTTACTAGTGAATAGGTTCGGATAGCGTTCTCTCATTGTATCCTCTGGTTCCCATGTCACTTCCTCAACTCCGTGCTTATGCCACAATACTTTAACTAATGGAATCTTCTTGTTCTGCAACTCTTTAACCTCACGAGTCAAAATGCGAATCGGTTCTTCTTTGTAGGTCATATCAGGCTGAATTTCAATCTCAGACAGACTAATCACATGTGAAGGATCAGATCGATACCTTCTAAGCATCGAAATGTGGAATACATTGTGGATATTTTCTATCTCAGGTGGCAACAATAGTCTGTAAGCAACCGGCCCGATACGCTCTATAACCTCATACGGTCCAATAAACCTTAGACTCAATTTGCCTTTACGACCAAATCTAAGTATTTTCTTCCATGGTGAGACTTTCAAAAAGACTTTATCTTCAATTTGAAACTCTATATCTTTACGTTTCAAGTCCGCATAAGACTTCTGACGATCTGATGATGCTTTCAAACTTTCAGGGATCACTTTCACCATCTGTTCAGTTTCTCTGATCAAGTCAATCCCGTGTATCTTATTTTCACCAAGCTTAGTCAGTACAACGGCGTACGACATTTATGACCATACAAAGCTTCATAAGGTGTGATTTTGATACTCGATTGATAGCTGTTATTATATGTAAATTCAATTAGAGGTAGATATCATTCCCACGTACCTTCGAACTCGGGAATGCAACATCTCAACATATCCTCAAGTATCTGAATGATTTGCTCAGACTGGCCATCTGTTTGCGGATGGAAAGCAGTACTGAAATGTAATTTTGTACCTAGTGCATCTTGTAATTTCTTCCAAAACCGCGATGTAAATCTCGGATCTCTATCCAAAACAATAGATATAGGCACACCATGTAGTCTCACAATCTGAGAAACATACAATTCAGCCAGCTTATCAAGTGAGTAGTCTGTATGTATCGGGACAAAATGAGTCGATTTAGTCAACCTATCAACAACAACCCAGATTGCGTCTTTCCTGCTTGGTGTTAACGGTAAACCAGATACAAAATCCATCGTAACTCTGTCCCACTTCCATTCTGGTATCATAACTGGCTGAAGTAACCCTGAAGGTACCTAATGCTCAGCTTTTACTTGTTGACAAACTAAACATCTTGCAACAAAGTCAGAGAAGTCTCATTTCATGCCAGGCCACCAATAGAGTTGTTTCAGATCATTATACATCTTTGTACTACCTGGGTGAATAGATAACTAACTGCTATGATCTTTATTCAAAATGATCTGAATCATCTCTGAATTCCTCGGAACGCAAATTCGGTCTTTGCACCTCAAACAGTCATCAGTATCAACTCTGAACTCTGAATCAGCATCCGTCTCACACTGAGCTCGTTTCACAATCAATTCATTATCAACCTTCTGGGCATCACATATTTGTTGAACAAACAACAGTTTAGCTTTCAATCCAGCCACTATCGAACCATCATCAAACATGGCCAAATGTGTATTCATTGCACGCAAAGCAAACAGTGACTTTCGGCTTAAAGCATCAGCAACAATGTTAGCCTTTCCCGGGTGATAATCAATCCCAAGCTAGTAGCCTTTTAATAGTTCTAACTATCGACATTGTCTCAAATTTAGATCTTTCTGAGTCATCAAGTATTTTAGGCTTTTATGATCAAAATAAACATGACATTTCTCACCGAACAGTTAATGAATCCAAAATTTCAATGTGAACACAATAGCTGCCAATTCCAGGTCATGTGTCGAATACTTTCTTTCATGTGGCTTTAACTATCTCAAGGCATAAGCTATCACTCTGCCTTCCTGCATCAAAACACAACCCAAACCATTTAATGATGCATCACTTTAAATAAAAAATTCTTTACCCGATTCTAGCTGAATTAGCATAGGAGCTTTTGTCAAAAAGGCTTTCAACTAATCAAAACTTTGTTGACACTTCTCTGACCACTCAAACTTAACATCTTTCTGCAATAGCTTTGTCATCGGAGCTACAATTATAGAGAAACATTTTACGAACCATCCTACAATAACCAGCAAGTCCTAGAAAGCTTCGGACTTCAAAAACATTTTTCAGAGGTTTCTAATCCAGTATAGCTAAAATTTTGCTTTGATCGACCCGAATACCTGATGCTGATACCACATGGCCTAGAAAACTGACTTCACTTAACCAGAACTCACATTTACTAAATTTTGCATACAACTACTTATCTCGCAATGTCTGCAACACAAGTCTCAGATGTTCGGCATGTTCAGCTTCACCACGAGAGTAGATTAGAATGTCATCTATAAACACAACCACAAAACGATCTAGATACGGTCTAAAGATCCGATTCATCAAATCCATGAAAACAGCAGGTGCATTAGTAAGTCCAAAAGGCATAACCCAAAACTCATAATGTCCGTACCTCGTTCTGAAAGCAATTTTTGGTACATCAAAGTTTTTAACTCGCAACTGATAGTAGTTTGATCTCAAATCTATCTTTGAAAATACTGTAGCCCTTTTCAGTTGGTCAAATAGATCATCAATCTGTGGCAACAGATATTTATTCTTTATAGTTACCTTATAAAGCTGTTTGTAATCAATGCACATTCTCATAGTTCCATCTTTCTTTTTCACAAACAACACAAGCACACCCCACGGAGAAAAACTCGGTCTCGCAAAACCTCTATTTGTCAATTCTTGCAACTGAGCTTTTAATTTTTTTAATTCTGTAGGTGCCATTCTGTACGGAGCTATAGATATCGGAGTCATCTCAGGCATTAACTCAATACGAAACTCTACTTCCCGAATAGGTGGCAAACCCGATAATTCTTCAAGAAACACATCTGAATACTTACATACAACAGGTACTGATTCAATGTTTCTTTCAACCACTTTACTGTTGAGCACGTAGGCAAAATAAGCTTCACACCCTTTTCTCACATATTTTTAAGCTAACATTGATGAAATCACTGCTAGCAAACCATACAAATCATTAGATCCAATCCGGATAATTTCATCATTCTTGATCTGTAGATCAATGGTCTTTCTTTTGCAGTTCACAACAGCATCATGTAAAGTCAGCCAATCTATACCCAGAATTATACTGAACTCATCAAATGGTAACAACATCAAATTAGCCGGAAAGCACAGATCTCGAACCATTAAGGGACAATTCTTACACACTTTATCAAACATAACACACCGGTCCAAGGGGTTTGACACTCTAATCATAAACTCAATAGACTCAACAGGTAGAGTCTTGCTGAATACTAATGTCTCACATACATAAGAATGAGTAGAACCAGGATCAATCAATGCAATTACATTAGTATCATAAATAGTAAATGTACCAGTAATAACATCTAGGGATGAAGCCTCCTCTCGTGCACGTATAGCATAAGCTCTGACAGGTGCATGAGCCTCAGATCTGACTGTCGTATCTTTAGTCCCTCTCTCACTGCCACTTGTATTACTAGCATTTCTAGGTTGTCTACCTCGAGCTGCAATGTTACCCGATCTCGTATTCTGCACCTGATTTTCCTCAACCAACATTAGGCAATCTCGAATATAGTGATTTGTCGATCCACATTTAAAACAGGCTCACTCGTGCAATCTGTAACTGCCGAGATGTCGTTTGCCACAGTGCTTACATTCGGGTTGATTTGATCTAACATTACCCACACTCGCTACTAAAGTAGCTCTCGAGCTCACCGGTGGTCTATTTTGATCCCGTTTAGAGTAACCTGAAGTGGCTTTAGAACGGCTAAAACCATCTCAGAACTTCTTTGATGCCGGCTGGAATGACATACCAGATGTTCTTTTTTGTGCATCTCTAGCTTCAAAGTCAGCTTTTCTTTTCTCTTTCCCGAGCTCTTCAGCTTTGCAGGCTCGCTCAATAAGTACCACAAACTCTTTTATCTCAAGTATGCCAACTAACAGCTTAATGTCTTCATTTAGCCCATCTTCAAATCTTTTACACATTATGGCCTCAGTAGAAACATACTCTCGGACATACCGACTAAGTCTCACGAATTTTCGCTCGTATTCTGTCACTGTCATCTGGCCCTGTTTCAACTCTAAAAATTCTTTACGCTTCTGATCGATAAATCTCTGACTGATATATTTCTTACGGAACTCAGTCTGAAAGAATTCCCAGGCCACTTGCTCTCTCGGAACTACTGATACTAGGGTATTCCACCAGTGATATGTTGTGTCTCGAAGTAGGGATATAGCACATTTCAAACATTCATCAGAAGTATGGGGCAACTCATCAAACACACGGATGGTATTATCAAGCCAAAACTCAGCCCACTCAGCGTTATCTTCATCAGTGGCTTTAAACTCTTCAGCCTCACATTTTCTAATTTTATCAACAGGTGGTCTATTCAATCACAATGGATCACTTACTTGAGGTATAGTAGGCATCGAAGATGGATTAATCGGGGGTGGAGGTTGTTGTGCAGCCGGGTTAGTCCGAATATATTGAGTGAACCAGTCATTCATCATTTGATAGAAGGCTTGTTTAGCCTCACTTTTTGGATTACTCGAAGTCAGTCGAGAATCAGCTTGCGGTGTCCCTTGCGTGGGAGTAGGCGCCACACTCCCGACATAATCAGCTACAGCTCTGTCGAGATCTATTTACTATATGAAAACACATTTCAAACACTTTGGTGAAAAAAATAATTTGGCTTTAGAAGATGGTCAGGAACTATTTAAAAACAAATTAAATGATTTAAATAAAACAAAAGAGTTCTAGTGCACGATTTCAAATAAGATTTAATCAATGTAACATACTTGTGTTGGATTAACTATATTTCTTAAACTCAGAATTACTAAACTCATGTTTCCACTGTTACGAATAAATTCACAGCAACCTGGTAATTTGCTAACTTATGAACAAATTCACATACAAAAATCCATTCATCTCTTAACATATCCCTATGTCAATTCAACTGACTAAACAGATTCTAGCAAGCAAACATGTTATTGGACATACATACTCATTAAATTGAACCAATCTCTTGCATATCACTATGTCAATTAAAACGATTAATTAAATCTAATAAGCATATAAAAGACTTTGTGAAGTAACAAGATATCCCTACCTTGAAACAATTTAATCACAATAATCTTACAAGTTATGCAATGCAATAATATCGCCAGATACATTGTTAATTTAACCATCAGCTACCTTAGAGAAATAAACATGCACTGATTAAGTACTGTGTCAACTAATTACAATTGCAATCCGTTTAAATAATTAATTCATTAGTTACCTCACAATTGTAATGCAAGAATAACTTAGGCATGGTTTTACTTAATCTAGCATCTTCCGAGGCTTATAACAACATAAACATCATTTTAACAATTCAAGCAGGCAGAATATAATCAACCCAACACAAACATAATTTAAGTTGAATTGATTAAAATAATCATTTCAATAGCATAAATATTCATAAACATGTTCGTCAAAACAATAACAAAAATTAAAGAGTTAGGGAACAAGAGGCAAATCCGGTGTTTCTCCGTGGCTTGACTAGTTGCTCCGTTCTTCGTTCTTTGTTGGCCTTGGCTATCAAGTTGGCTTATGAACACCTAATTTCTGCTCCAAAATGGCTAATAGAAGCCTCTTTCTCAAGAGGAGAAATCAACACTTGAACAGGAGGGAATGGAATGGAAAAAATAAGAGAAAAGTGAGAGAGGGAATGAGAGAATGTTGTCAAGTGAGGGATGCTTTGAATGATCAGCAAGGGGTGGATTTTATAGCTGATTTTTTCTGCTAAAAATAGCAAATTCCAGTAGCCAAAGAGCCCTCCCTTGGCCGGCCACACACATGGCAAAGTTGAGAGTTTCAACTTTGCTATTTTAAGCTTGGGGCAAATCTACAAAGCCATAATTTAAAGTGGGGTTTGAATGCAGTTTAGAAGTCTTTTGAGGGCCTTTTTGCAAGAATATTTAATCAGCTAAAATTCTGATTTGGGTCAACATATGGACAGTTCTGGGCTGCCCATTTAGTGGCTGGTTCAGCTCACTCAATTTGGCTCGACCAGTGCGGTTCAACTGGACCCTTTCTCCATAATTAATTAAAAAGAATTTATTTAGCCCAAATTAAATGAGGAATAAATTAAAATTAATTAATTTATGAATTAATACACATTTCTAGATCGTCTTAGGCTGGAAATTAAAGTGCCTCGATACATCAAATTGCTTCTCGATTTTGTGCTTTCAGTAGTGTCAGCCGAGCCAATTTTCACCCTTTGCGCTAATCTGTTGAAAATAGTCAAAATTAATCAAAGTTAAGTATAAAATTAAATAAATTCACCATGTTCATATTTTTAACATGATTTAATTATTTAATTATATTTAATTAATTTTCGACAAGAATTTAACCGGATTTGCATGAATTTACAAAAAATTGGGTATGAAAAAGTATATAAATTTTTGTGTTTCCACACCCCCAAACTTAATCCATTGCTCGTCCTGAGTAATGCACAAATTTTGAAAAGAATTTCTCGGAAACACCTTTGAAAAATTCCTTTAGAACAAATTTTTTCTCAAAATTATGGATATAAAATACTTATGCTCAAAAACAAGAAATCTGATAATTATGCTAACTTAAGTATACATATTGTTCAAATTAAATTCAACAACTTATTATAATAGCAAAATTTAGACTAAATGCTTTTGTAACAAAGACATGTTAACCCTTACCAATTTGATTTTTATTCCTTTATTCAAGACTAAGCTGCAATCATTAAGCTTAACTTACATCTTTATATGTTGATCGTAGAAATTTCTCTCCACTAATGTAGGTAGCATGAGGACTTTGAATCAATAGGTCTTTATCAAGGTTGTAACGTGGCTAGGCTAGGGGTAGGTGAAAGATGGATAAATTTGGTTTAAAAACCCTAGACTCAACATCAAACGAACCTTCAGAGTTTTTACCTTCGATACACCAACTTGACTTTCATATGCTCTTTTGTACATCTCTTTCAAATACATGTGCTCTCTATTTCTTTATTAACACGAGCACTAACTTTGTGTACTACAATTCTCGAGCAATTGATGCTTCTTTTCAACTCCCCCAAACTTATTTTCGAAGTACATCTTGAATATTACTGAGTCTAGTGTTTGGGACAATTTTAAGATCATTAAGCGAAAAGTAATGGCTAATTATTGTAAGGGTCGTAAAATTATTAGGCCATATAGTCTCAAAGTTGGGTTTCAAAGGATAAAATTTTACCATGGTGGGCTTGAAAGGCTCAAACGGTCCAAACAATAGTTGCCTAAATCATTTCCAACTTTCCATGCTCCTTAGGATTTCGCCTCAAGAAACTACTAAGTCAATTCTAAAGACTTAAACTTTCATGTATACCTAACTCTCCTAAAGACTAAAAATTTTATGGTACGAATTTGCATGCTTTATTAAAAATACATTCATGTCATTAATAAGCTAATCATAATAATTTATTGAAATTATAGAACTTTATTCATACTCAAATTGAGCATACTTAACAAAATTAAAATTTTTGAACAGAATATCCTAATCATAATTAAAAGAAAAATTTTATTCTGAGAGGAAATAATTCAAATTTTCGGTCCCCCCAACTTAAAATGAACAATGTTCTCATTGTTTAAAGTGAATAGATATTATACACCAGGTAGGATTTTAGAAAAGAGGAGGTGAGTCAATTTGACTGCTTAAGTACCAAGCTCTTTCTAAATCCAATCCTAGACATGTATATATCTATTGCCACACTTTATACTTTGTGACTTGTTCACATTTTATTAGTGATTTTCCTCTCTTGTTTTATTATGCAAAAAATAAAAGATTCCTAATTAAACTTAATCCTAAAATGACCTAAGAATAGAAATAAAATAAAGTCAAGATCCCCCTTTTATTTATTTGCAGACCCCTCCGAATTTCACTCATCTTTTGCTGCTTCGCTCCTTCTTTGATAATGGACTCCATGGTTCAAATATGAAATCTGGAAACTCAGGCACAAAAATAAATGGGTCATTGTATATTTTCTTAAAAGCACTTCTCATCGAGTCATCCCTTATTTTTGAGTATCTTCAGTAGGCTTGTTGCTGCCATTGCATATGTTGCATTAAGTCCATCAATTTTGACAGCTCATCTCGAAATTGATAAAGATTAATATATAAATTATAATAGATATAGTTATATATTAAAGATTATCATCTTATTATTTTTATTAAAAACTTATCGAATAAAATCCTAAACTTGATAATAATTAATATATATTATAACGGGTATAATTATATATTAATAATTATCATTTCTTTTCCTTTTTTTAAAACTAAAAATATTTATTCTAGAATCCTTTTGAAAAGAGGCATCTAGTTTTTATTATTTACGAAAAGAGCAACCAAATTTTAAAAATACTTCAATTAAGTCCCTAGACTTAACGGAAATTTGAAATTGAGTCGCAATTTAAAACTCGGGTCAAAATTGACCTTTTTATTTGAAAAATCAAAAGTTGAGATTTCTATTTAGAGAATAATTTTTAGGAAAATTATGTTAAAATCAATCCCAGGAAAGATTGGAGGGGTCACAAACTGTCCCGCTTAAGTTCCAATCTCCAAGACAGAATTTATTTAAACATACTAGTCCCGAAAATATACTCTAAATCATTTATTAAAATAGAAAATAAGAAAATTTTAAACATCCGATAAAATGAACGAAATTTCATTCCGTTCAATCTTATCTCCCCAATAGTGTTTCAGACGCTGAGCATTAACTCGAAAATTACCTCCCTTACCTTGGAGCTTAACAACTCCGTATGGATAGACATGATAAATCGTAAAAGGACCAGACCAAAGTGATTTTAGCTTACCTGGGAAGAACTTTAGTCTGGAATTAAATAACAGAACTTGCTGACCTGCTTCAAATTCTCGAACTCGAATGTGCTTGTCATGCCATTTCTTAAGTCTCTCCTTGAGTAATTTTGCATTTTCGTAGGAGACTAGCAGGAATTCCTCTAGCTCATTGAGTTAGAGCATCTGTTTCTCTTTAGAGAGCTTAGGATCCCAGTTGAGTTGTTGAAGAGCCCAATAAGCCTTGTGCTCTAACTCTAAGGGTAGATGACATGCTTTCCCAAAGACCAACTTGTAGGGTGACATCCCTAAAGGTGTCTTGTATTGTAACATCCCGAAATAGGGCTTAAGCGAAATAGTGGTTGCGAAACCACGAATCTGAGGTCAAAAAAATAAAAAAATAAAAAAAATAATATTCCAATTAAGTTTTAAGGTTTATTCATTGATTGAATAATTGTGTGAAAATTTCGTGAAGAAATTTTATGTATAAGTGCCTAATTTGATAATTAGGACTAAATTGTAAAATTAGCAAAATGTGTGTTCTAGATAATAAAGGGGATTTAATTGAAATGGTTTCTTAAAGTGGAGGTCATTATTTAGTAATTAGACCATTATATTTAAGTTTGGACAAAAATGGGCAAGAATAGGACAAATTTGAAGGAAAAGCCTTTAAGGGCATTTTGATCATTTAGTTATTAAAAGAATTAAAAAGGGAAAATAACGCCAAAATTGGTCCATCTTCTTCTTGGAGGGCAAATATAGCATGGGGGAATCCATGGTTAGGGTTTCCAAGCTTTCCAAGCTCCATAATCCCGAAAAGTGAGATTTGGACCTAGAACGGGAGAAAAACTGAAAATCGGGAAAGTTGGTAAAATGGTCGTTTTGGTATCGAGGTAAGTTCATATGTTTCATAAGCATTTAATTATGCATATTTGAATGATAAATTGATTTTTTTCATAAATACTTTAGTATTGAGTTTCAAATATAATGATTAATGTTCGATAATAATTCGATATTGGAAAGAGAACTAGTATAATTTATATGTAAGACCATATTTTGTATTATGGCTTTGTATGATAACAAGAAAGTATTGACTAGCATAATTTGATGAGAGTAAGTTAAGTTGATGATATGATGAGATTGAGAATGTAAGTATGTAAGTTGAGTAGCATTTTATTATTATGCAATTATTGTTATTAGTATTGATATTATTGAGTTATGTGGCTAACCTTGAGAATTTGAGCAAGTATGTTTCAGCTATGACTTGACAAGGCATTGATATCTCAAATTCCATGGCTGTACCATGGCAATTAAGGAAGAATTGGCGGAAAAGTCCATGTTCATAACATGGCATTTAAGGAGGAATTGACGGTTAAGGATACCATGTAAGACCATGTCAAGACATGGCATTGGTAAGGCAAGGATCCCATGTAAGACCATGTCAAGACATGGCATCAGCATTGATTAAGAACTCCATATAAGACCACATCAAGATGTGGCATTGGCACTAAGACAAGGATACCATGTAAGACCATGTTTGGAACATGACATTTGGTAAGATAAGGATATCATGTAAGACCATGCCAAGGCATGACATTGATAAGTTCTATAAGGCAAGGAAATTATGTAGGACCATGTCAAGACATGGAATTGATGAGTTACTATAAGGCAAGGAAATTATGTAAGACCATGCCAAGGCATGGCATTGGTGAGTTCATAAGGCAATGATACCACGTAAGACCATGTCATGACATGGCAATGGTAAGTTCAAAAAGGAAAAAGGTTCCCGAGTAATCCAAAGAGTAAGTCAAAGAAACAACAAGGTGAGAACATGAAGAAAGAGTACAGGTATGCATTTAAGGCTTATTTAATATTGAGATTGTATGTAATTGAGATTATCAAGTATTAAGTAAGTGATGAGTTTTCAGTTATGCTTGTGACACTTTATGACATGATTGGCAATATGCCTATATTAAGAAAGAGTACTCATGTGTTAAGTGAGATGTTGCAGGTATGTAAGCAAGCTATTAAGTAAGGTGCCTTTTGTATTCTGATCCTTTGGTAAGGTTACCGATGAGTAAGATGGGAAAGTAAGAACTAAACATTATTTAAGCAAATTATGACAGCATAGTAGTAAGCTAAATTGATTGCTAATGCTTATTATTTTACATGTGAACTTACTAAGCTTTATAAGCTTACTTCTTTCACTTTCCCATGTTTCAGAGTACTTAAAAGCAAGCTCGGGTTGGAGGTCGTCGGAGATCACTTCACACTATCGACTATCAAGTTACCAAATGGGTATCTTCATTTACAAACGTTCTAGTTTATGGCATGTATAGGGACTTAGCCATTTTGTGTGTATGTCCTTATGATATGACTAAAGAATGGTATGTAAATATTTAATAATGATTAGCTATTGAAATGACTAATGAATAACATGTTTCGGTGTTATGTATGCCTAAATGGTAGTTAATACAAAGAAATCATGAAAAAGTGAAATTAGCATTAAAATAGTATTGAATAGCAGCAGTGACGTGATCTTGAAAAATCACCAAGAATAGTAGAAATGGAATTAGGTGATGAATGAGATATAGAATTAAAGCTTATTGAGTATATTTTTATATGAAAGAAACATAGTAAGCAAAAGAATTGTATATTAAGTGATATTTAAATTTTGGTGAGATAGGGTCAGAGTGATTTCTAAATCCCCTATTCTGAATTTAGAAATTCACTAAAAATTATAAAAAAATAATTATGAGTTATACTTTATATGTATAGATTCCTTATTGAGTCTAATTTTAAAAGAAATAAACAACATGGTTATTTGAATTCTTTACAGGGAGAAAATTAATTCGTAGTGAACAGAGGTCAAAGTAGTCGAACACTAAAACAGGGGAAACTTTAACTAATAAACTGTACTAATTGGCTAGACCAAAAATTCTGAAAGAAATTAGTAAGAATATATATGAGTCTAGTTTCAGATAAAATTTACGGATTTTGATTTCAAGTTTCGTAACTTGAGTTATGATTTATTTAGTGACTATGATGCAGATGGATAGCTTATTTATGAAAGATGAAATAAATTGTTTTGATTTGTCTAAGTATTCAGAAAATTTTTAATGTTCCCGATTTAGTCCCGAACCATTTCAATTGCAAGTTTTAGGGTCTCGAGGGCCATTTTTAGGGACATATTTAATGAATGTGAATAAATTAATTTTAAAAGAAAATTTTATGCCCCAAATTAGTAAGTTAAGTCAGGTAACGCCTCGTGTTCGACTCTGACGACGGTCTCGGGTAAAGGATGTTACATGTATGTTGTTCTGTAAGCCCATAAAGCATCATCCAACCTTTTGGCCCAATTTCGTCGGTTTAGGTAGACTACCTTCTCAAGTATGCCTTTGATTTCCTTATTTGCCAGTTCAGCTTGCCCATTCGTCTGCGGATGGTAAGCTGTTGCAACATTGTGTTTCACTCTGTGCTTGTCTAATAACCATTTTAACCACTTGTTCACAAAGTGGGACCCTTCATCACTAATGATAGCTCTTGGCGTTCCAAACCTTGTGAACACGTGTTTCTGAGCCTCGACCCATTTGGACACATAGTCTACTGCTACCAATATATACTTGTGACCAAAAGATGTAGGGAAAGGACCAAGAAAGTCAATACCCATACATCGAACAATTCTACCTTAATGATGTTTGTTCGAGGCATCTCATTTCTGTTGGTGACATTTCTAACCCTTTGACATCGGTCACAACCCTTTACGTACGCGTATGCTTCCTTGAATAGTGTTGGCCAAAAGAATCGGGCTTGCAATACTTTGGCTGTCATACGAGTACCTCCGAAGTGTCCCCCACTCGGAGCTAAGTGACAATGGTATAAAAAATTTTGTACTTCATCTTCCACCACACATCTCCTAATCATCTGATCTGCACACCTTTTAAACAAATATGGCTCTTCCCAGAAATAGTACTTTACATCGTTAAGAAAGTTTCTCCTTTGTTGATAAGTCTTATCAATTGGCATCAACCCACAAGCTAAATAGTTAGAAATATCAGCAAACCAAGGGGTACTATGGACATGACTTACCTTCAGTATGTGTTCATCTAGAAACGTTTCTTGAATTGGTGTAATAGGAGAATTCCCTTCTTGAGGCTCCAATCTGGACAAGTGATCTGCTACTTGGTTTTTACTCCCTTTCGATCTTGAATTTCTAGATTAAACTCTTGAAGTAGAAGCACCCACCGGATTAGTCTCGGCTTAGCATCTTTCTTGGCAAGTAAGTACTTGATTGCTGAGTGGTCTGTATAAACAGTTACTTTGGTACCTACAAGATAAGATCGAAACTTGTCAAAAGCAAATACAATAGCAAGTAACTCTTTTTCTATTACCATATAGTTCAGTTGAGCTCCTGTAAGAGTCCGGCTTGCATAGTATATGGGATGAAAAATTTTGTTCCTCCATTGGGCCATGACAGCTCCTATCGTGAAATCGCTTGCATCACACATTAATTCAAATGGTAGATCCCAGTCTGGTGTGACAATTATGGGTGCCGTAATTAATAGACTCTTCAGATCCTTGAAAGCCTTTAAGCATTCATCGTCGAACTTGAACGTCGTGTCCTTCTCCAATAATTTGCATAAGGGTTTAGCAATTTTGGAGAAGTCCTTGATAAATCTTTGATAAAACCCGGCGTGACCCAAGAAGCTCCTAACACCCTTTATAGATGTTGGAGGTGGGAGTTTCTCAATAACATCTATCTTTGCTTTATCTAACTCGATTCCATGTCTCGTTATCTGATGCTCTAGAACAATTCCTTCTCGTACCATGAAATGGCACTTTTCCCAATTAGTACTAGGTTTGTTTCTTCGCATCGTCTTAGTACGTTAGCTAGATTGGCTAAGCAATCATCGTATGTATCTCCGAACACTGAAAAGTCATCCATAAAAACTTCCAAGTACTTTTCAACCATGTCAGTAAAAATAGACATCATACATCTTTGAAATGTAGCAGGTGCATTACATAAACCAAATGGCAAGCGTCTAAATGCAAATGTACCGTACGGGTAGGTGAACATTGTCTTGTGCTGATCTTTTGGTGCTACTGTAATCTGATTATACCCCGAGTATCCATCGAGAAAATAGTGATAGTCTCGTCTAGTGAGTCTATCCAGTATCTGGTCCAAGAACGGCAAAGGGAAGTGATCTTTCCTAGTCACCTTGTTTAGCTTCCGGTAATTGATGCAAATCCTCCATCCTGTAACTGTTCTAGTTGGTATCAACTCAGTATTCTCATTTTCTATGACTGTGATACCTCCCTTCTTTGGCACGCACTGGACCGGACTTACCCACGAACTATCTGAGATGGGATAAATGATACCCGCATCTAACCACTTGATAATCTCCTTTTTCACCATGTCTTTCATGATGGGGTTCAATCTTCGTTGTCCATCAATCGTCCCTTTTTCGCCATCTTCCATGATAATCTTGTGCATGCATACAGATGGACTAATACTGCGGATATCGGCTATGGTCCATCCGATAGCCTTCATGAATTGTTTCAACACCAAGATGAGTTTCTCTTCTTACTCAGTAGTTAATTCTGCTGAAACAATCACAGGCAAAGTAGAAGTGGTACCTAAATAAACATATTTCAAATGTGAGGGAAGTACCTTCAGTTCTATTTTAGGTGGCTCCTCGATTGACGCTTTTGGTTGGGCATAATCCCTTTTCTCTAACTCTAAAGATTCAAAGTGGGATTGCGGATTAAATCCCTTTTGATTAGCTTTTAACAAAGCTAAGTATTCATCCTCCTCTTCATCACTTGGAGGATCTGATGTTAAAATTTGTTCCAACGGATCCTCGGCATAGTTGAGCTCCTTTTCCACTATTAAATCCTCTAAATCGGATACTGCAGAACAATCATCAATTGTGTCAGAAAATTGCATAGACTTAAAAACATTAAATGTTACCTGATCATCCTGAACATGCATCATAAGCTCACCCTTCTACACATCTATAAGGGTCCTTCCGGTTGCTAAGAACATTCTTCCTAGGATAATCAGCACTTCTTCATTCGCTTCAAAGTCTAGGATAACAAAATTAGCAGGGAAGATAAATTTATCTACACGTACCAATACGTCCTCAATTTTTCCTTCTAGATGCGCTAAGGATCGACCTGCTAGTTGAAGTGTAACTATAGTAGATCTAACTTCACCTATCCCCAACTTTCTAAATATTGACATAGGCATCAAGTTAATACTCGCACCGAAGTCACATAATGCCTTACCACAATATGTTGCTCCAATGTTGCAAGGTATGGTAAAACATCCAGGATCCTTCAGCTTTGGGGGTAGTTTGTCTTAAAGATATGTGTTGCATTCCTTCGTCAGAGCTACCGTCTCAAATTCTCCAAGTCTTAGTTTTTTGGACAAGATATCCTTCATAAACTTGACGTAGTTTGGTATTTGTTCAAGTGCTTCAACCAATGGGATGTTGATATGAAGTTGCTTGAGTACGTCTAGGAATTTCTTGAATTGGATTTCCTGCTTCTGCTTCTGAAGTCTTTGAGGATAGAGTGGTGGAGGTTTCTTTACTAGAACTGGTTGATTCATTTTCTACGGCAATTCTGCATTTAATAGAGTTGTTAGTTGATCAGAATTAGTTGGTTTTGGAATTACCTTATCGAGTTTTGCAGATTCTTGTGCAACTGGAATTTCAACATTCTGTTGAACTTCCTCTGAGTCTTGAGCATCAACTGGCTCCTTTTTAGCTTCGATAGTGTTAGGCTCTACTGTCTTTTCGCTCCTCAATGTCAACGCTTTATAATGTTCCTTCCCCGCATTTCTTGGATTCTTCGTATCACTAGGTAAAGCACCTTATGGTCAGTTCTTGAGTTTAGTAGCAAGTTGGCCCACTTGATTCTCCAAATTCCTTAGAGTGGCATCGTTTTTCGCCATGTATGCCTTCAATAAATTCTCTAAGCTATTGTATGATTCAGCCTGAGCTGGTTTCTAAACTTGTTGGGAAAAACTAGGCGGCTGAGTCAGTCTAGGTTGAGCATAGTTGTTACTAGTTCTAGCCCCTTGGTAACTCCAGGAAAAATTCGGGTGGTTTCGCCACGATGGGTTGTAGAAGTTGGATTGCAATCCTTGCCTTCCTCGATTTTGGTTGTGGTTACTCATGTAATATATGGATTCGAGGTTTGATGGACATTCTTCAAACAAATGTCCTTCCCCACAATAAACACAAACTACACTTTCAAATTGATGAGGTGGTTAGGCTGCAAAACTGTTAGACCCATTAGCGGTAAGATTTTTAAGCATTGAGGATATCAAAGATACCTGAGATGCAATTGAAGTGAGAGCGTCCACTTCATGTATTCCAACGACTTGTCTTCCTGATGCAGCTCGATTGGTTGACCATTGATAATTGTTACTGGCGATCCTCTAGATGATTTTGTAAGCCTCGTTATAAGATTTAGACAGGAGAACACCGTTAGTAGAAGCGTCCACTACCATCCTTGTGTGAGCATTGAGACCATTATAAAATGTCTCGAGTTGGATGAAATGTGGGATTCCGTGATGAGGGTATTTCTGTAGTAGTTCTTTGTATCGTTCCCATGCCTCATACAAGGATTCATCATCCATTTGTTGGAAGGCAGTGATCTCGTTCCTCAATTTAGCGTTCTTGCTTGGTGGGAAATACTTCATGAGGAATCTTTCGACTAACTCTTGCCATGTAGAAATTGAGTTTGGTCGCAATGAATTCAACCAGGCTCGAGCTCTGTCTCTTAGTGAGTACAGGAATAGCTTCAAGCATAATGCATCTTCAGTAACTCCAGCTAATTTGAAAGAGTCGCTCACCTTCATAAATAGTCTTAAATGAAGATGAGGATCTTCGGTAGGCATTCCACTGAATTGGCCCGCTGTCCGAAGGTTCTGGAACATGACTGGCTTCAGCTCGAATTATTGTGCTTTGGTTTAGGGTCTCCTAATGCCTGGATTAAGATCGTTAAATACTGGCACAGCATATTGTCTTAAGGCTCTATCTCTATCGTCAGCAATAAGGATAGGATTTTGAGCAAGGTTTGCTCCATTTCCTTGATTCATATTCTCGAAATTCATTCCTTCAGTCCTTCTCTGGTTCACTTGTCTTCTTCACTGTCGGAAAGTCCGTCCAATCTCAAGGTCTATAGGGAGTAGGTCAATAATTCGGTCAATACTCATAAACACCTGAAATTATCAAAGAAAAATTAAGTTAAAAATTAAACAGAAAAAAATAAACCAAAATGTAAAACTAACAAATTCACAAATAATGACTTCTTAAATACGGTCCCTGGCAACGGCGCCAAAAACTTGGAACGACGAAAAAATGTGCAAGTGTACACAATCGCAACAAGTAATAAAGTGACAAGTAAATGTCGAGTTATCGTACCCATAGAGACTGTAAAAAAGAATTATTTATGAAATTAATTATAAAACACTTTGGTGAAAAAAAAATAATTTGGTTTTAGAAGATGGTCAAGAACTATTTAAAAACTAATTAAATGATTTAAATAAAACAAAAGAGTTCTAGTACACGATTTCAAATAAGATTTAATCAATGTAACATACTTGTGTTGGATTAATCATATTTCTTGAACTCAGAATTACTAAACTCATGTTTCCACTGTTACGAATAAATTCACAGCAACCCGGTAATTCGCTAACTTATGAACAAATTCACATACAAAAATCCATTCATCTCTTGACATATCCCTATGTGAATTCAACCGACTAAACAAATTCTAGTAAGCAAACATGTTATTGCACATACATACTCATTAAATTGAACCAATATCTTGCATATCTCTATGTCAATTCAAACGATTAATTAAATTTAATAAGCATATAAAAGACTTTGTGAAGTAACAAGATATCCTTACCTTGAAACAATTTAATCACAATAATCTTGCAAGTTATGCAAGGCAATAATATCGCCAGATACATTACTAATTTAACCTTCAGCTACCTTAAAAGAATAAACATGCACTGATTAAGTACTGTGTCAACTAATTACAATTGCAATCCGTTTAAATAATTAATTCATTAGTTACCTCACAGTCATAATGCAAGAATAAGTTAGGCATGGTTTTACTTAATCAAGCATCTTATCGAGGCTTATAACAGCATAAACATCATTTTAACAATTCAAGCAAGCAGAATATAGTCAACCCAACAAAAACATAATTTAAGCTGAATTGATTAAAATAACCATTTCAATAGCATAAATATTCATAAACATGTTCGTCAAAACAACAACAAAAATTAAAGAGTTAGGGAACAAGAGGCAAATCCGGTGTTTCTCCGTGGCTTGACTAGTTGCTCCGTTCTTCGTTCTTCGTTGGCCTTGGCTATCAAGGTGGCTTATGAACACCTAATTGCTGCTCCAAAATGGCTGATGGAAGCTGCTTTCCCAAGAGAAGAAATCGACACTTGAACAGGATGGAATGGAATGGGAAAAATGAGAGAAAAGTGAGAGAGGGAATGAGAGAATGTTGTCAAGTGAGGGATGCTTTGAATGATCAGCAAGGGGTGGCTTTTATAGCTGATTTTGGATGCTAAAAATAGAAAATTCCAGCAGCCAAGGAGCCCTCCCTTAGCCGGCCACACACATGGCAAAGTTGAGAGTTTCAACTTTGCTATTTTAAGCTTGGGGCAAATCTACAAAGCCATAATTTAAGGTGGGGTTTGAATGCAATTTAGAAGTCTTTTGAGGGCCTTTTTGCAAGCATATTTAATCAGCTAAAATGCTGATTTGGGTCAGCATATGGACAATTCTGGGCTGCCCATTTAGTGGCTGGTTCGGTTCACTCAATTTGGCTCGACCAGTACGGTTCAACTGGACTCTTTCTCCATAATTAATTAAAAATAATTTATTTAGCCCAAATTAAATGGGGAATAAATTAAAATTAATTAATTTATGAATTAATACACATTTCTGGACAGTCTTAGGCTAGAAATTAAAGTGTCTCGATACTTCAAATTGCTTCTCAGTTTTGTGCTTTCAGCAGTGTCAGCCGAGCCAATTTTCACCCTTTGCGCTAATCTGTCAAAAATAGTCAAAATTAATCAAAGTTAAGTATAAAATTAAATAAATTCACCATGTTCATATTTTTAACATGATTTAATTATTTTATAATATTTAATTAATTTTCGACAAGAATTTAACCAGATTTGCATGAATTTAAGAAAAATTGGGTATGAAAAAGTATATAAATTTTTATGTTTCCACATATGCATACCATGAGCAAGCAACCACGGATTATTTTCTTACAAATTAATAGATAGTCTATAATTGTCTTTGTTAATCTATTTGTGACGTTTACATATCATGAACAAATATTCATAACAATAGCTCAAACAAATAAACTACTCAAGTAATCCATAAATTTTATAGTAATATATATATCATGAGAGATCGGTACAAAACCATGTTTACCTTCCATCTAATTAACTAACAAAGGTTACCTTTTTGCTGAAACACAAGTAAAAATAAACTTAACACATGAATATATATATTTTTTGAAAGCACATATATGCATATTACAATGTCGCATTATAAATCCAAACATTATCCTGGCAACTATCAAGTCACAAGGCAAGTCATTTCATCATAAGCATAAATAGCTATACAAGCATGTACCGAATCTCAATTTAGCTAAACCATTTCATCCAAACTCATCCTATAACCGAATACACCAAAACATCATTAAAATAGTCTTCAAGACCAATCATGTAGCAAATTATACCTCACCAGTATCAGTCTTTATCCAAATTCATCACTTACCCTTTTAACAATTGTACAAATCAAGCTAATATACAAATATCATCACTTTAACTATCATATTTAATAATTCCATCAATAATTGACTATTATACCAAAAACAAATCATACTTATTATCTATCATAGCCGAATCATATTATTTAACACTATATTCACACCTAAAATTTCCATCACCGAATTACCAAAGCCAAACTCATCAAAAATTATAATTAAGAACATATAAGACTAAATCTAAGCAATATAAGCAAGCCATTCTCAAGCATATAGTACTTATCACAAACATTATATATTCATAACACATAGCCATAAAATCAAGATAAACATAACACATGCCTAACGTAATTGTATTTATATAAAAAAATTTAGCCATCTTCGTATTGCTTTTATATATACATTCATCCAAAATATCTAACCTCAAAACCAGCCTATACATGCCATAATTCAAGTTTAATTTAAAGGTACCAAAGCTGTAGATAGTGTGACGAGCTTGGCTGACAATCCTCGAGCTTGTAGTGTGACTTCAAAATCTATAAAAGAGAATAAACATAACACAAGGAGTAAGCTCTCAAAGCTTAGTAAGTCATAAGCAAATAAACAACCCAATGATTTATTCAACTTAATTAAATTAAACTAGGTCACTATATTATTTCACATTTAATTCTAGGCACATATATATTCATATTATTTTCATATAATCATATACATTTGTATTCAATGATATTATTGCCTTACCCAAATGCTTATATAATCAATTTAACAAATCATTCTTTAACCTTCAAGGCCGAATGATCATTAGATACCTAGTTCACATACTCATAATTACATAAGCTCATAGATCATAATATAGTCTCATGTATATATATTAATCACTTGGCCAAATACCCAAGAATACACATGCACAAAATTCACACTAATTCAATGATATGGAATAGGTCGAATACGCTTACCTTATTCTTGCTAATTATTGAACTAACTCATACCTGACCATTCAGCTCATATTATATAATCCATACACGATTACCTTTGCCCGATGAACCATTCGAAATTGGATAGGACACTCGGATAATCACATAAATCGTACAATGCCAACGTCTCAGATGTGGTCTTACATGTAGCCATATATCGATGCCACTATCCTAGACAGGGTCTTACTTGTAAACATATATCAGAGCCACAATTCAATGCCATCGACTTACTCGCACACATATATTGGAATCCTATGTCATGAAATATGTATCCTAGCTATTCTTAAGGTTCATACGGGGCTTTCGGACGTCGCAACTCGACCAGAACGAACTCAGTAACGTAGTAACGATGCCTTTTTATATTTGGCTATATCAAACATAAATTCTAATATTTCATAAAATCATGTATATTTTATATTTAGCTACAATTAAACATGTCTATTTGCTTAAAAACTTACCTCGGACGTCGTAAAACGGAATGGGGCTGCTAGTCGACAACTTTCATTTTTCCCCGATCCAAATCCGATTTCTTTGGTTCTTGATCTAAACACATTCAAATTAAGCTTATTCAAACATATTTTCATTCAATTTTAGTCCAAAAACACATAAATAGGAAAATTACCATTTTACCCCTAACATTTACAATTTTTGCAATTTAGTTCCTATTGCACAAAACACAAATACACCAAATTTGTCCACACCCAAGCTAGGCCGAATATTACCCATGTTTATAAAAGCCCATATAATTCATTAATTTCACATTTTAGTCTCTCAAATTATTATTTTTGTAATTAAGTCCTAATTACTCAAAATCATCAAAAATTCCAATACAAAATATGTTAATCTAAAACATATCTTTTATTTTTCATCATCAAATAACAAAAATCACAAACTATCAACAATGGCACAACTCAAAATATTCATCAAAATAAAAAATTTAAAGCTTGGGTTTTATAGTACTCGAAGCAAGGATCTCAAAAACGTAGAAATTATTAAAAACTAAGCTAGAACTCACCTTGAATCAAGCTTAGTTATGGCCGAACCCTAGCTTCTTTCTCTTTTTTTTCCTTTTTAAGTTTCGACTATGGTGGAGTTTTATGAACACCTAATTAATTTATCATATATTATATTATATATATGGCTTTTTATTATTTTACCTTGTTAACCTTAGTTAACAAATTATAAAATCATTTATACAAACCCATTACCGTCCACTTCACTTGATATTGGGCTATTTACCTCTTAAAGGCTTCTATTTTAAAAGCCATGTGCAAATTAGCCCGTTTTAGAAATTACCACCTAATTTTCACTTTACGCGATTAAGTCCTTTTATTTAATCAGACACCTAAACGACAAAATTAAATCATGAAAATTTCACAGATATAAATTCACACAAAATAAACACAGAAAATAATTTTAAAATATTTTTTGACTCGGATTTGTAGTCTCGAAACCACCGCTTTGATTAGGGTCTAAATCGGGTTGTTACAAACGGACAGTGTGTTTATACTCCGACTAGGTTCCAATCGATCGAACTTTTCGGTGATCTACAAGAAAAAAGAAACAACTAACGTAAGCAACCAATGCTTAGTTAGCTTGTATAAATCTTAAATTTAAACTTACCATATATGTTTAATTTATCTAATTCAAGCATAATTCCATTAATATGCTCATAAATTCATTCAAATCCTATACAAATCACCAATCCCACAAGTTAGTGAGCTCAACAATGTAACATATAATCTTATCATTTTATAAAACATGTATTAATGACAACTCAAATATACATTTCATTCAACATATTTCCAATTTGCATTACTCATTGCAATCAAAGGATTTATGTCAATATTTTCCATTTCATCTATCATGATCCTATAACATTTTATAAAATTAAGTTCACTCGTTTAAGCCTTTATTACCCATTAAACCAAATGAAACGCCAGATACAAGGGAACCATGCTCACACAAAGTGTGCCTATATCTATAACTGTAACCATATCTGTAATACTCATACGAGCTGTGAAATGGGTCTGCTCACACAAGCTATGGGTTAGGATGTAAAGCTATACGATACTGCTCACATGAGTAGTGGAGAATTTGCAACAAATATAGCTGAGGTCCTACATTAAATAATTATTCATGATTATTATCTAGCTGTATAACCCCTAAAGACATGTCATTTGTATCCTAAGTATTCACTAGGTTCAAATGGGACACATTACATATTCAAATCCTTTATTCTCATTCCATTATACCTTATCAAATATACATCCATGAAACTCTTATTTCAAACATAATCATCAATTTGATTAACATTATAATTTAATCCAAGTCACTAGTTAACATTTAATAATAAACTAAAGCTATATTAAGAAAAAAATTGTAACACCCCAAACCTGGCCCAAACGTTATGGCCGAATCTGGCAATGTCACATGATAGGGTGTTTGAAAACTAAGTTTCTACGATAACTCCATTTCAATTTAATTACTTTTATTATCTTTTATTAATTCCAAAATCCTTACTCGTTTAATCGATTTTTTTAAACATCATTCGTTGCGGAAGCTTTTAAAATCATTTTGAGTAAATCGTGTGTTTAGAGAAAACTTTGCCTTTATGAAAACCAAGTTTTCCTACATCTAGCAGTTATAAATTTATAAAAATAAATAAGTACCAAATTTAAGTCAAAGTCCCAAAAAGTCCCCAAATTACATCCAAATAAACCACTGTAACTAAAACCATAAATCATAAATTATAAATCGTGAAAGTCCAAAAATTGTGCTCACAATCGAGTCCTCCGCTGTACCGATCCGGCTAGGTCTGAGGATTACCTATGCACATTAAACAGAGAGGGGTAAGTTTACGTAAACTCAGTGTGTCATCCCACAGAAAAAAAATAGTAAACACAGTGCACAGTCAAAAATAGTCTTAGGCCAAGTCCCATTCAGTATCAGTAATGTTGGGCCTTAGCCCAACTCAGTATAAGTATCAGCATGCACAAGGGTCGTAGCCCATCACAGTATCAGTAATAGATATACAATATTCAGTAACCAAGTCCTACCCAACCAGCCTTTACGCACCATCTCCGTCCAACCATACACTTCATGTGGGGATTAAATCAACCCACCCATCCCTACACTCTAGATAGTACCCGATGCGGCACAAAATAGTAGATTCCAGCTGAGCTGCCAGTATATTAGGCTTAAGAGCCTTTCAATACACTTCCTCCAAATAAAATCAACCCAACCCCATGCACTGCAATATATAGTACATGACATGCTATCTCATGATAACGGTACATATAATCAGTAAATGCATACATGCCTACTATCATCATACTCAATATATATATGCATCCATCAATCAGTCAGTTCACACAATTAGGGGTCTCAGTAATGCTTACCAACCCTACAGTAGGTTCACGTCGACTTGCAAGACCCGTGCAACCCTAGTAATCAATTCAGTGAAAATGGGCTCACACGCCCATGTGGCCTGTCGTGTGGGCCGACACGACCCAAATTTACCTTAGCCGTGTGGAGCACATGGCCTAGCCCAGAATCCCACACGCCCGTGTGGACTACCAGTATGGGCCCACACGTCCGTGTGGCCCACACGACCCAATTCAGTCCAGTCTGTGTGTCGCACACGGCCTGCCTGGCCATCACACAGTCATATCATGAACGCACGGCCTACCACATGAGTGACCACAGGCCTATGTGGTGTCAACAGTGGCCTTTTGTCGAAACCTTATTTTCTGTGCAATCGAGTACACACTTGATATTGTTTCGATGAAGAACCACTCCCAAGCAAACCAACACCTAAAATCAAAACCAAAAACCTCCCAAGATCAGTCATAATTCTCAATTACCGAAATCACGAAACCGAAAATATTTCAAATCGAATGTTTAACACTTATCCAACATTCCCGAACAATTCTGTCATGATTCTAAATAAGGAGAGGCCCTATCTTCTTGATTCGTTGTTGCCAAGACAGATAATGAGTCTTCAAACGACAATTGGAAGACAAAATTACAAACAAAACCTTCACGTCCACTTACTGAACAACTAATCAGAGGGTGTGCTAAAATGAGACAATTGAAATGGAAATCCAAAACGAAAGGGAAAAAGGAAGGAAAAATTTTGGCAAAAGGGGCAGAGTAGAACAACCGTCAAAAAGAAAATTGAGAGAAAATTTCAAAAAGAGAGAAAACCAAGATGTGACAGAAAATCCCTTGATTTTCTCCCCACTATCCCCTTCATTACAACCACTTTAGAATTCCAATTTCAATCAAACTCATCCACTTGCCATACGCCCCATGCAAAAAGAATTCCCTTGCTTGTGCAGGGATTTGAACACAAGACCTCCATCTCCCCAGCACTCCACTTGTCCACCAGACTAGTAGGCTCATTCTGATGTAAACTTACAAACAATTACTTAAAAGCCTACTAGCAAAAAATAGGGGTTAAGTTAGAAAAATACTAAAATTTTCCAAATGCAAGGCTTGAACTTGGGACCTCACACACACATCCAGAACACTTAACCATTGAAGCAGATACATATTTGTGTCAATTAATTACCAAAAGCAAAAACATAAAATTTAGGACGTTATAAAAATTAATAAAAAATTCAACCAAAATAATAATTAAGCAACTTAATCAATATGTGAACTTACCTATACAAAAATGATTTCTATAACAAATCGACAACTACTCTTCTACTTTGGCTTTTTCACGATTTGAGTCCAACTTATTCATTTCTTGATTTAGATAATAATCTTTATTCAATTAAAGAATTCAAATAGCTTAAATAATAAAACTTATACTTATTGGCCTTTTTATTATCAATTTACAAAATTTCTCGAATATTTTACCCGTTATGCAATTTAGTCCCTAAACTCCAAACTTGCAAATTAACTACCATTAACTAAAATCTGTGTTAACCAAATTTCTTAGGTTTCCTAATGAGCTCATATTTATCACCATATCAAAATATTTCCATGAAATTTACTAATTTAACAATTTAATCCTTAAACATTAGAATTACCAAAAATCACTTAACTAAATACTTCCATTTAATTATCAAATTCATGAATTCATCAACTAAGTTCATAAAAACATATAAATAATTCATGGTAAGCCCCTAAATTTTTAATAATTTCACAAATTAACCCTCAAGCTAGCTAGATTAAACTAAAACGATCCCAAAAACATAATTCACTAAAAACGAGTAAAAATTACATACCCTGCAAGATGTGATTAATCTAGCCTAACGAAGCTTCTTCGATGGTGTTTTTTCTCTTAAAATTTTGGTTGGGGCTTTAGGAAGATGATAACTTCTTTTCAGTTTAATTTGTTTTAGTTTTATTTATCTAATTACCATTTTATGCTTAGTAATTTAATTAGCAAATAGCAAAACATAGTCCATAAATGTCCAATATCTATATATCTGGTATATTTACCTTTCAAGTTTATTAATTTAAATTTATATAGTCAATCAACACTTTAACTAACAGATACTAACTTTTGCAGGTTTTATGATTTAGTCCTTTTTACTTAATTTGTAATAGCCCATTTTCACTGGTGTTACGGGGCCACAGATCTGACGAGTAAGTTCATAAATGTTCATAAATGTTATTATTTAATATTTACAAGTCAATTATGGTATTTAAATAATTTTTGAATTGATAATTTATACTATTTGAAAGAATAATTAAGTTTAAGTGGTAAGACCCTAAAGCCAAGTGGTTTTAGAAAATGAGGTATTAGGACCTCGTTTTTATAAACTAAGCCGTAAATATTTTAATAAATATTTACGGAGTATTATTAAGGTTTTATTAAAGTTTCGTTAAGAAATTTTAATGTTTAGATAGTTAATTAATTAAAAAGGTCTAAATTGTAAAGGATATAAAATTTGATCACTATTAGATTTGAATGATTAAATGGCTTAATGAATATAAGTGGAAGGATTAGTATGGTAAATTAACCATTCTTAGGATGGTCGGGCAGTTTGGGCTTTAATTTCTTTTAATTTTATATGTTATTTTTATTATTAAAATAAAAGTAATAATGTTTATAATACGAAATAAAGGCCATCTTCCTAAATTAGTTTTGTTTTTCTTCAACCAAAAGCCATGGTTGGGAGCTTAAAGCTTCAGTCATGCTATATTTAATACATGTAAGTCCGTTTTGATCCCGTTTCTCACAATTTTTATGTTTTTGAGATCGTTGCAACTAGGTCCAGTTAGCTTATGCCTTCGTTTTTGAAACTGTTAAAGATTTTGAATGTTTCCATTGATGAATCTTTGTTATTTTAGATGTTAAATGATGAATTTAAGGTATTAGTTGTTATTTTTAAGTATTTTGTTAAGTGATTTTAATGAATTTAATTATTAAGGATTAAATTGTGAAAATAGTAAAATTCAAGGTAAATATTTTGAAATGTTGATAAAAATGGGCTGATTTTGAACCCTATGAAAATTGGGTAGCATGAATTTTTAACTAAAAATGGTAAATTTGTAAGCTTCGGGTTTAGAGACTACATTGTATAAAAGGTAAAATATTGGGATAAATTTATAAAATGCTTATAGAAATACTTAATTGTATTAGACATATTATCTAAGTGTTATAATTGTACTAATTGAATGAAAAATTATTATGTAGATCCATAAACGAATTAAACGGATCTAAACAGAAGAAAAGTTAATGTGTTAGATTAGTCGTCGGCCTCGTTTTACAACTGTAATTGTCAAGGTAAGTTCGTAGGTATAGAATTGTACATATATATACATACTGTTACTGTTGATTTATGAATATATATAAATATGATGTTTAATATGTGAGTTGGAAATCGAAATATTGTAACTGCATATAAGGTGAGAAAGGATTTATTTGAAAACTATTGAATATTTATGAAATATGATATATGTGATTTCGGAAAGAATATGAATTGTTACAGCATGTGTATTGAGAAATATGGAAGTGCCTTTAATTCATGAAAGTTATAATTTTGTTAAAATGCCCTTTGGACATAGTAAACGATTAGGATATGATTGGCATGCTAATAGGGTTATTATGCGCGCTTGTACAGGATTTGCACTTCGGTGCCTCCATTTACAAGTTGGTGCCCCTGTATACACTTTTGTGTCCATATTCACACTACGGTGCCCCTGTTTGCACATTTGTGCCCCTGTCTACAATTTGTTGTTCTTGTTATGCATCTACGATGCCTCTGGCGTGGTGTAGTTACCCGAGTATTCAAGTCAAGTTACTAGTTCATCAGGCTAAATGTGAATAGAATTTACCAAATTATTTAAATGTTAAAGGCTAAGGTATAGTCAAGATATTAATCAATGTTGAATGTTAAAAGACACGGGTGTGTGTCCCAGCTGTGTGAGGTACACAGTCTGGCCACAAGGCAGTGTGACCCCTGAAGTCAAAATTTTGCAACTTTTTCTTAAACTTTCTAAATGTTTTCATTTTGGTCTTGAATTGTTTCTAAGGTGTTTCTAGGGCCTCGAGGGCTTGATTTAGGGATGACATGTATGAGAATGGTTGTTTTATATTATGAATGTTTAAATGTTTCATTTGTACGGTAATGCTTTGTAACCCTAAGCCGACGACGGATACAGGTTAGGGGTGTTACATAATTAACTATTTAAATGTTAAAATTTCTTAACCAAATTTTTATACGACTCTAATAAATACTCATAAATATTAAATAAATAATATTGACTACCTCACTTTTTGAAGTTGTGGTCCCAAAACAATTGTTTCCAACACCATTGAAAATGGTCTGTTACAATTGTGTTGAACTAGAGGAGGGATCAATTTGACTTATATAATTAGGGCTCAAATAATTTGTAATTATGTCCTGAATCTTCATCTATAAGTTACAATATTATTTAGCCATGGAATCAGTCCACTAAAAGTACCGTGATTGAACTTTCCCTTGTTATAGACCATTACGGAAGCAGCTTATAATTTTGCATGTCTAATGATATTATTTTTAATGTGTTACCCTCATAGGATATAATTTATCTTCTTAGTTTAAATTTGTTCACATAATATGATCGTATTATATCTCATGGTAAACATTGCATCTTCCTCCATGAAAAAGCATATTACTAACATATAACAATAAAATCATTTATCTTAGACAAATAACTCATTGTCATGTTTCTTTTTCATCAACCATGCAATATCAATGAGAGAATATAATTTACCCTTTATTGAGTTATGAGTTCGACTCTATTACCAATTGAACTCATGCTCTTAATATATAAAATTATACAAGTTATATACACATAATTAATTACTTACTAAAGCTTAAGGTAAGTCACATTATGGACATCACAAGTGAATAAATTCATAAACGAATCTAGGATAAATTCAACTTGAATCTTGTCCAATGTATTAGTTAGATAATCACACCTATGTCTCTATCTTTCTGGGAGTCATCCACTCAATCACCTAAGACAAGATATCTCTCCAGTTAGACTTGATAGATAATATAATAGTGTTAGAAAAAAATATGTTTTGAAAACGGTTGTCTTGCATAGCGAAAAATTAAAATTTTGAAAACTAACCCGGTTTGTGATATTTATAGTAATAAACCTTGAACCAAAATCATACATGTGTTTTCGGATAAGTGGATCCTTGACATTTTCTGGCTTTCAAAAATGATCTTTTTCACTATTCTCGTAAAATGAACTATTTCAAATGTGGGCTCAAAACAATCGAATCAAAACACAGAATTAGAAAAAAAGTTTTCTTTAGTTTTTGGGTGAAAACAAAAATTCTCTCTTCAAAATAGAAACTTACAGAATTGTTATTCTGGAAATATATATAATAGTTGAGAATAAATTCTCTCTATTTTTCGATAGAGTAACAATATCTTCAAGCTGTATAAATACCTTTATTAGTGCCATCTATTTATAGGGAGAGAAGTAGAACCCTTGTTGAATTGTAGAGGTTCATTTCAAATAGAAAATCTTCTTAATGCAACTAGAAGAAGGATAGGGGCTAATAGGTGTGCTTCCCCTCATATCTATTACGATAGGGATTCGGGTCTCTCATTGTATTCCACCTAATTATATGTGCTTTATAGAGTTTTAACCCATCACTTTATAATTTCATCCAACCCAATACATATTTTTCTATTTTTCAAAATAAACAGTAATTTTCCAATCAAATAATTTTCTCGTCCCAATTTTACCCCCGATAAAATTATGATGATTTTACCCATGGTAAAATTTCTAAGAAAATATATTCAATATTTCACAACTCAACTTGTTCTCTATGACCGAATGATTTATTTTTATTTTTGGGCTTTAAAACTGCTCAAAAACATAAAATCATTATTTCGATCATTTCTGAGTAATCCATACATATTTGCAAATGGATCATTTCTCATTTTCATTTCTATTTTAATTTTTCAAAAACCCACATTCATTTTCAAAATGATTTCATTTCTTCATTTCAAAGAAAGCCATAATAACTTTTTTTGAATGTTTCCCATTTCTCTATTTCTATTCATTCTATTCATTTTGATTTAATATGCATTTCATGTAACGCCCTGATTTTCGGGATTTTTCGGGTTTCTGTGATTTTAGGTAAATTTTGAAATTTTGGTGTTCTGAATATTGAAATTGTGTTTAAATGTGTTAGTAGGCCTTTAGAAGGCCCAAGCCTAAGTTAAACGCGTAAAATATCAAGGTTAGATTTTAAGTGAATAGGAGACTTGGTTAAGTGGGTTTTTAAGAAAAACCTCGTAAATTATGACACAAATAAGGCCTTGGTAAAGTGGCAAGGTGGCGCCACTAAGTTCCTAAAAAAATGGCACCTGGGAAGGAATTAAAGGTCCAGGGTTCAAGTTTTAAGGTAGGCATACTGTTACTTTTTAATTTTAGGCATGTGCCGGGCATGTGATCACTTAAGTGAATTTCGGCAAGGGCCTTAGGGAGGTTGGGCCGATTTTTTTAGTTGATATGAGGGTTAGGTTCTTTTCTTTTTCTGTCTTGGCGAATTAGGGTTAGCCACCTGAAAGCTTTCACTGTCATTCATCCTTCCTGAGTTCTCACAAAAGCCGAAAACGCAAATTCCTTCTCCTTGGTGCTGAGTTCTTCTTCCTCTCTTTTTCCTCCATTTTCTTTCTTCCTTTTTGCTTTTCTTCTAGCCGAAACCTTCTGGTCACCTTACTCACCTCCTTTATCGATCCCATCCTCCACAAAACCTTCATAGCCGATCGCTATAAAAGTCGAAATCCCGAAAACTCACTTCTTGTGCCGATTTCTCCAAGCCAAAATCCTTTAGTTATTTTTGTTCCTTTTGATTAACTTTCATCTTCTCTAAACCCTTAGTATCTGTCGGGAACATTAATTCAAAGTTATAGCCTCAAATCGTCATCTTCTTCATCATTTAAAAAGCCGAAGTACCATAGATTTAGGGACTTATAGTCGAAACTTCAGATCTCCTGGATTTGAGTTCTACTATCATTTAGAGGATAGATCTGCATCATATCTACATAGAAATCAAAGAGGAATAAGTCGTAAGTGCTCATCACCTCAGATCTAGTCTTATTTTACAATTTAAAAAAAGCCGAAGTCCCTAAAATCTAGGGAGGCTGTCAATTTGGGCATAGGGCTTTAAGGGTCTTTAACTGATGATTTCTTTTAGTGTTTAGTGTCTTCTAGAGGTTGGATCGAAGGCTTGGATCTTTGGAACAACTAGACTTAGATCTAGTCATCGATTTTCAGCAAAAAGGTAAGATTCTAAAGGCTTTAGGGGCATGGTTCGAATATGGTAGGTGAATATTGGGATTGGTTATTGTGGTTTGCAATCTAAGAATTGTGGTAATCAATTGTAGGACATCGTAAGGGGTCTCAGTGGCAGTCATCGCGAAACAGGTGTGTATCGAACACCCTCTCATAGTTCAATTCGGCAAAAGCTGAAATGCCAAAATTCTGGCATTTCGTGGGCTTGTGAGTGTGTGAGTGCTCACAAGGCGTTTAGAAATCATTTGATCTGAAATCGTAAAGTGGTAAGTTAGTCGTGTGTGAAATTTTGTGCACTTCAGTAATTGGGCCTCGATAGGCTAAAACTGGGCCCAATGGGCTTACGGGCCCATACGGGTAAGATAATAAAAAAATAGGCAATAAGTTCTGTTAGACCGTAGAATCAAAACTGCTTAAACCGGTAAACTGGTCATAAAACTTGAATTAAATAGGCTTGAATTGCTAGTGGACATTGTAGGGCCATTAGGGGTTTTAGGGCCCAATGGCTAAAATTGTGAAATTGAGATAAATAAATTACTGCGATGAGAAATGGGCTTGTAAGGACCGTATTATTCATGAGAACCCTTAAAATTGATAAAATTATTGAAATACCTTTATAGGTGGAAAATTTACAGATTTACCCCTAGGAGTAAAATTACTGATATACCCTTAAAGTTAAAGTTGACCTGAATGCATGTTTGACTGTTACTATTTACTGCATGCCATGTTATTATTATCTGATGTATGGGACTGGATTATTGATGGAGGAAGTACTGAAAGTGGCTTGTCCATGTACTGGAGGCTTTGCCTCAACTTACTGATATCTGAGCAGCAATTGATATTGAAACTGTGGAGTGTAGGGCTAGGTGGGTTGAGCTATTCCCCACATGGAGTGTAGGGCTGGTACGGGTGGAGAGTAGCAGTTGGTTATAGGCTGGGTTGGGCTTGCATACACGAATATCTCTATTCTGTTCTGGAATGGGCCTATGGGCCATATTGTTATCCGAAAAGGGGCTAAGGCCCAGTTTACTGTACTCTAAAAAGGGCTTCGGCCCAGTACTCACTGTTATCGGAGTAGGGCTTAGGCGCAATGGGCTTGAGCTAACTTGGGCTTTGGATGGGTTTTCTATACATACTGAGTTTCCCAAACTCACCCCCTTTCTCTTCCATCCTTGCAGGTGAGCCCTAGTTGGTGGACTTGGAGCTGGGCGGGATTCAGAGTGGCCACGAAGATTAAATTCCTGGTTTTTAAATAAGTTTTAATTAGCTTTCTTTTAAATTTCGTATTTATTTTTTATTATTTCTATTTTGGTTAAAGTTGTAATAAGGCCGCTCTATTATTTTTATTTTGGGTTTTTCAATTACTTAAATCGTTTTCAACTCGGGATTCACATCACTTAAATTGATTCCTTAAAATTTATTCGCTCTAGGGCGCGTTTTATAAAAGTTACTTATATTCAAAATATCACGATAACCGAACAAAGCTTCCTCAACATAAATGTTTTCAAGGGAAATAAATATTTTAAATAGACTTGAACTTAATTTGTTGTTCGTGGACAAGTAATAAGCTTAAAGTGTGGCAATGGATGTGTGCATGTCTAGGATTGGATCATGGAAGAGCTAGGTATTTAAGCAGTCTAATTGATTCACCTCATCTTTTCTCGAATCCTACCTGGTGCGTAGTATCCATTCGCTTTAAGCCATAACAAAGCAGGTTTAATTTTTTTTCGATATTTAAATTTTTTTTAAAATAACATGCTCCTGCCACTACAAAGGTTTACAAGTTTAAACGGTAAAAGTTTCTAAACGTCAAGAAGGGTTTTCAATGAAAACATGGTTTTCGAAAATCACTTTAATGTGACACACCAGACTTGGCCATAATGTCTAGGCCGGGTTTGGGGTGTTACATTTCATTTTTAGTTTCAACGAGTTAGTAGAGGAATTGATTGAACATATGTAATTAGGGCTCAAATGATTTATAATTAAGTTTCAGATTTTCGACTATTAATTATAAACTCATTTAGACATAAAGTCATTACACTTCATTATCGTGGTTGAGCTCTCCCTAATGCCATACTATTACAAAAGCAACTATTCAGTGTTTATCCAATAACCTTATAATAAGTGTGTTACCCTCATAGTAAATCCTTGATCTATTTGGGATAATTTTTTTCTCCCAATATAATCTTATTTTATCTCATGATAATCATTACATCATCTTTCATGAAAATTCAATCACTATCAAATAGTGATTAAGTCATCGATCACAAAGACGGACAACTCGTGGCCATGTTTACTTTTTATCAACCCTCTAATGCCTATGAGAGGGTATGATTTAATCATGTCTGGGGCTATGAATTTCATTGTTGTGAATGACACTACATATTGTAGAAGTCATACACCCAGTGTACCAGTTTTTTGTTCCTTATCTAATTGAACTTAGGCTTTTACTTGCATTAAAGTGTACAAGTCATGCATACATAGTCCGCCATCCATTCAAGATTTAGGCATGCCACACTATGAACATCACAAGTGAATAGATCTATAAACGGATTTATGATCTATTCTACTTAGGTCTAATCTGATGTACTGTCAGTCTAATCAGTTACATTATGTATCTATCTTCTAAGAGTCATTCGCTTTGATGTCGAAGACAAGACATCTCCCCAATTAGACTTGATAGATGACATATTATTCTTTCAATTAGTTTGCTCATTTTTAATTAGACTAAGGACATGTTTAGGTTCGTCTGGTAATACAAGCTTTCTTTCTGTATTACGATCTGGCCACGTAATATAACTTAGTATCACTTAAACATTAGACAACCAATGATCAACATTTTCTTCCATTTTGCTTTGCTTGCAAAAACCATTTGAGGACAATATACAAAGTATTAATGTAATTTATGAATAATTTTATGCCAAAATGCAAAAAATAGCCCTTAATGTTTGTCTGTTTGGTCACTTCGGCCCTTTATGCTTTTTTTGGAGCATTGTTTTTAATAAATGAGCACTTAACCATGCGAGGACTTGATAGACGATATATGTCAACTATTGTTTTAATAATTTTAAAAGTATTTTTTTCTCAGATTGGTTTATTTTTAACAGACATGCTGACATGGCCATTAGTTGACTAAAAATCAACACTAACAGTTGGCACAACAGTCTATGCACTACTTTGTCTTATATGCCACATCAGCAAATGCTTTTAAAATTATTAAAAAAATTAACCCATTTCATCACGTCCTAGCTCTAACCCTAACCTTAACCCTAATCCTCCTCCTCTTTATCTTTCATTGTCGTTTACCTAAAAAAGATGCATGATGAATCCTCTACTATACTTCTCCTAGATTCCCTCCTCTTCCCAATTCACTTTTATCTTTATCCACGCTCCATTTCACTGTCAAACATCTTAACTGCTTTTAACCAGGAACCTTCATAACACCCGCTCACCCGTTGGCGACGAGTCGAGAAGATTGTTGGAGTGAAAGAGCCACTGTTACACTTATTGAGGCATAGGGTGACCATTTTTCAAGACATAATAGAGGTAAACATCATCAAAAAGATTGGCAAAAAGTCACTAACATTGTTAACTTTCATCAAAATGGATACCGACATCCAGTGCAAGAGCCAGATGAAAACGTTGAAGAAAAAAATACAAGGTGGAAAGAACTAAACTGCCACCTCGATTTGTTGTGAATGGAAGGTGATTTTTCCATATTGAATTTCCCTAGTGTGGATGGAAAGTGTTTTAACATTACATAACAAGACAAGTATTTGGAAGATTCAAAATTTAGATTTTCTTTGGTACAAAATTCTAGGGTTTTTAGAGAATCTTTTTGTTTCTTCAAAGGATGGGTTTTTTTTAGTGGCTAATGGTTTTGGGATTTATAGTTTAAAGCTCTTTCAATGGCTTCTATAAAGAAATAAAAGATATCAAGATTTGTTTTTTGTGTTGCGATAAAAAAAAAAAGATAAATTTTAGAGAGACAAAGAAGAAGAAGAAGAAAGTAGTGAAATTAATGAAATAGGTTGATTTGATTCTTTAATTGACTTCGTTAAAAATGGGAACTAGTTGTTGGATTTTTGTTCGATTTCGGTTGCTACTAAATGAGGTAAGGCATTTGGTTGGTTCCCACTTTTCATATCATTTATCCCTAAATCTTCTATAGTTCCAATTATCCTTTCAGTCCAAATTAGGTTTGTTTGAGAAATATTCCACCCAAATCAAAATAAAATTCAAAGGTAAAGTTGATGGAGAGTCATTGACAGTTTTCAAGGTTTCTTTCGTGATTGTATTTGCAGGTCTTGCTTATACTTTGGTTGCCTTGCCAGCTGTTGTTCAGGCATAATCCTCTGCTCCCGCCCCTGCCCAATGAGTGGTAGTTTATTCTTTCCCTCTCTTTGTTTCTCTTTTAGAAACAATAGAGAAGAATAAACGGTGATGATGATGATTTTAAAATAATTTTAATAATTTTAAAAGCATTTGTTGACGCGGAGTAAAAGACAAATAGTGCCACACCAGCATTTAATTACATTTGGACTGCCACATCAGCAGTTAATGTTTACCGTTAATTAACTAACGACCTTATTAGCATATTTGTTAAAAATAGACGAATTTGACAAAAAAAAAGTTGTGTTAAAGTTCTCCAAAAAAAACATAATGGGTTAAAGTGACCAAACATTCAAACATTAGGGGCTATTTTTGGCTTTATGCCTAATTTTATTAACCAATCTGTTCGAAAAAATTACAAGTGTACTTAAATGAAAATGCTACTATAATAGCCCATTTTCAGTGAAATCATAACAGTGTTTTCGAGACCACAAATTCGATGTGAGAATATTTATTTTACTATTATTTTGGTGTCTATGATATATTAGCAAGGTCGTAGAAAAATTTCGTTAAAAAATTTTATCGTTTGCATGTTTAATTTGGTAAAAGGGACTAAATCATAAAATATGCAAAATTTGAGTTCTATAAGTTAAAGGTACCAAATGGATATGATATTAAATTATTAAGGGATTTATGTTGTAATTAAACCATTGTTATTATGAGTGGACTTTTATGGACATCATTTAAATGATTTAAAGGTTAATGTATAAGGTTATATATGTAATTTAATTAAAAAGTTAAGTAAAATAATCAAAACAAAAGCCGTCATCTTTGTTGTTCATCTTTGACCGAAATTAGACCTAAGAAAATCTCCATGGAATCTTGTTAGGTTTGGCCATTGCTTCCTTGTGCATGTAAGTGTTGTTTTGTCTCGTTTTTAATGATTTTTATGTTTTTGAAGTTGTAGCTTTATCTAGCTAGCCCAAGGAGTAATTTGCAAAACTGTTAAAAGGTTAGGGTTTTCCATAAATGTATTCATGTGGATTTTTATGTTTTATGGAAGAAAATGAATCCTTGTTGATATAAACAACTTTTGTAAAGTGATTTTTGTTGAAAATGTCAATTAGGGATTTATTTGTAAAATGTGTAAAATACAAGGTGAAATTGTGAAATAATAAATTGCATGAGTTTCTATGGTTGTATATTGAATTTAGTTAGCCTTTTATGTGGATGAAATTGCATGAATTTCAATTTACGGGCTTAAGGACTAAATTGTAAAGAAATTAAAATGTTAGGGGTAAAAGTGTAAATTCATAAAAGTGTGTATTTTAGACTGAATTGAATAGAATGAATATTTAATGGATTGAATTTGATTACTTAGATCAAGTTAAGCCTCGTACAGATCTAAATCGAGGGAAAAATAAAGTATCGGACTAGTCGATCCTATTTCGTTATTTTTGTGATCGAGGTAAGTTTATCTGTTTAAATAGCATTTTAATGTATTTTATTTAAATGTTATTATGTTATTTATCATATTATGCTTCAAAAAAAAATCCAACAATGTTATGATGACTATCGAGCCCCGTTTGAACCTTAGGAATATATAGGATACAAATGACATGTCATTAGGGTTACCATGTTTCGGGTGCTGGTCTTGAACGTCCTACTGATGGCTAAGTTCCAGTATTTGTTGTTGATTCTCGTTAGCTTGTGTGAGTGACATCGTGTAGCTACGTTCTGATGTCAGCTTGTGTGAGCAAGCCCATTTATGGCTCGTATGAGCGTTTACGTAAAGGAAAAGGAAAGGAATGGTTTTGACCATGTGTTAGCACACTTTGTGTGAGCTTCCTATGTATCCAATATTATTCTAAGTGGTGCAACGAGCATGTAAAGGGATGAACTGGTAAGGGTTTCAATTGATTACACTATGAAATTATGGAAAAGTATGAAGTATTGATGATCAAAGCATGTATAGCCATGTTATGAAAGGTATGAATTCATATGTATTATGATTATGAAATTTACCTTACCATGTGATTATTTTGCTAAGTTATGTGATTAAGCACTAACTTGTGTTGTTGGTGATGCTTAAGATTGTGCCAAGCTTGTGTTAGATTTATCATGTCTATTTTATGATTATGCCTTGAAATGGTAAGCTTTGTTCATGATTTACGAACTTACTAAGCATTATATGCTTACGTTGTGCTCTCTTCTATGTTTTATAGATTATCAGAACCTCAATTGATTTGGAAGCTCGTCGGAGACCTATCACACTATCTAGTGACTATATCGATAGACTTTGATGTTTTGAGTCATGGTTATAATGGCATGTATAGGTGAATTGTGCTTGATGAGATGGTCATTATGTTTGGCTTGTAAATGTGGTATTATGGTTGATGAACTTTTGGCATTTTAATGCTTTGATGGTTGGTGTTGAAATGGTAAAGTGAGATTATGTTTTCAAGACTTGAATGTAGGTGTAATTGGTTCATGGGATCATGCTTGGTTTGGGTGAAATAAATGGCTTGAAATTGGCCTATTTCTTGTCCACACAGCCAAAGACACGGGCATGTGTCTCAGTCATGTGTGACACATAGCCATGCGACACGGCCGTGTGTCCCTTGTAGGTTTCAAAGGGTTGCAAATCAGGCGGTTACACGGCCTAGCACACGGCCTAGCTTACGGGCGTGTGAGGCCATTTCAAAAGTTACATGGCCTGGCACACGGGCGTGTGGCTTGGCCATGTGACCCAAGTTAGAGAGTTACACGGGCACAGACACGAGATAGGACATGGCCATGTGTCCCTACTTTGAATGTCCACATGACCTGTGACACGGGCATGTGTCTCAGCCGTGGGACCCTTGCAGTATGAATATTTCTATTTTTTTCATAAAGTTCAAAACATTTTTAATTTAGTCCCGAATAATTTCTAAAGTGTTTCTAAGACCTCGAGGGCTCGAATAAGGGATGATATGCATGAGTTTGGATGAATTATGCTATGACTTATGAAATTTTTGAGATTAAATGTTTTAAGTTATGATTTTAAGGTAATGCTGCATAACCCTATTCTGGCGACGGATACGGATTAGGGGTATTACAGTGAGTGGTATCAGAGCTACAGTTTAGTCAATTTTTAGACTGAACATAGTGTGTACGAGTGTAGAAACACATGCCATTATATAACCTGTGATAGTGTTATAACTCTTGACTCGTTTGAAAATTATGCTTTCATATAGAAATGACATCCAACCGAGTTGACTCCGATAAAGTTGAAAGTAATGGACAAGCCTCCGTTCACGGAGCAGCGTCGAGTGGCACTAGGCCTATATCCAAGGGCCAGTGAGGAGAGGCTAAGGAAGCCTTCTTCCATATGATGAACAGATGGTTTACTGAGTTCGTACGAACGAACCTAATGGCTTAACGACCTCCATCCCCACCTGTTTCGTAACTTGTCCCCGTAGTTTTCTAAAGTTTGGAACCAATGCGAGTTAGTAAGCCACCAGTTGATAAAATTCATAAATATGGGGCTGAAGAACTTAGAGCTACAACTGAAAATGACTTAGAGAAAACTAAGTTCTGGTTAGAGAACACGATCAGGGTTTTTGACGAATTATCTTGTACACAAGCAGAATGCGTAAAATGTGCCATTTCTCTGTTGAAATATTTAGCTTATCAGTGGTGGAACACTTTGGTATCAGTGGTACTAAGAGAGCGAGTCGATTAGGGAATTTTCCAAATCGAGTTCCGAAAGAAGTACATAAGTCAGAGATTTCTTGACCAGAAACACAAAGAGTTTCTCGACCTTAAACAGGGGCAAATGATAGTGCCTGAGTATGAGAGGGAGTTTGTTAGACTAAGCAAGTATGCCCGGGAATGTACACCAACCAAAGTTTCCATGTGTAAATGGTTTGAAGATGGGTTAAACGAAGACTTAAAGCTATTAGTCGAGATACTTGAACTAAAAGAATTTCTTGTTTTAGTTGATCGAGTGCATAAAGCTGAAGAGCTTCGCAAAGAAAAGAGAAAAAAATGATTATGAAGCTCGAGATTTGAGAAAGAGATCATCAAGAAAGTCATACCAGTCATCATCAAAGAAGTTGAATGAACATCATAACCATTCAACAGCTTCAGTGGGATATTCTTGTAGGGATCAAGGTAAACATGTAAGTTCAAAACCTCAAGCTGCTTCTATGGCGAATGTAGGTAGTGTTAAAAGCAATAAGCTCGATTGTCAATAGTGTGGATGTCGATACTTCGGTGAGTGCAAGATGAAAGATAGGGCATGTTTCAAATGTGGTTGATATGAACATTTTATCCGAGACTACCCTGAGAGACCTAAAAAAGATAAGGCTCAGACCGTTCGATCGAGTAACACAATTATGAGAGGGAAACCGCCAAAGAACCATGGAAATGTGGGTAACATTTACAGTGGGACCAAGGACTCTGCTATGAGATTCGAGACACGAGCACTGATTAGAGCTTACGTGATCCATGCACGAGAGGAAGCTTCAGCACCAGATGTTATTACCAGTACATTTTCTATCTTTGATACTGATGTTACTGTTTTGATTGATCTGGGATCAACACATTCATATGTATGCATGAATCTAGTGTCAAGTAAGAATTTACCTGTTGAGTCCACTAAATTTATGGTTAAAGTAACAAACCACCTGGGTCAATATGTGCTAGTTGATAAGGTTTGTAAAAACTGTCCTTTGATGATTTGGGGTTGTCACTTTTCGACCAATTTGATGCTGTTGCCTTTAGAAGAGTTTGACATGATTTTGGGTATGGATTGGTTGACTCTGCATGATACCGTTGTGAGCTCTATATGAAAGCTTATTATGTTAAAGTTTCAGAATGGTGAAAATCTTCAGATTGAATCAGAGAGACTGGATAGTATGTCTAATGTTATTTCGGCTACGTCAGCACAGTGATATGTTAGAAAAGGCTGTGATGTGTATCTTGCTTATATATTTGATTCTAGAGTTTCTAAGTTGAAGTTAGAATCGGTTCCAGTGGAATGTGAGTATACAAATATATTTCAAAAGGAGTTACCCATGTTACCGCCGATCAGAGAGGTAGAGTTCGCTATAGAGTTAGTGCCGGGAACATCTCTAATATCGATAGCTCCTTATAGAATGTCACCTACAGAGTTGAAAGAGTTGAAAGCACAGTTGCAAGAGTTGACAGATATGGGTTTTGCTCGACCCAGCGTCTCATCTTAGGGTGCACCAATTCTATTTGTTAAGAAAAAGAACGAATCTATGTGATTATGTATTGACTATCGATAGCTTAACAAAGTCACGATCAAGAATAAGTTCCCATTACTGTGTACTGACGATCTGTTTGATCAATTGAAAGGTGCAACATTATTCTTAATGATTGACCTTTGTTCTGGTTATTATCAGTTACGAGTTAAAGACTCAGATGTACCAAAGACCGTATTCAGAACCAGGTACAAACATTATAAATTTCTTGTGATGCCATTTGGTTTGAATAATGCACCTATAGTATTTATGGATTTGATGAACATAAATTTTAGATCATATTTAGACATATTCGTCATGGTATTCATTGATTGTAACACTCCTAACTTGAATCCGTCGCCGAAACAGGGTTACAGAGTATTACAGGAGATCACAAATCAAGCAAACAGAAATTTTAAAGATTTCAATATTCATAATAAAACCAATCAAAATAATACATACTGTCCCTTAAACGAGCCCTTGAGGCCCTAAATACGCGTTATAAAAAAGTAAGGACTAAATTGAAAACTCAAAATTTTTTTCAGAAAACATGTAACATTTTCAAAGCTGCAGGGGTCACACGGCCAAGACACACCTGTATCTTGGGCCATGTGGGCATTCGAAGTAGGGACACACCGCTGTGTCCGTGCCCGTGTACCTCATTGACTTGGGTCACACGGTCAAGCCACACACCCATGTGCCAAGTCTTGTGCTAGGTCATGTAACAGCCTAACTTGTAACCCTTTAAAAGCTACAGGGGACACATGATCATGTCACCTGGTCATGTGTCACACACGACTGAGACACACACCCGTGTCTCTGCCCATGTGGACGAAAATAGGCCACAAGCCATATTTCTCACCCAATTTGGTACACACCTACAACCACAATTGTAGATGTTCAGAAGCCATATTAACGCATTCAAAACAAGTGAAATCAAAACTCAGACATGTAGTATATTCACATACAACCAATATGCCTTTACACACCTCAAATGACAAAATAAAAACATGTATAATCATCTACACCATTAAACCAAATCAGCCATTAATATACCAAGCCATTTTGCCTCATTTCATGCCACTTAACCTACTTATCAAAACATACCAAAACCTCTTAAATGGTACCAAATAAGCCATTCCAAACTAGCTTCAATATACATATATGCTTTCTATAACAAAGCACCAAAACACACCAAATTATAAAAACATATATCACAAGCATATTCAACTACCAATTTACCTTTCATCATTCAACCATAAATCAAGCTACACACCAACCATATAAGGCAATTATGCACAAACCAAAATGTGCCAAAACACAAGCCAAATAAGTGGCCAATCTCAACAAAACACATATAGGCTAACATTAGCCAAAATAACCTATACATGCCATTATAACCAAAATGTAACCAACTAAAAGTACCAAAAGAGCTGATAGATAGTGTGATATAGCTCCGACAAGCTTCCAACCCCAACGAGCTTCTGAATCACTATAAAACACAAAAAATAACACAGTGTAAGCATTTAAGTTTAGTAAGTTCGTATAACATGGAATTTAACATACCATTTAAACATAATTTAGGTTAGTAAACATAGCATATCCCAACCAAATTGGCCAAAATCCTAAACACATGTTCACCAACATATTAGCCATGTAAATCACATATAAAATCCAATATACATGGATAAATTCAACAAATATTCAATTTTCATATACATGTATCTATCATTTCGTATATCAATGTATAACGAAATAGCATTTCATATATCTCATGTAAATACCTGTAATAGTTTGTATGAAACTCATAAAATCTCGTAACAGAACTGTGCTCGTTAAATCATTTAGAATATCGTTGGATACTCGGGTAGTACACACGAGGTGTACTAAACTGTAATCCTTTAATTCCTGTACATGAATGGTCATACGAGCTTTGAAGCAGAATGCTCTTACGAGCTGTAAACGGTAAGCTCCTCCGAGCTAAATAACAAAAAGCTTATGCGAGCTTAGAATCGGTAAGCTCATATGAGCTGAAATCGGTAACCCTAATGACATGTCATTTGTATCCTACGAATTTATAAGGTTCAAATGGGGCTCGGTAGTCGTCGTACATCTTCAGATATGCTATCAGTACTCATACATGGGAATTATACAATTCACAAAAATATAATTCAATTTAAATCTTATAAATGCACAATTTAATTACACGAACTTACCTTGACGAGTACATGTAGATACAGAGGCGATTAATTCGAAACTTTCTCTTTGCCCCAGTCTAACTCCGTACAAGGTCAACTGAATCTATAAAAATGAATTTAACTCAATTCAATATAATTCACATTCAATTTAGTCCAACACACTTCTTTGGCAAAATTACCCTTTTGCCCCAATATTTTTTTAATTTTTTACTATTTAGTCCTTAGGCTCGGAAAATGAGATTCATTCAATTTTATCCCTACCCAAGCCTAGAAAAATTATATACATGCTTATAGTAGCCCACATGTTTCATAAATTCACAAATGTTACCAAGAATTTATCACATTTTTCAATTTAATCCCTACTTGACAATTTCACCAAAAATCCCTTTACAAAAGTTGTTTATCTAACAACAACCATTCATTTTGTATCATAAAATTTCAAAAATCAAGCATATTCATCAATGAAAAAAACCCTAATAGTTCAACAGTTTCATAAATTAGTCCCCGGGCTAGCTAGATTAAGCTACAACGATCCTGAAAACGTAGAAATCATCAAAAAGGGAGAAAAATGCATACCTAATTGAAGGAAATAGGGTTTCCAAATGTTTTGAAGCTTGCATGGCTATCTTCTCTTTTAATTTCAGTTCCAAGATGATAATGGAAGATGATGATTCATTTTATTTTAATCTTACTTATCATTTTTTATTAATTATTTAATTCACCTTTATAATCTTTAATAATTACACAAATTACCAAGTCATTATCATCCACTAACATACTAATGGTCTAGTTACCATATAAAGACCTTCACTTTAATGTCCTATAGCAATTTAATACCTTGAGCTATTAGAACACAAGTTTTGCGCTTTACGCACTTTAGTCCTTTTTATCAAATTAAGCATTAAATGGTAAAACTTCTTAATGAAATTTTTATACGGTATTTCTATCATGCTGTAGACCATAAAATAATAATAAAATAAAATTTTTAACTTTGAATTTGTGGTTCCAAAACCACTATTTTGATTTCACTAAAAACGGGCTGTTACAACTCTCCCCCTTAAAGTGATTTTCATCCCCGAAAGTCTTACCATAAAAGAGGTTCGGATATTGCTTTCTCATAGCTTCTTTGGATTCTCATCGAATTCCCAAATGGCTTCCTCTATTTCGTGTCGTTGCCAGAGAACTTTCACTAAAGCTATGTTTTTATTTCTCAATTCTTTCACCTCTCATGCTAGAATTTTGATTAGTTCTTCACTATATGTCATATTAGGCTGAATCTAGATATCCGTTGAAGAGATAACATGTGAAGGGTCAGATCAGTATCATCACAACATAAACATGTGAAAGACATTATGAATTCTTTCAAGTTCTGACGATAAAGCTAATCGATATGAAACAAGTTTGATTCTTTCAGTAATCTCGTATGATAAATCGCGGACTGAGCTTCCCTTTGCGACCAAATCAAAGAATTTTCTTCCAGGGCAAAACTTTCAAAAATACTCTGTCATCAACTTGGAACTCTATTTCTTTGCGCTTAATATCTGCATACGATTTCTGACTATCTGTATCTGTTTTCAAACTATCTCGAATCACTTTCACTTTTTCTTCAGTCTCGTGAATCAAATCAACCCCGTGTACCTTTTTCTAACTGAGTTTAGTCTAGTATAATGGAGTTCGACATTTACGACCATATAGATCCTCATACGGTGCAATTTTTATGCTCGATTGAAAACTGTTATTATACGCGAATTCAACCAATGGTTAATATTTCTCTCACTTGCCTTCGAACTCTAATACTCAACATCGAAGCATGTTTTTGAGATTCTGAATTACTCATTCAGACTAACAATCGATTTGAGGGTGAAATGCAGTGCTAAAATGCAATCGCGTACCAAGAGCTTCCTGTAACTTTCTCTAAAATCGCGATGTGAACTATGGATCTCTATCCGAAATGATAGAGACTGGCACTCCGTGTAATCTAAAAATCTCATAAACATATAACTCAGCTAATCTATCAAGAGAGAAATCTATACATACCGAAATAAAATGTGTGGACTTCGTCAAATGGTCGACGATAACCCAAATGACATCCTTCTTTTCTGGAGATAGGGGTAACCTCGATATGAAATACATAGTAACTCTATCTTATTTCCCCTCTGGTATCGTCACTGGCTGTAGCAGTCCTAAAGGTACCTGATGTTCAACTTTAACTTGCCGACATATCAAAAAGCTAGATACAAAGTCAGAAATCTCACGTTTCATTCCTAGCCATTAGTACACCTGTCTCAAATCGCTGTACATTTTATTGATTCCCAGATGAACAAACAAGCTACCACCATGAGCTTCGTGTAAAATGTTTTGTATAATATTCGAATTCCTCGGTAGACAAACTCTACCCCTAAACAGCAAACAATCATCGGGTCGTATATGAAATTCTGAATCAGAAATTGACTCATACTGTACCTGTTTAGCTAACAACTCACTATCACATTTCTGAGCTTCGTAGATCTGCTGTAAAAAACATTGGTTTAGCTTTTAACTAAGCTAAGATAAAGCCATCTTTAGATAATGACATTTGGGTATTCATCGCTTGCAGCAAACAAGGACTTTCTACGCAAAACATCAACAGCTACATTTGCTTTACCCAGGTGATAATCAATGATGAACTCATAATCTTTCAACAGTTCAAGCCATCTGCGTTGTCTTAGATTCAGATCTTTCTATGACATTAAATACTTTAAACTCTTGTGATCGATAAATATGTGACATTTTTCACCAGACAAATGGTGTCGCCAAATTTTCAAAGCAAATTCAATAGTTATCAACTCTAAATCATGTGTCGTATAATACTTTTCATGCGGCTTTAACTATCGGGAAGCATAAGCTATTACTTTGCCTTCCTACATCAAAACATGGCCTAAACCATTTAAAGATGCATCATTGAAAATCATGAATTCTTTACCCGATTTAGGTTGAATCAGAACTGGTGTTTTGGTCAATAGTGCTTTCAACTGGTTAAAACTTTGCTTACATTTATCAGACCATTCAAACTTTACATCTTTCTATAATAACCGCGTCATCATTGTAGCTATCATTGAGAACCCTTTTACGAATCTTCGGTAGTAGCCATCTACTCCAAGAAAACATCTAACTTCGAATACATTTCTTGGTGGTTTCCACTCAACAACTGCGGAAATCTTGCTCAGATCAACTCTGATGCCTTTAGCTGGCACTATATGTCCCAGAAAATTGACTTCTCAAATCCAAAACTCGCATTTGCTAAATTTAGTAATAGTTGTTTATCTCGTAGAGTTTGGAGCACAATTCTCAAATGCTCGACATGTTTAGACTCATCTTAGGAATATATCAAAATATCATTAATAAATACCACAACAAATCTATCTAAATACAGTCTGAAGATTTTGTTCATCAAATCCATAAATACTATAGGTGCGTCAGTTAAACCAAACAGCATCACAAGAAATTCATAGTGTCCATACTTGGTTTTAAATGTAATTTTTAGCACTTCTGAATCTTTTACTCGTAGATGATAATAACTAGAACGAAGGTCAATCTTTGAGAACACTGTGGCACCTTTCAATTGGTCAAACAAATCGTCAATTCAAGGTAGTGGATATTTGTTCTTGATTGTAACTTTGTTCAGCTAATGGTAGTCAATGCATAATCTCATTTATTCGTCCTTTTTCTTAACGAACAGAACCGGTGCACCCTAAGGTGAAAAACTAGGTCAAGCAAAACCCCTATCTGTCAACTCTTGCAACTGTGCTTTTAGCTTTTTTAACTCAGTAGAAGTCATTCTATACGGTGCTACCGATATTTGTGATGTTCTCGGTATAAGTTCTATAGCAAACTCGACCTCTCTGATTGGCACTAATCCAGGTAACTCCTTTGGAGACATATTGGAATACTCAAAAACCACTGGTACTAATTCAAACTTCGATTCAGACACTTTAGTATTCAATATATAAGAAAGATAAGCATTACAACCTTTTCTCACATATTTTTGCACTGACATAATTGATATAACAATAGGCATCCCACTCAGATTATCTGATTCAATACCAAGCGTCTCACCATCTTAACATTTCAATACGATAAGCTTTCGTCTTCAATTTACCACTGCATTATGTAGAGTTAGCCAATCCATGCCAAAATCAGATCGAAATCATCAAACAATAATAGCTTCAAATCAGCCGAAAAACTGTAACCCTGAGTCATAAAAGGACAATTCTTGTAGACTTTATCAATTAGAACATAAAGGCCTAGGGGGTTCAATACTTTAGCCACGAATTTAGTGGACTCAATAGGTAAATTTTTACTAGATACTAAATTCGTGCAAACATACGAATAAGTTGATCCGGGATCAACCAAAGTAGTTACATCAGTATCATAAAGAGAGAAAGTATCGGTAATAACATCTGGCATAGAAGCATCCTCGCGTACGCTAATAGCATAGGCCCTAGCTGGTGCTCATGCCTCGGATCTCACAGCAGTGTCTTTCGTCACGCCACGACTACCACTAACATTTTTGGGATTACGAGGTGGTCTACCTCTCCCAGCTGTGTTACTCAACCTCAAATTCTGAACTTTCTCTTTCTTAGATTTCTCAGGACAATCTCTAAGTTAGTAATCAAAAGAACCACATCTAAAACACGCTCTACGCTTTATTCGACACTCACCATAGTGTGGCCTGTTATAGTGCTTGCACTCGGGTCTGATGTTTCTAACACTACCTACACTCGCTAAAGATATAGCCTGAGGTTTAGGACTGAAGCGTCTGGTATCTCTATCTCTATTAGAATGTCCCAAAGAAGTAGTAGAATGATAGTTATGTTCTTTAGATTTCTTCGATGCTGACTAGTATGACTTTTCTGTCAATCTCTTTCTCGAATCTTTAGCTTCAACGTCAGCGTGTCTTTTGTCTTTACTTAGCTCTTCAGCTTTATGTGCCCGATCAACTAGTACAACAAATTCTTTCAACTTAAGGATCCCGACTAATAGGTTTATATATTCGTTTAATCCATCTTCAAACTGTTTACACATTGCAATCTTGGTCGGAATGCACTCGCGAGCATATTACTCAAACAAACAAATTCTCACTCGTATTTTGATACGGTCATGCGACCCTGCTTGAGCTCTAGGAATTCTTTACATTTCTATCCAAAAACCTCTGACTGGTATATTTCTTACAGAACCCAATTTGAAAGAATTCTCAAAGTGATCCATTCTCTCGGCACTACAGAAGTCAATGTATTCCACCACTGGTAAGTCGAATCTTTTAGTAGAGATACTGCACACTTCACACATTCAATTGGTGAATAGGATAACTCGTCAAAAACCCTGATGGTATTCTATAACCAGAATTCATCTCTCTCAGGATCATCCTCGGTAATAACTTGAAATTCTTCAACCCCGTACTTACGGATTTCATCAACAAGAGGCTTACTAACTCAGATAGGTTTCGTACCTTGAGGAATAACGGGAACTGATTGATGAACATGAAGGGTGGAGGTTGTTGAGCAGCCGAGTTCATCCATACAAACTCGGTGAGCCACTCATTCATTATCTGAAAGAATACTTCCTTAGCCTCTCCTCCTTATCCCTCAAATATGGGCCTCGTACGACTCGAATATACTCTGTGAATAGTGGCTTGAACGTTACTCTCTACTTCATTTGAATCAGCTCAGTTGCATGTCATTGCTATACGAAAACAAGTTTTAAAATGGTTAAGAGATATCACACTATTACAGGTTATATAATGGTATGTATAGCTAGACTCGTACACGCTACGTTCAGTCCGAAAATTAACTAAACCATAGCTCTGATACCAATAAATTTAACACCCCTAATCAAAATTTGTCACGGAAACAGGGTTACAAAGTATTACCGAAGATCACGAATCAAATAGATAAAAATTTAAAACATTTCAATATTCATAATAAAACCAATCAAAACCTGTAACACCCCAAAACCCAGCCTAGTTGTTACGACCGAATCTGACGTGTCACATCGAAATGCCTTTTAAAACTTGAACTTGTTGGTGAAAAATCATTTTTAAGTTGAAACACATTAATATCGTAGCGAAGCTGCTAATAGTAATGCAAAAAAGCTTCTAATAACAATAAACGTGGCGTAGCCACTAATATCAGAATACGTGGCAAAGCCACCAGAATAGTAAAAACGTGGCAAAGCCACTAGTACAATACTTCCTCCAAATCAGAATCTTAACCCCAGTGCAGAATGTCATGTCATAAATATTACGTGTATGCAAGGTCTCATACTCAGATAAAATCATGCATATATTATACACTCATCAATCAACCTACCTCTAGGGTATAATGGTCATTTCCATCCATTAAGGGTAAAATAGTAGTTTTACCCCTTTAGGGGTATTTTGGTCATTTAACTAATTTTGGGGTCTCAGTACAAGTAACGACCCTTCAGAAGGTCCTCAGTCACCTCAAACAACTCAGGTAACCCATATGGCTAAAACAGTGTAAACGGGCCCAAGGCCCATTACTCGGCCCAAGTGGGCCTACACGCTCGTGTGGCCGTTTTGCCCAGATTCAGTCGCGACTATACGATCACCATAGCCCACTCTATTATTTGCCACTTACCATAAATTTTATTCATGTGGGGCCCACGAGCCCATTGGGCCCACACGACCCATCTCGACCTAACGGGGCCCTCAACGGCCCAAGCCCATGAGAACACTCGTGGTGGCCTCTACAGTCTGTCGCCCATGATTTGTGGGCTCGACTTACCACACGGCGTTCACACACTCGTGAGGCCACAAATGCCGAAGTTACGGCTTTCAGTTTTTCAGCTTTTACATATTTGCTGTAACATAGCAGTGTGAATACAGACCTTTATCCAACGTTTTGCTACTAGCAAGATTTGGTGTACGACTACACACCTTTTGGAGAGGAGAACACCAATCACCACACGCCTAACCTAAATCCAATATAAGGATCCAATGTTAGTCTTCAATCACTTTGGTTAACCACCCTTTTATGAACTTTTACTCCCCCAACAATACATACTGCTTACCTTGATACAACAAGTAGGGTTCAATCCACCCTTAACCAACGATCACTCACTTATTGGCAACGATTTGCACAAAAGTCTAATTTGTTAGATAACCTTAAACGTAATCCACTTAAACCAAGTGTACTTCTTACCAAAACGTGGGCTAAGAGAGGAGGATAGTAGCATTCGGCCTACCCCAGCACATCCTACAATTGAGGCAAGCGATGCCACAAATGCACTCTTGACAATAATTGATAAAAAGAAGAGATTAGAGAGGGAGACTACTATAGCACAACAAAAAGAAAGAGGAACAGCACAACCGTGAACCCCCACATTGGTGATAGCAATAGCAAGGCTCGGCTAAATGCTAAGAGTTCTGCAATCCAAGAGGAAACTTAATTACCTTAATCGAAGCAGGGAGAGATTCGGCTAAGAAAGAGGATATTCGACTAGCACAGCAAAACAACCTAGAAAAAATTCGAACCAGAAAAGAAAGAGGATGAAGAAAGTTTCGACACAGGCTTAAGAGTGCACCAAGAGAATCTCGGTCAAGGAGGGGAACGTCCAAAGTCAGGAAAGAAAGAAGGGTATTAGGTTATGGGAAAAAGAAAGTAAGCCAAGGTCAAAACCGCCGCAACTACAAAATGCCAAAAAACGAAGACTAGAGAAAATTGCCAGAATAAAAAGAAAACAAGCAACACCCAAAAGAAACCAATTCGACAGAAACCAAAAGAAGGAAAAGGGAAAAATGCCGAAACTAAAAATGACTAAATTCCATTCGGCACTAAGTGGCATGACCGAGTAGGTACCCACAACTCCCAATTTCAGCTACACTCCTCTCACACATCAAACTCCTTGAAAATCTCCATGAATCTCTCCCCTTATCCCTCCTTGATATCCTCCATAATAAACACCAAGACCAGTTCAAACTCTCACACAACAGAATTTGAAACCACGCCAAACTCTTGCCGTCCCAAGTAGCAAAATAATCATCCCTTGCCTGCCACAGGATTCGAACCCAAGCACTCTTAGTTACCAAGTCACGCCACTTGCCACCAATCAATAAGGCTTTTTGTGTCATTAATCAAACACAATTATTCATAAAGCCTAGGTGCCAGTGTCCAGGTTCTCTTAAGAGCAAAAATTTAAAATTTATGCAAAAGCCAGGGCTTGAACCCAGGCTTCTCAGGCACTCCTAAACACACCCAAATCATCTAACCACTCAATCAAACATGCAGTTTTGTCAGATAACGCAAAATTACAAACCCCTTACTTTTGGGGCATTACAAAATCATATATACTGTCCCTTATACGAACCCTCGAGGCCCTAAATACTTGTTAGAAACAAGTAGGGACTAAATAGGAAAATTAGAAAAATTTTCAAAAAACATGTAAAAATTTCAAAGCTGTAGGGTCACATGGCCAAGAGACACTCCCGGTTTTGAGGCCGTGTGGGCATTCAAAGTAGGTACACACAACTGTCTCCGAGCCCAAGTAACTCATTGACTTGAGTCAATTGGCCAAGCCACAAGCCCATGTGCTAGGCCGTGTAACAGCCTGACTTGCAACCCTTTGAAAGCTATAGGGGACACACGACCGTGTCAACTGGTTGTTTGTCACACACGGCTAAGACGTACACCCGTGTTTCTGCCCGTGTGGACGAAAATAGGTAATTTTACAAGCCATATTTCTCACCCAAGCTATATTAAGGCATTCAAAACAAGTAAAATCAAGCCTTACACATGTTGTATATTCACACACAACCAATATGCCTTTACGCACCTCAAATGACAAAATGCAAACATGTATAATCATCTACACCATTAAACCAAATCAGCCATTAATATACCAAGCCATTTTGCCTCATTTCATGCCACTTAACCTATATATCAAAACATACCAAAACCTCTTAAATGGTACCAAATAAGCCATTCCAAACTAGCTTCAATATACATATATGCTTTCCATAACAAAGCACCAAAACACACCAAATTATAAAACATATATCACAAGCATATTCAACTACCAATTTACCTTTCATCATTCAACCATAAATCAAGCTACACACTAACCATATAAGGCAATTATGCACAAACCAAAATGTGCCAAAACACAAGCCAAATAAGTGGCCAATCTCAACAAAACACATATAGGCTAACATTAGCCAAAATAACCTATACATGCCATTATAACAAAAATGTAACCAACTAAAAGTACCAAAAGAGCCGATAGATAGTGTGATATAACTCCGACAAGCTTCCAACCCCAACGAGCTTCTGAATCACTTTAAAACACTAAAAATAACACAATGTAAGCATTTAAGTTTAGTAAGTTCGTATAACATGGAATTTAACATACCATTTAACCATAATTTAAGTAAGTACACATAGCATATCCCAACCAAATTGGCCAAAATCCTAAACACATATTCACCAACACATTAGCCATGTAAATCACATATAAAATCCAATTTACATGGATAAATTCAACAAGTATTCAATTTTCATATAAATGTATCTATCATTTCATATATCAATGTATCACGAAATAGCATTTCATATATCTCATGTAAATATCTGTAATAGTTTGTATCAAACTCATAAAATCTCGTAACAGAACTGTACTCATTAAACCATTTAGATTATCGTTGGATACTTGGGTAGTGCACACGAGGTGTACTAAATTGTAATCCGTTAATTCCTGTACATGAATGGTCATACGAGCTTTGAAGCGGGATTCTCTTACGAGTTGTAAATGGTAAGCTCCTCCAAGCTAAATAACAAAAAGCTTATGCGAGCTAAGAATCGATAAGCTCATATGAGCTGAAATCAGTAACCCTAATGACATGTCATTTGTATCCTACGAATTCCTAAGGTTCTAATAGGGCACGGTGGCCGTCGTACATTTTCAGGTATGCTATCGGTACTCATACATGGGAATTATACAATTCATAAACATATAATTCAATTTAAATCATATAAATGCACAATTTAATTATACGAACTTACCTTGATGAGTACATGTAGATACAGAGGCAATTAATCCGAAACTTTCTCTTTGCCCCAATCTAACTCCGTACAAGGTCTAACCGAATCTATAAAAATGAATTTAACTCAATTGAATATAATTCACAATCAATTTTGTCCAACACACATCTTTGGAAAAAATACCATTTTGCCCTTATTTTTTAAATTATTTACAATTTAGTCGCTATGCTCAGAAAATGAAATGCATTCAATTTTATCGCTACCCAAGCCTAGCCAAATTATATACATGCTTATAGCAGGCCACATATTTCACAAGTTCACAAAATTTACCAAAAATTTAACACATCCCACTTCAAATAATTGTACCATGGATTTTAATATGGATTATCATGTTGAAATCCATGATATTATTTTAAGTGATGCAATAAATTGAGGTTAGCCTTTAGGTCTTTTCTATATAAAAAAAAGTTACAATGATCCCAAAAATGTAGAAATCATCAAAAACGGGACAACAATACATACCTAATTGAAGGAAATAGGGTTGCCGAATGTTTTGAAGCTTCTATGGCTATCTTCTCTTTTAATTTTCGTTCAAGATGATAATGGAAGATAATGATTCATTTTATTTTAATTTTACTTATCATTTATTTATTAATTAATTAACCATTACAATTTTTAATAATTACACAAATTGTAACACCCCAAACCCAACCTAGACGTTATGGCCGAATCTGTGATGTCATATTAGAGTGAATTTTAAAAACAACGTAGTTCTATTGGAAAAGTCCATTTGTGTTAAAAACCTCATTGGTGGTTCTTATGAGAAACTAACTTATTTTGTTAAATTGCAAGTTTGTTTAGCAAAACATGTATTATATTAAATCGGTATTACACCTTAAAACATTGTTTGTGTGGAATCTTTTAAATCAAGTTGCGTAACATGGTAGTTGAAAATCATTTGCCTTTTGAAAACCCGAGTCCTACTGCTAACAGATATAAATCAAATTAAATAAATCCCCAAATAAAAATAAAAACTTAAAGCGGCTTTATTACATAGAATTTACCCAAATAAAACTTCTTTTACTAATAAGTCAAATACAAAAACGTAAATAGTGGTGTGGCCATCTTCAAGTCCCTCGCAGCATCGACCCACCTAAGGATTACCTACGTAGACAAGCAGAAGAGTGAGTTTACATAAACTCAGTGTGTAATCCCTATTTATCAACCAGTAAATCATGCAGTGCAAGGCAGTCTGGGCCTAAGCCCATATCAGTGGCAATAACAGTGTAGGCCTTAGCCCATTACAGTAACAGTATCAGAGTGGACCTTAGCCCAATTCAATATAGTATCAAACATGCATACAGAGATCCTACCCATCCATCCTTTACACTCTACTTCGACCAGCCCTACACTCCATGTGGGGATAAAATCGACCCACCCATCCTTACACTCCAGAACATAGCACCAGTTGTGGAACTATCAGTATTTGCAGCAGAACTACTAGTATTAGGCTTGTAGCCTTTCAGTACACTTCCTCCAATATCATATATCCCTTCTCAATGTAATGCAATAGAATATACATGTACATACAATAAGAATGGTATGCTCAAACATTCATATATCATATAGGGGTATATCCGTCATTTACCTCATAGGGGTATTACAGTCATTTCATAGACTAGAGTCTAAGTATACTTACCGACCCAATAGTAGGTCCACAGTCGTCTCAGGCGACCCGTGCAACTTTAATAGTTGAACAGTAAAAATGGGCCCAAACCCATAATACGGCCCATGTGGGCCCACACGCTCGTGTGGCCCAATAAGCCAAGATAATGGCCCTGGCCGTGTAGCTACACAACCAACCCATTAATCTTCATGTATCCGTATGGTTTGCCCGTGTGGGGCCCACGAGCCCGTGGGGCCCACACGACCCATTTCGGCTCAACATGGCCAAATTCGGCCTAAGCCCACAAAATTGCTCATGGGGGCCTTTACAATCGAATGCCTACGTTTCATGCATTTGGCTCACCACATGAGCGAGCGCATGCTCGTGTAGTGTCAACAGTCATACAGTTCTTGCTTTTGCCGATTTATGCTAAAAATAGTGTGATCACACACCTAGTTGCGAAACCAAGTGAATTAGCCCACGTGCACTCCACCTAACACAACAGAAACTTCGGTTAAAATCTAACATATGCGTTTAAAAGAAACCCAGCTGCAACTTGTTCCAAAAGACTACTTACTAACGCCTTGCTTGAACGAGCGTGGTTTAAGCCCAGTTAGAATGCTGACAAAAGTTAATATCAGACACTTGATGATTATCTGTATGACAAGCGAACCCATTAATCATATTTCTTACACAAGGGTTGAACACACATAACAACCCAAAGAATCATAGACAGGAATATTCGGCCAAGATCAAGACCCCAAACCAAAGTGCCTCAGTTCAACAAAAAGTTAACGAATAGTGTTACCTTAGAACGAGAAATGAGAGGAAGATTCTAATTGTTCTTGGAATCCAAACGAACTCCCTCACTGCACGAGTAATACTACAACCTGAAACAAAAAGCACCATGACCAAAAAGATAAGTGATACAAATTGACATTTAGGGAGAAGAAGAGAGACTAATCGAAAGAGCAGAGACAATAGAGACTTACCAACTGATGTTTAGCCAATGCAAAAATGATTGAGTGAAAGGGAGAGAGAGAACTGAATCTAGAAAGAGATGCGAGGATAAACCACCAAGGCTTGAGAAAGTGGAAAAGTATAAGATAAATGACAATGAAGCCTCGGAAGAAGGTTGATGAAACAAAACAATGTTTGGCTGCAAAGGAGGAAGTGTTTAGCACACAAAACCAAATGTGAGCAAGGAAAAGAATAATAGTAATGTTCAAAAGGAAAAAGATGAGGAAGAAAAAAGAAGTTGACTAAGCAAAACACGATATAGAAGAGCAAAACCAAATACCCGAATGGACACAAGTGATATTCGGCCACCAATAAGTAATACCCAAAAAGAAACAACAAGAGATAATTGTTTAGAAATGGAGAGCCAAAACTCAAACATTATTTCGGCACAAAGAGCAAAAGTGACCAAATTTGCACAGTGGACTTCCCACTTTCGGCGTGCTACTACCTCACACTTCACCTCCCTTATTTTCTCCTAAAATCTCTCCCCAAAACCCTCCTAGAATTCGGCTACATACTTCCCACTTCCCCCAACACTCTCAACCTCCCTAAGCATAAGTATCCCACTATCATTCAATCTCTTACACGGTAAATCAGCAAAAAGAATCCCCTTTGCATGCCACAAGACTCGAACTCAGATCTCCTTGCAGAAAAAACACGCTACTATCCCCTGAACCAATAGGCTTTCTATGACACATCCTAACTGTATTTATTTAAGAACTCTATTGTGAGGAGACAAGGTTTAATCAAGCTAAACAAAAATTTTGTGCAAGCCAAAGCTTGAACTCAGAACTTCTCCAACACTTCTCAGGACACTCAACCACTAAAGCAAGCATGCATTTATACATCACAACACACAGGAATAGATATTTAGATTTTGTTGGGGCATTACACAAATTACCAAGCTATTATCATCCACTAACATACTAATGGTCTAATTACAATATCAAGACCTCCAATTTAAAGTCTTATAGCTATTTAATACCTTTACCTATTAGAACACAACTTTTGAACTTTACGCAATTTAGTCTTTTTTATCAAATTAAGCATATAAATGGGTAGAATTTCTTAACAAAATTTTTATACGGTATTTCTATCATGCTGTAGGCCATAAAATAATAATAAAATAAACTTTTCAACTTCAGATTTATGGTCTCGAATCCACTGTTTTGATTTCACTAAAAATAGGCTATTACATTGATGATATCTTGATTTATTCAAGAGATGAGAAAAAGCAAGCCGAGCATTTGAGAATTATTTTACAAATGTTGCGCAAAAAGAAATTATTTACTAAGTTTAGAAAATGTGAATTATGGCTTCGGGAAGTCAGATTTTTTGGACATGTTGTATCAGCCGAGGGCATCAGAGTTGACCCGAGCAAAATTTCTGCAGTTGTTGATTGAAAGCCACCAAGAAATGTATTTGAGGTTAGAAGTTTCCTGGGATTACCCGAATATTACAAAAGGTTCGTTAAGGGAGTCCCAATGATTACTACACTGATAACAAGATTATTGCTGAAATATGTTAAGTTTGAGTGGTCTGAGAAATGTCAGCAAAACTTTGATCAATTAAAAGCATTGTTAACCAAGGCACCAATGTTAGTTCAGCTAGAATTGAGTAAAGAACTTGTAATTTTTAATGATGAATCTTTAAACAGTTTGGGTAGTGTTTTGATGCAGGAAGGCAAAGCGATAGCGTACACTTCCAGACAGTTGAAAACGCACGAAAAGAATTTTCTGACGCATGATTTAGAACTTGTAGCTATTGTGTTTGCATTGAAGATTTGGTGACACCATTTATACGACGAAAAATGTCATATATTTGAAGATCATAAAAGCTTAAAGTATTTATTGTCATAGAAAAATTTGAATTTGAGACAACGTAGATGGCTTGAGCTATTGAAAGACTATAATTTGAACATTGATTATAATCTGAGAAAAGCTAATGTAGTTGTTGATGCTTTGAATAGAAAATCTCTATAACAGCCCGTTTTTAGTCAAATTGAAATAGTGGTTTCAAGACCACAAATTCAAGTCAAAATAATTATTTTGTTATTATTTTAATGTTTACAGCATGATAGTGTGTTTGTGTGAAAGTTTTGTTTTATCGTTTGAGTGTTTAATTTGATAAAAAGGACTAAATCATGTAAAGTGCAAAACTTGAGTTTTATTAGCTAAATGTGTCTAATTGCTATAGAACCTTAAAATAAAGGTCCTTTGTGGTAAATAGCCCATTAATTAGATAGTGGATGTTAATGGCTTGGCATTATTGAAATTTTGAATTACTAATAATGTTATTTTTGGTATTTAGTAAATATAGTTATTTATAATAAAACAAACAAAAATTAAATTCTTTCATCTTCATCTTTTTCTAAAATTGAAGAGAAGAAAAAGTAATTTCTAGGGTTTAAAATTTCGGTCAATTGCTAGCGTAATTGTAAGTTCATTTTTGTTCCGTTTTTAATGATTTCTATGTTTTTGATATCGTTGCAACTAGGTCTAGCTTGCCCAGGGACTATTTTGCAAAATTGTTAAAGATTTAGGAAGTTTCCATTGATGAATAAGCATGTATTTTAATGATTGATGATTGATTATGAATGTTTGATGATAGTTATACAAGTTTTGTTAAGTGACTTTTAGTGAAAATGCAAATTAGGGATTAAATTGTGAAATGTGGAAACTTTGTGGTTAAAATGTAAATTAAATGAAAATATGGGCTGATATGTGTACTAGGAAAATTCGACTAGCATGGGTTGATATCAAATTACATTAATTTGTGTTTTATGAAATAAGGATTAAATTGTAAAAGTTGTGAAATACTTGGGGAAAAAGTGTAAATGTGCTTTAATGAGTGTTTTTGGATTAAATTGAATAGAGTGATACGGATATAAGAGTTTGCCTGTTGAGTCTACTGAGTTTGTGATTAAAGTATCGAACCCTTCAGGCAAGTATGTTCTAGTTGATAAAGTTTGCAAGAATTGTCCTTTAATGACTTGGGGTTACTATTTTCTGGCTAATTTGATGTTATTACAGTTTGATGAGTTCGATGTAATTCTGGGTATGAATTGGTTGACAATGCATGATGCTGTTGTAAATTGTAAAAGAAAGACTATTGAATTGAAATGTCAGAATAGTGAAATTCTTTGAATTGAATCAGATGAGTCGAGTGGGTTGCCTATTGTGATTTCATCAATGTCAGCTCAGAGATATGTAAGAAAAGGTTGTAAACCTTATCTTGCTTATGTATTGGATACAAAAGTTTCTAAATCGAAGATAGAATCAGTGCCAGTAGTTTGCAAGTATCTAGATGTGTTTCCAGAAGAGTTACCATGGTTGCCATCAATTAGAGAGGTTGAGTTTATTATTGAGTTAGTACCGGGAACATCCCCGATATCTATAGCTCCATATAGAATGGCTCTGATAGAGTTGAAAGAGTTGAAAGCTCAGTTACAAGAGTTAATAGATAGAGGTTTTGCACGACCTAGTTTTTCGCTTTATGGTGCACCTGTGTTATTTGTAAAGAAGAAAGACGGATCAATGAGAATGTGTATTGACTATCGTCAGCTCAATAAGGTTACAATAAAGAATAAATATCCATTGCCAAGAATAGATGATTTATTTGATCAATTGAAAGGAGCAACAGTGTTTTTGAAGATTGATCTGCGGTCTAGTTACTATCAGTTACGAGTGCAAGATTTGGATGTGCCAAAAATTGTATTGAGAACAAGGTACGGACATTATGAATTTCTTCTTATGCCTTTCAGATTGACTAATGCTCCTATAGTTTTTATGGATTTAATGAATCAGTCTTTTAGCCATATTTAGATAGATTCGTTGTTGTATTCATTGACGACATTCTGATCTATTCTCGAGATGATTCTGAGCATGTTGAGCATTTGAGGATTTTTCTACAAACCTTGAGAGATAAGAAATTGTTCACTAAATTCAGTAAATGTGAGTTTTTGCTTCGTGAAGTAGTATTTTTGGGACATATTGTTTCAGCTAAAGGCATACGAGTTGATCCGAGCAATATTTCTGCAGTTGTTGATTGAAAACCACCGAGAAATGTATCCAAAGTCAGAAGCTTTTTGGATTAGCTGGCTACTATTAGCGTTTTGTTAAAGGGTTCTCGATGATTGCTACACCTATGACCAGATTACTACAAAAAGATGTGAAGTTCGAGTGGTCCAAAAAATGTCAACAGAGTTTTGATCAATTGAAAGCATTACTAACTGAGGCACCATTGTTGGTTCAACCTGAGTCAGGTAAAGAGTTTGTGATTTTCAGTGACTCATCATTAAATGGTTCTAGTTGTGTTTTGATCCAAGAGGAAAAGTGATAGCTTATGTCTCCAAATAGTTGAAGGTGCATGAAAAGAATTATCCGACGCACGATTTAGAGGATGTTGTTATTGTCTTCGCATAGAAAATCTAACAACATCATTTATACGGTGAAAAGTGTCATTTCTTTACCGATCATAAGAGCTTGAAGTATATAATGACCCAGAAAGATTTGAATTTGTGACTTAAGTTGTTGAAAGACTACGAGTCGGTGATTGATTATCATCTGGGGAAAGCGAATGTAGTTGCGGATGCTCTGAGTAGAAAATAATTATTTTCTTTATGGGCATTGAATACTCAACTAAGCTTATGTAATGATGGTTCGATTCTAGCAGAGTTGAAAGCTAAACCGGCATTTATTCAATAGATTTGTGAAGCTTAGAAGTGTGATAATGAATTGCAAGCCAAAAGAGTCCAATGTAAGTCGACTAGTGATTCAGACTATCAGATCGAATCTGATGATTGCTTATTATTCAGAGGTAGAGTTTGCTTACCAAGAGATCCAGAGCTTATATAGAAAATTCTAAATGAAGCACACAGTGGTTGTCTATTTGCTCACCCGGGGAGTACCAAAGTGTACAATAATTTGAAATAATTGCACTGGTGGTCGGGCATGAAACGAGACATTTCAGAATTTGTGTCGAGATGTTTAGTTTGTCAACAAATCAAAGCTAAACATCAAGTACCTTCAGAATTACTACAACCTGTGGTGATATCTGAGTGGAAATGGGATAAAGTTATGATGGATTTTGTATCGGGTTTGCCCTTGTCTTCAAAGAAGAGTGATGTTGTTGATCGACTAACGACGTTTGCACATTTCATTTCGGTACGTAAAAAGTATTCTCTTAAGAAATTGGCTAAATTGTACATTTCTAAGATCCTTAGATTGCACAGGGTGCCAGTTTCAATTATTTTGGACAGAAATCTGAAGTTTACATCGCGATTTTGGAAGAAATTGCAAGAAGCTCTGGGAACGAAGTTGAACTTTAGTACTGCATTTCATCCGTAAACTGACGGTCAATCAAAGAGAGTAATTTAGATTCTCGAAGATATGCTTTGTTGTTGTATTTTAGAATCTGAAGTCACCTGGGAGAAATATTTTCCATTGGTTGAATTCGTGTATAACAACAGTTTCCAATCGAGCATAAAGATGGCATCATATAAAGCTTTGTATGGTCGTAAATGCCGAACTCCATTATATTGGACCGAACTTAGTGAGAACAAGATTCACGAGATTAATTTGATTGGAGAGACTGAAGAAAAAGTGAAAATAATTCGTAACAGTTTGAAAGCAGCTTCAGATTGGTAGAAATCGTATATGGATTTGAAACGCAAAGACATTGAATTTTAGATCGGTGACAAAGTATTTTTGAAAGTATCTTCGTGGAAGAAAATTCTTAGATTTGGTCGTAAAGGTAAACTGAGTCCGCAATTCATTGGGCTATATGAAATCATAGAAAGAACAGGGCCAATAGCATATCGACTAGCTTTACCATCAGAATTAAAGAAGATTCATAACATGTTTCATGTGTCAATGTTACACCAATATAGATCCGATCCATCACACGTAATTTCACTAACAGAGATTGAAATTCAACCTGATATGACATATAATGAAGAACCGATCTGAATTTTAGCTCGTGAGGTTAAAGAGTTGAGAAATAAAAGCATAGCTTTAGTGAAAGTACATTGGCAACAACACATTGTCGAAGAAGCCACGTGGGAGCCTGAGGAAGCTATGAGAAAACAACACCTTAACCTATTCACTGATAAGATTTTCAAGGACGAAAATTCTTAAGGGGGAGAGTTATAACAACCCATTTTTAGTCAAATGAGAACAGTGGTTTTGAGACCACAAATCTAAAGTCAAAATAATTATTTTATTATTATTTTAATGTTTACTACATGATAGTGTGTTTGTGTGAAAGTTTCGTTCAAAAATTTTATCGTTTGAGTGTTTAATTTGATAAAAAGGACTAAACCGCGAAAAGTCCAAAACTTGAGTTCTATTAGCTAAAGGTGTCTAATAGTTATAGAACCTTAAAATAAATGTCCTTATGTGGTAAATAGCCCATTAATTAGTTACTAGATTTTAATGGCTTGGCATTATTGAAATTTTGAATTAGTAATAAGGTTTTTTTTGTATTTACTAAATATAGTTAACTATAATAAAACAAACAAAAATTAAATGCTTTCATCTTCATCTTTTGCCAAAATTGAAGAGAAGAAAAAGCAATTTCTAGGGTTTAAAATTTCGGTCAATTGCTAGCCTAATTGTAAGTTTGTTTTTGTTTCGATTTTAATGATTTCTATGTTTTTGAGATTGTTGCAACTAGGTCTAGCTAGCCTAGGGACTATTTTGGAAAACTATTAAATATTTAGAGATTTTCCATTGATGAATAAACATGTAATTTAATGATTGATGATAGATTATGAATGTTTGATGATAGTTATACAAGTTTTGTTAAGTGATTTTTAGTTAAAATGCAAATTAGGGATTAAATTGTGAAATGTGGAAACTTTGTGGTTAAAATGTGAAATAAATAAAAATATGGGCTGATATGTGTACTAGGAAAATTCGACTAGCATGGGTTGATATCAAATTGCATTAATTTGTGTTTTATGAAATAAGGGCTAAATTGTAAAAGTTGTGAAATACTTGGGGAAAAAGTGTAAATGTGCTTTAATACGCGTTTTTGGATTAAATTGAATAGAGTTATAATTAAATAAGTTAAATTTGATTACATATAGATCAAGAAAAGTGGAATTTGGATCTAGATAGGGGAAAAACAAAGTACTCGACTAATCGACCTATTTCATCGTTTTTGTAAATCGAGGTAAGTTTGTATGATTAATAAGTTTAATATTATATGTTTTTATATGCTTAAACGTTATAATTGTGACATTACGACACTGCGGAATCTATCGACAAAGCATTGACACAGTGAGAATCCCGGTTGAACCTTAGGAATAGATAGGATACTAGTGACATGTCATTAGGGTTTATTGTGATTATGTGATCCAAGTGCTGGTCCTGTACGTCCCACCGATGGCTGAGTATACTAGCATGTGTTGCGGTTACTTGACAGCTTGTGTGAGCAGCACTGTGTAGCTACGTCTTGACTGACAGCTTGTATGAGCAGGCCCGTTGATAGCTCAAAAGTGAGCATATATGTGATTTAAGATTGAGATAGCATTGGCTATGTATGTGGCACTTTGGTGCGAGATTCTCAAGTATATGATATTATTCCGAATGGTTCAATGGGAAAAGATGATGGTATGTGGATGTAAGTAATGATACGGATCAATTCAGGTACTTGTAATAAGTTTGGCAAGTAAGTGATAATTGATAAGTTTATATGCAAAGTAAGTGAAAGTTGATGAATTTATACATGATACCAATAATCATAGAAATGTGCAAATTGTTAAATTGAATATATTTATTTATGTTCATTAAATTGTGAATGAATTATCACATTACACTTATTAATCATATGAACTTACTAAGCTATAAAGCTTACTCTGTTTATTTTTCGTGTTTTTAGTGATTCCAAAGCTAGCTCAGATTTAGGGATTGTCGGAGACTTCATCACACTATCAAGCTATTGTTTTGGTACTTTTGAATCTATGTTTTCAGAATATATGGCATGTATAGGAACATTGGTCATTTTGATATATAAGTTGATGATGAACTTAGCCATTTGAATTGGCTTGTAAATGCCTATGGTTTTGTTGTGTATATATATATATGTGTGTGCATATGGCTTATGTTATGTGATTGAGGTTGGCTTTGTGATGCCTATTGATATAAGGTATTGTGGTTGTCAAATGGTTGATATTAGAGAAGATATATGCTTGTAAGCTTGAGCATAATGATGCATGTAACACCCCTTACCCGTATCCGATACTGGGACGGGGTACGAGGCATTACCAGACATAAACAGAACCAAACATACAAAACTGAGCCATAAATTTTCATCCAAACTAAAACCAAACAATTAAAGTCAATTTATCCCTATTATAGACCTACAAGGCCCAAACATACATCATTAGCAGTCCGGGACTAAACCGAGAACTCACGGAAATTCAAAGAAAGTTTCTAGGTTAGAGCCTCACATGCCCGTGTGGAGGCAATGCACACGCCCGTGTGCTTAGGGACACGACCATGTCCCACACCCATGTGGAATTATTTGATTTATTTTCTAATTTGAACCTACAAAGGTTTTCACACGGTCGAGCACACACTCAGGTCTTTAGCCCGTGTCTCTCACATGGCCGGGGACACGTCCGTGTATTTGCCCGTGTGATTTTTAGCGAGCATTTTGTTTATGATGTCATCTTACAAATTTGGGGCACACGGCCAAGAACATGCCATGTCCCTCACACGGTTGAGACACACAGACGTGTCTCTGCCCGTGTGTTTACTACAATGTATGTTAACCTAAAATTCAAGGTGCAGGGGACACACGGCCGAACGACATGCCCATGGGGCTGACCGTGTGTCACACACGGCCCAGACACATGCCCATGTGTCTACCCGAGTGGACCATTTGGAGGCCATTCTCAGAGCCATTGGTCACCCTTAAACCATCATACATTTCCATATGTTCAATGGCATATTCCATGATATATTTGGACACTTAAGCATGCAACATTATAGCATCACTATGACCCCTTATTATACTAGTCTATTAGTATTCACACAACCTTATCTTTTAGTCATTCCACACCAGTTTCATGGTTTACCATATTCCTTATTATCAATTCATTTAAGGATGCTAAATCATGCAACCACATACAAACAATAAATGGTCATCCATTATTCCAACACATACACATCTTAGTATGCATGCAAAGATAACTTAGGGATACATCCCAATCATTAACATAGACCAAATCACATGGCAATATACAAAATAATCAATGCCCAAATGAGCCATTACACTTGCCTACTTCGAAATGACACATATACACAAAATAAACAACTTTCCTATGCATGCCATGACCAAAATAACTAAACCCTTTTATACTACAAATCCTTAAAGATAGTGTGATCCGAGCTTCGATGTCTCCTGATCCTTCGAGCTAGCCTGACGTATCTAAAGAGAAGGGAAAAGAGGGAAGGGTAAGCTATATAGCTTAGTAAGTACACATACAAATAATCTACATTTTTGTAACTGTTGATAATCTAAGCATAATTACTTATCCATTATGATACATTTCATCATGTTACGTACATACTTACCTTCAAAATTCAGATGCACATGCTTATCCAAATACATATCTTCTCTTAATATCGTCATTTACTAAGTTCTCATAGGGTTTTAGTACATACCTATGCCATCTTGCACACATATGGCTTACTTAAATCTTACTTTCGGAGTTCATATTACGTTACCCGATGAACACTTGGAATATGATTCAGACACACAGAAGTAATACACCGAAGTGCCTGAACGTAGCATTCGCTACTTTACAGAATGTGCACCGAAGTGCCTCATATTACAGTATCACATGCCGCTCTCAACGGGGCTACTCAATGAGCTAAAAGAGTATCCAAACACAACTCAGGATACCCAGCACCCGAACCCTAGCATGTATCACATATTAAATGAGCTCATAACACACATAACTATCCTAGTGACATGTCACTTGTATTCTCAACTATTCCTAAGGTTCAAATGGGATTTTAGACTTCCAGACCTTTACTGAACGTACTTGCATAATTGGTTTCTTTCACATGGCTAACATCTCATAATCATATAGCAAAGCATCAAGGCATGTTATATTATCAACATAGCCAAGTAAACATATTACACGTACAATTATTAATAAATCATTTAATAGTAATAATTAATGTATTTATTTGTATATGTACTTACCTTGGTGCAAAATATTAGAAATCGAGCCTAAACCTCGTAAGCCTTGTTCTTTCCCTAATCAAGGCCCATATCTCGATTTTCTTGATCTATAATACCAAATTTAGCTCGTTTAATACATAATTACTAAAAATGACCCAAAATTCATACTTAGGTAATATTACTATTTTACCCCTATACTTTCATATATTTGCAATTTAGTACCTAGGCTCGAATAATGCAATGTATGGGATTTCTTAGTTACCCAAGCCTAATCTAACATTTTTCATGTTCATAACAGCCCACATTTTCCTTCATTTCACATTTTCCTACCCTTTTTCTACTGCTTTTGCAAAATAGTCCTTAAAGCCCTTTTCATGAAAATCTACTTAGAAAAACTTGTTTACCATCCTTTAAGCTCTCATATCCTTCCATAAATCATCAAAACATAAGCTTCTAATGCATGGGTAAATTTCTAAACATGAACCCTAGCAGGAAATATGGGTAGAAATAGAAAGAGCAAGTTACCGGGATTTTAAAAATACGAAGAACATTAAAAACGGGGCTTGGGAGCACTTACTAAAGAGCTTGGAAAGCTTGAAAACCCTAGCTATGGAGAATCCCAAATTTTTGGTAGCAACATGAAGAGAATGAGCTAATTTTTGACTTATTTTCCCTTTTTATTTCATTAATATACCAAATGACCAAAATGCCCCTAATGCCTTTCTTTCAAATTTTTCCATACAAGTCCATTTTTGTCCAAAAACTTAGAAATTAGGCAAATTGCACTTTAGGACCTCCTAATTAATAATCCAAAGCAATTTCATACAAATTTCTTCTAAAATACAAATTTTGTAACTTATTCAATTTAGTCTGAAATTTCCAATTTGACATCTTATACTTAGAATATCTTTATGAAACTTTAACACATGCATATATTCATATTATAAACCTCATAAAAATCATAAAATAAATATTTTAACATCGGATTTGTGGTCCCAAAATCACTATTCCGATAGGCTCTATTTTGGGATGTTACATTTCTCCCCCTTAGGGACTTTCGTCCTCGAAAGTCTTACCAGTAGACAGGTTCGGATATTGACTTCTCATAGTCTCCTCTGGTTCCCAAGTAGCTTCTTCAACCCCATGTCTATGCCATAATACCTTCACAAGGGCAATACTTTTGTTCCTCAGTTGCTTAACTTCCCTGGCCAATATCTTAACTAGTTCCTCTCCGTAAGTCATATCCGGTTGAATTTCAACCTCTGTCGGAGTAATCACTTGCGAGGGGTCCGATCTGTATCGACGTAACATGGATACATGGAACACGTCATGAATCTTATCCAACTCTGATGGCAGAGCTAAGCAAAAGGCAACCGATCTTATTCTCTTAGTAATCACATAAGGCCGAATAAAACAAGGACTTAATTTGCCTTTCCTACCGAATCTTAAAACCTTTTTCTAAGGTGATACCTTCAAGAATACCTTTTCACCCACTTGATATTTTTTTTTCAAATCTTCATACGATTTTTGTCTATCCAATCTTGAATCACTGTAACTTTATCCTTGGTTTCTTTGATTAAATCAACTCTGAAAATTTTACCTTTCTTAAGCTCTGTCCAATACAAAGGAGTTCGACACTTTTGGCCGTATAATGCCTCATAAGGTACCATCCTTAAACTAGACTGATAATTGTTATTGTAAGCAAATTCAACCAAAGGTAGATAATTTTCCCAACCACCTTGTAACTCAAGAATACAACATCTAAGCATATCTTCAAGTGTCTGAATTATTCTCTTAGATTGTCCATCAGCTTGTGGGTGGAAAGCAGTACTAAAACTCAGTTTCGTTCCCAAAGCCGCTTGTAACTTTTTTCAGAATCGTGACATAAATCTCGGATCTCTATCCGAAATAATCGATAATGGCACACCATGAAGTCTAACAATCTCTGAAATGTACAAGTCGGCTAACTTATCTAGAGAAAAACCTGTGCGTACTGGTATAAAATGGGCTAATTTAGTCAATCTATCGACTATCACCCAAATAGTGTCTTTCTTTCTTGGGGTCACTAGCAACCCATATCTTTTTGTTATAGTATTCACACTCTGGATGTAGTACGTTTGGAGGCAGTCAAGTTGTTAGTGATGTTGTCGGCGAGACAATGTTACTCAATTGATTTTAATTTTTACATTCTAATAGAATAATTAGGAAATTTAAAAATTATAGATAAAACTTTTATTTTATTTTTACTAACATTTTTTTATCTTTTTGTTTCTGATTTCTGTGTATGATTCATAATAGAGGTAGGCCTATAGAGCTAGCTTTTGATCTAGAGAAAATAATCCGTAGAAATTATCTATAGCAATAGCAACAAAAATCGATGCAGAACCAACTACCTACTGCAGACAATTTACCATGCGATAATTTTTTCTTTGACAAGATTAACAACAATAACCCATAGGACTTACCACCACCACCACAACTACCCGCAAAAATACCTATGGTGTGTAACGAAAGAACCCTAAGGGACTATGAGCTACCAAATCTGGAGATAGTTCATAGAAGTATCACAAGGCTGACCGTCACGACTAATAACTTTGAGATAAAATAAACCATGATCCAGATGATGCAAAATAATCTGCAGCTTAGATGCACAATGACAAAGGACCCAAATCAACACTTAACATAGTTCCTTCAACTTTGTAATTCATTTAAATATAATGGGGTCATTGATGATGCTATTCATCTTCGGTTGTTCCCCTTCTCCTTAATTGATAATGCATTTACTTAGTTAGATTCGTAGGCACCGGGATTTATCATGACATGGGATGAACTTGCAGGAAAATTTCTACACAAGGTCTTTCCTATTAGCAAGATGGCCCAATTGAGGAGAGAGATCGCAATGTTCAAACAGTTAGAAGGAGAAAGCTTTCACGAAGCTTGAGAGCATTTTAAAACACTGATAGAAAGATACCCACATCATGGATTACTTGAGTGGTTGATATTGGAAATATTCTATAACAGGTTTGATGTGCACACATGTTTAGGACTAGATGAAGCAATAGAAGGAGCCCTAATGAACAGAACATATGAAGAAGTGTATGAGTTGATAGAAAATATGGTGATGAATTTTACCAGTGATCAACTGAATGTTATACATATGGCCAAAAACCATCTACGGTAAAAGTTGTCCAAGAGGATGATCTATCTCAAAATATTATGGACAAACTCAATCGTCTAGAGTCCTCATCCAGTGCGTCATCTATATATGGAGGAGACAAATCTCTCATCCATTACATTAATAATCCAACCAAGGATGTTAACTTCATTGGGAATAAGAATGTAAACCATTATTCAAACATTTATAATCCCAACTAGAGAGATCACCCAAACCTAAGATAGGGCAAACACCAAGGAGGAGGTAATAGTGTACAACCAATTAAAAATACTAATCATCAACCTCCTTATTTACAGAAGCCTTAGGAAAGGACCAACCTAGATGACCATATTATATGTGGTCAATGCATGGATCAAATCGAGGGAGAGATGCAATTGATGAGAATTGAAGTAAATTGGTTGCAATCTGAGTGCACCAATACTACAAAAACATTGACTAAACCGGAAGATCAAATGAGCTAATTGATAAGCACAATGAGAGATGTTAAAATACAACTTGACATAAGAATCCTAAGTAACACAAAGAATAATCCTCGAATAGAAGGAAATGAGCATATAAAAGCGATCACAGTCTGTTCGAGAAAAGTACTAAGTAGCCCAGAAAACCCAACTCAAGAGGAAGACAAGGGGGATACTAATGATCTTCATCAAGACCCTCAAGAAGCTGATGTTGAACTAAAACTAGAAAAACTAGCCAAGCCGGAAGATAAGCCAGTAGGAGATTTTGCACTAACGAGGGTACCATTCCCTTCCCAGTTAGAAGAAAAATAGAGATGTGATGAGGAAGAATTTGTAAGTTTTTAGAACTTATTTAGAGCTCTGAATGTTAACTTGCCTTGAATAGATCTAATTGAGAAAGTTCCTAAGTACGATAAGCATTTAAAAGAAATTATGTCTAGGCATAGGAAAATAAAAACAGGAAAGCAAGTTAGCGTAAGCGTATCATGTAGTGCAATTATTTAAAAATAGATAATATGACATCTCGAATTAGGGCCTAGTCAGAATAGTGGTTTTGAGACCACAAATTTGAGATAGAAATAATTGTTTTATGATTTTTATGAGGTCTATAAAACGAATGCATGCTTATGTGAAAGTTTCATGAAGAAATTCTATGCATAAAATGTCTAATTGAATTTTAGGAACCAAATTGAATAAAATGCAAAACTTGCATTCTAGAAGCTTTAAGCATGAAATTGCTTTAGATTATAAATCAGAGGGTCTTAATTAGCAATTTGACCAATTTCTATAATTTTAGACAAAAATAGACATGCATAGGAAAAATTTGAAAGAAAGACCCTAAGGGCATTTTAGTTATTTGGTAATTAAAAGAATAAAAAGGGAAAATTAAAGCAAAAATGTGTTCATCTTCTCCAAGTGTTAGAAAAATTTCTAAATAGCCATAGCTAGGGTTTTGTTCAACATTTCCAAGCTTGATTGTAAGTGCACCCTAGCCCTGTTTTTAATGTTTTTTTTTTTTTTGCATTTTTTGAAGTATTTGAAGCATGATCTACCCATTTCTAGCTATATTTTGAGCTAAGGTTCAAGTATGAAATTTGACCCATGCGTAACATACATATATCTTGATGATTAATGGAGGAATATGAATGTTTAATGCATGATAAACATCTTTGACTAGGTGATTTTTAGTGAAAACACCTAAAAAGAGGACTTGTTTGTAAAAGTGTAAAAGTGGGTAGTAATAATGTGAAATAAAGGAAAATGTGGGTTGATATGAGTATGGTATAGGTTTGGCTAGGCTTGGGTAGCAAAGAAAATACGTGCATTTCATTTTACGAGCCTAGAGACTAAATCATAAATAAGTGAAAAGTTAGGGGTAAAAAGGTAATTTTACCAAAGCATGAATTATGGATTGATTTGAGTAATGTGATTAATAAACAAGTTAAATTTGGCATTATAGATCGAGCAAAATGTGAACTGGGTCTTGATCGAGGAAAGAATAAAGTATACAACGATTAGGCTCGATTACCATCATTTTGTACCGAGGTAAGTGCATATGCAAATAATGTGGTGTTGTAGCATGTTTTTAATGTTTTGATATTATGTGATAAGTGTTTTCCTGTTATTATGAGTTATATACTTATTGGTTGTTATGAAAGCATAAATGATAATTGGCCGTTACATACGACATCACGAGTAAGTACGACAAAGTATGCCTTGTGCAAGTGAGGAAAATCCCGTTTGAACCTTAGGAATAGTTTAGGATACAAGTGACATGTCACAAGGAATTAAGAAGTCTGAACTCGTTGAGTGGTCTGAGTTCGTGATATACGTGGCATCCGAGCTCGTTGAGTGGTCCGAGTTCATTATGGATGTGAGCATCTGAGCTCGTTGTGTGGTCCGAGTTCATAATGGATGTGATACATGTGGTTGATATCCGGTCAATGTTCTTGTGTGTCCTACCGGTGGGTAGGTAATCCTTGAGTGGTCGGATTCCTAACAGCTTTTGTGAGCAGCCATTGTAGTTACACCTTGATTGATAGCTTATATGAGCAAGCTCGTGAGTAGCTCCATGGTGAACGTTGCATGATATGAGGTAGCTTCGGTTACATATGTTTATGTTGCACTTATGTGCAAGTTTTTGTGTATCCAATAGTATTCCGAGTGTTCAACGGGTATTATAATAAATGGTGCGATGAAAGTCCCAAGATGGCATGGTAATGAAGGTAAAGTTAATTTATATGCTACGGATATGTACAGGTATGTACGTTATACTCATAAGGAATGCCTTGTTAAAGGATGGTATTTGATGAGAAAGTATATTCATATATATATGAACACTTGATAAATGAGCTAGAATGTTTGAATGATGAATAATCTTGGTGGTTATGCTATTATGTCTTACATGATTATGGTTTATTAATATTGCATATTATTTTCATGTCGACTTGCTAAGCTTAAATGCTTACTCCCGTGTCTTTTCCATCCTTTGTAGTTCTGCCAAGCTAGCTCGGGGATCGAAAGTTGTCGGAATATTCGATCACACTATCAAAAGATTATTGGGTATAGTGAAATTGTTATTTTGAATATGACATGTATAGGGGACTTGGTTATTTTGTGATATGTGTCATGCTATTTGGCCAAATTGTGAAGGCCTATGATGTTGATGATTCATTTTGTAATGGCCATGTGATATGGCTTATATTTGATCATTGGGTTGTAATCTAATTACCCATGCATACATGTGTTAGTGCCTTGATGATGTGATATGTTATTGCTTGGTGAATGTATGAAAAAGTATGGATTAGATGCTAAAAGATAAGAGATGACTTAATGGCTCAAAATGACTATAGTCATGAATGCATAATTTGATATTATGGTAACAAGTTTAATAATGCATGAAATTGGTGTGGAATACTTCTAAATGGTGTAACAAAATGAATGTGTAATAGGATGACATTATGAAGATGTGAGAGTGCCATGGTGTTGAATATTTGGGTGTCTAAATATGTCATGTTGCATGCTATGAAATATGTTTGAATGTATAAATGATTGAGAGTGATAATTGGCTTGGAAAGTAGCCTTTAAATGGTCTAGACGGGTAGTCACACGGGCATGTGTCTAGACCGTATGTGACACACGGTCTGCCCCACGGGCATGTTGAATGGCCGTGTGTCCCCTGCACCCTAATTTTTACAAGTCAGTATGCGCAGTAGTAAACACACGGGCTAAGACACGGGCGTGTGTCATGGCCGTGTGAGAGGCACGACCTACCCATATGGGCGTGTACTCTGGCCGTGTGAAGTTTGCACCTTTTTATGAAAAATTCAGTTAATTTTAATTGACCACACGGTCTGGCCACACTACCGTGTGACCCTAAATGGATGCTTACGTCATAGTTAGAGAGCACACGGGCGTGTCCCTTGTCTCACACGGGTGTGTGGCTCTGTATTAGGGAAAATTTCCCAAACTTTTCTAATGTCTTCGATTTAGTCCAGAATCCCTTCCGATGGTTGTTTTGGGCCTCGCAGGCCCATATCAGGAACAAATTGTGTATGTATGACTGAAGTTGTTTTAAAGAAAAAATTTATAGCCTGATTTTTGCATAAATGACTGTGTATGTGTTCGGTAATGCCTCGTATCCTATCCTGGCCTCGGTTATGGGTAAGGGGTGTTACATTTAGTGGTATCAGCTAAGAGATTGGGTGATTTAGATCAAGAATTAAAGATAACAGAATTAGATCGGGAAAAGACAAAAGTCGTCGAGTAGTAGATTCTGTCTATCTGAATCCCTACGAGATTTTGTAGTTATCGAAAGCTCGGGGATCGTCGAGGATCATCACCACACTATTAAGCTCTATTTTGGTACATTTTGGAAAGTGTAAATTCGAGAAGTATGGCATGTATAGGCTAGATATAGTTGATTATGTGTTGTGAAGTGTATATATCTAGCCATGTGATTTGGCATGGTTTTGGTTATGTATATAAATGAGTTTTTGGTATGAATTATGTTATGCAATATTATCTATGTGAAGTGTTTTGAAATGTGCCTAGTATGGAATTTGGTAAAGTTTTGGCATGTGATTTAATTGTATGATTAGAGATTATGAAACCATATGTTTTGGTATGATTTTGACTTATGGAATGAATGTTTTGGTATGTGTTACAAACATGAAATTATTGTCAATATTATGCCATGAATGATGTAAGTTTTGGTATTGAAATTGGCTGAAATTATAGTGCAAATGTGATTGGTTTGATGCTTGTAGGTTTGAATCAAGTCGGGTGGCAAATTAGCTTTTCAAATGGACTATTTTTGTCTACACAGGCAGAGACACAGGCTTGTGTCTCAGTCGTGTGAGACACACAGTCATGTTGCATGGCCGTGTGTCCCCTGGGGTACCCTATGATTTGAAGTCAGTCTTGAGCACGACCAAAGCATACAGGCATGTGGCTAGCTGTGTGACCCAAGTCAGTCTCGAACACGGCAAAAGCACACAGGCATGTCTTGTGGCCGTGTGATTAAGTCAATATGTATGCCCTGATTTGACACGGTCTAGACACACGGGCGTGTCTAATGCCGTGTGAGTCACATGGCCTGTTCACATGGGTGTGTGACCTCTATAACTTTGAAAAATGTTTAATTTTCAAAAAATTTTGTATGAGCTTAGTTTAGTCTTGACCCTTTTCTAAAGCATGTTTAAGGTCTCGTTGACCTATGTAAGGGACTCTGTGTTAATCTATGAGTATGATGCTATGATGATTGTGAAATGAATGTTAAATGTTTCGATTTGTCTAATAACGCCTTTAACCCTAGTCTAGCGATAGATATGAGTTAGGGGTGTTACATTTGTTTGGTATCAGAGCTACAGTTTAGTCTATTCTAGGACTAACGTAGCGTTTGTGAGTCTAGCTATACATGCCATAATTATTGACTGCGATAGTACGATGAATCCTGATAATGAAAATGTGTATTTATATAGCAAATGGATCCCAAACAAGCCATAGCTGACGATATTGAGAGTAATGCACCTGCTCCCTTGCAAGGGACAGCGCCATCCGACTCTAGACCGGCTACGAGTAGCCATGTTGGAGAGGCTAGACAAGCCTTCTATCAAATGATAAATGATTGGTTCAGTTAATACATTAGAACTAATCTGGTTGTACAACAACCCCCAATTCCACCTGTTCCTCAAAAAGTCCTATTATGCCACAAGCTAATCTGACTCAGTTAAATAAGCCTCCAGTTGATAAAATTAGAAAATATGGGGCAGAAGAATTCCATGCTACAACTAGTGATGGTGCTGAAAGAGCCGAGTTCTGGTTAGAAAATACAATACGAGTATTAAATGAATTGTCTTTGAATCCGGATGAATACATAAAATGCGCCATTTCAATTTTGAGAGATACGACGTATCACTGGTGGAAGACTTTGATATCGGTGGTTCCAAGAGAGCGAGTCACCTGGGATTTCTTCCAAGTTGAATTCTGAAAGAAATACATCAGTCAGAGATTTATCAACTAGAAACATAAAGAGTTTCTTGAGCTAAAACAAGGTCGTATGTTTGTTACAGAATACAAGCGAGAATTTGTAAGACTGAGTCAGTATGCTTGAGAATGTGTATCTACTGAGGCAAAAATGTGCAAAAGATTGGAAGATGGTCTGAATGAAGGTATACATTTGTTAGTTGGGATTCTTGAGATCAAAGAATTCGTTGTGCTTGTTGAATGAGCATGTAAAGCTGAAGAGCTCATGAAAGAGAAAAGAAAAGATGATTCAGAAGCTAGAGAAGTGCGAAAGAGATCATCGAGTAAGCCATTTCAATCTGCATCAAAGATGTTTCGAGATGATTATAGTCGTTCAAAGGCTAATGTGGGACATTCGAGTAGAGATCGTGCTAGATCGCATTCGAGCTTCAGAGCTCCAACTACATCTGTTGCCTGTGTTGGAAATGTTCAATCTGATCGACCTAAGTGTAAAAACTATGGAAAAAGACATACTGGCAGTTGTAGATTATATGATCGAGCTTGCTTCAAATGTAGATCTTTAGACCATTTTATCCATGATTACCCTGAGTCTGTTGAGCAAGAGATTGTACAGAATCCAAGGCCAAGTGGCAATGCATCTCGTGGTAGACCTCCCAAAAATCCAGGAAATATGAGTGGTAGCCAAAGAGGGACTAAAGACACTACTGTTCGATCTGAGGCTAAAGCACCTGCCAGAGCCTACACTATCTGAGCTTGGGAGGAAGTTTCGTCTCCCGATGTTATATCAGGTATATTTACACTTTATGATACTTCTATGATTGCTTTGATAAACCCTGGATCAACACATTCGTATATATGCATGAATTTAATATCAAGTAAGACTTTGCTTGTAAAGTTTACTAAATTTGTTATTAGAGTATTGAACCCCCTAAGCAGATTTTTTTGGTTGATAACTTCTGTGTAACACCCCAAACCCGGCCTAGAAGTTAGGCCCAAATCTAGCGTGTCACATTGAAGTATTTTTCGAAAACCATGTTCTCATTGAAAATCCTTCTTACTACTTAAAACCTCTGGCCATTTTAAAACTTGTGAAAATCTCCATTTACGTTGGTTTATTAAAAGTCAATCTCTTGTAAAACATTATTACCTTTAAAACTTTATTTGCTGCAGAAGCTTAATTTAAAGAGTTGCGGAAATGTGATATTTAAAAAAAATAGTTATTGTTTTGGAAAAATCGTGTTCTACTCCAGCAGTTATAAAACAATATATAAAATTCCAAATTTAGAACCAGAAATTAAAAGAGGCCTTATTACAAACCAGATCAATTATGAGTACTTGTAAATAGATAACTTAAAAGAAAATCGGAAACAACAGCAGTTGTGTGGCCACCTCCAAGTCCCTTGTAGCACCGATCCTCCTAATGCTGGAGATTACCTGCACAGTTAATAAACGGGGTGAGTTTACGAAAACTCAGTGTGTAATCCCCTCCTAAACCAAAACAGTTAGTAAATCGACAATATTTAGAATCAATTTGGGCCGGAGCCTTATAGTAACAGTGTGCGTGGGCCAAAGCTCAGTACAATTTCACTTGGGTCTCAGCCCTCATCAGAATCAATTGGGCCTAGCCCATCCTCAAAATCAGTAACAGTTGGGCCTAAGCCCAATACAGAATCAATATCAGATGCATATATGCAGACAGATTTCTAGCCCAGTCCAACCAACACACCTCCCGTACCAACCAACACATCATGTGGGGATAAAATCGACCCACCTAGCCAACACACTTAGCTTAGCACCGGTTACGGCACTAAGTCAACAGAACGGCTCAACGCCGTAGACAGAACGATACAAAGCCACAATCAAAATGGCATAGAGCCATAAATACAGCACAAAGCCTTCAATTCTGCACAAAGCCTTTAGCAACGGGCATGAGCTTTTGGTATTAAGAACGTTACTAAGCCTTCAATAATACGCATGGCACAAAGCCATCAGTAAGAAGGACAGCACTAAGCCATCGATAACGAGTCTATAATCGACACAAAGCCATCAATCACGGTAATATAATTGGCACAAAGCCTTCGGTAAAATGATCGGCACTCAGCCATCGTTCGGTCCACAGTCGTCTTGTACGACTCGTGTGACCTTAACAGATCAATATGAATGTTCAGCTTAAAAGCCTTCAGTGGATCCACAGTCATTTCAGCGACTCGTGCGACCCTAACAGAACAGATCTTACTCCGTACAAAATCCCAACCCCATGCAATATGTCATGTACGCAGGATGTCATGCCCATAATACCATCACAGTCAAGTCAATCAAATCATAGCCATACAATCACCGTCAAATCAGTCAAATTCAAAGTCCAAGTCAGTTATATACCCAAAAGGACAAAACAGTCATTTATCCCATAAAGGGGTATTTTAGTAATTTTATAAATTAGGGGTATTTCGATAATTTTAAAAATTAAGGGTATTTAGGTAATTTTACAAATTAGGGGTAATTTGATAATTTTACAAATCGAGGGAAATTTAGTAATTTTACAAATCGAGGGTATTTCAATAATTTTACAAATCAGGGGTATTTTGATAATTTTACAAACTGGAGGTATTTTAGTAATTTTACAAACTAGGGGTATTTTGGTAATTTTACAAACCAGGGGTATTTCGATAATTTTACAAATCGGAGGTATTTTAGTAATTTTACAAACTAGGGGTATTTTGGTAATTTTATAAATCAGGGTCTTAACGACCCAACAAAAGGTCCACCGTCGCCTTGAGCGACTTAAGTAACTAAACAGACCTAAGGGTGTAAATGGGCCCAAGGCCATTACTCGGCCCAAGTCCAAGGGAACGCTCGTGGTGGCCTTTACAGTCTGTCGCCCATGATTTGTGAGCCCGATTTACCCCACAAGTTATTGCACGCTCGTGAAGCCTCAAATGCCGAAGTTTTGACACTTTAGTTTTTCGGCTTTTACTGATTTATAGTAAGGAATGGTGTGGTTACACACCTATTTATGAGAACGCGTCGAAGTCCATGATCACCGACCTTGGTTAAATAGGTATGAAATAATCCCTCCTACAATCAGTGATCACAAATCCTTGGCACATCCTGCATTGAGTCTTAATCACTTTCCTTCTCACTAATCCATCTGGTTCGGCTCTATTTAAAGCCAGCTTTTCACCAATTCTCATGTTAGCTTCCCGATGTGGGATTACTTTCAACCATTAGGAAAATTCCTCATTCTTATGACCACTTCCACCATAGAGTTCTAGTCCAACTCCACCTCCTACATAGCTCAAATAGAAAAATAAATGCTCCACTGCATATTCCAAGACTTGAACCTCAGACCTCACAGTTACACAACACGCCACCTTGCTACTCCACCACAGGCTCTTTCTGTGTCATATTTTATCCTCAATTAATTATAAGGTCTATAGGCCAAAGTCTAGGTTCCTTTAAAAGAAAAACCAAAATAAATTGCAAGAGCCAAGACTTGAACCTAGGCTCCCTTGCAACCTTAATGATGCCACAACCACTAGACCACATGTTTCCTTATGTCATTTACTTAACACAATAATTTAAAAGGCCATCATCCAAGCATCTAGGGTTTTATTCACTTAAAACCAAAATTTTTGCTAAAGCCCAAGTTTGAACCCAAGATTTCTCCAACACATCTCAGGGCCATTAACCACCAAAGCAGACATTTAGCTGTGTAATTTCCTTGCACGATTAAATACTTATATACAACCTCCTTACGGACCCATACTCAAGGCCTAATACTTCTAGGCGCAAATTTGGGGTGTTACAATTCTACTCCTTAAAGAAATTTCGTCCTTGAAATTTCCAACTATCAGAATAGTCGGACAACCTAGCCTACCACACTACGCTCTCGCTTCGCACTCTGATATTAACAATACAAGCACACACTAAACCATCTATCCATCGGAGAGGAAAGATATCACATGCATTCCATTTCCAGAACATATACAGAAAAATACGAACTCTAGCTTTATGCATAGCAACACAGTCTAATATTTAAGAAATCACAGTGTTTCTATCTACTGCTTTTCAATGAAAACAAACAATAGTTTTAGAAACTTACGGATTCGGCACTGGAGGCTCAGTGTGCCACACTTTCAAGAAAACATTCAAAAAACCATTTTGAATACTTTGAAACAATTCTTTCAGAAATTCAATCTGAAATCCAATCCACACCTGAGTTTGGCAACATGGCTCCGATACCACAAATATAACACCCCAAACCCGATCTAAAAGTTAGGCCCGAATCTAGCGTGTCACATTGAAGTGTTTTTTGAAAACTATGTTCTCGTTGAAAACCCTTCTTACTATTTAAAAACTCTGGCCATTTTAAAACTTGTGAAAACCTCAATTTAGTTGGTTTATTAAAAGTCAATCTCTTGTAAAACATTATTACCTTTAAAACTTTATTTGCTGCGGAAGCTTAATTTAAAGAGTTGCGAAAATGTGATATTTAAAAAAAATAGTTATTGTTTTGGAAAAACCATGTTCTACTCCAGCAGTTATAAAACAATATATAAAATTCCAAATTTAGAACCAGAAATTAAAAGAGGCCTTATTACAAACCAGATCAAATATGAGTACTTGTAAATAGATAACTTAAAAGAAAATCGGAAACAACAGTAGCTGTATGGCCACCTCCAAGTCCTTCGCAGCACCGATCCTCCTAATGCTAGGGATTACCTGTACAGTTAATAAACGGGGTGAGTTTACGAAAACTCAGTGTGTAATCCCCTCCTAAACTAAAACAGTTAGTAAATCGACAATATTTAGAATCAATTTGGGCCGGAGCCTTATAGTAACAGTGTGCGTGGGCCAAAGCTCAGTACAATTTCACTTGGGTCTCAGCCCTCATTAGAATCAATTGGGCCTAGCCCATTCTCAAAATCAGTAATAGTTGGACCTAAGCCCAATACAGAATCAATATCAGATGCAGATATGCAGACAGATTTCTAGCCCAGTCCAACTAACACACCTCCCGTACCAACCAACACACCATGTGGGGATAAAATCGACCCACCCAGCCAACACACCTAGCTCAGCACCGGTTGTGGCACTAAGTTAACAGAACAACTCAATGCCGTAGACAGAATGATACAGGGCCACAATCAGAATGGCATAGAGGCATAAATATAGCACAAAGCCTTCAATTCGGCACAAAGCCTTTACCAATGGGCACGAGCTTTCAGTAATAAGAACGACACTAAGCCTTCGGTAATACACGTGGCACAAAGCCATCAGTAAGAAGGACAACACTAAGCCACCGATAATGAGTCTATAATTGGCACAAAGCCATCAATCACGGTAATATAATTGGCACAAAGCCTTCGATAAAATGATTGACATTCAGCCATCGTTCAGTACACAGTTGTCTCGTACGACCCGTGCGACCTTAATAGATCAATACGAAGTTTGGCTTAAAAGCCTTCGGTGGATCCATAGTCGTCTCAGCGACCCGTGTGACCTGAATAGAATAGATCTTCCTCCATACAAAATCCCAACCCCATGCAATATGTCATGTATGCAGGATGTCTTGCCCATAATACCATCACAGTCAAGTCAATCAAATCATAGCCATACAATCACCGTCAAATCAATCAAATTCATAGTCCAAGTCAGTTATTTACCCACAGGGGAAAAATAGTCATTTATGTAACACCCCCTAACCCCAAACCGTTGCCGGAACGAAGTTATGAGGCATTACCGGACATATCAGACAACTTACGAATAATTTACAATTAATATAACTTTCATAGTATAATATAATAATTAAGTCCCTATCTTGGACTCTCGAAGTTCAAACACGTATTAAAAGTAGAACGAGACTTGTTCGAGTGTTTCGAAATTTTTTTTTTATAGAAATTTTAACAGCAAACATTTGCTTATTTTTACCTAAACCTCCCGCAAATTCAAACCAAAACAACCAACACCAATGTTTCACATTCATATAACTAATATTTATATCATTAACATAATTTTAACTTAATAACTATCATAGCATCATTCAAAATTGGTTAAAAACTTCACTCATTTAACAACTTAATGTTCATGTATCAAAATATCATGTATTTTCCTTACCATTTCATTTAACCATCTAAATTATATAATTCGTCCTTCACTACCCAAAGTAATATACATATTTAAGTGACTAAACAACACTTATGTACATGCCACTTTTACCCAAAAGAAAATATACATCACCAAATTTGTATTGGAGTCAGGAATGTTCGGATCTTTGAGCCAAGACAATTGACTTCTACTAACTGCGCACGGAAAAACAATCCGTATTTGAGTATGGATATACTCGATTGGTATTACCATAATTCAAAATATATCATCAATAATAAAAAATATAAATATTAAAATTCATAACAATTAATTTCTTAAATACTAATTCATGCTTTATATATATATATATATATATTTATTTTCATCATTTCATAATAATAATTCAATTTAATTATTCGACAATCAATGTAATTTTTTTTACAAACTTGAATTTAAACCACTTATGAACATTTAGCTCATACTTTTCTCTTTCTATCACAATTCCAATTTCTATTCATAATTCAATTTTTTTTTCTTTTTATTTCAATACCTTAAATTCACATTTCAATTTTTCACCCTATTAACGTAACTCGGACTTTGGCGGATACACGGATCCAACCAAACACATCAATATGGCACCCAGTGCCTCATCGGATAGTTCGAAGTAATAGTTGACACCCAGTGTCTCATCGGCCTAGCCGAAGTAAAGTTGGTACCCAATACCTCATCGAATCTATCCGAAGAAATATAGTAATTCCCAGTGTTTCATCGACTCGAGGTCGAAGTATCCCTGAACACTTCCAATCCTATGGCATGCCAACTATATCCGACTTAGCCCGACTAGTTAATAGGGTATTCAATTCACAATTCAAATCACCATTCATTTTTCAATCAATACACTTTTCAAATAATCACATATTTCATAATTCACTTATTCAATTCCATTTGACTCAATTTGCATCACTTTCATTTTTACTCAATATTCATATCAATTTCACATACTTACCTCAAGTCTTACTTACCATACATAACAATTAAAATTTCAGCAATCAATAATAATTAAAATTAGAATTATAGTAATACACACCGTAATTCTCCCGTTTTAGTCCTCGATGACTTTCTCCTTTCCTTTCGATGCTGACGTTTCAGGTTCTTTGTTGGCTAAGAAAATAATAGTAATTTATATTATTATTTACAGCATTAATTATAATAAATAATTAAATTTCTAAATAATTCCTACCTTATTCCCAATTTAATCCTAACTAAACTTAATTATTTTCTTAATCCAATTCACTCTCTTTTTCTATTCAAATTTTGTCTAAACTTATATTTAACTATAAAATTTCAAGCATATTTCCCTAATTTCGAAATTTCTTCAATTTAGTCCCTACAACATAAAACTTATAGCCTAGTTTACAATTTAATCCCTTAATCAATTCTAACTTAGAATTCATTCAATTAAATCCCTAGTTCCATAATTTTTCCAACATGAACCCTACTTGGAAACATATGAACTCTTGAACTATCAACTTAATTTCATCAAAATCTTGTTTCAAAGCTTCTAAAACATCAAAATTAAGAGAAAAGGACTTAATTAAGCTTACCAATTAAATTTGAAGCTTTAAAAACCCTATTTTCCCTTTTTCTTTTTTTTCTTCTCTTCTTTCTCCTGTTTCGAATGCTCTCAGTAACTTTCTTTTTTTCTTTCTTTCTTTTTTCTTTTGCTTTTCATTTGTTTTATTTCTTTTATGTTATATTTTATATTTAATTAATTTAATAAATATCTATTTTCATAACAAATACTAATATTACAATTGGATACATATTTATTTTTACATTTGTACCAATAATTTTATTACCATTGTCATTATTTAATTTGTTTCTCAAACAAAAAATCTCATAATTTTAATAATTTAATTATTTATTTAACAATTATCTTTATACTTAAATTATAAGTAATTAAATATTTAAATTACAATTGTACCAATACAATTCTTACACATGTATATTTTATTATCATACAATTGTCTTCTATTTAATTTATTTATAATATATTATCAATTAAATAATTATAATAATTTAATATAAAACCATAATAATAATTTTAATATATATAATACATACATTAAAAAAAAATCTTGATTTTTCTTCCATTTGCCGCCTCAATTTATGTAAATGGCTTAATTGCCATTTCGATCCTTTTTATTTTCTATTACTTTAAAATTAAACTTTTACCCCTTATTCAATTTAATCCTTTTTATTACTTACTCTAAATTAAGCTAAATTCACCTAATTAGATCCTAATTAGACACACCACTAGGCTCATAAATATTTTTAATAATTATTTTCGAACTTATTTCACTAAGACGGAGGCCCTATAACTCACTTTTCCGGTGCCCGGGAATTTTGGGTCATTACAATTTATCCCTATAGGGGTATTTCGAGAATTTTATAAACTAGGGGTATTTCGATAATTTTACAAACCAGGGGTATTTCGATAATTTTACAAACTGAGATTATTTCAGTAATTTTATAAACTGGGGGTATTTTGGTAATTTTATAAATTAAGGTATTTTAGTAATTTTATAAATCAAGGGTAGTTTGATAATTTTACAAACCGGGGGTATTTCGATAATTTTACAAACTGGGGGTATTTTGGTAATTTTATAAACTGAGTATTTCAGTAATTTTACAAATCGAGAGTATTTCAATAATTTTACAAACCAGAGTCTTAACGACCCAATAGAAGGTCCACCGTCGCCTCGAGCGACTTAAGTAACTAAACAGACCTAATGGTGTAAATGGGCCCAAGGCCCATTACTCAGCCCAAGTCCATGAAAACGCTCGTGGTGGCCTTTACAGTCTGTCGCCCATGATTTGTAGGCTCGGTTTACCCCACGAGTGATTGCACGTTCGTGAAGCCTTAAATGTCGAAGTTTTGGCACTTTAGTTTTTCCGCTTTTACCGATTTACAGTAAGGAAAGGTGTGGTTACACACCTTTTTATGAGAATGCGCCAAAGTCCACGATCACCAGCCTTGGTTAAGCAGGTATGAAATAATCCCTCCTACAACCAGTGAACACCAATCCTTGGCACATCCTGCATTGAGTCTTAATCACTTTCCTCCTTACCAACCCATCTGGTTAGCTCTATTTAAATCTAGCTTCTCACCAATTCTCATGTTAGCTTCCCGATGTGGGATTACTTTCAACCATTAAAAAATTCTTCCTTCTTATGACCACTTCAACCATAGAGTTCCAGTCTAACTCCACCTCCTACATAGCTCAAATAGTAAAATAAATACTCCACTGTGCATCCCAAGACTTGAACCTCAGACCTCACAGTTACATAACACGCCACCATGCCACTCCACCATAGGCTCTTTCTATGTCATATTTTATCCTCAATTAATTATAAGGTCTATAGGCCAAAGTCCAGGTTCCTTTAAAAGAAAAACCAAAATAAATTGCAAGAGCCAAGACTTGAACCCAGGCTTCCTTGCAACCTTAATTATGCCACAACCACTAGACCACATGTTTCCTTGTGTCATTTACTTAACACAACATTTTAAAAGGCCATTATCCAAGCATCCATGGTTTTATTTACTTAAAACCAAAATTTTTTCTAAAGCCCAGGTTTGAACCCAAGATTTCTCCAACACTTCTCAGGGCAATTAACCACCAAAGCAGACATTTAATTGTGTAATTTCCTTGCATGATTAAATACTTATATACAACCTCCTTACGGACCCATACTCAAGGCCCAATACTTCTAGGCCCAAATTCAGGGCGTTACAGTCTGCAAGAAATGTCTGTTAATGTTTCGAGCAATTGTTTTCCGGCCGATCTGATGTTATTACCTTTTGATGAATTTTATATAATTCTGGGTATGGATTGGTTAACTTTGCACGATGCTATTGTGAACGGAAAACGTAAAACTATTTATTTGAGATGCAAGAATGATGAAATAGTCCGAATTGAATCTAGCGACTTAAATGGGTTGCTGGCTGTGATATCTTTAATGAAAGCTCTGAATATTGTGAGAAAAGGTTGTGAAGCTTACTTTACCTTTGTGATTGATTCGAAAGTGTGAGAAAAGAGATTTAAATCAGTGCCTGTTGTATGTGAATTCCCTGATGTGTTTCCTGAAGAGCTTTTGGGATTACCTCCAATACGAGAAGTGGAATTTGGCATTGCGTTAATACCGGGGAACTACTCTAATTTTGATAGCTCCATATAAAATGGCTCCAATTGAACTAAAAGAATTAAAGTCTCAGTTGCAAGAGTTGACTGATAGAGGGTTCCAGAAAAGAGAGTAAATCAGTGCCTATTGTCTGTGAATTCCCTGATGTGTTTCCTGAAGAACTTTTGGGATTACCTCCAATACGAGAAGTGGAATTTGGCATTGCTATAATAACGGGGAACTACTCTGATTTCAATAGCTCCGTATAGAATGGCTTCAACTGAAATAAGAGAATTAAAGTCTCAGTTGCAAGAGTTGACCGATAGAGGGTTTGCTAGACTGAGTTTCTCACCTTGGGGTGCACCAGTTTTGTTTGTGAAAAAGAAAGATGGTACGATTTGAATGTGCATTGATTATCGTCAGTTGAATAAAGTGACTATCAAGAATAAATATCCTCTTCCTCGAATTGATGATTCGTTTGATCAATTGAAAGGAGCTATTCTGTTTTCGAAGATAGATTTGAGATAAGGTTATTATCAGTTGCGAGTAAAAGACTCAGACATTCCAAAGATTGCATTCAGAACGAGGTACGACCACTATGAATTCTTAGTTATGCCTTTTTCTTTATTAAATGCACCTACTATCTTTATGGATTTGATGAACAGAATTTTTAGATCGTATTTAGATTAATTCGTTGTCGTATTCATTGGTGACATATTGATTTATTCGCGTGAAGAATCTAAGCATACTGAGCATCTGAGAATAGTATTACAAGCTTTGCATGATAAGCAATTATATGCGAAGTTTAGCAAATGTGAATTCTGGTTACAAGAAGTCAGTTTCTGGGCCATATTATATCAGCATCAAGTATCATAGTTGATCCGAGAAAAAATCAGCTATTTTGAATTGGAAGCCTCTGAGAAATGTCTCTGAAGTCCATAGTTTTCTAGGACTCGCTGATTATTATAAAAGGTTTGTAAAAGGCTTTTCGATGATTGCAACTCCATTAACGAAACAGCTTCAGAAATATGTGAAGTTTGAATGGTCTGAAAAGTGTCAGAAATGCTTTGATCAATTGAAAGCTTTATTGATTGAAGCTCCAGTGTTGGTACAACCCGAATCGGGTAAAGAATTTTTGAATTATAGTGATGCTTCGTTGAACGTTCTGGGATGTGTTTTGATGCAGAAAGGTAAAGTCATTACTTAAGCTTCGAGACAGTTAAAGCCACACGAAAAGAACTATCCGATGCACAACCTTGAGTTAGCTGCAATCGTATTTGCTTTAAAAATTTGGCGTCACTATCTGTTTGGTGAGAAATGTCATGTCTATTCTGATCATAAGAGTTTGAAATATTTGATGACTCAGAAAGATCTGAATCTGTGATAGAGAAGGTGGTTAGAATTGCTAAAAGACTATGAGCTTGTGATTAATTATCATCCGGGAAAAGCAAACGTTGTTGCTAATCTTTTGAGTCAAAAATCATTGTTTGCTTTGCGTGCGATGAATGCTCATTTGATTGTGTCTGATGATGGTTTGGTTTTAGCAGAATTGAAAGCGAGACCTTTGTTATTAGAACAAATTATTGATGCTCAGAAAGTTAATAATGAGATTTTAGCAAAACGAACTCAGAGTGATTTAGATTTTGGTTTAAAACTCAGAGTCGATAAAGGTGATTGTTTGAGATTCCGAGATCGAATTTGTGTTTTGAGAAATCCAGAATTGATTCAGATGATTTTGAATGAAGCTCATAACAGTTGTTTATCTGTTCATCCGGGTAGTACAAAAATGTATAACGATCTGAAACAGCTTTATTGGTGGCCTGGTGTGAAGCGTGATATCTCTGAATTTGTTGCGAAATGCTTAATTTGTCAGCAAGTTAAAGCTTATGATTTCGGAATGGAAATGGGATAGAGTGATGATGGATTTTGTTTCGGGTTTGCCCTTATCTCCAAGAAAAAAAGATGCAATTTAGGTTGTGGTTTATAGATTAACGAAATTAGCCCATTTTATTCTGGTACGATCAGATTACTCACTTGATAAGTTAGCTGAGTTATACATTTCTGATATTGTGAGATTGCATGGTGTACCATTATCTATTATGTTAGACAGAGATCCGAGATTCACATCACGGTTTTGGAAGAAATTGCAAAATGCTTTGGGTACAAAATTGCACTTCAGTACTGCTTTTCACCAGCAAACAGATGGTCAATCTTAGTGGATTATTCAAACACTCAAGGATATGTTGAGATGTTGCATTCTTGAGTTTGAAGGTACGTGGGAACAGTATTTACCATTGATTGAATTTGCTTATAATAACAGTTTTCAATCGAGCATCAAAATGGCACCGTACGAAGCCTTATATGGTTGCAAATGCCGTACACCTTTGTATTGGACTGAGCTCAGCGAGAATAAGATTCACGGGGTTGACTTGATAAAAGAGACTAAACGAAAAGTAAAAGTGATTCGAGATAGTTTGAAAGCAGCTTTCGATTGTCAGAAATCATATGCAGACTTGAAACGAAAAGATAATGAATTTGAGATCGAAGACAGAGCGTTTTTGAAAGTATCCCCATTGAAGAAAGTGCTTCGGTTCGGTAGAAAAGGCAAATTAAGTCTGAGGATTATCAGGCCATATGAGATTACTGAGTGTATCGGGTCAATTTCTTATAGATTGTTGTTGCCACCAGAACTAGAAATGATACACAATGTATTTCACATATTGATGCTTCGATGATATAGATCCGATCTTTCACATGTAATTCCTCCGTCTGAGATTGATATTCAGTTTGATATGACTTATGAAGAAGAACCGATTGGTATTTTAGCACACGAGGTTAAAGAACTATGGAATAAGAAAATTTCGTTAGTAAAAGTATTGTGGCATCGACACAGTGTAGAAGAGACTACATGAGAGCCTGAAGATGCTATGAGACAATAATATCCGAATCTGTTCAATGGTAAGATTTTCGAGGACGAAAATTCCTAAAGGGGGAGAATCGTAACAGTCCAGTTTAGACCCTAGTCAGAATAGTGGTTTTGGGACCACAAATCCAAGTCAATAAAATATTTTAATATTATTTTTCGTGCTTATTATATGTGAATTGACATGTGTGAAAGTTTTGTATGAATATTCGATCAATTGTGTGCTTAATTTGATAAAAGGACCTAATCGCGTAAAATGCAAAAGTTGCCTACTGTTTGTTAAAGTGCTTAATTGTTATGTCCTTATATATATGGGTCCTTATGATGCAATTATACCATGGTTTAAATGAATGGACATTTATGGATATGTGATAGTGGATTTTAAATGAATTTAACAAGGTTAAAATGGTAAAAGATGGATTAAAGTTTATTAATTAAAGAAAACATGAATTTTGTTCATATTTTTCACCATATTGCCGAAAACCAAAGAAAAAGAAAAGATAAAAGCAAGCTTAGGGTTCGGCTAAGAGATTGGGTGATTTAGATCAAGAATTAATAAAAACGGAATTAGATCGAGAAAAGTCAAAAGTCGTTGAGTAGCCAATTCCGTCTATCCAAATTCGTACAAGATTTCGTAGCTATCTGAAGCTCGGGGATCGTTGATGATCATCACCACACTATCAAGCTCTATTTTGGTACATTTTGGAAAGTGTAAATTCGGGAAGTATGGCATGTCTAAGCTAGAAATAGTTGATTATGTGTTGTGAAGTGTATATATCTATCCATGTGATTTGGCTTGGTTTTGGTTATATATATAAATGAGTTTTTGGTATGAATTATGTGATGCAATATTATCTATGTGAAGTGTTTTAGAATGTGGCTAGTATGGAATTTGGTGAGGTTTTGGCATGAGAGTTAATTGTATGATTAGAGATTATGAAACCATATGTTTTGGTATGATTTTGTCTTATGGAATGACACGTTTTGGTATGCGTTCCAAACATGAATTTGTTGTCACTATTATGGCAGGAATGATGTAAGTTTTGGTATTGAAATTGGTTAAAGTTATACTGCAAATGTGCTTGGTTTGATGCTTGTAGGTTTGACCCAAATTGGGTGGCAAATTGGCTTTTCAAATGGCCTATTTTTGTCCACACGGGCATGTGTCTCAGCCTTGTGCAACACATGGTCATGTTGAACGGCCGTGTGTCCCCTGGCCTGTTCACACGGGCGTGTGACCTCTGTAACTTTGAAAAATGTTTAATTTTCAAAAAAAATTGTATGAGCTTCGTTTAGTCCCGACCCTTTTCTAAAGCATGTTTAAGGTCTTGTTGACCTATGTAAGGGACTCTATGTTGATGTATGACTATGATGCTATGATGATTGTGAAATGAATGTTAAATGTTCCGATTTGTTCGGTAACGCCTTTAACCCTAGTCCGGTGACAGATACGAGTTAAGGGTCTTACAAAATGTAGGCTGATATGAGCATGGTATAGGTTCGGCTAGGCTTGGGTAACAAAGAAAATGCATGCATTTCATTTTATGAGCCAAGGGACTAAATCGTAAAAAAGTAAAAAGTTAGGGGTAAAAAGGTAATTTTACCAAAGCATGAATTATGGATTGATTTGAATAATGTGATTAATAAACAAGTTAAATTTGGCATTATAGATCAAGAAAAACGTGAACCGGGTTTTGATCAAGGAAAGAATAAAGTTATGACGATTAGGCCCGATTACCATTATTTTGTACCGAGGTAAGTGCATATGCAAATAATGTGGTGTTGTAGCATGTTTTTAATGTTTTGATATTATGTGATAAATGTTTTCTTGTTATTATGAGTTATATACTTATTGGTTGTTATGAAAGCATAAATGATAATTGGCCGTTACATACGACATCACGAGCAAGTACGACAAAGTACGCCTTGTGCAAGTGAGGAAAATCCAATTTGAACCTTAGGGATAGTCTAGGATACAAGTGACATGTCACTAGGAATTAAGAAGTTCGAACTCATTGAGTGGTTTGGGTTTGTGATATATGTGGCATCCGAGCTCGTTGAGTGGTCCGAGTTCATTATGGATACAAGCATCTGAGCTCGTTGAGTGGTTCGAGTTCATAATGGATGCGATACATGTGATTGAGTTCTAGGCAATGGTCTTGTGTGTCCTACCGATGGCTAGGTAATCTTTGAGTAGTTGGATACCTAATAGCTTTTGTAAGTAGGCCGTGTAGTTACACCTTGATCGATAGCTTATATAAGCAAGCCCGTGAGTAGCTCCATGGTAAGTGTTACATGATATGAGGTAGCTTCAGCTACGTATGTTTATGTGGCACTTATGTGCAAGTTTCCATCTATCCAATTGTATTCCGAGTGTTCAACGGGTATTATAATAAATGATGCGATGAAAGTCTCAAGATGGCATGGTAATGAAGGTAAAGTTAATTGATATGCTACGGATATGTACAGGTACTTACGTTATACTCATAAGGGATGCGTCATTAAAGTATGGTATGTGACGAGAAAGTATATTCATATATATATATGAACACTTGATAAATGAGCTAGAATGCTTGAATGATGAATAATCTTGGTGGTTATGCTATTATGTCTTGCATGATTATGGTTTATTAATATTGCATATTATTTGCATGTGGACTTACTAACCTTAAATGCTTACTCCTCTCTCTTTTCCATCCTTTGTAGTTTCACCAAGCTATCTCGAGGATCAGAAGCTATCGGAGTATTTGATCACACTATCAAAAGATTATTGGGTATAATGAAATTGTTATTTTGAGTATGGCATGTATAGGGGACTTAGTTATTTTGTGATATGTGTCATTCTATTTGGCCAAATTGTTAAGGCCTATAATGTTGATGATTCATTTTGTAATGGCCATGTGATATGGCTTACATTTGATCATTGGGTTGTAATCTAATTACCCATGCATGCATGTGTTAGAGCCTTGATGATGTGTGGAACGACGAAAAAGTGCAAGTGTACACAATCGCAACAAGTAATAAAGTGACAAGTAATGTCGAGTTATCGTACGCACAGGGATTGTAAAAAGAATTATTTATGAAATTAATTGTAAGACACTTTGGTGAGGTAAAAATAATTTGGGTTTAAAAGATGGTTAAAAAATTATTTAAAAACTAAGCAAATAATTAAAATAAAACAAAGGAGTTCTAATGCACGATTTCAATAAGATTTAATCAAGGTAACATACTTGTGTTGGATTAATTATATTCCTTTAACTTAGAATAATTAAACTTATGCTTATACTGTTACGAATAAAATCACGGCAACCCGGTAATTTGCTAACTTATGAACATACATACCAAAATCCATTCATCTCTTGACATATCCCTATGTCAATTCAACCGACTAAACAAATTCTGGTAAGCAAACATGTTATTGCACATACATACTCATTAAATTAAACCAATCTCTTGCATATCCCTATGTCAATTCAAACGATTAATTAAATCTAATAAGCATATAAAAGACTGTGTGAGGTAACAAGGCATCCCTACCTTGAAACAGTTTAATCACAATAATCTTGCAAGTTATGCAAGGTAATAATATCGCCAGATACACTGCTAATTTAACCCTCAGCTACCTTAGAAGAATAAACATGCACTAATTAAGTATTGTGTTAATTAATTATAATTTCAATCCGTTTAAATAATTAATTCATTAGTTATTTAACAATTATATTGCAAAAATAACTTAGGCATGATTTTACTTAACCAAGAATTTACTGAGGCCTATAATAGCATAAACATCATTTTAACAATTCAAGTAGGCAGAATATAATCAACCCAACACAAACTCAAATTTAAGCTAAATTTAATAAAATAACCATTTCAATAGCATAAATATTCATAAACATTTTCGTCAAAACAACAACAAAAATTAAAGAGTTAGGGAATAAGAAGCAAATCTGGTGTTTCTCCGTGGCTTGACTAGTTGCTCCGTTCTTCATTCTTCGTTGCCCTCGACTATCAAGTTGGCTTATGAACACCTAATTGCTGCTCCAAACTGGCTGATGAGAGTCTCTTTCCCAAGAGAAGAAATCAACACTTGAACAATAAGGGAAATGGGATGGAAAAAATGAGAGAAAAGTGAGAGAGGGAATGAGAGAATGTTGTGGAATGAGTGATGGTTTGAATGATCAGCAAGGGGTGGCTTTTATAGCTGAATATGGCAGCTAAAAATAGCAAAAATAATCAGCCTAAGAGACCTCCCTTGTCCGGCCACACACATGGCAAAGTTGAGAGTTTCAACTTTGCTATTTTAGGCTTGGGACAATTTCATAAAGCCACAATTAAAGGAGGGGTTTGAATGCATTTTGAAAGTTCTTCAAGGGCCTTTTTGAAAGTTCACTTAATCAGCTAAAATGCTGATTTGGGTTAGCATATGGATGGTTTTGGGTTGCCCAAATAGTGGCTGGTTCGGTTCACTCAATATGGCTCGACCAATGCGGTTCAACTAGACCCTTTCTCTATAATTAATTAAAAATAATTTATTTAACCCAAATTAAATGGGGAATAAATTAAAATTAATTAAATTATGAATTAAAACACATTTCTGGACCATCTTAGGCTAAAGATTAATGTGCCTCGATACTTCAAATTGCTTCTCGATTTTGTGCTTTCAGTAGTTTTAACTGAGCCAATTTTTGCCCTTTGCGCGTATTTGTCGAAAATAGTCAAAATTAATCAAAATTAAGTATAAAATTAACTAAATTCACCATGTTCATATTTTTAACACAATTTAATTATTTTATAATATTAAATTGTTTTTCGACAAGAATTTAACCAGATTTACATGAATTTAATTAAAAATAGGTATGAAAAAGTATATAAATTTTTGTGTTTCCACACCCCCAAACTTAATTCATTGCTTGTCCCGAGTAAAGCACAAATTTTGAAAAGAATTTCTCGGGAACACCTTTGAAAAATCCTTCAGAACAACATTTTTCCCAAAATTATGAATTTAAAATACTTATGCTCAAAGACAAGAAATCCGATAGTTATGCTACTTAAGTATACATATTGTTCACATTAAGTTCAACAAGTTATTATAATAGCAAAATTTAGACTAAATGCTTTTGTAACAAAGACATGTTAACCCTTACCAATTTGATTTTTATTCCTTTATTCAAGACTAAGCTGCAATCATTAAGCTTAACTTATGTCTTCATATGTTGATCGTAGCAATTTCTCTGCACTAATGTAGGTAGCATTAGGACTTTGAATCAATAGGTCTTTATTAAGGTTGTAACGTGGCGAGGCTAGGTGTAGGTGAAAGATGGATAAATTTTGGTTTAAAAACCCTAGACTTAGCATCAATCGAACCTTCAGAATTTTTACCTTCAATACATCCACTTGACTTTCATATGCTCTTTTGTACATCTCTTTCAAATACATGTGCTCTTTTTTTTAAACTAACACGAGCACTTACTTTGTGTACTGGAATTCTCGAGCAATTGATAGTTCTTTTCAAGTCCCCCAAACTTATTTTCGAAGTACATTTTGAATATTACTGAGTCTAGTGTTTGGGACAATTTTAAGATCATTAAGCGAAAAGTAATGGCTAATTATTGCAAGGGTCGAAATAAAATTAGACCATATAGTCTCAAAGTTGTGTTTCAAAGGATGAAATTTTACCATAGTGGGCTTGAGAGGCTCAAACGGTCCAAAGAATAGTTGCCTAAATCATTTCCAACGTTCCATGCTCCCTAGGATTTCGCCTCTAGAAACTACTAAGTCAATTCTAAAGACTTAAACTTTCATGCATACCTAACTTTCCTAAAGAACTAATAATTTTATGGTACGAATTTGCATGCTTTATTAAAAATACATTCATGTCATTATTAAACTAACATAATAATTTATTGAAATAATAGAACTTTATTCATACTTAAATTGAGCATACTTAACAGAACTCAAATTTTTGAATAAAATATATCCTAATCATAATTAAAAGAAAAATTTGTTCTGATCTGAGTGAGAATAATCCAATTTTTCAGTCCCCCCAACTTAAAATGAACAATGTCCTCATTTTTTAAAGTGAATAGATACTATACACCAGGTAGGATTTTAGAAAAGAGGAGGTGAGTCAATTTGACTGCTTAAGTACAAAGCTCTTTCTAAATTCAATCTTAGACATGTATATATCTATTGCCATACTTTATATTTTGTGACTTGCTCATATTTACTCATAATTTCCATCTCTTGTTTTATTATGAAAATATAAAAAAAAAATCCTAATTAAACTTAATCCTTAAAATAGTCTAAGAACAAAATAAAGTAAAGTCAAGATCCCTCCCTTTTATTTATTTGCAGATCCTTCCGATCTGGACTCATCTTTTGCTCCATCATTATTGCCTTTGCAAGAGCCTCTTTGCTCCTTCTTTGATAATGGACTCCATGGTTCAAATATGAAATCTGGAAACTCAGGCAAAAAAATAAATGGGTCATTGTATATTTTCTTAAAAGCACTTCTCATCAAGTCATCCCTTATTTTTTATTATCTCCAGTAGGCATGCTGCTGCCATTACATATGTTGCATTAAGTCCATCAATTTTGATAGCTCATCTCAAAGATCTGGGCTAGGCGAGTGAGCTCTAAACATTGAAGTTTCAGCATCAGGTTCAACTTCTCGCTCCACTGATTCTACCTTATCAGTGACTTCAAATGATTGTATCATGGGATCTTCTTCTTCATCAGGGTCCTCCGGTTCCTCACTTACTTCAACTTGTTGTAGAATTGAGTCTCCAGCTACTCGGTAAAGGTCCCAATCCATGACTGTGCCTTGGCTATACCCTGTCTTCCTTACATTCGCAAGGATTTCAGCTTTCAAGCATAAAATTGTTATTGTAAAGGGGAAGCAAGTAGGGCCAGAGCGTTTAACAGCACAATTCTGTATTTCCCTCAAGATGATCTTCCCCACATCAATGGTCTTACCAGTTAGGATCGAGTACAATAAGACCATTTTCTCTAATGAGATTGTAGTCCCATGTGATCTAAGCATAAGGCTGAATCAGATGAAGTAAACCATACTTTCGCGAGTGGCGTCAAATATTCTCTTTGACAAGTGTGAATTCCTTTTTTTGACATAGTCTATGTAGAACCCTGAACTGTCAGTTCCTCGAGAATTTCTTGCAAATCCTCATGCTTAATATTGCTCATCAATGTGGAATATTCATCATTTTTGAAATCAGGTAATTCAAAGAACTCATTAATAGCATTTGAATTTATCGGTACCTTGATTTTGCGAACTGAAACTTTTGCCATCTTGCTTGAATTTAGATTCGCATAGAACTCACGAACTAGCTCCTCATCCACACTAGGTCTCTTTTTAGAAAACAGCTCCCAATTAAGGGTTTCAGTAACTTGACGAATACGTGCCATAAAGTCTCTGTAGTTGCTTTCCTTTAATGTAAAGCCTTTCTCTAGATGCATTTGTTGATTTTTGAAGATACTTTCGTATCTCACTCTGGCTTCTTCACAGTGGAATTTGTTTTGTGTTTCATCACTTTGAGCGGAAGCACAAGTTCTTTTGTGAGGCATGTTTAACCTGATCATAAGATGGAAAAATTATTTTCTCAAAAAATTAAAGAAAAATTTTTAATAATTCAATGAATTGAAAAATTAGCTAATTGAATAAAATTAAAATTTAAGAGAAAAATAGGTCTTACCTGTAACGCCCCATACCCGAGACCGTTGCCGGAGTCGAACACGAGGTGTTAACAGACTTAATCCATTGCTTAAACAGCTCAAACAATTTAATTTTAAAAATTCTAGACAAGCTGGCTAATTGTGTCATAGTCGCTTAAAAATTCATATATCGAGTTTTGAAACTCAAAATCAAATTCCATAAATTTTCCATGAAACTAGACTCATATATCTATTTACTAATTTTTTTCTAGAATTTTTAGATAGGCCAATTAGTACAGTTTATTAGTTAAAGTCTCCCCTATTTCAGGGTTTGACTGCTCTAACCTCTATGTATTACGAATCAGATATCTCCCTGTAAAGAGCTTCAATGACTATGCCGTTTGTCTCTAATAAAACTAGACTCAATAAGGATTCTGTACATATAAATTATGACTTCTAATTATTTTTATACAATTTATGGTAAATTTCCAAAATCAGAACAGGGGATCCAGAAATCGCTTTGGCCCTATTTCACAAAAATTTAAACATCTCATAAAATATAACTCATATACTTGTTTCGTTTCTTCCATATGAAAATAGACTTATAATTATTCAATTCCATGTTTTATTCATCATCTAATTATATCTCTACTACTTTTAATGATTTTTCAAATTCACGTCACTACTGCTGTCTGAATCTATTTTATGGTAAATTTTACCTATTTCATGGTTTCCATGGATTAACTAGCAATTTGACATACATAACACCAAATATGATCATAATTAGCTATTCCAATGGCTAATCATTACCAAGCATTTTTATACTACTCAATAACCATATCATAAGACCATATATACAAAATGATTATAATGCTATACATGCCATACTCAAAATATACAAGCCATTATGCCAAGATGGTATAATGATAGTGTGAGCGTGCCTCCGACTGCGTTCGATTTTCGAGCTGGCTTGTCAACACTACAAGGAATGAAAAGGAGGAGTAAGCATAAATGCTTAGTAAGTTCACATGCAAATAGCAAGTAACATAACCATATAAGCAAACATAAAACATCATTTGCATAATCATCACCAAGACATTCATATCATATTTTCATTTATCATCTTATCATATTGTTGTTATATCGATTTTTCACTTTGAGGGTTAAGTACATACCTGTTCAAAGTATCCATTTCACAACACTTACCAATACGTCCCTTTCATCTTGAGTATTCCTCCATTTGAGTAGAACTTTACCCGTTGAACACATCGGAATATAATTCGGATACATGGAAAGTTTGCACATAAGTGCCACATATGTAGCCAAGCTACTATGTAACCCGCCCATAAGCAAACTCGGACTCAACTCAACGAGCTCGAGCGTTCGTGATCCATAAGTGAACTCGGACTCAACTCAACGAGCTCGGATGCCTAGTTACATTTCACGAACTCGGACTCAACTCAACGAGCTCGGGCGTTCGCATCCATAAGTGAACTCGGACTCAACTCAACGAGTTCGGATGCCCAAATATCCCAGTGACATGTAACTTGTATCCTAATCCATTCCTAAGGTTCAACGGGACCTTTTTCCCAATCATGTGTCTCAACCATCTTCTATGGAATACCGATACGATATACTCTGGTAGTATTTCACATTTTCCAAGTATATCACATAATTTGACATATTATCAAACAATTATCACGAGTATAATATTTCATAATAACTATCATATCATTTAAGTAACATAAAAAACATTTAAAATAATAACTATGTTACCAACATTTACATATGAACTTACCTAGTATGCGAAAATGGCTACTTTTACCATTTCGTCCACAACTTGGTATTTTCCCCATTTTAGCCCGAATTTCAGTTTTCCTTGCTAATCGAGCTTGGAAGCTTGAAAAACCGTAGCCATGGTTTCTCCTTGCTATATTCGGCCATGGTGAAGAAGATGAGCAAAATTGGCTTTTAATTTTGTATTTTAATTCATTTTACCCCTACATGACCAAAATGCCCTTACTACTAAACTTTCCAAAAATTCCATCCACGTCCAATTTTTGTCCATAAACTTAGAAATTGGTAAAATTGCTATTTAAGACCTCCTAATTAATATTTCAAAACAATTTCATACTAGAAACTTCTAGAATGCAAGTTTTGCAAATTATTTGATTTAATCCCTAATTTCAATTTAAGCACTTTAGGCATAGGATTTCATCACGAAATTTTCACACAATCATGCAATCATATCATAAACATCAAAATAATTATAAAATAATTATTTCTATCTCGGATTTTGTGGTCACAAAACCACTATTCCGACTAGGCCCAAAATCAGGATATTACAACTCTCCCCCCCTTTAGGGATTTTTGTCCCCGAAAATCTTACCAGAAAAGTGGTCTTCACTTTTAATCTAGTATTCGGTGCCAAAGAACTTTCACTTAGACTGTACCTCCAATACATCTCTTTAATTTCTCATATGATATGAAAGCTTATAGTCTCAACTCTCAACTGTTCTTAAATTTTCAACCCTTCTTAGTTTCCCATGATATCATGACATAAAACCCGGATCTTAACTTGATTAATGGAGACCGGAATTCCAAGAAATCCAACAATTAAAGAGACCTGAATTTCCATGAATCTGATGAGTAGGAATTCATTCAATACAGATATGATTTATAGATCTCGCCAAACATTTAACAATAGGATACATCACATTTTCCTCTTTTCGCCATGGAAATAATTACGATATGGCCTCAAGAATAATCCTTCTCATTTCCATCCCAATATCAACACTGACAAGGATAATTTTGATAGATCCCAATGCTCGGCTTTAACCCCTTTAACAACTCTGATTTTATGTAACATCGAATGCTCTAAACTATCACATTACCTCACCGTCTTGAAACACATCACAATTCATACAACAGTACATTACTGAAAGTTAGGAAGTCTTTACTCAATGTAGACTAGTCTAGTTCAGACGCTTCGGTTACCAATATTCTTATCTATCCGAACTTTGTCAACATGTAATAAACTTTTCAGCTTTCACAAAATGAAAACCTTATCATTCGTAGTGACTTTAACTAATATCCAACTCTTTCTAATAAAAATACACTTCTCGTTCAGGCTATTTACTCTTTTATCCGTACAAAATGAAATTCTATTATCAGATGGAAAAATAATCCTGAAATAATTGTCACATGAAATCTTTCAAATAGATAATTCACCATACCGACTGAAACTCGCGCTTTTATCACTTATGCCTTTATCGATGTCAAATCCTTACACGTAAATTAGAAAAAAAAACCCCAATTCTAAAATCACCACATTACCAAGATCAAATTAGAAGTATAGTCATATTTGACATGATTATCATGAGCTGAAGAACGCACTTCGAACACGAGTCATAATTGACAAATTATGGAACGAAGATAACAAGAAAACCAAATAAAGAAATCCAAGATAGAGAAATCCGAATAAAGAAATCCGTAATAAAAAAACCCAAGATACGATACTATCTTTGGAGAATCGAAAACCAAACTCATAGAGAAAATACTGAGAATACCCGATAATTCTTTAAAGAAAGAAAGTCCAAAAGAAAACATCATTTAATCCCACTAGAATCAAATATAACAAGAACAATATATCTTCCCATACATATATATCGGATGAAACATCAAGTAGAAGAAAGCAGAATCATAATATCATATGTATTCTCTCATCAATTTTTATCAGATTTAAATGAAATAGAATACCCGATGAAATAGAGCAATATAAATTATAAACCAGTCGGACTACCAATGCTTTCATCCAACACCAGATTAAAAGACATTCCCATATAACAAGAATTTCTTGAGAAGATCAATAGCCATAGAAATATTTCGAGAACGGGTAAACACATAGAACATCTCAAAAGAGATCGCTAAATCTTTCCGGTCATAACTATCTCACTCAGATAGTTCACATTTCAAATATCATTTGCCCAACTAGTTCTGCCGTCACAAATTTCATATTAAACCATTCACTAAAGAAGGCCAGTTCTGAATAAATTTCGATTTACACTTTTCTCGACCTTGCACTGAGTAATTCAGTTTACCAAGGAGAATTCCTTTTCTAATCGGAGCAGTGCATAATTCCAATAATCTTTACGTCAATCTGATACTTTACTGGCTCTGACTTTACTTATCAGCTCATGTTCAATCTCTGATCATACTTATAATTATTCTATCACTGAACTCTTTGGGTTCACAACCGGAAACTTATTCAATACAAATCTCATGAAATTCCATTATAAGTACCATTTCGGTAAGGGGAGGGGTTGTAGGACCCTCGACTCGACTTTCTTATACATACACATATGACACAACTTCCATCATCATAACAACATCATCAAAATCATGTCATTCATTCATGTTGGCTTACACCAATTTTCCTATTGTCCCATTTAGACAATATACTTATGCATACATTCTATGTTTTCTAAATAGCTTTACTTATCCATTCATTTAATTAAATTAAGTCATGCTCATGACATCATATAAGGCCAAACAAAAATAGATATTTGCACCATAATCATAACTTTCATTTCGTGCATCATCATGTACATATCATTACAATCATATAATTCAGTCCAACAATTTAACATAGATAAGTTCATTCCATTATAATCCTTTATCTCATAAAAATTATATATCATTAGCATTCATCAACATTCGACGTCCAAATCAAAACAAGGACATTTTCATTCGTATCATAATATTATGACTTTTATTCATACCTCTACTACTTTCTATTTATTCCGTTCATCTTATCAAGTAAGCCATATACACTACATCATATGAGCATTAAGCAAATATGAATATTTATCACATATGTATCATAAACCTTTATTCATACTTTTCTAAACCAATACTTATCATAATCATAATTTTACTCAAATACCTTCACATAACATTGAACATGGTCGGGCGTGAGCTCGGGTTGGAGAGTACCCTGTCTAAATAAGACGGTACTCATACGCGTCGGAAGATATCACACTATCACAGATCAGTGGCATGTATAGCTAAACTTTTACACATGCTAGGTTAGTCCGAGAACCGACTAAACCTGATCTGATACCACCAAATGTAACGCCCCGTACCCGAGACCATTGCCGGAGTCGAACACGAGGTGTTAACAGACTTAATCCATTGCTTAAACAGCTCAAACAATTTAATTTTAGAAATTCCAGACAAGCTGGCTAACTACGTCACAGTCGCTTAAAAATTCATATCTCTAGTTCTGAAACTCAAAATCCAATTCCGTAAATTTTCCCTGAAACTAGATTCATATATCTATTTACTAATAGTTTTCTAGAATTTTTGGCTTGGCCAATTAGTACAGTTTATTAGTTAAAGTGTCTCCTGTTTCAGGGTTCGACTACTCTGACCTCTATCTATTACGAATCAGATATCTCCCTGTACAGAGCTTCAATGACTATGCCGTTTGCCTCTAATAAAACTAGACTCAATAAGGATTCTGTAAATATAAATTATGACTTCTAATTATTTTTATACAATTTATGGTAAATTTCCAAAATTAGAACAGGGGATCCAGAAATTGCTTTGGACCTGTTTCACAAAAATTTAAACATCTCATAAAATATAACTCATATACCTGTTTCGTTTCTTCCATATGAAAATAGACTTATAATTCTTAAATTCCATGTTTTATTCATCATCTAATTATATCTCTACTATTTTTAATGATTTTTCAAATTCACGTCACTACTGCTGTCTGAATCTATTTTATGATAAATCTTACCTATTTCATGGTTTCCATGGATTAACTAGCAATTTGACATACATAACACCAAATATGATCATAATTAGCCATTCCAATGGCTAATCATTACCAAGCATTTTTATACTACTCAATAACCATATCATAAGACCATATATACAAAATGATTATAATGCTATACATGCCATACTCAAAATATACAAGCCATTATGCCAAGATGGTATACGGATAGTGTGAGCATGCCTCCGACCGTTCCCGATTTTCGAGCTGGCTTGTCAACACTACAAGGAATGAAAAGGAGGGAGTAAGCATAAATGCTTAGTAAGTTCACATGCAAATAGCAAGTAACATAACCATATAAGCAAACATAAAACATCATTTGCATAATCATCACCAAGACATTTATATCATATTTTCATTTATCATCTTACCATATTGTTGTTATATCGATTTTTCAACCCGAGGGTTAAGTAAATACCTGTTCAAAGTATCCATTTCACAAAACTTACCAATACGTCCCTTTCATCTTGAGTATTCCTCCATTTGAGTAGAACTTTACCCGTTGAACACATCGGAATATAATTCGGATACATGGAAAGTTTGCACATAAGTGCCACATATGTAGCCAAGCTACTATGTAACCCGCCCATAAGCGAACTCGGACTCAACTCAATGAGCTCAGGCGTTCGCATCCATAAGTGAACTCGGACTCAACTCAACGAGCTCGGATGCCTAGTTACATTTCACGAACTCGGACTCAACTAAACGAGCTCGGGCATTCGCATCCATAAGTGAACTCAGACTCAACTCAATAAGTTCGGATGCCCAAATATCCCAGTGACATGTCACTTGTATCCTAATCCATTCCTAAGGTTCAACGGGTCCTTTTTCCCAATCATGTGTCTCAACCATCTTCTACGGAATACCTGTAATATCCCGAATTAGGGCCTAATCGGAATAGTGGTTTCATGACCAAAAATCCGAGATAGAAATAATTATTTTATAATTATTTTGAGGTTTATGATATGATTGCATGATTGTGTGAAAATTTTGTGAAGAAATTCTATGCATAAAATGCTTAATTTGAAGTTAGGGACTAAATCGAAGAAGTTGCAAAACTTGCATTCTAGAAGTTTTTAGTATGAAATTGCTTTGAAATATTAATTAGGAGGTCTTAAATATAAATTTGACCAATTTTAAGTTCATGGGCAAAATTAGGACATGGAAGGAATTTTTGAAAGTTTAGTGAGGAGGGGCATTTTGGTCATTTGGGTATTAAATGAAATTAAAAGGGAAAAATAACACAAAATTAGTTATCATCTTCATAGTTGCTGCCGAATGCTCCATCTCTCCATAGCTAGGGTTTCTTCAACTTTCAAGCTTCATAGTAAGTGATTCTAAGCCCCGTTTTTAATGATTTTTACGTTTTTGAGATCCCGGTAACTCGATAAAGCTTATGCTAGCAATAACTTAACCTAGGGTTTATATTTGGAAAAATACCCATAGGTGAAATTTGTGTATTTTGATGTTTTATGATAGAATATGAGGTTTTAAATTATGTTAGACAACTTGTACTACTCGATTTTAAGCAAAAACGAGTAAAAGGGCTTAATCGGTAAAAATACCTAATAGTCACAAGTACATGTTAGAGTGAGAATTTGATGTTGCCATAGAAGGGAAAAGTGATCAGCATGTTATAAAACATAAGAATAAGGAATAAAGTTTAATCCCGAGCCTAGGGGCAAAAGTGTAAATATGCAAAAGTTTAGGGGTAAAATTGTAATTTTGTCAAAATTTGAATTAATGATTAATTCGATAATGTGATTATTAAATAAGCTAAATGTGTTATTTTAGATCAAGAAAGACGTGGAATTAACCCCAATCGAGGAAAAGAAAAGATTGTGGACTAAATTGCAAAATCTTTGTATTTTGGTACCAAGGTAAGTTCATGTGTAAATAATGTAGCATAATTGTTATTTTTAAGTTATTGATGTTAATTATGTGATATGCTGATTTTTATCATGAAAAATATGCTTTGTGGTTATTTTCGAATAAAATGTAAATTATGTGAGCTATTTGTTAAATATAATTGTTACCGAGTATTGGTTCCGGCATTCTATGGAAGACGGCAAGGATATGTGTTCGAGGAAAATCCCGTTTGAACCTTAGGAATAGATTAGGATACAAGTGACATGTCACTAGGATGGTTGAGCATCCGAACTCGTTGAGTTGAGTCCCAGTTCACTTATGGATGCGAATGTCCGAACTCGTTGAGTTGAGTCCGAGTTCGTGAGATGTAACTAGGCATCCGAGCTCGTTGAGTTGAGTCCAATTCACTTATGGATGCGAACACCCAAGCTCGTTGAGTTGAGTCCGAGTTCGCTTATGGGCGGGTTACATGATTGCTTGATTGCATATGTGGCACTTATGTGCAAGTTATCCATGTATCCGAATTATATTCCGAGGTGCTCAACGGGTAAAGTTCTACTCAAATGGAGGAATACTCGAGATGAAAAGAGATGTATTGGTAAGTGTTGTGAAATGGATACTTTGGATAGGTATGTACTTAACCTTCGGGTTGAGTATTGATATAACAATGATAAGGTAATAAGATGATGAAAAATGATTAGAAATGTGATATATGTTTTGGTGATACCATGCTAATGTTGTTTGGTATGATTGCCTTGTTATGTTACTTATTATTTGCATATGAACTTACTAAGCATTTATGCTTACACCCTCCTTCTTACTCATTGTAGTTTTGGACAAGCCAGCTCAGGAGTCGGGATAGGTCGAAGGCTCGGTCACACTATTTGGAAGACTTTTTGGTAAATGGCTTGTAAAATTTAAGTATGGCATGTATAGCAATATACCTATTTTGTGTAAATGATCTTATGATATGGTGATGGAATGGTTGAGGAAATGCTTGATAATGATAAATTATGGAAATGGTTAGTTTAGATTATGTTTGATGTTATGGAAAGTTATTAGGATACCTAGTTCATGAAAACTCATAAAAAGAATGAAATTTGCCATAAACAGAACATTGCAGCAACATTGATGTGAGTTTGAAAATTTACTAAAAATCATATAAATTGAATTAGGTGATGGATTAAATATAAAATTTAATCTTATTATGTATAGTTTCATATAAAACAAACTAAACAGGTAAAGGAATTATATGTTAGAAGATATTTGAATTTTAGTGAAGTAGGGCCAGAGTGATTTCTGGATCCCCTGTTCCAACTTTAGAAATTCACCATAAATTGTAAAGATATAATTAGGTGGTGTATTTTATATTGTCAGAATCCTTATTGAGTATAGTTTCAGGAGAAATAAACCTAATAGTCATATGAATTTTTTACAGAGAGAAATGTGGTTCATAGTAAACATAGGTCGGCCCAGTCAAGTTCTGAAAAAGGGGTAAGTTTAACTAATAAACTGTACTAATTGGCCCAACAAAAAATTCTGGAAAAAAATTATTAAGTAGGTATATGAGTTGAGATTCAGGGAAAATTTACAGATCTTGATTTTGAGTTTCGTAACTCGAGATATGATTTTTCTTGTGACTGTGATGCAAGTAGCTAGAAAGCTGTGAATGTAGAAACAAATAATCCAAAGTTCTAAAAATGTTAAATTAAGCTTAGTAACACCTCATACTCGACTCCGGCGACGGTCTCAGGCGTGGGGACGTTACATTTAGTGGTATCAGAGCAGGTTTAGTCGGTTCTCGAACTACGTGTTGTATGTACGGATTTTGCTATACATGCCATATGTATAAATTGTGATAGTGTGACGACTTTCGACCTTTTTAAATGATTTTTTATAGTAAATGGATCCCGATCCAGTGTGGTGAGATGAAGTAGAGAGTAATGCGCGCCACCCACCTGAAGGAGCAGCGCACGATCTGAAAATCCACCTCCTCTTTGTTGGTCGGGAGGAGGAGAAAGGGATCGGGAAGCCTTTCTCCAAATGATGAGTGCATGGTACACTAAGTTCGCTCGCACGAACCCAAATGTACAACCTCCCCACCTCCCCATTCCTCAACCTGTACTCGATGCCTCAAGGTATGGATCTCGATGAAATTTCACAGAACTCCAGTTGATAGAATTCGCAAGCAAGGGGCCGAAGAATTCAAGGCAAATATTGATGATGATGCAGAGAAAGCAGAGTTCCGGCTTGAAAATTCTATCCGGGTATTTGATGAATTATCTTGTACACCTGAAGAATGTTTGAAATGTGCTATATCTTTATTGAGGGATCCAACCTATAATTGGTGGAAGACTTTGATTTCGGTGGTACAGAAAGAGAGAGTAACTTAGGAATTCTTTCAAGAAGAGTTTCGGAAGAAATATATTAGTGAAAGATTTATTGATCAGAAGCGTAAAGAATTTCTTGAGTTGAAGCAAGGTAATATATGTGATTCATGTATATGAAAGAGAGTTTGTTCGATTAAGTAAGTATGCTAGAGAGTATGTTCCTACAGAGGCCAAAATGTGCTGACGATTTGAAGACGAGCTTAACGAAGACATCAAGGTATTTGTTGGAATTCTTGAATTAAAAGAAATGGTAGTATTGGTTGATTGAGCTTGCAAGGCTAAAGAACTACTTAAAGAGAAGAAAAGGTAGAGGTTGAGACTAGAAATTGGAAGCAAAGACCGATTAGTAGTTCATTCTTACAGTAACCTGGAAAGTCAAGAAATATGAATCCTCGTTCCCAAGTTTCAGCTGGGCAATCATATGGGAATTATAAAAAGCAAAATGTGGGTCCTAAGTCCTAGACTACTTCGGCAGCCAGTGTAGGGAACTCGAGATTTGTTAAACCTGAGTACCAGCGGTGTGGTAGAAATCATTTTGGTCCGTGCAGAGTAAATGAATGTTTTCGATGTGGTTCTCCAGATCATTTTATTAGAGACTGCCCAGAGAGAGCTGAAAAAGAAAAATTTCAGAATACAAAAACAAGTGGTGCGGATTCGAGAGGAAGATATCCAAGAAAAACTGGGGGTGAAGCAAGCAGTAAGAATGTAGCCAGAGATGCAGCAGTTAGACCTGAAGGAAGGGCTCCGGCTAGAACTTATGCTATTAAAGCACGCAAAGATGCTTCCTCACCTAATGTGATTACCGGTACATTTTCTCTCTATAATGTTAATGTTATTGCTTTGATTGATCACGGTTCTACTCATTCATATGTGTGCATAAAATTGGTGTCTAGTATGAATATACCTGTTGAGAACACAGAATTTATGATTAGAGTGTCGAATCCGTTAGGCAAATGTGTGATTGTTGATAAAGTATGCAAGAAATGTCCTTTAATGATTCGGGATCATTACTTTCCGGCCGACTTGATGTTGTTGCCGTTTGATGAGTTTGATGTTATTTTGGGTATGGATTGGTTGACATTGCATGATGCTAAAATAAATTGCAAAGAAAAGGTTATAGAATTAAAGTGTGAAACCGTGAAACTCATGGGTTGAATCGAGATAAATCTGAGGCATTGCCTAGTGTGATTTCTTCAATGTCGGCTCAAAGATATCCGAGAAAGGGTTATGAAGCTTATTTGGCGTATGTAATTAATACAAAAGAAGTTGAAAAGAAAGTTGAATCGAGTCTTTGGTTGTGTGTGAATTTGCGGACGTATTTTAAGAATTGTCGGGTTTGCCTCAAATCGGGAAGTAGAATTTGGTATTGATTTGATACCGAAGAGCATCTCGATTTCGATTGCTCAGTATAGAATGGCACCAGCAGAGTTGAAGTAATTAAAGTCGCAGATTGCAAGAGTTGACTGATAAAGGTTTTGTGAGACCGAGTTTTTCACCTTGGGGTGCTCCGTGTTATTTGTGAAAAAGAAGGATGGTTCTATGAGGTTGTGTGTTGATTATCGGCGATTAAACAAGGTGACAATCAAAAACAAGTATCCGTTGCCAAGAATTGATGATTTGTTTGATCAGCTAAAAGGAGCGAAATGGTTTTCAAAAATTGACTTGAGATCGGGTATTACCAATCATGCGGGTAAAAGAGTCGATGTGCCTAAAGCGCTTTTAGAACAAGGTATGGTCATTATGAATTTTTAGTTATGCCATTCGGGTTGAAAAATGCTCCTCTTTGTGTTTATGGATTTAATGAATCGCATATTTCGACCATACTTGGACAAATTTGTTGTGGTGTTTATAGATGATATTTTAATTTATTCAAAAGATGAGACAGAGCATGCTGAGCATTTGAGGATAGTTTTGCAAACTTTGAGAGATAAGCAGCTGTATGCTAAGTTTAGTAAAAGTGAATTTTGGCTCCGGGAAGTTGGATTTTTGGGTCATATTGTTTCAGGTGATGGTATATGGGTGGATCCTAGTAAAATTTCAGCCATTGTTGATTGGAAACCACCGAAAAATGTAACTGAAGTTAGAAGTTTCTTGGGGCTAGCCGGGTATTATCGGTGGTTTGTAACTGGATTTTCTATAATTGCTGCTCCTATAACTAGACTACTCCGAAAGGATGTTAAATTTGAATGGACAGAGGAATGTCAACAGAGTTTTGAAGAATTGAAAAAGTTATTAACAGAGGCACCAGTGTTAGTACAACCCGAATCAGGTAAAGAATTTGTGGTGTATAGTGATGCTTCTCTAAATGGTTTGGGGTGTGTGCTCATGCAAGAAGGAAAAGTGGTGGCTTATGCTTCGAGGTAGTTAAAACCTCATGAGAGGAATTATCCTACTCACGATTTGGAATTGGCTGCAGTGGTGTTTGCTTTGAAGATTTGGCGACATTATTTGTATGGTGAAAAGTGCCGGGTATATACCGACCATAAAAGTCTTAAGTACTTGATGTCACAAAAAGACTTGAATTTGAGACAGCAAAGATGGTTGGAGTTATTGAAAGATTACGAGCTTGTTATTGATTATCATCCAGGAAAAGCGAATGTGGTTGCTGATGCTTTAAGCAGAAAGTTGTTGTTTACTTTGAGAGTTATGAACACTCAATTGAAAATGTCAGATGATGGTTCGATTTTAGTAGAGTTAAGAGCAAAACCGATGTTTTTACAAGAGATTCCTGAAGCTCAGAAAGATGATCAAGATTTGCAAGCCTAGAGAAAGCAGTGTGAAGTTGATACAGAGTCAGATTTCAGAATTGGTTCTGATGGGTGCTTAATGTTTAAAGATCGGATTTGTGTACCGAAGAATGAGGAATTGATTCAAAAGATCCTACAGGAAGCACATAGTAGTTGTTTCTCGATTCATCCGGGTAGTACGAAAATGTATAATGACTTGAAGAAAATGTATTGGTGGAATGGAATCAAAAAGGATATATCAGAGTTTGTGTCCAAATGCTTAATTTGTCAATAGGTGAAAGCTGAACACCAAGTGCCTTCGGGATTACTTCAGCCTATTATGGTTCCTGAATGAAAATGGGATCGGATTACTATGGATTTTGTATCGGATTGCCATTGACTCGTGAAAGAAAGATGCCATCCGGGTAATAGTTGATGAGATTAACTAAGTCGGCTCATTTTATCCCGATGCACGTCACGGATTATTCTCTTAACAAGTTGGCTAAACTATATGTTATAGAAATTGTTAGACTACATGGAATACCATTGTCGATTATTTCAGATAGAGATCCAAGGTTTACCTCGCGGTTTTGGTAAAAGTTGCAAGACGCGTTAGGTACAAAATTAAATTTCAGTACTGCTTTTCATCCACAAACTGATGGGCAATCAGAGAGAGTAATTCAGATTCTTGAAGATATGCTCAGATGTTGTGTATTGGAATTTCAAGGAAGTTGGGAAAAATATTTACCGTTGGTAGAATTTGCTTACAATAATAGTTATCAGACGAGCTTGAAAATGGCACCTTATGAAGCATTGTATGGTCGTAAATGTCGAACGCCTTTGTATTGGACTGAACTCAAGGAAAATCATATTTATGGAGTTGATCTAATAAAAGAAACCGAAGAAAAAGTGAAGGTAATTTGAGATTGTTTGAAAGCTGCTTCAGATAGACAGAAATCTTATGCAGATTTAAAACGAAAGGACATTGAATTTCAAGTTGGTGATAAAGTATTTTTAAAAGTGTCTCCGTGGGAGAAAGTTCTTAGATTTGGACGGAAGGGCAAATTAAGTCCGCGTTTTATCGGGCCGTATGAAATAGTTGAAAAAGTTGGACCAGTAGCATATCGGCTAGCTTTACCACCTGAATTAGAGAAGATTCATGTTGTGTTCCATGTATCTATGTTACGCCGGTATCGTTCGGATCCTTCACATGTAGTTTCACCGACAGAAATTGAACTACAACCAGATATGACCTATGAAGAAGAACCGAATAAGATTTTAGCTCGAGAGGTCAAACAACTAAGGAATAAAAATATTGCACTTGTGAAGGTGTTGTGGAAAAAGCATGGAGTAGACGAAGCTACATGGGAATCCGAAGAAAATATGAGAAATCAATATCCACATCTGTTTACCGGTAAGATTTTCGAGGACGAAAATCCTAAAAGGGGGGAGAGTTGTAATATCCCGAATTAGGGCCTAATCGGAATAGTGGTTTTGTGACCACAAATCCGAGATAGAAATAATTATTTTATAATTATTTTGAGGTTTATGATATGATTGCATGATTGTGTGAAAATTTTGTGAAGAAATTCTATGCATAAAATGCTTAATTTGAAGTTAGGGACTAAATCGAATAAGTTGCAAAACTTGCATTCTAGAAGTTTTTAGTATGAAATTGCTTTGAAATATTAATTAGGAGGTCCTAAATAGCAATTTGACCAATTTTAAGTTCATGGGCAAAATTAGGACATGGAAGGAATTTTTGAAAGTTTACTAAGGAGGGGCATTTTGGTCATTTGGGTATTAAATGAAATTAAAAGGGAAAAATAACACAAAATTAGTTATCATCTTCATAGTTGCTGCTGAATGCTCCATCTCTCCATAGCTAGGGTTTCTTCAACTTTCAAGCTTCATAGTAACTGATCCTAAGCCCCGTTTTTAATGATTTTTACGTTTTTGAGATCCCGGTAACTCGATAAAGCTTATGCTAGCAATAACTTAACCTAGGGTTTATATTTGGAAAAATACCCATAGGTGAAATTTGTGTATTTTGATGTTTTATGATAGAATATGAGGTTTTAAATTATGTTAGACAACTTGTACTACTCGATTTTAAGCAAAAACGAGTAAAAGGGCTTAATCGGTAAAAATACCTAATAGTCACAAGTACATGTTAGAGTGAGAATTTGATGTTGCCATAGAAGGGAAAAGTGATCAGCATGTTATAAAACATAAGAATAAGGAATAAATTTTAATCCCGAGACTAGGGGCAAAAGTGTAAATATGCAAAAGTTTAGGGGTAAAATTGTAATTTTGTCAAAATTTGAATTAAGGATTAATTTGATAATGTGATTATTAAATAAGCTAAATGTGTTATTTTAGATCAAGAAAGACGTGGAATCGACCCCAATCGAGGAAAGAAAAGACTGTGGACTAAATTGCAAAATCTTTGTATTTTGGTACCAAGGTAAGTTCATGTGTAAATAATGTAGCATAATTGTTATTTTTAAGTTATTGATGTCAATTATGTGATATGCTGATTTTTATCATGAAAAATATGCTTTGTGGTTATTTTCGAATAAAATGTAAACTATGTGAGCTATTTGTTAAATATAATTGTTACCGAGTATTGGTTCCGACATTCTATGGAAGACGGCAAGGATATGTGTTCGAGGAAAATCCCGTTTGAACCTTAAGAATAGATTAGGATACAAGTGACATGTCACTAGGATGGTTGAGCATCAGAACTCGTTGAGTTGAGTCCGAGTTCACTTATGGATGCGAATGTCCGAACTCGTTGAGTTGAGTCCGAGTTCGTGAGATGTAACTAGGCATCCGAGCTCTTTGAGTTGAGTCCGAGTTCACTTATGGATGCGAACGCCCGAGCTCGTTGAGTTGAGTCCGAGTTCGCTTATGGGCGGGTTACATGATTGCTTGATTACATATGTGGCACTTATGTGCAAGTTATCCATGTATCCGAATTATATTCCGAGGTGTTCAACGGGTAAAGTTCTACTCAAATGGAGGAATACTCGAGATGAAAAGAGATGTATTGGTAAGTGTTGTGAAATGGATACTTTGGACAGGTATGTACTTAACCCTCGGGTTGAGTATTGATATAACAACAATAAGGTAATAAGATGATGAAAAATGATTAGAAATGTGATATATGTTTTGGTGATACCATGCTAATGTTGTTTGGTATGATTGCCTTGTTATGTTACTTATTATTTGCATATGAACTTACTAAGCATTTATGCTTACACCCTCCTTCTTACTCATTGTAGTTTTGGACAAGCCAGCTCAGGAGTCGGGATAGGTCGAAGGCTCGGTCACACTATTTGGAAGACTTTTTGGTAAATGGCTTGTAAAATTTAAGTATGGCATGTATAGCAATATACCTATTTTGTGTAAATGATCTTATGATATGGTGATGGAATGGTTGAGGAAATGCTTGATAATGATAAATTATGGAAATGGTTAGTTTAGATTATGTTTGATGTTATGGAAAGTTATTAGGATACCTAGTTCATGAAAACTCATAAAAAGGATGAAATTTGCCATAAACAGAACATTGCAGCAACATTGATGTGAGTTTGAAAATTTACTAAAAATCATAGAAATTGAATTAGGTGATGGACTAAATATCCGATTTAAGCTTATTATGTATAGTTTTACATAAAACAAACTAAACAGGTAAAGAAATTATGTTAGAAGATATTTGAATTTTAGTGAAACAGGGCCAGAGTGATTTCTGGATCCCCTATTCCAAATTTAGAAATTCACCATAAATTTTAAAGATATAATTAGGTGGTTTATTTTATATTATCAGAATCCTTATTGAGTCTAGTTTCAAAAGAAACAAACCTCATAGTCATATCAATTTTTTACAGAGAGAAATGTGGTTCGTAGTAAACAGAGGTCGGTCTAGTCAAGTTCTGAAAAAGGGGTAACTTTAACTAATAAACTGTACTAATTGGCCCAACCAAAAATTATGGAAAAAATTATTAAGTAGGTATATGAGTCGATATTCAGGTAAAATTTACGGATCTTGATTTCGAGTTTTGTAACTCGAGATATGATTTTTCTTGTGACTGTGACGCAAGTAGCTAGAAAGCTGTGAATGTAGAAACAAATAATCCAAAGTTCTAAAAATGTTAAATTAAGCTTAGTAACACCTCATACTCGACTCCGGCGATGGTCTCGGGCGTGGGGGCGTTACAATACCGATACCGGTACTCGGTAGTATTTTACATTTTCCAAGTATATCACATAATTTGACATATTATCAAACAATTATCACGAGTATAATATTTCATAATAATTATCATATCATTTAAATAACATAAAAACATTTAAAATAATAACTATGTTACCAACATTTACATATGAACTTACCTAGTATACGAAAATAGCTACTTTTACCATTTCGTCCACAACTTGGTATTTTCCCCATTTTAGCCTGAATTTCAATTTTCCTTGCTAATCGAGCTTGGAAGCTTGAAAAACCCTAGCCATGGTTTCTCCTTGCTATATTCGGCCATGGTGAAGAAGATGAGCAAAATTGGCTTTTAATTTTGTATTTTAATTCATTTTACCCCTAAATGACCAAAATGCCCTTACTACTAAACTTTCCAAAAATTCCATCCACGTCCAATTTTTGTCCATAAACTTAGAAATTGGTAAAATTTCTATTTAAGACCTCCTAATTAATATTTCAAAACAATTTCATACTAGAAACTTCTAGAATGCAAGTTTTGCAAATTATTCGATTTAGTCCCTAATTTCAATTTAAGCACTTTAGGCATAGGATTTCATCACGAAATTTTCACCCAATCATGCAATCATATCATAAACATCAAAATAATTATAAAATAATTATTTCTATATCGGATTTTGTGGTCACAAAACCACTATTCCGACTAGGCCCAAAATCAGGATATTACATTACCAAAACTAGGTTTTACCACTTTTTTTTATTATAAAAATATAAGAACTCTAGAAAATATTAATAATAATGAAGGAAAAGATGGAAATTTAAAAGGAGGGTTGGAGGGTTTGTGGCTTAGGATGGATGAAAGGGTGGTGTAGTTTGGGTGTGCAAGGCAGCAGCGCGCAGCAGGGAATGGGAGCAGGCAGCAATGTGCGCAGGCTAGGCTGGAGCAGTACGAGTGGCGCGAGGATCCTCGTCGAGCAGATCTATCGTAGGTGCGCGCGAGAGATGGCCGTAGGTTCTGGATGAAGGTCTGGTCAGCTGGGCTGAAGCAGCACGAGGCAATGCACTCGTAGTGTACGCGAGATGGGCGTGCGATGGAGCTGGACGTGTGCTGGCCAACTGCTGGGTGCTGTTGTGGCTAAGGGCTTCGGCATTTTGGTGTTTTAGTGCTTTGATTTTTGAGTGATAGATGAATGGGAAGATGGGTAGAACTTATAGAGGGAAAAATAGGAATTAGAGTAGAATTCTTAAAACAATTTAATTAATAAAAACTCTAAGTTCTAATCCTCTACAAAGATAACAACAATTAATAATTAGATATACGCATATTAAATTATTAATTGCTATTTAATTTATTTAAACAAAGATAAAATATGATTAAAACTAATCATAATTCTATGCTAAATTGATAAAGATTAATATATAAATTATAATAGATATAATTATATATTACAGATTGTCATCTTATCATTATTAAAAACTTATCAAATAAAATATGATTAAATTAACACTAATCCTAAAATTGATAATAATTAATATATATTATAATGGATATAATTATATATTAATAATTATCTTTTTTATTAAAATAAAAAAATTTATTCTAGAAGCCTTTTGAAAATATTTACAAAAAAAGGCATTTAGTTTTTATTATGTACGAAAAGAGCAACAAAATTTTAAAAATGATTCAATTAAGTCGCTAGACCTACTGAAAATTTGGAATTGAGTTGCAATTTAAAACTTGGGTCAAAAATGACATTTTTATTTGGAAAACTTAAAAAATTAATTTTCTATTTAGGGAATAATTTCTCAGAAAATTATGTTAAAATCAATTCCTAAGAAAGATTGGAGGGGTCACAAGCGGTCCCGCTTAAGTTCCAATCTCCTTGACAGAATTTATTTAAACATACTAATATCGAAAATATACCCTAAATCATTTATTAAAAAAATAAGAAAATTTTAAACATCCGATAAAATGAACGAAATTTCATTCCATTCAATCTTATCTCCCCAATAGTGTTTCAGGCGCTAAGCATTAACTTGAAAATTACCTCCCTTACCTTGGAGCTTGATAACTCCGTATGGATAGACGCGATGAATCGTAAATAGACCGGACCAACATCATTTTAGCTTACCTAGAAAGAACTTTAGTCTGGAATTAAATAACAAGACTTGCTGACCTGCTTCACATTCTCGAACTCGAATGTGCTTGTCATGCCATTTCTTAAGTCTCTACTTGAGTAATTTGGCATTTTCGTAGGAGAAAATCTGGAGTTCCTCTAGTTCATTGAGGTGGAGCATCTGTTTCTCTTTAGCAAGCTTAGGATCCAAGTTGAGTTGTCGAAGAGCCTAGTAAACCTTGTGCTCTAACTCTAAGGGTAGATGACATGCTTTCCCAAAGACCAACCTGTAGGGTGACATCCCTAATGGTGTCTTGTATGTTGTTCTGTAAGCCCATAAAACATCATCCAGCCTTTTGGACCAATCTCATCGGTTTGGGCAAAGTACCTTCTCAAGTATGCCTTTGATCTCCTGATTTGCCAGTTCAGCTTGTCCATTCGTCTGTGGATGGTAAGCTGTTGCAACCTTGTGTTTCACTCCGTGTTTGTTTAATAACCATTTTAACCACTTGTTCACAAAGTGGAACCCTTCATCACTAATGATAGCTCTTGGGGTTCCAAACCTTGTGAACGCATGTTTCTGCAAGAACTTAATTACAACCCTAGCATCGTTTTCCGGATAAGCTTCAGCCTCGACCCACTTGGACACATAGTCCACTGCTACCAATATATACTTGTGACCAAAAGACGAAGGGAAAGGACCAAAAAAGTCAATACCCCATACAACAATTCTACCTCAGTGATGTTTGTTCGAGGCATCTCATTCCTGTTGGTGACATTTTTGACCCTTTGACATCAGTCATAGCTCTTTATGTACGCGTATGCATCCTTGAATAGTGTTGGCCAAAAGAATCCGACTTGCAATACTTTGGCTACTGTATGAGTACCTCCGAAGTGTTAAAATCTTTTGTACTTCATCTTCTGTCACCCATCTCCTAATCATCTGATCTACACACTTTTTAAACAAATATGGCTCTTCCCAGAAATAGTACTTCACATCGTGAAAGAACTTTCTCCTTTGTTGATAAGTCTTATCAATTGGCATCAAACCATAAGCTAAATAGTTAGCAATATTAGTAAACCAAGGGGTACTATGGACATGACTTACCTTCAGTATGTGTTCATCTGGAAACGTTTCTTGAATTGGTATAATAGGAAAATTCCCTTCTTGCGGCTCTAATCTAGACAAGTGATCTACTACATGGTTTTCTACTCCCTTTTGATCTTGAATTTCTAAATCAAACTCTTGAAGTAAAAGCACCCACCAGATCAGTCTTGGCTTAGCATCCTTCTTGGCAAGTAAGTACTTAATTACCGAGTGGTTCGTATAGACAGTCACTTTGGTACCTACAAGATAAGATCGAAACTTGTCAAAAGGAAATACAATCGCAAGTAACTCTTTTTCTGTTACCGTATAGTTTAGTTGAGCTCCTGTAAGAGTCTGACTTGCATAGTAGATGGGATGAAAAATTTTGTTCCTTCGCTGGCCCATGACAGCTCCTATCGTGAAGTCGCTTACGTCACACATCAATTCAAATGGAAAATCCCAGTCTGGTGTGACGATTATGGGTGCCGTAACTAATCGACTCTTCAAATCCTTGAAAGCTCTTAAGCATTCATCATCGAACTTGAACGTTGTGTCCTTCTCCAATAATTTGCATAAGGGTTTAGCAATTTTGGAGAAGTCCTTAATAAATCTTCGATAGAAACCGACGTGGCCCAAAAAGCTCCTAACACCCTTTATAGATGTTGGAGGTGGGAGCTTCTCAATAACATCTACCTTTGCGTTGTCTACCTCGATTCCATGTCTCGTTATCCAATGCCCTAGAATAATTCCTTCTCGTACCATGAAATGGCACTTCACCCAGTTAAGTACGAGGTTCGTTTCTTCGCTTCGTCTTAGTACCCTAGCTAGATTGGCTAAGCATTCATCGTAAGTATCTTCGAATACTAAAAATTCATCCATAAAAATTTCACAGTACTTCTCAACCATATCAGTAAAAATAGGCATCATACATCTTTGAAATGTAGTAGGTGCATTACATAAACCAAATGACATGCGTCTAAATGCAAATGTACCGTACGGGCAGGTGAACGTTGTCTTGTGTTGATCTTCCGGTGCTATTGTAATCTGATTATACCCCCAGTATCCATCGAGAAAACAGTAATAGTCTCGCCCCGCTAGTCTATCCAGCATCTGGTCCACGAACGGCAAAGGAAAGTGATCTTTCCTAGTCGCCTTGTTTAGCTTTTGGTAATCGATGCAAATCCTCCACACCGTAACTATTCTAGTTGGTATCAACTCGTTATTCTCATTTTCTATGATTGTGATACCTCCCTTCTTTGGAACGCACTGGACCGGACTTACCCAGGAGCTGTCTGAGATGGGATAAATGATACCCACATCTAACCACTTGATAATCTCTTTTTTCACCACGTCCTTCATGATGGGGTTCAATCTTCGTTGTCCATCAATCGTCCCTTTTTTGCCATCTTCCAGGATAATCTTGTGCATGCATACAGATGGACTAATACTGCGGATATTGGCAATGGTCCATCCGATAGCCTTCTTGAATTGTTTGAACACCATGATGAGTTTCTCTTCTTGCTCAGTAGTTAACTCTGCTGAAACAATCACAGGCCCCTAAATAAACGTATTTTAAATGTGAAGGTAATACCTTGAGTTCTAATTTAGGTGGTTCTTCGAGTGATATTTTTAGTTGGGCATACTCCTTCTCCAACTCCAAAGATTCGAAGCGGGATTGTGTATTAAATCCCCTTTGATTAGCTTCTAACAGAGCTAAGTATTCATCCTCCTCTTCATCATTTGGAGGATCTGATGTCAAAATTTTTTCCAATGGATCTTCAACAAAGTTGAGTTCTTTTTCCACTATTAGATCCTCTAAGTCAAATACTGCAGAACAATCATCAATTGCGTTAGGAAATCGCATAGACTTAAAAACATTAAATGTTGCCCGATCATCCTGAACACGCATCGTAAGCTTGCCCTTCTGCACATGAATAAGGGTCCTTCCAGTTGCTAAGAATGGTCTTCCTAGGATAATAGGTACTTCTTTGTCTGCTTCAAAATCTAAAATCACAAGGTTAGCAGGAAAGATGAATTTATCTACACGTACCAATACATCTTCAATTTTTCCTTCTAGATGTGCTAAGGATCGATCTGCTAGTTGAAGTGTAATCGTAGTAGGTCTAACTTCACCTATCCCCAACTTCCTAAATATTGACATAGGCATCAAGTTTATACTTGCACCCAAGTTACATAGTGCCTTACCACAATATGTTACTCCAATGTTGCAAGGTATGGTAAAACATCCAAGATCCTTCAACTTTGGGGGTAGTTTGTCTATGCACTGCATTCCTTCGTCAGAGCTATCGTCTCAAATTCTCCAAGTCTTCATTTTTCGGATAGGATGTCCTTCATGAATTTGACGTAGTTCGACACCTGTTCAAGTGCTTTAACCAACGGGATGTTGATATGAAGTTGCTTGAGAACGTCTAGGAACTTTTTGAATTAAATCTCTTGTTTCTGCTTCTGAAGTCTTTGAGGGTAGGGTGGTGATAGTTTCTTTACTGGAACTGGTTGATTCATTTTTTGCGGCAATTCTGCATCTAACAGAGTTGTTAGTTGATCAGAATTAGCTGGTTCTAGAATTACCTTGTTGGGTTTTGTAGATTCTGATTCTTGTGAAATTGGAATTTCAACACTCGGTTGAACTTCCTCTAAGTCTTGAGCATCAGCTGGCTCCTTTTCAGCTTCGATAGTGTTGAGCTCTATTATCCTTCCGCTCCTCAATGTCAACGCTTTACAATGCTCCTTCCCTAGATTTCTTGGATTCTCCATATCACTAGGTAAAGCACCTTGTGGTCGGTTCCTAAGTTCAGTTGCAAGCTGGCCCATTTGGTTTTCCAGATTCTTCAATGTAGCTGCTTGGCTTTGAATTAAGGCATCATTCGTCGCCATGTATGCCTTCAGAAAATTCTCTAAGCTATTGGATGGTTCAGCTTAAACTGGGTTCTAAACTTGTTGGGAAAAAACTAGACGGCTGAGTCGGTCTAGGTTGGGCGTAGTTGTTACTGGTTCTAGCCCCTTGGTTACTCCAGGAAAAATTCGGGTGGTTTCGCCATGATGGGTTATAGAAATTGGATTGCAGTCCTTGCCTTCCTCAATTTCGGTTCTGGTTACCCATGCAATATACAAATTCGGGGTTCGATTGACATTCTTCGAACAAATGTCCTTCCCCACAATAAACACAGGCTATACTCTCAAATTGGTGAGGTGGTTGGGCTATAAAATTGTTAAACCCATTAGTGGTAAGATTCTTAAGCATTGAGGATATTGAAGATACCTGAGATGCGAGTGAAGTGAGAGCGTCCACTTCATGTATTCCAGTGACTCGTCTTCCTAACTCAGCTCGATTGGCTGGCCATTGATAATTGTTACTGACGATCCTCTCGATGATTTCGTAAGCCTCATTATAAGACTTAAAAAGGAGAGCGCAGTTAGCAGAAGCGTTCACTATCATCCTATATGAGCATTGAGACCATTATAAAATGTCTCAAGTTGGATGCAATGTGGGATTCCATGATGAGGGCATTTCCATAATAATTCTTTATATCGTTCCCATGCCTCATACAAGGATTCATCATCTATTTGTTGGAAGGCAGTGATCTCGTTCCTCAACTTAGAATTCTTGCTAGGCGGGAAATACTTCATGAGAAATCTTTCAGCTAACTCTTACCATGTAGAAACTGAGTTTGGTGGCAATGAATTCAACCAGGCTTGAGCTCTGTCCTTTAGTGAGTACAGGAACAACTTCAATCATACTGCATCTTCGGGTACTCCAGCTAATTTGAAAGAGTCGCTCACCTCCATAAATAGTCTTAGGTGAAGATGAGAATCTTCGGTAGGTATTCCACTGAATTGGCCCACTGTCTGAAGCATCTGGAACATGACTGGCTTCAGCTCAAATTGTTGTGCCTCGATTTCGGGTCTCCTAATACCTATTTTAAGATTATTAAATACAGGCACTGTATACTGTCTTAAGGCTCTATCCCTATTGTCAGCAATAAGGATAGGATTTTCAGCACGGTTTGCACCATTTCCTTGATTCATATTCTCAAAATTCATTCCTTCAGTCCTTCTCTGGTTTGCTTGTCTTCTTCACTGTCGAAAGGTTCGTTCTATCTTAGGGTCTACAAGGAGTAACTCAATAATCTGGTCAATACTCATAAACACCTTAAATTATCAAAGAAAAATTAATTAAGTTAAAATTTAAATAGAAAAATAAACCAAAATGTAAAACTAACAAATTCACAAATAATGACTTTTTAAAACAGTCCCCGACAACGGCGCCAAAAACTTAGAACAACGGAAATGTGCAAGTGTACACAATCGCAACAAGTAATAAAGTGACAAGTAATGTCGAATTATCGTACGCACAGGGACTGTAAAAAGAATTATTCATGAAATTAATTGTAAAACACTTTAGTGAGGTAAAAATAATTTGGGTTTAAAAGATGGTTAAAAACTTATTTAAAAACTAAGTAAATAATTAAAATAAAAAAATGAGTTCTAATGCACGATTTCAATAAGATTTAATCAAGGTAACATACTTGTGTTGGATTAATTATATTCCTTTAACTTAGAATAATTAAACTTATGCTTATATTGTTACGAATAAAATCACGGCAACCTAGTAATTTGCTAACTTATGAACATACTTATATACCAAAATCCATTCATCTCTTGACATATCCCTATGTCAATTCAATCGACTATACAGATTTTGGTAAGCAAACATGTTATTGCACATACATACTCATTAAATTGAACCAATCTCTTGCATATCCCTATGTCAATTCAAACGATTAATTAAATCTAATAAGCATATAAAAGATTGTGTGAGGTAACAAGGCATCCCTACCTTGAAATGGTTTAATCATAATAATCTTGCAAGTTATGCAAGGCAATAATATCGCCAGATACATTGCTAATTTAACCCTCAACTACCTTAGAAGAATAAACATGCACTGATTAAGTATTGTGTCAATTAATTATAATTGAAATCCGTTTAAATAATTAATTTATTAGTTATTTAACAATTATGTTACAAAAATAACTTAGGCATGATTTTACTTAACCAAGCAATTTACTAAGGCCTATAATAGCATAAACATCATTTCAACAATTCAAATAGACAGAATATAATCAACCCAACACAAACTCAAATTTAAGCTAAATTTATTAAAATAACCATTTCAATAGCATAAATATTCATAAACATTTTCGTCAAAACAATAACAAAAATTAAAGAGTTAGGGAATAAGAAGCAAATCCGGTGTTTCTCTTTGGCTTGACTAGTTGCTCCGTTCTTCATTCTTCGTTGCCCTCGGCTATCAAGGTGGATTATGAACACCTAATTGTTGCTCCAAAATGGCTGATGTGAGTCTCTTTTCCAAGAGAAGAAATCGGCACTTGAACAATAAGGGAAATGGGATGGAAAAAATGAGAGAAAAAATGATAGAGGGAATGAGAGAATGTTGTGGAATGAGGGATGGTTTGAATGATCAGCAAGTGGTGGCTTTTATAACTGAATATGGAAGCCAAAAATAGCAAAAAGAATCATCCTAAGAGACCTCCCTTGGCCGGCCACACACATGGAAAATTTGAGAGTTTCAACTTTGCTATTTTAGGCTTGAGGCAATTTCATAAAGCCATAATTAAAGGAGGGGTTTGAATGTATTTTAAAAGTTATTCAAGGGACTTTTTTAAAGCTTATTTAATAAGATAAAATTCTGATTTGGGTCAGCAAATGGACGGTTTTGGGTTGCCCAATTAGTGGCTAGTTCGGTTCACTCAATATGGTTCGACCAGTGCGGTTCAACTAGACCCTTTCTCCATAATTAATTAAAAATAATTTATTTAACCCAAATTAAATGGGGAATAAATTAAAATTAATTAAACTATGAATTAAAACACATTTCTGGACCGTCTTAGGCTGGAGATTAATGTTCCTCGATACTTCAAATTGCTTCTCGATTTTGTGCTTTCAGTAGTGTTAGCCGAACCAATTTTCGCCCTTTGCGCAAATCTGTCGAAAATAGTCAAAATTAATCAAAATTAAGTATAAAATTAACTAAATTCACCATGTTCATATTTTTAACACAATTTAATTATTTTATAATATTTAATTATTTTTCGACAAGAATTTAACTGGATTTGCATGAATTTAAGTAAAAATGGGTATGAAAAAGTATATAAATTTTTGTGTTTCCAATGTGATATGTTATTGCTTGGTGAATGTATGAAAAAGTATGGATTAGATGCTAAAAGATAAGGGATGACTTAATGGCTCAAAATGACTGTAGTCATGAATGTATAATTTGAAGTTACGGTAACAAGTTTAATAATAGGATTACATTATGATGATGCGAGAGTGCCATGGTGTTAAATATTTGAGTGTCTAAATATGTCATGTTGCATGCTATGAAATATGTTTGAATGTATGAATGATTGAGGGTGACAATTGGCTTGGAAAGTAGCCTTTAAATGGTCCATACGGGCATGTGTCTAGACCATGTGTGACATATGGTCTGCCCCACGGGAGTGTTGAATGGCCGTGTTTCCCCTGCACCCTAATTTTTGCAAGTCAGTATGCTCAGTAGTAAACACACGGGCTAAGACACGGGCGTGTGTCTTGGCCATGTGAAAGACACAGCCTACCCATATGGGCCTATACTCTGGCCGTGTGAAGTCTACACCTTTTTATGAAAAATTCAGTTAATTTTAATTGACCACAAGGTTTGTCCACACAGCCGTGTGACCCTAAATGGATACGAACGTCATAGTCAGAGAGTTACACGGCTGGAGGACATGGGCGTGTCGAGAGCACACGGGCGTGTCCCCTGTCTCACACGGGCGTGTGGCTTTGTATTAGGGAAAATTTCCCAAACTTTTCTAAAGTCTTCGATTTAGTCCCGAATCCCTTCCAATGGTTGTTTTAGGCCTCGTAAGCCCATATCAGGAACAAATTGTGTATTTATGAATGAAGTTGTTTTAAAGAAAAATTTTATAGCCTGGTTTTTGCATGAATGACTGTGTATGTGTTCGGTAATGCCTCGTATCCTATCTCAGCCTTTGGGTACGGGTAAGGGGTGTTACAGATGCCCCTAAAACTAAAAGACCTGGGGAGTTTATCAATACCTATATAGATAGGGGACATCCGTTTTAGTAAGGCTTTATGTGATTGAGGAGACAATATTAGTTTAATGCCCTTATCTATTTATGAAGAACTTGGGTTAGGGGAGCTTAAAATAACCTCGATCACACTATAGTTATTTGACAAGTCCTTAGTACAACCAAAGGGGGTACTTGAAGATGTGTTGGTCAAAGTGAGGAGGTTTATCATCTCAACTGATTTTATAATTGTAGATTTTGAGGAAGACCGTGAAATACCCATTCTGTTGGGTAGGCCACTTTTAACAACATTAAGGTCTACCATTGCCCTAAAAAATAGTAAGTTAAAAATGAAGATAAATGGTGAGACAGAAACCTTTAGATGTGGTCACCGAAAAAATAAGGAACATAGGGAAAAATTAGGGAGACAATGCTTTGGAATATTTGTAAAAATCCCTAATTACCCTGAACCAGAGAAAGTGTTCTCTATGATAAGTGCGGGTCGAAAAAGTAAGTTCAAAGAGTGAGATAAGCGAAGGAAGGTGGAGTGGCATGACGGGCATTGGATTAATTCTAAAAAAACCAAAACTAGAGGAGGGTGCACGTATTCATTAATCGAGCTGACGGATGAATCTGACAGCAAGACCTAATATTCTTAACTAAATTTTAAATTTATGTATATTATTGTATTTTTAACTAACTGATAGTTTAGATTTTATTTTTTATTAAATTTTTGTTTAAAAAGAAAATGAGACACTTTAAATATGGGAAATTTGGGCTACAACAAAGTCGGTGACGCAACATGAAACCTCCATGTTGCAACTGTAACACCCCAAACCCGGCCTAGACACTATGGCCAAATCTGGTGTGTCACATTGAAGTGTTTTAGCGAAAACCGTGTTTTCATTGAAAACCCTTCTTAAAATAAAAGAAACCTTAATTAACTTAAAAAAAACACACATTTCAGTTGCAAAAACCTTGTTTGGAACATTTGATTTAAGAAAACTTTTCATTTAAAAATTTAATTGCGGAAACGTAGAAAACATACTATAATTTAGGAAACCCATGTTCAACTTCTTGTAAATTACAATGAAAATAATAATAACATAATGAAAACCTTATTACAATCTGATCTGAAACATACTTAATTAAATAAAAACTTGTATGCTTAAAAAAAAACAAGTCCAAATTATCTTGCTAGCTGGCCACCCAAAGTCCCTCCAAACATCGAACCTTCTACTGAGCATCACCTGAAAATAAAATAAAAGAGGGGGTGAGTTTTCACAAACTCAGTGTGTACAACCCTCGAAGAAAACAAGCATTAAAAAAAAAACATCATTCATCGTTCATCATTCATGCAATGCAATCCCATCCAATTATCCATCCGCTACACACCGGCTCTGTCCCCTGTCACACCATGTCGGGATATAAATATCGACCCACCCAACCTATACACCATGGTAGCCCGGTTGCGGAACTACCTTTACTTACATATTGGGCTTTAAAAGCCGTCGGTGGATCCACGATTGTCAAGCAACCATGCGATCCTCATATACTTCCTCCGTTCCATAATTCCCAACCCATATGCAACCTAAGCAAAATATCATATGTATGCATGTCGCATCCACAAAACATACATTCAACACCTAGAGGTATTTTGGTCATTTTCGCCCTTAGGGGCATTTTGATAATTTTCCCTTAATTATGGTTTTCACTTATCTTGTCCCGCTAACAAGTCCCGTGAGCTAAGGTGAAAAAATACTATGCACCAAGTAGGATTCCAGAGAAGAGGAGGTGGGTCATTAAGACCGCTTAAGTACCAAGCTCTCCCTAGATCCAATCCTAGACATGCATACACCCGTTGCCACACCTTAACCCTATGACTTGTCCACGGTCGCAAATAATTATTAAGTTTTATGTAGTTATCATATTCCAGGCCCAAAACCCCTTACAAAGCCAAATCAAATTCACATACCTATATCTGGCCCATTAGGCCCAAATCACCTGTATATATCCCGTTAGGCCGAAATCACATTTATATGGCCCATTAGGCCCAGTCACTTTCATATTCATGCTCACATACAAATTCCTATCACATAGCATCAATATTCAGTTTTTGCCTATTATGGGCCCAATAGCCCATCGGGCCCATTTAGCCTATTCCGACCCATATGGCCAAATCACAACCCAAGTCCACGGAATCGCCCGTGGGCCTCAGGCAACCTATCGATTTCCTTCTCACGAGTGTTTGAGCACTCGCAAGACTACCGCAGCCAAACTTTCGGCTTTTCGGCATTTTAGCATTTCAGCTTTTCGGCTTTTGCCGATCTACTTGTGTGTGCAGTGTATGTACACACCTGGTAAGCAAGCGTGATGCGATCTCCTTAGCCTAAACCTAAAATTGATATCACTCAAAGATTAATCACACGTACTTATCGATTACTTTACAAAAAGCCGAAATCTCACCTTAACCTTACCTGAACGCCAAGCCTTTACTAGCTTTTACTTTGATCACTAAACACGCATATTTCTCAGATCTAAAGAGCAAATCGGCAGGAATCCAAAACCGAGATCTGACACTAATTCCCTACCAAAGTCGTTTAGAAAGAATGAGGGACAATAATTGATACTTAGCAAAGAAAACTGATTCGAAGAGCAACACTTACACTAGATTCAGTCAAAGAGTATTCGGCCCTTGGGAGATTTGGCTTTTCGGCTTTCAACTTAGTATGGTGAATAAGGTTTATTTGGCATAGATTAAAGAAAAAGAGTAGAAGAAGAAATCGGCCAAGTAAAACAAATAAAATTGTGTAGAGAAGAATAGAAATCGGCTGAAAGAAAGAAAAACAAAAGGGTTTTCGGCTTTTTGGATCTTGAAAAGAAAAGGGTTTTCGGTAGCAAGGTGAAGAAGAATTTCGGCAGTAGCCTGGAAACCTTGTATTCGGCCCCTATTTGTAGTCCTTATAGATGAATTTTCCATGCCTAATTCCCAATTCGGCTCTATCACTTCTTCCTTCTCATCTTCTCGTTTTTCTCCCTGAAAACCCTTGATCTTTTCCTTAATTTTCTTTTCTGAACACTCCCCTTGGAGTCCATCTTTATGCCACTTCCATCCTTCTAGAAGGCCAAAATTAAACTTCTAAAAACATTAAGCTAGGATTCGAACCTTGGATCTCCTTGCTAGCTACTAACGCCACCTTCCTACACTCTAAGTGGCATCACTTAGCCACTCCTCCACAAGGCTTTTTGATGCCATTTTTCCTCTATTTTTATTTAAAAGCCCACCTACTTGTTAGCTCTGATTCTTTTAATAATTAAATTATAATTTCTTCTACCCCTTGATTCGAACTCAAACCTTAATTAAGACCTACTATAATTATCACTTGGCTTGGAATATAAAACACAATTTTTATAAAAACTGAAAATAAAGAAAGTTCAGGATTTCGGGATTTTTGGGTTTTGGGATTTTTGGGGCGTTACAACTCTACCCCCTAAAAGAAATTTCGTCCTCAAAATTTACCTGAGCCAAACAGTTGAGGATATTGATGTCACATCGCTTAGGTTACACCACTACGCTTCTTCTGTGCACTCTATTTCTAATTTCAAAATAGATAGATCGCACACTATGGAAAAAAACGCGTCAAGATTCGCCGGAGCATCTTCGCTTTCTCGGTGTGAGCAAAGATAAACCAAAGCTGGTTGCCTCGCCTCAACATGGCTAGCACCCCTGCCCAGTGCTCTACGACCCAAACCGTTTCCACCTCTGGCCTGATCATGGCCTCTCAGCGGTTGCTGACCACCCCTTGGTGGTTGTACACCACCTCGGTCCACGACTGGCACCCAACCTAGCTTTCTGAGGCAATCCCTGATCCTACGCTCCATAGACCCACAAGCTAAACAAGCTCCCATCCTCTTCCAACACTCGCCTATATGACTTCTCCCACAATTAGCACAAGGTGGCACCCTTGGATTAACAGCAAGGGGCCCTGGTCTAACTGGCCCATCAACTTTGGCCCTAGCCCTAGGCCTCTGGTCGACACCCGGGGTCTCAGCCTCCCTCTTATTCTTACCCCTTTTCTTCTCTCGATTTAGGCGCTCAGTTCGCTTTACCTCCTCCGTTATCTTTGCCTTCTCCACCAACTCCGAGAAAACTCGCTCCCTTTGTGGAGCTATCAATACCTTAAGGCTATCTCTTAGTCCGTCCTCAAACCTAATGCAACGCTCATAGTCTGTTGCCACCATAACTCTTACGCACCTACTAAGGCATAGAAACTTCGCTTCATACTCCACTACCGATTTGTTTCCTTGGGTCAAGTTCAGGAACTCCTTCCTTCTAGCATCCACATAGCTTGCACCCACATACTTCCCTTGGAATGCAGCTTTAAAAAACTCCCAAGTGACCCGCTCCGATTGGGTGCCCTCTTTCACCATCAACCACCACTTGTAGGCTTCTTCCCTAAGCAGTGACACTTCTCCTTTCAACTTTTGTTTCGATGAGCAATCTAAATCCTCCATTATCCTTCCAGTGGCCTCCAACCAATATTCCGCCACATTAGGAGCCACGCCAGCCACGCCCTTAAAGATCTCAACCCCTTTCGATCGAAGTCGTTCTGGAATGGACCCCCGATTTCTGTTGCCATTATTAGGCCCAGCGACCCTTTCCAAAATCCTCAGCATTGCCTGCGACAATGCATCTTCTCCCGCGGCCTGATCATACTGTCCATTCCCAGCCACAGGTGAGGTCGGAGCCTCTTCTACTCCAACATCGGGCATATGGCCCGATGCTAACGATTCAGCCCTAACACTTCTGCGACCTCGGTCACGGCCCCTTGCACCTCTTCTAGCACTCATCGTCGATTCGCGTATTATCTGGATTAAAATTTTTTTATGAAGTTTTAGGTATTTTAATACTTATACTGATGTTTTATGATAATATTTAAAGAGAAGATCGTTTTCGAAAATCCTCTACAGTTTTCAGATCCTACGGGCTTTAGTTCCATTCTAACCATCATCTAAATTAGCCCTCTAACTATCTACTGCATAACAATTTAAACAAACTTAAATAAAAGTACTTACTTGGTTCGATGTTGGAGACTCGGTGTGCCACTCAGCAAGATTTCTCTTTTTCCAAAGCATCGCGATCCAAAATATATATATATTTTAAAATCCAAATAATAAGTAGAAAAGAAACCAAATAATAATAATAAGGCCCAATTCATAGCTCGAGTTTTGCAACCTGTCTCTGATACCACTAAATGTAACACCCCAAACCCGGCCCAGACGCTATGGCCGAATCTGGTGTGTCACATTGAAGTGTTTTAGCAAAAATCGTGTTTTCATTAAAAACCCTTCTTAAAATAAAAGAAACCTTAATTAACTTTAAAAAACACACATTTCAGTTACGAAAACCTTGTTTAAAACATTTGATTTAAAAAAACTTTTTATTTAAAAATTTAATTGCGAAAACATAGAAAACATACTATAATTTAGGAAACCCATGTTCAACTTCTTGTAAATTACAATGAAAATAATAATAACATAATGAAAACCTTATTACAATCTTATCTAAAACATACTTAATTAAATAAAAACTTGTATGCTTAAAAAAAAACAAGTCCAAATTATCTTGCTAGTTGGCCACCCAAAGTCCCTCCAAACATCGAACCTTCTACTGAGCATCACCTAAAAATAAAATAAAAGAGGGGGTGAGTTTTCGCAAACTCAGTGTGTACAACCCTCGAAGAAAACAAGCATTAAAAAAAAAACATCATTCATCGTTCATCATTCATGCAATGCAATCCCATCCAATTATCCATCTACTACACACCGATTCCGTCCCCCGTCACACCATGTGGGGATATAAATATCGACCCACCCAACCTATACACCATGGTAGCCCGGTTGCGGAACTACCTTTATTTACATATTGGGCTTTAAAAGCCGTCGGTGGATCCACGATTGTCAAGCAACCACGCGATCCTCATATACTTCCTCCGTTCCATAATTCCCAAACCATATGCAACCTAAGCAGAATATCATATGTATGCATGTCGCATCCACAAAACTTACATTCAACACCTAGAGGTATTTTGGTCATTTTCGCCGTTAGGTGCATTTCGATAATTTTCCCTTAATTACGATTTTCACTTATCTTGTCCCGTTAACAAGTCTCGTGAGCTAAGATGAAAGAATACTATGCACCAGGTAGGATTCCAGAGAAGAGGAGGTGGGTCATTAAGACCACTTAAGTACCAAGCTCTCCCTAGATCCAATCCTAGACATGCATACACCCGTTGCTACACCTTAACCCTATGACTTGTCCATGGTCGCAAATAATTATTAAGTTTTATGTAGTTATCATATTCCAGGCCCAAAACCCCTTACAAAGCCAAATCAAATTCACCAAATCACCTGTATATGGCCCATTAGGCCCAAATCACATTTATATGGCCCATTAGGCCCAATCACTTTCATATTCATGCTCACATACAAATTCCTATCACATAGCATCAATATTTAGTTTTTGCCTATTATGGGCCCAATAGCCCATCGGGCCCATTTAGCCTATCCCGACCCATATGGCCAAATCACAACCCAAGTCCACGGAATCTCCCGTGGGCCTCAGGCAACCTATCGATTTCGTCTTCACGAGTGTTCGCGCACTCGCAAGACTACCGCAGCCAAACTTTTGGCTTTTAGGCATTTCGGCATTTCGGCTTTTCGGCTTTTGCCGATCTACTTGTGTGTGCAGTGTATGTACACACCTGGTAAGCAAGCGTGATGCAATCTCCTTAGCTCAAACCTACAATCGATATCACTCAGAGATTAATCACACGTACTTATCGATTACTTTACCAAAAGCTAAAATCTCACCTTAACCTTACTTGAACACCAAACCTTTACTAGCTTTTACTTTGATCACTAAACAAGTGTATTTCTCAAATCTGAAGAGCAAATCGGCAGGAATCCAAAACCGAGATCTGACACTAATTCCCTACCAAAGTTGATTAGAAATAATAAGGGACAATAATCGATACTTAGCAAAGAAAATTGATTGGAAGAGCAACACTTACACTAGATTTGGTCAAAGAGTATTTGACCCTTGGGAGATTTGGCTTTTCGGCTTTCAACTTAGTATGGTGAATAAGGTTTATTTGGCACAGATTAAAGAAGAAGAGGAGAAGAATAAATCGGCTAAGTGAAACAAATAAAATTGTGTAGAGAAGAATAGAAATCGGCTGAAAGAAAGAAAAACAAAAGGGTTTTCGACTTTTTAGATCTTGAAAAGAAGAGGGTTTTCGGTAGCAAGGTGAAGAAAAATTTCGGCAGTAGCTTGGAAACCTTGTATTTGGCCCCTATTTATAGCCCTTATAGACAAATTTTTCATGCCTAATTCCCAATTCGACTCCATCACTTCTTCCTTCTCATCTACTCATTTTTCTCCCTGATAACCCCTTGATCTTTTCCTTAATTTTCTCTTCTGAACACTCCCCTTGGAGTCCATCTTTACGCCACTTCCATCCTTCTAGAAGGCAAAAATTAAAATTCTAAAAACACTAAGCTAGGATTCAAACCTTGAATCTCCTTGCTAGCTACTAACGCCACCTTCTTACACTCTAAGTGGCGTCACTTAGCCACACATCCACAAGGCCTTTTGATGCCATTTTTCCTCTATTTTTATTTAAAAGCCCACCTACTTGTCAGCCCTAATTCTTTTAATAATTAAATTATAATTTCTTCTACCCCTTGATTTGAACTCAAACCTTAATTAAGACCTACTATAATTATCACTTGGCTTGGAATATAAAACAAAATTTTTATAAAAACTGAAAATAAAGAAAGTTTAGGATTTCGGGATTTTTGGGGCGTTATAGCAACACCGCATCTATAATCAAAATAATCAATAGAGATGCTGTGTCACGACACAGAGGATAGTTTACCTAGGATTCCAAAATTTCAGAGTGTTTCACGACATCGATCCCCGATGTCATGACATTGACATAACACCAAGGGTGTCGTAACACGGAACTCCTGTGTCGCGACATCGTTGTAATTTTTTACAGGATTAACTCAATCCATTACGCAATCCACCTGTTCTAAACCTAATTTTTAACTAAAACTATCCTTAAAATATCGCCTTTAAAATCTAAAAACTCTTTTAACTTAAACCCAACACCCTCGTAACTTCTAAACTCTCTCAAATAGTCTAAAAATTCTTCAAAACCTAACTTTCCCTCCTTATTCCTTTCTCTTTTATTTTCATGCAATCTTATCTTCTTTATTTTGGTGTAGGTTATACATCAAGCATTCATATGCGAGGTCACAACAATACCTTTAAAGGAAATAAACAAGACTTCAAGGACAAGGTTAAGAGTTCCAAATCTCAAATTTTACTATTCTATTGCGTTTAAAATATATTATTTGAATTTATTAATTTTTCTAAGAAAAAATCATATTGAGTATTACACTTGGGAAAGTTAGAAAAACTAATGTACAAGAACCACTGCTGGTTTCGAATCCTTTGAAATTTTGAAACCAGAATGTCGAAAAATATTTCTTCAAGCTTCAAGGCAAAACCTTTATTTAGGAAAGGGAATTCAAACCATCGATGGTTCTTTGTAATGAAATCTGGTCTTTAGTACGGCATCATATATGGGAGCGTTTCTGTACTATCTCAAAAGAAAATGATGTTATTCATCTTGTGCAAGAGTTTTATACTACTCTTAAGGACGAGAAAACTTGGAGACCACATGGTGTCATGTGGAAAACAATAACAATACGAGGTAAAGATGTGCCATTCTCCTCGAAAAAGATTTGTAAATATTACGATGCTCCATATTATGACTCTGATTATTTAGAAAACACTAATCTAACGAGATTTCAAGATATCGATATTGAAAGCATTGTGAAATACTTAACTGAAAATCGAGGTGAGTGGAACCTCCGACCAGATACTGAAAGTTAAGCTATAATGTTTCAAATAGCTCAAAGTGGATGCAATTTATTTGCACTAGAATTACACCTACTCATAATCTTTCTAATGTTAATACATTCCGAGCTATTTTGTTATATGGCATTTTACAAAAGAAACATATATGCATAGGGCAATGGATCCATCAAAGTATAAAGTGTTGTGTTAGTGGCCAGAAGGTCGGGACTTTCTTTCCCCATCTCGTGATGGCACTTTGTAATAGCACAGAGATTCCAATGGAAGAGAACAAGCAGTTCATGCGCCCAACAAAGAGCTTAATAGGCGATTCTATGTACACTCTGTAACACCCTAAACCCGACCCAGAAGTTAGACTCGAATCTAGCGTGTCATATTGAAGTGTTTTTCAAAAACCATGTTTTCATTAGAAACACTTCTTATTTAAAACGTAGTACATTGAAAATTTCTTAATTTTATTTCCAAAATTCCTTTTTACTTTGCAGAAGCTAATTCTAAAAGTAACCGATTTACGAAAACATGATGTTTAAAAGTTAAGTTGTGAAAACGTAGTGTTTTGAAAATAGTTGTTATTTTGGAAAACCGCAATCTACTTCTAACCATTATAAAACATAGTAAATAAAATCCCAAAGTAAAATAAAAAACCAAAATTAAGAGAGGCCTTATTACAACCCAATTAAAAAGAAATATGCAACAGTAAATAAACAAATCCGAAAACATAAGCAGTGTGTGGCCATATCTGAGTTCCTCGTAGCATTGAACCACCTAATGCGGGGGATTACCTGTACAGTTAAAAATGAGGTGAGTTTACGAAAACTCAGTGTGTAATCCCCTGGCATCCAAACAGTCAGTCAAAAATAGAATTTAGAACCAATCTAGGCTTGAGCCCTATTCTGTAACAAAATAGTCCAATTCAAAATATATGTGGGCCAAAGCCCGATTCATTAACATTTGGGACCCAACCCATCACAGTATCAATTGGGCCTAGCCCATCTCAGAATCAATATCAGTTGGGCCTAGCCCATATCAGAACAAATATCAGTTGGGCCTAGCCTGTAACGCCCTGATTTTTGGGATTTTCCGGGTTCTTGTGATTTTAGGTAAATTTTGAAATTTTGGTGTTCTGAATATTGGAATTTCATTTAAATGTGTTAGTGGCCCTTTAGAAGGCCCAAGCCTAAGTTAAACGCGGAAAAATATCAAGGTTGAATTTTAAGTGAATATGAGACTTGGTTAAATGGGTTTTTAAGAAGAACTTCGTAAATTATGACACAAATAAGGCCTTGGTAAAGTGGCAAGGTGGTGCCACTAAGTTCCTAAAAAAAATGGCGCCTGGGAAGGAATTAAAGGTCCAGGGTTCAAGTTGCAAGGTAGGCATACTGTTACTTTTTAATTTTAGGCATGTGCCGGGCATGTGATCACATAAGTGAATTTCAGCAAGGGCCTTTGGGAGGTTGGGCCGATTGTTTTAGTTGATATTATGATTAGGTTCTTTTCTTTTTCTGTCTTGGAGAATTAGGGTTAGCCACCTGAAAGCTTTCACTGTCATTCATTCTTTCTGAGTTCTCACAAAAGTCGAAAACGCAAATTTCTTCTCCTTGGTGTCGAGTTCTTCTTCCTCTCTTTTTCCTCCATTTTCTTTCTTCCTTTTTGCTTTTTCTTCTAGCCGAAACCTTCTGACCACCTTACTCACCTCCTCTATCGATTCTATCCTCCACAAAACCTTCAAAGCCGATTGCCATAAAAGCCGAAATCCCGAAAACTCACTTCTTGTGCTGATTTCTCCAAGCCAAAATCCTTCAGTTATTTTTGTTTCTTTTGATTAACTTTCATCTTCTCTAAACCCTTAGTATCTGTTGACAACATTACTTCAAAGTTATAGCCTCAAATCGTCATCTTTTTCATCACTTAAAAAGCCGAAGTACCATAGATTTAGGGACTTATAGCCGAAACTTCAGATCTCCTGAATTCGAGTTCTACTATTGTTTAGAGGATAGATCTACATCAGATCTACATAGAAATCAAAGAGGAACAGGTGGTAAGTGCTCATCACCTCAGATCTAGTCTTATTTTACAATTTAGAAAAAAAGCTGAAGTCCCTAAAATCTAAGGAGGCTGTCGATTTGGGCATAGGGCTTTAAGGGTCTTTAACCGACGATTTCATTTAGTGTTTAGTGTCTTCTAGAGGTTGGATCAAAGGCTTGGATCTTTGGAACAACTAGACTTAGATCTAGTCATCGGTTTTCGGCAAAAACGTAAGATTTTAAAGGCTTTAAGGGCATGGTTCAAATATGGAAGGTGAATATTGGGATTGGTTATTGTGGTTTGCAATCTAAGAATTGTGTTAATAAATTGTAGGACATCGTAAGGTATCTCAGTGGCAGTCGTCACAAAACAGGTGTGTAACAACTGCCGTAGTAGCTTAGGCTAATATTCACAGAAAAGCCAAAATGCCAAAATTTTAGCATTTCGGGAACTTGAGATTTTGCATGCGATTTTACATACGATAAAGACGATATGATCGGTGTTTGGATCGATGGAACAGGTAAGAGCGCAATTCTATGCACGACGGTAAGTTGGGCCTTAATGGGCCGAAATTGGGCCCAATAGGCTTTCGGGCCCATTTGGTAAAATTGCTAGAAAATAGAATTTGGAAATATTGCATGTTAATGCGGTTAGTACTATTGTAAAATTTGGATTATGTGGGCTTAATGGGCTAAATCGGCATTCATAGGACCTATTAGGGGTTTTGGGCCCACAAGCCCAAATTTGATAAAGTGCGTTAAAATCACTGTTGAAACACTTGAGGATATTGATAATTGTTAATGAACGTGGAAAACCCGTAATATTTGGTAAATTTACAAAATTACCACTAAAATGTGGTAAATGACTATTTTTCCTTTAGGTGAAAATGACCATTATACCCCTAGGGTTAATTATGAATATGATGCATGAGATTTCGATATTACATGATATGACATGATATGCACATGATATGTTATGAGATGCACATGATATACTCATTATATGCATGGGTTGGGTTTGATATATATGGAGGAAGTGCAAAAAGGGCTTTGCCCCAGTTTACCAAAAAGGGCTTTGCCCCAGTTTATCAAAAAGGGCTTTGCCCCAGTTATTAAAAGAGGCTAGGCCTCCAGTTATATGATAAAGCATTGTGGCTGCCAAAGTGGAGAGTTTGGTTGGGTGGGTTGAGTTATTCCCCACATGGAGAGCTTGGTTGGTACGGGTGGAGAGTAGCGGATGGTGGGTTGAGTAGTCTCCCCAAATGGGCTTGCATACATCCATTAATATTACATGTGGCATTGAAATGGGCCTATGGGCCATACCGTTTGCAGTTAAGGCTTCGGCCCAGTAACATGATTAATAAGAAGGCTTCGGCCTAGTAACATGATTAATGAGAAGGCTTCGGCCCAGTAACATGATTAATGAGAAGGCTTCGACCCAATAACCGTTAAACAAAAGGCTTCGGGCCAGCATGCTGATATTAGTTTGGGCTCTGAAAGGGGCTTGTTGCACACTGAGTTTTCCAAACTCACCCCCTTTTTTCCCATCTTTGCAGGTGAGCCTTAGATCGGTGGACTTGGAGCTGGAGAGGATTCAGAGTGGCCGTAATGATCGTTTTTGAACTTTGTAATGAGTAACTGTTTTTTTAATTTATTATTATTATTTGGTTTTGGGTTGTAATAAGGCCATTTTAATTATCTTTCTGGGATTATTTTATTTTATACTCTATATTTTACTGATAATAATTCAAAATGGGTTAGATTTAGGGCGCGTTTTCAAAATGATACTTGTTTTCAAAATAGCGCAACGATGCAACTACTCGGTTTATCAAAAATATCTACTTAAATGAATTTCAACTCGTTTTTTTCCAAAACCTAACCTCGCACCAAAATGTGACACTGGTTGTGGCCATGTCTAGGATTGGATCCAAGCAAGAGCTTGGTACTTAAGCAGCTTTCATGGCTCACCTCCTCTGTTTTGGATACGTACCTGGTGCACAGCTTCCATTCACTTTGTTAACTTAGCAAAAGACGTTCTTTTTAAACACTAAAATGAATCATGAGTTTTTAAAACTACAATGAGACACATCGGATTCGGCCATAACGTCTGGGTCGAGTTTGGGGTGTTACATTTAGTGGTATCAGAGCCTGGGTTGTAACAACTCGACTGTGGGTTTCTAAGCGGGTTTAAAATCAAGAATTTTAAAATAAGGGTATTTTAAATCAATTTTTTTCTATTCTCTGTAACCAAATGCGTGTTTTTGTTTTAAATGGTTTGAAGAAAGAAGTGGTACACTGAATCCCCGGTATCAAGTCTGTAAGTGTACTTTCTTTTACACCATGTGATATTTATATGATGCTATAGATAGAACTGAGACCCTACTATGATACTTTAGATAGGGTATATCTGTAAAATAGTAGGATTGAGATTGTAGCTAGGCTACGACGTTGCGAAAACAATCTCTGAACTGCTATATTTCCATAAGACATCTCGTAATAAACAACTAAAATATTAAACTAATGTCATAAAATCCGTAAATAGATAATTCGATATGAGCACAAGAGAAACTCGTGGACGAGGCTGCAGACGTGGTCGCGGAAGGGTGCAAGTTGAATTTTCGTCCTCTAGGCATAGGCCAGCTAAGGAGGCATCTGTGCCACAGGCAATTGAGGCTGGGTTACATGATCGGGCTGCGGGGGACGATGCTTTGTCCCAAGCGATGTTAAGGGTTTTGGAAAGGGTTGCTAGAGCTAGCACTGGGACAGTGAATAGGGGATCCATCTCTGAGCGACTCTGGGCTAACGGAGCAGAGGTTTTTAAGGGCATATCTGGAGTAGCCCCAAACGTGGCTGAATATTGGCTAGAGGCAACAGAGCGGATTATGGACGATCTAGATTGCTCTGTAGAGCAAAAGCTGAAGAGGGTCGTGTCGTTGTTACGAGATGAGGCATACTAGTAGTGGATCACTGTAAGGGAGAGTACCCTGATCAAACGAGTAACCTGGGAACTGTTCAAGACTGCTTTTAAGGGAAGGTATGTTGGAGCTAGTTATGTGGATGCCCGTCGAAAGGAATTTTTGAATCTGGCTCAGGGTAATAAGACTGTTGCGGAGTATGAGGCAAAATTCTTGAGGCTGATTCGATATGCTAGCGGGATAGTTGTGACCAAATATGAGCGCAGTGTTCGATTCGAGGATGGCCTCCGCGATGAGCTTAGGGTGCTGATAGCTCCACAAAGGGAGCGTGATTTCGCTGCGTTGGTGGAGAAGGCTAAGATAGTCGAAGAAGTAAAACGAACTGAATGGTAGAATCGTGAGAGGGATCGACCCAGATTCAGGAGGGATTCTGGACCCTCGAGTGCTGCAAATAGAAATGTTAAAAGAGCTAGAATGGAGGAACCGGTTCGACCAATTTCGGTGAATGCCTATAGGCCTCAAGTTTACAAGGAATGTGGCAGAGCGTATATGGGGGAGTGCTGGAAATGAACGGGGGCATGTTTTTGATGTGGGTCAAAGGAACATAAGTTCGGAGAGTGTCCTCGGAGAGCAGCTCAGGATCAAGTTGCGGAGCAAAGAGGTGTCCAACCGCAGCGAGGAGGACCACCACCATAGAGAGGTCGTGGGTAAGGTAGAGGTGGCAATGGTAATGGACGAGGATGTGGGGCACCTGGCAGGGGTGCTGGACATGCTGAAGCTCGACAGCCAGTATTGGTTTATGCTGTATGGCGTCGTGAGGAGGGTGATGCTCTTGATGTTATAACCGATACATTCCTCATTTATAGCAAGCCTTACACTGCTTTGATTGATATGGGTTCCACTTACTCGTATGTTGCTTGTGATGTATCTAGGGCATTGGGTGTGCTTCCTGGGGAGACTGTGAGTGGGGTATCAGTGATAAGTCCTTTGGGACACTCGGTTAAGATAGATAAACTTTTTAGGGAGGTGCCTTTAGAGACACAAGATAGGATATTTGTAGGGGATTTAATGGAGCTGCCATTTGAGGAATTTGATCTTATTTTGGGAATGGACTGGCTAACTAAGCATAGGGCGATGTTGGATTGTGCTGTTAAGAGAATAGTGCTAAGAACTACCGAGGATGAAGAGATAATGGTCATAGAGGAGTGAAGGAACTATTTGTCCAATGTTGTCTCGACTTTAAGGGCTGAGAAGTTGATTCGGAAAGGTTGTGAGGCGTTTTTAGCATTCGTGAGTCAAGCTGAACCTGAGGGGATGACTGTGGAGTCAGTTAGGACCATCAAAGAATTTCAAAATGTATTTCCGGAAGAACTTCCTGGACTATCTCCGAATAGAGAAGTTGAGTTCGGAATTGACTTGTTACCTGGAACAGCTCCAGTGTCCATTGCACCTTATAGGATGGCACCAAAGGAGTTGGTGGAACTGAAGGCTCAGATTCAAGAACTGTTAGATAGAGGGTTTATAAGACCAAGTGTTTCTCCGTGGCGCGCACCAGTGTTGTTCATAAAGAAGAAAGATGGGACCATGCAGATGTGTATTAATTATCGACAGTTGAACAAACTAACGATCAAGAACAAGTATCCTTTGCCAAGAATCGACGATCTGTTTGATCAACTAAGAGGAGCTTCAGTATTTTCTAAGATCGACCTTCAGTCAGGATATCATCAGTTGAGAGTCAAAGAAGAGGATATTCATAAGACGGTATTCAGAACTCGATACGGTCACTAGAGTTTCTGGTTATGCCCTTTGGTTTGACTAATGCACCAGCGACATTCATGGATTTGATGAATCGAGTATTTCAGTCGTACTTGGATCAGTTTGTAGTCATTTTTATCGATGATATCTTGATATAATCGAAAACGGAAGAGAAACATGATGAGCATCTTCGTATTGCGCTGCATGTGCTAAGGGAAAAGCATCTCTATGCAAAGTTCAGTAAGTGCGAGTTTTGGTTGAATGATGTAACTTTCTTGGGGCATGTTGTGTCTGCTGAGGGGATCAAGGTAGACCCTCGGAAGATTGAGGCGATTCTGGAGTGGAAGCCACCGAGGTCAGTAACAGAAATCTGAAGTTTTCTGGGGTTGGCAGGTTATTATCGAAGATTTGTAGAAGGGTTTTCTATGTTGGCAGCGCCGTTGACGAAACTTATAAGGAAGTGAGCATTGTTTGTTTGGACAGATAAGCAGCAAGAGGCTTTTGGGAAGTTAAAAAAGGTTCGGACTGAGGCACCAATATTGATTCAGCCAAAGTCTAGTAAGGATTTCATTGTGTACAGTGACGCGTCACATGTAGGTTTGGGCTGTGTGTTGATGCAAGAGGGTAAAGTGGTAGCTTATGCTTCACGACAGCTTAAGCGTCATGAGGTAAACTATCCTACTCATGACTTGGAGTTGGCAGCGGTGATCTTTGCGGTTAAGATATGGAGGCACTACTTGTATGGGGAGAGATGCATTATCTATACGAATCATAAGAGTCTTAAGTACTTGCTGACTCAAAAGGAGCTGAATCTTAGACAGCGAAGGTGGATAGAGTTGCTAAAGGACTATGATTGTTCGATTGAGTACCATCCAGGTAAGGCAAATGTCGTGGCTGATGCATTGAGTCGAAGGACTGTGGCAGAATTAAAGGCAATGTTTGCTCGCTTAAGCTTGTATGACGATGGAAGCTTATTGGCAGAGTTACAAGTGAGACCAACTTGGGTGGAGCAGATTAAGAAGCAGTAGTTGGTGGATGAGTCGTTGGTTTCTCGGTTTCAGCAAGCTGAGAAGGGGGAGAATTCAAAATTTAGATTAAATGGCGATGGGGTTCTTTGTTTTCGAGGAAGAATTTGTATGCCGAAGGACTCTGACTTGAGATTGATGATTTTGAGGGAGGCACATGGTGGACCTTGTGTTATGCAGCCAGGAGGGAGTAAGTTGTAGCGAGACTTACAAGAGCTATATTGGTGGCCTGGGCTCAAGTGAGAAGTGACCGAATTTGTGGGAAAATGTTTGACGTGTCAACAAGTATAGGCCGAGATCAACTACCTTCAGGATTGTTACAGCCAGTGAAGATACCAATTTGGAAATGGGAAAGGGTAACTATGGATTTTGTGAGTGGCCTGTCTTTGACACCTTCCAAGAAGGACTCAGTTTGGGTAATTGTGGATAGGCTGACGAAATCTGCCCATTTCATACCTGTCCGAACCGATTACTCACTTCAGAAGTTGGCCAAGTTGTATGTGGTAGAGATAGTGCGGTCGCATGGAGTGCCAGTATCAATAATTTCTGATCGAGATCCAAGGTTTACATCTCAGTTTTGGCAGAAGTTACACGAGGCGTTGGGTACACAATTGGATTTCAGTACTGCTTTTCACCCTCAGACAGATGGACAGTCGGAAAGGGTTATTCAAGTTTTGGAGGATATGTTAAGAGGTTGTATCATCAATTTTCATGGTATTTGGGAGGACTACTTGCCATTGGCGAAGTTTGCGTACAACAACAGCTACCAAGTAAGTATTCAGATGGAACCTTACGAGGCACTATATGGGCGAAGGTGCCGTTCGCCTACTTGTTGGGCTGAGTTGGGGGAAAGGCAAGTACTTGGATCGGAGTTAGTAGCGAATATTGAAGACAAAGTTAAGGTGATCAGGAATCGGTTAAAGGAGGCAAAGGATCGACAAAAGTCTTATGCTGATCTGAAGCATAAGGATATTGAATATGCTGTAGGGGACATGGTCTTTTTGAAGGTTTCGCCTTGGAAAAAGATATTGAGGTCTGGTAAGAAGGGCAAGTTGAGTCCACGGTTCATTGGGCCTTATCGGATCCTTAAGCGGATAGGGCCAGTGGCTTATCAGTTAGAGTTACCTCTAGAGCTGGATTGTATTCACAACGTCTTTCATGTGTCCATGCTAAGGCGATATCGTTCTGACCCTACTCATTCGTGCTAGTTGTAGAAATCGAGGTACAGTCGGACTTGACTTTCGAGGAAGAACCTATGCAGATACTTGACCTTGACGTCAAGGTGTTGAGAAGGAAGTCAGTCCCATTGGTGAAAGTAATGTGGGGTAATCATGGAAGCGAAGAAGCTACTTGGGAGTCAGAAGAGACTATGCGTCAACAATACCCTCAATTATTTGGGTCAGGTAAATTTCGAGGCCAAAATTTTTTTAAGGGGGTAGAGTTGTAATGCCCTGATTTTCGAGATTTTCTGGGTTTCTATGATTTTAGGTAAATTTTGAAATTTTGGTGTTCTGAATATTGGAATTGCGTTTAAATGTGTTAGTGGGCCTTTAGAAGGCCCAAGCCTAAGTTAAACGCGGAAAAATATCAAGGTTGGATTTTAAGTGAATAGGAGACTTGGTTAAGTGGGTTTTTAAGAAGAACTTCGTAAATTATGACACAAATAAGGCCTTGGTAAAGTGGCAAGGTGGTGCCACTAAGTTCCTAAAAAAAATGGCGCCTGGAAAGGAATTAAAGGTCTAGGGTTCAAGTTGCAAGGTAGGCATACTGTTACTTTTTAATTTTAGGCATGTGTCGGGCATGTGATCACTTAAGTGAATTTTGGCAAGGGCCTTAGGGAGGTTGGGTTGATTGTTTTAGTTGATATTAGGGTTAGGTTCTTTTCTTTTTCTGTCTTGAAGAATTACGGTTAGCCACCTGAAAGCTTTCACTGTCATTCATCCTTTCTGAGTTCTCACAAAAGCTGAAAACGTAAATTCCTTCTCCTTAGTGCCTAGTTCTTCTTCCTCTCTTTTTCATCCATTTTCTTTCTTTCTTTTTGCTTTTTCTTCTAGCCGAAACCTTCTGACCACCTTACTCACCTCCTCTATCGATTCCATCCTCCATAAAACCTTCATAGCCGATCGCCATAAAAGCCGAAATCCCAAAAACTCACTTCTTGTGCCAATTTCTCCAAGCCAAAATCCTTTAGTTATTTTTGTTCCTTTTGATTAACTTTGATCTTCTCTAAACCCTTAGTATCTTTCAGCAACATTACTTCAAATTTATAGCCTCAAATCGTCATCTTTTTCATCACTTAAAAAGCCGAAGTACCATAGATTTAGGGACTTATAGCCGAAACTTCAGATTTCCTGGATCCGAGTTCTACTATCGTTTAGAGGATAGATCTGCATCAGATCTGCATAAAAATCAAAGAGGAATAGGTGGTGAGTGCTCATCACCACAGATCTAGTCTTATTTTACAATTTAGAAAAAAAGCCGAAGTCCCTAAAATCTAGGGAGGCTGTCGATTTGGGCATAGGGCTTTAAGGGTCTTTAACTGATGATTTCTTTTGGTGTTTGGTGTCTTCTAGAGGTTGGATCGAAGGCTTGGATGTCTGGAACAACTAGACTTAGATCTAGTCATCGGTTTTCGGCAAAAAGGTAAGATTCTAAAGGCTTTAAGGGCATGGTTCAAATATGGTAGGTGAATATTGGGATTGGTTATTGTGGTTTGCAATCTAAGAATTGTGGTAATCAATTGTAGGACATCGTAAGGTATCTCAGTGGTAGTCGTCACAAAACAGGTGTGTAACAACTCTCGTAGTAGCTTAGGCTAATATTCTTAGAAAAGCCAAAATGCCAAAATTCTGGCATTTCAGGAACTTGAGATTTTGCATGCAGTTTTAGATGCGATAAAAATGATATGATCGGTGTTTGGATCGATGGAATAGGTAAGAGCGCAATTCTGTGCACGACGGTAAGTTGGGCCTCAATGGGCTGAAATTGGGCCCAATGGGCTTTCGGGCCCATTTGGCTAAAATTGCTAGAAAATGGAATTCGGAAAGATTGCATGTTAACACGATTAGTACTGTTGTAAAATTTGGATTATGTGGGCTTAATGGGCTAAATCGGCATTCGTAGGACCCATTAGGGGTTTTGGGCCCAAAAGCCCTAATTTGATAAAGTGCGTTAAAATCACTGTTGAAACACTTGAGGATATTGATAATTGTTAATGAACGTGGAAAACCCATAATATTTGGTAAATTTATGAAATTACCCCTAAAATATGGTAAATGATTGTTTTGCCTTTAGGTAAAAATGACCATTATACCCCTAGGGTTTAATTTTGAATATGATGCATGAGATTTTGATATACATGATATGACATGATACACACATGATATGTTATGAGATGCACATGATATACTCATTATATGCATGGGTTGGGTTTGATATAAATGGAGGACGTGTAAAAAGGGCTTTGCCCCAGTTTACCGAAAAGGGCTTTGCCCCAGTTTATCAAAAAGGGCTTTGCCCCAGTTATTAAAAGAGGCTAGGCCTCCAGTTATATGATAAAGCAACTGTGCTGCCAGTGGAGAGATTGGTTGGGCGGGTTGAGTTATTCCCCACATGGAGAGCTTGGTTGGTACGGGTGGAGAGTAGCGGATAGTGGCTTGAGTAGTCTCCCCAAATGGGCTTGCATACATCCATTAATATTACATGTGGCATTGAAATGGGCTTATGGGCCATACCATTTGCAGTTAAGGCTTCGGCCCAGTAACATGATTAATAAGAAGGCTTCGGCCCAGTAACATGATTAATGAGAAGGCTTCGACCCAGTAACATGATTAATGAGAAGGCTTCGGCCTAGTAACCATTAAACGAAAAGCTTCGGCCCAGTATGCTGGTATTAGTATGGGCTCTGAAAAGGGCTTGTTGCACATTGAGTTTTCCAAACTCACCCCCTTTTTTCCCATCTTTCCAGGTGAGCCTTAGATTGGTGGAGTTGGAGCTAGAGGGGATTCAGAGTGGCCGTAATGATCATTTTCGAACTTTGCAATGAGTAACCGATTTTTTTAATTTATTATTATTATTTGGTTTTGGGTTGTAATAAGGCCATTTTAATTATTTTTCTGGGATTATTTTATTTTATACTCTATATTTTACTGCTAATAATTCAAAATGGGTTAGACTTAGGGTGCGTTTTCAAAATGATACTTGTTTTCAAAATAGCGCAACGATGCAACTAATCGGTTTATCAAAAATATCTACTTAAATGAATTCCAACTCGTTTTTTTCCAAAACCTAACCTCGCAGCAAAGTGTGGCAATGGTTGTGGGCATGTCTAGGATTGGATCCAGGCAAGAGCTTGGTACTTAAGCAGCCTTCATGGCTCACCTCCTCTATTTCGGATACCTACCTGGTGCACAGCTTCCATTCACTTTGTTAACTTAGCAAAAGACGTTCTTTTTGAACACTAAAATGAATCATGGGTTTTTAAAACTACAATGAGACACGTCGGATTCGGCCATAACGTCTGGGTCGGGTTTGGGGTGTTACATAGCCCACTTCAATTTCCAACCCATATGAATAATGCATGATAACCCATCCAACCCTGCACTTGCCTCCGTCCAACCCTACACTACCTATGGGGAATAAATCACCCACACCATCCCTACACTTACTGTGTTAGCATAGGTTGCGGTACTAACTAGAATCACAACAAAGTTGCTAATATCAGAATATGTGGCACAACCACCAATACGGTTTCTTCCTCCATAACTATATCCCAATCCCAAGAAGTATGTCATGTATGCGGAATGTCATGCATAAAAGCAGTCATACAAATCATAGACAAATCAGTCATTTACCCTCGAGGGGAAAAATAGTCATTTTACCCTTTAGGGGTATTTTGGTCATTTTACACTACAAGGGTATTTCGGTAATTTTACAAATCAGGGGTCTTCATGACCTAACCGAAGATCCACCATCACCTCGAGCGACTTAAGTAACCTAAACAGACCTAACGGTGTAAATGGGCCTAAGACCCATACTTAGCCCAAGTGGACCTACACGCTCGTGTGGCTCATTTAGCCCAAATTTAGTTATGGCTATGTGACCTACATAGCCCAGTCCAATATTTATCACTTATCTTGGATTTAATCTGTATGGGGCCCACGAGCCTATTGGGCCCACATGGCCCATTTTGCCCGTCGAGGCTTAGAACAGCCCTAGCACACGAGAACGCTCGTGGCGGCCTCTATAGTCTATCGCCCATGGTTTGTGAGCTTGGTTTGCCCGTCGTGTGTTTGTACACTCGTGAGGCCCCGAATGTCGAGGTTTCAGCTTTTCGACTTTTGCCGACTTCTAACAAAGAAGGGCCAGAATACACACCTGTTAATAAGAATGCGTCGAAGTCCACGATCACCAACCTTGGTCAAGCAGGTATGAAATAATCCCCTCCTAAAACCAGTGATCACTAACTCATCTTGTTTGCTCTATTTAAAGTCAGCTTCTCGCCAATTCTCATGTTAGCTTCCCGATGTGGGATTACTTTCAACCATTAGAAAAATTCCTCATTCTATGACCACTTCAACCACAGAGTTCCAGTCCAACTTTGCCTCCTACACAGCTCAAATAGCAAAATAAATACTCCACTGCGCATCCCAAGACTTGAACCTTAGACCTCACAGTTGCACAACACGCCACCTTGCCACTCCACCACAGGCTCTTTCTGTGTCATATTTTATCCTCAATTAATTATAAGGTCTATAGGCGAAAGTTCAGGTTCCTTTAAAAGAAAAACCAAAATAAATTGCAAGAGCCAAGACTTGAACCCAGGCTCCCTTGCAACCTTAATGACGCCACAACCACTAGACCACAAGCTTCCTTGTGTCATTTACTTAACAAAATAATTTAAAAGGCCTTCATCCAAGCACCCAGGGTTTTATTCACTTAAAACCAAAAATTTTGCTAAAGCCTAAGTTTGAATCCAAGATTTCTCCAACACTTCTCAGAGCCATTAACCACCAAAGCAGACATTTAATTGTGTCATTTCCTTGCACAATTAAATACTTATATACAACCTCCTTACGGACCCATACTCAAGGCCCAATATTTCTAGGCCCAAATTTGGGGCGTTACACACTCAATATGTAGAACTCAACCAAAAGCATATCATAGATTGGAACTAGAGGAGAAAAGAAAATATGGACGTCCCAACCTCACTCAAAAGAAAAGTAAAATTGACATCTAGACAAGAAAGGAGCGAGAATAGTAGTGCAAAAATTGACGTAATGATAAGATGGATGCAAGAAACAGGTCCTATTCTTCAAGACTTTACGAGGCGAAACAACATGAGAATACCTAATTATCCGTTAGATATTTTCAGCCCCGACACATCTAGAGCATGAATAAGAGGAGAAAAAGACTAAAGAGCAGGAAGAAAGCAAGGATGATGAATAATAAGGGAATGAGAAGATGGACTTTGATGAGGATGAAGATGACTAAATTTTTAATTTTTATTTTGGGATTGTATTGAATTTTGGATAACTTTTATTTTACCATTTTAGGAGTAGGATTAATGGTAAACTTTTATATTTGTGTCTTTCTTATTTAAGTTTTTTTGTGTAGGAACCCTGCATAATAAAAGCACAGCATTTTCGAGCTAACAACGAAAAAGGAAGGAAGAACCCACTAGTAGATTTAAGCAATGTCACGATCAATCGGGTAACTTCTTTCCTTATCTTTTCAGGGTTACACATTGAAGACAATGTGTTATCTAAAGTGAGGAGGGGTAACATTGGAAATTTACTTTTATTTTCATTGTAACAGCCCATTTTTAGTCAAATCGAAACAGTGGTTTTGGGACCACAAATTCAAAGTCAAAATATTTATTTTATTATTATTTTAATGTTTACAACGATAAAATGATTATGTGAAAATTTCATTCAAAAATTTTACTGTTTGAGTGCTCAATTCGGTAAAAAGGATTAAATTACGTAAAGTGTAAAATTTGTGTTCTATTAGCTAAAGGAGTCTAATAGCTATAGAAATTTAAAGTAAAGGTCCTTAAGTGATAATTAGTCAATTTATAATGTAAGTGGACATTGTTGGACATGTGTTAGGTGAATTTAATGATTTATAACTAAGGTTAATATAGTAAATTGGTAAATAAAAATAAATTAAAACAAAACAATAGTTCCTATCATCTTCCATTATCATTCATCGACTGAAAATATACCTAAAAGAGTCATTAATATAGCTTGAAGCATTCAATTTACTCTCAAGCTTGCATGTAAGTGAATTTCGTCCCTTTTTTAATGATTTCTATGTTTTTGTAATCGTTGCAACTAGGTCTAGCTAGCCTAGGGACTATTTTGCAAAACTGTTAAAGATTTTGAATGATACCATTGATGAATGCATGTTTGTTTTGTTGTTTAATGATAGATTATGAATTTTGGTTGTGAATTATACAAGTTTTGTTAAGTGATTTTTAGTGAAAATGCAATTTAGGGGCTAAATTGTGAAATGTGAAAACTTAATTGTTAAAATGTAAAATAAATGAAAAATAAGGACTGTTAAGGGTATAATAGTAATTCAGATAGCATGGGTTAATTTTGAATTTCATTAATTTGTAATTTTATGAAATAAGGACTAAATTGTAAAAAAAAGTGAAATATTAGGGGCAAAAGTGTAAATTTGCTTAAATGTGAATTTTGGATTAAATTGAATTGGGAGATGATTAAATAAGTTAATTTTGATTATATTTAGATCAAGAAAAATGATGTTCAGATTTAGATTGAGGGAAAAATAAAGTTTCAGATTAATCGGTCTATTTCATCGCTTTTGAACCCGAGGTAAGTTCGTATATTATAAGTTTTGATACAAATGTATTTCATATGCTTTGATATTGCATAAATTGTGAATACGAGACTATGGATATGATCGATAGTGATTTAATGACGATTCAACATTGGAAATCCTGGTTAAACCTTAGGAATAGTTTAGGATACTAGTGACATGTCATTAGAGGATACATTGAGTTGGCTTCAGGCCATGATATTAGCACTTTGGGTGCGAGTTATACCAATTTGGCTTCGGGCCATGAATATCGACTAATTTGGCTTCGGGCCATGATATCAGTACTTCGGATATAAGTTACCTTGATTTGGCTTTGGGCCATGGTATAGGTATTTAGTGTGCGAGAGACTTGAGTATCCGACTTCTATTTCGAATGACTCAACGGGTAAATGAAAGATGTGATTCAGTATAAGAATGATATGAGATGGTACAGTTACGTACGTGACATGTATAAGTTTTGGTGTGAAGAAACTTGTAAAGAATGTGATTAATATTAGAATTGTGTATATGAAAGTTTTGTTAGCTAATATATGCTAAATGTTGATATATTCAAATTGTTGATTTATAATCTTGAGATTGAATTAAGTTTATGGTATACGAGCTTACTAAGCTTTATAGCTTACTTTGTTTATTTTTCTCGTGTTTTAGTGTTATCAAGCTAGCTCGAATTTAGGGATTGTTGGAGATTGCTTCACACTATCCACTTATCACTTGGTACCTATGAACTTTGGTGTTTTAAGTATATGGCATGTATAGGGACTTTGAGTCATTTTGGTATATGTAGCATGATTTTGGCCATTTGTGTTGGCTTGTGAAGATTAAGTGTTTGGTTTGTATTAGCCATTTAAATTGGCTTATTTTGGCAATTATGTGGTGTATGTATATATGTATTAATGCCTCTTAGTGATGTGGCTCATGATTTGAATTGGGAATGGTTGTGCTTGTGCTTTTAGGCAAGGAAATGCTTAGTTGAAATGGTACATATAATTGCTTTGAAATTGTGAATTGGCATGATTTGAATAGGCATAGTATGGTATTATAAGCATGTTAGATGTTGGCATTGAAATGGTATATGTATTTTGGTCTTAGATATGGTTGTTTTGGTTACATGTAAACATTATGAATTGTGCAATTGGTTTGATGTAGGTGTATGCCAATTTGAGGTGCCAAAATGGCTTGAAAAATAGCCTATTTTTGTCCACACGGGTAGAAACACGAGTGTGTGTCTCAGTCGTGTGTGACACATGGTCATGTTACATGGCCATGTGTCCCCTAGTGTTGATTTTGAAACCAAGTTAGTATGCTCCACGCAGCCTCACACACGGGCATGTGACTTGGCTGTGTGGCATAAGTAAGTATACCCTACAGCTTGGCACGATCTAGAACACGGCCTAGCACATGGGTGTGTATGCCCATTTTTAGGGCACACGGGCTAGCCAAACAAACGTGTGTGTTGGCCGTGTGGCCCAAGTCAGGCTGGGACACAACCATGTGCTCCCATTTCGAATGTTCACACGGCTTGTAACGTGGGCATGTCCGTGGCCATGTGAGAGACTCGGTCGAGCCACACGAGCGTGTATCCCCTATTTTGAGAAAATTTTTTAAAGTTTCGTGAAAGTTTTCTAAGTTATCAGTTTAGTCCCGAACCACTCCCAAGCATGTTTAGGGCCTCGTAGGCTCGTTATAGGGATATTATGCTTGAGTTTGAATAATGTTTGCATGAAATGTGAAATTATATGTGAATTTAATGTTTAAAAGTTTTATAAGTTCGGTAATGCTCCATAACCCTATTTCAGAGTTGAATACGGGTGAGGGGTGTTATATTTGTGCTTTCCTTTTATTTTTTATTGTAAAATGAGTGCTTGAGCTTGTAGAAATACAAGTGATTGGTTAGGAGCATGTATATAGGTTGATTGTGTTTACTCTAAATTTGGCATGATAGTGAATGATTTTAAATTTTTGACTATTAGACTATTAAGTTCTATATATTACACTGTAAATAGGCATTACGTAATTGAATATACCAAATGATATAGATAATACGGGGAAACAAACATGCTATTCTGTATGATAAATAGTTGAATTTGTGATTGTTTGATTGATTAAATTTGTGGATATTGAGATACCTAGGGATGACCTAAGGCATTGTTTGGTATACACCTAGATCCAAAAAGCTAACTCTGTTTATTCATCCTTAGTACCTATATTTGAGCCAGAAAACACTTTTTGATGAATATCAAAACCTGAGCTAAAAATGCTAATTTGTATTTACCCTTTTCTTTAGTCCCAAACTAGACAACTATAGACGACTGGCCATACGTATTGAGGGTTTCTTTATACATAAAATTATTTGGGTGATTGATAAATATTTTTGGTATATTATATATCTATTTACTTGATACCCAAGAAATAAGATCAAAGATTTATCATGTACCGATTCCCAGAGGGTTTTTTTGATTTATTTTTTGAAGAAATTCTAGGACTTTTGTATGAATGTGAAAATTGAATAAATTCAAGAAAAAGAATAAATATATTTTATCTTGTATAGCTAATCTATTTGATCAGTAAAAAAACAAAGTATAACAGTTTTATCAAAAGATAAATACGGATCCAATTATTATCAGTTACAACTTAAAGATTGTGGTATATTGAAACTGCTTTCAAGCTTGATGTGGTATATGGATTCTAATAATGTTGCTTGGAGTAATTAATGTTCTTAATAATCTAGGAGTTTGATGAATTGGGCTTTTCAAATTCATCTAGATATATATAGTTGTATCTGTGTTTATTGATGATATTTTGATCTATTCTAATACAGAATCCGAGCATGCTCAGCATTGAAAATTTTATTACAGATTTTACTTGAAAAAATAGATTATGTGAAAGTTAGTAAAGGTGAGTTCTGGTTTTGTGAGGTTGGTTTTCATGGTTATGTAAATTTGACAAATAGGATTTGTATAGATCCAAGTAAACTCTTTTCCATTGTTATTTGGATAATGTCTTTGAAAGTTATGACATGTCAAAAGTCTTACTGATGGAAGCTTTGCACTGATCCAACCTGAACTCGAAAAGGAATATATTGATTATAGTAATGATTCTATATTAGTTGATTTAAAAGCAGACTGTTGCATTTACACGAATTTAGGTATTGCATGATGATGACCTGAAGACTGATACTTAAGTGAGAGTAAACCCAGAATGATTCGTTTAAAGGAGTTACAGTGGATACTAATAGTTGAAGTATTATTGTAATGATTGTGTGTTTTGAATAATCAGGAGATAAATGAAACATTTTATCTAAGACTCGCAACAACACTTATTCTATTCTTTCGAATAAAAATAGAACATCAATTATTGTTGGAATTATTATAGTTTGTCTTGATTTCTGAGTGGAAATGAGATCGAGTCACGAGGGATTTTGTATATGGTATTCATGTATCATCGAGGAAGAAATATTTGACCTGGGTTATGGTTGATAGATTGTTAAAGTTAGCTCATTTACTTCAGTCAGAACTAATTATTCGCTTAAGAAGGACCTGAGTCATATATGTCAGAGATTTTCAGATTTCATGGAGTGATGATGTTTATTGTTTCTAACATTGATCCGAGATTTACTTTTAAATTTTGAGTAAACTTTGCAAGGCTCTTGTAACAGCCCGTTTTTAGTCAAATCAGAACAGTGGTTTAGGGACCATAAATCCGAAGTCAAAATATTTATTCTCTTATTATTTTAAAGACTATAGCATGAATATATTATTGTGTGAAAGTTTCGTTTAGAAATTTTACCGTTTGATTAGTCAGTTTGATAAAAAAGACTAAATTGTGTAAAGTGTAAAAGTGGAGTTCTATTAGTTAAAGGTATCTAATAACTATAAAACCTTAAAATTAAGGTCTTTATATGGTAAATAGACCATTAATTAGATAGTGGATGATAATGGCTTGGCATAATTGAAATTTTGAATTAATAATAAGGTTATTTTAATAATTTAGTAAATAAATGAAAGTTAAATAAAACAAAATGTTTTAATTGTGTTGATCTTCTTCAAAAGACAAAAACCAACCTATTTTCCTGAGAGAAATAGCGGTAAGGTTTGGCAATGTTATTTCCATCAATTAGGTATGTGTTTTTGATCTTTTTTTAGTGATTTCTGAGTTTTTGAGATTGTTACAACTAGGTCTAGCTAGCCCAGGGACTAATTCACAAAACTGTTAAAGATTTTGAATGTTTCCATTGATGCATAAGCATGTATTTTGAAGTTTTTGTTAGATTATGAATGTTTGTTGATAGATATACAAGTTTTGTTAAGTGATTTTTAATGAAAATGCAAATTAAGGGCTAAATTGTGAAATGTGTAAATTTAGCGGTTAAAATGTGAAATAAATGAAAATTTTGGGCTGCTATAAGCATAATAAATATTTGGCTGGGCTTGGGTTGTGATAAAATTGAATGAATTTTGTTTTACGAGCCTAAAGATTAAATTGTGTAAAAATGCTTTCAAGTGAAATTTGGACTAAATTGAATAGAGAGATGATTAAATAAGTTAATTTTGATTATATTTAGATCAACAAAGGTGAAATACGGACTTAGATCGGGGAAAGAACATGGTTATGGAATAGTTGATTCGTTTCGCCGTTTTAGCATCTGATGTATGTTCATATGTGATAAATTTCATTATAAATGTATTTTAAATGCTTTGATATTGCAAAAACTGTGATTACAAGACTACGAGTATGTTCAAAAATTATTTCATGATGATTCGGCATTTGAAATCTCGGTTGAACCTTAGCAATAGATTTGGATACTGGTGACATGTCATTAGGGATTGTTGTGATTATGCGATTCGAGTGCTGGTCCTGTACGTCCTACTGGTGGCTGAGTATACCAGCATGTGTTGTGGATACTTGACAGCTTGTGTGATCAGCACCGTGTAGCTACATCTCGATTGACAGCTTGTGTGAGCAGGCTCGTTGATAGTTATAGTGTGAGCAGTATATGTGATACGAGATAGGTTTGGCTATATATGTGGCACTTTGGGTGCAAGATACATTGAGTTGGCTTCTGGCCATGATATTGGCACTTAGTGTGTGAGATTCCCGAGTATCCGATAGTATTCCTAATGGTTCAATGGGTAATAGAAAGATGTGATTGAGTATGAAATTGATAAGAGATGGTACAGGTATGTACACATACCGTATAAGTCTTAAATCGAAGAAGTTGTGAAGTTTGTATATAATCATGTGGTTAAAGATGTGAAAGGTTGGTTAGTTATAATGTGCTACATGTTGATATGGTTAATTGTTCAATTGTGTATTTGTGATTAGTTTATGTTTATTTCATACGAGCTGTAACACCCCTTACCCGTATCCGATACCGGGACAAGGTCCGGGGCATTACTGGACTCAAACATAAACATTCATACAAAATCAGACCATAAAATTTCACCCAAATTAAAAACATTTATACACAAGCATATTCCCTTATACGAACCCACAAGGCCCTAAAACATCCACTAGGTGTGGTTCGGGACTAAACCGAGAACTTTTGGAACCTTTGTAATACTTAGAATATTTTCTAGTTTTGGAGGGTTACACGCCCTTGTGGGTAAACCGTGTGGTCACACACGCCCGTGTGGCTTGAGACATGCCCGTGTCCTTAGCCCATTTAACTCTCTGTTTATGACATCATTAACACATTTAGGGCCACACGGCTAAGTCACACGCCCGTGTGTTTAGACCGTGTGGTGAATTAAATTCAAAAAATCAGGTGTAGACTTCACACGGCCTGGGCACACGCACATGCCCTGAGGCCGTGTCCTTCTCACGGGTGAGACACACGGCCGTGTCTTTGCCTGTGTGTTTACTACTGGACATTCTATTTTACCTAATTAAGGTGTAGGGGACACATGGTCGGATCACACGCCCATGGGGCAGATCTTGTGTCACACATGGTCTAGACACACGCCTATGTGCCTACCCTTGTGGACAACTTTGAGGCTATTTTCCAAGGCTTTTATCACCCTCAATAACACATGCAATATGAAACATCAATTTACTTACATTTTATACATTCATGCCTTAGTTGTTATTATGCCATTTACTCACAATTCCGTCATCAAACATCCATGATCATACTCACAATTCATCCATGCCAAATGAATTTAACCACATCATGAGTGACCTTAGCACATGCATGCATATACGAATAGGATTACATCCCTATAATTAATATGGGCCATATCTCATGGCCATAAAAAATGAATCATCAAATCATTATAAGCCAACTCATTTGGCTAAACCAATATGACATATAACAAAAAAACCAAGTCCCTATACATACCATACTCAAAATACTTGAATTCACTATACCCAAAAGATTTGTTTGATAGTACGAATTGAGCTCCAACGTCCTTCGATCCCTGAGCTAGCTTGGCGATACTATAAGAAAATGGAAAAGAAAGGGGAGTAAGCATAAATCTTAATAAGTTTGCATGTAAAAAATTAACAACATTAACCATGCATTATTATACACATAACATAATAATATTTATCACAATGTCATCAAGTATCATAGGTACATTTTAAGTCATGCCATTTACATAATGTACAATAAAACTCATGATCATAATTTATTCGTTCACTTCTTACCGAGGTCTCATCGATTCATAATCTCAATATTTATTAGCTTTGTGTACATACCTGTACCCTTTCAAAATGATCATACCTTGTCATCTCTTTGACATAATCGTTGGATTTCCCGTTGAACCACTTGGAATACTAAAGGATACTCAGGAACTCTCATGCACATAATAATATACCAATGCCATATCCCAGATATGGTCTTACATGGGATCACAGATCGAACCCAATAGCCCAGCTATGGTCTTACACGATGTCTTATATCGATGCCAATGCCATATCCCAGATATGGTCTTACATGGGATCAAATATCGATGCCAATGCCATGTCCCAGACATGGGATCAAATATCGATGCCAATGCCATGTCCCAAACATGGTCTTACATGGGATCACACATAGCCCTAATGTCATGACATTTGTATCCTAACTATTCCTAAGGTTCAACCGGGGTTTCGAGATATCAAACTTCGTCAAATCGTCATCGAATCATCATCAATTAAATCCACAAAGACAACTACACAATTCATGCAATATTAAGGCATTAAAAACATAATAATGTAATGTTGCATTATTTTCACACGAACTTACCTCAGTACCAAAATATGACTAACTATTCAGTTTAGTCCACAACCTTGTTCTTTCCTCGGTTTAGGTCCGAACTCCATTTTTCTTGATCTATAATAGCAAATATCACTTACTTAATTATCACATTGTTCAAATCAGTCCATAAATCATACTTTGGCAAAATTACCAATTTTGCCCCTAAATTTTCACATAATTACAAATTAGCCCCTAGGCTCGTAAAATGAAATGTGTTCATTTTCTTTGTTACCAGAGCTTAGCCAAACTTATAACATGCTCTTAGCAGCCCACATTTCTCATTAAATCATACATCTTTCTACTCATTTTACAAACTTTACAAATAAGTCCTTTTTAACCATTTTCACTAGAAATCACTTAGTAAAAGATGTTTATCACACATCATACATTCATATTCTCCCATTAAATATCAAAACACATGAATTTCATACATGGGTCAAATTTCAAACATGAACCCTACTTCAAAATATGGCTAGAAATATGTAAATCGGGTTACAAGGGTTTCAAAAATGTAAAGAGCATTAAAAACGGGGCTAGGAAGCACTTACTATTTAGCTTGAAAGTTGAACAAAACCCTAGCTATGGCTCATTGAGGTTTTCAGCACACATGAAGAAGATGGACACAAATTTTTGACTTATTTTCCCTTTTTTATTCTTTTATTAACCAAATGACAAAAATGCCCTTACCTTTCTTTCAAAATTTTCCTATTCATGCCCATTTTTGTCCATAAAAAATAGAAATTGGGCAAATTGCTATTTAAGGACCTCTAATTAATAATCCATGGCAATTTCATGCTTAAAGCTTCTAGAATCACATTTTGCAACTTTTGCAGTTTAGTCCTAAATATCAAATTGGACACCTAATCAATGGAATTTCTTCATGAAATTTTCACACAAGCTTGCAATCATATCATAGACCTCATAATAATCATAAAATAATAATTTCTACTTTGGATTTATGGTCTCGAAACCACTATTCTGACTAGACCCTAATTTGGGATGTTACACGAACTTACTAAGCTATAAAGCTTACTTAGTTTAATCTTCCATGTTTTATAGTGACTTTAAATCTAGCTTGGACTCGGGGATTGTAAGAGAAATTGTCACACTATCCAACTATCAATTTGGTACTATTGAGCTTATGTTTTAAATATATGGCATGTATAAGGACTTTGGTCATTTTGGTATTTGAATTAATGATTAAAGTAGTCATTTGAGTTGCCTTGTAAATATTCTAAGTTTGGTTTTGTATATTTCCATATAAGTTGGCATGTTTTGGAATATTTGAATCATGTATACATATATGTATATGCCTTGTGTAATATTTTGAATGTAGGATATGTGATGCTTGTGATAAATTAGTATTTTGGATAACAAATGGTTGAAATATGAATATTGGTATACTAATGAATCTAGGCATTAATGCACATTTGAGTTTGGTATGATTTTAGATGGCATATTGTGTATTGATACGTTTTGTATTGGTTGATGTTGGAAATGGGATAAATGATGTTTGGTTGAGAGTAGTTGGATGCCATATGTGCCATATTTTGTGCCAATATGGTGTGGCGTAGGTACATGCAAGTTTGGGTGGCAAAATGGCTTGGTAAATAGCCTATTTTTGTCCACACGGGCAGAGACACGGACGTGTGTCTCAGTCGTTTGTGACACATGGTTCTGTTACACTGTCTTATGTTCTCTAGTGTTGAAATTAAAATCAAGTCAGTATGCTCCACATGGCCTAAAACATGGACGTGTAACCTGGCCATGTGGCATAAGTCAATATACCCTACAGGTTTGGCACGGCCTAGCACACGGCTTGGCAGACGAGCATGTATGGTCAGTTTTAGGGTACATAGGCTAACCACACGGGCGTTTGTGTTGGCCATGTGACCCAAGTTAGAGAGTTACACGGGGTCAAACACGGGCTGGACATGACCATGTGCTTCCATTTTAAATGTCTACATGGCCTATGACACGGGCGTGTCTGTTGGCCGTGTAAGACACACGGGTATGTGTCTCCTATTTTGAAAAATAATTTCTTAAGTGTTTTAAGATTTTCCAGAGTTATCAATTTAGTCCCGAACCACTCCTAGTGCATGTTTTGGGCCTCATAGGCTCGTATTAGGGACAAAATGATTAGTCATGATTGAATTGTATTTGAATTGAATATTTGTATGAGTAATGTAAGTTTAAATGTGTTATAAGTCTGGTAATGCTCTGTAACCCTATTTCAACATTGAATATGGGTGAAAGGTGTTACATTTATTGGTATTAGAGCTACGATTTAGTCAATTCTCAGATTAACGTAGCGTGTATGAGAGTCTAGCTATACATGCCATATATAACCTGTGATAGTGTGATGACTTTTGACAATTTAAAATGTGTTTTCATATAGTAAATGGATCTTGATCGAGCTGTAGCTGACGACGTCGAGATTAATGCACCAACTCCCGCCCAAGGGACAACACTGACTGAATCTAGAAATGTATCGAGTAGTCATGGAGGATAGGCTAAAGAAGCCTTTTTCCAAATGATGAATGAAGGGTTCACACAGTTTGTCCGGACAAATCTGGCTACTCAACAACCTTTACCCCCATCTAATCCCCAACATGTTCTCGTAGTTCCTCAAGTTCTGGAACTTTAACGACTAAATAAACCGCCAGTAGATAAAATCTGAAAACACTGGACTGAAGAGTTCAGAGCTACAGTTGATGATGATCCCGAGTGAGATGAAGTTTGGCTTGAAAAAACTATTCAGGTATTTGATAAATTATTGTGTACGCCAAGTGAGTATTTGAAATGTGCTATTTCTTATTGAGGGATATTGCATATCAATGGTGAAATACCCCAGTATTAGTGGTACTGAGAGAAAAAGTAACTTGGGAATTCTTTCAGACTGAATTTCGGAAGAAATATATAAGTTAAAGATTCCTCGATCAAAAGCATAAAGAGTTTCTAGAATTGAAATAGGGTCGAATGACTGTAACTGAGTAAAAAAGAGAATTTGTACGATTGAACAAGTATGCTCGGGAGTATGCTTCTATAGAGGAAATGTAACGCCCCAAAAATCCCAAAATCTCAAATTTTTCTTTTTGTGCTTAGCATTTTCGGTTAAGTGTTAATTACATGATGGTAGGTCTTGGTCAAGGTTTGAGTTCAAACCTAAGGGTAGAAGAAATTATAGTTTAATTATTAAAGGAACCCTGATGGCAAGTAGTTGGGCTTTTAAATAAGGATAGGGGGAAACGGCATCAAAAAAGCCTTGTGGAAGAGTGGCTAAGTGACGCCACTTAGGGTGTAGGGAGGTGGCGTTAGTGGATAGCAAGGAGATCCGAGGTTCGAATCCTAGTTTAGTATTTTTAGGAGTTCAATTTTGGCCTTCTAGAAGGTTGGAAGTGGCGTGAAGATGGACTCCAAGGGGAGTGTTCAGAAGAGGGATTTGAGGAAAGGATCAAGGGGTTATCAAAGAGAAAAACGAGAAGATGAGAAGTGAGGAGGAGGTGAAGCCGAATTAGGAACCTGGGCATGAAAAATTTGGCTATAAGGGCAATAAATAGGTGCCAAATTCAAGGTTACTAGGCTAATGTCGAAATCTCTTTCACCTTGTTGCCAGAAACCCTTTTCCTTAAAAGCCGAAAACCCTCTGTTTTACTTTCTTTTCTTTGTGCCGATTTCCATCATTCCTCTACACAATTTCCTTTGTTTCACTTTTGGGTTAGCCGATTCATTCTTCTACTCTTCTTCTTTAATTTGTGCCAAATAAACCTTATTCACCATACTAGTTTGAAAGCCGAAAAGCCGAATCTCCCTTGGGTCGATTACTCTTTTGGTGTAAGTACCTTATCTCTTTTTTGGCTAGTATTGTTAATACCGATTACTCCTCACCCTCACTCTTTCTAATCAACTTTGGTAGGGAATTAGTATCGGATCTCGGGTTTCAGCTCTCTGCCGAGTTGCTCCTTAGGTGTTTGTGGTTTTGGTAAGTACTCCTCTCTTATTGGCTAAGGTTGGCTGAATGGTCATAATTAAGGTAAGGGGCTTCTGTTGGATACGAGTCACCTATTATTCTGGTTTTAATAGTTAAGATTGGTGCAGATCTAGGAGTTGATCGTGGTTAGTAATTAAAGAAGGGGTTGTTATACTTGTCGCACAAGGTAAGGTTAAGGTGAGGTTTCAGTTTTAGTAAAGATATGTATTAAACGTGCGATTAGTTGAAAGGTGATATCATTTGTAGGTTGGTGGCTAAGGGAATCGCAGCACGCTTGCTTACCAGGTGTGTACATACACTGCACACACAAGTAGATCGGCAAAATTCGAAATGCCGAAAAGCTGAAAGTTTGGCTACGGTAGTCTAACGAGTGCAAAAACACTCGCTAGGGGGAAATCGATAGGTTGTTTGAGTTCCCATGGGAGATTCCATGGGTATGGGCTGTGAATTGGTCAATCGGGGCCATAATAGGCTTAATGGGCCCGATGGGCTGTTGGGCCCATAATAGTCAAAATTGATAATTGATGCTATGTGATGAAAAATTGTATGTGAGCATGACTATAAATGTGAATCGGGCTTGACGGGCCATATGAATATGAATTGGGCCTGATGGGCCATATGAATGTGAATTGGGCCTAATGGGCCATATAAATGTGATTGGGCCTAGTGGGCCATATATAGATATGTGAGTTTGGGCTTTGTAGGGGTTTTGGGCCTAGTACAAGATGACTACATAAAACTTAATTAATTAATTGCGACCGTGGACAAGTCATAGGGTTAAGGTGTGGCAATGAGTATATGCATGTCTAGGATTGGATCTAGGGAGAGCTTGGTACTTAAGCGGTCTTAATAACTCACCTCCTCTTTTTCGGAATCCTACCTGGTGCATAGTATTCGTTCATCTTAGCTCACGGGATTTGTTAATAGGGCAAGATAAGTGAAAACCGTAATAAGGGAAAAATTACCAAAATGCCCCTAAGGGCAAAAATAACCAAAATACCCCTATGTGTTGAATGTAAGTTTTATGGATGTTACACGCATATCTGCTGCATACATATGATATTCTGCTTAGGTTGCATATGGGTTTGGAATTATGGAACGGAGGAAGCATATGAGGTTCGCATGGTTGCTTGACAATCGTGGATCCACCGACGGCTTTTAAGCCCAATATGTAAATGAAGGTAGTTTCGCAACCGGGCTACCCTAGATGTGTATCAGTTGGGTGGGTCGATATTTATATCCCCACATGATGTGTATCGGGGGATGGAGCTGGTTTGCAGTGGATGGATTATTGGGATGAGATTGCACTGCATTGCATTTCATGTTTGAAGTATGGTGATTATTGAATGCTTGTTACTCGTCGAGGGTTGTACACACTGAGTTTGCAAAAACCACCCCCTCTTTTATTTTATTTTCAGGTGATGGTCAGTAGAAGGTTCGATGTTTGGAGGGACTCTGGGTGGCCAGCTAGCAAGACAACTTGGATGTGTTTTTTTTTCCTTTTAAAAGCATATAAGTTTCTATTTTATTAAGTATGTTTCACACCTGATTGTAATAAGGCTTCTATTTTGTTATTATTTGGATTTTTTTCATTTTTATGCATTGTAATTACGAGAAGTTGAACATAGGTTTCCTAAGTCATAGTATGTTTTTCTACGTTTCCGCAACTAAATTTTTAAATGATAAGTTTTCTTAAGTCAAATGTTTTAAACAAGGCTTTCACAACTGAAAAGAGTGTTTTCATAAGTTAACTAAGGTTTCATATTTTAAGGAAGGGTTTTCAATGAAAACAAGGTTTTCGCTAAAACACTTCAATGTGAAGCGCCAGACTCGGCCATAGCGTCTAGGCTGGGTTTGAGGTGTTACATTTAGTGGTATCAGAGTCAAGTTGCAAAACTCAAGTTGTGAAGTGGGCCTTATTATTATTTGGTTTCTTTTTTTTCTAATTTAAAAAAAATCATACTGTTTTGGAAAAAGGGGGAAATCTTCCTGAGCGACACACCGAGTCTCCGACGTTGAACCAAGTAAGTACTTTTATTCTTAAGTTTGTTTAAATTTTTATACAATAGATAGTTAGAGGGCTACTTTAGATGATTTTGTTAGCATGGAATTGAAGCCCGTAGGATCTTGAAACTGTAGAGGATTTTCGAAAACAATCTTCTCTTTAAATATTTTCATAAAACATCATTTTAATTATTAACCTAACTAAAACTTCATAAAAATTTCTAATCCAGATAATATGCGAACCAACGATGAGTGTTAGAAGAGGTGCAAGGGGCCGTGGCCGAGGCCGCAAAAGTGTTAGGGCTGAATCGTCGGCATCGGGCCATATGCCCGATGTTGGAGTAAAAGAGGCTTCAGCCTTACCTATGGCTGGGAATGGACCGTATGATCGGGCCGCGGGAGAAGACACATTGTCACAAGCAATACTGAGAATTTTGGAAAGGGTCGTTGGGCCCAATAATGGCACAGGAAATCGAGGGTCCATTCTGGAGCGACTTCATGCAAATAGGGCTGAAATTTTTAAGGGCGTGGCTGGTGTGACTCCTAACATGGCTAAATATTGGTTGGAGGCCACTGAATGGGTAATGGAAGACCTGGACTGCTCACCGGAACAAAAGTTAAAAGGAGTAGTGTCATTGCTTAGGGAAGAAGCCTACTAGTGGTGGCTGACAGTGAAAGAGGGCACCCAACCGGAGCGGGTCACTTGAGATTTTTTCAAAGCTACATTCTAAGGGAAGTATGTAGGTGCAAGTTATATGGATGCTAGAAGGAAGGACTTCCTGAACTTGACCCAGGGAAACAAATCTGTGGTGGAGTATGAAGCCAAATTTCTACGCCTCAATAGGTATGCAAGAGTTATGGTGGCAATGGACTATGAGTGTTGTGTTAGGTTTGAGGATGGACTTAGAGATAGCCTCAGGGTATTGATAGCTCCACAAAGGGAGCGAGTTTTCTCGAAATTGGTGGAGAAAGCAAAGATAGTGGAGGAGGTAAAGCTCACTGAGCGCCTAAATCGGGAGAAAGAAAAGGGTAAGAATAAGCTGAGACTCCTGGTGTTGGACAGAGGCCTAGGGCTAGGGCCAGAGTTAATGGGCCAGTTAGATAAGGGCCCCCTACTGTTAATCTAGGGGTGCCACCTTGTGCTGATTGTGGAAGAAGCCATGGAGGCGAGTGTTGGAAGAGGATGGGAGCTTGTTTAGCTTGTGGGTCTATGGAGCACAGGATTAGTAATTGCCCTAAAATGCTAGGTCGAGTGCCAGCCGTAGGCCAAGGTGGTGCTCAGCCACCAAGGGGTTGTGTAACACCCCGTACTCGAGACCGTCGCTGGAGTCGAATACGAGGTGTTAACAGACTTAATTCATATCTTAAACAACTCAAACAATTTAATTTTAGAAATTCCAGACAAGCTGGCTAACTGCATCACAGTCACTTAAAAATTCATATCTCGAGTTCTGAAACTCAAAATCCAGGTCTGTAAATTTTCCCTGAAACTAGACTCATATATCTATGTACAAATTTTTTTCTAGAATTTTTTGCTAGGCCAATTAGTACAGTTTATTAGTTAAAGTCTCCCCTATTTCAGGGTTCGACTGCTCTGACCTCAGTATATTACGAATCAGATATCTCTATGTACAGAATTTCAATGACTATGAAGTTTGTTTCTATTAAAAGTAGACTCAATAAGAAATCTGTACATATAAATTATAACTTCTAATTATTTTTATACAATTTATGGTGAATTTCCAAAATCAGAACAGGGGATCCAGAAATCGCTCTGGCCTTGTTTCACAAAAATTTAAACATCTAATAAAATATAACTCATATACCTGTTTCGTTTCTTCCATATGAAAATAGACTCATAATTCTTCAATTCCAAGTTTTATTCGTGATCTAATTATATCTCTACTATTTTTAATGATTTTTCAAATTCACGTCACTATTGCTGTCTGAATCTATTTTATGGTAAATTTTACCTATTTCATGGTTTTCATGGATTAACTAGCAATTTGACATACATAACACTAAAAATGATCATAATTAGCCATTCCAATGGCTAATCATTACCAAGCATTTTTATACTACTCAATAACCATATCATAAGACCATATATACAAAATGATTATAATGCTATACATGTCATACTCAAAATATACAAGCCATTATGCCAAGATGGTATACGGATAGTGTGAGCGTGCCTCCGACCGTTCCCGATTTTCGAGCTGGCTTGTCAACACTGTTCAAAGTATCCATTCACAACACTTACCAATACGTCCCTTTCATCTTGAGTATTCCTCCATTTGAGTAGAACTTTACCCGTTGAACACATCGGAATATAATTCGGATACATGGAAAGTTTGCACATAAGTGCCACATATGTAGCCTAGCTACTATGTAACCCGCCCATAAGCGAACTCGGACTCAACTCAACGAGCTCGGGCGTTCGCATCCATAAGTGAACTCGGACTCAACTCAACGAGCTCGGATGCCTAGTTACATCTCACGAACTCAGACTCAACTCAACGAGTTCAGACATTTGCATCCATGAGTGAACTCGGACTCAACTCAACGAGTTCGGATGCTCAACCATCCTAATGACATGTCACTTGTATCCTAATCTATTCCTAAGGTTCAAACGGTATTTTCCTCGAACACATATCCTTGCCGTCTTCCGTAGAATACCGAAACCAATACTCGGTAACAATTTATATTTAACAAGTAGCTCACATAATTTGCATTTTATTCGAAAATAACCACAAAGCATATATTTCATGATAAAAATCAGCATATCATATAATTGACATCAATAACTTACAAATAACAATTATGCTACATTATTTACACCTGAACTTACCTAGTATGCGAAAATGGCTACTTTTACCATTTCGTCCACAACTTGGTATTTTCCCCATTTTAGCCTGAATTTTAGTTTTCCTTGCTCTATCATTTAAAATATAGTCTAATTAGGACTCATATTATTCAAATTGACCCAAAATCATATTTTGGAAAAATTACAATTTTGCCCCTAAACTTTTGCATATTTACACTTTTGCCCCAAAGCTCGTAAATTAAACTTCAGCCTATTTTCTTATGTTTTATGACATGCTGATCATTTTTTCCTTCTATGGAAACATCAAATTCTCACTCTAACATGTACTTATGACTATTAGGTATTTTTACCGATTAAGCCTTTTTGCTCGTTTTCACTTAAAACCGAGTAGCACAAGTTGTCTAACATAATTTAAAACCTCATATTCTATCATAAAACACCAAAATACACAAATTTCACCTATGGGTATCTTTCCAAATATAAACCCTAGGTTAAATTATTACTAGCATAAGCTAAATTGAGCTACCGGGACTCCAAAAACGTAAAAAACTTGAAAAACGGGGCTAGAATGGACTTACAATCAAGCTTGGAAGCTTGAAAAACCCTAGCCATGGTTTGTCCTTGCTATATTCGGCCATGGGTTTGAAGATGAGCAAAATTGGCTTTTAATTTTGTATTTTAATTCATTTTACCCCTAAATGACCAAAATGCCCTTACTACTAAACTTTCCAAAAATTCCATCCATGTCCAATTTTTGTCCATAAACTTAGAAATTGGTAAAATTGCTATTTAAGACCTCCTAATTAATATTCCAAAGTAATTTCATACTAAAAACTTCTAGAATGCAAGTTTTGCAACTTATTCGATTTAGTCCCTAATTTCAAATTAAGCACTTTATGCATAGAATTTAAATCACGAAATTTTCACACAATCATGCAATCATATCATAAACCTAAAAATAATTATAAAATAATTATTTCTATCTCAGATTTGTGGTCACGAAATCACTATTCCGATTAGGCCTTAATTCGGGATATTACAACTCTCCCCCCTTTAGGGATTTTCGTCCCCGAAAATCTTACCAGAAAAGTGGTCTTCACATTCGGTGCCGAAGAACTTTTACTTAGACTGTACCTCCAATACATCTCTTTAATTTCTCATATGATCTGAAAGCTTACATCTCAACTCTCAACTGTTCTTAAATTTTCAACCCTTCTCAGTTTCCCATGATATCATTACATAAAACCGGATCTTAACTTGATTAATGGAGACAGGAATTCCAAGAAATCCAACAATCAAAGAGACACGAATTTCCATAAATCGATGAGTAGGAATTCATTCAATACTGAGATATGATTTATAGATCTCGCCAAACATTTAACAATAGGATACATCACATTTTCCTCTTTTCGCCATGGAAATAATTTCGATATGGCCTCAAGAATAATCCTTCTCATTTCCATCCCAATATCAACACCGACAAGGAAAATTTTGATAGATCCCAATGCTCACTTTAACCCTTTAACAACTCCAATTTTATGTAACATCGAATGCTCTAAACTATCACATTACCTCACCGTCTTGAAACACATCACAATTCATACCACAAGACATTATCGAAAGTCAGGAAATCTTTACTCAATGTAGACTAGTCTAGTTCAGACGCTTCGGTTGCCAATATTCTCATCTATCCGAACTTTGTCAACATGTAATAAACTTTTCAGCTTTCACAAAATGAAAACCTTATCATTCAGTAGTGACTTTAACTAATATCAAACTTTTCTAATAAATATACACTTCTCGTTCGGACTATTTACTCTTTTATCCGTACAAAATGAAATTCTATTATCAGACTTGGGAAAAATAATCCTGAAATAATTGTCACATGAAATCTTTCAAATAAATAATTCACCATACCAACTGAAACTCGCGTTTTTATCACTTATGCCTTTATCGATGTCAAATCCTTACACGTAAATTAGAAAAAAAACCCAATACTAAAATCACCACATTACCAAGATCAAATTAAAAGTATAGTCATATTTGACATGATTATCACGAGTGAAGAACGACTTGAACACGAGTCATAATTGACAAATTATGGAACAAAGATAACAAGAAAACCGAATAAAGAAATCCAAAATAGAGAAATCCAGAATAAAGAAATCCGAATAAAGAAACCCAAGATACGATACTATTTGGAGAATCGAAAACCAAGTTAGGAGAATCAAAACCAAACTCATAGAGAAAATACGGAATACCCCAATAATTCTTCAAAGAAAGAAAGTCCAAAAGAAAACATCATTTAGTCCCAATTGGAATCAAATATAACAAGAACAATATATCTTCGTATATATATATATCGGATGAAGCATCAAGTAGAAGAAACAGAATCATAATATCATATGTATTCTCTCATCAATTCTTATCGATTTAAATGAAATAGAATACCCGATGAAATAGAGCAATATAAATTATAAACCAGTCGGACTACCAATGCTTTCATCCAACACGAGGATTAAAAGACATTCCCAAATAACAAGAATTTCTTCAGAAGATCAATAGCCATAGAAATATTTTCGAGAACGGGTAAACACATAGAACATCTCAAAAGAGAGCGCTAAATCTGTCCAAATCATAACTATCACACTCGGATAGTTCACATTTCAAATATCATTTCCCCAACTAGTTCTCGCTGTCACAAATTTCATATTAAACCATTCACTAAAGAAGGCGATTCTGAATAAATTTTGATTTACACTTTTCTCGACCTTGCACTGAGTAATTTGGTTTACCAAGGAGAATTCCTTTTCTAAGCTGGAACAAGTGCATAATTCCAATAATCTTTACGTCAATCTGATACTTTATCGCTCGACTTTACTTATCAGCTCATTTTCAATCTCTGATCATACTTATAATTATTCTATCACTGAACTCTTTGGGTTCTCAATCGAAAACTTATTCAATACAAATCTCATGAAATTCCATTATAAGTACCATTTCGGTAAGGGGGAGGGGTTGTAGGACCTCTGACTCGACTTTCTTATACATACACATATGACACAACTTCCATCATCATAGCAACATCATCAAAATCATGTCATTCATTCATGTTGGCTTACACCAATTTTCGTATTGTCCCATTTAGACAATATACTTATGCATACATTCTATGTTTTCTAGATAGCTTTACTTATCCATTCATTTAATTAAATTAAGTCATGCTCATTACATCATATAAGGCCAAACAAACATAGATATTTGCACCACAATCATAACTTTCATTTCGTGCATCATCATGTACATATCATTACAATCATATAATTTAGTCAAACAATTTAACACAGATAAGTTCATTTCATTATAATCCTTTATCTCATAAAAATTATATATCATTAGCATTCGTCAACATTCGACGTCCAAATCAAGATAAAGACATTTTCATTCGTATCATAATATTATGACTTTTATTCATGCCTCTACTACTTTCTATTTATTCCGTTCATCTTATCAAGTAAGCCATATACACTACATCATATGAGCATTAAGCAAATATGAATATTTATCACATATGTATCATAAACCTTTATTCATAATTTTCTGAACCGATACTTATCATAATCATAATTTTACTCAAATACCTTCACATAACGTTAAACATGGTCGGCGCAGCTCGGTTGGAGAGTACCCTATCTAAATAAGACGGTACCCATACGCGTCGGAAGACATCACACTATCACAGATCAGTGGCATGTATAGCTAAACTTTTACACATGCTAGGTTAGTTCGAGAACCGACTAAACCTGCTCTGATACCACCAAATGTAACGCCCCGTACTCGATACCATCGCTGGATTCGAATACGAGGTGTTAACAGACTTAATTCATTACTTAAACAACTCAAACAATTTAATTTTAGAAATTCTAGACAAGCTGGCTAACTGCGTCACAGTCACTTAAAAATTCATATCTCGAGTTCTGAAACTCAAAATCCAATTCTGTAAATTTTCCCTGAAACTAGACTCATATATCTATTTACAAATTATTTTCTAGAATTTTTTGCTAGGCCAATTAGTATAGTTTATTAGTTAAAGTCTCCCCTGTTTCAGGGTTCGACTGCTCTAATCTCAGTATATTACGAATCAGATATCTCTCTGTACAGAATTTCAATGACTATGAAGTTTGTTTCTCTTAAAACTAGACTCAATAAGAAATCTGTACATATAAATTATGACTTCTAATTATTTTTATACAATTTATGGTGAATTTCCAAAATCAGAATAGGGGATCCAGAAATCGCTCTGGCCCTATTTCACAAAAATTTAAACATCTCATAAAATATAACTCATATACCTGTTTCGTTTCTTCCATATGAAAATAGACTCATAATTCTTCAATTCCATGTTTTATTCGTGATCTAATTATATCTCTACTATTTTTAATGATTTTTCAAATTCACATCACTATTGCTGTCTGAATCTATTTTATGGTAAATTTTACCTATTTCATGGTTTTCATGGATTAACTAGCAATTTGACATACATAACACTAAAAATGATCATAATTAGCCATTCCAATGGCTAATCATTACCAAGCATTTTTATACTACTCAATAACCATATCATAAGACCATATATACAAAATGATTATAATGCTGTACATGTCATACTCAAAATATACAAGCCATTATGCCAAGATGGTATACGGATAGTGTGAGCGTGCCTCCGACCGTTCCCGATTTTCGAGCTGGCTTGTCAACGCTGTTCAAAGTATCCATTCACAACACTTACCAATACGTCCCTTTCATCTTGAGTATTCCTCCATTTGAGTAGAACTTTACCCGTTGAACACATCGGAATATAATTTGGATACATGGAAAGTTTGCACATAAGTGCCACATATGTAGCCTAGCTACTATGTAACCCGCCCATAAGCGAACTCGGACTCAACTCAACGAGCTCGGGCGTTCGCATCCATAAGTGAACTCGGACTCAACTCAACGAGCTCGGATGCCTAGTTACATCTCACGAACTCGGACTCAACTCAACGAGTTCGGACATTTGCATCCATAAGTGAACTCGGACTCAACTCAACGAGTTCGGATGCTCAACCATCCTAGTGACATGTCACTTGTATCCTAATCTATTCCTAAGGTTCAAACGGGATTTTCCTCGAACACATATCCTTGCTGCGTCTTAGTAGAATACCGAAACCAATACTTCTGGTGAACAATTTATATTTAACAAGTAGCTCACATAATTTGCATTTTATTCGAAAATAACCACAAAGCATATATTTCATGATAAAAATCAGCATATCATATAATTGACACCAATAACTTAAAAATATCAATTATGCTACATTATTTACACATGAACTTACCTAGTATGCGAAAATGGCTACTTTTACCATTTCGTCCACAACTTGGTATTTTCCCCATTTTAGCCTGAATTTCAGTTTTCCTTGCTCTATCATTTAAAATATAGTCTAATTAGGACTCAAATTATTCAAATTGACCCAAAATCATATTTTGGAAAAATTACAATTTTGCCCCTAAACTTTTGCATATTTACACTTTTGCCCCAAAGCTCGTAAATTAAACTTCAGCCTATTTTCTTATGTTTTATGACATGCTGATCATTTTTTCCTTCTATGGAAACATCAAATTCTCACTCTAACATGTACTTATGACTATTAGGTATTTTTACCGATTAAGCCTTTTTGCTCGTTTTCACTTAAAACCGAGTAGCACAAGTTGTCTAACATAATTTAAAACCTCATATTCTATCATAAAACACCAAAATACACAAATTTCACCTATGGGTATTTTTCCAAATATAAACCCTAGGTTAAATTATTACTAGCATAAGCTAAATTGAGCTACCGGGACTCCAAAAACGTAAAGAACTTGAAAAACGGGGCTAGAATGGACTTACAATCGAGCTTGGAAGCTTGAAAAACCCTATCCATGGTTTTTCCTTGCTATATTCGGCCATGGGGTTGAAGATGAGCAAAATTGGCTTTTAATTTTGTTTTTTAATTCATTTTACCCCTAAATGACCAAAATGCCCTTACTACTAAACTTTCCAAAAATTCCATCCATGTCAAGTTTTTGTCCATAAACTTAGAAATTGGTAAAATTTCTATTTAAGACCTCCTAATTAATATTCCAAAGCAATTTCATACTAAAAACTTCTAGAATGCAAGTTTTGCAACTTATTCGATTTAGTCCCTAATTTCAAATTAAGCACTTTATGCATAGAATTTCGTCACGAAATTTTCACACAATCATGCAATCATATCATAAACCTAAAAATAATTATAAAATAATTATTTCTATCTCAGATTTGTGGTCACGAAATCACTATTCCGATTAGGCCTTAATTCGGGATATTACAGGTTGTCAGCTGCTGCTAAGGGGTCGTCGGCAAGCTAGGGGCAATAACGATAATAGACGTGGATGTGGAGCACCAGGCGGAAATGCATGTCATGCTGAGGTGAGGCAACCAGCTTTGGTTTATGCTGCTCGTCGCTGGGAAGACGGGGATGCCCCAGATGTAATAACGGGTATGTTCTTTATATATGAGTTACCTTATACAGCATTGATTGATGTTGGATCGATGCATTCATATGTGGCATACAATATGACTGAACCTTTGGGTGATATGTTTGGAATTACTGCGAATGGGATGACTGTGATAAGTCCGTTAGGTCAGTCAGTAGGAGTGAATAAGTTGTTTAGGGAGGTACCCTTAGTAGTCTAAGGGGTTACCTTTTTAGCGGATTTGATGGAGCTGCAATTTAGTGAGTTCGATTTAATCTTAGGTATGGATTGGCTGGTGAAACACCAAGCCACCTTACATTACGCTACAAAGCGAATGGTGTTAAGAACGCACGAAGATAAGGAGGTGGTAGTGATTGGTGAATGCCGAAATTATCTTTCGAATATGATTTCAACATTAAGGGCTGAGAAGTTGGTACGAAAGGGATTCGAAGCCCATTTGACTTATATTAGCGATACGGAGGCTAAGAGTCCTATTGTTAAGGAATTGAGAACAGTTAGGGAATTTCTCGATGTCTTTTCCAGGAAGTTGCCTAGGTTACCACCCAGTAGGGAAGTAGAATTTGGAATTGAGTTGTTACATGGTACAGCTCCAGTGTCCATCGCTCCTTACCAGATGGCACCGAAGGAGTTGGTAGAACTTAAGGCACAGATTCAGGAATTATTGGATCGAGATTTCATTCGACCAAGTGTGTCTCCATGGAGAGCACTAGTTCTATTCGTGAAGAAGAAGGATGAGACATTATGAATGTGCATTGACTATCGACAGTTAAACAAGTTAACTGTTAAAAACAAGTACCTTTTACCGAGAATCGATGATCTCTTTCATCAGTTTAGGGGAGCTTCTATTTTTTCGAAGATTGACCTGCGTTCAGGGTATCACCAATTGAGGGTTAAGGAGTCGGATGTTCATAAGACAGCTTTCAGAACTCGTTATGGGCACTAAGAGTTCCTGGTGATGCCATTCGGGATGACAAACGCACCAGCCACTTTTATGGATCTCATGAATCGGGTCTTCCAACCCTATTTGGATCGGTTCGTGGTAGTTTTTATAGATGACATTTTGGTGTACTCAAGAGATAAGGATGAGCATGATGCACAATTAAGGATTGTGTTACAGACTTTGAGAGAGAAGCAGCTATATTCCAAATTCAGTAAGTACGAATTTTGGCTAAGGGAGGAAACTTTTCTAGGACATGTGGTGTCAGCTGGGGGAATTAAGGTGGATCCTCGGAAAATTGAAGCGGTGTTAAACTGGAAAACACCTAAGTCAGTTTTGAAAATCTGAAGTTTTCTGGGCTTGGCAGGGTATTATAGGCAGTTTGTTGAGGGCCTTTCAGTAATTGCTACACTCTTAACTAAGTTGTTGAGGAAGGAGGTACCGTTTGTTTAGACGGACAAGCAGTAAGAGAGTTTTGGAAAACTTAAGAAAGTTTTAACTGAGGCCCCTGTGTTGATTCAGCAAATGCTTGGGAAGGAGTTTACGGTTTATAGTGATGCGTCGCATGTGGGCTTGGGATGTGTACTGATGCAAGAAGGAAAGGTGGTTGCGTATGCATCACGTCAACTTAAGACTCACGAGGTGAATTATCCAACCCATGATTTGGAGCTAGCTGCGGTGGTTTTCATGCTAAAAATATGGAGGCATTATTTATACAGGGCGAAGTGCATAATTTATTCTGACCATAAGAGTTTGAAATACCTTCTTACCCAAAAGAAGCTTAACCTTAGGCAGCGTAGGTGGGTGGAATTGTTGAAGGATTATGATTGTACAATTGAATACCACCTTGGCAAAGCGAATGTGGTAGCCGACGCATTAAGTCGTAGGGTTAAGTCGGGCTTGAGGGCTATGCTCGCCTGTTTAAGTTTGTTGGATGATGGTAACTTGTTAGGTGAGCTTCAAGTAAAACCGGTGTGGGTCGAGTAGATAAGGAGTAAGTAGTTAGTGGATGAGACTTTGGGTGCTCGTTTTAAACAAGTAGAGAATGGGGAGACATCAGACTTTGGGATAAATAGTGAATGAGTGTTGTTTTTCCATGGAAGAATGTGTATACCAAAGGACGATGATTTAAGACAATCTATTCTGCCAGAAGCGCATAGCAGCCTCTATCCTATGCATCCTGGTAGAAACAAGATGTATCAGAACTTGCAAGAGCTTTATTGGTGGCCTGGACTTAAGCGTGAGGTTATAGAGTTCGTAGAAAAATGCTTGGTTTGTCAAAAGGTGAAGGCGGAACATCAATTGCCTTCAGGATTGCTTCAGCTAGTAAAGATTCCACTCTGGATCTGGGAAAGGATCACTATGGACTTTGTTAGTGGGCTACCCTTGGCGCCTACTAAGAAAGACTCGATATGGGTTATAGTGGATCGGTTAACCAAGTCTGCCCATTTTGTACCAGTTCTCACCGATTACTCGTTACAAAAGCTGACTACGTTGTATATGGCAGAGATTGTAAGATTTCATGGTGTGCTAGTCTCCATAATATCTGATAGGGATCCATATTTCACTTCGCGATTTTGGAAGAAGCTGTATGAGGCGTTGGGTACTAGGTTGAACTTTAGTATGGCATTTCACCCTCAACTGATGGATAGTCAGAAAGGGTAATCCAAGTATTGGAAGATATGTTGAGGGGATGCGTGATTGAGTTTCGAGGTAGCTGGGAGGACTTTTTGTCGTTAGTCGAATTCGCGTATAATAATAGCTATCAAGCAAGCATTGGGATGGCTCCGTATGAAGCACTGTATTGGCGAAGGTGTCGAACACCAACATGTTGGACGGAGTTGGGTGAACGAAGAGTTTTGGGCCCTGAGTTAGTAGCCGATACTGAGGATAAGGTGAAATTGATTCGGGATTGGTTGAAGGAGGCCTTGGATAGGCAAAAATCGTATGTTGACCTTAAACGACGAGAGATAGAGTATGCAGTGGGGGACTCAGTTTTTCTTAAGGTCTCTCCTTGGAAGAAAGTATTAAGGTTTGGACGAAAGGGGAAGCTAAGCCCAAGGTTCATTGGGCTATATCGGGTTGTAAGGCGGATTGGGCCAGTCGCTTATCAGCTAGAATTACCTTCTGAACTAAGCCAGATCCACGATGCTTTTCATGTTTCCATGCTGAGATGATATCGCTCAGATCCTTCACATGTCGTGGCGGTTGAGGAAATTGAGGTCAGTCCAGACCTAACTTTCGAGGAAAATTCCATTCAAATAATTGGTCGTGATGTTAAGGTACTAAGAAAGAAGTCCGTTCCATTAGTCAAAGTGCTTTGGCGTAATCACAAGGCTGAGAAGGCTACTTGGGAACCTGAGGAGACGATGCAACGCCAATATCCTCAACTATTTTAACCAGGTAAAATTTCGAGGATGAAATTTCTTTTAGGGGGCAGAGTTGTAGCGCCCCAAAAATCTCGAAACCCAAAAATCCTGAAATCTTGAATTTTTCTTTTTGTGTTTAGCATTTCCGGTTAAGTGTTAATTACATGATGGTAGGTCTTGGTCAAGGTTTGAGTCCGAACCTAGGGGTAGAAGAAATTATAGTTTAATTATTAAAGGAACCCTGATGGTAAGTAGTAGGGCATTTAAATAAGGATAGGGGGAAATGGCATCAAAAGAGCCTTGTGGAGGAGTGGCTTAGTGACGCCACTTAGGGTGTAGGGAGGTGGCATTAAAGGACAGCAAAGAGATCCGAGGTTCGAATCCTAGCTTAGTATTTTTAGGAGTTCAATTTTGGCCTTCTAGAAGGTTGGAAGTGGCATGAAGATGGACTCCAAGGGGAGTGTTCAGAAGAGGGATTTGAGGAAAGGATCAAGGGGTTATAAGAAAGAAAAATGAGGAGATGAGAAAAGAGGAGGAGGTAAAGCCGAATTGGGAACCTGGGCATGAGAAATTCAGCTATAAGGGCTATAAATAGGTGCCGAATGCAAGGTTTCCAAGCTAATGTCGAAATCTCTTTCACCTTGTTGTCAAAAACCCTTTTCCCTAAAAGCCAAAAACCCTCTATTTTACTTTCTTTTCTTTGTGCCGATTTCCATCCTTCCTCTACACAATTTTCTTTGTTTCACTTTTGGGTTAGCCGATTCCTTCTTCTACTCTTCTTCTTTAATTTGTGCCAATAAACCTTATTCACCATACTAGTTTGAAAGCTGAAAAGCTGAATCTCCCTTGGGTCGATTGCTCTTTTGGTGTAAGTACCTTATCTCTTTTTCGGCTAGTATTGTTAATACCGATTACTCCTCTCCCTCACTCTTTCTAATCAACTTTGGTAGGGAATTAGTATTGGATCTCGGGTTTTAGCTCTCTGCCGAGTTGTTCCTTAGGTGTTTACGATTTTGGTAAGTATTCTTCTCTTATTGGCTAAGGTTGGCCGAATGGTCATAGTTAAGGTAAGGGGACTTGTGTTGGATACGAGTAACCTATTATTCTGGTTTTAATAGTTAAGATTGGTGCAAATCTAGGAGTTGGTCGTGGTTAGTGATTAAAGAAGGGGCTGTTATACTTGTCGCGCAAGGTAAGGTTAAGGTGAGGTTTCAATTTTAGTAAAGATATGTATTAAGCATGTGATTAATTGAAGGGTGATATTTTTTGTAGGTTGGTGACTAAGGGAATCGCAGTACGTTTGCTTACAAGGTGTGTACATACAATGCACACACAAGTAGATCGGCAAAAGCTAAAATGCCGGAATGCCGAAATGTCGAAAAGCTGAAAGTTTGGCTACGGTAGTCTTGTGAGTGCACAAACGCTCGCAAGGGGGAAACCGATAGGTTGTCTGAGGCCCCATGGGCGATTCCATGGTTTTGGGCTGTGAATTGGTCAACCGGGCCATAATAGGCTTAGTGGGCCCGATGGGCTGTTGGGCCCATAATAGGCAAAATTGATAATTGATGCTATGTGATGAAAAATTGTATGTGAGCATGACTATAGATTTGAATCGGGCCTGATGGGCCATATGAATATGAATTGGGCCTGATGGGATATATTAATGTGAATTGGGCCTGATGGGCCATATAAATGTGATTGGGCCTAGTGGGCCATATATAGGTATGCGAGTTTGGGCTTTGTAGGGGTTTTGGGCCTGGTACAAGATGACTACATAAAACTTAATTAATTAATTGCGATCGTGGACAAGTCATAGGGTTAAGGTGTGGCAACGGGTATATGTTGTCTAGGATTGGATCTAGGGAGATCCTGGTACTTAAGCAGTCTTAATGACTCACCTCATCTTCTCTAGAATCCTACCTGGTGCATAGTATTCGTTCATCTTAGCTCACGGGATTTGTTAACGGGCCAAGGTAAGTGAAAACTATAATAAGGGAAAAATTATCGAAATGCCCCTAAGGGCGAAAATGACCAAAATAGCCTTATGTGTTGAATGTAAGTTTTATGGATGTTACACGCATATTTGATGCATACATATGATATTCTACTTAGGTTGCATATGGGTTGGGAATTATGGAACGGAGGAAGTATATGAGGATCTCATGGTTGCTTGACAATCGTGGATCCACCGACTGCTTTTAAGCCCAATATGTAAATGAAGGTAGTTCCGCAACCAAGCTACCCTGGATGTGTATCGGTTGGGTGGGTCGATATTTATATCCCCACATGATGTGTATCGGGTGACGGAGCTGGTGTGTAGCGGATGAATTATTGGGATGGGATTGCACTGCATTGCATTGCATGTTTGATGTATGGTGATTATTGAATGCTTGTTACTCGTCGAGGGTTGTACACACTGAGTTTGCGAAATCTCACCCCCTCTTTTATTTTATTTTTCAGGTGATGCTCAATAGAAGGTTCAATGTTTGGAGAGACTCTAGGTGGCCAGCTAGCAAGACAACTTAGATGTGTTTTTTTTCCTTTTAAAAGCATATAAGTTTCTATTTTATTAAGTATGTTTCAGACCTGATTGTAATAAGGTTTCCATTTTGTTATTATTTGGATTATTGTCATTTTTATGCATTGTAATTACGAGAAGTTGAACATGGGTTTCCTAAGTCATAGTATGTTTTTCTACGTTTCCGTAACTAAATTTTTAAATGATAAGTTTTCTTAAGTCAAATGTTTTAAACAAGGCTTTCGCAACTGAAAAGAGTGTTTTCATAAGTTAACTAAGGTTTCATATCTTAAGGAAGGGTTTTTAATGAAAACAAGTTTTTCGCTAAAACACTTCAATGTGACGCGTCAGACTCGACCATAGCGTCTGGGCTGGGTTTGGGGTGTTACAGGAAATCATGTGCAAACGATTCATTGATGGGTTGAGCGAGGATATTAAACTCAGAGATTCGTTCACTCATCCAAATGTTTCAATTGGGCATTCGAACAGAGATCATGTAAAATAATTTTCAAGTCCTAAAGCTTAAGTTACATTGGTATCGAGTGTTGGCAGTGTGAGAAATTATATACTTGAATGTCGGCAATATAGAAAATGACATCCTGGTGAATGTAGAATGAATAACCGGGCATGTTTTAAATGTGGTTCACAAGATCATTTCATACGAGATTGCCTAGAACTAGTAGAGAAAAATAATATACATAATGCAAGATCGGGTAACACAACCACTAGAGGGAGGCCACCAAGAAATGAGGGAAATACGAGTGGTAATCGTGGTACTACGAGAAATTCTACAGTAAGATCTGAGGCCAGAGCACCTACTAGAGCTTACGCTATTCGTGCTCGCGAAGAGGTGTCATCACCTAATGTTATCAATCGTTCATTTTCTCTTTACGACACTAATGTGATTGCTTTGATTGATCCTTGATCGACTCATTCATATATTTGTATAAATTTAGTTTTAGTAAGAATTTTCCTTTTGAGTCTATTGAGTTTGTGATTAAAGTATCAAACCCCTTAGGCAAGTATGTTCTAGTTGATAAAGTTTGCAAGAACTGCTCTTTAATGACTCGGGGTTACTGTTTTCTGGCTGACTTGATGCTACTACCTTTTGATGAGTTCGATGTAATTCTGGGAATGGATTGGTTGACCTTGCATGATGCTATTGTGAATTGTAGATGAAAGACTATTAAATTGAAATGTCAGAATAATGAAATCCTTTGAATTGAATTAGATGAATCAAATGAAATGCCTGCTATGATTTCGTCTATGTCAGCTCAGAGATGTGTGAGGAAAGGGCGTGAAGCTTATCTTGCTTATATTTTAGATACAAAAGTGTCTGAATCGAAGATTGAATTAGTGCCAATAGTTTGTAAGATTCTGGATGTGTTTCCAGAAGAATTACCAGGGTTACCACGGATCAGAGAGGTTGAATTTGCTATTGAGTTAGTACTGGGAACTTCACTGATACCTATAGCTCCGTATAGAATGGCTTTGACAAATAGAAAGAGTTGAAATCTCAGTTGCAACGATTAACAGATAGAGATTTTACACGATCTAGTTTTTTGCCCTGGGTGCGCCAGTATTATTCGTAAAGAAGAAAGATAGGTCAATGAGAATGTGTATTGACTAATGACAACTCAACAAGGTTATAATAAAGAACAAGTATTCGTTGCCTAGAATAGATGATTTGTTTGATCAGTTGAAAGGGGCAACAGTGTTTTCGAAGATTGAATTAAGATTTGACTACTATCAGTTGCGAGTTAAAGATTCGGATGTGCCGAAAACTACATTTAGAGCTAGTTACTGGCATTATGAATTTCTTTTTATGCCTTTCTGATTAACTAACGCTCTTGCAGTCTTTATGGATTTGATGAATCGGATCTTTAGACCGTATTTAGACAGATTCGTTGTTGTGTTCTAAGATATGAGTCTAAGCATGCCGAGTATTTGAGAATTGTGCTACAAACCTTGAGAGATAAGCAACTATACGCTAAATTTAGTAAATATGAGTTTTGGCTCAAAGAAGTTAGATTTTTGGGACACATTGTTTAAACGGAAGGTATAAGTGTTGATCTGAGCAAAATTTTTGTAGTTGTTGATTAGAAACCACCGAGAAATGTATCTGAAGTTAGAAGATTTCTAGGGTTAGCTGGTTATTATCGACATTTTGTTAAAGAATTTTTGATGATTGGTACACCGATGACCAGATTGTTACAGAAAGATGTAAAATTTGAGTGGTCTGAGAAATGCCAATAGAGCTTTGATCAATTGAAAGCAATGTTAACTGAGGCACTAGTGTTAGTTCAACCTGAGTCTGGTAAAGAATTCGTGATTTATAGCGACGTGTCATTGAATGGTTTGGGTTGCATTTTGATGGAAGAAGGAAAAGTTATAGCTTATGCCTCTAAACAATTGAAACCACATGAAAAGAATTATCCGACGCACAATTTAGAGTTAGCCGTTATTATTTTCGCATTGAAATTTTGGCATCATCATTTGTATGGTGAAAAATGGCACATATTTTCCGATCATAAAATTTTAAAGTATTTAATAAGTCAGAAAGATTTGAATTTACGACAATGGAGATAGCTTGAGCTATTGAAAGATTATGAGTTAGTAATCGATTATCATCTGGGAAAAGCAAGTGTGGTCACTGATGTTGAGTAGAAAATCTTTATTTGCTTTGAGAGCGATGAATACGAGACTGACTTTGTCTAATGATGGTTCGGTTCTAGCAGATTTGAAAGCTAAACAGGTTTTTCTTCAACAAATTTGTGAAGCTCAAAAAGTATGATATTGAGGTGCAAGCTAAAAGAGTGCAATGTGAGTAGAATAGTGATTTAGACTATCAGATTAGAGCTGATGACTTTTTACTGTTTCGAAATAGAATCTGTGTACTGAATAATTTCGAGCTCATTCAAAAAATTTTGTACGAAGTACATGATGGTTGTTTATCTGTTCACCCTAGGATTACCAAAATGTACCATGACTTGAAACAATTGTATTGGTGGTCAGGTATGAAACAAGACATTTCTAAGTTTGTATTGAAGTGTTTGATTTGTCAACAAGTCAAAGTTGAACATCAAGTGCCTTCAGGATTACTACAGCCTATGTTGATACCAGAGTGGAAATGGGATAAAGTTATGATGGATTTCGTATCGGGATTACCCTTGACTTCTAAGAAGAAAGATGCTATTTGGGTTGTCGTTGATTGACTGACGAAATCAACACATTTCATTCCAGTACGTACTAATTATTCATTTGATAGATTGGTTGATTTGTACATATCTAATATCGTTAGATTGCACGGGGTGCTAGTTTCAATTATTTTGGATAGAGATCCGAGGTTTACATCGCGGTTCTGGAAGAAACTACAAGAAGCTTTAGGTACGAGGTTCAATTTTAGTAAGCATTTCATCCGCAAATCGATGGTTAGTCTGAGAGAGTAATTTAGATTCTTGAAGACATGCTTCGTTGTTATGCGTTAGAGTTCCAAGGCAACTGGGAGAAATATTTGCCATTGGTTGAATTTCCGTATAACAACAGTTTTCAATCGAGTATAAAGATGGCACTGTACAAAGCTTTGTATGGTCGCAAATGTCAAACTTCATTGTATTGGACCAAGTTGAGTGAGAAAAAGATTCACGGGGTTGATTTGATTCGAGAGACTGAAGAAAAAGTGAAAGTAATTCGCGATAGTCTAAACCAGCTTCAGATCGATAGAAATCGTATGCGGATTTGAAACGAAAATACATTGAATTCCAGATCGGTGATAAAGTGTTTCTGAAAGTATCTCTATGGAAGAAAATACTTCGATTTGTTTGCAAAGGCAAATTGAGTCCACGATTCATCAGGCCGTATGAGGCATTGAAAGAATAGGTCCAGTGGCATATCGGCTAGCTTTACCAACTAAGTTAGAGAAAATCCATAATGTGTTTCATGTGTCAATGTTGCGTCGATACAAATCGGATCCTTCACACGTAATTTCTCCAGTAGATATTGAAATTCAACCTGATATGACTTACAACAAAGAATCGATCCAAATTTTAGCTCGAAAAGTTAAAGAATTGAGAAATAGAAGCATAGCTCTTGTGAAAGTACTTTGGCGATGTCACGGGGTTGAAGAGGCTATATGGGAGCCCGAGAAAGCTTTGAGAAAATAGTAACCTAACCTTTTTGCTGGTAAGATTTTCGGGGACGAAAATCCCTGAGGGGGAGAATCATAACAGCCCGTTTTTAGTCAAATCAGAACAATGGTTTTGGGACCACAAATTCGAAGTCAAAATATTTATTTTGTTATTATTTTAAAGTCTAAAGCATGAATATATGATTGTGTGAAAGTTTCGTTTAGAAATTTTAGCATTTGATTAGTCAATTTGATGAAAAAGAGTAAATTGCGTAAAGTGTAAAAGTGGAGTTCTATTAGTTAAAGGTATCTAATAGCTATAGAACCTTAAAGTTAAGGTCCTTATGTGGTAAATAGACCATTAATTAGATAGTGGATGGTAATGGCTTGGCATAATTGAAATTTTGAATTAATAATAAGGTTATTTTAATAATTTAGTAAATAAATGAATGTTAAATAAAACAAAATGTTTTAATTGTGTTGATCTGCAAAAGACAAAAACCAATCGATTTTCTTGAGAGAAATAGGGCTAAGGTTTGGCACTCTTATTTCCATCAATTAGGTATGTGTTTTTGATCCGTTTTTAATGATTTCTGTATTTTTGAGATCGTTGCAACTAGGTCTAGCTAGCCTAGGGACTAATTAAGAAAACTATTAAATATTTTAAATGTTTCTATTGATGAATAAGCATGTATTTTGAAGTTTTTTGTTAGATTATGGCTTGTAGGCTTTATAAATAATTGTAGGAGGAAGGTGGCATAAAAAAGCCTTGTGGCTTGGTGGCAAGTGACGTGTTGAGCAACTGAGAGGGCTTGGGTTCGAATCCCATGGAATGCAAAGGGATATTTCATTTTATTTCTTTATGGTGAGATAGGTGGAGTTTGATTGAAACTCTGCTGAGGGAAGTTTGAACTAGTCAAGGAGTGGATTGTGGAGAAAATCATGGAGGAGATAAAGGAGGATTTTTAGGAGGAAAAAGTGGAGTTTGATTTGGTGTGGTATTGTGCCAAATTTGCTTAGGAGGTTACTCAGAATTTCGGCTGAGTGTTGTTCCTCAAGTTTGGGTTTTCTGTGCCTTTCTTTTGGCATACACACCATCCTTATTGTAGTTCGGCAAGAGCCGAAAAGCCGAAATCCAAAACTTCAGCATTTGATGCCACACGAGCGTGCGATCGCACGTGTGGTGAACCGAGCCCACGAACATGGGTGCTAGACTGTAGAAGCCTCCATGAATGTTCTCATGAGCTTGGGCTGTTATGGGCCTCGTTGGGGTGAGATGGGTCGTGTGGGCCCAATGGCCTCGTGGGCCTCACACAGATAAAATTTTCGGTAAGTAACAAAGAATGGAGTGGGCTACGGTGATCGTATAGTCGTGGCTGAATTTGGCCTAAATGTGCCACACGAGCGTGTGGGCCCACTTAGGCCGAGTAATGGGACTTGGGCCCATTTACACTATTTTGGCCATATAGGTTATCTGAGTCGTTAGAGACGACTGTAGACCTTTTGAAGGGTTGTTATCTATACCGAGACCCCAAAATTTATAAAATGATCGTGATGCCCCTGTAGGATAAATAACCATAATGCCCCTGTAGAGTAAAATGACTGTAATGCCCCTGTATGGTAAAATGACTGTAATGCCCCTGTAGGGTAAAATGACCGTAATGCCCCTGTAGGGTAAAATGACAGTAATGCCCCTGTAGGATAAAATTACCATAATGCCCCTATAGGGTAAAATGACTATAATGCCCCTGTAGGGTAAAATGATCGTAATGCCCCTGTAGGGTAAAATGACCATAATGCCCCTATAGGGTACAATGACTGTAATGCCCCTATAGGGTAACATGACTGTAACGCCCCTGTAGTGTTAAATGACCGTAATTCCCCTGTAGGGTAAAATGACCGTAATGCCCTTGTAAGGTAAAATGACTATAATGCCTCTGTAGGATATAATGACCATAATGCCCCTGTAGGGTAAAATGACCGTAATGCCCTTGTAAGGTAAAATGACTATAATGCCCTTGTAGGGTAAAATGACCATAATGCCCCTGTAGGGTAAAATGACCGTAATGCCCCTGTAGGGTAAAATGACCCTAATACCCCTGTATGTTAAAATGATGATTGTGCCCTTATGTTTCGTATGACTGATGTGCTTATAATTTACATATATGATTGTACTGTGTATGACTTTGCATACACGTAATATTTATGACATGACATACTGCATGGGGTTGGGATTTTGATATGGAGGAAGTATCGCATCTTGGTGACTATGTCACATTCATTTATCATGGTGGCTATGCCACAATTATCGTCATCGTGGCTTTGCCACATTTATCATTATTTTCGCAACTATGATGCATTTTTATTACTGGAAACTTTGCTGCGATATCGGTGTGTCAACTGGGTGGGTCTATTTATATCCCCACATGGTGTGTTGGTTAGTACGGGTGGTGTGTTGGCTGGATTTGGGTGGGTTGCATAATTGCATCACACTGTTGTAATACTATATAGGGCTAAGGCCTAGACCATCATCATTCTTGATATAGTGGTCAGCCTGCATCGCACTAATACATCGAATAGGGCTCGTGCCCTGCATCTGTACTAATTGCCCCATCAAAAATTCTAGAAAAATTTAGTAAATAGATATATGAGTCTAGTTTCAGGAAAATTTACGGAATTGGATTTTGAGTTTGAACTCGAGATATGAATTTTTAAGCGATCGTGACGCAGATTGCTAGCTTGACTGAAAATTTTAAAATTAAATTGTTTGATTTGTTTAAGCAATGAATTAAGTCTGTTAACACTCGTGTTCGACTCTAAACAACGGTCTCAGTGCAGGGCATTACATTTGGTGGTATCAGAGTAGGTTTAGTCGATTCTCGGACTAATGTGTTGTATGTACGAGTTTTACTATACATGCCATATATATATTGTGATAGTGTGACGACTTCTGACCTTTTAAATGATTTTTTTATAGTAAATGGATCCTGATCCAGTTGCGGCTGATGATGTAGAGAGTAATGCACCAGCTCCGGCTGAAGGGGTGGTGCCAACTGAAAATCCACCTCCTACTATTGGTCAAGGAGGAGGAGAAGGGGCTCGGGAAGCCTTTCTCCAGATGAGATGATGAGTGCCTCGTATACTGATTTCGTTCGTACGAACCCGAATGTACAACCTCCCCCACCTCCCCCGATTCCTCAACCTGTACCCCCGATGCCTCAATGTATGGATCTGATGAAATTTCATAGAACTCCAGTTGACAAAATCTTCAAGCAAGGGGCCGAAGAATTCAGCGCAAATGTTGATGATGATGCCGAGAAAGTAGAGTTTTGGCTTGAGAATTCTATTCGGGTATTTGATGAATTGTCTTGTACACCTGAGGAATGCTTCAAATGTGCTATATCATTGTTGAGAGATTTAGCTTATCATTGGTGGAAGACATTGACTTCAGTAGTACCGAAAGAGAAAGTAGCTTGGGAGTTCTTTTAAGAAAAATTTCGGAAGAAATATATTAGTGAAAGATTTATTGATCAGAAGCGTAAAGAGTTTCTTGAATTAAAGCAGGGGAACATGACAGTTACTGAATACGAAAAGGAGTTTGTTAGGTTGAGTAAGTATGCTAGAGAATACATTCCTACAGAGGCTAAAATGTGTAGATGATTTGAAGACGGACTCAATGAAGACATCAAAGTATTTGTTGGGATTCTTGAATTAAAAGAAATGGTAGTATTGGTTGATCGAGCTTGCAAGGCTGAAGAACTACTTAAAGAGAAGAAAAAAGCAGAAGGTGAGACTAGAAATTGGAAGAAAAGACCAATGAGTAGTTCATTCTCACAGCAATCCAGAAAATTTAAAAATATGAATCCTCGTCACAAGTTTCGGCTGGACAATCATATGGAAATTCTAAGAAGCAAAATATGGGTCCTAAATCTCAGACTACTTCTGCGGCTAGTGTGGGAAATACGAGATTTGTTAAGCCTGAGTGCCAGCAGTGTGGCAGAAATCATTTTGGCCCATGTAGAGCGAATGAATGTTTTCGGTGTGGTTCTCTAGATCATTTTATTAGAGATTGCCCAGAGAGAGCTGAGAAAGAAAAATTTCAGAATGTAAATGTTAGTGGTGCAGACTCGAGGGGAAGATATTCGAGAAAAGCTGGAAATGAAGCAAGCAGGAAAAATGTAGCCAGAGATTCAACAGCTAAATCTAAAGCAAGAGCTCCAGCTGGAACTTATGCTATAAAGGCACGTGAAGATGCTTCATCACCCGACGTGATTACTGGTATATTTTCTCTTTATGATGTTAATGTTAATGCTTTGATTGATCCCGGTTCTACTCATTCATATTTATGCATGAAACTGGTGTCTAGTATGAATATACCTGTTGAGAACATAGAATTTATGATTAGAGTGTCGAATCCATTTGGCAAATGTGTGATAGTTGATAAAGTATACAAGAAATGTCCTTTAATGATTCGGGGTCATTACTTTTCGGCCAACTTGATGTTGTTGTCGTTTGATGAATTTGATGTTATTTTGGGTATGGATTGGTTGACATTTCATGATGCTATAATAAATTGCAAAGAAAAGGTTATAGAATTAAAGTGTGAAAGTGGTGAAATTTTGCGGGTTGAATCAGACAAATCAGAGGCATTATCTAGTATGATTTCTTCAATGTCGGCTCAGAGATATTTGAGAAAGGGTTATGAAGCTTATTTGGCGTATGTAATTAATACAAAAAAAGTTGAAAAGAAAGTTGAATCAGTACCGGTTGTGTGTGAATTTGCGGACGTATTTCCAGAAGAATTGTCGGGTTTACCTTTAGTTAGGGAAGTAGAATTTGGTATTGATTTGATACCGGGAATAGCTCCGATCTCGATTGCTCCATATAGAATGGCACCAGCAGAGTTGAAAGAATTAAAGTCACAGTTGCAAGAGTTGACTGATAAAGGCTTTGTGAGACCGAGTTTTTCACCTTGGGGTGCTCCCGTGTTATTTGTAAAAAAGAAGGATGGTTCTATGAGATTGTGTGTTGACTATCGACAGTTAAACAAGGTGACAATCAAGAACAAGTATCCGTTGCCGAGAATTGATGATTTATTTGATCAGCTAAAAGGAGCAACATGGTTTTCAAAGATTGACTTGAGATCTGGGTATTACCAGTTGCGAGTAAAAGAGTCGGATGTGCCTAAAACTGCTTTTAGAACAAGGTACGGTCATTATGAATTTTTAGTTATGCAATTCGGGTTGACAAATGCTCCTATTGTGTTTATGGATTTAATGAATCGCATATTTCGGCCATACTTGGACAACTTTGTTGTGGTGTTTATAGATGATATTTTAATTTATTCAAACGATGAGACAGAGCATGCTGAGCATTTGAGGATAGTTTTGCAAACTTTGAGAGATAAGCAGCTGTGTGCTAAGTTTAGTTAAAGTGAATTTTGGCTCCAGGAAGTTGGATTTTTGGGTCATATTGTTTCAAGTGATGGTATACGGGTTGATCCTAGTAAAATTTCAGCCATTGTTGATTGGAAACCACCGAAAAATGTAACTGAGGTTAGAAGTTTCTTGGGGCTAGTTGGGTATTATCGGCGGTTTGTAAATGGATTTTCTATAATTGCTGCTCCTATGACTAGACTACTTCGAAAGAATGTTAAATTTGAATGGACGGAAGAATGTCAACAGAGTTTTGAAGAATTGAAAAAGTTATTAACTAAAGCACCAGTGTTGGTACAACCCGAATCAGGTAAATAATTTGTGGTGTATAGTGATGCTTCTCGAAATGGTTTAGGATGTGTACTTATGCAAGAAGGAAAAGTGGTGGCTTATGCTTCAAGGCAGTTAAAAACTCATGAAAGAAATTATCCGACTCATGATTTGGAATTAGCTGCTATAGTGTTTGCTTTGAAGATTTGGCGACAATATTTGTATGGTGAAAAGTACCGAGTATATATCAACCACAAAAGTCTTAAGTACTTGATGTCACAAAAAGACTTGAATTTGAGATAGCGAAGATGGTTGGAGTTATTGAAAGATTACGAGCTTGTTATTGACTACCATCCGGGAAAAGCGAATGTGGTTGCCGATGCTTTGAGCAGAAAGTTGCTATTTGCTTTGAGAGCTATGAATACTCAGTTAAAGGTATCAAATGATGGTTCGATTCTAGCAGAGTTAAGAGCAAGACCGATGTTTTTACAAGAGATTTCTGAAGCTCAGAAAAGCGATAAAGATTTGCAAGCCAAGAGAAAACAGTGTGAAGTTGATACGGGGTTAGATTTCAAAATCTATTCTGATGGTTGCTTGATGTTTAAAAATCAGATTTGTGTACCAAAAAATAATGAGTTGATTCAAAAGATTTTGCATGAAGTACATAATGGTTGTTTGACAGTTCATTCGGGCAGTACGAAAATGTATAATGACTGGAAGAAAATGTACTGGTGGAGTGAAATGAAAAGAGATATTTCCGAGTTTGTATCAAAGTGCTTAGTTTGTCAACAAGTGAAAGCTGAACACCAAGTACCTTCGGGATTACACCATCCTATCATGGTTCCTGAATGGAAATGGGATCGAATTACTATGGATTTTATATCAGGGTTGCCGTTAACTCCGGGGAAGAAAAATGCCATTTGGGTAATAGTTGACAGACTGACTAAATCAGCTCATTTTATTCCGGTACGTACGGATTATTCTCTTAATAAATTAGCTGAATTGTATATCCGTGAGATTGTTAGACTTCATGGAATACCTTTGTCAATCATTTCGGATAGAGATCCGAGATTTACTTTACAGTTTTGGCAAAAGTTGCAAGAGGCATTAGGTACAAAGTTAAATTTTAGCTTCGCTTTCATCCACAAACTGATGGACAATCAGAGAGAGTAATTCAGATTCTTGAAGACATGCTCAGATGTTGCGTATTGGAATTTCAAGGTAGTTGGGAAAGATACTTACCGTTAGTAGAATTTGCTTATAATAATAGTTATCAGACGAGTTTGAAGATGACACCTTATGAAGCATTGTATGGTCGTAAATGTCAGACGCCATTGTATTGGACTGAACTCAAGGAAAATCAGATTTATGGAGTTGATCTAATAAAAGAAATCGAAGAAAAGGTGAAAGTGATTCGAGATTGTTTGAAAGTTGCTTCGGATAGACAGAAATCTAATGCGGATTTGAAACAAAAAGAAATCGAATTTCAAGTTGGTGATAAGATATTTTTGAAAGTGTCTCCATGGAAGAAAGTCATTAGATTTGGACGGAAGGGCAAGTTAAGTCCGCGTTTTATTGGGCTGTATGAAATAATTGAAAAAGTTGGACCGGTAGCATATCGGCTAGCATTACCACCTGAATTAGAGAAGATTCATGATGTGTTCCACGTATCTATGTTACATCAGTATCATTCGGATCCTTCACATATAATTTCACCGACAGAAATTGAGCTACGACCGGATATGACTCACGAAGAAGAACCGATTAAGATTTTAGCTCGAGAGGTCAAGCAACTAAGAAATAAAAGTGTCGCTCTCGTGAAAGTATTGTGGCAAAAGCATGGGGTAGAAGAGACTACATGGGAACCTGAGGAAACTATGAGAAATCAATACCCACACCTGTTTATCGGTAAGATTTTCGAGGACGAAAATCCTTAAAGGGGGGAGAGTTGTAATATCCCGAATTAGGGCCTAATTGGAATAGTGGTTTCGTGACCACAAATTCGAGATAGAAATAATTATTTTATAATTATTTTGATGTTTATGATATGATTGCATAATTGTGTGAAAATTTCGTGTGAAAATGCATGCATAAAGTGCTTAAGTTGAAATTAGGGACTAAATCGAATAAGTTGCAAAACTTGCATTCTAGAAGTTTTTAGTATGAAATTACTTTGGAATATTAATGAGGAGGTCTTAAATAGCAATTTGACCAATTTCTAAAATTTTGGACAAAAATGGGCTTGTACATGAAAATTTTCAAAGAAAGGTACTAAGGGTATTTTGGTCATTTGGTAATTAAAAGATTATAAAAAGGAAAAAGATGGCAAAATATGTCCATCTTCTTCATTAGAATGAAAATTAAAGGGTTCTCCATAGCTAGGGTTTGTTTCAGGCTTCCAACTCCATAGTAAGTGATTCCAAGCCCCGTTTTTAATGTTCTTTCCGTTTTTGAAATCCCGGTAGCTCGATTTAGCTTATGCTAGCAATAATTTAACCTAGGGTTCATATTTGGAAAAATACCCATAGGTAAAATTTGTGTATTTTGGTGTTTTATGATAGAATATGAGGTTTTAAATTATGTCAGACAACTTGTACTACTCGGTTTTAAGCGAAAACGAGTAAAAGGGCTTAATCGGTAAAAATACCTAATAGTCATAAGTACATGTTAGAGTGTGAAATTGATGCTGCCATAGAAGGGGAAAATTATTAGCATGTCATAAAACATAAGAATAAGGGATGAATTTTAATTCCCGAGCCTAGGGGCAAAAGTGTAATTATGCAAAAGTTTAGGGACAAAAATATAATTTTGCCAAAGTTCGTATTAAATGCTGTTTTGATGAATGTATGTATTAAATAAGATTAATTTGACATTATAGATCAAGAGAAACGAGATTCAAGTCGCGATCGAGGGAAAAACAAAGTTTACGAAGAATAGGCTCGATTGCTAATAATTTTATACCGAGGTAAGTTCATGTGTAAATGTAGTAACATAATTGTCATTTTAAGTAATTTAATGTCATTTATGTGATATGATGATTAATATCATGAAATATTATGCTTTATGGTTATTATTGAATAATATGTAAATTATGAATTGCTACCGAGTATCGGTTTCGATGTTCCGTGGAAGACGGCAAAGATGTGTAATCGAGGAAAAAGCCCGTTTGAACCTTGGGAATAGATTAGAATACAAGTGACATGTCACTAGGATGGTTGGGCATCCGAACTCGTAGAGTTGAGTCCGAGTTCACTTATGGATGCAAATGTCTGAACTCGTTGAGTTGAGTCCGAGTTCGTGAGATGTAACTAGGCATCCGAGCTCGTTGAGTTGAGTCCGAGTTCACTTATGGATGCGAACGCCCGAGCTCGTTGAGTTGAGTCCGAGTTCGCTTATGGGCGGGTTATATGGTAGCTTGGCTACATATGTGGCACTTATGTACAAACTTTCCATGTATTCGAATTATATTCCGATGTGTTCAACGGGTGAATCTTAAGAGAATAAGGAGAACGCCTAAAACGAAGGTGACATGTTGGTAAGTGTGGTAAATGAGAAAATTTGACAGGTATGTGCTTAAACCCTCGGGTTGAAAGCTTGGTAAGATGAAATCGTAGAAAGATATTAAATGTAAATGATGTTTTGTGTGGGATTGTGTGATTATGTTACTTGCTATATGCATGTGAACTTACTAAGCATTTATGCTTACTCCCTCCTTTTCTTTCATTGTAGTTTTGACAAGCCAGCTTGAGAATCGGGATAGGTCAAAGACTCGTTCACACAATCCGAAGGCTTAAATCGGTAAAATGGCTTGTATATTTTGAATGTGGCATGTATGGCAAAATACTCACTTTGTGTAATTGATCTTATGATATGGCAATGGTTTGGCAAGAAAAGGGTTTGTAAATGATTAGCCATTGGAATGGCCAATCTAAGTCATATTTGATGTTATGTATGTTTAAAATGATATTTAGTCCATGAAAATCCTTAGTAAAGTGAAATTTGCCATAAAATAGAATCTGATAGCAGAAGTGATATAAATTTGAAAAATCACTAAAAATAGTAGAAATGGAATTAAATGATGAGTAAATTATGAAATTGAAGATTAATGAGTCTATTTTCATATGGATTGAACAAAATAGGTATATGAATTATAATTTATGAGACATTTGAATTTTTGTGAAACAGGGCCAGAGTGATTTCTGGATCCCCTGTTCTGCATTTGGAAATTTACCATAAATTGTATAAAAATAATTAGAAGTCATACTTTATATGTACAGATTTATTATTGAATCTAGTTTTAATAGAAACAAACTTCATAGTCATTGAAATTCTGAACAGAGATATATCTGATTCGTAATACACAGAGGTCAGAGCAGTCGAACCCTGAAACAGGGGAGACTTTAACTAATAAACTGTACTAATTGGCCCAGCCAAAAATTCTATAAAAAATTTAGTAAATAGATATATGAGTCTAGTTTTAGGGAAAATTTACAGAATTGGATTTTGAGTTTCAGAACTCAAGATATGAATTTTTAACCGACTGTGACGCAGATTGCTAGCTTGACTGAAAATTTTAAAATTAAATTGTTTGAGCTGTTTAAGCAATGAATTAAGTCTGTTAACACCTCGTGTTCGACTCCGGCAACGGTCTCGGGTATGGGGCGTTACACACTATATGCCTCGTGCAAAATTTTCTGAATCAACTCTGGATTTTTTGGTACGCAGATTCTATCTTGGAGCATCAAACAGTCATCAGATCCGATTCGGTACTCTGAATCACTAGTCGACTCGCATTGCACTCTTTTAGCTTGCAATTCACTATCATATTTATGAGCTTCACAAATTTGCTGAAGAAAAACTGGTTTAGCCTTTAACTCAGCTAAAATTGAACCATCATCAGATAATGTCAACTGTGTATTCATTGCTCTTAAAGAAAACAATGATTTTCTACTCAAAGCATCTGCGACCACATTCACTTTCCACGAGTGATAATCAATTACTAACTCATAGTCTTTTAATAACTCGAGCCATCTCCATTGTCACAAGTTCAATCTTTCTGAGTCATAATATATTTTAAGCTTTTATGATCAGTAAAGATGTGACATTTTTCACCGTACCAATGATGACGCCAAATTTTTAATGCAAAAACTATAGCAACCAACTCTAAATCATGCGTTGGATAATTATTTTCATGCAGTTTCAACTGTCTGAAAGCATAGGTTATCAGTTTTCCTTCTTGCATCAATATGCAACCTAATCCGTTCAATGACACGTCATTGTAAATCACAAATTCTTTACCCGACTCAGGTTGAGCCAACACTGGTGCCTAAGTTTGCAATGTTTTCAATTGATTGAAGCTTTGTTGACATTTCTTGGACCATTCAAACTTTACATCTTTCTGTAGCAGTCTGGTCATCGGTGTAGCAATCATCGAGAACCCTTTGACGAAGCATAGATAGTAACCAGCCAATCCCAAAAAACTTCTAACCTCAGATGCATTTTTAGGTGGTTTTCATTCAATTACTGCAGAAATCTTGCTTGGATCAACTTGAATGCCATCCGCTGAGACAATATATCCCAAAAATCCAACTTTTCAGAGCCAAAACTCACATTTTTTTAATTTAGCATACAATTGCTTACCTCTGAGGTTTGCAACACAATCCTCAAATGCTCGGTATGCTCAGACTCATCTTATGAATATATCAGAATGTCGTCAATGAACACAACAACAAATCTGTCTAGATATGGTCTAAATATCTAATTCATCAAACCCATAAAAATGGCAAGAGCATTAGTTAGTCCAAAAGGCATAATAACGAATTCATAGTGTCTGTACCTCATTCTGAATGCAGTCTTTGGCACATCTGAGCCTTTAACTCGCAACTTATAATAACCCGATCTCAAATCATTCGTCGAAAACACTGTTGCACCTTTCAATTGATCAAACAAATCATCTATTCTCAGCAACAGATACTTATTCTTTAACGTAACTTTGTTGAGCTGACGATAATCAATACACATTCTCATTGACCTATCTTTCTTCTTTATGAACAATACAAGTGCATTCCAAGGCGAAAAACTAGGTCCTGCAAAACCTCTATCCGTTAACTCTTGCAACTGAGCTTTCAACTCTTTCAACTCTGTCAGAGCCATTCTGTACGGAGCTATAGATATCGGTAAATTTCCCGGTACTAACTCAATGGAAAACTCAATCTCTCTGATTGGTGGCAACCCAGGCAATTCTTTTGGAAATACATCCAGATATTTACAAACTATAAGCACCGATTCAAATTTCTTTTCAGACACCTTGGTATCTAAAACATATGCTAGGTAAGCATCAGAACCTTTTCTCACATATTTCTGAGCCAACATCGATAAAATCACTATAGGCAATCCATTCAATTCATCAGATTCTATCCCAAGAATTTTATTATTCTGACACTTCAATTCTATAGTCTTTCGTCTACAATTCACAACAGCATCATGTAGAGTCAACCAATCCATACCCAAAATCACATCGAACTCATCAAATGATAAAAGCATCAAGTCAGCTAGAAAATAGTAACCTTGAGTCATTAAAGGACAGTTCTTGCATACTTTGTCAACTAGAACATACTTGCCTAAGGGGTTTGATACTTTAACTAGAAACTCAGTAACTTCAACAGGCAATTTCTTACTGGACACTAAATTCTCACAAACATACGAATCTATCGATCCAAGATCAATTAAAATAGTCACATTAGTGTCGTAAAGAGAAAATGTACCGGTAATAACATCTGGTGATGATGCTTCTTCGCGAGCATGAATATCGTAGGCTCTGGTACGTACTCTAGCTTCGGATCTCACTGTGGAGTCCTTTGTTGCCTCTCGACTACGACTCACATTTCTAACATTTCTTGATGTTCTTCCTCTAGTCGACATATTACTCAGTCTCACATTCTAAGGTCTATCTTTTTTAATCATCTCATGACAGTCTTTAATAAAATGATCTGGCGAGCCACATTTGAAACAAGTTTTTGTACTATTATTCAAGCATTCACCAAAATGTCTTCTCCTGCACTATTGACACTCAGGTTTATTATTTCTCACACTACCAAAACTCGAAACAGAAGTAACTTGAGCTTTACAATTCACAGGTTGATTTCCACGATCTCTATTATGGCTTCCCGTTGATGCATTCGATCAACTATACAAATCTCGGGATTTCTTTGATGAAGAATAATAAGATTTATTCATTGGTCTTTTCCTCAAATCCCTATCTTTTGAATCAGCTTTCTTCTTTTCTCGGCTAAAGTCTTCAGCTTTGCAACCCTGGTCAACTAACACAACAAATTCTTTCAAATCTAATATCCCGACCAGAAGTTTAATATCTTCGTTCAACCCATCAACAAACTGCTTACACATAATCTCTTTAGTAGAAACATACTCCCTAGCGTACTTTCTCAACTGTACAAATTCTCTCGTACTCGGTTACGGTCATGCGGCCTTGTTTTAATTCTAAAAACTCTTTATGTTTTTGATCCAAAAACCATTGACTGATGTATTTCTTTCAAAATTCGGTCTGAAAGAACTCTCAAGTAACTCTCTCTCTCGGCATCACTGACACTAATGTATTCCACTACTGATATGCGGTGCCTCTCAGAAGGGATGTACCACACTTTAAACATTCAGCTGGCACGTAAGAAAGCTCATCAAACACTCGAATTATATTTTCAAGCCAAAACTCAACTCTCTCATGGTCATCATCAATATTAGCTCTGAATTCTTCAGCCCTGTGCTTATGGATCTTGTCAACTAAAGGCTTATTCAATCTTAAAAGCTCAACTCCTTGAGGAGCTACAGGAATCGGTTGGGGGTTAGGAGGGGGTGGAGGTTGTTGAGCAGTCGTGTTCATACGAAGTATTGAGTGAACCACTCATTCATCATTTCGAAGAAGGCTTCTATAGCCTCTCTTCCCCAGCTGCCCGTTAGGGGTCTAGAATCAAACAGAGCTATCCTCTGAGCGGGAGCGGGTGTATTACTTTCAACCTCATCAGCTATAGCTCGACTGGGATCCATTTACTATATGAAAGCACATTTTAAAATGTCAAGAGTAATCACACTATCACAGTTTATATATGGCATGTATAGCTAGACTCTCACACATGCTACGTTAGTCCGAGAATTGACTAAACCGTAGCTTTGATACCAATAAATGTAACACCCCTCACCTGTATTCAACATCATAATAGGATTACGGAGCATTACCGGACTTATGAAACAATTAAACAACCATTTAGCGTACATAACATCATTTCATACATTCATCATTCAAACTGATCAATTTATCCCAAATACGAGCCTACAAGGCCCTAAACATACTTTGGGACTGGTTTGGGACTAAAATGATAACTCAAGAAACTTTCGCAAACTTGGAAAATTTTCGCAAAATAGAGGACACACGCCTGTATGGCTAGACACATGGCCACTAGCCACGCTCGTGTCACAGGCCGTGTGGACATTTAAAATGGGAGCACATGGCTATATCCCAGCCCGTGTCCTACCCCGTGTAACTCTCTGACTTGGGTCACACGGCCAACACACACGCCCATGTGGCTATCCCGTGCGCCCTAAATATGGCCACACACGTCCGTGTGCCAAGCCGTGTGCTAGATCGTGCCAAAACTATAGGATATACTGACTTATGTCACGCGGCCAAGTCACACGCCCGTGTATGAGGCCTTGTGCAGCATACTGACTTGATTTCAATTTCAACACTAGGGGACACACGGCCTTTTACTTGACCGTGTGTCACACACGGCTGAGACACACGCCCGTGTGGATAAAAACAAGCTATTTAACAAGCCAATTTGCCACCCCATTTGTGCTCAACTACACAACCAAAAATGGCACCAATTCAAAACATAATATGTAACCCAAAACAACCAAATCAAACATAATTCTTACCATTTCGTCTAAGCATTTCTCAGCCTAAAACACAAGTACAAACATGCTCAATTCATCAACCATTTCCATCAAACATTAATCACATTCCAAAATGACATTAGCACACCTATAAACATACATCACCAACCAAACCAAATAAACCAAAATAAGTCATCACAGGTGTATATATATATATATATGCCAAAACATAAACATTTACAATGCCAAATCATATGGCCAATACCATAACCAAAACATAACCAAAATGACTCAATGTCCCTATACATGCCACATGACCCAAAACATAGTTTCAAAAGTACCAAAGTGATAGTGGATAGTGTGATATAGTCTCCGACGATCCCCAAGTCCGAGATAGCTTTGAAATCACTATAAAACATGGAAAAGAAACAAAGTAAGCTATATAGCTTAGTAAGCTCGTATGTTAACAATAAACAACTATCACCATTTGTTAATCATTCAAATAGTAGAAAGCAATATACAATAATTCTATCAAATCTCAAAGCTATCAAATGATCATTCACATAACTTACCAAAGAATATATTAATTCCATAGTTTTAATACTCAATTTAATACTGAACATATCTGTACCATCTCATACTAATCTCATAGTCAACCACATCTTTCATTTACCCATCGAACAATTTGAAATAGAAGTCAGATACTCGAGGGTCTCACACGATAAGTACCTATACCATGGCCCGAAGCCAAATCAAGGTAACTTCTCCAAAATTCTAATATCATGGACCGAAGCCAAATCAGCTGATACGCATGGCCTGAAGCCAAATCGGTTTATCTCACACCCGAAGTGCTAAATCATGGCCCGAAGCCAACTCAAAGTATACCTAATGACATATCACTAGCATTCTAAACTATTCCTATGGTTCAACCAGGATTCCATCCGTCGAATCATCTTCGAATCGTTTCTAAACTTGTCCGTAATCACATAATCACAATTCATGCTATATCAAAGCATATCAAATACATTTGAAACAAAATTAAAAACATACGAACTTACCTCGGATGTTAAAACATCGAATTGACCCAATTAGTCGATAACTTTATCTTTTCCCAATCCAAATCTGTATTTCTCCTTTCTTGATCTAAATATATTTAAAATTAACTTATTTAATCATCTATTCATTCAATTTAGTCCAAAACATACTTTAAAACACATTTACACTTTTGCCCCACATATTTCACATTTTTCACAATTTAGTCCTTAATTCGAAAAATAAAAAATTAATGAAATTCACAATAAACCCATGCTAGCCGATTTATCATAATGCCCCCAACAGCCAATATTTTTCATTTATTTTTCATTTTAACTAATAACTTCACACATTTCTTAATTTAATCCCTATTTTGCATTTTCACTAAAAATCACTTAACAGAACTTGTTTAACTATCAACAACTATTCAAAATCTATCATCAAACTTCAAAACTCATACATATTCATCAATGGAATCATTCAAAATCTTTAACAGTTTTGCAAAATAGTCCCTGGGCTAGCTAGTACTAGATGCAACGATCACAAAAATATAGAAATCATTAAAAACCGAGCAAAAATAGACTTACAATCAAGGAATATAATAGCCAAACCCTAGCAAGCCTTCATGGACATTTCTTTCTTCTAAATTTGGTGGTGGAGAAGATGAATGAACCATATTTTTATTTTTGTTTCATTTAATTTAACTTTAATAACTAAATTACAAAAAATAACGTTAATGATAAACCATTTAAAACATTCATTTAATGTCCAATATTGTCCAGTTACACTAATTATGGTCTAATTACAACATAAGGACCTTAAAACTAGGTTGTATAGCTATTTTACACCTTTAGCTATTAGAATCCAAGTTTTGCATTTTTCGCGATTAAGTCATTTTTCTCAAATTGACCATTTAAACGGTAAAATTACATCACGAAACTTTCACACATACATACTATCATGCTGTAAACACTTAAAATAATATTAAAATAATTTTTTAGCCTTGGATTTCTGGTTTCAAAACCACTGTTCCGATTTGACTAAAAATGGGTTGTTACATATATGCCATATTTTGTGCCAATTTGGTGTGGTGTAGGTACATGCAAGTTTGGGTGGCAAAATGGCTTGGTAAATAGCCTATTTTTTCCCACACGGGTAGAGACATGGGCGTGTGTCCCAACCGTGTGTGACACACGGTTCTATTACACGGCCGTATGTCCCTTAGTTTTGAAATTAAAATCAAGTCAGTATGCTCTACACGGCCTAACGTACAGGCGTGTGACCTGGCCGTGTGGCATAAGTCAGTATACCTTACAAGTTTGGCATGGCCTAGCACACAGATTGGCACACAGGTGTGTATGGCCATTTTTAGGGCCCACTCGGGCATGTGTGTTGGCCGTGTGACCCAAGTCAAAGAGTTATACGGGGTCGAACACGGGCTGGAACACGACCATGTGCTCCAATTTCGAATGTCCACACGACCTGTGACACGGGCGTGTTTGTTGGCCGTGTGAGACACACGGTCGGGCCACACGTGTGTGTGTCCCCTATTCTGAAAAAAATTTCTTAAGTGTTTTAAGATTTTCCAAAGCTATCGGTTTAGTCCCGAACCACTCCCAATGGATGTTTTGGGCATCTTAGGCTCGTATTAAGGACAAAATGATTAGTTATGATTGAATTTTATTTGAATTGAATATTTGTATGAGTAATGTAAGTTTAAATGTGTTATAAGTCTGGTAATGCTTCGTAACCCTATTCCGGCATTGAATACGTGTGATGGGTGATACAGCTCTGAACGTTAAACTTAATTTCAGTGCAGGATTTCAACCATAGGTAGATGGGCAATCATAGTGGTAATACAGTTTCTGGAAGACATGTTACGATGCTACATATTTAATTTAAAGATGATTGGGAAATGTAAAACCTCGTTATACTGATTGAATTGAGCAAAAACTAAATAGTGAGACAGAACTAAGTAGAACTGAAGATAAAGTTCGCGTCATTCGTGATGGTTATTAGATTGTTATCTTTAATATTCAGATGAGCTAGTGAGTATTTCAGTCTGTAAGGCGAATTTCAAAATAAACAGGTAGTACTAGGTAAAAATTTTGAGGACGAGATTTTTTGTGACATCCCGAATTAGGGTCTAGTCAGAATAGTGGTTTCGAGACCACAAATTTAAAATAAAAAAAATTATTTTATGATTATTTGATGATCCATGATATTATTTCATGTTTGTGTGAAATTTTCATGAAGAAATTCTATGCCTAAAATTGAATAAGTTGTAAAACTTGTGTTCTAGAAGCTTCAAATATGAAATTGCATTAGATTATTAATTAGAGGTCCTTAACTAGCAATTTGACCAAGTTCTAAAATTTTGGACAAAAATGAGCATGAATAGGAAAATTTTGAAAGAAAGGCCTTAAGGGCATTTTGGTCGTTTGGTAAATAAAAGAATAAAAAGGGAAAAATCAATAAAAAAAATGATGTCCATCTTCTCTAAGGGTGCCTAGGGTTTTCAACATTTTCAAGCTTGATTGTAAGTGCTCCCAAGCTCCGTTTTTAATGATCTTTACATTTTTGAAGTTGTCACAACCGATCTAGCTATTTCTACCATTATTTTGAGGTATGGTTTGTAACGCCCCCACGCCAAGACCATCGCCGGAGTCGAGTATGAGGTGTTACTAAGCTTAATTTAACATTTTTAGAACTTTGGTTTATTTGCTTCTACATTCACAGCTTTTAAGCTACTTACATCACAGTCACAAGAAAAATCATATCTCGAGTTACGAAACTCGAAATCAAGATACGTAAATTTTCCCTGAATATAGACTCATATACCTATCTACTAATTTTTTTTCAGAATTTTTGGTTGGGCCAATTAGTACAGTTTATTAGTTAAACTTACCCCTGTTTCAGGACTTGACTGGACTGACATCTGTTTACTATGAACGACATATCTCTCTGTAAAAAATTCATATGATTATGAGATTTATTTTTCCTGAAACTAGACTCAATAAAGATTCTTAGGATATAAAATAAACCACCTAATTATATCTGTAAAATTTATGATGAATTTCTAAATTTGGAACAGGGGATCTAGAAATCACTCTGGCCCTGTTTCACTAAAATTCAAATATCTTCTAACATATAATTCCTTTACCTGTTTCATTTATTTTATGTGAAACTAGACATATTAAGATTCAATTTCATATTTAATTCATCACCTAATTCGATTTTTATGATTTTTAGTAAATTTTCAAACTCGCGTCAGTGTTGCTGCAATATTCTGTTTGTGGCAATTTTCATCCCTTTTTATGAGTTTTCATGCACTAAGTATCTTAATAACTTTCCATAACATCAAACATAATCTAAACTAAGCATTTCCATAACTTATCATTATCAAACATTTTCTCAACCATTCCACCACCATATCATAAGATCATTTACACAAAATCGGTATATTGCTATACATGCCATACTTAAATTTACAAGCCATTTACCGAAAAGTTCTTCAGATAGTGTGACTGAGCCTTCGACCTATCCCGACTCCTGAGCTGGCTTGTCCAAAACTACAATGAGTAAGAAGGAGGGAGTAAGCATAAATGCTTAGTAAGTTCATATGCAAATAATAAGTAACATAACAAAGCAATCATACCAAACAACATTAACATGGTATCACCAAAACATAAATCACATTTCTAATCATCATTCATCATCTTACTACCTTATCGTTGTTGCATCAATACTCAACCCGAGGGTTAAATACATACCTGTCCAAAATATCCATTTCACATCACTTACCAATACGTCTCTTTCCATCTCGAGTTTTCCTCCATTTGAGTAGAACTTTACCCGTTGAACACATCGGAATATAATTTGGATACATGGATAACTTGCACATAAATGCCACATATGCAATCAAGCAATCATGTAACCCGTCCATAAGCGAACTCGGACTCAACTCAACGAGCTCGGGCGTTCGCATCCATAAGTGAACTCGGACTCAACTCAACGAGCTCGGATGCATAGTTACATCTCACGAACTCGGACTCAACTTAACGAGTTTGGACATTCGCATCCATAAGTGAACTCGGACTCAACTCAACGAGTTCGGATGCTTAACCATCCTAGTGACATGTCACTTGTATCCTAATCTATTCCTAAGGTTAAAACGGGATTTTCCTCGAATACATATCCTTGCCGTCTTCCGTAGAATGCCGAAATCAATACTCGGTAATAATTATATTTAGCAAGTAGCACACATGATTTGCATTTTGTTTGAAAATAACCACAAAGCATATATTTCATGATAAAAATCAGCATACCACATAATTGACATCAATGACTTAAAAATAACAATTATGCTACATTATTTACACATGAACTTACCTTGGTACCAAAATACAAAGATTTTGCAATTTAGTCCACAATCTTTTCTTTTCCTCGATTGGGGTCGATTCCACGTCTTTCTTGATCTAAAATAACACATTTAGCTTATTTAATACTCACATGATCAAATTAATCCTTAATTCAAATTTTGGCAAAATTACAATTTTACCCCTAAACTTTTGCATATTTACATTTTTGCCCCTAGGCTCGGGATTAAAATTTATTCCTTATTCTTATGTTTTACAACATGCTGATCACTTTTCCTTCTATGGCAACATCAAATTCTCACTCTAACATGTACTTGTGACTATTAGGTACTTTTACCGATTAAGCCATTTTACTCGTTTTTGCTTAAAATCGAGTAGTACAAGTTGTCTAACATAATTTAAAACTTCATATTCTATCATAAAACATCAAAATACACAAATTTCACCTATGGGTATTTTTCCAAATATAAACCCTAGGTTAAATTATTGCTAACATAAGCTTAATCGAGCTACCGGGATCTCAAAAACGTAAAAATCATTAAAAACGGGGCTTAGAATCACTTACTATGAAGCTTGAAAGTTGAAGAAACCCTAGCTATGGTGAGAGTGAAGTTTCGGCAGCAACTAAATGGGGAAGATGACTATTTTGTGTTATTTTTCCCATTTTATTTCATTTAAAATCCAAATGACCAAAATGCCCTTAATACCTTTCTTTGAAAATTTTCATGTACAAGCCCATTTTTGTCCAAAATTTTAGAAATTGGTCAAATTTATATTTAAGACCTCCTAATTAATATTTCAAAGCAATTTCATACTAAAAACTTCTAGAATGCAAGTTTTGCAACTTATTCGATTTAGTCCCTAATTTCAATTTAAGCACTTTATGCATAAAATTTCTTCACAAAATTTTCACACAATCATGCAATCATATCATAAACCTCAAAATAATTATAAAATAATTATTTCTATCTCGAATTTGTGGTCACGAAACCACTATTCCGATTAGGCCCTAATTCGGGATATTACAACTCTCCCCCCTTTAGGGATTTTCGTCCTCGAAAATCTTACCGGTAAACAGATGTGGGTATTGATTTCTCATAGTCTCTTCGGATTCCCATGTAGCTTCTTCTACTCCATGCTTTTGCCACAACACCTTCACAAGTGCAATATTTTTATTCCTTAGTTGTTTGACCTCTCGAGCTAAAAGCTTAATCGGTTCTTCTTCATAGGTCATATCTGGTTGTAGTTCAATTTCTGTCGGTAAAACTACATGTGAAGGATCCGAACGATACCGACGTAACATAGATACGTGGAACACATCATGAATCTTCTCTAATTCAGGTGGTAATGCTAGCCGATATGCTACCGGTCCAACTTTTTCAATTATTTCATACGGCCCAATAAAACGCGGACTTAATTTGCCCTTCCGTCCAAATCTAAGAACTTTCTTCCACGGAGACACCTTTAAAAATACTTTATCACCAACTTGAAATTCAATGTCCTTTCGTTTTAAATCGCATAAGATTTTACGTCTATCCGGCGACTTTCAAACAATCTCGAATTACCTTCACTTTTTCTTCAGTTTCTTTTATTAGATCAACTCCATAAATCTGATTTTTCTTGAGTTCAGTCCAATACAAAGGCGTTCGACACTTACGACCATACAATGCTTCATAAGGTGCCATTTTCAAGCTCGTCTAATAACTATTATTGTAAGCAAATTCTACCAACGGTAAATATTTTTCCCAACTTCCTTGAAATTCCAATACACAACATCTGAGCATATCTTCAAGAATCTGAATTACTCTCTCTGATTGTCCATCAGTTTGTGGATGAAAAGCAGTACTGAAATTTAACTTCGTACCTAACGCGTCTTGCAACTTTTGCCAAAACCGCGAGGTAAACCTCGGATCTCTATCCGAAATAATCGACAATGGTATTCCATGTAATCTAACAATTTCTCTAATATACAGTTTAGCCAACTTGTTAAGAGAATAATCCGTACGTACCGGGATAAAATGAGCCAACTTAGTTAATCTGTCAACTATTACCCAGATGGCATCTTTCTTTCCTGGAGTCAATGGCAATCCTGATACAAAATCCATAGTAATCCGATCCCATTTCCATTCGGGAACCATAATAGGTGAAGTAATCCCGAAGGCACTTGGTGTTGAGTTTCACTGTTGACAAATTAAGCATTTGGACACAAACTCTGATATATCTTTTTTCATTCCATTCCACCAATACATTTTCTTCAAGTCATTATACATTTTCGTACTACCTGGATGAATTGAGAAACAACCACTATGTGCTTCCTGTAGGATCTTCTGAATCAATTTCTCATTCTTCGGTACACAAATCCGATCTTTAAACATTAAGCACCCATCAGAATCGATTCTGAAATCTGACTCTGTATCAACTTCACACTGCTTTCTCTTGGCTTGCAAATCTTGATCATCTTTCTGAGTTTCAAAAATCTCTTGTAAAAACATTGGTTTTGCTCTTCACTCTACTAGAATCGAACCATCATCTGACATTTTTAACTGAGTGTTCATAACTCTCAATGCAAACAACAACTTTCTGCTTAAAGCATCGGCAACCACATTCGCTTTTCCCGGATGATAATCAATAACAAGCTCGTAATCTTTCAATAACTCCAACCATCTTCGCTGTCTTAAATACAAGTCTTTTTGTGACATCAAGTACTTAAGACTTTTATGGTCGGTATATACCCGGCACTTTTCACCATACAAATAATGTCGCCAAATTTTCAAAGCAAACACCACCGCAGCCAATTCCAAATCGTGAGTAGGATAATTCCTCTCATGAGGTTTTAACTGCCTCGAAGCATAAGCCACCACTTTTCCTTCTTGCATGAGCACACACCCCAAACCATTTAAAGAAGCATCACTATACACCACAAATTCTTTACCTGATTCGGGCTGTACTAACACTGGTGCCTCTGTTAATAACTTTTTCAATTCTTCAAAACTCTGTTGACATTCCTCCGTCCATTCAAATTTAACATCCTTTCGGAGTAATCTAGTTATAGGAGCAGCAATTATAGAAAATCCATTTACAAATCGCCGATAATACCCAGCTAGCCCCAAGAAACTTCTAACTTTAGTTACATTTTCGGTGCTTTCCAATCAACAATGGCTGAAATTTTACTAGGATCAACCCGTATACCATCATCTGAAACAATATGACCCAAAAATCCAACTTCCCGGAGCCAAAATTCACTTTTACTAAACTTAGCATACAACTGCTTATCTCTCAAAGTTTGCAAAACTATCCTCAAATGCTCAGCATGCTCTGTCTCATCTTTTGAATAAATTAAAATATCATCTATAAACACCACAACAAATTTGTCCAAGTATGGTCGGAATATGCGATTCATTAAATCCATAAACACAGCAGGAGCATTTGTCAACCCGAATGGCATAACTAAAAATTCATAATGACCATACCTTGTTCTAAAAGCAGTTTTAGGCACATCCGACTCTTTTACCCGCAGTTGATAATACCCAGATCTCAAGTCAATCTTTGAAAACCATGTCGCTCCTTTTAGCTGATCAAACAAATCATCAATTCTTGGCAACAGATACTTGTTCTTGATTGTTACCTTGTTTAATTGTCGATAATCAACACACAACCTCATAGAACCATCCTTTTTTTTCACAAATAACACGGGAGCACCCCAAGGTGAAAAACTCGGTCTCACAAAACCTTTATCAGTCAATTCTTGCAACTGCGACTTTAATTCTTTCAACTCTGCTGGTGCCATTCTATATGCAGCAATCGAGATCGGAGTTGTTCCCGGTATCAAATCAATACCAAATTCTACTTCCCTGACTGGAGGCAAACCCGACAATTCTTCTGGAAATACGTCTGCAAATTCACACACAACCGGCACTGATTCAACTTTCTTTTCAACTTCTTTTGTATTAATTACATACGCCAAATAAGCTTCATAACCCTTTCTCAGATATCTTTGAGCCGACATTAAAGAAATCACACTAGGCAATGCCTCTGATTTATTTGATTCAACCCGCAAAGTTTCACCATTTTCACACTTTAATTCTATAACCTTTTCTTTGCAATTTATTTTAGCATCGTGCAATGTCAACCAATCCATACCCAAAATAACATCAAACTCATCAAACGGCAACAAAATCAAGTCGGCCGGAAAGTAATGATCCTGAATCATTAAAGGACATTTCTTACATACTTTATCAACAATCACACATTTGCCTAACGGATTCGACACCCTAATCATAAATTCTGTGTTCTCAACAGGTATATTCATACTAGACACCAATTTCATGCACACATATGAATGAGTAGAACCGGGATCAATCAAAGCAATAACATTAACATTATAGAGAGAAAATGTACCGGTAATCACATCAGGTGAGGAAGCATCTTCGCGCGCTTTAATAGCATAAGTCCTAGCCGGAGCCCTTCCTTCAGGTCTAATTGGTGCATCCCTGGCTACATTCTTACTGCTTGCTTCGCTCCCAGCTATCTTCCTCTCGAATCCGCCCCACTTGTTTTTGTATTCTGAAATTTTTCTTTTTCAGCTCTCTCTGGGCAGTCTCTAATAAAATGATCCGGAGAACCACATCGAAAACATTCATTTGCTCTGCACGGACCAAAATGATTTCTACCACACCGCTGGCACTCAGGTTTAACAAATCTCGAATTCCCTACACTGGCTGCCGAAGTAGTCTGGGACTTAGGACCCACATTTTGCTTCTTATAATTCCCATATGATTGCCTAGCTGAAGCTTGGGAACGAGGATTCATATTTCTTGACTTTCCAGGTTGCTGTGAAAATGAACTGCTCGTAGGTCTTTTCTTCCAATTTTTAGCCTTAGCCTCTACCTTTTTCTTCTCTTTAAGTAGTTCTTCAGCCTTGCAAGCTCGATCAACCAATACTACCATTTCTTTTAATTCAAGAATTCCAACAAATACCTTGATGTCTTCGTTAAGCCCGTCTTCAAATCGTCGGCACATCTTGGCCTTTGTAGGAACATACTCTCTGGCATACTTACTTAATTGAACAAACTCTCTTTCATATTTTGTAACCGTCATATTACCTTGCTTCAACTCAAGAAATTCTTTACGCTTCTGATCAATAAATCTTTCACTAATATATTTCTTCCGAAACTCTTCTTGAAAGAATTCCCAAGTTATTCTCTTTTTACCACCCAAATCAAAGTCTTCCACCAATTATAGGCTGAATCCTCAACAAAAAGATATAGCGCATTTCAAACATTCTTCAGGTGTACAAGATAATTCATCAAATGCCCGGATAGAATTTTCAAGCCAGAACTCTGCTTTCTCGGCATCATCATCAATATTTGCCTTAAATTCTTCAGCCCCTTGCTTGCGGATTCTATCAACTGGAGTTCTATGAAATTTCAGATCCATACCTTGAGGCATCGAGTACAGTCGAGGAATTGGGGAGGTGGGGAGGCTGTACAATTGGGTTCGTGCATTTAACGAATTGGTGTACCATGCACTCATCATTTGGAGAAAGGCTTCCCGACCCCTTTCTCCTCCTCCCTGACCAACAGTAGGAGGTGGATTTTCAGTTGGCGCTGCTCCTTCAGCCGGAGCTGGCGCATTACTCTCTACTTCATCTGCCACAGCTGGACCGGGATCCATTTACTATAAAAAAATATCATTTAAAAAGGTCAGAAGTCGTCACACTATCACAATTTATACATATGGCATGTATAGCAAAATCCGTACATACAACACGTAGTCCGAGAACCGACTAAACCTGCTCTGATACCACTAAATGTAGCCCCCCCACGCCCGAGACCGTCGCCGGAGTCGAGTATGAGGTGTTACTAAGCTTAATTTAACATTTTTAGAACTTTGGTTTATTTGCTTCTACATTCACAGCTTTTAAGCTACTTATGTCACAGTCACAAGAAAAATCATATCTCGAGTTACGGAACTAGAAATTAAGATCTGTAAATTTTCCCTGAATCTAGACTCATATACCTATCTACTAATTTTTTTTCAGAATTTTTGGTTGGGCCAATTAGTACAGTTTATTAGTTAAAGTTACCCCTGTTTCAGGACTTGACTGGACTGACCTCTGTTTACTACGAACCACATATCTCTCTGTAAAAAATTCATATAATTATGAGGTTTGTTTATACTGAAACTAGACTCAATAAGGATTCTGAGGATATAAAATACACCACCTAATTATATCTTTACAATTTATGATGAATTTATAAAGTTGGAACAGGGGATCCAGAAATCACTCTGGCCCTGTTTCACTAAAATTCAAATATCTTCTAACATATAATTCCTTTACCTGTTTCATTTATTTTATGTGGAACTAGACATATTAAGCTTCAATCTCATATTTAATCCATCACCTATTTCGATTTTTATGATTTTTAGTAAATTTTCAAACTCGCATCAGTGTTGCTGCAATATTCTGTTTGTGGCAATTTTCATCCGTTTTTATGAGTTTTCATGCACTAAGTATCTTAATAACTTTCCATAACATCAAACATAATCTAAACTAACCATTTCCATAACTTATCATTATCAAACATTTTCTCAACCATTCCATCACCATATCATAAGATCATTTACACAAAATTGGTATATTGCTATACATGCCATACTTAAATTTACAAGCCATTTACCAAAAAGTTCTTGAGATAGTGTGGTGAGAGCTTCGACCTATCCCGACTCCTGAGCTGGCTTGTCCAAAACTACAATGAGTAAGAAGGAGGGAGTAAGCATAAATGCTTAGTAAGTTCATATGCAAATAATAAGTAACATAACAAAGCAATCATACCAAACAACATTAACATGGTATCACCAAAACATAAATCACATTTCTAATCATCATTCATCATCTTACTACCTTATCGTTGTTGTATCAATACTCAACCCGAGGGTTAAATACATACCTGTCCAAAATATCCATTTCACATCACTTACCAATACGTCTCTTTCCATCTCGAGTTTTCCTCCATTTGAGTGGAACTTTACCCGTTGAACACATCGGAATATAATTCGGATACATGGATAACTTGCACATAAATGCCACATATGCAATCAAGCAATCATGTAACCCGCCCATAAGCAAACTCGGACTCAACTTAACGAGCTCGGGCGTTCGCATCCATAAGTGAACTCGGACTCAACTCAACGAGCTCGGACATTCGCATCCATAAGTGAACTCGGACTCAACTCAACGAGTTCGGATGCTTAACCATCCTAGTGACATGTCACTTGTATCCTAATCTATTCCTAAGGTTAAAACGGGATTTTCCTCGAATACATATCCTTGCCGTCTTCCGTAGAATGCCGAAATCAATACTCGGTAATAATTATATTTAGCAAGTAGCACACATGATTTGCATTTTGTTTGAAAATAACCACAAAGCATATATTTCATGATAAAAATCAGCATACCACATAATTGACATCAATGACTTAAAAATAACAATTATGCTACATTATTTACACATGAACTTACCTTGGTACCAAAATATAAAGATTTTGCAATTTAGTCCACAATCTTTTCTTTTCCTCGATTGGGGTCGATTCCACGTCTTTCTTGATCTAAAATAACACATTTAGCTTATTTAATACTCACATGATCAAATTAATCCTTAATTCAAATTTTGGCAAAATTACAATTTTACCCCTAAACTTTTGCATATTTACATTTTTGCCCCTAGGCTCGGGATTAAAATTTATTCCTTATTCTTATGTTTTACAACATGCTGATCACTTTTCCCTTCTATGGCAACATCAAATTCTCACTCTAACATGTACTTGTGACTATTAGGTACTTTTACCGATTAAGCCATTTTACTCGTTTTTGCTTAAAATCGAGTAGTACAAGTTGTCTAACATAATTTAAAACTTCATATTCTATCATAAAACATCAAAATACACAAATTTCACCTATGGGTATTTTTCCAAATATAAACCCTAGGTTAAATTATTGCTAACATAAGCTTAATCGAAGCTAAGGGATCTCAAAAACGTAAAAATCATTAAAAACGGGGCTTAGAATCACTTACTATGAAGCTTGAAAGTTGAAGAAACCCTAGCTATGGTGAGAGTGAAGTTTTGGCAGCAACTAAATGGGGAAGATGACTATTTTGTGTTATTTTTCCCATTTTATTTCATTTAATATCCAAATGACCAAAATGCCCTTAATACCTTTCTTTGAAAATTTTCATGTACAAGCCCATTTTTGTCCAAAATTTTAGAAATTGGTCAAATTTCTATTTAAGACCTCCTAATTAATATTTCAAAGCAATTTCATACTAAAAACTTCTAGAATGCAAGTTTTGCAACATATTCGATTTAGTCCCTAATTTCAATTTAAGCACTTTATGCATAAAATTTCTTCACAAAATTTTCACGCAATCATGCAATCATATCATAAACCTCAAAATAATTATAAAATAATTATTTCTATCTCGGATTTGTGGTCACGAAACCACTATTTTGATTAGGCCCTAATTCGGGATATTACATGGTTCATGAATGAAATTTGACCCATGTGTGACATGGTTGTATTTTGATGTTTAATGGCGGACTATGAATGTTTGATGTGTGACAAACATCTTTTATTTTTAGTGAAGACACCTAAAAAGGACTTGTTTGAAAAAGAAGTAAAAATAAGTACTAGAAATGTGAAATAAAGGAAAATGTGGGCTGATATGAGTTAGAATATGAATCGGCTAGGCTTGGGTAATCGATAAATTGCATGTATTTCATTTTACGAACCTAGGGACTAAAGCGTAAATAAATGAAATTTTAAGGGTAAAAAGGTAATTTTACCAACGTATGTGTTATGGGTCGATATGAATAATGTGTGTATTGAACAAGTTAAATTTGGCATTATAGATCAAGAAAAATGTGATTCAGGTCTTGATCGGGGGAAAAACAAGGTTTACGAGGGTTAGGCTCGTTTCTATCATTTTGTACCGAGGTAAGTTCATTTGCAAATAACGAACATGTATCATACTTTAAATGCTTTAATATTGCATGTATGGTAAGTTCATATGAGATGCTATGTCATATTTCTATTGCTTTGGTATCAAATGAATTTTAATGCTTTACTACTATTATGAGTATGCTTGATTATTCCATGAGTATGTGACTGGTGCTATGGATATTGAAATCGACATTACGAGCAAGCTCAATGAAAATGTGGTATCGAGGAATTCCATTTGAACCTTAGGAATAGTTTAGTATACAGTCGATATGTCGCTAGGAACTATGTGATCTGAACTCATTGAGTTGTGGTCTGAGTTCATGATATATGTGACATCTGAACTCATTGAGTTATGATATGAGTTCATGATGTATGTGACACATGTTTTTGTAACACACCTAACCTGTATCCGTCACTGGACTAGGGTTAAATGTGTTACTAGACAAATCGAAACGTTTCAAAAATAATTCACCAACATCATTCATACATAATCATACATCATTACAGAGTCCCTTACATAGGTCAACGAGACCTCAAACATGCTTTAGAAAGGGGTTGGGACTAAATCGAGCTCATACAAAATTTTTTAAAACTTAAACATTTTTCAAAGTTGTACAGGTCACACACCTGTGTGAACAGGCCGTGTGCCTCACACAGCTTTAGCCACGCTCGTGTGTCTAGGTCGTGTCAGAATAGGGCATACAAACTGACTTGTTCACACAGCCACAAGACACACCCGTGTACCAGGCCATGTGAAAATTAGGGAGGCTACTAACTTGGGTCACACGGCCAGTCACACGCCCGCGTGTCTAGCCCGTGCTAGAAACTGACCTAGCCACACAGCCTAGCACACGTCTGTGTGTGCGACTGTGTAGTCTGCTCAGGCTCATTTTGAAATGGTCCTTGAGCAACACGGTTGAGACACGCCCGTGTCCCTGCCCATGTGGGCAAAAATAGGCCATTTACAAGGCCAAAATGCCACCCATAAAGGGTCCTCCCTACAATCATCAAATAGCCAATAGTTGTTTACCAAATGTTCAACTATTTCACAACCAATACATACACCAATCATGCCATAACATTATCAACCAATTTCATGCTTAATAGTCACGCCAAAATGTACCAAAACATAAGACAAAATCATATCTAAACATTTGTTTCATAACCTTATTTCAAATCATTCATTCTCATACCAAAATCTTACCAATTCATCAAATAAATACACACCAAAAATTAACAATTTGACCACTTCACTCAACCATTCAAGAAGACAACACCTAGGCATAATTTTCATCACATATCATATACCAAAATCAAACCATAAGTTCAACCATAATTAAGCCATATCACATGGCTAAATATACACTTCACAAAACATATACAAATACTTCTAGCCTATACATGCCATACTTTTATATTCACAATAACAAAAGGTACCAAAATAAGGTTCGATAGTGTGGTGATGATCCTCAATGATCCTCGAGCTCCCAATAGCTGCGATATCTATAAAACAGTTGAAAAACATACAAAGTAAGATTTGAAAAGCTTAGTAAGCAATATACAAATAAACTTGTCACAATTATAAACCAAATCATTCATATAACTCATGGAAAAATACATTCAAACATTTGTATATCTCATATGGCTTAATAGTTCATAATTCCCTTGCACATAAAACACATCTTATTCTCTTAGTAGTTCATACTTATTTCATATGTCCATATATATTTACATATACATACCTTTCCATCTCAATCAACATATACATTACAAGTGTACCTGAATTGAGTACTTACTCACATAACCATTCATATCTTGCAATGCTCGTTGAGCTATTCAAAATCGTAAGGATGCACGGATAACACAGAAAGCTCGTACAATGCAAACGTCTCAGACGTGGTCTTACATGTAATCAAATATCGATGCCACTGTCCCAAATAGGGTCTTACATGAAATCAAATATGATGCTGATGTCCCAGACATGGTCTTACATGTAATCATAAGTCGATGCCAATGTCCCAGACGTGGTCTTACACGAAAACACATATTGGATCCTATGTCATGACATATGTATCCTACCTATTCCTATGGTTCGTACAGCGCTTTTCAGATGTCGAAACTTTGTTGATACTTTCTCGAATATCCCATTCTCAAAACATATAATCATTCAACATTGTTCAAAAGTATATAATCAATAATAATTCAATTTAAAATACATTCATTTGTATATCGACTTACCTCGTATAGATTCGGATAGACGGAATCGGCTACTCGACGACTTTAGACTTTCACCGATCTAATTTTGTTTTCTTTAATTATTGATCTATATAAATTTAAATTTAACTCTTTTATTCACAAAATAATTCAAATCAATCCTCAAACACACATTTAGGGCATTTTAAAAATTAGCCCTCATATTTTCATATTTTGACAGTTTAGTCCCTAATTACAAAAATCACAAAATACACAAAATTTGCATATACTTATACTTAGCCAAATATTCATTGCACTCATACAAGTTCACATATTTCATTTATTTTACATTTTAGTCCCTCAATATCTCTTTTTACAATTTACTCCAAATTACTCCAATTCATCAAAAAGTTCAAAGACAAAACTTAGTAATCTAACACATATCTTCCATTTACTATCATCAAAATTCATAAAACTCAAATTATCAACAATGGAATATTTCAAAATCATAATGAAAATTAGAAATTGAGACATGGGCTTAGTAAAACACAAAGCAATAATTATAAAAACGTAGAAATTATAAAAAACGGACCAAAACACATACCTTAATTCTCAAATTTCCTAGCCGAACCCTAACTCAATCTTTTTATTTCTTATTTCTTTGATTTTCGGCAAGCATGGATGAATATAATGGCTAATTTCATATTTTGTTTTATTAATATTAACAACTTAATCAATTTCTAATTTTGCCCTTGCATTATAAACATTTAAAACATTAACATTAAGGTCATAATTGTCCACTCACCATGTAAATGGCATATTAACAACATAAGGACATCTCAATTAAAAAGCCATATCAAATAGGCACTTTAACAAATAGCAGGCAACTTTTACATTTTACACGATTAGGTCCTTTTATCAAATTAAGCACACAAACGATTAAATTTTCATATGAAACTTTCACACATGCTAATTCACATATCATAAGGATGGAAAATAATATTAAAATATTTTTTGACTAGGATTTGTGGTCTCGAAACCACTATTCTGACTAGGGTCTAAACTAAGACTGTTACAGTTTTGGCATCCGGGTACTGGTCTCGTATATTCTACCGATGGCTGGGTAGTTTGGCATGTGTTGTGGATACTAGATAGCCTATGTGAGCAGACCTATTAGTAGGTCAAAAGCGAGCAACATGTGATATGTGTTATGAGGTAGCATTGGCTACATATGAGGCACTTAGGTGTGAGATTCCGATGTATCTGATTGTGTTCTGAGTGTTCAACGGGTAGTTCTAAAAGAAGTTTAATGAGTAATCTTGATGAATATGTCAAAGACAAGAAAGCAAGTTATTATGTACAAGTGGCACAAGTATGTACATCAAACTCATGAGAATGACATGAGATATGTTGAACTTATGCTAAGAATATATATTTATATATATATGAAGAATGAGTTAGGAGATTTGATAAAAGGCAAGGTTATGTTCATTATCTTAAATGTATGATTAATACCTATTTAAGTTGTATTTTATTTTCATGTGAACTTACTAAGCTTTAAAGCTTACCCCCTTTCCTTTCCTTTTCTTATAGCGTCGCCAAGCTAGCTCGGGGATCAGAAGACATCAGACACTCTATCACACTATCAACTAAATATTTGGGTATAGCTAGTCTTATCATTTTTGAGTATGGCATGTATAGGGACTTGGTCTTTTGTTATGTGTCATATTGATTAGCTAAATGAGTTGGCTCATGAAAGTATTATGATTATTTTGTATATGGCCATGAGAGGTGGCTCATAGTGATTAATTGGGTTGTAACCCTAATTATTGGTGCATGCATGCAAATGAGCTGATGCTTTACTGTGGTTATGGTTAATGGGTGTGATAGATGGCATGTATGTTTGGTGTATGAAATAGGATTAATATGTAAGACGATAAATGTGGGTAACTCGAATATAGATTAGTAAAAATGATAGAAAAATATGAAATTGGTGTGGAATGCCATATGAGAGCATGATAGTTTGAATAAGTGATATGTTGGTATTACCAAGTCATAATTTAACCATGAATGTGAATGTTTGAGTAGCCAGATGTGCCATGTTGCATGCCATGAAGTGAGTATAAGTATGTGAGTGTTTAAGGGTGGAAATTGGCTTGGAAAATAGCCTAGAAATTGTCCACATGGTTAGACACACGGTCTGCCCCATGGGCGTGTGATCCGGCCGTGTGTCCCTTGCACCCCAATTATGCAAAATAGATTGCCCAGTAGTAAACACACGAGCAGAGACACGACCGTTGTCTCAGCCGTGTAAAGGACACGACCTTCAGACATGGGCATGTGCCCAGGCCATGTGAAGTCTGCACTTGATTTTTGGAATTTAATTCACCACACGGCCCAAGCACACGGGCGTGTGACTTGGCCGAGTAACCTTATTTGATTGATGATGTCATAGTCAGAGAGTTACACGGGCTGAGGACACGGGTGTGTCCCAAGCCACACGGGCTCGTAGGACCACACGGCCTACGGGTGTGTGGGACCACACGGCCTACGGGCGTGTGACTCTCCAAAGTATGAAAATTTTCTAAGTTATCCTAAAGTTTTCTAAAGTTCTCGGTTTAGTCCTAAACCACCTTCGATATATGTTTGGTGCCTCGTAGGCCTATATAAGGGATAATTTGCTTATGTATGAACGAAATTAATTTGAACGAAAATTTTATGGCTTGATTTTATATGTGTGCTTGTGTTAAAGTTCGGTAATGCCTCGAACCCTATCCCGACGTTGGATACGGGTAAGGGGTGTTACATTTCCTAAGGGGGGTTACATTTCCTAAGGGGGAGAGTTGAAACAACCCATTTTTTAGTGGTGTTAGAAACAATGGTTTCGGGACCACAAATCCGATGAGTAAGTTCGTATAATTAGTATTTAAATTATATAAGTCAATAGTAATTTTTATGTTGAGTTTTGATTTGATGATTTTAAATAATTGAATTGAAAGTTAGTATAAGTGATTTGGTTCAAAAGTCAAGTGGTTATTGAAAACAAGGTATTAGGACCTTGTTTCTGTAATATAAAGATATAAATATTTTTATTAAATATTTACATAGTCATATTATATGTGAATTGAAGTTGGGTTTGGTAATTTTGATGATTTATTTCTTAATTGAGGTAAAATGATTAAATTGTAAAAGAGGTAAAAGTTAATTGAACCATGGCCAAAAAGTCCAAGAGGTGGTGGCATGATTAAATCCACTAACTTTTGGGCTATTTGCTTATTTAGTCTTAATTAGTTTAGGATTAAATTGAAAATAAGCTTGTTTAGTTAAATTTAAAATAATTGAAGAATCGATTGTGTAATTAAACCCTCCTTAAATGGAAATTATACCATTTGAGTAGATAATGGATGGTTTGCAAGGCTAATTACATGAAATTTTATTGAAATTGTAAGGCTATAATAGTAATTTATGAAATTAGGTTAAATGATAATAAAACAAAAGCTAAAATTGGCTATCATCTTTTTGTTTTCTTCCTTCACAAGCCGAATATACCATTGTTGAGAGGAGAAACCTTCAGGCAAGCTAGGTTTCGTCAATTAAGTAGGTAAATCTTGCCCGTTTTTAGTAATTTTTATGTTTTTCAACTCGTATTACCTTAATCTAGCTAAATCGGGGATTAATTCATAAAATTTTTAAATGTTTTGGATTATTCCATTGATGAAATTTAGTTATTCTCGAATTTTTATGGTAGAATATTAAGTTGGGTTGCTAGATAGGACTATTTTGTAAAGTAATTTTTTGGTAATTTTAATGTTTAAGGACTAAATCGTTAAAGTGATAAAACTAGAAGGCCTTGTTGTGTAATAACAAAAATTATGGGCTGTAGAGAGGCCTTATATAGTTCGGCTAAACTTCATTTTATTTGAACTTGGTTAAATTGCATGTATTGGGCTTAGGGATTAAATTGTATAAAAGTAAAATGTTGGGGGTAATTTTTGTAGAAATGTCAAAAAGGACTTAATTGTATAAAATGAATTAATCTTTCTATTAGAATTAGTGGATTGAATGAAATTATTATTTTAGATCCCATCCGAGTGGAAAATCGAGGAAAAGAGGAAATTACCAAATAACCCTTGTACTTTGTTATTGCTGCAGTTTAGTTCGGTAAGTTCGTACAGTTGAATTTTAGTACACTTTTAAATGTATTATAGGAACATAATTGCATAATATTGGATTATATTGATATGGGTAATTGGAAATGGAAATGATTATTTGAAATGACATTGATCACTAATTTAGATACTATAAGTCGTTATTGTAAATCAATCCTCTAAGTTCATGCATTTATTTATACTTCTAATAATCATTACACTCTTAGTTATTATACAATTATTGAATGTTATATTATATACCGAATGAAATTAGCGAGTGTTACCCACTAATATATTGATTGGTGCTTAGACAAGCGATACCTACTAAATCTATTAAAACGTATGCGCTCTCAAGCCATACCTACTGAATACATTGAAAAGCATGTTCTATTGAGTAAAAAAATCTACTAATATACTGAATAAATCTCATGGAATGCTATCTACTGATATATTGAAGAAGCCCAATCGAACAAAATCTACTGATATATTGAGTAAAGCTCAAACGGGCATTATCCATTGAATATACTAAACTACTGTACTGATTGTTAATTTATGATAAAGGTTGTGTTTTATGGAATTTCAACATTTAATTTTAATTGATTGCTATGTTTAATTGGAAAGGTTCATCAATATATACAAATGAACTTACTAAGTTTTATTCAAGCTTATTTGTATTTGTCTTATTTTGTAGATTATGTTTTGAAGGCTTAGAAGATTAGATCAACACAAGAAATCACACTGTCCAGGAGATACTTTGTTATAGTTTGGTATATACGACATGTACTAGGACCTCTTTGTATGTATAATGTTGACTCCTAGTTTGAGCAAGTTTACCTAAGTTTCTTTTATGTGTTGTGACAAATGAAATTATGCATGTTTCATCTAAGTTTAAGTGTTAAGCATGATGGTAGAAAACATTGACAATATGTGAGATTATTGTAACACCCTTTACCCATGTTCGATGCCGGAACAGGGTATGAGGCATTACCTGACTTAAACATACACATTCATGCAAAAACCGATCCATAAAATCTCTTTTAATTCAAAACCTTTCATACACATGCATGTTGTCCCTTATTTGGGTCTACGAAGCCCAAAACATTCATCGGAATTGATTCGGCACCAAATCGAGAACCTCAGCAAATTTTGGGAAAACATAGAAAATTTTTCCATGACACAAAGTCACACGCCCGTGTGGACATAGGGACACGCCCGTGTCCTCAGGCTATGTAACTCTTTGTTTACAATGTCAGCATGCACATCGAACCACACGGCCGGGTCACATGCCTCTGTGGACATAGGGACACGCCTGTGTCCTTAGGCTATGTAACTCTTTGTTTATGACGTCAGCATGCACATCGAACCATACGGCTGGGTCACACGCCACGCCCGTGTGGAGATAGGGACACGCCCGTGTCCTCAGGCTGTGTAACTCTTTATTTATGATGTCAGCATGCACATCTAACCACACGGCCGAGTCACACGCTCGTGTCTCCAAGCTGTGTCCCTCACACGGTTGAGACACACGCCCGTGTCTCAGCCCGTGTGGCCAACACTGAAGGCTATTTTCCAAGCCTTCATGTTACCCATAATCTCTTACAACCTTATGCACATCAAAATCGCAAATCATGGTATCATTTTAGTGATTAAACATTCTTTATTAAAACATTTCCTTAACATTAACATGTCCTCTTACAAGTAATGCATCTACTCATGCAATACCAAGTTTAGACTCCTTATTTCACATTCATAAAACTTGTCATTTTGATGACCACTTTTACCATTATACTATGGTTACCAACTTATTCATCAAGCACTCTTGTTCAATCATAATCACGTTGTGTTTATAACGTGCAATAACTACATGGCTATGACCACCTCAATTGGTCATAGAGCATACATCCAACACACATGTCATATTACTAACCATGCATGGCAAACAGACATAATCACATTATAAACATTAGACATGACATGAATAGCTAGGCTTACAAGCCATAATCAACATGAGCCACATCTCATGGCCATATACATATAACTCAATATAAGCCAACACATTTGGCCAAAGCAAAATAATACATGTCAATCAACTAGATCCCTATACATGCCACTCACTTGAAATTTCTAATATATGCTTCATTATTCCGAAGGGAGCGACTTGATAGTGTGATGCGGCCTCTAACGATCTCTAACCCCGAGCTAACCTAAAAATAATAAAGGAAAGGAAATTAGGGGAGTAAGCTTTATAGCTTAGTAAGACCGCATGAAAATAATAAGCAACTTATCAGCTTGCTTCTCATGATAATACAACTCTATTTAATTTTTACTCATGTTCTAGTCAATCTATTTTCTCGAGTCATAGTCACTAAATTGTTTATATCTAGATCTACAGAACTCCAAATTAAGTTTTGTTAATTTTTCAAGAAACTAGACTCAAATATCATCCTATAATAAAATTTTCAGAATTTTTGGTTTAGCCAATTAGTACAATTTATTCCTTAAATTTACCCTTTTTTGCTGTCTGACAGTTCTGACCCCTCATAACTAAAAATAAATTATCTCATCATACAGGACTCTCAAATCAGAACAGGAGATTTCAAATTCATTCTCACTCTGTCTCACAACAATTTAAATATTTCATAATATGAAACTCTTTTGCTTACACTGTTTCTGCTATGTGAAACTAAACTCATTAATCTTTAATTTGATATTTTATTCAACCTCTAACTCAATTTTCACAATTTTTGGTGGATTTTCAAAGTCGGACTATGGCTACTGTCCAAAACTATTTTAGTGTAAATTAACGATACTAAGTTTATCACACCATATTAATTCATTTTCACCATATTGGTAAGGTTACATATTCATAAATCATAAGTATAGACCTATATTCACAAGGTCATCACAAAATCATTCTCATAGGCATGAATTACCTATTTACATCTTCACCAAATGTGCATCATAAACTGAAATCATTTCTCATGAGTTTGGCATACATACATGTGTTACTCAACATGCTCATATTCATTACTTACTAATCATATAACATGAATTGAATTCACATCTCATCAATTTCATGTAAGTACCTATACCACTCACAATTTGGTCATAACCTTTCTCATTTGGCTTATACCGTAACTCTCACCGTTGAACCATTCGGGAAGCTGTCGAATATTCACTAAGCCTCAGACATAGGGAATAATGCCGATGCCATGTCCCAGACATGGTCTTATACTAGCTCATCCATCAAGTCGATGCCATGTCCCAGACATGGTCTTACATTGGCTATCGAAATCGAGGCCGACGCCATGTCTCAGACATGGTCTTACACTAGTTCTCACATATCTGTGCCGAAGCCATGTCCCAAACTTTGTCTTACACTGGCTCCCATTATGTGGCCGATGCATGTCCGAGACATGTCTTACACTATCATACATCCATATCACCCAAATGTCAAGGTTCAACCGGGAATTTTTACCGCATTAAATCTCACCATATATTACTCATAGATACATTCAAGTATTATATATATAATAAAATATTCAATGCATAAATACGACTAATTTCTATTATTTACATACAGCTTACTCTTTTCTATATGATATCATATTCCATCAAACTTCTATTGTATTCTATCATCACATGAATATTATTAACCTTTGGTATCACTTTCATCATATTCAATATCATTAACAAATAATTCAATATAACCAAAGAAAGGTAGATTTTGAGTATATTGACAATAACATGGATAACGTGCTTATTTAGTCACACGGACTTACCTTTAATGCAATTTTGACTAATTACTCTATTTTAGTCCATAATATCGTACTTTTCGATTTAAGCTCAAATCTCAATTTTCTTGATCTAACATGATGAAATTCACTCATTTAATCATTACATTACTTAAAAAATTCTATAATTCATAACTTGGAAAAATGACCGTTTTGCCCTTAGACTTTAACAAAGTTACGATTTTGCCCTTAGGCTCGTAAATCGATTTTTATCGACTTTCCTCCTTTACCAACCGTAGCTGAATTCTTTTTATAACTATAGCAACTCACAATTTCAATTATTTTACGCATTTACAACTTATTTTACAAACTTTACAAAATAGCCCTTTTTAGGTGTTTTCATGCAAACTCCTTTCACAAAAGTTGTTTATTACACAACCATGACTCATTTTCTTCCATAAAATTTCAGCAAAAAACATGATTATTCACATGGAAAAACCCTATACTTCCAACCATTTTGCAAAATAGTCCTCTCATTAGCTAGATTATGCTACAAGGGTCTCAAAAGTACAAATATTATCAAGAAAGACTATCAAAATCACTTGCTTGCATTGGTGAAGAGTGGCTGAAAATTTCAAGCTTTCAAAACCCCTATTTTTCTGGTATTTTCGGTGGAGGAAGGAAGAAAGATGAAAAGATGACGTATTTTTCTTTTTGTTTTATTTTAATGCCAAATAAGCCACCTAATGCACACTAACTTTGACTTTTCAACCATTTTTTGACTCCATGATCAGCCACTAACATATTTATGATCTATGTACTCAATAAAGACCCTAATTTAATGTTCTATAGGTATTTGACACCTTTAGCTTGCAAAACAAAGCTTTTTTCCTTTACGCGATTTAGTCTTTTTTCGAAATTAAGCATGAAATCGCTAAAATTATTTCACCAAAATTTTCATGTACTTATATAATCATGCTATGACACATAAAATAATATTAAAAATAATTTCTCCGACCTCAGAATAGTGGTTTCAAAACCACTATTCCGACTAGGCCCAAAATCAGGCTATTACAATTCTCCCCCTTAGGGATTTTCGTCCTCGAAAATCTTACCAAAAAAGTGGTTTTGGTATTCACATAAACTTTTCTTTTTCATAATTATTGATAAAGAAATTTCACTTGACTATGTCCGTAATACTTTTCTCATTATTTTCTCATATTCGAATCATAAGCGATTCTTCGTTATACGACACTTTCACCAAACCTTAACCTCTATCAGAGAATTCATGCACTCAAAAGTCTGATCCATACCATCATGCTACATATACACTCTTACTTGAATCTTTTCAAATTCAAAAAGTGAAACTAGTCAGTTCATCTTGATCTTATGCTCTCTATAATTTCACATAGTCCAATTGTTTACCAATTCAACTCTCAGTTGCTTCTAAATTTTAAAGCCTCCTTTAGCTTTCCCAAAAGATCATGATATAAAATCTGGATCTCAATTCAATTATTGGAGACTAGAATTCCAAGACATTCAACAATCATAAAGACATAAAATTCCATGAATCTGATGAGCGAAAATTCAGTATATACCGGCATGATTTACATATCTCATCAAACATTTAACAATAAGTCTCATAACATTTTTCTCTTTTAGAGACAAGAATAATCCAGACATGAAATCCATATCAACTTTTTCTTATCTCCATTATAGTGGTAACATAGGCAGAAATAATTCTGATGACACTTGATATACATCCTTAAACTTTTCAACATTTCTAGGATTCATGCACAAAAATCAACAATGTCGAGTTCCAAATTCGATCACTAATACACTATTCCTGAGGGTTTCCTCGCAAAAATTTTGTATAAGTTTTGATTTTTCTGTCCAAGTACCCGTAGCCACAATTTGCTTTCTCAAAGACCATACGATTGCATTATCCCAAATAACACAGATATCTCAATTGAAGGCATTAATTTCAATTTACTTACTTGAGAAAAGAGATCTATCATACCAATTGAAATTCCAAATTTCTCAACTTAGGCCTTTGCCGATGTCAAATCCTTATACGTAAATTAGAGAAATCCAAATATTAAAATCACCGCACTACTATGATTAAATCAGGAGCATAGTCACACATGACATGATTATCGCAAGCTAAAGAACACACTTTGAACATGAGTCATAATTGACAGATTATGGAACAAAGATAACAAGAAAACCAAGTAAAGTAATCCAGGATAAAGAAATCCCAAGATATGGGACAATGTTGAAAGACCGAAAACAACCTCTTAAGAAAATATGAAAGACTTGAATAATTCCTCAGAGGGAAAAGTCTAGAAGAAAGTATCATTTAATCCCACTGGAATCAAATACGATAATTTAGAGAAACAGAACCATAGCATCATGTGCATTTTCTCATAAGTTCCCATCAGACTGAATATAACAGAATACCAAAGAGAAGTAGAGCAAAGCAGATTATAAACCAGTCAGACCGATAATGTCTTCGTCTGACATTAAGATCAGATAACATTCTCACATAGAAAGAATTTCATCAGAAGATAGATAGCCACAATAATATTTCCGAGAACAATGATCTCTTAAAATATATCAAGGGAGACAGTCATCATCTACTCACTATGATTTCCATACTCAGACATTTCATGTTTCAAATATTATTCCTTTAACTATTTCTATCATCACAAATCCCATATTATTACATTTTCTCAACCTCGTACCTAAGTAATTCGATTTACCAAAGTACATTTCTTCTCTAACAGTGACAGTGCATAATTCACATAATCTTTATGTCAACCTAATACTCTTCGAGCTCTGGCCTACTTACCAACTCATTCTCTATCTCTAATTATGTTTATAGATATTTTTCCATTGAAATCTTTGGTTTCATACTTGTGAATTTATTCAGTGCAATTCTCGTGAAATTCTATTCCTAGACACCACTCTGGTAAGGGGGCGAGGTCGTAGGGCCTCTAACACGACTCTCATATACATACACATGTAACACAACTTTCATCATCATAGCAAATCATCAGAATCATATCATTCATTTCAGACAGATCGACATTCACATTCATTTTACGCCAACTTTCCAGTTATCTCATTTAGACAAGTATACTCATACATGCACTCTATGAATTCTGAGTAACTTTACTTATCCCATTCATTTAATCAAACCAGTCCTATACATAACATCATACGAGAGCCAACAAACATGGATATGTATATTCCAATCTGTACTTTCATTTTACACATTATCGTATGCATATCATTACAAACATGTAAATCAATCCAAGCAATTTAACACTTATACTCAGACTATGTGAATTTGCCAACCATATTCATTCAAATAAGTATATATGAACATTCTTTCTACCTGTATTTTTACCAAGTTATCTAAACACATGTATTCACTCGAACAAATCAATCATATACACCATGGGATTATCAATGAGTCATAGATAAGCTCATTATACCGTGTACACATTCTAATTCATGTTTCTCATCTCACAAATATGTACATATACATTTCACGAATTCTTTTTTGTACCTTTTCGAGTTTCAACTCTTCATAGCTGCACTTTATTGAATACTTTAACATCATTATCTATGTGTCGGGTGTAGCTCGGTTGGAAAGTACCTTGCCCACACAAGATAGTTCTCCTTCACGCCAGAAGTCATCACACTATCACAAAGTTGTGGCATGTCTAGCTAGACTCTTACACGTGATAGGTTAATCTGAGAACCGACTAAACGTAACATCCCTTACCCATGTTTGACGCTGGAACATGGTACGAGGCATTACTTGACTTAAACATACACATTCATGCAAAAACCAGGCCATAAAATCACTTTTAATTCAAAACCTTTCAAACACATGCATGCCCTCCCTTATTTCGGTCTACGAAGCCCAAAACATTCATCGGAATTGATTCAGGACTAAACAAAGAACCTTAGCAAATTTTGGAAAACCTTAGAAAATTTTTCCATGACACAAAGTCACACGCCTATGTAGACACAAGGACATGCCCGTGTACCTTTGGCACGTCCGTGTCCTCAGGCCGTGTAACTCTCTATTTATGACATCAGTATGCATATCGAACCACACGACCAGGTCACACGCTCGTGTCTCCAGGCTGTGTCCTTCACACGGTTGAGACACACGATCGTGTCTCAGCCCGTGAGGCCAACACTTAAGCTATTTTCCAAGCCTTCATGTTACCCATAATCTCTTACAATGTTATTCACATCAAAATCGTAAATCACGGCATCATTTTAGTGATTAAACACTCTTTATTAAGACATATCCTTAACATTAACATGCCCTCTTACAAGTAATGCATCTACTCATGTAATACCAAGTTTAGACTTCTTATGTCACATTCATAAAACTTGTCATTTTGATGACCACTTTTACCATTATACTATGGTTGCCAACTTATTCATCAAGCATTCTTTTTCAATCATTATCATGTTGTGTTTATAACGTGCAATTACTACATGGCTATGACCACCTCAATTGGTCATAGAGCATACATCCAACGCACATGTCATATTACTAACCATGTATGGCAAATAGACATAATCACATTGTAAACATTAGACATGACATGAATAGCTAGGCTTACAAGCCATAATCAACATGAGCCACATCTCATGGCCATATACATATAACTCAATATAAGCCAACACATTTGGCCAAAGAAAAATAATACATGTCAATCAACTAGATCCTTATACATGTCACTCACATGAAATTTCTAATATATGTTTCATTATTTAGAAGGGAGCGACTTGATAGTGTGATGCTGCCTCCGACGATCTCCAACCCCGAGCTAACCTAAAAACACTAAAGGAAAGGAAAGGAAGGGAGTAAGCTTTATAGCTTAGTAAGACTGTGTGAAAATAATAAGTAATTTATCACCTTGCTTCTCATGGTAATACAACTCTATTTGCATTTTTACTCATGTTCTAGTTAAGTTGTTTTCTCGAGTCACATGAACTAAATTATTTATATCTGGAGATACGGAACTCCAAATTAAGTTCCATTAATTTTACCAGAAACTAGACTTACATATTTTCTTATCATAAAATTTTGAGAATTTTTGGTTCATCTAATTAGTACAGTTTATTCTTTAAAATTACTCTTTTCCACTGTTTGACAGTTCTGAACTCTCTTCACTAAAAATTAATTATCTCATAATACAGGACTTGGATGATGTTCCCATCTATTTATCTTAAAAAAACTCATTAAGAATTCTATGAATATAAATTATAACCCATAAATATTTTTGTACAATTTTCAATGATTTTCTCAAATCAGAACAGGGGATTTCGAAGTCATTCTGACTTTGTCTCAAAACAATTTAAATATTTCATAATATAAAACTCTTTTTCTTGCACCGTTTATTCTATGTAAAACTAGACTCATTAGGCTTTAATTGCATATTTTATTCAGTGTCTAACTCAATTTTCACAATTTTTGGTGGATTTTCAAATTCAGACTATGGCTACTGTCCAAAACTATTTTAGTGTAAATTAACGATACTAAGTTTATCACGCCATATTAATTCATTTTCACCACATTGGTAAGGTTACATATTCATACATCATAACTATAGACCTATATTCACAAGGTCATCACAAAATCATTCTCATAGGCATGAATTACCTATTTACATCTTCACCAAATGTGCATCATAAACTGAAATCATTTCTCATGAGCTTGGTATACATACTTATGTTACTCAACATGCTTATATTCATTCCTTACTAATTATATAACATGAATAATATGGTCATAACCTTTCTCATTTACCTTAAGTCATAACTCTCACCGTTGAACCATTTGGGAAGCAATCAGATATTCGCTAAGCCTCAGACATAGGGTATAATGCCGATGTCATGCCCCAGACATGGTCTTACACTGGCTCATCCATCAAGTCGATGCCATGTCCCAGACATGGTCTTACACTAGCCTCACATATCTATGCCGATGCCATGTCCAGACATGGTCTTACACTGGCTCTCATAATATGGCCGATGCATGTCCCAGACATGTCTTACACTAGCACACATCCATATCACCCAAAATGTCATGGCAAGGATATCCGATCTATTCGTAAGGTTCAACCGGGAGTTTTTACCGCATGAAATCTCACCATATATTACTAATAGATACATTCAAGCATTATATACATAATCAAATATTCAATGCATAAATACGACTAATTTCCATTATTTACATACAACTTACTCTTTTCTATATGATATCATATTCCATCAAACTTCTATTGTATTCTATCATCACATGAATATTATTAACCTTTGGTATCACTTTCATCATATTCAATATCATTAACAAATAATTCAATATAACCAAAGAAAGGTAGATTTTGAGTATATTGACAATAACATGGATAACGTGCTTATTTAGTCACACGGACTTACCTTTAATGCAATTTTGACTAATTACTCCATTTTAGTCCATAATCTCGTACTTTTCGATTTAAGCTCAAATCTCAATTTTCTTGATCTAACATGATGAAATTCACTCATTTAATCATTACATTACTTAAAAAATTCTATAATTCATAACTTGGAAAAATGACCGTTTTGCCCTTAGACTTTACAAAAGTTACGATTTTTCCCTTAGGCTCGTAAATCGATTTTTATCGAATTTCCTCCTTTACCAACCATAGCTGAATTCTTTTTATAACTATAGCAACTCACAATTTCAATTATTTTACTCATTTACAACTTATTTTACAAACTTTACAAAATAGCCCTTTTTAGGTGTTTTTATGCAAACTCCTTTCACAAAAGTTGTTTATCACACAACCATGACTCATTTTCTTCCATAAAATTTCAGCAAAAAACATGATTATTCACATGTAAAAACCCTATACTTCCAACCATTTTGCAAAATAGTCCCCTCATTAGCTAGATTATGCTACAAGGGTCTCAAAAGTACAAATATTATCAAGAAAGACTATCAAAATCAGTTGCTTGCATTGGTGAAGAGTGGCTGAAAATTTCAAGCTTTCAAAACCCCTATTTTTCTGGTATTTTCGGTGGAGGAAGGAAGAAAGATGAAAAGATGACGTATTTTTCTTTTTGTTTTATTTTAATGCCAAATAAGCCACCTAATGCACACCAACTTTGACTTTTCAACCATTTTTTGACTCCATGATCAGCCACTAACATATTTATGATCTATGTACTCAATAAAGACCCTAATTTAATGTTCTATAGGTATTTGACACCTTTAGCTTGCAAAACAAAGCTTTTTTCCTTTACGCGATTTAGTCTTTTTTCGAAATTAAGCATGAAATCGCTAAAATTATTTCACCAAAATTTTCATGTACTTATATAATCATGCTATGACACATAAAATAATATTAAGAATAATTTCTTCAGCCTCAGAATAGTGGTTCTGAAACCACTATTCCAACTAGGCCCAAAATTGAGTTGTTACAATTCTCCCCCTTAGGGTTTTTCGTCCTCGAAAATATTACCAAAAAAGTGGTTTTGGTATTCACATAAACTTTTATTTTCCATAATTATTGATAAAGAACTTTCACTCAACTGTGTCTTTAATACTTATCTCATTATTTTTGTAACGCCCCAAAAATTTAGGGTATTTGTTTTTGTAACCTTTGACGTAAATATCATGTTTGCTTTGTTGGTCAAGTAATCTGGGTATGTTGGGGGGTTTTTAGGAAGCCTGGGTTCAAGTATGGCCTTTGGTAAAATTTTAATTTTTGCTCTTTTGGAAACCTGGATGTTAGCTTATAGGGCATATATTAAGTTGTGTTTGTTTTGTGACACAAGAGATCTTGTGGCTTGGTGGCAAGTGGCGTGATTGGGCATGGTGAGAGCAAGAGTTCGAATCCCAGGGTAAGCAAGGGGATTTTATTTTGCTACTTGGGTGGCAAGTCTTTGAGGTGGATTTGAACTCTATGGAGTAGTTGTAGACTTGGTAAAACGGTGAGAGTATCATGGGATAAGATATTGGTTGTTAGGGATTTAAAGGAGGAAAAGGTGGAGAGATAAGGGGAGAAAATCGTGGAGTTGGAGAGGGGAAGAGTTGTAGTCGAATTGGGGAATTTGGTTGTGCAAATTCAGCTAGGGAACTCACTTTGTGCTTTTTCGGCAATTTGTGAGTGTGTAGGAGCTGATTTTCCTTTCTGGCATTTTGGGTTTTGTTCTTTTGATGTTTCTGGCTTCTTTTATCCTTAGTGTCATTTTCACAAGTGACCATTTGGACTCTTTTACTTTTGTCAACATTGTCTTCAGGTTACATTCTTGTTACCTTGCCGAATTCCCCATTCTTAACTTCTTTTTTACTGTTTTTACTGTTTTTTTTCTTTTTAAGATAGCTGAATATAGTCTCTTTTGTTTTTCTCTCTAAGTCATTTCAATCTTTCTTTCCTTTTTCTCTGAGCTGACCATTTCTTCTTCTTCTTCTCTTTTAGTTTATTGTGTGCCACTCGGTGTTGTGGGCTTGTTTCAGTACGCTAGAGTGTGGTGGTATCAGTTTCATAAATATTTTGGTAATCGGTAAGTACTCGTAAGATCCCCTTTTGCTATTCGGTCAATTCTGTATGTATTCAATCTGTTTATTGAAACTTTGCTTTTGGGGAAGCCAAATGTTATGTTTTCCTCTTATCTATGCTAATTTCAATTCTTATTCATTCTTCGTGGTGCATTATGCAATGGTTCTAGGGATCTCAGTGGAGTAAGGTGATCGTGAAGCCTTAGAACTTTTCTATCTCTCATCATTCATTTAAGGTAAACTCGACACCTTGTTAGAGGTATTGATTGAATATTCAAATGGGTTATAGGGAAATATTCTTTTAATAAGAAACCATTATGGTGCAGTTAATCGCCAGGGTGCAAGGGTTGTTTTGGCCGGCGATTTTGGAGGCATTAGTCCAGATTATCTAATCGTGGTAGGTGATGACTGTTAGATCATGGTCTTAGTTCTTTAGAATTTGTAAGACTGAATAATTAATTTGGATGATGTAGGTTGGAGTTCAAGGGGTGATTCGTAGGCTTTCGCGAACAGGTGTGTAATCGTACACCACTCAATTACTGTCAAAACCAAAAGAGGTGTGTACTCACACCCCTGTTAAATTGTGATTCGGCAAAAGCCGAAAAGCTGAAAAGGCGAAACATCGACATTCGAGGCCTCACGAGTGTATGAACGCACGTGGGGCGATCTGAACCCACAAAACATAGGCAATAGGCTGAAGAGGCCACCACGTGCATTTCCGTGGACTTGGGTCGTTATTGGCCTCGATAGGTCGAAATAGGCCGTGTGGGCCTAATAGGCTTGTGGGCCCCACATGGGTAAAATCCTCAGTAAGAGACAGTTAATGGATTGGACTATGAGGCTAGCATTTTCGTGTCTGAATTTAGGCTAGATGGGCCACACGAGCGTGTGGGCCAACTTTGGCCCTAAAACGGGTTTTGTGCCCATATACACTATTCTGGCCATGTAGGTTATCTGAGTCGCTTGAGGCAACGGTAGACCCTCTAAGAGGTCATAATATGTACCAACACACCAAAATTAGCTAAGTGACCAAAATACCCCTGAGGGGTAAAATTACCATTTTACCCTTAATTGTCAAAGTGACCTTTATACCCCTAGAGGTAGTTTGACTGATGAGTATTTGGTATACGTATGACTGTGTCTTAGTATGATCTTTTGTATGCACAATATATTTACGACATGACATTCTTCATGGGGTTGGGGTCTGTTTTGGAGGAAGTTCTGTACTAGTGGTTTTGCCACGTATTCTGATTCTAGTGGCTCCGCCATGTTTTTTGTTATTAGCAACTTTGCTACATTATTGATGTGTTGGCTAGGTGGGTCAATCGAATCCCCACATGGTGTGTTGGCTGGTACAGATGGTGTGCTAGTTGGATTGGGTTGGGATACTTGTTTGCTCTGTATAGATTCTATTTTGGGCTTGGGCCCACTCACATCAGATATGGGGCTAAAGCCTGCATCGCTCATATCTTGAATAAGGCTACAGCCTATATTTTTTTGCATATTCTAATTTTTGTTTTCTGTTAGGGGATTACACACTGAGTTTTCACAAACCCACCCTTCCTTTTAACTGTATAGGTAATCCCTAGCCATAGACGATTTGGAGCTGCGAGGGACTCAAAGGTGGCCACATGAATACTATTATTTGGATTTGATTTTAATTATTTCAAAATTTTAGTTTGGGTTTTTATTTATGTAATAAGGCCATTTAAGAGTTTTAATTTTCCTAATTAGGTTTTCGTTTTATTATCTCAAACTGCTAGAATAGGATAACGGGTTTTCGAAATAATAAACATTTTCAAGAAAATCACACGTTTCAAATCTAAACTATAGAAGCTTCCGCATTCTTTTATAAATAACTGAATAAAACATAGACAACTTTTAATCAGACGTCTTGATGAAACGACAATAATAATAAAAAGGGCTTTGAAATTTAGAAATAAACTTTTATCGACAAGACCGATTTTTAAATGTAGTTTCGATGTGACATGCTAGATTCGGCCATAATGTCTGGGCAAGGTTAGGGTGTTACAATTTTTTGATATTCGAATCATAAGCAATTCTTCGTTATACGATGCTTTCACCAAACCTTAACCTCTATCAGAGAGTTCATGCACTCAAAAGTCTGATCCATACCACCATGCTACATATTCACTCTTACCTGAATCTTTTCGAATTCAAAAAGTGAAACTAGTCAGTTCATCTTGATCTTATGCTCTCTATAATTTCACACAGTCCAATTGTGTACTAATTCAACTCTCAGTTGCTTCTAAATTTCAAAGCCTTGTTTAGCTTTCCCAAGAAATCATGATATAAAACCCGGATCTCAATCCGATTAGTGGAGACTAGAATTCCAAGAAATCCTACAATCATAAAGACATAAAATTCCATGAATCTGATGAGTGAAAATTCAGTATATACCGGCATGATTTACATATATCGTCAAACATTTAACAATAAGTCTTATAACATTTTTATCTTTCAGAGACAAGAATAATCCAGACATGAAATCCATATCAACTTTTTCTCATCTCCATTATAGTGTTAACACAGGCAGAAATAATTCTAATCACACTTGATATACATCCTTAAACATTTCAACATTTCTAGGACTCATGCACAAAAATCAACAATGTCAAGTTCCAAATTCGATCACTAATACACTATTCCCGAGGGTTTCCTTGCAAAATTTCTGTATAAGTTTTGGATTTTTCTATCCAAGTACCCGTAGCCACAATTTGCTTTCTCAAAGATCATACGATTGCATTATCCCAAATAACACAGATATCTCAATTGAAGGCATTAATTTCAATTAACTTACTTGAGAAAAGAGATCTATCATACCAATTGAAATTCGAAATTTCACCACTTAGGCCTTTACCGATGTCAAATCTTTATACGTAAATTAGAGAAATCCAAATATTAAAATCATCGTACTACTATGATCAAATCAGGAGCATAGTCACACTTGGCATAATTATCACAAGCTAAAGAACACACTTTGAACATGAGTCATAATTGACAGATTATGGAACAAAGATAACAAGAAAACCTAGTAAAGGAATCCAGGATAAAGAAATCCCAAGATACAGCACTATATTGAAAGACCGAAAACAACCTCTTAAGAAAATATGAAAGACTTCAATAATTCCTCAGAGGAAAAAGTCTAGAAGAAAGTATCATTTAATCCCACTAGAATCAAATACAATAATTTAGAGAAACTGAATCCTAGCATCATGTGCATTTTCTGATAAGTTCCCATTAGACTGAATATAACAGAATACCAGAGAGAAGTAGAGCAAAGCAGATTATAAACTAGTTATACCGACAATGTCTTCGTCTGACATTAAGATCAGATAACATTCTCATATAACAAGAATTTTATCAGAATATAGATAGCCACTATAATACTTCCGAGAATAATGATCTCTTAAAATATATCAAGAGAGACAGTCATCATCTACTCACTATGATTTCCATACTTAGACATTTCATGTTTCAAATATTATTCCTCTAACTATTTCTGTCATCACAAATCCCATATTATTACATTTTCTCAACCTCGTACCTGAGTAATTCGATTTACCAAAGTACATTTCTTCTCTAACTGTGATAGTGCATAATTTACATAATCTTTTTGTCAACCTAATACTTTTTTTGCTCTGGCTTACTTACCAACTCATTCTTAATCTCTAGTCGTGTTTATAGATATTTCTCCATTGAACTCTTTGGTTTCATACTTATGAATTTATTCAACACAATTCTCGTGAAATTCCATTCCAATACACCACTCTGGTAAGGGGCCAAGGTCGTAGGGCCACTAACTCCACTCTCATATACATACATATGTAACACAACTTTCATTATCATAGAGACATCATCAAAATCATATCATTCATTTCAGATAGACCGACATTCACATTCGTTTTACGCCAACTTTCCAGTTATCTCATTTAGACAAGTATACTCATACATGCACTCTATGAATTCTAAGTAACTTTATTTTTCCCATTCATTCAATCAAAGCAGTCATATGCATAACATCATACGAGAGCCAAAAAACATGGATAAGTATATTCCAATCTATACTTTCAATTTGCACATCATCGTATGCATATCATTACAAACATGTAAATCAATCCAAGCAATTTAACACTTATACTCAAACTATGTGAATTTGCCAACCATATTCATTCAAATAAGTATATATGAACATTCTTTCTACCTGTATTTTTAGTAAGTTATCTAAACACATGTATTCTCTCGAACAAATCTATCATGTACACCATGGGATTATCAATCAATCATAGATAAGCTCATTATTCCATGTACACATTCTAATTCATGTTTCTCATTTCACAAAAATGTACATATACATTTCACAAATTCTTATTCATACCTTTCCGAGTTTCAACTATTCATAACTGCACTTTATTGAATACTTTAGCATCATTATCTATGTGATCAGGTGTAGCTCAGTTGGAGAGTACCTTGCTCACACAAGATAGTTCTTCTTCACGCTGGAAGACATCACACTATCACAAACTTGTGGCATGTATAGCTAGACTCTTACACGTGCTAGGTTAGTCTGAGAACTGACTAAACCATGCTCTGATACTACTAAATGTAACACCCCTTACACATGTTCGACTCTGAAACTGGGTATGAGGCATTACTTAACTTAAACATAGACATTCATGTAAAATCGAGCCATAAAATCTCTTTTAATTCAAAAACTTCCAAATACATGCATGTCATCCCTTATTTGGGTCTACAAAGCCCAAAACATTCATCGAAATTGATTCGGGACTAAACCGAGAACTTTAGCAAATTTTGTGGAAACTTAGAAAATTTTTCCATGACACAAAGTGACACGCCCGTGTCCTCAGGCCGTGTAGCTCTCTGTTTATGATGTCAGCATGTACATCGAACCACACGGCCAGGTCACACGCTCGTGTCTCCAGGCCGTGTACCTCACACGGTTGGGACACACGGTCGTGTCTCAGCCCGTGTAGCCAACACTTAGGCTATTTTCCAAGCCTTCATGTTACCCATAATCTCTTACAACCTTATACACATCAAAATCACAAATCATGGCATCATTTTAGTAATTAAACACTCTTTATTAAGACATATCCTTAACAATAACATGTCCTTTTACAAGTAATGTATCTACTCATGCAATACCAAGTTTAGACTCCTTATTTTACATTCATAAAACTTGTCATTTTGATGACCACTTTTACCATTATACTATGGTTACCAACGTATTCATCAAGCACTCTTGTTTAATCATTATCACGTTGTGTTTATAATGTGCAATTACTACATGGCTATGACCACCTCAATTGGTCATAGAGCATACATCCAACACACATGTCATATTACTAACCATGCATGGAAAACAGACATAATCACATTATAAACATTAGACATGACATGAATAGCTAGGTTTACAAGCCATAATCAACATGAGCAACATCTCATGTCCAGATCCATATAACTCAATATAAGCCAACACATTTGGCCAAAGCAAAATAATACATGTCAATGAACTAGATCCCTATATATGCCACTCACTCGAAATTTCTAATATATGCTTCATTATTCTGAAGGGAGCGACTTGATAGTGTGATGCTGCCTCTGACGATCTCCAACCCCGAGCTAACCTAAAAACACTAAAGGAAAAGAAAGGAAGGGAGTAAGCTTTATAGCTTAGTAAGACCGTGTGAAAATAATAAACAATTTATCATCTTGCTTCTCATTGTAATACAACTCTATTTGCATTTTTACTCATGTTCTACTTAAGTTGTTTTCTCGAGTCATAGTCACTAAATTATTTATATCTGGAGGTACGAAACTCCAAATTAAGTTCCGTTAATTTTTCCAGAAACTAGACTCACATATCTTCTTCCTAGAAACTATTTTTGTACAATTTTTAGTGATTTTCTCAAATCAGAACAGGGGATTCAAAGTCATTCTGACTTTGTCTCACAACAATTTAAATATCTCATAATATGAAACTCTTTTGCTTACACTGTTTTTTCTATGTGAAACTAGACTCATTACGTTTTAATTTCATAATTTATTCAGCCTCTAACTGAATTTTCAAAATTTTTGGTGGATTTTCAAAGTCGGACTATGGTTGCTGTCCAAAACTGTTTTAGTGTAAACTAACGCTACTAAGTTTATCGCACTATATTAATTCATTTTCACCACATTGGTAAGGTTACATATTCATACATCATAACTATAGATCTATAATCACAAGGTCATCACAAAATCATTCTCATAGGCATGGATTACCTATTACATCTTCACCAAATGTGCATCATATAACTGAAATCATTTCTCATGAGCTTTGGATACATACCTGTGTTACTCAACATGCTCATATTCATTCCTTACTAATCATATAACATGAATTGAATTCACATCTCATCAATTTCATGTAAGTACCTGTACCACTCACAATATGGTCATAAGCTTTCTCATTTAACTTAAACCACAACTCTCAAGGTTGAACCATTCGGGAAGCTATTGGATATTCACTAAGCCTCAAACATAGGGTATAATGCCGATGACATGTCCCAGACATGGTCTTACACTGGCTCATCCATCAATTTGATGCCACGTCCTAGACATGGTCTTATACTGACTATCAAAATTGAGGCAGACGCCATGTCCCAGACATAGTCTTACACTAGCTCTCACATATCTGTGCCGATGCCATGTCCCAGACATAGTCTTACACTGGCTCTCATAATGTGGCCGATGCATGTCCCAGACATCTCTTACACTAGCACACATCCATATCACCCAAATGTCATGGCAAGGATATCCAATCTATTCCTAAGGTTCAACTGGGAGTTTTTACCAAATTAAATCTCACCATATATTACTCATAGATATATTCAAGCATTATATACATAATCAAATATTCGATGCATAAATACAACTAAATTGCATTATTCATGTACAACTTACTCGTTTCTATGGGATATCATATTCCATCAAACTTCTATTGTATTCTATCATCACATTAATATTCTTAACTTTTGGTATCATTTTCATCATACTCAATATCATTAAAATATAATTAAATATAACCAAAGCAAGGTAGATTTTGAGTATATTGACAATAACATGGATAACGTGCTTATTTAGTCACATGGACTTATCTCGAATGTAATTTCGGCTAATTACTCCATTTTAGTCCATAACCTCGTACTTTTCGATTTAAGCTCAAATCTCGATTTTCTTGATCTAACATGATGAAATTCACTCATTTAATCATTACATTAATTAAAACATTCTATAATTCATAATTTGGAAAAATGATCGTTTAGCCTTTAGACTTTACAAAAATTACGATTTTTCCTTTAGGCTCGTAAATCGATTTTAATCTAATTTCCTCCTTTACCAAGCCTAGCCAAATTATTTTTATAACTATAGCAACTCACAATTTCAATTATTTCACACATTTACAACTTATTTTACAAACTTTACAAAATAGACCTTTTTAGGTGTTTTCATGCAAACTCCTTTCACAAAAGTTGTTTATTACACAACCATGACTCATTTTCTTCCATAAAATTTCAACAAAAAACATTATTATTTACATGAAAAAACCCTATACTTCCAACCATTTTGCAAAATAGTCCCCTCATTAGCTAGATTATGTTACAAGGGTCCCAAAAGTACAAAAATTATAAAGAAATACCATCAAAATCACTTACCTGCTTGGGTGAAGAGTGGCTGAAAATTTCAAGCTTTCAAAACCCCTATTTTTCTGGTATTTTTGGTGGAGGAAGGAAGAAAGATGAAAAGATGACATATTTTTCTTTTTGTTTTATTTTAATGCCAAATAAGCCACCTAATGCACTCCAACTTTGACTTTTCAACCCTTTTTTGTCTCCTTGATTAGCCACTAACATATTTATGATCTATGTACTCAATAAAGACCCTTATTTAATGTTCTATAGCTATTTGACATCTTTAGCTAGCAAAACAAAACTTTTGCCCTTTACGCGATTTAGTGTTTTTTTCAAAATTAAGCATGAAATCGCTAAAATTATTTCACCAAAAATTTCATGTATTTATATAGTCATGTTATAACACATAAAATAACATTAAAAATAATTTCTCCGGCCTTAGAATAGTGGTTCCGAATCCACTTTTCTGACTAGGCCCAAAATTGGGCTGTTACAATTATGGTTTGGAATGAATTAATGTTTTGATGTGTAATTATATCTTATATATGAAACGCTGGAGACAAAATGTTATGAAATGATTTGTGGTGCCAATGAGGGCACATTGGTTTCATATATAGGTTGAATCCATTGACATGTTTTGAATGTATTTAAAGATGGTTTTTGGTCTATGAAATTGTGTATTTGAATGTGTTTAAGCTCCTAAGAAAATAGGTGAAAATTTAGCTTGGAATTGGTCATTTTTTGTAACAGCCCGATTTTGGGGCTAGTATGAACAGTGGTTTTGGGACCACCAATCCAAATTCAAAGAATACATTTTATTAATTTTTTAGACTTATAATAAGTTTATAGTAGTGTATGAAAAGTTTGGTGAGTTAATTTTGACGTTTATGAGACCAATTGCGAAAAAGGACTAAATCGCATAAAGTGCAAAAGTCTTAAATTGATAGCTAAGGGTGTTAATTTGCCAAGTACCATAAATTGGGGGTCTTTAAAGGGAATATAGACCCTAGTGTAAGGCTTGGCTTGCCATGGGTGGTAAAAATATTGAAAAGTCAACATTAAGTAATTTGATGACATAATGCATGATATAATAATGCCCTAAGCCTAGCTATCATATTTTTCTTTCATTCTTTCTTTATTACCATCAATTTTTCAGCCATTTTTAGGGGGTTTGAGCTTCAAAAATTTCAGCAACTCATTCCTCTTGCTAGTAAGTGATTTTCATGACTTTTCTTAAGGATTTTTACATTTTTGGACCTCTTGAAGCATGAGCTTTCAAATGAGGGTACTATATTGAAAAATGATTGAGAGTTTAGGGTTATTCCATGAAAGTATTTGTAATTTTTGCTGAGTTTTTATGGAATAAAATGAGTCTTGGGTGTATTATAAACAACTTTTGTGAAATGTGTTAGCATGAAAGCACCTAAAAGGATTATTTTGCATAAGTTGTAAAATAGATGATAAATGTGTGAAATAGTGGGAATTTGGGGTTACTATAAGAGAAAAAGGGGTTCAGCTAGGCTTAAGATATGAAGAAATTCGATAAAAATTGATTTTCGGGTCTAGGGGTAAAATGGTCATTTTGTCAAAGTCTAGGGGCAAAATGGTCATTTTACCAAATATGTGAATTGTCGATTGCTTAATTCTATTTGGTGACTAAATAAGTAAATTTTGCTATTATATATCATGAATTACCAAATTTAAACCTAGACCGAGGGAAAGCCAAGCAAATCGACTAAATTGACTAGTCGCCACATTTTGTAATCCGAGGTAAGTGGTATGTAAATAATACAACTACATTGCTAATGTATGTGTTGAATTGCAATTGAAGTAATATAGCACAAATTGCTTGATTGTGGAATTGAGAAAGTATGAGGATAATAGAGATAGTAAAGTTCCCGTTTGAACCTAGGAAATAAATCGAATATTCATGCCATGACACATGGGTTATTTTGGGCTAGTGTAAGACATGTCTGGGATATGCATCGGCCTCGAGATTTAAGCCAGTGTAAGACATATCTGGGACATGCATCGGCTACGAGATGCTAGTCAGTGTAAGACCATGTCTGGGATGTGGCATCCACTTGAGATATGAGCCAGTGTAAGACCATGTTTGGGACATGGCATCGGCACCCTATCCCATGTTTGAGGCTTATCGAATGTCTGGTAAAATTTTAGACGGTTCAATGGTGAGAGATATAGTTTAAGCTAATGAGTAAGGTATAGCCGTGTTGTGAGTAGTACAGGTACCTATTTGGAATGCACAAGATATGAGCTCGATATATGCTATAAGATTTATATGGCTAGTGATGAGTAAGTTATGCTTATGCCACTTGTGTGTTACGAGCATGTGGATGAATGGTAAAATTATTGTTGTAAATTTATTTTTGTGCAACATACTAAGCTTTATGCTTACTCCCTCTCCTTTCCTTTTTCTTATAGTGCTGCCTCACTAGCTCGAGGATCATTGGACATTGGAGACAATGATCACACTATCAGTCAAAGCACTCGGTATAGTTAGACTATTTGTTTTTGAGAATGGCATGTATAGGGCTAGACTTTGACGTTTTGAGTCTTCAAAAATTTGGCCAAATATGTTGGCATGTGTGATTCCCCTTCATTTTGTATTAAGCCTCAAGTGATGGCTAATATTCATTTTGATATATGCAAATGATGTTGCTTTCATGGATGAGTAAAATGCACAAATGAAATGTTATTTATTGTGGCTGATCTGGTTGTATGAAATGGTATTGTATTGGTTTTGGTTGCTATTGTGTAGGTTGTGTAAGTAGGGTGGCAAAAAGGCTTGGTAAATAGCTTTATTTTGTCCACACGGGTAGGCACACGGGCCTGTGTCTAGGCCGTGTGTGACACAAGGTCTGCCCCATGGGCGTGTGGTCCTACCATGTGTCCCCTGCACGTAAAATTTGCAAGTCAGTAAGCATGATAATAAAAGCACGGGTAGAAACACGACCGTGTGTCTTAGCCGTGTGAAGGGCACGGCCTAGCACACGAGCGTGTGCCTTGGTTGTGTGATCCTTAAGAATTTCTGACGTTAGAAACAAAATGTCAAGGTTTTTGCACACGGGCTAGGACACGGGCTTTTCATGGCCGTGTGAAGGACACGGGCCAGGAACACAGGCGTGTGCTAGGCCGTGTGAAAACCCTTGTAGGTGTGAATTTAGAATTAATTCCACACATGTGAAGGACACTGGCGTGTCCCTGTATTGCTTAGACCATGTGAGCCACACGGGTCAACAGCACGACCATGTTGAATTAGTCACATAGGCGTGTTGTCCTTCCCATATGGGCGTGTGCCCTTGTATCATGTGTTATTTTTTTCTAAAGTTGGCTAAAGAACCCAAGTTGGTCCTGAATGATTTTTTATGTGTGTTTTGGGCGTCATATGGCCATATTAAGTATGTGTTGATAAGTTTGAGGAAGTTTTAAAATTTTCCAACTCTTAGAGACTCGAAAATGGTTGTAAGCACGATTTTAAGTTAGGTAACGCCTTGTATTCCGTCCCGACGTAGAATACAGGTATGGAGTGTTACATTTTTGGTCTTACACAACCTAGGACATGGGCTGTCACACAGCCGTGTGAAGCACACAGGCAACCCATATGGGTGTGTGGCTAGAACGTGTTTAAAAATCGTATAAGTACAATTCTCACACGGGCAGACACACAGCCTGTAACACGGTCATGTGGGGGTATTTTGAATGTTACACAGGCTGGCACACGGCTTGCGACACGACCATGTGATCCAAATCAAAGAGTTACACAGTCTATGCACATGGGCATGTAAGGTTGCACATGGGCATGTAGGTTAACCACACAATCATGTTTGGAGCCACACCGCCTGGACACACAGCCGTGTGACCCCTGACTTGAAAATTTTTAACTTTTCCTTGAAATATTTATTTTGTTTTGATTTGGTCCCTGAATGTTCATAACTTATTTTTAGAGATTCAAAAGATCGGTTTAAGACTTGAAACTGAATGATCTCTTTCATATTGAATATTACTTGAAATTATGGAATTGAATTGATTATTGAATGTATATCATATTAACTATTCCAACTTGATTGGTAATATCCGGTATCCTATTCCAACAACGTAAAAAGGGATTTAGGTGTCACCTTTAGTGGTATTAGCAACAAACCCTTGAAGCTACCCCTGAACAATGCATACTACCTTCGATGTCACGACACATGGATTATGTGTAACGACATTGACCTTGTATTGAAAATACTTACGAGCTAGGGGCATTTTTGTCTATACAATGAAGAGTTAACAGTAGAACGTCAGTTGACTTAGGGTTGAGGACGACGTCAACTCTAACTCTATAATTACTTTTAAAACACTTGTTCACGGAACTTTTCATACTTTCAAATTTTTTTCTAATTTACTTTTTAGTTGTTCTTTCTTTTAGGTTTTAGGTTTATTTTTAGTTCTTTTCTTTTAGTGTTCTTTGGAAAACTTACTTTGTAGACGAGATCGACTTTTGAGGATTTCTAGTGCTTCAATTATTGAATAGAAAACAAGATTCTCTAAACTTTGCTTTTTTCTTATTCTTTATGCATATCTTTTATATTAACTTTACGATGATTATTGACTCCATGAGGAACTAATCCTCTTATGGGGGATTAGAAAGTGCTGATGCGATTAACTGATTACTATGTAGGGTTCTCTTAACGGATCAACTGTTTAGTAGAGGAAGATTTTAAACCTAGGCTTAACGACCTTAGGAAGTTATTTAGGTGGCAATTAACTCAAAATTGGTATGGCCTATCCGTGAACACCTTAGCCCCAACCCATTCTGGACTATGAGGTCGAGAGATAAGTAGTTCTTGTTGACTTATTAGTTTAGTAGAAGATCGAGAGATCTTGCTAGGGTAATGACTAGTTGATTGAATAGAAACCCAAAATAGGAATTAGTTACTACCACTAAAGAAAGCTTATCACCCATATCTAGAATTGATCAAGTTTATAATTCAGTTTTCCAAGGTCCTTTTATTTATGTTATTTTTATGATTTTATTTATAAAAACTAAAAACCTTCATTTATGTTTTGTCGTAATATAGTTTATTTAAATTACTCATTAGATCTATTTAGGTTCAGGTTATTTTTAATTTAGTACTAACTTCCCTTGAGTATAATCCTCGGAATACTCATCTATTTCGTTGTAAAATTATATTAGAACCTAACTCATATACTTGCGAACACCACCTCTATATTTCATATATTTTAGTTGCAGTATTCACACTATTGACGTAGTACGTCTGGAGGCAGTCACTTGCCTACGATGGACCAACCTACTGCCACTGCCCTCCTCGGTACTTCAAGAGCTCTCTTCCACCCTTAGCCTCTTATGACTACTACTACTTACCTATACCCTTGCATCAGCTATATCAACGACCTTCTATGCTCCCCCCATGATTGCATCCACGTCCATACTGATTGAAGTTTGAGACAAAGTGGAGGATTGGGTAGAACTTGAAAGAGAAGAATTAGGTTTAGTCTCATGATAAACCAAATGTCTATCAAAGAACACACCAGTGACTGGTGCTAGAGGAGTAGACCAGCGGCACACGCGCTACCTACATAAGGTGTAGAAGAAGTGTGGGGGTTCCTCCTTCTTCCTAACTAAAATAATAACCAAGTCATCGAAAGAGTTGTAAGGCCATGCTGTGTAAAAACGGTGTACGACCTGGGATCAGCCCCAGTAACAAAATCTGTGGGCCTGTAACCATTTGGGCTTTGATTCTCCAAATAAAAATGAAAGACATTTTTTATAGCAATGAGACTCTCCAACATAAGGGACTGGCCCAAGTTTAGGCGATCAAATTGCTCCTCCGTAGCTTTATTATCTAGCGGCTACCTCCGAGTACAGACGGACTCGGGAGGGATGGACGACTATGTTGGGAACCCAAACCCATCCCCCAATTTACTCTTCACTCAAATGAACTCGTTTCTGTTAAGATGAAGATTTGAAGTCCAATTTATGATTCTAGGCTTGCACCTCTAACGAGTACTGAAATAGGCTAACCCAGCAGTAGTCCATCTAGGGGTCGCTTTCAATTGATAAATTCATTCGAAAACACGAAGGATGGGTTGCTCCCCCTTTAGGTTTGGAAACACAAAAATTACACACTTTTCCATACCCTTTTTAACTTAAATTCATGTGTATTCGGTTAAATTCTTGTCGAAAATAATTAATTTTTATAAAATAATTAAAGTGCACTTAAAATATGAACATGTTTAAATTTAGTTAATTTTATAATTTTTTTGATGAATTTTGGTAATTTTCACTATATTTTCACAAAGGGCGAAAAATGGCTCGGCAGACAGTGCTAGAAGCACAAAACCGAGAAGCAATTTGAAGTATCGAGGCGAATTAATTTCCAGCCTAAGATGGTCCAAAATTATGTGTATTAATTCGTAATTTAATTAATTAATTTTAATTTATATCCAAAAATGGTCCGATTGAACCGAATCGACCAAGGAGAGGACAACCCAAAACTGTCCAAATGCTAACCCAATTCAGATCATTAGCTGATTATTTAAGCTGTAAAGAAGCCCTTGAAGACTTGTTCAAATTGCAAATCAGCCCCTCCACAATTGATGGCTTTGAAGATTTGCCCCAAGCCAAATTTAGCAAAGTTGAAGCCATCAACTTTGCCACATATATGGCCAGCCAAGGGGTGGCTCTTTCGCTGATATTTTTAACAAATTTTAGCTGCCACATTCGGCTATAAAAACCCCCTTTGGCTGATCATTCAAAGCATCCCTCATTCATCCCACATTCATTCACATTTTTCTCTCATCTCTCACTTTCTCCTTTCATTTTTCCATTCCAAGTCCCTTGCTCTTGTGCCGATTTCTCCCCTTGAGAAAGGGTTCTTCTTCAACCATTTTGGAGTAGCAATTGAGTGTTCATAGAAGCCTTTATCGGTGAGGACAACAAAGAAGGAAGAACGGAGTAACCTAGTCAAGCCACGGAAAAACACCGGATTTGATTCTTGTTCCCTATCTTTTTAATTTTGTTGTTGTTGTGATGAACATATCTATGAATATTTATGTTGTTGGAATGGTTAATTTAATTAGCTTAGCTTGAATTTAATTCGTGTTGGTTTGATTGCATTTCATCTGCTTAAATTATTAAAACTTTGTTTATGCTGTTATAGGCCTCAGTAAAATGCTTGATTAAGTAAAATCATGCCTAAGTTATTCTTGCATTACAATTGTGAGATAGCTAATGAATTAATTATTTAAACGGATTGAAATTGTAATTAATTGACACAATACATAATTAGTGCATGTTTATTCTTCTAAGGTAGCTGAAGGTTAAATTAGCAATGTATCTGACGATACACTTGCCTTGCATAACTTGCAAGATTATTGTGATTAAACTGTTTCAAGGTAAGAATACCTTGTTACCTCACATAGTCTTTTATATGCTCATTAGATTTAATTAATTGTTTGAATTGACATAGGTATATGCAAGAGATTAGTTCAATTTAATGAGTATGTATGTGCCATAACATATTTTCTTATTAAAATATGTTTAATCGTTTGAATTAACATAGGGATATGTTAAGAGATGAATGGATTTGTGTAGGTGAATATGTTTATAGCTTAGCAATTTACCGAGTTGCTGTGAATTTATTCGTAACAACATAAACATGAGTTTAGTAATTCTAAGTTAAATAAATGTAATTAAATCAACACAATTATGTCATCTTGATTAAATCATAATTTGAGATCGTGCAATTGAGATTTATTTCTTTAGTTTACTTAGTTTAAAATCTTAGTTTTTAATCACCCTCTTCAAAAAAAAATATTTTTCTTCACCAAAGTGTTTTAAATAGCATTAATATATAATTCTTTTCGTAATCCCTGTGGGTACAATAACTCGACATTTACTTGTCACTTTATTACTTGTAGCGATTGTGTACACTTGCACATTTCCGTCATTCCAAGTTTTTGGCGCAGTTGCTGGGGACTGTTTTAAAAAGTCATTATTTATGAATTTGTTAGTTTTACATTTTGGTTTATTTTTTCTATTTAACTTTTAACTTAATTAATTTTTCTGTGATTATTTTTGGTGTTTATGAGTATTGACAGAATTATTAACCTACTCCTTGTAGACCCTGAGATAGAATGAACTTTTTGAGAGCAAAGAAGACAAGCAAATCAGAGAAGGACCGAAGAAATAAACTTTGAAAATCCAAATCAAGGAAATGGAGCAAACCCTACTCAAAATCCTATCCTTATTACTGATGATAGGGACAGAGTTTGAAGACAGTATGTCTTGCCAGTATTTAATGATCTTAATTCGGGTATTAGGAGACCCGAAATTGAGGCACAATAGTTCGAGCTAAAGTTAGTAATGTTCCAGATGCTTTAGACAGTGGAATGCCTACCGAAGATCCTCACTTACACTTAAGACTGTTTATGATAGTGAGCAATTCTTTCAAGTTAGTCGGAGTACTCGAAGATGCATTACGATTGAAGTTGTTACCATATTTGCTAAGGGACAGAGCTCGAGTCTGGTTGAACTCATTACCACCAAACTCAATTTCCATATGGCAAGAGTTAGCAGAAAGATTCCTTATGAAGTGTTTCTTGCCTAGCAAGAATGCTAAGTTGAGGAACGAGATCACTGCTTTCCAACAAATGGATGATGAGTCCTTGTATGAGGCATAAGAGTTATTACAAAAGTGCCCTCATCATGGAATCCCTCATTGCATCCAACTTGAGACATTTTATAATGGTCTCAACGCTCACACAAGGATGGTAGTGGACGCTTCTGCTAATGGTGCTTTCATTTCTATGTCTTATAATGAGGCCTATGAAATCATTGAGAGGATTGCCAGCAACAATTATCAATGGCCAACCAATCGAGCAGCTTCAGGAAGACAAGTTGCCAAAATACATGAAGTATACACTCTTACTTCACTCGCATCTTAGGTATCATCAATATCCTCAATGTTAAAACCTCTTACTACTAATGGGTCTAATAGTTTTGCAGCATAGCCATCTGAAAATATAGCCTGTGTCTATTGTGGGGAAGGACATTTGTTCAAAGAATGTCTATTAAACCCAGAATCTATGTACTACATAGGTAACCAAAACCAAAATCGAGGAAGGCAAGGACTGCAATCCAATCTCTATAACCCATCGTGGCGAAACCACCCGAATTTTTCCTAGAGTAACCAAGGGGTTGGAACCAGTAACACTTACGCCCAACCTAGACCAACCCAGCCACCTAGTTTCTCCTAACAAGTTCAAAAACCAACCTAAGCTGAACCATCCAATGGCTTAGAAAATTTGTTGAAGGCATACATGGCCAAGAATGATGCTTTAATCCAAAGCCAAGTAGCTACGTTGAAAAACCTAGAAAACCAAATGGGCCAGCTTGTAACTAAACTCAGAAACTGACCACAAGGTGCTTTACCTAGTGATACGGAGAATCTGAGGAATCTGTGGATGGAACATTGCAAAGCATTGACATTGAGGAGTGGAAAGATAATAGAGCCCAACACCATCGAAGCTAAAAAGGAGCAAGCAGACACACAAGATTCAGAGGAAGTTCAACCGAGTGTTGAAATTCCAGTTTCACAAGAACCGGACTCTGCAAAACCTGACAAGGTAATTTCAGAACCAGCTAATTCTGATCAACTAATAACTCCGTTAGATGCAGAATTGCCACAGAAGACAAACCAACCAATTCTTGTAAAGAAACCACCAGCACCCTACCCTCAAAGAATTCAAAAGCAGAAGAAGGAGATTCAATTTAAGAAGTTCCTAGACGTACCCAACCAACTTCATATCAACATCCCGTTGGTTGAAGCACTTGAGCAAATGTCGAACTACGTCAAATTCATGAAGGATATCCTGTCCAAAAAATGAAGGCTTGGAGAATTTGAGACTATAGCTCTGATGAAGGAATGCAGTGCATATCTTCAAAACAAACTACCCTCAAAGTTGAAGGATCCTGGATGTTTTACCATCCCTTGCAACATTGGAGCAACATATTGTAGTAAGGCATTATGTGACTTAAGTGTGAGTATTAACTTGATGCCTATGTCAATATTTAGGAAGTTGGGGATAAGTTAAGTTAGACCAACTACGGTTACACTTCCATTAGCAGATCGATCTTTAGCACATCCAAAAGGAAAAATCGAGGATGTAGTGGTACGTGTAGATAAATTTATCTTCCCTGCTGATTTTTTTGTTCTAAACTTTGAAGCAGACAACGAAGTGCCAATTATCTCACGAAGACCATTTTTAACAATCGGAAGACCCTTATTGATGTACAGAAGGGCGAACTTACTATGCATGTTCAGGATAATCACGTAACATTTAACGTTTTTAAGTCTATACGATTTCTTGACGCAATTGATGATTGTTCTGCAGTATCTGATTTAGAGGATTTAATAATGGAAAAGGAGCTCAACTATGTTGAGGATCCGTTGGAACAACTTTTGACATTATATCCTCCAAATGATAAAGAGGAGGATGAATACTTAGCATTGTTAGAAGCAAATCAAAAGGGATATAATTCACAATCATGTTTTGAATATTTGGAATTGGAGAAAAGGAATTATGCCCAACTAAAAGCGTCAATCGAGGAGGCACCTAAATTAGAACTCAAGGTACTACCTTCACATTTGAAATATGTTTATTTAGGTAATGCTTCTACTTTTCCTGTGATTGTTTCAGCAGAATTAACTAGTGAGCAAGAAGAGAAACTCATCCTGGTGTTGAAAAAATTCAAGAAGGCTATCGAATGGACCATAGCTGATATTCGCGCTATTAGTCCATCTGTATGCATGCACAAGGTTATCTTAGAGGATGGCGAAAAAGGGACGATTGATGGACAATGAAGACTGAACCCATCATGAAGGACGTAGTAAAGAAATAAATCATCAAGTGATTAGATGCGAGTATAATTTACCCTATCTCAGATAGTTCATGGGTAAGTCTGGTCCAGTGCGTGCCAAAGAAAAAAGATTTCACGGTCATTGAAAATGAGAATAACAAGTTGATACCAACTAGAACGGTTACGAGATGGAGAATTTGCATCGATTATCAGAAGCTAAACAAGGTGGCTTGGAAAGATCACTCTCCTTTGCCGTTCTTGAACCAGATGCTGGATAGACTCGCGGGGCAAGACTATTATTATTTTCTCGATGGATACTCGGGGTATAATCAGATTACTGTAGCACCGAAAGATCAACACAAGACAGCATTTACCTACTCGTACGGTAAATTTTCATTTAGACACATGCCATTTGTTTTATGTAATGCACCTGCTACATTTCAAAGATGTATGATGTCTATTTTTACTAACATGGTTGAGAGGTATTTGGAAGTTTTTATGGATGATTTTTCATTATTCGGAGATACATATGATGACTGCCTAGCCAATCTAATCAAGGTACTAAGGCGATGCGAAGAAACAAACCTAGTACCCAACTGGGAAAAAGTGCCATTTCATGGTACGAGAAGGGAACGTTCTAGGGCATCGGATAACGAGACATGGGATCGAGGTAGATAAAGAAATGGTAGATGTTATTGAGAAACTCCCACCTCCAACATCTGTAAAGGGTGTTAGGAGCTTTTTGGGCCATATCGGTTTCTATCAGAGATTCATCAAGAACTTATCCAAAATTGCTAAACCCTTATGCAAATTATTGAAGAAGGACACGATGTTCAAATTTGATGAAGAATGGTTAAGAGCTTTCAAAGATTTGAAGATTCAATTAGTTACGGTACCCATGTAACACCCCAAACCTGGCCTAGACATTATGGCTGAACCTGTGATGTCACATTGAAGTGTGTTCAAAAAACGTAGTTCTATTGGAAAAATCCGTTCTATATAAAAATCTCATTGTGATCTTTATGAAAATTTATCGTTCTTTGTTTGTTGTTAAAACCCAAGTTGATATAGCAAAGTGTTACTCATATTAGTATGTAAATTGTACTTTTAAAACAAAGTTTGTATAAATTTGTTACGATAGCGTGGTGTTTTGAAAGCATGTATTCTTTTTAGTAAAACAACAGTCTATTGCTAACATATATGATTTAAAGTAAATAAATTCCCAAACCAAGGAAAAACTTTAAGAGGCCTTATTACATAACTGAAACCCAAACTAAAAAAAACTTAAGAATGAAAATTTAAAACAGTAGCAAAAGTAGATGTGTGGCCGCCATCGAGTCCCTCGCAGCACCGACCTGCCTAAGGATTACTTGCACAGGAGAGCAGAAGGGTGAGTTTATGAAAACTCAGTGTGTAATCCTTTAACAACAAACAATTGTACAGTAAGCAGATACAGTCTAGGCCTAAGCTTGATTCAGTAGCAGCTTAATCTCAGTTAGGGCCTTAGCCCAATATAATAACAACATCAGTGTAGGCCTTCGCTCATCTCAGTAACAGTAATAGAAATACAATCATAAAATCCTACCCATCCATGCTCTACACTCCACTCCGTCCAGCCCTACACTCCATGTGGGGATAAAATCGACCCATCCATCCCTACACTTCAAAATACACCACCGATTGCGGCACTAAAATAGTATTTGTAGCAGAGCTGCCAGTACTAGGCTTATAGTCTTTTAGTACACTTCCTCCAATATCATATATCCCACCCCATGCAATGCAACATAATATAAATGTATATACAGTAACAATGGCTTGCTCAAACAGTCTTACATCACATAGGGGTATATCAGTCATTTACCTCATAGAGGTATAACAGTCATTTCATCAGATTAGGGTCTAAGTATACTTACCGACCCAACAGTAGGCCCACAGTCGTCTCGGGCGACCCGTGCAACCTTAACAGCCAAACAGTGAAAATGGGCCCAAGCCCATAATATGGCCCACAAAGCCAAAAAATGACCTTGGCCGTGTGAACTACATAGCCTGGCCCAATAATCTCCACACGTCCATATGGTTTATCCATGTGGGGCCCTCGAGCCTGTGGGGCCCACATGGCCCATTCCGGCCCAACATGGCCCAAAACAACCGAAGCCCATGAAAATGCTCATGTAGCCTCTACGATCGAACGCCCATGTTTTGTGCATTCAACTCACCATACGAGCGAGCGCACGCTCATGTAGCGACACTAGCCATATTTTTCGGCTTTTGCCGAATTACGATTAAAGCAGTGTGATTACAAACCTGTTTGCAAAAAGAGTGTAGTCCCCATAAACACCAACCTAGATTCAATCACGACCCAATGTCAGTCCTTAAATTATTAGGGTTAAACACCCTCTTACAAACACTTAATCCTTAATATAGTACACGTTACCTACCTTGTTTGAGCAAATACAGTTTACTCCCCCTTTAAACTAGTGATCATAATTGTCTTCCAAATCCTTGACACAATCTGCATTGTATCCTAATCTTATTAACTTTCACCATGAACAAAAATAACTATAACAAAAATATCAAAAACTCACCACCACGTAGAAATAAGAATGGTTGACAGAAGTAATTGGCCTATACCCACACCAGAGCCGAATACACAAGATAACATAGGCAAAACAGAATGATTGTACCTTAATCAAGAAACAGCAATACCAGAAGTTGTTAGATGAAACTCTTAGTGTGACCGAAAGAGAGAAAGATTTACCACTTACCCATACAAGTCGAAAAAAAATAGCCCAGAACCGCAAGAGAAGAATGAGAAGTATTCGGCTTAGCCCTTAGTTACAAAGAAGAAAGAGTTGTGAGTAAAAAGAAACAAGATATTCAACCAAGGAACACTAACCGATTGGGAAAGAAAAGGAGAAGAGAATTGGCCTAAACCAAGAGCTAGCAACTGAAAGAATAGAAGGGGAACAAAGTATTCGGCTACAACAGTTAAGATGAAGAGAGGGAAAGAGTAAGAGGCACTCGGTTATAAATGCACAGTTGAGAAAGAGGGAAAAAGAGAGAGTTCGGCCAGAAGGAGAAAGAATCACTAGCAGAAACAGTTGCCCAAAATCAAAGTAAGCAAAACCGCAAGATACCCCACAAGGAAAACCAACACAGTCGGCCACCAAGCAAAAGAAAGCCCAAAAGCACACAAAAACTGAAATTAGAGAAAAAGCCAAACTCGACCAAAATTCTATGTGCCCACAATCCCAAATTTGGCACAACTCCTTCTCTCCCCTCAACTCCCCATGATTTCCTCCCCAAATCTCTCCATACTCATTCAAATCGAACACTCCTCTATCCACTTCCCAAATCCCCTCCTAAAATCCCTCCAACCTTCCCACTACTCAGACTTTTAATGGAACACAAATTCTAGCCATCCAGCTCAGCAAAAATATTAATCCTATTGCGCATGCAAGAATTCGAACTCAGGTCTCTTAGCAGAAATAACATGCTACTATCCCTCTAAACCAGCAAGCTTTTTATGACACATCCTTACCTTATTTATTTAAGAACCCTACTGTCAAGAGATAGGGTTTATTCAAGCAAAAACAAAATTTTGCACAAGCCAAAGCTTGAACTCAGGACTTTTCCAACACTCCTCAGAACACATAACTAATAAAGCAAGCAAGCCAATAAGCAACATAACATACAAATTTAATCACTTAAAATTTAGGACGTTACAACCCATAATCGTCACACCAGACTGGGATTTTCCATTTGAATTGATGTGTGACGCAAGTGACTTCATAAAAGGAGCTGTCATGTGACAGCAAAGGAACAATGTTTTTCATCCCATCTACTACGCAAGTCGAACTCTGACAAGAGCTCAACTGAATTATACGGTAACAGAAAAAGAGTTATTGGCTATTGTGTTTGCTTTCGACAAGTTTTGATCTTATCTTGTAGGTACTAAAGTGATTATCTATACGGACCACTCGGTAATTAAGTACTTAATTTCCAAGAAAGACGCTAAGTCGAGGTTGATCTGATGAGTACTTCTACTTCAAGAGTTTGATCTAGAAATTTAAGATCGAAAGGGAGTAGAAAATCAAGTAGCATACCACTTGCCTAGATTGGAGCCGCAAGAAGGGAACTCTCCTTTTATACCAATTCGAGAGACATTTTCAGATGAACACATGCTGAAGGTAAATCATGTCCATGGTTTGCTAATATTGCTAAATTTTAGCTTGTGGTTTGATGCCGATTGATAAGACGTATCATCAAAAGAAAAAGTTTCTTCACGATGTGAAATACTATTTCTAGGAAGAGCCATATTTGTTAAAAAGTGCGCAGATGAAATGATCAAGAGATGCGTGGCAAAAGATGAAGTACATAGGATTCTATAACATTGTCACTCAGCTCCGAGTGGGGGACACTGCGGAGGTACATGTACTGCAGCCAAGGTATTCCAAGTCAAATTCTTTTGGCCAACACTATTCAAAGATGCATATGCTTACGTAAAGAGTTGTGATCGATTTCAAAGGGTCAAAAATGTTACCAACAGAAATGAGATGCCTCAAACAAACATCATTGAGGTAGAATTATTCGATGTTTGGGGTATTGATTTTCTCAATCCTTTCCCTCTGTCCTTTGGTCACAAGTATATATTGCTAGCAGTAGACTACGTGTCTAAGTGGGTCGAGGCTGAAGCTTATCCGAAAAATGATGTTAAGGTTGTGATGAAGTTTTTCCAAAAACACGTATTCACAAGGTTTGTAACCCCAAAAGCTATTATTAGCGATGAAGGGTCTCATTTTGTGAACAAGTGGTTGAAATGGTTATTAGATAAACATGGAGTGAAACACAAGGTCACTACAGCTTACCATCTGTAGACGAATGGGCAAGCTGAACTGGCAAACAAGGAGATCAAAGGCATACTTGAGAAGGTAGTTTGCCCGAGCCAACGAGATTGGTCCAAAAGACTGGATGATGCTTTATGGGCTTACAGAACAGCATACAAGACACCTTTAGGGATGTTACCCTACAGGTTGGTCTTTGGAAAAGCCTGTCATTTGCCCTTGGAGTTAGAGCACAAAGCTTACTGGGCCCTTCAACAACTCAACTTGGATCTTAAGCTTGCTAATGAGAAACGTATGCTCCAACTCAATGAGCTAGAAGAATTCCGAATGTTCTCATACGAAAATGCCAAATTGCTCAAGGAGATACTTAAAAATAGCATTACAAGCACATTCGAGTTCGTTAATTCGAAGTAGGTCAGCAAGTTTTATTATTTAATTCCAGACAAAAGTTCTTTCCAGGTAAGTTAAAATCACGTTGGTCCGGTCCATTTACGATTCAATGAGTCTATCCATACAGATTTGTTGAACTCCAAGGTAAGGGAGGTAATTTTCAAGTTAATGTTCAGTGTCTGAAACATTACTGGGGAGATAAGACTGAACGGAATCAAATTTCGTTCATTTTATTGGATATTTAAATTTTCTTATTTTCCTTTGTAATAAATGATTTAGGGTATATTTTCGGTATTAGTTGTTTAAATAAATTAGGTCTAGGAAATTGGAACTTAAGCGGGACCGCTTGTGACCACTCCGATCTTTCCTAGGAATTACTTTTAACATAATTTTCCAAGAAATTATTCCCTAAATAGAAAATAAATTTTTAGTTTTTCAAATAAAAGGGTCAATTTTGATCCAAGTTTTAAATTGAAACTCAATTTCAAATTTTCATTAAGCCTAGGGACTTAATTGAAGTGTTTTTAAAATTTATTTGCTCTTTTTGTAAATAATAAAAATTAGATGCTTCTTTTTATAAATATTTTCAAAAGGCTTTTAGAATAAATGTTTTTAGTTTAATAAAAAGATGATAATAATTAATATATAATTATATCTATTATAATATATATTAATTGTTATCAACTTTATACAGAGTTCGGATTAGTATTAACTTAATCATATTTTATTTGATAAGTTTTTTTTCCAAATAATAATAATAAGATGATAATCTTTAATATATAATTATATCTATTATAATTTATATATTAATTTTTATCAATTTAGCATAGAATTAGGATTAATTTTAATCATATTTCATTTTTGTTTAAATAAATTAATAGCACTAATAATTTAATATGCATATATTTAATTATTAATTGTTGTTAACTTTGTATAGGAGTAGAACTTAGAATTCTTTATTGATTAAATTGATCTAAGAATTATACTCTAATTCCTATTTCTTCCTCTATAAATTCCACCCATCTTCTCATTCATCTATCACTCAAACCCCTAAAACATCAAGTACCGCAAGCTCCTAGTCACACATTGCTCGGCCAGCAGCCCCAGCTCCATTGCACGCCGCCCGTCCAAGCCCTAGCAGTTGCTCCTAGGTGCCTCACCTGCGTATGTCTAGCTTCAGTGCACGCCAAGCCTGCTTGCCAAAGGTCCCGCACGCTGCTCGCGCACTACTGCTAGCTCCCAGCTCAGCTTGCGCGCTGCTGCCTGCTCCTGTGCCCATCCACGCAGCCCCCCAGCACTTGTGCGTCACTCACCTACACCAAGCCCTTTAGCCGATATCTTGAAACCTACCCTAAATTAACCTCTTTTGTTCATTAATTATTTTTAGGAGTTCTTAATTTTTATAAAAAGGGTAGTAAGACAAATTTTTTCTCCTAAATTTTAATTTTATGTAATTATTTAAATTTTCAATTTATTGAATCATTAATAATTTTTAAATTTTTGAGAAAATAATTTTTCCCATCTTTTGTTCAAGTTAATCATGCCTTGCAAGAGAACTCGTGCTTGTGCCCAAATTGATGAAACACAAAATAAGTTTCATTGTGAAGAAGCCAAAGCAAGATAAGAGAGTATCTTCAAAAATCAACAGATGCATCTAGAGAGAGACTTTACATTGAAAGCGAGCAATTACAAAGACTTTATGCCATGTATTCGTCAAGTTACTGAAACCCTTAATTGGGAATTGTTTTGTGAGAAGAGACCTAGTGTGGATAAGGAACTAGTTCGTGAATTCTATGCAAATTTAACCTCAAGCGAGTTGACAGAAGTTCCAGTTCACGAAATCAAGGTACCAATAACTTCAAACGCAATTAATGAGTTCTTTGAATTGCCTGATTTCAAAAATGATGATTATTCTTCCTTAATGAGCAATATAAAGCCTAAAAATTTGCAAGAAATTCTCGAGGAACTTACAGTTCTAGGTTTTAAGTGGATTGTGTCAACGCAAGGAATCCACACTTGTCGAAGAGAATATTTGACACTACTCGTAAAAGTATGGCTCTATTTCATCCGATTTAGCCTTATGCTTAGTTCACATGGAACTACAATTTCATTAGAGTGAATGGTTTTATTATACTCAATTTTAATTGGAAAGACCATTGATGTGGGAAAAATCATCCTGAGAGAAATGTGGAATTGTGTCGTTAGACGTTCTGGCCCAGCCTACTTTCCCTTTACGATAACATTTTTATGCTTGAAAGCTAAAATTCTTGCAAACGTAAAGACGACAGGCTATAGCCAGGGCACAATCACAGATTGGGACCTCTACCGAATAGTTGGAGGTTCTGTTCTACAACAGCGAATTGAAGAAAGTGACGATCCCAAAGAAGATGAAGAAGATCCCACAGAGATTGAACCAATGCAATCGGCTGAAGTCCTTGATAAGATGGAACCACTAGAACTAGAAGTTGAACCTGATGACAAAACTTCAATGTTCAGAGCTCAACCGCCTAGCCTAAATCTTCGAGATGAGCTGTCAAAGTTGATGGACATAATGCAATATATGCAATGGCAGCAACAAGCTTAATGGAGATACTAAAAAATAAGGGATGACTCAATGAGAAGTGCTTTTAAGAAAATTTACAATGACCCATTTATTTTTGTACCTGAATTTCCAGATTTTATATTTGAACCATGGAGTCCATTATCGAAGAAGGAGCGAAGCAATTTATGCTAAGGTAATAATGATGGAACAAAAGATGAGTCAAATTCGGAAGGGTCTGCAAATAAATAAAAGGGGGAATCTTAACCTTATTTTATTTCTATTCTTAGGTCATTATACGATTAAGTTTAATTAGAAATTTTTATTTTTCGTATAATAAAGCAAGAGATGGAAATCATGAATAATGAACAAGTAGCAAAGTATAAAGTGTGGCAATAGGTATATACATGTCTAGGATTGGATCTAGAGAGAGATTTGTACTTAAGCAGTCAATTTGACTCACCTCCTCTTTTCTAGAATCCTACCTAGTGTATAGTATCTATTTATTTTAAACAATGAGGACATTGTTCATCTTAAGTAGGGGGATCGAAAAATTGAATTTGAATTATTTCCACTTAAGATAAATTTTTGTTTTAATTATGATTAGGATATATTTTATTCAATAATTTGAAATTTTTTTAATATGCTAAACTTCAGTATAAATAAAGTTATATTATTTCAATTAATTATTATGTTAGCTTAATAATGATATGAATGTATTTCTAATAATAATGATATGAATGTATTTCTAATAAAGTATGCAAATCGCACCATAAATTTTTAGTTCCTTACAAAAGTTAGGCATGCATGAAAGTTTAAGTCTTTAAAATTGACTTGGTAGTTTCTTGAGGCGAAATCGTAGGAAGCATGAACTATTGAAAATGATTTAGGCAACTTTTGTTCGGACCGTTTGAGCCTTTCAAGCCAACCATGATGAAATTTTTATCCTTTGAAACCCAACTTTGAGACTATATGGCCTAATTTTATTTGAACCCTTGCAAATTTAGCCATCACTTCTCTCTTCACTATCTTAAAATTGTCTCAAACACTAGACTTAGTACTATTCAAAGTATTCTTTAAAAATAAGTTTGAGGGAGTTGAAAAGAATTATTGAATGCTCTAAAATTGTAGTACATTCAGCAAAATGCTCAAATTTGAAAAAAAAAAGAGAGAGCATGAGTTCTTAAAATAAGATGTACAAAAGAGCATGTGAATGTAAAGAAAGTTGATGTATTAAAGGTAATTATTTCTAAGATCCGATGCAAGCTGAGTCTAGGGTTTAAAAGCCTAAATTTATCCATCTTTTACCTACCCCCTAAGCCCAGCCACGTTACAACCTTGTTAAAGACCTATTGATTCAAAGTTCTAATGCTACCTACATTAGTGGAGAGAAATTGCTACGTACAACATATGAAGACATAAGTTAAACTTAATGATTGCAGCTTAATCTTGAATAAAGGGAAAAAAATTACATTGGTAAGGTTTAACATGACTTTATTAGGAAGCATTTAGTCTAATTTTTGCTATCATAATAGTTGTTGAGATTAATTTGAACAATATGTATACTTAAGTAGCATAACTATCAAATTTCTTGTCTTTGAGCATAATTATATTAAATTCATAATTTTGAGAAAAATGCTGTTCTGAAGGAATTTTTCAAAGGTGTTTCCAAGAAATTCTTTTCAAAATTCGTGCATTACTCGGGACGAGCAATGAATGAAGTTTGGGGGTGTGAAAACACAAAAATTTACACACTATTTCATACCCTTTTTAAATTAAATTCATACGAATTCGGTTAAATTCTTGTCGAAAATAATTAATTTTTATAAAATAATTAAAGTGCACTTAAAATATGAACATGTTAAAATTTAGTTAATTTTATAATTATTTTTGATGAATTTTGGTTATTTTCGACAGATTTGCACAAAGGACGAAAAATGGCTCGGTAGACACTACCAGAAGCACAAAACTGAGAAGCAATTTGAAGTATCGAGGTGAATTAATTTCCAGCCTAAGATGTTTCAAAATTATGTGTATTAATTCATAATTTAATTAATTTTAATTTTTATCCAATTTAATTTATGTTAATAAATTATTATTAATTAATTATGAAAAAAATGGTCCGATTGAACCGAATCGAGTGAACCGAACCGGCCAAGGAGAGGAGAGCCCAAAACCATCCAAGTGCTAACCCAATTCAGCTCATTAGCTAATTATTTAAGCTGCAAAGAAGCCCTTAAAGACTTGTTCAAATTACAAATCAGCCCCTCCACAATTGATGGCTTTGAAGATTTGCCCCAAGCCAAATTTAGCAAAGTTGAAGCCATAACTTTGCCACATAGATGGCCGGCCAAGGGGTGGCTCTTTGGCTGCTATTTTTAGCAAATTTTAGCTGTCACATTCAGCTATAAAAACCCCCTTGGCTGATCATTCAAAGCATCCCTCATTCATTCACATCTCTTCTCTCCTCTCTCACTTTCTCCTCTCATTTTTCCATTCCAAGTCCCTTAATCTTGTGTCGATTTCTCCCTTGAGAAAGGGTTCTTCTTCAACCATTTTGGAGCAGCAATTGAGTGTTCATAGAATCCTTGATCGGTGAGGACAACAAAGAAGGAAGAACGGAGCAACCTAGTCAAGCCCAGAAAAACACCAGATTTGATTCTTGTTCCCTATCTCTTTAATTTTTGTTGTTGTTATGATGAGCATATCTATGAATATTTATGTTGTTGGAATGGTTAATTTAATTAGATTAGCTTGAATTTAATTTGTGTTGGTTTGATTGCATTTCGTCAGCTTAAATTATTAAAACTGTGTTTATGCTGTTATAGGACTCAGTAAAATGCTTGATTAAGTAAAATCATGCCTAAGTTATTCTTGCATTACAATTGTGAGGTAGCTAATGAATTAATTATTTAAACAGATTGAAATTGTAATTAATTGACACAATACTTAATCAGTGCATGTTTATTCTTCTAAGGTAGCTGAAGGTTAAATTAGCTATGTATCTGTCGATACACTTGCCTTGCATAACTTGCAAGATTATTGTGATTAAACTGTTTCAAGGTAAGAATACCTTGTTACCTCACATAGTATTTTATATGCTCATTAGATTTAATTAATCGTTTGAATTGACATAGGGATACATAAGAGATTAGTTTAATTTAATGAGTATGTATGTGTCATACCATGTTTGCTTATTAAAATCTGTTTAATCGTTTGAATTAACATAGGGATATGTTAATAGATGAATAGATTTGTGTAGGTGAATATGTTCATAAGTTAGCAATTTGCCGAGTTGCCGTGAAATTATTCGTAACAACATAGACATGAGTTTAATAATTCTAAGTTAAAGAAAAGTAATTAAATCAACACAATTATGTCATCTTAATTAAATCATATTTTGAAATTGTGCATTTGTGATTTATTTCTTTAGTTTACTTTGTTTTGAAATCTTAGTTTTTAATCACCCTCTTCAAACAAAATATTTTTCTTCACCAAAGTGTTTTAAATAGTAGTCATAAATAATTATTTTCGTAGTCCTTGTGGGTACGATAACTCGACATTTACTTGTCACTTTATTACTTGTTGCGATTGTGTACACTTGCACATTTCTGTCATTCCAAGGCTACAATTGATAAAGTAGGAAACCAAGGTCCACCAAGATAAACCGAAAAGTTTCCTTGGTGCGATCTCATACTCGTTGAGAACGATGAAGGAGAAAGGATGAAGTGATAGATGAAACCCAACTTTGAACAAGTAAAGTGGAAGAATAATGCCATCAGTGTTGTCACTCAGTCGACGCTTGCCTTAAACCAGGCTGAATTCATAAGCAAAGTTAGATAATTGAACCCCTCTAACACCTAAATATTTGACCATCTCCTCTTGGGTTGTTGAGCATTGAAAGAATGGGGTCTCCATTGAAGTGCTTATCTCGCTATTATAGGACCTGGCCCTGTCACCCTCTGTACCACTCTTACAACTCCTCCAACTACCATCATCATGGTTGCTTCAATTCTTGAGATGACTGTACTTAATCCTAACCATTTTGGAGAAAATGAAAAGATAATGACGAATCAATGAGTTACATAGACAGTGTAGAAAAATGGATGAATGAAGAAAATGAAGCAAGAACTAAACAAAAAAATCAGATAATGCCAAAAAGGAGAGAATTTTGGGATTCAGAAGAAAACTTAGTAGACAAGGAGTTAGAGAATGGTTTCAGATGAAGGGCCCTTTTTCCTTGCATTTCGATTAAAATAGCCAAGCATCCAAAGGAATTTTGGGGTTCAATTTGAAACAAACAATTCAAATTCTCAAATCCGTATTTGCCACCTGTTAGAGATGGAGAGAGTTTCTCTAAACCTCTCCACAACAAAAAATGTGGGAATGTTGGCCTAAAATAGTCATTTATTGTGTAACAGTTAAGTAGCACCCGTCAAGCTAAAGCCATTTGGTATCATTGGGTTGAGTAGATGCCTAGTTCAAGGTATAGGTCAAGAATTGGAAAATATAGATACGAGGTCATCCATGTCCAACAATCTGCCCTATATGAATATGGACAAATTCACTGTTGAGCAAAGTAAGTTTGGAATGAATTTGTAAATTTTTGGTTAGCGCTAAGGTAATTTGGAAGAGTAAATGTGTCTACCTCCACTTTATACAGAAGATTATTGAGGGAAGTGAAATGTTTAGAGTCCACCTATGATTATAGGCGTGAGAGGAAATTTTGAGGATGAAATTTTCTCTAAGGTGGGGGAGTTATCGTACTAGGATTTCGTAAATGGCTTTAATTTAAAAGAATTTTGGGTCTTAATTGAATGCATATTATGTTGGCAGATTCTACTAGGAATTTTGGGAAAAATTTATGACTATTTAATAAATAGTTAAGCTTTAATTCTGGTTTGGTTAGGATGGAATCGATTGGTTCCATACTGAGAGACATAATGTTTGCTGGTGATTGGCTAGAAGAGATTGGGAGATCATGTATAGGAGTTATATATAGGTGAAAGTGGACTTTCTAGAAAAAAATCCTCTTCAATTTTGTTTGCATATTTCTTCTTATATGCATTGTCTTCTTTGATTGTTACGAAGAAGAGGAGAACTCAGGGGAGCTCTGAATAGAGCAGAAGTTGTGAGAATTGGAGTCTAGGAGTAGAAAAATTGAGTAATTAGTAAGCTTTTTTAACCTTTTATACTTAGGGATATGAGGAAGGAGAAAGTAAGGAATTCCTAATAAGTTTCTCTAAGGTGGGTTTTGGGTTTTAAGGTTTAAATGCCTTTGATTAACCAATGTATTGTTGTCATGCTTAGTTACGAAGACAAAAGAGACTGTGGCGTTGGGACAAGCTAAGCTGACAAGGAAAAATGATTTAAGGTGAGTTTCTATACCTTTCCTTTAGGTGATAGATGATGTTATTTTGCTTGCATGAACCATGTTGGGTACGTACTAAGCTTTCCTAAGTTCATGGTGTGTATGTAGTTGATGAAAGAGTTTGTTTTGTGTGCACAACAACTATGTGAGCTCTTGCTAGTTTATCTGCTAATTGTTTTATGGTTATTAATTGATTATTTGTTAACTAGAATATTGTATGTATAATGATGAGTTGTACGACATGCTTGAGTAATATATGTGGAGTATGGAGAGAATTTACCTTGATGGGGTAGTTGAAGATAAGGATAATTGGCGTATTGGAGGAATAGGCAGATTGAAATGGGAATTCTAGAGAGATTGGACGACATTTTAGAGTGATTATCTATTTGTTCGCTAGAATAACACCATGGCAACGGTTATCGAATGATCCTTTAGGGTGACACCATGATGACGGTTATTAGGTTCCATAGAGCAACACCACAACGGCAATCTACAGGCTCTGTGGAGTGACATCGTGATGACGGTATACAGGCTCTACAGAGAGACACCTTGAAGGAGGTTTAAATACTCTAGGATTTAGTAAACATGGGAAAGTCCGCCAGGACAATAAACATGTGGTTACCTTGTAATACCCCGTCTGGCGTAGTCTTATTGATGGTTTGTATAGGCTAAAAGCTAGTTAAGATTTATGTCAAGGTAAGATAGGTTTATGTTGTATACTCCAACGTGGTATTTTTATAGTTGTTCACCATGAGTGGGAGACTGTGTGATTTATAAGCTTGTTGTGATTTGCTTTTGGGCCAAGTCTAAGTTGTAATTTTTATGGTTTGGCATTGTCATGGTGACGAACCCGCCCATCAATGTTTCTTTTGGAAAGTTTGTGTGATAATATCTTTTATCATGTACGCCCGTAAAAAATTGTAGAATTGTGGATCTAAATATTGTTTGTTTGTGCATGTGTGAGTTATGTTATGCTCTAGTTGATTTTTAACTTAAATCCAATTAGAATGTACTAAAGTTTTTTATTAACTTTTGATGTATTATTACCTATAATGATTATGTCTGTCACGATAGAAATTGAGTTAACTTTACATGTTAGCTACGTATTAACGTTGAGTATGAGAGCTGTGACATATAAATATTGGCAGAAACCTTTATAGTGGGGGATTTTTACTTCTCTTTTTCTTTTGCTCTGTTATACTCTGAAATCTTGTTAAGAGTTTGTTGTTGGAGAAGAAAAAAAAATTGATCGATTATAAAGAAAGAGTTGTTCATGCAAAAATGGAAATAGAATAGCTAACTTCTTTGAGTTCATTTGTGAGTATCCAAACAATGTGAATCTTCTCTACATTGCATTCTATCTTGTATAACATTAACGTATGGATGTCATAGATAAAGCCTAAATGAGATCATGAACTTTGAACTTTGGAAATATGTTATGTATAATTTTTTGTGTGTAAGTATGTGTGCATGATCATGACATGAAACAAAAATGACTTCCTTGAGGGTATGAACTCGGTATCCGAATAAGATAAGCCACTGGTAGGGCATGCTGCTAATTGCTATCCAGATGGGGATATATGATGGGCCACTAGTAGGACACATTAGTTGTTAACAGTTCTATGGCCATTGGTAGGGTATGTTAGTTACTAACCAGTAGGCATGAGTGTTAGGTTTTGGTAGAGCATGTTAGTTGCTAACTAGCCTAACCTTATGAGTGTTGGCTATGGTAGGACATGTTAGTTGTTAACCATGGAAAAGAGCCCTATACTCACAGGAACATGTAGGTGTTCAAAATGATATGATATGATATGTTATGATATGAAAATATATGTTCTAATATGTGAAATATGAGGTTCAACCCAAGGAAGGTTATGAAAGAGTAAGCTAATATGATATGATGTATGTTTGTTAATACATATATTGGTCGAGATGAAAAGAAAGATTAATGGTTAAGAAAGTACGTTCTAATTCCTATTGATGCATCAACATTGTAAGGAATTCCTCAAGAGATGATAACTGGTATATTCAATTTGCCCTAGTAATTTTTGAAAGGAAGTTTGATTTCGCCTAAAGAGAGGTTGCGATGCAAAAGATACTTATGAGAAAAGACTATGCTAATGGAGAAGCAACAGTGCTGTTAATTTATAGTGTTATGTTGAGGAAAGGATATAAACGTACGCCCAATATTATGAAAGATGGTATATGCCAAATATGTGAGTTTTCCCAAAAGGTTATACGCCAAGTTTAAGTGTTAGCCAACGAGATAAGAGTGTACGCCCATATGTCGCGGCATATAGAGTATAATGTATTAGTCTATGTTATGAACTTGCCATGTATCTGTCTTTATTTAAGGGTTGAGTTTTCCATGTTGGAACTCACTAATTTCTTTTGAACTTACCCTTTTTCTATCCTGACTTCAAGGTGATCTTCATTATAAGCTTGTTGAAGGAACTAAGCCAGAAGAATCATTCTCTGTTGTGAGCTTCATATGTTTCTGTTTTGTAACATGCATATGTTTTGGGGGTGGCATGTAACTCTCTTCGAAAAATGAATCTATGATAAATAGTTTTTCTTATTCAATTATTGGTTTATAAGAATGTTACCCCTTTTGAGGTTTTGTTAAAGATTATTAAGTTCTGGCTTATGAAATGGTTTCTACTAGTATTGTATTTTAAAGAAGAGTTTCAGTCGAAAGATCTTAAATCTATTTACTTTTATTCTATGCTAAATGTTGTTAAATAAACTTATGTTTTGACAAAGTTTTCTGAGGCTCCGCCTAGTTAAGTTAATATGTATCATAGTTGAACTTAAAATCAAATCGGGCATACGTCTATTTCCTGTTTGGGTAACATTTTAATTGACTTTATAAGATTAGGGTGTTAGTTACCTTGTGTAAGACCATAGCTCGTCTGATATAACAAATTAAGTTTGTTAGAATGGCAAACCAGGAATCTGATAGGGAAAGAAAAGGGGAAATCACCATAAGACTTCGCGTGGCAAGTAGTATATTAGGATGAGACAACACACCCAAGAACACGAGTAAACAATCTAGCAAGGGAATCCGCCAAAGTATTACAGAAATAAAGAAATGAGTTTATCAAGCCTTAACAAGGCAGAGGTAATAGACTAGATACTCTATTCGAAGTATGAAGTAACCGTCATTATTAGTTCACCAGTGGTTGGTAGGGAATATTTCCTTAGGTATAATCTGTGGGTCAATGAAGCAAATGCTTAGCCAAATGGTCTGAGCGGTAAGTCAACCAGTGACTTATCAAAAAAGACGATGTCGGGTTAAGATCTTTGTAACATCCCAAAAATCGGGGTTAGTAGAATTGAGTTTGGGAATCGAGAGAGTGGTCATGCCCTAGTTTTTGAGATTATCTATGTGTTTTTAGGAGTAAATGAGGTATTAGTTTGTTTGATAAGTGTTATTGAATCGTTCCTTGAAACCCAAGTTCAAATCCCTTCTGTAACACCTCTAACCCGTATCCGTCACTGGAATAGGCTCAAATCCCTTCTGTAACACCTCTAACCCGTATCCGTCACTGGAATAGGCTTACGAGGTATTACCGAATGAGACACAACTTCCAGAGATTAATGGATACACATAAGAATTAATCATTTTAATTCATCACATATGAATGTATATTAAACCAAACCAAAACATTACAGGTTACATGTAAATCAATAAACATTCAACCACAAATTGTTATCAACTGGCCGAGAATAAGCATTTGAATTAAAACAACTCATTATTCAAGACCAAATATGTAATATCCCGAATTAGGGCCTAATCGGAATAGTGGTTTCGTGACCATAAATCTGAGATAGAAATAATTATTTTATAATTATTTTGAGGTTTATGATATGATTGCATGATTGTGTGAAAATTTCGTGATTTAAATTCTATGCATAAAGTCTTTGAAGTTGAAATTAGGGACTAAATCGAATAAGTTGCAAAACTTGCATTCTAGAAGTTTTTAGTATGAAATTACTTTGGAATATTAATGAGGAGGTCTTAAATAGAAATTTGACCAATTTCTAAAATTTTGGACAAAAATGGGCTTGTACTTGAAAATTTTCAAAGAAAGGTATTAAGGGTATTTTGGTCATTTGTATATTAAATGAAATAAAATGAGAAAAATAACACAAAATAGTCATCTTCTCCAGATAGTTGCTGCCGAATTTTGCTCTCTCCATAGCTAGGGTTTCTTCAACTTTTAAGCCTTGATTGTAAGTGATTTCTATGCCCGTTTTTAATGTTCTTTATATTTTTGAAATCCCGATAGCTCGATTTAGCTTATGCTAGCAATAATTCAACCTAGGTTTCATATTTGGAAAAATACAAATAGGTGAAATTTGTGCATTTTGGTGTTTTATGATAGAATATGAGGTTTTAAATTATGCTAGACAACTTGTGCTACTCGGTTTTAAGTGAAAACGAGAAAAAGGGCTTAATCGGTAAAAATACCTAATAGTTATAAGTACATGTTAGAATGAGAATTTGATGTTGCCATAGAAGGGAAAAATCATCAGCATGTCATAAAACATAAGAAAATGGGATGAAGTTTAATTCCCGAGCCTAGGGGCAAAAGTGTAATTTTGTAAAAGTTTAGGGGCAAAATGGTAATTTTGCCAAAGTTCGTATTTGGGGCTGTTTTGATGAATGTATGTATTAAATAAGATTAATTTGGCATTATAGATCAAGAGAAACGCGATTCAAGTCGTGATCGAGGGAAAAATAAAGTTTACGAGTAATAGGCTTGATTGCTAATATTTTGTATCGAGGTAAGTTCATGTGTAAATGTAGTAACATAATTGTCATTTTAAGTAATTTAATGTTATTTATGTGATATGATGATTAATATCATGAAATATTATGCTTTATGGTTATTATTGAATAATATGTAAATTATGAATTGCTACCGGGTATCAGTTTTGATGTTCCGTGGAAGACGGCAAAGATGTGTAATCGAGTAAAAAGCTCGTTTGAACCTTGGGAATAGATTAGAATACAAGTGACATGTCACTAGGATGGTTGGGCATCCGAACTCGTTGAGTTGAGTCCGAGTTCACTTATGGATGCAAATGTCCGAACTCGTTGAGTTGAGTCCGAGTTCGTGAGATGTAACTAGGCATCTGAGCTCGTTGAGTTGATTCCGAGATCACTTATGTATGCGAACGCCCGAGCTCGTTGAGTTGAGTCCGAGTTCGCTTATGGGCAGGTTACATGGTAGCTTGGCTACATATGTTGCACTTATGTACAAACTTTTCGTGTATTCGAATTATATTCCGATGTGTTCAACGGGTGAATCTTAAGAGAATAAGGAGAATGCCTAAAACGAAGGTGACATGTTGGTAAGTGTGGTAAATGAGAAAATTTGATAGGTATGTGCTTAAATCTTTTGGTTGAGAACTTGGTATGATGAAATCGTAGCATGATATTAAATGCATATGTAACATGAATGTCTTGGTGTTGTTTATGCAAATGATGTTTTTATGTGGAATTGCATGATTATGTTACTTACTATTTGCATGTGAACTTACTAAGCATTTATGCTTACTCCTTCCTTTTCCTTCATTGTAGTTTTGACAAACCGGCTTGAGAATCGGGATAGGTTGAAGACTCGTTCACACTATCCGAAGACCTAAATTGGTAAAAATGGCTTGTATATTTTGAGTGTGGCATGTATAGCACTATACTCACTTTGTGTAAATGATCTTATGATATGATTATGCTTTGGCAAGAAAAGAGTTTGTGAATGATTAGCCATTGAAATGGCCAATCTAAATCATATTTGATACCATGTATGTTTAAAATGCTATTTAGTCCATGAAAATTTATAGTAAAGTAAAATTTGCTATAAAACAGAATATTGCAGTAGCAATGACGTGAATTTGAAAAAATTACTAAAAATAGTATAAATGGAATTAAATGATGAATAAGTTATATAATCGAAGCTTGATGAGTCTATTTTCATATGGATGAAACAAAACAGGTATATGAATGATATTCTATGAGATGTTTAAATTTTTGTGAAACAGGGCCAGAGCAATTTCTGGATCCCCTATTCTGATTTTGGAAATTCACCATAAATTGTATAAAAATAATTAGAAGTCATTATTTATATTTACGTGTTCCTTATAGAGTCTAGTTTTATTAGAAACAAACGGCATAGTTATTGAAACTCTGTACAGGGAGATATCTAATTCGTAATACACAGAGGTCAGAGCAGTCGTACCCTGAAACAGGGGAGACTTTAACTAATAAACTGTACTAATTGGCCTGACCAAAAATTCTAGAAAAAAATTAGTAAATATATATATGAGTCTAGTTTCAGAGAAAATTTACGGAATTGGATTTTTAGTTTCAGAACTCAAGATATGAATTTTTAAGTGACTGTGATGCAGTTAGTCAGCTTGTCTGGAAATTTTAAAAATAAATTGTTTAAGTTGTTTAATTGATGAAATTAAGTTTAGTAACACCTCGTGCTCGACTCCGGGGACGGTCTCGGGTACGGGGCGTTACAAAATATACAGGCAACCTTATTATAAATTTTAACTAAACCAAGCTTACTTATTTGCTATTCCATTAATACACACAAAACGTTAGATAACATATACTTAATAATTAAATCACAATAACAAAGCCACATACTAAACTTGCATCAAACCATCTTGTTTATTAAAAGCATAAGTTACTATTCATATGGTCAATTTCTAAAGCTTTAGCCAAATATTAAACATGCTAAATACTTAAGCTTTATTTAATGTCTACTTACATTATACTCTATTACTATACACGCATATAATATTTCATATAACCAAACCAATAAATTAATCATAATTTGCATTTCATATCAAATGCATCACAAATATATATAAACATTGCAGAAACTTGTCTAATATCTTAAAGTATCAAAGTCATACACAAGACCAATTCATTGCATTCAAATTCGGTTATGCACATATAAATATATATATATAATCGAAACTTATATTCAAATCATATTGTACCATTTATTCAAATTAATCACTTCATTTCCAACCTAAATGACCGTTCCACAATCGATAATTCATTTTGCATGCTTACCTACTCAATTAATCACATATCTATGACAAATCAATAAACAATTACCACATTTCACATAATAATCAATTTTCAATATCAATTGCCGAATACATCCATCCATGATATCAAGCATACCTCACGCATATTTTATATCATTAAAATTCACATTACCTTTGAACATGATCAAGCTAAAACCAATCATTAGACATATTACTCAATCATATATCAAACTATAATTTCAACTATATGCCATAACCGAGTATACTTTAATACCAATTCATACAATAATATCTTAACAAAACATAGCAACAAAGTTCACATATATTTATCTATGTATAAACCATAGCCGAATCACCAAAACCATAACCAAACATAATCATTATTTGATCAAACTTTGAAACCGATCTTAACAAAATAAACAAGCCATTTTCACATGGCTTATATATATACACATACCAAAATCCAACATATCTAAATATAATCTAGCCTATACATGCCATAGGTTCAAAATTTAGCTTATAAAGTACCGAAAACAGTCGATAGTGTGATAAACTTTGCTGACGATCCCTGAGCTCGTAACTAGTCTCCAAAATCTATAAAATAAAGGCAAACATACACACATAGTAAGCTATCATAGCTTAGTAAGTCATAAGTAAATAAATAACTCAATGTCAATATCAACTCAATTTAACCAAACCAATTTATGCTATCATAATCACATTTAATTTCAAGCTTACAATTTCATATACAACATATACTTTCATATATAAATTTTACCTTGGCCGAATATTCATAAATCTATTATCAAAGTAACATTCATTTTCAAAACCATAGTACCATTATATAACCGAATATATATACACTCATAAGCTTATACTCTTGAATCAAACTTTAATATCACATACTTGTACATAACATGTAACCGAATATACTGCACAAATACACATATATTTACATTAGCATCATGTATAATTTGCATCACATATCAAATAACCAACTTACCTTATTTTCAAAAAAGTAATCAACTATTTCATACCTGTTCACTTTAGCTCGATTTACACATTCGATCACAACTTTTCATTGCCCGTTGAACCATTCAGAATTGAATAGATACTCGAATAATCACACATCGTATAATGCCAACGTAATCACATATCGATGCCAACGTCCCAGACGTGGTCTTATATGATAACACATATCAGAAATCCTATGTCATGACATATGTATCCTAACTATTCCTAAGGTTTGTACGGGGCTTTCGGACGTCGTAAGTCAATCGAAACAAATTCATAAACGTAGCTTCCAAGCAATACACATTCGAATAATACATATAGACTCTCACTTAGTTTGTTTCAGCATATAAAACTCGTATTTATTTACAATTAACAACATATATTTGCTTATAAACTTACCTCGGACAACGATAATTGGAACATGACGATTATTCGACAACCTTGGTTTTCCCCCGATCCAAATTTGGTTTCTGTAGTTCTTGATCTAAACATATTTCAATTTAGTCCAAAAACACATAAATTGGCAAATTACCATTTTGCCCTTGACATTTTACACTTTTTACAATTTAGTCCAATTTGCACAAAACACAAAACATGAAAAATTTGCACACACCATGCTTTGGCCAAATCTTCTTTATGCTCATACAAGTCCATACATTTCATTTATTTCACATTTTAGTCCCTCAAATTATTATTTTTTCAATTTAGTCCTAAATACTCAAAATCATCAAAAATTCCAATACAAAACATATTAATCCAAAACATATCTTTCATAATTCATCAACTAACATCAGAAAGCTCAAATATTCATCAATGGCATAACTCAAAATATTCATCAAAATCAGAAATTCAAGCATGGGCTTTGTACATTACACTGCAATGATCTCAAAAACGTAAAAATTATCAAACACCGAGCTAGTTACATACCTTAATCAAGCTTCAACAATGGCCGAATACCCTAGGCTTTATTTATTTTCTTTCTTTCTCAAGTTTCAGCCAAAAAAAGATAATATCATGGTTATTGAATTATATGTTTTATTATAATACATATTATTTCATAATTTACCATATTAACCTTTACAATTTAATATAACAACTTAATAATGCATGCCATTACCGTCCATTCATATATTCAATGGCATAATTGCAACATAAATACCCCAAATTATAAAGACACATTCAATTCGACCCTTACACATTAAACCATCAAATTTTCATTTTACGCGATTAAGCCTTTTTATTAAATCAGGCACTCAAACGACAAAATTAAAACATGAAAATTTCACACATATAAATTCACACATTATAAACATAGAAAATAATATTAAAATATTTTTTTGACTCGAATTCATGGTCCCGAAACCACTGTTCCAAATAGGGTCTAAATCGGGTTGTTACAACTCTCCCTCTTAGGGATCTTTGTCCCCGAAAATCTTACCGGTGAATAGGTTCGGATAACGTTCTTTCATTGCATCCTCTAGCTCCCACATTGCCTATTCAACTCTGTGTCTATGCCACTGTACTTTTACTAATGGAATTTTCTTATTTCGCAATTCTTTAACTTCACGAGCCAAGATACAAATCGGTTCTTCCTCATATGTCATATCAGACTTAATCTCAATCTCTGATGGATTAATCACATGTGAGGGATCAAATCGGTATCTACGAAGCATTGAAACATGGAATACATGATGGATATTTTCTAACTCAGGTGGCAACAACAGTCTATAAGCAATTGGCTCGATACGCTCTATAATCTCATACAACCTAATAAATCTCGAACTCAATTTGGCTTTACGACCGAATCTGAGTATTTTCCTCTATGTCGAGACTTTCAAAAATACTTTGTCCCTGATCTAAAACTCTATATCTCTTCGTTTTAAGTCAGTATATGATTTCTAACGATTTGACACTGCTTTCAGATTTTTGCGGATCACTTTTACTTTCTGTTTAGTCTCTCTAATCACATCGACCCCGTGTAACCTATTTTCACTGAGCTCAGCCCAATACAATGGTGCACGACATTTACGACTGTACAAAGCCTCGTAAGGTGTCATTTTGATACTCGATTGAAAGCTATTATTGTATGCAAATTCAATCAGAGGTAAGTATCATTCCTATGTATCTTCAAACTCGAGAATGCAGCATATCTAAATATCCTCAAGTATCTGAATGATTCGTTAGGACTGACCATCTGTTTGCGGATGAGAAGCAGTACTGAAATGTAATTTCGTACCTAGAACATCTTGCAGTTTGTTCCAAAACTGTGATGAAAACCTCGGATCTCTATCTGAAACAATAGAATTAGGTACTCCATGCAATCTCACAATCTGAGAAACATACAATTCAGCTAGTTTATCAAGTGAGTAATCTGTGCGAGCCGGAACAAAATGAGCCGATTTAGTTAATCTATCCATAATAACCCAAATCGCATCTTTCTTGCTCGATGTCAACAGTAAACCAGATACAAAATCTATCGTGACTCTATCCCATTTCCATTCAGGTATCATGATTCGCTGAAGTAATTCAAAAGGTACCTGATGCTCGGCTTTTACTTGCTGACAGCCTAAACATTTTGAAACAAAGTTAAAAATGTCTCGTTTCATACCATAGCACCAGTAAAGCTATTTCAGATCATTATACATTTTTGTTCTTCCCAAGAAAACAGATAATCTACTACTGTGAGCTTCGTTCCAAATCATCTGAATTAAGTTTGAATTTCTAGGAACACATATTCTGTTTTTGAACCACAAGCAACCCTCAACATCAACTTGGAATTCTGAATTAACATTCGAGTCACATTGAGTCCGTTTTGCTAACAAATCATCATCAACTTTCTGAGCATCACAAATCTATTGAATATATAATAGTCTTGCTTTTAAATCAGCTATAATCAAACCATCATCAGACATAGCCATATGCGCATTCATTGCACGCAGAGGAAATAGTGATTTTCGGCTTAGAGCATCAACAATAATATTAGCCTTTCCCGGATGGTAATCAATCATAAGCTCGTAGTCTTTTAACAGCTCTAACCATCGACGCTATCTCAAATTCAAATCTTTCTGAGTCATCAAATATTTTAGGCTTTTTTTATCAGAATAAACATGGCATTTCTTACCAAACAGATACTGACGCCATATCTTCAATGCAAACACAATAGCTGCCAATTCTAGATCATGCGTCGGATAGTTCTTTTCATGCGACTTTAATTGTCTCGAGGCATAAGATATGACTTTGCCTTCCTACATTAACACACAACCCAAACCATTTAAAGATGCACCACTATAGATAACAAATTATTTACCGATTCTGGCTGAACTAGTACTGAAGCTTCGGTCAAAAGGGCTTTCAACTGATCAAAACTTTTCTGACACTTTTCTGACCACTCAAACTTAACATCTTTCTATAATAGCTTCATCATCGGGGTTGCAATCATAGAGAAACCTTTCATGAACCGTCTATAGTAACCAGCAAGTCCCAAAAAACTTCAGACTTCAGAAACATTTCTCGAAGGTTTCCAATCAAGTATAGCCAAAATTTTACTCAAATCAACTCGAATACCCAATGCTAATACAATATGTCCTAGAAAACTGACTTCGCGTAACCAGAACTCGCATTTACTGAACTTTGCATACAACTGTTTATCTCGCAAAGTCTGTAACATCGGTGTAATTTATAAACTAACTAAAACTTCATAAAATTTTAATCCAGATAATACGCGAATCAACGATGACTGCTACAAGTGGTGCAAGGGGCCGTGGTCGAGGTCGTAGAATTGTTAGGATTGAATCGTCGACATCGGGCCATATACCCGATGTTGGAGTAGAAGGGGCTCCGGCCTCACCTGTGGCTGGGAATAGACCCTATGATCGGGTTGTGGGAGAAGATGCATTGTCGCAGGCAATGCTGAGAATTTTGGAAAGGGTCGCTGGGCCCAATAATGGCATGAGAAATCAAGGGTCCATTCCGGAGTGACTTCGATCGAATGGGGCTGAGATCTTTAAGGGCGTGGCTGGCATGGCTCTTAACGTGGCAGAATATTGGTTGGATGCCACTGAAAGGATAATGGAGGATTTGGACTACTCACCTGAACAAAAGCTGAAAGGGGCAGTGTCACTACTTAAGGAAGAAGCCTACTAGTGGTGGTTAACGGTGAAAAAACGCACCCAACCGGAGTGGGTCACTTGGGAGTTTTTCAAAGCTGTATTCCAAAGGAAGTATGTGGGTGCAAGATATGTGGATGCTAGAAGGAAGGAGTTCCTGAACTTGATCCAAGGAAATAAATCGGTGGTGGAGTATGAAGCGGAGTTTCTACGTCTTAGTAGTATGCAAGAGTAATAGTGGCAATGGAATATGAGCGTTGCATTAGGTTTGAGGATGGACTTAGAGATAGCCTTAGGGTATTGATAGCTCCACAAAGGGAGTGAGTTTTCTTGGAGTTGGTAGAGAAGGCAAAGATAGCGGAGGAGGTAAAGCGCAATGAGCGCCTAAATCAGAAAAAAGAAAGGGGTGAGAATAAGAGGGAAGCTGAGACTCCAAGTGCTGGATAGAGGCCTAGGGCTAGGGCCAGAAATGATAAGCCAGTTAGAGTAGGGCCCCCTACTGTTAATCCAGGGGTGCCACCTTGTGCTGTTTGTGGGAAAGGTTATGTAGGCGAGTGTTGGAAGAAGACGGATGCTTGTCTAGTGTGTGGATCCTTGGAGCATAGGATCAAGAATTGCCCTAGAATGCCAGCTCAAGTACCAGTTGTGGGCTAAGGTGGTGTCTAGCCACCAAAGGGTGGAAATGGTTTGGGTCGAGGAGCCCTGGAAGGAGGTGCTAATCGTATTGAGGCAAGGCAGCCAGCTTTGGTCTACGCAGCATGCCACAGAAGGGATGAAGACGCTCTAGATATGAATACTAGTACATACTTTATCCATAGTGTGTTATTTATCTATTTTGGAATTAGAAATAGAGTGCACAGCAGAAGCGTAGTGGTGTAACCTAGGTGGTGTGACTATTGGGTAGTTGGAAATTTCGAGGACAAAATTTCTTTTAGGGGGTAGAGTTGTAACGCCCTAAATTTTAACCCTAGATGAATCGGGCTTTGGGTCTCATAAAATTTTTAAGTGAGCAAGAAAATGACAAATGACATGTTTGTTATAAGGGTTTAAGGAATTTGGAGTGTCTGGTATGTTGGAAAAGTTCTGGCTTCGAGTTTTGTGGTGGAGGAATTTTAATTTAATTATTAAAAGAACCAGGGTTGGGAGTAGTTGGGCTTTTAAATAAAAATAGGGGAAAATGACATCAAAAAACCTTGTGGAGGAGTGGCTAAGTGACGCCACTTAGGGTGTAGAGAGGTGGCGTTAGTGCCTAGCAAGGAGATCCAAGGTTCGAATCCTAGCTTAGTGTTTTTAGAAGTTTAATTTTGGCCTTCTAGAAGGTTGGAAGTGGCATGAAGATGGACTCCAAGGGGAGTGTTCAGAAGAGAAAAGTTAGGAAATAGATTGGGGAGTTATCAGGAAGAAACACGAGGTGATGAGAAGCGGGAAGTGATGGAGCCGAATGGGGAATTTAGCCATGAGGAATTCGGCTATAAGGGCTATAAATAGGTGCCGAATGCAGGGTTGCCAGGCTAATGCCAAAATCTTTTTCACCTTGTTACCGGAAACCCCTTTCTCTTCAAGATCCAAAAAGCCGAAAAGCCTTACTTCTTTCTTTCTTTTCTTATGCTGATTTCCATTCTTCCTCTACTTCTTTGTCAACTTTTCTTTCTTTTTCCTTGGAGCCGAATAACTCTCTTTTGCCATACAAAATCGCAAAGGGCAGAAACTTTCTTGGCCGAATACTCTTTGACCAAATCTAGTGTAAGTGTTTGCTCTTCCAATCGATTTTGCTAAAGTATCGATTATTGTTCCTCACTTCTTCTAATCGGTTTTCAGTAGGAATAGGTATCGAATCTCAGTTTTGGATCCCTGCCAATTTGCTCTTTAGGTAAGGGGCTTTGGTAAGTACTCTTAATCTTAGTTGGTCGAATAGTCAGAGTTAAGGTAAGGGGACATGTGTTGGATATGAGTCACCTATTATTCTAGTTTCTAATAGTTAAGATTGATGCAAATCTAGGAGTTGATCGTGGTTAGTGATTTAAGAAGGGGCTGTTATACTTATCGCGCAAGGTAAGGCTAAGGTGAGGTTTCAATTTTAGTAAAGATATGTATCAAGCATGTGGTAAATTGAAGGGTGATATTGTTTGTAGGTTGGTGACTAAGGGAATCGCAGCATGCTTACTTACCAGGTGTGTACATACACTGCACACACACAATAAATCGGCAAATCCTGAAATGTTGAAATGCTGAAATGCCGAAAAGCCGAAAGTTTGGCTACAACAGACTTGCGAGTGCGTGAACACTCATGAGAGGGAAACCGATAGGTTATCTGAGGCCACATGGGTGATTCTATGGACTTGGTCTGTGATTTGGCCAACCGGGCCAGAATAGGCTTAATGGGCCTAACGGGCTATTGGACCCATAATAGGAAAAAATTGATAATTGATGCTATGTGATAGAAATTCGTATGTGAGCATGTGTATAATGTCATTTGCGCCTAGCGGGCCACATAAATTTGATTTGGGCCTAATGGGCCATATACGGGTGATTTGGGCCTAATGGGCCATATGAATGTGATTGGGCCTAGTAGGCCATATACAGGTATGTGGATTTGACTGGGCTTTGTAAGGGGTGTCGGGCCTAGTATATGATGACTACATAAATTTTAGTTAATCTATTGCGACCGTGGACAAGTCAAAGGGTTAAGGTGTGGCAACGGGTATATGCATGTCTAGGATTGGATCTAAGGAGAGCTTGGTACTTAAGCAGTCTTAATGACTCACCTCCTCTTCTCTGGAATCCTACCTGGTGCATAGTATTCGTTCATCTTAGCTCACGGGATTTGTTAACGGGCCAAGGTAAGTGAAAACCGTAATTAATGGAAAATTATCGAAATGCCCCTAAGGGCGAAAATGACCAAAATACCCTTAAGTGTTGAATGTAAGTTTTATGGATGTGACATGCATACATATGATATTCTGCTTAGGTTGCATAGGGGTTGGGAATCATGGAACGGAGGAAGTATATGAGGATCGCATGGTTGCTTGACAATCGTGGATCCACCGACGGCTTTTAAGCCCAATGTGTAAATGTAGGTAGTTCCGCAACCGAGCTGGTGTGTAGTGGATGGATTATTGGGATGGGATTGCATTGTATGTGATGTATGGTGTTTATTGAAGGCTTGTTGCTCATCAAGGGTTGTACACACTGAGGTTACGAAAACTCACCCCCTCTTTTGTTTTATTTTCAGGTGATGCTCAGTAGAAGGTTCGATGTTTAGAGGGACTCTGGGTGGACTTCTAGCAAGGCAACATGGACGTGTTTTTTTTCTTAAACGCATACAAGTGTCTATTTTATTAAGTACTTTTCCAGCCAAATTGTAATAAGGCTTCCATTTTGTTATTATTTGGGTTTTTATTTTCATGTGTTGTAATTACGAAATGTTGAACATGGGTTTGCTAAATCATAGTATGTTTACGCTTCCGCAACAGAATTTTAAAATGACAAGTTTTCATAAAATCATCTATTTTAAATAGGTTTTCGTGATTGGAAAATAAAAAAGAGTTTTTATAAGTTAATTAAGGCTTCTTTTATTTTAAGAAGTGTTTTAAATGAAAACACTATTTTTGCTAAAACACTTCAATGTGATGCGCTAGATTCGGCCATAGCGTCTGGGCCGGGTTTGGGGTGTTACAATTTTAGTTAAATATTTAGTAAGTCAAAATGTACTCCTTAATAAAACTTTCAAATTATTTAAAAGAGATGTAACACCCCTCACCCGAGTTCGACGCTGGAATAGGATACAAGGTGTTACCAGACTTAAACACATACAAACATACATCTTCTAGATATGAAATTTCCCTCCAAATTAAAACTTTTTACAATATCTTACTGTCTCTACTATGGGCCTAAGAGGCCCCAAACACACTTCGGAATGGATTCGGGATTAATCTGTACAATCTAGAAAACTTTGTAAAATTTTAAGCTGACAAGGGCCTACGTCCGTGTGGAAGGGCAACACGCCCGTGTACCTATTTAACATGGCCAAGTTGAAGGCCCGTGTAACTCACACGACCTGAGCATATCGAGACACGCCTGTGTCCCTAGCCTGTGTGAATTTATTTTTTGATTCGAGCCTACAGGGGTTTTCACACTGCTTGGCACATGCCCGTGTCCATGGCTCGTGTCCTTCACATGACCATGACACGTCTGTGTCCCAGCTCGTGTACAAAAACCTTGAATTTCTATTTTTGACGTCAGCAACCAATAAAATGCACATGCCCGTGTGTTAGGTCATGTCCTCCACACGGTTAAGACACATGACCATGTCTCTGCCCGTGTGTTTACTACCATGCATACTAACTTGTAAAATTGAGGTGTAGAGGACACACGGCCAGACTACACGCTCGTAGGGCAGACCGTGTGTCACACACGGTCTAGACAGACGCCCGTATGTCTGCCCGTGTGGACTAAAATAAGGCTATTTACCAAGCCTTTTTGCCACTCTTACTTGCACCAACCTACACAATATCAACCAAAACTAATCCAAGCATAACACATACAACTAAATCAACCAAAACCATGAGAAATTTGCATCAAATGCATTTAATAATGGTCAATATTAGCCAACACTAATGGCCTATACAAAATGAATATCACATCTGTCATATGAGCCAACCCTTGTGGCTAAACTAACAAGACACTAAACAAAAGATTCAAGTCCCTATACATGCCAAAATCAAATCTTAAACTAGCTATACCAAAGCTTTAGATGATAGCGTGATCGATGCCTCCGACGTCCCTTGATCCCCGATACTAGCTTGGTGGCACTATAAGAAAATGGAAAGGAGAGGGAGTAAGCATAAAGCTTAGTAAGTTGCATATAAATAAGTAACAACATCAACTATGCATATTATAAATCAACACAACATCCTTGAGTGAACATGTGTAAATATCATTACATGCTTATATATATATCGCGAGTATAAACCAAAGGTTTCAATATCGTTCCAAGATCATTTTCATAGCTAGAAATTACTCATGTCATTTTTACCATCAAGGCAACATAACTAGACTCATATCTCATGAGTTTCAAATAAGAACTTGTACCACTCACAACATGATTATGTCATTCCATATCATTGTCATAAGCTTTTAAAATAACCCGTGAAAACATTTGGAATACTAAAGGATATCTGAAAAGCTTTACACAAGAGGGTGAATTGCCGATGCCATGTTCCAAACATGGTCTTACACTGGCTCACATGTCGAGGCTGATGCCATGTCTCAGACACGGTCTTACACTAGCTCTCATGTCAAGGCCGATGCTATGTCCCAAACATGGTCTTACACTAGCTCTCATGTCGAGGCCGATGCCATTTCCCAAACATGGTCTTACACTAGCTCTCGTCTCATTGCCGATGCCATGTCCCAGACATGGTCTTACACTGGCATACATATCACCCAAATGTCATAGCATAGATATCCAATCTACTACATTGTATTTCATCATGCATTATTCATAAGCAATTTCAATCATATTATGCAAAATTGATCATTCAACAAATAATAATGATAAAGTTGCCTTACTTATGTACAACTTACCTCAGTATACAAAAAGTGGACAACTATTTGGATTTAGTCTACTTGCTTGGCCTTCCCCCGGTCTAGGTTCGAATTTTGTATTTCTTGATCTAAAATGATAAAAATTCACTAATTTAATCATCATTTTAATCAATGCATAACATAATTCTTATTTTGGCAAAAATGACCATTTTGCCCCTAGACTTTCACAAAATTACTATTTTACCCGTAGGCTCGTAAATTGATTTTTATCGACTTTTTTCACTACCCAAGCCTAGCCAAATTCTTTTTATACTAGAAGCAGCCTAAAATTCTCATTATTTCAGACATTTACCTCATAATTTATAACTTATGCAAAATGGTCCTTAGTTAGGGTTTCCATGAAAACTACTTCACAAAAGTTGTTTATTTAACAACCAAGATTCATTTTCTTTCATAAAAATTCAGTAAAAAACATGAATACTCAAATGGAAAAACCTAGACCCTCAACCATTTTGCAAAATAGCCCCCTCATTAGTTAGCTTATGTTACAAAGGTTCCGAAAGTACAAAAATTATCAAGAAAAGTCATCGAGATCACTTACTTATGAGAGAAATTAATGGCTAAAATTTTCAAGCTTTCAAGACCCCTTTCTTGCTCAAAAATTTCGGTGGAGAAGAGAAGAAGAGAAAAAAAGATGATAGCTTTTCCTTATTTTATTTTATTCTAGTCAAATTAGTCACCAAATTCATCTAATTTTGACTATTTGATTTTCTTTCTCCCTATGGCTGGCCATGCAATTAATAAAGGCATATTTACTCCTTAAAGACCCTTAATTTTGGTTCTCTAGCTATTTGGCACCTTTAGCTAATGAAATAAAACTTTTGTCCCTTATGCGATTTAGTCCTTTTTCGCAATTGAGCATGCAAAATTATTTCACCAAAATTTTCATGCACCCATATAATCATGCTACAACACATAAAATAATATTTAAAATAATTTCTCTGACCTCGGGTTAGTGGTTTCGAAACCACTATTTTGATTGGGGCCAAAATCGGGTTGTTACAAGAGAATAGTAAAATAATATATAATTACGTTTTTAAAAAAATTCTAAACTTAAAATACTATTATTATATAAAATAATATCTTAAAGTACAATAAAGCAAGGTGTATTTGGAAAGTCATAGTGTAATTGGATTTTAGTGCAATTGTTTGTAATTATAAGTGTAATTCCTCCTATTTTCACCCTCTCAAGAATTGAATATTGTAATTACCAGTGCCTCTGTAACATCCCGATTTTGGGCCTAGTCAAGATAGTGGTTTCGAGACCACAAATATAAAGTAGAAATAATTATTTTATGAATGTGTTGAGGTCTATGATATGTTTTCATGATTGTGTGAAAATTTTATGGAGAAATTTTATCGATAAAGTGTCCAATTTGACATGTAGGACTAAATTGTAAATGTTGCAAAAAAAAGCTTTAAGCATGAAATAGCTATGGACTATTAATTAGAGGTCCTTAAATAGAAATTTGACCAATTTCTAATTTTATGAACGAAAATAGGCATGAATAAGAAAATTTTTAAAGTGTAGTCGGAAGAGCGTTATGGTCATTTGGTTAATAAAAGAATAAAAAGGGAAAATAAGTCAAAAATCATGTCCATCTTCCTCATGCTTAGCCTAAATTCCTAAGGTCACCATAGCTAGGGTTTCTTCACTTTCCAAGCTTGATAGTAAGTGCATCCTAGCCCCATTTTTAATGTTCTTTACATTTTTGTTGTTATCAACCGATCTAGCCACTTCTACCATTTATTTGAGCTAGGGTTGATGTCTAGCGTTTGACCCATGTGTGGCATGCATGTATTTTGATGTTTCATGGTAGATTATGAAAGTTTGATGTGTGAAAAACAACTTTTACTAAGTGGCTTTTCATGAAAACAGCTAAAAATAACCTATTTGTAAAAGTTGTAAAATGTGTAGTAAAAATCTAATTTTGATAAAAAATATGGGCTGATATGAGCATGTGTGTGAGTCGGCTAGGCATGAGTAATAAAGAAAATGAGTACATTTCATTTTACAGGCCTAAGAACTAATTTGTAAATATGTGAAAGTTTAGGGAAAAAATTATAATTTTGACAAAGTATGTTTATTTTGGACTGATTTGAATAATGTGATAATTAAATGAGCGAAATTTGATATTATAGATTAAGAAAAACGGAGTCTGAACCTACACCAGGGGAAGAACAAGGTTGTGGACTAAACCAAATTAGTTAGTTGTGTTTTGTACCGAGGTAAGTTCATGTGTAAATAATGCAATATGATAATCATATTTTTAATGTATTAATGTTGTATGAATTGTATAATTGAGTTGATGAATACATTCGTCAAGTTTCGGTAAGAAAGAGAAAATCTCGTATGAACCGTAGGAATAGAATAGGATACGAGTGACATGTCACTAGGAACCCTTGTGATATATGTGATTTATGTGGTCCGAGTGCTGGTCTCGTACGTCTACCAGTGGCTGGGTAGTCCAGTATGTGTTGCGGGTATATGACAGCTTGTGTGAGCAGGCCCGTGATTAACTTGAGAGCGAGCCTTTATGTGATATGAAATATAAGGTAACTATGGCTACATATGTGGCACTTGTGTGCAAAAACCTTCCATGTATCCGTTTAGTATTCCAAGTGTTCAACGAGTATGTCAAAAACGAGAAAGAGTATGTTAAGTCATGAGTTGGTACATGTATGTACAAAAAACTCATAAGAATGTGCTTGTTAAGTGATGAGCTTTTGGAAAGATTAAGAATGATAAAGTTATGCTTATGAAACCATGATGATAGATATGTGATTTTAGTTAAGTTAAATTGTATGATATTCATATTAAATCTTGTTAAATATTGTTTATTATTGTATGTGAACTTACTAAGCTTTATGCTTACTCCCTTTCCTTTCCATTTTCTTATAGCATCGCCAAACTAGCTCGGGGACCGGAAGTCGTCAGAACATTGATCACACTATCAAATTATCCTTTGGGTATTTATGATTTCACATTTTGAGTATGGCATGTATAGGGGACTTGGTCTTTTTGTTTACATGTCATATTAATGATTTGGCTAGATGTGTTGCCTTGTAATGGTAATTGATTCATTTTGTAAATGGCCATTTGGTATTGGCTAATATTGGTTAAGTATATATACATATGATGATGCCTTTCATGGATGTGGTTACTACATGATTTGTGATTATAAGTATGGGATGTTGTAGATGATAGAAAATAGCATGTAAATGATGTGTGGATGTTTTGGTAGTGGCTGAATTGGTTATGTGTGTATATACTTGGATTGGTGAGGTTTGATGTTGTGTAGGTTGGTGTAAGTAAGGGTGGCAAAATGGCTTGGTAAATAGCCTTATTTTTTTGTCCACATGGGTAGACACATGGGCATGTGTCTAGGCTGTGTGTGACACACAGCTTACCCTATGGGCATGTGATCTGGTCGTGTGTCCCCTGTTTTGTAAATTTTAGCTTTGAATTGGCCACACGGGCAGGGACACGGCCGTGTGTCTCTGCTATGTGCAAGACACGGCCTAGGGAGATAGGCGTGTGCCCAAGGCGTGTGCCCAAGGCGTGTGAAGTCTGCACCTATTTTAGGAAAAATTATAAAAATTAAATCGCCCACACGGCCTAGCACACAGGCAAGTGCCTTGGCCGTGTGACCCTATTTTGTTGATGACATCATAAATAGAGAGTTACATAGGCTGAGGACACGGGCGTGTCCCAAGCCACATAGGCGTATGTGACCACACGGCCTACCCATACGGGCGTGTAGCCCTCCAAAGCATGAAAAATTTCTAGGTATTGTAGAAATTTCAAAAGTTCTCAGTTTAGTCCCGAACCACTCCCGATGTATGTTTTAAGCCTCGTAGGCTCGTTTTAGGGATGATATGAATGTATGTGAAAATTTTTAAATTTGGATGGAAATTTACGTTTAGTTTTTGTATGTTTGCTTGTGTTTACGTCTGTAATGCCTCGTACCCTATTTCAGCGTCAAATATAGGTAAGGGGTGTTACATTTAGTGGTATCAGAGCTACGATTTAGTTAGTTCTCGAACTAGCATAGCGTGTGTAACAGTTTAGCTATACATGCCATATATATATTGTGATAGTGTGGCGACTCTTGAAAATTTTTAAAATTGTGTTTTCATATAGTAAATGGATCCCGACCGAGCGATGGTGGATGATGTAAAAAGTAATGCACCGGCTCCTGCTTAAGAGGCAGCGCCAGTTGAAAGTAGACCCGTAACTGTAGAGAGTCAGGGAGGAGGAGAAAGGGATAGGGAAGCCTTTCTCCATATGATGACTGCATGGTATACAGTGTTCGTTCGAACGAACCCGAACGCTCAACCCCCTCCACCCCCACCAAATCCTCAACCTATCCCTATAGCCCCCAAGTTGTAGAAATGGTAAGAATGAATAAGCCTCCAGTTGACAGGATTTGGAAATAAGGAGCCGAAGAATTCTGAGCTAATATAGATGACGATTCCGAAAGGGCAGAGTTTTGGCTCAAGAACATCATCAGGGTATTTGATGAGTTGTCCTTCATAATTGAGGAATGTATGAAATGTGTTGTGTCACTCTTGAGGGACTCGACTTATCAGTGGTGGAACACCCTTATCTCGGTTGTACCAAGGGAGAGAGCTAATTGGGAATTCTTCCAAGAAGAGTTTCGTAAGAAGTACATTAGCTAGAGGTTTATTGATCAAAAGAGAAAGGAATTTCTTGATTTAAAACAGGGCCGAATGACAGCAACTGAATATGAGAGTGAGTTTGTGAGACTGAACAAATATGCTCGAGAATGTGTTTCAACTGAAGCCATTATGTGTAAGAGATTTGAAGATGGGTTGAACGAAGACATTCGATTATTAGTTGTCATTCTGGAACTAAAAGAATTCGTTGTGCTTGTAGAGAGAGCTTGCAAGGCCGAGGAATTGGCTAAAGAGAAAAGAAAGGCCGAGATCGAAGTAAGGGACTCAAAGAAAAGACCTATGAGTAAGTCGTTTCAGTCTTCACCAAAGAAGTTGAGGGATTTTTATTTTCATTCCAATGCTTCTGTTGGGCTCTCAAACAGAAATCTTGCGCCGATTTAAAACAGAAAGAGATTGAGTTTCAGGTTGCTGATAAGGTATTCCTGAAAGTGTCTCCGTGGAAGAAAGTTCTTAAATTTGGCCGGAAGGGTAAGTTGAGTCCGCGTTTTATTAGACCATATGAGAATACAGAAATGATAGGGTTGGTAGCATATCGGTTAGCTTTTTCATCTGAGTTAGAAAGGATTCACGATGTGTTCCATGTGTCTATGTTGCGCCGATACCGATCAGACCCTTCACATGTAATTTGATCGATAGAGGTTGAGATTCGACAGGATATGACTTATGGTGAAAAGCCGGTTAAAATTTTGGCTCAGGAAGTCAAACAATTAAGGAATAAAAGTATAGCCCTCGTGAAAGTATTATGGCAAAGACATAGGGTTGAAGAGGCTACATGGGAACCCGAGGAAACCATGAGAAAACAATACCCAAACTTCTTTTCCAGTAAAATTTTCGGGGATGAAAATCCCTAAGGGGGAGAGTTGTAACATCCCGATTTTGGGCCTAGTCAGAATAGTGGTTTTGAGACCATAAATTCAAAGTAGAAATAATTATTTTATGAATGTGTTGAGGTCTATGATATGTTTTCATGATTGTGTGAAATTTTCATGAAGAAATTTTATCGATAAAGTGTCCAATTTGACATGTAGGACTAGATTGCAAATGTTGCAAAAAAAAAAAAGCTTTAAGCATGGAATAGCTATGTATTATTCATTAGAGGTCCTTAAATAGCAATTTGACCAATTTCTAATTTTATGGACAAAAATAGGCATGAATAAGAAAATTTTGAAAGTTTAGTAGGAAGTCATTTGGTTAACAAAAGAATAAAAATGGGAAATAAGTCAAAAATCATGTCCATCTTCCTCATGCTTAGCCGAAATTCCTAAGGTCACCATAGCTAGGGTTTATTCACTTTTCAAGCTTGATAGTAAGTGTATCCTAGCCCCGTTTTTAATGTTCTTTACATTTTTGAAGTTGTTATCAATCGATCTAGCAACTTCTTCCATTTATTTGAGCTAGGGTTGATGTCTAGGGTTTGAACCATGTGTCACATGCATGTATTTTGATGTTTCATGGTAGATTATGAAAGTTTGATGTGTGAAAAACAACTTTTACTAAGTGATTTTTCATGAAAACACCTAAAAATGACCTATTTATAAAAGTTGTAAAATATGCAGTAAAAATCTAATTTTGATGAAAAATATGGATTGATATGAGCATGTGTGTAGGTCGACTAGGCTTGAGTAATGAAGAAAATGAGTACATTTCATTTTACGGGCCTAAGGACTAATTTGTAAATATGTAAAAGTTTAGGGGAAAATTATAATTTTTCCAAAGTAATTTTTTGGACTGATTTGAATAATGCGATAATTAAATGAGCTAAATTTGCTATTATAGATCAAGAAAAATAGAGTCAAGACCTAAACCGGGTAAAGAACAAGGTTGTGGACTAAATTGAATTAGTTAGTCGTATTTTGTACCAAGGTAAGTTCATGTGTAAATAATGCAATATTATAATCATATTTTTAATGTATTAATATTGTATGAATTGTATAATTGAGTTGGTGAATACATTTGACAAGTTTCGACAAGAAAGAGAAAATCCCGTATGAACCTTAAGAATAGAATAGGATCCGAGTGACATGTCACTAGTAACCCTTGTGATATATGTGATTTATGTGATCCGAGTGCTAGTCTCATACGTCTACTAGTGGCTGGGTAGTCTGGCATGTGTTGCGAATACCTGACAGCTTGTGTGAGTAGCACTGCGTAGTTACGTTTTGATCGTCAGCTTGTGTGAACAGGTCTATGATTAGCTCGAGAGCAAGCCTTTATGTGATATGAAATATGAGGTAGCTATGGCTACATAGGTGGCACTTGTGTGCAAAGACCTTCTGTGTATCCTTTTAGTATTCCAGGTGTTCAACGGGTATGTCAAGAACGAGAAAGAGTATGTTAAGTCACGAGTTGGTACAGATTTGTACGAAAAACTCATATTAATGTGCTTGTTAAGTGATAAGCTTTTGGTAAGATTAAGAATGACAAAGTTATGCTTATGAAACCATGATGATAAATATGTGATTTTAGTTAAGTTAAATTTTATGATATTCATGTTAAATGTTGCTTACTATTGTTTATTATTGCATGTGAACTTACTAAGCTTTATGGTTACTCCCTTTCCTTTCCATTCTCTTATAGCGTCGCCAAACTAGCTCGGAGATTGGAAGTCGTCAGAACATCGACCATACTATCAAATTAATCCTTTGGGTATTTTTGAAATCACATTTTGAGTATGGCCGTGTGTCTCAGCCGTGTGCAAGACACGACCCAGGGACATGGGCATGTGCCCAGGGCACGTGAAGTCTGGCACTATTTTAGGAAAAATTATGAAAAATAGATCGCCCACACAGCCTAGCACACGGGCGTGTGCCTTTGTAACATCCCAAAATAAGGCCTAAACAGAACAATGGTTGTGAAACCACGAATCCGAGATAGAAAAGTTCATTTTGATTAATTTTTATAATTTATTGAAAGATTAGATGCATGTGTTAGAGTATCGATGGAAAATTTTATAGATAGCATGTTTAATTTGCCTACTAGGGCTTAATTGCAAAAGGTGATAGATATGAGTTTTAGATGCTAAAGGATTAAATTGAAGAGCATAATTGAAGTAGAGGTCCTTAAATGGTAATTAGACCATTAGGTTTTCATGGACAAAAATGGACATGCATAGGTAAAAATAACTAAAGTTTTAATGAAGGGTATTTTAGTCATTTGGTAATTAAAAGACTAAAAAAGGGAAAAAATGGCAAAATGTGCCCATCTTCTTCATTAGGCCAAAATTTCAAGGGTTCTCCATAACTAGGGTTTTGTCAAGCTTCCAAGCTCCATAGTAAGTGATTCCAAGCCTTGTTTTTAATGTTCTTTACGTTTTTGGAGTCCCGGTAACTTGATTTAGCTTATTCTAGCAATAATTTAACCTAGGGTTCATATTTGGAAAAATACCCATAGGTGAAATGTGTTTATTTTGATGTTTTATGGTAGAATATGAAGCTTGAAATTATGTTAAACGATTTGAGTTAAGCGATTTTAAGTGAAAACGAGTAAAACGACAGAATCGATAAAAATACCTAATGGTCATAAGTACATGTTAGAGTGGGAATTTGATGTTCCCATAGATAAATAAATGATCAACATGTCATAAAGCATAAGAATTAGGGATAAAGTTTCATTTCCGAGCTTTGGGGCACAATTGAAAATATGCAAAAGTTTAAGGGCAAAATCATAATTTTGCCAAAGTTAGAGTTAAGGACTGTTTTGATAAATGTGAATATTAAATAAGTTAAATTTGCTATTATAGATCAAGAAGAACAAAATTCAGGGTTAGATCGAGGAAAAAAAAGGTTGAGGACTAAATCAAAATATTTGATCGTATTTTGTATCGAAGTAAGTTTGCGGTAAATAAATGCAATGTTTTATTATTTATAATTAATGATGTTATTTTTCAGAATCTATATATTTATTTTGTAAATTTACTCCTTGACGATTCAAGCAAGAATTGACGGAGAAATGGTACTTAAAAGTCCCAGTTGAACCTTAGGAATGTGTAGGATACAAATGTCATGACATTAGGATTTAAGGATACCAAGTAAGACCATGCCAAGGCATGGCATTGGTAAGTTTTACAAGGCAAGGAAATCATGTAAGACCATGTCAAGACATGGCATTGATAAACTACTATAAGGCAAAGATCCCATGTAAGACTATGCAAAGCATGGCAATGGTGAGTTCATAAGGCAAGGATAGCACGTAAGACCATGTCAAGACATGGCAATGGTAAGTTTAAAAAGGAAAGGTACCCGTGTATCCTTAGTATTCCAAGTGGTTTAACGGAAAATTCAAAGAGTGTACCAAAGGAAAGGTAAGATAAGTACATGTTTGAAAGGTTCAGGTAAGAATTCAAGACTTATGCATATTGAGTTTAAAGGTTATAGTGGTTTTGATAAGATAAGAAAGAGATAATTCATTTAGAATGCTCTTATTTATTTACATGCAAACTTACTAAGCTTTTTGATAACTCCATTTCTTTTCTCTCTCTTTCTTTATAGTATCGCAAAGCCAACTTGGGAAATCATAAGGATGTCGGAGATTAGCTCACACTATCAACGAGCTATCTCGGTATTTTGTGACTAAAAATAATTAAGTTATGGCATGTATAGGGACTTCGCTATTTTTGTGTGTATGTCCTTATAATATGATTAAAGAATGGAATGTGAATACTTGGTAATGATTAGCTTATGATATAGCTAAATAAGAACATATTTTGGTATTATGTATGCCTAAATGAGGTTTGATGCAAAGAATTTATGAAAGAGTAAGAGTTGGCCATGGAACAGTTAGGAAACAGCAGTAGTGTTGTGACTTTGAAAAATCATTAAATATTTTAGAAATGGAATTAAATGGTGAATGAGATATATAATTAAAATTGAATCTATTTTGATAGGAAAGAAACAGAGCAAGCAAAGGAATGAGATATTTAAAGTTTTTGTAAGACTGGTTCAGAGTGACTTCATAATCCCTTATTCAAACTTTGGAAAATTACTAGAAATTGTACAAAAAGAATTCTAAGTCATAGTTTATATTTCTAGATTCCATAGTGAGTCTGGTTTTATTAGAAATAAACAGAAACGTTATTTGAATTTTGTATAATGAGATAATCGATTTTTAGTGAAGAGAGGTCAGGGTTGCTGAACTGCGAAACATGGTAACCTTTAATGAATAAACTGTTCTAATTGGTCAAACCAAAAATTATGAAAAAATTATGGTAAGAAAATATACGAGTCTAGTTTCAGAGAAAATTTACGGATTTAAATTTCTAGATTTGTAACTCGAGTTATAATTAATTTAATGACTATTATGCAGGTGGATAGTTTTATTATTAATAGTGAAATAAATTGTTTTGATTTGTGTAAGTTATCGGAAAAAAAATTTTATGCCCCGAACAAGTACGATAAGTCTGGTAACACCTCGTGCTCGACTCCAGCGATGATCTCGGGTAAGGGGTGTTACCTTTATTGGTATCAGAGCAAGTGTTTAGTTGGTTCTCGGAATATTCAGTATGAGTAAGAGTTTAACTATACATGCCATACTTATATTTTGATAGTGTGACAACTCCGGACGATTTTGAAATATTTTTATTTTATAGTTATGGATTCCGATTGAGTTGGTGCACATGATGTAAAATGTAATGTGCCCGCTCCCGCAGAAGGGACGGTGCCACTAGATAGTGGAGAAAGGCCCATTACAGTTAGTCAGGGAGGAGGGGCTCAAGAAGCCTTCTTCCAAGCTATGAATGAATGGTTTGTCGAGTTTGCTCGTACGAATCCTACCGTTAGGCCTCCACCCCCTCATGATCCTCAGACTACCCATGTAGCTTTGCCAGTCACAGATACAATTAGAAGAGAGAAGCCACCAGTTGATAAAATTAGAAAATAAGGGGCCGAAGAGTTTCGAGCTACTAAAGATGACGATGCAAAGAAAGTTGAATTTTGGCTCGAGAATACTATCAGGGTCTTTGATGAGTTATCCTACACACCTGAAGAGTGCATGAAGTGTGTTGTATCACTTTTACGAGACTCAGCCTACCATTGGTGGAAGATTCTTGTGTCAATAGTACTAAAAGAGAGGGTTACTTGGGATTTCTTTCAGGAGGAGTTCCGTAAGAAATACATTAGTCAGAGGTTCATCGACCAGAAAAGAAAAGAATTCCTTAAACTAAAGCAGGGTAAGATGACAGTGACTAAATATGAACGTGAATTTGTCAGACTTAGCAATTATGCTTGAGTGTGTGTGTCTACTGAAGCTATTATGTGCAAGAGATTTGAAGATGGGCTCAATGATGATATTCAACTGCCAGTCAGTGTTTTAGAAATAAAAGAGTTTGTCATATTAGTTGAAAGAGCTTGTAAGGCAAAGGAGTTGCTGAAAGGAAAGGGTAAAGCTGAAATCAAGATGCAAGACACAAAGAAAAGATAGATGAGAAAGTCATTTCAGTCTACATCCAAGAGGCCTAGAGAGTTCTCTACGAGATCTAATTTTTCAGCAGGATATTCTAACTGAAACAGAAGTAGAAGATTTATGGGTTAGAAAGCTCAGACCACTTCAATTGCGAGTGTTGGCAGTATTCAGCTTGGTAGACCCGAGTGTCCTCAATGTGGTCGACGTCATCCAGGTCAATTTTGAGCAACTGAGACTGGTTGTTTCCGATGTGGTGCATCGGATCATTTCATTCGGGAGTGTCCTGAGATGGTTAAAAGAGAAGTAATACCGAGTGTAAGATTAGGCAATGCCCCCGTTAAAGGCACACCTTAGAGAAGTTAGGGAATAGGGGCAGGTAGAGGTGCATCTAGAGATTCAGCAGTAAGACCAGATGTTAGAGTACCTCCAAGGACCTATGCTATCCGTGCTCGTGAAGAGACATCCTCCTCCAATGTAATTACGGGTACATTTTCTCTTCATGATGTTAATGTTATTGCTTTGATTGATCCAGGTTCGACCCATTCCTATGTTTGCATGAAATTGATGCCTAGTATGAACATGTCCATAGAGTCTACTGGATTTGTGATTAAAGTATCGAATCCAATGGGTCAGTATGTATTAGTAGACAAAGTATGTAAACATTGCCCTTTGATTATTAGAGGTTACTATTTTTTGGCCGATCTCATGCTATTGCCATTTGATGAGTTTGATGTGATTCTTGGTATGGATTGGTTGACTACGCATGATGTGATAGTGAATTGTGGAAAGAAATTCATTGAGTTGAAATGCGAAAATGGTGAAATTCTTCAGGTTAATTCAAATGAGTTAGATAGTTCAATTGCCATGATTTCTGTTATGTCTGCTCAGAAATGCTTGAGAAAAGGATATGAAGCTAATCTTGCTTTTATATTAAATACTAAAGATTCAGAGTTGAAAATTGAATCAGTGCCTGTGGTATGTGAGTTTCCTGATGTGTTTCCGGAAGAACTACCAGGTTTGCTTCCTACCAGAGAAGTTGAGTTTGGTATTGAATTGGTTCCGGGTACAACACCCATTTTTATTGCTCCTTATAGAATGGCTCCAATGAAATTGAAAGAATTGAAAGTTCAGTTGTAGGAATTAACAGAGAAAGGCTTTGCAAGACCTAGTTGTTCACCATGGGGTGCACCAGTGCTCTTTGTGAAAAAGAAAGATGGTTCGATGAGATTGTGCATAGATTATCGGCAGCTTAACAAGGTGACTATTAAGAACAAGTATCCACTGCCTAGAATTGAAGATTTTTTTGATCAATTGAAGGGAGCTACTGTGTTTTCCAAGATAGATTTGAGATCCGGATATTATCAGTTGCGAGTTAAAGAGTCAGATGTTCCGAAGACCGCTTTCCAGACTAGGTATGGTCATTATGAGTTCTTTGTGATGCCATTTGGCTTGACTAATGCTCCTACAATTTTCATGGACTTAATGAATCAAATTTTCAGACCTTACTTCGATAAATTTGTAGTTCTGTTTATTGATGATATCTTGATTTATTCTCATGATAAGACTGAGCATTTAGAGCATTGGAGAACAGTTTTATAGACTTTGAGAGATAATCAGCTTTATGCCAAGTTTAGCAAAAGTGAGTTCTGGTTACGGGAAGTTGGTTTTCTTGGACATATAGTCTCAGGTGAAGGTATTAAAGTTGATCCGAGCAAGATTTCAACCATTGTTTATTGGAAGCCTCCCAGGAATGTATTAGAGGTCAGAAGTTTTCTTGGTCTCGCCGAGTATTATAGACGATTTGTAGAGGGATTTTCCATGATAGCTACTCCATTGACAAAATTGCTATAGAAAGATGTCAAGTTTGAATGGACTAAAAAGTGTCAGCAGAGTTTTGACAAGTTAAAGGCATTGTTGACTGAAGCTCCTGTCTTAGTACAACCAGAACTGGGTAAAGAGTTTGTGATTTACAGTGATGCGTCCTTGAGTGGACTAGGTTGTGTACTTATGCATGAAGGAAAGGTAATTGCTTATGCCTCTAGAAAGCTAAAGACATACGAGAAAAGTTATCTGACACATGATTTAGAACTAGCTGCCATTGTATTTGTGTTGAAAATCTGGAGACATCACTTATATGGTGAGAAGTGCCGAATATTTACTGATCATAAAAGTTTGAAATACTTGATGACTCAGAAAGATTTGAACTTGATGCAAAGATGATGGCTAGAGTTGATTAAAGATTATGAACTAGTGATCGATTATCACCCGGGTAAGGCAAACGTAGTTGCTGATGCTTTGAGTAGAAAATATTTATTTGCATTAAGAGTTTTGAACACTAGTTTAACCTTATCGGATGATGGTTCTATCTTAGCCGAATTAAGAGCTAAGCCAATGTTTCTTGAAGAAATTTGTGAAGTTCAGAAAGATGACAGTGAGTTGCAAGCCAAAAGAGCTCAGTGTGAGTTGGGTATAGAGTCAGATTTTCAGATCGGTTCAGACGATTGTTTAATGTTCAAAAATCGAATATGTGTACCAATGAATAATGAGCTTATTCGAAAGATTTTAGAGGAAGCATATAGCAGTTCCTTATCTATTCATCCCAGGAATAATTTCAAGAAAATGTATTGGTGGGTAGGAATGAAGAGAGATATCTCAGATTTTGTTTCTAGATGCTTGATCTGTCAGTAGGTAAAAGTCAAACATCAGGTACCTTCAGGTTTATTGCAACCTGTGTTAGTTCTTGAGTGGAAATGGGACCAAGTTGCCATGGATTTTGTGACAGGATTGCCGTTGACATCGAGAAAGAAAGATGCAGTATGGGTTGTAATTGATAAGCTAGAAGTTGGCTCATTTTATTCCAGTTCGTATGGATTATTCACTTGACAAGTTGGCTGAGTTGTATATTTCAGAGATAGTCAGACTACATGGAGTACTGTTATCGATTATTTTAGATAGAGACCCGAGATTCACTTCACAGTTTTGGAGGAAGTTACAGGAAGCTTTGGGTACAAAGTTGAGTTTTAGTACAGCTTTCCTCCCTCATATCGATGGTCAGTCAGAGAGAGTTACTCAGATACTTGAGGATATGCTCAAATGTTGTGTCTTAGAATTTCAAGGTAGTTGGGAGAAATATTTGTCGTTGGTAGATTTTGCTTATAATAATAGTTACCAGTCGAGTTTGAAGATGACACCTTATGTAGCTTTGTATGGACATAAATGCTGCACACCTTTGTATTGGACAGAGCTTAAAGAAAAATAAATTTACGGGGTTGATTTAGTTAAAAAAACTAAAGAGAAAGTGAAAGTTATCAAAGATTGCTTGAAAGCAGCTTCAAATAGATAGAAGTCTTATATAGAATTGAAAAGAAAAGAGATTGAGTATCAAGTTGGTGACAAAGTGTTCTTGAAAGTATCCCCGTGGAAGAAAGTCTTTAGATTTGGCAAGAAAGGCAAACTAAGTCCATGTTTTATTGGACCGTTTAAGGTAACTGAAGGAGTTGGACTTTTAGCAAATCGGTTAGTTTTGCCGCCAGATTTAAAGAAGATTCAAGATGTGTTCCATGTGTCCATGTTACGCCGTTACCGTTCTGATGCTTCACATGTGATTTCACAGACAGAGATTGAGATTCAGCAAGATATGACTTATGGTGAAGAATCGATAAAGATTTTAGCTCGAGAGGTCAAGCAACTAAGGAACAAATGTATTGCACTTGTGAAAGTATTATGGAATAGACATGGGGTAGACGAGGCTACATGGGAGCCTGAAATGGTTATGAGAAAACAGTATCCAAATCTTTTCACAGGTAAGATTTTCGAGGACAAAAATCCCTAAAGGGGGAGAAATGTAACATCCCAAAATAGGGCCTAAACGAAACAAGGGTTGCGAAACCATGAATTCGAGATAGAAAAGTTTATTCCGATTAATTTTTATAATTTACCGAGTGATTAGATGCATGTGCTAGAGTATCGACGGAAAATTTTATATATAGCATGTTTAATTTGCCTACTAGGGCTTAATTGCAAAAGTTGATAAATATGAGTTTTAGATGCTAAAGGATTAAATTGAAAAGCATAATTGAAGTAGAGGTCCTTCAATGGTAATTTACCATTAGGTTTTCATGGACAAAAATGGACATACATAGGCAAAAATAACTAAAGTTTTAATGAAGGGTATTTTAGTATTTGGTAATTAAAAGATTAAAAAAGGGAAAAAGATGGCAGAATGTTCCCATCTTCTTCATTAGGCCAAAATTTCAAGGGTCTCCATAGCTAGGGTTTTGTCAAGCTTCCAAGCTCCATAGTAAGAAATTCCAAGCCCCGTTTTTAATGTTCTTTACGTTTTTGTAGTCCCGATAACTTGATTTAGCTTATTCTAGCAATAATTTAACCTAGGGTTCATATTTGGAAAAAATACCCATAGGTGAAATGTGTTTATTTTGATGTTTTATGGTAGAATATGAAGCTTGAAATTATGTTAAACGATTTGAGCTATGCGATTTTAAGTGAAAACGAGTAAAACGACATAATCGGTAAAAATACCTAATGGTCATAAGTACATGTTAGAATGAGAATTTGAGGTTGCCATAGGTAAATAAATGATCAGCATGTCATAAAACATAAGAAATTAGGGATAAAGTTTCATTTCCGAGATTTGGGGCAAAAGTGTAAATATGTAAAAGTTTAGAGGTAAAATTATAATTTTGCCAAAGTTAGAGTTAAGGAATGTTTTGATAAATGTTAATATTAAATAAGTTAAATTTTCTATTATAGATCAAGAAGAATGAAATTCGGGGTTAGATCAAGGAAAAAAAGGTTGAGGACTAACTCAAAATATTTTATCGTATTTTGTATCGAGGTAAGTTTGTGGTAAATAAATGCAATGATTTATTATTTATAATGAATGATGTTATTTTTCAGCATCTATATATTTATTTTGTAAATTTACTCCTTGATGATTCAAGCAAGAATTGACGGAGAAACGGTACTTAAAAGTCCCGGTTGAACCTTAGGAATGTGTAGGATACAAATGTCATGACATTAGGGTTTAAGGATACTAAGTAAGACCATGCCAAGGCACGGCATTGGTAAGTTTTACCAGGAAAGGAAATCATGTAAGACCATGTCAAGACATGGCATTAATAAACTACTATAAGGAAAAGATCCCATGTAAGACCATCCCAAGGCATGACAATGGTGAGTTCATAGGGCAAGGATAGCACGTAACACCATGTCAAGACATGGCAATGGTAAGTTTAAAAAGGAAAGGTACCTGTGTATCCTTAGTATTTCACGTGGTTCAACGGGAAATTCAAAGAGTGTACCAAAGGAAAGGTAAGATAAGTACATGTTTGAGAGGTTCAGGTAAGAATTCAAGACTTATGCATATTGAGTTTAGAGGTTATAGTGGTTTCGATAAGATAAGAAAGAGATAATTCATTTAGAATGTTATTTATTTACATGCAAACTTACTAAGCTTTATGCTTACTCCCTTTTTTTTCTCTCTTTTTTTTTTATAGTATCTCAAAGCGAACTTGGAAAATTGTAAGGACGTCGAAGATCGCGTCACACTATCAACGAGCTATCTCGGTATTTTGTGACTAGAAATACATTAAGTTATGTCATGTGTAGGGACTTGGCTATTTTGTGTGTATGTCCGTATGATATGATTAAATAATGGCATGTGAATACTTGGTAATGATTAGCTTATGATATAGCTAAATAAGAACATGTTTTGGTATTATGTATGCCTAAATGAGGTTTGATACAAAGAAATTATGAAAGAGTAAGAGTTGGCCATGGAACAGTTAGGAAATAGCAGCAGTGACGTGACTTTGAAAAATCATTAAAAATTGTAGAAATGGAATTAAATGGTGAATGAAATATAGAATTAAATCTTATTGAATCTATTGTCATAGGAAAGAAACAGAGCAAGCAAAGGAATGAGATATTTAAATTTTTGTAAGACTAGTTCAGAGTGACTTTGTGATCCCCTGTTCCAACTTTGGAAAATCACTAGAATTTGTACAAAAAGAATTATAAGTCATAGTTTATATTTCTAGATTCCCTAGTGAGTCTGTTTTCACTAGAAACAAATAGAAATATTATCTAAATTCTGTATAATGACATAATCGATTTTTAGTGAAGAGATGTCAGGTCCACTAGAGTACAAAACATGGGAACATTTAATGAATAAACTGTACTAATTGGCCAAACCAAAAATTCTAGAAAAATTATGGTAAGAAAATATATGAGTCTAGTTTCAGGGAAAATTTAGGGATTTAAATTTTGAGTTTCGTAACTTGAGTTATAATTAATTTAATGACTGTTACGCAGGTGGACAATTTTATTATGAATAGTGAAATAAATTGTTTTGATTTGTGTAAGTAATTGGAAAAAAAATTTTATGCCCCGAATAAGTAAGATAAGTCTGGTAACGCCTCGTGCTCGACTCCAGCGATGATCTCGGGTAAAAGTTGTTATAGCCTTGGCCATGTGACCCTATTTTGTTGATGGCATCATAAACAGAGAGTTACACGGGCTGAGGACACGGGCGTGTCGCAAGCCAGACGGGCGTGTGTGACCACACGACCTACCCACAGGGGCGTGTAACCCTCCAAAGCATTAAAATTTTCTATGTATTTAAAAAAATTCAAAATTTCTTGGTTTAGTCTCGAAGCCCTCCCAATGTATGTTTTGGACCTCGTAGGCTCGTTTTAGAGACGATATGAATGTATGTGAAAAGTTTTAAATTTGGATGGAAATTTAAGTTCTGTTTTTGTATGTTTGCTTGTGTTTACGTCCAGTAATGCCTTGTACCCTATTCAGGCGTCGAATACAAGTAAGGGGTGTTACAGCCTCCTTAGGTTCAATACTTGTAAGCCAAGTTATTTTGTAGGTATTTATAGGCATCAAACCCCATATAAGGAAGTATCGGGCCCTAACATAAAAGCATCAAAACATAGCCTCAGGGTCTTGTACCTAAGGCTCTAACGATCACACTATTTTAAGTAGGGTATTAGGTCTAAGATATGGGTATCAAAACATAAGCCTCTACAATTGCATTTAATGCCCGAGTAAATATCTTCAACAACTGAATTTTCCCTCTAACTACTCCAAGTTGCTAGAAATCATTGGGAGGGTATAAATAGATTTCAAGGACATCAGGAAGAAAACAAGAAACAAGTTTACAAAGCTTATTGTGAAAAAATCCTTTTTTTTTCATTTGTAATTCTTGTATATCTCTTGTAAACTTTCATTCTCTTTCATTATTTCAAGTGTCATAATTTATTTGAGTGAGCTTGAAATATTGTATATCAACCTTTAAGAGGTATCCCTTATTTCAATTCTATTTCTCAAATTTGTGAAAGGTTACTTAAGGTTTTGGGTATAAATACCTTTTGACGAAGTGATTTTATATTGCTTGCTCAAAAGATAATGTTGTAAAGGTCAAACTTTGTCCTTAAAAGGTTTCAAATTAGTGAATTTGGAAATCATTTGTTGTGGAAAGTAAATAGTAGATGTAAACAATTAGGGTTGAGCCACTCTAAAATATTGTATCAATTTTTATTTTTCATCTTTCTTCAATTTTTTAATCACCAATTCACCCATCCATTTATGGATTTGAGTTTTACATATGTTATATAATAAGTAAACTTATTGTGTTATGATTATAAGCATGTGTAGTTTTTTTTTTTAATTTTAATTTTCACACCCTAAAAATCAGAATAGTAGAATTGGGTAAGTAGGATCAGAGGGTTAGGGAATCAGAACCCGTAAATAAGTTAGATAAATAAATAATTAGGAATTAATTAAATAAAATATTAAAATAATTAGAATTAAAAATTTTAGGTTAAGAAATTAAAATTAGGTCTATGGGAACTAATTTGGTTAAAACGGATTTTAAAATTGAGGTTTGATTTGAAAATAATTTGGAGATTGATTTTAATTGAAAAGCAAGGACCTATTTGAAAAGAAAGGTAATGGCCCAATTTTTAAATCTTGGTTGCTTATTAAACAACCCCCACCGTCTCCTGCCATCTCATTTTTCATCTTCTTCAAAAAATTGCTAAACACCAAATCAAAGTTTTTCTTCTAAAATTAGTTTATCCTTTTTTATTTCCAAGCTCTCCAAACACAAAATCTCTTTTCAGTTTTCAAGAATACTCATGTTTTCATCCTCAAATCCTCAAAAAGATCTTCATACGTTTTAGCTCTAATTAGCTTTATAGCTAGTTGATTTTACAAAATTGAGGTGAGATTCTAGCTTTTTATGATTAAAATAAGTGAGATGTTATTTCAATTCGAGATTTAAATGATTTAATCAAGATCTCAATATATCACTTGATTTTAAGTTGATTTTTGGCTTGAAAATGGTGGATCTTGTATTTCTTGCCTAAGCTTTGGATGTAAAGTGATTTCTAACTCATTTTGATTTAATTAAAAGATAGTTGATCTTAATTTAACAAATATTTAATGAATTTAAGCAAACTGAATGTTTTCCCCTTTTAAAAGACCACATAAGCTTGATTTCTCCAGAAAAATTAGATCTGTGTAATTAGATAAAATTGATGGTTCAGGTCTATAATTAGAAGCTATTTAGGATGTACGAAGTTGAAATTAGAGCTTAAAAATAACATTTGAGTGGTTAAACACCTATTTTGATAAAACTAATTAATTTTTCGATATAGAGGCTAAGAGGCTTTGATATGTGATTTTGGAATGATTTAATGGTTTTTGTTGTTGTTAGTTGCCTTTGTAATGTGTTTGATGTGTATGAAAAGTGCCAATTCATTTGGGAGCTTCCACAAGCATGGAAAAAGGCAAATAAAAACTTACTTGAGCATGGTAGTTGAAGCAATGGTTGCTAAGGTGAGTGGTTTGATATACTACATTTAAACTCCAGTACACAGGCTAAGGTAACATATGCAAACCCCTGCTTAATTAATATGTGAACCTTCTATATGTTGGTATGCGAACGCTATTTTATATACATGTGAACCCTATATGTGACATGTGAAACCTTATCTGTTAACATGCATCCTTGTATAAAAAAGTGTGAGCCTTACTGTGGTGTTAGCCAAACCCTTATGCGAACTTACCTTTATGCGAGCCATACCCATAGGTGAGCTACCCATTATGTGAACCCATATCACCTGACATGTATGAGCCCTCCTATATGTTGTGTGCGAATCTTACCTATGTACAAACCTTACTTATGTGCAAACAATGCCGTGTTATTTTGTGTATTTTGTTATATTGTGAACCGTGTTAACTTGGCGAATTATATTATTCTGGTGAACTGTGTTAATTTGGTGATTTATATTAAGATGGCAAACTGTATTAATTTGCAAAACTGTGTATTGTGAGATTTTGAGTTGTACTATATGTAGGCTAAGCTATTGTGTGGCCTATGCTAAATAAAATATGTGAACAATGATTTATATGAGCTATGACATGAATGATATATGAACTGTGATTATGTGTGCAATATATGTTGCATAAAAGTTATATTATTTGTGAACCATGCTCTATTGCGAATTGTGAATTGCAAACTATGTTAAAATGTGAGAACTTTGTTTGATTGCAAGCCCTATTATACCGAATATTGTGACCTTATGGAACCATTGGATATAGTTAGCATGCCATAGGATTGTGAGTACTTTCCCTTTTCATTACGATGGGCATTGTGGCCGGAAGATGCATTGGAGATATAAGGGAATGTAGAGCATAGCTCTATTCACCAGAGACAGTGCAGGACTCTGTGAGTTGACAGTGTTGGAGTGTGAGCATTCATGCTACACTTATATCGAAGACAGCGTAAGGGTCTTTGAGTCTAAAAGTGAGGCGTAATAAGGAGATTTGTTTATCTAATGTGAGGTGAAAATGTCCACTTATAGGGGGTGATAGTGCCCCTTATATGTTTCATAATCACAAAAATGTCAATTTATCATTAGTTGAAATATATGAGTTATGATGTGGTATGAAATATTAAGTTGTATGAACTGTTATGTGTTATGAAATGTTATGTAGTATGAACGGCTATTTGGTATGAACTATTATGTCATATGAACTGATGTTTGATGCGAATTGATATTTTATGTAATATGCCTATTTTATGCGAATTTCTTACTATATGTGTACTGCTTATTTTATGAGTTCTGTTATGTCGTATGAGTTACTATTTTGTGCAAGTTGTAATAATTTATGAACCTGTAACACTCCAAAATTGGGCTTAAAAGTGTTAAGGTTTATTATTTGGGTCAGTGGTTCGGATGGACCTTTAAGTTAGATTTTGCATTTTAAGGATAGAATGAACTTATTAGTTTAGTGGTACGGTGTTAGTTTATGCTTAGGTTTCGTATTCAAGCCCTTGTGTGTGTTTTGAGAAGGTTAATTTTTGGTTCCAACTTTTAGAAAAAAAATGACAAGTTTTTGCTAAAATTTTATGTTATTTTAAATTTTTTTTAAAAATCTCTAAAATGTGTCACCTTCTCCACTCCCCCTTCTCACGTTAGTTTTGGTTTCTCCTTCTTAATTTTAAAATTTTTAATTCTTATGCCACTAGACTTTCTTTCTCCCATCATTTTTATTTTTCTTTGAAGTTTTTTTTTACTGGTTCCTTGGTTTTTTACTTTTTGTCGTTTCACCGTTGGTATATGAGTAAATTTGAGAAATCTTGTACTGTTTTTCTTTTTCGCCTAAGTTTTCACCTTTGCCAGTTCTTTTGAATCTTCACTGTTTTTCCGTATTTTCGCTCAACATGTTGAAAATAGTGTAGGACAAGTGCCATCTCTTTGATTTTGAATTGGTTCCTTTAGCTCTTTTATATGGATTAGACCGAAATCCTTATAGATTAGTATGTTTTAAAATTTAGTTTTTAGACCGGTGAGGTTAAGGTGAATCAATTGTTCATTGTGATTTGGAATCATACTCCAAATTGTGTTTCTTCAATACTCATAATTAGGGATGATTATTGTGGTCTAATTTCATGTTTTGCAGCAAGGGTTGGTGTGGTTCTATGTTGCATATTTTTCATTTTTATTTTTTTGCAATTTGTAGTTTTCAGTTTTCAGTTTTCAGTTTTCAGTTTTACCTTTTTCTTTTATTATTATGAATTCTAGTCCATAAATAATTCATGTTTTTTTTCTATCTTCATGTTTTACATGGAGTACACAGTAAATGGCTCCTAATTCAACTCACTTCAATCGCGAAAAGCCTTGTATCATTTGGTTCTCACCTTTCCAATTTTAGTTCCTGTAATATCCCGAATTAGGGCCTAATCGGCATAGTGGTTTCGTGACCACAAAATATGAGATAGAAATAATTATTTTATAATTATTTTGATATTTATGATATGATTGCATGATTGTGTGAAATTTTCGTGAAGAAATTTTATGCATAAAGTGCTTAAATTGAAATTAGGGACTAAATCGAATAATTTGCAAAACTTGCATTCTAGAAGTTTCTAGTATGAAATTGTTTTGAAATATTAATTAGGAGGTCTTAAATAGAAATTTTACCAATTTCTAGGTTTATGGACAAAAATTGGACATGGATGGAATTTTTGGAAAGTTTAGTAGTAAGGGCATTTTGGTCATTTAGGGGTAAAATGAATTAAAATACAAAATTAAAAGCCAATTTTTCTCATCTTCAACCCCATGGCCGAATATAGCAAGGAGAAACCATGGCTAGGGTTTTTCAAGCTTCCAAGCTCGATTGTAAGTCCCTTCTAGCCCCGTTTTTCAAGTTCTTTACGTTTTTGGAGTCCCGGTAGCTCGATTTAGCTTATTCTAGCAATAATTTAACCTAGGGTTTATATTTGGCAAAATACCCATAGTTAAAATTTGTGTATTTTGGTGTTTTATGATAGAATATGAGGTTTTAAATTATGTTAGAAAGCTTGTGCTACTCGGTTTTAAGTGAAAACGAGCAAAAGGGCTTAATCGGTAAAAATACCTAATAGTCATAAGTACATGTTAGAGTGAGAATTTGATGTTGCCATAGAAGGGAAAAATTATCAGCATGTCATAAAACATAATAAAATAGGCTGAAGTTTAATTTACGAGCTTTGGGGCAAAAGTGTAAATATGCAAAAGTTTAGGGGCAAAATTGTAATTTTTCCAAAATATGATTTTGGGTCAATTTGAATAATGTGAGTCCTAATTAGACTATATTTTAAATGATAGAGCAAGGAAAACTGAAATTTGGGCTAAAATGGGGAAAATACCAAGTTGTGGACGAAATGGTAAAAGTAGCCATTTTCGCATACTAGGTAAGTTCATATGTAAATGTTGGTAACATAGTTATTATTTTAAATGTTTTTATGTTATTTAAATGATATGATAATTATTATGAAATATTATACTCGTGATAATTGTTTGATAATATGTCAAATTATGTGATATACTTGGAAAATGTGAAATACTACCGAGTATCAGTATCGGTATTCCGTAGAAGATGGTTGAGACACATGATTGGGAAAAAGGTCCCGTTGAACCTTAGGAATGGATTAGGATACAAGTGACATGTCACTGGGATATTTGGGCATCCGAACTCGTTGAGTTGAGTCCGAGTTCGTGAGATGTAACTAGGCATCCGAGCTCGTTGAGTTGAGTCCGAGTTCACTTATGGATGTGAACGCCTGAGCTCGTTGAGTTGAGTCCGAGTTCGCTTATGGGCGGGTTACATAGTAGCTTGGCTACATATGTGGCACTTATGTGCAAACCTTCCATGTATCCGAATTATATTCCGATGTGTTCAACGGGTAAAGTTCTACTCAAATGGAGGAATACTCAAGATGAAAGGGACGTATTGGTAAGTGTTGTGAAACGGATACTTTGAACAGGTATGTACTTAACCCTCGGGTTGAAAAATCGATATAACAACAATATGGTAAGATGATAAATGAAAATATGATATGAATGTCTTGGTGATGATTATGCAAATGATGTTTTATGTTTGCTTATATGGTTATGTTACTTGCTATTTGCATGTGAACTTACTAAGCATTTATGCTTACTCCCTCCTTTTCATTCCTTGTAGTGTTGACAAGCCAGCTCGGAAATCGGGAACGGCCGGAGGCACGCTCACACTATCCGTATACCATCTTGGCATAATGGCTTGTATATTTTGAGTATGGCATGTATAGCATTATAATTATTTTGTATATATGGTCTTATGATATGGTTATTCAGTAGTATAAAAATGCTTGGTAATGATTAGCCATTGGAATGGCTAATTATGATCATATTTAGTGTTATGTATGTCAAATTGCTAGTTAATCCACGGAAACCATGAAATAGGTAAAATTTACCATAAAATAAATTCAAACAGGAGTAGTGACGTGAATTTGAAAAATCATTAAAAATAGTAAAGATATAATTAGATGATGAATAAAATATGGAATTGAAGAATTATGAGTATATTTTCATATGGAAGAAACGAAACAGGTATATGAGTTATATTTTATGAGATGTTTAAATTTTTGTAAAACAGGGCCAGAGCGATTTCTAGATCCCCTGTTATAACCTTGAAAATTCACCATAAATTGTATAAAAATAATTAGAAGTCATAATTTATATGTACAGATTTCTTATTAAGTCTAGTTTTAAGAGAAACAAACTTCATAGTCATTAAAATTTTGTACAGAGAGATATTTGATTCGTAATACACAGAGGTTAGAGCAGTCAAACCCTAAAACAGGGGAGACTTTAACTAATAAACTGTACTAACTGGCCTAGCCAAAAATTCTAGAAAAAAATTAGTAAATATATATATGAGTCTAGTTTCAGGAAAAATTTACGGAATTGGATTTTGAGTTTCAGAACTCGAGATATGAATTTTTAAGCGACTGTGACGTAGTTAGCCAGCTTATCTGGAATTTCTAAAATTAAATTGTTTGAGCTGTTTAAGCAATGAATTAAGTCTGTTAACACCTCGTGTTCGACTCCGGCAACGGTCTCAGGTACGGGGCGTTACATTTGGTGGTATCAGAGCAGGTTTAGTCAGTTCTCGGACTAACCTAGCATGTGTAAAAGTTTAGCTATACATGCCACTGATCTGTGATAGTGTGATGTCTTCCGACGCGTATGAGTACCGTCTTATTTTGACAGGGTACACTCCAACCGAGCTGCACTGACCATGTCCAATGTTATGTGAAGTTATTTGAGTAAAATTATGATTATGATAAGTATCGGTTCAGAAAAGTATGAATAAAGGTTTATGATGCATATGTGAGAAATATTCATATTTGCTTAATGCTCATATGATGTAGTGTATATGGCTTACTTGATAAGATGAACGGAATAAATAGAAAGTAGTAGAGGTATGAATAAAAGTCATAATATTATGATACGAATGAAAATGTCCTTGTTTTGATTTGGACGTCGAATGTTGATGAATGCTAATGATATGTAATTTTTATGAGATAAAGGATTATAATGAAATGAACTTATCTGTGTTAAATTGTTGGACTGAATTATATGATTGTAATGATATGTACATGATGATGCACGAAATGAAAGTTATGATTGTGGTGCAAATATCTATGTTTGTTTGGCCTTATATGATGTCATGAGCATGACTTAATTTAATTAAATGAATGGATAAGTAAAGCTATCTAGAAAACATAGAATGTATGCATAAGTATATTGTCTAAATGGGACAATAGGAAAATTGGTGTAAGCCAACATGAATGAATGACATGATTTTGATGATGTTGGTATAATGATGGAAGTTGTGTCATATGTGTATGTATAAGAAAGTCGAGTCAGAGGTCCTACAACCCCTCCCCCTTACTGAAATGGTACTTATAATGGAATTTCATGATATTTGTATTGAATAAGTTTCCGGTTGAGAATCCAAAGAGTTCAGTGATAGAATAATTATAAGTATGATCATAGATTAAAAATGAGCTGATAAGTAAAGTCAGAGACAGTAAAATATCGGATTGACGTAAAGATTATTGGAGTTATGCACTGTCCCAATTAGAGAAGGAATTCTCTTTAGTAAATCGAATTACTCAGGTGCAAGGTCGAGAAAAGTGTAAATCGAAATTTATTCAGAATTGGCCTTCTTTAGTGAATGGTTTAATATGAAATTTGTGACGGCAGAACTAGTTGGGGAAATGATATTTGAAATGTGAACTATCTAAGTGTGATAGTTATGACTGGACAGATTGCTTGATCTCTCTTTGAGATGTTCTATGTGTTTACCCGTTCTCAGAAATATTTCTATGACTATTGATCTTTTGAAGAAATTCTTGTTATATGGGAATGTCTTTTAATCCTGGTGTTGGATGAAAGCATTGGTAGTCTGACTAGTTTATAATTTATATTGCTCTATTTCATCAGGTACTCTATTTCATTTCGTCTGATAAGAATTGATGAGAGAATACATATGATATTATGATTCTGTTTCTTTTACTTGATGCTTCATCTGATATATATGTATGGGAAGATATATTGTTCTTGTTATATTTGATTCCAGTGGGATTAAATGATGTTTTCTTTTGGACTTTCTTTCTTTGAAGAATTATCGGGGTATTCCGTATTTTCTCTATGAGTTTGGTTTTCGATTCTCGGCTTGGTTTTCGATTCTCCAAAGATAGTATCGTATCTTGGGTTTCTTTATTCGGATTTCTTTATTCTGGATTTCTCTATTTTGGATTTCTTTATTCGGTTTTCTTGTTATCTTTGTTCCATAATTTGTCAATTATGACTCGTGTTCGAAGTGCGTTCTTCAGCTCATGATAATCATGTCAAATATGACTATACTTCTAATTTGATCTTGGTAATGTGGTGATTTTAGTATTGGGATTTTTTTTCTAATTTCTGTGTAAGGATTTGACATCAGAAAAGGCATAAGTGATAAAAGCGCGAGTTTCAGTCGGTATAGTGAATTATTTATTTGAAAGATTTCATGTGACAATTATTTCAGGATTATTTTTCCCAAGTCTGATAATAGAATTTCATTTTGTATGGATAAAAGAGTAAATAGTCTGAACGAGAAGTGTATATTTATTAGAAAAAGTTCGATATTAGTTAAAGTCACTACGAATGATAAGGTTTTCATTTTGTAAAAACTAAAAAGTTTATTACATGTTGACAAAGTTTAGATAGATGAGAATATTGGTAGCCGAAGCGTCTGAACTAGACTAGTCTACATTGAGTAAAGACTTCCTGACTTTCAGTAATATACTGTTGTATGAATTGTGATGTGTTTCAAGACAGTGAGGTAATGTGATAGTTTAGAGCATTCGATGTTACATAAAATCGGAGTTATTAAAGGGGTTAAAGCCGAGCATTGGGATCTATCAAAATTATCCTTGTCAGTGTTGATATTGGGATGGAAATGAGAAGGATTATTCTTGAGGCCATATCAGAATTATTTCCATGGCAGAAAAAGGAAAATGTGATGTATCCTATTGTTAAATGTTTGGCGAGATCTATAAATCATATCTGTATTAAATGAATTCCTACTCATCAGATTCATGGAAATTCAGGTCTCTTTGATTGTTGGATTTCTTGGAATTTTGGTCTCCATTAATCAAGTTAAGATCCGGGTTTTATGTCATGATATCATGGGAAACTGAGAAGGGTTGAAAATTTAAGAACAGTTGAGAGTTGAGACTGTAAGCTTTCAGATCATATCAGAAATTAAAGAGATGTATTGGAGGTACAGTCTAAGTGAAAGTTATTTGGCACCGAATATGAGATTAAAAGTGAAGACCACTTTTCTGGTAAGATTTTCGGGGACGAAAATCCCTAAAGGGGGGAGAGTTGTAATATCCCGAATTAGGGCCTAATCGGAATAGTGGTTTCGTGACCACAAAATCTGAGATAGAAATAATTATTTTATAATTATTTTGATGTTTATGGTATGATTGCATGATTGTGTGAAATTTTCGTGAAGAAATTTTATGCATAAAGTGCTTAAATTGAAATTAGGGACTAAATCGAATAATTTGCAAAACTTGCATTCTAGAAGTTTCTAGTATGAAATTGTTTTGAAATATTAATTAGGAGGTCTTAAATAGAAATTTTACCAATTTCTAAGTTTATGGACAAAAATTGGACATGGATGGAATTTTTGGAAAGTTTAGTAGTAAGGGCATTTTGGTCATTTAGGGGTAAAATGAATTAAAATACAAAATTAAAAGCCAATTTTTCTCATCTTCAACCCCATGGCCGAATATAGCAAGGAGAAACCATGGCTAGGGTTTTTCAAGCTTCCAAGCTCGATTGTAAGTCCATTCTAGCCCCGTTTTTCAAGTTCTTTACGTTTTTGGAGTCCCGGTAGCTCGATTTAGCTTATTCTAGCAATAATTTAACCTAGGGTTTATATTTGGAAAAATACCCATAGGTAAAATTTGTGTATTTTGGTGTTTTATGATAGAATATGAGGTTTTAAATTATGTTAGACAGCTTGTGCTACTCGATTTTAAGTGAAAACGAGCAAAAGGGCTTAATCGGTAAAAATACCTAATAGTCATAAGTACATGTTAGAGTGACAATTTGATGTTGCCATAGAAGGGAAAAATTATCAGCATGTCATAAAACATAATAAAATAGGCTGAAGTTTAATTTACGAGCTTTGGGGCAAAAGTGTAAATATGCAAAAGTTTAGGGGCAAAATTGTAATTTTTCCAAAATATGATTTTGGGTCAATTTGAATAATGTGAGTCCTAATTAGACTATATTTTAAATGATAGAGCAAGGAAAACTGAAATTTGGGCTAAAAGGGGGAAAATACCAAGTTGTGGACGAAATGGTAAAAGTAGCCATTTTCGCATACTAGGTAAGTTCATATGTAAATGTTGGTAACATAGTTATTATTTTAAATATTTTTATGTTATTTAAATGATATGATAATTATTATGAAATATTATACTCGTGATAATTGTTTGATAATATGTCAAATTATGTGATATACTTGGAAAATGTGAAATACTACCGAGTATCGATATCGGTATTAAAGTAGAAGATGGTTGAGACACATGATTGGGAAAAAGGTCCAGTTGAACCTTAGGAATGGATTAGGATACAAGTGACATGTCACTGAGATATTTGGGCATCCGAACTCGTTGAGTTGAGTCCGAGTTCACTTACGGATGCAAATGTCCGAACTCGTTGAGTTAAGTCCGAGTTCGTGAGATGTAACTAGGCATCCGAGCTCGTTGAGTTGAGTCTGAGTTCACTTATGGATGCGAACGCCCGAGCTCGTTGAGTTGAGTCCGAGTTCGCTTATGGGCGGGTTACATAGTAGCTTGGCTACATATGTGGCACTTATGTGCAAACCTTTCATGTATCTGAATTATATTCCGATGTGTTCAACGGGTAAAGTTCTACTCAAATGGAGGAATACTCAAGATGAAAGGGACGTATTGGTAAGTGTTGTGAAACGGATACTTTGAACAGGTATGTACTTAACCCTCGGGTTGAAAAATCGATATAACAACAATATGGTAAGATGATAAATGAAAATATGATATGAATGTCTTGGTGATGATTATGCAAATGATGTTTTATGTTTGCTTATATGGTTATGTTACTTGCTATTTGCATGTGAACTTACTAAGCATTTATGCTTACTCCCTCCTTTTCATTCCTTGTAGTGTTGACAAGCTAGCTCGAAAATCGAGAACGGCCGGAGGCACGCTCACACTATCCGTATACCATCTTGGCATAATGGCTTGTATATTTTGAGTATGGCATGTATAGCATTATAATCATTTTGTATATATGGTCTTATGATATGGTTATTCAGTAGTATGAAAATTCTTGGTAATGATTAGCCATTGGAATGGCTAATTATGATCATATTTGGTGTTATGTATGTCAAATTGCTAGTTAATCCACGGAAACCATGAAATAGGTAAAATTTACCATAAAATAAATTCAAACAGGAGTAGTGACATGAATTTGAAAAATCATTAAAAATAGTAGAGATATAATTAGATGATGAATAAAATATGGAATTGAAGAATTATGAGTATATTTTCATATGGAAGAAACGAAACAGGTATATGAGTTATATTTTATGAGATGTTTAATTTTTTGTAAAACAGGGCCAGAGCGATTTCTATATCCCTTGTTATAACTTTGGAAATTCACCATAAATTGTATAAAAATAATTAGAAGTCATAATTTATATGTACAGATTTCTTATTGAGCCTAGTTTTAAGAGAAACAAACTTCATAGTCATTAAAATTTTGTACAGTGAGATATTTGATTCGTAATACACAGAGGTCAGAGCAGTCAAACCCTGAAACAGGGGAGACTTTAACTAATAAACTGTACTAACTGGCCTAGCCAAAAATTCTAGAAAAAAATTAGTAAATATATATATGAGTCTAGTTTCTGGAAAATTTACGAAAATGGATTTTGAGTTTCAGAACTCGAGATATGAATTTTTAAGCGACTGTGACGTAGTTAGCCAACTTATCTGGAATTTCTAAAATTTAATTGTTTGAGCTGTTTAAGCAATGAATTAAGTCTGTTAACACCTCGTGTTCGACTCCGGCAACGGTCTCGGGTACGGGGCGTTACAGTTCCTCTAGACCACTTAACGATTCAACCCCTTTAGCCTTTTCGATTATTTATAATCGTTGTTTATTTGCTACAGTATACTTGCTTTACCGTCGAGGTGAGCGAGATTGGAAAAAAAAGAAAGAGTTACATGAATGAATTAGCTTTCTTGCAAATGTACTGTTAGGGTTTTTTTTATTTAATATACTTACAACCTGCATTACTATTTTGATAGACAATTTTCAAGTTAATATTTTCAATCAAGTATTCATTCTCAGCTTCATGAAAGTTTGAAACTTGGTAAGCTGCCAAAAAGCATGTTTCAAATAGTTGCCTAACCTTTTCTTAATAGCCTTTGCCTTTAAATGTTGTTGACATGCTTCTAGTTAGTTGTTGCACTAAAGTGTGGGTACATTTTGTTAATGTCCATCTCTTGTGTAAAACTCCAAAGTGTATAGCTCTATTAACAGTTATAAGAAATTTTTTTATTAATCTAATTTTAGAGGGGCTTCATTCAATTGGAAATATAAAGGTGACCAAAAAGAATAGAGTGTCCAATTCTGTATACTTGAATGCATAGTACCATTTGCATTTCTGATCGGGACATGGTTGTGAAGAGAATGAGGTTGTTGTGGCAGTTAAATTGCATTATTATAATTTGGCGGTAAAATCGCAACAGTGATTAGTAGCTTGACCGCATCACTTTTAAGTGGCTTACGACCATTGTAACGCTCAAGTTTGTGCAACTGTACACAGTCGTTATCAAGTAATAAGTAAGTATCGAGTTATCGTCTCCACATGGATTGTTTTTGTGCTAAGTCACTTAATTTGTAAACATTGATAAATAAAAACAATATAATTGAGAAGTGATGATTAAAATATATTAAACTAAATGCAATGATCTCGGATGTGATTTATCTTAACATGCAACTATATGAATGAAATAGATTTTAGTAGAATTAACACAATAAGCAACAATTATAACATAAATAAGCTAGGACAATTACTTTAATTAAACTCAAATTATTATCAACATGCTTATCAATATTCGGAAAAATATTCCATGGCAACTCGATCTTTCATGAGTTTGGAAACCACATTAGGTCCTTTCAGAATCTTTTACCCAGTAAATACGCATTTTACTAATCCTTATTTATTAAGGGTTTCTTAGTATTTGTGCTAGGCAACAGGGACGTGTTAGGTTTGAAACAGTTTAATCACACAAATCTAAAAATTATGTAGATAAAGAGCCTGGTTAGGGTTGTTATGTAACCTGCAATTTAATCGGGTTAGGATCTAAATTGAGCATGCACATTTCAATTATGCGTCCATTATCCGTCATTTGGTTAGGATTGCTCATCTAATTCAGGTGTATTTCAATCACATATACATGAAATACATAATTGATTTTAATTGACAACATGATCGATTGAGGCACAAACCTCATAAACATGAATCAAATAAATATTATTCAATCAAAATAATCATCCTAGCTTAAATAAAATTAAGCTATCATTGTTGTAAACAAGAACAGTAAACACATAGCAAACATTCTCGAATTAAGTTAAAGAAAAGAAAGATTAAACCCAAATCAAAGTGGCTGTCACCCAAGACTCTGACTGACGAGGGCTCCTTCGTTCCTTCACTTTGCTCATTTGCTGATGGCTCTCCAGGGTGGCCGACCAAGGGCTTTTTAAGAGGGTAATTTGCTAAAAATCTTTATTCAAAGATGATGATAGACATGAGGGCTAAGAGAGTTGAGAGAGGAAGGAATGAAGACTGAGTGAGGGATGAGGGATCATTAGAAAAGTGAGAAATGGGGTTTTATTTATAGGTGAGGCAAGGGAGCTAGTTTGCTAAAAATATGAGTGTCTATCTTTTGCAAATTCATCCAAGGGTGGCCGACCATTTCCGGAAATGTGGCTGATATTTGCTTGATTTAAGTGCCACAACATCATCAGGATCAAGATTCAGTCAATTGCAAATCTCCGGGTAAATCTCTGATTTCTTCAACTCTTCAAGGACCTTGTGCAATTAAACCAGAATTTAATTTATGAACATCCACATGCAGCCGAATTTTGGGTTGACTTGGTCCTCCATTTGGATGGTTTTGTAATCAACATAAAGCTCTCAAACCTGTCCAGCAATAGTAGATAATTTAGAGGACTAAAGAATGTAATTTAACCACTTTAATTAATCAATTTACTTAATTAGTTAAAACCCAATTTATTAATGAAACATATTAAAATAAATTATTAAATATAAATTTACATTTAATTATTTAATTTAATCCTGCATGGCCCACTTTATAGCTTGAAAATATAATATGCTCAAATTAATATAAAAGAAGCCATTTTCTGCATGAAAACTATATAATAAAGCATAAAATCACATTTTAATAATTTCTATATTCCAATTTCATATTTTCATATATTTCATTAATTTATTAAGAAATTACTTGGTTTTAACAACAAATTTAAGTAAAAAGGTAATGAATTATATAGGAAAAATCCTACATATTTTTCAGTTTACAACCATCTCAATATATGATTTGGATGGATAGGTTCACCATGACCCAACATTGGTGTTTAGAGGTTGGAAAGGGTTTAGTATACCCTTACTGGTGTGCTTGTGGGATTTACAAAGATGGTGTGTAGAGGCTGGATAGGTTGGCACTGGGACTGGTGCATTTGCGTATGGTTTGCATTTGATCTATTTTTGAGTAAATACTTCATGTATGACTATTTGATTATTAATTGATCTCTTCTTTTGTATGTTTGAGAAATTTTGCGTGAGTACGACTACATATTTGTTAACTATTACAATAATATGATACATCAAAATTTTAGGATCTCAGTTTCTGAATTGATTTTGGTAATTGTAAATTTTAGTTAATTATTTAAGTCTGTGTAATTATGTTGTTTAAGTCTCACACTGAGATTTCGTAGCTCGCTTCCTATAACACCCCTTAACCGCATTCTTCGTCGGAACAGGGTACAAGGCATTACTGGACTTATCACACGAACAAACATACATTTCCAAACCACAATTTTTTGTCCAAATTAAAACTTTTTTCATTCGATCATAAAGTCCCTAATACGAGCCTACGAGGCCCAAAACATGCCTTGGAAGTGGTTCGAGACTAAACTGAGAACTTTAGAAAATTTTAAAACACTTTGAAAATTTTTCAATAAATTGAGGTCACACGCCCGTGTGGGCAGGCCATGTGGTCACACACGCCCGTGTCCCAGCCCCGTGTAACTCTCTGTTTGTCTCTCAAGAACAAATTGAAGACGCATGGCCAAGTCACACGCCCATGTTCTAGGTCGTGCGGTCAATTTAAAATTTATGAATTTTCATTAAAATAGGTTCAGAATTCACACGCCCGGGACACATGCCAATGTCCAAGGCCGTGTCTCTGCCCGTGTACTCAATATTGAGCATTCTGTTTTGAAAAAATTATGGTACAGGGGGCACATGGCCTAAACACATGCCTATGGGGCAGACCGTGTGTCACACACGGCCTAGACACACGCCCGTGTGCCTACCAATGTAGACAAAATTAAGGCTATTTACCAAGCCATTTTGCCACCCTCTAATGCGCACACCTACACAACATAACATAGCACCAATTCAAGCATACACATACAACCAAATCAGCCACAACCAAGACATCAACATATCATTCACATGCTACCATCTACCATACACAAAACATCACATACTCATCAACTCAAATCATGTAAATTCCCACATCCATAAAAAGCATCATTATATAAATTACTTATACCAATAGTAGCCAATTTCAAATGGTCTTATCCAAAATAAACTTTCAACCAATATAAGCCAACACATTTGGCCAAATCAATTATGACATATAACAAAATGACCAAGTCCCCTATACATGCCATAACTCAAAATGTTGAAATCATTGGTACCAAAACAATTGTTGCTAGTGTGAGTGGATCTCCGACGCTCTAAAAATCCTGATCTAGCTTGGTGACACTATAAGACAAGGGAAAGGAAAGGAGTAAGCCATAAAGCTTAATAAGTTCTTATGCATATAATAAGCATCATAACCACACATTTAACATACAATTAACATGATGAAAATTAGCATGAATGTTATTAAAATCTTATAGTCATAACTTACTCAATCACCACCATACCAAGGTTTCAACACATATCGAGCTCATTACGTATGAGTTTTACATACATACCTGTACCAACTCGCCACATAACCGTAGTCTTTCACAACTTTGACATTCCCATTGAACACTCGTAATGTTAATACATACCTAGAAATCTTGCAGATAAGTGCCATATATGTAGCCAAAGTTACCTCATATCTCATAATACATATAGACTCCTTTCGAGTTATTCTCAGGCCTGCTCACATAAGCTGGTAGTCAGGACGTAGCTACACAGTGCTGCTCACACAAGTTGTCAGGTATTCGCAACATATGCTGGACTACCCAGCCACTGGTAGGATGTACAAAACGAGCACCCGGATCACATAAACACATGGGTTCCTACTGACATGTCACTCGTATCCTATTTTATTCCTAGGGCTCAACAGGGAATTATCGCTTGTCAAAACTTTGTCGAATTCGTACAAAGAGTCAATCAAAATTCATACAATATTGGAGCATTTAAAATATAAATATAACAATGGATTACTTACATACGAACTTACCTCGGGACAAAAATAATAGGAATGGGACCTAATCGTCAAACACTTTGTTTTTCCCCTAATATAGGTCCAAACCTCATTTTTCTTGATCCGTAATAACAAATTTAGCTTATTTAATACTCACATTGTTCAATTCAGTCCAAAAATCATATTATGGAAAGATTACATTTTTTCCCCTAATGTTTCACATTTTTACAATTTAGTCCCTAGGCTCGTAAAATGGAATGTATTCAATTTCTTCAAAACCCAAGCTTTGTCTAACCATTTGCATACTTATACCAGCCCAAATTTTCCACTTAATCACACTTTTACTACTTATTTTATAACTTTTACAAATAGGTCCTTTTTGACATTTTTACCGAAAATCACTTAGTAAAAGTTGTTTATCTAGCACCAAACATGCATTTTCTACCATTAGAAACCAAAATGCACAAATATCTATCATTTTTAAAATTTTAAACTTTGACCATACTTCAAAATAGTCCTTGAAATAGCTAGATTAGGTTACAAGGATCTCAAAAACATGAAAATCATTAAAAACGGGGCTAGAACGGACTTACAATCGAGCTTGGCAGATGAACAAACCCTAGCTATGTCCTCTCTATATAGTTTCGTCCATGGGGTAGAAGATGAGCAAAATTTGGCTTTTATTTTGCTTATTAATCCATTTAATTACCAAATGACCAAAATACCCCTTTCTTAAAACACTAAAATTTCTCTTACTCCAAGTCCATTTTTGTCCACCAAATTAAGTAATGGTATAATTACCATCTAAGGACCTCTAATTTAAAATTTCATAGTAATTAGACACCTTTAGCTTCTAGAACTCAAGTTTTGCATTTTTTGCAATTTAGTCCTTTTTGCTAAATTAAGTGCTCAAACATCTAAATTGTCGAACGAAATTTTCATAAAATCATTTCATAAAACTGTAGAACATAAAAATATGAGAAAAATAAAATTTTCTGTTTCAGATTTGTAGTCCCGAGACCACTGTTTCGACTAGACCCAAAATCAGGCTGTTACAACTCTCCTCCGTAGGGATTTTCGTCCCTGAAAATCTTACAAAAAAATAGGTTTGGGTACTATTTTCTCATAGCTTCCTCAGGTTCCCACATAGCCTCTTCAACCCCATGTATTTGCCACAAAACTTTCACTAGGGCTATACTTTTATTTCTCAATTGTTTAATTTCCTGAGCTAAGATCTTGATCGGTTCTTCACCGTAAGTCATATCTGGTCGAATCTCAATCTCTGTTGGAAAAATCACATGTGAAGGGTTAGAACGGTATCGTCGCAACATCGACACATGAAACACATTATGAATCCTTTCTAACACTGTCGGTAAAGCTAACCGATATGCCGCTGGCCTTTTTCTTTTAGTAACCTCATACGGCCTAATGAAACGTGGACTTAACTTGCCTTTACGGCCAAATCTCAAAATCTATTTCCATAGAGATACTTTCAGAAATACCTTATCACCAATCTAAAATTCTATCTCTTTTCTTTTCAAATCTGCGTACGACTTTTGTCAATCTGAAGCGGCTTTCATGCAATCACGGATTACCTTTACTCTTTCTTCGATTTCTCTAACCAAATTAACCCCGTGAATCTGTCTCTCACTAAGGTCTGTCCAATACAATGGAGTTCGACACTTGCAACCATACAATGCCTCATACGGTGCCATCTTTATACTTGACTGAAAATGTAACACCCCTCACCTATGTCCGACGCTGGAACAGGGTACGAGGCATTACCGGGACTTAATCGTTCACAAACATGCAAAAATCGGGCTACAAAATTTCTTTTAATACAAAACTTTTCATACACATGCATGACGTCCCATACACGGGCCTATGAAGTCCTAAACATGCATGGAAAGTAGTTAGGGACTAAACTGAGAACCTTAGAAAGTTTTGGGAAAACTTAGAAAATTTCTTTCCATGAAACAGGGTCACACGCCCGTGTGGACATAGGGACACACCCGTGTGTCTTTGACACACCCGTGTCCTCAGGCCGTGTAACTCTCTGTCTATGATGTCAGCATGCAAATTGAACCACATGACCAAGCCATATGCCCGTGTCCCCAGGCCGTGTTGCTCACACGGTTGAGATACACGGCAGCGTCTCAGCCCGTGTAGTCAACACTAGGCTATTTTCCAAGCCTTCATGATTCCCATAAACCCTTACAACTTTATACATATTAAAACTACAAATCATGGCATCATTTTAGTGATTAAACACCCTTTATTAAGACATATTCATAACATTAACATGTCCTCTTACAAGAAATGCATCTACTCGTGCAATACCAAGTCTAGATTCCTTAATTCACATTCATAAGACTTGTCATTTTGATGACCAACTTTAACCATTATTCTAAGTTACCAACTTATCCCTCGAGTACTCATATTCAACCATCATCGTGTTATTTATAGCATGCAATTACCACATAGCTATGACCACCACAATTGGTCATAGAGCATACATCCAACCCACATGTCATATTATCAACCATGCATGGCAAACAAACATAATCACATCATAAACATTAGACATGACATGAGTAGCTAGGTTTACAAGCCATAATAAATATGAGCCACGTCTCATGGCCATATACATATAACTCAATATAAGCCAATACATTTGGCCAAAGCATAATAACACATGTCATAAAACTAGATCCCTATACATGCCACTCACTTGAAATTTCTAATTATGCTTCATTATTCCAAAGGTTGTGACTTGATAGTGTGATGCTGCCTCCGACGATCTCCAACCCCGAGCTAACCTGACAAGCTAAAAGAGATGGAAATGGGGGAGTAAGCTTCGCGCTTAATAAGTCCATATGAAAATAATAAGCAATTTATCAATATGCTTCCACCAATTCTTACAACATGACCTCAAGGTAATACTATCATAATTGACTTTTTACCTATGTTCAGGTCAAGCTGTTTTCTCGAGTCACAGTCACTAAATTATTTACATCTAGAGCTATGGAAATCCAAATTAAATTCCACTAATTTTTCCTGAAACTAGACTCAATATCTTCTTACAATAAAATTTTCAGAATTTTTGGTTCAACCAATTAGTACAGTTTATTCTTCAAAGTTACCCATTTTTCACTGTTCGATAGTTTTGAGCCCTCTTCATTAAAAATTAATTATCTCTTCATACGGGATTCGTATGATGTTCCCATTTGTTTCTTTTGAAAATAAACTCATTAAAGAATCTAAGCATATAAATTATAACCCATTATTATTTTTGTACAATTTTTAATGATTTTCTCAAATCAGAATAGGGGATTTTGAAATCATTCTGACTCTGTCCCACAACAACTTAAATATCTCATAACATGGAATTCTTTTTCTTACACCGTTTCTTTTATTCGAAACTAGAGTCAATAATATTTAATTTAATATTTTACTCAGCCTCTAACGTAATTTTCACAATTTTTGGTGGATTTTCAAAGTTAGACTATGGCTGCTGTCCAAATCTGTTTTAGTGTAAATTAACGATATTATGTTTATCACACCATATTAATTCATTTTCACCACATTGGTAAAGATACATATTCATACATCATAAGTATAGACCTATAATCACAAGGTCACCACAAAATCATTCCCATAGCATGAATTACCTATTTACATCGTCACCAAATGTCCATCTTAAACCGAAATCATTTCTCATGAGCTTGACATACATACCTGTGCTACTCAACATGCTCATAATCATTCCTTATTAATCATACAACATGAATTGAATTCACATCTTATCAATTTCATGTAAGAACCTGTACCACTCACAACATAGCCATAAGCTCTATCATTTCAACTTAAACCTTAAATTTCCCGTTGAACCATTTGGAATACCACACAGTAATCACTAAGCCTCAAACATAGGGTATAATGCCGATGCCATGTCCCAGACATGGTCTTACACTGGCTAGCACATCAAAGTTGATGCCATGTCCCAAATAGTTCTTACACTGACTTTCTTATATCGAGGCCGATGCCGTGTCCCAGACAGGTCTTACACTGGCTCTCATCTATCGGTGTCGATGCCATGTCCCAGACAGGTCTTACACTAGCTTGCATATCTCGAGACCGATGCATGTCCCAGACATATCTTACACTAGCTCTCGTCTCAATGCCTATGCATGTCCCAAACATGTCTTACACTGGCTCTCATAATGTGGTCGATGCATGTCCCAGACATGTCTTACACTAGCACACATATCACCTAAATGTTATGGCATGAATATCCAATCTATTCCTAAGGTTCAACAGGGAATTTATCATGAAAAGTCTCATCATACCATTACTCATAGATACTTTTAAGCATTATATACATAATCAAATATTCAATGCATCAATACGACTAAGTTGTATTATTTACGTACAACTTACTCGTTTCTATGGGATATCATATTCCATCACATTTCTAATGGATTCTATCATCACATGAATGTTATTAACATTTGGCATCACTTTCTCATACATAACCCCACCAACATATAATTCAATATAACCAAAGCAAGATAGATTTCAAGTATATTAACAATAACATGGATAACATGCTTATTTAGTCACACGGACTTACCTCCAATGCAATTTTGGCTAATTACTCCATTTTATTCCATGACCTCGTACTTTCTGATTTAAGTCCAATTCTCAATTTTCTTGATCTAAAATGATGAAATTCACTCATTTAATCATTACATTAATTAAAACATTCTATAATTCACAATTTGGCAAAATGATCGTTTTGCTCTTATACTTTACAAAAATTATGATTTTGCCCTTAGGCTTGTAAATCGATTTTTATCAAATTTCCTTCTTTACCAAGCCTAGCCAAATTCTTTTTATAACTATAGCAACTCACAATTTCAATTATTTCACACATTTACAACTTATTTTACAACTTTACAAAATAGCCATTTTTAGGTGTTTTCACCAAACTTCTTTCACAAAAGTTGTTTATTACACAAACATGACTCATTTTCTTCCATAAAAATTCAGAAAAAAATATGAGTATTCACATAGCAAAACCCTAGACTCTCAACTATTTTGCAAAATAGTCCCCTCAATACCTAGATTAAGCTTTAGGGGTTCCAAAAACACAAAATTTATCAAAAAAAAAGGCCACCAATAAGACTTATTTGCAAGAGTTTAAGGTTGCTGAAAATTTCAAGCTTCCACGGTTGTTTTCTTGAAGAGAAATCGGTGGAGGAAGGAATAGAGAGATGAGAAAATGACAACTTTTCCTATTTATTTAATTTTATTCAATTTTATCACCTAACTTCACCAAATTTTGACTTTTCAACCTTTCTTGTCCCCTATGGCTGGCCATCCTATTTTTAAGGGTCTATTTTCTCTTTAAAGACCCCCCATTTTGGTTCTCTAGCTATTTAACACATTTAGCTAGCAAAACAAAACTTTTGCCCTTTATGTGATTTAGTCTTTTTTCTCAATTAAGCTCTCAAACACTAAAATTAATTCACCAAATTTTTCATGCACTTATAAAATCATGCTATAACACCAAAATAATATTAAAAATAATTTCTCCGACCACGAAAGAGTGGTTCCAAAATCACTGTTCTGACTAGGCCCAAAATCGGGCTGTTACAGAAAACTGTTATTATAAGAAAATTCGACCAATGGTAGATATTTCTCCCAACTCCCTTCGAATTCTAGAACACAATATTAAAGCATATCTTCAAGAATCTGAATTACCCTTTCGGATTGACCATTGGTTTGCAGATGAAAAGCAGTATTAAAATTTAACTTCATACCCAAAGCCTCTTGTAATTTCTTCCAAAATCTCGAAGTAAACCTTGGATTTCTATCAGAAATAATAGAAATAGGTACTCCGTGCAATCTCACAATCTCAGAAATGTACAACTCAAATAACTTATCAAGTGAGTAGTCAGTACGTACCAAAATAAAATGAGCCAATTTCGTCATTCTATCAATAACAACCCAGACAACATCTTTCTTTTTAAGAGTCAAAGGTAAGCCCTTTACGAAGTCCATCGTAATCCTATCCCATTTCCACTCGGGAACCATCACTGGCTGAAGTAAACCCGAAGGCACTTCATGTTCAACTTTTACTTGTTGACATATCAAACATCTCAATACGAAATCAGAAATATCTCTTTTCATACCTGACCACCAATACAATTTCTTCAAATCATTATACATTTTCGTACTACCTGGATGAACTGATAAACAACCATTGTGTGCCTCGTGTAAAATTTTTTAAATAAGTTCATCAGTACACATACTCTATCCTTGAACATCAAACAATCATCTAAACCGATCCGAAAGTCTGTATCACTACCCGATTCACACTGAGCTCTTTTAGCTTGCAATTCACTATCATTTTTCTGAGCTTCACAAATTTGCTCAATAAATATTTGTCTAGTTCTCAACTCAGCCAAAATTGAACCATCATTAGATAAAGTCAGTCTTGTATTCATAGTTCTTAAAGCAAACAAGGGCTTTTTGCTCAAAGCATCTACAACTACATTTGCCTTTCCCGGATGATAGTCAATCACTAGTTCATAATCCTTCAGTAACTCAAGCCATGTCCATTGTCACAAGTTTAGATCTTTTTGAGTCATCAAGTATTTTAAACTCCTATGATCAGTAAAGATATGGCATTTCTCTCCGTACAAATGATGACGCCAAATTTTCAAAGCAAAAACAATGGCGGCCAATTCCAAATCGTGCGTCAGATAATTCTTCTCGTCTAGTTTCAACTGTCTCGAGGCATAAGCTACCACTTTGCCCTCTTGCATCAACACATATCCCAAACCATTCAATGACGCATTGCTATAAATTACAAATTCTTTTCCCGACTCCAGTTGCACTAAAACCCGTGCCTCAGTCAACAATGCCTTCAATTGTTCAAAGCTCTTTTGACATTTCTCAGACCATTCAAACTAAACATCTTTTTGTAACAATCTTGTCATAGGTGTAGGAATCATTGAAAATCTTTTGACAAAACGCCGGTAATAACTGGCTAAACCCAAAAAGCTTCTAACTTCAGATACATTCCTTGGCAATTTCCAATCAACAATTGCCGAAATCTTACTTAGATCAACTTGAATACCATCACCTGAAACGATATGTCCCAAAAATCTAACTTCTCAAAACCAAAATTCACTTTTACTAAATTTAGCAAACAATTTCTTATCCATCAATGTCTGTAATACAGTTCTCAAATGCTCGCATGCTTAGACTCGTCTCGAGAATAATCAGAATATCATCGATGAACACAACCACAAACTTATCTAAATACGGTCAGAAAATTCTATTCATCAAGTCCATAAAAAGGGCAGGTGCATTAGTTAATCCGAAAGGCATAACAAGAAATTCATAATGCTCATACCTTGTCCTGAAAGCAGTCTTTGGCACGTCTGAATCTTTAACTCTCAACTGATAGTAGCCAGATCTCAAATCAATTTTTGAGAATACCGCTCCTCCTTTTAACTGATCAAACAAGTCATCAATCCTCGGCGAAGGATACTTGTTCTTTATAGTCACCTTGTTGAGCTGTCGGTAATCGATACAAAGTCTCATAGATCCGTCTTTCTTCTTTACAAATAATACTAGAGCACCCTAAGGAGAAAAACTCGGTCTCACAAAACCTTTATCTGTCAACTCTTGCAACTGAGCTTTCAATTCTTTCAATTCAGTTGGAGTCATCCTATACAGAGCAATCGATATCAGTGAAGTCCCAGGTACTAAATCAATAGTAAACTCCATTTCTTTGACCAGTGGTGACCTTGGCAACTCTTTTGGGAACACATCCGGATACTCACAAACTATCGATACTGATTCAATTTTCAATTCAGACATCTTCGTATTCAACATATAAGCAAGATAAGCTTCACAACCTTTCCTTACGTACCTCTGAGCAGACATAGATGAAATCACCTTAGGCAATTCCCTTGATTCATCGATTTCAACCCAAAGAACCTCGCCACTTTCACATTTCAACTCAATAGTTTTCTGCCTACAATTTACTATGGCAATATACAGTGCCAACCAGTCCATACCCAAAATAACATCGAATTGGTCAAATGGAAACAACATTAAGTTAGCCGATAAACTGTGACCTCGAATCATCAAAGGACAATTCTTGCAAACTTTACCAACTAGCACATATTTGCCTAAGAGGTTTGACACTTTAATAAAAAATTTAGTAGACTCAACAAGCAAACTCTTACTAGATACCAAATTCACACAAACATAAGAATGAGTCGATCCAGGATCAATCAATGCAATAACATTAGTATCATAAAGAGAAAATGTACCAGTAATCACATCGGGAGATGACGCATCTTCACGAGCACAAATGGCATAAACTCTAGCAGGTGCTCTAGCCTCAGATCTTACAGTTGTATCATTCATCACACCTTTGCTGCTAGTTTCATTCCTGGTATTTCTTGGTGGCCTACCCCTATGAGTAGTATTACTCGACCTTGCACTCTGAAACTATTCTTTCTCAGCCATCTTAGGGCAATATTAGATAAAATGCTCTTGGGAACCACACTTGGAACAAGCTCGATCATTCATCCTACACTTGTCAGGATGTTTTCTTCCACAATGCTAACATTCGGGTCTGTTAGATCTAACATTGCCCACACTTGCAATTGAAGTAGCTTGAGATTTAAAATTCGAATATTGCTTCCTGCGGTCTCTGTGCAAATACCTAGCTGATACATTCGAACGAGAATTCATTTCTCTATATTTCTTTGACTGATATTGAAATGACTTACTCATTGGCCTTTTGCTTGCATCTCTAGCCTCACTCTTGGCTTTTCTTTTCTCTTTGCTTAGCTCTTTGGCTTTGCAAGCTCGTTCAACCAACACAACAAATTCTTTTAGTTCCAAGATTCCAACTAACAGTCTGATGTCATCATTTAGCCCATATTCGAACCTTTTACACATAATAGCCTCGGAGGAAACACACTCCCGGGCATACTTACTGAGCCTGACAAATTCTCACTCATACTCTATCACCGACATTTGGCCTTGTTTCAGCTCAAGAAATTTTTTACGTTTCTGATCGATGAACCGCTGACTAATATATTTCTTTCGAAATTTCTCTTGAAAGAATTCCAATATAACCCTCTCTCTTGGTACCACAGATACTAGTGTCTTCCACCAGTGATATGTTGTGTCCCTCAATAATGATATAGCACATTTCAAGCATTCTTCGGGTGTACATGGTAACTCATCAAATACCCTGATAATATTCTCAAGCCAAAACTCAGCTTTCTCGGGGTCATCATCTACATTAGCCCTAAATTCCTCAGCCCCTTGCTTTCGAATCTTATCAACTGGAGGCTTATTCTATCTTACCAAATCCACACCTTGAGGAATTACGGGAATCGGTTAGAGATAAGGAGGGGGTGGAGGATGTTGAGCATTCGGATTTGTTTGAACAAACTCTGAATACCACTCATTCATCATGCGAAGAAAGGCTTCTTTATCCTCTCCTTCCTGATTGACTGTAGGAGATCTATTTTCAGATGACGCTGCCCCTTGAGTGGGAGCCAGCGCATTACTTTCTACATCATCAGTTACAACTCATTTAGGATCCATTTACTATATGAAAACATAGTTTAAAATTGTCAGGAGTCATCACATTATCACAGTTCATATATGGCATGTATAGCTAGACTCTTACGCACGCTACGTTAGTCCGAGAATCGACTAAACCATAGCTTTGATACCACTAAATGTAACACCCCTTACCCATATTCGACGCCAGAATAGGGTACGAGGTATTACCATACTTATCATACAAACAAACATACATTTCCAAACCATAAATTTTTGTCCAAATTAAAACTTTTTGCATTCGATCATAAAGTCCCTAATACGAGCCTACGAGGCCCAAAACATGCTTTGAAAGTTGTTCGGGACTAAACCGAGAACTTTAGAAAATTTTACAACACTTAGAAAATTTTTCAATAAACAGGTGTCATACGCCCGTGTAGATATAAACACGCCAGTGTAGGCAGGCTGTGTGGTCACACACACTCGTGTCCCTACCCCGTGTACCTCTCTATTTGTCTCCCAATAACAAATTAAAGACACACGGCCAACTTACACGCCCGTGTGCTAGGCCATGTGGTCGATTTAAAATTTATGAATTTTCATTAGAATAGGTGTAGACTTCACACACCTGGTACACATGCCCGTGTCCAAGGTCGTGGCCCTCACACGGTCGTGTCTCTGCCTGTGTACTCAATATTGAGCATTCTGTTTTGAAAAAATTATTATGCAAGGGGCACACAACCGGAACACATGCCTATGGAGCAGACCGTGTGTCACACATGGCCTAGACACACGCCCGTGTGCCAATCCGTGTGGACAAAAATAAGGCTATTTACCAAGCCATTTTTCCACCTTTTAATTCACACACCTACACAACATAACATAGCACCAATTCAAGGATACACATACAACCAAATTAGTCACAACCAAGACATCAACATATCATTCACATGCTACCATCTACCATACACAAAACATCACATACTCATCAACTTAAATCATGTAAATTCCCATATCCATGAAAAGCATCATTATATAAATTACTTATACCAATAGTAGCCAATTTCAAATGGCCTTATACAAAATGAACTTTCAACCAATATAAGCCAACACATTTGGCCAAATCAATTATAATACATAACAAAATGACCAAGTCCCCTATACATGCCATAACTCAAAATGTTGAAATCATTGGTACCAAAATAATTGTTGATAGTGTAAGTGGATCTCCGACGCTCTCTGAATCCTGAGCTAGCTTGGTGACACTATAAGACAAGGGAAAGGAAGGGAGTAAGCTATAAAGCTTAGTAAGTTCTTATGCAAATAATAAGCATCATAACCACACATTTAACATACAATTAACATGATGAAAATTAGCATGAATGTTACTAAAATCTTATAATCATAACTTATTCAATCACCACCTTACCAAGGTTTCATCACATATCGAGCTCATTACGTATGAGTTTTACATACATACCTGTACCAACTCGCCACATAACCATAGTCTTTCACAACTTTGCCATTCCCATTGAACACTCAGAATATTAACGGATACTCGAAAATCTTGCACATAATTGCCATATATGTAGACAAATCTACATCATACCTCATAATACATATAGACTCATTTCGAGCTATTCTCGGGCCTACTCACACAAGCTTGCAGTCAGGACGTAGCTACACAGTGTTACTCACACAAGCTGTCAGGTATCCGCAACATATGTCAGACTACCCAGCCACTGGTAGGACGTATAAGACCAGCACTTGGATCACATAAACACATGGGTTCCTAGTGACATGTCACTCGTATCCTATTATATTCCTAGGGCCCAATAGGGAATTATCGCTTGTCGAAAATTTGTCGAATACGTCCAAAGAGTCAATCAAAATTCATACAATATTAAAGCATTTAAAACATAAACATACCAATGGATTATTTACATACGAACTTACCTCGGTACAAAAATAGTAGAAATGGGACCTAATTGTCAAACACTTTGTTTTTCTCCCAATCTAGGTTCGAACCTTATTTTTCTTGATCCATAATAAGAAATTTAGCTTATTTAATACTCACATTGTTCAATTCAGTCCAAAAATCATATTATGGAAAGATTACATTTTTACCCCTAATGTTTCACATTTTTACAATTTAGTCCCTAGGCTCGTTAAATGGAATGTATTCAATTTCTTCAAAACCCAAACCTTTCTGAACCATTTTTATACTTATACCACCCCAAATTATCCACTTAATCATACTTTTACTACTTATTTTATAACTTTTACAAATAGGTCCTTTTTGACATTTTTACCAAAAATCACTTAGTAAAAGTTGTTTATCTAACACCAAACATGCATTTTCTACCATTAGACACTAAAATACACAAATATCTATCATGGGTAAAATTTTAAACTTTGACCATACTTCAAAATAGCCCTTGAAATAGCTAGATTAGGTTATAGAAATATCAAAAACATGAAAATCATTAAAAACAAGGCTAGAACAGACTTACAATCGAGCTTCGAAGATGAAAAAACCCTAGCTATGTTCTCGCTTGAAAATTTTGGTCATGGGGTAGAAGATGAGCAAAAATTGGCTTTTCTTTGCTTATTAATTCATTTAATTACCAAATGACCAAAATGCCATTTTCTTAAAACACTAAAGTTTCTCTTACTCCATGTCCATTTTTGTCCACCAACTTAAGTAATGGTTTAATTACCATCTAATGACCTCTAATTTAAAATTTCATAGCAATTAGACTCCTCTAGCTTCTAGAACTCAAGTTTTGCACTTTTTGCAATTTAGTTCTTTTTGCTAAATTGAGTGCCCAAACGTCCAAATTTTCAAATGAAATTTTCACAAAATCATTCTATAAAATTGTAGACCATAAAAATATAAGAAAAATAAATTTTTATGGCTGAATTTGTGGTCTCAAAACCACTGTTTACACTTCCTTAGTTTACTCCTTTTAGATAACTCTCGTGTTTAAGTACTGGACTTGGTGAGCTGAAGGTCTCGGAGTTTCATTAATTTCATGGTTGGTTTAATAATTTTTCCTAAAATTTCAGTAAATCATTTTCAATGGGTCTGTAAGGAGGATTATATAAACTGTGGTATGAGTTTTGGATTTTCGACTCATAAACTTGTGGGTTTTGAATTGAACTAAATTTGTATTTTAATGCACGGGGCTTTAGCAAGGTAAAATATTAAAATTTTATGTTCTAAATTATGGTTTGATACTTCAGTTAACTAAATTTCTAAATTTGTTTTGATCAAAAACTAGTAGAGGAGTCGTTTAGTAATGTTTTAACTAATGTTTTGAAATAGTAAAATTAATTATCATGGAATTTTGTTAGAAGCAAACATAAATTTGTTTCAGAAAAAGGTAATTGAGAAAATTTGATTGGTAGTTTGTTGTGGGTCATTTCAATGGCCAATGTGACATTCACGATTCAGTCAAAATTTCTAGGTTAAGTTTTGGGGAGTTACAGAACCGTTATTGTATGCCTACATTTTAACTTGACTGTGTGTTTGTTTGTAGTATGTTTGAGCACTAACTATGCTTCAATAAGCTCACTCACTCTTTTATAATATTGCAGTGACTTAGCTTGTGAAGAGGTGGGGAAGTGAGTCATACAAGTGATCCATAACGAGGATACACTTGGATATGTTGATGTGTTCCCAAATCAAATGAGGAAGGTAATGTGGGACCAAATTATGGGATTTAGAATTAGAACTAGTTGTAATTGTTGGGTTGTAATTGGACATTAAGGATTCTTTAAATGATTTGGTTTGAAACTTTTATTACTATTTTAGATAGATGATTAAATTGTGGATAGTGAATGTTTGATAAATGGTTGAATAATTGTTCGACTAACTTGCAAGTGCAGGATGTAGAGTTGCTGGTCATCGAGGTAAGTCTTAGATGTTTTATGTGTGATTTGGATACAAACATGTGCTTGGTATGCATGAGATGTAACATAGAATTTGATCAAGTCACGTAAACTGTTATATGTCTGCTAACTAATTAATTAATAATGTTATGAGGTTGTGCAAGATGCATTAATAATTTTTTCAAAATAAGACTTACACGTATAAATTCTACAATACTATTTTCAGACCTTGTGAGATGGAGTCTTTTTTTTAACATTTTACTATATTACAATTTAGATCTAGTCATTTGCTTTTAATTATATGGTTTCTAAAATCCTTTCAAATATAACCTTTTAAAATGCCTTAGTTCTTGCATGAATGTTTGATTGAAGCTTTTAGAATATTTACTTGTTAAAAATTCAAATTACGAATTATGTTGATGACTTGATGATCAGAGTAGCACAACGAAAATATGACTTTACATATTTAAATGAATAACTGTGTAAGTTGTGATTGGTTGAATGGTGAGTTTTTGTGGTGTTTTGACAGAGAGTTACTTCGGTGGCTAATGTGACGTTTGAAATTCGGGTTGGACCAACCTAGTCGGGTTTGGGGCGTCACATTAATTTTGTATATTCATTTAGAATAATAAATATATAAAAATAAAGTATGGGTTTTTTAATTTGATTAATCTTAAAGAATAATATTTTTCTTTTTTGAATGAGTAAATTTTAATATATGTAAAAACCTTTTTTAATATAAATGTTTGTTTTTAAAGCAATTAATTTGAAATTATATTTCTCTAAAATAGTGAAGGAAAAACAATTGACTGTCAAAAGTTCATCACTGAAGTTTGGAGTAATAATCATTTTATTAAAAAATATATATATTTATTATATTACACTTTACATATACATCAATGTCAATTTAAAATATTAGTATATTTTTAATTTAATAAAAGAATAATCATTTAATAATTTAAATTAGTAAGATTTCACGGTTGGTTGAAATACAAATAAATAAAATAATAATTAATATTTTATTTTAATAAAATAAGATATAATAATTGATTTATACAATAATTTAAACATAAAAATAAATATAAAAATCATTAATAAAAAAATCAAATAGCAAATTCTACTTTAATAAAGACTTAAATGTTAATGTTAATAAAAATAAATAAAAATAAAGATATAATAGTTTATTTATTGGTTGTTAGCTAAATTTAAAAAAAAGATATATGTGATAAATAAATAAAATAAGTAGTGAATGATAATTTAAATTTTATTAACAATAATTTATTTTATCAATGTAAATATAAAAAAAATTTGATAGAATCATTCTTCTATGGCCTTTTAACGTAATAAATTCTATCTTTACACATTATAAAAATATACAAATAATATTAAGAATATTTAAAATAATTCTAGCACGAGAGATAAAATATATAACATGCAACTTAGAGCTATATGACTAACTAATATGTATAAGTTTTGATAGATTAATTTTATCAATGAATAATTTATTCTACATCTATTTTTACTCTTTCTATCATGTGCGGCTGGTATGCTTCTATGGGATTGAGTCTGTTTCAGTGAGTTAAGAAATAAATTTATTTGATGATATTATATTATTTACATTAATTTTTTTTGGAGGGAATTGTTTACCTATAGATTACCATTAATATTTCTGTTCTTATTGTAAATTGCTTTATAGTTAAAATATTATTACTCTATTTTTAGCAGTCAAAGATGTTTTATCAAATAAAAAAATAAAATAAAAACTTAAAATTGTGTAAATTAAAAATAAATTTATTTAATATTTAATAAAAATATTAATTAGAAGAGTTTCACACCGATAACGACTTAAAAATTAATCAATCAAAATATTAATATTTTAGTTTCATAAAGAAATTATTAATTTATTTTATAGATGTAAATATAAAATTGAAATAATTTTACTTAAATAAGTACTTTAATAATAATGATCAAATTATTTAATATTTTATTTTAATAAAAATTAGGATGAATGAATCATTTTAACAATTATCGAAATGGTAAGTGGTTGACTATTTACAATTTTAGAATTGGTGTTTTTATATATATATGGTAAAAGTAGAGTTTTACAAAATGGGTTTCCATTTATTAAACGTTATTTAAGGTAATCTATAAAAATAGTTATTTTATTTTTATTTTAGTCACTTAAATTAAAAAATTAATTTTAGTTATTAATGTTATCAAAATTTAATATTTTGGTTACTCCTCTTTTAAATTACTAACAGTTAAGGGTAAGCAAAATTCGATTCGATTTGAAAAATTCGATAAAAAATTTAAATTTTAAATTAAATAGTTCGAGTTATTTGAGTTAATCAAGTTATTCGGATCAACTCGAATAAAAAATTAAATTTTTCGGTTTAACTCAAATAAGAATCGCACAATTTGAGTTATCCGAAAATCCGAATAAGAAAAGATAAAACTACGTCTTTTTGATAAATGTTTACTTTTTTAAAAGTTAAAATTCAAAATAATTAAGTTAAAAGGCAAAACTATGTCGTTTTGATAAATGTTTACCCATTAAGTTAAAAGGCAAAATGATTATATTGTTTATGCAGTTAAATAATCTTGTACTTTATCTACTAGTTAAATAATCGGTCCATCTAAACACAACATTAAGTATAAATAATAGGATTCGTTAACTCGACTCGATTTGACTTGAAATTTTTTGACTTGATTCAATTCGATTCGAAAAAAAATCAAATTGAGTTCGGTTGTCAAAATAGGATTTGTTAACTCGACTAACTTAAAAATTTTTGACTCGATTCGACTCGACTCGATTGAATACTCACCCCTACTAACAGTGGCCTCTTTTTTATTAGCATAATAATAGATTTAGCCCTCTAATGTTTACAGATTCTATCAATTTAGTCCTAAGTATAAAAAATTCAACAAATTTAGCCCTCAACTTTCACATTTTGTTAATTTAGGACTGATTTTTAAAAATTAAAATTTTTAAAAGAAATTAGAAAATAATAAATATATATTTAAAAGTTCATTTTTCGATAAAAATACATGCAAATTTATAAAAATATTTATAAATAAATATATTTTATTTTCTAACATGAAATTTATTTATCAAAATAATTATCTTATAAATAAAACAATTTAAGAGGAAAAAACCATGAAGGAGACTTATGTAGATTTAACTTTTTTTCCATTTTTTTCAACATTAACGACTAACATGTTCAAGTTGGATAAAATACTATAGCCTGAGGTTGTAAAGGGTGAGAACCGATGTCTTTAAGTTGGTTCTTAAAATAAGTTTGTTGCATTTGAGGTTATACTTGAGGGCAAACATAATTAGGGAATAGATGGGAGGTCCACAACCAATTCTAGTTTGATTGTGTGATGATGGATAATGTGGAAATCAAGGAGGTCGGAATAAGGGTTATTGATGCCAGTGGTTGTGGGTAAAGGTGGTGCCTAGCAATTGACAAATTTGACGATGACTAAGATTAGACTTATAATAAAATTTATTATTTATTAAATAAACTAAAAGGAAAAGGAAAAGTTTGAATCTAATTTAAGTCTTGTTTGTGCGTTTTTAAAATATATATATTATCTATAAAATTATTCATTTAATAAATAAAATTCATGTCAGAAAAAAGAAAAAAATTAGCATTCATTTATTTATAGTTTTGTATGTATTTTTATAAAAAATCAACTTTTAAATAATTTTTTTTTTATTTTTAACTTTGAATTTTTATTAAGCAAGACTAAATTGATAGAATGTGTAAAATGAGAGTTAAATTTATTGATTTTTTTTTTAAAATTAGAACTAAATTGATTAAATCTGTAAATATTGGAAGGTTAAATTTGTTATTATCCCAATAAAAAAGTTATCACTGTTACTGATTTAATGTGCCAAAATATTAAATTTTGATATGCTAGTGATTAAAATATAAAATTTTAAACCTAAGTGATCAAAATAGAAACATGCTAATAGAGGAGTGACAATTTTATAATTTACCCTTTTATTTAATAAATAAAATTGATATATTTTTATATAACTAATTTTTGTTTTTTACTTAGAAATAAAACTAATATTATTAAAATTCGAGACCAGAGATTACTATAAAAAATTAATTTAATAAAGAGTGTACTCCCCACTTTTTAGTTAATAGATAAAAAGTTATTATAAAAAGTAAAAATAAAATATAAAAAATTAGTTTTAGAAGATAGCTGATAGATATAGCTAACTGTAGCTTGAATCCCAATATCATAATTGAGGATGCATATACACAATGGGAGAAAATCACATTATGCCACATATTAAAAAGATACAAATATTATCTTTACTTGTTAACCTCTCACCTGATGATGTACTTTTATAAAATTTTAAATTAGTAATAGTAAAATTGTATTTAAATTTTTTACAAATTGATAAAAAAATTATTTTAATCTTTTAAAAATTATAAAAATATAGACTATTTAAATCGTGAAATTGCATTTTTACTATCGTAAAAATATACAATTTATGTTGTAATTGCCCAATTTAAACCCTAATCGGAACAGTAGTTTCGAGACTACGAATCCAAGTTAGAAAAATATTTAAATATTATTTTCTATGTTTATTATATGTGAATTTGTTTGTGTGAAAGTTTCGTATGAAAATTTGATCGTTTGTGTGTTGAATTTAATAAATGGACTTAATCGCGTAAATTGAAAACTTGATAGTTTAATGTATAAGGGCCGAATTGCTATTGGCTTTTTAAATTGAAGCATTTAAGTTGCAAATAGACCATTGGAGTTAGTGATGGCCGGTTTTACCCTTGGAATATATGTTTTAGTTATTTAATTATAAAGGTTATAATTGTAATTAATTAAAATGTAACAATAATACAAAACATATAATAAAATACACTAGTGTTCATAGTTTCATCTCATGACCAAAAATAGAAACAAAAGAAAACAAAAAGAGAAAGCTAGTTATTCGGCCATTGTTGATCCAAATTCAAGGTTAGTTTGGTTTCGGTTTTTGATAATTTTTACGCTTTTGAGATCGTTGCTTCGAATACTATCCGACGCATGCTAGAATTTCTGATTTTGATGAATGTTTTGAGTTATGCCATTGATGAATATTTGTGTTTTGTGATGTTTGATGATGAATTGTTAAAGATATGTTTTAGATTAACATGTTTTGTATTGGAGTTTTTGATGATTTTGACAAAATTAGGGCTAAATTGCAATAATAATAAATTGAAGGACTAAAATGAAAACCAAACGAAATGTGAGGACTTATATGGGCGTGGGGAGTATTCGGCCTAAGTATAGCATGAGCAAATTATGCTTGTTTTGTGTTTTATGCAATTAGGACTAATTTGTAAAAGAATGAAATATTAGGGGTAAAATGATAATTTGCCCATTTATGTGTTGTTGGATTAAATTGAATGAAATTGTGTTTGAATGAGATTAATTTGAAATTGTATAGATCAAGAACAAAAGAAATCTGACTTGGACTGGGGAAAAGCAAAAATAGTTGAATAGTCGATTTACATCGTTCGTCGATATCTGAGGTAAGTCTATAAGCAATAAACGTCGTTAAATTTGAATGTATATGATCTTATTATGTTGAATTTAATTGTGTGAATTTCTATAGCTATAGCCGAATGAATAAATGTTTATGAGAGTTGGGAATAAGTTCGGTTCAATTGAGATAGGAATTATGAATAAGATCGACTTTGTAACAGTGGTATATCAAGATTATTGCCTAGCAGGCTTTGATGCCGGTGTATGATATCAGGCTTATTGCCTAGCAGGTTTTATGCTGGTGTATTAAATCAGGTTTATTACCTAGCAGGCTCTGTGCCAATGTATTATATTAGGATTTATGCCTAACAAATTTTATGTGAGCAACTGTAAAAGTAACCAAATGTGTTAAATGAGCTAAAGTGACCAGGTATGTGAATGTGGCTTACTTATTTGAAATGAAAGTAAATTGATTGAAAGATATGTGATAGAAATGTTTTGTGATGCTATTGAAAATGTATGTAATTATGAGTAGTGTATTTGGTTTTATGATAGGTATAAGTATGTGATTTAAAAACTTGATTCATGAGTATGTATATACATGAATACATATGTATAATTGATTATCTATGATATTATGACTTTGAAATTGGAGAACATATTGATAATTTATATATGTGTATATTCGGCCATGGTATATTTTGTGTATAAAAATATGTTTGATTCGATTTATTTTATTGATCTATCGAGGTCATTAATTTGTTTAAATTGCTTATAACTTACTAAGCTACGATAGCTTACTGTGTGTATGTTTATTCTTTGTTCTTATAGATTTTGGAAGTTAGCTACAGGCTCGGGAATCCTCAGTGAAGTCATCCACACTATCGTCAACCTTCGGTACTTTAAAAGTCTTATTTCGAAATTATGGCATGTATAGGCTAATAAGTATTTTGTCCTATCTTGGATATGTATAAATTAAGCCATGTGAAAATGGCTTAACTACTAAGTTTGAATTTGATCATGGTTTAATCCGTTTTGGTTATAATATTATATGCTATGAATGAATGGTATATGTGATTTGTGTTATACATATTGAAAATGGCTAGATAATAGTTGGTGTACTTGATTGTGGTTGAAGAGTCTGACATGGTGTATATAAATTTTCATAAGTGTGGTTAGATGATTCAGTTTTGTTGGACTATGTTTAAGTTCCTTTAGATTATTATGTCATGTGTTTTGAATGAAAGTTACATGTGGTAAATATATATATAATTTGAGTGTTGAAGATGCTTGGTAAATTTGAATATGTGTATTGGGTTGGTTCGGTCATGGTAGTCAGATATAAGTAATTAATTATATCTTGGCTGTTGTATCTGGTCATAGTGTTGAATATGAGATAGCATTATAAGTAGTTTGGTTATGTCTGAACATGACATAAGATCGTTTTGATATGTTCGTTATAAGACGAAAAAATTTGTAATGGTTTTTGATTAACTTGTGATTTGGCGTTTGACTATATAAATAATTATGCATAAGGATTTGATTTGATATGTATTCTATCTTATATATATAAATATGATGATTAATGATGTGTTTCGGTTATGTATGAATATGGAATGTATATAGTGTTATAATGAATTATGCATTATTAAGCTAAAATGCATGTTATTTATAGGATGATATTCAGTGTATGCTTAATGTGCGTATTAAAATAGTTATTGATTTATATAATGGATGAACAAGGTTGGAAGTGAACAATTGTCTAACATAATGGAGAATGCTTTTATGTTCGGCTTGATGAAATGAAAATAACAAAATGAATGGTATATAAATGTGTACAAGTATATGCATGTGATTATTCGAATATGTGTTCTGACTGGTAATACCTCGTAATCTAGTCCGGCGACGGAAACGAGTTAGGGGTGTTACATTTTATTGGTATCAGAGCTACAGTTTAGTTGATTTTAAGACTAATGTAGTGTGTGTGAATCTAGCTATACATGCCATAATATATACTGCGATAGTGTGATGACTTCTGACATATGAAAATGTGTTTTCGTATAGTATAATGATCCCGACAGAGCTGTAGCTGATGATGTTAAGAGCATAGCGCCTGCTCCCGCGCAAGGGATAGCGCCGGATGATTCTCGACCGACCTCGAGTAACTAAGAGGGAGAGGCTAAGCAAGCCTTTTACTAAATGATGAACGATTGGTTTACTCAATATATCCAGACTAATCCGGCTGCACAACAACCTCCACCCCCGATTAATCCATATTCGATACCTGCTATACCTCAAGTGAGTGACCTGTTGAGATTGCTTAAGCCACCTGTAGATAAAATCAAAAAATACGAAACAGAAGAGTTTAAAGCTACTGATGAAGATGATGCTGAAAGGGCTGAGTTATGGCTTCTTAATACTATCTGTGTGTTCGATGAGTTATCTTGTACTCCGGATGAGTGCTTAAAATATGCCATATCCTTGCTACGAGACACCGCATATCACTGGTGGAATACACTAGTTTCGGTGGTTCTGAAAGAGCAAGTGACCTGGGAATTCTTTCAGACTGAGTTCCGTAAGAAATATATTAGCCAGAGATTTATCGACCAGAAACACAAAGAATTTATGGAATTGAAACAGGGTCGTATGACCGTAATAGAGTATGAGCGAAAATTTGTGAGACTCAGTCGGTATGCCCGTGAATGTGTTTCAACAGAAGCTATCATGTGTAAAAGATTCGAAGATGGTTTGGACGAAGACATTAAATTGCTGGTTGGCATACTTGAAATTAAAGAGTTCGGGGTACTTGTTGAGCGAGCTTGCAAAGCCGAAGAGCTCAGAAAAGAGAAAAGAAAAGCTAATTTTGAAGCCAGAGATTTCCGTAAAAAATCATCGGGTAAGACTTTTCACTCAGCATCGAAGAAGTTCAGAGATGATTCTAGTCGATCTAGGGATACTTTGGACTTTTCTAGATGAGATCGAGACCGACCCCTTGTGAGTTCACGAGCCACTTCGATAGCAAGTGTTGGCAATGTTCGTCAGAATAGAGTCGAGTGCAAGCATTGTGGTAAATGGTATTCTGGAGATTGCAGATTGCATGATCGGTCTTGTTTTAAATATGGATCGATGGATCATTTTATCCAAGATTGCCCGATGTTAGCTGAGCAAAACACTGTTCAGAACGCGAGACCGAGTAATATGTCAGTACGAGGTAGACCACCCAGGCATTCGGGTAATGTGAGTGGCAATTAGAGAGGGACAAAAGATTTAGCAGTTCGATCTGAGGCTCGTGCACCTGCCAGAGCATATGCTATACGCGCTCACGAGGACGCTTCTTCTCTAGATGTTATTATCGGTACTTTCACTCTTTATGATATTAGTGTTATTGCATTGATTGATCCTGGTTCGACTCATTCATATGTGTGTGAAACATTAGTATCCAGTAAGACTTTGACTGTTGAGTCTACTGAGTTTGTGATTCGAGTATCAAACCCCCTGGGCCGGTGTGTTCTGGTTAATAAAGTGTGTAAAAATTGCCTGTTGATGATTCAAGATTCATGCTTTCAGGCCGATTTGATGTTGTTACCCTTTGACGAGTTCGATATAATTTTGGGTATGGACTGGCTGACTTGGCACGATGCCGTTGTTAATTGCAAAAGAAAGACCATTGATTTTAGATGTCAGAACAACGAGATTAATCGAATTGAATCTAATGATCTAGGTGGTTTACCAACAGTAATATCTTCAATGTTAGCTCGAAAGTATGTGAGAAAAGGTTGTGAAGCCTACTTTGCTTATGTGTTTGATAGTAAAGTGACTGAAAAGAAGATTGAATCCATACTAGTTGTGTGCGAGTATTCGGATGTGTTTCCTGAAGAATTGTCGGGTTTGCCACCTATCTGAGAGGTAGATTTTGGTATTGAGTTAGTACCAGGGATAATTCCGATTTCGATAGCTCCGTACTGGATGGCACCTGCTGAATTAAAAGAGTTGAAAGCACAGTTGCAAGAGTTGGCAGATAGAGGTTTTGCACGACCGAGTTTATCTCCCTGGAGTGCGCCTATGTTATTTGTGAAAAAGAAATATAGAATTATGAGAATGTGCATCGATTATAGACTGCTTAATAAGGTGACTATAAAGAATAAATATCTGTTGCCACGGATTGACGACCTGTTCGATCAGTTGAAAGGGGCTTTAGTGTTTTTGAAGATAGATTTGAGATCGGGTTATTATCAGTTGTGAGTCAGAGACTCCGATGTGCCAAAAACTGCTTTTCGAACGAGGTACGAACACTATGAGTTTCTAGTTATGCCGTTAGGACTTACTAATGCACCTGCTGTTTTTATGGATTTGATGAATCAAATCTTCAGACAGTATTTGGATAGATTTGTGGTTGTATTCATTGATGATATATTGATCTACTCCCATGATGAAATCGAACATGCCGAGCATTTGAGACTTGTGTTACAGACATTGCGAGAAAAACAATTATATGCGAAGTTTAGTAAATGTGAGTTCTGGTTACATGAAGTTAGCTTTCTGGGACATTTTGTTTCAGCATCAGGTATTCGGGTTGATCCGAGTAAGATTTCAGCAATACTTGATTGGAAACCTCCGAGAAATGTTTCTGAAGTCTGGAGTTTTCTAGGACTTACTGGTTACTATAGATGATTTGTGAAAGGGTTCTCGATGATTGCAACCTCGATGACCAAGCTACTGTAAAATGATTTTATGTTTGAGTGGTCTGAAAAGTGCCAGAAAAGTTTTGACCAGTTGAAAGCCCTTTTGATCGAATCTCCAATGCTAGTTTAGCCAGAATCGGGTAAAGAATTTGTTATTTATAGTAATGCATCTTTAAATGGTTTGGGCTGTGTTTTGATGCAAGAAGGCAGAGTTATAGCTTATGCCTTGAGACAGTTAAAGCCACATGAAAAGAACTATTCAATTAACGATTTAGAGTTGGCAGGTATTTTATTTGCGTTGAAAATTTGGCGTCACTATTTGTTTGGTGAAAAATGTCATGTTTATTCTGATAAAAAAAGCCTGAAATACTTGATGACTCAGAAAGATCTAAATTTGAGACAACACCGATGGTTAGAATTGTTAAAAGACTATAAACTTGTGATTGACTATCACCCGGGAAAGGCTAATGTTGTTGCTGATGCTTTAAGCTGAAAATCACAATTTGCTTTGCGTGCAATGAATGTGCATATGGCTATGTATGATGATGGTTTGATAATAGAAAAATTGAAAGCAAGGCTGTTATTTATTCAACAGATTTGCAAAGCTCAGAAGGTCGATAATGATTTGATAGTAAAGCGGGCTTAATGTGATCCGAATGTTGATTCAGAATTTCAAGTGGATGCCGAGGGATGTTTGCGATTCAAAAACTGAATATGCGTTCCGAGAAATATAAAGTTGATTCGGATGATTTTGAATGAAGCTCATAACAGTCAGCTATCTGTTCACCTGGGTAGTATGAAGATGTATAATGATCTGAAGCAGCACTATTGGTGGCAAGGTATGAAACGAGACATTTCTAACTTTGTATCAAAATGTTTAGTTTGTTAGCAAGTAAAAGTCGAACATTAAGTACCTTCTAGATTGTTTCAGCCGATCATGATACCTGAATGGAAATGGGATAGGGTCACTATGGATTTTGTATCCGGTTTACTGATAACACCGAGCAAGAAAGATGCAATGTGGGTTATTGTAAATAGATTGACTAAATCTAATCACTTTGTTCTGGTTCGTACAGATTACTCACTTGATAAGTTGGCTGAATTGTATGTTTTTCAGATCGTGAGGTTACATGGTGTTCCTATATCTATTGTTTCAGATAGAGATCCGAGATTTACATCGCAGTTTTGGAAGAAACTGCAAGATGCACTAGGTACGAAATTACATTTTAGCACTGCTTTTCATCCCCAGACAGATGGTCAATCCGAACGAATCATTCAGATACTTGAGGATATCTTGAGATGTTACATTCTTAAGTTTGAAGGTACGTGGGAATGATACCTACCTTTGATTGAATTTACATATAATAACAGCTTTCAATCGAGTATTAAAATGGCACCTTACGAGGCTTTATACGGTCGTAAATGTCGTACACCATTGTATTAGACTGTGCTCAGTGAAAATAAGATACACGGAGTTGATTTGATCAGAGAAACCGAACAGAAAGTGAAAGTAATCTGTGAAAGTCTAAAAGCAGCATCAAATCGTCAGAAATCATATGCGGACTTGAAACATAAAGATATAGAGTTTCAGATCAGGGATAGAGTATTTTTGAAAGTCTCACCATGGAAGCAAATACTTAGATTTGGTTATAAAGGCAAATTGAGTCCGAGATTTATTGGGTTGTATGAGGTTATAGAGCGAATTGGGCCGGTTGCATATAGACTGTTGTTGCCACCTAAGCTAGAAAAGATCCACAGTGTATTCCATGTTTCGATGCTTCGTAGATATCGATTTTATCCTTCACATGTGATTAGTCCGTCTGAGATTGAAGTTAAGCCTGATATGACGTACGAGGAAGAACCGATTCGTCTTCTAGCTCGTGAGATTAAAGAGTTGCGAAATAAGAAAATTTCATTGGTTACAATATTGTGGCATAAACACGGAGTTGAGGAAGCAACATGAGAGCTAGAAGATGTAATGAGAGAATGCTATCTATACCTATTCACCGGTAAGATTTTCGGGGACGAAAATCCCTAAGGGGGAAGAGTTGTAATAGCCCAATTTAAACCCTAATTGAAACGGTGGTTTCAAGACCACGAATTTGAGTCAAAAAAATATTTTATTATTATTTCTTGTGTTTATTATATGTGAATTTGCTTGTGTGAAAGTTTCGTATGAAAATTTGATCGTTTGTGTGCTTAATTTAATAAAAGGACTTAATCGCGTAAATTGAAAACTTGATAGTTTAATGTATAAGGGTCGAATTGCTATTGGCTTTTGAAATTGAAGCATTTAATTTGCAAATACACCATAGGAGTTAGTGATGGTCAGTTGTACCCTTGGAGTATATGTTTTAGTTATTTAATTATAAAGGTTATAATTGTAATCAATTAAAATGTAATAATAATATAAAACATATAATAGAATACACTAGTGTTCATACTTTCATCTCATGACCGAAAATAGAAACAAAAGAAAAGAAAAAGGGAAAGCTAGGTATTCGGCCATTGTTGATCCAAATTCAAGGTTAGTTTGGTTTCGATTTTTGATAATTTTTATATTTTTGAGATCGTTGCTTCGAATACTATCCGACCCATGATAGAATTTCTGATTTTGATGAATGTTTTGAGTTATGCCATTGATGAATATTTGTGTTTTGTGATGTTTGATGATGAATTATTAAAGATATGTTTTAGATTAACATGTTTTGTATTAGAGTTTCTGATGATTTTGAGTAATTAGGGCTAAATTGCAATAATAATAAATTGAAGAACTAAAATGCAAAATAAACGAAATATGAGGACTTATATAGGTGTGTGGAGTATTCGGCCTAAGTATAGCATGAGCAAATTATGCTTGTTTTGTGTTTTATGCAATTAGGACTAATTTGTAAACGTATGAAATATTAGGGGTAAAATGGTAATTTACCCATTTATGTGTTGTTGGATTAAATTGAATGAAATTGTGTTTGAATGAGATTAATTTGAAATTGTATAGATCAAGAATAAAAGAAATCTGACTTGGATAGGGGAAAAGCAAAAATAGTTGAATAGTTGATTTACATCGTTTGTCGATATTCGAGGTAAGTCTATAAGCAATAAACGTCGTTAAATTTGAATGTATATGATCTTATTATGTTGATTTAATTGTGTGAATTTCTATAGTTATAGCCGAATGCATAAATGTTTATGAGGTTTGGGAATAAGTTCGGTTCAATTGAGATATGAATTATGAATAAGAACAACTTTGTAACAGTGGTATATTAGGCTTATTGTGTAACACTGCAAACTCGACCCAAACGTTATGGCCGAATCTGGCGCGTCACATTGAAGTGTTCTAGCAAAAACCTTGTTTTCATTGGAAACACCTCCTTAAAATGAAAAACCTTAATTACTTTGTACAATCTCTTTTTAGTTGCGGAAGCTTTATTTAGAATATATGATCTATGAAAACTTGTCATTTAAAAAAAATGAGTTGTGGAAACGTAGTATTTAAAAATAGTTATGGTTTAGGAAACCACATTCTACTTCTAATAAATATAAAGCATAAAAATGATAATAATCCTAATTTGAAATATTAGCCAGAGGAAAGGCCTTGTTACAACCCAAATAAAAAAGAAATAATTTAAAAGCCAAGATATTAAGAATTACATAAAGACTAAGTCTAAACTTTTTATGCTAGTTGGCCACTTCCAAGTCCCTCCATTCGTCGAACCTCCTAGGGAGGATCACCTGAAAAGTTTAGAAGGAGGGGGTGAGTTTCAAAAACTCAGTGTGTATAACCCTCAACGAGTATAAAGCAATCATCAGTTATTTTGGGCCTAAGCCCAATTCAATGACGGTGACCTTTGGCCTCAGTTGGGCCGAAGCCCACATCACAATAATATCACAATAATGTCATGCATGCAATGTTGTGCAATGCAATGCAGTGCAATCCCACCCCAATAATCCAACTGATACACATCAACTCCGTCCCCCGATACACATCATGTGGGGATATAAATATCGACCCAGCCAACCGATACACATCAATGGTAGCCCTGTTGCGGAACTACCTTCATTCATATATTGGGCTTAAAAAGCCGTCGGTGGATCCATGATTGTCAAGCAACCATGCGATCCTCATATACTTCGTCCGTTCAATAATTCCTAACCTAGATGCAACCTAAACAGAATATCGTATGTATGCAGCAGATATGCATGTAACATCCATAAGTCTTACATTCAACACATAGGGGTATTTTGGTCATTCTCACCCTTAGGGGTATTTTGGTAATTTTCTTTTATTACGGGTTTTTACTTAACTTGGCCCGTTAACAAATCCCGTGGGCTAAGATGAACAAATACTATGCACCAGGTAGGATTCCAGAGAAGAGGAGGTGAGTCATTGAGACTTAAGTACCAAGCTCTCCCTAGATCCAATCCTAGACATGCATATACCTGTTGCCACACCATAACCCTATGACTTGTCCACGGTCACAATAAATTAATTAAGTTTTATGTCTATTTAAGTAGTTATTGGAAACTAGGCCCGAAACCCTTTACAAAGCCCTAACAATCTACATACATGCATATGGCCCACTAAGCCCAATCTCATTCATATGGCCCATTAGGCCCAAATCACATTCATTTGGCCCATTAGACCCAAATCATATTTATATGGCCCACTAAGCCCAATCACTTCCACAGTCATGCTTTCATACGATTTTCCATCACATAATATCAATTACTAATTTTGCCAACTATGGGCCCTACAGTCCGTCGACCCACTTAGCCCATTCTGGCTGGTTGGCCAAAACACAACCCAAGTCCATGGAATTACCCATGGGGTCTCAGATAACCTATCGATTTCCCCCTCACGAGTGTTCACACACTCACAAGTCTGTTGTAGCCAATCTTTTGGCTTTTCGACTTTTCGGCTTTTCGGCATTTCGGGATTTGTCGATCTAGTGTGTGTATGCAATGTATGTACACACCTTCGGCTTTATATCAAGCTATCATAGGGTAGAAGTACACACCTTATCACCTGGAGTACTAAGTATTCATAATCGCCCAAACCTATATTCAACAGTATACTCCATTAGTCACATCCCATTAATTCAAAATAAATCCACTACTTACCGAAGAACAACCTATACTTTCCTTGACTAGATTGATCGCTGCGATCTGCCTACGCAACTTGAAATCTGACGTAATCCCCCTTTCGCACCTAGGTGGAAAGTCCCTAATAGCTGACACCTTACGTCGCTTAAACTTGGGAGCCTCTATCCCAACCTCTCTGCTAGAACTCCCTTCTTCCATCAGCGATCATTCTCTTAAATGAGAGGGAGAAAGAGAAAAAAATGTAAAAATCATAGGTTAACGAAAGTAGTGGTATTTGGAAAGGATAAAGAAAAATTGACTTTTTAGAGTGTAGAAACGAAAGAACTTAGAAATATTTAACAAAAGCCGAAGAAGATCTAATTCACTTACCGATTGCGAGATCACTTGCCAACAAGAAATCAAACCCTCAAAGTGTAAGGATCGACTTTTAAATGCAAAAGAAACAGTCGGCTAAGTTGAAGGGGGAAGAGGTTGATTCGATTAAAATAGAGGAGAAAAGATAAAGAGTTTGGCTTAAAGAAAAGAGGAGATGATATGCGACTGAAGCACACAAAATCAACAAATGCCCTTACTTGCCCATACGGCACACATATATATACTAAAATAAATAAATAAAAATAAAAATACAAACCTACACTCCTCAATCGACTCAAACTCATCAAGTTAAATTCCCTTCAAATTCTCCAATTTTATCATCATCATATCCACACTTAATCCTCATCCTAATCCCCTTGATTTTAGCCAACAATTCCAATTTGAATTGCATTCAAATTGCTTCCACTGAATGACAATCCTTCCCTGAGTTGAGTAGCAAAATTAAATTCCTTTTTGCGCATGAGACCACTCGAACTCTAGCCCTCAAACTTCTCAACACGTTGCTGGCCACTGCACCACATCTTATCTTGTGCTACCATTCGGTCACAATTAACTATAAGGCTTATATGCCTAAGCCTCAGTTTTCTTAAAGAATAAAAATTTAAACTTTGCCACGCCTGGGATTTGAACCTGCAACCTCTCATATCCATAGCATGCTTCTCACTACTGCACCACAGGCGCCCTTGTGCCATATTCCATCCCTAACTATTTTTAAGGCCTATTAACCCGCAACCAGGTTATCCTAAAAATATTTACTACCATTAAGATTCAAACCCCTAATCTCTTGGCTGCGCTATATGTCCCTTGCCACTACGGCACCTACCTTATTTGTGTCATTCTCTTCCCCAATTAATTATAAAGTCTTTCTGCCGACCTCCAGGTTGTCTAAAAAAAAACCCACAACTTTTGCTCATACCGCGACTTGAACCCAGCACCTCTCCTTACTCCTAACGCCATCATACCACTGGGCCAAGTGCATCATTTGTGTCGAATTTCCACCAAACACATTTATAAGGCCTAAACGCTAGCTTCCCTACTAATCATGTGCGGAATAAAAATTTTCGCCAAGGCCAAGACTCGAACCCTGGACTTCCTGCTTACTGCCAAAGCTTTTTTCCACTAGGCCAAGTGTTTCCTTGAGTCAGATTTTACCAGGCCTTATTAATAAGCCTTCCACCTAATGCTTAGGGTCTTTTAGAAAAAAATGCAAAATTTTTCTAAAGCACTGGATCGAACCCAGGACCTTTTCCACACTACCAACCCTTCCTAAATCACTTAAAAATTAAACTAAACATGAAATTATAAAATATTTAAACATATTTAAGCTATTTAAGCTGCCTTCTAAACGATTCCAAACTCAAGGCCCATTACTTCTAGGCCCAAAATTCAGGGTGTTACATATTCCCTGGCAAGCTTTGATGCCGGTGTATGATATCAGGCTTATTGCGTAGTAGGTTTTACGCCAGTGTATTAAATCAGGTTTATTACCTAGTAGGCTCTGTGCCAGTGTATTATATTAGGCTTTATGCCTAACAAATTTTATGTGAGCAACGGTAAAAGTAACCAAATGTGTTAAATGAGCTAAAGTGACCAGGTATGTGAATGTAGCTTACTTTTTTGAAATGAAAGTAAATTGATTGAAAGATATGTGATAGAAATGTTTTGTGATGCTATTGAAAATATATGTAATTATGAGCAGTGTATTCAGCTTTATAATAGGTATAAGTATGTGATTTAAAAAATTGATTCATGAGTATGTATATACATGACTACATATATATAATTGATTATCTATGATATTATGACTTTGAAATTGGAGAACATATTGATAATTTATATATGTGTATATTTGACCATGGTATATTTTGTGTATAAAAATATGTTTGATTCGGTTTATTTTATTGATCTATCGAGGTCATTAATTTGTTTAAATTACTCATAACTTACTAAGCTACGATTGGTTACTGTGTGTATGTTTATTCTTTGTTCTTATAGATTTTGGAAGTTAGCTATAGGCTTGGGAATCCTTAGTGAAGCCATCCACACTATCATCAACCTTCGGTACTTAAAAAGTCATATTTCGAAATTATGGCATGTATAGGCTAATAAGTATTTTGTCCGATCTTGGATATGTATTATTTAAGCCATGCAAAAATGGCTTAACTACTAAGTTTGAATTTGATCATGGTTTAATTCGTTTTGGTTATAATATTATATGCTATGAATGAATGGTATATGTGATTGGTGTTATACGTATTGAAAATGGCTCGATAATGGTTGGTGCACTTGATTGTGGTTGAAGAGTCTGACATGGTGTATATAAATTTTCATAAATGTGGTTAGATGATTCAGTTTTGTTGGACTATGTTTGAGTTCCTTTAAATTATTATGTCATGTGTTTTGAATGAAAGTTACATGTGGTACATATATAATTTGAGTGTTGAAGATGCCATGTAAATTTGAATATGTGTATTGGGTTAGTTTGGTCATGATATTCATATATAAGTAATTAATTGTATCTTGGCTATTGTATCTGGTCATAGTGTTGAATATGAGATAGCATTATAAGTAGTTTGGTTATGTCCGAACATGACATAAGATCGTTTTGATATGTTCGTTATAAGATGAAAACATTTGTAATGGTTTTTGATTAACTTGTGATTTGGCGTTTAACTATATAAATAATTATGCACAAGGATTTGTTTTGATATGTATTTTTATCTTATATATATATATAAATATGATGATGATTAATGATGTGTTTCGGTTATGTATGAATAAGGAATGTATATAGTGTTATAATGAATTATGTATTATTAAGCTAAAATGCATGTTATTTATAGGATGATATTCAGCGTATGCTTAATGTGCTTATTAAAATAGGTATTGATTTATAAAATGGATGACCAAGGTTGGAAATGAAAAATTGTCTAACATAATGGAGAATGCTTTTATGTTCGGCTTGATGAAATGAAAATGACAAAATGAATGGTATATAAATGTGTACAAGTATATGCATGTGATTATTAGAATATGTGTTCTGACTGGTAATACCTCGTAACCTAGTCCGGCGACGAAAACGGGTTAGGGGTGTTACATATGTGCTAAACAATTTTGAAAAATTATATAAGACATCTTACACGAGGTTCATAGCAGCACCTATTTGATTCGAACCAAGTAGCGACAAAATGTGTAATGACTTGAGCTAGAGTTACTGATGATCGGGAATAAAACATGAAATTTTAGAGTTTGTACTAAGATGTCTGGTATGTCAAAGGTCAAAGATGAATATTAAGTTCTGACTGAATTATTATAGCCTGTTATGATTTTTGAGTAGGAATGAGAGCGAGTAATGATCGATTTCGTATCTGGACTACATTTGACGTCGAGGAAGAAAGATTTGATCTAAATCATTATTATCAAACTGATGAAATTGACTCATTTTTTATTGATCAGAATGGATTACTTGCTTGAAAGTCTGGTTGAGTATCTGAGATTCACCTTTAGATTCTGGAGTAAACATCACGAAGCTATGGCATATATAGACGGACAATAGGAACAAGTAATTTAGATTCTGGAGGACATATTATAGTGTTGTATCATCAAGTTCAATTGCACGAGAACAAGCTTTTTATCAAGTGAGAAATTTCAAGGATGAAATTTTCTAAGGGGGAGAGTTGTAACAACTCGTTTTTCAATGGTGTCAGAAACAGTGGTTTTGGGACCACAAACCCCACGCATGAGTCAGTAAATATTATTATTTAATATTTACGAGCCTAATATAGTATTATATTGACTTTTGATATGATAATTTTTGCTAATTGAATGAAACGTTAAGTATAAGTAGTTTGTCCCTAAAGTCAAATGATTTTGAAAAATGAGGTATCAGGACCTTGTTTTTATAAATCAAGCCTGTAAATATTTTCATTAAATAGTTACGAAGTGATTATATAGGTGTATTGAAATTTGGCTCAAAAAATGTTGATGTTGAGATAATTAATTAAGTAAAAAGGACTAAATTATAAAAGTTATAAAATTTAATCACTATTAGTTTATTTGAGTTAAATAGCTATGAAACCATGATTTGAGGGATTTAGAAGATAATAAAACCTTAATTAGCTTTAATGACCGGTTAATGGTTAAGAATATGTATTATTATATGTTAAAAATTAATTAATTAAAATAACAATAAAATATGTTAAAATAAGTAAAACAAAAGTCATCTTCCTTATTTTTGTTCTTCCATCGAAATAGAAACATAAAACCACCATGGTTGAAGCTTAAAGGATTCGAACAAGTTGTGTTCATGCATGGTAAGTATTTGTTAATTTTTTTTTAATTTTATGATTTTAAGATCATTACAATTAGGTCTAGCAAACTTGTATCTCTGATTTCAAAATTGTTAAAGATTTTAAATTTTAAAATTGGTGAATCTTAGGTGGTTTTTATAGAAATTATTGGATTTAGAAGTTATGAAATGTTTAAAAACTATTTGATTAAGTAAATTTTGTTAATTTTGTATTTAGGGACCAAGTTGTTGAAATAGTTAAATTGTATGAAATTCTTGTGAAAATGTGTTAAATATGAGATGTACAAGGACTATTTGAAATTCAACTAGTATGGCTTGGGACTAAATGTATTCAATTTGAAAGTTTCAAATTTAGGGACTAAATTGAATAAAAGGTAAAAATTTAGGGTAAAAGTGTAAAATATTGATAAAATGTCAAATATGCGAATATAAGTATTTTATGATATTTGAATCATTTAATTGAATAAAATTAATATATTTAGATCAAGAAACGAACTAGTTAATTAATAAATGCGGGAAAGGAAAATTTGTTGACTAGACATTGGAGTTGTTTTTGCTACAAAATCGATTTAAGTAAGTTCGTATTAGATTTTGGTTATGTCTATTGATGCTTGAATTAAAATTTGATTTATGTAAATAAGTATATAAATATGTATATTTATGTATTTATGATTTACATACTTAAGTAAGGTAAGTTTTGAAAATGGAAACAAAGAACCAATTTGTAAAATATGGAAAAGGTATATGAACAAATTGAATTGTAACATTATATGGAATGCAAATGTTTATGTTGGATATGGTACAATATCATGGAATATAAAGGATTATGTGATCTATTGAATAGTTATGAAATGGAACAATGGATCAAAATGAAGTATAGAAATGTTACAAGTTGAAAATGACTTATATTATGACACGGTATGCGTTGATCTTGTGGAATATGTATTATGCTATAAAGATGGAAATATTATGGATTGTATGTGATCAAGGCTAAATTTTTAAGCATGTAAAGGTTATGGTATAAAGGATAAGCCCATATGAACTTAGTGAATAGCTAGGATACAAATGACATGCCATTAGGGAGTAGCAAGCTTTGTGCTGGTGTATATTTAGCAGGCTTCGAGCCAGTGTATATTTAGCCAACTTTGTACTGGTGTTGTATTAACAAGCACTCTGTCCCAATGTTTTATTTAGCAAGTACTATGTACCGATGATGGATATCATGCCGATGGCTTGAGTTCCTACATGTGTCACAGATTCTTTAAAGTTTGCATAAGAAACATTGCGTATCGGTTAATGTCTGTATGTTAGCTCATGTTAGAATTACTCTCCCGGTATCCAAAGCCAATTTACTATTTTTCTCTGGGAAAAATAGTTAATAATTGAAATGCAAATGAAACGAGATGATATGATATGATGAATTATGTTGTATTGAGTATAACTTGATATATGAATTGATTATATGGAAAAAGATTTAGGGAATGATTATATGACTTGGTTATATGGAAATAGTGATATGAAATGTGTTAGCTCGGAAGGACCAACTCGAGAACACTAATAGGGAAGTTGTGTAACACCCCTAACCCGTATTCTTCGTAAGAATTGGGTTTTAGAGTATTAACGAAACATTCAGAACATTTTTCAAATAGTTCCTATAAATTACTATTCATCTATCGAGATCATTCAAAAATATCCCTTAATTGGACCCTCGAGATCCAATATGAGCATTAGAATCATGTCAGGACTTAATCGGAAACTCATAAAATTTTTCATGATATTTTAAAAATTTTCCAATGTTGTAGGGCTCACACGCCTCTATGGTCTAGGGACATGCCCATGTGGTCGGGCCGTGTACTACACACGCCCGTGTCCCTAACCCGTGTAACTCTTTGACTTTTAAGGCATAAAGAAATTAAAGTCACATGGCCAAGTCACACGCCCGTGTACTAGGCCATGTGGCGAATTTTATTTTCGAAATTTAGGTGCAGTTTTCACACGGTAGTGTAACATGCCCGTGTTCAAGTCTGCGTTAACCACACGGCTGAGACACACGCCCATGTCTCTGCCTATGTGCCCAGTTTTGAGCATTCTGTTTCTCATTTTTAAGATGCAGGGAACACACGGCCGGACCACATGCCCATGGGATTGGCCGTGTGTCACACATGGCCAAGACACACGCCCGTGTGTCTACCCGTGTGGACAAAATAAAGTCATTTCATAGCCTCATTTGTCACCCAAAACTTACCATTTTCCTAAACCAAAACTCACAAACATATATCCACCAATCCAATATCATATTCACATAAATTTAGCCATCAACCATGTGGTATTATCTCATGCACCAATGGATATAAACTTACTCTTATCATACACTTATTTTCTAACATAATTCCATCAAACTAACACATAATAAGCACTTATGTGATTACCAAAATATTACTTCAAAAATAGCCAAACTTAGACCACCACTAGCCACTCCAATGGCTAGATTACAAAACAACAATTACAAGCCATCATTGGCCAAATAAGCTTATACATGCCATTATACCAAAATGAAATTTCTATTTGTACCAAAATGAGATAGTGGATAGTGTGATGATTGCTCCGACTGACTTTTAACCTTTGCGAGCTTTGAGAACTATAAAATAGGAAAAAGTAAATGGAGTAATCATTTTATACTTAGTAAGCTCGTATAACGAAAAATAAACTTACAAGTCGTATTTATTAATACAAGCATACATAAATTTACATTCCATCGATTTTGGGTAAGTTACCTGAACACATACACTTATTCAACAAGTTAGTCACATAACCTCATATGAATATCAAGTAAACATAGATGAGCTCATCACATTACAAGCTTCCATTAATTTCACTTGTCCACACTTCAAGAGTGTTTTCCGTCGAACTGTTGAAATCTCGATGGATGTTCAGGTAATATCCACACCTGCAAAAGTACCCATTAGGGTACATAATAAAAAGGCACACTCTTGAGCCGTTCATTTTACAGTAGGATTACTAGTCTAGGCTAAATCCTATCCGTAGCATATGCTATAGAGAGCTTATACCCGTCCGGGCTAAATACAATTTACAACCTAAGCTCAAGAGGGCTTACATTAGAATTACCAGTCCGGGCTAAATTCTATCTGTAGCATATGCACTATTATTCTTAACCTATCGAAATTCTATATTCAACTGGAACATGATAATTTGTCCATATTACACAACTTAAGACTATTTCATTATGTATATATCATCTCACACATATCACCACAATCAATACAATTCAATTCAAGCATATTAATATACATTTTTAAGTTACACGAACTTACCTTGAAAATGGTTCGTATTTGAATTTCAACTAATCCGAAACCTTTTGCATTCCTCGATCTAGTTCCGTGGTTGGTCTTTCGAAATCTATATGGGTAAATTTAACTATTAATCTATCACATTTCATATACATTTGCATTCTATTACATCTTAGGCAAAATTACCATTTTGCCCTTATCTTTTTCAAATATTTTGATTTCGTCTCTAGGCTTAGAAAATGAAACTTCTGAAATTTAACCCTCTTTCCAAGCTTATCCAAAATTTATATACTACATTTAAAGCACATACATTTCACAAATTTCAAAATTTTCCATGGGTTTTACCACTTTTTCATTTTAGCCCCTAAATCAAGTTTTCATCAAAAATTGCTTTGTAAAAGTTCTTTATTTATGAACAATTTTTCATTTACTACCATAAATTTCAAATTTTCAACATATTCATCTATGACCCAAATTTCATACCTTGACCCAAGTCTATCTTGTGGCATCAATTCTATATTCTTTTTGACCTTATCACTTCATTGAAGTGTGGCATTCAACCAATACCATTTTGGTTCCTATCTTAACATAGATAGCGGGTCACAGTTTAAACTATCCACACCATTTTTAGCTTAAGTGCTACTATAAGATTTGGGTCAATATTACTATATAATATTGGTTCTTTCTTTAGCCTTAAACTGAACCTATCTTTTCCATTTTCTAAACACTTAAACCCCTTTGTTTTCAAGCCAACTTGTTCGTTTACAAACTTGTCCAAGAACTAAGCCATACTACTTAATTTTATGATCGGGAACATACGTGGCTTGATTCATCGAACGAATACGAGATCGCATCATTAGGTGTTAGAGCCAGGTTAAAATTAGGTAAGTATAGACGTTTCATCACTCCCGGGTTTATAAAAAAATTCATAAAAAAATTTAGCGTCAAGTGCAATATTCATGATTGAAAGTATTAAAGGGAGTTTCTAAGTTTGTTAAAAAAAAAAAAAGAAGAAGCTAGCTTGGAAGTGATATTACTACCCGATTCCATTTCATCCTTATCACCATAACCAAATTCGGACACACTTCAAGTAATTTCATTTTGTTTCTAGCCTACCATTTCATCCCAACATTAACTTCCACCCTTACATTACTTTTGAAGCCGACCCACAAAGATTGCTGCTAAGTCTAAGTAGTCATTAAAGAACTTAGAGAAGCGAACTAAAGTGGAAAAAGGCAGGAGAGTGTGAGGCCATTAGGGTGATAAAAGCCAAAAATTGAGTGAAACACAAGTGGAGTGTATACTTTCTTTTTGAGTGAATTCGTGAGGTTTGTTGTAAGGAAACACCATGTCTTGTAGTCTTGTAAAAAATCCTGTAGAAGGAGCTAGTGTACACCCCGTAAGAAACATTGCTACTGGTGGTGGTGTACCCGACTTAACTTATCAAGCTCTCTTCCGCGAGATGGATCGAATGCTCCAACGGCGTCTAGAACCTGTACAAGAGCAATTGGAATAGGTTGAAGAACGAGTCCAACGTGAAAGGACTCCACAAAATCCAAGAAGGGAGCAAGGCTGTCCTAGGCTAAATCGAGATGACTTTTACGAGCCTAGTGATATGGAAAGTGATCAAGCCTCAGATCGTAGCGAGAGGCACCAAGGTCAAAGGAACTGAGGAATGAGAGAAAGAAACTAAGTGCACAATGATCTCAAAAAAATCAACATGGTGATTCCCCCATTCCAATGGAAAACTGACCCTGAAGCATATTTGGAGTGGGAGAAGACGATCAAACTTGTTTGCGAGTGCCACAACTACTTGGAGAGGAAGAAAGTTAAACTTGCTGCCATAGAATTCTCCGATTACACTATCATTTCGTGGGACCAGCTTACTATGAGCCAGATGAGGAATGGAGAATGACCCGTGTCTACATGGGCCAAAATGAAAGCAATAATGAGGAAGTGATTTATTCGTACCTACTATCACCATGAATTATACCAAAAATTGCAAAATCTCACTTAAGGCAACCAGAGTGTAGAATACCACTACAAAGAGATAGAGGTGGCAATGATTCGAGCGGGCATTAAGGAGGATCGAGAGGCTACCATGGATAGGTTTCTTATTGGACTAAGCTGAGAAATTGCCAACGTGGTGGTGTTGCAACACTATGTTGAAATTGTTTACATGGTCCATATGGCGATCAAAGTGGCGAAGCAATTGAAGCGAAAGGGAGCCACCCGAACCTTTCCTAGCTCCACTTCAACAACAAAGTGGGGACAATGAGTCAGCAAAAAGGATGCCCCCATTTGAGCCAAGGAATCTATTGAAACTACAAATCCTAACAAGCCGAGTGGCAAAATAAGAAAAGGTAAAAATGAAGTTCTGTCTAACTGCTCGCCGGATATAAAATGCTTTAAATACCTTAGAAGGGGCCAGATTGCTAGTCAATGCCCCAATCAGAGCATGGCATTGGTTAGGGCCAATGGCGAAATTAAGTCCGAGGAAGATAAAGAAGAAGAGCCCGAAGCACCCACCGAAGAGGAGGAAGACTTAGAATATGTCGTGGAAGGGGAAATTGTTGTTATCAAGCAGAGTTTGAGTCTCCAAGGTGTTAAAAATGAGCAGCAATGAGAGAGCATTTTCCACACTCGATGCCATGTCCAAAGGCAAGGTGTGTAGCATGATAATTGATAGAGGAAGCTGCACGAATGTTGCTAGCAGCATGTTGGTGGACAAACTCGACCTAGCAACGACCAAGCATCCTCACCCTTACAAGTTGAAATGGCTCAACAATGGTGGAGAACTTAAAGTCACCAAGCAAACCATTGTCGCATTTTCCATTGGCAAGTATAGTGACGAAGTCGTAGGTGATGTGGTGTCGATGCACGCTAGCCATTTGCTGTTGGGGAGATCGTGGCAATTCAACCGATGCACGATCCATGATGGTTACACCAATAGATACACGTTCAAACATTTAGGGAAAAATGTAACCCTAGCACCCTCACCCTAAAATAAGTGTATGAAGACCAGCTTAAATTGAAAGACTCTATGGAAAAATTGAGATCAAAAGATAAGGAGGGAAAATGTGAGAAGGAAAAAGAAAAGAGAATAAAAAAAGAAAGGAAAAATTAAGGTAAAAACGAGAGGGAAAAGTGAAAAGAGCGAGTTAAAAATCCAACTGGAAAAAGAAATAAAAGAGAAGTTTGAAAATTATTGTTGCTGAAATAGCCCGCTCTTGTACTTATGTACAAGGAAGGATTATTTGGACCTAACAAACTTGATGACACTCAACCCTCTACGATTGTGACTTTGTTGTAGGAATTTAAATACGTGTTTCTGGAGGACGTTCCAAGTGGACTATCACCTATTAGGGGTATAGAACACCAAATCAGTTTCATGCTCGGAGCCACAATTCCAAACTGACCAGCCTATCAAAGTAACCCCGAAGAAACCAAAGAATTGCACAGGCAAGTAACTGAGTTGATGGAAAAGGGTTTCATTCAAGAGACTTTAAGCCCATGCGTCGTACCCGTACTCTTGGTGCCAAAAAAATATGGTTCTTGGCGTATGTGTGTTGATTGTCGAACGATCAACAAAATTACCAACAAATATAGACATCCGATTCCGCGTCTAGACGACATACTAGACGAGTTTAGTGAAGCTCAACTCTTCTCCAAAATAGACCTCAAAAGTGGCTATCATTAGATCTGAATGAGAGAAGGAGACGAGTGGAAAATAGCGTTCAAAACCAAGTATGGTTTGTACGAGTGGTTGGTTATGCTTTTCAGCTTAACTAATGCTCCAAGTACTTTTATGCTTTTAATGAATTATGTACTTCATGCTTTTATTGGTAAGCTCTGTGTGGTTTACTTTGATGACTTACTGATCTATAGTAAGTCTCTAGAAGACCATATTCATCATTTGAGATCAATATTGGAAGTATTGCATAAGGAAACTTTGTTTGCTAATCTTAAAAAGTGTTCTTTCTGTACTAATAAGCTTGTTTTCTTATGATTCGTGGTTAGTGCGGAAGGACTTGAGGTCGACCAAGAGAAGGTCAAGGCAATTCAAGAATGGCCGCGACCTACAAGCATTAGCCAAGTAAGAAGTTTCCATGGCCTAGCAAGCTTCTGTAGAAGGTTTGTACCTAATTTGAGTACTTTGCTGCTCCTTTGACGGGGATCATTAAGAAAAACTCTAATTTTCATTGGAATGAGGAACAAAAGAATTCCTTCAAGGAAATTAAAGATTGTTTGACAAACGCCTCTTTACTTTCCTTGCCCGATTTTAACAAGACATTCGAGATTGAGTGTGATGCTTCAGGAATAGGGATTGGAGCGGTGTTAATTCAAGATGGGCATCCCATAGCCTATTTCAGTGAAAAGCTTAATGGTGCCACCCTCAACAACCCGACGTATGAAAAGGAAATGTACTCGTTGATCTGGACGTTGGAAACATGGCAACACTACCTGTGGCTGAAGGAGTTCATCATCCATACTGATCACGAGGCCCTAAAGCACCTTAAGGGACAAAACAAGCTGAACAAGAGGTACGCAAAGTGGGTGGAGTTTTTGACTATTTGAGCTAGTCGAATTCGGCATGAGCTATAGCAAACTTAATTAAGAACAAAGTTTAATCTTAGTTTGTTGTAATGTAAAAGAAATGAGCTGAAACGAGCTAAATTCAAGCTCAAACGAGCTAAATCGAGCTCAAGTGAGCTGATTGGAGCTGAATGGTGTATAGGGAGCTGGAGAGGAGCTGAGATCGGATTGCAAAAGAATACATTGAGTCTTCAAGGAGTTGTCCTTAGCTCCCCCAACGTCATGGCACTTGTTATCATCCCAAATGCGCAACACCAAGGCTATTAAGGCGTCTTGAATTTGCTTGGTTCGAGCTCGAGTCATGGGGCCTTTTGGAAGCTCGATTGAATTATGAATTGCATTCGAGGATGCCCCGGGTGTGCTTACATCATTAATCATGGATCCAGCTCGGGAGGTTGAGTCGAATTCATGTAGTTGCCCGATTGTAGACGAGAGAGTCGTTCGTGCCTCGAATTTTAGAAATAGAAGTGAATGGATAGGTTTGGATAAGCAGAAGGTTTCAAAGAAGTATAGGGTTAGTAATAGGTTCAGCTAAGGGCAGCAAAGATGGATGTTGGATAGATGGCTCGATTTGGTGATAACAAGAAAGAAATTTGAAAGATGGGGATGGAAAACGAACTTAACGTCAGGAATGATTCAACACTAAAAAGTGTCACCCCGGTTCCTATATTGTTAAGGTGGAAAGATGGAATAAAAGATAGGTGAACGCCACACCAAGAATGGTGATAAGTTCAAACAAGGTCGATTGGCGCCACTAGCACAAACTAGATAAGTCTTTCAAAACTTTTACGAGATATGGAGTGCGTGAAGCTTCCAAGAGGTGTATCTTGGCCGAATAGGTGCATAGAAACTCCAAGGGTCCTTCCACATGCATTTGGCTGTACATGGAACTTGGAAGGAGGCTTGAATCTAGCTGTGCATGGATTTGCATTAATTGTCCTCTATTCAAGCATGTGTGCTGTTCAAGGGAGATGTATTCTTCAATATCCATTGCATGCAATTATTCCCCCATGTGCATGAATATAGGTCCTCTAAACATTGAACCAATACATGCATGAATCTTCCCGTTCAATGAACATTCCCGTACATGCACCTTGTCATGAATGAATCTCCACATTCGGCTGAACCTACATAATTTAAATAGCATAATTAAATAAAATAATTATTCATATAATCATAATTAAAAATATTAACTAAACAACTTAATGACACTACTAATTTCAGACATATTAATTATAAGTAAACTATCATATTAAATTCAGCTAGCTCAAATAGTCAAAAACACTTAGTGAGCTAAGTTGAGCTAGGGAATTCGGCATGAGCTGTAGCAAACTTAATTAAGAACAAAGTTTAATCTTAGTTTATTGTAATGTAAAAGAAATGAGCTGAAACGAGCTAAATTCAAGCTCAAACGAGCTAAATCAAGCTTAAGTGAGTTGATTGGAGCTGAATGGCGCATGGAGAACTGGAGAGGAGCTGAGATCGAATTGCAAAAGAATGCATTGAGTCTTCAAGGAGTTGTCCTTAGCTCTTCCAACATCATGGTCCTTGTTATCATCCCAAATGCGCAACACCAAGGCTATTAAGGCATCTTGAGTTTGCTTGGTTCGAGCTCGAGTCATGGGGCCTTTTAGAAGCTCGATTGAATTATGAATTGCATTCGAGGATGCCCTGGGCGTGCTTACATCATTCCCCCCGTCTTCAAAGTGACTTGTCCTCAAGTCGAATGCTTGGATCACTCTAGGGCGGAAGATAAAGGAGCTGTCAGAAATTTGAATATGAATCGAAATTTGACAACTATTAATTTCAATATCATGAAAGAGTAAAAACTTGAATACAAAACAAACTAGAAACGGGCCAATCCTTTTTGTTACACGAACAGATAAGGGATTGTTGTTGGTGAGGTAAAGGTTGGGTCTTACCTTTCCAATTTGACTATCCATCTTCGGCAATAGAAATGGTATATGAATCATGTGACAGGAATATCCATAAGTTGTCAATAAATTTTTCGAACAAACAAATTGTCCAAGCACAATTGTATCAAAACAAATATGATTCATATAAGCGAACGTATTCAAAACACCATTTCCACAAACGAATGGACAGAACGTCTTACAAGGTAATGCTTCATCAATCAAAGAATAGCAATTGACCGCACAAATGGATGGAACCTTTTCCGGACGCAAGTCATGAACAAAATCATCAATTCGAGTCGAATAGAGCGACCTAAAAACTAATAAAAACTCACCTTGCTTACCGTTGGGACTAGGGAGAAGAAAATTAGTTTTACCTTTTTCAACCAACGTAAACTGTCTTTCCTCAGAAAGGTATTGAAGCCAAAGCTCTTCACATGATCCTTGAGAAACCTGAAATGAAGAATAAACACAAAAACAATTCTCACTTTTCAAAGTGTCTCCTTCACAAAAATGATAGATGATAGTGTCTCCATGGTTGGTGAACTCGAAGGGACATGCTGAAATGATATTCACCAATTGAGCGTATGAATCTATACCAGGATAAAAAGCATGAGTTGATCTTACCTTTTCGAGATGAAACAAGAATTTCATAACCAGCAACATAGAATGGACACGGAACAATTTTAATTTATAATCAGAATCTTTAAATTTCATTTCCTTAGTTGGCCATATCGTCAATATAATCACAAACATTCAAATAGGTCGGTGGAGACTGAAACGCTTTATACACTTACCTTCCTTACATTGTGGCATGGGTGGACTAGGATTACCTTTACCAACCAATGTGAACCGTCTCTCCTTTGGGAGGTAATGTAGATGGAACTTATTAATCAATTCTGCAGAAACCTGAAAAGAAGAAGCAATACAAGGAGAACTTGTGGTTTGGTTAGTTGAAACACTTCTCAGTTTTTCTTGCTCTCGTTCTTCATTTTCACTCGCTTCTTTTTCGAACTCACTTTTTTTTTAAAAACACTCATTTCTTGATCATTTTTCTTTCTTTCTTCATCATACTCACTCTCTTTTTCAATTTTCTTTTTCTTCTCATATTCTTTTTCACTCTCGATCCCTTTTTCTTTTTCCTTCTCTTTTTCTTTTTCACTTTCTTTTTCAATTTCATTTTTCTTTTTCTCATTCTCTTCTTGCTTTCGTTCAGACTCTTTTTCTTTCATTTCTTTGTTTTTTCTCTCGATTTCATTCGAGATCCTCTCATTTTCTCTCATAATCTTTTCTTGCCTCTCTTTTCTTTTGATATCTTTTTTTTCATCTTTTTCTTTTCTCGTTTTCTTTCTACAAGAGGACACAAAAGAGTTAGGAGAATAATCATTTGGTTAAAAAGAAGAAAAATCATTTACATATGATTCACGAACAATCCTTCGTGAAGATCTCTCCGTGGATGTTTTTTTTAGTGTTCTTGAAGAGGTGTATCTTTCATCTCGCACATCTTCTCGGAAGGATTCAAAATCAAAATCGGCTTCTCTTCGTCTCGAATTCTTTAATGAAAAAGAATCACGATTGGAGTCTATTCTCGAGTAGTCGTTAGATGTGTATCTCCGTGATGTTCTAGAATCCGCTTTTCGACTTGATGACATTCGTTCCCATTGGTCTCTTTTCTCCACTCGGTCTAATCTCTTGTGCAATTTGTCAAACTTAGTTTTCACCATTCTTCGCATTTCTTGCACCAAATATTGATATTCCGATTCGGTAAAATCTTCGCGAGACATGATTGTTATCGCTGTAAAGGAAAATTGTTAAGTAAAATAGAAATAAAATCCTCACTACAAAATCCTCACGAGTTCACTCGGAAAGAAAACAAATTAATGGATTTCACTCACGCTTGTGTTTTCACTCGTTTTAGGCGTTTTCAACACTCGAATGCTCTCACACCCTCTAGCCTTTTACCACTCAAGCTGACTATTGTAACCTCGTAGTTTGTTTCTCTTGACTCGTCTTGGTGCTTTGGGGTCGGCTTCAAACGGTTACAAGGGATAAGATGTATGGGTTACGGGTAGGCTAAAAGAATTTTTTTTTAAATGTCGTGTGGCGATTTGGGAATGGAGGGGCTAAAGTTAAAGAAAAGACACGAGATGATCGGAACAAGATATAAACAATAGAATTCGAACTTGATCACTTAACTATTTTTTTTAATTTCATATTTTTTTTTGAAATTTCGGAATTCTATCTTGCTTTTTTTTTATTTCTTCAAGATAGCACTATTACAATAGAGAGAAACGAAAAATACAACTTGAATTTTTTTTATTTTTTTCACCACGAACCTATTTCGATCTTGATACGAACGTCGACGCCTCTCGTTTTACAAGCTCTGATACCAAATGATGTGATCCAGCTTGGAAAGTTGAGTCGAATTCATGTAGTTGCCCGATCTGTAACACCCCTTACCCGTGTTCGACGCCGGAACAGGGTACGAGGCGTTACCAGACTTAATCACTAATCAACGTATAAAAATCGATTCATAATTTCACTCTAATTTAAAACTTTTTCAAACACATTCAACCTGTCCCCTAAAAAGAGCTTACAAGGCCCATATCATGCTTTAATTCAACCACACACATAGGCAAGCATGCACATTCATAAATTGCATCATTTAATTAATAACATAATCAAGACTATCTACATTAAATGACTTTATACAATAAAGACCTTCAAATAACATAGGTCAGTATTTTAGGCCAATTCCTAGCAACTTAGTAACAATTAAACCAGTCTCCATATTGTCAATTAATCTTATTGGAAGGGGATGAGGCTGTACCACTTCTAACTTGCCTCTTATATATTCATGCATATAACTTAACACTCATCAGTATATATATAATTTGCTTCAAATAACTCAACATGCATATTCATTTTACACAACCCTCCTATCATCTTATACAAACAAACACACTTATACATGCGTTCATAATTCTCAAATAGAATTACTCATAACATTCATTTAATTTTACAAGTTACACTCATAGCATCACACAATTGCCAATCAACATGAACACTTATCATAATATAAACTTTCCCTTCATCTCATCTTTCATATTCTAAGAGAAATTCTTATTCACGACTCATTCATTATCACATAAACATCATGAACTAGTACTCTTACCTTTTACGAGTCTTATTTCATCTTAATATTATCACAGTTATATAATTCACTTTAGACAGACTTACACACATATTCATATTTTAAAACAAATGCACTCAAACATACATTCCACAAATTTGAGTAAATCTATTTATCACATTCACTTAGTCAAATAAGTTAGACACATAATATCATGTCAATGTCAAACGAACATAGATGAGTTTATAACGAGGTAAACTTTCATTTCTTTTCACTTTTCTATATTTCTCAACTTATGTCTATTTCATTTTACACTTGATCTCACACATATCATCACAAGTCACCAAGATCAATTCAAGTACACCAATATATCCACCAAATTATACGAACTTACTTAACACCTTTTTACACTGTCGATGGTAGCTCGATTGGAAAACACTTCTGTCTTAACAGAACTATTTCATCAGGATCAGGAGGCATCACACTATCACAGGTAGTAATATGGCATGTATAGCTTAACTCTTACACATACTAGGTAAGTCTGAGAACCGACTAAACCATAGCTCTGATACCACTAAATGTAACATCCTTTACCCATGTTCGATGCCGAAACAGGGTACGAGGTGTTACCAGATTTAATCACTAATCAACGTATAAAAACCGATTCATAATTTCACTCTAATTTAAAACTTTTTCAAACACATTCAACCTGTCCCTTAAAAAGAGCTTACAAGGCCCATATCATGCTTTAATTCAACCACACACATAGGCAAGCATGCACGTTCATAAATTGCATCATTTAATTAATAACATAATCAAGACTATCTACATTAAATGACTTTATACAATAGAGACCTTCAAATAACATAGGTCAGTATTTTAGGCCAATTCCTAGCAACTTAGTAACAATTAAACGAGTCTCCATACATGCCAAAGACTTAAAAATACTTTAAAACCTTTATATATCAATCAATAGTTTGATAGTGTGATTTAACCTCCGGCGACCTCCAACTCGAGCTAACATTTGAGACACTATAGGAAAAAGGAAAGGAAGGGAGTAAGCATTATAGCTTAGTAAGTAAGTATGTAAATATTAATAAACAATACATTATCATACTTTAAATGAAGTCACAATATGTTCCCGGAATATTACCATCACAAACACACACAGACTTGCACTATTACAATCATGAACAGGTTCTAAATAAACTGTCTAGCAGAGTACCAGCAGCTAAATTATTTATTTCTGGAGCTACAGAACTCAAAATTACAAAACGTTAATTTTTCTTGAAACTATATTCACGTATATTCTTACCATAAAATTTTCAGAATTTTTTGTCTAGCCAATTAGTACAGTATATTCATTGAAGTTACCCCTGCTTCACTGCTCAACTATTCAGACCACTCTTCACTACAAATCAATTTTATCCTTGTACAGAACTCAAATAATGTTCTCGTTTATTTTATTTGAAACTAGACTCACTAAGGATTTCAATCATATAAATTATATTCCAAAATTATTTTTGTACAATTTTTTATGATTTTTCCAAGTCATAACAGGGGATCAAATAGTCATTTTGAACCAGTCTCTCAAAAGCTTAAATATCTCATAATATAGAATTCTTTTTCTTGTTCTGTTTCTGTTATATAAAAATAGACTCATTAAGCTTTAATTTGATATCTCATTCAGTCTCTTATTCAATTTCTACTATTTTTAGTAAATTTTTAGATTCACATCACTGCAACTATCCATAACAGTTTTATTGCTAATTCACTCTTTCACACTTTCTTTGTATTAACCTCATTTTAACATACATATCACAAATCATTTTCACCACATTTCATACATCACAAGTATAGGCCCATGATTACAAGGTTACCATAAAATCATCCTCATGTATAACTTACTTGTTTATAACATTACCACATCCCGGTCACTTAATGAACATATCATTCACATAACCAAGTTCTTGCACTTATTCATCACAAAACTCACAAAGAAGTACATAGTAAGTCACCCGTTGAACACTTCGGATCAATCCTCGATACTTGGTGGTTTCAGCACATAGCTCCACCCATCATATAGTTCGGCTCTCTTGTACACATGGTGAACACCACATGGTGAACACTTAGTACCACCCATGTGACCCAGCCAGTTTATCTCGTACCTCTCTTGTCTACATGGTGTCCTTCACCTAGAACCACGCATGCGACCTAGCTACATATATCCCGTAGCTCTCTTGTCGACATGGTGTACACATAGTATCACCCATGCGACCTAGCTACATCATAATGTCTCGTAGCTCTCTTGTACACATGATGTGCACTCAACACCATACATGTGACCTAGCTACATACCATCTGTATCATCCAATCTTTCCGAAGGTTCAACCGGGATTTCTCTCTCTTTTCCAACAATTTCACCAATCAAGTAATTATCAACAAACATATTTCCAATATTATTATACAATATCATAATACAAGTAAAATTGATGTATTACTTACATATAAACTTACATCTCATTTAATATCAAGGCAATAACATTAAATTACACATTGCATTATTAAAAATCATATGAACTTACAATTGCTCATAATATCCATAATCATAGAAATCACATTTATGTATGATAATTCAATGCACTTCATGTACCATGGACATATTTTTAAATCAATTCATAAACTTGGCACCATAAACATTTAATTTAACTAATTCAATTAATTCACTAAATTTAACTTTAAAATATAAATTACAATATTATTGCAGTATTATTATCATACCAACTTACCTCAAATGCTGAAACGGCTAACTTTCCTGACTTAGCACACAACTTTGTTCTTCCCCGATCTTAATCCAAAATTTCATGTTTTCTTGATCTAACATGTCAAATAACATTTATTTAATTAATGTACTATTCAAAATAGTCCTTAACTCAAACTTTAGCAAAATTACAATTTTGCCCCTAAACTTTTGCATATTTACACTTTTACCCATAGGCTCAGGAATTAAACTTCATCCTTTATTCTTATGTTTTATGACATGCGGATCATTTTTCCCATCTATGGCAACATCAAATTCTCACTCTAACACATAGTTATGAACAATAACAACTTTTACCGATTAAGCCGTTTTACTCATTTTTGCTTAAAACCGCTTAGCAAAAGTTGTTTCACATAATTTCAGCCTTCATATTCTACCATAAAACATCAAAATAAACACATTTCACCTATGGGTATTTTTCCAAATATGAACCCTGGCTTAAATTATTGCTAGAATAAGCTTAATCTAGTTATTTGGATTCCAAAAACGTAAAGAACTTGAAAAACGGGGCTAGAACGGACTTACTGTTGAACTTGGAAAGCTTGAAAACCCTAGCCATGGCTTCCCCCATGCTAATTTCGGCCTCCATGAAAAAGATGAGTCAATTTTGGCTTTATTTTCCCTTTTTATTTCTTTTAATTACCAAATGACTAAAATTCCCTTAAGGCCTTTCTTTAAAATTTTGTCCTATTCATGCCCACTTGTCCAAACAAAATATAATGGTCTAATTACCATTTAAGTACATCCTCTTTAAACACCCATTTCAATCAAGTACTTATGAATTAGAACACATATTTTGCAACTTTTGCAATTTATTCTTAAAAGTCTAATTAAGTACTTTATCAGTAAAATTACTTAACGATATTTTTACACAATATTTTAATCAATAAATAAATCTTAAAAATTAATCGGAATAAATTTTTTGACTTCGAATTCGTGGTTCTAAAACCATCGTTCCGTTTAGGCCCTAAATCGGGCTGTTACAACAACTTCTGCAAATAAGCCCTAATAGGCAAATTAAACATGCAATCTATAAAATTTCTTATCAATACTCTAACACATGCATCTAATCACTCGGTAAATCAAAAAAATCAATCGAAATAAACTTTTCTATCTCAAATTTGTGGTTTTGCAGCCACTATTCCATTCAAGCCCTATTTCGAGATGTTACACGATCGTAGTCGAGAGAGTCGTTCGTGCCTCGAATTTTAGAAATAGAAGTGAATGGATAGGTTTGATAAGCGGAAGGTTTCAAAGAAGGGTAGGGTTAGTGATAGGTTCGGCTAAGGGTAGCAAAGATGGATGTTGGATAGATGGCTTAGTTTGGTGATAACAAGAAAGAAATTTGAAAGATGGCGATGGAAAACGAACTTAACGTCAGGAATGATTCAACACTAAAAAGTGTCACCCCGGTTCCTATATTGTTAAGGTGGAAAGATGGAATAAAAGATAGGTGAACGCCACACCAAGAATGGTGATAAGTTCAAACAAGGTTGATTGATGCCACTAGCACAAACTAGATAAGTTTTTCGAAACTTGTACGAGATATGAAAGGAAGCAACCTCACAAAAACAATGTTCATTCAATAATTTGGAAAAAGTCCTTTTACAATGAAATGAGCAAACTATTTATAATCTATCATGTAGTAACCGAAAGGACAAACTAGCTAGCTTAAAGACTAAGCAAATTCGGTCATGAACTAGCTAGAATGTTCTAGAATGAAAACATTAATTAACTAGTCTTTATTCGGCTGATGGGGATGTGTTTGGACAGCTTCATGTATGAGCTTTGATTACTTGAATGAATGTTAGCCTTTGGAAGCTCAATAGGTTGTCTAGGTTTGGCCATGGAGTGCATGAAGCTTCCAAGAGGTGTCTCTTGGCCGAATAGGTGCATAGAAACTCCAAGGGTCCTTCCACATGCATTCAGTTGCACATGGAACTTGGAAGGAGGCTTGAATCTAGCCGTGCATATATTTGCATTAATTGTCCTCCATTCATGCATGTGTGCTGTCCAAGGGAGTTGTATTCTTCAATATCCATTGCATGCAATTATTCCCCCATGTACATGAATATAGGTCCTCCAAACATTGAACCGAACCATGCATGAATCTTCCCGTTCAATGAACATTCCCGTACATGCACCTTGCCATGAATGAATCGCACATTTAATTTGAACCTACATAATTTAAATAACATAATTAAATAAAATAATTATTCATATAATCATAATTAAAAATATTAACTAAACAACTTAATGACACTACTAATTTTAGACATATTATTTATAAGTCAACTATCATATTAAATTCGGCTAGCTCAAATAGTCAAAAACACTTAGTTAGCTAAGTTGAGCTAGGGAATTCGGCATGAGCTGTAGCAAACTTAATTAAGAACAAAGTTTAATCTTAGTTTATTGTAATATAAAAGAAATGAGCTGAAACGAGCTAAATTCAAGCTCAAACGAGCTAAATCGAGCTCAAGTGAGCTGATTGGAGCTGAATGGCGCATGGGGAGTTGGAGAGGAGCTGAGATCGGATTGCAAAAGAAAGCATTGAGTCTTCAAGGCATTGTCCTTAGCTCCTCCAAGGTCATGGTACTTGTTATCATCCCAAATGCACAACACCAAGGCTATTAAGATGTCTTGAATTTGCTTGGTTCGAGATCGAGTCATGGGGCCTCTTGGAAGCTCGATTGAATTATGAATTGCATTCGAGGATGCCCCGGGCGTGCTTACATCATTCCCCCCATCTTCAAAGTGACTTGTCCTCAAGTCGAACGCTTGGATCACTCTAGGGCGGAAGATAAAGGAGCTGTCAGAAATTTGAATATGAAATGAAATTTGACAACTATTAATTTCATTATCATGAAAGAGTAAAAACTTGAATACAAAACAAACTAGAAACGGGCCAATCCTTTTTGTTACACGAACAAATAAGGGATTGTCGTTGGTGAGGTAAAGGTTGGGTCTTACCTTTCCAATTTGACTATCCATCTTCGGCAATAGAAATGGTATATGAATCATGTGACAGGAATATCCATAAGTTGTCAATAAATTTTTCGAACAAACAAATTGTCCAAGCACAATTGTATCAAAACAAATATGATTCATATAAGCGAACATATTCAAATCACCATTTCTACAAATGAATGGACAGAACGTCTTACAAGGTAATGCTTCATCAATCAAAGAATAGCAATTGACCACATAAATGGATGGAACCTTTTTCGGACGCAAGTCATGAACAAAATCATCAATTCGAGTCGAATAGAGCGACCTAAAAACTAATGAAAACTCACCTTGCTTACCGTTGGGACTAGGGAGATGAAAATCAGTTTTACCTTTTTCAACCAACGTAAACTGTCTTTCCTCGGAAAGTTATTGAAGCCAAAGCTCTTCACATGATCCTTGAGAAACCTGAAATGAAGAATAAACACAAAAACAATTCTCACTTTTCAAAGTGTCTCCTTCACAAAAATGATAGATGGTAGTGTCTCCATGGTTGGTAAACTCGAAGGGACATGCTGAAATGATATTCACCAATTGAGCGTATGAATCTATACCAAGATCAAAAGCATGAGTTGATCTTACCTTTTCGAGATGAAACAAGAATTTCATAACTAGCAACAAAGAATGAACAAGGAACAATTTTAATTTTAATCAGAATCATTAAATTTCATTTCCTTAGTCTTAATACAAGCATCTAGTAAACATAAACAATTCGCACAAAATTTAGGTTGCTTGAGTTCCCCACATATCGAACCAAAATAACAAATTCTAAGTTTGAACACACGAGCTTGGTCACTCGATTCAATATACAATAAGAGTTTCTTGATTTCCAATGTCCCACGTATGTTAATCAAAGAAGATGTGATCAAGCAATCATTCAAACAATCATAAAACTCAAGTCTCACTCGATCAAACCTACACAAGCATGCAAAATTTACACAACAAGGCAGCAACATTACACCACCATCACAAACAATCGGACTAGGAGTTTTACATGGCAACTTTTTAACACCCAAATTCAAAAATTGTTTGTGCTGATTTATACTTACTTCACCAACAAGCTCGTCAACACCACAATTTTCATGAGTAATGCTCTCCTTGCCATCATTTAAAATAAACACATCTCCATTAATCAAAGAATGGCAGTTGGCCATATCATCAATATAATCACAAACATTCAAATAGGTCGGTGGAGACTAAAACGCTTTATAACACTTACCTTCCTTACCTTGTGGCATGGGTGGACTAGGATTACCTTTACCAACCAATGTGAACCATCTCTCCTTTGGGAGGTAATGTAGATGGAACTTATTAATCAATTCTGCAGAAACCTGAAAAGAAGAAGCAATACAAGGAGAACTTGTAGTTTGGTTAGTTGAAACACTTCTCGTTTTTTCTTGCTCTCGTTCTTCATTTTCACTCTCTTCTTTTTCGAACTCACTTTCTTTTTTAAAAACAATCATTTCTTGATCATTTTTCTTTCTTTCTTCATCATACTCACACTCTTTTTCAATTTTCTTTTTCTTCTCATATTCTTTTTCACTCTCGATCCCTTTTTCTTTTTCCTTCTCTTTTTTTTTTCACTTTCTTTTTCAATTTTATTTTTCTTTTTCTCATTCTCTTCTTGCTTCCGTTCACACTCTTTTTCTTTCATTTCTTTGTTTTTTCTATCGATTTCATTCAAGATCCTCTCATTTTCTCTCATAATCTTTTCTTGCCTCTCTTTTCTTTTGATCTCTTTTTTTTCATCTTTTTTCTTTTCTCATTTTCTTTCTACAAGAGGACACAAAAGAGTTAGGCGAATAATCATTTTGTTCAAAAGAAGAAAAATCATTTACATATGATTCACGAACAATCCTTCGTGAAGATCTCTCCGTGGATGTTTTCTTTGGAGTTCTTGAAGAGGTGTATCTTTCATCTTGCACATCTTCTTGGAAGGATTCAAAATCAAAATCGGCTTCTCTTCGTCTTGAATTCTTTGATGAAAAGAAATCTCGATCAGAGTCTATTCTCGAGTAGTCGTTAGATGTGTATCTCCGTGATGTTCTCGAATCTGCTTTTCGACTTGATGACATTCGTTCCCATTGGTCTCTTTTCTCCACACGGTCTAATCTCTTGTGCAATTTGTCAAACTTAGTTTTCACCATTCTTCGCATTTCTTGCACCAAATATTGATATTCCGATTCGGTAAAATCTTCGCGAGACATGATTGTTATCGCTGCAAAGGAAAATTGTTAAGTAAAATAGAAATAAAGTCCTCACTACAAAATCCTCACGAGTTCACTCGGAAAGAAAAAAATTAATTGATTTCACCCATGCTCGTGTTTTAACTCGTTTTAGGCTTTTTCAACACTCGAATGCTCTCACACCCTCTAGCCTTTTACCACTCAAGCTTACTCTTGTAACCTCGTAGTTTGTTTTTCTTGACTCGTCTTGGTGCTTTGGGGTCGGCTTCAAAAGTTTACAAGGGATAAGATGTATGGGTTACGGGTAGGCTAAAAGAATTTTTTTTTTAAATGTCGTGTGGAGATTTGGGAATGGGGGGCTAAAGTTAAAGAAAAGACACGAGATGATCGGAACAAGATATAAACAGTAGAATTCAAACTTGATCACTTCACTTTTTTTTAATTTCGTATATTTTTTTCTTATTTTTTTTTATTTCTTCAAGATAGCACTATTACAATAGAGAGAAACAAAAAATACAACTTGAAAAAAAAATTTATTTTTTTTCACCACGAACCTATTTCGATCTTGATACGAATGTTGGCACCTCTAGTTTTACAAGCTCTGATACCAAATGATGTGATTCGGCTCGGGTGGTTGAGTCGAATTCACGTAGTTTCCCGTTCATAGTCGAGAGAGTCGTTCGTGCCTCGAATTTTAGTAATAGAAGTAATGAATAGAATAGGAAAAGCGGAAGGTTTCAAAGAAGGGTAAGTTTAGTAATAGGTTCGGCTATGGGTTGCAAAGATGGATATTGGACAATTGGCTCGGTTTGGTGATAACAAGAAAGAAACTCAAAGGATGGAGATGGAAAATGAACTTAACGTCAAGAATGATTCAACACTAAAAAGTGTCACCCCGATTCCTATATGGTTAAGGTGAGAAAAAAGATGAATAGATGGATAGGTTAACGCCACACCAAAGATGGTGATAAGTTCAAACAAGTTCGGTAGACGCCACTAGCACAAACTAGATAAGTCTTCGAAACTTATACGAGATATGAGAGGAAGCAACCTCACAAAACAATGTTCATTAACAAATTTGGCAAAACTCCTTTTACAATGAAATGAGCAAACTATTTATAAGCTATCATGTAGTAACCAAATGGACAAACTAGCTAGCTTAAAGACTAAGCAAATTCGGTCATGAACTAGCTAGAATGTTCTAGACTGAAAACATTAATTAACTAGTCTTGATTCAGCTGATGGGGATGTGTTTGGATAGCTTCATGTATGAGCTTCAATTAGTTGAATGAATGTTAGCCTTTGGAAGCTCAATAGGTTGTCTAGATTCAGCCATGGAGTGCATGAAGCTTCCAAGAGGTATCTCTTGGCCGAATAGGTGCATAGAAACTCCAAGGGTCCTTCCACATGCATTCGGTTGTACAAGGAACTTGGAAGGAGGCTTGATTCTAGCCGTGCATGAATTTGAATTAATTGTCCTCCATTCATGCATGTGTGCCGTCCAAGGGAGATGTATTCTTCAATATCCATTGCATGCAATTATTCCCCCATGTACATGAATATAGGTCCTCCAAACATTGAACCGAACCATGCATGAATCTTCCCGTTCAATGAACATTCCCGTACATGCACCTTGTCATGAATGAATCTCCACATTCGGCTGAACCTACATAATTTAAATAACATAATTAAATAAAATAATTATTAATATAATCATAATTAGAAATATTAACTAAACAAATTAATGACACTACTAATTTCAGACATATTAATTATAAGTCAACTATCATATTAACTTCGGCTAGCTCAAATAGTCAAAAACACTTAGTGAGCTAAGTTGAGCTAAGGAATTCAGCATGAGCTGTAGCAAACTTAATTAAGAACAAAGTTTAATCTTAGTTTATTGTAATGTAAAAGAAATGAGCTGAAACAAGCTAAATTCAAGCTTAAACGAGCTAAATCGAGCTCAAGTGAGCTGATTGGAGCTGAATGGCGCATGGGGAGCTGGAGAAGAGCTGAGATCGGATTGCAAAAGAATGCATTAAGTCTTGAAGGAGTTGTCTTTAGCTCCTCCAACGTCATGGCACTTCTTATCATCCCAAATACGCAACACCAAGGCTATTAAGGCGTCTTGAATTTGCTTGGTTCTAGCTCGAGTCATGGGGCCTCTTGGAAGCTCGATTGAATTATGAATTGCATTCGAGGATGCCCCGGGCGTACTTATATCATTCGCCAGTCTTCAAAGTGACTTGTCCTCAAGTCGAACGCTTGGATCACTCTAGGGCGGAAGATAAAGGAGCTATCAGAAATTTGAATATGAATCAAAATTTGACAACTATTAATTTCATTATCATGAAAGAGTAAAAACTTGAATACAAAACAAACTAGAAACGGGCCAATCCTTTTTGTTACACGAACAGATAAGGGATTGTCGTTGGTGAGGTAAAGGTTGGGTCTTACCTTTCCAATTTAACTATCCATCTTCGGCAATAGAAATGGTATATGAATCATGTGATAGGAATATCCATAAGTTGTCAATAAATTTTTCGAACAAACAAATTGTCCAAGCACAATTGTATCAAAACAAATATGATTCATATAAGCGAACGTATTCAAAACACCATTTCCACAAACGAATGGACAGAACGTCTTACAAGGTAATGCTTCATCAATCAAAGAATAGTAATTGACCACATAAATGGATGGAACCTTTTCAGGACGCAAGTCATGAACAAAATCATCAATTCGAGTCGAATAGAGCGGCCTAAGAACCAATGAAAATTCACCTTGCTTACCGTTGGGACTAGGGAGATGAAAATCAGTTTTACCTTTTTCAACCAACGTAAACCTTCTTTCTTCAGAAAGGTATTGAAGCCAAAGCTCTTCACATGATCCTTGAGAAACCTGGAATGAAGAATAAACACAAAAACAATTCACACTTTTCAAAGTGTCTCCTTCACAAAAATGATAGATGATAGTGTCTCCATGGTTGGTGAACTCGAAGGGACATGCTGAAATGATATTCACTAATTGAGCGTATGAATCTATACCAGGATCAAAAGCATGAGTTGATCTTACCTTTTCGAGATGAAACAAGAATTTCATAACCAGCAACATAGAATGAACATGGAACAATTTTAAGTTATAATCAGAATCTTTAAATTTCGTTTCCTTAGTCTTAATCCAAGCATCAAGTAAACATAAATTATTAGCACAAAATTTAGGTTGCTTGAGTTCCCCTCATATCGAACCAAAATAACAAATTCCAGGTTTGAACACACGAGCTTGGTCACTCGATTCAATATACAATAAGAGTTTCTTGATTTCCAATGTCCCATGTATGTTAATCAAAGAATATGTGATCAAGCAATCATTCAAACAATCATAAAACTCAAGTCTCACTCGATCAAACCTACACAAGCATGCAAAATTTACACAACAAGGCAACAACATTACACCACCATCACAAAAAATCGGACTAGGAGTTTTACATGGTAACTTTTTAACACACAAATTCAAAAATTGTTTCTGCTGATTTATACTTACTTCACCAACAAGCTCGTCAACACCACAATTTTCATGAGTAATGCTCTCCTTGCCATCGTTTAAAATAAACACATCTCCATTAATCAAAGAATGGCAGTTGGCCATATCATCAATACAATCACAAACATTCAAATAGGTCGGTGTAGACTGAAACGCTTTATAACACTTACCTTCCTTACCTTGTGGCATGGGTGGACTAGGATTACCTTTACCAACCAATGTGAACCGTCTCTCCTTTGGGAGGTAATGTAGATGGAACTTATTAGTCAATTCTACAGAAACCTGAAAAGAAGAAGCAATATAAGGAGAACTTGTAGTTTGGTTAGTTGAAACACTTCTCGCTTTTTCTTGCTCTCGTCCTTCATTTTCACTCGCTTCTTTTTCGAACTCACTTTCTTTTCAAAAAACACTCATTTCTTGATCATTTTTCTTTCTTTGTTCATCATACCCATCCCCATATTTCAAATTTCTTTCTTGTTATCACCAAACTGAGCCATCTATCCAATATCCATCTTTGCTACCCTTAGCCGAACCTATTACTAACCCTACCCTTCTTTGAAACCTTCCGCTTATTCAAACCTATCCATTCACTTCTATTTCTAAAATTCGAGGCACGAACGGCTCTCTCGACTACGATCGGGCAACTACGTGAATTCGACTCAACCTCCCGAGGCAGATCACATCATTTGGAATTAGAGTTAAGGTGGTTGAGTCGAATTTAGGTAGTTGCCCGATCGTAGACGAGAGAGTTGTTCGTGCCTCGAATTTTAGAAATAAAACTGAATGGATAGGTTTAGATAAGCGGAAGGTTTCAAAGAAGTGTAGGGTTAGTGATAGGTTCGGCTAAGGGTAGCAAAGATTGATGTTGGATAGATGGCTCGGTTTGGTGATAACAAGAAAGAAATTCGAAAGATGGGGATAGAAAATGAACTTAACGTCAGGAATGATTCAACACTAAAAAGTGTCACCCCGGTTCCTATATTGTTAAGGTGGAAAGATGGAATAAAAGATAGGTGAACGCCACACCAAGAATGGTGATAAGTTCAAACAAGGTTGATTGATGCCACTAGTACAAACTAGATAAGTCTTTCGAAACTTGTACGAGATATGAGAGGAAGCAACCTCAAAAGAACAATGTTCATTCAATAATTTGGCAAAAGTCCTTTTACAATGAAATGAGCAAACTATTTATAAGCTATCATGTAGTAACCGAATGGACAAACTAGCTAGCTTAAAGACTAAGCAAATTCGGTCATGAACTAGCTAGAATGTTTGAGAATGAAAACATTAATTAACTAGTCTTGATTCGGCTGATGGGGATGTGTTTGGACAGCTTCATGTATGAGCTTTAATTACTTGAATGAATGTTAGCCTTTGGAAGCTCAATAGGTTGTCTAGGTTCGGCCATGGAGTGCATGAAGCTTCCAAGAGGTGTCTCTTGGCCGAATAAGTGCATAGAAACTTCAAGGGTCCTTCCACATGCATTCGGCTGTACATGGAACTTGGAAGGAGGCATGAATCTAGCCGTGCATGAATTTGCATTAATTGTCCTCCATTAATGCATGTGTACCGTCCGAGGGAGATGTATTCTTCAATATCCATTGCATGCAATTATTCCCCCATGTACATGAATATAGGTCCTCCAAACATCAAACCGAACCATGCACGAATCTTCCCATTCAATGAACATTCCCGTACATGCACCTTGCCATGAATGAATCTCCACATTCGGCTGAACCTACATAATTTAAATAACATAATTAAATAAAATAATTATTCATATAATTATAATTAAAAATATTAACTAAACAACTTAATGACACTACTAATTTCAGACATATTAATTATAAGTCAACTATCATATTAAATTCGGCTAGCTCAAATAGTCAAAAACACTTAGTGAGCTAAGTTGAGCTAGGGACTTCGGCATGAGCTGTAGCAAACTTAATTAAGAACAAAGTTTAATCTTAGTTTATTGTAATGCAAAATAAATGAGCTGAAACAAGCTAAATTCAAGCTCAAACGAGCTAAATCGAGCTCAAGTGAGCTGATTGGAGCTAAATGGCGCATGGGGAGCTAGAGAGGAGCTGAGATCGGATTGTAAAAGAATGCATCGAGTCTTCAAGGAGTTGTCCTTAGCTCCTCCAACGTCATGGTACTTGTTATCATCCCAAATGCGCAAAACCAAGGCTATTAAGGCATCTTGGATTTGCTTGGTTCAAGCTCGAGTCATGGGGCCTTTTGAAAGCTCGATTGAATTATGTATTACATTCGAGGATGCCCCAGGCGTGCTTACATCATTCCCCCCGTCTTCAAAGTGACTTGTCTTCAAGTCGAACGCTTGGATCACTCTAGGACGGAAGATAAAGGAGCTGTCAGAAATTTGAATTGAATCGAAATTTGACAGCTATTAATTTCATTATCAAGAAAGAGTAAAAACTTGAATAAAAAAAAACTAGAAATGGGCCAATCCTTTTTGGTACACGAACAGATAAGGGATTGTCGTTGGTGAGGTAAAGGTTGAGTCTTACCTTTCCAATTTGACTATCCATCTTCGGTACTTGAAATGGTATATGAATCATGTGACAGGAATATCCATAAGTTGTCAATAAATTTTTCGAACAAACAAATTCTCCAAGCACAATTGTATCAAAACAAATATGATTCATATAAGCGAACGTATTCAAAACACCATTTCCACAAAACTAATGGACAGAATGTCTTACAAGTAATGCTTCATCAATCAAAGAATAGCAATTGGTCGCATAAATGGATGGAACCTTTTCCGGACGCAAGTCATGAACAAAATCATCAATTTGAGTCGAATAGAGCGACCTAAAAACTAATAAAAACTCACCTTGCTTACCGTTGGGACTAGGGAGATGAAAATCAGTTTTACCTTTTTCAACCAACGTAAACTTTCTTTCCTCGGAAAGGTATTGAAGCCAAAGCTCTTCACATGATCCTTGAGAAACCTAAAATGAAAAATAAACACAAAAGCAATTCTCACTTTTCAAAGTGTCTCCTTCACAAAAATGATAGATGATAGTGTCTCCATGGTTGGTAAACTCGAAGGGACATGTTGAAATGATATTCACCAATTGAGCATATGAATCTATACTAGGATCAAAAGCATGAGTTGATCTTACCTTTTCGAGATGAAACAAGAATTTCATGTACAGCCACGTAAAATGAACAAGGAACGATTTTAAGTTATAATCAAAATCATTAAATTTCGTTTCTTTAGTCATAGTCCAAGCATCAAGTAAACATAAATTATTTGCACAAAATTTAGGATGCTTGAGATCCCTACATATTGAACCAAAATAACAAATTCCAGGTTTGAACACACAAGCTTGGTCACTCGATTCAACTTGCAACAAGAATTTCTTGATTTCCAATGTCTCACTCATGCTAATCAAAGAAGTTGGGATCAAGCAATCATTCCAATAATCATTAAACTCAAGTCTCACTCGATCAAACCTACACAAGCATGCAAAATTTATACAACAAGGCAGCAACATTACGCCACCATCACAAACAATCGGACTAGGAGTTTTCCATGGCAACTTTTTAACACACAAATTAAAAAATTATTTGTGCTGATTTATACTTACTTCACCAACAAGCTCGTCAACACCACAATTTTCATGAGTAATGCTCTCCTTGCCATCATCTAAAATAAACACATCTCCATTAATCAAAGAATGGCAGTTGGCCATATCATCAATATAATCACAAACATTCAAAGTGGAGACTGAAATGCTTTATAACACTTACCTTCCATACCTTGTGGCATGGGTGGACTAGGATTACCTTTACCAACCAATGTGAATCGTCTCTCCTATGGGAGGTAATGAAGATGGAAATTATTAATCCATTCTGCAGAAACCTAAAAAGAAGAAGCAATACAAGCAGAACCTGTAGTTTGGTTAGTTGAAACACTTCTCGCTTTTTCTTGCTCTCGTTCTTCATTTTCACTCGCTTCTTTTTCGAACTCACTTTCTTTTTTAAAAACACTCATTTCTTGATCATTTTTATTTCTTTCTTCATCATACTCACTCTCTTTTTCAATTTTCTTTTTCTTCTCATATTCTTTTTCACTCTCGATCCCTTTTTCTTTTTCCTTCTCTTTTTTTTTCACTCTCTTTTTCAATTTCATTTTTCTTTTTCTCATTCTCTTCTTGCTTCCGTTCACACTCTTTTTCTTTCATTTCTTTTTTTTTCTCTCGATTTCATTCAAGATCCTCTCATTTTCTCTCATAATCTTTTCTTGCCTCTCTTTTCTTTTGATCTTTATTTTTTCATCTTTTTCTTTTCTCGTTTTCTTTCTACAAGAGGATACAAAAGAGTTAGGGGAATAATCATTTTGTTCAAAAGAAGAAAAATCATTTACATATGATTCACGAACAATTCTTCGTGAAGATCTCTTCGTGGATGTTTTCTTTGGAGTTCTTGAAGAGGTGTATCTTTCATCTTGCACATCTTCTTGGAAGGATTCAAAATCAAAATTGGCTTCTCTTCGTCTCGAATTCTTTAATGAAAAGGAATCCAGATCAGAGTCTATTCTCGAGTAGTCGTTAGATGTGTATCTCCGTGATGTTCTCGAATCCGCTTTTCAACTTGATGACATTCGTTCCCATTGGTCTCTTTTCTCCACACAGTCTAATCTCTTGTGTAATTTGTCAAACTTAGTTTTCACCATTCTTCGCATTTCGTGCACCAAATATTGATATTCCGATTCGGTAAAATCTTCACGAGAAATGATTGTTATTGCTGCAAAGGAAAATTTTTAAGTAAAATAGAAATAAAATCCTCAATACAAAATCCTCACGAGTTCACTCAGAAAGAAAAAAATTAATGGATTTCACTCACGCTCGTGTTTTCACTCGTTTTAGGCTTTTTCAACACTCGAATGCTCTCACACCCTCTAGCCTTTTACCACTCAAGCTTACTCTCGTAACCTTGTAGTTTGTTTCTCTTGACTCGTCTTGGTGTTTTGGGGTCAGCTTCAAAAGGTTACAAGGGATAAGATGTATGGGTTACGGGTAGGCTAAAAGAATTTTTTTTTTTAAATGTCGTGTGGCGATTTGGGAATGAGGGGCTAAAGTTAAAGAAAAGACACGAGATGATCAGAACAAGATATAAACAATAGAATTCAAACTTGATCACTTCACTTTTTTTTTAATTTCGTATATATATATATTTTTTCTTCTTTTTTTCAAATTTCGCATTTCTATCCTTCTTTTTGTTATTTCTTCAAGATAGCACTATTACAATAGAGAGAAACGAAAAATACAACTTGAAATTTTTATTTTTTTTCACCACGAACCTATTTCGATCTTGATACGAACTTCGGCGCCTCTTGTTTTACAAGCTCTGATACCAAATGATGTGATTCGGCTCGAGTGGTTGAGTGAAATTCACGTAGTTGCCCGATCATAGATGAGAGAGTCGTTCGTGCCTCGAATTTTAGAAATAGAAGTGAATGGATAGGTTTGGATAAGTGGAAGGTTTCAAAGAAGTGTAGGGTTAGTGATAGGTTCGGCTAAGGGTAGCAAAGATGGATGTTGGATAGATGGCTCGGTTTGGTGATAACAAGAAAGAAATTCGAAAGATGAGGATGGAAAACGAACTTAACGTCAGGAATGATTCAACACTAAAAAGTGTCACCCCGGTTCCTATATTGTTAAGGTGGAAAGATGGAATAAAAGATAGGTGAACGCCACACCAAGAATGGTGATAAGTTCAAACAAGGTTGATTGATGCCACTAGCACAAACTTGATAAGTCTTTCGAAACTTGTACGAGATATGAGAGGAAGCAACCTCACAAGAACAATGTTCATTCAATAATTTGGTCCTTTTACAATGAAATGAGCAAACTATTTATAAGCTATCATGTAGTAACCGAATGGACAAACTAGCTAGCTTAAAGACTAAGCAAATTCGGTCATGAACTAGCTAGAATGTTCTAGAATGAAAACATTAATTAACTAGTCTTGATTCAGCTGATGAGGATGTGTTTGGACAGCTTCATGTATAAGCTTTAATTACTTGAATGAATGTTAGCCTTTGGAAGCTCAATAGGTTGTCTAGGTTCGGCCATGGAGTGCATGAAGCTTCCAAGAGGTGTCTCTTGGCCGAATAGGTGCATAGAAACTCCAAGGGTCCTTCCACATGCATTCGGCTGTACATGGAACTTGGAAGGAGGCTTGAATCTAGTCGTGCATGAATTTGCATTAATTGTCCTCCATTCATGCATGTGTGCCGTCCAAGGGAGATGTATTCTTCAATATCCATTACATGCAATTATTACCCCATGTACATGAATATAGGTCCTCCAAACATTGAACCGAACCATGTATAAATCTTACCGTTCTATGAACATTCCCGTACATGCACCTTGCCATGAATGAATCTCCACATTCGGCTGAACCTATATAATTTAAATAACATAATTAAATAAAATAATTATTCATATAATCATAATTAAAAAAATTAACTAAACAACTTAATGACACTACTAATTTCAGACATATTAATTATAAGTCAACTATCATATTAAATTCGGCTAGCTCAAATAGTCAAAAACACTTAGTGAGCTAAGTTGAGCTAGGGAATTCGGTATGAGCTGTAGAAAACTTAATTAAGAACAAAGTTTAATCTTAGTTTATTGTAATGTAAAAGAAATAGCTGAAACGAGCTAAATTCAAGCTCAAACGAGCTAAATCGAGCTCAAGTGAGCTGATTGGAGCTGAATGGTGCATGGGGAGCTGGAGAGGAGCTGAGATCGGATTGTAAAAGAATGCATTGAGTCTAGAAGGAGTTTTCCTTAGCTCCTCCAACGTCATGGTACTTGTTATCATCCCAAATGCGCAACATCAAGGCTATTAAGGCATCTTGAATTTGCTTGGTTCAAGCTCGAGTCATGGGGCCTTTTGGAAGCTCGATTGAATTATGAATTGCATTCGAGGATGCCCTGGGCGTGCTTACATCATTCTTGAGTCATTTCCTTATGTGATCGAGTATAAGAAAGGTAAAAAAAATGTTGTAGCACATGAGTTGTCAAGAAGGTACACACCTCTTAATTATTTAGACTTCAAATTGCTTGGTTTTGCATATTTTAAATATCTTTATGAGAATCATGTTGACTTTGGTGAAGTGTATAAATCATGTGCGCAAGGGGCCTTTGACAAGTTTTATAGGCATGATGGCTACCTATTTCGAAAAGGTAAGCTGTGCATACCTCAAGGGTTTGTTAAGGAAGTGCTCGTAAATGAGGCACATAGTGGAGGCCTCATGGGTCATTTTGGAGTAGCTAAGACCTTGGATATACTCCACGAACATTTCTATTGGCCGAAGATGAAGCACAATATGGCAAGAGTGTGTGATCATTGTGTTGCCTACAAGAAGGCCAAATCACGTATAAAGCCTCATGGATTGTACACAGCGTTGCCCATACCTAAAGAACCTTGGGTTGACATATCCATGAACTTCATTTTAGGACTTCCAAAAACTAAAAGTGGGAAGGACTCTATTTTTGTAGTTGTAGACCAATTTTTTTAAAATGGGTCATTTTATTGCTTGTCATAAAACTGACAATTCCTTGAATATAGCAAATTTCTTTTTTAGGGAAATAGTGCAGTTGCATGGAGTCCCAAAGACTATTGTGTCTGATTGGGATGCAAAGTTCCTTAGTCATTTTTGGAGGACTTTGTAGGGCAAGGTTGGCACTAAGCTGCTGTTCTCTACAATATGCCACCCACAAACAGATGGTCAAACGGAAGTTGTAAACTGAGTCCTATCTACTTTGTTAAGAGCAATCATTAGGAAGAACTTAAAGACATGGGAAGAATACTTACCAAACATCGAATTTTCCTACAATCGTTTAGTTCATTCAGCTACCAAGCATTCCCCATTTGAAGTTGTTTATGTGTTCAAGCCTCTAACTCCTCTAAATTTAATTCCTTTACCTGCTAATCAACTTGTGAATGTAGATGGTAAACAGAAGGCTAGGTACGTGAAGCAACTACATCAAAGAGTAAGGAAAATATAGAGAAGAGGACCAAACAGTATGCGCACAAAGAAAACAAGGGATGTAAGTGAGTAATCTTCAAACCTAGGAATTGGGTCTAGATCCATATGCTAAAGGAGCTGTTCCCCGCACAAAGAAGGTCCAAGTTGTTGCCACAAGGCGATGGTCTTTTTCAAGTGTTGGAAAGGATCAATGAAAACTCATACAAGCTAGATCTACCAGGTGAGTATAGTGTTAGTGCTAGCTTTAGTGTGTCTGATCTTTCCCCTTATGATGTAGGTGACGATTTGGGGACAAATCGCTTCAAATAGGGAGGGGATGATGCAATCATGACCAAGGCTACTGCCAAACCAATTGAGTTACCAATGGGGCCGATCACTCGTGCTTGAGCCAAGAGATTCAAGGAAGCTATCTCAGCCTCATTGATCGAATTTGGGGAGAAGCTGTTGCGAGGCACATCGATCAATCTTGGACAAGCTCTCCATGCGTGCCATGCAACTTGCTTCAAGCTCAATTTTAGCTCTTTTAGTTTGTGAATTTATTTGCTAGAATAAATAAATTAATTCAGTTTTAGTTATTTAGTTAAATTAGTTTGAGTCTTAATTATGTCATAATTTTAACATCATTAATATGAGTTTTAATTATGTCATAATCTGAATATCTTTAATAAGGTATTTTAATTATGTCATAGTTTAGGACATTTTAAATATATGTTTTAAATATGTCCTAGTTTAGACGTCTTTAATACATGTCTTTAATTCAGGCAAATTAAATTGTGTTATTAGCATAATTAAGCCAAGTTTAATGTGTCTTGTAGGTGTTGACATTGGCTGCTGCTAGGAAACTTCCTTTGGGCTATTCATATGGCACAATTATGAGCTGAACACAACCACCCAAGAGCCATTTCATGTTTAGCAAAGCATCAAGTGCTTTCACACTTGATTGATCGATTGGTTGTCATGTTCACACCAATGGACTATCCCATTTCGCCTGTTCACATTAGAAACTTTTTATGTGCCCCAAGCAACCATAAAGAGTTGCATTTTCATTTAGGTTTCCAAAGCAGCATCTCAACTTGTTCACACCATCTTGGCTGATCAACTCCATGCACATTCAGCTCATTCCTAAAGTCAAATGAACTAGCTGATTGGGATTACAAAAAGACATGGCTATTGGCATTTTCCATAACTAGAAATCATCAATAGGTGTGTTGGACAAATCAATAGGCATTAGCTCATTAAATCTTATTGTAAACGATGCCTATTCGGCTGGTATTTTGTGAGCCTATAAATACTAGGCTTAAAACATGTTGTTCAGACTTTTTGAATCTTTTATGAATGTTATCATATTTGTGAGTGTTCAACTCTCTTTGTTCTCTCTTGACTTAATTGACTTATCAAGTCTATCTTGTGGCGTCAATTCTATTTTCTTTTTGAACTTATCATTTCATTAAAGTGTGGCATTCAACAAATACCATTTTGGTTCCTATCTCAATATAGATAGCGGGTCACGGTTTAAATTATCCACACCATTTTCAGCTTAAGTGCTACTGTAAGATTTGGGTCAATATTACCATATAATATTGGTTCTTTCTTTAGCCTTAAATCGAACCTATCTTTGCCATTTTCTAAACACTTAAACCCCTTTGTTTTCAAGCCAACTTGTTCGTTTAGAAACTTGTCCAAGAACTAAGCCATACTACTTAATTTTATGATCGGGAATTTACGCGGTTCGATTCATCAAACGAATACAAGATCGCATCAACAAATATGAAGAAGAATTCTTGAGCTAAATGAATACAATGAAAACTTACATGTGTTTACAGGAAAAGGTATGTAAGAATTAAACTCTATATTATTTTGATTTATCTTTAAGCTTTGCACATTGTTCTTCATGTTGCTAAACCTTTGAAATATGGTATTTATATCCTCTAATTGATTTCCAACTGTTGTGGTTATTGTAAAGGTGAATATAGCCATTGCGGATGAAATACCAGGTAATTAACTTCACTTGTAGGAATGAGTATCGATACATATTAAAAGGGTATCGATATTTTTTGTAATTCATGTTGATTTCAGTGACCGTTGGAGCAGGAATATCGATACTTAAGGAAATTATCAATACTTTTATGAAAAGTATCAATACTAGATTGATACCTAGCAGAGGTTACAAATTCCAGAATGTCAATTTGGTATCGATTAATAGAGGGGTATCAATATCTTGTTGAATATCAATACTTAGACAAAAAGTATAGATAATTTTTATCCTGGAGCAATTCTAACTTGTTTGAAAATGATTAAAACAGATTTGAAATGTTTGACTCAATTGAAACCATTTCTACTTGATTTTGTGACATTTCTCAACTATACTTTTATTCAAAAACACTTTAATTTGTTATATTAAAACATATTATCCAATAATTCTTAGTTTAACAAAATGTTTATATAAAATGTTCTTTTATAGATATAGATATGTAAAAAAAGGGGACATTCAAAATGAATACTTGAAATAAAAATGTTAAATGTTAAATTAATAGATGATGGATGAACAATATATCAAATGTGTTTACTTGTATATTTTTTATGACATGAAAAAGTTACACGTCTTCATATATATGAATATACTAAGCTTGTGAAACTTGTGATGTGTATAGGCAAATAAATGAACTCATGACCTTGACTATGATTTCTATTGTGAAATGTTTAAGTGAAGTCCATTACTGTAAGTTAAAGCTTATGTTAAATACAAACTTACTGAGTTTTACACAAGCTTACCTTGTTTTGGTTTTTCTTCTTGTAGATTATCGGATACAAGTTGTTGTTTGGATTACTTTTGAAGATCACACTATCCAACAACTTAATCGGTAACTAATTATTCACTTTAGTCCGGTTATAAGTGACATGTAAATAGGTTTTTGGTATATATTTATATGTTATAAGCATTATGGATATGTTTTTTGTTAGTTGAAGTATGAGATGTGTTTATTAATATGAATCTCAATTAGTATTTTGGTTGATTGTGGTGTGTGATGGTAGAGGTATGTCTTTGGTTTTAAATGCACTTTGAATGGTTGATTTGGAATAGTTGGTTTGGTAAAAATGCTTAGGTAGCTTGGTAAACATTGGTTGATGAATTTTGTTATGAGAAATAAGGTATATTTGATAGTTGAATAAGTATGAAATGTTAAGTAATAGTATTTGAATAGGTTATGTTTTAATGTCGAAATTGTGGTGCCAATGAGGGCATATTGAATAGGCACTTAGGTTGAATGGTATTTGGTATATTTTGGAATATTTTGATGTATGTTAGATAGGTTTAATGTGTAACACCCCTTACCCGTATCCCACGCCGGGACAGGGTACGTGGCATTGCTAGACTTAAACACATGCAAATAAACAATTTCGGATCATAGGATTCCGCTCAAATTTAAAACTTTCAAAATTCCTCTTAACGTCCCTAATATGAACCTACGAGGCCCAAAACATGCTTTGGAAATGGTTCAGGAATAAACCAAACACTTTTGAAAACATTAAATAATTTCAATGCAAACAAGGGCACACGCCCATGTGGAAGTGTGACACGCCCGTGGGTCCTCTTAACATGGCCATGTTGAAGGCCTGTGTGGCTCACACGGCCTGAACATATTGGGACACACCCGTGCCTTTATCCCATGTGGATTTATTTCTCAATTCAAACCTACAAGAGTTTTCACACGGCCTGGCACACGCTAGTGTCTATGGCCCATGTCCCTCACACGGCCATGACACACTCATGTCTCAGCCCGTGTACAAAAACATTGACATTCTATTTCTAACATCATCAACCATTTAGGGGCACATGTCCAAGGCACACGCCTCTGTGCTAGGCCGTGTCCTCCACACGATTGAGACACACGGCCATGTCTCCACTCGTGTGGTTACCACTGGGCATTATGTTTTGCCAAATTTAGGTGTAGGAGACACACAGCCTGACTACACACCCATGGGGCAGACCGTGTGTCACACACGGTTTAGATACACGCCCGTGTCTGTACCCTGACACACAGTTTAGATACACGCCCGTGTCTCTACCCTTGTGGACAAAAACAAGGTTATTTACAAAGCCTTTTTCTCACCCTTACTTACACCCACCTACAAAAACATCAAATAATACCAATACCACATAAACACATGACCATATCAGCCAATACCTAGGCATCCATACATCATTTCCAAGCAATTTCCTATCACATATAACATCTCCTACTTATCAACACAGACCATGCAATAAACACATCCATGAGAATTCTCATCAAATGCATTTCATAATAATCAATATTAGCCAACATCAATAGCCTATACAAAATGAATATCAAATCTATATGAGCCAATACTTATGGTTAAATGGAACGACGGAAATGTGCAAGTGTACACAATCGCAACAAGTAATAAAGTGACAAGTAATGTCGAGTTATCGTACCCACCGGGCCTGTAAAAAGAATTATTTATGGAATTAATTGTAAAACACTTTAGTGACGTAAAAATAATTTGGGTTTAAAAGTTGGTTAAAAACTTATTTAAAAACTAAGTAAATAATTAAATTAAAACAAAAGAGTTCTAATGCACGATTTCAATAAGATTTAATCAAGGTAACATACTTGTGTTGGATTAATTATATTCCTTTAACTTAGAATAATTAAACTTATGCTTATATTGTTATGAATAAAATCACAGCAACCCGGTAGTTTGCTAACTTATGAACATACTTACTTACCAAAATCCATTCATCTCTTGACATATCCCTATGTCAATTCAACCGACTAAATAGATTCTAGTAAGCAAACATGTTATTGCACATACATACTCATTAAATTGAACGAATCTCTTGCATATCCCTATGTCAATTCAAACGATTAATTAAATCTAACAAGCATATAAAAGACTATGTGAGGTAACAAGGCATCCCTACCTTGAAATTGTTTAATCACAATAATCTTACAAGTTATGCAAGGCAATAATATCGCCAGATACATTGCTAATTTAACCTTGAACTACCATAGAAGAATAAACATGCACTGATTAAGTACTGTGTCAATTAATTATAATTTCAATCCATTTAAATAATTAACTCATTAGTTACTTAAAAATTATATTGCAAAAATAACTTAGGCATGATTTTACTTAACCAAGCAATTTACCGAGGCCTATAACAGCATAAACATCATTTTAATAATTCAAGTAGGCAGAATATAATCAACCCAACACAAACTTAATTTTAAGCTAAATTTATTAAAATAACCATTTAAATAGCATAAATATTCATAAACATGTTCGTCAAAACAACAACAAAAATTAAAGAGTTAGGGAACAAGAGGCAAATTCGGTGTTTCTCCGTGGCTTTGCTCCGTTCTTCGTTCTTCGTTGCCCTTGGCTATCAAGGTGGCTTATGAACACCTAATTGATTCTCCAAAATGTCTGATGAAATCCTCTTTCCCAAGAGAAGAAATCGGCACTTGGACAATAAGGGAAATGGGATGGAAAAAATGAGAGAAAAGTGAGAGAGGGAATGAAAAAATGTTGTAGAATGAGGAATGGTTTGAATGATCAGCAAGGGGTGGCTTTTATAGCTGAATATGGAAGCTAAAAATATCAAAAATAATCATCCCAAGAGACCTCCCTTGGCCGGACACACACATGGCAAAGTTGAGAGTTTCAACTTTGCTATTTTAGGCTTGGGGCAATTTCATAAAGCCACAATTAAAGGAGAGGTTTGAATGCGTTTTGAATGTTCTTCAAGGGCCTTTCTGTAAGCTTATTTAATCAGATAAAATGCTGATTTGGGTCAGCATATGGACTGTTTTGGGTTGCCCAAATAGTGGCTGGTTCGGTTCACTCAATATGGTTCGACCACTGCGGTTCAACTAGACCCTTTCTCCATAATTAATTAGAAATAATTTATTTAACCCAAATTAAATGGGGAATAAATTAAAATTAATTAAATTATGAACTAAAACACATTTTTGGACCGTCTTAGGTTGGAGATTAATGTGCCTCGACACTTCAAATTGCTTCTCGATTTTGTGCTTTCAGCAGTGTCAGCAGAGCCAATTTTCGCCCTTTGCGTGAATCTGTCGAAAATAGTCAAAATTAACCAAAATTAAGTATAAAATTAACTAAATTCACCATGTTCATATTTTTAACACAATTTAATTATTTTATAATATTTAATTATTTTTCGACAAGAATTTAACCGGATTTGCATGAATTTAAGTAAAAATGGGTATGTAAAAGTATATAAATTTTTGTGTTTCCACACCCCCAAACTTAACTCATTGCTCATCTCGAGTAATGCATAATTTTGAAAAGAAGTTCTCAGAAACACCTTTGAAAAATTCTTCCAGAATAACATTTTCCCACAATTATGAATTTAAAATACTTATGCTTAAAGACAAGAAATCTGATAGTTATGCTACTTAAGTATACATATCGTTCACATTAAATTCAACAACTTATTATAATAGAAAAATTTAGACTAAATGATTTTGTAACAAAGACATGTTAACTAAATGATTTTGTAACAAAGACATGTTAACCCTTGCCAATTTGATTTTTATTCCTTTATTCAAGACTAAGCTGCAATCATTAAGCTTAACTTATGTCTTCATATGTTGATCGTAGCAATTTCTCTCCACTAATGTAGGTAGCATTAGAACTTTGAATCAATAGGTCTTTATCAAGGTTGTAACATGGCTAGGCTAGGGGTAGGTGAAAGATGCATAAATTTTGGTTATAAAAACCCTAGACTTGGCGTCAATCGAACCTTCGGAATTTTTACCTTCGATACACCCACTTGACTTTCATATGCTCTTTTGTACATCTCTTTCAAATACATGTGCTCTTTTTTTTTAGCTAACATGAGCTGTAACGCCCCAAAAATCTCGAACTCAAAAATCTCGAAACCTAAAAATCCCAAAACCCAAAAATCTCGAAATCCCGAATTTTCTTTATTTTCAATTTTGATAAAAATTGTGTTTAATATTCTTATCCAAGCGATAATTTTAGTTGGTCTTAGCTAAGGATGAGTTTGAATTAAGGGGTAGAAGAAATTATAATTTAATTATTAAAAGAATCAGGGCTGACAAGTAGGTGGTCTTTTGAATAAATGAAGAAACAATTGGACACAAAAAGAGCCTGTGGTGGAGTGGCTAAGTGACGCCACATAAGGTGTAGTGAGGTGGCATTAGTATCTAACAAGGGGGTCCAAGGTTCGAATCCTAGCTTAGTGTTTTTAGAGTTTAATTTTGGCCTTCTAGAAGGATAAAAGAGGCGTGAAGATGGACTCCAAGGGGAGTGTTCAGAAGAGAAAATTAAGGAAAGGATCAAGGGGTTATTAGGGAGAAAAACGAGGAGATGAGAAGTGAGGAGTAAGTGAAGCTGAATTGTGAACTTGGGCTTGAAGAATTCGACTATAGGGCTATAAATAGGTGCCGAATGGGAGGGTTGAAAAGCTAATGATGAATTTCCCTTCACTTTGTGCCAGAAACCCTTTTCTCTAAAAAGCCCAAAACCTTTTTTTCTTTTCTTTCTTTGTGCCAAATTCTTATCCCTCCTCTATTCAATATTTTCTTTGCTTTAGCCGATTCTTCTTCCTCTCTTCTTTGGTGCTTAGTATTTCCATTCAAATCTCTAAGAGCCGAATACCCTTGGGGCTGCCACTACTCTTTCCACCCAATCGATTCTAGTGTAAGTGTTCTCTCTCCCAATTGATTTTTGATAAGTATCGAGTATTCAGTTCCTCACTTTTTTTCTAATCGACTTTGGTAGGAAATTAGTGTCAGATCTCGATTTTGGATTCCTGCCAATTTGCTCTTCAGATCTGAGAACTACACGTGTTTAGTGATCAAAGTAAAAGCTAGTAAAAGATTGGCGTTCAGGTAAGGTTAAGGTGAGATTCTGACTTTTGGTAAAGTAATCGATAAGTACGTATGATTAATCTTTGAGTGATATCGATTGTAGGTTTGGGCTAAGGAGATCGCATCACACTTGCTTACCAGGTGTGTACATACACTACACACACACAATGATTCGGCAAAAGCCGAAAAGCTGAAAAGTCAAAAAGCCGAAATACCGAAAAACTAAAAGTTTGGCTACGGTAGTCTTGCGAGCGCGCAAAAACTCGTAAGGGGGAAATCGATAGGTTGCCTAAGGCCCACGGGCGATTCCATGGACTTGGGTTGTGATATGGCCAAATAGGCCGAAATGGGCTAAATGGGCCTGATAGGCTGTTGGGCCCATTATAGGCAAAATTTGATAATTGATGCTATGTGACAAAAAGTTTGTATGTGAGCATGAATATGAATGTGACTGGGCCTAACGGGCCATATAAATGTGATTTGGGCCTAATGGGCCATATACAGGTGATTTGGGCTTAATGGGCCATATGAATATGATTGGGCTTAATAGGCCAGATACAGATATGTGAAATTGTTTGGGCTTTGTAAGGGGTTTTGGGCCTAGTATATGATATCCACAAAAGACTTAATTAATATATTGCGACCGCGGACAAGTCAAAGGGTTAAGGTGTGGTAACGGGTGTATGCATGTCTAGGATTGGATCTAGGGAGAGCTTGGTACTTAAGCGGTCTTAATGACCTACCTCCTCTTCTCTGGAATCCTACTTGGTGCATAGTATTCATTCATCTTAGCTCACGGGACTTGTTAACGGGCCAAGATAAGTGAAAATCGTAATTAAGGGAAAATTATCGAAATGCCCCTAAGGGCAAAAATGACCAAAATACCCCTAGGTGTTGAATGTAAGTTTTGTGGATGCGACATGCACACATATGATATTCTACTTAGGTTGCATATGGGTTGGGAATTATGGAACGGAGAAAGTATATGAGGATTGCATGGTTGCTTGACAATCGTGGATCCACCGACGGCTTTTAAAGCTCAATATGTAAATTAAGGTAGTTCCGCAACCAGGCTACCATGGTGTGTGGGTTGGGTGGGTTGATATTTATATCCCCATATGGTGTGACGGGGGACGGAGCCGGTGTGTAGCGGATGGATAATTGGATGGAATTGCATTGCATGAATGATGAACGATGAATGTTTTTTTTTTTTGAATACTTGTTTTCATCGAGGGTTGTACACACTGAGTTTGCAAAAACTCACCCCCTCTTTTATTTTATTTTTAGGTGATGCTCAGTAGAAGGTCCAATGTTTGGAGGGACTCTGGGTGGCTAGCTAGCAAGATGATTTGGACTTGGGTTTTTTTAAGCATTTAAGTTTTTACTTCTTTTTAAGTATGTTCCAGACTAGATTGTAATAAGGTTTTCATTGTGTTATTATTACTTGAATTATTATTATTTCCAAAGTAATTGCGAGAAGCTGAACATGGATTTCTTAAATTATAGTATGTTTTCTACGTTTCCGCAACTAAGATTTTTTTAATCAGATGTTTTAAACAAGGCTTTCGTAACTAAAGGTGTTTTTTTTAAGTTAATTAGGGTTTCTTTTATTTTAAGAAAGGTTTTCAATGAAAACATGATTTTCGCTAAAACACTTCAATGTGACAAACCAGATTCAGCCATAGCGTCTAGGCTAGGTTTGGGGTGTTACATGAGCACTTACTTCGTGTACTGCAATTCTCGACCAATTGATACTTCTTTTCAACTTTCCCAAAATTATTTTTGAAGTACATTTTGAATATTACTGAGTCTAGTGTTTCGGACATTTTTAAGATCATTAAGCAAAAATTAATGGCTAATTATTGCAAGCTTCAAAATAATATTAGGCCATATAATCTCAAAGTTGGGTTTCAAAGGATAAAATTTTACCATGGTGGGCTTGAAAGGCTCAAACGGTCCAAACAATAGCTCCCTAAATCATTTACAATATTCCATGCTCACTAGGATTTCGCCTCAAGAAACTACTAAGTCAATTCTAAAGACTTAAACTTTCATGCATACCTAACTTCCCTAAAGAACTAAAAATTTTATGGTACGAATTTGCATGCTTTATTAAAAATACATTCATGTCATTATTAAGTGAACATAATAATTTATTGAAATAATATAACTTTATTCATACTTAAATTGAGCATACTTAACAAAATTCAAATTTTTGAACAAAATATATCGTAATCATAATTAAAAGAAAATTTTATTATGATCTGAGTGGGAATAATTCAATTTTTTGGTCCCTCAACTTAAAATGAACAATGTCCTCATTGTTTAAAGTGAATAGATACTATACACCAGGTAGGATTTTAGAAAAGAGGAGGTGAGTCAATTTGACTGCTTAAGTACCAAACTCTTTCTAAATCCAATCCTAGACATGTATATATCTATTGCCACACTTTATACTTTGTGACTTGCTCACATTAGTGATTTCCCTCTCTTGTTTTATTATGCAAAATTAAAAAATTCCTAATTAAACTTAATCCTAAAAATAGTCTAAGAACAAAAATAAAGTAAAGTCAATATCATTCCCTTTTATTTATTTGCAGATCCTTCCAATCTAAACTCATCTTTTGCTCCATCATTTTTGCCTTAGCATGAATCACTTCGCTCCTTCTTTGATAATGGACTCCATGGTTCAAATATGAAAACTGGAAACTCAGGTACAAAAATAAACGGGTCATTGTATATTTTCTTAAAAGCACTTTTCATCGAGTCATCCCTTATTTTTTAGTATCTCTAGTAGGCTTGTTGCAGCCACTGCATATGTTGCATTAAGTCCATCAATTTTGATAGCTCATCTCGAAGGTCTGGGCTAGGTGATTGAGCTCTAAACATTGAAGTTTCAACATCAGGTTCAGCTTCTGCTTCCACTGATTCTACCTTATCAAGGACTTCAAATGATTGCATCGTGGGATCTTCTTCTTCATCAGGGTCCTCCGGTTCCTCACTTACTTCAACTCGTTGTTCTAGAATTGAGTCTCCAGTTACTCGATAAAGGTCCCAATCCGTGATTGTGCCTTGGCTATACCTTGTCTTCCTTACATTCGCAAGAATTTCAACTTTCAAGCATAAAATTGTTATTATAGAGGGGAAGTAAGCAGGGCCAGAGCGTTTAACGAGATAATTTTGTATTTCCCTCAAGATGATCTTCCTCACATCAATGGTCTTACTAGTTAAGATCGAGTACAATAAGACCATTCACTCTAATGAGATTGTAGTCCCATGTGAGGTAGGCATAAGGCTGAATCGGATGAAGTAAAACCATACCTTCGCGAGTAGCGTCAAATATTCTCTCTGACAAGTGTGGATTCCTTGTTTTGACACAATCCACGTAGAACCCTGAACTGTCAATTTCTCGAGAATTTCTTGCAAATTTTCAGGCTTGATATTGCTCATCAATTTGAAATATTCATCGTTTTCAAAATCAGGTAATTCAAATAACTCATTAATAGCATTTGAATTTATTGGTACTTTGATTCCGCGAACTGGAACTTCTGTCATCTCGCTCAAAGTTAGATTCGCATGGAACTCATGAACTAGCTCCTCATCCACTCTAGGTCTCTTTTCACAAAACAGCTCCCAATTGAGGGTTTCAGCAACTTGACGAATACGTTCCATAAAGTCTCTGTAGTTTCTTTCTTTTAATGTAAAGCCTTTCTCTGGATGCATATGTTGATTTTTGAAGATACTTTCGTATCTCACTCTGGCTTTTTCACAGTGGAATTTGTTTTGTGTTTCATCAATTTGAGCGGAAGCACTAGTTCTTTTGCGAGGCATGTTTAACCACCTTTTTTTGTAAAAATATAAGAACTCTCGAAAATAATAATAATAATAATAATAATAATGAAGGAAAAGATGGCAATTTAAAAGGAGGGTTGGAGGGTTTGTGGCTTAGGACGGATGAAAGGGTGGTGTCGTTTGGGTGTGCAAGGCAAAAGCAAAGACGCAGCAGGTATTGGAGCGAGCAAACAACGCGCGCAGCTAGGCTGGAGTAAAGATCACGAGTGGCACGCGGATCCTCGTCGAGCAGACCTATCGTGAGTGCGTGCAAGAGCTGGCCGTAGGTGCGGGATGAAGATCTGGTCACCTGGGCTGAAGTAGCACAAGGCAATGCACTCGTGGTGTGCGTGAGATGGGCGTGCGATGGAGCTGGGCGTGCTTGCTGCCTGCTAGGACGTGCGGCATGTGCTGCTAACCGAGTGGCTGCTGGGCAAAGGGTTTCAGCACTTTGGTGTTTTAGTGCTTTGGGTTTGAGTGATAGATGAATGGGAAGATGGGTGGAATTTATAGAGGGAGAAATAGGAATTAGAATAGAATTCTTAAAACAATTTTTATTAATAAAAATTCTAAGTTCTAATCCTATACAGAGATAACAACAATTAATAATTAGATATATGCATATTAAATTATTAATTGCTATTTAATTTATTTAAACAAAGATAAAATATGATTAAAACTAATCCTAATTCTGTGCTAAATTGTTAAATATTAATATAAATTATAAAAGATATAATTATATATTAAAGATTATCATCTTATTATTATTAAAAATTTATCAAATAAAATGTGATTAAATTAACACTAATCCTAAAATTGATAATAATTAATATATATTATAATGGATATAATTATATATTAATAATTATCAATTTTTTTTACTAAAAACATTTATTCTAGAAGCCTTTTGAAAATATTTACAAAAGAAGACATCTATTTTTTATTATTTACGAAAAGAGCAACCAAATTTTTAAAAATGATTCAATTTAGTCCCTAGACTTAATGAAAATTTGTAATTCAGTTGCAATTTAAAACTTGGGTAAAAAATGACCTTTTTATTTGAAATACTAAAAATTTAATTTTCTCTTTAGGAAATAACTTCTTGAAAAATTATGTTAAAATCAATTCTCAGGAAAGATTGGAGGGGTCACAAGCGGTCCCGCTTAAATTCCAACCTCCTTGACAGAATTTATTTAAACATACTAATCCCGAAAATATATCCTAAATCATTTATTAAAAAAAGAAAATAAGAAAATTTTTAACATCCAATAAAATGAACAAAATTTCATTCCGTTCAATCTTATCTCCCCAATAGTGTTTCAGGCGCTGAGCATTAACTTGAAAATTACCTCCCTTACCTTGGAGCTCGATAACTCCGTATGGATAGATGTGATGAATTGTAAATGGACCGGACCAACGTGATTTTAACTTACCTGGAAAGATCTTTTGTCTTGAATTAAATAACAAGACTCGCTGACCTGTTTCAAATTCTCGAACTCGAATGTGCTTGTCATGCCATTTCTTAAGTCTCTCCTTGAGTAATCTGGCATTTTCATAGGAGAACATCTGGAGTTCCTCTAGCTCATTGAGTTGGAGCATCCATTTCTCTTTAGCAAGCTTAGGATCCAAATTGAGTTGTCAAAGAGCCCAGTAAGCCTTGTGCTCTAACTCTAAGGGTAAATGACATGTTTTCCCGAAGACCAACCTGTAGGGTGACATCCCTAAAGGTGTCTTGTATGTTGTTCTGTAAGCCCATAAAGCATCATCCAGCCTTTTGGACCAATCTCATCGGTTTGGGAAAACTACCTTCTCAAGTATGCCTTTGATCTCCTTATTTGCCAGTTCAGCTTGCCCATTCGTCTGCGGATGGTAAGCTGTTGTAACCTTGTGTTTCACTTTGTGCTTGTCTAATAACCATTTTAACCACTTGTTCATGAAGTGGGACCCTTCATCACTAATGATAGCTCTTGGGGTTCCAAACCTTGTGAACACGTGTTTCTGCAAGAACTTAATTACAACCCTAGCATCGTTTGTCGGATAAGCTTCAGCCTCGACCCACTTGGACACATAGTCCACTGCTACCAATATATACTTGTGACCAAAAGATGGAGGGAAAGGACCAAGAAAGTCAATACCCAATACATCGAACAGTTCTACCTCAATGATGTTTGTTTGAGGCATCTCATTCCTGTTGGTGACATTTTCGACCCTTTGACATCGGTCACAGCTCTTTACGTATATGTATGAATCCTTGAATAGTGTTGGCCAAAAGAATCTAGCTTGCAATACTTTGGCCGCCATACGAGTACCTCCGAAGTGTCCCCCACTCAGAGCTGAGTAACAATATTATAAAATCTTTTGTACTTCATCTTCTGCCTCGCATCTCCTAATTATCTGATTTGCACACTTTTTAAACAAATATGGTTCTTCCCTAAAATAGTACTTCACATCATGAAAGAACTTTCTCATTTGTTGATATGTCTTATCAATTGGCATCAAACCACAAGCTAAATAGTTAACAATATCAGCAAACCAAGGGGTACTATGGACATGACTTACCTTCAGTATGTGTTCATCTAGAAACGTTTCTTGAATTGGTATAATAGGAGAATTCCCTTCTTGCGGCTCCAATCTGGACAAGTGATCTGCTACTTGGTTTTCTACTCCCTTTCGATCTTGAATTTCTAGATTGAACTCTTGAAGTAGAAGCACCCACTGGATCAGTCTCAGCTTAGCATCCTTCCTGGCAAGTAAGTACTTAATTACCGAATGGTCCGTATAGATAGTCACTTTGGTACCTACAAGATAAGATCGAAACTTGTCAAAAGAAAATACAATAGCAAGTAACTCTTTTTCTGTTACCGTATAGTTCAATTGAGCTCCTGTAAGAGTCCGGCTTGCATAGTGGATGGAATGAAAAATTTTGTTCCTTCGCTGGCCTATGACAGTGCCTATCGTGAAGTCGCTTGCATCACACATCAATTCAAATGGCAAATCCCAGTCTGGTGTGACGATTATGGGTTCCGAAACTAATCGACTCTTTAAATACTTGAAAGCTCTTAATCATTCATCATCGAACTTTAACGTCGTGTCCTCTTCTAATAATTTTCATAAGGTTTAGCAATTTTGGAGAAGTCCTTGATAAATCTTCTATAGAAACCGGCGTGGCCCAAAAATCTCCTAGCACCCTTTACAGATGTTGGAGGTGGGAGCTTCTCAATAACATCTACCTTTGCTTTGTCTCCCTCGATTCCATGTCTCGTTATCTGATGCCTTAGAATAATTCCTTCTAGTACCATGAAATGGCACTTCTCCCAGTTAAGTATAAGGTTCGTTTCTTCGCATCGTCTTAGTACACTAGCTAGATTGGCTAAGCAATCATTATAAGTATCTCCGAATACTGAAAAGTCATCCATAAAAATTTCCATGTACTTCTCAACCATGTCAGTAAAAGTAGACATCATACATCTTTGAAATGTAGCAGGTGCATTACATAAACCAAATGGCATGCATCTAAATGCGAATGTACCGTACGGGTAGGTGAACATTGTCTTGTGTTGATCTTTCGGTGCTACTATAATTTGATTAAACCCCGAGTATCCATCAAGAAAATAGTAATAGTCTCGTCCCGCAAGTCTATACAGCATTTGGTCCAAGAACGGAAAAGGAAAGTGATCTTTCCTAGTCGCCTTGTTCAGCTTCTGGTAATCAATGCAAATCCTCCACCTCGTAAGTGTTCTAGTTGATATCAACTCATTATTCTCATTTTCTACGACTGTGATAACTCCCTTCTTTAGTACGCACTGGACCGGACTTACCCACGAACTGTCTGAGATGGGATAAATGATACCCGCATCTAACCACTTGATAATCTCTTTTTCCACCACGTCCTTCATGATGGGGTTCAATCTTCATTGTCCATCAATCATCCCTTTTTCGCCATCTTCCAGGATAATCTTGTGCATGCATAAAGATGGACTAATACCATAGATATCGGCTATGGTCCATTTGATAGCCTTCTTGAATTGTTTCAACATCAAGATGAGTTTCTCTTCTTACTCAGTAGTTAATTCTGCTGAAACAATCATAGGCAGAGTAGAAGAGTTACCTAAATAAACATATTTCAAATGTGAGGGAAGTACCTTCAGTTCTAATTTAGGTGGCTCCTCGTTTGACTTTTTGGTTGGGCATAATCCCTTTTCTCTAACTCCAAAGATTCAAAGCGGGATTGCGGATTAAATCCCCTTTGATTAGCTTCTAACAAAGCTAAGTATTCATCCTCCTCTTCATCATTTGGAGGATCTGATGTCAAAATTTGTTCCAACGGATCCTCAACAGAGTTGAGTTCCTTTTCCACTATTAAATCCTCTAAGTCGGATACTATAGAACAATCATCAATTGCGTCAGGAAATCGCATAAACTTAAAAACATTAAATGTTACCCAATCATCCTGAACACGCATCGTAAGCTCGCCCTTCTACACATCAATAAGGGTCCTTCCGGTTGCTAAGAATGGTCTTCCTAGGATAATTGATATTTCTTTGTCTGCTTCAAAATCTAGAATCACAAAGTCAGCAGGAAAGATGAATTTATCTACATGTACCAATACATCATCAATTTTTCCTTCTAGATGTGCTAAGAATCGATCTACTAGTTGAAGTGTAACCGTAGTAGGTCTAACTTCACCTATCCCCAACTTCCTAAACATTGACATAGGCATCAAGTTTATACTTGCACCAGAGTCATATAGTGCCTTACCACAATATGTTGCTCCAATGTTGCAAGGTATGGTAAAACATCCAAGATCCTTCAACTTTGGGGGTAGTTTGTCTTGAAGATATGCACTGCATTCCTTCATCAGAGCTACCGTCTCAAATTCTCCAAGTCTTCATTTTTTGGACAGGATATCTTTCATGAATTTGATGTAGTTCGACATCTGCTCAAGTGCTTCAGCCAACGGGATGTTGATATGAAGTTGCTTGAGTAAGTCTAGGTTATTTTACTGGAACTAGTTGATTCATTTTCTACGGCAATTTTGCATCTAAGGGAGTTGTTAGTTGATCAGAATTAGCTGGTTCTGAAATTACCTTGTCTGGTTTTGCATATCCTGGTTCTTGTGAAACTAGAATTTCAACACTCGGTTGGACTTCATCTGAGTCTTAAGCATCAGCTGGCTCTTTTTCAGCTTCGATAGTGTTAGGCTCTATTGTCCTTTCGCTCCTCAATGTCAATGCTTTGCAATGCTCCTACCCTGGATTTCTTGGATTCTCTATATCACTAAGTAAAGCATCTTGTGGTCAGTTCCTAAGTTCAGTTGTAAGCTAGCCTATTTAGTTTTCCAGATTCTTCAATGTAGCTGCTTGGCTTTGAATTAAGGCATCATTCTTTACCATGTATGCCTTCAGCAAATTCTCCAAGCTATTAGATGGTTCAGCTTGAACTGGGTTCTGAACTTGTTGGGAAAAACTAGGCGGCTGAGTCAGTCTAGGTTGGGCATAGTTGTTACTGGTTCTAGCCCTTGGTTACTCTAGGAAAAATTCGGGTGGTTTCGCCACGATGGGTTATAGAAATTAGATTGCAGTCCTTGCCTTCCTCGATTTTGGTTCTGGTTACCCATGTAATATATAGATTCGAGGTTCGATGGACATTCTTCGAACAAATGTCCTTCCCCACAATAAACACAAGCTATACTCTTAAATTGGTGAGGTGGTTGGGCTGCAAAACTATTAGACCCATTAGTGGTAAGATTCTTAAGCATTGAGGATATTGAAGATACCTGAGATGCGAGTGAAGTGAGAGCGTCCACATCATGTATTCCAACGACTCGTCTTCCTGACGCGGCTCGGTTGGTTGGCCATTGGTAATTATTACTGGCGATCCTTTCGATGATTTCATAAGCCTCATTATAAGACTTAGAAAGGAGAGCATCGTTAGCAGAAGCGTCCACTACCATCCTCGTATGAGCATTGAGACCATTATAAAATGTCTCAAGTTGGATGCAATGTGGGATTTTGTGATGAGGGCATTTTCGTAATAATTTTTTGTATCTTTCCCATGCCTCATACAAGGATTCATCATCTATTTGTTGGAAGGCAGTGATCTCATTCCTCAACTTAGCATTCTTGCTAGGCGGGAAATACTTCATGAGAAATCTTTTGGCTAACTCTGGCCATGTAGAAATTGTGTTTGGTGGCAATGAATTCAACCAGGCTTAAGCTTTGTCCCTTAGTGAGTATGGGAACAGCTTCAATTGTAATGCATCTTCGGGTACTCTAGCTGATTTGAAAGAGTCGCTCACCTCCATAAATAGTCTTAGGTGAAGATAAGGATCTTCGGTAGGCATTCCACTGAATTGGCCCACTGTCTGAAGCATCTGGAACATGACTGGCTTCAGCTCGAATTGTTGTGCCTCGATTTTGGGTCTCCCAATACCCGGATTAAGATCATTAAATACAGGCACTGCATACTGTCTTAAGGCTCTATCCCTATCATCAGCAATAAGGATAGGATTTTGAGCACGATTTGCTCTATTTCCTTGATTCATATTCTCAAAATTCATTCATTCAGTCCTTCTTTGGTTTGCTTGTCTTCTTCTGTGACAGCCCTAATTTGACCCCAGTCGGAAAGTGGTTTCGAGACCACAAAACCGAGTCATAAAAATAATTAGATGTTATATTCGGTGCTTATTATATGTGAAAGTTCATGTGTGAAAATTTTATGCTTTGATCTTGTCAATTGTATGTGAAATTATTAAATAGGACTTATGTGAAAATTTTTGAAAATGCTATAGGCTAATTTGTAGTGACCAAATAACTTATAGTATGAAATAGGTGGATTTGCATGTCAAAATTCCCATCTTAAGGTGTAGTGGCCGGCCATCATGATGAGAATAAATGGAATATGCATTTTAAATTAGCACTATGAGATTTAATGGCTTTATTATCATAAAATAAAGAGAAATAAAATAACAAAATGATGAAAAGGACAAAGCTTGTCCATCTTTGTTCTTCATAGCCGAACTTAAGAAAACAAATAAGGGAAGGGAAGCTCTTGAATGTTCGGTCACTTGGGGAAGAAAAATCCAAGGTAAGCTCATGGTAGTTTGCTTCTATCTTGATGTTTATGAGTTCCTTTCTTGATTCTATCTTAACCCATAAAGTATATTTTGGTTTTTGGTTGTGTTGTGAGCATTCGGTCATGAATTGAAATGAAGGAAATAGTTGTGTTTCATGTTCTTTTGATGAATAATGGTAGATGGGTGAAGTTAAGCCAAACAAATGAGCATATATGTGCATTAGATGCTAAGTGGGAAAATCGGCTAACATGTTGTGTGTCCTATGGCCGAATGTGAATTTGGATAATATTGAGTAATGTATGTGCTTTAAAATGATGGAATGGAGTGGATGCTTTAAATGTGTTATGAACAATTATAAGTTAAATTAAGGTTTGCTAAATTACTATTGTCATTGCCGAATATGTGCTTAATTAAAGAAGAATTTGTTGTTGAATGTTTTAAATGATTTAGATAGTTATAAATTAAGTCGAAGCTTGGTAAAATTGAATAATTGTGGCTTAATTGTTTGATGGCAATTAGCTATTATGGTGAAATGCAATGTTAATATTTAGTTGCTAGTGTTTATATGCGCGTTAGCCGAATTTGAACTTGAATAATGATTTGAGCATGATATGTTGTATTGAGATTATGCTTAAGTGAAATTATAGATATATATGTGATGAAATTGATTGGTGATATACATGTTTAAATAATATGAATGCAAAGATTTGTGAAAGAGTAAATTGTAGTAAATCTGCTTAGGACAGCAGCTGTAACGTGAATTTGGAAAAATCACCATAAATTGTGGGAGTGGAGTTAGAAGCTGAATAAATTATGTAATTAAAGCTTAATGAGTCTAGTTTCAAATGAAATCAACGAGAACATATTTTGACTTCTGTACAATTAGAAATTTGATTCGTAGTAAAGGGTGGTCAGATTAGTCAAACAGTGAAACAGGGGAAAACTTTAAGAAAAATCTGGTATTGTTTGGCCAAACTAAAAATTCTGAAAATTTTATGGATAAAATATATATGAGTCTATTTTCAGGGAAATTTTACGGCAATTGATTTGGTGTTTTGTAGCTCCAGTTATAAATAATTTAGTGACTGTTGCTCAGGAAGACAGCTTATTGTGAATTTGTGATTATGTGGTAAACATTGATAAAAATTTGTTAATGAGTTGCTTAATGTTTTCTTATAAACTTACTATGATCTATATGTGTGAAAGTCGAATATATATATTATATTTCTAAAGTAATGCTTGAATAGCCGAATAATGACTAGTTTAAAATTTTTGAATTTAAGCTCAAGAGCAAAGAGGGTCGAAGTTGGATAGGGGAAAAGAGAAAGTAATTGAGTAGCCTTTCTGCAACTGTTCAAGTATATCCAAGGTAAGTTTTGAATAGTCACATTTAGTACGTAATTGATAATGTCTTGATATGTGTATGATAAATATACTATGATATATTGATTCTATTTGAATATAGTTGAGTGACAAATAATTTATGTTAAGGCTTAAAGCCAAATAGACATTAGAAGTTAAGCTTGGAAAGTAAAATGGACATATATTCTTATGTATGTTATTGAGCCAAAAGTTATATGAATGGTGCCCATGTTATGCTATTATTCGAAGGGAATAAATGAACTATGATTGTGAGATGTTATGTGAATTGAATTTTCTTGCGAATAAGTATGTAAGATATTCAGTGATGTTTATCCGGACTTAGGGTCCGCAGGCTATGTGCCGGAATTATATCCGGACTTAGGGTCCGCAGGCTATTTGCTGGAATTATATCCGGACTTAAGGTCCGCAGGCTACGTGCTAGAAATATGTCCGGGCTAAAGTCCTGCAGGCTTCGAGCTGCTATTATACCAGGTTTAAATTCCCGCAGGCTAGAGCTGGTAATTGGTTTCAAGTCCTAAGACCTGACAGGCGTAATGCCAGTAAGTTAAGTAAGATTACGATATTGAATGTTCGCAGTAAACCATCGTCGAGTAAGTACTATACATTTAAGATGTTCAGGTATGTATTACTTACTCATCGGTGAATTGATTTCGAAGTGAATCATTAGCATCGAAGAAGAATATATATATATATATATAAATATGATTGATGGTTATATTTGCAAATATGAGAATGATTTAATCGGTCATAGTATATTTGTATATGAATTATATGTTAAAATTTCTTTATGTACTCATGTACATTCAGTCAATGATTTTGTGAATTATTAGTATTAAAGAATGATACTTAAGTGTGAATGATTGTTATATCTACGAGTAAAACAATGACCTATTCGATCAAATGTTGTTAATATATGAGATTATTTGATTTAAATGCATCGTATGAACTTTAAGTAGAAGAAAAATATGTGCTGAGAAATCTATGTATATGTTTATGTGTATTCAGCCATGAAGTGATTTGAATTGAGAATAAGTCTGTTTAAATGAATGTTTCGATTTTTGATAAGTCTTTAATTATTTGTGATGCTTAAAACTTACTAAGCTTTGAAAGCTTACTCTGTTCTTTATTTCTCTATTTTATAGATTGTTGATTTTGGCCACTGACTCGGGGATCGTCAGCAGTTCATCACACTATCGATCTTTTTGGTACAGTTATATTTTGGACTCGATATGGCATGTATAGGTTAGGCTGATGATAACGATGTTTTGAAATTGTAAATATTTTGGCCATACGAAAATGGTGTATAACTTAAATATCAGTATGTATTTTAGCTCGATCTCTGTTTATGTTTATTGACAATGTGAATGAGATAATTAAATGTTTAGTTCGGTAATACCTCTTAGCCTTAATCCGGCGATCGGATTCGGGTTAGGGGTGTTACATCTTCGCTGTCGAAAGGTTCGTTCTATCTCAGGGTCTACAGGGAGTAAGTCAATAATCTGATCAATACTCATAAACACCTGAAATTATCAAAGAAAAATTAATTAAATTAAAATTTAAACAGAAAAATAAACCAAAATGTAAAACTAACAAATTCACAAATAATGACTTTTTAAAAAAATCCCCGGCAACGGCACCAAAAACTTGGAACGACGGAATGTGCAAGTGTACACAATCGCAACAAGTAATAAAGTGACAAGTAATTTCGAGTTATCGTACCCACAGGGACTGTAAAAATAATTATTTATGGAATTAATTGTAAAACACTTTGGTGAGGTAAAAATAATTTGGGTTTAAAAGATGGTTAAAAACTTATTTAAAAACTAAGTAAATAATTAAAATAAAATAAAGGAGTTCTAGTGCACGATTTCAATAAGATTTAATCAAGGTAACATACTTGTGTTGGATTAATTATATTCCTTTAACTTAGAATAATTAAACTTATACTTATATTATTACGAATAAAATCACGGCAACCTAGTAATTTGCTAACTTATGAACATACTTACATACCAAAATCCATTCATCTCTTGACATATCCCTATGTCAATTCAACCGACTAAACAGTTTCTAGTAAGCAAACATGTTATTGCACAAACATACTCATTAAATTGAAGCAATCTCTTGCTTATCCCTATGTCAATTCAAACGATTAATTAAATCTAATAAGCATATAAAAGACTATGTTAGGTAACAAGGCATCCCTATCTTGAAACAGTTTAATCACAATAATCTTGCAAGTTATGCAAGGCAATAATATCGTTAGATACATTGCTAATTTAACCTTCAGCTACCTTAGAAGAATAAACATGCACTGATTAAGTACTGTGTCAATTAATTATAATTTCAATCCGTTTAAATAATTAACTCATTAGTTACTTAATAATTATATTGCAAAAATAACTTAGGCATGATTTACTTAACCAAGCAATTTACCGAGGCCTATAATAGCATAAACATCATTTTAACAATTCAAGTAGGCAGAATATAATCAACCCAATACAAACTTAATTTTAAGCTAAATTGATTAAAATAACCATTTCAATAGCATAAATATTCATAAACATGTTCGTCAAAACAACAACAAAAATTAAAAAGTTAGGGAACAAGAGGCAAATCCGGAGTTTCTCCGTGGCTTGACTAGTTGCTCCGTTCTTCATTCTTCGTTGCCCTCAGATATCAAGGTGGCTTATGAACACCTAATTGCTACTCCAAAATGGCTGATGAAAGCCTTTTTCCCAAGAGAAGAAATCGGCACTTGAACAATAAGGTAAATGGGATGGAAAAAATGAGAGAAAAGTGAGAGAGGGAATGAGAGAATGTTGTGGAATGAGGGATCGTTTGAATGATCAGCAAGGGGTGGCTTTTATAGCTGAATATGGCAGCTAAAAATAGAAAAAATAATCAGCCTAGTAGACCTCCCTTGGCTGGCCACACACATGGCAAAGTTGAGAGTTTCAACTTTGCTATATTAGGTTTGGGGCAATTTCATAAAACCACAATTAAAGGAAAGGTTTGAATGCGTTTTGAAAGTTCTTCAAGGGCATTTTTGCAAGCTTATTTAATCAGCTAAAATGCTAATTTGGGTCAGCATATGGACGGTTTTGGGTTGCCCAAATAGTGGCTGGTTCGGTTCACTCAATATGGTTCGACCAGTGCGGTTCAACTGGACCCTTTCTCCATAATTAATTAAAAATAATTTATTTAACCCAAATTAAATGGGGAATAAATTAAAATTAATTAAATTATGAACTAAAACATATTTTTGGACCGTCTTAGGCTGGAGATTAATGTCCCTTGATACTTCAAATTGCTTTTCGGTTTTGTGCTTTCAGTAGTGTCAGCCGAGCCAATTTTTGCCCTTTGCGCGAATCAGTCGAAAATAGTCAAAATTAACCAAAATTAAGTATAAAATTAACTAAATTCACCATGTTCACATTTTTAACACAATTTAATTATTTTATAATATTTAATTATTTTTCGGCAAGAATTTAACAGGATTTGCATGAATTTAAGTAAAAATGTGTATGAAAAAGTATATAAATTTGTGTGTTTCCATTAAACCAACATGACACTAAACAAAAGACCTAGTCCCTATACATGCCACGCTCAAAACATTTAAACTAACTATACCAAAAACTTTAGGTGATAATGTGATCAATGCCTCCGACGTCCTTTGATTCCCGAGCTAGCTTGGCGGCACTATAAGAAAATGGAAAAGAGAGGAAGTAAGCATAAAGCTTAGTAAGTCACAAGTAAATAACTAACATAGCTTTACCAAGTAACATCATACTCATAACATATCATACACTTGCACAAGATTCTCGAATGACTATAGACAAAACTTACTTATTTTCATCCATACTATTCATATGCATAACTCAAGCTCATTCTTATGAGTTTCGTGTAGGTACCTGTACCACTTGCAACATAATCATAACTTTTCTCAATCATGATATAATCTTTAAATTACCCGTTGAACCAGTTGGAATAATAAACGAATACCCGATAAGCCTCATACAAAAGGGTAAGATGTTGATGCCATGTCCCAGACATGGTCTTACACTGGCTCTCATATATCGGTGCCGATGCCATGTTCCAAACATGGTCTTACACTAGCTCACATATCGAGGCCGATGCCATGTCCCAGACATGGTCTTACTCTCATATAAATACTAATGCCATGTTCCAAACATGGTCTTACACTAGCTCACATATCGAGGCCGATGTCATGTCCCAGACATGGTCTTACACTAGCTCTCATATAAATGCCGATGTCATGTTCCAAACATGGTCTTACACTAGCTCACATATCGAGGCTGATGCCATGTCCCAGACATGGTCTTACACTAGCTCTCATAACCCTAGTATCACGGCATGGATATCCGATCTATTCCTACAGTTCAACCGAGAATTTTACCACATCCAGATCTCGTCATGCATTTTCATAACAAAATCGAACATTTCATGCAATATCAATTATTTAATGCATAATTACAATAGAATTGTGATATTTACGTGCAATTTACCTCGGTATACAAAAAGTGGGCGACTAGATTGAATTAGTCTACTAGCTTGGCCTTCCCCCTATCTAGGTTCAGATTTTGTATTTCTTGATCTATAATGATAAAATTCACTAATTTCATCATCACAGTAATCAAGACATTTTATAACTCATATTTTGGCAAAATGTTTGTTTTGCCCTTAGACTTTCACAAAAATTATGTTTTTTCCCCAAGGGTCGTAAATCGATTTTCATCAAATTTCCTCATTAACCAAGCCTAGCTGAATCTATTTTAATCTAATTGCAACTCACATATCCAATTATTTCACACCTTTACTACTTATTTTGTAACTATTAAAAAAGGGTCCCTTTTTAGGTGTTTTCATGAAAACCCCTTCCACTAAAGTTGTTTACTTAAGAACCTTGATTCATTTTCTTCTATAAAAATTCAGCAACCAACATGAATACTCTCATGGTAAAACCATATACTCTCAACCATTTTGCAAAATAGTCCCCCATTAGTTAGCTTAAGCTACAAGGGCCCCAAAAGTACAAAAATATCAAGAAAGACCATCAGAATCACTTACTTGCAAGAGTCTAAAGTTGCTGAAAATTTCAAGCTCCCATGGCCTTCTTTCTTGGAGAAAATCGGTGGAGAAGAAAGAGAGAATGAAAAAATGAAAGCTTCTCCTTATTTTATTATATTTCTTGTCAAATTAGTCACCAAATTTCACCTAACTTTGACCTTACAATTTCTTTGTCTCCATGTTCAGCCACTAACAAATTTGTGGTCTATTTACTCCATAAAGACCTCTAATTTAATGTTTCATAGCTATTTGACACCTTTAGCTAGTAGAACAAAATTTTTGCACTTTATGCAATTTAGTCCTTTTTCAAAATTAAGCCTGCAATCACTAAAATTAATTCACCAAAAATTTCAAACACTCATATAATCATGCTACAACACATAAAATAATATTAAAATAATTTTTTTGACCTCGAATTTGTGGTCCCAAAACCACTATTCTGACTAGGCCCAAAATCGAATTGTTACAATTCTCCCCCTTTAAGGATTTTTGTCCCTAAAAATCTTACCAGTGAAAAGGTTTAGGTATTGATCTCTCATAGTCTCCTCGGGCTCCATGTGGCCTCTTCAACCCCATGTCTATGCCATAGTACTTTCACAAGTGCTATACTCTTGTTCCTAAGTTGCTTAACCTCTCAAGCTAAAATCTTAACCGACTCTTCACCATAAGTCATGTTTGATCAAATCTCAACCTATGTAGGTGAAAGAACATGCGAAGGGTCAAAACGATATTAGAGCAACATCGACACATGGAAAACATTGTGGATCTTTTCTAATCCGGATGGCAAGGCTAGTTGATAAGCTACCGGACCAATTCTCTCAGCCACCTCATAAGGTCCAATAAAACGTGGACTTAATTTTCCTTTCTTACCGAATCTAAGGACTTTCTTCCACGAGGATACTTTCAAAAACACCTTATCACCGACTTCAAACTCAATTTCTTTTTGTTTCAAATCCGTGTAGGATTTCTGTCTATCCAAAGCGGCCTTTAAAAAATCACGAATTACCTTTACTTTCTCTTCGATCTCTTTGACTAAGTCAACCCGTGAATCTGATTTTCTTTGAGTTTGGTCCAATACAAAGGCGTTTGGCACTTACGCCCGTATAAAGCCTTATAAGGTGCCATTTTTAAACTCGACTAATAGCTATTGTTGTAAGCAAACTATACCAGCGGTAAATAATTTTCCCAACTGCCTTGGAATTCAATGACACAACACCGCAACATGTCTTCAAGAACCTGAATTACTCTCTCCGACTGACCATCAGTTTAAGGATGGAAAGTCGTGCTAAAATTCAACTTTGTCCTCAAAGCTTCTTGTAACTTTTTCTAAAACTGTGAGGTAAACCTCCGATCTCTTTATCCGAAATGATCGACAAGGGCACTCCGTGAAGTCTTACAATTTCGAAAACATACAAATCAGCCATTTTTTCAAGCTGATAGTCCGTACGCGCCGGTATAAAATGAGCAGACTTTGTTAGCCAATCAATCACAACCCATACGACATCTTTCTTTGTTGCCGTCTAAGGCAACCCGGACACAAAATCCATAGTAATACTGTCCCATTTCCATTTGGGGACCACCACAGGCTGAAGTAAACTTGAAGGTACTTGGTGTTTGGCTTTCACTTGCTGACAAATTAGGCACTCAGAGACAAACTCTAAAATGTCTCTCTTCATTCCTGACCACCAATACATTTTCTTCAAGTCATTGTACATTTTCATACTACCCGAATGGATAGACATACAACTGCTATGTGCCTCATGCAAAATTTTTCGAATAAGCTCATCGTCTTTGGGTACACAAATTCTATCTCAAAACATTAAATAGCCATTTGAACCAATCTGAAAATCTGATTCTATACCCGCCTCGAACTGAGTTATCTTAGATTGCAATTATTTATCACTTTTCTAAGCTTCGCAGAGCTCTTGCAAAAACATTGGTTTCACTCTAAACTCGGCTAAAATTGAGCCATCGTCGGTTACTAACAACTGAGTGTTCATAGTCCTCAAGACAAACAATGACTTCCTACTCAAAGCATTGGTGACCACTTTCGCCTTCCCCGGGTGATAGTCGATCACCAGTTCATAGTATTTTGAGAGTTCTAGCCATCTTCGTTAGCAATGGTTCAGTTCCTTTTGAGTCATCAAATACTTTAGACTTTTATGGATGGTGAATACTCGGCATCTTTCACCATACAAATGGTGTCTCAAAATCTTTAATGCGAACACTATAGATACTAACTCTAAGTCGTGAGTCGGATAATTTTTCTCATGCGGCTTTAGTTGTCTCGAGGCATACGCTATTACCTTGCCTTCTTTCATGAGCACGCATCCCAATCCATTCAAGGATGCGTCGCTATACACCACAAATTTTTCCCTGGTTCCGGTTGCACTAAAATTGGAGCTTTAGTCAACAACGCCTTTAGTTTCTCGAAACTCTGTTGGCATTTTTTCGTCCATTCAAACTTGACATCTTTCTGTAGAAACCTCGTCATCGGAGTAGCAATTATGGAGAATCCTTTAATTAATCATCTGTAGTAACCCGCTAACCCTAGAAAGCTTTTAATCTCTGATACATTCCTTAGTGGTTTCCACTCAACAATAGCCGAGATCTTACTCAAGTCAACTCTAATTCCATCACCTGACACGATGTGTCCTAAGAATCCGACCTATCGGAGCCAAAAATCACTTTTACTAAACTTGGCATACAATTGCATATCTCTTAAAGTCTGTAAAACGGTTCTCAAATGCTCCGCGTGCTGACACTCATCATGAGAATAAATTAATATATCATCGATAAAAACAACAATGAACTTATCCAAGTACGGTCGAAAAATACGATCCATTAAATCCTTAAACACAATGGGAGCATTTGTTAAACCAAAGGGCATTATAAGGAACTCGTAGTGCCCATACCTCGTCTAAAATTTTGTTTTCGGTGCATCTTGCTCCTTAACTCTTAGCTGGTAATAATCGAACCTTAAGCCTATCTTAGAAAACACTGTGGCTCCTTTCAATTGGTCAAACAGATCATCGATCCTTGGAAAAGGATACTTGTTCTTCACAGCAACCTTTTTGAGCTGTCTTTAGTCTATACATAACCTTATCGACCCGTCTTTCTTTTTCACAAAAGGTACCGAAACACCTCAAGGAGAATAGCTCAGTCTCCCAAAACCCTTATCCATTAATTCTTGTAGCTGAACCTTCAAATCTTTTAACTCCAACAGTGCCATCCTATACAGAGCAACCGAAATAAGCACCGTACCAGAGACCAACTCAATACCAAACTCGACTTCCCTTGTTAGAGGCAGTTCGGGCAACTCTTTCGGAAACACATCCAGAAACTCACATACCACTGGCACTAACTCAATCTTTACTTTCGACACTTGGGTATTCAACACAAATGCTAGATAAGACTCATACCCTTTTCTCATATATTTTTCAGCAGTCATAGAAGAAATCAGTACAGGTAACCTATTCGGTTCACTTGATTCAACCCGAAGAATATCCCTATTTTCACATTTCAGTTTAATGAATTTCTTTTCACAATTCACTATAACATCATGGGTAGACAACCAATCCATACCAAGGATAACGTCACATTCATCAAACAGCAACAACATGAGGTTAGCTAGAAAACAATGACCTCTAATTGTCAATGGAAAATTTCTACATACTTGGTCAACTAATACATGCTTGCCTAATGGGTTTGACACATTTACCACAAATTCTGTAGACTCGACAGGCATATTCATGCTAGACACCAATTTCACACAAGCATACAAATGGGTAGACCCCGAATCAATCAAAACAACAACAAAAATATCATGAAGAGAAAAAGTACCCATAATCAAATCTGGTGATGATGCCTCTTCGCGAGCGTGAATGGCATAAGTCTTTGCAGACGCTCGACCCTCGAACCTCACGGCGGAATCTCAATGTGCACCTCTATTGCTAGCCCTACTTCCCGGGTTCTTCTGTGGTATACCCCTCGTAGGAGCATTACTTGCTCTCACATCTTGCTTTTTGTCTTTTTCATCCATTTCAGGATAGTTTCGGATGAAATGGTCTAGTGAACCGCACTTGAAACAATCTCTATCATTTCCTCGGCACTCACCGAAATGACGCCTACCACACTGCGAACACTTCGGCCTATTTGGCCAAGCACTACCAACACTCGCAATAGAAGTGATTTGAGCTTTAGAAGTCATGTACTGCTTATTCTTATTTCTACTCGAGAATCCCACTAAAGCATTTTATCGAGTAGGAAACTCTCTCGATCTCTTGGATGAGGTCTGATGTGATTTCCCCATCTGTCTTCTTTTGAGTTACGAGACTCAATACCAGCTTTTCTCTTCTCTTTGGCCAATTCTTTTGCCTTGTAAGCTCTCTCTACAAGCATCACAAACTCCCCTAACTCTAATATGCCAACTAATAATCGGATGTCTTCATTCAATCCGTCCTCAAATCTCTTGCACCTGATAGCTTCGGTAGATACGCACTCCTTAGCATATTTGCTGAGCCTCACAAACTCACGCTCATACTCTGTTACTATCATTTGGCCTTGCTTTAATTCTAGAAATTCCTTCCTCTTCTGATCTATAAACCTCTGACTAATATACTTCTTTTAGAATTCCTCTTGGAAAAACTCTCATGTAATCCTTTCCCTTGGTACAACTGACAGAAGGGTGTTCTACCATTGGTAGGTCGAGTCTCATAGGAGTGACATAAGAAACTTCATGCACTCCTCTGGTGTGCAAGACAATTCATCGAATACCCTAATGGTATTTTCTAGCCAGAACTCTACCCTCTCAGGGTCATCATTTATATTCGCTCTAAATTTCTTAGCCCCTTGTTTTTGAATTTTGTCAATTGGAGGTTTCTCCCTTCTAATCATCTCTACTGCTTGGGGAGCTAAAAGGGCAGGCTAGGGGATTGGAGGGGGTGGAAGAGGTGGAGTGTTCGGGTTTGCACGAACAAACCCTGAATACCATGCGTTCATTATGTAAAGGTAGGCTTCTCTAGCTCTTCTGCCCTGACTAGATGTCATGGGCCCACTCTTGACTAGCGCGGTTCCTTCAGCGGGAGCCGGCGCATTACTCTCTACATCATCTGCAACAGCTCTGTCGAGATCCATTTGCTATATGAAAACATAATTTAAATTCGTCAAGAGTTGTGACACTATCATAATGTATTTATGGCATGTCTAGTTAGACCTGTACACTCACTACGTTAGTTTGAGAATAGACTAAACCGTAGCTCTAATACCACTAAATGTAACACCCCTTACCCGTATCCCACGTCGGGACAAGGTACGAGGCTTTACTAGACTTAAACACATGCATACAAATAATTTTAGGTCATAGAATTTTGCTCAAATTTAAAACTTTCAAACTTCCTCTTAACGTCCCTAATATGAACGTATGAGACCCAAAACACGCTTTGGAAATGGTTTGAGAATAAACTAAACACTTTTGAAAACTTTGAATAATTTCAATGCAAACAAGGGCACACGCCCATGTGGGAGGATAGCACGCCCGTGTGTTTTCTGAACATGGCCATATTGAAGGCCTGTGTGACTCACACGGCCTAAACATATCGAGACACACCCGTGTCTTTAGCCTGTGTAAATTTATTTCTTAATTCGAACCTACAAGTGTTTTCACACAGCCTAGCACATGCTAGTGTCTATGGCCCGTGTCCCTCACACGGCCATGACATGCCCGTGTCTCAGCCCGTGTACAAAAACCTTGACATTCTATTTTTGATGTCATCAACCATTTAGGGGCACACAGCCAAGGCATACGCCTATGTGCTAGGCCGTGTCCTCCATATGGTTGAGACACACGGCCATGTCTCCACTCGTGTGGTTATTACTAGGCATTCTGTTTTGCCAAATTTAGGTGTAGAGGACAAACGGCCTGACTATATGCCCATGACACATACCCGTATGTCTACCCGTGTGGACAAAAACAAGGCTATTTACCAAGCCTTTTTGTCACCCTTACTTACACCCACCCACAAAAACATCAAACAATACCAATACCACATAAACACATGACCATATCAGCCAATACCTAGGCATCCATACAACATCTTCTACTTATCAACACAAACCATGCAATAAACACATCCAGAAGAATTCTCATCAAATGCATTTAATAATAATCAATATTAGCCAACATCAATAGCCTATACAAAATGAATATCACGTCCATATGAGGCAATACTTATGGTTAAACCAACATGACACTAAACAAAATACCAAGTCCCTATATATGCCACGATCAAAACATTTAAACTAACTATACCTAAAACTTTAGGTGATAGTGTGATCAATGCCTCCGACGTCCCTTGATTCCTAAGCTAGCTTGGCGGCACTATAAGAAAATGGAAAAGAGAGGAAGTATAAAGCTTAGTAAGTCACAAGTAAATAATTAACATCGCTTTACCAAGTAACATCATACTCATAACATATCATACACTTGCACAAGATTCTCGAATGACTATAGACATAACTTACTTATTTTCATCCTTACTATTCATATACATAACCCAAGCTCATTCTTATGAGTTTTGTGTAGGTACCTATGCCACTTGCAACATAATCATAACTTTTCACAATCATGATATAATCTTTAAATTACTCGTTGAACCAATTGGAATAATAAATGTATACCCAATAAGCCTCATATAAAAAGGTAAGATGCCGATGCCATGTCCCAAACATGGTCTTACACTGGCTCCCATATATCGGTGCCGATGCCATGTTCCAAACATAGTCTTACACTAGCTCACATATCGAGGTCGATGCAATGTTTCAGACATGGTCTTACATTAGCTCTCATATAACTATCGATGCCATGTTCCAAACATGGTCTTACACTAGCTCACATATCGAGGCTGATGCCATGTCCCAAACATGGTCTTACTACTAGCTCTCATATAAATTCCGATGCTATGTTCCAAACATGGTCTTACACTAACTCACATATCGAGGCCGATGCCATGTCCCAAACATGGTCTTACACTAGCTCTCATAACCCTAGTATCACGGCATGGATATCTTATCTATTCTTACGGTTCAACCGGGAGTTTTACCACATCCAAATCTCGTCATGCATTTTCATAACAAAATTGAACATTTCATGCAATATCAATTATTTAATGCATAATTACAATAGAATTGTGATAATTATGTGCAACTTACCTCGGTATACAAAAAGTAGCGACTAGATTGAATTAGTCTACTAGCTTGGTCTTCCCCCGGTCTAGGTCCGGATTTCGTATTTCTTCATCTATAATGATAAAATTCACTAATTTAGTCATCACATTAATCAATACATTTCATAACTCATATTTTGGCAAAATGATCGTTTTGCCCTTAGACTTTCACAAAAATTATGATTTTGCCCCAAAGCTCGTAAATAGATTTTCATCAAATTTCCTCATTAACCAAGCCTAGCCGAATCTATTTTAAGCTTATTGCAACTCACAAATCTAATTATTTCACACCTTTACTACTTATTTTGTAACTTTTACAAGATGGGTCCCTTTTTAGGTGTTTTCATGAAAACCCCTTTCACTAAAGTTGTTTATTTAACAACCATGATTCATTTTATTCTATAAAAATTCAGTAACCAACATGAGTACTCTCATGGAAAAACCTTAGACTCTCAATCATTTTGCAAAATAGTCCCCCCATTAGTTAGCTTAAGCTACAAGGGCCCCAAAAGTAAAAAAATCATCAAGAAAGACCGTCAAAATCACTTACTTGCAAGAGTCTAAAGTTGCTGAAAATTTCAAGCACTCATGGCCTTCTTTCTTGGAGAAAATCAATGGAGAAGAAAGAGAGAATGAAAAAGATGAAAGCTTATCCTTATTTTATTATATTTCTAGTCAAATTAGTCACCAAATTTCACCTAACTTTGACCTTACAATTTCTTTGTCTCCATGTTCAGCCACTAACAAATTTGTGGCCTATTTACTCAATAAAGACCTCTAATTTAATGTTCCATAGTTATTTGACACCTTTAGCTAGTAGAACAAAATTTTCGCACTTTATGCGATTTAGTCCTTTTTCAAAATTAAGCATGCAATCACTGAAATTAATTCACCAAAAATTTCAAACACTCATATAATCATGCTACAACATATAAAATAATATTAAAATAATTTCTTTGACCTCAAATTTGTGGTCTCGAAACCACTATTTTGACTAGGCCCAAAATCAGTTTGTACGATTAATATCTTAACAATCTAACCGTCACATAATAAATTTATATGTAGGACAAGAACAATTATATCAATAAATTTAACGGTTAGATTGTTAAGATGTTAATCGTACAAAGAGATATGAAAGGGTGTAAATAGATCCCTCCCCATATACTATATTATTATATTGTATAATACTATATCATTTATTATAGTTAGAAACTAAAAACGACTTAACCGACAAAATCGAGCAAATTCAACAAATCGGTTGGTAAATTTGTTTTGATTTTGGACCAATATATATATATATGTATTAGTAGTTTTAAAATATATTATTACATTTATATCACATATTGTAAAAATAATACATAATATATTAATTATTATATATTATTGCTTATTATATTGGTTGAAATATGCATTAAGTCCTTATATTCTTTGTACATTTGAAAGTTAGCTCTACTACTATGTGTAATGTTATATCATGTCGAATAATATGAAATATATTGATTATTTATATACATGCATTAATGATTAAATACTATAGTATTATGTAATACTATATCACATACCATAGTAGTAGTACATAATATATTAATTATTATATATTATTGTTTATAATTATACTATTTGAAATATGATCTAACCCCTTACTCTTTGTATATTTGAAAGTTAGCCCTCCTACTATATCATGTAATGTTATATCAAATCATATAATATATAATAAATTAAATAGTTTATATATATACATTAACGATTAAATATAATCAGTTAATATATTAATATTATATATATGCATTAAGGTCTGGTTAAGTAAGCAATTGATTTAATGTTGTCAATTTAGTTTCAATTTTAAAATTCAAAACCATTTAGACTAAATTAACCAAATTTAAACCGTCTAAATATCTTTTCCAGAAAAAAAAAACCTATTAACTATAATATATATTTAAACCCAAGCCTAATACCAACCAAACCCAAACTTAAGCTTAAACTTAAACTCAATTTAAATTTTATTCAAAATCCAAACTAAATAAAAATAAACACATTCCAAATTAAAAATCAATATAAAAATAATAATGTTAATAAAAAGTTAGTATTAATAAAAACATTAAACATTAATCAATAGAAAAACATAAACTCCCAAGTCATTAAAATTAAATTTATTAGCAATGTTATTAGTATTTCATGATAAATCATATTCAATCATTTGTATAACACTAGTTATCTTATTTTTAAATTAATATATTATTTTATTACCATTAAATTTAAATTTTATAAATTTTAATAATTATTAATTTTAGACATCTATTATAAATATATAATTATAGTTTTAAAAATATTTTATAATCAATTAATGTTTTAAAATAATTATTTCACATTATAATTTAACATAAAAAATATTATTAATTATTTTGCTATTAAAAAAATGTTAAAAAATGTTAATATAAATATGTAATGATTATGGACATATTTTCATAAAATAAATAACTATCATTTATTTTTATTTGAAGTAATATCATAAAAATATATTAATTAGTAATGTCTATTGTGACTGTTCAGTTATAAATTCTAGTTTTTTCGGGCTTTGGGTTGGATTTATCTTAGGCTCAGGACAAATTAGTCTCAAACTTGGATTCTTATGGTCTCGGGCTTGGGTTTTGTCAGGCTCATATTTTCTTTGTCTTAAGCTTTCTCGTGCTCAAACTTTTTTCAATTCAGATTTTCTTGAGCTCAAATTTATTATGGGCTTTTGTTTTCTCAAACTCAAATTGTTTCAAGTTCAAATCAACACAAACAGAATTTTATGTTTGGGTTTATTTTGTTAGCTCTCAATAATAGAGTAGTTTGGGTTAGTCACAAACTTATCTACATAGTGTTCAGCTAGACACCTTGTTGAGACATTCTTATTCCTAATTTCCTTAAGACATCTATGTTCATCCTTAAGTGACTTAATTCACCATGTATTGTATAAAAGGGACCTTAGCATTATCTTTGGAAGCCCATAAGACCAAATGAGATTACTTTCACTCTATTCTTATTATTTCTCACAAACTTCAAATTGTTACATATTCTTCCTCCCAAACATCCTAATAACTTTTTTCAATACTTCCTATCAGTAAAAACTAAACCTAATTTCAACCGAGGATTGGTCTTGTCTACATCAATGTTAATTTCTAGTCACATTTTTTTCTCTTTGCTACATCATCGACTCATCACCACTATGTAATAAGCCTAAATGGCCACTCTCATTGTCAACACTAACATAAACATCACCTTTACTTAAACAGTCCAAGTTAGCTTCCACTCCTAACCTTGCATGCACATCACACACTTCATCCTCACTAGCAGCAACATCATTATCACTTCCACATAAATCTAGTCAGGATCTACTAACTTAGACCCTAAATCCTCACCAGCATTACTAACCCTTTAACATTAGCAGTTTCCTCATCAGCTTGGTTTGACTTTGAAAATAAAACAATGTTCTCAATCAAAGATGACAATTAAAGCATAAATATATTTTGATCATGACAACTCCCTAGAAACAAGCAAGTAATAATATCAGAAAAAAAATTAACATATTTTAATAATGATAACTACCTAAAAGCAAACAAAAAATCAAATAATGTATATTTTAATAAAAGTAATTAATTGAATCTAATAAATAATAAGAGCATGTCACAACCTCAATTTAATAAAAGCAACTACCTACGTTTTACTAATTATTTATTACTTTTTTTTTTTACACTCTAACATGTTCCGGCAACAATCAATAACATATACCAGCAAAGCAAACAATAACTAAAGCAAACACTTTTTATACCACAAGTTTTAGAGACCTCAGTGACACTTCAAAAACGTCACACATATAACAACAAATATGATTAGCATTCACAATAAAATCCACCAACTCAATTGCAAGAAGACAAAATAGTGTACATACTGCCTTTACTTTTTCAACACCCTACAAGCAATATCTTTTAAATTCTAAGCAATATATTATATAAATACTAACCAAATTCAATTCAAAACGACTAAAATTCTTCATCAATCTCTAAATATATGCACTCTACCATGTTTTCTAGTGAACACATATATTATTTAGTAAATTCAAAATTTAAGAAAAAAAATTATCTAATTATTAGTCTCACTCAATATTATATAAAGAATATAGAATCTTTAACTCGTACATTTTTCAAAATTAATTTACACAAACTCTAAACAATAAATTATAAAATACTAGAATATAAATCATAAACTGATTTGAATATTTGAAACAGTAACTAGTGGAATATACCAAGCTCAAACAATATTTGTAATACCACTTTTTTAACAAAAAAAAATATCAAACTTTGTTAGAGTATATCAAGAAGTCGCAAATCAATTAGGTACTTTAAATTGTTAGTAGGTTGTTAACATTTTGTTAGTAGCAGTTGAGTCTCTATTATTCAGCTATAAAAACTCAATTATTACTAACAAAATGCTAACAACCTACTAACAATATGAACTACCTAATTGATTTACAACTTCTTAATATACTCTAACAACTTCAAACAACAAACTCAGTCACATTCATCAAATTTTTAATATAAACTCATCAAAATTTAATGTTAAACCCAAAATATAGAAATAAAAATCTTAAAACCAAGCGCAACAAACCGTACATCAAGAATGAAATAAAGTAGACAATATTATCTTTCAATGGACTACGACCCCTTAAATTCCAAAGGTATTCAACCATTCAGCAAACACCTAACGATCATCACATTGACTGAAAGATAGAATGGCATATTTCTATTTTATTTTATTTCTAAAGGAGACGTTTGGATTTGGAAAAAGTAAAACATAAGGAAAAAAATTTACCTATCTCTCTCAACTCAACTGAGGTAATATTTAACACACGAGTTTTGTACGTGACTAAGCTAGTATTAACTTTGTTTTGTAACCATTTCTTATTTTAAACTCATGTTTTAAATTCAATGTTAATATTATAATCCAACCAAAGTGTAATTAGGGTAAATTATAAAAATAGTCACTTTTATTTTTTCATGTTACATTTTAGTTTTTTTATATTTAAAATGTTACATTTTAGTCACTTACGTTAACGTGTTGTAACATTTTAGTTGTTGAGCTGTTAATTGTCGTTAAAGGGTATAACGGTAAGCTAACGTATCACACTAAATCATCATTCCAAACAAAAATTATGGGTTAAATTACACAATTGATCCCTATGTTTTTCTTTTTGAATTATTTAATTTTTTTCTTTTATGTTCTTTTAACTTTTTTTTTTCTTTTTTTCATTCTCTTTTACTTCTCCCTCTATTTTTCTTCATTCTCAATCTCTTTTAATATAAAAAAAATTAAATTGCTCAAAATGAAAAAAATATAAGGATCAATTGAATAATTTGATTTAAGATTCTTGTTTGAAATGGTGATTTAACGTGCTACAGTAGCTTATTGTTATACCGTTAACGATAGTTAATACTAATTAACTAAAATATTACAATACGATAACGTAATTTACTAAAACGTAATATTTTTAACATAAAGTGAAATATAAAATTTACCCGTTATTTTATTTTTATTGTCGTTTTTTTTTTGTTGAAATTTTTATTGGCGTTTTTAAGTTGACTGTATATAAAGTTATCAACTTTTTCTGCTCATTTATATAAAGTGTTCTGCAGTTTGGAAGGGATCGTTGTCGGCTAAAAATGTACTTACCAACCTTTTTTGAACCAACATTTCCTTATTCAGTAACACTTTAAATTACAGCCACAAGCGACAAGATTATAGAGTCTACCAGTCGCAATGGCATCTTAAATCGGTATATTTTTAATTTAAATATTTTATAATTTTAAATTTTAAATTAATAATAATAAAATTATATTTTTACTTTTTAAAAATGATAAAATTTAATTTAACTCTTTAAAAATTATAAATAAACTATTAAAATAATAAAATTATATTTTTATTATCTAAAAATGTACAATTTAAATCCATCCTCTTCAAAAAAAAATTTAACTCCACCCCTGGAGTCTAGGTTTACATGCAATGTTGTCTAGAGGAATGGTTAGAATTTCTCAAAGGAAACTGAATGCTATAACACTTTTTTTCCCCATATCTGCGAATCCCCCCATGTTTAAACAAGCTGCCAGGCAACTACTCACTCAAGGCATACACAAAGAAAAGAAATATATATATACGTTGAACTTTTTCGGTTGGTTAGCTGGCTTGAGTGTTTTTTGGTTTGGCTGGAGAGTATGAAATAATACAGTGGTCGTCTTTTACTTGAAATCTTTTCGGGGTTTCGCTGAAAGATTCAGTCCTAAAAAACAATATTTAATCTCCATTATAAATTCAAATTTTAGATTTTGATTCATGTGAGAATTCTGTTTTCTAGATTTGTTTTTTACTTAAAGTTTAAAGATAAAAAAAAAATTTGCCTACTATCCGGTCCTTTACGGATTTTTCGAACATGGATTCAAAACAAAGCCAACTTTATCCTTTTTTTAATCATTTTTCAATTTTAAATTTCAAAATAATATAACAAGAAAAATAAATTCAGTTGTGCATGTCAACAGTTACTCTTAGACCACGTAATATAATATATATTTGATACATTATTTTCGTTTAAAAAATATTTGTTAATGCACTATAAATTAATACCAAATTTATTGTTTTATTAATACATGTACAGATCGATTTATTATAGTGAGATTAGTAGTAAATTATATATGTATACATGCACGGAGATGAATATATATTATATATATTATATTATTAAAAACCATGAGTTGTATAAATATATGTTGAGTGTTTATTTTTCTGTGTATTTTTTAGAGCGATTCATCAACATATATATATATATATATATATGTGTCACGGTCCATTATTATGATGTGCTAGGCATAGGTAGGCTATATGCATGGTAACATTTTATTCCCCCTAGGGGTGGCACGTGTCTTAGCAAAGGCCTTGCCAAACCATGGACGAGCTATTGGGGAGCTATCCAGCCTTGCCAACTAGGACGAGTGGAGAGCACCAACTAGAATGGTTTTTTGAGCACATGTGTCGGGCGAACATGGCTTACGTGGCGTGCTCTATTTTATTTGCATAACAATTTGTCTCTCACTTTGTCAAAAGAGAGTTATAAAGTGACTCTTCTGAAACACACTTCGATGAATGATCCTTGCAGTTGAAACTTGTTGCATATGCTTGAATTTAAAGCTTATCACATACGCTTTGTTAACGACACTAGAATAAAGTTGTGAGCAGTCTTAAATGGCTTTTTTTTTTTGGAAAAAATGAACTATTTTTCTAAGTTTTTTTTTCTTTAAGATGATGATTGCTTAACCCTAAACTGCTCTCTAGTTATTTCAACTCAGAAAGTTCACGAGATACTACCAACGAGAAGAGAAGTTGTTGTTTATAGGTAAAAATCTTTGGATTTTCAACTCCTATTTTTGTTATCTTCTACCATGGTTAGGGTTAGAAATGGTTTGGGTGGTAGCTATTCTAGTTGTGGCTACCAAGGTCGTGGGTCCCGGTTCATGAATAAGGGCATTATTCATTGTGAGCAGTGTGAGGCTTCTACACCTATGAAAGTAACATATTATCAATGTAAAACTAAACCGTAGGAGATGATTCATCATCTCGCCTTGTGGGGTATGCAATTGTCGAATTTTGCATATGATTTTACAATCGTGGAAAGGGATTAGAGATTAAGCGAGGTGGCAGGAGGTTTTCTGTTGCCTCTACACCTTTTGGAGGCTGGTTTTCACCTTCCCCTCCACCTTTTCTTCTCCACTATTCTGGGTGAGTATGGTATTGCTTCGAGACAGTTGGCTGGCTTTTCATGGTGGATCCTAATTGCTTACTTTGTTGGCTGTTGCCTTCAAAATGAGCCTCCATTGTTTCCGGTCTTTCAAAATATTTATCAATTGAAGTCTTCAATTGCAGTACTGGGCTGGGGTTTGTGTATTTCACTACTTGAGAGGGATTCAAAACTATAATTGGCGATCATTGTTCAAACCTTCGCCTGAATCGGCACAAGTATGTGCTCGTCAGGAAAAAGTTTGGGGGTGGCTTCAGATTTCCAACATAGTAGTCAATGCCTAGTAGGGTTGTGTGTATGCAGTGTGAACCCATCACTACCACATTGGTAAGGAACAATTTAAGAGGCTAAGGAAAGGTCGGGTGCTGAAGCTTGAGGAGTTGTTAACTGTAAGGACTATTTTTAAGTTTTGCCTTGTAGAAAATAGTCCCAATGGTTGGTGACCCACTGATAACGCGAATGGTGCGAACACTACTAGTGTTTTGCCAGCAGAGTTCGCCTGGACTCATAAAGCTACCGATGAGTTGGGTTTGATCTTGTCTGAAAAAAGGAAGGAACCCGTTAATTTTTTGTACTCCTACTGTGTGATGCCCTAAACCTAACCGGGATGGTCTAACCCAAATTTCGAACATCACATTAGTCATTGAGGTGACTTTCTATTTAAAAATTTATAAACCACACCAACCAACCGTACACACCATACATTTGCAGAATATTTCATATAGAAAATTAGTCCTAAGTGCATAAATTATTTCTTTCACACAATGTAACACCTCTTACTCGAGTCTGAGGCCGGGACTGAGTACGGGGCATTACTAAACTTAAATACATGCATTCCAACATTTACAAATCTTAAAAAACTTGATCAAACTTAAAACTTTTCAAACCTTGTCTAGTATTCCTTATTACAGGCCTATGATGTCCAAAACAAGCTTTAAGGACGATTCGGAACCAAACTGGGTCCTTTAAAGAACTCTAGAAAATGACTCTTGAAACAGGGGTACACGCCTCGTGTGGATTGGCCGACACACCCGTGTGGCCTTCTTGACATGGCCATGTTGAAGGCCCGTGCAGTTCACACGACCTAAACACATTGGGACACGTTCGTGTCCCTAACCTGTGTGGAATTAATTCCTAATTTGAACCTACATGGGTTTTCACACGACCTGACACACGCTTGTGTCCATGGCCCGTGTCCCAGCCATGACACGCCCGTGTCTCAGCCTGTGAACAAAAACCTTGACATTCTGTTTTTGATGTCAACAATCATTTAGGGGCACACGGCCAAGGCACACACCCGTATGTTAGGCCGTATGGTGAATTTAAATTCCACATTTAAGGTGTAGACTTTGCATGGGCTGGGCATACGCCCATGCCCAGAGGCTGTGTCCTCCACACGGCTGAGACAAACAACCATGTCTCTGCCCGTGTGTTTACTACCATGCATACTGACTTGAAATTTTAAGGTACAGGCGACACACGGCTGGACAACATGCACATGGGGCTGACCGTGTGTCGCACATGGCCTAGACACATGCCCGTGTGTCTACCTATATGGACAAAATAAGGCTATCTACCAAGCCTTTTTGCCACCCTTACTTGCACCAACCTACACAACAACAAATATCTCCAATTTATACATTTGTTCATCTAGGGAAGCATCATCATTTGCAAATATCAATAATGAATATTAACCATTAACCATGGCCTTATACAAAAAGAAGTTTTTCGTCCCATGCCAACACAATTGGCTAACTTAACAATATGACACATAACAAAAAGACTCAATCCCTACACATGCCATACTTAAGTTAATAAAACTAACTATACCAAAAGCTTAGAGTGATAGTGTGAGTGATGCCTCCGACGTTCTTTGATCCATGGGCTGATTTGGCAGCACTACAAGAAAATGGAAAGGAAAAAAGTAAGCACAAAGCTTAGTAAGTTGTATGTAAATATCAAAATAACAACCATTTTACACAGTGATCATACTCCCAATATATCATAACTCGCACAAAGAGTAAATGCTCATAACAATTTTTAGTCATGTTCATTCATTGCTATTCATACAACAAGAATAGAGTTAACATATCATCAATTTCATTTAAGTACCTGTACCACTCACAACATGGTCATAAGCGCTATCATTTTGACATAAACTGTAAATTTCCTATTGAACCATTTGGAATACTACAGGATAATCACCAAGTCTCAAACATAGGGTACGATACCGACGCCATGTTCCAAACATGGTCTTACACTGGCTTTCACATCTAAGTCGATGCCATGTCCCAGACAGGTCTTACACTGGCTCTCACTTATCTGCGTCGATGCCATGTCCTAGACAGGTCTTACACTAACACACCTCAAGCCGATGCCATGTCTTAGACAGGTCTTACAGTAGCTTTCATATCTTGAGGCCGATGCCATGTCCTAGACAGGTCTTACACTAGCTCTCACTTATCAGTGTCGATGCTGTGTCCCAGACAAGTCTTATACACACACATACATCACACACTACATCAATTCTCATCATACACATTCACAGCAATAGCCCACAATTTATGCCATATTAATTATACAATACATAAATACAAATAAATTACATTATTTCCGTACAACTTACCTCGGTACACAAAATGTTGGCAACTAATTGTATTTAATCCGCTTGCTTGGCTTTTTCCCGGTCTAGGTCCAGATTGCATATTTCTTGATCTATAATAATAAAAATTAACTCATTTAATCATCATATTAATAAAAACATTCTACAATTCACAATTCAGTAAAATGACTATTTTGCCCTTAGACTTTACAAAAATTATGATTTTTCCCTTAGGCTCATAAATTAATTTTTATCGAGTTTCCTCATTAACCAAGCCTAGCTGAACTCTTTTTATACCAATAGCAACCCACAATTTCAACATTTCACACAATTACCACCTATTTTACAAGCTTTACAAAACAACCCATTTAGGTGTTTTCATGAAACCCTTTTCACAAAAGTTATTTATTTAACAACCAAGATTCATTTTCTTCCATAAAATTTTAGCTAACCACATAAATGCTTTCATGGAAAAACCCTAGACTCTCAACCATTTTGCAAAAATAGTCCCCTCATTACATAGCTTATGCTACAAGGGTCCCAAAAGTACAAAAATTATCAAGAAGAGTCATTAAAATCACTTACTTATGAGAGAACTTAATGGATGAAATTTTCAAGCTTTCAAAACCCCTTTCTTGTTGAATTTTTTGTGGGGAAGAGAAGAAGAGAAAAAGATGATAGCTAGCCTTTTGGTTTATTATTTATTTATCAATTAAGTCACCTACCCTTTGACCATCCCATGAATTAAGGCTCCGTATCCAACAACTAACATTTTATTGGTCTATTTACTCAATAAGAACCTCTAATTTAATGTTCCATAGCTATTTGACACCTTTAGTTAGTATAACAAAACTTTTGCACTTTATGCGATTTAGCCCTTTTTCGTAATTGAGCTCCCAATCGCTAAAATTAATTCACCAAAATTTTCATGCATTCATATAATTATGCTATAACACCAAAATAATAATAATAATAATAATATTTCTCCGACTCCATATTTGTGGTCCCGAAACTACTATTCTGACTAGGCCCAAAATCGGGCTGTTACACACAATTAGAAGGTATAAGGTGTACCTTAATACTCAGCGGTCTCCCTTAGATGCAAAAATTTGTTAGTTCATTTATTTATAATCACATTAAACAAGTAATTAAAACCATCTAGATAAGCAATCAAGTAAGGAATTATAACGCTAAAAAATCCCAAAGTTAAACAATTCGAATTGTCCATTTACAACTCGTTGAAAATTTTATTTAAAAAGTCTAAGTCTAATTCTAATACTAAACCCTTGGAATGACCACATTGCCTTCATTTTGGAGTTAAAAGCTTAACACACATACTCTAAAACAATGCCTTGTGATGGATCACCAATTTTCCATCCTCCTCGCTAACCCACAAACTATTTATTTGCAAGGTAAAGTAAGGAGTGTGAGCTTGGTAAAGCTTAGTGAATACACAAGCATACGACACAAGTAAACACACTAGACATGTTTGGATTTAAACATAGTTAAACAATTCATGATAATAAAATTTTCACACTCGACACAATGATATATTAGCAATTTGTGAATAGGAAAATAGTGAAATTATATGCTCATTGGATAAACGGATCTCCAAAACACTCTTCATGAATCATAAAATCATACACTATCTCCATTTAAGTGTAGCACGTATGATTACACTCTCCAAACACACCACGCTATCTATGGTGAATGGAACTAAACTCAACATTCCCTTATCTCTCCAACACCATCTTCTGGCCACAATGCCCTAACACATAATAAAAAGGGTGAGTACTCACAATCCTATAACATGCCAATGATATCCAATAGTTTCAAGTGTTCACATTGCCAACATATCTATTTAATCACATTTTATTACACAATAGAACTAGCTCGCATCACTATTGTGTAACACCCCAAAATAAGGCCAAGAAGTTTTAGGGGCATTTTAGGAATTTTAGCCTAGATGAGCTTAGAATTTCGTAAGGTTAGTACTCGATAATGTTTTTGACTTTGGCATCTTAACTTTTAAATTAATTTTTGAAAAAGTATTTCAAAAACCCTTAATTTTAGAAGGACTAATTTGTAACAAAGTTAAAATAGTTGGCATTTATGTTGTAGTTTTACCATTTTGTAAAATTGAACCTATTTCTTCCCCATTAACATGTTTTTCACGTTTCTTTCTTTTTTCTTCATTGTGCTTGCCACCCATTGCCATATCCCTAGCTATTCCATTGATTTTTGATTCCCAAATACATTGATTTCTTATCATTCCTAAGTTATTTACCATCTTTAATCTTCAAGAAAAACACTCAAAACTCCATAGATTTAATCATCATCCTCAAACGTGGATTTTCCAGATTTTCATCAAAACGCATTCATTCTTTCAATAAAGCTTCAGATTCGTTAGAGCTTGCTATGAGCTAGAGAAGCGTTAGTTAAGCTTTCAATTTTTGACAAAAGCATAAAATGGTGAGTGTATGGAATTGCTACTCGTAAACACGAGTCATGTGTTATTTGGGAATTTAGATGTAGCCTAAACTTCTACTCTAAATTTCAAGTGTAAGCTTTCTTGGAATCATACTTATCTTATGGTTATGTGGTTAAACAATATACATGATATGTGATATGTGGATATGGTGATTATTGTGTAAAGTGCTATGATATGTATGTAATAAATGTGCAATATATATGTTATATGACTATGTTAGTGTGTTGCAAAATATGTTAATATGCAGTGATAATGCATGGATAAACAATAAGCAATATATGTTGTTTTTCAGATATTTTAGCCTTGTGATCTTGGAACCATTGGATATAGTTGGCATGATATAGGATTGTGAGTACTTATATGTATAGTGGTTTTGAGCGTTAAGGCCTTGGAACATGTTTGGAGAGATAAGGGAATGAGAGCTCAACTCCATTCAACGGGACATGTGAGAGGAAATGAGGAGAGTGTTGGCTATATGGTTCACTTTTGGGACATGTTTGACTCTACGAGTCTATGTGGTGTAATAGAGATTCGTATATCTAATGTATGATGATAGAGCTCACTATATGTTTCATAACACAAGTGCCATCTTATCCCATTTATCATATTTTATGTAATTGTGTGGATTATGTTCTATACTTGAATGAGTATGCATGTGTAAAGAAAATAAACTACTAGATGATGCATGATTTAACACTATAAGATGTTAGACTTAAAAATAAGGTAACTGTGAGTAAATGATTGACCATGTTGCATTGAAATGTTTGCGTGCAGAAATTCTTTGCATTCACTGAGCTTTTTAAACCTCACCCACTCATTTCAACACATACAGATTAGTGATGACACCGTGTGGGCAGTGTGGTTTCCATAAGAGTGAACCAAGGAAGACTGGTCATTTATCGTAGGTGCTTTATTACTTATATTCACATTAGGGAATTAGGCAATGTGGTAGAACTATTTTGGGTTATTGATGTTTAAACATTTTGATTTTTCTATAAGAATTTCGTGTTGTTTTTATGTTAGGAATTTTAAGTATTGACGTTGGCATGACAATTCTTGTTTGGATAATTTGACGCTTTGGACAGTTAAAATTTAGTCGTTGAATAATGAAATAATTAAAGCACCTAATCCATGTTACTTAAAAACTACTTAAGATGAATTATATGATATTGGGCTTTGAAAATTGATATTTCTGTGAATTTAAACATACAGGAAACAAAATAGAGATTTGACATCGTTACCTTTTCTCAAGTATCAATACTCGAGGAAGGATTATTGATACTTTGTTTGGTGGTACCGATATTTTCCGATAGTTGGATTTTTGGTTGAGAAATAATAAGCTAATTTGGTATCATTTTTTTGAGTGGTATCAATACCACATGAAGGAAATATCGATGCCTTAAACATTAGTATCGATACCTACGAAATTTTTTCTGAATTTTTGCTAAATGGCCCTTATGCATGTTTTTAACTATATGTAAGACTGATTAATGAATGGTTGTATGTAACAATGTTATTTAACTATTTGGACGACTTAAAACTTATTCGGTTTAACAAATGATTAGTTTTCTTGAATCTAGTTCCTATTTGATATATATATATGAGACAAGATGGTGGTGTGGCATCCCATATTTGGGCTTGGCGATCAGGCCGGGTATAGGGTGTTACATTTGGTGGTATCAAAGCCTAGGTTCAATAACTCTCGAACCTAGGTGATTGTTGTGTGATTGGAATTTCAAAATTCACGAGTCTAAATCTCTTTGTTTTCTTGATAATTGTGATGTAACTTTGATTAAATGGCATGGAATTGTTTGAATTGTTTTGATTGAATTACATGTGGTGTAAGAACGGGAACACCTTGCCTTTAACCCTAAAGTTTGTTATAGGAACGAGACTTAGATCATTTCTGCCACTCATACCATTTATTTATTTGTTTGTATGCTAGATTATTAGATATGCCTCCTAGATGTGTTAACATGAGAGCTAGTGCTCAAGAGGATGGTACATCCTCTACACCTCCTATGTCGCAGTTTAGAGTGAACATACTTGATGAGGGTGTAGACTCTTTAGTGGAAGCCATGTTAGGAGCGTTTTAGCGGTTTGCTGGTACTAACCCTACTCCCGCACCTGCCAATCCTACACCAGTTAATCAAGGTTTGCCGCTTGAATGTCTTCGGGCATTAGGTGGTAAAGAGTTTTCTAGAGTGAAAGGTACTGATCCAACCGTAGTTGAGTACTGGTTGGAGGTAGTTGAAAGGATCCTCAAGCAGATGTCCTGTCTTAACGAGGAAAAATTGGGTTGTGCTACGTCCTTACTCGACGGTGAGGCTCATCATTGGTAGACTATAGTTAGGAAAGGTATTGTTGCCGATAGGTTGACTTGGAGCTACTTTCACGAGGCTTTTAAGAGGAAGTATATATGCGAACAGTATATGGAGGCTCACAAGCGTGAATTTTTGGACCTGATTTAAGGTGATTTGGCTGTGGTTGATTATGAGGCTGAGTTTGTACGGCTTAGTCAGTACGCACATGAGATAATTCTAATTCTTTTGGAGAGTGTCCATTGTAAGAGGTTTCGTTTTGGGTTAAACCACAAGATTTGGGTTTACTTGGTAGCTCAGCATATAGAGATGTTTGATAAGTTAGTTGAGAGAGCTAAGGTTGTGGATGAGGCCTTAGCTGAGCCGCCTCATTCTATGGTTACTGATTCTGGCAAGGAGCTTCTGATAGTGCATCGGGTTGACCGTCTAAGAGAGGGCATGATAGTCATGTTTCTGGTAGAGATGCGAGGCGTGAGACTCAATTGAGTCAACCTAAGCAGAGTAGTACTGTGATTAGTGCTAGTGGCTCAGCATGTAGTTCTGGATGGCTGCTTTGTTGCACTATGAGCGTAGGCATTTTGGAGAGTGTTGGAAGTTAATAGGTGGATGTTTCAAATTTGGTTCGAAGGAACATTTTCTAAGGGATTGTCCATTTAAGTTTGGCACCCGTTACTAGGCCTGCTAGAGGTCGTGGTCGCGGTAGAGGTACTGGGAGGCTGAGTGGGTAATAGATTGTTGCTCATACTGTTGCTACACAGGTTGAGTCAGGAGGTCCAACTTGAGTTTATGTTGTTAGGGAGCCTGAGGATCAAGATCTGACTGATGTTATCGCAGGTACTTTTACTTTGCAGTCTATTCCATTGTTTTCTTTAGTTGATTCTGGATCGATGCATTCATATATCTTGAGTGAATTGGCATGTAAGTTAGAGATTCCCGTTGATACTATTGGTTTGGGCATAACTATCATTAGTTCCTTTGGTTATAGTGTAGTAGTGAATAGAGTTTATCGTAGATGTCCTCTTATGACTCAAAAACATGTCTTCTCTGTTGATCTTATGGAATTGCCGTTATATGGACTTGATGTGATACTTGATATGGATTGGTTAACTAAACATAAGACTAGGGTAGATTTTGATACTAAGCGAATTACATTGAGGAATAGTGATGGAATGCAAATAGTTGTAGTGGGTGAAATGCCGACTTTCATGTCTAATGTGGTTTTGACTATGAAGGTTGAAAACTTGATGGGTAAAGGTTGTGAGGCTTACTTGGCTTATGTGATGAATTATGTTAGTAAGGAATTAAGAGTTTAGGATATTTGCATTGTTAGGGATTTTCTTGAAGTGTTTCTAGAAGAGTTACTGGGTTTGCCACTGAATCGTGAAGTGGAGTTTGGAATTGAGCCTTATCTTGGTACTGCACCGGTGTCCATTGTGCCCTATCGCATAGCACTAAAAGAGCTCAAGGAGTTAAAGGTTCAGTTGCAAGAGCTACTGAATAGATGGTTTATTTGATCAAGTGTGTCTCCATGGGGTGCACTGGTTTTGCCTCTTAAGAAGAAGGATAGTATGATGAGAATGAGTTGCTTAAGGGTTTGCACTAAGAAAAACCAAGGTTTGTATACCACAAGGGGGCCTTCTTTATGCTAAAACATAACATAAAAATGCATTCACCTATAGCTCACCACGGCTCGTCAAACTAGACACTTTCTATTTGCTTTTTTCTCGGTTTATTGAAGCTCCACCAATGTTTTTCAGCTTCACATAAAAATATACATATTACTAAGCATTCAAAAACAATCTATATAACACCCTTAACCCGTATCCGTCGCTGGACTAGGGTTAAGAGGCATTACCGGGCATATTGGAACATTTCACAAATATTTCATAATCATCACAATATTAAAGTCACACATCATTACAGAGTCCCTTACATAGGTCAACGAGACCTTAAACATACTTTAGAAAGGGGTTAGGACTAAACCGAATACATACAAAATTTCTTGAAACCTAAAACATTTTTCAAAGTTATAAAGGTCACACGCCTGTGTGAGCAATCCGTGTGCTTCATATGGCATTAGACACGCCCGTGTGTCTAGGCCATGGCAAAACAGGGCATACATACTGACTTGTCCTCACGACCACAAGACACACACGTGTGCCAGGCCGTGTGAAAATTAGGGAGGCCACTGACTTGGGTCACACGACCAATTACATGCCCGTGTGTCTAGCCTGTGTTCGAAACTAACTTGGCCACACAGCCTGGCACACAACCGTGTGTGCGACCATGTGGTCTGCCCAAGCTCATTTCGAAATGGCCATTGAGCAACAAGGCTGAGACACACGCCCATGTGGGCAAAAATAGGCCATTTACAAGGCCAATTTTCCACCCATTTAGGGTCCTCCCTATAAGTACCATTCGAGCATCAAATACATCATATTTCCAACCAATTTTAACCACAAAACATTTATCATTCATATCATATATTCATCAACTAAATTCATGCTCATTTTCCAAACAAAAACATACCATATTTACTTACCAAACACATTCAATTATACATGTCTTTATCACTAAGTTTCACATTCATTCTCATATCAAAATCATACCATTTCCATAACCAAACCACATTACTAACTTACCAAATTGACCATTTCTAACTAGGTCATATATATATATGTATATATCAAATATACCACTTTTGCATCACATATCAAACACCAAATATCAAACCATAAATTCAACTATAATCTAGCCATATCACATGGCATGATATACACTTTACAAAACATATTCACATACTTCTAGCCTATACATGCCATTTTTTAATACTTACACTTTCAAAAGGTGCCAAAATAGGGTCGATAGTGTGGTGATGATCCTTGACGATCCCTGAGCTTCTAGTAGCCTCGATAATCTATAAAACAATTGAAAACACGCACAAAGCAAGCTTTTAAAAGCTTAGTAAGCCATATACAAATAAACTTAGCACATAATATAATTCATTCATGTAACTTATGGCAAAATAAACAAACATGTTTAAGTCTTATATAGCTCAAATGTTCATAACCATATGCTTGTAAGTACTCTACTTTTCCATAAAGATCATATATCAAAGGATCATATTCATACTCACCTTTCATTTCCAAATTCTATATACAATTCATACGTACCTGAATTGGGTACACAAGCACATAGTCATTCATTTCTCGAAATGCCCATTGAACCGTTCGAAATTAATAAGGATACTTGGATAGCTCAGAAAGTTTGTACAATACCAACGTCCCAGACGTGGTCTTACATGTAATCGAGTATCGATGCCACTGTCCCAGACAGGGTCTAACACGAAATCAAATACGATGCCGATGTCCCAGACATGGTCTTACATGTAAATCATAAGTCGATGCCAACATCCCAGACGTGGTCTTACACGAAAACACGTATCAGATCTTATGTCATGACATATGTATCCTAACTATTCCTATGGTTCGTACGGGACTTTTCAAACGTCAAAAATTTGTCGATACTTTCTCGGATATCTCATACTCAACTCATATAATCATTTATGATTGTTCAAAAGCATATAAACAATAATAATTCAATTCAAAACACATTTATTTGTATATTGACTTACCTCGTACAAATTCAAACGAACGGTATCGACTATTCAACGACTTTCAATTTCCCCTGATCTAATTCCGTTTTCTTTGGTTCTTGATCTAAACACATTCAAATTTAACTCTTTTATTCAACAAATCATTCAATTCAATCCATATACACATTTTTAGGGCATTTTACAAGTTAACCTCACATTTTCACATTTTGACACTTTAGTCCCTAATTCACAAAATCACAAAATACACATAATTTCTTTATACACATGCTTAGCTAAATTTTCATAGTGTTCATTTAAGTCCACATATTTCATTTATTTCACATTTTAGCCCCTCTATTTTCCATTTTCACAATTTAGCCCAAATTACTTAAATTCATCAAAAATTCAAAGACAAATTATATTATCCCAACATCAAGCTTCTATAAACTATTATCAAACTTTATAAAAGTCATAGTTTCATCAATAGCTCAACTCAAAACCATCAACAATTTCATAAATTGAAACATGGGCTTGACAGATTACTAAGCAACAATCACAAAAACATAGAAATTATCAAAAACGGATCAAAACACATACCTTAATCACCAAAATCAATAGCCGAACCCTAAAGCTCTTGTTCTTTCTTTTTCTTTTTGATTTTTGGCAAATCAATGTGAAAATGATTGAATTTTTGCTTTTGTTTTGATTTAAGTAATCTTTATTTCACAAATTACCTATTTAGCCTTGTTAAATTCATTTAAAATCCACTATCACATATCCATATATGTCTATTCATTAAAACCATGGTATAATTGCATCATAAGGACCCCACATATATAAAGACATAGCAATTTGACACTTTAGCAAATAGAACACATCTTTTGCATTTTACGCATTTAGGTCCTGAAAATACGGATCAAATTTTCATACGAAATTTTCACAAACATCAATTCACATATTATAAGCACTGAAAATAATATTAAAATATTTTTCTAACTCAGATTTGTGGTCCCGAAACCACTATTCTGACTAGGGTCTAAACCTGGCCGTTACAACTTTACCCTCTTAGGGATTTTCATCCCCGAAAATCTTACCGTTGAACAAATTCAGATATTGCTGTCTCATAGCATCTTCGGGCTCTCACGTAGCCTCTTCAACACCATGTCGATGCCACATTACTTTTACTAATGAAATTTTCTTATTTCTCAATTCTTTAACCTCGCGAGCTAAGATACGGATCGGTTTTTCTTCGTAAGTCATACCAGAATAAATTTTGATCTTAGATGGAGAAATTACATGTGAGGGATCGGATCTGTATCGTTGGAGCATCGATACGTGAAACACATTATGAATATTTTCTAGCTCTGGTGGCAATAACAATCTATAAGCAATCGGCCTGATACGCTTAGTAATCTCGTATGGCCTGATGAACCTCGGACTCAATTTGCCTTTTCTGCCAAATCAGAGTACTTTCTTCCATGGAGACACTTTTAGAAAGACTTTGTTACTAATCTCAAATTCAATATCTTTTCGTTTTAAATCTGCGTAAGATTTCTTACGATCGAAAGTTGTTTTGAAACTATCTCGGATCACTTTTACTTTTTGTTCAGTTGTTTTTATCAAGTCAACTCCGTCAATCTTATTCTCACTGAGTTTAGTCCAATACAATGGTGTGCGACATTTTCTACCATATAAGGCTTCATACGGTGCCATTCTAATGCTTAATTGAAAACTGTTATTGTATACGAATTCAATTAATGGCAAATACTGTTCCCACATACCTTCAAACTCAAGAATGCAACATCTTAACATATCCGCAAGCATCTGAATAATCTGCTCGGAATGTCCATCCGTTTGCGGGTGAAAAGCAGTACTGAAATGCAATTTTGTACCTAAAGCCTCTTTCAGTTTCTTCCAAAACTGTGATGTGAATCTCGGATCTCTATCTGACACAATAGATAGTGGCACCCAATGCAATCTCACAATATCAGAAATGTATAACTCAGCTAATTTATCAAGTGCGTAATTAGATTGTACAGGAATAAAATGAGCTGATTTCGTCAACCGATCAATTACAACCCAAATAGCATCTTTCTTACGCGGAGATAGGGGCAAACCTGAAACAAAATCTATTGTGCCTTTATCCCATTTCCACTCGGGAATCATAATCGATTGTAACAAATAGGATGGCACCTGATGTTCAACTTTAACTTGCTAAAAATTAATCATTTCGAAACGAAATTAGAGATATCCCTTTTCATTCCAGACCACCAGTAATGTTGTTTCAAATCATTATACATTTTCATACTACCCGGATGTACAGATAATCGACTGTTGTGAGCTTCATTCAAAATCATCTGAATCAACTCTTGATTTCTCGGAACATAAATCCGATCTCGAAATCTCAAGCAATCATCATTATCAACTTAGAATTTAGAATCAGAATCCAAATCACACTGATCTCGTTTTGCTATTATCTCATTATCAACCTTCTAAGCTTCGTAAATTTTTTGTAAAAATAAAAATCTCGCTTTTAATTCAGCTAAAATCGAACCATCATCAGATATACACAGCTGAGCAAGCATAGCACGCAATGCAAACAATGCAAACATTTGCTTTTCCTGGATGATAATCAATAACAAGCTCGTAGTCTTTTAACAATTCTAGCCATCTTCTCTGTCGCAGATTCAAATCTTTCTAAGTCATCAGATATTTCAAACTCTTATAATCTAAATATACATCAAATTTCTCACCAAATAGATAGTGTCGCCAGATTTTCAAAGTAGAAACAATAGTTGCTAATTCAAGATCGTGTTCGGATAATTCTTTTCATGCGATTTTAATTGTCTTGAGGCATAAGCTATGACTTTGCCTTACTACATCAAAACACAACCCAGACCGTTATACGAAGCATCATTGTAGATCACAAATTCTTTACCCAGTTCTGGTTGTACTAACACCGGAGCTTCTGTCAATAGCGCTTTCAACTGATCCAAGCTTTTCTAACACTTTCCAGACCATTAAAATTTCATATCTTTCTAAAGCAATTTCGTCAACGGAGTTGCGATCATCGAAAAGCCTTTTACGAACCGTCAGTAATAACCAGCAAGTCCTAGAAAATTGTGGACTTTAGAAACATTTCTCGGAGGCTTTCAATCCAGAATAGCTGAAATCTTGCTCAGATTAACTTGGATACCTGATGCTGACATAATATGTCCCAGAAATCCAACTTCGCGTAACTAGAACTCACATTTACTGAACTTCGCATACAACTGCTTATCACGCAAAGTCTGTAACACTATTCTTAGATGCTTGGCATGCTCAATTTCATCACGCGAATAAATCAATATGTCATCAATGAATATGACAACAAATCGATCCAAGTACGGTCTGAAAATTATGTTCATCAAATCCATAAAAATAGCAGGTCCATTCGTTAATCCAAAAGGCATAACTAAGAACTCATAATGTTCGTACCTCATTCAAAAAACAGTTTTCAGAATGTCTGAATCGTTTACTATCAACTGATAGTAACCTGATCTCAGATCTATCTTTGAAAACACGGTGGTTCCTTTCAGCTGATCAAACAAATCGTCAATTTTGAGCAGAGGATATTTGTTTTTGATAGTCAGTTTGTTCAACTGGTGATAATCAATGCATATTCTCATCGTGTCGTCTTTCTTTTTCACAAACAGAATAGGAGCACCCCAAGGTGAGAAACTCGGTCTTGCGGATACTCTATCAGTCAATTCTTGCAATTGAGACTTTAATTCTTTTAACTCGGCCAGAGCCATTCTATACGGAGCTATCGAAATTGGAGTAGTTCCCGGTACTAACTCAATGCTAAATTCAACTTCTCAGATCGGAGGTAATCCCGGAAGTTCTTCAAAAAACACATCAGGGAATTCACAGAGAACAGACACTGATTCAACTTTCTTTTCTGTTACTTTCGAATCAATCACATAAGCAAAGTAAGCTTCATAACCTTTTCTCACAATACTTAGAGCTTTCATTGACGAAATCATAGCCAGCAACCCAATTAAATCATTGGATTCAATTCGGACTATTTCATCATTCTTTCATCTTAAATCAATAGTTTTCCATTTGTAGTTCACAACAACATCGTGCAAAGTTAGCCAGTCCATACCCAGAATTATATCAAATCCATCAAAGGGTAATAACATCAGATCAGTTAGAAAACAGATGTCTCAAAATAATAACGGACAATTCTTGCAGACTTTATCAACCAAAACAAATCTGCCTAGGGGGTTCGATACTTTAATTACAAATTCAGTAGACTCTACAGGAAAAGTCTTACTGTTCACTAAGTTCATCCATATATAAGAATGCGTTGATCTTGGATCTATCAAAGCAATCACAGAAGTATCGTAAAGAGTAAAAGTACCAATTATAACATCGGGAGACGAAGCTTCCTCATGAGCTCGAATGGCGTAGGCTTTGGTAGGTGCTCTAACCTCAGATCGAACAGCGGTGTCTTTAGTCCCTCTTTTACTAACACTCACGTTTCCCGTGTTTCTGGGAGGTCTACCTCTAGCTGAAGTGTTACTCGGTCTCAGATTTTGCACAATCTTTTGCTCAACAGACTCGGGACAATCACGAATAAAATGATCTAAAGATCCACATTTGAAACAAGCCCGATCATATAGTCTACAATTGCCGGGATATCTTTTACCATAGTGTTTACACTCAGGTCGATTGGATCAGACATTTCAAACACTAGCAACAGAAGTAGCTAGAGCTCTGAAGTTCGAATGTGATCCTGCACGATCTTTACTCGAATGTCCCACATTAGCCTTTTAACGGCTAAAATAATCTCAGAACTTCTTTATCGCAGATTGAAATAATTTACTTGCGGATCTCTTCTCACATCTCTAGCTTCTGAATCAACTTTTCTTTTCTCTTTTCTGAGCTTTTCAGCTTTACACGCTCATTCAACAAGCACTACAAATTCTTTTATTTCTAAAATCCCGACTAACAAATGGATATCTTTATTCAAACCATCCTTGAATCTCTTACACATGAATGCTTCAGTCGAAACATATTCTTGTGCATACTGACTCAGCTCATAAATTCTCGCTCGTATTCTATAACAGACATACGACTTTGTTTCAATTCAAGAAACTCTTTATGTTTCTGAACGATAAATCTTTGACTGATGTATTTTTTCTGGAATCCAGCTTGAAAAAAATCCCAGGTGACTCATTCTCTCAGAACCACAGATATCAATGTCTTCCACCAATGATACGTTGTATCTCTCAAAAGTGAAATGACACATTTTAGGCATTCTTTCGGTGTAAATGATAGTTTATCAAACACTCGTATCGTATTATCTAACCAGAATTCAGCTCTCTCGGCATCATCATTAGTAGTAGCATGAAACTCTTCGGCCCTATATTTTCTAATTTTATCCACCGGAGGCTTATTAAACTAGATCGGATTAACTTGTGGCACAATAGGGACTTGCGGAGGATTGATCGGGGGCGAAGGTTGTGGTACAGTCGGATTAGTTCAAATATATTGGGTGAACCAATCATTCATCATTTGATAAAAGACTTGCTTAGCCTCTCTGTCATGACTACTAGTAACCGGTCTAGAGTCAGATGGTATTGTCCCTTGAGCGGGAGCAGGCATATTGCTCTCGACATCATCAGCTACGACTCATTCAGGATCCATTTGCTAAATAAAAACACATTTTCATTTTCAGGATTCATCACACTATCGCAGTTCATAAATATGACATGTATAACCAGACTCACAAATGCTACGTTAGTCCTAGAATCGACTAAACCATAGCTCTAATATCAACCAAATGTAACACCCCTAACCCGTATCTGTCACCGGACTAGGGTTAAGAGGCATTACCGGACATATCAGAACATTTCACAAACATTTCATAATCATCAAAATATTAAAATCACACATTATTATAGAGTCCCTTACATAGGTCAATGAGACCTTAAACATGCTTTAGAAAGGGGTTGGGACTAAACCAAATACATACAAACTTTCTTGAAACTTAAACATTTTTCAAAGTTATAAAGGTCACACGCCCATGTGAGCAGGCCGTGTGCTTCACACGGCATTAGACATGCCCGTGTGTCTAGGTCGTGGCAAAACAGGGCATACATACTGACTTGTCTACACGACCATAAGACATTGTCTACACGACCATAAGACACGCCTGTGTGCCAGGCCATGTGAAAATTAGGAAGGCTACTGACTTGGGTCACACGGCCAATCACATGCCTGTATGTTTAGCCTGTGTTTGAAACTGACTTGGCCACACGGCCTGGCACACGCCCGTGTGTGCGACCGTGTGGTCTGCCCAAGTTCATTTCGAAATGGCTATTGAGCAACACGGTTGAGACACACACCCGTGTCCCTGCCTGTGCGGGCAAAAATAGGTCATTTACAAGGCCAATTTGCCACCCATTTAGGGTCCTCCCTATAAGTACCATTCAAGCATCAAATACATCATATTTTCAACCAATTTTAACCATAAAACATTCATCATTCATATCATATATTAATCAACTAAATTCATGCTCATTTTTCAAACTAAAACATACTATATTTACTTACCAAACACATTCAATTATACATGTCCTTATCACTAAGTTTCACATTCATTCTCATATCAAAATCATACCATTTTCATAACCAAACCACATTAGTAACCTACCAAATTGACCATTTCTCACATGGCATATCACATGGCATGATATACACTTTACAAAACATATTCAAATACTTCTAGCCTATGCATGCCATATTTCAATATTTACACTTTCAAAAGATACCAAAATAAGGTCGATAGTGTGGTAATGATCCTTGACAATCATCAAGCTTCTAGTAGCCTTGATAATCTATAAAACAATTGAAAACACACACAAAGTAAGCTTTCAAAAACTTAGTAAGCCATATACAAATAAACTTAGCACATAATATAATTCATTCATATAACTTATGTCAAAATAAGCACACATGTTTAAGTCTCATATAGCTCAAATGTTCATAACCATATGCTAGTAAGTACTTTACTTTTCCATTAAGATTATATATCAAAGGATCATATTCATACTCACCTTTCATTTCCAAATTCTATATACATTTCATACGTACCTGAGTGGGATACACAATTACATAGTGTAACGCCCCAAAATCCTAAGTATTTATTTTTGTATATTTGTGACGCACAAATACATATTTTCTTTAGTAGTTAATTGTCCTGGAAAGTGTCTGAGAAGTCTTGGGTTCAAGCCTGGACATGTACAAAAAGTTTTGTCTTTAAAGGAATAAACTCTGTCTCTAGTCAATAGGCCTTGAAATTAATGTGGGTATAACATGACAGAATGGGCCTGCTGGTCTAAGGGATATGTGGCGTGTTACTGTTACTGAGTGTCTTAAGTTCGAGTCTTGGTGATGCAAAGGAGTGTTTTATTTTTCTACTGATGCTGTAGGAGTGTTGTGGTTTGATCAAAACTTGAGTGTTTGAGGAGTGTGGGGAGTTGTGAATGAATTTTTAAGAGGTTAATGGAGGGAATTTCAGTTGTTAAGGGACGTGGATAAGTGGGGATTTGGGTGAGTGATATTAGGAGTGATTTGGGGAGAAAAATTAGGAGAATTTGAAGGGAGTGGAAGTGTGTGTGCTGAATTAGAACTCCTACTTCTCAGGTTCGGCTTTGGCTAGTATGATCATTCCCTTTTTCAGTTTCTGCCAATTTTTTCTTTTGCTTCTTTTCATTTCTTTGTTTGAGGCCGAATATTGCTTTGACCATTCGGGTATCTTTTTCTGCATTTTGTGATTTTGTTCACCCTTTCGACCATTTTCCTCCGTTTAGCCGATTCCCTTTTCTTCCTCTACTCTTGTACCTAACGTGCTCTCCCTTTTGTTCTTTGGCCAAATACCCTTCTCCCCTCCCTCAATCGATTTTTGTGTTGGTCAATTACTTCCTCTCCTCTTCTTTGCTCTTTTCTTCTCTTCCTCCCAAATTTTTTCTCTCTTCATCTTATTGTTTAGCCGAATACTCCATCCCTCCTCCTGTTCTTTCGGTTTCGGCATTGTCATTTGATCAATTGGTTTGAGTGTATAGTTGTATTTGCTCTCTGTCTCTCTCTGCCGTACTAGTCTTATATCTAACATCTTCTTTTACTGCCGATTTGCTAAGAGTTTGGTGCTGCGAGCATTTGCCTCTGTCGTATTGTGCGCTTGTCGCTATCGGGTTGAGTGTAGGTCGATTGCTTTTGTCTCCTATTCTTGGTTTTACACTTCGGTAAGTTGTTATGCGCTTGGTTCAAACCATGTGCATGTACAATGATAATTAATAAGTTTTGGTTGGAATGCATGTTATCTTTAAAGGGTTGTAACCAATCTCTTATAACAGGAAAATGGTGCAAGCCTAAATCGATCGAGTAAGACAAGTGGTAATCTATTTTTTAGATATTTATTATAAGAGGGGTCGTTTAACCCTATCATGTAGAGACTAATGGTGTGCTATGATTGGATCTAGGTTGGAGCGCTCAAGAGGGGTGTGCACACTTTCGCAAATAAGGTGCGTAATCTCCATTCCAGCTATGGAAATCGAAAAATGCCAGAATAAGTGAATGATGACGCTATACGAGCGTACGCTTGCTTGTGTGGTTGTCCGTGTGACTAAACATAGGCGTCTAATCATGGAGGCCGTCATGAGCGATTTCATGGGCTTGGGTCGTTTTGGGCCTTATTGAGCTGAATTAGGCTGTGTGGGCCCCACACGAGTAAACTGCACGAACGTGTGGAGAATATTGGGCTAGGCTATGTAATCCATATGGCCAAGGCCATTTTTGGGCTATGTGGGCCACACGGGCGTGTGGGCCCACATGAGCCCATAATATAGGTCGTGGGCCTATTTTCACCGTTTAACTATTAAGGTTGCACGGGTCGCCCGAGACGAATGTGGACCTACTATTGGGTCGGTATGTTTACTTAGACCCCTAAATTGTTAAAATGATTGTTATGCCCCTATGTGATAAAATGACTGTTATGCCCTTATGTGATGTATGATTCTTTTAAGCATGCCATTTTAGACGTACTGAGTAAATGTATGATATTATGACATGACATGACATGATGCATGATGTGTTGCATGGGGTTGGGTTTTATTATTATTGGAGGAAGTGTACTGTACTGGTAGCTCTACTTCAAATATTGTTTAATGCTGCAACCAGTACTATTTGGAGTGTAAGGATGGGTGGGTTGATTATATCTACACATGGAGTGTAGGGTTGGACGGAGTTGGAGTGTAGAGGCTGGTTGGGTATGATTTCTGATTTCATATCTGCACTGCTACCGTCAATGAAATGGGCTGAGGCCCAAACTGATACTAATACTGTAATGGGCTAAGGCCCTAAATGAAACTGAACCGTTACTAAAATGGGCTTAGGCCAAGACTGTATTTGCTCACTGTATGATTGACTGATTGTTTGATAAAGGATTACACACTGAGTTTTTGTAAACTCACCCTTCTGTTTATCTGCGCAAGTAATCCTCAGTCTTAGACGGATCGTTGCTGCGAGGAACTCAAAGGTGGCCACACAACCACACATATTTTCTTATTTAAATTTTAATTATAAGTAATTTTATTCTGGGTAGTTTTATTGCAATAAGGCCTCGTTGGATTTTATTTTTAATTTAGGATTTTTATTTGCTTCGATTTATAACTGCTAGTAGTAGGAAAAGATGTGGGTTTTCAAAAAGATAAATGTTTTTCAAAATACCATGAATACGTATTCTATTTTAAGAGCTTCCGCAAGAAGTAATGCTTTAAAAGAAAAATATAATAAGGATGTTTTAATATGATTAACTTTTGACAAACGACTCTCATTCTGGAAATAAACAAACGTCTTAAAACCAGCTTTACGATCACACAAAAAGATTAAATGGAAATTGGGTTTTTTAATGATATCACACTTTACGGAAAATACTTTAATGTGACATCGCTAGATTCGGCCATAACATCCAAGTCGGATTTGGTGTGTTACATTTAGTGGTATCAGAGCCAGGTTACAAAACTCGGCTGTGGATTTAGATTCCTTTTAAAACTTGAAATTTCTAAAAAGAACTGTTCAAATGATTCGAAGTATTTTTGTTCTACTGATGTGTAGTACATCGAGTCTCCGGTGCCAATTCTGTAAGTCTTCTGAAACTGTTGTTTGTTTAAACTGAAATGCTGAGACTACTGTAGGTAGTAGACTGTACTGAAACATTCTATTTTAGGGTAAACTAAAAAATGTAGTAAGACTACGATCTATGAGAACAAACTCTGAAATACTGATATTATTTTCTATAAAATATCTGTTAATAAACACTGGAACTATAAACTGATGCATAAAATTTTTGATACAGATAAAATGCAATTCGATAATGAGCACGAGAGGTACTCGTGAAAGGGGTACAAGAAGCCACGGCGGAGGCCGTAGAGGTGCTCGGGCTGGGTCTTTGTCATTTGGCCACATGTCTAATGTTGAAGCTAAGGAGGCACCAATTTCACCTGAGACTGAGACTGAGTCTCATGATCGTGCGGCTGGGGATGATACATTGTCCCAGGCCACGTTATAGATTTTTGAGAGTGTCGCTGGGCCCAATATTGGTACTGTGGGCTGTAGGTCAGTTACGGAACGACTCCGGTCTAATAGAGCTGAGATTTTTAGGGGTATTGCTGGGGTTGCTCCTAATGTGGCTAGCTATTAGATTGAGGCCACAGAGAAGATCATGGATGGTCTCAACTGCACCCCCGAGTAGGAACTAAAAGTTACAGTGTCACTGTTGAGAGATGAGGCTTATCAGTGGTGGCTTACAGTTAAAGAGGGCACTCAGCTCGACCGATTGACCTGGGAATTTTTCAAGACTGCATTCCAGGGAAAGTATATAGGTGCTAGTTATGTGGATGCCCGGAGGAGAGAGTTTCTAAATTTGACTCAAGGGGATAAATCAATAGTTGAATATGAGGCTGAATTTTTTCGATTAAGCTGTTATGCTTGTGGGATGGTGGCAACTGAATATGAGTGGTGTGTTCATTTCGAAAATGGTCTCAGGGATGGTTTACGGGTTCTGATAGCTCTACAAAGGAAGTGAGATTTTTCTGCTTTGGTTGATAAGGTGAAAATCACCGAGGAAGTAAAGCGCGCTGAGCGCCAGAGCCGTTAGAAAGAGAGAGGTAGAAGCAAGAGGGATTTGGAGGCCTCAAGTTATTTTTTGAGGCCTAAAAAAGGCTAGAGTAGGGGCCGCTGTTGCTGCTACTGGACCGCAGCCCTGTTTGCATTGTGGAAGACGCCATCAGGGTGAGTGCTGGAAAAGGATTGGGGCATGTTTGAGGTACAGATCATTGGAGCACCATATCAGAGATTGTCCATGGAGGCACGATTAGGTGCAATCTATAGGTTTGGGTACTGTACAGTCGCCGAGGGGTGTGCAGCAGCCACCAAGAGGCCGTGGTCAGGCCCGAGGTGGTAGTGGTTTGGGCCGTGGTCAGAGGGCACTAGGTAGAGGTGTTGGTCATATTGAGGCAAGGCAGCCAGCTCTTGTTTATGCTGCACGTTGCCGAGAGGATAGAGATGCCCCAAATGTTATCACGAGTATGTTCTTTATCTATAATGTACCTTATACTGCACTGATTGATGTAGGATCTACTCATCTCTATATAGCATGTACTGTGTCTGAGATTTTGGGTATAATGGTTGAAAGCACTACAAGTGAGGTTAATGTGTTGAGTTCATTAGGGTAGTTAGTGAGGGTAAAAAAATTGTTCAGGGATGTACCTTTGAAGGTTCATGGAATTATCTTCTTGGCAGATTTGATGGAACTCCCTTTTGGAGAATTTGACTTAATTCTGGGAATAGACTGCCTGGTTAAACATCGAGTGAGCTTGGATTGTGCTACTAAATGGATGGTACTGAGAATTACGGAGGATGACGAGGTAGTTTTGATTGGGGAGCGTCGGAATTACTTGTTAAATGTGATTTATGCATTAAGGGCTGAGAATTTGTTTTATAAGGGTTGCGAGGCGTATCTAGCCTACATCGGTGTTTCAGATTATGGGATTTCTTCTATTAAAGATTTCAGAACGGTTAAAGACTTTTCGAATATTTTTCCTGATGAGCTACTTGGGCTACCTCCAAACCGTAAAGTTGAGTTTGGGATTGAGCTCCTAACTGGTACAGCTCTAGTGTCCATCGCCCCTTATAGAATGGCACTGAAGGAGCTTGTGGAGCTTAAAGCTCAGATTTAAGAGTTATTGGATCGAGGGTTCATCCGACCTAGTATGCCTCCATGGGGAGCACCAGTTTTGTTTGTGAAAAAGAAGGATGGATCCATTCGTATGTGCATCGATTATAGGTAACTGAATAAATTGATCGTTACGAATAAGTACCCCCTACTGAGGATTGATGATCTATTAGATCAGTTTCGTAGAGCTTCAGTTTTCTCTAAGATTGATCTTCGATCAGGGTACCATCAACTGAGGGTTAAAAAGACTGATATTTACAGGACAACATTTAGGACTCGTTATAGTCATTACGAGTTTCTAGTGATGCCATTTGGATTGACGAATGCACCAACGGCTTTTATGGATTTGATGAATTGAGTATTCCACTCCTATTTGGATCGGTTCATAGCGGTTTTTATTGACGACATTCTGATGTATTCAAGAACTGAAGGTGAACATGATGCACATCTCCAAGTTGTTCTACAGATTCTGAGGGAGAAACAACTGTACGCCAAGTTTAGTAAGTGTGAAATCTGGTTACGAGAGGTAACATTTCTAGGCCATGTGGTATCTGCTGAAGGGATTAGGGTTGATCCTCGAAAAATTGAAGCTGTTCTGGATTGGAAGCCGCCTAAGATTTTATCTGAGATCCGTAGTTTTTTGGGACTGGCAGGGGGTATTATCGACGATTTGTTGAGGGATTTTTATTAATTGAGGCACCTTTGACTAAGTTGTTGCGTAAGGGTGTGCCATTTAATTGGACTGATGTGCAACAAGAGAATTTTGAAATGCTTAAGAAGGTTCTGACTGAGGCCCCCGTCTTGATACAGCCAAAGTCTGGGAAAGAGTTCACTGTTTACAGCGATACATCGCATGTTGGGTTAGGATGTGTGTTGATGCAAGAGGGTAAGGTGGTGGCATATGCATCTCGTCAGCTTAAGACGCATGAGGTGAATTATCCGATGCATGACTTAGAGTTGGCTATAGTGGTATTCGTACTGAAGATTTGGAGGCACTACCTGTACGGTGAGAAGTGTATCATTTACACGGATCACAAGAGCCTTAAGTACCTCTTCACTCAGAAGGAGCTAAATCTTAGACAGTGTAGATGGATTGAGCTACTTAATAACTATGACAGTATGATCGAATACCATCATGGTAAGGCCAATGTGGTGGTAGACGCACTAAGTCTTAGAGCTATGACTGATCTGAGGGCGATGTTTGCTTGCCTCAGTTTATTTGATTATGGTAGCTTATTAGCTGAACTTCAAGTTAAACCGATGTGGATTGAACAGATTAAGGGTAAAAAGTTGGAGGATGATTCATTGGGTCTTCGGTTCTGACAGATTGAGAGTGGTAAAACATAAGATTTTGGACTAAATAGCGAAGGGGTACTCTGTTTCCGTGGGAGAGTGTGTACTAAAGGATACTGATTTGAGGTAGTCTATACTGTGAGAGGCGCGTAGTAGTCCTTATGTTATGCATCCTAGTGGAAATAAGATGTACCATGACCTTCGTGAGTTATATTGGTGGCTGGGTCTTAAGCGTAAAGTTACAGACTTCGTGCGTAAATGCCTTACTTGTCAGCAGGTTAAGGCTAAACATCAGCTACCTTCAAGGTTGCTTCAGCCAGTTAAAATTCCACTTTGGAAGTGGGAGAGAGTGACTATGGACTTCGTTAGTGGGTTGCCCCTAATGCCATCTAAGAAGGATTCAGTATGGGTCATCCTAGATCGATTGACCAAATCTGCCCATTACATACTAGTTCGTACTGATTACTCTTTGCTGAAGCTGGCTAAACTGTATATGTCTGAGATAGTAAGACATCATGGGGTACTGATTTCCATAATATTCGATAGGGATCCTTACTTCATGTTTCAGTTCTAGAAGAAGTTGCATGAAGCTCTGGGTACAAGGTTGGACTTCAGTACTGCGTTCCATCCTTAGACAGATGGTCAGTCAGAGAGGGTGATTTAGATATTGGAGGACATGTTAAGGAGTTGTGTGATTGATTTCCGAGGCAGTTGGGAGGACTACTTGCCGCTAGTAGAGTTTACTTATAACAAAAGTTATCAGTCTAGCATACAAATGGCACCTTAGGAGGCATTATATGGTTGTAGGTTTCGTACACCCTCATGTTGGACTGAGTTGGGCGAGCAGCGTGTTCTGGGCCCTGAGCTAGTTTTTGATACCGAGGATAAAGTTAGATTAATCTGGGATAGACTAAAGGCAGTATCAGATAGACAGAATTCACGCGCAGATCTGAAGTATAAAGAGATCAAGTATTCCGTGGGAGACTTTATTTTTCTCAAGGTCTTACCATGAAAGAAGGTACTGAGGTTTGGACGTAAGGGCAAGTTGAGCCTTAGGTTCATTGGGGCTTACCGTATACTGAAACGTGTGGGATTGGTTGCCTATCAGTTAGAGTTACCTCCAGAGCTGGATCGGATTCACGATGTGTTCCACGTCTCCATGTTGAGGCGCTACCGCTCTGATTCGACGTATGTTATCTCGATTGAGGAGATTGAGGTTAGGCCAGATCTGACCTTTGAGGAGGAATTAGTTCAGATATTGGATTGTGATGTAAAGGTTTTAAGGAGGAAGTCTATTCCACTAGTTAAGGTTCTTTAGCGTAATCACAGCTCTGAGGAGGCCACGTGGGAACCTGAGGAGGCAATGCGACAACAATACTCTCATCTGTTCTGATCAGGTAAAATTTCGAGGCTGAAATTTCTTTTAGGGGGTAGAGTTGTAACGCCCCAAAATCTTAAGTATTTATTTTTGTAAGTTTGTGACACACAAATACATATTTGCTTCAGTGGTTAAGTGTCCTGAGAAGTATCTGAGAAGTCTTAGGTTCAAGCCTAGCCATGTGTAAAAAGTTTTATCTTTAAAGGAATAAACTCTGTCTCTAGTTAATAGACCTTTAAATTAATGTGGGTATAACATGATAGAATGGGCCTGTTGGTCTAAGGGATAAGTGGCGTGTTACTGTTACTGAGGGTCTTGAGTTCGAGTCTTGGCGATGAAAATGAGTGTTTTATCTTACTGCTGATGCTGTGGGAGTGTTGTGGTTTGATCGAAACTTGAGTGTTTGAGGAGTGTGGGGAGTTGTGGTCGAATTTTAAGAGGTTGAGGGAGGGAATTTCGGTTGTTAAAGGATGTGGATAAGTGGGGATTTGGGTGAGTGATCTTTAAAGTGATTTGGGGAGAAATATTAGGAGAATTTGGAGGGAGTGAAAGAGTGTGTGCCAAATTAGAACTCCTGCTTCTCAAGTTTGGCTTTGGTTAGTATGATCATTCCCTTTTTGAGTTTCTGCCAATTTTTTCTTTTGCTTCTTTTCTCTTCTTTGTTTGAGGCCGAATATTTCTTTGACCATTCGGGTATCTTTTTCTGTATTTTGCAATTTTGTTGACCTTTTCGACCATTTCCCTCCTATTAGCTGATTTCTTTTTCTTCCTCTACTCTTTTACTTAACGTGCTCTCCCTTTTTGTTCTTTGCCCGAATACCCTTCTCCCCTCCCTCAATCGGTTTTTGTATTGGCCGAATACTTCCTCTCCTCTTCTTTTCTCTTCTCTTCTCTTCCTCCCAATTCTTTTTCTCTCTTCATCTTGTTGTTTGGTCGAATACTCCATCCCTTCTTCTCCTGTTCTTTCTGTTTCGACATTGTCATTTGATCAATCGATTTGAGTGTACGGCTACTTTCACTCTCTGCCTCTTTCTCTCTGCCGTACTATTCTTATATCTAACATCTTCTTTTACTGCCGATTTGCTAGGAGTTTGGTGGTACGAGCCTTTTCCTCTGTCGTGCTGTACACTTATGGCTCTTAGGTTGAGTGTAGGCCAATTACTTCTGTCTCCTATTCTCGATTTTACACCTTTGGTAAGTTGTTATGCGCTTGGTTCAGAGTATGTGCGTGTACAATGATAGTTAATAAGTTTCGGTTAGAATACAAGTTATCTTTAAAGGGCTTGTAATCAATCTCTTGTGACGGGTAAAGGGTGCAAGCCTAAATCGGTCGACTAAGGCAAGTGGTAATATATCTTTTAGATATATATTATAAGAGGGGTCGTTTAACCCTATGGTGTAGAGACTAATGGTGTGCTATGACTGGATCTAGGTTGGAGCGCTCAAGAGGGGTGTGCACACTTTCGCAAATAAAGTGTGTAATCTCCATTCCAACTATGGAAATCGACAAAAGCCAAAATAAATGAATGATGACGCTATACTAGCATACGCTTGCTCGTGTGGTAGTCCGTGTGACTAAACATGGGCGTCTGATCTTGGAGGCCGTCATGAGCGATTTCATGGCCTTGGGTCATTTTGGGCCTTATTGGGCCGAACTAGACTGTGTGGGCCCCACGTGCATGTGGGCCCCAAACGGGTAAACCGCATGGACGTGTGGAGAATATTGGGCCAGGCTATGTAATCCACACGGCCAAGGCCATTTCTGGGCTATGTGGGCCACACGGGTGTGTTGGCCCACATGGGCCCGCAATATGGTCTGTGGGCCCATTTTCACCGTTTGACTGTTAATGTTACAAGGGTCGCCCGAGACGACTGTGGACCTACTGTTGGGTCGGTAAGTTTACCTAGACCCCTAAATTAATAAAATAACTGTTATGCCCCTATGTGATAAAATGACTGTTATGCCATATGTGATGTATGATTCTGTTAAGCATGTCATTTTAGATGTACTGAGTAAATGTATGATATTATGACATGACATGACATGATGCATGATGTGTTGCATGGGGTTGGGTTTTATTATTATTGGAGGAAGTGTACTGTACTGGTAGCTCTACTTCAAATACTATTTAGTGGTGCAACCAGTACTATTTGGAGTGTAAGGATGGGTGGGTTGATTATATCTCCACATGGAGTGTAGGGTTGGACGGAGTTGGAGTGTAGAGGCTGGTTGGGTATGATTTCTGATTTCATATCTGCACTGCTACCGTCAATGAAATGGGCTGAGGCCCAAACTGATACTAATACTGTAATGGGCTAAGGCCCTAAATGAAACTGAACCGTTACTAAAATGGGCTTAGGCCAAGACTGTATTTTCTCACTATATGATTGACTGATTGTTTGATAAGGGATTACACACTGAGTTTTTGTAAACTTACCTTTCTGTTTATCTGGGCAAGTAATCCCCAGTCTTAGGTGGATCGGTGCTGCGAGGAACTCAAAGGTGTCCACACAATCGCACATATTTTCTTATTTAAATTTTAATTATAAGTAATTTTATTTTGGATAGTTTTATTGTAGTAAGGCCTCTTTGGATTTTATTTTTAATTTGGGATTTTTATTTGCTTCGATTTATAACTGCGAGCAGTGGGAAAAGACGTGGGTTTTCAAAAAGATAAATGTTTTTCAAAAATACCACGAATATGTATTCGGTTTTAAGAGCTTCCGCAAGAATTAATGCTTTAAAATAAAAATATAATAAGGACGTTTTAATATGATTAACTTTTGACAAACGACTCTCATTTTGGAAATAAACAAACATCTTAAAATCAGCTTTAAGATCACACAATGAGATTAAATGGAAATTGGGATTTTCAACGACATCACACTTCAAGGAAAACACTTCAATGTGACACCGCCTGATTCGACCAAAATGTCTAGGCTGGGTTTGGGGAGTTACACATAGCCATTCATTTCTCGGAATGACCGTTGAACTGTTCGAAATTAATAAGGATACCCAGATAGCTATGAAAGCTCGTACAATGCCAATGTCCCAGATGTGGTCTTACATGTAATCGAATATCGATGCCACTGTCCCAGACAGGGTCTTACATGAAATCAAATATGATGCCGATGTCCCAAACATCGCCTTACACATAAATCATAAGTTGATGCCAACATCCCAGACGTTGTCTCACATGAAAACACATATCGGATCCTATATCATGACATATGTATCCTAACTATTCCTATGGTTCATAAGGGACTTTTCGGATGTCGAAACTTTGTCGATACTTTCTCGTATATCTTATGCTCAACTCATATAATCATTTATCATTTTTCAAAAGCATATAAACAATAATAATTCAATTCAAAACACATTTATTTGTATATCGACTTACCTCGTACAAATTCAAACGAACGGAATCGACTACTCCACGACTTTCGATTTCCCCCGATCTAATTCTGTTTTCTTTGGTTCTTGATCTAAACACATTTAAATTTAACTCTTTTAATCAAAAAATCATTCAATTCAATCCATATACACATTTTTAGGGCATTTTACAAATTAACCCTCACATTTTCACATTTTAACACTTTAGTCCCTAATTCACAAAATCACAAAATATACATAATTTCTTTATAAACATGCTTAGAGGAATTTTCATAGTGTTCATATAAGCCCACATATTTCATTTATTTTACATTTTAGTCCCTTTATTTTCCATTTTCACAATTTAGCCCAAATTACTCAAATTCATCACAAATTCAAAGACAAAATATATTATCCCAACATCAAGCTTCCATAAACTATTGTCAAACTTCATAAAACTCATAGTTTCATCAATAGCTCAAATGAAAACAATTAACAATTTCAGAAATTGAAACATGGGCTTGATAGATTACTAAGCAACAATCACAAAAACTTACAATTTATCAAAAACGGATCAAAACACATACCTTAATCACCAAAATCAATAGCTGAACCCTAAAGCTCTTGTTCTTTCTTTTTCTTTTTTTACTTTTAGCAAAGCAACGTGAAAATGAATGGATTTTTACTTTTGTTTTGATTTAATTAATCTTTATTTCACAAGTTACCTATTTAGCCTTGTTAAATTCATTTAAAATCCACTATCACATATCCATATATGTCCATTCATTAAAACCATGGTATAATTGCATCATAAAGACCCCACATATATAAAGACATAGCAATTTGACACTTTAGCAAATAGAACACATCTTTTCCATTTTACGCGTTTAGGTCCTTTTAATAAATTATGCACACAAACGATCAAATTTTCATACAAAATTTTCACAGACATCAATTGACATATTATAAGCACTGAAAATAATATTAAAATATTTTTTTGACTAGGATTTGTGGTCCCAAAACCACTATTCCGACTAGGGTCTAAACTAGGCTGTTACAATCTAGCTTGCTTACTTTGTGTTCATACAACGTTTCTCCACTCACACATACTAAATTGACTTATTTCACTTGATTTCTTTTTAACTTAATTAAATCCTTAATTTCTAACTCTTAACTCTTAACTCCTTAATTTGTACCTAATTACAGATCTAGGCTAATAATTTAGCTCAATTTTACTAAACACTACTTTTCTCGAAAAATCGTAGTTCATCTTTACTCTCAAAAGAAAACCATTAATTCATGCAACTACAAAGATTTTGTTAAATTGAATTTGTAAAATCTTAATCTTGTCAAAATACATTAAAAATCATTTTAAAAACATCTCTTAGCTCTTTATTACAAGATTCACCATTTTTATGCAAAAGATAGCTTTAAAACCATGAATATTTAATTTTCTTCCCTATATCTACGAAAATTCAAGTTAAAAACACCTAATAAAAATTTAATACAAAAGAAAATATTAGATTTACCTTTAATCCACAAATTTGCACCAATTGAGCAAAAATGATCTAAGTTTAGTGAGAAATTTGAGAAGAAAGAGTGATTTTCTTGAAGAAGTGAAGAAGTAAAGGGTGTTTGGATGCCAAGAAAATATAAACGATGCAAAAAATTTTGAGAGAAATTTTCCAATCTAGACATTACAAATTTTTAAAATGAAGACGCATGGAGGTAATTTGGGATGGCAAGTGGCTTTTATAGCCAACTAATTTTTTTATAAAAAATTGGGCTATTTGTCCTCTAAGTCCTCTCTTATTTCTTATTTCTTATAATAGCTCCATTTTTAAATACTAGTCTTAATTTACACATTTAACCTCTACTTTAACCACTATTCCAAATTAATCCCTATTAAATTTTTTTACTAAGGTCCCGACTATTAATACCATTATTATCTAATTTAATTATTATTATTTTTACTATTATTAACTAATTAATTGTTTTATCCTACTTCCATTTCTATGACACAAAACCCGAATTTTCTCTTGAGCTCATACTCTAATACCCAAGTCTACTAACCCATTTTTTGGGATATGACATACTGTAAGTTGGGATCGGACAATTGGTCTTATCTGCACTTGAGTGAGTAGGAAGGTTGTGCTAGCTCTCGTGCACTCATTAATGTTGTTGATGGTAAACTTGTTGATTCTGCAGACATTCTTGGTGTTCAATCAAGAGGATCCACCAACTCTTTCGAAGATCTTGAAGATGGAATGGGTATTGGATCTATGCTGCAAAGTGTTCACCAGGAAAATATAAGTTCCTTTGCTAACGAGGGGAGTGGCAATGCTTGCAAGTGGCTGAGGTTAGTGAACGAGGTTGTGCGCACTGAGTCTTGAAGTGAAGGGGAGGAAAAAGAACTTGAATCCTTAAGGGAAACTCATCGAAACAAAGGAAAAGATCTCGCTATCCACAATGAAGGTATTAATATGGTTCCATCATCAGTTACTTTACCTACTATTCCTGTTTCAGCAGCAGTGTTAGTAGGAAGAAGCTTTGGACAATTCAAATTTTTGTAAGTACACCTTCCAGTAGCTCGCTGAAGCAAGCATCTTTTAATAGGGAGCAGAACATTCTTTTTCCTTAGTATGACTAGCTCGACAGGAAAGAATATCTGATCTGCCACAAATTGATGTGTTAAATTGAGCCTCATTTGTCACTTAACGAGCTTATTTTTGAGCAATTTATATATTTTTATTATGTTTTTACTTAGTTTTTGTTTTTAGTTTTAATAAATGAAATATTACGTTTTTAACACTTTTAAGACCAAAAATGGCAAATTGTGTCATTGGGGACCTGATGGTTAATTGAGTGTTATAGGAAGTCATCAGAGGCTCGAATGTAAGCGAAGGCATCACCAAAAGCAAGGGTATCGCGACATCGAATCATAAAAGTCACAACACCTACGACAGGCCCGAATTAAAGAAGAAAAGGGACCATCTACAGTGATATCACAATACCTAACCCTGGGTATCACAACATCCACTTGAAGCACTCTATTTTGGAAACCGTTGATGATATCGCAATATCCTACCTTGGGTATCGCAATATCCCTGTCATGTGGGGACAAAAAATGACATCAGGGGTAGAATTTGTCCACCCGAAGCACCAATCAAAAGCCAGCATTTAAGGGCACTTAGGCAACATTTTTAGATTAAAAATAAGCTATTTAAAGCCACTATTTGTTAAGAAAATAGGAGGATATAGTTTTAGGTTAGAAAGCTCTCTAGATTTAGGGTTTCTTTCATCTTTTAGCTTAGGAGTAGGGAAGTTTTCTTCTCTATCATTTTAGGGTTTTAGTTTATGTTTCTTTTTGGTTTTATTTAGTTTCATAGTTGTTATTTAATTTTGTTTTTGCTATAGCTTAGTTTTATTTACATGTTAAAGACTTCAAACTTAGTTCAAATCATGCTTTAATCTTTGAGTTAATGCTATTTGAGTTTTCTTTCTTTTCATCTGTTAAGGTTCTCATCTTTAGTGTTCTTATTTATTATCTTTGTGTTAGTTTCTTTTCATTTAAGTTTATCAAGTTAAAAATCAAAGCTTTCATCTTTTTACTCAAATTTATGTTAATGAATATGTTAGTTGTTTCTTTCATATTTGTTAGCTTTAATATGGTAATGGGTAACTAAACCCTAAGGGGTTGTTGATGGAGATGGGGGTAAGCTGATTTTTGGACAAAGGACTAAATTGTAATAAATTGGACTAAATCGAATAGAACTAAGAACTTAAGTACTTTCGCCCCTAAGGGAATATCAAGATAAAGTGAGACCAGAAGGTCATTTTGTTGCACACCCGTTCATTTGTCCTGGATTAACGGTGAGATTGGAAGATAAACTGGAGCTAATTTGTCTAAGTTAATAAAATTGAGATCGAAAGATAAAATGGAGCCAGTTAGTGATTTAAGCTATTTAAGTCCAGTGTTTGAGAATTGGTGAACCACATCAAAGTCAACCAACCACCATTAGTTATTTATTTGATAATTTCTTAGTTTTGAGCTTTTTGCAATTTAGTCATGAGGATAGTTAATTTAGAAATTAGAGTTTAAAATCTTTGTTTATGCTTTATCATGCTAGTAGCTAGCTAGACTCCTTTCTTGCATGTATTTTTGAATATAAATCATTAAATCACTGACTTTTTTGTGTTCGATCCTTGGAATACTTTGGTGTTCCATTGGAACACTATAAGTACTATAACTGACTTGTATGCATGTAGTAAAATTGAGCTTTAAAAATTGTTCTATAAATTCATTATTTTAATGTGCACACGCATAGTCGGTCAATATCCTTATTCTCAAGATGATATAACTAGATAGTTGGAGAAAGGTATGTCGAGGAAAGTTAAGGAGTATGTGGTGCCTTCTGAATCATCGGCTTACCCTAACGATATTTCTATGAAGGATTTAATACTTTACACTGCTAAAAGTGAGATTTTAAGCATGGGTCTTAGGCGAGCTTACGAGAAGGAGGAGAGCAAATGAAAGGAGCTTATAAAGGCTCATGAGGTCATCAAACTAGCACTAAATAGGGCTCGCGAGATCCATAGGGCACTGGAGTCTAGAAATAAGGAGCTTAAGGGCATAGAACAAGAAATTAACCTCCTTAAATTGGAGAAACTAGCCTTAGAAGAAAAACATAAAAATGAGATGGAGGAATTGAAGAAAAGCATAAAAACTTTTTCTATTCATTTATATAAAGTTGTATAATAATAATTTAAACTATCTTAAATGTTGTGCAATTTGGAAGGGATCGATGTTGGATAAAAATGTGCTTATTAACATTCTCGTATATAGTTCAAGATTATAAAGTCTAGGTTTGATATGGATGTTGATGTTAGCATAAATAACGGTTTATAATATAGTATAATGGAAAAGATAGAATATAAATACTTTCAGTTATTGCCTAAATCAAATGCCAAAATTCAAATGCCGTAACACCACTGTCGAGTACGTCAAACCATTGAGGACGTTGAATTTAGCCGTACGAAAGACTAAAAATCACCAAAGTCTTTTAACCACTCGAAAACCTCATTAGATGAAAAAAATTGTTTGTTTTTTATGCTTAAGAACCTTATGCTAGTTGGTATTTTTAGTGGTGGTTCCCTATAAAAAAAACTACTAACTACGCATGAACCAATAATGGTTATAACATTCTCCCAATTGGTTCATACTGCCCATGAATACTTAAAGTCAAAACATAATGCATGAACCATGGCGATATTTTCTCTTAGAATTTGAGTAGTATCTTTCATGTATCACGATATATCATGTCTCAACACTTTAACCCAAATTTCTTAATGAATAAACCCAATGTTTATTCCATGTCCAACCTTTAGTGACATTTCTCAAAATAATCAAATTAATGTGCGCACAAAATATAAGAAACATCAAACTTAACAGAGTTTCTTTATAATCATTCTTACAATGAAAATTTACAAGGTGGGAACAAGTCCTATAGTGACAACATGATCCTTAAATTTGTGTAGTGGCATTGTAACAACCCAATTTTGGGGCTACTTGGAATAGTGGGTTCAGAACCACTAATCCAAGGTCAGAGAAATTAGTTTTATATTATTTTATAGGTTATAGCATGTTTACATGGATGCATGAAAATTTTGATGAATTAATTGTAGAGATTGTGAGCTTAATTGCGAAAAAGGAGTAAATCGCATTAAGGCAAAAGTTTTGTTTTACTAGAAAATGGTGTTAAATAACTAGAGAATCATAATTAGGGGTCTTAAAAGAGCAAATAGACCCATTTTATAGGGGTGGCCGGCCATAGAGATAAATAAAATAGAAAAGTCAAAATTAGGTGAATTTGGTAACCTATTTTGACTAGAAATAAGATAAAATAAAACAAAAGGCTTCATCTTTTTGCCATTCATCTTCTCCACCGAAAATATCAGCAAGAAAGGGGTTTTTGAAGCTTGAAACTTTCAGCCATTAAGTTCTCTTATAAGTAAATGATTTTGATGACTTTTCTTGATAATTTTAGTACTTTTGAGACCCTTGTAGCTTAATTTAGCTAATGGAGGGACTATTTTGCAAAATGATTGAAAGTTTAAGGTTTTTCCATGAGAGTACTCATTTTGGTTGCTGAATTTTTATAGAAGAAAATGACTCATGGTTGTTAAATAAACAACTTTAGTGAAAAGTGTTTTCATGAAAACACCTAAAAAGGGACCATCTTGTAAAAGTTACAATAAGCAGTAAAGGTGTGAAATAATTGGAATTGTGAGTGCAATAAGCTGAAAATAGATTTGGCTAGGCTTGGTTAATGAGAAAATTTGATGAAAAATTAACTTACGAGCCTTGGGGCAAAATCATAATTTTGTGAAAGTTTAAAGGCAAAACGGTCATTTTGCCAAAATATGAATTATGAAATGTCTTGATTTATGTGATGATTAAATTAGTGAATTTTATCATTTTAGATCAACAAATACGAAATCTGGACCTAGACTGAGGGAAGACCAAGCTAGTAGACTAATTCAATCTAGTCGCCTACTTTTTGTATACCGAGGTAAGTTGCACGTAAATAATACAATTCTATTGTTATTATGCATTAAATTATTGATATTTCATGAAATGTTCGATTTTGCTACGAATATGCATGATGAAATTTGATGTGGTGAAACTTCCGGTTGAACCGTAGGAATAGATCGGATATCCATGCCGTGATACTAGGGTTATGTGAGCCAGTGTAAGACCATGTTTGGAACATGGCATCGACATTTATATGAGAGCTACTTTAAGACCATGTCTAGGACATGGCAACGACCTTGACATATGGGCTAGTGTAAGACCATGTTTGGAACATGGCATCAGCACCGATATATGAGAGCCAGTGTAAGACCATGTTTGGAACATGGCATCGACATTTATATGAGAGCTAGTGTAAGACCATGTCTTGGACATGGCATCGGCCTCGACATGTGGGCTAGTGTAAGACCATGTTTGGAACATGGCATCAACTCCGATATATGAGAGCTATTGTAAGACCATGTCTGGGACATGGCATCGACAACTTACCTTTTTGTATGAGGCTTATCGGGTATCCATTTATTTTTCCAACTGGTTCAACGGGTAATTTAAAGATTATATCATGATTGAGAAAAGTTATGATTACGTCTCAAGTGGTACAGGTACCTACACGAAACTCATAAGAATGAGCTTGAGTTATGTATATGAATAGTAAGGATGAAATGAGTAAGTTATGTCTATAGTCATTTGAGAATCTTGTGCAAGTGTATGATATGTTATGAGTATGATGTTACTTGGTAAAGTGATGTTAATTATTTACTTGTAACTTACTAAGCTTTATGCTTACTTCCTCTCTTCTCCATTTTTCTTATAGTGCCGCCAAGCTAGCTCAGGAATCAAGGGACGTCGGAGGCATTGATCACACTATCACCTCATGTTTTTGGTATAGTTAGTTTAAATGTTTTGAGTGTGGCATGTATAAGGACTTGGTCTTTTTGTTTAGTGTCATGTTGGTTCAGCCACAAGTGTTGGATCATATGGATGTGATATTCATTTTGTATAGGCTATTGATGTTGGCTAATATTGATTATTATTAAATGCATTTAATGAAAATTCTCATGGTTTGCGTTGATAAGTAGGAGATGTTGTATGTGATAGGAAATAGCTTAGAATTGATGTATGGATGCCTAGGTATTGGCTGATATGGTCATGTGTTTATGTGGTATCGGTAGTGTTTTATGTTTTTGTAGGTAGGTGTAAGTAGGGGTGACAAAAAGGCTTGGTAAATAGCCTTTTTTTTGTCTACACGGGTAGACTCACGGGCGTGTGTCTAGACCGTGTGTTATCCCATGGGTGTGTGGCCCGGCCGTGTGTCCCTTACACCTAAATTTGGAAAAATAGAATGCATAGTAGTAACCACACGGGTAGGGACACAGCCGTGTGTCTCAACCGTGCGGAGGACACGGCCTAGTACACGGGCTTGTAACATGGCCGTGTGCCCCTAAAGAGTTGATGATGTCAAAAACAAAATGTCAAGGTTTTTGTACACGGGCTGAGACATGGGCGTGTCATGGCCATGTGAGGGACACAGGCTATGGAGACAGGCATGTGCCAAGCCGTGTGAAAACCCCTGTAGGTTCAAATCAAGAAATAAATTCGCAACGGCTAAGGACATGGGCATGGCCTGATATGTTCAGGCCGTGAGAGCCATATGGGCCTTCAACATTGCCATGTTAAGAGGACACATGGGCATGTCGCTCTTCCACAAGGACGTGTTCCCCTCGTTGCATTGAAAATTTTTAAAGTTTTCAAAAGTGTTCGGTTTATTCCCGAACTATTTCCAAAGTGTGTTTTGAGCCTTGTAGGTCCATATTAGGGATGTTAAGAGGAAGTTTGAAAGTTTTAAATTTGAGCGAAATTTTATGACCCGAAAATGTTTGTATGTATGTGTTTAAGTCTAGTAACTCCTCGTACCCTAACCCGGTGTGGGATACGGGTAAAGGGTGTTACAGGCATGCCTTTAGTTAAATGATTAACTAAAATTTTCTCAGTGTTAATGTGCTCAATGATCACTTTCTTTTATTTAACACATTTTCTTATGGCTAAATACTTAATGTCGATATGTTTACTTTGACTTCCATTTTTTTTTTGTTCTTAGACATAAAGACAATAGTTGAATTGTCACAATATATCATCGACCCAGAAATTGAATCCATAAGTCTAAGCAGAATGAAACACTTCAACCATGCTCCATGTGAGGTAGCCTCAAAACATGAAACAAACACAGCCTCCATAGTGGAAGTAGCTATTAAAGTGTGCTTGACACTCCTCCAAGATATAGCTCTGCCATTAAACATAAATATGTAACCTGATGTTGATTTACATGAATCAACACAATCGTTAAAGTCTGAATCGAAGTAGCCAATCACCTCTAAATTGTCTGATCGTTTATATGTAAGCATGTAGTCCTTTGTCCCTTTAAGATGTCTCAAGACTTTCTTTGTAGCTCTCCAGTGGTCAATACCTGAATTACTCTGATATCTTCCCAACGTGTCAATTGCAAATGCAATGTCAAGTCTTGTATAGACTTGAGTATACATCAGGCTTCCAACAACAGAAGCATATGGAATGTTTTTCATTCGCTCCCCCTCAAATTTGTTCTTCAAGCATTGGTTTAAATTGAACTTATCACTATTCACAATAAGAGAAACACTCGGTGAACAATCTTTCATCCAAAATCTTTATAAAACTTTGTTGATATAGGTTTCTTAGGATACACCTAAATATCGCGATGTCTCTCACAATAAATCTTAATGCTAGTGACCTAAGACACATCACCCATATATTTCATATCAAAGTTTTTAGAAGAAATTGTTTCACCTCATGTAGCATACCCTTGTCATTTGTTACAAGTAAAATGTCGTCCACATATAGAATAAGGAAACATATTTTACTCCCCTTGACCTTCTGGTATATGCATTGATCCATGATATTCTCAACAAAACCAAGCGAAGGGATAACTTTATGAAATTTTAAATACCATTATCGACAGGTGTTTCAATCTATATGTGGACTTCTTTAGCTTGCATACCAAATGTTCACCATCACTAGAGGAGAATCCTTCAGGTTGTCTCATGTATACCTCTTCCTCTAGGTCACTATTGAGAAAAACGATTTTCACATCCATTTGTCGCAACTCAAGGTCAAAATGAGCTACTAATGCTAACACAATATACAAGGAATCTTTATTAGATACATGACAAAAAGTCTCAATATAATCGATTCCTTTTCACTGAGTGAATTCTTTCACAATAAGTCTAGCTTTATGTCTCTCTATTTTGCCCATTATTTTTGTTTTGAAGACCCATTTACATCCAATGAGTTTTACACCTTCAGGAAATGATAAAATATTCCAAACATCGTTATATTTCATGGAATTCATCTCTTCTTTCATAGCATTGTACCAGAATTTTGACTTTTCAACTCATAACTTGTGAAAAAGACTTAAGATCATTCTCAATTTGAATAGTATAGTTAGAGTCTTATAGATACACAATATAGTCACTAGAAATTGTTGATTTTTTTCTCTAGTAGATCTCCTCAAAGTTGAACCAACATTTTCTTATGGATCATGTTGTTCAACTGGTTGTTCAATAATTGCTGGGTTTTATTGAACAACTTGATGTACTGAAGTGTTTTTAGCAACTTGTGGATTTCCATTGATTGGTTGTTCAACACCTGATTGAGCTTAAGGGGTGTTATGTATGATAATCAATCTCTCACCTAGAGTGTAAGATTGACCTATGGGAATTGTGTCCCAATACAAATCACTTCTACTGATTGAGTCATTCTCAAGAAATTTTGCATTTCTCGATTCCATAATTCTGGTGTTATGAGATGGACAATAGAATCTATATCCTTTGGACCTTTCAGCATATCCAATGAAATATCCACAAATGGCTATTGGGTCCATTTTCTTTTCTTGTGGGTTATAAACTCTTACTTCAAATGGGCATCCTTATACGCGTATATGTCGCAAACTCAGTTTCCAACCTTTGAAAAATTCAAAAGGTGTCTTTGGGATAGCCTTAGTTGGAACTCAATTTAATATATAATCAACCTTTTTGAGAGATTCAACCCATAAGGACTTAGGCAACCTAGAGCATCATACTTCGCATCATGTCCATTAAACTTTGGTTTCTTCTTTCCACAACACCATTTTGTTCAAGTGAGCCTGGTATGGTGTATTAGCCAACTATTTCATTATCTTGAAAAACCTTCACAAAAGGACCAGGTGCTTGTCCATCCTCAGTGTATCTACTATAACAACCTAACCCGTATCCGTTGCCAAAACAATGTTATGGAGCATTACTGAAAATTCACTTCAAACAAATACAATTTATAAACATTTCAAATCATATTGATAAATCATATTAAAACCAATCCGAATCATACATATCGTCCCTCATACAAGCTCTCGAGGCCTTAAAAACACGTTAGAAACAAGTTAGGACTAAATCAAAAACTCAGAGAATTTTTTAGAAAATAGTGAAAATTTTCAACACTGCCGTGTGGCCAGGCGTTTGACTCACACGGCTAGGAGACACAGCCGTGTCTCAGGCTGTATGGGCATTCGAAGTAGATACACACAGCCATGTCCCAGACCGTGTCCATGCCCGTGTAACTCACTGACTTGGGTCACACAGCCAAGTCACACGCTTATGTGCTAGGCAGTGTACCATTCAAAATAACCTTACACGCTGACGTTTCAGGCCGTGTAACAACTTGACTTGTAACCCTTTGAAAACTACAGGGGACACACGGCCATGTCGCCTGGCCGTGTGTCACACACGGCTGAGACACACGCCCTTATCTCTGCCCGTGTGGATGAAAATAGACCATTTTACAAGCCATTTTTTCTCCCCCATCTTTGTATGTACCTACAACCACAAATGCGCATATATACAAGCCATAACAGGGCACCAAAATATGCATAATCAAGCTATACACATATGATATAATCACATACAACCCATATGCCCAAAGGCACCTTAATTGACAACATTTAAACGTGTAAAGCCATGTATTCAATTTAGCCAAAATAATCAATTAAATTCCAACAATATTTGTATCAATACATACCATAAAATTTACTTAACAAAACACAAACCATTTGGTACCAGAATGCCATTCTATCACTAGTATCAAATGACCATATAAATCATACAAAATAAGATACCAATTCACCACATTTCCAACAAGTTACAAGCCATCTAATATGCATATTCAAACCCCAATTTTATCTTCCATAATTCAAGCATATCAAGCCAAACATCATTCATATTAAAGCTAATATTTACATGCCAAAACCAAATTCATTTAAATACCAAAATACCAAACTCAAGCCAAACAAAATGGTCATTCCAACAACCAAACATGTAGGCCAACATTAGCCAAAATACCTATACATGCCATTATAACCAAAATCAAAACAACTGAAAGTACCAAAAGAGCCGATGGATAGTGTGATAGAGCTCCAACAGGCTTCCAACCCGAACAAATCTAGTACAATAGCTGATGGATAGTGTGATGCACCTCTCTGATTAAAGTTTTGATTCAAATACTTTAAAATCTAGTACATATGCACGATATGCTTCGCAACCTTTTATTACATATTTCTGTACTAACATGACTGATATAACAATAGGCAACCCACTCGGACTATTTGGTTCAATACGAAGTGTCTCATCGTTTTGACATTTCAATACAATAAGCTGTCATTTACAGTTTACAACAGTGTCGTGTAGAGTTAACCAATCCACGCCCAAAATCACGTCAAATTCATCAATCGGTAATAACATCAAATCAATCGAAAAAATGTAACCCCAAGTCATCAAAGGGTAATTCTTGCAAACTTTATCAACAAGCACATAGTGACTTTGGGGGTTCGATGTTTTAACCACGAATTTAGTGGACTCAACTGGTAAATTCTTACTAGATACTAAATTTGTGTAAACATACGAATTGTTTGATCCCGGATCAATCAAAGTAGTAACATCAGTATCAAAAATAGAGAAAGTACTGATAATAACATCTGGCACAGAAGCATCCTCTCGTGCGTGAATAGCATAAGCCCTAACCAGTGTTCGAGCCTCGTATTTCATGACAGAAACTTTTGTTACACTATGGCTACCACTCACATTTTTGGGATTACGAGGTGGTCTACCTCTCACAGCAATGTTGCTTGGCCTTGTGGTATGAGCTTTCTCTTTCTCAAATTTCTCTAGGTAATCTCTAAGATAGTGATCGAAGGAACCACACTTGAAACATGCTCTGTTCTTCAATCGAAACTCACCATAATGTGGTCTTTTACAGTGCGTGCACTCGGGTCTAACATCTCTGACACTACCTACACTTGCTACAAATGTAGCCTGAGGTTTAGGACTCAAACATCTATTACATTTATCTTTACTTGAGTGCCCTACTGAAGCTTTAGAATAGTTGTGATGTTCTTTTGATCTTTTTGATGCCGACTGATATGACTTCCCAGTCGATCTCTTTCTCAAGTCTCTAGCTTCAAGATCAGCATGTCTTTTCTCTTTACTTAGTTCCTCAGTTTTGTGTGCTCGGTCAACTAATACAACAAATTCTTTCAGCTCAAGAATTCCAACTAGAAGCTTTATGTCTTCGTTTAACCCTTCTTCGTATGTCTTACACATGGCAGTCTCAGTTGAACTACACTCCTAAGCATATTTGCTCAGTCTGAAAACTTTTGCTCGTACTCTGATGTAGACATACGACCTTGTTTGAGCTAAAGAAATACTTTATGTTTCTAATCTAGAAATCTCTGACTAATGTATTTCTTTCTACACTTCGTTTGGAAGAATTCCTAGGTGATCTGCTCTCTCGACATTATGGAAATCAACGTATTCTACCACTGGTAAGCTGAATCTTTCAACAAAGATGCTGCACACTTAACACATTCAGCCAGTGAACAGGATAGTTCGTCAAAAACCTTGATTATATTCTCTAACAAGAATCTACTCTCTTGGGATCATTTTCAGTAGTAGCTTTAAATTATTTAGCCTCGTACTTGCGAATCTTATCAACAGGTGGCATACTAACTCGTATAGGTTCCAAACCTTGAGGAATAACGGGGACCGGTTGGGAAGCAGGAGGGGGTGGATGTTGTTGACAGTCGGGTTCGTCCGTACGAACTCTATAAACCATTCGTTCATCATCTAGAAGAAGACTTCCTTAGCCTCTCCTTCCCGACCCTCAGATACGGGCCTTGTACCACTCGATGCTACTCTGTGAACAGAGGCTTGAACGTTACTCTCTACTTTATCGGAGTCAGCTCAGTTGGATGTCATTGCTATATAAAAACATGTTTTAAAACAGTCAAGAGTTGTCACATTATCACAGGTTATATAATGACATGTATAGCTAGACTCACACACGCTACATTTAGTCTAAGAATTGACTAAACCATAGCTCTGATACCAATAAATGTAACACCCCTTACCTGTATCCGTCACTGAAATAAGGTTACGGAGCGTTACCAAAAAATTAACTTCAAACAAATACAATTTATAAACATTTCAAATCATATTGATAAATCATATTAAAACTAATCCAAATCATACATATTATCCCTTATACGAGCCTTCAAGGCCCTAAAAACATGTTAGAAACAAGTCAGGATTAAATAAAAAACTTAGAGAATTTTTTAGACAATAGTGAAAATTTTCAACACTGTAGGGGTGACACGGCCGTGTGGGCATTCGAAGTAGGGACAGCAGCTATGTCCTAGCCTGTGTCCGTGCCCGTGTAACTCACTGACTTAGGCCATATGGCAAAGCCACACGCCCGTGTGCCGTGCCGTGTACCCTTCGAAATAACCTCACACACCCGTGTGCCAAGCTGTGTAACAGCCTGACTTGTAACCATTTGAAAACTACAGGGGACACACAGTTGTGTCACTTGGCCGTGTGTCACACACAGCTGAGACACATGCCCGTGTCTTTTTCCGTGTGGACTAAAATAGGTCATTTTACAAGCCATTTTTCTCACCCATCTTCGTATGTACCTACAACCAAAAAAGCACATATATACAAGCCATAATAGGGCATCAAAATCATGCATAATCAAGCTATACACATATGATATAATCACATACAACCAATATGCCCAAAGGCACTTCAATTGACTTCCAACAATATTTGTATCAATACATACCATAAAATTTACTTACCAAAACACAAACCATTTGGTACCAAAATGTCATTCTATCACTAGTATCAAATGACCATATAAATCATACAAAATAAGATACTAGTTCACCATATTTCCAACAAGTTACAAGCCATCTAATATGCATATTCAAAACACAATTTCATCTTCCATAATTCAAGCATATCAAGCCAAACAAAATCCATATTAAAGCTAATATTTACATGCTAAAACCAATTTCATTTCAACACCAAAATACCAAAAACAAGTTAAACTAAATGGTCATTCCAACAACCAAACATATAGGTCATCATTAGCTAAAATACCTATACATGCCATTATAACCAAAATAAAAACAACTGAAAGTACCAAAAGAGTCGATGGATAGTGTGATATGGCTCCAAGAAGCTTCTAACCCGAACAAGCTTCAGATACACTATAATACACGAAATTGACACGGAGTAAGCATATAAGCTTAGTAAGTTCGTATAGCATAAAACATAAATTACTATTTCAATACATAATAGGTAAGATTAGGGGTGAGTATTCGATCGAGTCGAGTCGAATCGAGTAAAAAAATTCGAGTTAGTCGAGTTCACGAATCATATTTTAGCAATTGGAATAAATTTGAATTTTTTTCGAATCGAGTGAAAAAATTTTGAGTTAAGTCGAGTTGAGTTAACAAATCATATTATTTATACTCAATTTTGCGTTTACATGGACCGATTATTTAACTAGTAGACGAAGTATAAGATTATTTAACTACATAAACAATATAATTGTTTTACCTTTTAATTTAATGAGTAAATATTTATCAAAACATCAAAATTTTGCTTTTTAACTTAATAGTTTTGACTTTTAACTTTAGAAAATGTAAATATTTATCAAAACGATGTAATTTTGCCTTTTTTATTCAGATTTTTGGATAACTCGAATTGTGTAATTCATATTTGAGTTAAACCAAAAAAATTAAATTTTTTATTCGAGTTGATTCAAATAACTTGATTAACTCAAATAACTCAAACTATTTAATTCAAAATTTAAATTTTTTATTGAGTTTTTCGAATCGAATCGGATTTTGCTCACCCCTAGGTAAGATAACATGGTATAATCCAACTACATTTGGCCAAAGCCTAAACATGTACACCAAACATGTTAGCCATTTGATCATATAACATAGGCTATGTAATCAAGAATGAACACAACATATAATTCAATTAAAAACATATAAACTCGATTTAATCACACGAACTTACCTCGACGAGTAAATATAGATATGGAGGTGACTAATCTGAGAATGTCTTTGCCCCGATCTAAAGCCATACGAGGTCTGTCTTGACTATATGGATAAATTTAGCTCAATTCAATATGTATTCTATTAAATTTAACCCAAAATCATATTTTAAAAAAATTACCACTTTGCCCTTATACTTTTAATTTCTTGAAATTTAGTCACTAGCTCATAAAAATGGAAAATTCATGAAATTTCACCACAACCCACTATGGCCAAATATCAAATAGGTCCCTAGAAAGCCTTATATTTCATTTATTTCACAATTTCACCATGTATAATTTTTTTTTCAATTTAATCCTTATTTGACAATTTCACCAAAAATCACTTAATAAAAGTTGTTTATCTAATAACAACTATCCATTTTCTTCCATAACTCATCAAAACTCATGCACATTCATTAATGTATAAACCCTAATAGTTTAACAGTTTCACCCCGAGCTAGCTAGATTAAACTACAACGATCTTGAAAACATACAAATCAATAAAAACGAGACAAAAATCACTTACCTATAGGCAAAATAGGGTTGGCCGAATGTTAAGCTTCCATGGTTATTTTTCTATTTGAAATTTTGGTTGAACATAGGTTAAAGATGATAACTTTATCTTTTGTTTTATTTAATATTAACTTTATTTACTAGTTAATTAACCTTAAAAATTAATCAAAATTTCAAAAATGTCTAACCATGCTGATCCACTAACACATTTTTTGTCTAATTACCATATAAAGTCTCAAGCTTTAAATTTATATAGCTATTTAATACCTTTAGCTACTAGAACTCAACTTTTGCACTTTACGCGATTTAGTCCTTTTTATCAAATTCATCATGTAAACGATAAAATTTTTTAACTAAATTTTTATACAGTACTGCTATCATGCTCTAGAAAATAAAATAATAATAAAATAAATTTTTTGAATTCAAATTTGTGGTCCCGAAATCACTGTTCTGATTTCACTAAAAACCAGTTGTTACATCTACTATAATACTCACCACTTCTATCGGTTCTCACAATTTTGATTTTCTTACTGCATTGTTTCTCTACTTCAACATTGAAAACTTCAAAGGTTTTTAAGGCTTCGCTTTTGTGATGAAGCATGTAGAGATACATGTATTGTGAGTAATCATCTATGAAAGTGATGAAGTATTTCTGATCTTGTACATCCATATCTGGGCAACATATATTAGAATGGATGATTATTAATATGGTATAACTCCTCCTGGCATCTTTTTTTGACTTGTTAGTTTGCTTGCCCTTAATGTAGTCTATACAAGTATTAAAATCAATAAAATATGAAGTATTAAGTACTCTATTATTTACTAATCTCTAAATCCTTTCAATGGAGATGTGTCCTAATCTCTAGTGCCAAAAAATAGAGGAGTCTTCATTTATTACACAAGGTTTAGTACTTGTTTGATTGTGCATAACATTATGAGTAAAATTATTTTGCAAATTTAAAAAATAAAGACCATTAGATAAAACACCATTTAATAAAATAAACTAAAACCAGAGTTTTTAAAAAGTAAAATAATACCAAAATAGTGTAAGTCTTGAAATAGAAACTAAATTTCTAGAAAAATTGAGAATATAAAAAGTATTTTTAAAATTAAGACAAAGCCACTCCTAAGCACTAATCCGCATGTTCCAATTGCTTCCACATGTGACTCTATCTTATTTCCTGAATAGATGTGACACTCAGCTCCCACTGGTTCCCTCAATTTTCTTAATCCCTATAAGGAATTTGAGATATGGGTTGTAGCACCAAAATCAATCCACCATGTGTTATAACTAACATAAACCATATTGGACTCAAAGAAAACAAGTGAGATTAATTTACCTTTCTTTTGAAGTCAGCTCTTAAACTTGACACAATCCTTCTTTAAGTGTCCCTTCTTTTTACAAAAGAAACACTTGAACTTTTTTTATATTATCTTGGAATTGCATTTTAGCTTTCCATTTTTGCTTGACTAGGACCATCTTCTTTCCTTGAGTAACTGTTAATGCACTCTCTCTCATCTCCAGTATGAGTCTAACCTCTTCCTGATCACACGTAGTTAAAAGCTTATTGATAGAACGCTTATCATTATGTGTTATAGGAGATCTTAAATGACAGTGTTCAATATAAGGTGCACCTAGAAAGATTCAGACATTTCAACCTTAAGTGCTTTCAGTCGAGATGCTAAATCTTTCATCTTGTTGATGTGATCATGTACACCTTTCACGATAATGAGCTTCATTGATGTGAACTTTATGATTAGGGTGCTAGCTAATGACTTTTAAGAAGTTTTTAACTGTTTTTCAATAGTCATTAATAATTCTTGGACATTCTCATAATGCTCAATTGAGCCACAAACATCAACAAAAACCCGACTCTTTATGAACATGATACTTAAGCGATTAGATCACTCCATTTTTTCATACAAAGCAAGATCAACCTGAATGTTGGTTTCAGTAATATGTGGCTCAAATTTCCTTATGGCATAGTCAATATCCAAGCACCTCAAAGTTCTCACTAGTTAATTTAGGGAAATCTACTACATTATCAAACATATTCATAAGTTGTAAAATTGCAACATAAATTAACATGCATGCTTAACAAAAAATTGAGGCAAACATAAATCATAATTTACCAATGCAATTTATGTAAATAATGAATCTAGTGACATAAAAATTACCTGTGGGGTAAATTTTTAATTCAGCTAGATCCATTTTATGATAGAATTATTTACTATCATTTTTTTTATTATAAAAATTATTATATTCATTTTTGTAACTCCCGTGGAAAATTATAAAAAAAATCATCTAATAATTTTATCTTAATAAATTTTGCAATGGAATTTAATACCTATGCTTTTTGTATGTGATTTTTAACTTTAATAATTTTATTTAACCAAAGATGTTGTGGCTAGTCTTTAACTAAATAAAATTATGAAAACCACTTAACTAGATATTAATTCTTAAACTTTATTCAAGATTGTTGCTAAGTCATTATGCAACATATACTATCTATAAACCTTATGAGATACTTACTACAATAAATAATTTCACTTAATTAAAGTTGTCATAGCTAATTCTCTAATTAAATAAAATTATTTGGATCTCCCTACATATATTCTAAAGTTTTATTAATAAATACCTTATGCAATAAGTCTAAAATTTTTATACACCTAAAAACTTTAAACAATAAATTTCTAAAATTTTTCACTAAATTATTTATAACATCATTAATTTTAGAAATTTCATTTAAACAAAATCCAATGATTTTGCACAAAAGTTTGCAATAAAAATTCTCAACAAAATGTATAAAAATAATTAAAAAAAACATGACATTATTATTTTGAAAAATTTACAAACTTTTAAAATCAGATAAGGTAAAGATAAACCATGCTTGGATACCAAATGTTACCATAAATAATGGTCTACAATATAGGGTAGCGAAAAAGATCGAATAATAATATCTACAGCCATTACTTGAATTAAATACTAAAATTCAAATATTGTGATACTATTGTCGAGTATGTCAAACTATTGACGAGAACGTTTAATTTTGCCGTACAAAATATTTAAAATTGCCAAAGTTTTCAAAACACTCGAAAACTTCACTTGACGAAATTTTTTCTTTTGATTTATCTTTTGTGGTTAAAAATATTATGATAATTAGTATTTATAGTTGTGTTTCCCAATAAAAACCACCAACTATACATTTCATTATCTCATGTAGAAGTTGAGTACAGCAAAAGTGGGAATGAGCAGCAAAACGTGGAGGTAATTCCCACGAGCCAATAACGGTCAATGGTGTCCTGGTAAATGATTATAACTGCCTATAAACTTTTTTTGTCATATCTACGGATCCCCCCATAGCGAAACAAGCAAGCTACCAGTCAACTACTCACTTTGTTTTCCACATTTTCAAGTCGGACATTGAACTGTATAAGATTGTGGCCGTATTTGTTTTCGTAATCAAAAGCTTAACAAGTCCTAGCCAGGTTTACTGGTAAGTACAGAGAAAGTCCCCATTATTTTTGAACCAAGCAAGTACATTTAGTCTCAATATTAACTTACCTTATCTCTTGAGAGCTAGTTAGCCATGGATGAGAATTTGGAGCTGAGGCTTATTGCAGAACGAGAAGAAGAAGAGAAAAGTGATCTGAAGAGAAGAGTTTGGGTTGAAACAAAGAAAATATGGAGGATTGCTTTTCCTACAATGTTGACTAGAGTCACTTCCTATGGAATGATTGTTGTCACACAATCATTTCTTGGTCACATTGGAGAAGTCCAGCTTGCCACTTTTGCACTCATTCAAAGCATTTTCGTACGGTTTATCAATGGTATTCTGGTTAGTAATAATCTATAGATCTAATTAGTTAACTTCACATTCTGTTTTTTTTTTCTTTTTGGATTAATGTATTTGATTGTATGCTCTCTCATTAGTTTCATGTAATTTGAAAGATTGGTATGTCGAGTGCGACTGAAACACTATGCGGGCAAGCATTTGGAGCAGGACAATACCACATGATGGGGATATACCTGCAACGATCCTGGATTGTGGATTGCCTTACGGCGACGGTATCAGTCCCGCTATTGGTTTTCGCTTCACCCATCTTCAAACTGCTCGGGCAGGAAGAGGAGATTGCGGAAGCAGCTGGGAATATATCTCTGTGGTTTATCCCAATGCTTTACCAGATGGTGTTTCAACTAACCATGCAAATGTTCCTCCAAGCTCAGCTCAAAAACTTTATTGTTGGATGGCTAAGTGCTTTTTCATTTGCTCTTCACTTGTTATTGTCATGGATCCTGGTTTACAAGCTAAACTGGGGTGTTGCTGGGGCAATGGGTTCCTTGAATATATGTTGTTGGATTATGGTTGTAGGGGAGTTTGTGTTCATCTTAGGTTGGTGCCCCAATACATGGAAAGGATTCTCCAAGGCTGCCTTGTATGATTTATGGCCTACAATAAAGCTGTCTATGGCCTCTGGCCTCATGATTTGGTAACTTATTATGATGCGATTTCACTTTGTTACTGCTTTGACATGATATGATATCAGTACGTGATTGTTTTGGAATTAACAGCTTAGAGTTGTGGTACTATGCCGTTCTTGTGCTGCTGGCTGGATATATGAAAAATGCAACCATTGCCATCGATGCATTCTCCATCTGGTAACTTCATTTTTTAATTTACGTTTTCCCTGCTCCAGTATTTTACCAAGTAATCAAATTTATCTGCAGCCTCAATGTCAATGCATGTGAATTCATGATCTGCCTAGGCTTAACTGGTGCAGCAATGTAATCTCTTTCTTTCTCTATATATTGTAATTCATTCTTAACCCTTCATACTAAATTCCTTTATTCCATCATTATATATTATATAAATTGTGTTGGTTTTGCAGAGTTCGGGTAGCCAACGAACTAGGAAGAGGAAATGCAAAAGCATTGAAATTTGCAATAAAAACAATAATGAGCGAATCAATATGCATTGGAATGTTATTCTTTGTATTGTGTTTAGGGTGTTGGCGTCAAATTTCCTACTTGTTTACAAGTGATGAACAAGTTGCACAGGTTATATCATCTCTCTCAGATCTTCTTGCCATCTCAGTCTTGTTCAATAGTATTCAAGCAGTATTAAGCGGTAAGAACTAAAACTTGTCCCCTTCTATATATATTTTGCTTTTATTTATATTTTCTTTTTCGGGTTTTTTTTCCGAGAATTAACCTTTCTTGTGTTGTGCTTATGTTAACATTTATTTTTTATGTCAATGTTGATGTTGATAAAAATATGTTTGTGCAATTTCAGTATTAAATCTATGGCTATTAGTATTATTCATAGATGAATCTACTACTAAAATATAAGAATGTTTTAAGTCCAACCAAAACTCTCAATTATTGGAACCTCACAACTATACTTTTTATGAGTTAATGCACAATTTGCCCCCCAAAGTTGTACTCAATTATTACTTTGGCACCTAAATAATTTATTTACCAGTTTTGCACTTGAAATTTCCAAGCCGTTGTCAGTTTGCCTTAGTCGTTAACAACATTAAAAAACAAGATGACGTGACACACAGCCATGTCACCCAAATCCTATTTGAGGAAGGTTATAAAGTGACCTACTTTGAGACCTTTTTTAGGATTAAAGGATGTGTGAGGTGGGAGAGTTGAATTTACACTCATAAGGGCTCGTGGAGGGGCTCTTGTGGGGTTTGGTGCTCTGATTGTCTAAAAGGTGTTGTAAAGTTGAAAAGGTAACTTCTTGTATATGAGAGTAACATTGAGAGGAGAAGGTATCACATGTTAAGTGTTTCAGGCACACACATTGAATGCCATGCCTTACATTGCATCATCGTGAAATGATGCTAATTATTATCTTGGAAGTTATATCTTTTCAGATGTCATGTGTTGAAAGTGGAATTGTCCATGAAGCATTGCATCTGTAGCCATTTTGAGTATGCCATTTGGTTGAAGGGCTTTAAATACCCCTCAAATTTGAGCCCTAATTCTTACTTTCTATTTTAAAAAATTCTCTAAGTTTCCACACTTCTTTTCTTTTCAAATACTTCTATTTGTTGTTATTTCTTGTTCTTTTTCGTTTATTTCCATTACCTCTTTACCTGTTGGAAGTTTGTTTAAACGCTAATGGTGTGATAGAAAAGGGTGAGTGATGATTTCGTGTTTCATTTAAATTTCGTTCATGGTATTGTAAATGACCAATGGTAATCAATGAGGAGAGGCTAGTAGTAGCGCTGGTGGCAAGGGTGGTCAAAGGGGAAAAAAGGTGTCGCATTTGAAGAGGGAGATAGTCGACCATGTTTCATTTGAGTGCACGGATGAAATTAATGAGATGTGAAAATTGTTGCTCTATCATGGGATTCAATCGAATAATTATCAGTACAAATTTAGAATCCCTTGTGGTGAGTATTTGTTAAGTCCCGATAGTAAGCCAAGTCACGACAGAGGAATGTACAACATTAGCTAGTTGAGTCATGTGTAGCACCCCAAGAAACTTATGAATAACCTCGTAGGACACCCATTGGCTAAACCTATTTACCTATGACCCCTCTCTCAAGGACAAAGGGGCCTACATGTCATTTGATGCTCTAAGGCATGACAAATTCAAAACTAGGACAATCTATGACTTAGGCAAGACGGCGCAACACCTACCATAACCGACAACTGACCTGTAATAACAATGCTTGTTTCGCCATAAACTCTAACTCACCTACACAACCATATGGCTCGTCATGTGGCATTATGAGATAAATGGATGACGCAATTGCTAAGCCTAAGCACACGGGAGAAAAAGGATCCTTGCCAAGTCACTCTTTCCTCCTCCTTCATTCTTTTTCCCCCTTCTCATCGTCTACTCTCCACCCTATGCAAGTGAACTAGACCTTACTTTCTCTATCTCCTCCTCTCCTTTGGTACTTAGTATCAACAATTGGTGTAATGAATGTAGATCGAACATGCTACCATAGCTCACTCAAGTATTATCATCCCTGAGAATATTGAAGAAAGAACCTAATTATAACAACCCTAACCTGTATCCGTCGCCGGAATAGGGTTACGAGGCATTACTAGATATTAAACGTCATTCACATACATTTGTGCATTCATTATCGTAAACTATCCACAAACATTCACATTGTCCCTTACAAGGTAATACAAAACCTTAAAATAAGTATAAGAGTAGTTTAGGACTAAACTAATCACATATAAAAGCTTCCGAACACCTAGAAAAATTATGCAATCACAGGTCACACGCCCGTGTAACAGGCCGTGTGACTCACACGGTTATCAAACACGCCTGTATCATAGGCCGTGTAAAAATAGGGCATACATACTGACTTGTACCACACGGCCGGAGACATGTCCGTGTGCCTTGGTCGTGGTCGAAACTGACTTGGGTCACATGGCTAACCACACCCCCATGTGTCTAGCCCATGTACCCTTCGAAATGGCGAGGCTGTGTGCCTCACACTACCACTAGACACGCCCGTGTGTCTAGGCCGTGCTCAAAACAGACTTTTAATTATAGGACTACCCCAGGGGACACACGTCCATGTAACATGACCGTGTGTCGCACACGGTTAAGACACATGCCTGTGTCTCTGCCCGTATAGACAAAAATAGGCCATTTACAAAGCCAATTTGCCACCCTAATCTCAAGCATACAAAGCAACCAAAATAGCATCATTTCAATACACTTATAGGCAGCCAAATTCACCAAAACATACACATATCATGCCATCTAAACACAACCATTTCAACATCACATAAACAAGACAACGTATAAGGCATCATATACATCACATATATATAACACTTACCAAACACAATTTACACTAGCTTTCATGGCAACACATGCCAACATTCATAAGCCAAATCTCATGGCTAATATTATAGTTCAAATTACATCAAAACGACACTAGCCTATACATGCCATATACCATATATATCCAAAGGCCCCAAAAGTACCAACAAGTAGTCGATAGTGTGATAATGGTTCCCGATGATCCCTGATGTCCGAGCTAACTTTGATGATCTATAAAACATGAAAAGAACACACAAAGTAAGCTTTAAAAGCTTAGTAAGCCATATACAAATAAACTTATCACATATCACAATTATAAACCAATTCATTCATATGAATCATGGCATAACACAATAGCAAGTTCATATTTCTCATTTAGCTCAATTGTTCATAATCACTTACTTATAAGTACATCACATTTCCATGTAGCTCACATATCAAAAGATCATATTCATACTCACCTTTCATTGCCAAATTCCCTATACAGTTCATACCTACCAAAATTGGATATACATTCACATAATTATTCATTTCTTAGGATTCCCATTGAACCGTACGGAATCAAATAAGATACGTGGATAGCTCGAAAAAACTCATACAATGCCAACGTCCCAGACGTGGTCTTACATGTAGTCAAATATCGATGCCACTGTCCCAGACAGGGTCTTACACAAAATCAAATATGATGCCAATGTCCCAAACATGATCTTACACGTAAATCTCAATTCGATGCCAACGTCCTAGATGTGGTCTTACACAAAATCACATATCAGAATCCTATGTCATGACTTATGTATCCTAACTATTCTTATGTTTCCTACGAGACTTTTCGGAGGTCGTCATATTATCTGAAGTTTCTCAGATTTCTCATATTCAACTCAAATAGTCATTCATCACTATTCATTAACATATAAGCAATAATAATTCAATTCAAACACATTTATTTGTATATCGACTTACCTCGTACGGATTGGAATAGACAGAATCGACTACTCGATCATTTTTTACTTCCCTCGATCTAATTCCATTTTCTTTTGTTCTTAATTTAAATAAATTCAAATTTAACTCTTTTATTCAACAAATCATTCAATTCAATCCATATACATATATTTGGGGCATTTTACAAATTAGCCCTCACATTTTCATATTTTAACACTTTAGTCCCTATTTAATAAAATCACAAAATACCCATAATTTCATATTTCTCATGCTTTGCCGAATTTTCATATAGTCTCTAGTAGCCCATAACTTTCACTTATTTCACATTTTAATCCTTCAATTTCTCATTTTCACAAATTAGCCCATAATAATCAAATTCATCAAAAATCTCAATACAAAACATATTAACCCAACACGTATCTTTCATTTTTCATCAATTAACAACACAAAACTCATGGATTCATTCATGGCATATCTCAAAATCATCATCAAATTCAAAAATTCAAGCATGGGCTAGCTAGACTACTAAGCAACAATCACAAAAACATAGAAATCATCAAAAACTGAGCAAAATACATACCTCAATCAAGCTCAACCATAGCCGAACCCTAAATGAACTTTTATCTTTTCTTTTCTTTTGATTTTCGGTGATAGTGATGATAATTTAAGCATATAATGACTTTGTTTTATTTAATATAAAATTAATAATCAAATACCAATTTTACCCTTTATTAAACCATATAAAAATCACTTAATACAAGCCCATTTATGTCCATCCATCATCGAATGGTCTAATATCATCATAAGGACCTTTGATTATAAAAGCCATAACACTTAAGCACTTTTAACATATGAAATGCCACTTTTACAATTTACGCGATTAAGTCATTTTTATCAAATTGAACACACAAACGCTAAAATTGGCATACAAAACTTTCACAGATATAAAATCACATACTTTAAATACATAGAATAATATTAAGATAAATTTTCAACCTTAGATTTGTAGTCCCAAAACCACTGTTTCGACTAGGGTCTAAATCGTGCTGTTACAACTCTCCCCCCTTAGGGATTTTCGTCCTCGAAAATCTTTTTGTTGAACAGATTTGGATATTGCTATCTTATAGCATCTTTGGGCTCCCACGTAGCCTCTTCAACAACGTGTCGATGCCACATTACTTTTACTAACATAATTTTCTTATTTCGCAGTTCTTTAACCTTGTGAGCTAAGATACGGTTCGGTTCCTCTTTATAAGTCATATCAGACTAGATTTCTATTTCAGACGGAGTAATCAAATACGAGGGATCAGATCGATATCATTGAAGCATTGATACGTGAAACACATTATGGATCTTTTCTAACTCAGATGGTAATAACAATCTATAAGCGACTGGCCCGATACGTTCGATAATCTCATACGATCCGATGAATCTCGGACTTAACTTGCCTTTTCTGCCGAATCAGAGTATTTTCTTCGACGGAGATACTTTGAAAAACACTTTATCCTCGATTTCAAACTCAATATCTTTTCGTTTCAAGTTTGCGTATGATTTCTGACGATCTAGCGCTACTTTTAGACCTTCACAAATCACTTTCATTTTCTGTTCAATCTCTTTAATCAAATCAACCCCAAGAATCTTATTCTCACTAAGCTCAGACCAGTATAATGGTGTTCGGCATTTACAATCGTATAAAGATTCGTAAGGTGCCATTTTAATGCTCGATTGAAAACTATTATTATACGCGAATTCAATCAATGGCAAATACTGCTCCCACGAACCTTCAAACTAAAGAATGCAACATCTTAATGTATCCTTGAGTATCTGAATAATGCACCCGAATTGACCATCTGTCTGCGGGTGAAAAGCAGTACTAAAATACAATTTCATACCTAAAGCCTCTTGTAGTTTCTTCGAAAATCGCAAAGTGAATCCCGGATATCTATCTGACACAATAGACAATGACACCCCATGCAATCTCACAATATCGGAAATGTATAATTCAGCTAACTTGTCATGCGAGTAATCTGTTTGGACTGGAACGAAATGAGCTGACTTCGTCAATCTATCAACTACAACCCAAATTGTATTCTTCTTTCTCAGAGATAGGGGTAAACCCGAAACAAAATCCATCGTCACTATATCACATTTCCACTTGGGAATCATAATTGGTTGTAACAAACCAAATGACACCTGATGTTCAGCTTTAACTTGCTGACAAATCAAACATTTCGAAACAAAGTAAAAAATATCTTTTTTCATTCCAGGCCACCAATATAGCTGTTTCAAATCATTATACATTTTTGTACTTCCAGGATGAACAGATAAAAGACTATTGTGAGCTTCGTTCAAAATCATCTGAATCAACTCTGGATTTCTTGGAATACAAATTCGATCTCAGAATCTCAAACAATCATTATCATCAATTCTAAATTCTGAATCAGAATTCAATTCACACTAAGCTCGTTTTGCTATTATCTCATTATCAACTCTATGTGCATCTCAAACAATCTGTTGTATCAACTTCGTGTAACCAGAACTCACATTTACTGAATTTCGCGAATAGTTGCTTATCACAAGAGTCTGTAGCACAACTCTCAAATGCTCGACATGCTTAGTTTCATCACGCGAATAAATCAAAATGTCATTAATGAATACAATAACAAATCAATATAAATACGATCTGAAAATTCTATTCATTAAATCCATAAAAATAGCAGGTGCATTCGTTAATCCGAAAGGCATAACTAAAAACTCATAGTGTCCATACCTCGTTTGGAAAGCAGTTTTCAGAATGTCTGAATCTTTTACTCTCAACTGATAATAGCCCGATCTCAGATCTATCTTTAAAAACACGGTAGCTTCTTTCAACTAATCAAACAAATCGTCAATTCTGGGTAGAGGATATTTGTTCTTGATAGTCACTTTGTTCAACTGACGATAATCAATGCACATTCTCATTGTGCAGTCTTTCAACTTTAAACAAACAGAACAGGAGCACCCCAGGGAGAAAAGCTTGGTTGTGCAAATCCTCTATCGGTCAACTCTTGTAACTGAGATTTCAAATCTTTCAATTCTGTCAGAGCCATTCTATACGGAGCTATTGATATCGGAGTAGTTCCCGATACTAACTCAATACCAAACTCAACTTCTCTTATCGGAGGTAATCCCAGTAATTCTTTAGGAAACACGTCAAGAAACTTACAAACAACATGCACTGATTCTATTTTCCTTTCTGTCACTTTCGTATCAATCACATAGGCAAAGTAGGCTTCACAACCATTTTTCACATATTTTAGAGCTTTTGTTGTAGATATCACAGCTGGTAGCCCATTTAAGTCACTAGATTCAATTCGGACTATTTCATCATTCTTGCATCTCAAATCAATAGTTTTCCGTTTGTAATTCACAATAGCATCATGTAAAGTTAGCCAATCCATACCCAGAATTATATCAAATTCATTAAAAGGAAATAGCATCAGATCAACCAGAAACCAGATATCTCGAAACATCAATGGACAATTCTTACACACTTTATCAACCAGAACACTTTTGCCTAAGGGGTTTGATACCCTAATTACGAATTCAGTAAACTCTACAGGAAAAGTCTTACTAGATACTAAAGCCTCACATACATAAGAATGAGTAGATCCTGGACCTATCAATGCATTCACAGAAGTATCATAAAGAGTAAATGTACCAGTAATCACATTTGGAGATGAAGCTTCCTCACGAGCTCGGATGGCATAGGCTCTGGCAGGTGCTCTAGCCTCAGATTGAACAGCTATATCTTTAGTAGCTCTTTGGCTACTGCTTACATTTCTTATATTTCTGGGAGGCCTGCCTCTAGTTGAAGTGCCACTCGGTCTCGGATTTTGTATAATTTCTTGTTCAATAGACATGAGGCAATCTTGAATAAAGTGATCTAAGGATCCACATTTAAAACAAGCCCAATCATTCAATCTATAACTACCGGGATATCTTTTACCACAATGTTTACACTTAGGTCGATCAGATCTGATATTTCTGACACTAGCAATCGAAGTAGATGGAGCTCTAAAGCTCGAATGTGATCTTGCATGGTCTCCACTCGAATGACCCATAGTAGCCTTTGAACGGCTATAATCATCTCAGAACTTCTTTGTTGAGGACTAAAATAACTTATTCGATGATTTTTTTCGCACCTCTCTAGCTTCTGAATTGACTTTTCTTTTCTCTTTACTCAATTCTTCAGCTTTACACGCTCTTTCAACAAGCACCACCATCTCTTCTATTTCCAAAATCCCGACTAACAAGTGGATATCTTCATTTAAGCCATCTTCAAACCTTTTACACATTATTTCTTTGGTAGAGACACATTCTCGTGCATACTGGCTCAATCTCACAAATCCTCACTTGTATTCCGTAACACACATACGACCTTGTTTCAATTCAAGAAACTCTTTGTATTTCTGATCTATGAATCTTTCACTAATGTATTACTTTCAGAATTCAATTTGGAAGGAATCCCAGGTGATTCGTTCTCTCGGAACCACTGATATTAAAGTTTTCCACCACTGATACGTGGTATCCCTCAGAAGTGAAACAACACATTTAACACATTCTTCCGGAGTACAAGATAATTCATCGAATACCCAAATCTTATTCTCGAGCTAGAACTCGACTCTCTCAGCATCATCAACAGTAGTAGCATAGAATTCTTCAGCTTCATATTTTCTAATATTATCAACTAGAGGCTTATTTAGACGAATTGCATCTACCACTTGGGGAGCTACGGGAACTTGCGGGGGCGAAGGTTGGGGAGTAGCCGGGTTTGTTCTAACATACTAAGTGAACCAATCATTCATCATTTGGTAAAAGGCTTGCTTAGCCTCTCCCTCATGGCTACTAGTAATAGGTCTAGAATCAGATTGAACTGCCCCTTGAGCGGGAGCGGGTGCATTACTTCAAACATCGTCCGCTACGGCTCGTTCAAGACCCATTTGCTATATACAAACACATTTTAATTGTCAGGAATTATCACACTATCACAATTCATATATATATGGCATGTATAGCTAGACTGACATACGCCACGTTAGTCCTAGAATCTACTAAACCGTAACTCTGATACCAATAAATGTAATACACTTAACCCATATCCATTATCGAAATAGGGTTACGAGGTATTACTAGATATTACACGTCATTCACATACATTTACGCATTCATTATCATAAACTATTCACAGGCATTCACCTTGTCCCTTACAAGGTAATACGAAACCTTAAAACATGTATAAGAGTGGTTTAGGACTAAACCAATCACATATAAAAGCTTTCGGACACTTAGAAAAATTATGCAATCACAGGTCACACGCCCATGTGAACAGGCCGTATGACTCACACGGTTATCAAACACGCCAGTCTCATAGGTCGTGTGAAAACAGGGCATACATACTGACTTGTACCACACGGCCGGAGACATGGCCGTGTGCCTTGGTCGTGGTCGAAACTGACTTGGGTCATACGGCTAACCACACGCTCGTACGTCTAGCCCGTGGACTCTTCGAAATGGCCACACAAGCCCAAATGCCAAGGGTGTGTGCCTCACATGGCCACTAGACACGCCCGTGTGTCTAGGCCGTGTTTAAAACTGACTTTTAATTGTAGGACTACCCTAGGGGACACACAGCCGTGTAACATGACCATGTGTCACACACGGCTGAGACACAAGCCTGTGTCTCTGCCCGTATGGACAAAAATAGGCCATTTGCAAAGCCAATTTGCCACCCTAATCTCAAACATACAAAGCAACCAAAATAGCATCATTTCAATACACTTATAGGCAGCCAAATTCACCAAAACATACACATATCATGCCATCTAAACACAACCATTTCAACATCACATAAACAAGCCAACATATAAGGCATAATATGCATCACATATATATAACACTTACCAAACACAATTTACACTAACTTTCATGGCAACCCATGCCAACATTCTTAAGCCAAATCTCATGGCTAATATTATAGTTCAAATTACATCAAAATGACACTAGCCTATACATGCCAAATCTCAATTTGATGCCAACGTCCCAGACGTGGTCCTACACAAAATCACATATCAGAATCCTATGTCATGACATATGTATCCTAACTATTACTATGGTTCGTAGGGACTTTTTAGACGTCGTCATATTATCTGAACTTTCTGGGATTTCTAATATTCAACTCAAATAGCCATTTATCACTATTCATTAACATATAAGCAATAATAATTAAATTCAAACACATTTATTTGTATATTGACTTACCTCGTACGGATTGGAACGGACGGAATCGACTACTCGATTATTTTTTACTTCCCTCAATCTAACTCCATTTTCTTTTGTTCTTGATCTAAATAAACTCGAATTTAACTCTTTTACTCAACAAATCATTCAATTCAATCCATATACATATATTTGGGGCATTTTACAAATTAGCCCTCATATTTTTACATTTTAACACTTTAGTCCCTATTTCATAAAATCACAAAATACCAATAATTTCATATTTCTCATGCTTAGCCGAATTTTCATATAATCTCTAGTAGCCCATAACTTTTACTTATTTCACATTTTAACCCTTCGATTTTTCATTTTCACAAATTAGCCCATAATAATCAAATTCATCAAAAATCTCAATACAAAACATATTAACCCAACACATATCTTTCATTTTTCATCAATTAACAACACAAAACTCATGGATTCATTCATGACATATCTCAAAATCATCATCAAATTCAAAAATTCAAGCATGGGCTAGCTAGAGTACTAAGTAATAATCACAAAAACATAGAAATCATAAAAAATCGAGCAAAATACATACCTCAATCAAGCTTAACCATAGCCGAACCCTAAATGAAATTTTATCTTTTCTTTTCTTTTGATTTTCGGTGATAGTGATGATAATTTAAGCATATAATGACTTTTTTTTTATTTAATATAACATTAATAATCAAATACCAATTTTACCCTTTATTAAACCATATAAAAATCACTTAATACAAGTCCATTTATGTCCATCCATCATTAAAATGGTCTAATATCATCATAAGGACCTTTAATTATAAAAGCCATAACACTTAAGCACTTTTAACATATGGAATGCAACTTTTACAATTTACGCAATTAAGTCATTTTTATCAAATCGGACACACAAATGCTAAAATTAGCACACAAAACTTTCACACATATAAAATCACATAGTATAAACACATAAAATAGTATTAAAATAATTTTTTGACCTCGAATTTGTGGTTCCAAAACCACTGTTCTGAGTAGGGTCTAAAGCAGACTGTTACACTAATAACCCCAACCAACCCAAAATCAACCTTAGAAAGCTCAAAGAAAAAAAGGTAGGAACTTCTAAACTCATCTCAACTCTAAGATAATGCCTAAAATATCCATCCACCTATACTATGCCTATCCCCATAACCCCTAGATATATGTGGAACCTATCCTCACTATTACCGTTACCCCCACCATAGTACTACTCCTATTTCCATAGGGCAACACTAGTGCCCCACCAGTTGACCAAAAATCCTAAATACCTATAATCTAGTTACCAATAATTTACCAAGATGTAAGAGCGAATGGAAATGTTAGAAACAAAACTCTAAAAATAGCAAAGATTGTACTAGAAGCAAAAATAAGTCAAGCATTAGTTGGGCTAGAAGAATGGAAGAAAGAGCAAAAAGAACGCTAACACTAGTTGGACCAAAAGAATGAAAGAAATGGGTAAATTATTAAAGAACTCAAAGTAGACAGAGATCCCTTGTGACGTGAGTACCAAGCCCATAAGGAAGAGATAACTTAATCCTTTTTTGATGGATAGCAAAACTTTATGCATAAAGATGGTAACTTGAACCAACTTCTACAGTGCAATAACCTAGTAATTCAACCTCTAGACCAAAACTATCAAGGATAGGGTGCCCCATTAGAGAGAAAATGTAGGCATTAAGATGGGAAACCTAAGAATTTTTTAGTGCTAGACTAGATATTGTTTCATGGAGTTATTAAAATGAACCCCTATCCATACAAATATTGGCTTACAACCTCCCCTCGACATTCAAGTTCTCTAAGGTGATGTTTAGAAGACAAGGCAACCCGCAAGATCATTTGACTCTTTATAACAATCACATGAACATCTAGAAGGTGCCAGATACAATAAAGTGTCGAGAATTCTCAATGACCTTCAAGGATACTACTTAAACATTATACTTGTCATTACCAAAAGGTTTTGTTCACACCGTTGATGAGTTGGCCAATCTATTCATAAATAGATTCCTAGTCAACAAAACCCTAGAACAATCCCCAACTTACCTTATGTCCATTAAGAAATAGGGTAATGAGTTGTTCAAAGGGTCCATACGTCGATTCAATGTTGTTATTTTAACACAAAGGGGGTATCTGATAACTTAGCCATCTAAGCATTTATAGCAATCACAAGCCACCAATTTCTCAAATACAACCTAGTTAGTAATCCTTTGATAAATTCTCTGTACTGTATGAGTTAGTTATAGTTTTGTAGAAAGTGAAGAGATATAAAGAAATAATAATGGGTAGGAATGACGCAAAACCAAGATTTCATGCTTCGCATATCTCATCCTCCTCACAAGTCTTTAACAACTCACTTAGAGGTCGACCCCCACTTGGTGATCGTTGAGGTTAAGATCCAACTGGGGTTTACCAAGGGGAAAAGATTTGTTTCTCCCATTAGTTCACCCCACCACTTAAGATTTGTAAGAGAAGATAGACAACGCCAACAACAACACACTAGAGCACCCTACAATAGGTTTAGGTCTTACCTTGACCTAACAAGTTTTTCAACTCAAATCCTCAACTAGGTAGAACATCAAGGAATCCTAGAAATGCCCTTACCAATGCAACCAAATCAACATAAAAGTAATTCTAATTTGCAGTGTTAGTATCAATATTCCTAAACTTGAACAATAACATACTCACAATGCTTTATGTATTTATTAAAGAATAGACTTTCTATTTATAAGCATAATGCATGTAGCTTCACTTAATTGATTGCTTAAGTTTCTTTGAAATAGGATAAGCTTTTTGCTTTATCTTTAACTAGAACCATCCTTTAAATGTAACTTTGATCATCTCTTCATATAGAAGCCTTCTCAATATGTTGGACTCTCATTATTTAGTTTATTTTTTAAAGATAATTATCACATTATTTCGATACATTATATACACTATAAACTTGTGTAAAATATTACCAATATTTAAAATGGTAAAATAACTTGTTGATCAAAACTTATTTTCTGGCCGTGTTGCAATAGAAAGTGATGCAACAATTCCTTACACATCTCCATGTGTATGAAAAATTTAAGACATTAATAATTCATATTAAAATTAATCTGACATTTTCGTGTTGTATTCATATCCTATATATATATATATATTCATGTAATTTGTTTGAAAAGAAAAAGGTTTAATATCTAAAGTCTTAAATTGATGTTTCAGGTGTAGCAATTGGAACTGGATTCCAGAGTACAGTAGCAATAGTGAACTTGGGATGCTTTTATATTGTAGGAGTACCTGTTGGAGTTATGTTGGGTTATGTTGTGAATCTTCAAGTTTCGGTAAGAATAATATTTTTTATATAGATTTATTATTATTTAATCTTTTATAGTTAAAACAATGCACTGGCATTATTTTACGTAAAAGAAACTACATTTTTGTGATTAAAATCATAAAATTATCAAATTCAACAAAAAAATATATAATAAATGTTATTTTTGGGATTTGGAAGCTATATTTTTAGGAGAAAATAATTCTATTTTCTTTAACAGAGAATTCATATTATTGAAATTTTAAATTTTCTGAAAAAGTAAAATATATATATGATTATTTATTTTAAATTTTTGGAGAATTTTATTGATGTTTTAATAGGGACTATGGATTGGATTGCTTAGTGGGGTGGCATTACAAATCATCATTCTTGTATTCATAGTTTGGAGAATAGATTGGGATGAACAAGTTGAAAATACTTCTCAACGTCTCAACCATTGGCTTATAGAAGAAGAAGAAGAAGAAAATCAAATTCAAAGCCTACCTTGTGCTTAATTTTAACTAAGAATTTTCATCTAGATTTTTAGTTGCTTCATCTACAACATTATTTTTTCTTGACTATGCTTTGGATGATTACGTTGTTCGAAAAATAATCACTTCAAGTTTAATTGAAAAAAAGATGTTGAACAATTAAAAGAGTCCAACTATAATATTCTAAAATTTATTTTAATTCCATCATGATATAAAAAAAGTTAATATACTAAAAACAAACTTAATATGTTTTGTTCAATTAAACATTATTTTTTTAAAAAGTAAATAATATATATTTAATTTTATTCATAAAATCCCTTGGTATTAACTAAAAGTATAAATACTTTTGGAAAAACCAAAATACCGACTTGAGATATTAAATTGTCAATATCAATTTTAGTATTTCTTTTTAAATCTTTGATAGTTCTTTTTTTCTTTTTAACCAAATTTTTTTTTTGATAGGTTAAAATGGTTTTAATTATATATTTAGAAATTTAAATTAAATATAACCAGTGAAATTCTAACATATGTCAAGCTAAAATAAAAAGGTCAAATTCTATTATTAGTCTTTATATTATATGTTAGTTGCATATTTAGTCTATATACACTAATTTGGTCAATTGTAGTCCTACTTTTCAAATTTCAAAATTTCAAGACCCAAAAAGTAGCCGTTAAATTTGTTGAGTCAAGTTATGCTATTAGTCCCATACTATATGTAAGTTGTGGGTTTAGTCTCTATTTTCTAATTTCATCATTTTTAGTCATTATAATTTAAGAATTTGAAATTTCAGGCATGACTGAAACATGGTTACTGAATACATTAATTAAAGTTACATTATTATTTTTAGTATTTTGTGCAAACAACAAAATAGCATTTTTTTATAACAAATTAGCATTTTAAAGATGGCATTCAAGTGGGTTTCCATTGAGTTTTTTTTTTTTTTGAGTCTTCTAGAGGTAATTACTACCACACTACGACAAATTAGTGATTTGGCAACATATTTTGATGGCCTTTTAGCAAAATATGCTGTAACATTTTTTTGGTATTTTTCATTTCCGTTTTACAGTCCATGATCGTAGTTTCTAACTGCCCCTCTCAACAATGTCGTTTCCTAAGATCAAACTTACATTTTTTTCTTAGGAGTACCACAATATTTTACATACAATGGCATTTATAAGTAGAAATGACGCCATATAGTTATTTCTAGAATGCGAGGAGTTACTCTGGCCGAAAATCTCTTGGCACGAGTTCGAACATTACTTATAGCAATGATTATTATAAAAACCAAAGTTACACAAATTGGTGGCAATTTATGGACCAATCGCCATAGGTTGAGAAAAATGTTAACTTTCACAAAAGTTTTTTTTTATGTGTACTTATAGTGGTGTTTTATGTACAAAATGTCGTCATATGTTGCAAAAATTGGTGGTAGTTATTTATCCAAGTGTCATAGAATGAAGAAAATTTATCATATTTTTTAATCAAATTATTTTGTTACTTATAACAGCATGTGACTAGTAAATCGCTAGTAAGCTTAGAGATTTTATGACATTTTTCTGGAAAATGTCACAAATGTTAAATAGTGGTGACGGTTATGATTTAAACATTGAAAAATGGTCAGTAATCAATTAATCAAATGTTGTTGTTTTGGCTTGTAGCGAAATTTCTTATATAAGCATCACAACATTTTCTTTTCTTCCCTTCTCCTCTCCTTTGTATTCGTCCATCCCTTGCTCTTGATCTTTTTATCGCAAACCAACCAACCATTCGTCATAGAAACTTTTTTGTTTATATATCTATAAAGCAAAACCTATTTATTTATTTTTTCCAAACTTATTTCTTTCTATCACATTCTTCAACAACTAGTCTACTACTAAATAGCATCATGAAGATTTAAAATAGTTGTTGAGATATAAGCTATGTGCTTAGAAGGAGTGACAAGAGAGTGGACACTCCTTCTAGAATTGCAGTGCAAATAGTAAACAAATAGAAGACACAAGAGTTGTGTGCACAGTTCAGTTTCTTATATTTGTAAAGCCTAGCTTAGTGAGAAATATTCACTATCTTTAACACTTACAAATAAATGATCCTAATCTATCACACATCCGTGACAAATTTCTTACTTTTGCACATTGAAAGAATGATACTCTCACCATTAAATTCACCCTTGTGAATTTAGCAAGTAAAACCACAATAGGTAAAGTTTTACTATTAAAATGCAGTATCTAATGACTTGATTTTAATCGATGTTGTGAAATACGATTTCGAAACCCAATATTGTGAACTAATTTCATGAAATTATGAATAAAGGATTTACGTATTTAATATGAAAATATATTAATGGTCGGTCAAGTAATTGAATCAAGAAAAACATTAATTATGGTTCAGGGGCTAAATTGTAAAAATGCAATCGCTATTGAGTTTTAATTTAGAAAATTTTAAAGGACCTCATGGTTTTTTAACCATTATTAATGCATGAGAAAGTGGGTGGGACCAAACTAATCCACCAATTTCCATTTAGATTATGAACATTAAACTTAAGTTAATTAAGTTTAATTGTCTATAATTATGGGTATAAAAAATTAGTAGGAAAGAGAATAAGATGATCATCTTCCTCTTTAGATTGTGTTGTCCATACCCTAAAAAGAAGAAGAAGAAGAAGAAGAAGAAGAAGAAGAAGAAGAAGAAGAAGAAGAACAAAACCTTCCAAGCTTCCTAACAAAATTGATCCAAATTAGTAAAGGTAAGAGAGTTTTTCTTTGATGATTTTTATAGAATTTTAATCATTTAAGCATAACAAGTCATGCCCATGTATTAGATTCTCCAATTTATAAGTTTTCATTTAGTCATCATTAGTGAATAATGATGAAATTAAGTTTAAAATTGATGGATATTCAATTGTTAAGCTTAGAATTTGCTAAGATTGTATTAAAAGATAGTAAATTTATGTAACATCCTCTTACCCAACCCAATCGCCAAGTCCGAGTAACATAATGTCACATTTATTGTCAGAGCAACTATTGTTAAATACGTCGTAAACCAAACATTGAAACATTCAAATAAGTCATAAGCACATCAACAATATGATATACAATTAATTTGAGCCTTATTCAGGCTTACGATAACCCCTTTTTTTGGCTTGAACATAAAATAGGACCAAATTCCATAGTTTCCAAAATTTTAGAACATGTATCGATACAGTAGCTAGGTACCGATACCAATTTGAGCTTCGACGTTTGGAAGAAATGAATAAAAACCAATATTATTGATACTTCACATAAAATATCAGCACCTTTCTCAAAGTATCGATACTTTATTTTGGTATTGACACCATTTTAAGGTTCGATGTTGAAATTTAAGGAAAAATCACTAAAGTATTGATACCCTCCTTAAGGTATTGATACTTTCTAGACAAATTCCAGAATTTGCATTTTATACTTATTTCATTCCCAACCATCATCAAGCCATACAAAAACATATCCAAATCATGTCTAATTTATACCTAAACATGCTCAAAATCATATTTATATCAAAACTAATTAATGAGATACACCTTCATATTCAATCTTAATAATTTAATCATCTTTTAGCATATTTTTTACCTATCCAAAATCATCAATGAAACATTAACTACATATTAGCATATTCATATCAATCCATATCCCTAAGTACCTAAACACATACCTATATAACTTTCAAATAATCAACAAAACATGCCAACATTGTTACACTTGATTTTCATTAAAGTCCCAAAATTTAAAGATAATTGGGAGTTAATTGAATACAATGGTAACTCGACAAGCTCTACTAAGAAACTTGGGAATTTTGGTGGCGGATTGGTAATTAGTTGAGTTTTAATTTTGGTTCAATTAAGATGGAATTGGTTGGTTCCTTTGTAGGAGACAAAATGATTACTGATGTATGGCTTATTTGGGGCTTTGGTGATCGTGTGAGAAGGGTTATATATATTTGAGGAGCTTTATTCAACAGAGAAAATTCTTCTCAATTCTCTTTATGCTTCTTTCTTATCTACACCGTCTTCTTCGATTGTTCCGAAGAAGAGAAAGTTAGAGATAGCCCTGTATGGGGTAGTGACCGTAAGGTTAAGTTTGGTATATATTGAATTAGGTAAACTGGTAAGCCTTTCCATCTTTCTGTATTCGTGAAATTGAAAAAAGAGAAGTAAGGATTTCCAAAATCTCTAAAAGAGCTCCTGTATAAGATTGGAATCTAGGTTTCTAAGTTAAATGCCTTTGGTTTAATTGGTCTATGAGTTGTCATGCTTAGCTGCCAAGATGAAGGAGACTCTGGCATTTGGACATGCTAAGTTGACAAGGACGAAGGATTTAAGATGAGGTTTTGTACTTTACTTAAGAGTTATTGATGGATGTTGTGTTGATTGTATGATTTGTAACTATGTCTATTCTGAGTTCTGTTTATTAGAATTGTCTATTGTTGTATTGACGTGTGGCAAACTCCTTGTTATAGTGGTATGTGTCACGTTATGCATGCTATGTATGTTTATAAAATACAGAGTATGAACGAAGTTACTTTGACGGGTTAGATGAAGATAGAAAAAGTTTGAGGAATAAATAAACTGATAGGGGATTTAAGGGAGTTTGGAAGCATAATGGATTGGTTATCTACTGGTCCTTCGGGGCGACACCGTTTAAACGGTATACAAGTCCTTCGAGCGACAACGTGTAAATGGTATAAAGCTCCTTTGAGGCAACACCGTGTAAATGATATATAGGTCCTTTGAGGTGACATTGTGTAAATGGTATATAGGTTCTACGGGGCAACACCTTGAAAAGGGTTTACTAATTCTTCAAAATAAAAATTCCATGGTTAGCCATGGCATAATCCATTGGTGAACAGTTACACATTATGGAAAAAATAGAGTCTGTTAGGATAGTGGACAAGGAAGCCTATCGGGGTATAAAAAAGGAAGTCACTGTATGACTCACACGACGAGCAGTTTGATGTGATGATCATGGCACGTCTGAGAACGCTAACAAGCATGCTAGCAAGAGGATCTACCAAAATGCAAAGGTAAGAGGAACTGGTAGAAGCATCTTAAACACGAGCATATGTAAAAGGAAGGGGTATTTCCTTTAAGGTATTTGTCAATAAGTATGCACCATTAAAAATACACTAGAGTTGATGTGTAAACCATCATTGGCTATGAGTTAACATCATGGTTCTTCAAGTTTTAAATTCTAAGTGGTTATTAATAAATAGGTCACCAGAAGAGTGGGAAGTCAGCCAAGAACCACATTAGAGGGAATGTCCACCTATAATTAACTGATTAGTAAAGTCCGCCAAAAATTTAAAAAGAAAGAGGATGTCCATCAGGACTATATAGCGTGAGGAAGTCCACTTGGGACTATCAAATATGAAAGTCTGCCAAAGGAAATCTAAGAAAGAGATAGTTTACCAGGAACTATCTGTTATTGAGAGTATCTTAGTAGAACAGTCTAAAGTGGGTAAGTCCAACAGAGCTATTTTGCAAGTACAAGTTCATAAAGAAATAGATGCTTATTTATCAACCAAGTCTCAATTCAAGGCTGCAATTAAGACTACCATTAAATGAGTCATCCTTAGAAGAAGGGTTTATGCACAGGCTAAGTCTTAAGGAGATAATTGCGCATATTAAGTTCAGAGTAGAATGAAAGGGGCTAGGCAAAGAATCCACAGTTGTGGTGAGATATCTGTTAAACTGCCAATAGTAGTAGCCAAACCAAAAATTCATTTAAATGGTTATCATTGTGAGACAATCAAGGAAAGGTAAAATGGAAACTAAAATTAAGCTAGACAAGTTCAAGTCTCAAAAAGAGGTCGTTGGTAAGAGTAAAATTGCAAATAAATTAGCCTGATTTGTTCACCAACTATTCATTAAGAAGATAGTATGTGTAACAGACCATTTTTCAATGGTTTCAAAAATAATGGTTTCAGGACCACAATTCCAACGAGTGAGTCTATAGATATATTTAATTAATATTTATGAGTTCAATATAGCATAATAGTAAATCGTGATTTAATAGATTTTATTAATTGGTCAGTTAGTCAAGGTACAAGTGGTGCGTGCCAAAAGTTAGTGATTTTGGAAAATGAGGTATCGAAACTTAATTTTCATAAACTGAGCTCATAAATATTATTATTGAATATTTATGGAGCTATAATATAAGTGGATTGATGTTTGGTCCGGAAATTTCGATGATTTGATAGTTAATTAAGGAACAAGGACTAAATTACAAAAACTATAAAAGTTAACTAGTATTGGGTTTTTATTTATTAAAAGCTATAATAGAATAAAATTAATGGTCTTATGCGAAAAATTACCCTTTTAATTGTTAGTGGTCTATCATGATAAGCTTTAATTGAATTTTTATAATTAAATTTTAATTAAATTAAAGTTAAAGTTAATAAAAGAAAGTGAAAAACAAAAAATAAAGTCATCTTTTCATGTTTTATTTCCTCTCCATCAAATAGCCATGGTTGAGAGGTTTGAAGATTTGGCTTAACCATACTTCTTGCATGTAAGCTAATTCTAGGCCATTATTTCGTAATTTTTATATTTTTGAGACTGTTGTAGCTTAATCTAGCTAACCCATATCTCTATTTTCAAAGTTGTTAATGATTTTTAAAGTTTCCATTGATGAAAATTGAAGCTTTTGATGTTTAATAGTTTGATTATAAACTTAGATGTGTTTAAGAACTAATTTGTAAAGAAATTTTTTGTTAGTTTTGAGTTTAGGGACTAAAATGTAATAATGTAAATTTTGATATGAAATTTCTGAAACTTATGTATTTATAGGGTTGTAAAGGGATTGAATTGAAATTTAATTGTAAAATAAAGCTTGAATTCGAAAGATATAATAGTTTCGATTTTAAGGGCTAAAATGAATAAAATGAAAAAATTTAGGGAAATTGTTTCTTTAGCCATATCATAAGGACACATACACAAAATGGCTAAGTCTCTATACATGCCATAAACTAGAACGTTTGTAAACGAAGATACCCATTTGGTAACTTGATAGTCGATAGTGTAAAGTGATCTCCGACGACCTCTAACCCGAGCTTGCTTTTAAGTACTCTGAAACATGGGAAAGTGAAAGAAGTAAGCTTATAAACCTTAGTAAGTTCACATGTAAAATAATAAGCATTAGCAATCAATTTAGCTTACTACTATGCTGTCATAATTTGCTCAAATAATGTTTAGTTCTTACTTTCCCATCTTACTCATTGGTAACCTTACCAAAGGCTCAAAATACAAAAGGAACCTTACTTAATAGCTTGCTTACATACCTGCAAAATCTCACTTAACACATGAGTACTCTTTTATAATATAAGCATATTGCCAATCATGTCATAAAGTGTCACAAGCATAACTGAAAACTCATCACTTACTTAATACTTGATAATCTCAATTACTTACAATCTCAATATTAAATAAGCGTTAAATGCATACCTATACTCTTTCTTCATGTTCTCACCTTGTCATTTCTTTGACTTACTCTATGGATTACTCGGGAACCTTTTCTTTTTTGAACTTACCATTGCCATGTCTTGACATGGTCTTACGTGGTATCCTGGCCTTATGAACTCACCAATGCCATGCCTTGGCATGGTCTTACATGGGACCTTTTCCTTATAGTAACTCATCAATGCCATGTCTTGACATGGTCTTACATGATTTCCTTGCCTTATAGAACTTATCAATGCCATGCCTTGGCATGGTCTTACATGATTTCCTTGCCTTACAGAACTTATCAATGCCATGCCTTGGCATGGTCTTACATGATATCCTTATCTTACCAAATGCCATGTTCCAAACATGGTCTTCCATGGTATCCTTATCTTAGTGACAATGCCACATCTTGATGTGGTCTTACATGCAGTCCTTAATCAATGCCGATGTTATGTCTTGACATGGTCTTACACGGGATCCTTGCCTTACCAATGTCATGTCGTGACATGGTCTTACATGGTATCCTTAATCGTCAATTCCTCTTTAAATGCCATGTTATGAACATGGAATTTTATATCATTTCTTTCTTAATTGCCATGGTACAACCATGGAGTTTGAGATATCAATGGTTTGTCAAGTCATAGCTAAAACATACTTGCTCAAATTCTCAAGGTTAGTCGCCTAACTCAATAATAGCAATACTAATAACAATAATTGCATAATAATAAAATGCTACTCAACTTACATAGTTACATTCTCAATCTCATCATATCATCAACTTAACTTATTCTCATCAAACTATGCTAGTCAATACTTTCTTGTTATCATAGTTTACGATTTAGAACCATACGAGTAGAGGATATATGCGTATGTCCAGGCCGTGTGAGCCACATGGGTAAGGACATAGGTGTGTGGCCAGGCCATGTGGCATATAAATAGGATCTGAATCTTGTTTCTGAGGACGTGAGTGTTGTCCAACATGAGCACTGACCTCCACAATGTATGAATGATCTGAATTTGATTGTATGAGGATTCTTTGATGCTCTAAGACTGATATATGGATGATATAAATGCATGTGTACTGTGATGCTATTTCTGATACTAATCTATATTATTTATTTGTGAAATGAATTGGAATGACTGAACACACGTTGTGGATATTTGTAATCTGTATTTGCATGGGTTGGGATATTGTGAAGAAGGAAGTAATATGCTCTGAATTAGAGCCTAAGCAATGATACGTATAAATATGATTCTGGCACTTTGTCGCATTTCGATCTAGGAACTAGGTTGCATCTCTGTAATTGTGTCACATAGACACTCTATGGTGTGCAGGGTTGGTTGGGCATTGAACGTCTTTAACACTGTGTTGGGATGGTTGAAGATGGTGTGTAGTTGATGGGGGTAGGAATAACTGCATATGAATCTGATTTGTTCTTTATATGAATCTGAAATTGATTCTGCATATGTAGTTGATCTATTCTGTATCTGAGCTAAAATTACTTCTATTATATAATCGAATCTTAGGATTCGGTAGGATTCGGGAACTATATGATATATGTGTTTTAATTGAACAAACGTCTTTTACACACCAATTTCACAACTCATTTCGTTGTTGATTGGATTTCAGGTGGCTTTTAGACTTAAATGGGTCGACGCTGCGGGAGCTCAGTCAAACCCTTTTATCTTTCCTTTAAATTCTACTATTAGTAATGTTAGTATTTTATGCTATTATGATGTTGGAAAGATTATGTAGTTAGTTAATTGCTGTGATGGATATAATATGTTGAATGGTTTTGTAATATCCCGAATTAGGGCCTAATCGGAATAGTGGTTTCGTGACCACAAATACGAGATAGAAATAATTATTTTATAATTATTTTGAGGTTTATGATATGATTGCATGATTGTGTGAAAATTTTGTGAAGAAATTCTATGCATAAAATGCTTAATTTGAAGTTAGGGACTAAATCGAAAAAGTTACAAAACTTGCATTCTAGAAGTTTTTAGTATGAAATTGCTTTGAAATATTAATTAGGAGGTCTTAAATAGCAATTTGACCAATTTCTAAAATTTTGGACAAAAATGGGCTTGTACATAAAAATTTTCAAAGAAAGGTATTAAGGGCATTTTGGTCATTTGGATAATTAATGAAATAAAATGGGAAAAATGACACAAAATAGTTATCTTCCCCATTTAGTTGCTGCCGAATGCTCTATCTCACCATAGCTAGGGTTTCTTCAACTTTCAAGCTTCATAGTAAGTGATTCTAAGCCCCGTTTTTAATGATTTTTATGTTTTTGAGATCCCGGTAGCTCGATTAAGCTTATGTTAGCAATAATTTAACCTAGGGTTTATGTTTGGAAAAAATACCCATAGGTGAAATTTGTGTATTTTGATGTTTTATGATAGAATATGAGGTTTTAAATTATGTTAGACAACTTGCACTACTCGATTTTAAGCAAAAACGAGTAAAAGGGCTTAATCGGTAAAAATACCTAATAGTCACAAGTACATGTTAGAGTGAGAATTTGATGTTGCCATAGAAGGGAAAAGTGACCATCATGTTGTAAAACATAAGAATAAGGAATAAAGTTTAATCCCGAGCCTAGGGGCAAAAATGTAAATATGCAAAAGTTTAGGGGTAAAATTGTAATTTTGCCAAAATTTGAATTAAGGATTAATTTGATCATGTGAGTATTAAATAAGCTAAATGTGTTATTTTAGATCAAGAAAGACGTGGAAACTTGACCCCAATCGAGAAAAGAAAAGATTGTGGACTAAATTGCAAAATCTTTGTATTTTGGTACCAAGGTAAGTTCATGTGTAAATAATGTAGCATAATTGTTATTTTTAAGTTATTGATGTTAATTATATGTTATGCTGAATTTTTATTATGAAATGTATGCTTTGTGGTTAATTTCAAATAATATGTAAATTATGTAAGCTACTTGTTAAGTACAAATTGTTACCAAGTATTGGTTTGGCATTCTACGGAAGGCGGCAAGGATATATGTTCGAGGAAAATCCCGTTTGAACCTTAGGAATAGATTAGGATACAAGTGACATGTCACTAGGATGGTTGAGCATCCGAACTCGTTGAGTTGAGTCCGAGTTCGTGAGATGTAACTAGGCATCCGAACTCGTTGAGTTGAGTCCGAGTTCACTTATGGATGCGAACGCCGAGCTCGTGGAGTTGAGTCAGGAGTTCGCTTATGGGCGGGTTACATAGTAGCTTGGCTACATATGTGGCACTTATGTGCGAAGTTTCCATGTATCCGAATTATATTCCGATGTGTTCAACGGGTAAAGTTCTACTCAAATGGAGGAATATTCGAGATGTAAAGAGACGTATTGGTAAGTGATGTGAAATGGATATTTTGGACAGGTATGTATTTAACCCTCGGGTTGAGTATTGATACAATCACGATAAGGTAACAAGATGATGAAAAATGGTTAGAAATGTGATATGTGTTTTGGTGATGCATGCTAATGTTGTTTGGTATGATTGCTTTGTTATGTTACTTATTATTTGCATATGAACTTACTAAGCATTTATGCTTACTCCCTCCTTCTTACTCATTGTAGTTTTGGACAAGCCAGCTCAGGAGTCGGGATAGGTCGAAGGATCAATCACACTATCCGGAAGAACTTTTCGGTAAATGGATTGTAAATTTAAGTATGGCATGTATAGCAATATACCTATTTTGTGTAAATGATCTTATGACATGGTGATGGAATGGTTGAGAAAATGTTTGATAATGATAAGTTATGGAAATGGTTAGTTTAGATTATGTTTGATGTTATGGAAAGTTATTAAGATACTTAGTGCATGAAAACTCATAAAAAGGGATGAAATTTGCCATAAACAGAATATTGCAGCAACACTGATGTGAGTTTTAAAATTTACTAAAAATCATAGAAATTGAATTTGGTGATGGATTAAATATCAAATTGAAGGTTAATATGTCTAGTTTCACATAAAACAAATGAAACAGGTAAAGGAATTATATGTTAGAAGATATTTGAATTTTAGTGAAACAGGGTCAGAGCAGTTTCTGGATCCCCTGTTTCAACTTTATAAATTCACCATAAATTGTACAGATATAACTAGGTGGTGTATTTTATATCCTCAGAATCCTTATTAAGTCTAGTTTCAGGAGAAACAAATTTCATACTCATATAAATTTTATACAGAGAGAAATGTAGTTCGTAGTAAACAGAGGTCAGACCAGTCAAGTCCTGAAATAGGGGTAAATTTAACTAATAAACTGTACTAATTGGCCCAACCAAAAATTCTAGAAAATAATTAGTAGATAGGTATATGAGTCTAGATTCAGGGAAAATTTACGGATCTTGATTTCGAGTTTCGTAACTCGAGATATGATTTTTCTTGTGACTGTGACGCAAGTAGCTTAAAAGCTGTGAATGTAAAAAAACAAATAATCCAAAGTTCTAAAAATGTTAAATTAAGCTTAGTAACACCTCATACTCGACTCCGGCGACGGTCTCGGGCATGGGGGCGTTACAGGTTTCATTTTGATTGCGTTATAACTGTGGTTTTCCTAATATCGATAATGTAACTCTCTGGACTTGGTCTAGACATCTAAGTCGAGTTTAGGATGTTACATTTAGTGGTATCAGAGCTAGGTTTTTTAACACTCAAATTGTATTTAGGCTCATAATGTGTGATAAAGAGTAGTTAAGTGAAAATACGGTATCTGAGTTAATTTGAAAACTAAAACATCAGTAAATGACTGAGCCTCCAACGCCGAACCTGTAAGTATTTCTGTTCTGTTATAATTGTTAACTGGAACACGGTATTACATGAACTGTTATCTGGTTAAATGCGTAGATGTGAGCTAGTGAGATTATTCTGTTGGAAACTTGAACAGATATGTACACTTTGACATTGTAGATAGGTTGCTAAAATGAGTTCGTGAGGTAGTTGTGGACATAGAACTCGTGGGTTTTAAGGACACCGAGGGGGAGCTCAAGCAGAGTCATCCTCTATGGGTAGTATGCCTAACCTGGGGACCAGCGAGATAGTTGGTACTCTCACTACTAAGACGGAGTCCCAAATTCCAATAATTGGGGACGACGCACTGTCCCAAGCCATGATTCAGGAATTGGAGAGGGTCACTAGGACCCATTCTAGATCCAAAGGGTAAGGGTCAGTTATTGAACAACTCCGGTCGAATGTGGCTGAATTATTTAAGGGCATATAGGAGTCACTCCTACTGTTGCTGAGTATTGGCTTGAAGCTATCGAGCGTATTATGACTAATCTTGATTGGAATCCCCCTTAGAAATTGAGGGGTGTTGTGTCTGTAACGCCCCAAATATTTATTAATTTTGTATGTTTGTGAGGTGAAAGTATGCTTGGCTTAGTGGTTGTTGCTTTGGGAGTGTCCTAGGAGGTGTCTGAGAAGTCTTGGGTTCAAGCCTGGGCACTTACAAACTTTGTTTTTTTTTTTTTAGGAAAACTCTAACCTGTAGTTGGGAGTCTTTTAAAATATTGTGGATAAAACTTGACATAAAATGTCTAGTAGTCTAGGGGTTGAGGCGTGTGGAGTGTTGTTTGAGGTCTGGGGTTCAAGGCATGACAACGCAAGAGGAGCATTTCATTTTGTTGTTAATGCTGGGGAGAAGTTTTTGTTTGACTAAAATTGAATGCTTATGTAGTGGGGGAAATTGAGGTCGAATTTTAGGTGAGTGTTGGAGAGAATTTCGGCTGGTTGGGATATGGTTAGGTGGGATGTGGTTGAGTGATTGTAGGAGTGATAAGGGGAGAGAAATTAGGAGTTTGATGGAAGTGAAAGAAGTGTACCGAGTGGGGACTTTCATTCCTTGCAATTTCGGCTGAATTAGCAATTCTCTAGAGTTTTCGGTTTTGTCTGCTTTTTGGTATTCTCTTCTCTCATTTCTTTTGTTGAAGTTTTGGCAATTGGTGTTTCTCTTCTTTTGTTACGAGAGCTGAATGGTGGTTCCCGGGTATCTTTTAATTTGGTAGCTTTGTTTTACTCTTCTCTCCAACCCCTTTTGGTCCACGGATTCTTTTCTTCCCCATCATCTTTATCCAAACGGTTTATCCCTTTTGGCCAAATGCCTTCTGTCTCCTCCTCCTAATTTTCTTGAGACTATTTTCTTCTTGTGTTTAGTATACCTTGGCCGATTCTCTCTTCATTCTTCTTCTCAATATTTCTTTTTCTTTTACCTTTGTTCTTGGGCCGAATACCTCATATTATCTCTCCATCTCTCTTTTGTTTTGATTTTAGGGTAAGTGCTTTCAACTTTTCTTTTCCTTCTTAGTTTCAGCTTTCTTCTCTTTGTACTTTATGGGGTTAGCCGAACTGTCCATGGTGGGCATAAGTACAGTTGCTTGTCTTTCTTGTTTCCGGTTAATAGTTTTTCCCCTCTAATATTCATTATTCTTTATCGGTTGTAGTCAGGGGTGACTGTGCCATCTTGTGCTTCAATTTAGAGGGGGTACTTTGGTGGGCCGATTGTTGTTACCCTCTATTCGTAGTGCTACATTTTGGTAAGTGGTTCACTTGGTTCAAGGGGATTACATTTAGAGTTGTACAAAGTTAGATTTTAATGCAAATTCTTGATAAGGAGTGGGTGATCACTAGCTTAAGGGAGGATTAAACCCTACTTGCTTAATCAAGGTAAGTGAATTGTACGATTGAAGATTTAAGTTTTAATAAGCGGGTGTTAACCCTAATGACTTAAGGACTGACATTGGATCATATTCGGATATAGGTTGGAGTACGTGGAGGTTGGTGTTCTTCTCATCAACAGGTGTGTAAACACACTACTTCAATTGTGAAATGGCAAAAGCCAGAAAACTGGTAACTTCGATGCCACACGGGCGTGCACTCGCTCGTGTGGTCACCTAAACGCATAAGTGCGAGCGTGTGATTGTATAGACCACCACAAGCGATTTCGTGGGTTTAGGTCATTTTGGGCCACGGTGGGTCGAAATGGGCTGTGTGGGCCCCACACGGGTAAAGCACACGATATGTAGAGTTTTGTGGGGCAGGCTGTGTAGATCACACGGCCAAGGTCATTATTGGGCTTAACGGGCCACACGGGCGTGTGGGCCAACATGGGTCGTAATATGGGCTTTCAGCCCATTTCGACTGTTTGACTGTTAAGGTCGCATAGGTCGCCTAAGATGACTATGGGCCTACTGATGGGTCAGTAAGTACACTTAGACCCCATACTAATGAAATGACTATTATATCCCTAGAGGTAAAGTGACTGATATACCCCTATGCTATATTTGACTGTATTCGAGCATGATATTTTGCATACACGTATATATTTTGACATGACACGTTGTATGGGGGTGGGTTTGATATATATGGAGAAAGTGTACTGTACCGGCAGCTCTGCTGCATATACTATTTAGAGCCGTAACCGGTGCTATATTCTAGAGTGTAGGGATGGGTGGGTCGATTTTATCCCCACATGAAGCGTAGGGCTAGACGGAGTGGAGTGTAGAGGATGGATGGGTAGGATCTCTATTTGTATCTCTGCTACTGTACTGAATTGGGCTAAGGCCCACACTGATACTACTACTGTAATGGGCTAAAGCCCATACTGATATTGCCACTGATATGGGCTTAGGCCCAAACTATTTTGCACTACATGTTTTACTGTTTTGTACACAAGGATTACACACTGAGTTTTCATGACTCACCCTTTGCTTATTTGCGCAAGTAACCCTTAGGTGGGTCGGTGCTGCGAGGGACTCAGAGATGGCCACACCACTGTTTACACTTTCGTAATTGATTTTTAAGTAAAAATAGTTTATTTGGGTAATTTTTATGTAATAAGGCCACTTTAAGTTTTCGTTTTTATTTGGGGATTTATTAATGTTGGTTTATTTCCATTAGCAGTAGGACTCGGGTTTTAAAAAGATAAATGTTTTCAACTACCACGCTACGCCATTTATTTTAAAAGCTTCCGCGTCAAACCCTGTTTTAAAAGTATTTAATAAAAATTTAATATGACACAAGTTTTGATAAACCAACCTACATTATAACAACAAGCAAGATAGGATAACTACTTATAAAGATCGCAATGGAGTTTTAATACAGAATGGAATTTACATGGAACCTATGTTTTTTTCAAAACACACTTCAATGTGACATCACAGATTTGACTATAACGTCTAGGCCAGGTTTGGGGTGTTATAATGTCCCTAATTTGGGATGCAACTTATTAGTGGTGGTTGACAGTTGAGCAAGGTGCTCAGCCCAAACAGGTTAATTGGGATTATTTCAAGAACGCCTTCTAGAGTAAGTATGTGGGGCCAAGTTATGTCAAGGCTCGCTGATGCAAGTTTATGAGCCTAGCTTAGGGTGACCGATCTGTGGCTGAATATGAAGCTGAGTTTCTAAGACTAAGAAGGTATGTGCAGGCTCTAGTAGAGTCTGATTATGATAAATGCATGAGATTTGAGGAAGGGTTACGATATGATCTGCGGGTTCTAATACTCCTTAAAGGGAGTGGGTTTTTGCGGTTCTTGTGGATAAGGCAAAGATTGTGGAAGAGGTGGAGTGCAATGAGCATGAGTGGCATGACTGCGATAGAGATTAAAGTAAGATTAAGAGGGATTTAGGTCCCTCTAGTTTTGGACAGTGTCTTAAGAAGCAGGGGATTTCATAGGTCCCCGGGGCCCGAGACACTTATTGTAGTGACCGAGATCTAGTTCTGTACTAATTGTGGGAAACACCATCTGGACGATTGCTGAAAGAAGTTAAAAGCGTGCCTTCATTGCAAGTTGGTTGAGCATCGGGTCAGGGATTGTCCTTGTCGACCAAATCAGGTGCCAACTGTAGCACAAATTCAGCTCTGGGTTTTGTTCAACCTCTGGGAGTGGTCTAGTAACCACTAGGGGTCGTGGTACTGGTAGAAGAGGTAATGGTTTGGGGAGAAAACAGAGAGTAATAGGTAGAGGTACAGGTCAGACTGAGGCTCGACAATCGACGCTGGTTTATACATTGAGATGCTGCAAGGATAACGATGATGCTGATGCCATTATAGGTACATTCTTTATTCATTTTGTTCCGTACTTTACTCTCATTGATATTGGATCTACTCACTCAAATATAGCTAGTGTTGTTTCTGCAAATCTAGGTATAACTGTCGAAAATACTGCTAGAGAGTTTTCTGTGATTAGTCCTTTGGGTCAGTCAGTTCGGGTTGATAGAGTATACAAATGGGTACTCTTAGAGATTTAGGGTATGGTATTTTTGACTGATCTAATAAAGTTACCCTTTAATAAATTTGATTTGATTTTGGGAATGGATTGGCTTGTAGAGTATCAATTCAATCTAGATTGTGTGACTAAAAGAGTCACTTTAAGAACAGATGAAGATGACAAGGTGGTTATGGTTGGTGAGCGTTGAGATTACCTCTTTAATTAATCTCCGCTCCCGTGGCTGACAAGTTAGTCCGAAAGGGGTGCAAGACGTACCTTGCCTTTGTATCTGATTTTGTTCCCGCAAAGCTTTCTGTGAGAGATATCCACACTGTGAGGGAATTTCTAGATGTCTTTCCTGATGAATTACCTGGAGTACCTCCGTATAGAGAGGTGGAGTTCAGTATTGATTTGTTTCCAAGTACTGCTCTGGTGTCCATTCACCCTATCGCATGGCATTAAAAAAGCTGGCCGAGCTAAAAGCGCAGCTTCATGAACTTCTTGATAGTGGGTTCATTCGACTGAGTGTGTCTCTGTGTGGGGCACCAGTGTTATTTGTTAATACGAAAGACGAATTGATGAGAATGTGCATAGATTACTTGTAATAGCCCAATTTTAGCTAAGTCAGAACAGTGGTTTCGAAACCACAAATTCGATGTCAAAAAGTTTATTTTATTATTTTAATATTTACAGCATGATATTAGAGTTGTGTGAAAATTTCGTGAAGAAATTTTAGAGTATAAGTGCTTAATTCAGTAAAAGGACTAAATGGCATAAGACGTAAAATATGAGTCCTATTAGTTAAATGAACCAAATAGTTATAGAACTTTAATGTTCAAGTCCTTATTTGGTAAATGACCCATTAAAGAGATAGTGGATTTTGATGGCTTGGCATTAGTGTAATTATTAAATGTTTTAAAGGTTATTTTGGTAAATAAGTGATAAAAGAAAAAATAAATAAAACTAAAGTAATTTCTCATTTTTATTTCTCTCCTCCACCGAAAATTCAAACAAAAAGGGCAGCCATGGATGAAGCTTCATTCGGCCATGGTGTTTTTGTATGCATGTAGGTATTTTCTACTCAGTTTTTAATAATTTTTATGCTTTCGGAATCGTTGTTGCTTAATCTATCTAATGAGGGGACTAATTTGTAAAACTATTGAATAGGTTGGGATTTTCCATTGATGATAATGCTAGGGTTTTAAAGTTTTATGGAAGAAGATAAATTCTTATTGTTAAATAAACAACTTTTGTTCAAGGATTTTTAATGAAATTGTCAAATAGGGGCCAAATTGATAAATGTGAAAATAGTGTGTTAAATATGTGAAATTATGAATTGTATGGGCTGATATGAGCATGTATGATTTTCGGCTAGGCTTGGGTGTGATGAAATTTCAGGAATTTTAATTTTACGAGCCTAGGAAATAAATTGTAAAAAGGTCAAAAGTATAGGGGCAAAACAATAATTTTTCCATAAGATGAAATTTGATTGAATTGAGTAGAATAATGATTAAATGAGTTCAATTTGATTATTTAGATCAAGTTAAGCCTCGTGCGGGTCTAGATCGAAGGAAAAGCAAAGATTTGAACTAGTCGATTCATTCCGTCGTTTTAACGATCAAGGTAAGTTTGTATGCAATAAGCCTTGTTATATTTATGCTTTTAATACTTTTATATCATATAAATTGTATATACGTGACTATTTTTATGTTTAACGACATATCGGCTAAGAATGACACTTAGTGTACAGTTTGAAATAGCTTCGGCTAAATGTGGCACTTGGTGTGCGATTTGAGATAGCTTCGGCTATATATATATGTGGCACTTAGTGTACGAAATATTGAGAATGGCACTTGGTGTGCGAGATATTGAGTATGGCACTTAGTGTGCGAGACATCGAAGATGCAACGGCATTACGTATATGTATGAAATAGTAAGGATCGGTACAGGTATGTATGCAAAACTCATAAGAAATGATTCCGGTTTATGATGCATCTTTGTAACGAAGTAAATAAGTAAGTCATGCCTATGAGAATGATTTTGTGATGACCTTGTGATTATGGGTCCATGCTTATGTTGTATAAATATGTATTTATACCATGATGGTTGAAATGATTTGTAAAGGTGTTATTAACTTAATTATCATTATTTACACTAAAACGGTTTTGGACGAAAGAAGCAATTCAACTTCGAAAATTCACCAAAAATGGTGGAAATCTAATTAGTGGTTGAATAAGATATGAAATTAAATCTTATTGAGTCTATTTTCTTATAAAGAAAACAGTGTAAGCAAAAGAATTTTATATTATGAGATATTTGAATTTTTGTGAGATAGAGTTAGAATGATTTCAAAATCCCCTATACTGATTTGGGAAAATCATTAAAAATTGTAAAAAAAATAATTGTGGGTTATAATTTATATTATTAAAATCTTTAGTGAGTCTATTTGAAAAAGAAACAAATGGGAAAATTATCTAAATCTCGTATGAGGAGATAATAATTTTTTAGTAAAAAAAGGTCGAAGTTGTCAAATAGCAGAATAGGGGTAACTTTTAAGAATAAACTGTACTTATTGGCTAATCCATAAATTCTGAAAATTTTATGGTAGAAATATATATGAGTCTAGTTTCAAATAAAATTAACGGATCATAATTTAGAAATCTTTAGCTCAAGTTATTAATAATTTAGTGACCATTACTCGAGTAGACAGCTTGACTGAATTATGTGGAATTATGATTGTGCTACCTTGAAAACATGTTGTTAGAATTTAGAAAAAGCATGTTAATAAGATGCTTATTATTTTCATACGAACTTCTAAGCTATATAGCTTACTCCCCTTCCTTTCCCATCTCTTATAGGTTTATTTTGCTAGCTCGGGTTGGAGATCGCCAGAGATTCAATCACACTATCAAGCTACCATTTGGGGTATAAGTATTCAAGCACTTGAGTTTATGGCATGTATAGGGGCTTAGTCAATTGTGTATGTGTCATTTGATTTAGCCAAATGTATTGGCTTATGATGATATATTGATTCATTTTGTATATATAGCCATGAGATGTGGCTTATATTGACTATTTGGGTTGTAATGCCTAATTATATGTACTTGCATGTGCCAAAGGTCATGTGGTGTGATAATGTTGTTTAATATAGATGGGTGTGTGGATATGGTTTAGGTGCTTGATAATTGGTTGATGACATAATTGGCATAAGTATGAAATAAGAGAATGGGTTAATGATAGTCATGGCATGAAAGTTTGATAAGTTTAAACTAGGAAATGTATGGTACCTTATGCATGAATAAATTGATATGAAATCACCGTGATCATGACTTGTTTGATGGTGTTTAAATGCTCAATTATGCCATGAAAAGTGCCATTGAAATTTTGTTTAAGTATATATTATGACTAAGTTCTTTCAAGCTTACGTGTAATTTATCTTGAACGTAAAGTTAAGGGATGACTCAAGGATCGTGTGGAGGGACCAAGCCAAACACCACCAGATTCACACGAAGGGCGTCGTAGTTGTTTCATGTATATAAGGGTAACCCTTAGAGGCCAGGCCTCAGGGGTTGATTAAGTGTGTTGGTAGTAAAGTCTTAAGTTTCAAGTTAATGTAAATAATTTTTTATGCTTAATAAGGTAATATGATTGTATGAATCTTAGAAAACTTAGAAATTTTATTTGAAGTTATATTTCACACATGTCGTCATGTTAAAGATTAGAATAACGTATGTGGTAAATATGGATTAAACTGAGTGTAGATTAAGTTGTAATCAAACCAAGTTAGAAACACAATTATCTAACTTGGATTAATTGTGATGCTTGGCACCCAGACCCGGTGATTAGGTCAAGTAAAGAGTCTTACAAACATCAATAAGACATTAACCGTTATTACCACATTTCCATACCAATTCGCATGCCTTATATGAAATCTAACCAATATCCGAAACATACCATTTCTAGATATGCATAAACTTAGCATACTGTATTTTAATACCAACATTACATACACAAGTATTTACATTATTCAACTCCCAAATCAACCATTCCAAACATACAAAATACAAAAGGACTCTACTAGGTACATGTCATTCAACTAGTAAAGAACTTTATCAACTAGTAAAAAGTGTGCCTAGTACTCATCGACTCATAGTCAAAGTAACTCATACTCAATCTATCCCATTACATGCTAATTATATCCGACTTTGCCCGAGCAGTTAATAGGGTAATAACTATTCAAGTTCAAATTATAGTCAATTCACAATTTATCAATCAAATAATTGTTTCATTCATAATATAGCATGAATTATTTCAATTCAATTTCAATTTCACAGTTTTATCATTTTACACTATTTTCAATTTAGCCCATCATTTCGAAAATCAACGTTTTCATGCCAATACAATTCATCTAATCAATCCCAACTTACCTTCATATCTACCATGTTATATAATGAAATTATGCAACAATTTGAGCAATTCAAATTGTAGAAATACAAACCAAATACTCCAAGTTATTCGCCAATGGCTTTAGCTTTACCTTTCCACTCTAGGAATCCTGGTGAACTTTAGATACAGATTAACACAACATACAATCGCATCAATATTCAACCAAATTCACAATCAATCATCATTTTATTCAAATTTTGTATTTTATTCAATTTAATCCCTAAAATCGAGACTAATATAACTTTCAATTTAAAACTCCAATTTGAAATTTGATTTCACTATAATCCATTAGGGGTCTCTTATTTTTTATTTCTATAGCCAAATTTTTATTTTATTCAGTTTAGTTCCTAATGTACGGAACTATCTATTAACTTTAAGATTTAGTCTTTTTTCACCCTTAAGCTTAAAATCTATCAATTTAACACCTAAAATTTTAAGAAATCAATAACGATAACTTTCTAAAATTTTAACAATTTTATGAATTGTTGCACGGGCTAGTTAAATCAAGCTCTTGGGACCTTAAAAACATAAAAATTAAATAGGGCTAAAGTTTGGAGCCCTAGGCCGATTTCTTCCTCCCACAATATGGTGGTTCGGTTGCATGATGAAGATAAGAGAAAAACTTGTTCTCTTTCTTTCCATGATTTCATATATATATAAATAACCTTTATAATTTATAATTTTTATATAATTAAAATTTTAACATTATTTTAGCAAAAATAATCCATTAATAGTCCACTATAATCCTAAAATGGTGTAACTGCCATTTTAATATTTGGTTTATTTTCTAATTAAAAATATATAGCGATTGAATTATTACTACTTTTACAATTTAGTCCTTGTAAATTACCTATCTAAAATTCAATTCACATATATAATAAGTTTGTAAATATTTCATAAAAATATTTACAGGTTCAGTTTACGGAATTGAGGTCCTAAAACTGTGCTTTCTGACACCACTGACTTTCAGATCGTTATAATTCTCCCCCTCCCCTTAAGAAATTTTGTCTCTGAAATTTATTTGGAAAGATGTGGGAATAATGGGATCTCATAGATTCCTCGAGTTCCTAAATTGCTTCTTTCACCCTTTGGCTGTGTCACACAACTTTAACAAGTGGGTTGTGTTTATTTCTTTACTTTTTCACCTCTCAAGCCAAAATTTCAACTGGTTCCTCCTGAAAGGATAAGTCAGGCTGAATTTTGATTTTTTCCGTCGATATAATATGAAATGGATCTAACTGATATCTCCTGAGCATTGATACATGAAATACATCGTGTATCTTTTGTAATTTCGGCAGTAATGCTAATCGATATGTCACTGGTCCAACCTATTCTATTATTTTGTAAGGTTCAATGAATCTGACGCTTAATTTTCCTTTACGACCAAATCATAAAACATTCTTCCATGGAGAAACCTTTACGAATACCTTATCTCCCATTGAATACTTGATATTCCTCCATTTCATGTTAGTATACGATTTTTGCTTACCGAATGTTGCTTTTACTTTGTCTCTAGTCAGCTTGACCATATCTTTAGTTTCTTGAATCAATTTCGGCCTGATAATTTTTCTTTTAGTCAATTCCGACCAATAGATAGATGATCTACACCATTGACCATATAATGTTTCACAAGGAGCCATTTGAATACTCGACTGGAAACTATTATTATATACAAATTCGGCTAATGGTAAATAACGTTCCCAGTCTGATTCAAAATTGATTACACAGGCGAGCAACATATTTTCTCAAATCTGAATAACTTGCTCTGATTGGCCATCTGAATGAGGATGAAAAGTCTTACTGAAAATAAACCTTGTACCTAAACATTTCTGTAACTACCTCCAAAATCTTGAGGTAAAACGAGGATCTCAGTCAGATATAATCCATATAAGCACACCATGCAATCTATCTCACGAATGTAAACTTTAGCTAACTTCAGAAGTGACCAATAAGTTCTAATTGCCAAAAAATGGGCTGACTTTGTCAATCAATCAACTATCACCCTAATGGCATTCCTTTTGCTTGAAGATAATGGTAGACCAGTCATAAATCTATCGTGATACACTCCTATTTCCATTTAGGAATCAAAATAGGCTGAAGCAATCTAGTGGCAACTTGATGCTCGGCTTTTACATGCTGACAGATCAAACATATGGAAAAATATTCAACAATCTCTCTCTTCATACATGCCACCAATACATTTCCCGCAAGTCACGATACATTTTTACACCACCGGGATGCATAACAAAGAGACTATTGTGAGCTTCATGAACTATTAACTTTTTCAAATTAGCAATATTAGAAATATAGATTCAATTATGAAATCTAAGGTAGTCATTATCATCAATACTAAAATTCTCAACAAGGCCTTACTGAACTAGTTTCTTTTATTAGACAACTTGGTGTCTAGAACGACGGAAATGTACAAGTGTACACAATCGCAACAAGTAATAAAGTGACAAGTAAATGTCGAGTTATCGTACACACAGGGACTGTGAAAAGAATTATTTATGAATGCTATTTAAAACACTTTGGTGAAGAAATATATTTTGTTTGAAGAGGGTGATTAAAAACTAAGATTTTAAACTAAGTAAACTAAATAAATAAATCTCAAATGCACAATTTCAAAATACGATTTTAATCAGGATGACATAATTGTGTTAGATCAATTACATTTCTTAACTTAGAATTATTAAACTCATGTTTATATCATCATGAATAAATTCACGGCAACTCAGTAATTTGCTAACTTATGAACATACTCACCTACCAAAATCCATTCATCTTTTGACTATATCCCTATGTCAATTCAACCAATTAAATAAAACTTTAATAGGCAAATATGTTATTGCACATACATACTTATTAAAATCGAAATAATCTCTTGTACATATCTCTATAACACCCTTAACCCATATCCGTCACCGAAATAGGGTCATAAGGCATTGCTAAATAAAACACAATCTCAATCAATTACATATAATATATAAATTTAATCACATACACAAGTCTCGAAAGTTAATCAAAATTTATTTCATTAATTAATACACCTCTTAAATTTGAAACATTTCACATCATATATATATAGTCATATTGTTCACATGTAACAATATAAATTATAATACATTAAAAATTTCATATATATAGCATTAGCATAGTAATCTTTATGAACCTCATATGTTTTACATATAAATACCAAATAAAGCAAGTATTTGTTTATAAGTCACACACTTCATTTCTTGGTCCAATCGGCTAAATAATATGTATCATTATACACATTCACAATTTACACTTAATTAACAAATTCATATGGCCTTATAGATAAGTATTAAGCACCCAAAAATATGAGCACCTTTGCACACATGCAAGGCACATAAAAATATAATTAATATAACAAAGCCAAATATCATATACGCATGTCATAATTTAATTCATAAAGGAGCACCAAAATTACTATCATGCATACGTCTTTCTCTTTACCTATTAACTTCATAATTAATATTAACTCAACTATATTCTTAATCAACCATATGGCCGGATATACATATCATCATGAAAAATGTTATAAATTATGATTATGCCCTTGACATAGACTCATCATAAGACCAAGCATTTATATATATATAACCTAATCATCAAATATACATGTATGGTGCACATTTACCCAAAAGCTAAAGCCACACTTAACATTAAAATATCAAATTCATACTAAATAGCTGACCAGTTTATTAATGAAACACATGCATTATCTATCACTTACTAATCAATCTAACCACTAAAACGTAGTCACCCATTATCTAAACCATGCCGCATCTTACATTCCATTACAACTTAGAAACATACTAAACACATATTATGTCATTACTCTTCATAGCCGAATCTTGCTACTTATAATTTCCTACGAATACAAGGCTTCCATTATTATTTTATCAACAATCAAGCTCATTAATATATTTCAATCAAGACTTAACAAATTAAGATTAAATATAGTAATTAATTTCATATATATATAATTCATATTAGGTTGAAACACAACCAAGATAATCAAACATATTTATGATCGATACCTTCATGTTTCATCCAAAATCATTAGCCAACTTCTATGAATGATCACGTAACACAAATGATATTCATTCATGGCACATAGCATAACAACCAAATGGACTTAAACCATAATATGCCAAAATTGAAATCTAGCATAGAAATTAAGCCATTTTCGCATGGCCTTATACATAACCAAAGTTCATTATTTCAAAAGAAATCCAGCCTATGCAGGCCATAGTTCCAAAATGCAACTTATAAAATACCGAAACAGTCGATAGTGTGATGGACTTTGCTGACGATCCCTGAGCTTGTAACTTGAAATCCAAAATCTATAAAACAGAAACAAATATACACACAATAAGCTATTATAGCTTAGTAAGCCATAAGCAAATAAACAATCTAGTAATATATCCAATTCATTATAAATTAACCGAATCATTTTAGCATAAATATGCTTAGTCTCAAACTACCAATTTCATAAATGTTATTTATGATTTTATACAAAATTCCCACCTTGGTCGAATACTCATACAATCAATATAAGTGATTCACAATTCTCTTACAAGGTCAATATGTTATTAGATAATCAAATATACTTATACTCATAAACAAAAACTCAAGCATCATAATATATTATCACATACACAATGTTTAATTGGCCAAATACACATGGTTACATTTATACACATATCACATATCATTTTGAAGGCAATCACAATTTATCTATCAAGATCGAACACACTTTTGTAATTATACACATTCTATAGTACCTTATAAGTCATCTGCAACAAATATTAAGTAATTACTTACCTTATCATGAGTTTTAATAACCTATTCCATACCTGGTCATTTAGCTTATTCAAAATTTACATACACATCTTATTGTAGCCCGATGAAACATTCAGAATTGGATAGGACACTCGGATAAACACACAAGTTGTACAATGCCAACGTCCTAGACGTGGTCTTACATGTAGTCACATATCGATGCCACTGTCACAGACAGGGTCTTACTCGTAAATACATATCGGAATCAAATTTCGATGCCATGGTCTTACTCGCACACATATATCAGAATCCTATGTCATGACATATGTATCCTAGCTATTCCTAAGGTTCATACGAGGCTTTCGGACATTGTAACTCGGTCGAAACGAATGCTTGAACATGATTACCAAGCTTATACATATTCGACAATTGCATTTATAATATCATATATTTCAATTCAGCTTCTATAATTTACATTTAATTAAAATTAAGTATGTCTATTTGCTTATAAGCTTACCTCAGACGATGTAAAACGGAACAGGGTAGTTAGTCGACGACTTTCGTTTTTCCTCGATCAAAATCCGATTTCTTTAGTTCTTGATCTAAGCATATTCAAATTAAGCTCATTCAAACATATTTTCATTCAATTTAGTCTAAAAACACATAAATGGGCAAATTACCATTTTACCCCTGACATTTACAATTTTTACAATTTAGTCCCTATTGCACAAAACACAAAATATTCAAAATTTCAAGATACCCATGTTTGGCCGAATATTCCTAGTGTTCATACAAGCCCATATATTTCATTTATTTCACATTTTAGTCTCTCAAATTATTATTTTTGCAATTTAGTCCTAGTTACTCAAAATCATAAAAAACTCCAATACCAAAATATGTTAATCTAAAACATATCTTTCATATATCATCATCAAACAACAAAAATCACAAGCTATCAACAATGGCATAACTCAAAATATTCATCAAAATCAAAAATTAAAAGTTGGGTCTTGAAGATTACTAAGTAACGATCTCAAAAATGTAGAAATTATCAAAAACCGAACAAAAACGAACCTTGATTAAGCTTGAGTAAGTGCCAAAACCTAGCTCTTGTTCTTTATTTTTCTTTTGTTTAGTTTCGGTGATGAAGAACAAGAAAAATAAAATGAATTTGATTACTTTATTTTTAACATATATAAGTTTATTAACTAAATAACTTAAATAACCTTAATGAAATAATAATAAAATCATATAATATATGTCTTTTACCGTCCAAAAAATGTGCTAATGGATTATTTTAAACATAAATACTCCAATTTAGAAAGCCATTAACAAATCAGCCCTTTACAAATTAATCTGCAAAATTTTCAATTTACGCGATTAAGTCTTTTTTTTAATCGGATACCTAAACGACAAAATTAAATCATGAAAATTTCACAGATATAAATTCACACAAAATAAACACAGAAAATAATTTTTAAATATTTTTCTGACTCAAATTTGTGGTCCCGAAACCACCGTTCCGATTAGGGTCTAAATTGGGCTGTTACAATCCCTATGTTAATTCAAACGATTAATTAAATCTAATAAGCACATACAAGACTACGTGAGGTAACAAAGTATCCCTATCGTGAAACAGTTTAATCACAATAATCTTGCAAGTTATGCAAGGCAAATGTATTGTTAGATACCGTTGTTAATTTAACCCTCAGCTGCCTTAGATGATTAAACATGCACTGATTAAGTACTATGTCCATTAATTACAATTTCAATCCGTTTCAATAATTAGTTCATTAGCTACCTCATAATTGTAATGCAAGAATAACTTAGTCATGATTTTACTTAATCAAGCATCTTACTGAGGCCTATAACGACATAAACACAATTTTAACAATTTTAGCAAGCGAAATGCAATCACACTGACACAAATTAAATTCAAGCTAAATTGATTAAATTAACCAGTCCAACAACATAAATATTCATAGAAATGGTCATCATAACAACAACAAAATTTAAAGAGATAGGGAACAAGAATCAAATCCGGTGTTTTTCCATAGCTTGACTAGTTTGCTCTGTTCTTCCTTCTCCGTTGTCCTCGTCGACCAAGGCTTCTATGAACATTTAATTGCTGCTCCAAATGGCTGATGAATTCCCCTTTTCCAAGAGGAGTAATCGACAAGAGAGCAAGGGAATTTGGAATGGAAAAGAAGAGAGAAAGTGGAGAGAAAATAGAAAAGATGTGAATGCTTGTGATGTGTTTCAAATGACCAACCTGAGGGAGTTTTTATAGCTGAAGAGGGCTACTAAAAATAGCTAAAATTATCAGCCAAATAGCCCTTCCTTGGCTGGCCACACATGTGGCAAGGTTGATAGTTTCAACTTTGCTAATTTAGGCTTGGGGCAAATCTATAAAGCCACCAATTGTGGAGGGGTTTGTTTGCAACTTGAACAAGTCTTCAAGGGCCACTTTGCAAGCTAAATAATCAGACAATAAGCTGATTTGGGTCAGCATATCGATTGTTTTGGGCTGTCCACTTCTTGGTCGGTTCGGTTCACTCGGTTCTGCTCAACTGGACCACTTTTTCATAATTATTTAATAATAATTTATTTAATTCAAATTAAATTGGATATAAATTAAAATTAATTCTATCATGAATTAATACACATAATTGGACTGACTTAGGCTGAAAATTAATTTAGCTTGATACTTCAAATTGCTTCTTGGTTTTGAACTTCTAGCAGTGTCTACTGATTTTGCCCTTTGTGCAAATCTGTCCAAAAATGATCAAAATTAATCAAAATTAATTATAAAATTAATTAAAATTCAACATGTTCATAATTTAAGTGCAATTTAATTATTTTATAAAAATTGATTATTTTTCGATTAGGATTTTATTAGAACTGCATGAATTTAAGTTAAAAATTGGCATGAAAAAGTGTGAATATTTTTGTGTTTCCACACCCCCAAACTTAATTCATTGCTCGTCCTGAGTAATGCACAAAATTCAAAATAATTTCTCAAAAACACCTTTGAAAAACTCCTTCAGAATAGTATTCTTCCCAGAATTATGAATTTAATATACTTATGCTCATAAACAAGAAATTTGATAGTTATGCTACTTAAGTATACAGATCATTCAAATTAATCTCAACAACTATTATGATAGCAAAATTAGACTAAATGCTTCCTTAACAAAGACATGTTAACCCTTATCAATTTGATTTCATTTCCTTATTCAAGATTAAGCTGCAACCATTAAGTTTAACTTATGCCTCCATATGTTGAACATAACAATTTCTCTCCAGTAATGTAGGTAGCATAGAAAACTTTAATCAATAGGTCTTTAAAACGGTTGTAACGTGGCTAGGCTAGTGGTAGGTAAAAGATAGATAAATTTAGGCTTAAAACCTTAGACTCATCTTCAATCGGACCTTTGGAATAATTTCCCTCAATACACCAACTTACTTTGCTTTCACATGCTCTTTTGTACATCTATTTTCTTTCAAGTACATGTGTTGTTTTCTTTTTCTTTTTCTTTTTTAAATTCGAGCATTTTACTGTATGTACTACAATTTTTAGAGTATTTGATACTTGTTTCAACTCCTCCAAACTTATTTTCAAAGGATACTTTGAATAGTACTAATTCTAGTGTTTGGGACAATTTAAAGATAATTAAGAGAAAAATGATGGCTAAATATTGTAGAGGTTCAAATAAAATTAGGCCATATAGTCTCAAAGCTAGGCTTCAAGGAATAAAATTTCATTATGGTTGGCTTGAAAGGCTCAAGCGGTCCCAACAAAAGTTTCCTAAATCATTTTCAACATTTCATGCTTCCTAAGATTTCACCTTAAGAAACTACTAAGTCAATTCTAAAGACTTAAACTTTCATGCACGTCTAACTTTCCTAAAGAACTAAAAATTTTATGGTACAATTTGCATGCTTTATTAAAAATACATTTATATCATTATTAAGCTAACATAACAATTTATTGAAATAATAGAACTTTATTTATACTGAAGTTTAGCATACTTAACAAAATTTCAAATTATTGAAGAAAATATATCCTAATCATAATTAAAAGAACTATTTATTCTGAGTGGAAATAATTTCAATTTTTCTCTCCCCCCTACTTAAAATGAACAATGTCCTCATTGTTTAAAGTGAATAGATACTATACACCAGGTAGGATTCTAGAAAAGAGGAGGTGAGTCAATTTGACTGCTTAAGTACCAAGCTCTTTCTAAATCCAATCTTATACATGTATATATCTATTGCCACACTTTATACTTTGCGACTTGTTCAATTTTATTAATGATTTCCATCTCTTGTTTTATTATGTGATAATAAAAATTCCTAATTAAGCTTAATCCTAAGATAACTTAAAAACGGAAATAAATAAAGTCAAGATCCCCCTTTTTATTTATTTGCAGATTCTTTCAAATTCGACTCGTCTTTTGCTCCATCATCTTTGTTTTTGCATGAATTGCTTCACTCCCTATTCGATAGTGGACTCCATGGTTCAAATGTGAAATCTGGAAACTCAAGTACAAAAATAAACGGGTCATTGTATATTTTTGTAAAAACGCTTCTCATTGAGTCATCCCTTATTTTTGAATATATCCAATAAGCTTGTTGTTGCCATTGTATATGTTGCATTAAGTCCATCAATTTTGATAGCTCATCTCGAAGATTTGGATGAGGTGATTGGGTTCTGAACATTGAAGTTATGACATCAGGTTCAACTTCTGGTTCCATTGGTTCTGCCTTATCAGGGATTTCAGCTGATTGCATTGGTTCGATCTTTGTGGGATCTTCTTCCTTTTCTTCGGGATCCTCACTTTCTTTAACTCGTTACTTTAGAACAGAGTCTCAAGCTATTCGATAGAGGTCCTAATCAATGATTTTGCCTTGGCTATAACCTATCTTCTTTACGTTTGCAAGAATTTTAGCTTTCAAGCACAAAATTGTTATCATAAAAAGGAAGTAAGTTGGGCCAGAACGTCTAGTAGCACAATTCCGCATCTCTCTCAAGATGATTTTTCCCACATCAATGATCTTTCAAATTAAAATTGAGTATAATAAGACCATTCGCTCTAATGAGATTATAGTTCCATGTGAACTAGGCATAAGGCTGAATCGGATGAAATAGAACCATACCTTCACAAGTGGTGTCAAATATTCTCTTCGACAAGTGTGAGTTCCTTGTTTTGACACAGTCCACTTGGAATTTGGAACGGTAAGTTCCTCAAGAATTTCTTACAAATTTTCAGGCTCAATATCACTCATCAAGGAAGAATATTCATCATTTTATAAATCAGGTAATTCAAAGATTTCATTAATAGCATTTGAGGTTATTGGTACCTTGATTCCGCGGACAGATACTTCCGTCAACTCACTTGATGTTAAATTTGCATAAAATTCACGAACTAGCTCATCATCCACACTAGGTATTTTCTCATAAAACAACTCCTAATTGAGAGTTTCAGCAACCCGACGAATACATGCCATAAAATCAATATAGTTGATTTCTTTCAATGTGAAGCCTTTCTTTAGTTCCATCTGTTGATTCTTGAAAATACTTTCGTATCTCAGTTTGGCTTCTTCACAGTGGAATTTTTTCATGATTCGTCAAATTGGATAGAGGCATGAGTTCTCTTGCGAGGCATGATTAACCTGAACATAAGATGGAAACAAACATTTTCTCAAAAAATTAATTAGTATAAAATATTAATAATTTAATAAATTGAAAAAGTAAATGATTAAATGATATTAAAAATTTAAGAGAAAAATTTGTCTTACCACCTTTTTATAAAAATTAAAAACTCTTAAAAAATAAATAGAAAACAAAAAGGTCGATTTAGGGTAGGTTGGAGGATTATCGGCTAAAGATGGTGTGAGTAATAGGGCTGATGTGTCGCACGGGTGGTGGGCAGCAAGCAGACGCATCGAATAGGTTCAAGGAGCAGCGTAACCTGGTGTGGGCAGCTACTCGACAGCAGGCAGCAATGGGGTGCACGCAGGTTGGGGCGAGGAGCAGGTGCAGTGCCAAGGAGAAGGCCAGGCGAGCTGCTGGTGCACCTGTGTGCGAAGGCTGCTAGGCGTGTGCTGGCCGACTGGCTGTCGGTAGTGCTACGACTAGGGAGTTGAGGGCTACAACATTAGCTGGTTTGGTGGGATGAAAATTTGAATGAAGAAAGATGGAGAAGGTTAGTGGTATTTATAGTGAGGGAAACAAGAGTTAAACTAGAATTCTTAGAGAAATTTAATAATTAAAAATTCTAAGTTCTAATCCTACTCAAAGTAAATAACAATTAATAATTAATATAATGCATATTAAATTATTATTTGATATTAATTTGTTAAGATAAAAAGTTATCAAATAAAATATGATTAAATTAAAACTAATCCTAACTCTATGTAAAGTTGATAATAATTAATATATATTATAATAGATATAATTATATATTAATAATTATCATATTTTTTATTAAACTAAAAACATTTATTCTAGAAGCCTTCTGAAAATATTTACAAAAGGAGACATCTAATTTTTAATATTTACAAAAAGAACAACCACATTTTGAAAATTATTTAATTACGTACCTAGACATAAAGAAAATCTGAAATTGAGTTGCAATTTAAAACTTGGATCAAAATTGACCCTTCTATTTGAAACTTAAAATTTATTTTGCCATTTAGGGGATAATTTCTCAGAAGATTATGTTAAAATCAATTCCCAAGAAAGATTGGAGGGGTCACAAACGGTCCTGCTTAAGTTCCAATCTCCTAGACAGAATTTATTTAAACATTTTAATCCCGAAAATATACCCTAAAACATTTATTTAAAAAGAAAAATAAGGGAAATTAAATATTCAATAAAATGAACAAGATTTGATCCCGTCAAATTTTATCCCTCCAGTAATGTTCTAAGGCTGAGCATTGACTCGAAAAATACCTCCCTTACCTTGAAGGTCGACAACTCCGTACTAATAAACTCGATGAATTGTAAATGGGCCAAACCAACGTGATTTTAACTAACCTGGAAAGAACTTTAATCTGGAATTAAATAACAAGACTTACTGACCTGCTTCAAATTCTCGAACTCGAATATGCTTGTCATGTCATTTCTTAAGTCTCTCTTTGAGTAATTTGGAATTCTCGTATGAGAACATTCAAAATTCTTCTAACTCGTTAAGCTGGATCATCTGTCTCTCTTTAGCAAGCTAAAGATCCAAGTTGAGTTGTCAGTAAGCTTTGTGCTCTAACTCCAAGGGCAGATGACAGGTTTTCCCAAAGACTAACCTATAAGGTGACATCCCTAAAGGTGTCTTATATGCTGTCCTGTAGGCCTATAAAACACCATCAAGTCTTTTGGACCAATCTCGTCAGTTCGGGCAAACTACCTTCTCAAGTATGCCTTTGATCTCTTTGTTTGCCAATTCAGCTCACCCATTTATTTGCGGATGGTAAGTTGTGACAACTTGTGCTTCACTCCATGTTTGTCAAGTAAACATTTCAATCACTTGTTCACAAAATGGGACCCTTAATCACTGATGATGGTTCTTGGGGTTCCAAACCTTGTGAACACATGCTTCTGCAAAAACTTCATCACAACCTTAGCATCATTTGTCGAATATGCCTCGGCTTCAACCTGTTTAGACACATAATCTACTGCTACCAATATGTATTTGTGACCAAAGACGGAGGAAAAGGACTGAGAAAGTCAATACCCTGAACATTAAACAATTCCAGTTCAATGATGTTTGTTCGAGGCATCTCATTTCTGTTGGTGACATTTTTGATCCTTTGACATCGATCACAACTCTTTAGTGAGCATATGCAACTTTAAATAGTGTTGGCCAAAAAAATCCAGCTTGTAATACTTTGGCCGTAGTACGTGTTCCTCCGAAGTGTCCCCCACTCGGAGTTGAGTGACAGTGGTATAAAATCTTATGTACTTCATCTTCTGCCATGCATCTCCTAATCATTTGATCTGCATATTTTTTAAACAAATATGGTTCTTCCTAGAAATAGTACTTCACATCATGAAAAAACTTTTTCTTTTGATGATATGTCTTATCAATCGGCATCAAATCACAAGCTAAATAGTTAGCAATATCAGCAAACCAAGGGGTATTATGGACATGATTTACCTTCAGTATGTGTTCATCTGAAAATGTCTCCTGAATTCGTATAAGTGGAGAATTCCCTTCTTACGACTTCAATTTGGACAAGTGGTCTACTACTTGATTTTCTACTCCCTTTCGATATTGAATTTCTAGATCGAACTCTTGAAGTAAAAGTACCCATCGGATCAGTCTCGGCTTATCATCTTTCTTGGCAAGTAAATACTTAATTATCGAGTGGTCCGTATAGGCAGTCACCTTGCTACCTACAAGATAAGATCGAAACTGGTCAAAAGCAAACACAATAGCAAGTAACTCTTTCTCTATTACCGTATAATTCAATTGAGCTCCTGTCAGAGTTCGACTTGCGTAGTAGATGGGATGAAAAACTTTGTTCCTTCGCTGGCCCATAACAGCTCCTATTGCTAAGTCGCTTGCGTCACACATCAATTCAAATGGAAAATCCCAGTCTGGTATGATGATTATGGGTGCTGAAACTAGTCGACTCTTCAAATCTTTAAAAGCTCTTAAGCACTCTTCATCAAATTTGAATGTCGCATATTTCTCCAATAATTTGCATAAAGGCTTCACAATTTTGGAGAAGTCTTTGATAAATCTTCGATAGAAACTGGCGTGGCCCAAAAAGCTCCTAACACCATTTACAGATGTTGAGTTGGGAATTTCTCAATAACATCTACCTTTTCTTTATCTACCTTGATTCCATGTCTCGTTATCCGATGCCCTATAACAATACCTTCTCGTACCATGAAATGACACTTTTCCTAATTAAGTACAAGGTTTGTTTCTTCGCATTGCCTTAGTACCTTGGCTAGATTGGCTAGGCAATCATCATATGTATCTCCAAATACTGAAAAATCATCCATAAAGACTTCAAAGTATTTGTCAACCATGTCAGCAAAAATAGACATCATACATTTTTGAAATGTAGCATGTGTCTAAATACGAATGTACCGTATGGGTAGGTGAATGTTGTCTTGTCTTGATCTTCTGGTGCTACTGTAATCTGATTATACCTCGAGTATCCATCAAGAAAATAGTAATAGTCTCGCTCCGCGAGTCTATCCAGCATCTGATCCAAAAATGTCATAGGAAAGTGATCTTACCTAGCCGCCTTGTTCAGCTTTTGATAATCGATGCAAATTTTCCATCCCATAACTGTTCTAGTCGGTATCAACTTGTTATTCTCATTTTCGATGATTGTAATACCTCCTTTCTTTGGTACGCACTGGATTGGACTTACCCATGAACTATCTGAGATAGGGTAGATTATACCCGCATCTAACCACTTGATGATTTCTTTGTTGACTACGTCCTTCATGATTGGGTTCAGTCTTTGTTGTCTATCAATTGTCCTTTTTTCGCCATCTTCCAGGATAATCTTGTGCATGCATACAGATGGACTAATTTTGCGAATATCGACTATGGTCCATCTGATAGCCTTCTTGAATTATTTCAATACCAGGATGAGTTTCTCTTCACGCTCAGTAGTTAATTCTGCTGAAACAATCACGAGCAAAGTAGAAGAGTTACCTAAATAAACATATTTCAAATGTGAGGGAAGTACCTTCAGTTCTAATTTAGGTGGCTCCTCGATCATTTCTAATGTAGGTGGCTCCTCGATTGACGCTTTTGTTTGGGCATAATCCCTTTTATCTAACTCCAAAGATTCAAAGTGTGATTACGGATTAAATCCCCTTTGGTTAGCTTCTAACAAAACTAAGTATTCATCCTTCTCTTCATCATTTGAAGGATCTGATGTCAAAATTTGTTCTAATGGATCCTCAGCATTGTTGAGTTCCTTCTCCATGATTAAATCCTCTAAATTGGACATTGTAGAACAATCATCAATTGTGTCAGGAAATCGCATGACTTAAAAACGTTAAATGTTACCTGATCATCTTGAACACGCATAGTAAGCTCGCCCATTTGCACATCAATAAGGGTCCTTCCGGTTGCTAAGAACGGTCTTCCTAGGATGATTGGCACCTCTTTGTCTACTTCAAAGTCTAGAATCACAAAGTCAGTAGAAAAGATAAATTTGTCTACACATACCAATACGTCCTCAATTTTCCTTCTAGATGTGCTAAGGATCGATTTGCTAATTGAAGTGTAACCGTAGTAGGTCTAACTTCACCAATCTCTAACTTCCTAAATATTGACATGGGCATCAAGTTGATACTTGCACCTAAGTCACATAATGCTTTACCAAATATGTTACTCTAATATTGCAAGGTATGGTAAAACATCTAGGATCCTTCAATTTTGGGGGTCGTTTGTTTTGAAGATATGCACTGCATTCCTTTGTCTAGGCTACCGTTTCAAATTCTCCAAGTTTTCATTTTTTAGATAGGATATCTTTCATGAATTTGACGTAGTTCGGCATTTGTTCAAGTGCTTCAACCAACAGGATGTTGATATGAAGTTGCTTGAGTACGTCTAGGAACTTCTTGAATTGAATTTCCTGCTTCTGCTTCTGAAGTATTTGAGGGTAGGGTGGTGGAGATTTCTTTACTAAAACTGGTTGATTCGTCTTCTGTGGTAATTCCGCATCTAATGGAGTTGTTAGTTGATCAGAATTAGCTGGTTTAGTTGATCAAAATTAGCTGGTTCTGAAGTTACCTTGTCAGATTTTGTAGATTCTGGTTCTTGTGAAACTGGAATTTCAATACTCGGTTGAACTTCCTCTGAGTCTTGAGCGTCAACTGGCTCCTTCTCAACTTCGACAGAATTGGGCTCTAAAGTCTTTCTGCACCTCAATGTCAATGCTTTACATTGTTCATTCCCTAGATTCCTCGAATTCCCTGTATCACTAGGTAAAGCATCTTGTAGTCGGTTCCTGAGTTCAGTAGCAAGCTAGCCCATTCAGTTTTCTAGATTTTTCAATGTAACTGCTTTGCTTTGAATTAAGGCATCATTCTTCACCATGTATGCCTTTAAAAAATTTTCTAAGCCATTGGATGGTTTAGCTTGGGTTAGTTTCTGAACTTATTGGGGAAAACTAGGTGCTTGGGTCGATCTAGGTTGGGCATAAGTCTTACTGGTTCCAGCTTCTTGGTTACTCCAGGAAAAATTCGTGTGGTTTTGCCATGATGGGTTATAGAAATTGGATTGCAGTCCTTGCGTTCCTCGATTTTGGTTCTGGTTACCCCTATAATATATGGAATTTTGGTTCAATGGACATTCTTCAAACAAATGTCCTTCCCTACAATAGACATAGGCTATATTTTCAAATTGATTTGGTGGCTGTGCTGCAAAACTATTAGACCAATTAGTAGTAATGTTTTTTAACATTGAGGATATTGATGATACCTGAGATGCGAGTGAAGTAAGAGTGTCTACTTTATGTATTCCAACAACTTATCTTCCTGATGCTGCTCGTTTGGTTGGCCATTGATAATTGTTGCTGGCAATCCTCTCAACGATTTCATAAGCCTCATTATAAGACTTAGAAAGGAGAGAACCGTTAACAGAAGCGTCCACTACCATTCTCGTATGAGCATTGAGACCATTATAAAACGTCTCAAGTTGGATGCAAAGTGGGATTCCATGAGAGGGCACTTCCGTAATAATTCTTTGTACCTTTCCCATGCCTCATACAAGGACTCATCATCCATTTGTTGGAAAGCAGTGATCTCATCCTCAACTTAGCATTCTTGCTAGGTGGGAAATACTTCATGAGAAATCTTTCTGCTAACTCTTGCCATGTGGAAATTGAATTTGGTGGCAATGAGTTCAACCAGGCTCGAGCTCTGTCCCTTAGCGAATACTAGAACAGCTTTAATCGTAATGCATCTTCGGGTACTCCGGCTAACTTGAAAGAATCGCTCACCTCCATAAACAGTCTTAAGTGTAGGTGAGGATCTTCAATAGACATTCCACTAAATTGGCCCACTGTCTGAAGCATCTAAAACATTACTGGCTTCAGCTCGAATTGTTGTGCCTCGTTTTCAAGTCTTCTAATACCCGGATTAAGATCATTAAACACTGGCACTGCATACTATCTTAAAGTTCTATCCCTATCATCAGCAATAAGGATAGGATTTTGAGCAGGGTCTGCTCTGTTTCCTTGATTCAGATTTTTGAAGTTCATCTCTTCAACACTTCTCTAACTTGCTTGCCTTCTTTGCTGTCAGAAAGTTCATTCAATCTCAGGGTCTACAGGGAGTAAATCAATAATTCAGTCAATACTCATAAACACCTGAAATAATCACAGAAAAATCAATTAAGTTATAATTTGAACATAAAAATAAACCAAAATGCAAAACTAACAAATTTACAAATAATGACTTTTTAAAACAGTTCCCGGCAACGGCACCAAAAACTTGGAATGACGGAAATGTGCAAGTGTACACAATCGTAACAAGTAATAAAGTGACAAGTAAATGTTGAGTTATTGTACCCACAGGGACTGTGAAAATAATTATTTATGAATTCTATTTAAAACACTTTGGTGAAGAAAAATATTTTGCTTGAAGAAAAATCTTTTGTTTGAAGAGGCTGACTAAAAACTATGATTTTAAACTAAGTAAACTAAATAAATAAATCTCAAATGCACGATTTCAAAATACAATTTTAATCAAGATGACATAATTATATTAGATCAATTACATTTCTTAACTTACTCATTTTTATATTGTGACGAATAAATTCACAGCAACTCGGTAATTTGCTAACTTATGAACATACTCACCTACCAAAATCCATTCATCTCTTGACTATATCCCTATGTCAGTTCAACCGATTAAACAAATCTTTAATAGGCAAATATGTTATTGCACATACATACTTATTAAATTGAAATAATCTCTTGTACATATCCCTATGTAAATTCAAATGATTAATTAAATCTAATAAGCACATAAAAGACTACGTGAGGTAACAAAGTATCCCTACCTTGAAACAGTTTAATCACAATAACCTTGCAAGTTATGCAAGATAAATGTATCGTCAGATACCGTTGCTAATTTAGCCCTCAGCTACCTTAGATGATTAAACATGCATTGATTAAGTACTATGTCCATTAATTACAATTTCAATCCATTTAAATAATTAATTCATTAGCTACCTCACAATTGTAATGCAAGGATAACTTAGTCATGATTTTACTTAATCAAGCATCTTACCGAGGCCTATAACGACATAAACACAATTTTAACAATTTTAGCAAACGAAATACAATCAACCTAACACGAATTAAATTCAAGCTAAATTGATTAAATTAACCATTCCAAAATTATAAATATTCATAGATATGTTTGTCATAACAACAACAAAAATTAAAAAGATAGGGAACAAGAATCAAATTATGTGTTTTTCCGTGGCTTGACTAGTGTGCTCTATTCTTCCTTCTCCGTTGTCCTCGTTGATGAAGGCTGCTATGAACACTTAATTTCTGCTTCAAATGGCTGATGAATGCCCCTTTTCCAAGAGGAGAAATTGGCAAGAGAGCAATGGAATTTGGAATGGAAAAGAAGAGAGAAAGTGAAGAGAAGAGAGAAAAGATGTGAATGCTTGAAATGTGTTTCAAATGACCATCGGGGGTCGTTATAGATGAAGAGGGCTGCTAAAAATAGCTAAAATTATCAGCCAAATAGCCCTCCCTTGGTCGGCCACACATGTGGCAAGGTTGATAGTTTCAACTTTGCTAATTTAGGCTTGGGGCAAATCTATAAATCCACCAATTGTGAAGGGGTTTGTTTGCAACTTTAACAAGTCTTCAAGGGCCTCTTATCAAGCTAAATAATCAGCCAATAAGCTGATTTGGGTCAGCATATGGACGGTTTTGGGCTGTCCACTTCTTGGTCGGTTCGATTCACTCAGTTCGGCTCAACTTGACCACTTTTTCATAATTAATTAATAATAATTTATTTAATCCAAATTAAATTGGATATAAATTAAAATTAATTCTATCATGAATTAATACACATAATTGGACAGACTTAGGCTAAAAATTAATTCGACTTGATACTTCAAATTGCTTCTCGGTTTTGAACTTCTAGTAGTGTCTGTCGATTTTGCCCTTTGTGCAAATCTGTCGAAAAATGATCAAAATTAATTAAAATTAAACATGTTCATAATTTAAGTGCAATTTAATTATTTTATAAAAATGAATTATTTTTCGATAAGAATTTTATCAGAACTGCATGAATTTAAGTTAAAAAGGGCATGAAAAAGTGTGTATATTTTGTGTTTCAAGTATCGACTAGTTTTGCCTCTTTTATCTGATCAAACAACATCGATTTGATTCTTAGTTCAGCTATCAAGCCACTGTCACTGCTAATACTGAGTTGGGCAAACATTTCCTGCAATTCAACTGCGACTTTTCTCCTCAGTGCGTCAGCTACAACATTTGCTTTTCCAATGTGGTAATGAATGACATAGTCATAGAATTTCAACAGCTCAGTTCAGTGACGTTGTCTTTCAATAGGAGCTATTAAAGAGTCTTATGATGGGTACATATATGGCACTTCTCACCATACAAATAGTGTGTAACGCCCCAAACCCAGCCTAGACGTTATGGCTGAATCTTAGAAGTTACATTAACAATGCTTGAAATTATTTACTTTTTGAAATTGACTGGGGTTGAGGTGATTTGTGAAAACTTAAAATTTTGAATATTTAAATGATTTTTTTCCTTTGAAAAAAATACTTATTAAAAATATAATCTTTTGAAAGTAAAGTGCTACATTATATTATAATGTCATTTTAAGTTATTTGAAAATAAAGATTTTGTATTATAATTATTTATTAAAAAGGTTTTGGGTAAAAATCTTTTGCAGTGGACTTTTATAAAACTACTTAGAAAATTACGAATTACAATTTTGTTTAAACCATGTAAAATCGTAAATAATTGAAATAAACTCCATATTTTAAAATACTTGAAATCGCATAAATTTTTCATGCATGCATAGCAGTTATAAGTTATAAAATAACTAACAACCCAAAATAAAAAAAATGTCCAAATCCCACAAATAGAAACCACATAGTTTAAAAATCTATAAAATAAGCCATCTGAGAGGCTCTACCAAATGTTGAATCCAAGCCCTATGGCTGCGTATTACCTGAAAGGTTATAACACTAAAGGGGGTGAGCTTTTAAAGCTCAGTGCGGGTCTTTTAACAAATAAATGTAAATAAACACATAATCATCAATCAAGTAAATATTTCACTTTATGCACATGATCATCGCGATGTTATTTTATAAAACATTTATACAATTTTATTTAAAATATCCTACCCATCACCGCTACACACCATAATCGAGTTCCCCCGAACTCGTCCATCCAAACACTCCAATTTGTGAAGAGTGTCACAGTAATGCAGATAAACTGCCACTTAATAATATTATGGACAAGCCACCACTTTTCTAGATAAACTACTACTTTGTCCTCCTTTCACATATCACACCCCATGCATGTGATATGGCCACAAAAATTGTTTTTTCACTTTAAAAATCAATTTTTCGCTTTGGCATGTGAGGCATGCTCATTATATCACTTAAAATCACATAGGCGTGCTTAACATGCTAATCACATATTTACACAATATATATATATCAATATTTCACATTTTATAAATCATGTGGAAATCATATATGCCATAACATCACATAATATGATAATGAGATTTTCATAAATTTTATGTCAATAATAATAACCAAGATCACACATCAAACAAATCAGAAAAAAAACAATTTAGTTTTACTTAATTCGATATTCCAATTCGGGGGGTTTTTATTCCTCTTTTCGAATACAAGTATTCTTGATAAGCTCAATTTAATAATACGAATAAATTTTTAACAACAATAAACATATTTTCATATTTTTTTAATTAATGAAGAACCCACACCTGATTGTACGAAAGCATATTTTTAGTGAGTGTTTGGAATCGCTACTCGTAGATAATTCATTGTGTAATTGGGAATTTAGAGGTAGCTTAAACCTCTACTCTAAGTTCCAAATGTAAGTGTTCTCACGCCTATGACTAAATGTGATATATATGTGCTTGTGCAATTGTGAAAATATAAACCTATATGAGATGCTATGACATGTGCTATAAGCTTGTGATGACTATTGTGAAAGAGAATATGTGGGTATGTTATTCATGTCATATGACAATAAATATGTGGGTATGTCTTCATACCATGTGGCAGTGATTATAATATGCTAATGATGTGAATATGCAGTGAAATTGAGTGAATAATCGGTAAGTAAATATGTGATAATAATGTGGATATTTTGGCCTTGTGATTTTGAGACCGTTGGATACAGTTGGCATGTCATAGAATTGTAAGAACTCACTTTTCTGATGTAATTTTGGGGTGTTGAGACCCAAAAATAGTTTTCAGAGAGATAAGGGAATGGGAACTAAGTTCCATTCATCAGGATATGTGTGCTTGGTTTGTTGGAGAGTGTTAGCTATATGATTCACTTATTGGACATGATCGACTCTATGAGTCATTTTGGTGTACTGGAAATCTGTGTATCTGATGTGTAGTGATAGAGTCCACATTATGTTTCTTAACCTCAAGAGCCAAACTATCATATAAAAAGTGATTAAATGTGTTTTATATGTACTATGTTATATGCTTAAATATTCATGGGGTTAATGTGATGTGTAACATCCCTAACCCATATCCGTCGCTAGATTAGGGTTACAGAGTATTACTATATAATCAGAAACATTTAAACTTAATTTCAATCAATAACATAATCAAATAATAAACCAAACATATACACACATATCATCCCTAAAAATAACTTGGGAACAAATCGGGACCAATTTGAAACCATTTGGAAAGTCTAAGAAAAAATCACAAAAATTTGGAGACAGAGGTCACATGGCCGTGTGCCTCACACAGCTAAGACACACGCCCATGTCTCAAGCCGTGTAACCTTCAAACTAAGGACACATGGTCGTGTTCCAGCCTATGTTCTCACCCATGTAACTTTCTGAGTAGGGTCACATGCCCATATGCCAGGCCGTGTAACTCTCTAAGTTGCCCCACACGACAGTGTGTCAAGCCGTGTGTTAAGTCATGTAACTTACTGACTTGCAATCTAAGGAACTTACCAGATGACACACGGTCGTGTCACTAGGCCGTATGTCTCACACGACTGAGTCACACGCCCGTGTCTCAAGCTGTGTGGACCCAAATTTACCTAAAATCAAGCCAATTCAAAACCTTTCCATGCATGAACATTTAAACCAACTATTCACACTTTCAAAACACCAAAACCTCACCTAAACACACATATAAATGTCATTATCAAGATCCTAATTCAATTAACCAATATGTCATTCAAAGGTACCTCAAATGCATTCAAAAAAACTTACCTACACATGTCAAATTTACCATATTTCAATCATTACTAGTTCAATACTTTCCAAAACATGTCATAACTTGACCATAATCATACTTATTTGAAACTTACCATAGGAGTCATTCAAAACATGCATCACAAGATAACCAAAATGACACAATCTAGCAAGGTATCAAATGGTACCAACCAAGTTAACTTTCACAATTTATACATGCTAAATCACCAACTAAACATTCAACAAAATGCCATTACAATTCACCCTATACATGCCATTATAAACCTTGGCCGAAATATTCAAAAACTACTGATATATTTGCTGGATAGTGTGATAGATCTTCGACGAGCTTCTAACCAAATCGAGCTTCCAAAAATCTATAAAACATAGGAAAGAAACTACATAAGCAATTAATGCTTAGTAAGCTCATATAAATTAATACATAACTTACCATTTTATTTGTATAATATAAAGCATAAGCATAATATAACGTAAACCATAAGCTTGGCATAAGCCTCTACATCACCATCAATACACAAGTTAGCACAGTTGCACATAAATCAAATTAATCAACCATAATATAAGTCATTTTCCATATGGAATACATCAATCAGTTCATGCATTCTTTCTATAAGGTCATGCTTGATTCCATTTGAATACTTAACATTTCAATCCCTTTTATTGCCTATTGAACTATCTATAATTTCATCGGATACTCGGGAAAGCTCACAAGAAGTGTGCCTTTACATATAACCATAACCTTTCCTTTGCATCCATGCTCACACGAGCTGTGAAATGGGCCTGCTCACACAAGTTGTGGATTAGAATGTAAGCTATACGATGCTGCTCACATGAGTTGTGGAGAACCCGCAACAATTGCAATACCTCAGCCATTGGTAGGACATTCAAGACTAACACCCAAAACATAAAATCCCTAATGACACGTCATTTTTATCCCACGAATTCCTAAGGTTCAATAGGACTCGATAACCATCATAGAATTGATTTTTTATACATCGATCAATTCACATTATAATTAGTGTAATGACATATAATTTAAATAGCATTAATACGATAACCGTTCATACAAACTTACCTCGATGACTAGAGGCATGGAAGTTAAATCGAGCGAATCCAAAGCTTTTGCTTTACCTCGATCTAGGTCCACACGTGGTTTATCTTGATCTAAATAGACAATTTCAACCGATTAAATACTTTTAGTATTTAATTTAATCCACATTTCATATTTATGCAAAATTACCACTTTTCTTGAACATTTTAACTTTTTACAATTTAGTCTTTAAGCTCGTAATTTGAAATCTAATCATTTTAATCCCTCTTATAGGCTAAATGAATTCTTTATGGACTTATTCCAACCCAAATAAACCATCATTTCATAAATTTAACATTAATTTCTACTATTTTTACAAACCAACCCCTAATGCAAATTTCATAAAAAATCACTTTACAAAACTTGTTTATTTCTTAACAAAGATTCATAATCTACCATTTAACATCAAACACTACTCAAGAACATTCATGGCATAACCCTTAACCATTAACAGTTTTAAAAATTGATCCCTAGGCTAGCTAGTTTAAGCTAAAACGAACTCAAAAGCATAAAAATCATTAAAAACAGAGCTTGAATGCATACCATGCAAGAAGAAATAAGCTTGGCCAAATTCTCCTCCTCCTTGAATGGCTAAAATCAATTTAGGGTGTTGAATAGGAAAGATGAAACAATTTTGTTTTATTTAGTTTAAGTTTAATTTACCTAATTACCATTTTATCTTTTAAAAACTTTAATATTTTCATCAAAACCATGTCCATAAACATCCACTATCACCTTAATTGGTCTAATTACCATTTAAGTCCGTTAATTTAATATTTCATATCCATTTGACCCTTTTAACTAATACAACTCAACTTTTACCCTTTATACGATTTAGCCCTTTTAATTTAATTAACCATGCAAACATAAAAATTTCTTAATGAAATTTTAATACAACCTTAATAAAATCTCGTAAATATTAAAATAATAATTTACTCGTCGAATTTGTGGTCCCAAAACCACTATTTCAATATCATTGAAAACGAGTTGCTACAACTCTCCCCCTAAAGAAATTTTCGTCCCCGAAAATCTTACCAGAAAATAGGTTCAGGTATTATACTTTCATAGCTTCATTTGGTTCCCAGGTAGCCTCTGTGATTCTGTGTCATTGCTAGTGAACTTTAACTAAAGTTACTTTTATTTCTCAATTCTTGAACTTCTCGAGCTAAAATTCTGTTCGGTCTTCACCGTACGTCATATCTGGCTGAATCTCAACATCTACAGGTGAAATCACATGTGAATGATCTAATTGATACTATCATAACATTGACATATGAAATACATTATGAATCTTTTCTAAGTCTAATGATAATGTTAACCGATAAACTACTGGTCCAATACTCTCAATGATCTTATACAGCCCGATAAACTGCAGACTAAGCTTTCCTTTTTGGCCAAATCGGAGAACTTTCCTCCAAGGCGATACTTTTAGAATTTTTTTTTCACCGACTTGAAACTCTATATCTTTTCTTTTCAAATCTGCATAAGATTTATAACGATCAAAAGTCGCTTTCAAACTATCACGTATTACCTTGACCTTTTCTTCGGTTTCTCGAATCAAATGAACATTGAATATCTTTTTTGTCACTCAACTCAGTCCAGTATAATAGAGTTTGACATTTTCATCCATACAAAGTTTCGTACAATGCCATTTTAATGCTTGCTTGATAATTGTTATTATATTCAAATTCAACCAACAGTAGAAATTTCTCCCAATTACTTTCGAACTCCAAAACACAACATTGAAGCATATCTTCGAGTACTTGAATTACTCACTCTGACTGACCATTGGTCTGTGGATGAAACGCTGTACTGAAATGTAGTCAAGTACCCAAAGTTTCATGTATCTTACTCCAAAATCGTTGTGGATCCCTATAAAAAATAATAGAAATTGGTACACTGTGTAGTCTAACAATCTCTAAAATATACAACTCTGTCAATTTCTAAAGTGAATAATCTATACGTACTAGAATGAAATGTTCATATTCCGTCAAACAATCTACAACAACCCATACAACATCTTTCTTTCTCGGAGATAAAGGCAATCCCAATACAGAATCCATTGTAACACATTCCTATTTCCACTCTGGAATCATCACAGACTATAATAAACCAGAAGGTACTTGATGCTCAGTTTTAACTTGCTGACAAATCAAACATTTTGATACGAAATCTGAAATCTCTCATTTCATACTTGGCCACCAGTACATCTGTTTCAAATCACCGTACATTTTATTGCTTCCAAGATGTATCGATAAGCTACTACATTGAGCTTCTTGTAAAATCTTCTGAATGAGATCAGAATTTCTCGGAACACAAATTCTACTTTTGAAGTATAAACTATCCTCGAAACCAATATGGAAGTCTGATTTATATGTCAACTCAATCTGTTTTCGTTTAGAAATCAATTCTGTATCACTTTTCTAAGCATCATAAATTTGTTACAAAAATATCGGTCTAGCTTTTAATTTAGCTAATATAGAACCATTATCAATCAGTGTCAACCGTGTGCTCAAAGCTTGCAAAGAAAATAAAGACTTTCTACTCAAAGCATCAACAACGACATTATCCTTTCCCGGATGATAATCAATGATCAAATCATAATCTTTCAGCAAGTCAAGCCATCTATGCTGTCTCAAATTCAAATCTTTCTATGACATGAAATACTTCAAGCTTTTGTGATCCATGAAAATATGACATTTTTCTTTGTACAAATAGTGTTGCCAAATCTTTAAAGCAAAAAAAGTAGCTATAAGCTCTAAATCTTGAGTCGAATAATTCTTTTCGTACGGTTTCAACTGTCGAGAAGCATACGCTACCACCTTGCCTTCTTGAATCAAAATACAACCTAAACCATTTAATACAGCATCACAATAAATTACAAATTCTTTACCAGACTCTGGCTGAACCAATATAGGTGCATCAGTTGACAACGCTGTCAACTGGTTAAAACTTTACTGACACTTTTTAGAAAATTCAAACTTGATATATTTTTGAAGTAGTTTTCTAAACGATGTAGCAATTATTGAAAATCCTTTGACAAATCTTCTATAATATCCAACTAAACCCAGAAAAATTCTAACTTTTGATACATTTCTCGAAGGTTTACAGTCCACTAAAGTTGATACTTTACTCGAATCAACTCTAATACCATCTGTCGATACCACATGTCCAAAAAATCCTACTTCTCGAAGCCAAAACTCACATTTGCTAAACTTAGCGAACAACTATTTTTATGTAAAGTATGTAAAACAACTCTCAAATGTTGGGCATGCTCTATCTCATCTCATGAATAGATCAGAATGTCATCAATGAACACAAGAAAAAATATGTCTAAATACAGCCTGAATATTCTATTTATCAAATTCATAAACACAACAGGTGCATTGGTCAAACCAAATGGCATAATAAGAAATTCTAATGCCTGCACCATGTTCTAAAAGTAGTTTTTAGCACATCCGAGTCTTTAACCCGTTATTGATAATATCCAGAATGAATATCAATCTTTGAGAATACTATCGCACCTTTCAACTGATCAAACAAATCATCTATGTGAGCCAATGGATATTTGTAACAGTCTGGTTTAGACCCTAGTTGGAATAGTGGTTTTGGGACCATAAATCTGAGTAAAAAAAATATTTTGATATTAATTTTCATGCTTATAATATGTGAATTGACATGTGTGAAAGTTTCGTATGAAAATTTTATCGTTTGTGTGCTTAATTTTGAAAAAGGACCTAATCGCATAAAATGTAAAAGTGGCATTCTATTTGTTAAAGTGCCTAATTGCTATGTCTCTTTAATTGTGATGTCCTTATGTGGTTATTTGACCTTGGAATGTATTGAATAACATTAATGGACATTAGTTGGTAGAGTTTTAAATGTATATTATAAGGTTATATTAGTAAATTGTGTATTAATATTTATTAATTAAACAAAACATAATATTGGCTTCATTTATTCACCATTTGGCCGAATATATCAAAAGAAAAAGAAATAAAACTCAAGCTTAGGGTTCGACTAAGAGATTTGGTGATTTAGGTATGTATTTTGTTCGGTTTTTTATAATTTCTACGTTTTTCTAATTGTTGCCTAGTAATCTATCAAGCCCATGCCCTAATTTTTTATTTTGTTGATGATTTTAAGTTATGCCATTGTTGATAATGTGAGCTTTATGAAGTTTTATGGTAATAAATGAAAGATATGTGTTAGATTACTAAGTTTTGTCTTTTTGATGAATTTGAGTAATTTGGACTAAATTGTAAAAAAGGAGATTTTGAAGGACTAAAATGTGAAATAAATGAAATATATGGGCTTATATGAATACTATGATAATTTGGCTTAACATGGGTATATAGAAATTTTGTGTATTTTGTTATTTTGTAAATTAAGGGCTAAAGTATCAAAATGTAAAAATGTGAGGGCTAATTTGTAAAATGCCCTAAATGTGTGTTTGTAGATTTAATTGAATGATTTTGTGAATAAAATGGTTAAATTTAAATGTGTTTAGATCAAGAACCAAATAAAATGGATTTAGATCAGGGAAAGTCAAAAGTCATCGAGTAGTCGACTCAGTTCGCTTGAATCTGTACGAGGTAAGTCAATATACAAATAAACGTATTTGAGTTGATTTATTTATGTTTCTATGACATTGAATTGTGTTGAATGGCTATATGAGAGCTCAATATGTGATACCCGAGAAAGTTATGATAATGCGACGATGTCCGAAAAGTCCTGTACGAACCATAGGAATAGTTAGGATACATATGCCATGACATAGGATCCGATATGTGTTTTCGTGTAAGACCACGTCCGGGACGTTGGCATCGACTTATGATTTACGTGTAAGACCATGTCTGGGACATCGGCATCGTATTTGATTTTGTGTAAGACCCTGTCTGGGACAGTGGCATTGTAACGCCCCGTACCCGAGACCGTCGCCGGAGTCGAGCACGAGATGTTACTAAATTTATTTCATCAATTAAACAGCTTAAACAATTTATTTTAAAATTTCCAGACAAGCTGGCTAACTACGTCACAGTCACTTTAAAATTCATATCTCGAGTTCTGAAACTCGAAATCCAATTCCATAAATTTTCCCTAAAACTAGACTCATATATCTATTTAATAATTTTTTTCTAGAATTTTTTGTTGGGCCAATTAGTACAGTTTATTAGTACTACTCTGACCTCTGTGTATTACAAATCAGATATCTCCTTGTATAGAGTTTCAATGACTATTACATTTATTTCTATTAAAACTAGACTCTATAAGGAACCTGTAAATATAAAGCATGACTTCTAATTATTTTTATATAATTTATGGTGAATTTCCAAAGTCAGAACAGGGAATCCAGAAATCGCTCTCGCCCTATTTTACAAAAATTTAAACATCTCATAGAATATAATTCATATACCTGTTTTGTTCCATCCGTATGAAAATAGACTTATTAAGCTTCGATTCTATAACTTATTCATCATTTAATTCCATTTCTACTATTTTTAGTGAATTTTCAAATTCACGTCATTGCTGCAGCAATATTCTATTTTATAACCAATTTCACCATTTTATGGTTTTCCATGGACTAAGTAACACATTAAACATACATGACATCAAATATGATTTAGATTTGCCATTCCAATGGCTAATCATTCACAAAATATTTTCTTGCCAAAGCATAATCATATCATAAGATCATTTACACAAAGTGAGTATTTTTCCATACATGCCACATTCAAGATACACAAGCCATTTTACCAATTTAGGCCTTCGGATAGGGTGAACGAATCTTCGACCTATCCCGATTCTCAAGCTGGTTCTGTCAAAACTACAATGAAGGAAAAGGAAGGAGTAAGCATAAATGCTTAGTAAGTTCACATGCAAATAGTAAGTAACATAATCATGCAATTCCACATAAAAACATCATTTGCATAAACAACACCAAGACATTCATGTTACATTTGCATTTAATATCATGCTACGATTTCATCATACCAAGTTCTCAACCTGAAGATTTAAGCACATACCTGTCAAATTTTCTCATTTACCACACTTACCAACATGTCACCTTCGTTTTAGGCATTCTTCTTATTCTCTTAAGATTCACCCGTTGAACACATCGGAATATAATTTGAATACACGAAAATTTTGTACATAAGTGCCACATATGTAGCCAAGCTACCATGTAACCCGCCCATAAGTGAACTCAGACTCAACTCAACGAGCTCGGGCGTTCGCATCCATAAGTGAACTCGGACTCAACTCAACGAGCTCGAATGCCTAGTTACATCTCACGAACTCGGACTCAACTCAACGAGTTCGGATGCCCAACCATCCTAGTGACATGTCACTTGTATTCTAATCTATTCCCAAGGTTCAAATGGGCTTTTTCCTCGATTACACATCTTTGTCGTCTTCCACGGAACATCGAAACCGATACTCGGTAGCAAATCATAATTTACATATTATTCAATAATAACCATAAAGCATAATATTTCATGATATTAATCATCATATCACATAAATAACATTAAATTACTTAAAATGACAATTATGTTACTACATTTACACATGAACTTACCTCGATACAAAATATTAGCAATCAAGCCTATTCCTCATAAACTTTGTTTTTCCCTCAATCACGACTTAAATCTTGTTTCTCTTGATCTATAATACCAAATTAATTTATTTAATACATACATTCATCAAAACAACCCCAAATACGAACTTTGGGAAAATACCATTTTGCCCCTAAACTTTTGCAAAATTACACTTTTGCCCCTAGGCTCGGGAATTAAACTTCATCCTATTTTCTTGTTTTTTATGACATGCTGATAATTTTTCCCTTCTATAGCAACATCAAATTCACACTCTAACATGTACTCATGAATATTAGGTATTTTTACCGATTAAGCCCTTTTACTCGTTTTCACTTAAACCGAGTAGCACAAGTTATCTAGCATAATTTAAAACCTTATATTCTATCATAAAACACCAAAATACACAAATTTCACCTATGGGTATTTTTCCAAATATGAATCCTAGGTTAAATTATTGCTAGCATAAGCTAAATCAAGTTACCAGGATTCCAAAAACGTAAAGAACATTAAAAACGGGGCTTGGAATCACTTACTATGGAGCTTGGAAGCTTGAAACAAACCCTAGCTATGGAGAACCCTTTAATTTTCGTCCTAATGAAGAAGATGGACATATTTTGGCATCTTTTTCCTTTTTTTTAATCTTTTAATTACCAAATGACCAAAATACCCTTAATACCTTTCTTTGGAAATTTTCATGTACAAGCCCATTTTTGTCCAAAATTTTAGAAATTGTTCAAATTGCTATTTAAGACCTCCTCATTAATATTCCTAAGTAATTTCATACTAAAAACTTCTAGAATGCAAGTTTTGCAAATTATTCGATTTAGTCCCTAATTTCAACTTAAGCACTTTATGCATAAAATTTCGTCACGAAATTTTCACGCAATCATGCAATCATATCATAAACCTCAAAATAATTATAAAATAATTATTTCTATCTCGGATTTGTGGTCACAAAACTACTATTCCGATTAGGCCCTAATTCGGGATATTACAACTCTCTCCCCTTTAAGGATTTTCGTCCTCGAAAATCTTACCCGTAAACAGGTGTGAATATTGATTTCTCATAGTTTCCTCAGGTTCCCATGTAGTCTCTTCTACCCCATGCTTTTGCGACAATACTTTCACGAGAGCGACACTTTTATTTCTTAGTTGCTTGACCTCTCGAGCTAAAATTTTAATCGGTTCTTGTTCGTAAGTCATATCCGGTCATAGCTCAATTTCTCTCGATGAAATTATATGTGAAGGGTCTGAACGATACTGACGTAGCATAGATACGTGGAACACATCATGTATCTTCTGTAATTCAGATGGCAATGCTAACCGATAAGCTACTGGTCCAACTTTTTTAATTATTTCATACGGTCCAATAAAACACGGACTTAACTTGCCCTTCCGTCCAAATCTAAGAACTTTCTTCCATGGTAACACTTTTAAAATACCTTATTACCAACTTGAAATTCGATTTCCTTTTGTTTCAAATCCGCATAAGATTTCTGTCTATCCGAAGCAGCTTTCAAACAATCTCGAACCACTTTCACTTTTTCTTCGGTTTCTTATTGGATCAACTCCTAAATCTGATTTTCCTTGAGTTCAGTCCAATACAATGGCGTCCAACATTTACGACCATACAATGCTTTATAAGGTGCCATCGTCAAACTCATCTGATAACTATTATTATAAGTAAATTTTACCAACGGTAAGTATCTTTCCCAACTACCTTGAAATTCCAATACACAACATCTGAGCATGTCTTCAAGAATCTGAATCACTCTCTCTGGCTGTCCATCAGTTTGTGGATGAAAAGCAGTGCTGAAATTTAACTTCCTACCTAATGCCTCTTGCAATTTTTGCCAAAACCGCGAAGTAAATCTCTGATTTCTATCCGAAATGATTGACAAAGGTATTCCGTGAAGTCTAACAATCTCACTGATATACAATTCAGCCAACTTATTAAGATAATAATCCGTACGTACCGGAATAAAATGAGCCGATTTAGTCAATCTATCAACTATTACCCAGATGGCATCTTTCTTCTTCGGAGTTAATGGCAACCCTGATACAAAACCCATAGTAATCCGATCCCATTTCCATTCAGGAACCATGATAGGCTGGAGTAGTCCCGAAGGTACTTGGTGTTCAGCTTTCACTTGTTGACAAATTAAGCACTTTGATACAAACTCCGAGATATCTCTTTTCATTCCATTCCACCAATACATTTTCTTCAAGTCATTATACATTTTCGTACTGCCCGGGTGAACCGCCAAACAACCATTATGTGCTTCATGCAAAATCTTTTGAATCAACTCATCATTTTTCGGTACACAAGTTCGGGTTTTAAACATCAAGCAACCATCAGAATCGATTTTGAAATCTAACCCCGTATCAACTTCACACTGTTTTCTCTTGGCTTGCAAATCTTCATCGCTTTTCTGAGCTTCACAAAGCTCTTGTAAAAACATCGGTCTTGCTCTTAACTCTGCTAAAATCAAACCATCATCTGATGCCTTTAATTGAGTATTCATAGCTCTCAAAGCAAATAGCAACTTTCTGCTCAAAGCATCGGCAACCACATTCGCTTTTCCCGGATGGTAGTCAATAACAAGCTCGTAATCTTTCAATAACTCCAACTATCTTCGCTGTCTCAAATTTAAGTCTTTTTGTGACATCAAGTACTTAAGACTTTTGTGGTCGGAATAAACCCGGTATTTTTCACCATACAGATAATGTCGCCAAATCTTCAAAGCAAATACTATAGCAGCCAATTCTAAATCATGAGTCGGATAATTTCTTTCGTGAGATTTTAACTGCCTCGAAGCATAAGCCACCACTTTTCCCTCTTGCATAAGTACACATCCTAAGCCATTTCGAGAAGCATCACTATACACTACAAATTTTTTACCTGATTCAGGTTGTACTAACACTGGTGCTTTAGTTAATAACTTTTTCAATTCTTCAAAACTCTATTGACATTCTTCCGTCCACTCAAATTTAACATCCTTTTGAAGTAGTCTAGTCATAGGAGCAGCAATTATAGAAAATCCATTTACAAACCGCCGAAAATACCTAGCTAGCCCCAAGAAATTTCTAACCTCGGTTACATTTTTTAGTGGTTTCCAATCAACAATAGCCAAAATTTTAGTAGGATCAACCCGTATACCATCACTTGAAACAATATGACCCAAAAATCCAACTTCCTGAAGCCAAAATTCACTTTTACTAAACTTGGCATATAACTGCTTATTTCTCAAAGTTTGCAAAACTATCTTCAAGTGCTCGGCATGCGCTGTCTCATCTTTCGAATAAATTAAGATGTCATCTATAAATACCACAACAAATTTGTCCAAGTATGGTCGAAATATGCGATTCATCAAATCCATAAACACAGCAGAAGCATTTGTTAACCCGAATGGCATAACTAAATATTCATAATAACCGTACCTTGTTCTAAAAGAAGTTTTAGGCACATCTGATTCTTTTACTCCCAGCTAGTAGTACCCATATCTCAAGTCAATCTTTGAAAACCATGTCGCTCCTTTCAACTGATCAAACAAATCATCAATTCTCGGCAACGGATACTTGTTCTTGATTGTCACCTTATTTAATTGCCGATAGTCAACACACAATCTCATAGAACCATCCTTCTTTTTCACAAATAATACGAGAGCACCCCAAGAAAAAAAACTCGGTCTCACAAAGCCTTTGTCAGTCAATTCTTGCAATTGTGACTTTAATTCCTTCAACTCTACTGGTGCCATTCTATACGGAGCAATCGAGATCGGAGCTATTTCTGATATCAACTCAATACCAAATTCTACCTCCCTGACTGGAGGCAAACCCGACAACTCTTCTGGAAATACATCCGCGAACTCATACACAATCGGCACTGATTCAATTTTCTTTTCAATTTCTTTTCTATTAAGTACATATGCCAAATAAGCTTCATAACCCTTCCTCAAATATCTTTGAGCCGACATCGAAGAAATTACACTAGATAATACCTCTGATTTGCCTGATTCAACCCGCAGAATTTTACCACTTTCACACTTTAGTTCTATAACCTTTTCTTTGCAATTTACTATAGCATCATGCAATGTCAACCAATCCATACCCAAAATAACATCAAATTCATCAAACGGCAACAACATCAACTCGATCGAAAAGTAATGACCCCGAATCATTAAAGGACATTTCTTTCATACTTTATCAACTATCACACATTTGCCTAATGGATTCGACACTCTAATCATAAATTCTATGTACTCAACAGGTATATTCATACTAGACACCAATTTCATGCACACATATGAATGAGTAGAACCGGGATCAATCAAAGCAGTAACATTAACATCATAAAGAGAAAATATACCAGTAATCACGTCGGGTGATGAAGCATCTTCACGTGCCTTTATGGCATAAGTTCTAGCTGGAGCTCTTGCTTCAGGTTTAGCTGCTGAATCTCTGACTACATTCTTGCTGCTTGCTTTATTTCCAACTTTTCTCGAATATCTTCCCCTCGAGTCTACACCACTAGCTTTTACACTCTGAAATTTTTCTTTCTCAACTCTCTCTAGGCAGTCTTTAATAAAATGATCCGGAGAACCACACCAAAAACATTCATTCGCTCTACATGGGCCAAAATGATTTCTACCACACCCCTGGCACTCGGGCTTAACAAATCTCGTATTTCCCACACTACCCGCAGAAGTAGTCTGAGATTTAAGACCCATATTTTGCTTCTTAGAATTTCCATATGATTGTCCGGCTGAAACCTAAAAACGAGGATTCATATTTCTAGATTTTCTAGATTGTTGTGAGAATGAACTGCTCGTCGATCTTTTCTTCCAACTTCTAGTCTCAGCCTCTACTTTTTTCTTCTCTTTAAGTAGTTCTTCAGCCTTGCAAGCTCGATCAACAAGTACTACCATTTCTTTTAATTCAAGAATCCCAACAAATACTTTGATATCTTCATTGAGTCCGTCTTCAAATCGTCTGTACATTTTAGCCTCTGTAGGAATGTATTCTCTAGCATACTTACTCAACCTGATGAACTCCCTTTCGTATTCAGTAACTGTCATGTTGCCCTGCTTCAACTCAAGAAACTCTTTACGCTTCTGATCAACAAATCTTTCACTGATGTATTTCTTCCGAAATTCTTCTTGAAAGAATTCCCAAGTCACCTTCTCTTTCAGTACCACTGAAATCAATGTCTTCCACTAATGATAAGCTGAACCCCTCAACAATGATATAGCACATTTCAAGCATTCCTTAAGTGTACAAGACAATTCATCAAATACCCGAATAGAATTCTCAAGCCAAAACTCTACTTCCTCGGCATCATCATCAACATTTGCCCTGAATTCTTCGGCCCCTTGCTTCCGGATTCTGTCAACTGGAGTTCTGTGAAATTTCATCAGATCCATACCTTGAGGCATCAGGGGTACAAGTTGAGGAATCGGGGGAGGTGGGGGAGGTTGTGCATTCGGGTTCGTACGAACGAACTCAGTATACCAAGCATTCATCATTTGGAGAAAGGCTTCTCGAGCCCCTTCTCCTCCTCCTTGACCAATAGTAGGAGGTGGATTTTCGGTTGGCACCGCCCCTTCAGTCGAAGCTGGTGCATTACTCTCTACATCATCAGCCACAGCTGGATCGGGATCCATTTACTATAAAAAAATCATTTAAAAGGTCAGAAGTCGTCACACTATCACAATATATATATGGCATGGCATGTATAGCAAAACCTGTACATACAACATGTTAGTCCGAGAATCAACTAAACTTGCTCTGATACCACTAAATGTAACACTCTGTACCCGACACTGTCACCGGAGTCGAGCATGAGGTGTTACTAAACTTAATTTCATCAATTAAACAGCTTAAACAATTTATTTTAAAATTTCCAAACAAGCTGGCTAACTGCGTCATAGTAACTTTAAAATTTATATCTCGAGTTATGAAACTCAAAATCCAATTACATAAATTTTACCTGAAACTAGACTCATATATCTATTTAATAATTTTTTTCTAAAATTTTTTGCAGGGCCAATTAGTACAGTTTATTAGCTAAAGTCTCCCTTATTTCAGGGTATGACTGCTCTGACCTCTATGTATTACAAATTAGATATCTCCCTGTATAGAGTTTCAATGACTATTCCGTTTGTATTTATTAAAACTAGACTCTATAAGAAACCTGTACATATAAAGAATGACTTCTAATTATTTTTATAAAATTTATGGTGAATTTCCAAAGTCAGAAAAGGGAATCTTCAAATTGCTCTGGCCCTGTTTCGCAAAAATTTAAACATCTCATAGAATATAATTTATATACCTATTTTGTTCCATCCATATGAAAATAGACTCATTAAGCTTAGATTCTATAACTTATTCATCATTTAAGTCCATTTCTACAATTTTTAGTGATTTTTCAAATTCACGTCATTGCTGCAGCAATATTCTGTTTTATAACCAATTTCACCATTTTATGGTTTTCCATGGACTAAGTAACACATTAAACATACATGACATCAAATATGATTTAGATTGGCCATTCCAATGGCTAATCATTCACAAACTCTTTTCTTGCCAAAATTGTGATAGCCCTAATGTGACCCTAGTCGAAAAGTGGTTTCGGGACCACAAAATCGAGTCATAAAAATAATTAACCGTCATATTCTATGCTTATTTTATGTGAATATGAATGTGTGAAAGTTTCATGCATTATTTTTGTCATCAATATGTGAAATTTTGAAGAAGGGACTTAGGTGAGACTTTTGTGAAATAGGATAGGTAATTATAAAAGGATCTAATTATGCATGAGGTTAAAAAAAAATGTACTTGCATGTCAATTAGTCAAAATTTTTGTTAGTGGCCGGCCATGTTATGGATTTATGTATAAAATAATTATTTTTGCTAATAATTAATATTACAAAAATGAAATAATAAATAAAGATTAATAAAATATTGGGTGAGCGGGAGGAGAAACCAAAGTTGGTTCATCCTCACTCCACCATTGCCGTAACTTGAGATTAGAAAGAAGAAAAAAATTTCTTTGTTTGATTTTGGCTTGGAGAATATTTAGAAAGAGGTAAGTACTTTGAAATTCTTGAAAATTCATGTATAATTTTGGTGATTTGTTCAAATTCTATTCATTCCATGAGTTAAATTTTTGGTTGTTTGGAGGTTTGATATTCGGCCAAGTAGTTTGAAACTCTTGGTAGATATTTTTCTTTCTTTCTTTATGTCTTTAAAAGGGGTGGTATATTAGGATATGAAGAGTGATAAATTGTTGTTAACTTGAAGGTTGAGATTAGTGTATGTTTAGAGGGAGGTGCCGAATGTTTAAAAAAAAAAAGATCATAGGTGAGCATTAGATACTAGGGGAAAAGAATCGGCTATCTTGTTATGAACTAGGGCCGAATGTGAATTTGGTTATGTTTGAATATTATATGCTTAGAATTGATGTAGTATAAATTACCAATGTTCTTGCCGAATGTGTGTTTGATAATAGAGGAGTTTGTTATTGAATGTTTAAATAAATTGGATAAATAAAAAAAATGGTAAGTCAATTGAAGAAACCATACTTTGTGTGCTTAAATTTTTTAGTGAACATTCGGCTATGTCCCTAGTGAATGGATGAATTGATAAAAATTGTTTATAGAGAATTTCTTTGCTATGGTTATGTTAATAATATGAGAAATGAATTAATATGGTCTTAGTGTACCGATTAGGAGCTAAGAAGTTGAACTAAAGATAGAAAATTTTGAGTAAATGTTTCATAGACATTTTCTTTTGGCATTTAGTTCCTATGAATTCAAGCTTATTAAGTGGCCACCTATTCGGCTCTTAATGATTTTTTATGTCGTGAATAATGAGTTGATGAAAAGGTTTAATATGACTAAACTTGTTTAACATAGCTCAAGAGCATAGAGGGGCAACATCGGATAGAAGAAAAGCTAAAGTCACGGAATAGCCAAACCGAGACTTGTTCAGAAGAATATAAGGTAAGTTTTGAGTAATCGCCTTTAGTATAAGATTTACGATGCCTGGATATGTATATGCTAGATGAAGATTATCTTTTAGTCCTATTTGATCTAAGATGTGTGGTAAATAATTTAATTATATGACATTTAGTTGAATGGTTAATTCGGGTTAAGTTGGATTGATGGAAGGTAGATGTGATTTGTTTGTATGATCTTCAAAATGAAATGAAAATGATGGTGTATATTTTGCCCTTATATATGAATGGAGCAATTGAATTACCATTGTGATAGGCTATGTGAAATGTGCTACCATGTGAATATATATATGTAAGAAATATATCCAGACTTCATGTCCGCAGGCTATAAGCGAGAAATATATCTGGACTTCATGTCCGCAGGCTATAAGCGAGAATTATATCCGGACTTCATGTACACAGGCTATAAGCGAGAATTATATCCGGACTTCATGTACGCAGGCTATATGTGAGAATTATATCCGGACTTTAGGTTCGCATGAGCTACGTCTTTGGACATATATCCGAATTTAAAGTCTTGAAGGTTTTATGCTAGTGACTGGATTTGGGTTCTAACCTAGCATGAGCTTAATGTCGATAATTCGAGTAAGGTTATGAATTGAATGTACTATCTGATTATGAAAAGCAGTACGCATTTTGTATACTTAAGTGAACCCACTTTTAGATTGAGGTTTCATATATAAGGAATGGAATGTGTATATGTATGTATAGATATAAGTATGGATGAATATCGCATCTATGAATATGAAAATAACTATTTCGGACGATGTCTTTATTTATATGAAGGTATACGATTAAATTATTTCTATAATTCATGTTTATGATCGAGGTTGAGTTGTGATCTCTTTGTATGTTAATGTATATAAATATGTATATACGTAATTTGGGCAAAAAGGTATTTAGTGATTCGAGTTTAATATTTTGAATGTTGACTTATATGTCAAATTTTACCTGTTTAAAATTTCTTAAGACTTACTAAGCATCATTTTGCTTACTCCGTTCCCTTATTTCCTTGTGTTATAGATTGATCGTTAGCTGTCGATCTCGGGGATTCCAAGTCGAAGTCATCCACACTACCCAAGCCTTTTTGGTACTTTTGTAGCTGAACTTTGTTAATGGCATGTATAGGACTGACTTTTGTTGTTAACTAAGTATCTTTTTGGTATTGTATATTCGTATAGCCATGCGAAAATGGCTTGTTAAGTTATTATACATATTTATTGGTATGTGTGGTTGATATTCAATTAATGTTTTAAGTGTTTTTATTATGAGTTGAACTTAGGAATTATTTTATAGTGTTAAATGAGATTTCGTGCTTGTTTTGTAATACTTCTTAATCCCTCCGGCAACGGGTACAGGTTAGTGGTGTTACATTTTATTGGTATCAGAGCTACGGTTTGGTCGATTCTAGGACTACCGTAATACGTTTGGGTCTAGCTATACATGCCATTATGTGTTTATTTGGTAGTGTGGTGATTTCTGACAGTTAAAAGTGTGTTTATTTATAGTAATGGATCCTGATCCCAACCGAGCGGTAGCTGATGATGTTGAGAGTGTAGCGCCTACTCCCGCGCATGGGACAGTGCCGGTGGACTCTCAACCTATTGCTAGTAATCAGAATGATGAAGCTAGACAGGCTTTTTATAGCGTGATGAATGATTGGTTCAATCAGTATATTCAAACTAATACGGCTGTTCCACAACCCCCACCCCCGACTAATACACCCCCTGCACCCGCAATACCTCCGGTGATTGATCAGCTGAGGTTTAATAAGCCCCCGATAAACAGAATTTGGAAACACGGGGCTACTGAATTTAAAGCTACAGACAGCGATGATGCGGAGCAAGCTGAATTTTGGTTGGACAACACTATTCGGGTTTTTGATGAACTATCTTGCACACCCGATGAATGCCTGAAGTGTGTTATATCTTTGCTACGTGATTCTACCTATTATTGGTGGAATACTTTGGTTTTCGTCGTGCCGAGAGAACGGGTTACTTGGGAATTCTTTCAAATCGAGTTCCGCAAGAAATATATCAGTCAAAGATTCATCGATCAGAAACGAAAAGAATTTCTTGAGCTTAAGCAGGGTTCTATGTCAGTTACTGATTTTGAGCGAAAGTTTGTCAAACTTAGTAGATACGCTCGGGAATGTGTTTCGTCCGAGGCTATCATGTGTAAACGCTTCGAGGACGGGTTGAACGAAGATATAAAACTGTATGTTGGCATTCTTGAAATTAGATAATTTGTAGTACTTGTCGAACGAGCTTGCAAAGCCGAAGAGCTCAGTAAGGAGAAAAGAAAAGCTGAAGTGGAAGCAAGAGAGTTTCGTAAGAGATCTTCGGGAAAGCCCTTTCAACAATCATCGAAGAAATTTAGAAATGAACCAGGCCGATCTAAAGACACTTCGGGCTTTTCCAGACGAGATCGTGATCGACCCCTTGTGAGTACGCGAGTCACTTCGGTTGCCAGTGTTGGAAATGATTGTCGGGACAGGACAGAGTGCCAATATTGCGGTAAATGGCATTCGGGGAGTTGTAGATTCCATGACCGCTCTTGTTATAAGTGTGGATCAGCTGACCACTTTATCAAGGATTGTCCAAGACTGTCTGAGCAGAATGTAAATCAGAGTGGGAAACCGGGTGTTACTACAGCTAGAGGTAGACTATCTAAAAATACGGGAAATGCTAGTGGCAGTCAGAGAGGATCTAGAGATGCTACAGTCAGATCTGAGGCTCGTGCTCCTGCTAGAGCTTATGCTATACGTGTTCGCGAGGATGCTTCTTCGCCTGATGTTATTACTGGTATTTTCACTCTCTTTGATACTGATGTGATTGCTTTGGTTGACCCTGGCTCTACTCATTCATATGTATGTGAGACTTTAGCATCCAGTAAGACTTTACCTGTTGAGTCTACTGAGTTCATAATTCGAGTGTCGAATCCCTTGGGTCGTTATGTACTTGTGGACAAGGTGTGTAAGAAATGTCCCTTAGTAATTCGAGGTTCTTGTTTTTTGGCCGATTTGATGCTTTTACCGTTTGATGAATTTGATGTTATCCTTGGTATGGATTGGTTGACCGTACATGATGCAGTGATGAATTGCAAAAGAAAAACTATTGATTTGAGATGTGTAAATAATGAGATAATTCGAGTTGAGTCTACTAACTTGAATGCATTGCCAGCAATAATATCTTTGATGTTGGCTCAGAAATATGTGAGAAAGGGATGTGAAGCATATCTTGCGTACGTACTTGATAGCAAAGAGTCAGAAAAGAGACTTGAATCAGTGCTAGTGGTTTGTGAGTATTCAGATGTTTTCCCTGAGGAGTTACCAGGATTACCACCCGTTCGAGAGGTTGAATTTGGCATCGAATTAGTACCTGGTACCACTCCAATTTTGATAGCTCCGTATCGTATGGCACCAACAGAATTGAAAGAATTGAAAACTCAGTTGCAAGAGTTGACGAATAGAGGTTTTGCTCGACCGAGTTTTTCACCTTGGGGTGCACCAGTATTGTTTGTGAAAAAGAAGGACGGAACCATGAGACTTTGCATGGACTATCGTTAGTTGAATAAAGTAACAATAAAGAATAAATATCTGTTACCGCGTATTGATGATTTGTTTGATCAACTGAAAGGAGCCTCTGTATTTTTGAAGATAGATTTGAGATCGGGGTATTACCAATTGCGAGTTCGAGACTCAGATATACCCAAAACTGCTTTCAAAACGAGATACGGTCACTACGAGTTCTTAGTGATGCCGTTTGGGCTCACTAATGCCCCTGCTGTATTTATGGATTTGATGAATCGGATCTTCAGACCGTATTTGGATCGGTTTGTAGTTGTGTTTATCGATGACATTTTGGTCTATTCAAGAAATGAAACCGAACATGTTGAACACCTGAGATTAGTGTTTCTGATTTTTACGGAATAAGCGATTTATATGCTAAGTTCGAGTAAATGTGAGTTTAGTTGAGAGAAGTTAGCTTTTGGGTCATATGGTATCTGCATCGGGTATTCGGGTTGATCCGAGTAAAATTTCAGCCATACTTAACTGGAAGCCTCCAAGGAATATTACTGAAGTCTGGAGCTTTTTGGGACTTGCCGGGTATTACAGACGCTTTGTAAAGGGTTTCTCGATGATAGCCACCCCAATGACGAAACTACTTCAGAAAGATGTTAAGTTTGAATAGTCAGAAGAATGTCAGAAAAGTTTTGATCAATTGAAAACTTATTTGACTGAAGCTCCGGTATTGGTACAGCCCGAATCCGGTAACGAGTTTGTCATTTACAGTGATGCATCCTTACTTGGGTTGGGTTGTGTGTTGATGCAAGAAGGTCGAGTTGTAGCCTATGCGTCGAGGCAATTGAAGCCACATGAGAGAAACTATCCGACCCATGATCTCGAATTAGCTGCCATCGTATTCGCTTTGAAAATATGGCGACATTACTTGTTTGGTGAGAGGTGCCATGTATTTTCGGATCACAAAAGTCTCAAATATTTGATAACTCAAAGAGATTTGAATCTGCGACAGAGACGTTGGCTTGAGTTGCTAAAAGATTACGAGCTTGTCATTGATTATCACCCGGGAAAGGCTAATATGGTTGCGGATGCTTTAAGTCGTAAATCACTGTTTGCTTTACGAGCAATGAATGTACACCTGTCGGTTTTATCTGATAATGTGTTAATAGTAGAATTGAAGGTTAAACCATTATTGATTCCTCAAATATGTGAATCCCAGAAAGTCGACGATGAATTGATTGCTAAACGAGCTGAATGTGCTTCTAAGGTGGAATCGGAGTTTCAATTAGATGACAATGGTTGTTTAAGGTTCAGAAGTCGATTGTGTGTTCCAAGAAATTCAGAACTTATTTCGATGATCTTGAGCGAGGCTCATAGTAGCCGAATGTCTATCCACCCGGGTAGTACGAAAATGTACAATGATTTGAGACGTCAGTTTTGGTGGCATGGTATGAAACGAGACATTTCTGATTTTGTTTCAAAGTGTTTAATATGTCAACAAGTGAAAGCGGAACACCAAGTGCCTTCGGGATTACTTCAGCCGATCATGATACCTGAATGGAAGTGGGATCGAGTCACGATGAATTTTGTATCTGGGTTGCCATTGTTATCAAGCAAGAAGGATGCGATCTCGGTTATTGTGGATAGACTGACAAAATTGGCTCATTTTATTCCTGTACGTACGGATTACTCCCTTGACAAATTAGCTGAAATGTATGTATCTCAGATTGTAAGGTTACATGGAGTACCTATTTCTATTGTGTCAGATAGAGATCCGAGATTCACATCGCGATTTTGGAAGAAATTACAAGAAGCTTTGGGTACCAAGTTGCATTTTAGCACCGCTTTTCATCCCGATCGATGGTCAATCTGAGCGGATAATTCAGATACTCGAAGATATGTTGAGATGTTGCATCCTCGAGTTTAGTGGTTCTTGGGAACGGTATTTACCTTTGGTTGAGTTCGCTTACAATAATAATTTTCAATCAAGCATTAAGATGGCACCTTACGAGGCTTTGTACGGTGGTAAATGCCGTACACCATTGTTTTGGACCGAGCTCAGTGAAAGTAGAATTTTCGGAGTTGATTTGATCAAAGATGCTAAGCAGAAAGTAAAAATAATTCATGAAAGTTCAAAGGCAACTTCAGATCGTCAGAAGTCGTACGTAGATTTGAAGCGAAAAGACATTGAGTATCAGGTGGGAGACAAAGTGTTTCTTAAAGTTTCACCTTGGAAAAAGATACTCAAATTTGGCCGTAAGGGCAAATTGAGTCCGAGGTTCATTGGGCCGTATGAAATATCCGAACGAGTTGGTCCAGTTGCATACAGATTGATTTTACCCCCTGAACTCGAAAAGATTCACAATGTTTTTCATGTTTCGATGCTTCGACGTTATAGATCTGATCAGAGGTTGAAATTCAATCCGATATGAGTTATGAAGAAGAACCGATTCGTATCCTAGCTCGTGAAGTGAAAGAGTTACGAAACAAAAAGGTTCCTTTAGTAAAAGTGTTATGGCTCAAGCATGGGATGGAAGAAGCTACTTGGGAACCCGAGAACTCTATGAAAGAACGATATCCTAACTTGTTCACTGGTAAGATTTTCGGGGACGAAAATTTCTTATGTGAGGGAGAGTTGTGACAGCCCTAATGTGACCCTAGTCGGAAAGTGGTTTCGGGACCACAAAACCGAGTCATAAAAATAATTAACCGTCATATTCTATGCTTATTTTATGTGAATATGAATGTGTGAAAGTTTCATGCATTAATTTTGTCATCAATATGTGAAATTTTGAAGAAGGGACTTAGGTGAGACTTTTGTGAAATAGGATAGGTAATTATAAAAGGATCTAATTGTGCATGAGGTTAAAAAAAAGTACTTGCATGTCAATTAGTCAAGATTTTTGTTAGTGGCCGGCCATGTTATGGATTTATGTATAAAATAATTATTTTTGCTACTAATAAATATTACAAAAATGAAATAATAAATAAAGATTAATAAAATATTGGGTGAGTGGGAGGAGAAACCAAAGTTGGTTCATCCTCACTCCACCATTGCCGTAACTTGAGATTAGAAAGAAGAAAAAAATTTCTTTGTTTGATTTCGGCATAGAGAATATTTAGAAAGAGGTAAGTACTTTGAAATTCTTGAAAATTTGTGTATAATTTTGGTGATTTGTTCAAATTCTATTCATTCCATGAGTTAAATTTTTGGTTGTTTGGAGGTTTGATATTCGGCCAAGTAGTTTGAAACTCTTGGTAGATATTTTTCTTTCTTTCTTTATGTCTTTAAAAGGGATGGTATATTAGGATATGAAGAGTGATAAATTGTTGTTAACTTGAAGGTTGAGATTAGTGTATGTTTAGAGGGAGGTGCCGAATGTTAAAAAAAAAAAAAGATCATAGGTGAGCATTAGATACTAGGGGAAAAGAATCGGCTATCTTGTTATGAACTAGGACCGAATGTTAATTTGGTTGTGTTTGAATATTATATGCTTAGAATTGATGTAGTATAAATTACCAATGTTCTTGCCGAATGTGTGTTTGATAATAGAGGAGTTTGTTATTGAATGTTTAAATAAATTGGATAATTAAAAAAAATGGTAAGTCAATTGAAGAAACCATACTTTGTGTGCTTAAATTTCTTAGTGAACATTCGGCTATGTCCCTAGTGAATGGATGAATTGATAAAAATTGTTTATATAGAATTGCTTTGCTATGCTTATGTTAATAATATGAGAAATGAATTAATATGGTCTTAGTGTACCGATTAGGAGCTAAGAAGTTGAACTAAAGATAGAAAATTTTGAGTAAATGTTTCATAGACATTTTCTTTTGGCATTTAGTTCCTATGAATTCAAGCTTATTAAGTGGCCACCTATTCGACTCTTAATGATTTTTTATGTCATGAATAATGAGTTGATGAAAAGGTTTAATATGACTAAACTTGTTTAACATAGCTCAAGAGCATAGAGGGGCAACATCGGATAGAGGAAAAGCTAAAGTCACGGAATAGCCAAACCGAGACTTGTTCAGAAGAATATAAGGTAAGTTTTGAGTAATCGCCTTTAGTATAAGATTTACGATGCCTGGATATGTATATGCTAGATGAAGATTATCTTTTAGTCCTATTTGATCTAAGATGTGTGGTAAATAATTTAATTATATGACATTTAGTTGAATGGTTAATTCGGGTTAAGTTGGATTGATGAAAGGTAGATGTGATTTGTTTGTATGATCTTCAAAATGAAATGAAAATGATGGTGTATATTTTGCCCTTATATACGAATGGAGCAATTGAATTACCATTGTGATAGGCTATGTGAAATGAGCTACCATGTGAAGATATATATGTAAGAAATATATCCGGACTTCATGTCCGCATGCTATAAGCGAGAAATATATCCGGACTTCATGTCCGCAGGCTATAAGCGAGAATTATATCCGGACTTCATGTACGCAGGCTATAAGCAAGAATTATATCCGGACTTCATGTACGCAGGCTATATGTGAGAATTATATCCGGACTTTAGGTCCGCAGGCTACGTGCTGGACATATATCTGAATTTAAAGTCTTGAAGGTTTTATGCTAGTGACTGGATTTGGGTTCTAACCTAGCAGGCTTAATGTCGATAATTCGAGTAAGGTTATGAATTGAATGTACTATACAGTATGAAAAACAGGTACGCATTTTTCATACTTAAGCGAACCCACTTTTAGATTGATGTTTCATATATAAGGAATGGAATGTGTATATGTATGTATAGATATAAGTATGGATGAAAATCGCATCTATGAATATGAAAATAACTATTTCGGACGATGTCTTTATTTATATGAAGGTATACGATTAAATTATTTCTATAATTATGTTTATGATCGAGGTTCAGGTTGTGATCTCTTTGTATGTTAATGTATATAAATATGTATATACGTAATTTCGGGCAAAAAGGTATTTAGCTGATTCGAGTTTAATATTTTGAATGTTGACTTATATGTCAAATTTTACCTGTTTAAATTTTCTTAAGACTTACTAAGCATTATTTTGCTTACTCCGTTCCCTTATTTCCTTGTGTTATAGATTGATCGTTAGCTGTCGATCTCGGGGATTCCAAGTCGAAGTCGTCCACACTACCCAAGCCTTTTTGGTACTTTTGTAGCTGAACTTTGTTAATGGCATGTATAGGACTGACTTTTGTTGTTAACTAAGTATCTTTTTCGTATTGTATATTCGTATAGCCATGCGAAAATGGCTTGTTAAGTTATTATACATATTTGATATAGTTAATGTGTATGTGTGGTTGATATTCAATTAATGTTTTAAGTGTTTTTATTATGAGTTGAACTTAGGAATTATTTTATAGTGTTAAATGAGATTTCGTGCTTGTTTTGTAATACTTCTTAATCCCTCCGGCAACAGGTACGGGTTAGTGGTGTTACAAAAGTATAATCATATCATAAGATCATTTACAAAAAGTGAGTATTTTTCTATACATGCCACATTCAAGATACACAAGCCATTTTACCAATTTAGGCCTTCGGATAGTGTGAACGAGTCTTCGACCTATCCCGATTCTCAAGTCGGTTCTGTCAAAACTACAATGAAGGAAAAGGAAGGATTAAGCATAAATGCTTAGTAAGTTCACATGCAAATAGTAAGTAACATAATCATGCAATTCCACATAAAAACATCATTTGCATAAACAACACCAAGACATTCATGTTACATTTGCATTTAATATCATGCTACGATTTCATCATACCAAGTTCTCAACCCGAAGATTTAAGCACCTACCTATCAAATTTTCTCATTTACCACACTTACCAACATGTCACCTTCGTTTTAGCCATTCTCCTTATTCTCTTAAGATTCACCCGTTGAACACATCGGAATATAATTCGAATACACGAAAAGTTTGTACATAAGTGCCACATATGTAGCCAAGCTACCATTTAACCCGCCCATAAGTGAACTCGGACTCAACTCAACGAGCTCGGGCGTTCGCATCCATAAGTGAACTCGGACTCAACTCAATGAGCTCGGATGCCTAGTTACATCTCACGAACTCGGACTCAACTCAACGAGTTCGGATGCCCAACCATCCTAGTGACATGTCACTTGTATTCTAATCTATTCCCAAGGTTCAAATGGGCTTTTTCCTCGATTACACATCTTTGCCGTCTTCCAAGAAACATCGAAACCGATACTCGGTAGCAAATCATAATTTACATATTATTCAATAATAACCATAAAGCATAATATTTCATGATATTAATCATCATATCACATAAATAACATTAAATTACTTAAAATGACAATTATGTTACTACATTTACACATGAACTTACCTCGATACAAAATATTACCAATCAAGCCTATTCCTCGTAAACTTTGTTTTTCCCTCGATCACGACTTGAATCTTGTTTCTCTTGATCTATAATACCAAATTAATTTATTTAATACATACATTCATCAAAACAGCCCCAAATTCAAACTTTGGGAAAATTACCATTTTGCCCCTAAACTTTTGCAAAATTATTCTTTTGCCCCTAGGCTCGGGAATTAAACTTCATCCTATTTTCTTAAGTTTTATGACATGCTGATAATTTTTCCCTTCTATAGCAACATCAAATTCACACTCTAACATGTACTTAAGAATATTAGGTATTTTTACCGATTAAGCCCTTTTACTCATTTTCACTTAAAATCGAGTAGCACAAGTTGTCTAGCATAATTTAAAACTTCCTATTCTATCATAAAACACCAAAATACACAAATTTCACCTATGGGTATTTTTCCAAATATGAACCCTAGGTTAAATTATTGCTAGCATAAGCTAAATCAAGTTACCGGGAATTCAAAAACGTAAAGAACATTAAAAACGAGGCTTGGAATCACTTACTATGACGCTTGGAAGCTTGAAACTAACCCTAGCTATGGAGAACCCTTTAATTTTCGTCCTAATGAAGAAGATGGACATATTTTGCCATCTTTTTCCTTTTTTTTAATCTTTTAATTACCAAATGGCCAAAATACCCTTATTACCTTTCTTTGAAAATTTTCATGTACAAGCCCATTTTTGTCCAAAACTTTAGAAATTGGTCAAATTGCTATTTAAGGCCTCCTCATTAATATTCCAAAGTAATTTCATACTAAAAACTTCTAGAATGTAAGTTTTGCAAATTATTCAATTTAGTCCCTAATTTTAACTTAAGCACTTTATGCATAGAATTTCGTCACAAAATTTTCACACAATCATGCAATCATATCATAAACCTCAAAATAATTATAAAAGAATTATTTCTATCTCAGATTTGTGGTCACGAAACCACTATTGTGATTAGGCCTTAATTCGAGATATTACAGGCATCGATATTTGATTACATGTAAGACCATGTCTAGGACTTTGACATTGTACGAGCTTTTTGAGCTATCCATGTATCCTTATTATTTCAAATGATTCAACGAGCATTCTGAGAAACGAATGATTATATGAAATGTTTATCCGATTCAGGTACGTTTGAAATTGTGTATCACATTTGATGTTGAAAGGTAAGTATATGTATCTTTGTGATCAAGTGATTATATGTGACAAAATTATGAGAAAATATGCTAAATGTGCAAATGAATGGGGAATATATGAAATGTATTTGAGCTATGTGGTTTGTGATAGCATTTTGTTAAGGAGTATATGTATATTATGATGCTAATATGTTTATATTGTTAAGTTTATTTGTATATGGCTTACTAAGCTTTTGAAAGCTTACTTTGTGGGTCTTTCAACTGTTTTCTAGATACCGTAGCTACTGAAAGCATGGGGATCATCGAGGATCATCACCACACTATCAAACTTCATTTTAGTACCTTGTGAGAATATGTATATCGAAGTATGGCATGTATAGGCTTGAAGTAATTGTATATGTTTTGGTAATGTGTATATCTAGCCATGTGATTTGGCTTGCTTTTGGTAATGAATATGAATGAGTTTTTGGTATGAATTATGTGATGCAATTTTGTCTTAGTGATATATTCTTGAATGGCCAAAAGAATTGGTCAATTTAGTAAGTTTTGATATGTACCTATTATGGAATTTGGTAAGAATTTGGCATGAGAATGAATGAGGTAACTTGATGTTACAAATCATATGTTTTGGTATGTCTTTGGCTTATGAATGTTATGTTTTGATTTGTGAATTATGAATGAAATAGGTTGATGAATATATGATATGAATGATGTATGATTTTGATTATGAAATGGTTGAAATTTGATGTGCAATTGTTGCCTATTTGATGATTATAGAGAGGACCCTTAATGGGTGGCAAATTGGCCTTGTAAATGGCCTATTTTTGCCTACAGGGGTAGGGACATGGGCGTGTGTCTCAGCCGTGTTGCTCAATGGCCATTTTGAAATGAGCCTGGGCAGACCACAAGGTTGCACACACGGGCATGTGCTAGGCCGTGTGGTCAAGTTAGTTTCGAGCACGTGCAAGACACACGGGCGTGTGACTGGCCATGTGACCCAAGTTAGTAGCCTCCCTAATTTTCACACGGACTAGTACACGAGCGTGTCTTGTGGCCGTGTGGATAAGTCAGTATGTATGCCCTGTTTTGTCATGGCCTAGACACACGGGCGTGTCTAATGCCGTGTGAGGCACACGGCCTGTTCACACAAGTGTGTGATCTGTACAACTTTGATAAATGTTTAAGTTTTGAAAAATTTTATATTATCTCAGTTTAGTCCTGACCTTTTTTTAGTGCATGTTTAAGGTCTCGATGACCTATATGAGAGACTCTATTGTAATGTTTGCCTATGATTGTGGATGATGTTTATGAATTGTTTGTAAAATGTTTCGATTTATCCGGTAATGCCTTTAACCCTAGTCCAGCGACGGATATGGGTCAGGGGTGTTACATTTGGTTAGTATCAGAGCAACGATTTAGTCGATTCTAGGACTAACGTAGCGTATGTGATTCTAGCTATACACGCCATATTTATGAACTGTGATAGTGTGATGAATCCTGATAATGAAAATGTGTTTTTATATAGTAAATGGATCCTGAACGAGCCGTAGTTGATGATGTCGAGAGTAATGCGCCTGCTCTCGCGCAGGTGTAGTGCCATCTGACTTTAGACCGGCTACGAGTTGCCATGATGGAGAGCGAGACAAGCCTTTTATCAGATGATGAATGATTGGTTCACCTAATATATTCGAACTAATCCGGCTGTTCAACAACCCCCAACCCCTACTAATCCTCTGCAAGCCCCTGTTATGTCACAAGGAAATCCAATTCAGTTAAGCAAGCCACAGATTGATAAAATTAGAAAATATAGGGCTGAAGAGTTTTGTGCTACTATGAATGATGATGTTGAGAGAGCTGAGTTTTGGCTAGACAATATGATAAGAGTATTCGATGAATTATCATTGACTTCGGATGAATGTCTCAAGTGTGTTGTGTCGCTTCTGAGAGATACAGCGTATTATTGGTGGAAGACTTTGATATCAGTGGTTCCGAGAGAGCGAGTTACTTGGGATATCTGTCAAGCTGAATTCCGAAAGAAACACATTTGTTAAAGATTTATCAACCAGAAATGTAAAGAGTTTCTTGAGCTTAAACATGGTTGTATGTCTATCACAGAATACGAGCGAGAATTTGTAAGACTGAGTCAGTATGCATGAGAATGTGTATCTACTGAGGCAATGATGTGCAAAAGATTTGAAGATGGCCTGAATGAAGATATTCATTTATTAGTCAGGAATCTTGAGATTAAAGAATTTGTAGTGCTTGTTGGACGAGCGTGTAAAGCTGAAGAGCTTGGGAAAGAGAAAAGAAAAGCTGATTCTGAAGCTAGAGATGTGAGAAAGAGATCTGCAAGTAAATCATTTCAGTCTGTGTCAAAGAAATTTCGAGATGATTTTAGCTGATCAAAGGTCAATGTGGGGCATTCGAGTAGAGATCTTGCAAGATCATATTCGAGCTTCAGAGCTCTAGCTACTTCTATTACTAGTGTTGGAAATGTCCGGTTCGATAGACCTAAGTGTAAACATCATGGTAAAAGACATCCCGGCAATTGTAGACTGTATGATCGGGCTTGTTTCAAATGTAGATCTTTAGATCATTTTATTCGAGACTGTCCCGAGTTTGTTGAACAAGAGATAGCACAAAATCTGAGACTGAGTAACACCTCAAGTTGTGGTAGACCTCCCAGAAATACGAGAAATGTGAGTGGTAGTCAAAGAGGGACTAAAGACACTACTGTACGATCCGAGGCTAGAGCACCTGCCAGACCCTATCCCATTCGAGCAAGTGAGGAAGCTTCGTCTCCTAATGTGATAACTGGTACTTTTACACTTTACGATACTTTTTTGATTGCATTAATAGATCCTGGATCAACGCATTCATATATATGCATGAATTTAGTATCCAGTAAGACTTTGCCTGTAGAGTCTACTGAATTTGTGATTAAAGTATCGAACCCCCCAGGTAAAAGTGTCTTAGTTGACAAAGTGTGCAAGAACTGTCCGTTAATGATTCGAGATATTTGTTTTCTGGCCGATTTGATGCTATTACCTTTTGATGAGTTTGATATAATTTTGGGTATGGATTGGTTAACTTTACATGATGCTATTGTGAATTGCAAACGAAAAACTATTAATTTGAGATGCAAGAATGATGAAATAGTCTGAATTGAATCTAGTGATTTGAATGGGTTACCGGTTGTGATTTCGTAAATGAAAGCTCTGAGTATTGTGAGAAAAGGTTGTGAAGCTTATTTTGCTTATGTGATTGATTCAAAAGTATCAAAAAAGAAAGTTGAATCAGTGCCTGTTGTCTGCGAATTCCCTGATGTGTTTCCTGAAGAACTTTCGGGATTACCTCAAATTCGAGAAGTTGAATTTGATATTGAATTAGTGCTCGGGACTACTCCAATTTCGATAGCTCCGTATAGAATGGGTCCGGCCAAACTAAAAGAATTAAAGTATCAGTTGCAAGAGTTGACCGATAGAGGATTTGTTAGATCGAGCTTCTCACCTTGGGGTGCTTCAGTTCTGTTTATGAAAAAGAAAGACAGTACGATGAGAATGTGCATTGATTATCATTAGTTGAACAAAGTGACTATCAAGAATGAATACCCTCTGCCTCGAATTGATGATTTGTTTGATCAATTGAAAGGAGCTACCATGTTTTCGAAGATAGATTTGAGATCAGGCTATTATCTGTTGCGAGTAAAAGACTCAGACATTTCGAAAACTGCATTCAGAACGAGGTACGACCATTATGAGTTTTTAGTTATGCCTTTCGGATTAACTAATGCTGTTGCTATATTTATAGATTTGATGAATAGAATTTTCAAACCGTATTTAGATCGATTTATTGTCATATTCATTAATGACATATTGATTTATTCGCGTGATGAATTTGAGCATGCTGAGCATCTAAGAATAGTGCCTCAGACTTCACAAGATAAGCAATTATATGCGAAGTTTAGCAAATGTGAATTTTGGTTACGAGAAGTTAGTTTTCTAGGCCATATAGTGTTAGCATTAGGTATCCAAGTTGATCCGAACAAAATTTCAGCTATTTTAGATTGGAAGCCTCCGAGAAATGTTTCTGAAGCCCGTAATTTTCTGGGACTTGTCGATTATTATAGACGGTTCGTAAAAGGATTTTCTATGATTGCAACTCCGTTGACGAAACTACTTCAGAAAGATGTGAAATTTGAATACTCTGAAAAGTGTCAGAAAAGCTTTGATCAGTTGAAAGTCCTATTGACTGAAGCTCCAATGTTAGTACAACCCGAATCGAGTAAAGAATTTGTGATCTACAGTGATGCTTTGTTAAACGGTCTGGGATGTGTTTTGATGCAGGAAGGCAAAGTCATCGCTTATGCTTCGAGACAGTTAAAGCCACACAAAAAGAACTATCTAGCGCACGATCTGGAATTAGCTGCGATTGTGTTTGGTTTGAAAATTTGGCGCCACTATCTGTTCGGTGAGAAATGTCATGTTTATTCCTATCACAAAAGTTTGAAATATCTGATGACTCAAAAAGATTTGAATCTTCAACAGAGAAGATGGCTAGAGTTACTAAAAGACTACGAGCTTGTTATTGATTATCATCCGGGAAAGGCTAATGTTGTTGCTGATGCTCTAAGCCGAAAGACATTGTTTGCATTACTTGCCATGAATACTCATTTAGCTTTGTTTGATGATAGTTCAGTTTTAGCCGAATTGAAAGCGATACCGTTGTTTTTACAACAGATTATTGATGCTCGGAAAGTTGATAATGAGATAATAGCAAAACGAGCTCAGAGTAATTTAGATTCTAATTCAAAATTCAGAGTTGATAAAGATGAATGCTTGAGATTCCGAGATCGGATTTGTGTTCTGAAAAATCCAGAGTTGATTCAGATGATTTTGAACAAAGCTCACAATAGTTGTTTTCATCCGGGTAGTACAAAAATGTATAACGATTTGAAACAGCATTACTGGTGGTCTGGAATCAAAAGAGATATCTCTGACTTTGTTTCAAAATGTTTAATCTGTCAGCAAGTTAAAGCTGAACATCAAATGTCATTTGGTTTGTTAGAACCGATTATGATTCAAGAATGGAAATGGGATAGAGTGACAATGGATTTTGTTTCGGGTTTGCCCCTATCTCCACAAAAGAAAGATGCTATCTGGGTTGTGGTTGATAGATTGATGAAATCAGCTTATTTTATTCCGATATGATCCGATTACTCGCTTTATAAGTTAGCTGAGTTAAATATTTCTGATATTGTGAGATTGCATGGTGTGCCATTATCTATTGTGTCAGATAGAGATCCGAGATTCACATCACAATTTTAAAAGAAATTACAAGATGCTTTGGGTACGAAATTCCACTTAAGTACTGGTTTTCACCCGCAAACGGATGGTCAATCAGAGCGGATTATTCAACTTCTTGAAGATATGTTAAGATGTTGCATTCTTGAGTTTGAAGGTACGTAGGAACAGTATTTGCCTTTGATTGAATTCGCTTATAATCACAGTTTACAATCGAGCATTAAAATGGCACCGTACGAAGCCTTATATTGTTGCAAATGCCGTGTACCTTTGTATTGGACTGAGCTCAGTGAGAATAAGATACACAGGGTCGATTTGATAAAAGAGACTGAACAGAAAGTAAAAGTCATCCGAGATAGTTTGAAAACAACTTCTGATCATCAGAAATCATACGCAGACTTGAAACGAAAACATATTGAATTTGAGATCGGCGACAAAGTCTTTTTGAAAGTATCTTCGTGGAAGAAAGTACCCCCATTTGGCAGAAAAGGCAAATTGAGTCCGAGCTTTATCGGGCCTTATGAGATTATTGAGCGTATCGAGCCAGTTGCTTATAGATATTTGTTGCCACCTGAGCTAGAAAAGATTCATAATGTATTCCATGTACCGATGCTTCAACAGTATAGATCAGATCCATCACATGTGATTTCTCCATCTGAGATTGAGATTTCGTATGATATGACCTACGAAGAAGAACCGATCCGTACCTTAGCTCGTAAGACTAAAGAATTGAGAAATAAGAAAATTTCGTTAGTTAAAGTAAAGTGGTATCGGCATGGTGTTGAAGAGGCTACGTGGGAGTCTGAAGATATTATGAGACAGCAATTTCTGAATCTGTTCAACGGTAAAATTTTCGGGGACAAAAATTCCAAAGGGGCGAGAGTTGTAACAATCTGGTTTAGACCCTAGTCAGAATAGTGATTTTGGGACCACAAATCTGAGTTAAAAAATATTTTAATATTAATTTTTGTGCTTATAATATGTGAATTGACATGTGTGAAAGTTTCGTATGAAAATTTGATCGTTTGTATGCTTAATTTTGAAAAAGAACCTAATTGCATAAAATGTAAAAGTGGCCTTCTATTTGTTAAAGTGCCTAATTGCTATATCTCCTTAATTGTGAGGTCCTTATGTGGTTATTTGACCGTGGAATGTATTAAATGACATTAATGGACATTAGTTGGTAGAGTTTTAAATGTATATTATAAGGTTATAATAGTAAATTGTGTATTAATGTTTATTAATTAAACAAAACATAATATTGGCTTCATTTATTCACCATTTGGCCGAATATATCAAAGGAAAAAGAAAGAAAACTCAAGCTTAGGGTTCGGCTAAGAGATTTGGTGATTTAGGTATGTATTTTGTTTGGTTTTTGATAATTTTTATATTTTTGTAATCGTTGCTTAGTAATCTATCAAGCCCATGCCCTAATTTCTGATTTTGTTGATGATTTTGAGTTATGCCATTGTTGATAATGTGAGCTTTATGAAGTTTGATGGTAGTAAATGAAAGATATGAGTTAGATTACTAAGTTTTGTCTTTGAATTTTTGATGAATTTAAGTAATTTGGACTAAATTGTAAAAAAGGAGATTTTGATAGACTAAAATTTGAAATAAATGAAATATATGGGCTTATATGAATACTATGAGAATTCGGCTTAACATGTTTGTGAATTAAGGACTAAAGTGTCAAAATGTGAAAATGTGAGGGCTAATTTGTAAAATGCCCTAAATGTGTGTTTATAGATTTAGTTGAATGATTTGGTTAATAAAAGGTTTAAATTTGAATGTGTTTAGATCAAGAACCAAAGAAAACAAATTTAGATTGCGGAAAGTCGAAAGTTGTCGAGTAGTCACTCAGTTTTCCCGAATCTATATGAGGTAAGGCAATATACAAATAAACGTGTTTGAGTTGATTTATTTTTGTTTATATGACATTGAATTGTGTTGAATGGCTATATGAGAGCTCAATATATGATATCCGAGAAAGTTCTAATAATGTGACGATGTCCGAAAAGTCCTGTACAAACCATAGGAATAGTTAGGATACATATATTATGACATAGGATCCGATATGTGTTGTCGTGTAAGAACACGTCTGGGACGTTGGCATCGACTAATGATTTACGTGTAAGACCATGTCTGGGACATCGGCATCGTATTTGATTTCGTGTAAGACCCTATCTAGGACAGTGGCATCGATATTTGATTACATGTAGGACCATTCTAGGAAATTGACATTGTACGAGCTTTCCGAGCTATCCGTGTATCCTTATGATTCTGAACGGTTCAACGGGCATTCCGAGAAATGAATGATTATATGAAATGTGTATCCGATTTAGGTACATTTGAAATAAGTATCACATTTGATGTTGAAAGGTAAGTATATGTATCTTTGTGATCAAGTGATTTTATGTGAAAAAAGTATGAGAAAATATGCTAAATGGGCAAATGAATGGGGAATATATGAAATATCCCGACTTAGACGTTATGGCCGAACCTGCGATGTCATGTTGAAGTGCATTTCAAAAAACATAATCTCGTTGAAAATTCCATGTCATATTAAAACCCCTTCGCTAACTTAACGTATGTTTAGGATATCTTGCTCATTGTTAAAACTCAAGTTGTCTTAGCAAAATGTTAAACATATTAGATTCTCATTACATTTTGAAAACACGATTCATTGCGGAAGCTTTTTAAAATATGTTGTATATACGTGGTGTTTGAAAAGCGTTTATCTTTTTGAAAACTCGAGACCTACCAATAGCAGTTATGAATCAAGTAAATAAATCCCAAATTAAAATAAAAACTTAGAAAGGCCTTATTACAAAACAAATACCCAATTAAATTACTTATAAATTAAAAGTTAAAGAGTGGAATTAAGTGCGGTTGTATGGCCACCATCGAGTCCCTCGCAGCACTGACCCGCCTAAGGATTACCTGTGCAGAGAAGCAGAAGGGTGAGTTTATGTAAACTCAGTGTGTAATCCCTTAGTAAACAAACAATCAGTTATACAATGGAAAATACAGTCTGGGCCTAAGCTCGTTTTGATTCTGATCTAGTAATGATTAGGGCTTTAGCCCAATCTGATATTAGTATCGGTGTGGGCCTTAGCTTTGATTCAAGAATATGATAATAGAAATGCAATCAGAAGTCCTACCCATCCATCTTTTACACTCCTCTCTGTCCAGCCCTACACTCCATGTGGGGATTAAATCGACCCATCCATCCCTGCACTCCAAAATATAGCACCGGTTGCAGTACTAAACAGTATTTCCAGCAGAGCTGCCAGTACAGTACACTTCCTCCAAATATATCAAACCCACCCCCATGCAACATGTCATGTCATAATATCATACGTGTATGCAAAAATGTCATGCTCGAATAGAGTCATACATATCATAGGGGTATATCAGTCATTTTACCTCAGAGGGGTATAACAGTTATTTCATCAGTATTGGGTCTAGGTGTACTTACCGACCCAACCGTAGGTCCACAGTATTAGAGAACAAAACCAAAGTAAGTTAACACGAAACATACCCGAATGGTCACAAGTAGAATTCAATTGTCAAACAAGCAACAAAAATAAAGAGTGAAAAGAAGCAAAAGGGGAATAGCTACCGAAAAAGGGAGCAAAACTAGACAATTTCGACACTAAGTGCCTATGACAAAATTTGCCTAATAGGAATCCACAACACGCCAAATGGTTGAGGTGAATCCTATTTCGGCAGAACCACTCCCTACTCCTTGATCCATTCCCCAAAACTCTCCTCTAGTCCCTTAACCGACAAATTAAAATCCCTTTCAAACTCATCCTCAAATTCGGCCACACACTCCCCTCCCCCTCAAACACTCCAACCACCCAGTAGCTTCAAAGTTCTACCGATACTCAACTTCCTACATGGCACAACAACAAAATAAAACACTCCTTGCACAACACAGGACTTGAACTCAAGACCTTTAGCAGTAACGACACGCCACTTACCCCTTGACTAGTAGGCCTTTTCTATCATGCTCTACTCACATTAATTTAAAAGTTTACTAACTAAAGGCAAGGGTTGATTTCCTAAAAACAAAGTTTTTTACAAATGCCCAAGCTTGAACCCAAGACTTCTCAGGCACTTCCCAAGACAATTAACCATTGAGACAAGTATACATTTGAGTTACACAACATACAGAAAATAAGTACCTATATTTTGGGGCATTACAACTGTACCCCCTAAAAGAAAATTTCGGCCTCAAAATTTACCTGGTCAAAACAGATGAGGGTATTGTTGTTGTATCTTCTGTTCGGGTTCCCACGTGGCTTCCTCAGAACTATGATTACGCCAAAGTACCTTAACCAATGGGATGGACTTCTTCCTTAACACTTTTACATCATGCTCTAGAATCTGCAGCTGTTCCTCATCAAAAGTTAGGTCCAGCCTAACCTCAATCTCCTCCGTCGAGACAATATGCATGGATGAGAGTGATAACGTCTCAGCATGGATACGTGGAACACATCATGAATCTAGTCCAACTCTGGCGGTAACTCAAGTTGATAGGCAACCGGTCCCACATGCTTTTGTAGCACCCCAAACCCTACCCAGGAGTTAGACCTGAATTTGGCGTGTCACATTGAAGTATTTTTCGAAAACCATGTTTTCATTAGAAACCCTTCTTATTTAAAACATAGTACACTGAAAACTTCTTAATTTTATTTCCAAAACTCCGTTTTACTTTACGGAAGCTAATTCTAAAAGTAACTGATTTACGAAAACGTGATGTTAAAAAGTTAAGTTGCAAAAATGTAGTGTTTTAAAAACAGTTGTTGTTTTGGAAAACCGCGATCTACTTCAAACCATTATAAAACATAGTAAATAAAATTCCAAAGTAAAATAAAAACCAAAATTAAGAGAGAGGCCTTATTACAATAACATTTGAAAGAAATACACAACAGTAAATAAACAAATCTAAAAACATAAGCAGTGTGTGGCCATCTCCGAGTCCCTTGCAGCATCGAACCACCTAACGCTGGGGATTACCTGTACAGTTAATAAACGGGGTGAGTTTATGAAAACTTAGTGTGTAATACCCTTACTAGAGTAAGTTGAAGATTATCTGAAACAAAAGCAGAAGCTTGATCTAGGCTAGAGCCCGTTAATGATGAATGAGACAATCCATTCAGAGCATGCGTGGGCCAAAGCCTATTACAATGTCATTTGGGTCAGAGCCCATAATAGAATCAATTAGGCCCAGCCCAAACCAATAACAGAACAGAATGTGTGAATGCATGGATACATGCTATCCATCCCAATAATCCAACCGTTACACATCAACTCCGTCCCCTAGTACACATCATGTGGGGATATAAATATCGACCCACCCATCTGATACACATCAATGGTAGCCCGGTTGCGGTACTACCTTCATTACAGCAAAGCTGCTAATCATATATTGGGCTTAAAAATCCTTCAGTAGTGGTATTATAATTAGCACAAAGCCATTGGTAACTGTATTATGTTTAGGACATAGCTGTCGGGGACGGTCATATAATCGGCACACAGCCTCGGTAAATATGATTGACACAAAGTCATCCATAAGTATGTTAGGCACAAAGCCACAGGTAAATACGTTTGGCACAAAGCCATAGTCAAGATGGCACAGAGCCATTTTTAGGTTGGCGCAAAGCCATAATCGAATAATTGGCTTTAAGCCACCGGTAGCTATTTCATGTTAGGCACATAGCCATCAGCGACGGTAATATAGTCAGCATACAGCCTCGGGTAAATATGATAGACACAAAGTCGTCAATAATCATATATTGGGCTTAAAAGCCACCGGTGGATCCACGGTCGTCAAGCAACCATGCAATCCTTATATACTTCCTCCGTTCCATAATTCCAACCCCATGCAATATGTCGTGTATGTCATGCTCAATCATCACATGTGTATGCAAAATGGCCATGCTCAGTAACAATCATTTAAACATATATTAAAAGCATACAAGTTTTACAACCACAATCAAGTTAGTTAAAACACATTCATACAATCACAGTCAATCAGTCAAATTCATAGTCCAAGTCAGTCATTTACCCATAAGGCAAAACAGTCATTTTACCCTACAGTGGTATTTTTGTAATTTTACACTATAAGGGTAATCTGATAATTTTACAAATCGGGGGTATTTCGATAATTTTATAGATCGAGGGTATTTCAGTAATTTTATAGATCGGGGGTATTTCGATAATTTTATAGATTGGGGGTATTTCAGTAATTTTACAAATTAGGGGTATTTCGATAATTTTATAGATCGGAGGTATTTCAATAATTTTGTAGATCGAGGGTATTTTGGTAATTTTACAAATCGAGGGTATTTCGATAATTTTACAAACTGGGGGTATTTCGGTAATTTTACAAACTGAGGGTATTTTGGTAATTTTATAAATCGAGGGTATTTCGATAATTTTTCAAATCATGGGGTCTTAACGACCTAACAGAAGGTCCACCGTCGCCTCGAGCGACTTAAGTAATCTAAATAGACTTAACAATGCAAATGAGTCTAAGGCCCATTACTTAACCAAAGTGGGCCCACACGCTAGTGCAACCCATTTAGCCTAACTACTTCCCATCTAACAACTAGATTTATACAAGTGGGCCCACAGGCCCATTGGGCCCATTTGGCCCGTCAAGGCCCAGTACATGAGAACGCTCGCGGCGGCCTCTACAGTCTATCGCCCATGGTTTATAGGCCCGATTACCATACGAGCGATCACACGCTCGTGAAGCCTTTCAGCTTTTGCTGACTTCTAACAAAGAAGGGCGTGAATAGGCAACTGTTTATGAGAACGCGCCGAAGTCCACGATCAACAACCTTGGCACATCCTGCATTGAGTCTTCCTCCCCAAGGTCCCTTGAAACCTTAATGACGCCACAACCACTAGACCACATGCTTCCTTGTGTCATTTATTTAACACAATAATTTAAAAGGCCATCCTCCAAGCATTCAGGGTTTTATTCACTTAATAGCAAAAATTTTGCTAAAGCCCAGGTTTGAACCCAAGATTTCTCCAACACTTCTTAGGGCCATTAACCACCAAAGTAGACATTTAATTGTGTCATTTCCTTGCACAATTAAATACTTATATACAACCTTCTTATGGACCCATACTCAAGGCCCAATACTTCTAGGCCCAAATTCGGAGCGTTACAGCTTTAGTATGCGGTAAGGCCCAATGAACCTAGGGCTTAGCTTGCCCTTCCGTCCAAACCTCAGCACCTTCTTCCATGGCAAGACCTTGAGGAAGACGAAATTCCCTACAGAATATTCAATTTCCTTGCGTTTCAGATTCGCATACGACTTCTATCTATCTCATGCCACTTTTAGTCGATCCCGAATTAGTCTAACTTTGTCCTCGGTATCAGAAACTAATTCAGGACTCAAAACACGCCTCTCGCCCAACTCAGTCTAACACGAAAGAGTACGACACCTACGACCATATAGTGCCTCGTAAGGTGCCATCTGTATGCTAAATTGGTAACTATTGTTATATGTAAACTCTGATAATGGCAAGTAGTTCTCCCAACTGCCTCGGAAATCTATCACACAACCCTTTAACATGTCCTCCAGTATCTGAATCACCCTCTCTGACTGACCATCTGTCTGAGGGTGGAACGCCATACTGAAGTCCAACCTTGTACCCAAAGCCTCGTGTAACTTTTTCCAAAATCAAGATGTGAAGTGAGGATTTCTATCATATATTATGGAAATCGGTACCCCATGTAGTCTCATTATCTCAGACACATACAGTTTAGCCAGCTTCTACAACGAGTAATCATTACGAACAGGTATGAAATGGGTAGACTTGGTCAATCGATCCACGATGACCCATACTGAATCTTTCTTAGAAGGCGTTAGGGGTAACTTACTAACAAAGTCCATAGTCACTCTTTCCCATTTCCACAGTAGAATCTTAACTGGCTGAAGCAACCCTGAAGGCAACTGATGTTCGGCCTTAACCTGTTGACAAGTAAGGCATTTACTCACAAAGTTGGTAACTTCACGCTTAAGACCTGGCCACTAATATAACTCACAAAGGTCTCGATACATCTTATTCCCACCAAGATTCATAGCATAAGGACTACTATTCGCCTCCTGTAGTATCGACTGCCTCAGACCAGTATCCATCGATACACAGACTCTCCCATGAAAACAAAGTACCCCTTCTCTATTCAATCCAAAATTTAATGTGCCACCACGCTCAATCTGTCGGAATCGAGGACTCAGGGACTCATCCTCCAACTGTTTACCCTTAATCTATTCAATCCACCTCTGCTTAACTTAGAGTTCTGCCAACAAGCTACCATCATCAAGCAAACTGAGACGAGCAAACATCACTCTCAGATCCATCATAGCCCTATGTCTTAGTGCGTTGGCCACCACATTGGCCTTACCAGGATGGTATTCAATCGAACAGTCATAACCTTACGCAGCTCAATCCATCTACGCTGCCTAAGATTTAGCTCCTTCTGAGTGAGGAGATATTTGAGGCTCTTGTGATCCGTGTAAATGATATACTTCTCACTGTACAAGTAATGCCTCCAAATTTTCAGTGCGAATACCACCGCGGCCAACTCCAAGTCATGTGTCAGATAGTTCGCCTCATGCGTCTTGAGCTGACGAGACGCATAAGCCACCACCTTACCTTCTTGCATCAACACACATCCTAAACCAACATGTGATGTATCATTGTAGACAATAAACTCTTTCCCAGACTCTGGCTGTATCAAGACAAGGGCCTCAATTAGAACTTTCTTAAGCTTCTCAAAACCTTCTTGCTGCTTATCATCTAGTTAAACGACACCCCTTTACGCAACAACTTAGTCAGAGGTGTAGCAATCAACGAAAACCCCTCCATAAAACGTCTATAATACTCTGCCAGACCCAAAAAACTTCAAATCTTAGACACCGACTTGGGCTGCTTTCACTCTAGAACAGCTTCAATTTTTCAAGGGTCAACCCTAATCCCTCAGCAGATATCGCATGGCCCAGAAAAGCTACCTCTCGTAGCCAGAATTCACACTTGCTGAATTTAGCGTACAGTTGTTTCTCCCTCAGAATTTGCAAACTAACTCAGAGATGTGCATCACGCTCATCCTCAGTTCTCGAATACACAAGAATGTCATCTATAAACACCACTACAAACCGATCCGGGTAGGTTTGGAACACTCGGTTCATAAAATCCATAAAAGCTACTGGTGCATTCGTCAGTCCAAACGGCATGTAATATCCTGATTTTGGGCCTAGTCGGAATACTAGTTTTGTGACCACAAAATCCGAGATAGAAATAATTATTTTATGATTATTTTGAGGTCTATGATATGATTGCATGATTGTGTGAAATTTTCGTGAAGAAATTTTATGCATAAAGTGCTTAAATTGAAATTAGGGACTAAATCGAATAATTTGCAAAACTTGCATTCTAGAAGTTTTTAGTATGAAATTGCTTTGAAATATTAATTAGGAGGTCTTAAATAGCAATTTGACCAATTTTAAGTCCATGCACAAAATTAGGACATGGAAGGAATTTTTGAAAGTTTAGTAGTAAGGGCATTTTGGTCATTTAGGGGTAAAATGAATTAAAATACAAAATTAAAAGCCAATTTTGCTCATCTTCAACCCCATGGCCGAATATAGCAAGGAGAAACCATGGCTAGGGTTTTTCAAGCTTCCAAGCTCGATTGTAAGTCCATTCTAGCCCCGTTTTTCAAGTTCTTTACGTTTTTGGAGTCTCGGTAGCTCGATTTAGCTTATGCTAGCAATAATTTAACCTAGGGTTTATATTTGGAAAAATACCCATAGGTGAAATTTGTGTATTTTGGTGTTTTATGATAGAATATGAGGTTTTAAATTATGTTAGACAGCTTGTGCTACTCGGTTCTAAGTGAAAACGAGCAAAAGGGCTTAATTGGTAAAAATACCTAATAGTCATAAGTACATGTTAGAGTGAGAATTTGATGTTGCCATAGAAGGGAAAAATGATCAGCATGTCATAAAACATAAGAAAATAGGCTGAAGTTTAATTTACGAGCTTTGGGGAAAAGTGTAAATATGCAAAAGTTTAGGGGCAAAATTGTAGTTTTTCCAAGATATGATTTTGGGTCAATTTGAATAATGTGAGTCCTAATTAGACTATATTTCAAATGATAGAGCAAGGAAAACTGAAATTCGGGCTAAAATGGGGAAAATACCAAGTTGTGGACGAAATGGTAAAAGTAGCCATTTTCGCATACTAGGTAAGTTCATATGTAAATGTTGGTAACATAGTTATTACTTTAAATGTTTTTATGTTATTTAAATGATATGATAATTATTATGAAATATTATACTCGTGATAATTGTTTGATAATATGTCAAATTATGTGATATACTTGGAAAATGTGAAATACTACCGAGTATCGGTATCGGTATTCCGTAGAAGATGGTTGAGACACATGATTGGGAAAAAGGTCCCGTTGAACCTTAGGAATGGATTAGGATACAAGTGACATGTCACTAGGATGGTTGAGCATCCGAACTCGTTGAGTTGAGTCCGAGTTCACTTATGGATGCGAAAGTCTGAACTCGTTGAGTTGAGTCCGAGTTCGTGAGATGTAACTAGGCATCCGAGCTCGTTGAGTTGAGTCCGAGTTCACTTATGGATGCGAACACCCGAGCTCGTTGAGTTGAGTTCGAGTTCGCTTATGGGCAGGTTACATAGTAGCTTGGCTACATATGTGGCACTTATGTGCAAACTTTCCATGTATCCGAATTATATTCCGATGTGTTCAACGGGTAAAGTCCTACTCAAATGGAGGAATACTCAAGATGAAAGGGACGTATTGGTAAGTGTTGTGAAATGGATACTTTGAACAAGTATGTACTTAACCCTCGGGTTGAAAAATCAATATAACAACAATATGGTAAGATGATAAATGAAAATATGATATGAATGTCTTGGTGATGATTATGCAAATGATGTTTTATGTTTGCTTATATGGTTATGTTACTTGCTATTTGCATGTGAACTTACTAAGCATTTATGCTTACTCCCTCCTTTTCATTCCTTGTAGTGTTGACAAGCCAGCTCGGAAATCGGGAACGGTCGGAGGCATGCTCACATTATCCGTATACCATCTTGGCATAATGGCTTGTATATTTTGAGTATGGCATGTATAGCATTATATTCATTTTGTATATATGGTTTTATGATATGGTTATTGAGTAGTATAAAAATGTTTGGTAATGATTAGCCATTGGAATGGCTAATTATGATCATATTTGGTGTTATATATGTCAAATTGCTAGTTAATCCATGGAAACCATGGAATAGGTAAAATTTACCATAAAATAGATTCAGACAGCAGTAGTGATGTGAATTTGAAAAATCATTAAAAATATTAGAGATATAATTAGATGATGAATAAAATATGGAATTCAATAATTATGAGTCTATTTTCATATGGAAGAAACGAAACAGGTATATGAGTTATATTTTATGAGATGTTTAAATTTTTGTGAAACAGGACCAGAGCAATTTCTGGATCCCCTATTCTGACTTTGGAAATTCACCATAAATTGTATAAAAATAATTAGAAATCATAATTTATATGTAAACATTTCTTATTGAGTCTAGTTTTAAGAGAAACAAACTTAATAGTCATTGAAATTCTGTACAGAGAGATATCTGATTCGTAATACACAGAGGTCAGAGTAGTCGAACCCTGAAACATGGGAGACTTTAACTAATAAACTGTACTAATTGGCCAAGCCAAAAATTCTAGAAAAAAAATTAGTAAATAGATATATGAGTCTAGTTTCAGGAAAAATTTATAGAATTGGATTTTGAGTTTCAGAACTCGAGATATGAATTTTTAAGCGACTGTGACGCAGTTAGCCAGCTTGTCCGGAATTTCTAAAATTAAATTGTTTGAGCTGTTTAAGCAATGAATTAAGTCTGTTAACACCTTGTGTTCGACTCCGACAATGGTCTCGGGTACGGGGCATTACACGGCATCACTAGGAACTCGTAATGACTATAACGAGTCCTAAACGCTGTCTTATAAACATCAACCTCTTTGACTATCAGTTGATGGTACCCAGATCGAGGATCAATCTTAGAGAAAACTGATGCACCTCAGAACTGGTCGAATAGATCGTCAATCCTCGGTAAGGGTTACTTGTTCTTAATAGTAAATTTGTTCAATTACCAGTAGTCGATGCACATACGCATGGTTTTATCCTTCTTTTTCACAAATAAAACCGGTGCTCCCCACGGAGACACACTAGGTAGGATGAATCCTCAATCTAGTAACTCTTGAATTTAAGCTTTAAGCTCTACAAGCTCCTTCGGCGCCATTCGATAAGGGGCAATGGACACCGGAGCTATACCAGCTAGGAGCTGTACCAGCCAGGAGCTTAATCCCAAACTCAAATTCACGGTTTGGAGGTAACCCCGGTAGCTCATCGGGAAAGACATCTGAAAAGTCCTTAATTGTTCTAATATCTTTAACAGACGAAACCTCAGAATCAGGAACACTAATGTAGGCTAGATACGCCTCACAACCCTTATGAACCAACTTCTCGGCCCTAAGTGCAGAAATCACATTTGACAGATAATTCCAACACTCCCCAATCACAACTACCTCATCACCCTTTACAGTTTTCAATACCACCCGTTTTACAGCATAGTCCAAATTCACCTGATGCTTAACCAGCCACTCCATCCCCAATATTAAGTCGAATTCTCCAAAAGAAAGTTATATTAAATCTTCCAAAAAGATCATTCCTTGAACCTCCAAAGGTATATTATTAAATAGTCTATTCACTCTCACCGACTGTCCTAATAGACTCAACACAGTAACCTCACTCATAGTGTTTTCAACCATAATACCCAAAGTCTCAAACACAGTGCATGCTATATATGAATGCGTAGACCCAACATCAATCAATACAGTATAAGATACATTATGGATAAAGAACGTACCCGTAATAACATCTGGGGCATCTCCATCCTCTCGGCGATGTGCAGCATAAACCAGTGCCGGCTGCCTCACCTCAGTATGACCAGCATCTCTGCCCGGTGCTCCACAACCACGACCCATACCATTTTCACCCCTGGCCTGGCCACAGCCTCTCGGTGGCTGCTGAACACCTCTCGATGGCTGACCCATACCAGTAGCTTGCATCTGATTGGGCTCCTGTGGACAATCTTTGATACAGTGCTATAATGATCCGCACCTCAAACATGCCCCAATCCTTTTTCAGCATTCACCCTGATGGCGTCTCCCACAATCCGCACAAGGCTGCGGTTTAAAAGGAGCAACAGGTGCCCCAGCTCTGACTGGCCCATCAACTCTGGCTTTTTTCTGAGGCCTCTGAAATGAACTTGAGGGCTCCAAATCCCTCTTGTTCCTACCCTTTTCCTTCTTACGGATTTGGCGCTCAGCGTGCTTCACATCCTCGATGATCTTTGCCTTATCGACCAAGCAGCAAAATCTTGCTCCCTCTGTGGAACTATCAGAATCCTTAAACTATCCCCGAGGCCATCCTTGAAATGAACACAGCGCTCATATTCAGTTGCCACCATCCCACGGACATAGCGACTTAATCACAAAAATTCAGACTCATATTCAACCACAGATTTATCCCCTTGGGCCAAATTCAGAAACTCTCTCCTCCGGGCATCCACATAACTGGTGTCCACATATTTTCCTTGGAATGCGGTCTTGAAAAATTCCCAAGTCAACCGATCAGGCTGAGTACCCTCTTTCACTATAAGCCACAACTGATAGGCTTCATCTCATAGCAACGACACTACACCTTTTAGTTTCTGCTCGGGGGTGAAGTCGAGGTCATCCATGATCCTCTCTGTGGCCTCAATCCAATACTCAGCCACATTAGGCGCAACTCTAGTAATACCCTTAAAAATCTTAGCTCCATTAGATTGGAGTCGTTTTGTAACCGAACCACAGACTACAGTTTCAATATTAGGCCCTGCGACCCTTTCTAAAATTTACAACATAACTTGGGACAGTGTGTCATCCCCAGCTGCACGATCTTGTGACTCAGTCTCATTCACAGGTGAAGTCGATGCCTCTCTAGCTTCATTATTAGGCATATGGCCCGATGTCGAAGACCTAGCCCGAGCACCTCCACGGACTCTTGTACCTCTCCCACGAGTACCTCTGGTGCTTATTATCGATTTGCATATTATCTGAATTATAAATTTTATGCATTAGTTTACAGTTCCAGTGTTTATTACAGGATATTTTATGGAAAATATTATCAATAATTCAGAGTTTTGTTTTCGCAGATCGTAGTCTTACTACAGTTTCAGTTTACCCTAAATAGAATATTTTAGTACAGTCTACTACCTATAGTAGTTTCAGTATTTCAACATAATCAAGTAGTAGTTTCAAATAACTTACAGGATCAGCGCCGGAGACTTGGTGTACCACATATTTTGTAAAACATTTCCAAATATTTCAAATCATTTGAAACAGTTCTTTTTCGAAATTTAAGTTTAAAAGAAACCCAAATCCATAGCTGAGTTTTGCAACCTAACTCTGATACTACTAAATGTAACTCCCCAAACCCGGCCTAGACGTTATGGTTGAATCCGCGACGTCACATTGAAGTGCGTTTCAAAAAACATAATCTCGTTGAAAATTCCATGTCATATTAAAACCCCTTCGCTAACTTAATGTATGTTTAGGATATCTTATTCATTGTTAAAACTCAAGTTGTCTTAGCAAAATGTTAAACATATTAGATTCTCATTACTTTTTGAAAACACAGTTCGTTACGGAAGCTTTTTAAAATATGTTGTATATACGTGGTGTTTGAAAAGCATTTATCTTTTTAAAAACCCGAGACCTACCACTAGTAGTTATGAATCAAGTAAATAAATCCCAAATTAAACTAAAAACTTAGAAAGGCCTTATTACAAAACAAATACCCAAATTAAATTACTTCCAAATTAAAAGCTAAATAGTAGAATTAAGTGCGGTTGTGTGGCCACCATCGAGTCCCTCATAGCACCGACCCACCTAAAGATTACCTGCGCAGAGAAGCAGAAGGGTGAGCTTATGTAAACTTAGTGTGTAATCCCTTATTAAACAAACAATCAGTCATTCAATAGGCAAATCTGATGCAGGGCCCGTTTCAAGAATGATCCGAAGAATGATTAGGGCCTTAGCCCAATACAGTATCAATATCAGTATGGGCCTTAGCCCGATTCAATAACAGTAACAGAAATGCAATCAGAAGTCCTACCCATCCATTCTCTACACTCCACTTCGTCCAGCCCTACACTCCATGTGGGGATTAAATCGACCCACCCATCCTTGCAGTCCAAAATATAGCATCGGTTGCAGCACTAAATAGTATTTGTAGCAGAGTTGCCAGTACAGTACACTTCCTTCAAATATATCAAACCCACCCCCATACAACATGTCATGTCATAATATCATACGTGTATGAAAAAATGTTATGCTCGAATACAGTCATATATATCATAGAGGTATATCTGTCATTTTACCTCATAGGGGTATAATAGTTATTTCATCAGTATGGGGTCTAGGTGTACTTACCGACTCAATAGTAGGTGCATAGTTGTCTCGGGTGACCCGTGCGACCTTAACAATCAAACAGAAAAATGGGCCCAAAAGTCGATATCACAGCCCATGTGGGCCCACACGCCTATGTGGCCCACAAAGCCCAAAAGTGGTCATGGCCGTGTACCACACAGCTTGGCCCAATAATCTCTACACGTCCATGTGGTTTACCCGTGTAAGACCCACGAGCCCATGGGGCCCACACGGTTCATTTTGGCCCAACGTGGCCCAAAACGGCCTGAGCCCATGAAGCTGCTCATGGAGGCCTCTACGATCAAATGCCCACATTTTACGCATTTGAATTACCACACGAGCGAGCGCACGCTCGTATAGAGTCAATAGTCATACTTTTCCGGATTTTGCCGATCCACGCTTATAGTAGTGTGGTTACACACCTGTTTGCGAAAAGAGCGTAGTCTCCATGAACCCCAAACCTAGATTCAATCATAACCCAATGTCAATCCAAGACTTAATGGGGTTAATAATCCCTAAATTAACACTTAACCAAACCATAGTTCAACACTTGCCTTGATTGAATGGTTAAGGCTCCTCACCCTCTAGTCGTTGGCGAAGATTGATTACAAGTTCTTACAAACCATCTGTACTCAAACTCAAACCTATTAACCTTTACTAAAAATGTTCCCATAATAGTTTGAACCAACACATATAGCACTTATCAAAAATCGCAAGACCGATTTTAGGGAAGGGAATAATCGGCCTTCACTCTCCAAAAAGGATACCCACACAACCGAGGCAAGCAAGGCTAGCACCAACAGGCCTCTAGCCATAAACTACAGTAGGGAAGAAGTTAGAAGCAATGTTACAACACAGTGAAAAAGAGTGAGAGGACAAAGAGGAATCAGGCATCAATTGATTGTTTAAAGAAGAACTACAAAAACTGAAACAAATGGAGAGAAAGCTAGGCAGAAATCGGCCCAAATATCCAAATGGGAAGATAGGGAAGAAGGTGTAATCGGTCAAAGGGAAAAGTCAATTGAGAGAAAGGGATAAGAGAGGAAAGAATGAAGGTTCAGCTAAGCCAAAGAAAACTAAGAGAAGAAGAGTGATGGAGAGAGGAAAGTTGATCAATCAAAGTACAGTATTAGAGAACAAAACCAAAGTAGGTTAACACAAAATGTACCTGAATGGTCATAAGTAGAAATCGACTGTCAAACAAGCAACAAAACTAAAGAGTGAAAAAAAGCAAAAGGGGAATAGCTACCTAAAAAGAGAGCAAAACTAGACAATTTTGGCACTAAGTGCCTATGACCGAGTTTGCCTAAAGGTAATCCACAATAAGCCTAATGGTTGAGGAGAATCCCACTTCGGCACTACCACTCTCCTACTCCTTGATCCACTTCTCAAATCACTCCCTAGAACTCTCCTCTAGTCCCTCAACCGATCAATTCAAATCCCTTTCAAACTCTTCTTCAAATTCAGCCACACACTCCCCTCCCCATCAAACACTCCAACTGCCCACTAGCTTCAAAGTTCTACCGATACTCAACTTCCTACAGGGTACAACAACAAAATAAAACACTCCTTGTAATGCCCCATTACCTGAGACCATCGTCGGAGTCGAGTATGAGACATTACTAAACTTATTTTAGTATTTAAACAAGTTCAAACAATTCTCATAGTAAATTATCCATCTGCATCACAGTCGCTAAAAAAATTATATCTCGAGTTACAAAACTCAAAATCCAATTTTGTAAATTTTCCATGAAACTATACTCATATATCTACTTATTAATATTTTTATAGAATTTTTGGTCAAGCCAATTAGTACATTTTATTAGTTAAATTCTCCCCTGCTTCAGGGTTCGAATACTCTGACCCCTGTGTATTACGAATCAGATATCTCTCTGTACAAAGTTTCAATGAATATGCCGTTTGTTTCTCATAAAACTATACTTAATAAGGATTTCACAAATGTAAGATAAAACTCCTAATTGGTTTTGTACAATTTATGGTGAATTTTTAAAGTCATAATAGAAGATTCAGAAATTGCTCTGACCTTGTTTCACCAAAACATAAATATCTCATAAAATAAAACTCTTTTACTTATTTTGTTTCTTCCACATGAAAATATATTCATTAAGATTAAATTACATATTTTATTAATCATCAAATTCTATCTATACTATTTTTAGTGATTTTTTAAACTCACATCACTACTGCTGACTGATTTTGTTTTGTGGCCAATTTTACCTTTCCAAGGATTTTCATGGTTTAATTAAGACATAAAGCATACATGTTATCATATATAAACTTGATTAGCCATTCCAATAGCTAACCATTCTCAAACATTTCCAATCCATCCATGGCCATATCTTAAGATTATACACACAAAATGATTGGAATGTTATACATGCCATATTTCCAAAAAATACAGGTCATTATACCGCAATTGTCCAGTGATAGTGTGAGCGTGCCTCCGACCGATTAGCCATTCCAATAGCTAATCATTCTCAAACATTTCCAATCCATCCATGGCCATATCTTAAAATTACACACACAAAATGATTGGAATGCTATAAATGCCATATTTCCAAAAATTACGTCATTATACCACAATTGTCCAGTGATAGTGTGAGCGTGCCTCAGACCATCCCGATCTCCAAATTGACTTGTCAAAACTACAAAGAATGAAAATAAGGGAGTAAGCATAGATGCTTAGTAACTCCATATGCAAATAACAAATAACTTAACAAAGCAACTATACCAACCAACATTAGCATAATATCACCAAAACATATATCACACTTTTGTTCATCATTCATCATCCTACCATATTATTGTTGTCGTATCAAGTCTCAACCCGAGGGTTAAGTACATACCTATCCAAAGTGCCCATTCCACAACACTTACCAATACGTCACTTGTATCTTGAGTATTCTTCCATATTATTAGAATTTTACCCGTTGAACACATCGGAATATAACTCAGATACATGGAAAGTTTGCACATAAATGCCACATATGTAGCCAAGCTACCATGTAACCCGCCCATAAGCGAACTCGGACTCAACTCAACGAGCTCGGGCATTCGCATCCATAAGTGAACTCGGACTCAACTCAACAAGTTCAGATGCCTAGTTACATCTCACGAACTCGGACTCAACTCAATGAGTTCGGACATTTGCATCCATAAGTGAACTCGGACTCGACTCAACGAGCTCGGATGCCCAAGTATCCTAATCTATTTCTTAGGTTCAATGGGAATTTTTCTCGTTCGTATTCCTTTACCATTCTCCTTGGAATACCAGTGACGATACTTCGGTAGTCTTTCACATTTTTCACATAATTCATAAAATTTTTGTATGTTGTCCAACAATTACCACAAAGGATAGAATCACATAATAACAATCATATTATCGTATAAATAGCATTAAATAAGTTAAAATAACAGTTATATTACAATATTTACATATGAACTTACCTCGGTACAATATATTAGAAATCAAGCCTATTCCTTAGAAAATTTATTTTTCCCTCGATCACGACTTGAATCTCATTTCTCTTGATCTATAATAACAAATTTAGCTTATTTAATACTCACATTTATTAAAACAGTCATAACTCAAACTTTGGCAAAATTACATTTTTGCCCTTAAACTTTTGCATATTTACACTTTTGCCCCAAAGCTCGGAAATTAAACTTCATCCTATTTTCTTATGTTTTATGACATGCTGATAATTTTTCCCTTCTATAGCAACATCAAATTCACACTCTATCATGTATTTATGAACATTAAGTATTTTTACCGATTTTTTCGTTTTACTCGTTTTCACGTAAAATCGCTTAGCAAAAGTTGTTTAACACAATCTCAAACTTCATATTCTACCATAAAACATCAAAATAAACACATTTCACCTATGGGTATTTTTCCAAATATAAACCCTAGGTTAAATTATTGGTAGAAATAGGTAAACCGAGTTACGAGGATTTCAAAAATGTAAAAAACATTAAAAACCGGCATAGAAATCACTTACAATCAAGGCTTAAAAATGTTGAAACCCTAGCTATGGTTGAGAGAAAAATTCGGCAGCAACTTATGGAGAAGATGATCATTTTTTTGTTATTTTTCCCATTTTATTTCATTTAATATCCAAATGACCAAAATGCCCTTCCTTACTAAAATTTCAAAAATTCCATCCATATCCAATTTTTGTCCATAAACTTAGAAATTGGTAAAATTGCTATTTAAGGCCTCCTAATTAATATTCCAAAGCAATTTCATACTAAAAACTTCTAGAATGCAAGTTTTGCAACTTATTCAATTTAGTCCCTAATTTCAAATTAAGCACTTTATGCATAGAATTTCTTCACAAAATTTTCACATAATTATGCAATCATATCATAGACCTCAAAATAATCATAAAATAATTATTTCTATCTCAGATTTTTGGTCCCAAAACCACTATTCCGATTAGACCCTAATTCGGGATAGCACAACTCTCCCCCACTTTTTGGGATTTTCGTCCCCGAAAATCTTACCAGTAAATAGGTGTGGGTATTGATTTCTCATAGTTTCCTCGGGCTCCCATGTAGCCTCTTCTACCCATGTTTTTGCCACAATACTTTCACGAGTGTGATACTTTTGTTTCTCAGTTGTTTGACCTCCCGAGCTAAAATTTTAACCGGTTCTTCATTGTAAGTCATATCCGGTTGCAACTCGATTTCTGCCGGTGAAATCACATGTGAAGGATTCGAACGATACCGACGTAACATAGATACATGGAATACATTATGAATCTTCTCTAATTTCGGTGGTACTGCTATTCGATACGCTACCGGGCCAATTCTTTCAATTACCTCATACGGTCCGATAAAACGTGGACTCAACTTGCCCTTCCGACCGAATCTAAGAACTTTCTTCCACGGAGACACTTTTAAAAACACTTTATCACCAACTTGAAACTCAATCTCTTTTCGCTTCAAATCTGCGTAAGATTTTTGCCCTATCGGCGACTTTCAAAAGCGATCTCGAATCACTTTCACTTTTTCTTCAGTTTCCTTGATTAAATCAACTCCGTAAATCTGGTTTTCTTTGAGTTCAGTCCAATACATTGGTGTCCGACACTTGCGACCATACAACGCTTCAAAGGTGCCATTTTCAAACCCGTTTGATAACTGTTATTGTAAGCAAATTCCACCAACGGTAAGTACCTTTCCCAACTTCCTTGGAATTCCAACACGCAACATCTGAGCATGTCTTCAAGAATCTGAATTACTCTCTTTGATTGTCCATCAGTCTGTGGATGGAAGGCAGTGCTGAAATTTAACTTCGTACCTAATGCTTCCTGTAGTTTTTGCCAAAATCATGAAGTAAACCTCAGATCTCTTTCTGAAATAATCGACAAAGGTACTCCGTGAAGTCTCACAATCTCACTGACATGCAATTCAGCCAATTTATCAAGAGAATTATCAGTGCGTATCGAAATAAAATAGGTTGATTTAGTCAATCTATCGACTATTACACAGATGGCATCTTTCTTCTTCGGAGTTAATGGCAATCCTGACAAAAAGTCCATGGTAATTCGATCCCACTTCCATTCGAGAATCATGATAGGCTGAAGTAGACCCGAAGGCACTTGGTGTTCAGCTTTTACTTGTTGACAAATCAAGCATCGCGATACAAACTCGAAAATATCTCTTTTCATTCTGTTCCACCAATATATTTTCTTCAAATCATTGTACATTTTTGTACTGCCTGGATGCATTGACAAACAACCACTGTGTGCTTCGTGTAAGATCTTTTGAATCAACTTAACATTCTTTGGTACACAAATTCGATCTTTAAACATCAAGCAACCATCAGAACCGATTCTGAAATCTGATCACGTATCAGCCTCATATTGCTTTCTCTTAGCTTGCAATTCTTGATCATTTTTCTGAACTTCACAAATCTCTTGTAAAAACATCGATCTTACTCTCAACTCTGCTAGAATCGAACCATCATCAGATACTGTCAACTGAGTGTTCATAGCTTTCAAAGCAAATAACGACTTTCTACTCAAGGCATCGGCAACCACATTCGCTTTCCCCGGATGATAATCAATCACAAGCTCGTAATCTTTCAATAATTCTAACCATCTCCGCTGTCTCGAATTCAAATTTTTTTGTGACATCAAGTACTTGAGACTTTTGTAGTCGGTATATACTCGGCACTTTTCACGATACAAATAATGTCGCCAAATCTTCAAAGCAAACACTACAGCAGCCAGTTCCAAATCATGAGTCGGATAATTCCTTTCATAAGGTTTTAACTGCCTCGAAGCATAAGCCACAACCTTTCCCTCTTGCATAAGCACACATCCCAAGCCATTTAAAGAGGCATCACTATACACCACAAATTATTTACCTGACTCGGGTTGTACCAACACTGGTGCTTCAGTTAGTAACTTTTTCAATTTCTCAAAACTCTATTGACGTTCTTCCGTCCACTCAAATTTAACATCCTTTTGGAGCAGTCTAGTCATATGAGTAGCAATCATAGAAAATCCATTCACAAATCATCGATAATAACCAGCTAGACCCAAGAAACTTCTAACCTCAGTCACATTCTTCGGCGGTTTCCAATCAACAATAGCCAAAATTTTACTAAGATCAACCCGTATACCATCACCCGAAACAATATGACCCAAGAATCTGACTTCTCGAAGCCAAAACTCACTTTTACTAAACTTGGCATACAACTGTTTATCTCTCAAAGTTTGCAAAACTATTTTCAAGTGCTCAGCATGTTCTATTTCATCCTTCGAATAGATCAAGATATCATCAATAAATACCACAACAAACTTGTCAAAGTATGGCCGAAATATACGGTTCATTAAATCCATAAACACAGCAGGAGCATTTGTCAAACCAAATGGCATAACTAAAAATTCATAATGGCCGTACCTTGTTCTAAAAGCAGTTTTTGACACATCTAACTCTTTTACTCGCAACTGGTAGTACCCAGACCTCAAATCAATCTTTGAGAACCATGTCGCTCCTTTCAACTGATCGAATAAATCATCAATTCTCGGCAATGGATACTTGTTCTTGACTGTCACCTTATTTAACTACCGATAGTCTACACACAATCTCATTGAACCATCATTCTTTTTCACAAATAATACGGGAGCACCCCAAGGCAAAAAACTCGGTCTCACAAAACCTTTGTCAATCAACTCTTGCAACTGTGACTTTAATTCTTTCAACTCTGTTGGTGCCATTCTATACGGAGCAATTGAGATCGAAGTTGTTCCCGATATCAACTTAATACCAAATTCTACTTCTCTGTTAGGAGGTAAACCTGGCAACTCCTCTGGAAATACATCTGCGAATTCACACACAATCGACACTGATTCCACTTTCTTCTCAGATTCTTTTGTATTCAAAACATACGCCAAATAAGCTTCATAACCCTTTTTCAAATATCTTTGAGCCGACATCAAAGTAATCACACTAGGCAATGCTTCTGATTCATCCAGTTCAACCCGCAAAATTTCACCATTTTCACATTTCAATTCAATAACTTTCTGTCTACAATTTACTATAGCATCATGCAATGTTAACCAATCCATACCCAAAATGACATCGAATTCATCAAACGGCAACAACATCAAGTCGACCGAAAAATAATGACCCTTAATCATCAAAGGACATTTCTTGCATACTTTATCAACTATGACACATTTGCCTAACGGGTTCGACACTTTAACCATAAATTTCGTAGACTCAATAGGTATGTTCATATTAGACACCAATTTCATGCACACATACGAATGAGGAGAACCAGGGTCGATCAAAGAAATAACATTAATATCATAAAGAGAGAAAGTACCGGTAATCACATCGGGAGACGAAGCATCTTCACGTGCCCTTATGGCATAAGTTCTAGCTGGAGCTCTAGTTTCAGATTTCGGAGTTGATTCTCTGACTACATTCTTGCTGCCTTCCTCATTCCCAGCATTTCTCGAAAATCTTCCTCTCGAAATAGTACCACTTGGCTTTTCACTTTGAAATTTTTCATTCTCGATCCTCTCTGGACAATCTCTGATAAAATGATCCGGAAACCCACACTGGTAGCATTCATTAGTTCTACAAGGACCAAAGTGACTTCTACCACATCGTTGACACTTGGGTCTAGCAATTCTCGAATTTCCTACACTAGCCACCGAAGTAGTCTGAGATCTGGAACCCACATTTTTCTTCTTACTATCCCCATATGAATGCCCTGCTGATGCCTGAGAACGAGAATACATATCCCTGGACTTTCTAGACTGTGGTGGGAGTGTACTGCTCATCGATCTTTTCTTTCAATTTCTTGTCTCAGCCTCTGTCTTTTTCTTCTCTTTAATTAGTTCTTCAGCCTTGCAAGCCCGATCAACAAGTACCACAAATTCTTTCAACTCAAGAATACCCACAAATACCTTAATATCTTCATTAAGTCCATCTTCAAATAGTCTGCACATTTTAGCTTCTGAAGGAATATATTCTCAAGCATACTTGCTCAATCGAACGAGTTCTCTTTCATACTCGGTAACTGTGATGTTGCCTTGCTTCAATTCGAGAAACTCTTTATGCTTCTGGTCAACAAATCTTTCGCTGATATATTTCTTCCGAAATTCTTCTTGAAAGAATTCCTAAGTCACCATATCTTTCGGCACCACTGAAATTAATGTTTTCCACCAATGATAAGCCGAATACCTCAGCAATGATATAGCACACTTCAAGCACTCTTTAGGTGTACAAGATAACTCATCAAATACCCGAATAGAATTTTCGAGCCAAAATTTTGCTTTTTCAGCATCATCAACATTTGCCCTGAATTCTTCGGCCCATTGCTTGCGGATTCGGTCAACCAGAGATCTATTGAATTTCATCAGATCCATACCTGAAGGCATCTGGGGTATAGGTTGAGGAATAGAGGGTGGTGGGGGAGGTTGTTGAGCAGTAGGTTTCGTACGAACGAACTCTGTATACCAAGCATTCATTATTTGGAGAAAGGCTTCCCGAGCCCTATCTCCTCCTCATTGACCAAGAGTAGGAGGTCGAATTTTAGTTGGCACTACCCCTTCAGCAGAAGCTGGTGCATTGCTTTCTACATCATCAGCCACAGATGGATTGGGATCCATTTATTATATAAAAAAATTATTTAAAAAGGTCAGGAGTGGTCACACTATCACAAAATATATATATGGCATGTATAGCAAAATCCGTACTTACACCACATTAGCCCGAGAACCGACTAAACCTGCTCTGATACCACTAAATGTAACGCCCCATTACCCGAGACCATCGCCGGAGTCGAGTATGAGACATTACTAAACTTATTTTAGTATTTAAACAAGTTCAAACAATTCTCGTAGTAAACTATCCATCTGCATCACAGTCGCTAAAAAAATTATATCTCGAGTTACAAAACTCGAAATCAAATTTCGTAAATTTTCCCTGAAACTAGACTCATATATCTACTTACTAATTTTTTTCTAGAATTTTTGGTTATGCCAATTAGTACAGTTTATTAGTTAAAGTCTCCTCTATTTCAGGGTTCGGCTACTCTGACCCCTATGTATTACGAATCATATATCTCTCCGTAAAGAGTTTCAATGACTATGCCGTTTATTTCTCACAAAACCAGACTCAATAAGGATTTCATACATGTAAGGTAGAACTCCTAATTGTTTTTTTTTTTTTTACAATTTATGGTGAATTTTTAAAGTCAGAACAGGGGATTCAGAAATCGCTCTGACCCTGTTTCACCAAAACATAAATATCTCATAAAATACAACTATTTTACTTATTTTGTTTCTTTCACATGAAAATAGATTCATTAAGCTTCAATTACATATTTTATTTATCATCAAATTCTATCTCTAATATTTTTAGTGATTTTTCAAACTCACATCATTGCTACTGACTGAATTTGTTTTGTGGCCAATTTTACCTTTCCAAGGATTTTCATGGTTTGATTAAGACATAAAGCATATATGTTATCATATATAAACTTGATTAGCCATTCCAATAGCTAATCATTCTCAAACATTTCCAATCCATCCATGGCCATATCTTAAGATTATACACACAAAATGATTGGAATGCTGTACATGCCATATTTCCAAAAATTACAAGTCATTATACCGCAATTGTCCAGTGATAGTGTGAGCGTGCCTCCGACCGTCCCAATCTCCAAATTGACTTGTCAAAACTACAAAGAATGAAAAGAAGGGAATAAGCATAGATGCTTAGTAAGTCCATATGCAAATAACAAATAACTTAACAAAGCAACTATACCGACCAACATTAGCATAGTATCACCAAAACATATATCACATTTCTATTCATCATTCATCATCTTACCATATTATTGTTGTCGTATCAAGTCTCAACCCGAAAGTTAAGTACATACCTGTCCAAAGTGCCCATTCCACAATACTTACCAATACGTCACTTGTATCTTGAGTATTCTTCCATATTACTAGAATTTTACTCGTTGAACACATCGAAATATAACTCGGATACATGGAGGTTTTCCACATAAGTGCTACATATGTAGCCAAGCTACCATGTAACCCGCCCATAAGCGAACTCGGACTCAACTCAACAAGTTCAGACATTTGCATCCATAAGTGAACTCGGACTCAACTCAACGAGCTCGGATGCCCAAGTATCCTAATCTATTCCTAAGGTTCAACGGGATTTTACTCGTTCGTATTCCTTTACCATTCTCCTTGGAATACCAGTGACGATACTTCAGTGGTCTTTCACATTTTTCACATAATTCATAAAATTTTTGAATGTTGTCCAACAATTACCACAAAGCATAGAATCGCTTAATAACAATCATATTATCGTATAAATAGCAATAAATGATTTAAAATAACGGTTATATTACAATATTTACATATGAACTTACCTCGGTACAATATGCTAGAAATCAAGCCTATTCCTCGAAACTTTATTTTTCCCTCGATCACGACTTGAATCTCGTTTCTCTTTCTCTAAAATAACAAATTTAGCTTATTTAATACTCATATTTATTAAAACAGTCCTTGACTCAAACTTTGGAAAAATTACATTTTTGCCCCTAAACTTTTGCATATTTACACTTTTGCCCCAAATCTCAGAAATTAAACTTCATCCTATTTTCTTATGTTTTATGACATGCTGATCTTTTTTCTCTTCTATAGCAACATCAAATTCACACTCTATCATGTATTTATGAACATTAAGTATTTTTACCGATTTTTCGTTTTACTCGTTTTCACGTAAAATCGCTTAACAAAAGTTGTTTAACACAATCTCAAACTTCATATTCTACCATAAAACAGCCAAAAAAACATATTTCACCTATGGTTATTTTTCCAAATATAAACCCTTGGTTAAATTATTGGTACAAATAGGTAAATCGAGCTACGAGGATTTCAAAAATGTAAAGAACATTAAAAACGGGCATAGAAATCACTTACAATCAAGGCTTAAAAATGTTGAAACCCTAGCTATGGTGCAGAGCAAAATTTGGCAGCAACTTATGGAGAAGAGGATCATTTTTGTGTTATTTTTCCCCTTTTATTTCATTTAATATTCAAATGACCAAAATGCCCTTCCTTACTAAACTTTCAAAAATTCCATCCATATCCAATTTTTGTCCATAAACTTAGAAATTGGTCAAATTTCTATTTAAGACCTCCTAATTAATATTCCAAAGCAATTTCATACTAAAAACTTCTAGAATGCAAGTTTTGCAACTTATTCAATTTAGTCCCTAATTTCAAATTAAGCACTTTATGCATAGAATTTTTTCACGAAATTTTCACACAATCATGCAATCATATTATGGACCTTAAAATAATCATAAAATAATTATTTCTATCTCGGATTGTGGTCCTGAAATAACTATTCCGATTAGGCCCTAATTCGGGATATCACACTCCTTGCACAACACAGGACTTGAACTCAAGACCTTTAGCAGTAATGACATGCCACTTACCCCTTGACCAACAGGCCCTTTCTATCATGCTCTACTCACATTAATTTAAAAGTCTACTAACTAAAGGCAAGGGTTAATTTCCTAAAAACAAACTTTTTTGTAAATGCCCAAGCTTGAACCCAAGACTTCTCAGGCACTTCCCAAGACACTTAACCATTGAGACAAGCATGCATTTGAGTTACACAACATACAGAAAATAAGTACCTATATTTTGGGGCATTACAATATGTATTTGAGCTATGTGAGTATATGGATATTATGATGCTTATATGTTTATATTGTTAAGTTTATTTGTATATGGCTTACTAAGCTTTTGAAAGCTTACTTTGTGTGTCTTTCAACTGTTTTATACATATCGTAGCTACCGGGAGCACGGGGATCATCGAGGATCATCACCACACTATCAAACTTCATTTTGGTACCTTTTGAAAATGTGTATATCGAAGTATGGAATGTATAGGCTAGAAGTAATTATATATGTTTTGGTAATGTGTATATCTAGCCATGTGATTTGGCTTGGTTTTGGTAATGAATATGAATGAGTTTTCGGTATGAATTATGTGATGCAATTTTATCTTTATGATATATTCTTGAATGGCCAAAAGAATTGGTCAATTTGGTAAGTTTTGATATGTGCCTATTTTGGAATTTGGTAAGAATTTGGCATGAGAATGAATGAGGTAAATTAATGTTACAAATCATATGTTTTGGTATGTCTTTGGCTTATGAATGTTATGTTTTGATTTGTGAATTATGAATGAAACAGGTTGATAAATATATGATATGAATGACGCATGATTTTTATTATGAAATGGTTGAAATTCAATTGTTGCCTATTTGATTATTGTATGGAGGACCCTTAATGGGTGGCAAATTGGACTTGTAAATGGCCTATTTTTTTGCCCACACGGGAAGGGACACGGGCGTGTGTCTCAGTCGTGTTGCTCAATGGCCATTTCAAAATGAGCCTGGGTAGACCACACGGTCGCACACACGGGCATGTTCTAGGCCATGTGGTCAAGTCAGTTTCGGGCACGTGCTAGACACACGGGCGTGTGACTGGCCGTGTGACCCAGGCCCAAGTTAGTAACCTCCCTAATTTTCGCACAGCTTGGTACACGGGCGTGTCTTGTGGCCGTGTGGACAAGTCAGTATGTATGCCCTATTTTGTCACGGCCTAGACACACGGGCATATCTAATGCATTGTGAGGCACACGGCCTGTTCACACGGGCATGTGATCTATACAACTTTGAAAAATGTTTAAGTTTTGAAATTTTTTGTATTAGCTTGGTTTAGTCCCGACCCCTTTTTAATGCATGTTTAAGGTCTTGATGACCTATATAAGGGACTCTATTGTAATGTTTGACTATAATTGTGGATGATGTATTTGAATTGTTTATAAAATGTTTTGATTTGTCCGGTAACGCCTTTAACCCTAGTCCGGCGATGGATACGGGTTAGGGGTGTTACAATATTTGTTCTTGATCATGACTTTATTAAGCTGTCGATAGTCGATACACAATCGTATAGACCTTTCCTTTTTCTTAATGAACAAAACAAGATCACCCCAAGGAGAAAAGTTGGGTCATGCAAAACCCCTATCTAACAATTCCTGTAATTGAGCTTTCAACTCTTTCAATTCTTTAGGTGCCATTCTATACAGAGCTATTGATATCGAAGATGTTCCTGGCATTAACTCAATGGAAAACTCAACCTCTCTGGCTGGTGGTAATCCTAGTAATTCTTCAGGGAATGCATCAGTGAACTCACATACAATTGAAATTGATTCTAACTTCAATTTTGAAACCCTGGAATCAAATATTTAAGCAAGATGTGCTTCACAGCCCTTTTTAACATATTTCTATGCCATTAAAGCTAAGATAACATTAGATGTACCATCCAATCTATCTGATTCAACACAGATCCTTTCACTATTCTAAAATTTTAACACGATATGCTTTTTCCTACAGTTCACAATAGCATCATGCAGAATTAACTAGTCCATACCCAAAATCACATCAAACTCATCAAAGGGTAACAATATCAAATCAATCGAAAAGTTGCAACCCTAAATCATCAAAGGACAGTTTTTACGGACTTTATCCACTAATACATACTGACCTAGAGGGTTCGCTACTTTAACCACAAATTCAGTAGACTCAAAATGTAATGCCTCAAATTTTCGGGCCTAGAAGTGTTGGGCCTTGTGTATGCGAGCCGCTAAGAGACTGCACATAAAAGTTTATGTGTGCAAGAAATATCACAAATAAAATGTTTGCTCTATTGGTTAAGTAATTTAGGAGTATTTGGGAGTGTTTTAGAAGTCCTGGGTTTAAATCTGGGCTTTAGCAAAATTTTTAGTTTTCGTCTTAAATGAATTCTGGCGTTAGTAGGTGAGCTTTATATTTAATTGTGGTTAAAAAGTGTCACAAGTGAGCTTGTGGTCAAGTGGTAAGTGGCGTGTGGTAGTTGCTTGAGGTCTAAGGTTCAAGTCTTGGTAAGGTAAAAAGAGTATTTATTTTGTTATTCTTGTCATATGAGAAGCAGAAGTGAACTGGAACTCTGCAAGGTGGAATTTGAATTGGTCAATGAGTAGATTGTGGAGTAAATTAAGGAGGATTTTTAGGAGGGATAGGGGGAGAAAATTAAGAGATTTTTTATGAGGGGAAGAGTTCTGTGTAACACCCCTAACCCGTATCCGTCACCAAATTTGGGTTACGAGGCATTACAGATCAAAACACAGTTCATACAGATATTCCTTTTATTTCACAGCTCGAAATTTAAACATATCAATGCTCATATCTTATTCAAATATCGAGTCTTAAAATCATAACATTCATAACATTACATAATTACTGAATGAATATTATCTTGATTTATTAATTAATTCGTGACTATGTCATTTCACATGTTATGTACATTAATCTAAGTTAAATTAATCGCAAGGCATACTAGACATTCTTTTGCGTAATCTCATTTAAACAAGCATCATTTCAAGACCAAATATACTTCTTCTCCTAACACAAGATTATACACATATGACCATATTGATTTGAGCCATTTTGAGCAAAAATAACATTAAAAGTATACCTAATTCGCATGCTTAAAAATACATACACATATCCAATCACTTAACTACATATACAGTAATCCAAAATAACTTCCATACATAACATAAACCATATCACATACTCATTAACATAAATTTAATACTTTAGCCGAATATACTTATACACATTATTCACCATTTCTAAACCATTTCACCAAATGCAAGCTTATCATTACAAATTGACTCAAAGTAGCCATATCAAATTGACAATTATCCATAATATAGCATAGTCCACACATAACGAATACAACCAATTTCAATATTAACATATAACTAAACAATTAACTATATGATTAAATCACTATTATTGAATCACAATTCATCTATATTTACAAATTAAGCTAATACATAACCGAATATTACTATCATTAGGATCATTAACATTCCACAACCAAAATACATTTATCATCCATATATCAAGTTTACCGCACACATATACCATGACCGATATTTTTTAAACATTTAGACATTTGCATTAAGATTAAGCCATATTCGCATGGCTTAAAATATGCATACCCAAATTCAACAAAATACATATGGCTTAAAATATACATATCCAAATTCAACAAAATACATATTAGCCTATACATGCCATAAGTTCGAAAATATATTTTTAATAGTACCAAAAGTTGACGATAGTGTGGATGACTTCGATAACGATCCCCGAGCTCGTGACTTACAACCAAAATCTATAAAACAAAGTAACAAAACACACAGAGTAAGCTAACTTAGCTTAGTAAGCTTTAAGCACAATAAACAACTCAATGAATAATCAAACATTCAAATAACCGAATTATGTTAACAATATTTCACATTAACACATTAAAAACCTTAGCTGAATGTTCAAAATCAAATATATGTCACCACATATATATATAATTCCTATGTAGCCGATTTGTACAAAAACAAATATATTTTCACATTGGTACTTACATGTATGGCCGAATACACAAAATTCTTTATGGACTCACATGTGGCCGAATATATATAAAGTTAAGTAAAACATAATATGTAACCTATAGTTCACATTCAATAAAACATCACATATATTCGAATATGCACATTCAAAATAATTTTCATATATGACCAAATACATAATTTCAATCTAAGCTCACATGTAATCGAATATTCAAGTTTAGTATAATCTCACTTATACTTACCTATGTGGTCGAAAATATATAATGTCATTCAACTCAATTTCACTTGCTCAATAGCCGTAGTAACTTGAGCTCTTATAATCATTGACTTGAAAACAAATCACCGGTATAAAACCTGTTAGGCATAAGCCTGAATTACACACCAGCACAAGGCCTGCTAGACTCAAGGTCTGATATTTATTCACCGGTACTAAACCTGCTAGGCACAAATCCCTAACAAAGTCACCAGCCCAAGGCTTGCTAGGCTCAAAGTCCAAATATCTCAAACATAAAATCATTCCACGACACATTTCATATATCAAATCGTATAATACTCCATGAAACACATACGCACTTTCAGAGGTTTAGATATCATTCAAATACAACTAAATCACATTTATTCATTGATATTTCTCATTCGGCTAACATAATAATACAATATAAAATATGAATTATCATAGTAAATCATTCTATGTTCCAAATAAACCATGTTTAATTGCTTAAAACTTACCTCGGATATTGACAGACGTTACGAATCGGCTATTCGACTATTTTTGCTTTTCCCCGATCCAAGTCTGATTTCTTTTGTTCTTGATCTATATAATTTCAAATTAACCTTATTTAAACACAATTTCATTCAATTTAATCCAACAACATATAAATGGAAAAATTACCATTTTACCCCTGACATTTCATATTTTTACTATTTAGTCCAAATTGCACAAAACACAAAATACACCAAATCTCACAAAAACATAGTTGAATCGAATTTTCAACATACTCATACTAGACCATATATTTCATTTATTGCACATTTTAGTCCCTCAATTTATTATTTTTGCAATTTAGTCCTAATTACTCAAAATCATCAAAAACTCAAATACAAAACATGTTAATCTAAAACATATTTTTAATATTTCATCATCAAACATCACAAAGCACAAATATTCATCAATGGCATAACTCAAAATATTCACCAAAATAAAAAATTCAAGCATGGGTCGGGTAGTACTCAAAGTAACGACCTAAAAAACTTAAAAATTATCAAAAATCGAGCCGAACACTTACCTTAATTGAGCTTAAAAATCAATCGAACCCTAGCTTACTTCTTCCTTTTCTTTCTTTTTAGTTTTGGCTATGTGAAAAAAAATTAATGAACACTTTTTGTTTTTTTTTTTATGTTTTATCACATATTATATAATTTATAAGCTTGTTTTCTAAATTACCCTTTAAAAATTAATAACTAAAACTTATAGGCTAAGAACATAATCGTCCATGTCACATGCACATGGTTTCCAACTCATTTCTTATATTATATACATATAATATGCATTTTTTTATTATAACACATATATATACATAAATGTACATATTTAATATGAAAACATATTTATCCTATATAATGTTGCCCACTATCAAATAAAAATTGGGCTTTTTGCATCATGAATGCTTCCACTTAAGAAGCCATTATCAATTCAATCCTTACAATTAAAACTAGCTAATTTTCAATTTATACGATTAAGTCCTTTCATTTAATCGGATACCCAAACGATAAAATTAAATCATGAAAATTTCACAGATATAAATTCAAACAAAATAAACACAGAAAATAAATTTAAAATATTTTTTTGACTCGTATTCGTGGTCCCGAAACCACCGTTTCGAATAGGGTCTAAATCAGACTATCACATTGTGGAGGTTTTTGGACATCAACCACTCAGGAATTCGGCTTAGTAGTGGGAGTGTGACTATCCATTTCGGGTTTTTGGCTACTCTTTGTTCTAAAGCCGAATGTAGTGTAGATTTTTGGGTATTTTCTTTCGTTTTGTGCTCTTTTCACTCCTTTTCAGTTTCCTTGTTACCATTTTTGCTCTTAACTCTCCGTCTCCAATCAACATTTTCGGTTGTTCTCCCTCTAGCCAATTATGCCATTCTCTCCTCTTTCGTCTCTCTTTTTCTCCATTTTTTCTTTCATTGTGTGATTACCCATACTTCTCCTCTCGGTTAGCCCTCAAACTACTTCTCTTTTCTTTTGATCTCTTGCTGAATAACCTTTATCATCTCCTCTCTTCTTATCATCCTTTCACCATTAATATTCGAGTCGTTACCGCATTGTTCTCTCCCTACTTCTGCTTTCGATTTTTACAGTTGATCTTTGGTCAATTGGTGAGTTGTTTAATTTCTATTCTTTCTATTAGCATCTCTTTCTTTAAGTATCTAGGTTGAATATTGTTTCCCTTACTCTTTTTTTGGGGTTTCTTTTCTCTTTTCACTTTTGGGAGTAGTCAAATCTTTCATCTCAGGAGTGGGTGTTTTTTTTGTGCCTTGGTGTCAGGGCATACTCTGGTAGGCCGATTAGTGGTATCTCTACACTTTTAGTCAACATTTCGATAAGTGTTATACAGTTGGTGCAAACCTTTGATCCGTCAGTAAATGGATTCGATTGTTAAAGTCTTAGTTGTATTGCAAGATATCTCTAAAGGGGGTCTGTAGACTATCTCTTGTAAAGGATTAAGTGCGAGATTTGTAGGTGATCGACCAAGGTAGGTGATTAGAACCTCTTCGTTAAGTGGGATAGAGAGGGAGTGTTAAAATCCTATTGTTAGGAGACTCATGGTATATCTTAACTGAATCAGGGTTCGGAGCTTATAGATCTTAGCACAGTTTTTGCAAATAGGTGTGTAACCACACCCTTCCTTACTGTAAATCGACAAAAGCTGAAAAGTCGAAGTGCCAAAAAATTGATGTGCCGAAACTTCGGCATTTGAGGCCTCACGAGTGTCTGATCGCTCGTGGGATAAACTGAGCCTATAAATCATGGGCGAATGACTATAAAGGCCACCACGAGGGTTTTCATGGACTTGAGCCGTTATGGGTCACGTTGGGCTAAAATGGGCCTATGGGCCCAATGGGCTCGTGGGCACCACACAGATTAAATCCACGGTAAGTGATAAATATTGGACTAGGCTATGTAGGTCACATAGTCGTAACTGAATTTTGGCTAAATGGGCTACACGAGCATGTGGGCCCACTTGGGCTGTAATAGGCTTTGGGCCCATTTACACCTTATGATCATTTAGGTTATTTGTGTCGCTCGAGGCGACTGTAGACCTTCGGGGTGGTCCTTATTCGAGCTGAAACCTCAAAATAGGTAAAATGATCGTAATGCCCTTGTAGGGTAAAATGACTATAATAACCCTGTATGGTAAAATGACGATTATACCCTTATGTTCCATATGCCTGATGTGCTTATGACTTACATATATGATTGTACTGAGTATGACTTTGTATACACGTAACATTTATGACATGACATACAGCATGGGGTTGGGATTTTGATATAGAGGAAGTACTGTACTAGTGACTATGTCACATTCACTCTTACTGGTGACTATGCCACAATTACTGATACTGGTGGCTTTGCCACATTTATCGCTCGCTAACTATGCATTATTATTATTATTGCGACTTTGCTGCGATATTGTGTGTCTTTGGTGGATAGGTCGATTTATATCCCCACATGGTGTGTTGGTTGGTACGAGTGGTGTGCTGGCTGGATTTGGGTAGGATGCATAATTGCATTACACTGTACTAATATTGTATTAGGCTTAGGCCTACACTGTTACTATATAGGACTAAGGCCCAGACTGTACTGATACTGTATAGGGCTAAAGCTCAGACTGTTTTGCACATTTTGATTTTTGTTATCTGTTAGGGGATTACACATTGAGTTTTCGTAAACTCACCCTTTCTTTTTAGCTATACAGGTAATCCCCAGCCTTAGACGATTTGGTGCTGCGAGGGACTTGGAGGAGGCCACACGACTGTCGTGTCTTGCATTTGACTTTATTTAATTTAAATTTCACTTTTGGGTTTTTAATTTTGTAATAAGGCCGTTTGTGGGTTTTAATTTTTAATTGGGCTTTGGATTATATATTTTTAAACTGTTAGACTAGGTAAAGACAAGTTTTTAAAACAATTACTATTTTCTAAAACACAAGTTTTAAACTTCATCGACTTAAAAAGCTTCCGCGTTTTTAAATCAATTTAATATAACACTGACGGTTAATAAGGTAAATGTTTTGATGAGAACTTTTGTTAAATAATAATAAAAGGATTTAAACTCAGTAATGGATATTTACCGAAAAGATCAATTTTCAAAAAACACTTTGATGTGTCACGCCAGATTCGGCCATAACGTCTAGGCCGGGTTTGGGGTGTTACACGAAAGGTGTAACACCCCTAACCCATATTCCTATCCAAAATAGGGTTACGAGGTATTACTGATAAATCACAACATAATTTCATACATATACACATTCATAATCAAAATACATTCAAATCATTCACATTTTCCCTTATAAGGCTCTACGAGACCTTAAAACATGCTTAGAAGTGGTTCGGGACTAAACCGATAACATTTGCAAACTTTAAGAAACTTAGGAAATTTTACTTGTTTTGAGGGTCTCTCGCCCATGTGAACAGGCCTCACACGGCCACAAGACACGCTCGTGTTACAGACCGTGTGAAAACAGAGCATACATACTGGCTTATACCACACGACCGAGGACACGCTCGTGTGCTAGACCATGTGAAATCTAAAGGGGTTACTGACTTGGGTCACACGGCCGACCACATGCCCATGTGCTAGCCCGTGTACCACACACAGCTAGTAGACACGCCCGTGTCTAGGTTGTGTCAAAATTGTAGGGTATACTGACTTTAATTCGAAGGGTACCTCAAGGGACACACGGCCTCGTAACATGATCGTGTGTCACACACAGCTGAGATACACGCCCGTGTCTCTACCCGTGTGGACAAAAATAGGCCATTTGAAAAGCCAATTTGCCACCCTACTCACATGTACACAAATCAACCAAAATAGCACCACTTCAATACATCTTTATGCAACCAAAAACATACCAATCCATACTCATATCATGCCATCTATTCATTACCATTTCAACCACTCAATTTCATATTCAAAACATATTAAATCAACATGCCATAATTATCAAACTCACATAACTCTTAAATGGATTTTCTCACCTTTCTATTAACCAAATCATGCTTCTCAAACATTCCAATTTATCATCCACAAATCAAACCAAAATTTACCATTCCTCAAGCATTTATAACTAACCAAATCAACATATAAAGCATTATTTACATAACATGTATCACTTATCAAAAACATGATTCAAGCCAACTTAAATGGCCATATTCCAACATTCACAAGCCAAATCTCATGGCTATAATGACAATTCAAAACATACCAAAATGACACTAGCCTATACATGCCATATACCATATATGCAAAGCTCCAAAAGTACCAACAAGTAGTCAATAGTGTGATGATGGTTCCCGATGATCCCCGATGTCCGAGCTAGCTTCGAAAATCTATAAAACAAAGACAAATAACACACAGTAAGCTTCATAGCTTAGTAAATTCGTACCAAATATACTTAATAGTTCATAATTTACAAATCATCAATTAATAAACACTTAGTAGTTCTCATATCATCATTCAATTCTAATCCATGACCATTTATCATGTATATACAATTACATCAAGCTTCATACACATAGTATCAACTACCACATAGGTATTGTACGTATCTGTACTTTCCTATATTTATTTATTTCATTCTCACCTCTTTGTTCAATACGTTAAATCGTTCAAAAATCATTCAATGCTCTGGAAACTCGTACACTTAGTGCATAAATGATTAGCCAAAGCTATAATGATATCGCACACTTAGTGCCTTCACATTAAACTGAAGCTATCTCGGTATCGCACACTTAGTGTGTAACACCCCTAGCCCGTATCTGTCGCCAGATTAGGGTTATGAGGCATTACCGATTATACTATTATTCACAGAAATATTAATTAATAATTGTACTTCGAGATCTAGATAACATATATATATAACTCATTTGAATATTAGATCCTAAAGATTTTATCATTCACAACGCAATATAAATATTGCATAGTCCAAAATGAGTTTATATATAAATATATAAATATTAAGCATTTTATACATACTCAGGACATAAGACACATCCACAACTTTATTATTGAATATTAAACTTGTTTTACAAAAGTCATGTGTATGTATAAACTTTATGTCAATTAAAATAAATAAATATCATTTCCAACCTCACCATTCATTAATGCGGTAGTACCATATGAACTAAGATGAAATTCATTTGTTTTACAAATTAATACAAATTTTCAATACAAATATCTGAATATACAAATAAATTAACCCAATGCATTCTTTATTCATTCGGCCCATATTGTTCTATTTTACACATTCATTAATGTACCAAAAACTAATAAATCTATATGACCATGCATGTTTACACATGAACCAAGTACAAGTGCGTTTATAAACATGCCTATATAGACATGTAAGCAGCCATTTAATAGATTATATGCGCATACTAGTACAATATATATATTTTAAAAACAAAGTTTCTTATGCAACCCAAGTTCTATTAGGTTTAATTACCAAATTGAGTAATACAAGCATCCAACATAACATCAATATAGTTCACTAGTAAACACCAAACCTACTCATGCAATTATAGATGTTTTTCAAACATTGTTCCATAACCAGACCTCTCAACGATTCACATATGTAATATATTCAACTTACTTAAAAAAAATCACATTCAATAGAAAATATATATCTAATTCAGTATAAATGTATGCTAAATGTTTTTTTTACTCTAAGCCAAGACCTCACTTACCGTTTGAATATCAAGTTCCCATACCAAACAACCAAATTGACCATAAGACACATGCATTACCTACCACATATCCTTCGAATCAATCAACTTGAACATAACTACCTAACATTTTGATTTATGTAGCATTCCATATTTCCCCTCACAACTAATTAACATGTCAAATTCAAACATATTTAGTAAGCCACTCACAAATAAATAATGCTTACCACATATATCATACCTTTATGGCACGCAACCTATTAGCCAAAATTAATCTAAACCTCAACTAACGTAACTCAAATTCTATTATAATAACTTAGCCATTTTCGCATGGCTCATTATATACAAAACCAAAGTCTAATATTTCAAAACACATTTCAGCCTATACATGCCATAATTTAAGTTTAGCTAAAAAGGTACCAAAATAGTAGATAGTGTGATGAGCTTGGCTGACAGTCCCCGAGCTTGTAGCTTAACTTCAAAATCTATAAAATAGAAACACGTATACAACAGAGAGTAAGCTTTTGAAGCTTAGTAAGTTATAAGCAAACAAGAAAATTAATAACATAATCAACTTTGATTAATCAACCAAACTACAATGTCATTAATAAGTTTAATCTTAACTTACAACTTCAGTAAAGATATACCTAACACATATCTCTATTAGCTTGGCCGAATGCTTACAAGATTAGAATCATCAAATCTTAGTTGAATTTTCAAAAGCCAAATATCTTAATATAATCAAACATACACATACACAATTATACAAGTTCAAAAACCATAATTCAATATCATATACTTATACCACTTATATGGCCAAACATACATGATCACTTATATATGCATATTCAAAATCAATTTCATAGTATACATACCATTGTTCAAAACCCCATACACTTGTTTAATTCATGTATATCTAACCTTACATCACATATAACTTATTAACTTTCAAATCACATACATACCTTATTATCGGTAGCTAACAAGCTAAATCATACCTTACCATTTAGCTTGTATTATACGATCCGTACACACTTTACCTTTTCCTGATGAACCATTCGAAATCGGATAGGACACTCGGATAATCACATATATCATACAATGCCAACGTCCCAGACGTGGTCTTACATGTAGCCACATATCAATGCCACTGTCCCAGACAGGGTCTTACTCGTAAACACATATTAAAATCACAAATCGATGCCATGGACTTACTCGCACACATATATCAGAATCTTATGTCATGACATAAGTATCCTAGCTATTCCTAAGGTACATACGGGGCTTTCGGACGTCGTATCTCGGTCGAATCGGACTCGGAAGTCTAGTAGCCACATTTATTCATATACGGCTACAATATACATAGTTTCTAACATTTCATAACAACAACTAATTATAACATTAAACTATGAATAAACACGTCTATTTGCTTATAAACTTACCTCGGACGATATAAAATGGAATCGGGCAGCTAGTCGACAACTTTTGCTTTTCCCCGATCCAAATCCGATTTCTTTGGTTCTTAATCTAAACATATTCAAATTAAGCTCATTCAAACATATTTTAGTTCAATTTAGTCCAAAAACACATAAATGGGCAAATTACCATTTTATCCCTGACATTTACAATTTTTACAATTTAGTCCCCTATTGCACAAAATACAAAATATACAAAATTTCCAATTACCCATGTTTAGCTGAATCCTACCCATTACCATACACGTCCATGTATTTCATTAATTTCAAATTTTAGTCCCTCAAATTATTATTTTTACAATTAAGTCCTAATTACTCAAAATCATAAAAAACTCCAATACAAAATATGTTAATCTAAAACATATATTCCATTATTCATCATCAAACAACAAAAATCACAAGTTATCAACAATGGAAGAACTCAAAATATTCATCAAAATAAAAAATTCAAGCAAGGGTTCTGTAGTACTCAAAGCAACAATCTCAAAAACGTAGAAATTATCAAAAATTGACAAAGAACGAACCTAGATTTTATCTTGGGAGATGGCCGAACCCTAGACTTCTCTTTTTATTTTCTTTTGTTTATGGTTTTGGTGTATGAACAAAGAAAATGGTATGAGTATAATTTATTTTATGTTTATTATATGATATTTTATATCATATTATTTCATTTACTATTTTAACCTTAGTTAAAACATTGTTCTATCACATTTTAATGTCCTTAGCCGTCCACTTATAATGCTAATGGTCCATTTTCAACTTAAGGACCTCCACCTAAAAAGTCATTAACAAATTGCCCCTTTATGCTTTTAACTATCAAATTTTTAATTTACGCGATTAAGACCTTTTTATTTAATCAGGCACCTAAACGACTAAATTAAACCACAAAAATTTCACAGATATAAATTCACACAGACTAAACACTAAAAATAATTTAAATTTTTTTTTTGAACTCAAATTCGTGGTCCCGAAACCACCGTTCCGGTTAGGGTCTAATTCGGGCTGTTACAACTCCCCCCTTAGGGATTTTCGTCCCCGAAAATCTTACCAATGAATAGGTTCGGATAACGTTCTCTCATTGCATCTTCTGGTTCCCATGTTGCTTCTTCAACACCGTGTTTATGCCACAATACTTTAACTAACAGAATCTTCTTATTCTGCAACTCTTTGACCTCATGAGTCCAAATGCAAATCGATTCTTCCTCATAGGTCATATCAGGCTGAATTTCAATCTCAGACGGACTAATCACATGTGAAGGATCAGATTGATACCTCCGAAGCATTAAAACATGGAATACATTGTGGATCTTTTCTAACTCAGGTGGCAACGATAATCTGTAAGCAACTGGCCCAATACGCTCTATTACCTCATACGGCCTAATAAACCTCACACTCAATTTGCCTTTACGATCGAATCTGAGTATTTTCTTACACAGTGAGACTTTTAAAAAGACTTTATCTCTGATTTGAAACTCTATATCTTTACGTTTCAAGTTCGCATAAGATTTACGTCGATTTGACACTACCTTCAAACTTTCACGAATCACTTTCACCTTCTGTTCAGTTTCTCTGATCAAGTCAACCTCGTGTATCTCATTTTCACTGAGCTCAGTCTAGTATAATGGCGTACAACATTTACGACCATACAAAGCCTCATAAGGTGCCATGTTGATACTCGATTGATAACTGTTACTATATGCAAATTCAATCAGAGGCAAGTATCGTTCCCATGTACCTTCGAACTCGAGAATGCAACATCTCAACGTATCCTCAAGTATTTGAATGATTTACTCAGACTGGCCATCTGTTTGTAGATGGAAAGCAGTACTGAAATGTAATTTCATACCTAGTGCATCTTGCAATTTTTTTCCAAAATCGCAATGTAAATCTCGGATCTCTATCCGAAACAATAGATATAGGCACACAATGTTGTCTCACAATCTGAGAAACATACAATTCAACCAGCTTATCAAGTGAGTAGTCTGTACGTATCGGGACAAAATGAGCTGATTTAGTCAATCTATCAATAATAACCCAGATTGCGTCTTTCTTGCTCGGTTATAACGGTAAACCAGATACAAGATCCATCGTAACTCTGTCCCACTTCCATTCTGGTATCATAATCTGCTGAAGTAACCCTGAAGGTACCTGATGCTTGGCTTTTACTTGTTGACAGGCTAAACATCTTGCAACAAAGTCAGAGATGTCTCGTTTCATGCCAGGCCACTAATAGAGCTGTTTCAGATCAATATACATCATTGTACTACCTGGGTGAACAGATAACCGACTGCTATGAGCTTCTTTCAAAATCATCTAAATGAACTCTGAATTTCTCGAAACAGATATTCGGTCTCTAAATCTCAACAGCCATCAACATCAAGTTTGAACTCTGAATCAGCATTCGTCTCACACTGAGCTCATTTTGCAATCAACTCATTATCAACCTTTTGGGAATCACAAATTTTTTGAATGAATAACGGTCTTGCTTTTAATTCAGCTACTATAGAATCATCATTACACATAGCCATATGCGCATGCATTGCACAAAAAGAAAATAGTGATTTTCGGCTTAAAGCATCAACAACAACATTAGCCTTTCCCGGGTGGTAGTCTGTAACATCCTGATTTTCGGGTTTTCTTAATTTTCGAGAATTTGGTCAGTTTTTAAAATTTGGTATTTGGTAGTGAAAATTCATAGTTGGAATATGTAAATGGGCCTATGGAAGGCCCACGTGCTGGCCAAAACCTGGAAGAATTTTTGAATTTTGGACTTAAGGAGTTAGGGGCGTTGGATAGGTGGCCTTATTAAAAGACGAGGGAAAAATTTAACACAAAAAAGCCCTTGACAAAGTGGTTAAGTGACACCACTAAGGACCTAAAAAAGTGGCGTGTAAGTGGTTAAGGAGAGCCAAGGTTCGATTCTCTAAGCTGGCAATTGTGGTGTTCTTTTTATGTCTTGAGCAGGCAGGAGTTGGAAGATTGAATGAAACTCTGTTGGAGAGAGTTTGAATCAGTCAAACGCATGGATTAAGGACTGATAAGGGGAGAAATTTTTGGGATTTGGAGAGAAGCTAAGAGTTGGCCGAATAGTGGGAATTGGAGAGGGGATTTCGGTAAAGGAGTATTTGGCTAGTATTTCGGCATTTAGGGACTTAGTTGTGCCGTTTTTCTTCTATTTAAACATCATAGGGTTATTCTTTTCTTCCCTTTTATTCTCTAGCCGAAATCAACACTCTTTTCATCCAGTTTTCTTTCTTTTTTATTGCCAAAACAAAACCAATACTTCCTTTCGTTTCATCTACTACTTCCTTTCTTTTCATTACCTTTGCCGAATAGTCACAAGAACCGAAACCTTTGAAGATTGGTTGTGCCGTTTGCTTTTAGACCAGTATCTTTCCTGTTCTCTTTATTTGTGGTGACCGATCCCTTCATCTGGTAAGTACTCGTTTTCCAAATCGATTCAGTAGTGTAAATATTAAGTAAAGCCGAACCCCTTATATAGTTTAAGGAGGTTATCGATTTATGGTTTAGGCCTTACTGGGCCCTTTTCTTTTGACTTTTATGATTTGTGTAGTGTTATAGACAATGTTGGAGGAGCAGCAAGGCTTGGAGTATCAGTTTTGGATAAACTTGGATCGAATCATCGGACCCCGTGAAGGTAAGTGATCTATGGCTATTAGGGGTTCTTTGGCCGAATAAGGTAAGGTGAATTTTGGGTTTGATAAGCATGACTTGTGCGCTAAGAATGGTGATACTTAATTGTAGGTTGTCATGGGAGACTTTGTTAGCAAACGTCACAAAACAGGTGTGTAACAAACCCTCTTTCGTAGCTTAACTCGATATATGCCGAAAAGCTGAAATGCCAAAAATTTTGGCATTTTGAGGACTCGTGAGCATGCGAATGCTCATAGGTTAGTTAGATACGCTAAGTTTGATGATCGAGATTGTTGGAACAAGTAAGGGCACGATTTCCTACATCACAGTAAGTTGGGCCTCGAGGGGCTGAAATTGGGCCCAATGGGCTTTCGAGCCCATTTGGGTAAGTTTGGTAGGAAATGGGATCCAGATAAATTGCACATTAAGACAATTAATACCGTTATGGAATATAGGCTAAATAGGCCTAGATGACTAAATCAGCTATGTAGGGCCCATTAGGGGTTTTTGGCCTAATAATTTGGTTTTGCTAGAATCACTGTTTAAACACTTGAAATTGTTGATAAATGAGCATGGAAAACCCAAATAATTGATAAAATAATGAAATTACCCTTATAATGTGAAAATGACCATTTTTGTCCCTTGGTGAAAATGACCATTATACCCCTAGGGTTATGTTATAATTAAGATGCATATGATACTGTTTTTGTACAGGATATGCCATGATATGCACATGATATGCCATGATATATTCATATATGCATGGGTTGGGTTTTATATGAACAGAGGAAGTGCTAAAAGGGCTTTGCCCGGTTCATCGAAAAGGGCTTTGCCCAGATTATTAAAAGAGGCTAGGCCTCGGTTATCTGATAAAAGCGGCTATCTTTGCATGGGAGAGTATTGGTTGGGTGGGTTGAGTTATTCCCCACATGGAGAGCTTGGTTGGTACGGGTGGAGAGTAGCGGTTGGGTGGGTTGATAGTTCCCCCACATATGGATCTGGGTTTGCATACATGCATTGAGATTTACACATTTGATTGTTATGAAAATGGGCCAGTAGGCCATACCGTTTACAGAATAAGGCTTCAACCCAATGATATGATTTATGAAAAGGCTTTTTCCCAGTGAGTTTATATATGAACAAGGGCTAAGGCCTAGTAACCGTTAAAAGAAAGGCTTCGGCCCAGTAACATGATTAATGAGAAGGATTCGGCCCAGTAACTGTTAAATGAAAGGCTTCGGCCCAGTATGCTGGTACTAGTTTGGGCTCTGAAAGAGGCTTGTTGCATACTGAGTTTTCGTAAACTCACCCCGTTTATTAACTTTTCTGGTAATTTCCAGCCTTAGACGGATCAGAGCTGCGAGGGGCTCGAAGGAAGCCACACACTGTTTATGTTACAGTTTTGATTATTACTTTTAAATGTTTTTATGTGGGTTGTAGTAAAGCCGTTGTAATTTTCTGGATTTCAAAATTTGGAATTTTATTTATTGTTCTTATAATTGCTAGTATTAGAACACGGTTTTCCAAAGCAACTACTGTTGTTCAAAACATCACGTATCCGTAATTGTTTTTAAATTAAGCTTCCGCAACTGCCAAGATTTTTACAAAGTCGTTAAGAATGTTATTCAGCTAAGGTTTTCTAACAACGTTTAAAAAGGGTATAAGTTTTTAATTATTAAGAAGAGTTTTTAATGGAACATGGTTTTTGAAAAACACTTCAATGTGATACGCTAGATTCGAGCCAAACTTCTAGGCCGGGTTTGGGGTGTTACATTTAGTGGTATCAGAGCCTAGTTGCAACAACTCGGCTGTGGATTTTTAAACGGGTTTAAAATCAAGAATTTCAAAATAAGGGTATTTTAAATCAATTTTTCTATTCTCTGTGACCAAGTACATGTTTTTATTTTAAATGGTTTGAAGAAAGAAGTGGCACACTGAATCCTCGATACCAAGTCTGTAAGTGTACTTTCTTTTACACCGTGTGATATTTATATGATGCTATAGATAGAACTGAGACCCTACTATGATACTTTAGATAGGGTAGAGCTATAAAATAGTAGGATTGAGACTGTAGCTAGGCTACGACGTTGCGAAAACAATCCCTGAACTGCTATATGTCCATAAGATATCTCGTAATAAACAACTGAAATATTAAACTAATGTCATAAAATTCGTAAACAGATAATTCGATATGAGTACAAGAGAAACTCGTGGACGAGGCCGCGGACGTGGTCGCGGAAGGGTGCAAGCTGAATCTTCATCCTCAGGGCATAGGCGGTGAGAAACACATCATGCCACGTGCAGCAGCGAGGTTGGGTCACATGATCGGGCTGCGGGGGACGATACTTTGTGCCAAGCGATGTTAAGGGTCTTGGAAAGGGTTGCTGGAGCTAGCACCGGGACACTGAATAGGGGATCCATCTCTAAGCGACTCCGGGCTAGCGGTGCAGAGGTTTTTAGGGGCGTATCTGGAGTAGCCCCAAACGTGGCTGAATATTGGCTAGAGGCAACAGAGCGGATTATGGACGACCTAGATTGCTCTGTAGAGCAAAAGCTGAAGGGGGCCGTGTCGTTGCTACGAGATGAAGCATACTAGTGGTGGATCACTGTAAGGGAGAGTACCCCGATCGAACGAGTAACCTGGGAACTATTCAAGACTGTTTTTAAAGGAAGGTATGTTGGATCTAGTTATGTGGATGCCCGTCGAAAGGGATTTTTGAATCTGGCTCAGGGCAATAAGACTGCTGCGGAGTATGAGGCGGAATTCTTGAGGTTGAGTCGGAATTCTTGAGGTTGAGTCGGAATTCTTGAGGCGGAATTCGAAAGGGATTTTTGAATCTGGCTCAGGGCAATAAGACTGTTGCGACCGAATATGAGCGGAGTGTTCGATTCAAGGATGGCCTCCGCGATGAGCTTAGGGTGTTGATAGCTCCACAGAGGGAGCGTGATTTTGCTGCATTATTGGAGAAGGCTAAGATAGCTGAGGAAGTAAAACGAACCGAACGACAAAATTGTGAGAGGGATCGACCCAGATTCAGGAGGGATTCTGGACCCTCGGGTGCTGCAAATAGAAATGTTAAAAGAGCTAGAATGCAGGAACCAGTTCGACCAGCTCCGGTTAATACTTTTAGACCTCAGGTTTGCAAGGACTGTGGCAAAGCGCATATGGGGGAGTGCTGGAAATGAACTGGGGCGTGTTGTCGATATGGGTCAAAGGAACATAAGTTCAGAGAGTGTCCTCAGAGAGCAGCTCAGGATCAAGCTGCGGAGCAAAGAGGTGTCCAACCGTAACGAGGAGGACCACCACCACAGAGAGGCCGTGGCAAAGGTAGAGGTGGCAATGGTAATGGACGAGGACGTGGGGCACCTGGCAGGGGTGCTGGACATGCTGAAGCTCTACACCAGCATTGGTTTATGCTGCACGGCGTCGTGAGGAGGGTGATGCTCCTGATGTTATAACCGGTACGTTTTTCATTCATAGCAAGCCTTGCACTGCTTTGATTGATGTGGGTTCCACTCACTCGTATGTTGCTTGTGATGTATTTGGGGCATTGGGTGTGCTTCCCGAGGAAGGCGTGAGTGGGGTATCGGTGATAAGTCCTTTAGGACACTCTCGATTAAGGTAGATAAACTCTTTAGGAGGTGCCTTTAGAGACACAAGATAGGATATTTGTAGGGGGATTTAATGGAGCTGCCATTTAGGGAATTTGATCTTATTTTGGGAATGGTGGCTAACTAAGCATAGAGGCGACGTTGGATTGTCTTCATTAAGAGAATGGTGCTAAGAAGCGCCAAGGATGAAGAGGTAATGGTCATAGGGGAGCGAAGGAACTATTTGTCCAATGTTGTCTCGGCTTTAAGGGCTGAGAAGTTGATTCGGAAAGGTTGTGAGGCATTTTTAGCATTCGTGAGTCAAGCTGAACCTGAGGGGATGACTGTGGAGTCAGTTAGGACTATCAAAGAATTTCAAGATGTATTTCCAGAAGTACTTCCTAGACTACCTCCGAATAGAGAAGTTGAGTTCAGAATCGACTTGTTACCTGGAATAGCTCCAGTGTCCATTACACCTTATAGGATGGCACCAAAGGAGTTGGTGGAACTTAAGGCTCAGATTCAAGAACTGTTAGATAGGGGGTTTATAAGACCAAGTGTTTCTCCGTGGGGTGCACCAGTGTTGTTCGTAAAGAAGAAAGATGGGACCATGCGGATGTGTATTGATTACCGGCAGTTGAACAAACTGACGATCAAGAACAAGTATCCTTTGCCAAGATTCGATGATCTGTTTGACCAACTGACAGGAGCTTCGGTATTTTCTAAGATTGACCTTCGATCAGGATATCATCAGTTGAGAGTCAAAGAAGAGGATATTCATAAGACGACATTCAGAACTCGATATGGTCACTACGAGTTTCTGATTATGCCCTTTGGTTTGACTAATGCACCGGTGGCATTCATGGATTTGATGAATCGAGTATTTCAGCCGTACTTGGATCAGTTTGTAGTCATTTTTATCGATGATATCTTAGTGTACTCGGAAATGGAAGAGAAGCATGATGAGCATCTTCGTATTGTGCTGCAAGTGCTAAGGGAAAAACAACTCTATGCAAAATTCAGTAAGTGCGAGTTTTGGTTGAGTGAAGTAACTTTCTTGGGGCATGTTGTGTCTGCTGAGGGGATCAAGGTAGACCCTCGGAAGATTGAGGCGATTCTAGAGTGGAAGCCATCGAGGTCAGTAATAGAAATCTGAAGTTTTCTGGGGTTGGCAGGTTATTATTGAAGATTTGTGGAAGGATTTTCTGTGTTGGCAGCGCCGTTAATGAAACTTATAAGGAAGGGAGCACCGTTTGTTTGGAAAAATAAGCAGCAAGAGGCTTTTGAAAAGTTAAAGAAGGTTCTGACTGAGGCACCAGTGTTGATTCAGCCAGAGTCTAGTAAGGATTTCACTGTGTACAGTGATGCGTCACATGTAGGCTTGGGCTGTGTGTTGATGCAAGAGGGTAAAGTGGTCACTTATGCTTCACGACAGCTTAAGCCTCATGAGGCAAACTATCCTATTCATGACTTGGAGTTGGTAGTGGTGATCTTTGCGCTTAAGATATGGAGGCACTACTTGTATGGGGAGAGATGCATTTTCTATATGGATCATAAGAGTCTTAAGTACTTGCTGACTCAAAAGGAGCTGAATCTTAGACAGCGAAGGTGGATAGAGTTGTTGATGGACTATGACTGTTCAATTGAGTACCATCCAGGTAAGGCAAATGTCGTGGCTGATGCGTTGAGTCGAAGGACTGTGACGGAATTGAAGGTAATGTTTGCTCGTTTAAGCTTGTATGACGATGGAAGCTTATTGGTAGAATTACAAGTGAGACTGACTTGGGTGGAGCAGATTAAGAAGCAGCAGTTGGTGGATGAGTCGTTGGTTTCTCGGTTTTAGCAAGTTGAGAAGGGGGAGAATTCAGACTTTGGATTAAATGGTGATGGGGTTCTTTGTTTTCAAGGAAGAATTTGTATGCCGAAAGACTCTGATTTGAGATTGATGATTTTGAGGGAGGCACATGGTGGACCTTGTGCTATGCATCCAGGAGGGAGGAAGTTGTATCGAGACTTCCGAGAGCTATATTGGTGGCCTGGGCTCAAGCGAGAAGTGACCGAATTGTGGAAAAATGTTTAACGTGTCAACAAGTAAAGGCCGAGCATCAACTGCCTTCAGGATTGTTACAGCCAGTGAAGATACCACTTTGGAAGTAGGAAAGGGTAACCATGGATTTTGTGAGTGGTCTACCATTGACACCTTCCAAGAAGGACTCAGTTTGGGTGATTGTGGATAGGCTGACAAAATCTGCCCATTTCATACCTGTCCGAATCGATTACTCACTTCAGAAGTTGGCCAAGTTGTATGTGGCAGAGATAGTGCGGTTGCATGGAGTGCCAGTATCAATAATTTTTGACCGAGACCCAAGGCTTACATCTCAGTTTTGGCAGAAGTTGCATGAGGCATTGGGAACGCGATTGGATTTTAGTACGGCTTTTCACCCTCAGTCGGATGGGCAGTCAGAGAGGGTCATTCAGATTCTAGAAGATATGTTGAGGGGTTGCGTTATCGACTTTAGGGGCAGTTGGGAGGATTACTTGCCGTTGGCAGAATTCGCATATAACAACAGTTACCAAGCAAGTATTCAGATGGCTCCTTACGAGGCACTATATGGGCGAAGGTGTCGTTCGCCTACTTGTTGGGCTGAGTTGAGGGAAAGGCAAGTACTTGGATCGGAGTTAGTAGCGGATACTGAAGACAAAGTTAAGGTGATCAGGAATTGGTTAAAGGAGGCAGCGGATCGACAAAAGTCTTATGCTGGTCTGAAGCGTAAGAATATGGAATATGCTGTAAGGGACATGGTCTTTTTGAAGGTTTCACCTTGGAAAAAGATATTGAGGCTTGGTAAGAAGGGCAAGTTGAGTCCACGGTTCATTGGGCCTTATCAGATCCTTAAGAGGATAGGGCTGGTGGCTTATCAGCTAGAGTTACTTCCAGAGCTGGATCATATTCACGACGTCTTTCATGTGTCCATGCTAAGGCGATATCATTCTGACCCTACTCATATTGTGCTTGTTGCAGAAATCGAGGTACAGTCAGACTTGACTTTTGAGGAAGAACCTGTGTAGATACTTGACCGTGACGTCAAGGTGTTGAGAAGAAAGTCAGTCCCATTAGTGAAGGTACTTTGGAGGAACCATGGCAAAGACGAGGCTACTTGGGAGTCCAAAGAGGCGATGCGTCAACAATATCCTCAACTGTTTGGATCAGGTAAAATTTCGAGGCCGAAATTTCTTTAAGGAGGGTAGAGTTGTAACATCCTGATTTTCGGGTTTTCGTAATTTCTGAGAATTTGGTAAGTTTTTAAAATTTGGTATTTGGTAGTGAAAATTCATATTTGGAATATGTAAATGGACCTATAGAAGGCCCACGTGCTGGCCAAAACCCGGAAGAATTTTTGAATTTTGGACTTAAGGAGTTAGGGGAATTGGATAGGTGGCCTTATTAAAAGACGAGGGTAAAATGTAACACAAAAGAGCCCTTGGCAAAGTGGCTAAGTGACGCCACTAAGGAGCTAAAAAAGTGGCGTGTAAGTGGTTGAGGAGAGCCAAGGTTCGATTCTCTAAGCTGGCAATTGTGGTGTTCTTTTTATGTCTTGAGCAGGCAGGAGTTGGAAGATTGAATGAAACTCTGTTGGAGAGAGTTTGAATCAGTCAAACGCATGGATTAAGGACTGATAAGGGGAGAGATTTTTGGGAGTTGGAGAGAAGCTAAGAGTTGGCCGAATAGTGGGAATTGGAGAGGGGATTTCGGCAGAGGAGTATTTGGCTAGTACTTCGGCATTTAGGGACTTAGTTGTGCCGTTTTTCTTCTGTTTAAACATCATAGGGTTATTCTTTTCTTCCCTTTTCTTCTCTAGCCGAAATCACCACTCTTTTCATCCAGTTTTCTTTCTTTTTTATTGCCAAAACCAAACCAATACTTCCTTTCTTTTCATTACCTTTGCCGAATACTCACAAGAACCGAAACCTTTGAAGATCGGTTGTGCCGTTTGCTTTTAGACCAGCATCTTTCCTGTTCTCTTTATTTGTGGTGACCGATCCCTTCATCTGGTAAGTACTCGTTTTCCAAATCGATTCAGTAGTGTAAATATTAAGTAAAGTCGAACCCCTTATATAATTTAGGGAGGTTATCGATTTGTGGTTTAGGCCTTACTAGGCCCTTTTCTTTCGACTTTTATGATTTGTGTAGTGTTATAGACAACGTTGGAGGAGCAGCAAGGCTTGGAGTATCAGTTTTGGATAAACTTGGATCGAATCATCGGACCCCGTGAAGGTAAGTGATCTATGGCTATTAGTGGTTCTTTGGCCGAATAAGGTAAGGTGGATTTTAGGTTTGATAAGCATGACTTGTGCGCTAAGAATGGTGATACTTAATTGTAGGTTGTCGTGGGAGACTCTAGTGTAAGCGTCACAAAAACAGTGTGTAACAAACCCTCTATCGTAGCTTAACTCGATATATGCCGAAAAGTCGAAATGCCGAAAATTTTGGCATTTCGAGGACTCGTGAGCATGCGAATGCTTATAGGTTAGTTAGATACCCTAAGTTTGATGATTAGGATTGTTGGAACAGGTAAGGGCACGATTTCCTGCATTACGGTAAGTTGGGCCTCGAGGGGCTGAAATCAGGCCCAATGGGCTTTCGGGCCCATTTGGGTAAGTTTGGTAGGAAATGGAATCTAGATAAATTGCACATTAAGAGAGTTAATACCGTTATGGAATATAGGCTAAATGGGCCTAGATGCTATATCGGCTATGTAGGGCCCATTAGGGGTTTTTGGCCTAATAATTCGGTTTTGCTAGAATGGGCTAGAATCACTGTTTAAACACTTGAAATTGTTGATAATTGATAATGAGCATGGAAAACCCTAATAATTGATAAAATAATGAAATTACCCTTATAATGTGAAAATGACCATTTTGCCCCTAGGTGAAAATGACCATTATACCCCTAGGGTTATGTTATAATTAAGATGCATGTGATACTGTTTTTGTACATGATATGCCAGGATATGTACATGATATGCCATGATATATTCATATATGCATGGGTTGGGTTTTATATGAACGGAGGAAGTGCCAAAAGGGCTTTGCCCTAGTTATTAAAAGAGGCTAGGCCTCCAGTTATTTGATAAAGCAGCTATGCTGCCAGTGGAGAGTATTGGTTGGGTGGGTTGAGTTATTCCCCACATGGAGAGCTTGGTTGGTACGGGTGGAGAGTAGCGGTTGGCTGGGTTGATAGTTTCCCCGCATATGGATATGGGTTTGCATATGTGCATTGAGATTTACATATTTGATTGTTATGAAAATGGGCCAGTGGGCCATACCATTTACAGAATAAGGCTTCAGCCCAGTGATATGATTTATGAAAAGGCTTCGGCCCAGTGAGTTTATATATGAACAAGGGCTAAGGCCCAGTAACCGTTAAACGAAAGGCTTCGGCCCAGTAACTTGATTAATGAGAAGGCTTCGGCCCAGTAACCGTTAAACGAAAGGCTTTGGCCCAGTATGCTGGTACTAGTTTGGGCTCTGAAAGGGGCTTGTTGCACACTAAGCTTTCGTAAACTCACCCCATTTATTAACCTTTCAGGTAATTTCCAGCCTTAGATGGATCGGAGCTGCAAGGGGCTCGAAGGAAGCCACACACACTATTTATGTTACAGTTTTGATTATTACTTTTAAATGTTTATATGTAGGTTGTAGTAAAGCCGTTGTAATTTTTTGGATTTTAAATTTGGAATTTTATTTATTGTTCTTATAATTGCTAGTATTAGAACATGGTTTTCCAAGGCAACTACTGTTGTTCAAAACATCACGTATCCGTAATTATTTTTAAATTGAGCTTCCGCAACTGCCAAGTTTTTTACAAAGTTGTTAAAAATGTTATTCAGCTAAGGTTTTCTAACAAGGTTTAAAAAGGGTATAAGTTTTTAATTATTAAGAAGGGTTTTTAATGGAAACATGGTTTTCGAAAAATACTTCAATGTGATACGCCAGATTCGAGCCAAACTTCCAGGCTGGGTTTGGGGTGTCACATAGTCAATCACAAGTTCGTAATCTTTTAACAATTCTAACCACCGGCGTTGTCTCAAATTTATATCTTTCTGAGTCACCAAATATTTCAGGCTTTTATGATCAGAATACACATGACATTTCTCACCGAACAGATAGTGACGCGAAATTTTTAATGCGAACACAATGGCTGCCAATTCTAGGTCGTGTGTTAGATAGTTCTTTTCATGTGGCTTCAACTGTCTCGAGGCATAAGCTATAACTTTATCTTCTTGCATCAAAACACAGCCCAAACCATTTAAATATGCATCACTATAAATAACAAATTCTTTACCCGATTCTGGCTGAACTAGCACTGGAGCTTCGGTCAACAGGGCTTTCAACTGATCAAAACTTTTCTGGCACTTCTCTAACCACTCGAACTTAACATCTTTCTGCAATAGCTTTGTCATCAGTGCTGCGATCATAGAGAAACCTTTCACGAACTGTCTATAATAACCAGCAAGTCCCAGAAAGCTTCGAACTTCAGAAACATTCTTCGGAGGTTTCCAATCAAGTATGGCTGAAATTTTACTCGGATCAACCCGAATACCTGATGCTGATACCACATGACCTAGAAAACTAACTTTACTTAACCAAAACTCACATTTACTGAATTTCACATACAACTGCTTATCTCACAATATCTGCAACACAAGTCTCAAATGTTCGGCATGTTCAACTTCATCACTAGAGTAGATCAAAATATCATCTATAAATACAACCACAAATCGGTTCAGATTCAGTCTGAAGATTTGATTCATCAAATCCATGAAAACTGCAGGTGCATTAGTGAGTCTGAATGGCATAACCAAAAACTCATAGTGTAACACCCCTTACCCGTGTTCGACGCCAGAACAGGGTACGAGGCATTACCGGACTTAATCACTAATCATCGTAAAAAAATCGATTCATAATTTCACTCTAATTTAAAAATTTTTCAAACATATTCAAGTTGTCCCTTAAAAAGAGCTTACAAGGCCCATATCATGCTTTAATTCAACCACACACATAGGCAAGCATGCACATTCATAAATTGCATCATTTAATTAATAACATAATCAAGACTATCTACATTAAATGACTTTATACAATAGAGACCTTCAAATAACATAGGTCAGTATTTTAGGCCAATTCCTAGCAACTTAGTAACAATCAAACGAGTCTCCATACATGCCAAATACTTAAAAATACTTTAAAACCTTTATATATCGATCAATAGTTTGATAGTGTGATTTAACCTCCGGTGACCTCCAACTTGAGCTAACATCTGAGACACTATAGGAAAAAGGAAAGGAAGGGAGTAAGCATTATAGCTTAGTAAGTAAGTATGTAAATATTAATAAACAATACATTATCATACTTTAAATGAAGTCACAATATGTTCCCGGAATATTACCATCACAAACACACACATACTTTCACTATTACAATCATAAACAAGTTCAAAATAAGCTGTCTAGCTGAGTACCAGCAGCTAAATTATTTATTTCTAGAGATACAAAACTTGAAATTACAAACCATTAATTTTTCTTGAAACTATATTCACGTATATTATTACCATAAAATTTTCAAAATTTTTTGTCTAGCCAATTAGTACATTTTATTCATTGAAGTTACCCCTGTTTCACTGCTCAACTGTTCTGATCACTCTTCACTACAAATCAATATTCTCCTTGTACAGAACTCAAAGGATGATATAGTTTATTTCATTTGAAACTAGACTCATTGAGGATTTCAAGCATATAAATTATATTCCCTAATTATTTATTTACAATTTTTAATATTTTTCAAAGTCAGAATAGGGGATCACATAGTCATTCTGAATCAGTCTCTCAAAAACTTAAATATCTCATAATATAGAATTCCTTTGCTTTCTTTGTTTCTGTTATATGAAAATAGACTCATTAAAATTTAATTTTATATCTCATTGAGTCTCTTATTCAATTTCTATTATTTTTGGTAAATTTTTAGATTCACGTCACTGCAACTATCCATAACAGTTTTATTGTCAATTTTGATCTTTCACACTTCAATTGTATTCATCACTTACCCATAATAATCTTTCCAATTTCCAATCACATATCAAGCATATTGCTCATAAGTTACACACGTATATAGTTACACTTATCATCAAAAAGTCATACACAATTTCATTTAATCAATTTCCCAGTTGAACGCTTCGGAATAATAACAGATACGCGATGGTATCGCACACAGCCCACCTTTAAAATTGAAGCTCTCTTGTACACATTGTGGCCTTCACTTAGCACCACTCATGTAACCTAGCTCGATTTTACACATAATTTTGGCTCTCTTGTACACATGGTGAACACTTAGTACCACCCATGTGACCTAGCTAGTTTATCTCGTAGCTCTCTTGTCTACATGGTGTCCTTCACTTGGAACCACGCATGCGACCTAGTTACATATATCCCGTAGCTCTCTTGTCTACATGGTGTACACATAGTATCACCCATGCGACCTAGCTACATCATAATGTCTCGTAACTCTCTTGTACACATGATGTGAACTCAGCACCGTACATGTAACCTAGCTACATACCATCTGTATCATCCAATCTTTCCGAAGGTTCAACCGGGATTTCCCTCTCTTTTTAATACTTGATTCCATACTTCCAATAGTCAATTATGATTCAAAAATCAGCTACAATACATAAAATATGCTGAAATATAAAAACATAATAAATATAATGTATTATTTACAAACAAACTTACATACTTTCTCATTTCCATGTCGAATTAATATTGAACATTTAAATCATCATAATTATACTTACTTTCAACACCTCGACAATCATAGTAGATATATCAGTTTTATATTGGAACATGCATAAATTAATGCTTATTATACATATGAACTTACCTCGATACTAAAACAACCATTTTACCAACTTTCCCGATTTTTTATTTTTCTCCCATTCTAGGTTCAAATCTCATTTTTCGGGATCTAAAACATCATATTTTACTTATTTAATTAATGTAATATTAAAAACAGTCCTTAACTGAAACTTTGGAAAAATTACAATTTTGCCCCTAAACTTTTGCATATTTACACTTTTGCCCCTAGGCTCGGGAATTAAACTTCATCCCTTATTCTTATGTTTTATGACATAATAATCATTTTTCACTTCTATGGCAACATCAAATTCTCACTCTAACACATAGTTATGAACAATAACAACTTTTACCGATTAAGCCGTTTTACTCATTTTTGCTTAAAAACGCTTAGCAAAAGTTATTTAACATAATCTCAGCCTTCATATTCTACCATAAAACATCAAAATAAACACATTTCACCTATGGATATTTTTCAAAATATGAACCCTAGCTTAAATTATTGCTAGAATAAGCTTAATCAAGTTACCGGGATTCTAAAAACGTAAAGAGCTTGAAAAACGGGGCTAGAACGGACTTACTATTGAGCTTGGAAAGCTTGAAAACCCTAGCCATAGCTTCCCCAATGCTAATTTCGGCCTCCATGAAAAAGATGAGTCAATTTTGGCTTTATTTTCCCTTTTTATTTCTTTTAATTACCAAATGACTAAAATGCCCTTAAGGCCTTTCTTTAAAATTTTGTCCTATTCATGCCCATTTTTGTCCAAACGAAATATAATGATATAATTACCATTTAAGGACCTCCTCTTTAAACCCCCATTTCAATCAAGTACTTATGAATTAGAACACATATTTTGCAACTTTTGCAATTTACTCCTAAAAGTCCAATTAAGCACTTTATCAGTAAAATTACTTAACGATATTTTTACACAATATTTTAATCAATAAATAAACATTAAAACTTTATCGGAATAAATTTTTTGACTTCAAATTCGTGGTTCTAAAACCATCATTCCGTTTAGGCCCTAAATCGACCTGTTACAGCAACTTCTGCAAATAAGCCCTAATAGGCAAATTAAACATGGAATCTATAAAATTTCTTATCAATACTCTAACACATGCATCTAATCACTCGGTAAATCATAAAAATTAATCAAAATAAACTTTTCTATCTCAGATTTATGGCTTTGCAACCACTATTCCATTTAGGCCCTATTTCAAGGTGTTACACATAGTGTCCGTACCTTGTTCGGAAAGCAGTCTTTGGTACATCTGAATCTTTAACTTGCAACTAATAGCAGCCTGATCTCAAATCTATCTTCGAAACTACTATAGCCCCTTTCAGTTGGTCAAACAGATCATCAATCTGAGGTAACAGATATTTATTCTTTATAGTTACCTTATTAAGCTGTCTGTAATCGATGCACATTCTCATAGTTCCATTTTTATTTTTCACAAACAACATAGGCGCACCCCACGGAGAGAAACTCGGTCTCGCAAAACCACTATCTGTCAATTCTTGCAATTGAGCTTTCAATTCTTTTAACTCTGTAGGTGTCATTCTGTACGGAGCTATAGATATCGGAGTCATCCTAGGCATTAACTCAATACCAAACTCTACTTCCCGAATAGGTGGCAAACCCGGTAATTCTTCAGGAAACACATCTGGGTACTCACATACAACAGGTACTGATTCAATATTTCTTTCAACTGCTTTACTGTCGAGCACGTAGGTAAAATAAGCTTCACACCCTTTTCTCACATATTTCTGAGCTAACATCGAATAAATCACTACTGGTAAACCATACAAATCACTAGATTCAATCCGGATAATTTCATCATTCTGGCTCCGTAGATCAATGGTCTTTCTTTTGCAGTTCACAACAGTATCATGTAAAGTCAGCCAATCCATACCCAGAATTATGTCAAACTCATCAAATGCAAGCAACATCAAATTAGCCGGAAAGCATAGATCTCAAACCATTAAGGGACAATTCTTACACACTTAATCAACCATAACATAACGGCCCAAGGGGTTTGACTCTCTAATCACAAACTCAGTAGACTCAACAGGTAGAGTCTTGCTGAATACTAATGTCTCACACACATAAGAATGAGTAGAACAAGGATCAATCAATGCAATTACATTAGTATCATAAAGAGTAAATGTACCAGTAATAACATCTAGGGATGAAGCCTCCTCTCGTGCACGTATAGAATAGACTCTAGCAGGTGTATGAGCCTCAGATCTAATTGCCGTATCTTTAGTCCCTCTCTAACAACCACTCATATTACCAGTATTTCTGGATGGTCTACCTCGAGCTGCAGTGTTACCCAATCTCGTATTCTGCACTGGATTTTCATCAAGTAACTTGGGCAATCTCGAATATAATGATCTATCGATCCACATTTAAAACAGGCCCGATCATGCAACCTGCAACTATCGGGATGTCATTTACTGCAGTGCTTACACTCGGATTGATTTGATCTGACATTACCCACACTCGGTACTGAGGTAGCTCTCGAGCTCACTGGTGATCTATTTTGATCCCGTCTGGAGTTACCTGAAGTGGCTCTAGAATGGCTGAAATCATCTCAAAACTTCTTTGATGCCGACTGAAATGACTTACCGGATGTTCTTTTATGTGCATCTCTAGCTTCAAAGTCAGCTTTTCTTTTCTCTTTTCCGAGCTCTTTAGCTTTGCAAGCCTGCTCAATCAGTACCACGAACACTTTTATCTCAAGTATGCCAACTAACAATTTAATGTCTTCATTCAGCCCATCTTCAAATCTTTTACACATTATGGCTTCAGTGGAAACACAATCTTTGGCATACCGGTTGAGTCTCACGAATTTCCATTCGTACTCTGTCATGGTCATCCGACCCTGTTTCAGCTCCAGAAATTCTTTACGCTTCTGATCAATAAATCTCTGGCTGATATATTTCTTACGGAACTCAATCTGAAAGAATTCCCAAGTCATCTACTCTCTCGGAACCACTGATACTAGGGTATTCCACCAGTGATATGTTGTGTCTCGAAGTAAAGATATGGCACATTTCAAGCACTCATCTAGTGTACAGGACATCTCATCAAACACACGAATGGTATTATCAAGCCAGAACTCAGCCCGCTTAGCATCATCCTCATTAGTAGCTTTAAACTCTTAAGCCTCATGTTTTCTGATTTTATCAACAGGTGGCTTATACAATCTCAACGGATCACTTACTTGAGGTATATCAGGCATCAAAGTTGGATTAATCGGGGGTGGAGGTTGTTGTGCAGCCGGGTTAGTCCGGATATATTGGGTAAACCAGTCATTCATCATTTGATAGAAGGCTTGTTTAGCCTTACTTTCTTGATTACTCGAAGTCGGTTGAGAATCAGCTGGAGCTATCCCTTGCGCGGAAGCAGGCGCTACACTCTTGACATCATCAGCTACAGCTCTGTCGGGATCTATTTACTATATGAAAACACATTTCAAATGTCAGAAGTCATCACACTATCACAGTATATTATTATAGAATGTATAGCTAAACTCACAGACGTTATGTTAGTCCTAGAACTGACTAAATCATAGCTCTGAAACCAATAAAATGTAACACCCTTAGCCCGTATCTGTCGTCGGATTAGGGTTATGAAGGATTACCAATTATACTATTATGCACAAAAATATTAATTAATAATTGTACTTCAAGATCTAGATAACATATATATATAACTCGTTCAAATATTAGATCTTAAAGATTTTATCATTCATAATGCAATATAAATATTGCATAATCCAAAATGAGTTTATATATAAATATATAAATATTAAGCATTTTATACATACTCAGAACATAAGACACATCCACAACTTTATTATTGAATATTAGACTTGTTTTACAAAAGTCATGTATATGTATAAATTTTACGTCAATTAAAATAAATAAATAACATTTCCAACCTCACCATTCACTAATGTGGCAGTATCATATGAACTAAGATAAAATTCATTTGTTTTACAAATTAATACAAATTTTCAATGCAAATATCCGAATATACAAATAAATTAACCCAATGCATTCCTTATTCATTCGGCCCATATAGTTCTATTTTACACATTCATTAATGTACCAAAAATTAATAAATCTATATGACCATGCACGTTTACACATGAACCAAGTACAAGTGCGTTTATAAACATGCCTATATAGAATTGTAAGTAGCCATTTACTAGATTATATCCGCATACTAGTACAATATATATTTTTAAAAAAAAACAAAGTTTCTTATGCAACCCAAGTTTATTAGGTTTAATTACCAAATTGAGTAATACAAGCATCCAACATAACATCAATATAGTTCACTAGTAAACACCAAACCTACTCATGCAATTATAGATGTCTTTGAAACACTGTTCCATAACCAGACCTATCAATGATTCACATATGTAATATATTCAACTTACTTAAAAAAATCACATTCAATATAAAATATATATCTAATTCAATATAAATGTATCCTTAATGTTTATTTACTCTAAGCCAATACCGCACTTACCGTTTGAATATCAAGTTCCCATACCAAACAACCAAATTGACCATAAGACACATGCATTACCTACCACATATCCTTCGAATTAATCAACTTGAACATAACTACCTAACATTTTGATTTATACAGCATTCCATATTTCTTCTCACAACTAATTAACATGTCAAATTCAAACATATTTAGTAAGCCACTCACAAATAAATAATGCTTACCACATATATCATACCTTTATGGCACGCAACCTGTTAACCAAAATTAATCTAAACCTCAACTAACGTAACTCAAATTCTATTATAATAACTTAGCCATTTTCGCATGGCTCATTATATACAAAACCAAAATCTAATATTTCATAACACATTTCAGCCTATAAATGCCATAATTTAAGTTTAGCTAAAAAGGTACCAAAATAGTAGATAGTGTGATGAGCTTGGCTGTCAGTCCCTGAGCTTGTAGCTTGACTTCAAAATCTATAAAATAGAAACACGTATACAACAGAGAGTAAGCTTTTGAAGCTTAGTAAGTTATAAGCAAACAAGCAAATCAATAACATAATCAACTTAGATTAATCAACCAAACTACAATGTCATTAATAAGTTTATTCTTAACTTACAACTTCAGTAAAGATATACCTAACTCATATTTCTATTAGCTTGACCGAATGCTTACAAGATTAGAATCATCAAATCTTAGTTGAATTTTCAAAAGCCGAATATCTTAATATAATCAAACATACACTTACACAATTATACAAGTTCAAAAACCATAATTCAATATCATATACTTATACCACTTATATGGCCGAACATACATGATCACTTATATATGCATATTCAAAATCAATTTCATAGTATACATACCATTGTTCAAAACCCAATACACTTGTTTAATTCATGTATATCTAACCTTACATCACATATAACTTATTAACTTTCAAATCACATACATACCTTATTATCTGTAGCTAACAAGCTAAATCATACCTGACCATTTAGCTCGTATTATACGATCCGTACACGATTTATCTTTTCCCGATGAGCCATTTGGAATTGGATAGGACATTCAGATAATCACATATATCGTACAATGCCAACGTCCCAGACGTGGTCTTACATGTAGCCACATATTGATGCCACTATCCCAGATTGGGTCTTACTCATAAACACATATTGAAATCACAAATCGATGTCATGGACTTACCCGCACACATATATCGGAATCCTATGTCATGACATATGTATCCTAGCTATTCCTAAGGTTCATACGGGGCTTTCAGACGTTGTATCTCGGTCGAATTGGACTCGGAAGTGTAGTAGCCACATTTATTCATATTCAGCCACAATATACTTAGTTTCTAACATTTCATAACAGCAAGTAATTATAACATTAAACTATCAATAAACACATCTATTTGCTTATAAACTTACCTCGGACGATACAAAACGGAATCGGGCAGCTAGTCGACAACTTTCGCTTTTCCCCGATCTAAATTTGATTTCTTTGGTTCTTGATCTAAACATATTCAAATTAAGTTCATTAAAACATATTTTCGTTCAATTTAGTCCAAAAACACATAAATGGGTAAATTACCATTTTACCCCTAACATTTACAATTTTTACAATTTAGTCCCCTATTGCACAAAATACAAAATATACAAAATTTACAATTACCCATGTTTAGCCGAATCCTACCCATTACCATACAAGTCCATATATTTCATTAATTTCACATTTTAGTCCCTCAAATTATTATTTTTGCAATTAAGTCCTAATTACTCAAAATCATCAAAAACTCCAATACAAAATATGTTAATCTAAAACATATCCTCCATTATTCATCATCAAACAACAAAAATCACAATTTATCAACAATGGCACAACTCAAAATATTCATCAAAATAAAAAATTCAAGCATGGGTTTTGTAGTACTCAAAGCAACGATCTCAAAAACGTAGAAATTGTCAAAAACCGACAGAGAACGAACCTTGATTTTAGCTTAGGAGATGGCCGAAACCTAGACTTCTCTTTTTATTTTCTTTTGTTTATGGTTTCGTTGTATGAACAAAGAAAATGATATGAGTATAATTTATTTTATGTTTATTATATGATATTTTATAACATATTATTTCATTTACTATTTTAACCTTAGTTAAAACATTGTTTTATCACATTTTAATGTCCTTAGCCGTCCACTTATAATGCTAATGGTCCATTTTCAACTTAAGGACATCCACCTAAAAAGCCATTATCAAATTGCCCCTTTATGCTTTTAACTATCAAATTTTTAATTTACGCGATTAAGCCCTTTTTATTTAATTGGGCACCTAAACGACAAAATTAAACCACGAAATTTTCACAGATATAACTTCACAAAGAATAAACACTAAAAATAATTTTAAAATATTTTTCTGACTCGGATTCATGGTCCCGAAACCACCATTTCGATTAGGGTCTAACTCGGGTTGTTACATAGTGCTACATAAAGCAAAAGCTATTCCAATTCGCACACTAAGTGCCGAACATAGTCAATTTGTCGTCGTATGCATTTGTAGTCACATATATACAATTTATACAATATTAAAGCATTAGAAACATATTTGTAACAATGTTTATCATGTACGAACTTACCTCGTACTCGAAATTGACGAATAGAATCGATTACTCGATAACCTTCGATTTCCCCGATCTAAATCCAATTCATTTCTTTCTCAATCTATATAAATTAAAAATTAACTCATTTAATTTCCTATTCATTCAATTTCATCCAAAAATATATATTTAGGCATTTTTGCACTTTAGCCCCTAAACTTTCACATTTCTTACAATTTAGTCTTTATTCCACAAAATCACAAATTACACAATTTCTTTCTAATTTCATGCTAGCCAAATTTTCATAGTATACATATTAGCCCATATTTATCATTTATTCACACATTTAAGCCCACATTTTCACATTTTCACAAATTAAACCCTTTTATGCAATTTTACCAAAAATCACTTTACAAAACATGATAATCTACCAACAAATACTAGTTTTTCATCATCAAAAATTCAAGAACTCGAGCATTCATCAATGGAAACTTTCAAAATCATCAACACTTTCAAAAATTGAAACATAGGCTAGCTAGAACACAAAGCAACGATCACAAAAACGTAAAAATCATCAAAAATCGAGCTCAAAACAACCTCAATCAAGCTATGTGTGTGCCGAACCCTAAAAGAACAAAATGCCTTATTTTCTACTTCAACATTCGACCAAGAAGAAGAAAGATGGACAAAATTTCATGTTTTGCTGTATTTTAATTAACAAAATTACAAAATTACCTATTTACCGTTATTGAATAAACATTAAAATTCCATTAACTATAGGCATATTTGTCATCCATTGATCCAATGGTTTAATAACAACATAAGGACTTCACATTTAATAATCCACAACAAATAAATACATTTATCATATAGAATGCAACTTTTGCATTTTACACGATTTAGTCCTTTTATCAAATTGAGCTATTAAACGATAAAATTAGCTTACGAAATTTTCACACATATATATACACATTGTAACATCCCTTACCCGTACCCAAGACTGGGATAGGATACGAGGCATTACCGAAAGCATACACAGTCACTCATATAAAACTAGGCTATAAATTTTGTTTTTCTAAAATAACTTTAATCATTCATACATGCATAAATTGTCCCTAGTATGGGCCTACGAGGCCCAAACCATACATTAAAGGTGGTTCGAGACTGAACTGAGAACTTAAGAAAAATTTTATAAAATTTCCCATGTTATACCTCACACGCCCGTGTGGAGGTATTGCACACGCCCGTGTGCTTAGGACACACTCGTGTCCATTACCCTTGTGGAATTATTTTTCATTTCGAACCTACAGGAGTTTTCACACAGCCGAGCACACGCCCGTGTCCCTGGCCCGTGTCCCTCACACGGCCTCGACACGCCCGTGTGATTGCCCACGTCCAAAAACCTGGACATTCTATTTATGACATCATCATTCATTTTGAGGCACACTACCAGGGCACACACCCATGTACTAGGTCGTGTCCTCCACACAGTCGAGACACACGGCCGTGTCTTTGCCCGTGCATTTACTACCATGCATACTGACTTAGAAAATTTAGGTGCAGGGAACACACGGCTATTCAACACGTCCATGGGCAGATTGTGTGTCACACACGGCCTAGACACATGCCCGTGTGGAGTTTTAAAAGGCTATCTTCCAAGCCATTAGTCACCCTCATTCATTCTTACACTTATGCACGAGTCATAACATACAACATGGCATATTTAATCACTCAACTATTCAATCCCATAGCATTTTCATATCACCATAGTGATGTCCTATTGCCCAATCATTTTGTTATATGATATGGAATCACTCCACACCAATTTCATGCAATATTGAACTAGCTACATTAACTTCAGATTTTGCATTCATGTCCATAGTCATATTAAGTCGTTAAGTCATCTTTATCTTTTCATGCATTCAACAAGCAACAACATATCATATCATCGAGGCATTATCACATGCATGCATGGGTAATTAGATTACAACCCAATGATCAAATATAAGCCATATCACATGGCTATTACAAAACAAATCATCATCATCATCATCATAGGCCTTCACAATTTGGCCAAATAGCATTACATATATCATAAAATAACCAAGTCCCCTATACATGCCATACTCAAAATAATACATCTACTATATCAAATAATCTTTTGATAGTGTGATCGAATGCTTCGACACATCTGATCCCCAAGCTAGCTTGGCTAAACAACAAGGAAGAAAATTAGTGGGGAGTAAGTATTTAAGCTTAGTAAGTCCACATGCAAATAATATGCAATAGTAACAAGCACCATCATGCAAAATCATAGGAACATATTCGCAATTTCTCATCATTAAAACCTTTTCGACTTACTTATTTGGTAATCACATATACACATACGAATTCACTTTCTTGTCACATGTCATCCTTTAGCAAGGCATTACATATGAGAATATTGTACGTACCTGTACATACTCATAGCATCTTAATATAACTTTACCTGGCCCACCTGGGGGCTTTCATCACATCGTTCTTTATATGAATTGCAAAACTTCTCATTGGACTTCCCATTGAATTACCTGTTGAACTCTTGGAATACCATGGGATATACGGAAACTTGCACCTGAGTGCCATATAAACATGGCTAGAACCCAATAACATGTGTCGCATCCATTTTGAACTCGGACCGCTCAATGAGCTCGAATGCTTGCATCTATAATGAACTCAGACCACTGAACGAGCTCAGATGCTACATATCTCACGAACTTGGACTGCTCAACAAGTTCGGATTAACCACATGTTTCACGAACTCGGACCACTCAATGAGCTCGGATATCATATACGTCACGAACTTGGACCGCTCAACAAGTTTGGACTTCTTAATCTCCAATTGACATGTCACTTGTATCCTAAACTAGTCCGAAGGTTTAAACGGGATTTCTTCTTCACTTGTAAATGGAAATTTCGGTTGCACTTGCTCGTGACATCGGAATAACATCCATAATTTTTCTCATGCTTGTAATGTCATCAATAAGCATAACATATACAATAATGACATAATGATAACAATGGGATATCAATGCATTAAAACATATCATATTGTAACATTATTTACATATGTACTTACCTCGGTACAAAATGATAATAATCAAGTCTAATCTTCGTATACTTTATTCTTCCCTCGATCGAGACCCAGTTCACGTCTTTCTTGATCTATAATGCCAAATTTATCTCATTTATTAATCACATTCTTCAAATCAATCCTAAACTTATGCTTTGGTGCAATTACCCTTTTACCCCTAATTTTTCACTTATTTACAATTTAGTCCTTCGGCTCTTAAAATGAAATGCATACATTGTCCTCGTTATTCAAGCCTAGCCGAACTCATAACATGCTCATAGCAGCCCATATTTCCCATTATATCATACATCTCTCTACCCATTTTACAAACTTTACAAGTTAGTCCCTTTTTAGCCATTTTCACTAAAAATCACCTAGCAAAAGATGTTTACCATGTCTCAAACATTCATATTCCTCCATTAATCAACAAAACACATGCATGTTACACATGGGTAATTTTTTAAACATAAACCCTAGCTTAAAATATAGCTAGAAATGGATAGATCATGTTACTGGGACTTCAAAAATACAAAGAACATTAAAAAAGTGCTAGGGAAACACTTACTATTAAGCTTGGAAATGTTGAACAAAACCTTAGCTATGGAGTCTTGGTATTTTCAGCATCTAAGGAGGAAGATGGACAACATTTTCAATTGATTTTTCCCTTTTTATTCTTTTTATTACCAAATGACCAAAATGCCCTCAGGGTTTTTCTTTCCAATTTTTCCTATGCATGCCCATTTTTGTCCAAAATTATAGAAATTGGTCAAATTGCTAATTAGGACCCTCTAATTCATAATCTGAAGCAATTTCATGCTTAAAGCTTCTAGAATGCAAGCTTTGCCTTTTATTCAATTTGGTCCCTAAAATGCAATTAGACATTTTATGCATAGAATTTCTTCATGAAACTTTCACACAAGTATGCATTCATAACATAAACTTTATAAGAATCATAAATTTGTGGTCTCAAAATCACTGTTCTAACTAGGCCCTAATTTGGGATGTCACAACTCTCCCCCTTTAGGGATTTTTGTCCCCAAAAATGTTACCGGTAAAAAGGTTTGGGTATTGTCTCTTCATAGCCTCCTCGAGCTCTCATGTAGCCTCTTTAACCCCATGTCTTTGCCATAAAATTTTCACAAGAGCAACACTTTTGTTTCTCAATTATTTAACTTCCCGACCTAATATTTTAACTGGTTCCTCACCATAAGTCATATCTAGTCTGATTTCCACCTCTGTCGGTACAATCACATGAGATGGGTCGAATCTATATTGGCGTAACATAGATATATGAAACACATCGTGAATATTTTCCAATTCTAGCGGTAAAGCCAACCGATAAGCAACAAGCCCTATTCTTTCGGTAACCTCATAAGTTCCTATAAATCGAGGACTCAACTTGTCTTTTCTTTCGAATTTCAAAACCTTTTTCCATGGAGACACTTTGAAGAATACTTTGTCACCGACTTGATACACGATATCTTTCCTTTTTTAAATATGCATACAACTTTTATCTATTCGATGTCGCTTTTAAACAATCTCGAATTACTTTCACTTTTTCCTCGGTCTCCTTAATCAAATATACTCCATGAATCTTATTCTCCTTAAGCTCAGTCCAATACAATGGTGTATGACATTTATGCCCATACAATGCTTCCTAATATGCCATTTTCAAGCTCGACTGATAACTATTGTTATAGGCAAATTCAACCAAAGGTAAGTATTTTTCCCAACTACCTTGGAATTCAAGAATTTAACATCTGAGCATATCCTCAAGTGTTGAATGACTCTCTCGGATTGTCCATCAGTTTGTGGATGAAAAGCAATACTAAAGTTCAATTTTGTACCCAATGCTTCTTGTAACTTCTTCCAAAACCACAAAGTGAATCTCGGATCTCTATCCGAAATAATTGATAAAGGCACTCCATGAAGTTTCAAAATTTCAGAAATATACAATTCGGCTAGCTTATCAAGTGAATAATCAACACGTATGAGTATAAAATGAGCCAATTTAGTCAATCTGTCAACCACAACCCATACGTCATCTCTCTTCCTCAGTGTTAATGGCAAGCCTGTCACAAAGTCCATAGTGATCCGCTCCCATTTCCATTCAGGAACTAAAATAGGCTGGAGTAAACTTGAAGGTACCTGGTGTTCCACCTATACTTGTTGACAAATCAAGCATCTCGATACAAATTCAGAGATATCTCTTTTCATATCGATCCACCAATACATTTTTTTTAAGTCATTGTACACTTTCGTGCTACCTGGGTGAACCGACGTGCTTCCATTATGAGCCTCATGCAAAATATTTTGAATCAACTCAGCATTCTTCGGAACACAGATTCTATCATGAAACCTTAAACAACCATCGGAATCTGTCTGAAAATCTTATTCGCTGTTTGACTCACACTGAGCTTTCTTAGCTTGTAACTCTTTATCAACTTCCTGAGCATCACAAATTTGTCCAAGAAAGGTCAGTCTAGCTCTTAGTTCTGCTAAAATTGTACCATCATGAGATAAGGTCAACCGTGCATTCATAGCTCCCAACACAAACAAAGACTTTCTACTTAGGGCATCAACAACCACGTTTGCCTTACCGGGGTGATAATCAATCACGAGCTCATAGTCTTTCAACAACTCAAGCCATCTTTGTTGCCTCAAATTCAAATCCTTTAGAGTCATCAAATACTTAAGACTTTTATGATCTGTATAGACATGACATTTTTCTCTGAACAAATAATGTCGCCAAATCTTCAAAGTAAAAAAATGGCAGCCAACTCTAGATCGTGCGTAGGATAGTTCTTCTATGTGGCTTCAATTGTCTCGAGGCATAAGCTATTAGCTTTCCTTCTTGCATAAGCACACAGCCTAGTCCACTCAAGGATGCATCACTGTACATCACAAACTCTTTCCCTGATTCCGGTTGCACTAACACTGGTGCTTCTATCAACTATGCTTTTAGCTTCTCAAAACTCTGTTGGCACTTTTCTGTCCATTCAAACTTGACATCTTTTTGAAGTAGCTTCTTCATAGGAGTGGCTATTATAGAAAATCCTTTCACAAACTGTCTGTAGTAACTAGCCAAACCCAAAAAGCTCCTAACTTTAGTCATATTCCTTGGCGATTTCCATTCAACAATAGCAGAAATTTTACTGGGATCGACTCGTATACCATCTCTCGAAACAAGGTGGCCTAAAAATCTAACCTCTCGTAGCCAAAACTCGCTTTTGCTAAACTTAGCATATAATTGTTTATCTTTCAAAATCTGCAAAATAGTTCTCAGGTGTACAGCGTGCTCTGCCTCATTTCTAGAATAAATCAGAATATCATCTATAAAAACCACAATAAGCTTATCCAAATATGGCTGAAAGATTCGATTCATCAAATCCATAAACATGGCAAGAGCATTCGTTAATCCAAACGGCATAACAAGGAACTCATAGTGAACATACCTTGTTCTAAAAGCAATATTAGGCACATTAGACTCTTTAACTCGTAACTAGTAATATCCGGACCTCAAGTCTATCTTAGAGAACCATGTCACTCCTTTCAGTTGGTCAAATAAATCATCAATCCTTGGAAGAGGATACTTATTTTTAATTATTACCTTATTGAGCTATCGATTGTCAATGCATAACCTCATAGAACCATCCTTCGTTTTCACAAATAACACAGGAGCACCCCATGGCGAAAAACTCGGTCTTGCAAAACCCTTATCAGTTAACTCTTGCAACTGTGACTTTAATTCCTTTAGTTCAGTCAGAGCCATCCTATACGGGGGCAATGGAAATAGGTGTTTTCCCTAGTATCAATTCAATACCGAACTCAATTTCTCTATTTGGAGGCAAACCTGGCAATTCCTCTGGAAGTACATCTGTGTACTCACACACAACTGGCACTAATTCAATTTTCAACTCAGATTCCTTTGTATTCAATACATATTCCAAATAAGCTACATGCCCTTTTCTCATACATTTCTGAGCAGTCATTGAAGAAATTACCATTGACAACGTACCTGCATCATCTGATTCAACCCGAAGAATCTTACCGTCTCCACAATTCAGTTCCATAACTTTCTGTCTACAATTCACTATAGCATCATGTAGTGTCAACCAATCCATACCCAATTCATCAAGTAGCAACAACATCAAATCGGCCAGAAAGTAATGGCCTCTAACCATCAAAGGGAACTTTTTACATACTTTATGAACTATCACATACTTTCCTAAGGGAGTCGACACTTTAATCATAAATTCTATAGAATCGACAGGTATATTCATACTAGATGCCAATTTTATACACACATATGAATGAGTAGAGCCAGGGTCTATCAAAACAATAACATTGGCATCATAGAGAGAAAATTTACCAGTAATTACATCAAGAGAAGTTGCATCTTCACGTGCACGTTTAGCGTAGGCTCTAGCCGGAGCCCTAGCTTTAGATCTCATTGTTGTATCTCTTGTCACAGTCTTACTATCGGACCCATTCTTGGCATTTCTCAGAGGTCTTCCCTTAGAAAATATGCCACTCGGCCTAGCATTCTGAATTCTTTCTTTCTCCATCCTCTCAGGACAATTGTAACACCCCAAACCCCAATGTAGAATGTCATGTCATAATATTTCGTGTATGCAAGATTTCATACTTAGATACGGTCATGCATATATCATACACTCATCAATCAACCTATCTCTAAGGTATAATAGTCATTTCCACCCATTAGGGGTAGAATAGTAATTTTTAACCCTCAAGATATTTTGGTCATTTTACCCTCTGGGGTCTCGATACAGATAATCGACCTCTTGGAAGGTCCACAGTCGCCTTAAGTGACTTAAGTAACCTAAACAGACCTAATGGTGTAAATGGGCCTAAGGCCCTTTTTTTCTACCCAAGTGGGCCGACACGCTCGTGTGGCCCATTTAGCCCAAATTTAGCTACAGCTTGTGACCTACATAGCCCAGTCCAAGATTTATCACTTACCATGGATTTAATTTGTGTGGGGCCCACGAGCCCATTGAGCCCTCACGGCTCATTTTGGACTAACAAAGCCCTTAATAACCTATGCCATGCACACGACATGACAAGCCCAACTACTTCCCACCTAACAGTTACATTTACACAAGCGGGCCCACGGGCCTATTGGGCCCATTTGGCCCATCGAGGCCCAGTACACGAGAACGCTCGTGGCGGCCTCTACAATCTATCGCCCATGGTTTGTCTGCTTGATTTACCACACGAGCGATCACACGCTGTGAGGCCTCAAATACCGAAGTTTCAACTTTTCAACTTTTGCCGACTTCCAACAATGAAGGGCGTGAATACACTCCTGTTTACGAGAACGCGACGAAGTCCACGATCACCAACCTTGGTTAAGCAGGTATGAAATAATCCCACCTACAACCAGTGATCACCAATCCTTAGCACATCCTGCATTGAGTCTTAATCACTTTCCCCCTCACCAACTCATCTGGTTCGCTCTATTTAAAGCCAGCTTCTCACCAATTCTCATGTTAGCTTCCCGATGTAGGATTACTTTCAGCCATTAGGAAAATTCCTCATTCTTATGACCACTTCAACCATAGAGTTCCAGTCCAACTCCACCTCCTACATAGCTCAAATAGCAAAATAAATACTCCACTAAGCATCCCAAGACTTGAACCTTAGACCTCACAGTTACACAACACGCCACCTTGCCACTCCACCACAGGCTCCTTCTGTGTCATATTTTATCCTCAATTAATTATAAGGTCTATAGGCCAAAGTCCAGGTTCCTTTAAAAGAAAAACCAAAATAAATTGCAAGAGCCAAGACTTGAACCCAGGCTCCCTTACAACCTTAATGACGCCACAACCACTAGACCACAAGCTTCCTTGTGTCATTTACTTAACACAATAATTTAAAAGGCCATCATCCAAGCATCTAGGGTTTTATTTACTTCAAACTAAAATTTTTGCTAAAGCTTAAGTTTGAACCCAAGATATCTCCAACACTTCTCAGAGCCATTAACCACTAAAGCAGACATTTAATAGTGTCATTTCCTTGCACAATTAAATACTTATATAAAACCTCCTTACGGACCCATACTCAAGGCCCAATACTTCTAGGGCAAAATTCGGGGTGTTAAAGTTCTACCCCTTTTAAGAAATTTCGGCCTTAAAGTTTACCTGTTCAGAATAAGTGAGGGTATTATTGCCGCATCGCCTCCTCAGGCTCCCACGTGGCTTCTTCTGAACCGTGATTACACCAAAGCACCTTGACCAGTGGAACAAATTTCTTTCTTAATACCTTAACATCACGATCAAATATCTGCACCGGTTCCTCCTCGATAGTGAAATAAAGTCCAACCTCGATTTCCTCAACTAATACACTGTGCGAGGGATTAGAACGGTACCTCCTCAGCATTGAAACATGAAACACGTCATGAATCCTATCCAACTTTAGAGGCAACTCAAGTTGATAAGTGACCGGTCCTACCGGCCTAAGTATTCGGTAAGGTCCAATAAACCTAGGGCTAAGCTTGCCTTTCTGCCCAAACATCAAAATTTTCTTCCATGTTGAGACCTTGAGAAAGACATAATCCCCCACAGAGTACTCGATCTCTTTACGCTTTAAGTCTGCATAAGACTTTTGCCTATCAGATGCTTCCTTTAACCGGTCTTGAATCAATTTCACCTTATCTTCTGTATCAAAAATTAATTCTGGTCCCAGAACTTGCCGCTCACCCAGCTCAGTCCAATAGATAGAAGTATGACACCTATGACCCTACAACGCCTCGAACGGTGCCATTCGAATACTGGACTGGTAGCTGTTGTTATAAGCAAACTCTGCTAATGGAAAATAATCCTCCCAACTACTTCTGAAATCAATTACACAACCTCTTAACATGTCTTCCAGTATCTGAATCACCCTCTCTGACTGCCCATCCGTCTGAAGGTGGAATGCAGTACTAAAATCGAGCCTTGTACCCAGAGCCTCATGCAACTTTTTCCAGAACCGAGATGTGAATCTAGGATCTCTATCAGATATGATAAAAATCGGTACACCATGCAGTCTCACAATTTTGTCCACATACAACTTGGCCAACTTCTGTAACGAATAATCCGTGCAGACCGGTAAAAAATGGGCAGATTTAGTCAACCGGTCGTCAAGGGTAGCCCACTCACAAAATCCATGGTTACCCTCTCCCACTTCCAAAGTAAAATTTTAACTGGTTGTAGTAAGCCAGAAGGTAATTGATGCTCAGCCTTAACCTACTGGCATGTCACGCACTTACTCACATACTCAGTAACTTCGCGTTTCAACCCTGGCCACCAGTACAGCTCACGAAGATCTCGGTATAACTCGTTTTCACCTGGATGCATAACATATGGACTATTATGCACCTCTTGCAGTATAGGCTGCCTCATATCAAAATCCATCGGTATACATACTCTTCCACGGAAGCATAATACTCCTTTCTCATTTAGCCCAAAATCTATGGTCTCACCATTCTCAACTTGTCGAAAATGAGAAGCTAGCGACTTATCAAGCAATTGTTTCTCCTTAATTTGATTAATCCAAGTCGGTCTCACTTGTAGTTCAGCTAACAAGCTACCATCATCGAACAGGCTGAGACAAGCAATTATTGCTCTCAAATCAGATACAACCCTACGACTCAGTGCGTCAGCTACCACATTAGCTTTACTAAGGTGATACTCAATTGAACAATCGTAGTCCTTAAGCAACTCTATCCACCTTCGTTGCCTAAGATTCAACTTCTTTTGAGTAAGATGATATTTGAGGCTTTTATGATCTGTGTAAATAATCGTCCTTTCACCGTATAAATAATGTCTCCAAATCTTCAGTGCAAAAACCACTGCAGCTAATTCCAAGTCATAAGTAGGGTATTTTGTCTCGTGAGGCTTGAGCTAACGAGACGCATAAGCAACCACCTTACCCTCTAGCATCAACACACAACCCAATCCAATGTGCGACACACTACTGTAAACAGTAAATTCCTTCCTAGACCCTGGCTGTATCAAAATAGTGGCCTTAGTCAAAACATTCTTTAGTTTCTCAAAACTCTCTTGTTACTTATTAGTCCAATTAAACGGTACCCCTCTACGCAGTAACTTAGTCAGAGGTGCAACAATCAATGAAAATCCTTCAACAAAACGTCTGTAATACCCAGCCAGACCCAAAAAGCTTCGAATATCAGATACTGTCTTCGGTGGTTTCCAATCCACTACAACTTCAATTTTTCGGGGATCCACCCTAATTCCCTCTACTGACACTACATGTCCCAGAAATGTCACTTCTCGCAACAAGAATTCACACTTGTTGAACTTTGCATAAAGTTGTTTTTCCCTTAGAAGTTGCAAAACAATACGAAGATGTGCATCATGCTTCTCCTCAGTTCTTGAATACACCAAGATGTCGTCCATAAAGACAACTATGAACCGATCCAAATAAGACTAGAATATTCGGTTCATTAGATCCATGAAAGTTGTTGGTGCATTCGTCAACCCAAACGGCATCACCAAAAACTCGTAATGACCATAACGAGTTCTAAATGCAGTCTTATACACGTCAGCCTCCTTAACCTTTAGCTGATGATACCCAGACAGAAGATCTATCTTAGAGAAAATCGTAGCTTATTGTAGCTGGTCAAACAGATCATCTATCCTTGGTAAAGGGTACTTATTCTTGATAGTCAGGTTGTTCAATTGACGATAATCAATGCACATGCGCATGGATCCATCCTTCTTCTTCACAAACAACACCGGTGCTCCCCACGGAGACACACTCGGTCGAATGAATCCTCGATTTAATAGCTCTTGAATTTGAGCCTTTAGCTCCACCAGCTCTTTCGGTGCCATCCTATAAGGGGCAATACACACCGGAGCTGTTCCAGGTATGAGTTAAATACCGAATTCAACCTCACGATCTGGAGCCAACCCTGGAAGCTCTTCAGGAAATACATCCAAAAACTCTTTGACAGTTCTAACATCTTCCACAGAAGGACCTTTAGAATCGAAAATACTAATATATGCTAGGAACGCCTCACAACCTTTGCGAACCAGCTTCTCGGCCCTTAACGCAGAAATCACATTAGACAGATAATCTCTTCGCTCCCCTATCACAGTCACCTCCTCATCCTCCATAGACTTCAACACCATATGCTTAGTACCACAATCTAATTTCGCACTGTGTTTCACTAGCCGATCCATGCCCAATATAATATCAAATTCCCTAAACAATAGTTCCACCAAATCTGCTGAAAAGACCACCCCTTGGACTTCTAAAGGCACATATCTGAACAACTTACTCACCCCAACCGATTGTCCCAATGGACTCAACACAGTCATTTCGCTAATTGTATTTTCAGACTGAATACCTAACGTCTCGGACACAGTGCACGCAACATACGAGTGTGTAGACCCAATATCAATTAAAGTAGTGTATGATAAATTATAAATCAAGAACGTACCAGTTATGACGTCAGGGGCATCCCTATCCTCTCGGTTACGACCAGCATAGACCAAGGCTAGCTGCCTCGCCTCAGTGTTTCCAGTACCTCTGCTTGGTGCTCCACGACCTCGACCAAACCCGTTTCCACCTCTAGCCTAACCTCGGCCTTTCAGTGGCTACTGACCACCTCTCACAAGCTGAACCAGACCCTATCCTGCAGCTTGCATCTGAGTAAACCCTTGAGTACAGTTCTTAACCTGATGATCCATAGACCCACATCCAAAGCATGCCCCAGTTCGTTTCCAACACTCACCCTGGTGAGCTCTCCCACAATCGGCGTAAGGCTGCGGTCTTGCAACAATACTAGAAACTGCTCGAACTGGCCCATCAAACCTAGCCCTCTTTACAGGCCTTCCAGAAGAACCTAAGGGTCGAAAATCCCTTTTATTTTTGCCCTTATCTTTCTCGCCGTTCTGGCGCTCAGAGCGCTTCACATCCTAAGCAATTTTTGCTTTTTCCATAAGGGCAACAAAGTCCCACTCCCTTTGCGGGGCTATCAGCACACGTAACTCGTCCCGGAGGCCATCCTCAAACTGCACACAGTGTTCATATTCAGTTGCGACTATCCCGCATGCATACCGACTCAACCGCAGAAACTCTGCCTCGTACTCTGCCACAATTTTATTCCCCGAGTCAAATTCAAAAATTCCTTTCTTCGGGCGTCTACATAACTTGTGCCTACATACTTTCCTGAAAACGCTACTTTGAAGAAATCCCATGTCAAACAATCAGCTTGCGTACCTTCTCTCACAGTGAGCCACCATTGGTAGGCCTCATCACGCAGTAAAGACACTGCCCCTTTTAATTTTTGCTCTGAAGTACAGTCAAGGTCATCCACTACTCGCTCGGTAGCCTCTAACCAATATTTCGCCACATTCGGGGCTACACTCGAAACACTCCTGAAGATTTCCACTCCATTAGATCGGAGTCGCTCCAAAATTGAACCCTGGCCTACAAATCTAATACTTGCTCCAGCAACCCTTTCAAGAACTCGTAGCATTGTTTGAGATAAAACATCATCCCCAGCTACTCGGTCATGAGACCCTGTCTCAATTACTGGCGAGTCTGGTGCCTCCCTAGCCGATATGTGGCCCGATGCTAAAGACCCAGCTTTGGCACTTCCTTGGCCTCTTCTACGGCCTCGTGTACCCCTTTCGCGAGTACCTCTTGTGCTCATATCGATAACAAATTGTCTATTTTAAAGTTTTATGAATTAGTTTATAATTTCATTAATTATTAACAATGTGTTATGAACAATAGCAATTAGAGTTTCTTTTTATAGAACAGAATCTTCTACAGTTATCAGTCTTCTATAATCTCAGTCTACTCTAACTACAGAGTTTCAGTGTAAAGACCTACGGTAGTCTTCAGTAATACATTTTAGTTCATAACAATAATCAGTGTCAGAAAACTTACTGATTTAGTGCCAGAGACTCAGTGTGCCACATTTCCAACCACAACATTTTACATTCAAATCCACAAAAACCCATTCCATAGCCGAGTTTTGTAACTTGGCTCTAATACCACTAAATGTAACATCCCAAACCCCAATGCAGAATGTCATGTCATAATATTTTGTGTATGCAAGATTTCATACTCAGATACGGTCATGTATATATCATACACTCATCAATCAACCTATCTCTAAGGTATAATAGTCATTTCTACCCATTAGAGATAGAATAGTAATTTTTACCCCTTAGGGGTATTTTGGTCATTTTACCTCTAGGGTCTTGGTACAGATAATCGACCTCTTCGAAGGTCCACAATCGCCGCAAGTAACTTAAGTAACCTAAATAGACTTAACGGTGTAAATGGGTCTAAGGCACATTATTCGGCCTAAGTGGGCCCACACGCTCGTATGGCCCATTTAGCCCAAATTTAGCTACGACTATGTGACCAACATAGCCCAGTCCAAGATTTATCACTTACCGTGGATTTAACTTGTGTGGGGCCCACGAGCCCATTGAGCCATATGGCCCATTTTGGCCAAACAAAGCCCTTAACTGTCTATGCCATGCACACGACATGACAAGCCTAACTACTTCCCACCTAACAGTTAGATTTACACAAGCGGGCCCACAGGCCCATTGGGCCCATTTGGCCCATCGATGCCCAGTATACGAGAACGCTCGTGGTGGCCTCTACAGTCTATCGTCCATGGTTTGTGGGCTCGGAGGCCTCAAATGTCAAAGTTTTAGCTTTTCGGCTTTTGTCGACTTCCAACAATGAAGGGCGTGAATACACACTTGTTTATGAGAACGAGCCGAAGTCCACGATCACCAACCTTGGTTAAGTAGGTATGAAATAATCCCGCCAACAACCAGTGATTCACCAATCCTTGGCCCATCCTGCATTGAGTCTTAATCACTTTCCCTCTCTCCAACTCATCTGGTTCGCTCTATTTAAAGCCAGCTTCTCACCAATTCTCATGTTAGCTTCTCGATGTGGGATTACTTTCAACCATTAGGAAAATTCCTCATTCTTATGACCACTTTAACCATAAAGTTCCAGTCCAACTCCACCTCCTACATAGCTCAAATAGCAAAATAAATACTCCACTGCGCATCCCACAACTTGAAACTCAAACCTCACAGTTACACAACACGCCACCTTGCCACTCCACCAGAGGCTCTTTCTGTATCATATTTTATCCTCAATTAATTATAAGGTCTATAAGTCAAAGTCCAGGTTCCTTTAAAAGAAAAACCAAAATAAATTGCAAAAGCCAAGACTTGAACCCAGGCTCCCTTAAAACCTTAATGATGCCACAACCACTAGACCACAAGCTTCCTTGTGTCATTTACTTAACACAATAATTTAAAAGGCCATCATCTAAGCATCCAAGGTTTTATTCACTTAAAGCCAAAATTTTTGCTAAAGCCCAGGTTTGAACCCAAGATTTCTCCAACACTTCTAAGAGCCATTAACAACTAAAGTAGACATTGAATTATGTCATTTCTTTGCAAAATTAAATACTTATATACAACCTCCTTACGGACCTTACTCAAGTCCCAATACTTCTAGGCCCAAATTCGGTGCATTACAATATTTTTTAATAAAGTGGTCTAGAGAAGCATATCTAAAACAAGATCCTTCACTCACTCTATAGTTACTAGAATGATGTCTACCACATTATTGGCATTCAGCTCTTGAAAGTTTAGCATTACCCACACTTGCCACGGATGTAACCTGAGATCTAAAACCCGAATTTTGCTTTCTACGGTTCCCGTATGAATACCCAGCTGACACATGTGAGTGAGAGTACATCTCTCGAGATTTCTTAGACTGAGATAGCAATGACTTACTCATATACCTTTTTCTTGTGTCTCTAGCCTCAGACTCGGCTTTCCTCCTATCTTTGGTCAGCTCTTCGGCTTTACAAGCCCATTCAACAAGTACCACAAATTCTTTTAACTCAAGAATGCTCACCAATGTCCTTATATCCTCATTAGGACCATTTTCAAATCTTCTGCACATCTTAGCTTCAGAGATACACATTCCCGAGTGTACTTACCGAGTCTAACAAATTCTCTCTCATATTCACTAATTGTCATATGACCCTGTTTCAAATCTAAAAATTCCTTACGCTTCTAATCTATAAACCGCTCACTAATGTGCTTCTTCCGAAATTCCTCTTGAAAGAAATCCCAAGTAACTTTCTCTAGAGGTACCACCGATATCAGAGTTCTCCACCAGTGATACGTTGCATCTCTCAATAAGGATATGACACATTTTAAGCACTCCTCGGGTGTACAAGATAATTTATCAAATACCCGTATTGAATTCTCTAACCAGAACTTTGCCCTTTCAGGATCATCATTAGCATTTGCCCTAAATTCCTCAGCACCTTGCATTCAAATTCTGTCAATCAGTGTTCTAAAAAATCTTATAAATTCCATACCTTGAGGCATCATGGGTGAGGGGTGAGGATTTAGGGAAGGTAGGGGAAGTTTAGCATTAGGGTTCGTAAGAACGAACTCTGTATACCATGCGCTCATCATGTAGAGAAAGGCTTCTCTGCCTCTATCTCTTCTACTAACAGTTTTAGGTCTAATTTCAGATGGCATCACTCCTTCAGCTGGAGCAGGCGCGTTACTTTCTAAATCATTCGCCACTGCTCGGTCGGGATCCATTTGCTATATGAAAACACATTTTAATATTGTCAGGAGTCGTCACACTATCATTACATATGTATGGCATGTATAGCTAGACTCAAACACGCTAGGCTAGTCCAAGAACTGACTAAACTATAGCTCTGATACCACTAAATCTAACACCCCTTACTCGTACCTGAGATCAAGATAGGATACGAGGCATTATCGAAAGCATACACAGTCACTCATGTAAAACCGGGCTATAAATTTTTTTCTAAAATAACTTTATTCATACATACATAAATTGTCCCTAGTATGGGCCTACGAGGCCCAAAACATACATTAAAGGTGGTTCAGGACTGAACCGAGAACTTAACAAAAATTTTATAAAATTTCCCATGTTATACCTCACACACTCGTGTCGAGGTATTGCACACGCCCGTGTGCATAGGATATGCCCGTGTCCATTACCCGTGTGGAATTATTTTTCATTTCGAACCTACAAGGGTTATCACACGGCTAAGCACACGCCCGTGTCCTTGGCCCATGTTTGCCCATGTCCAAAAGCTTGGACATTCTATTTATGACATCATCATTCATTTTGAGGCACAGGCCCATGTACTAGGCTATGTCCTCTACACAGTCGAGACATACGACCGTGTCTCTGCCCGTGTGTTTACTACCATCCATACTGACTTAGAAAATTCGGGTGCAGGAGACACATGGCTGTTCAAAACGCCCATGGGCAGATCGTGTGTCACACACGGCCTAGACACATGCCCGTGTGTCTACCCGTGTGGAGTTTTAAAAGGCTATCTTCCACGCCATTAATCACCCTCATTCATTCTTACATTTATGCACAAGTCATAACATACAACATGGCATATTTAGTCACTCAAATATTCAATCCCATAGCATTTTCATATCAACATAATGGCGTCCTATTGCCCAATCTTTTTATTATATGATTTGGAATCATTCCACACCAATTTCATGCAATATTGAACTAGTTACCTTAGCTTCAGATTTTGCATTCATGTCCATAGTCATATTAAGTCGTTAAGTCATCTTTACCTTATCATGCATTCATCAAGCAACAACATATCATATTATAGAGGCATTATCACATGCATGTATGGGTAATTAGATTACAACCCAATGATCAAATATAAGCCATATCACATGGCTATTACAACACAAATCATCACCATCATCATCGTAGGCCTTAACAATTTGGCTAAATAGCAAGACAAGTATCACAAAATAACCAAGTCCCTATACATGCCATACCCAAAATAATACATTTACTATACCAAATGATCTTTTGATAGTGTGATTGAATGCTCCGATAATGTCCTATCCCCATGCTAGCTTGGCGGAACTACAAGGAAAAAAATGAGAGGGGAGTAAGCATTTAAGCTTAGTAAGTTCCCATGCAAATAATATACAATAGTAACATGCACCATGATGCAAAATCATAGGAACATATTCGTAATTTCTCATCATTCAAACCTTTTTGGCTTATTTATTTGGTAATCACATATACACATACGAATTCATTTTCTTGTCACATGTCATCCTCTAGCAAGGCATTACATATGAGAATATTATACGTACCTGTACATACTCATAGCATCTTAATATAACTTTACCTGGCCCACCTTGGGGCTTTCATCACATAGTTCTTTATATGAATTGCCAAACTTCTCATTGGACTTCCCATTGAATTACCCGTTGACCTCTTGGAATACTATAGGATACACAGAAACTTGCACCTAAGTGCCATCTAAACATGGGTAGAACCTAATAACATGTGTCGCATACATTTTGAACTCGGACCGCTCAATGAGCTCGAATGCTTGCATCTATAATGAACTCAGACCACTCAACGAGCTCTGATGCTACATATCTCACGAACTTGGACCGCTCAACAAGTTCGGATTTACCACATGTTTCACGAACTCAGACTGCTCAACGAGCTCGGATATCATATATGTCATGAACTTGGACCACTCAACAAGTTCGGACTTCTTAATCTCCTAGTGACATGTCACTTGTATCCTAAACTAGTCCTAAGGTCCAAACCGGATTTATTCTTCACTTGTACATGGAAATTTCGATTTCACTTGCTCGTGATATCGAAATAACATCTATAACTTTTCTCATGCTTGCAATGTCATCAATAAACATAACATATACAATAATGACAGAATGATAACCATGCATATCAATGCATTAAAACATATCATATTGTCACATTATTTACATATGTACTTACCTCAGAACAAAATGATAATAATCGAGTCTAATCATCGTATACTTTATTCTTCCCTCGATTGAGACTCAATTCACGTCTTTCTTGATCTATAATGCCAAATTTAACTCATTTATTAATCACATCCTTCAAATCAATCCATAACTTATGCTTTGGTTCAATTACCCTTTTACCCCTAACTTTTCACTTATTTACGATTTAGTCCTTAGGCTTGTAAAATGAAATGCATACATTTTCCTTGTTATTCAAGCCTAGCCGAACTCATAACATGCTCATAGCAGCCCATATTTCTCATTATATCATACATCTCTCTACCCATTTTACAAACTTTACAAGTTAGTCCCTTTTTAGCCATTTTCATTAAAAATCACCTAGCAAAAGATGTTTACCATGTCTTAAACATTCATATTCCACCATTAATCAACAAAACACATGCATGTTACACATGGGAAATTTTTAAACATAAACCCTAGCTTAAAATATAGCTAGAAATGGATAGATCATGTTACCCGGACTTTAAAAATACAAAGAACATTAAAAATGGGCTAGGGAAACACTTACTATTAAGCTTGGAAATGTCGAACAAAACCCTAGCTATGGAGTCTTGGTATTTTCGGCAACTAAGGAGGAAGATGGACAACATTTTCAGTTGATTTTTCCCTTTTTATTCTTTTTATTACCAAATGACCAAAATGCCCTTAGGGTTTTTCTTTCCAATTTTTCCTATGCATGCCCATTTTTGTCCTAAATTATAGAAATTGGTTAAATTGATAATTGGGACCCTCTAATTCATAATCTAAAGCAATTTCATGCTTAAAGCTTCTAGAATATAAGTTTTTCCTTTTATTCAATTTGGTCCCTAAAATGCAATTAGACATTTTATACATAGAATCTTTTCATGAAATTTTCACACAAGTATGCATTCATAACATAAACTTTATAAGAATAATAAAATAATTATTTATATGTCGGGTTTGTGGTCTCGAAACCACTGTTCCGACTAGGCCTTAATTCAGGATGTCACACACATGATGTAAACACCAAAAATAATATTAAGATAATTTTTTGACCTCGAATTTGTGGTTCCGAAACCACTATTCCGATTTAGCTAAAACCTGGCTATTACAAAAGGTATTTTCTTATTCGACACTAAAGTTGTCAATACATATGAATACGTTGACCCCTGTTCAATCTAAGCATTAACATTAGTATCAAAGATAAAAATGTACTGGCGATCACATCAGGTGCTAAAGTTTTGTCTTGAGCATGAATCACATAAGCCCTAGCTCGTGCTCGTGCCTCAGATCTAATAGTAGAATCTTTTATTCCACCTTGACTGTTACCCACATTTCCAGTGTTCTGAGGTAGTCTTCCTCTCACAGACGTATTACTCGAACGAATATTCTGAGCCATTTCTTTATTAGACCTTTATGGGCAATCTCTAAGAAAATGATCATAGGAACCATTCAATCTGCATTCACCGAAATGTCGTCTATTATATTGATGACATTTATGCTTATTGTTCCTGACACTACCCACACTCGCTACAGATGTAGCCTGAGGTTTTGAGCTCGAATGATGCTTTCCTTTATCTCTCTCAAAAGAACCCACCGAAGCTGATGAACAACTATGAAATTCTTTTGATTTCTCTGATGGAGACGAGAATGATTTTCCCATAGGTTATTTTCCCAAATCACGAGCCTCAGAATCTGCTTTTCTTTTCACTTTATTAAGCTCCTCGACCTTGTGTGCTTTATCAACCAGAACTACGAATTCTTTTAGCTCAAGAATCCCGATTAACAACTTAAAATCTTCATTTAGACCAGCTTCAAACCGTGTGCACATGACAACTTCAGATGGTATGCATTCTCGAGCATATTTTCTAAGTCATACCAATTTCTGTTTGTATTCAGCCACAGTCATACGACCCTATTTCAATTCTAAAAATTCTTTACATTTCTTGTCAAGGAACCTCTGACTTACATATTTCTTTCTAAATTCTATCTGAAAGGATTCCTAATGTACATGATCCCTTAGTATTACCGCAATCAATGTGTTCCACAACTGGTAAGCCAAGTCCTTCACTAGAGAAACAACATACTCTAAACATTCAACTGGCGTACAAGATAATTCATCAAAAACTCTTACTATATTTTCCATCCAAATCACAACCTTTTTAGGATCATCTTTGGCTGTACCAAGGAACTCTTCAACCTCATATTTTCATATTTTATCAATTGGAGGCTTGCTTGTACGTATTTATTCCAAACTTTGAGGAACTATAGGGACAGGTTGGGTATGGGAGAGGGTGGAGGTCATTGAGCCAACGGGTTTGTTCTCACGAACTCAGTAAACCACTCAGACATTATCTGGAAGAAGGCTTCTTTAACCTCTCCTGCCCAACCCTCAGATGCAAGCCTACTACGACTAGAAGCTGCTCTGTGAATGAAGGCTTTTGCATTACTTTAAACATCATCGAAATCAGCTTGGTTGGATGACATCTTATTTATATGAAAACATAGTTCAATTTGAGTTAGGAGTTACCACACTATCACATGATATATAATTGCATGTATTTCTAGAATTCATACATGCTACGTTTAGTTTGAGAATCAACTAAACCATAGCTTTAATAGCACTAAATATAACACCCCTAACCCTTATTTATCGCCAGATTAGGGTTATGGAGCATTATCGTACAATTAGAAACATTTAAACTTAATTTTAATAAATAAAATAATCAAATCATAAACCATTCATATACACACATACCAACCCTAAATCAAGCCCTCGAGGCCCTAAAAATTACTTGGGAACAAATTGGGATAGATTTAAAATTATTTGGAAAGTCTAGGAAAAATCACAAAAATTTGGAAACAAAGGTCACACGACCGTGTGGCCAGACCGTGTGCCTCACACGGCTAAGACACATGTCCATGTATCAGGCTGTGTTACCTTTGAACAAGGGACACAGAGCCATGTCCTCACCTGTGTAACTCTCTGAGTAGTGTCACACAGCTGTGAAACACGCTCGTGTGCTAGGACATGTAACTCTCTGAGTTGCCCCACACGCCCATGTGTCAGGCCATGTGTTAGGTTGTGTAACTCATTGACTTGCAATCTTAGGAACTTACTAGATGACACACGATCGTGTCACCAGGCCGTGTGTCTCACACGACTAAGTCACATGCCCGTGTCTTAGGCCGTGTGGACCCAAATTTACCTAAAATCAAGCCAATTCAAAACCTTTCCATGCATGAACATTTAAATCAACTATGCACACTTTCAAAACACCAAAACCTTACCTAAACACACTTATAAATGCCATTATCAAGATCCTAATTCAATTAACCAGTATGCCATTCAAAGGCACCCCAAATGCATTCAACACTTACTTACACATGCTAATTTTACCACATTTCAATCATCAATTACTAGTTCAATACTTTCCAAACATGCCATAAATTGACCATAATCATACCAATTTAAAGCATACCATGAGTTATTCAAAACATGCATCATAAGATAACCAAAATGACACAATCTTGCAAGGTATCAAATGGTACCAACCAAGTTAATATCAAATGGTACCAACCAAGTTAACTTTCACAATTTATACATGCCAAATCACCAACTAAACATTCAACAAAATGCCATTGCAATTCAACCTATACATGCCACTATAAACCTTGGCCAAAAAAATAAAAAACTACCGATATATTTGTTGGATAGTGTGATAGATCTTCAACGAGTTTCCAACCAAATCGACCTTTCGATAATTTATAAAAAATAGGAAAGAAACTATGTAAGCAATTAATACTTAGTAAGATCGTATAAATTAATACATAACTTACCATTTTATATTCATAATATAAAGCATAAGCATAATATAACCAAAACCATAAACTTGGCATAAGCCTATACATCACCATCAATACACAAGTTAGCACACTTGCACATAAATCAAATGGCCCAACCATAATATAAGTAATTTTCCATATGGAATACAACAATTAGTTCATGCATTTTTTCCATAAAATCATGTTTGATTCCATTTGAATACTTACCATTTCAATCCCTTTTCTTGTCCGTTGAACCATCTAGAATTTCATCAGATACTCGAGAAAGCTCACAAGAAGTGTGCCTCTATATATAACCATAACCTTTCCCTTACATCTATCCTCATACAAGCTGTGAAATTGGCCTACTCACACGAGTTGTGGGTTAGAATATAAGCTACACGATGCTACTGACACGAGTTGTGGAGTATATGCAACAAATGCAAGACCTCAGCCATCGGTAGGACATTCAAGATCAGCACTCGAAATATGAAATCCTTAATGACACATCATTTGTGTCCTACGAATTCTTAAGGTTTAACCGGGACTCGATAACCGTCACAGAATTATTTTTTTATACATCGATCAATTCACATTATAATTAGCATAATGGTATACAATTTAAATAGCTTTAATATGATAACCGTTCATACAAACTTACCTCGACGACTAGGGGCGTAAAAGTTAAATCGAGCTAATCCAAAGCTTTTGCTTTGCCTCGATCTAGGCCCATACGTAGTTTATCTTGATCTAAATACGTAATTTTAATCGATTTAATGCTTCTAGTATTCAATTTAATCCACATTTCATATTTATGCAAAATTACCATTTTTCTCGAACATTTTAACTTTTCACAATTTAATCCTTAAGCTCATAATTTGAAATCTAATAATTTTAATCCTTCTTATAGGCTAACCGAATTCTTTATGGACTTATTGTCATTTCATAAATTTAACATGAATCTCTACTATTTTTACAAACTAATCCTTAAATGCAAATTTCATCAAAAATCACTTTACAAAACTTATTTATTTCTCAACAAAGATCCATAATCTACCATTTAACATCAAAAAATATTCAAGAACATTCATGGCATAACCCTCAACCTTTAACAGTTTCAAAATTTGATCTCCAAGCTAGCTAGATTAAACTAAAACGAACTCAAAAATATAAAAATCATTAAAAACGGAGCTTGAATGCATACCATGCTAGAAGAATTAAGCTTGGTTGAATTCTCCTCCTCCTTTAATGGCTAAAATTAGTTTAGGGTGTTGAATGGGGAAGATGAAACAATTTTGTTTTATTTAGTTCAAGCTTAATTTACCTAGTTACTATTTCATCCTTTAAAAACATTAATAATTTCTTCCAAACCATGTCCATAAACATCCACTATTAACTCAATTGGTCTAATTACCATTTAAGTCCTTAAGATTTCATATCCATTTGGCCCTTTTAACTAATAGAACTCAACTTTTACCCTTTATACGATTTAGCCCTTTTCTCTTAATTAACCATGCAAACATCAAAACTTATTAATGAAATTTTAATACGACCTTAATAAAATCCCGTAAACATTAAAATAATAATAAAACAATAATTTATTCATCAGATTTGTGGTCTCAAAACCACTATTTTGATATCACTGAAAATGGGCTATTACATGATGAATGCGTAATAGTATAAATGGAAGATGATTAAAGGTGTGAAATATGATAATAGAGTTAATTACATTATGAATATGCGGCATTTCTGCTTAGTCGATGCATAATGACTTGTTTTCTTAGTGGTTGTTTTAAGCATCCATTGAGCTTGTTAAGTTCATCCACTCCTTTTTAACCACTGTAAATAAGTAGTACAGGTGTGAGCGGTGTGGTCTTGGTGTGGTCTCTAATTTTTTGATTAGTAAGTTATATTTTAATTATTTTTGTTTTGGGAATAAAAGGTAGCGCGGTAGATGTTTTGTTGGTTTTGCTATAAGTTTTGGTGATTTGCATGTCTATTATGCTTGGTAATTTCTGGACTTTAAATATGATGTTTGGGACGATTATTTGAGACATTTCAGTGTTTATTTTATGAGATAATTGATGCATTATGTTTAGAACCAATTTGGGATGATCTATGTGATGATATATGTTCTATTTTTATGGTCTAAAATAGAGGTATCAATATTTGGGATTTAAAAATGATACCTCTATAATTTTTGAAGTGCAGGAAGTCAATTTCGCTAGTTGGTATCGATATTTTGCCACGAGTATCGATACTCAGGGTAAAATTATCGATACTTTTTCAGTGGTATCGATATTTTTTGTAAGTTAGGTTTTTAAGACGAGAAATGGTAAGTTAATTTGGTATCAATTTTCCAAGCAATATCACTTGAGAGAGTTATTGATACCACTTTACCAATATCAATACCTACATAACAGTTTTGAAAAAAATTGATAAGTGGTCCTAATGCATGTTTAATGCGTATTTTATGATTATTCAATGAATGTTTAGCATGATTCAACTTCTTTAGAGTGTGAATGACTTACGTTTCATATGAATGCTATTATATTAAAAGAAAAAAAAATAATGCATGTGTAACAATGCGACAGTTTGTGATTAATACAAGTGGGAGACAGTGGTGTAGCATCTTGTTCTTGTCCTCGACGATCGGGCTGGGTATAGGATATTACAAACTACATGTTAGCATATTTATATAAATCCATATCCCTAAATACTTAAACACAAACCTATATAACCTTCAAATAATCATCAAAACATGCCAACATCAATAAGACATTAACCATTATTACCACATTTCCATACCAATCCACATGCCTTATATGAAACATATCCAATATCCAAAAATACCATTTCTAAATATGAATCAACTTAGCATACAATATTTCAATACCAACATTGCGTACACATAAGTATTTACATTTGTCAACTCTCAAGTCAACTATTCCAAACATACAAAATACAAAATGACTCTATTAGGTACACGCCATTCAATTAGCAAAGAACTTCACCAACTTTGTTTAGTCTAGGGTTACGTCTCGCTGCTAATGTCGATACTCAGGATCTCGTATTAACCTAACCTGTGCACGAAAAATAAAACTGTAAGATGAGTAATAGACTCAGTGGTATTTCTACAATTCAAACAACAATTGCAACGTAAGCTAACATATGCAATTCCATAACAATGTCACATTAACATATGCAACACGTATAGCTAAAATGTATTAATTATGCTATAGAGTTCAATTTAACATGAATCAACGATTAAGTTAAGAGCATACATATTGACATATCTTATTCTGGAGCGAATTGTTTGATTCGTCTATAATCATATCAATCTTCCAATTTACAATCCGATTCACATAATATCTCTAATTAATAGCCATTTCAATTACAATTTCTAGATTTTACATTTTAAGTCCCTATTAACCTAACTCAAACTCAAACAAATACGCGAATCCAACCAACATACCAATTTGGCACCCTGTGCCTCATTAGACAATTCCAAAGTAAATAAATTGCACCCAGCACTCGTCAGTATAACCGAAGTACAAATACGCCTAACACTTATCGACTCATAGTTGAAGTAACCTGTACTCGATCTATCCTATGGCATGTCAATTATATATGGCTCTGCCCGAACAGTTGATAGAGTAATAACCATTCAACTTCCAATTATAGTCAATTCACAATTTATCATATTCAATTCATCAATCAAATAACCGTTTCATTCATATAATAGCATGAGTCAGTTCAATTTAAATTCAATTTCACATTTTCATGAGATTATACTATTTTCAATTTAGTCCCTCATTTTGAAAATCAAAATTTTCATGCTAATACAAATCATCTAATCAATCCAAACTTACCTCCATATCTTTCCATGTTGTATAATGAAATTCTACAATAATTTAAGCAATTAAAATTTTCAAAATACAAACCGAAAACTCCAAGCAATTTGTTGACGGCTTTATCTTTTTCTTTCGACTTTTCGTAACTCTTTTGTTTTTCCTCTTGAATTTAGTTTTGATAGAGTTTATCTGTTTAATTAAAGTATTACAGTGTACTTGTTCTTACATTTGATTTATGTAACACCCCAAACCCGACCTAGACGTTATGGCTAGATCCAGCGTGCCACATTGAAGTGTTTTATCGAAAACCTTGTTTTCATTGAAAACCCTTCCTTAAAGTGAAAATCCTTAATTTCTTTGTAAAATCTCTTTCCAGTTGCAGAACTATATTTAAATCATAGGATCTATGAAAACTTGTCATTTTAAACATTTAGTTATGGAAACGATTTACTTTCTTTTAAAATAATAATAATAATACTAACCAGAGAGAAGACCTTATTACAATCCAGTCTGGAACAACTTAATAAACTAGAAACTATATGCTTTCCTTTTAAAGAAACAAGTCGTCTTGCTAGCTGGCCACCATAGAGTCTCTCCAACCATCGAACCTTCTACTGCGCATCACCTAAAAAAATAATAAAAAGAGGGGGTGAGTTTTCGCAAACTCAGTGTGTACAACCCTCAAAAAGAAACATTAAGCAAACATCAATCACCATATTATCATACATGCAATGCTTGTGCAGCCCACCCCAATAATCCAACCAATACACATAAACTCCGTCCCCCGGTATACATCATGTGGGGATATAAATATCGACCCACCCATCCGATTCATATCAATGGTAGCCCGGTTACGGTACTACCTGCATAGCAGCAAGCTGCTAATCACATATTGGGCTTAATAGTCGCCGGTGGATCCACGATCATCAAGCAACCATGCGATCCTCATATACTTCCTCTATTCATAATTCCCAACCCATATGCATCCTAAACAGAGTATCATATGAATGCAGCAGGTACACAAGTAACATCCATAAATCTTAGATTCAACACATAGAGGTATTTTAGTCATCTTTGCCCTTAGGGGCATTTCGGTAATTTCTCTTTGTTATGAGTTTATTACTTACCTTGGCCCATTAACAAGTCCTCGTTAGCTAGAGTGAACATATACTATGCACCAGGTAAGATTCCAGAGAAGAGGAGGTGAGTCATTAAGACCGCTTAAGTACCAAGCTCTCCCTAGATCCAATCCTAGACATGCATATACCCATTGCCGCACTTTAACCTTATGACTTACCCACGGTCACAATTTATTAATTAATTAAGTATTATGTCTGTTTAAGCAGTTATCAGATACTAGGCCCAAAACCCCTCACAAAGCCCAGACAAGTCTATATACACACATATGGCCCATTAGGCCCAATCACTTTCATATGGCCCATTAGGCCCAAATCACATTCATATCATGCTTCATACGATTTTCCATCACTTAGTATCAAATTGCCAATTTTGACTATTTTGGGGCCTATAGCCAATCGGCCCATTTAGCCTGGTTGGTCAAAACACAACCCAAGTCCATGGAATCGCCCATAGGTTCTCAGATAACCTATCGGTTTTGCCTTGATGAGTGTTCGTGCACTCGCAAGTCTATTGTAGCAAACCTTTCGGCTTTTTGGCATTTCAGCTTTTCGGCATTTCGGGATTTGCCGATCTGTTGTGTGTGTGCTGTGTATGTACACACTTGGTAATAAAGCGTGCTACGATCTTCCTAGCCACGAGCCTACAATCGATGTCACTCAATGATTAATCCCACGTACATATCAAATACTCTTACCAAAAGTCGAAATCTTACCTTAACCTTACCTGAAACGCCAAGCCTTAATAGCTTTTCCTTGATCACTAATCATGACTACTTCCAAGATCTGCATTAACCTTTATCGTTAAGATACATAATGGGTGACTTGTATCTGACATAAGTCACCTTTTCCTACTAAAGCCTATTCGGCCAATCCTTACCAAAGTGAAGAACACTTACCAAAGTCCCAACACCTAAGGAGCAAACCGGCAGGGATCCCAAAAGACTGAGATTCGAAACTGCACTCCTACCAAAACTGATTTAGAAAGAGTGAGGGACAAGAGTAATCGATACTAGCAAAACCTACTGAAAGAGCAAAGCACTTAAACTAAATTCGACCAAAAGAGAGAGTGTAGTGGTGGCACATAGGGTATTCGGCTTTTGAGATTTGTATGGTGAAAAAGGTTTATTCGGAAAAATCAAGAAGAAGAGAAGAAGGAAACGACTAAACTTAAGGTGAATCAAAGAGATTTGAGAAGAGAAAGGCAATCAAGGAGCAAGGAATTCGGCCTCTGAGCACTTGGAGTAAACAAAGTGTTTCAGCGACAAGAATGAAGAATTTAGCTAAAGGGAGAGCAGCAATTTCGGCACCTACATATATAATAGCCGAATTTCCTATCCCCAACTTCCCAATTCGGGTCCACCTCTCTACACTCCTCATCACTTAATTTTTCTCCCTGATCACTCCTTAATCCCTTCCTTAAACTTCTCCTCTTATCACTCCCTATAGAGTTTATATCCAGCACCACTACTGGCCGTCTGCTAAGCAAAACTAAATCCTCCTTTTGACCAAGGAGGGATTCGAACCCCAGGCCTCCTTGCCATGCATATGACACCACCTCTAAGCCTCACATGTGGCACTACTTGCCACTCCACTACAAGGCTTTCTGTGTCCAATTCCTCCTTCATTTATTTAAAAAACCAACTTACTTGCCATCAAGGTTCTTTTAACTATTAACCTATAATTTCCTTCACTTCTAAGTTCGAACTCAAAACTTAACCAAGACCTATTATCACCTAAATACACTTGACTAGGAATATCTAGCACTCTTTTTATCAAACTGAAAATAAAGAAAAGAAGTTCGGGATTCCAGGATTTTTGGGACATTACAACTCTACCCCCTAAAAGAAATTTCGTCCTCGAAATTTTTACCTGATCCAAACAATTGTGGATATTGATGTCACATTGTTTCCTCATATTCCCAAGTAGCCTCCTCAGCCTTGTGATTATGCCAAAGCACTTTGACCAATGGGACGGACTTCCTTCTCAGTACCTTAATATCACGACCAATTATTTGTATGGGCTCTTCCTCGAATGTTAGGTCTGCCTAACCTCGATCTCCTTAACCGACACGACGTGTGAAGGATCCAAGCGATATCGTCTTAGCATGGAAACATGAAACACATCGTGGATTTGGCTTAGTTCAGAAGGTAATTCCAGCTGATAAGCGACTGGCCCAATCCGCCTCACAATCCGATATGGCCCAATGAACCTTGGGCTTAGCTTACCCTTCCGTCCAAACCTTAACACCTTCTTCCACGGAGAGACCTTAAGAAAAACTAAATCCCCCACTGCATACTCTATTTCTTGATGCTTAAGGTCAGCATACGACTTCTGCCTATCCGAGGCCTCCATCAACCGATCTCGAATCAATCCTTACCCTTAGTATCTGCTACTAACTCAGGGCCCAAAACTCTTCGTTCGCCCAATTTCGTCCAACATGTTGGAGTTCGAAACCTTAGCCCATATAGTGCTTCATATGGAGCCATCCCAATATTCACTTGATAACTATTATTTTACGCGAATTCGGCTAACGGTAAATAGTCTTCCAAACTACCTCGAAACTCAATTACACATCCCCTCAACATTTCTTCCAAAACTTGGATCACCCTTTTCGACTGCCCATCAGTTTGAGGGTGGAATGCCGTACTGAAGTTCAACCTAGTACCCAATGCCTCGTGCAGTTTCTTCCAAAATCGCGAAGCAAACGTGGGTCCCTATCAGATATTATGGAGACTGACACTCTATGCAATCTTACAATCTCCACCACATACAACCTAGCCAGCTTTTGTAACAAGTAATCGGTACGGACCGGTAAAAAATGGCAGACTTGGTTAACCGGCCCACTATAACCCATATCGAGTCTTTCTTAGTAGGTGTCAAGGGTAGCCCACTAACAAAGTCCATCGTAATCCTTTCCCACTTCCAAAGTGGAATCTTTACTGGCTGAAGCAATCCTGAAGGCAACTGAAGTTCTGCCTTCACCTTTTGACAAATTAAGCATTTACTTACGAACTCCATAACCTCACGCTTAACTCCAGGCCACCAGTAAAGCTCACGCAAATTCTTATACATCTTATTTTCACTAGGATGCATAGCATAGAGGCTACCTTATGCTTCCCGCAGAATAGACTGCCTTAGATCATCATCCTTTGGTATACACATTCTCCTACGGAAACACAACACTCCTTCACTATTTATCACAAAGTCCAATGTCTCCCCACTCTCTACTTGTTTAAAACGAGCACCCAAAGCCTCATCCACTAATTGCTTACTCCTTATCTGCTCGACCCACACCGGCTTTACTTGAAGCTCAGCTAACAAGCTACCATCATCCAATAAGCTTAAACGAGCGAGCATAGCCCTCAAGTCAGACTTAACCCTATGACTCACTGCGTCGGTTACCACATTTGCTTTGCCAGGGTGGTATTCAATTGTACAATCATAATCCTTCAATAATTCCACCTACCTACGCTGCCTAAGGTTTAGCTTCTTTTGGGTAAGGAGGTATTTCAAACACTTGTGCTCCGAATAAATTATGCACTTCTCTCCGTATAAATAATGCCTCCATATTTTAGTGCGAAAACCACCGCGACTTGCTCCAAGTCGTGGGTTGGGTAATTCACCTTGTGAGTCTTAATTTGACATGATGTATATGCAACCACCTTTCCTTCCTGTATCAACACACATCCCAATCCCACATGCAACGCGTCACTATAAACTGTAAATTCTTTCCTAGGCTCTGGCTGAATCAACACAGGGGCCTCAGTTAAAACCTTCTTAAGTTTTTCAAAACTCTCTTGCTGCTTGTCCGACCATTCAAACGGTACTCCATTCCTCAATAACTTAGCTAAAGGTGCAGCAATTAATGAACAACCTTCAACAAACCGCCTATAGTACCCTGCCAAGCCTAAAAAACTTCAGATTTATGACACTGACTTGGGTGTTTTCAAGTCTACCACGGCCTTAATTTTTCGGGGATCCACCTTAATCCCCTAAGCTGACACCACATGTCCTAGAAAAGTAACCTGCCTTAGCCAAAATTCACACTTACTGAATTTGGCATACAGCTACTTCTCCCTCAAAATCTGCAACACAATCCTTAAATGGGCATCACACTCGTCTACATCTCTTGAGTACACTAAAATGTCATCTATGAACACTACCACGAACCGATCCAGGTAGGGTTGGAAAATCGAATTCATGAGATCCATGAAAGTGACAGGTGCGTTCGTTAGCCCGAATGGCATCACCAAGAACTCGTAGTGCCCATAACGAGTTCTGAAAGCTATCTTATAAACATCTGTCTCCTTAACTCTCAATTGGTGATACCCCGAATACACATCAATCTTCGAGAAAATAGAAGCTCCCCTAAACTGATCAAAAAGATCACTGATTCTTGATAGAGGGTACTTGTTTTTAATAGTTAACTTGTTCAACTGCTGATAGTTGATGCACATTCGCAACGTCCCATATTTCTTCTTCACGAATAACACCGGTGCTCCCTACGGAGACACACTTGGTCGGATGAATCCTCGGTCCAATAATTCCTGAATCTGTGCCTTAAGTTCTACAAACTCTTTCGGTGCCATCTGGTAAGAGGTGATGGACACCGGAGCTGTACCAGGTAACAACTCGATTCCAAATTCTACTTCTCTGTTAGGCGGCAAACCTGGCAGCTCCTTGGGAAAAACATCAAAAAATTCCCTAACTGTTATCAATTCCTTAACAGTAGGGCTCTCAGCCTCTGTATCGCTAATATAAGCCAAATGGGCTTCGCATCCCTTTCGTACCAAGTTTTTAGGCCTCAACGCTGAAATCACATTCGACAAGTAATTCTGGCATTCACCAATCACCACCACTTCCTAATCCTCCGCCGTTCTTAACACCATTCGTTTTGCGGCACAATCCAAGGTTGCTCGATGTTTCACCAGTAAATCCATACCCAAGATTAAATCAAACTCGCTAAACGAAAGTTCCATCAAATCTGCTAAAAAGATAACCCCTTGGACTACTAAGGGTACATCCTTAAACAACTTATTTACTCCCACTAACAGACCTAACGGACTTATCATCGTAACCTCATTTGCAGTAATTTCAAACATGTCACCCAAAGGCTCAGTCATATTGCTTGCAACATATGAATGCGTCAATCCAATATCAATCAATGCAGTGTAAGGTAACTCATGTATAAAGAACATACCCGTTATCACATCTGCGGCATCCCCGTCTTCTCGGCGACGAGCAGCATAAACCAAAACTGGCTGCCTCGCTTCAGCAAGGCCTAAATTTTTGTCTGGTGCTCCATGTCCACGTCTATTACTGTTATCGCCCCTGGCCTGGCGACGACCCCTTGGCGGCAACTGACCACCCCTTGGTGGCTGAGCACCACCTCGGCCCACGACTGGCACCTGACCTGGCATTCTAGGGTAATTCCTGGTCCTATGATCCATAGACCCACAAGCTAAACAAGCTCCTGTCCTCTTCCAACACTCGCCTCCATGGCTTTTTCCACAATCAGCATTAGGTAGCACCCCTGGATTAATAGCAGGGGGCTTTGCCCTAACTGGCCCATTAACTTTGGCCCTAGCCCTAGGTCTCTGTCCAACAACAAAAGTCTCAGCCTCCCTTTTGTTCTTATCCCTTTCCTTTTCCTGATTTAGGTGCTCAATGCGCATCACCTCCTCTGCTATCTCTACTTTCTCTACCAATTCTTAGAAAACTCACTCCCTTTGTGGAGCTATCAACACTCCGAGGCTATCTCTAAGACCATCCTAAAACCTAACGCAACGCTCATATTCCGTTGCCACCATAACTCTTGCATACCTACTAAGGAGTAGAAACTCCGCCTCATACTCCAATATAGATTTGTTTCCCTGGGTCAAGTTCAAGAACTCCTTCCTTCTAGCATCCACATAACTTGCACCCACATACTTCCCTTGAAACGCAATTTTGAAGAACTCCCAAGTGACCTGCTCAGGTTGGGTGCCCTCTTTCACTATCAGCCACCACGGGTAAGCTTCTTCCCTGAGCAGTGACACTGGCCCTTTCAACTTTTGTTTCGGTGAATAGTCTAAGTCCTCCATTATCCTTTCAGTGGCCTCCAACCAATATTCAGCCACGTTAGGCGCCACACAGCCACGCCCTTGAAGATTTCAGCTCTGTTTGATTGAAGTTACTCTAGAATGGACCCCCGATTTCCCGTGCCATTATTGGGCCCAACGACCCTCTACAAAATCCTTAGCATTGCCTACGACAATGCATCATCCCCTGCGGCCCGATCATATGGCCCATTCTGAGCCACCACTGGTGAGGCCGGAGCCTCTTCTACTCTAACATTGAGCAATTGGTCCGATGCCGACAATTCAGCCCTAGCACTTTCGCGGCCTCGGCCACGGCCTCTCGTACCACTTCTAACACTCATCGTGTTATCTTAATTAGAAATTTTATGAAGTTTTAGTTAGTTCCAATAATTAAGCTGATGTTTTATGAAAGTATTAATAAGAAAGTTGTTTTTGTAAATCCTCTACAATTTCAAGGTCCTACGGGCTTCAATTTTACAGTATAGTCATCTAAAGTAGCCCATTAACTACCTACAGTATATCAAATTAACAAGCTTAATAATAAAGAACTTACTTGGTTCGACGTTGGAGACTTGGTGTGCCGCACAGTAAGATTTTTTTTTCCAAAACATTGTGATACAATTTTTTTTTTAAAAAACCCAAATAATAAGGCCCACTTCACAGCCCGAGTTTTGTAGCATGGCTCTGTTACCACTAAATGTAACACTTCAAACTCGGCCCAGACATTATGGCCGGATCCAGCGTGCCACGTTAAAGTGTTTTATTGAAAACCTTATTTTTATTGAAAACCCTTCCTTAAAGTGAAAATCCTTAATTTCTTTGTAAAATCTCTTTCCAGTTGCAGAGCTTTATTTAAATCATAGGATCTATGAAAACTTGTCATTTTAAACTTTTAGTTGCGGAAACGATGTACTTTCTTTTAAAATAATAATAATAATAATAATAATAATAACAACCAGAGAGAAGGCTTTATTACAATCCAGTCTGGAACAACTTAATAAACTAGAAACTATATGCTTTCCTTTTAAAGAAACAAGTCGTCTTGCTTGCTGGCCACCTTGGAGTCTCTCTAACCATCGAACCTTCTACTGCGCATCACCTAAAAAAAATAATAAAAGAGGGGGGTGAGTTTTCACAAACTCAATGTGTACAACCCTCAAAAAGAAACATTAAGCAAACATCAATCACCATATTATCATACATGCAATGCTTGTGCAACCCACCCCAATAATCCAACCAATACACATCAACTCCATCCCCTGGTACACATCATGTGGGGATATAAATATTGACCCACCCATACGATTCATATCAATGGTAGCCCGGTTGCGGTACTACCTGCATAGCAGCAAGCTACTAATCACATATTAGGCTTAATAGCTGTCGGTGGATCCACGGTCGTCAAGCAAACATGACATCCTCATATACTTCCTCCATCCACAATTCCCAACCCATATGCATACTAAACAGAGTATCATATGATTGCAGCAGGTACACAGGTAACATCCATAAATCTTACATTCAACACATAGGGGTATTTTAGTCATCTTCGCCCTTAGGGGTATGTCAGTAATTTCTCTTTGTTATGAGTTTATTACTTACCTTGGCCCGTTAACAAGTCCTCGTTAGCTAAAGTGAACATATACTATGCACTAGGTAGGATTCTAGAGAAGAGAAGGTGAGTCATTAAGACCGCTTAAGTACCAAGCTCTCCCTAGATCCAATCCTAGACATGCATATACACTTTGCCACACTTTCACCTTATGAATTACCCACAGTCACAATTTATTAATTAATTAAGTATTATGTCTGTTTAAGCAGTTATCAGATACTATGCCCAAAACCCCTTACAAAGCCCAGACAAGTCTATATACACACATATTGCCCATTAGGCCCAATCACATTCATATGGCCCATTAGGCCCAAATCACATTCATATGGCCCATTAGGCCCAAATCACATTCATATGGCCCATTAGGCCCAAATCACAAACATATCATGCTTTCATACGATTTTCCATCACTTAGTATCAAATTGCCAATTTTGCCTATTATCGGCCCTATAGCCCATCGACCCATTTAGCCCATTCTGGCCTGGTCGGCCAAAACATAGCCCAGGTCCATGGAATCACCCATGGGGTCTCAAATAACCTATCGGTTTCCCCCTCACGAGTGTTTGCGCACTGGCAAGTCTGTTGTAGCCAACCTTTCAGCTTTTCGGCATTTCGACTTTTCAGCATTTCGGCTTTTCGGCATTTCGTGATTTTTCGATCTATTGTGTGTGTGCAGTGCATGTATACACCTGGTAATAAAGCGTGCTACAATATTCCTAGCCACGGACCTACAATCGATGTCACTCAATGATTAATCCCACGTACATATTGAATACTCTTACCAAAACCCGAAATATCACCTTAACCTTACTTGAAACGCCAAGCCTTAATATCTTTTCCTTGATCACTAGTCACGAGTACTTCCTAGATCTGCATTAACCTTTATCAATAAGATACATAATAGGTGACTTGTATCCGACATAAGTCACCCTTTCCTACTAAAGCCCATTCGGCCAATCCTTACCAAAGTGAAGAACAGTTACCAAAGTCCCAACACCTAAGGAGCAAATCGGCAGGGATCCCAAAAGACTGAGATTCGAAACTGCACTCCTACCAAAATTGATTTAGAAAGAGTGAGGGACAAGAGTAATCGATACTAACAAAATCGACTGGGAGAGCAAAGCACTTAAACTAGGTTCGGCCGAAAGAGAGAGAGTAGTGGCGGCATAGAGGGTATTCAGCTTTTGAGATTTGTATGGTGAAAAAGGTTTATTCGGCAAAATCAAGAAGAGAAGAAGGAAACGGCAAAACTAAAGGTGAATCAAAAAGATTTAAGAAGCCAAAGGCAATTAAGGAGCAAGGAATTCGACTTCTGAGCACTTGGAGTAAACAAAGTGTTTCGGCAACATGAATGAAGAATTTGGCTAAAGGGAGAGAAGCAATTTCGGCACCTACATATATAATAGCCGAATTTCCTATCCCCAACTTCCCAATTTGGCTCCACCTCTCTACACTTCTCATCACTTAATTTTTCTCCCTGATCACTCCTTAATTCCTTCCTTAAACTTCTCATCTTATCACTCCCTACAGAGTTTATATCCAGCACCACTACTGGCCATCTGCTAAGCAAAAATAAATCCTCCTTTTGAGCAAGGAGGGATTCGAACCCCATACCTCCTTGCCATGCACGTGATGCCACCTTTATGCCTCACATGTGGCACTACTTGCCACTCCACCACAAGGCTTTCTGTGTCCAATTCCTCCTTCATTTATTTAAAAAACCAACCTACTTGTCATCAAGGTTCTTTTAACTATTAACCTATAATTTCCTTCACTTTTAAGTTCGAACTCAAAACTTAACCAAGCCTATTATCACCTAAATACACTTGACTAGGAATATCTAGCACTCTTTTTATCAAATCGAAAATAAAGAAAAGAAAGTTCAGGATTTCAATATTTTTGGGGCGTTACAATTTATTTCTTTATTCCAATCAATTGATTTGCTACCTCGTTTCCTATTCGACATTAAATCCATAATTATTCAAATATTTTTTCTTTCGCAAATTGATTTTGTTCTTCACATGATTTATTCGATCGAGACTGATTTTATGAATAACATGAGTGGCTAAATTCCTTAGTGGAGATTAATAAGTGGATGGGGATGTGATTAACGGAAGATTTAGGGTTCCCTAAAGGGATTATTTGGTATGAGTTATGTGTGCTTAAACCACTAGGATTGACAACCCTAGAAAGTTATCATAGGCTACACGAGGTCAAAAGATTAATTCGAATCGAGTAAATCATAGTTTATCCTGATTGAAAAAGTAGGGTCGAGGGGTAAGCGAGTATTAACCAATCGATTAGTTAATTAGAAGTTGGGAGGTAATAATTGGTTAATCAGTAGCTAATCATCCTTAAAACCCTAATCTGAAGTTAGTGACAAACCTAAAAGCAAGTTAATCTTTCTGATTGGTTTATTGATTTTAAGTCATTTTTTTTATTTTTCTTATTTATTTATTTTTCAATATTTATTTTTATCTCATCAATTTATTTTATGGTTCATCGTAATATAGGAATTAATTAGTACTATTTAGACTTATTATTGTAAAACAAAACATTTTTATAATTAATTCCATCCTCGGGTATAATTCTCGGAATACTTTCAAAGTATTATGTTGTATTGAACTATATTACCATTTGACCCGTGCACTTGTAGACACTATTGTTTTAATTCTTATATATTTTTGTGTGATATTTAACAATAAACAATAACATGTTTATAGGTGGTCAAGTTGTTGGTGCCGTTGCCGGGGAGGTTTCGATAATAAATTTTGAAAATAATTTTTTTACAATTAATAAGATAAGTATGAACATTAGGACCTATAGATACGATTTTAAATTTTTTAATTTTTAATTTTAACTTTATTTTCTTTGCAGGTCATTTATGACCCAAAACTCCAGCACTCCAGTTGAACCACATCCGAATCTGGAGCAGTTACTCAAGTATAATCGTCAAGCAATGACTACTAATCCACCCGCGGAAACAAATTTACCCTGAGAAAGTCCATTGTTTGAGGTGCCACTATAAATTAAAAAATATATAAGATTTTTCCTATGTAATTTGTCACCTTTTTACTTAAATTCATTGTTAAAACTAAGTAATTGTTTAATAAATTAATGAAATATGTGAAAATATGAAATTAGGATATAGAAATTATTAAAATGTGATTTTATGCTTTATTATAAAGTTTTCATTCATAAAATGGCTTATTTTAGATTTATTTGAACATATTATATTTTTAAGACATAAAATAGGGCATGCATGATTAAATTAAATAATAAAATATAAAATTATATTTAATAATTCATTTTTAAATATTTTATTAATAATTTGGGTTGTAATTAATTATTTAAATTGGACAAATTTTATTCTTTGGTCTTTCAACTTATTGATTTATTTTGGACAGGTCTGATAGTGTTGTTGGATTACCAAAATCATCCAAGGGTCCGTTTGTTTGCCATGAAAACATTTTTCGAAAAATGTTTTCCTAATTCTACGGTGTTTGTTTGCTTGAAAATGTTTTACATGGGGAAAATATTTTCCAAAACACGGTAAATTTAGGGAAAATGTCTTATAGATTTTATTTCAGTAAGACATTTTCCGAAAAATCTTCCTCCACTATCACCAAATTCTTTCTCGTTCCGTTCTTCATCTTCCTTCTCCTTCTTCATCCAATATCTCATTCAAGGTAAGTTTTTTTATGCTTTTTTATTTTTTTTATTTCATCTGTCTGTTGAAGAATCTTCTTCTTCCTTTTCTATGCTTTTTTTATGCTCTGTATGTTTCTGGGTTTTGCATCATTCAGCTTTTTTTATGCTTTATTAAAATCTATTTGTCTTGTGCTTAAAGCTTTTCCCCTTGCACTGGACGCGTGTGTTAGGTTAAGAAGAGCAATGGTCAAGTCTTTGCCATCAATGAGGTATATTCTCAGTGTTATTCCTTTGACAATCCACTTTGTATCAAGTGATTTATTGTGGGATAATGTGTAGAAATTTGAATAAGAAACACATCCTTTGCATTCTTTTTTATAGCTAGCGTATGTTGATTAATGTCTGAAGCTACTTTGTGTGGGATTGCCAATGTTTAGCTCATTACTCTTCGATTTACATTGGAGATTGTGTTCTTAAGCTCTTTAAATTTGTCTTGAGAGCATCAGGGAACATAGATAGCTAAGAAATATCTAATTTTAGGGCTTTCTTACCGACTTCATTTTAGAAAATTTCACCTTGTAGCTTATTCATCTTTTTTTTTTCTAATTTTGATTGCATTAAATGATTTATTTGGTCACATAGCTTTTTTGGGGTTTCATATGTAAGACTGAATTTGAAAAGCAATTCCTGGAATTAAAATTGGATGATTTAGGTTTTCTTTTTTTATCCCTATCTCTTTTGTTTTCTTGCTGACCAGAATTCATTTACTGGCTATGTGGTGGAATCCTTTTCTAAGAAAAAAATGTTGTAGTTAGTGATTGCATATTGATCATCTGCACACCCAAGGCAATACAATTTCTGATACATTCTTTGATATTCATTTTAATGCCTAGTATCTAAATCAAATTTCACTGTAGATATTTGAGAAGAACCCTACCAAGATCAAGAATTATGGAATATGGCTCCGCTACCTAAGCCATACTGGGTTATCATACCATGTACAAGGAATTCCGTGACACTACTCTAAACGGAGCTGTTGAACAGATGTGCACTGAGATGGCTTCTCGCCATAGAGTCTAGTTCCCATGTATCCAAATTATCAAGATTGCAACTATCCCAGCCAAGCTATGCAAGAGACATAGCACCAAGCAATTCCACTACTCAAAATCAAGTTCCCATTGGTGTTCAAGAAGGTAAGGCCGCCTACCAGGAAGCTGAAGACCACTTACAAGGCATCAAAGCCTAACTTATTTATGTAAGTTCTCTCATTGAATTGAAAAGAGAATTGATGTGGTTTATAGTTATAAAATTTTTGGTAGTGCACATCTTTCAGTTTGTTGATGGGATATTGCTTTTCATTTGAGAAGCCTAGGCCACATCTGACTGGTTGAAGTTGAATTTTCTTTAATTTACTATCACATTTTGTTTACTTCGATGAGCTGGTTTGCAATGTTTGAACTTTATTGGCTAGGGTTTTTGCTTCTCAAAGGAAACTAGGACGCTTTAGTAAAAAAAATTGCTGGCTTGATTTCACAAGTTTTCTAATAAATTTGATGGTGTATCATTTTTTGGAGACTTGAATTTGGTAACTGTTACTACATTGGGGCTTGAATTTATTACTGGTCCACTAAGTTAGGCAATTGTTCTTACATTCAGGTTTGAACTAAGCAATTATTTTTGTTTTAAGGCTTGAATTTTTGTTTTGTCCAAGTTAAATCCAAAAACATGGCAATGGTTCCTTTATAATGGTGTAAATTTTTTTTGTCTAACTTTTTTAAAGTAAATATAAGAACTTGGCAACTTGTACATGGTTGATATTAAATAAAATTTATTAATATATATATAATAAACTCAATTAAACAATGAAAATATAATAAATTTTTAAATATATATTTGTTTAATTTAAAACAGCTTTTATGAAATATTTTCCAGAAATCTGCTAGACAACAGATAATATTCTACACGGATTCATCCAAACATCAGAAAAGTAAATCATTTCCAGAAAAGTAAATCATTTTCCAGAAATTATTTTCTGAAAAATATTTTACTGGCAAACAAACGAAGCCCAAATTGAAGACCAAGTCAACCCAAATTCGGCAACACATGGCTGTCCACTTAAACCACTTTTTGGTTTAATTACACAAGGTCATTGCATTGTTAAAGAAATTAGAGATTTGCCCGAAGATTTACATTTGATCGAGTCTTAGTCCTATGTTATTATGGCAATTAAATTGCTTAAAAATAAAGCAAAAAATAGCTCAAATTCCACTAATTGTGGCTGGCCACTCATGGAAGAAGTTTGAAGAGACTAAACCCAGTTATTTTTAGCAAACTATCCAGCTCAGTTCACCTATAAATAAGACCCCTTTATTCCCTCAACCATCATCATTCTCTCTTCTCTCTCAATTCTCTTTAGCATTTTCCATTTCCCACACCTAGGATCATCTCTTCATAAAGATTTTAACAATTAAATCCTCTTAAAGAGCCATTAGTCAGCCACCTTGGAGAGCCACCAGCAAAGGAGCAAAGCGAAGGAATCTCATCAGTCAGAGTCTTGGGTGACAACCACTTTGATTTTGGGTTTAATCTTTATTTTCTTTAATTTAATCTAAAAATGTTTGTTATGTGTTCTTTGTTCTTATTTACAAAAAAATTAGCTTAATTTTATTTAAGCTAAGATGATTGCTTTGATTAAATAATATTTATTTGATTCATGCTTATAATGTTTGTGCCTCAATCGATCATGTTTTCAATTAAAATCAAGTTTGTATTTCGTTCATTCGTGATTTAAATGCACCTGAATTAGCTGAGTGGTCCTAACCAGACAACGGCTAGTGGAAAAAGAATTGAAATGTGCATGCTCAATTTAGATCCTAACCGGATTAAATTGCAGGTTGCATAACAACTCTAACCAAGCTCTGTTATCAGCATAGTTTTTAGATTTGTGTGATTAAACTATTTCAAACCTAACACGTCCCTATTACCTCACACGAATGCTAAGAAACCCTTAGTAAATAAGGATCAGTAAAATGCGTATTTACTAAGTAAAGGATTCCTAAAGGACCTAATGTGGTTTCCAAACTCATGAAAGATCAAGTTGCCATGGAATGTTTTTTCGAATGTTATTAAACATGTTGATAATAAATTGAGTTTAATTAAAGTAATTGTCCCAGTTTATTTATGTTATAATTGTTGCGAATTTTGTTTAATTCTACTAAAATCTATTTCATTCATATAGTTTGCATACTTAGGATAATTTGCATTAGGGATCATTGCATTTAGTTTAATTTTTATCATACTTCTCAACCATATTGTGTTTGTATTTACCAATTTGTTAGTATAATTTTACAATTAAGTGATTCAACATAAATACAATCCCTGTGGAGACGATAACTTGATACTTACTTATTACTTGATAACAACTGCGTACACTTGCACAAACCTACGCGTTACAAGTTTTTGGCCCCTTTGCTGTGTATTGTTAACTGTTGCCATAGTTTTTTTTTTGTGAAATTATTTACTTCCAATTTGGTTTATTTCTAACATTACTACTTATTCTTTTTAATTTTGTGATTTTCTTTTCAGGTGTTTATGAGCATAGATCGGATTATCGATTTACTCTTTGTAGACCCTAAAATTGAGCTAACTTTTAGATAAAGAAGACGTGAACGAACAACTCAAAGACAAGTCGAGATGCACCTTGGAAATTAGAATCAAAACCAATGTAAAGAAGCTAATCGTGTACGAAACCCTATCATCATTGCCAATGATAGGGATCGATGCATCAGATAATATGTTGTGCCACTTTTCAGTAAGTTAAATCCAGGAATTAGAAGGCCAGATATTGAGGCAACCCAATTTGAATTGAAACCAGTGATGTTTCAAATTCTCCAAATGGTGGGCCAATTCAGTGGTATGCCCATGGAAGATCCACATCTCCACCTTGTTTATGGAGGTGAATGATTCATTCAAGATAGCCGGTGTAACTGAAGACACATTAAGGTTAAAGTTGTTTTTGTACTCGTTGCAAGATCGAGCACAAGCATGGCTCAATTCATTGCCACCAAGTTCCATATCTACATGGAAAGAATTAGCAGAGAGAATTTTTATCACAACTTTCCTACAATTGGATAATGAGTCTTTATATGAGGCTTGGGAACGATTCAAGGAGTTACTTCATAAGTGTCATCATCATGGGATTCCTCATTGTATCCAGTTGGAGACATTCTATAATGGTCTTAATGACATACAAGATTGATGGTAGATGCTTCTGCGAATGATGCAATTTTGTCTAAGTCTTATAATGAGGCTTATGAGATCATTGAGAGGATTGCAAGTACTAACTATCAATGGCCAACAAATCAAATAGCTTCAGAAAGACATGTAGTTGGAGTTTATGAAGTTGACGCCCTCACTTCTTTATCAGCTCAGGTATCGTCTATTTTCTCTATGTTAAAATAGTTTACCGCTAATAGAGTAATAATTTTGCAGCTCAGCCACCAAGTCTGTTTGAAGTAGTTTTTTATGTGTACTGTGGGGAAGGTCATTCTTTTGAGAATTGTCCATCAAATCCCGAGTCAGTGTACTATGTGGGGAACCAACGTCAAAATAGGAGTGGACAAGGATGTAACACCCCAAACCGAGCTAGATGTTATGGCCAAATCTGTGATGTCACATTGAAGTGTGTTTTGAAACCCATCATTCTGTTTGAAGAGTCTGTACTATACAAAAACCCTCGTAGTGATCTTTTACAAAACTTTTAAGTATCTTGATCGTTGTAAAGAATTCAAGTAGGTTTAGCAAGAGTTTAATCGATTAAGATTGTTACTACAATTTAAAAATAAAGTTTGTTGCGGAAAAATATGTTGTAATAACGTGGTGTTTTGAAAACATTTGTCTTTTTGAAAATTCGCGACCTACTACTAGAAGATATAAATCGAAATAAGAAAATCCCAAACAAAAGTAATATTTTTAAAGAGGCCTTATTACATAACAATACCAAAATTAAATAGCTTAAAGATTAAAAGTTTAAACCAGTAGCAATAGCAGTTGTGTGGCATCCATCGAGTCCCTCGTAGCACTGACCCGCTTAAGAATTACCTGCACAGGAAAGCAGAAGAGTAAGTTTATGAAAACTCAGTGTGTAATCCCTTATTAAACAAACAATCAGTCACACCGTAGGCAACTACAGACTGGGCCTAAGCGTTTGAAGAATCGTCTAGTAATGATTAGGGCCTTAGCCTAATCTGAAGATCGTGAGTGATGTGGGCCTTAGCCCAATACAAGAATGATAGAATGTAAATGCAATCATAGGTCCTACCCATCCATCATCTACACTCTACTCTGTCCAGCCATACACTCCATGTGGGGATAAAATCGACCCACCCATCCCTACACTCCAAAATATAGCACCGGTTGCGGCACTAAACAGTATATGCACCAAAGCTGCCAGTACAGTACACTTCCTCCAAATATATCAAACCCACCCCCATGCAACATGTCATGTCATAATATCATATGTGTATGCAGAAATGTCATGCCCAAATACAGTTATACATAACATAGGGGTATATCAGTCATTTTACCTCATAGGGGTATAACGGTCATTTTATCAATATGGGGTCTAAGTGTACTTACTGACCCAACCGAAGGTCCATATTCATCTCGGGCGACCTGTGCAACCTTAATGGTTAATCAATGAAAATAGGCCCAAAGCTCATAATGCGACCCATGTGGACCCACATGCCCGTGTGGCCCAATAAGCCCAAAAATGGCCTTGGCCATGCAAACTACAAAGCCTGGCCCATCAATCTCCACATGTCCGCGTGGTTTACTCGTGTTGGACACACGAGTCCATAGGGCAGCCACGGCCCATTTCGGCCCGACATGGCCCAAAACGACCTAAGCCCATGAAATCGACCATGGTGGCCTCTACGATTGAATGCCCACATTTTGTACTTTCGATCCACCATACGAGCGAGCGCATGCTCGTGTAGCGACACTAGTCATGTTTTTCGGCTTTTGCCGATTTATGATTATAGCAGTGTGATTACACACCTATTTACGAAAACGTGCGAATAGCCCACAAACACTAAACCTACATTCAATCAAGGTATTCTATTGGTCGATTGACAATAGGGTTAACCATCTCCCTTAATACGATCCCAACTTATCATAATACCTACGTTTGATTGAACAAAAGTGGCTTAGTCCTCTTAGATCACTGACTAAGATTGGCCACACGTTTCTTGTCGAGTATCTGTATTACCAGCGAAAACCATTAGTACGATTGCTAAAACCCGTGAGTCGGATCAACCTATACTAATTATAAAACATAAAACCCCAGAATAGGGGAAGTAGCATTCGACCACACCAACACAATTAACTACGAACAAGTTTACCTTTGATCGAGTGATGAAGGAAAGGTTTCGACTGCTTCAGTATTGCTTGCAACTCCTATACTCTTCGAGAACTAGGAACTAATGAACACCACACAAGAAAAAGGGAGATGAGATTCGGCTATAACAAAAGAAGAGTATTCGGCTTACACAGTGCAAGAGGGGAGACTTGATAATAGTTGAGAGAAAACAAGAAGAAGTTGAGTGCTTACCGATTTGCCAGAGAGTACTTGCAAAACCCAAAACTAAAACACAGAGATACAGAATTCTGCTAAAGCATCCTGATAAGAAGAGGAGGAAGAAAGATGTAATTGATCAAAGAGGAAATCAATTGAGCTAGGGAGAAGAAGAAGAGAATCAGTCAAGACTAAGGCTAAAAATCGAAAGGGTCAAAGAGAGAGGGAAGAAAGGAAGGTTTTCGGCAACAAGAGGGTATCAAGGGAAAACGATTATCAAAGAGAAAAGAGAGAAGAACAGAAATCGAGATAGACCCAAAATGAAAATACCTGAAAGCACTAGCAAAAAAGCAAAAGATACCGGAAACTTCCTAGCACAATTCGGCTACAGGAATAAAGAGTGAAAATAACACAATTTGGTAGAAACCCGAAATGAAGTGACCAATTACCACTCATAGACGAATTCTTGAGTGGTCAAAAGCCCTATTCGGCCACAATTTCCCCCACTTTCAAATTCCACAAAATCCTCCAAATATCACTCTACCATTTCCTCCTCACCACCGAATTCAAACTCTCCTCAACTAGTAGTATTTCAGTCAACTTCCACTTCTCCCACGGCATAAGAAGCAAAATAAAACACTCATTGAGCACAGCGAGACTCAAACCCAAGACCCTTTAAAGCAGCAACACACCATTATCCCCTAGACTAGCAGGCTTTTATGTCATGCCTTACCCATATTTATTTAAGAAGCTTACTGATTAGAGACAAGGTTTATTCAACTAAGAACAAAATTTTGCACAAGTCAATGCTTGAACTTAGAACTTCTCCAACACTTCTTAGGACACTTAACCGCTGAAGCAAGCATGCATTTACGCCACATAACATACAAAAATAAATACCTAGATTTGGAGCGTTACAACTCTACCCCCTTAAAAGAAAATTTCAGGCTCGAAATCTACCTAGTCAAAATAGATTAGGGTATTGTTGTTGCATCGCCTCCTCGGGTTCCCACGTGGCCTCCTCTGAGCTGTGATTACGCTAGAGTACCTTAACCAGTGGAACAAACTTCTTTCTTAACACTTTTACATCATGTTCTAGAATCTGTACTGGTTCCTCCTCGAAAGTTAGATCCAGCCTAACCTCAGTCTTCTTAGTTGAAACAATATGCGCAGGATCAGAGCGGTATGCCTCAACATAGAGACGTGGAACACATCATGAATTCAGTCCAACTCCTGAGGTAACTCAAGTTGATAGGCAACCAGTCCCACACGCTTCATAATGTGGTAAGGCCCAATGAACCTCAGGCTTAGCTTTTCTTTCCGTCCAAGCCTCAATACCTTTTTCCACGGTGAGACCTTGAGGAAAACTAAATCCCCCAGAGAATACTTGATTTCCTTACATTTTAGATCTGCATATGACTTTTGCCTGTCGGATGCCGCCTTCAATCATTCTCGAATCAATCTACCTTTATCCTAGGTATCAGAAATCAATTTAGGGCCCAGAACACATTGCTCGCCTAACTCAGTCCAACACGAAGGAGTACGACACCTACGACCATATAGTGCCTTGTAAGATGCCATCTGTATGCTAAACTGGTAGCTATTGTTGTACACAAACTCTGCCAATGGCAAATAATCCTCCCAACTGCCCTGGAAGTCAATCACACAACTCCTTAACATGTCCTCAAGTATTTGAATCACCCTCTCTGACTGACCGTCTGACTGAGGATGGAACGCAGTACTAAGTCCAATCTTGTACCTAGTGCCTCGTGTAACTTCTTCTAGAACTGAGACGTGAAGCGAGGATCTCTATTAGATATTATGGAAATCGGTACCCTATGCAGTCTCACTATTTTTGACACATACAGCTTAGCTAGCTTCTGTAACTAGTAATCAGTACGAATAGGTATGAAATTGGCGGATTTAGTCAATCGATCTACGATGACCCATACTGAATCCTTCTTAGTAGGCGTTAAAGGTAGCCCACTAACGAAGTCCATAGTTACTCTCTCCCACTTCCAAAGTGGAATCTTAACTGGCTGAAGCAACCCTGGAGGTAACTGATGTTCAGCCTTAACCTACTGGCAAGTAAGGTATTTACTCACAAAGTCGGTAACTTCACGCTTCAGACCTGGCCACCAATATAACTCACGAAGGTCTCGGTACATCTTATTCTTGCCAGGATGCATAGCATAAGGACTACTATACGCCTCCTGCAGCATTGACTGCCTCAAATCATTATCTTTCAGCACACAGATTCTCCCACGGAAACAAAGTACCCCTTTTCTATTCAGTCCAAAATCTGAAGCTTCCCCACTCCCTATCTGTCGAAAATGAGGACTCAGTGACTTATCCTCCAACTGTTTACCCCTAATTTGTTCAGTCTATGTTGGTTTAACTTGAAGTCCGGCCAACAAACTATCATCATCAAATAAGCTGAGACGAGCAAACATCACCCTAAGAGCAGTCATAACTCTATGACTCAGTGCATCGGCCACCACATTAGCCTTATCAGGATGGTGTTCAATCAAATAGTCATAATCCTTAAGCAGCTCAATCCACCTACGCTGTCTAAGGTTTAGCTCCTTCTGAGTGAGGAGATGCTTGAGGCTCTTGTGATCTGCGTAAATGATACACTTCTCACCGTACAGGTAATGCTTCTAAATTTTTAGTGCGAACACCACTATAGCCAACTCCAAGTCATGTGTCGGGTAGTTCGCATCATGTGTCTTAAGCTGATGAAACGCATAAGCCACCACCTTACCTTCTTGCATCAACACACAACCCAAACCAACATGTGATGCACCGCTGTAGACAGTAAACACTTTCCCAGACTTCGGCTGAACCAAGATAGGGGCCTCTTTCAGAACCTTCTTAAGCTTCTCAAATACTCCAAATTTATCAAAATTTTTCCATTACAAAGTATATGAAATTTAATCTCCATTTATACAGCATTATTACACAACCAAATATGCAACCATTATTTTACCACCTTACTAAACCAAATCCTAGTCAATTCAAATGCAACCCATTCTTTTATCAAATACATCACGCTTACATAGCATAATCATATCTTAACTAGCTCAAAACATACTTAAAATACAAATTCTTCCATTATTTACTCATTTACCTAAACACTTAATCATGCACTTATATAATAACTTCGAACATTGACAATTTAAATCAAGCTATTAAATCTTTCTCCAAATGTTTCTCACATATATACCAAGCATTTAATCCAATAAAAATATATATCATGAACAAAATCAACCAAGTTTAAAACATCATTCAATATTAAACATTCTAAACCTCCAACATTAGTATACCATATTATCTTCACTTTAACTATATGCAAAACTATCTACTTTAATACCGGATCATATAGTCATATATAATTAAATCACCAAAACCAAAGCCAACATAACCATATCTTGACCAAACCTTGAAACTGAGCTTAATAAATTAAACAAGCCATTTTTTGCATGGCTTTTATATACATATCCCAAAATCAAACATATTACAACTAGCCTATACATGCCATAGGTTCGAGAATTCAACTTATAAAATACCGAAGACAGTCGATAGTGTGATAAGTACCTCTGATGATTCCCGAACTCGTAACTTGAATCCAAAATCTATAAAACAGAGGTAAGCATGAACACATACAGAGTAAGCTTTCATAGCTTAGTAAGCCATAAGAAAATAAATGAATTAATAACATAATCAAATCATTTAAACCAAATTATACTATCGTAGTTACTTTAAATCTTAAACTTACAAATTCATGTATTTTATATGTACTTTCACATGTAGGTTATTCATGGCCGAATGAACATATACATATTTTTACAAACTATCATTCAATTTCCAAGCCAAAATATCTTTATCATAACTAATACATTTACTCTTATATGCATAAATTCATAAGTCAAAGGATAATAATCTCATATATATTTATTTTATATGGCCGAATACACATACACATATATAAGCAAAATATATCTTTCAATTTCAAAGCTAAATACCATTATATGAATACATATACTTATACTCATGAATCAAAATATAATATCATATGCACATACATAGCAAAGGCCGAATATACTTCACAAGATACACATGTTCACATTGTTGTTTCTAGTAGATAATAAACCAATTCATACATGATTATTTTAGCTCATTTTGCACATTCGATCCCAACTTATCGATGCTCGATGAACCATTTGGAATTGGATAGGACTCTCAGATAATCACACATATATCGTACAATGCCAACGTCCCTAACGTGTTCTTACATGTAATCACATATCGATGCCACTATCCCAGACAGGGTCTTACTCGCACGCGTATATCGGAGTCACATATCGATGCCATGGTCTTACTCGCACATCACATATCAGAATTCTATGTCATGACATATGTATCCTAGCTATTCTTAAGGTTCATACGGGGCTTCCGAACGTCGTAGCTTGGTCGAAACAAATTCATAAACATTGTTCCCAAGCATAATCACATTTGGCATTCACATATAAAATATCATATAATTTAATTTCAGCTTATAAACTCATAAAAAATTAGAATTAACAATCTCTATTTGCTTATAAACTTACCTCGGACGATGTAAAATGGAACGGGACGACTAGTCGACAACTTTCGTTTTCCCCCGATCTAAATCCAATTTCTATGGTTCTTGATCTAAACATATTCAAATTAAGATCATTCAAACATATTTTCATTCAATTCAGTCCAAAAACACATAAATGGGAAAATTACCATTTTACCCCTAACATTTACAATTTTTACAATTTAGTCCCTTTTGCACAAAACACAAAATATGAAAAATTTCATTACACTCATGTTAGGCCGAATTTTACCCATGTTCATACAAGCCCATATATTTCATTTATTTCACATTTTAGTCCCTCAAATTATTATTTTTGCAATTTAGTCTTAATTACTTAAAATCAACAAAAACTCCAATACAAAACATGTTAATCTAAAACATATCTTTCATATTTCATCATCAAACAACAAAAATCACAAGCTCTCATCAATGACATAACTCAAAATATTCATCAAAATAAAAAATTCAAGAATGGGTCTTGTAGATTACTTAGCAACGATCTCAAAAACGTAAAAATTATAAAAAACCGAGCTAAACACATACCTTAATTGAGCTTAAGAGATAACCGAACCCTAAATTCTTTTATGTCTTTTCTTTGTTTTAGTTTTGGCAAGAAGATAAAGAATGAACACATAAATGGCTTTGATTTTTTTTTTATGTTATTCTTTATATTATAATAACATATATTATTGGTTTCCTAAATTAACCTTATTAAATTTATAATACAACCATATAACATAAGCCCTTAGTCGTCCATTCAATAAGTCAATGAGCATAAAATGGCTTTCACTTTTATGCTTTATGATATATATATATATATATATATATATATATTATATCTTATTATAAATTAAAGTTTAATTTACATATAACCTTAATGAAATAATATAAAAACTATATAATTTATGCCTACCACCGTCCCACTAATAAATAAATGGGTTATTTACAACTTAAAAGATTTCATTAATAAAGCCCTTAACAATTCGGTCCCTTTTAGAAATAACCACTAAATTTTCATTTTACGCGATTAAGTCCTCTAATCAATCAGACACTCAAACGATAAAATTTAAGCACGAAAATTTCACAAATGTAAATTCACACAAAATAAATATAGAAAATAATTTTTAAATATTTTCTGACTCGGATTCGTGGTCCCGAAGCCACCATTTCGATTAGGGTCTAAATCGGGCTGTTACAGAAGAGATTTACCTACTTGGTGAGTCCCTTGGTTATGCCAAACACCAATTAGAACTAGAGAGACCAAGAGAGTCAGACTGACATGAAGAGAAGGACAAAAGAGAAGGAGGGTGTAGAGAGCCCCTTCATTAGAAACGTTCAAAAACTCTCAGGCCTCATCTCCAATGAATCTGAATAATCATCTGAAAAAAAGGAAAGGTTGGAGATAGGCCATTCACAACTGATGGGGATATCAAAGTTTTATTCAATGCTCTTTATTATTCTAGTTCTAGAGTTTTCCTTTGGTTTTTTAGTACATTTCTTGTTTTATTTGTCAGAATTTTTAATTTTTTAATAAGATAATAAATATCCCTAGTTTGATTTAAAAAAAAAGTAATAATTATTTAGGACACATAATTATGTCACGTGTTAAACAAATGAGTGATGGAAAAGGGTGAAATGACTGTTTTCCCTTATGTCTTAAATATAACAAAAGATATATTAAAGAGAAATTTGATCATTTTGTGACTAAATATTAATTTTTTAATTTTAAATGATAAAAAATATGATATTTTGATAGGAGAAATTATAACCATTAGATAAAATCATGTGATTAAATGTAAACCCTTGATAAAATAAATTAAACAATTAAATGTTAAATCAAGAAAAATAAAGAAAAGTAAAGAAAAATTTAAAAATATGAAGGGAAATCATTGTCTTTATAAAAATCCCAATGTGGGGTGCTTGAGAAAAAGAGAGAGGAGAGGAAAAACAAGTTTTACATTTAATTCAATTTGGTCATTTTCTTGTTCAAGCATATTTCTAACCTAGCATTCTTTGGAATTAAATAAGATATCACATCCAACTTCTAATTCAAGAGTTTCCTTTCATATGAAACCAATCATTGGGACTTGAAGATGAAGATGGAAGTGGGAGAAAACTTGGGTAAGTTGTTCCAATTATTATCTTATGTTTGTTTGAATGTATAATTTGATGTGAAATTGTAAGAATAAAGAGTGGATAATTATTTTCTATGTTCTAAGTGATGAAAATATTATGTTCATGTATGATGTGAATGTTGAATGATTTTATGAACAATTTGATGGATGGTTTTAAGTGATTAATTTGATAAAAATTGAAATAAGGATTAAATTGCAAATTATGTTAAATTTAAAAATCCAAGAACTAAATAGAGAAATTAAGTTTTGGATTTTTATGATAAGGTTATAAGAATATGATATTTAAAGCATTAGAAAATTGTTTTTAAATTATCATGTTTTAAATTGGAAGGACTAAATTGAGAAATTTTTTAAACGTTCAAATTTGAAGTGTTGAAATGTGGAAATTTGAAATTTTAATGTTTTAATTATTAAGTAAGGTTTTTTATTTGAAAAAAATTGAAAGGAGACATTGTGTTATAAGATTTGAGTTAATAGGGACCAAATTGTAAATATTTTAAAGGATTGTGTTTGTAAAATTATGAAAATTGGGATTTAGGACTAAACTGTAAAAAATAAAATTTGATTTTTAAGGACTGAATTGTAAAATTGTGTAAATTGGGATTTCAAAGACTAAATCATAAAAACTAAAAATTTTAAATTTTAGGGTTTTTTTTTTTTGTAAAAACTATAAAATTTTAGGAGTTGGGACTATTTTTTTCAATTATGAAATATATAGTTATTAACCTGGGCATAGTAATTATATACTTGATTCCATGAAATATTTGATAAATAATTCAGTATGAAGTTAAATAATAGAAATTTGAAATTGGTAAGTTAGAATGATTATGATTTGTATGTAATTCGGAATATTTGGTTAAGTTATGTATATGCATTTGTGAAAAAAATAAAAAATAAAATTTAAGGCTATGAAATAAGCTCAAATGGTGGATATATGTATACATTTTGATATAAAATACGAAATTGAATTTCAAAGGTTGAAATTGAGTTCAATAATAATAAATTAAGTGTTTGTATGTTAAAAAAAGTTTTAATTTTTTTTATATGAAGTCTCTTGCTCAGATCTATTATCGAACCGGATAAAAAGTGTTACAGACTTAATATTGATGATAAGGTAAAAGAGGAAGTTGAATTAATATTTCTAAAACCAAGAATATTATAAATAGACCCATTAAGTATAATCACAGGAAAAGATGATTAATGTAACTAAAAGGTATAGAGAAGGATAGAATTACCTTTATATGATGTATAACATTAGAATGAATGACCGGCTTGAATGAAAATGAAATAAGACATGCAATAAATTCACTTGAGTTCACAAGAGTAGTAACATAAGTGGATCCTTTCAATAATTCTTGTTGTTGTGAAAATTTAACAAACTCATTCATAAAAATTACAACATGTGTAGTAATTATTGCATTAACACTTTGAGTTTCTTGAAGTAGTGCTTCATATGTCACGATTCATAACAATATTAGCAAATAATATTATTGGAGTCATTGTTCTAATGTCACGAGCCAAGATTCAAAGCCCGTGACCAAAGCACAAACAACATCTCATAGAGGTCTACATATTAAATAAGGCTCATTTGACCCACTTGAACTGCCCCAATTCGAAGAACAAGTGACGAAGTCCATCTACTTGAAGCTTTTGTGGCCCAGTGAAGTAGTTATGGTAAATTAGTGCTACCTTCGTAAATAGGAAAAGTAATCTTAGAAGATTTGTAATTTGATAAGATTTGATTTTGTAATCTTGGGGATTATATAAATACCTTAATTATAGATAAGCTTCAATGTCATCCGTTGATGTAACTCAATCTATATGTCAGTTTTACGGGAGCTCAACTATAAATAGAAAGTCTCCCCTTCATTTTGTAAGGACCATTGTATTCTATTCTTTGAGTTAAAGAATATATTGAGAGCATTTATTCAAACACTTGGCGTGCTTTGCTTTTCTGTAGCTATTCTGTTCTTTCAATTTTTCTTTTGTCTTTGAGTTGCTTCCGCTATATTTTTAGTGCCATAGAGAAATTATGTGAGAATTCTTACTTTGTGAGGGTTAGACTGACTTAGGCGCATTTGAAGCGAAGAAATCACCTGAGACCGCATGGATTGCGAGACAAAAAATCTAGCCCCATGACAATTGGTATCAAAGCTAAGGTTTCAAAGGAACCGTTGAAGATGTCGAAAGAAGTTGCTGATTAGGTTGAGCCAATGGAGACCTGTAAGATAGCCAAGAAAGCTAGTCAATTGAAAGATATGCTATTGGCTTTGGAGAGTCAAGTGGTAAATCTTGAGGAATCTATGGAGGGCATGAGGGAGACACTCGAGGAAGTCAAGGGACGTACCGATAAGTTGGAATCAATGAGGGAGCATCTTAGGGATTTTCTATTGGAGTCTCTCGGTTCCACTGCAAACAAATTGATGGTAAGAGATGGAGCTTTCGAGGCCATGGTGATGACCTTGAAGGAAGAGATTGCAGAACTTAAGGGGGAGCTCGTTGGATCTGGTTCCCTAAGTGTAGTGTTTTCATCTAAGTACACATTTAAAATTATCAAACAGATTGGTTAATAAAACAAATTCATTGATCACATTAATATACTTTGTATGATTCTCCTTATATGATTTTTGCACGCAAAGCAAAATGAAAACAAATGTTGCTCATTGTTTGTCTAACATTTAAACTAATACTAAGTGGTATTACGTGGTTGGATCATAATACAGAAAGACAACTTATATTAGTAAACAGACCCAAATATGTCCTTAATCTAATAAAAAATGAACAAACTGATTAAAAGACTAATATACCATCATGAAGTCCGATTGGGGAGATTCTTTGTCTTGGGCATCAGAACGAATGACTCTTAGAAGATAGAGACATAGATGTGACTGGCTGGATTGACAATACATCGGATTGGACCCAAGAAGAATAGATCCTGAATCCATTTTGTAACACCCTGAACCCGGCCCAGACATTATGGCCGAATCTGGCGATGTCACATGAAAGTGTTTTCGAACACTAAGTCATTGTTAGGCCATTTTTGTTATCTTATATTATCTCTAAATCAAGTTATTTGCTTTCAGAACATTACCCATTTATGTACAAGTCGTTATAATTGGCGGAAGCTTTTAAAATAATTTACGTAGCAGTGAACATTTTGAAAGAAAACATTTACAGCTTTTGAAAAACCATGTTTTCTTACCACTAGTGATTATAAATCATAAGCAACGAAAAACAAATCCCAAGTTAAAATAAGAATCTATAAAGGCCTTATTACAATAAAAATTACCCCAAATAATATTACTTATAATCATAATCAAATACGAAAATATGCGCGATTGTGTGGCCACCTTTGAGTCCCTCGCTGATCCTATCCACCTATGTCTGGGGATTACCTACACAGTGAAACAAAAGGGGTGAGTTTACGAAAACTCAATGTGTAATCCCTATGCACAAAAATAGATAACATGCAGATAATCAAGGTCTGGCATAAGCCCTTTTTCAATAGCTGTGTCAGTCTAGTTTGAGCCTTAGCCCATCTCAATACAGTAACAGTCACATATATGCAATCATAAGATTCCTACCCAACCAGCCTCTACACACTATCTTCGTCCAACCCCACACTCTATGTGGGGATATAATCAACCCACCCAACCCTACACTCCAAGTAATGCTGAATGCGGCACTATACAGTAATATGCAGCTAAGCTGCCAGTAAATCAAGCTCAAGGCCTATCAGTGCAATTCCTCCGCATAATATAGCCCCTAACCCAATTGCAGTGCAATATACAACATGTCATGCCAAATCATTATACATGCATTCAGAATAGTATTAGCAAGATGCCTCATATACAATGATACAGATGTTTATATCATATAAGGGTATAACAATCATTTTAGTCAATCAGGGGTCTAAGTACACTTACCGATCCTACAGTAGGTACACAGTCGTCTCGGGCGACCCGTGCAACCTTAGCAATTTAACGGTAAAAATGGCCCACAAGCCCATATCAATTTCCCATGTAGGCCCACACGCCTGTGTGGACCACAAGGCCCAAAAATGGCCTTAGCCATATGGATCACACGGCCTAGCCCAATAATCCCACACGCCCGTGTGGTTCATCTATGTGGGGCCCACACGTCGTGGGGCCCACTCGACCCAATTTTCCCCGGCTCATGAATCATACATGGCCTGCCTCATCGATTACATGTCCGTGTTTGAACACACGGCCCACCACACAGACAGTCGCACGCCCGTGTGGCGTCGACGATTCACATTTCTGGCTTTTTGCCGATTTCAGATTTGAAAGGTTGTGTTTACACACACCTGACTACAAAAAGTGCGCACACCGTTCTTGAGCACTCCAAACCTATATTCAACCATAACACACAATTAATCATATAACAACTGGATTAAAACGACCCCTTATCAAAACACTTGTCCAAAGATCGATTGTCACTTGCCTTGATTGTGTAACAGCTTGATTTAGGGTCTAGTCAGAACAGTGGTCTCGGGACCACAAATCTGAAGTCAAAAAGATTATTTTATTATTATTTTGGAGTCATAGCATGTTTATATTAGTACATGAAAAATTTGGTAAGTTAATTTTGACGTTTGTGAGCCCAATTTCGAAAAAAAAGACTAAATCACATAAAGTGCAAAAGTCCTATTTTGTTAGCTAAAGGTGTCAAATAGCTAGAGAACCAAAAGTGGGGGTCTTTAAAGGGCAAATAGACCCTTAAAGGAAAGCATAGCCGGCCATTCGACAAGGAAATCAATTAGTCAAAGTGTTAGGTTTTGATGACATTAGCAATTGATTAAAATAAAGAAAAGTTGTCATCTTTTCTTTTCTTCTCCTATACACCACCGAAAATTAGCCATTGAAATGGGTTTGGAAGCTCAAAATTTTCAGCCACTTAGTTGACTCAAAAGTAAGTGATTTCCATGTCCTTTGTTGATAATTTTTGTATTTTTGAGACCCTTGAAGCATGAGCTTTCAAATGAGGGGTCTATTTTTCAAAATGATCAAGATTCTACGATTTTGCCATGAAAGGATTTTTAATGTTTTCTGAGTTTTTATGGAAGAAAATAAGTCTTGGGTGTCTTATAAACAACTTTTGTGAAAGGCGTTAGCATGAAAACACCTAAAGGGATTATTTTGCATAAGTTGTAAAATAGTTGATAAATATGGGAAATAGTGACAATTTGAAGTTTCAATAAGAGTAAAAAGGGCTCGGCAAGGCTTGATATATGAAGAAATTTGATAAAAATCAATTTTCGAGCATAGGGGCAAAATGGTCATTTTACTTAAGATGTGAATTGTAGATTGTCTAATTGTGTTTAGAGACTAAATGGGTGCATTTTACTATTATAGATCAAGATTTACCGAATCTGAACCTAGACCGGGGGAAGGCCAAACAAATCAACTAAACCGACTAGTCATTTATGTTTTGTAATCCAAGGTAAGTTGTATGTAAATAACACAACTACATTGTTGATATATGTGTTTGAATTGTCATTGAATTGATATAGCATGATTTGATTGATTATGAAGTTGAGAATGTATATTGGAAATTGAGATAGTAGAATTCCCGTTGGAACCCTAGGAAATAAACCGGATATTTATGCTGCGAGATTTTGGTCACTTGTGTGAGCTAGTGTAAGGCATGTCTGGGACATGCATCAGCCACATTATGAGAGCCAGTGTAAGACCATGTCTGGGACATGGCATCGACATTGAGATGAGTGCCAGTGTAAGACATGTCTAGGACATGCATCGGCTACAAGATGTGTCAGTGTAAGACCATGTCTGGGACATGCATCGGCTACGAGATGTGTCAGTGTAAGACCATGTCTAGGAGATGGCATCGACATGGATATGCGAAAGCTAGTGTAAGACCTTGTCTGGGACATGGCATCGACCTCGATGATGATAGTCAGTGTAAGACCATGTTTGGGACATGGCATCGGCACCTTACCCCAGGTTTGAGGCTTATGAAATATCCGGTAGAGTTCCAAATGGTTCAACGGTGAAAATTATGATTGTGAGTTAATAAGGAAGGTATAACCATGTTGTGAGTGGTACAGGTACCTAATTGGTATGTATGGGAAATGAGCTCAATATAGTATATGTGACTTGTATGGATGGTAATGAGTAAGTGTGCTTATGCCTACCTTTGGGTTATGAGTATGATGATCATTGATAAATTTGTTGTTGTATATTTATTTATATGCAACTTACTAAGCTTTTACGCTTACTCCCTTTCCTTTCCATTTCTTTTCAGTGCCGCCTAACTAGCTCAAGGATCATCGGAAGTCAGAGATATCGATCACACTATCAGCCAAAACATTCAGTATAGTTGGATTTGTATTTTTGACTATGGCATATGTAGGGCTAGACCTTATTATTTTGTGCCTTTGCGAATTGGCCAAATTTTTCGGCTTGGGATAGATCCCACACTTTGCATTAAGCCTTGAATGATGGCTAACTTTCATTTTGAATTTATAAAAGATGCATCTTCATGGTTGAATGAATGTCTTTTGTGGCTGATTTGATTATGAAATTATACTTGTTTTGGTATTGGCTAGTATTTGTATGAGAACAGGTAGGCAAGGGTAGCAATGATGCTTGGTAAATAGCTTTATATTGACTACACGGGTAGATACACGGGCGTGTGTCTAGTCCATGTGTGACACATGGTGAGCCCCATAGGCGTGTAGTCTGGTCGTGTGTCCCCTACACGTAAAGATTTCAAGTCAGTATGCATGGTAATAAACACACGGGGAGAGACACGGCCGTGTGTCTTAGTCGTGTGAAGGACATGGCCTAGCACACGGGCGTGTGCCTTGGCCGTGTGACATTTTGAGTATGCTAACATTAGAAACAGAATGTCCATGTTTTCGCACACGGGCTAGGACACGGGTGTGTCGTAGCCGTATGAGGGGCACGGACGTTTGTCTGGCCGTGTAAAAACCCCTATAGGCGTGAAATAGAAATTAATTCTACACGGGTGTGGGACATGGGTATGCCCCAGGGTGCTTAGGTCGTGTGAGCCACACGGGCCATCAGCACAACCATGTTAAAATGGTCACACAGGCGTGTTACCCTTCCACACGGGCATGTGCCCTGTTTTAAAGGTAAATTTCTTAAGGTTGGTTTAAGGATCCGAAATAGTTTCGAATAGTTTTCAATGATAGATTTAGGGCTCGTAGGCCCATAATAAGAAGTTTAAAGTGGAAATTAAAAAGGTTTAAATTTGAATCGAGTCTCAGTGACTTGAAGTTGTTCGAATGCATGAGATCAAGTTAGGTAATGCCTTGTACTTTGCCCTGGCGTGGGTTGTGGGTATGGTGTGTTACAGATTGAATGAATGAGGCTTTGCACACTTAAACCATTGTAAAAGACTGATCACTAGCTCCTTAGTGATTACCCGCATTCCAACCGAATCCCATTAACCATTATTCACACAAACTGTTTGAACCAAATGAATATCCAACTTAACAAAAATGTAGAATCGTGCAAAGAAGATGGGTCAATTGAAGACCAAAATCGAAAAGGAATAAGACCAAGGTAACCACAATCTGGAAGAGAGCAAAACTCAAAGATTAGTACCAATGAAGAAAGAAAGAGATGCACAACGAGGGAAGCAGAAGAAGAAAAAGAATCGGCAAAAGAGAAGGAAAGAACGTCTATCGGGGAAGTGACAAGGTCGAAGGGAACAAAAGATATAGCAACCACACAACTAGATATATTTGACAGAGGTTTTCAGGATTAACAAAATACAAACGAAACACTGGGGTGAAAAGTAGAAAGTCGGCAGAAAAGGGAAGTATTTGGGGAAGCAAATAACAACAAAGGAAGGAAGTTTTGGGAAACAGACTAATTTGACAGAGAGAACTAGAAGGGTGAAAATCGGCAGGAAAGCAATCAAGATGAAAAGCAAGACAATGACCAAAATTGAAAGAATTGAGAGAGGGAGAGGAAGAGTGTTCGGTCAAAGAAAATAGGAAAGGGACGTTTGCCAGAGGAGTAAAAGAAAACAATGTCAGAATAGAAGAAAAAAGAAAGATATTCATGTGCACCCTCAACAATAATCGGACTCCAAGAAGAGAAAACAGTCGACAAAAACAGTAATGGGGAGAAAGTACCATCCAAAACTGAAAACTTGAGAAACAACAGTCTAAGTTCGGCACCAACTCTTCCACTATCTTCAAACTCCCACATTTTCTCCCCAAATCCCTCAAAACCGTCCACTTCTCCCTCAACCACCAAATTCAAAATCCACTACAACTCATTAGTAGTTCGGTTAAAATCAAACACCCACACGACTCCAACAGAAAAATAAAACACTCCATTGCACATACCAAGACTCGAAATCAAGTCCACCAGCACTTTGCCACTCTACTTAACCACCAAACTAGCAGGCCCATTCTGTCAAGTTATACCCATATTTATTTATAAACCTACTGACTAGAGATAGGGGTTTATTCAATAAAACAAAACTTTTGCACAAGACAAGGCTTGAACCCAAGACTTGCCAGACTCTTCCCATGACACCTAACCACTAAACCAAACATGCATTTGTGTAACACAAACATACAAAAATAAATATCAAAGATTTTCTTGGGGCGTTACACATTTATGGATTTATTCACTTGTGATGTTCATAGTGTGACATACCTAAATCTTGAGTGGATGATGAACTATGTATGCATGACTCGTACACTTTGATGTAAGTAAAAGCCTGAGTTCGAATATATAGGGAACTCAAAGCTGGTACATTGGGTGTACGAATTATGTAGTATGTACTGTCATTCATAACAATAGAATTCATAGCCTGAGACATGGGTAAATGATATCCTCTTATTGACTTTACATGGTTGATGAAAAGTAAACATGGCCACGAGTCATTCGTCTTTATGATGGATAACTTGATCACTATTTGGTAGGGATTGAATTTTCATGCAGGAAGATGTAATGGTTACCATGGTATAAAATAGAATCATATTGGGAGGATGAATATTATCCCAAAGAGATTAAGAATATCTTATGAGGGTAATACACTTATGACGAAGTCATTGGATGAGCACTTATCACGTTGCTTTCATAATGGTATGCAGTTGGGGAGAGCTCAATAATGATACTGTAATGGAATGAATTCGTGACTAAATGAGTTTATAATTAATAGGCAAAAAGCTAGAACTTAATTATAAATCATTTGAGTCTCAATTACGTATGTCTAATCAGCCTCTCCGCTAGCTTGTTGAAATCATAAATGAATTAAATGTTTAATCAAAGAAATGGTGAAATGGAGAAATAGGAAACATTTGAAAATGATTAAGGTTTTCTCCACAATGAAAATGAAAATGGAGAATTGAAATCATTTGGAAATGAATATGGTTTTATCCAAAATGGAAATGAAAATGAAAATGTGAAATGAATTCATTTTGAAATGAACAAGGAATTCTAAAAAATGATCGTAAGATTGAGTTTATGTTTTTGAGCTATTTTAAAGCTTGAAAATGGAAATAAACCATACGATCATAGTGAACAAGTTGAACGGTGAAATAGTAAATATAATTTCTCGAAAATTTTATCAGGGGTAAAATCGTCATAATTTTACTAGGGGTAAAATTGAGATGAGAAAATTTGTGACTCCCTAAAAAAATTAAGTGTTTGATTGTTGGATTCTATCGTAATTGAGTCCCTGTATCTATAGTTATGTGTTTGAGGTCAGGGATTCGAGATGCGGTTTTAGAGGCTTTGCTATTTTAATTTTAACTAACCTCTATTCCTGAGCCATTAACTTAAATTTAATTATGTCTGAATCCGTGTCAAGAATGAGCCTGCTAGTTCAATGGTTAAGCATCTTTATATACCCTCTGGTCTTGTGTTTGAGTCTCGGTGTATGCATAAGATAATATTTTTGCTTAATGTCGAAGTTTTGATCGGTGGTTAAATTAAATTAAACGTTCTTTCTTCTCCCTGCTTTTCCATTTATTTTTTCCCTTTTTTCTTATTTTTTCTTTGTCTTTTTCCCTTGGAGTTCTTTTTCTTTTCCTTTCATTTGCCGCTTAGATTCATACGTCTTGTTTACTACCAATGTCAGGTAAGTTTTTGTTCTGTTAATTTACAGCGCTTGGTTGTTCAACTTTGGAAAACATTAGTTGTTGTCTTCCTTGCCAAGTGTAGTTTTTGTATAAACTATTCAAACCTTTTGATTATATGTTCGGTTGTTGTTCTTAGGGAAAGGTATTGAGATAACAATCCCTCTAACACTCTAGATTCGTGATTGTGGTGGTACGGAGGTAATTATTATGCGATTTAGAATTTTATCGTGTCGAAACGTTTCGACGAGGTTGGTTGTGTGATAATCTTAGTGTTGTTTTAAATTATTACTTAATTGGTTATGGACTATTTGTTTTAGTTTTCAGGAATCTTCTACCTTGTTTCAGCTTCGAAATTAATTCAGGTGCGTATCGAAAACTCGAGTTTTTACAAATTTCAGATGCCGAGAAACATGACTTTCGACGCTACACGGCCGAATTTCAGGGCGTGTGGTAGGTCGTGTAACTCACTGTTCATTAGGTAAAAGCTACACGAGTAAGGGACAAAGGCGTGTGCTCAGACCGTGCATGGCCATGATAGTGCAGGGTTCACACAGGCCCTAGGACACGGGCGTGTGTCCAGGCCGTGTAACCTACTGCTTTCAAAATAAGGATCACACAGGCAAAGGACATGGTCGTGTGCTAGGCCGTGTGAGATACATGGGTAAGCACACAGGTCAACTACCAGGCCATGTGAGACCACATGGGCATGTAGGACAGTTTACGAAAATTTTCTATATCCTGAGCATCGCTCAAACCGAATACAAGCCTTCTGTGAGGCCGTTTGAACTGAATTAAACTGTATAAAATGGGATTATGTGATCTAGAACTTGAGTACTAATTATCAGCATGTGCACTGTGTTTGACTAAGGTTAATGGAATTGATTTATAGTATTTAAGTATGAGCTGTATTTGAGTATTCGCATAAAAGTCTGTATTAACTGTCATGTGAAGTCTGCATATGCATAGGGTGGAAATTGAATCAGAAGGAAGTATTCTATTCTAAAATAGTGGTTAAATTACTGGTATATGTGTCCTGATTTGGTAGCTAGACTGCATTCTCTGAAACGTGTCATATCGACACTCTACGGTATGTAAGGCTAGAAGGCTAATAAATACCCTATTTGGTGTGTTGGGTTGGTCGGAGATGGTGTGTAGCGGCTGTATTAAGTAATTGCATCTATTCTATTCTATTTTGCATCTAATTAAAATTTGAATTGTTATCTTTCTGTATGATTTTGATTTGTACCTGAATGAACTGTTTCCTAATTTTGAATCAATATTTGCACTTGGATATCTTGGTTTTACCGATACCCTATTGAATATGTAAATAGTTGGTTCCTTTCTGATATATATTAATTAATTCATTTATTGTTGAATGAATTTTAGGTAAATTGCAGACTTGAACAGGTCGATGGATGGGGAGCTCGGTTATTTGTTTTACACTGCTTAGTATTATTAATAATGTTAGTTGTTCCATAGTTTCAATTAGTTGGATGATAATTACGAATTACTGGTTTGTTTTTATTAAAACTATTTATGATTTTAAAGGAGTTTTAATATAAATTGTAGAATGTGTTTTGATTGTCATTCATTGCAACTCTCGAGGCTTGGCCTTATTGTCTAGGCCGGTTGTGGGGTATTACAAAATTACTTATTTAAATATAAATATTGAAGTTTATTTTAGGAAATAGAAAAACAAAATTAGGTTGGATTAAGTTACAATGTACTGGGTCGAAATGTCCGGGAATTACTCGTAACTGGACCCGAAGTGAGAGAGGCCCAAAATCCCCTCATGGAATATGAAAGGGCAATAACCCTAGTTGGAATAGTAAGGGTGTGCCGCCCACCTTAATCCTATTCTAAATAAGGAGTGTTTTTCTATTTGAAATTTGAAATAAACTTTTCTAGTTCAACAAGGGTTCTATCTTCTCTCCCTGTAAATAGATGGCACCAATAAGGCTATTAACACAACTTTTAGATACTGCTATTCTTCCCGAAAATAGAGAGACTTTTATTCTCTAAGAATCAAATATATTTTCTGAAATAACGATTCTGTCAATTTCTATTTGAAGTGAGAATTTTTCATTTTCACCCCAAAAAGTAGAGAAAACTATTTCTAGTTACTGTGTTTGATTCGTTTTGTTCAAGCCCACTCTCGAAGCAATTCGTGATACAAGAATAGCAGAGAAGATCGTTTGGTTGAGAGCTGGGAATGTCAAATATTCGTCTATCCGAAAACACATCTATAATTTTGATTTAGGATTTATTGCTATAATTATTATAAATCGAGTTGATTTTCAAAATTTTTATTTTTCATTGTGCAAGAAAACTGTTTTCAAATTGGAGTTTTTCCAACAGAGCTCATAATCTACAAGGCTGCTTTGGGTAGTGGGATGTTGGCTTCAGGACTAAAGTAACAAAAAATGGATGTTCTCAAACCAAAAGAGTTAAAGAGGACAAGACCCGCGAGGGAAGTGGTAAACTTTCTCTAAGAAGTGGAACAATACTTCCACACGATGGACATTAGAGATGATGCCACTAAGGTAAACACTGCCTCAATTTATTTTACTCATGTTGCTCTCTAATGGTGATGTCATAGGTTCACGGATGAGAAACATGGTGAAATGAATATTAAAACTTGGGAGGAGTTCCAAAGAGAGTTGGAGAAGTTGTTTTACCCACAGTATGCCAATGAGGAGGCTCAGGAAAAGTTGTGCCAGCTTACGCAACAAGTTACTATTTGAGAATATGTTTGAGAGTTCAGTAAGTTGATACTTCAAATCACTGACTTGAGTGAAAAAAAAGCATTCTAGTAATTTAAGGATGGGTTGAAGCCTTGGGTTAAATAAGAATTGCATTGTCAAGGTATCACCGAGCTTACTCTAGCCATGGTTGAAGCAAAATCCTTTGTCGAGCTTGGTTTGAGGAAAGACAAGTTTGAGTCTTCCAAGCCTAATGGGAATGGCAATGTCGGGGAAGATGAAGAAAGAGATAATAAGTATGGCAACAGTAATAATGGCAATGCAAAACCACAAAATAGGAAGGGGAAACCAACAACAACCTAAAGAAGAAGGGGAGCAAGATAAAATGCTTCATTTATGATGGTCCGCTTATGGTAAGGAATTGTTTAAAGAGATTCGTGTTTTCGACCATCAAAGGGGATGATAAGCCATAAAAAGCACCTATGAGGCTTGGTTCAACCATCCATGGTGTCGAAGCCTAGAGGGGCAAAGTGAGTGAGAAAAAGCCAATAAAGTGCTTCTTTTTTAGTGGTCCACATAGGATGCACGACTGTCCAGAGTGATCTAAGTTGTTCGTGACAGCCTGATGAGAGTAAGGCTTCAACGCTTGGGTTAATGATACTCACTATTACAAAGAGGAATAACATGCATGTAGGGTTGATATTTGTGGACATCAATATCGCAGGCTTGAGAAAAAGTGCTCTTATTGATATGAGAGTATCAAATCTATTCATATAAGAGAAAGCTGCGGTCAAACTTGGTCTTTCGATTAGAAATGAATAAGAAGATCAAGATAGTAAATTCTGAAGATGTCCCAATTGTGGGAGCATCATGAAGAGTGGAGCTACAAATTGACGAGTGGGAGGGCAAGGAAGATTTCAAGGTAATCTATTTAGATGGCTATAATTTTGTTCTTGGCTTGAACTTCCTTGACAGGATTAAGATGTGTCTTTTTCCTGTTGCTAATTGCGTTCATATATTTTATGATTCACAATCATGATTTTTTGTGCTAGTAAATCGAGATATGAAGGTTGGAACCAAGGTATTGTCAGTAATCCAACTAGCCAAGGATGTTTCGTATGAGAGGAAAATTGACTCAGTAAATCAGACTGCTAAGGAAGCCCCTTTGGAAATGGTAATAGAGCATAAAACTGAAATGAAGCCTATTGAGTTATCAATAGATCTACCAACTATGAGAGAGGTGGGTTGTGCATAAGAATTTGAGGGTAAAGTGGTGATGCAAACTGGGTAGTTGAGATGAGTAAATGTTGTAAGTGACGTACGTCTCAAACACTTTGATGGTGTTTTTTATTTTGACTTATTGGCTTGGAAAAGATACATAGACCCTTTCAAAGTTCCAAAGCAGAGAAGTCGAGAGGCTTAAAAACCAAAGTTGGTGGAAAAGGTCAAGGTTAACCCAGTGTTCAACTTAAGTGTGCTGAAGCCTAATTGTGCAGATCAAGGGGATCCCGATCGAGGCAAGTCATAATATGGGTGAGTAAGAGCATGGACTCTTATGAATGAGATGTACCAATGAGTGAAACGGTTTGAGTTAGGCAACAATGGAAGCTGAAGCAAATGTTCCAAGGGGCGGGACTACCCAGTAGTGAGACTAGTCAAGAAAGGGTTAAGGCGTTGAGAAAGTTTGAAGGCGAGTCAAACCAATGTCATTCTAAGGAAATTGCGAGCATGTAGGGGATAATGTCACAGACTGTGATTCAAAGCCCGTGACCAAAGCACAAACATCGTCTCATGGAGGTCTACATATTCAATAGGGCTCATTTGACTCACTTGAACTAACCCAGTTCGAAGAGCAAGTGACGAAGCCCATCCACTTAAAGTCTTTGTGGCCTAGTGAAACATTTATTGTAAATTGAAGCATATATTGAGAGCATTTACTCAAACACTTGGCGTGTTTTGTTTTTCTATGAATATTCTGTTCTTTCGAGCTTTCTTTTGTCTTTGAGTTGCTGGAAGAAAACAGGTTCAGAAAACGCAGCGGAAAATAAATTTTAAAAAAAAAACCAGAGTTGTAAATTTTTTTCCAAAATAAGATATTAGTTGTGATATCTAAAGTAATCAAAATTTAATCAAAATTGTACCTTTTTTATTCGTCTAGGATGAGCACTTCGACTAAGTAGTCTTCTCCACTATCTTCAAGCTCACGTCTACCGAGTATATGCTCGCTTCAAATTAGAAAATTTTCCACAAAAATTACCAGTGGGGTAATTTCATGATTTCTCTAAACTTTTGGGTAAAATTGTAAATAAAAAAATATCTCTAGAATTTTTTTGAAATAATCTTTTTAGGGAATTTTCTCTCTATAACTTTCTCTTGATTACAAGTGTGTGTAAAATATTGACCGAAGACTCTCTTTATATAAGGAGAGTTTAGAGAGTTTAACTATGATTGAATTTAATCACTTTAATATTAAATTGTTATAATATTTATCAAGATCAATATTAGATTAAATTTAATATTAATTTTTATTAAAATAATAGAACATTTATCATCAAGATAAACATTAAATTAAATTTAATATTAAGATAATAAATTTAATATTAAATTAATAAAATACTATTAATATAAGTATTTAATTTAATTTAATATTAAACTATAAAAATAATATTATTTTTAGAATAGTTAGTCTGAAATTAAATTTTCTGGTAGAGTCCCAGTAGGAGAGTATAACTTTTCCACTACTCAGCTACCGAAGACAAACCATCGCCAGCCACTAAAACATCACCGTTATAGCCCTCGGCACCGCTGTGTCTGGTGATGCAGGTGCGACACTTTTACATCAACCTGAGTTGGTTTGGTTACTATCGGTTTGATTCGGGCTAGTGACAAGTCGGTCTGGTCTAGCCATTGGTTCGATCGTCGGCCTGGTTTGACCAGTTTTTGGATTTTTGGCTCCCTGGCCCAATTTAAGATCTCAGGTCCAATTTTTAAGTTCAATTACCTAGTGGGAAAATTGTTTGACTTGAAAATTAAATTTTAAAAATATCATATTAATTTTAATTAATTTGATTTATTTAATTTTACTTGACCAAAATTAATTTTCCCATGAATTACTTAGATTTTCCAAATTAATTTTTTAAGAAAATTATTTAATCAAATTCCCTAGTTGAACAATTCTCACAATCACCTAATTTAATTCCACATCGAATAAATCGACTAAATTAAATTATTTCCAAAGTCGTAGAATTTTCTTCAGATTCAAATGCAGTTCAATCAAGCTTTTGTTGAGCTAGCAGAGGGACAAATCGAACATATACGATTAGACCATAGTAACGACAATTTTGTCTAGAAGCATCGTTCTGATAATTCCCAATTACTTAATCAGGGAGTCAGTCCACAAGAAGTACTATGATTGAAAACTCCATATTGAATACTCTTAACGAAAACAATTCATCCAATTGTTTTGCCCAATGACCTCATCATGTGTGTGTTACCCTCATCTGATATCCTTGGTTCCTTTAAGTTAAATACGTTCACTCAATACAATCCTATTTCATCTCATTGTCACTATTGTGTCTTCTTAATGATTAATATGACCACTGCCAACAAATGACTGTGATAAATTGCTCGTTTGAGAAGAAACAACTCGTGACCACGTTCCATATTTATTAATCTACACAATGCTAATGAAAGGATATCATTAACTCTTTAAATGAGATATGAGTTCCATTGTTGCTAGTAAAGCCATGCCATGCACAAGTCATGTACCCAACATATCGGCTATGGGCTCGATCATCTTTAGAGCATAAGCCTACACTTATATCAAAGCACATGAGTTGCATACGCATGGTCAGTGACTAACTCAGGATTTAGGTAAATCACACCATGAACATCACAAGTGAATTAATTCACAAATAGATTTAGAATTAATTCATCTTGGGTCCAATCCAATGTATTATCCTACCAATTAATTCATCTATGTCTCTACCCGTGGAGTCAACTACTCCGATAGCCAAGACTAGTCATCTCCCTAATTGGAATTGTAGACGACATAGTAATCATTCTTAGTATTTGAATCAAATGCTCACTTCGATTCTTTTACGGGATTATGACTTATTTAGATTATCTATTGAAGTAGTCTTTCTCGCAACGTAAACATTCTTACAATGCTAATTATCTTTAGTTTGAACTTAGACAATCAATGAGCTAAAATTTTCTTGTCACAATTTTGCTATGCATGCAAAATATAAAAGACAGAAATAAAAAAGACATAATAGTGAAATATGAAATTAACTTTATTTATTTATTCATCATTCAAATAAATAGAAAACAATTACATGTTTACTACAATATGCGCACATTTCCCAACAATCTCCCACTTGCCACAGTGAAGCAAATATGTCATGTTTCGTATTCTTATATCCTCAATGTGTTTGTTAAAACTCCTAGTTACAAGTGTCTTAGTAAACGGATCCACAAGGTTATCTTTAGAAACTACTTTCATCACATCTACAATTCTTTAGACTACTACTTCTCGTATCAAGTGATACTTTCGATCAATGTGTTTTGGCCTCTTGTAACTTCTTATTTCCTTGGCATTAGTTATTGCAGCATTGTTATCACAATATAGTGTTATAGCTTTTTCCATACCAGGAATGACTTCAAGATCGATTAAGAACTTTCGAAGCCATACTCGGCCTCTATAGTAAAGTTAGCAGTGCTAGTTTGTTTTACACTTCTCCATACTATGGCTCCATGGTCTAGAACAAATAGATATCCAGACATCGATTTCCTCTAATCTTTACAGGTTTGGAAGTTTGAGTCTGTGTATCCAACAAGAGTAAGGTTCTCTCCAAAATACACAAGTATATAATCCCTGATTCTTTCAGATACCTTAATATATGCTTTATAGCTTGCCAATGCCTGGGACCTGGATTCGCTTGATATCGACTAACCATTTCTACTGCAAAAAAAATATTTGGACGTGTGAAAAGCATTGCATACATAAGGCTTCCAATTGCTGAAGCATATGAAACCTTACTCATATTGTAACACCCCAACCCGTATCCGTCGTCGAAATAGGGTTACGAAGCATTACCGGCAATTACAGAATATTTTCAGATAATTCGAGTAAATTACTATTCATAGCAAAACTCTCTACTTGAGTCATAGTCACTAAATTATTTATATCGTGAGCTAAAGAATTCTAAATTAAGATCCGCTTGATTTTTCCGAAACTAGACTCAAATAAACTTTAATTTCATATTTTATTCAACCTCTAATTTGATTTCCACAATTTTTGGTAAATTTTCAAAGTCAGACTATGCTAAAACATACATAATCACCATATCATAATTTCATAAATATACTAAACCAATCATCACTAGCCATTCCAATGACTAGGTTTCAGACCACAATTTACAAGACAAGATTTAGTCGAATTAGCCTATACATGCCATTATAACCATAATTGTTTTACTTTATACACTGAATGAACTGTTGGATAGTGTGAATGATCTCCGCCAAGCTTCTGATCCAGCGAGCATTTCGATTTACTATAAGACAGGGAAAAATAAAACGGAGTAAGCATATAATGCTTAACAAGTTCGTATAACTTAGTAATAAACTTACCATCCATTCATCATCAAAATAAATATAAAGGGGCATAATCAAACCATTTAATCTCACAAGCCCTATCACACATTCTCATCACCCTTGTTAGTAACATATTTCATATAAACTTCAAGAAACACATATATGAATTCATCAATATTTGGATTCTCATACACATATGTTTTTCCACAACATGTATTTACATAACATATATACAAATTATTTCCATGTATTTCAGATATATTTTATGTTAATTCATCTCCAGTTCTGATATTTTTCATGTCAGGACTTTACTCTAATCAATTACTCTATTGATAATCACTCGGGTAGTACACTCAAGGTGTACTAATCTATTATCATATATGAATGTATTCATCAAACCATTCATGTTCATATATAAACATCTCACACTTCCATATTTCATTTCATGTAACATATTTTCATATTTCCACATATCATGTCTCGATCTATAACCGTTTATCTCAATTTCATATTTGCTCATATTAGAACTTTGCCCGTTGAATTTATTTAAATTATCGATAGATTCTCATATAGTACACTCATAGTGTACAAATCATAATACGTCAATTCATATCCAGTAGTACCTTTTAGGTACACTCTCGAGCCAGATATTATACAGCAGAATTACTAGTCCAGGCTAAATTCTGTTAGTAACGCATATATTTTAAGGGTTTTGTCGGATTACCAGTCCAGGCTAAATCCTTTATATGACAAATAATTCCCTATAGAGTTCAATCTGGATTACCAGTCTAGGCTAAATCCAGTCAATTAGGATTACCAGTCTAGGCTAAATCCTAAGTGAAACATATGCTCGAGAGACCCATTTCGGATTACCCGTCTAGGCTAAATCCTTTTCATAATGAGATCAATGGTTACTCGTCCGAGCTAAATCCTTTCAGCAATACATGCAAGACCTCATTTCATATAAGGAAATAACCACTATCCATCGATAATCATTGTTTAACTGGGACTTACCATTTATGGGATATTATCATTTATTGGGCTTTATTGAACATCCTTAATTTCATAAAATATATATATGATTTATATATCATCACACACATATGCATATATAACATAACATTCATACAATTCAATTTAAGCATATTAACATACATAGTTAAGTTACACGAACTTACCCCGATAGTTGTTTGTGTACATAAAATCTATTAATTCGACATTTTCTCATTTCTTCGCTCTAACTCCATATTCGGACTACCCAGATTTATACAAGTAAATTAATATCAATTTAATGAAATTCATAATCAATTTAATCCAATTTACATTTTAGGAAAAATTATCATTTTACCCCTAAACTTTTAATAAATGATGATTTCGTCCCTAGGCTCGGAAAATGAAATTCATGCAATTTATTCCTTGTTCCAAGCCTAAATATTTTCATATATAACAATAGCAGCCCTTGAATTCCATGAAATTTCAAAATTTTCCATAAATTCAACAACTTTATAATTTTATCCCTAAATCATGATTTCACTCAAAATTCTTTAATAAAGTACCTTTACATATCCATTAACATCTCAATTTCATCATAAAATAACTAAAATCATATGAACTTATCAATGGTATCTCCCAAAACTTCCAACAAAATCAAAAACTAATGAAATAACAAGTTGGACCTAATTGTAAAAGTCCAAAAACATAAAAATTTCAAAGAAAAAGCAAGAATTGAACTTACTTGAAGCTAAAATATGAAATACCAGCTCAAAACCTCTTCAATGGCTATTTTTGATAGAAAATTGATGAAGAAAATGTCTAGAAACTATTAAAATAACATTTGGCCATGTAAACTTTATTTTAATTCTAATTTTGTCCCTAATCACATGAATATCTTTGATATTTTTTCACGTTATGCCGCCTCAGCCATTTGAGATGGAATATTTGCCCTTTTAGTCCTCCTTTATTTACTATTAGGCTATTTAATCACTTTAGTAAGTTTTACACCTTTTTTCAATTTAGTCCTTTTTAATTAATTGATTACCGAAACGTTAAAATTTTCTGATGAAATTTTAATACTACCATATTGACACTCAAAAAATATTTATAAAAATATTTATGGCTCAGTTTATAACACCAAGGTCTCGATATCTCTTTTTCTCAATTAATTGACCTAATAAATTTTTATAAACACAAATTTACTAATTCAAAAATCTTTTAAAAACCACATTTAACTCATAAATATTAAATAGTAAAATTTACGAGCTCATTTACCAGATTTAGTGGCCTCGAACCAAATTTTCTGACATCATTGAAATTCGGGCTATTACACATATGCTCTCTTTCTTCCACTGTCTTAGGACAGTCATATAAAGAAAGATGAAAACCTGATGCAGGTGGCTGAATGGTTGGCTTCGCATCGGTCATTGCAAAATGTTTCGGTACCTTATCGATGTATGAAGCTTGGGATAGAGCTATTGTTTTATTCTTTTGATCCTTAAGGATTCGAATTCCAAGAATAGAACTAGCTTCACCCAAGTATTGTTTAACCAATGACAATTCTCCTACATCATTTCCGATAAGTAGAATATCATTGACATACAAAACAAGGAAGACCATCTTTTTGTCCTTTATACGCTTATAAACACAAGGTTCATTAGGGTTTTTCTCAAATCCAAAAGCCTTGATCGTTTGATCAATTCTTTTATTCCATGAGCGGGATGCCTACTTAAGTCCATAAATGGATCTTTGTAACACCCCCTAACCCTAAACCGTCATCGGAATAAGGTTATGAGGCATTACCGGACAATCAGACAATTTACAATTAATATTCAAATAATTATTGAGCATATTATATTATAAAATAATTATAAAGTCCTTTAATTGGACACTCAAAGCCCAAAATACGTATTAGAGGGGAATCAGGACTTGTTCGGGTGCTCCGAGAATTTTTTTTTTTTAAACTGAATATAACCCCTTTATAAATATCTAACCTTCCCTGCAATTTCAAACCATGACCAATCCAAAACCAATATTTCAACCAATGGAATTTCATGTTTAATCGTATTAAAATCATACCTATAACATTAATTTGATAATTTACTCTATGAAGATTTATGTTACCATTAAAAATTAAATTAGAATTTCATTCATCCATTCTAAATTTAGCACCAGTTATGTCATGTATATCATATAAATTCTCATACCATTTCATTAGTTTAAATACCAAAATACCAAATACCATTCTTTACAACAAAAATCATATAGCATTTTAAAGTGACCAAATTAACACCTATGTACATGCCACTTTTACCAAAAGAAGAATACATCACCGAGTTTTGTGCTGGAGTCGAGATCGTCTGGATGCTGAATCGAGACTTTGAACACCTATTGACTTGTGTATGGAAACAACTGTACGCTGAGTATTTTATACTCAACAGTATTACCATAATTCAAATTTTAAACATAATAATCATATCATTAAATGATATAACTTTATTTATTTATTTATTTATTTACTAAACCAATTCAAACATAAATTTGTCATTCTCAATATATTCATACAATTCAATTTAGCTAATCAACAATTGAAATCATATACATTCATGTTGAGCCATTATCCATCTCATGAACCATTGGTTCATGCTTTCCATTCTCATACTCACATTCAAATCACATTTTTTTTATTCACGTTCCATTTTCACATTTCTTTCAATGGCTCAACCAATTCATTTTATTTAGTTTAACCTTTCCTTTAATTACCACTATTAACAGACTTAGACTTTGGCGGATACACGGATCCAGCCAAACACTCCAATATGGCACCTAGTGCCTCATCGGATAGTTCGAAGCAAATAATTGACACCCAATGTCTCATCGGCCAAGCCGAAGTAAGTTGGTACCCAGTACCTCATCGAATCTATCCAAAGTAATATAGTCATACCCAGTGTGTCATCAACTTGAGGTTGAAGCATCCCTAAACACTTCCAATCCTATGGCATGCCAACTATATCCGACTCAGTCCGACTAGTTAATAGGGTATTCAAATCATTTCTCAATTACAATTTCACTTTCAATGTACAATCCAACAATATACTATCAAATATTCATACATAATCATACTTCATCTTAATTTCATTCAATTCAATATTGACACTTACCTTAAACTTTTACTTACCATACCTATAATTAAAAATTCAACATTTAATAAAAATAACTTGAATTATAGTAATACAAACCCAGATTTATTTGGTTACTTCTCGAAAACTCTTTTTCCATTCCTTTCGATGCCGATGTCTCGGGTTCCTTGTTAGCTACGGAAATAATAAAAATTTTCACTATCAATTACAACATTAAATTATGATAAATAATTGAATTTTTATTCAATTCCTACTTATTTCCAATTTCATCCTAACTAAATTCACTTACTTTTCTAACTCAATTCATACTTCATTTCTATTCAATTTCCTATAATATTCACCCTAACCATCTAATATTCATAGTAAAACCCTAATCTCAAGTTTCTTTCAATTTAGTCCCTCTAACATAAAACTTATAGCTTATTTTACAATTTAATCCCTTAATCAATTTTAACTTGAAATTCATTTAATTAAATCCCTAATTCAACAATTTGTTCAACATGAGCCATGCTTAAAAACATATGAACTTCCAAAACCTAAACTTTATTTCAACAAAACTTTGTTTTAAAGCTTCTAAAACATCAAAATTAAATAAAAATGACTTAATTGACTTACCAATCAAAGCTTTAAACCTCAAACCCTTAGTTTTTGCTCTCTTTTTTTCTTTCTTTCTTTTTTCTTACTCTGTTTCGAATTCCTCTGTTTCTTTTTTTTTTCCTTTGTTTCATTTCTTTATATATATATATATATATATATATATATATATATTAATTAATAATAATAATAATAATAATTATTATTATTATTATTATTATTATTATTATCTTTTTATTAACAAATATTTATAATACATTTGTCACCTTTTAATTAGTTTGGCATATAAAAATCTTATATAATAATTATTTATATAATAAATATATTTTACTTAATAACAATAAATAAATAATAAATATCTATTTTAATAAACAATACATGTATTACAATTGTATTATACATATTATTACACATGTATTTTATCTTCACCCTACATTTGTTATAATTCAATTCATTTGATAATATTAATAATAATAATTATAACAATAATTTAATAAATATCTATTTACTTAAATAAAAAGTAATTAAATATTTATGTTACAATTGTATACATATTATTATTACATTTGTATATTTTTATCACCATCCACTTGTCAAAATCATACTATATTTATCATATAAAAAACTAATTATTTTAAATTGATTTAATAAAATTTTATAAGTACATTAAATATTTATATAATCATTATGTAAGTAAAAATCTTAGATTTTTACTCCATTTTGCCGCCTCATCTTCCCAAATAGGCTTAGTTGCCTATTTGGTCCTTGTTATTTCCTATTAATCTATAATTAGACTTTTACCTCTTATTTAATTTAGTCTTTTTTTTCTAATTACTATTAATTAAGCTAAATTCACTTAATTAAAACTTAATTAAGCTCACTACTAGACTCATAATTACTCCTAATAATTATTTACTAATTCGGTTTATTAAGACGAAGGCCCGATACTGTACTTTTCCGATACCCGTGAATTTTGGGTCATTACAATCTTAGTAGTTTGCAAACTTTTTGCTCCTTTTCTTTGATAACAAAGCCAGTGGGTTGAACCATGTAAATGGTCTCATCAAGATAACCATTCACAAATGTTGTCTTGACATCCATTTATCAGATCTCGTAATCGAGAGCAGCGATAATGGATAAGAGTATGCGGATAGACTTAAGGATAGCTACCGAAGAGAAGGTCTCATCATAATCAACGCATTCTTTCTGTATGTAGCCTTTCCCTACAAGTCTAGCTTTGTATGTTTCTACTTTCCCTTTCGCATTCATCTTTTTCTTGTAAATCCACTTACACCCTATCCTAATTGGTAAGTCTACAAGTTCCCACACTGTAATAGATTTCATAGAATTCATCTTAGCATCCATGACCTATTTCCAGAGCTTGGAATCAACATCCTGCATAGCCTCCTCGTAAGTGAGTTGATTGTTATTCTCAAGATTGGCTTCCGTATTATAAATACTACCATTATAGATGAAAAAGTCTGGTTTCTTAGAAGCTTTCCCATTATAATGGATTCCCCTATGCTGTTGATCGTTTGCAGGTCTTTCTACAACTTTCTCGAGAATTAAACTTGGTGATTGTTCTACCACTCCCAAAAGTTCTTCGATTACTTTGAGGCTTAAATTTATCCATGTAGCTTTCCTCAAGAAAAGTAGCATGAGTAGAAACTTTAGTTGTATTATCTTTTGAATTGCAAAATAATCCTCTCGTTGTTCCTTACGGATATCCGACAAACATGCACAATTTTGTCCGTGCATCCAACTTCTTTGCATCCTTATCTAGAACGTGTGCTAGACAACCTCATATTTTAAATTAATTTAGAGCGGATTTCTTTCCATGCCATAGTTCATAAGGTGTCTTATAAACAGACTTGGTTGGCACACCATTCAAAATATCGCAAGTCGTTTGTATCGTATATCCCCAAAAGGAAATAGGAAGTCATGAATAGCTTAACATTGAACGAACCATGTCAAGCAATGTTCTATTCCTTCTTTCAACTATGCTATTCTGCTATGGAGTGTCTGGCACAGTCAATTGGGGTAAAATCATATTCTCTATGAGGTATCATAGGAACTCGTTGGACAAGTATTCCCCACATTGGTTAGACCGAAGATTCTTTATGGATAAACCTAATTGCTTTTCCACTTTCACACGAAACTCAAAATTTATCAAAGGTTTCGCTTTTATGCTGCATTAAATACACATATCCATATCGAGAATTGTAACACCCTAAACCCGGCCCAGACATTATGGCCGAATCTAGTGTGTCACATTGAAGTGTTTTAGCGAAAATCATGTTTTCATTGAAAACCCTTCTTAAAATAAAGAAACCCTCATTAACTTGAAAACACACCTTTCAGTTGCGAAAACCTTGTTTAAATCATTTGATTTAAGAAAAATTATCATTTAAAAATTTAATTGCGGAAACGTAGAAAACATACTATAATTTAGGAAACCCATGTTCAACTTCTTATAATTACATTGAAAATAATAATAATAATAATTCAAGTAATAATAACATAATGAAAACCTTATTACAATCTGATCTGAAACATACTTAATAAAATAAAAACTTATATGCTTAAAAAAAAACAAATCCATATTATTTTGCTAGCTGGCCACCCAGAGTCCCTCCAAACATCAAACCTTCTACTGAGCATCACCTGAAAATAAAATAAAAGAGGGCGTGAGTTTTCGCAAACTCAGTGTGTACAGCCCTCGATGAAAATAAGCAATCAAACAAAAACGTCATTTATCAAACATACAATGCAATCCCACCAAATTGTCCATCCGCTACACCCTAGCTCCGTTCCTCGTCACACCATGTGGGGATATAAATATCGACCCACCCAACCCACACACCTATGGTAACCCGGTTGCGGAACTACCTGCATTTACACATTGGGCTTTAAAAGCCATCGGTGGACCCACGATTGTCAAGCAACCATGCAATCCTAATATACTTCCTCTGTTCCATAATTCCCAACTTATATGCAACCTAAGCAGAATATCACATGTATGCATGTCACTTACATTCAACACCTAGGGGTATTTTGGTCATTTTTGCCCTTAGGGTATTTCGATAATTTTCCCTTAATTACGATTTTCTCTTACCTTAGCCTGTTAACAAGTCCAGTGAGCTAAGATGAACGAATACAATGCACCAGGTAGGATTCCAAATAAAGAGGAGGTGGGTCATTAAGACCGCTTAAGTACCAAGCTCTCCCTAGATCCAATCCTAGACATGCATATACTGGTTGCCACACCTTAACCCTATGACTTGTCCACGGTCGTAAATAATTATTAATTTTTATGTAGTTATCATATTCTAGGCCCAAAACCCCTTACAAAGCCCAATCAAATTCACATACCTGTATCTGGCCCATTAAGCCCAATCATATTTATATGGCCCATTAGAGCCAAATCACCTGTGTATGGCCCATTAGGCCCAAATCACATTTATATGGCCCGTTATGCCCAGTCACATTCATATTCATGCTCACATACAAATTTCTATCACAAAGCATCAATATTCAGTTTTTGCCTATTATGGGCCCAACAGCCTATCGGGCCAATTTAGCCCATTCTGGCCCATATGGCCAAATCACAACCTAAGTCCACAGAATCGCCCGTGGGCCTCAGGAAACCTATCAGTCTCCCTCTTACGAGTGTTCACGCACTCGCAAGACTATCGTAGCCAAACTTTCGACTTTTCGGCATTTCGACTTTTGCCGATTTATAGTGTGTGTGCAGTGTGTGTACACACCTGGTAAGCAAGTGTGCAGCAATTTCCGTAGCCCAAACCTACAATCGATATCACTCAAAAATTAATTTCACATACTTATCGCATACTTTACCAAAAGCCAAAATCTCACCTTAGCCTTACCTGAACGCCAAGCCTTTACTAGCTTCTACTTTGGTCACTAATCACGTATATCTCTCAGATTTGAAGAGCAAATTGGCAGGAATCCAAAACCGAGATCTGACACTAATCCCCTACCAAAGTCGATTAAAAAGAAGTGAGGAACTGAATACTCGATACTTATCAAAAACCGATTGGGAGAGCGAACACTTACACTAGAATAGACTGGGTGCAAAGAGTAGTGGCGGCACCAAGGGTATTCAGCCAAAGGATATTCAGCTCTTAGAGATTTGAATGGCAACAATTGATTATTCGGCACCAAAGAAGAGAGGAAGAAGAATCGGCTAAATCAAAGAAAATATTGAGTAGATGAGAAATAGAATTCAGCACAAGGAAGAAGAAAAAGAAAGAAGGCAGAGAGTTTTCGGCTTTTAGAGAAAAGAGTTTCTGGTAACAAGGTGGAGGAAATTCAGTATTAGCTTCATTCCCTAGCATTCGGCACCTATTTATAAGCCTTATGGCCGAATTCCTTAAGCCCAACTTCCCATTTCGGCTCCACTTGCTCCTCACTTCTCATCTCCTCGTTTTTCTCCCTGATAACCCCTTTATCCTTTCCTTAATTTTCTCTCCTAAACACTTCCCTTGGAGTCCATTTTCACGCCACTTTCATCCTTCTAGAAGGCCAAAATTAAACTCTAAAAATTACTAAGCTAGGATTCGAACCTTGGATCTCCTTGCTAGCCACTAACGCCACCTCCCTACTTCCTAAGTGGCATCACTTAGCCACTCCTCCATAAGGCTTTTTTATGCTATTTTCCCCTAACTTTATTTAAAAGCCCAACTACTTACCAGCCCTGATTCCTTTAATAGTTAAACTATAATTTCTTATACCCTTTGATTCAAACTCAAACCTTAATTAAGACCTACTATAATTATCACTTGGCTTGGAATACAAAACACAATTTTTATCAAAACCAAAAACAAAGAAAGTTCGGGATTTTGAGATTTTTGGGTTTCAGGATTTTTGAGGCATTACAAGAATAGTCATCGATAAAAGTTAGTAATAATCGTAACTTTCTCGGGCACTAATGCTCATAGGACTACATACATTAGTGTGCACAAGTTTTAAAGGTTGGTTGGCCCTTTTACCTTTCATAGTGAAAGACCTCTTAGTCATTTTACCTTCCAAGCAAGATTCACATTATGGAAAAATAACTTCCTTAAGCATACTTAAAGGACCATCTTTCACGAGTCTAGTGATTCTTTCTTGGTTAATATGACTAAGTCTTAAGTGTCACAGCTACGCCTCATTAAAGTAAGAAGATTTAAGCTTTTTATTTACTATTTCAGTTTGAAGCATCAAGTAGTTATTTGGTTTGATAAAGTAGATATTGTTTTCCATCCATCCATTATAGATCAAAGAATGATTTTTATGAATAGCAATATCTTTATTGAATGTTATGGTATAACCCTCATAAAATAAACATGCTAAAAAAAATTAAATTCCTCTTAAAATGAGGTACATAAAATAAGTTCTTTAATAAGTTCTTTAAAACAATCTTCCTAAAGTTATCAAAGTGTAAAATAACTTCTCTCACTGCTTAGGCTGAAACATAACTCCCATCTCCGGTCCGCAATGAGAGACTCCTACCACGTAGACTTCTTGTTTTGCTGAACCTCTCTGTAAAGAAACACACAAATAGTTAGTAGCTCCAAAATCAATAACCTAGTTGCCAATTGATTTTTCCACTAACCAAGCCTCAACCATAAAGAGTTTCATACCTTTGCCCTTTTTGGCTAGGTAATCCAAATACTCCTTACAGTTTGATTAGAAATGTCCTTTCCTGTTGCAGAAGAAACATTTGATCTTTTTAAGATATTTTGACTTATTTTCCTTCTTCCTATCCATACATGGTGGAACTGAAGACTTAGTCAGTTTCTTCTTTCCCTTAGCTTTCTACTTCTTCTTAGAGGACGAGGGTCCTACAGCTAAGTTTGCTTTAGGTTTCTCCTGAACCAACTGACTGTAACACCCCAAACTCAGCCTAGACGTTACGATCTGATTATGGAGGTCACATCACTAGATAAAAGAAAGTATTGGTGTTTTGAATAACCAATTCCAGCAGGTTAAAACTTTATTGTCTTGTTTTTTTTAAAAAAAATTTCAAACATGTCAAAATATCAAGTTAAATTCTCTTATAAATGTACTCACTAAAATTATTTTTAATGAAAACCTCAAACTTAGTTTGCAACGACAATTACTTGAAAACTCAAAGTTTCATTTTGGTCTCTTTAGGAAGAATTATTTATCACTTAAGCTTTATTTAAAGTATCCATTTTAGACCTTGTGAACCAAACAAACATAAAATGTCCAAAAATTAATAAACCACAATAGAGTCCGAAATGTTCGCTTTAAACACATAGAATAAAACCATAATATAGTGTATTAAAACTATGAAATTTGAGTCTTTCGTGACACCATCCAAAGCTAAGTCAGAGGATTACCTGAAACAAAGCTAATAGCCTAGTGTGCATTTTGGCCCAAAGTCCAAAGATTATATATCAATGATATATATATTAGTGTATCACATATCACATAAATTTCAGTTTTTCATATCTTATCACATTATAACTTAGCATACGATGCCATTTCATGCTAGATCATACCGAACATATCATACATAATATATCCTACCCCCATCGCTACCGTCCATCCAATCACACCATGATGTGGTGGTATGCCACTCTTATATTTGCAGTTGGGCTGCCTTACACATAATTTTGCGGTCTAGCTACCATACTTGCAGTAAATACTGTTATATACACTTCCTCCAATACATCATATCCTACCCCATGCATAAAAACAAAACATACATATAATTTATACATAACATAATCATAAACAGACTATATGCTCACGTACAAAATTTATTTATGTGTAACATATCTTATAGTTAAATTTCAACATACAATGTTTATCATGCTTTTAATGATACACATACAAGCTTATGTGCTAAACTTACAATTTTTTCCAACTCTTATGACATCCTTAAACACAAATATCGGATCCTCTAAACGACCCTTATTTGGGCCTTAAAATTTGCTAAAAAGGACTCACACGATCGTGTGGCCCACGTGGCCAGAAAGCCTAGCCTGTGTGGTTCACATGGGCCACCCACACGGCCTATAAAAATACACATTGCCATGTGGAAATTGGGTAATTTTGTAACAGCCTCTTTTTTGTGATATTATTGGGTTTCAAAGCGATTTTTGGGTTGTTTTCACACACACTTAATATCCAAATTAATCTCCTGCGAGTCCAGAACTCATGAACCCTACATTCGTCTAACACATCACATCACTTAACCATCAAAATCCATCCAAATTAACATATGATTTGCCAAAATTTCAGTCCCAAAAATCATAATCGAACTCTTACCACTTGAAAATAGTGTCTTAGATGAGTCTTATTCCACTGGAGAAACTTGATTCCTCAAACCTTCGCCTATCCAAAAACTAGGGAAAATACTTAACATGATATTAAATAATGCAAATATTAAAACTTAAACTCAAACCCATTGAAAAACAAACACCCTAGATCAATAGAAAAAACAATAGTCGAACTTACACTTTTGATGAGCCAAAATTGCAACAAATCCAACACTAAACCCCCCACACTGAACCAAATAAAGAAAGAATTGAAATAGAACCCAAATATTCATGAAGAAAAAGAAACAAAAGAAAAAGAACTAAAAAAAGCAAAGAAAGATTATGAAAATAACAAAAGTAGACGTGAGAGCAAGAAAAGAAGAAACGAGTTGTTACTAAGTTGAGAAATAAAAGAAATTTTGATAAGGTTTAAATCAATTAAAACAAATAGGATTTAACCAGCAGATTTTTAATAGACTTCCAATAGAACTTAACTTCCAACAATAGCCAAAACAAAATAATTCAGATGTGCGCAACATGAGATTCGAACACCAAACTTCCCACATAAAATCATAATACCTATCACTGATCTAACTTAAATTATTTGAAACTAGATGACATACCATGCTTATAAAATTGGGGCGTTACACTTACCACCATTCAACATCAACTTATAGGATTGTAATTCTTTCATGAGTTGAGTCAAGGTAAGTGCCTTGTTCCCTAAGTTGTAAGCGACCCTAAAACCAGCAAACTCCTTGGTTAAAGATTTGAACACTATTTCAATTTGAGTGTTCACATCTAGTTTAGCCCCATTGTCCTCCGCTTCTGAAAAGAATCCCATAAGCTTAAGCATATGTTCTTTGACCGAGGTGCTGATTTTCTGTTGAGAATTCATCAAATTTGTAATAGCAGATTGTCGAACCAATGCCGTTTGGCCTCCGAGTAAATCCTTCAAATTTTTCATTATCTCTTTAGCAGTACAGAAATTCTCGTGTTGCTTTTGCAACACATTACTCATGCTCACTAACATATAACATTAAGCAATGGAGTCAGAATCTCTCCAACAATTTCTCGCTTTGGGCTGAGCTTCAAGAGGGTACGTTTCGTCAAAAATGAATTTGTGTTTCTCACAGCTAAGAATTATCAGCAAGTTCTGTTTTCATTCTCGAAATTTATCCCCATTTAATTTATTCACAGTAAGAATGCTAATAAGAGAAGTAGGAGACATATTTGAATTGAAAAAAGAAATAAAAATTCACTAATTACTATCTTTGCATTAAGCAAATATTTTTCATTTCAGCAACATATCAAGAACGCAGTATGATGCATGCATCTTGTATTAAAACCTTGAAAAAATATTTTTTCGTTGCTATGATCATTCTCACACCCATCAACCATGTCACCTTGGGGTCCTATGATTAATTAGTAAGAACATAGATTACATCCAATCAGTTCATGAATCTTAATTCTCAAAACTCCATACGAACTAACAATCGTTTAACATTTGGTAACCATCTCTAGCTTAAATGTTGTTTCTTGGGAAATTATTTAATAAAAGATGATTTGAGTGTGTAACCATTGACTCAACACCCATCATGAACATGCTCTCATTCGTGAGTCATCTTGGGACATTCTCTCTGAAATTCATGCATGACTATTTGTCTTGAAAAAGAAATCTCATTTGGTGAACCCACATGACAAAGTTTACCTCGGGGTACGGCCAGGGTAGGAACCGGCTCGAAACTTTATTAAGCTATCACTTAGGGACTATCAATGGAGGCAGTAGGTCTTGTTCAAGAACCTTCCCCCACTCAATATTTTAAAAACATGTAAGATTTTTTATCCCAAATTTCAAGAGTGATCATACATTAGTCCTAGTGGCATTCTTACCTAATCTAAATGACATGCTTCTAATATATGCATGACATGCTATGAAAATTTTATAATATTCACATTCATTCACAAGAACCAATCAATCATAAAAACAAATAATTTTGATTCTCCACAATTTTTCTTTTAAGGAAAAAACCGAAGAAGTGAATATGAACCGTGCACCAGGTAAGGTCTCAAGAAAGGGAGGCAAGTCAAATTTGACCGCTTAAAAATCAAGTCTTTCCTAGCAAAAGCCAATCCTAGACATGCAATTTCTTATTGCCACACTTCTTACAGTTATCGAATCACTTAAAGAAGTGAATGGAACAAAACAACTCATGTATTTTCTCATTACCACACTTCTTATTTTTTAAACGATCAATTGTGGATCATCTCATATATATATATATCGTAATTATAACATTACATAATAGAAATATTATAAAAAAAATTATAAAACAGATATACAAGGAGATAGATAATTAAAATAAAATTGCCAACCAATGTTTTCATGGTTATATTTCTAGAAAATAAATGAAAAAAAAATAAAATTACATATTTCTTTGCCACAAGGCATTCCTTGGGTCTTCAACTGCCATCGCATCCTTTCCTTGTCATGAAGTCTTTTTGAAAACATTACATTTAAGTCCTATATTCGTTTTCGGCTCACAAGAATTAGCCCTATGTGGAGATGATAAGTCATGGTCTATTTCCTAAGAACCACAACCTCGTCAATAAAAAACCAATTATATAATAAATATATAATATCGCATCCATTCCAATATATAACTCAAGACATGCATAAAATCTAAAGAATATCACTTTCTATGTAATTAAATCATTTAAGAAGAAGAGAAATTCATTTTAATTATATGTTTATACTTATAGATAGAACACAACCTGGATTTGATATCAATTATTAGAAAAAACAAGTTTGAAAAACATAGTGGAAAATAAATTTAAGGAAAAATCAGAGTTTTAAAATTTTTTCCAAAGCAAGATCTTGGTTGTGATATCTAAAGTAATCAACACTTAATCAAAATTGTAGCTTTTCGATTCATCTAGGATGAGCGCTTCGATCGAGCAGTCTTCTTCGCTATCCTCAAGCTCACATCGACCAAGTGTTGGCTCGCTTCAAATCAGAAAAATTTTTACAAAAATTACCAGTGAGGTAATTTTGCAATTTATCTAAACTTTTGGGTCAAGTTGTAAATTAGAAAAATATCTATAGAAATTTTTTGAAATAATCTCTTTAAAGAATTTTCTTTCTACAACTTTCTCTTAAATTCAAGTGTATGTAAAATAATGACCCAAGGCTCTCTTTATATAGAGAGAGTTTAGAGAGTTCAACTATGATTAAACTTAATTATTTTAATATTAAATTTAATATTAAGTCTTATTAAAATAATAGAATATTTATCCACAAGATAAATATTAAAATAAATTTAATATTAAATTAATAAAATATTATTATGATAAGTATTAAATTAAATTTAATATTAAACTATTAAAGTAATGTTATTTTTGGAATAGTTAATCTAAAATCAAACTCTTTAGTAGAGTCCTAGTAGGAGTGTAACTCTTCCACTCCTCAACCACCACAGACCAACCATCGTTGGCACCGTCGTGTCCGGTGATGCACGTGTGACACCTTTATGAAACCCCAAGCTAGTTCAGTTGCTATCGGTTCGGTCTGGGTCAATGACGACCCAACCGGTTCGTTCTAGCTACCGGTTGGACAGTCGGCTCGATTCGACTATTTTTGGGTTTTGGGCTCCCGAACACAATTTAAGATCTCAAGTCTAATTTTCAAGTTCAATTATCCATTGGGCCAATTGTCTTACTTGAAAATTAAATTCTAAAAATACCATATTAATTTTAATTAATTTGATTAATTTAATTTTACTTGATCAAAATTAATTTTCCCAAAAATCACTTAGATTTTCAAAATTATTTTTTCAAAAAAATTCTTTAATCAAATTCTCTAGTTGAATAATTCTCATGACCACCTAATTTAATTCCACATCGAATAAATTAAATATTTCTAAAGTTGTAGAATTTTCTTTTGATTCAAATGTAGTCTGATCGAGTTTTTGTTGGACATATACAATTAGGCTCTAGTAATTGCAATTATGTCCACAAGCATCGTTCCTATAATTTGAAAATACTTAATCATGGAGTCAGTCCATAAGAAGTATAATGATTGAAAACTCCTTATTTTATACTCTTTACAAAAACAATTCATCCAACTATTTTATCCAATGACCTCGTCATGTATGTGTTACTCTCATATGATATCCTTGATTCCTTTGAGTTAAATCCGTTCACTCAATACAATCCTATTTTATCTCATTGTCACCATTGTGTCTTCTTAATGATTAATATGATCACTATCAACAAATGACTATGATAAATTACTCGTTTGAGAACAAGCAACCTGTGACCACGTTCCATATTTATCAATCAACACAATGCCAATGAGAGGATATCATTAAGTCTTTAATTAAGCTATGAATTCCACTATTGCTAGTAAAACCATGGCATACATAAGTCATGTACCCAACATATCGGCTATGGGCTTGATCATCTTTAGAGCATAAGCCTCCACTTATGTCAAAGCACATGAGTTGCATACGCATGATCAGTGACCAACTTAGGATTTAAGTGAATTACACCATGAACGTCACAAGTGAATTAATTCACAAATAGATTCAGAATTAATACATCTTTGGTCCAGTCCAATGTATCATTCTACCAATGAATACATCCATGTCTCTACCCGTGGAGTCAACTACTCCGATAGCCAAGACTAGCCATCTCCCCAATTGGAATTGTAGATGACATAATAATCCTTCTCGGTATTTAAATCAAATGCTCACTTCGATTCTTTTACAAGATTACAGACTTATTTAGATTATCTACTGAAGTAACTTGTCTTTCTCGCAATGTAAACCTTCTTACAATGCCACTTATCTTCAGTTTGAAATTAGACAATCAATGAACTAAAATTTTCTTATTACAGTTTTGCTATGCATGCAAAATATAAAAGACAAAAATACAAAAGACATAATTTTATTTATTTATTCATCGTTCAAATAAATAAAAAATAGTTTCATGTTTACTACAATATGAGACATTTCCTAACATGAGTTGCTTTCACTATATTTTTGGTGCCCTAGAGAAATTTTGGGAGAATTCTCACTTTACGAGAGTTAGGCTCACTTAGGTGCATTTGAAGCGAAGAAATCGCCTAAGGTAGCACGGATTGCAAGACGAAAGGTCTAGCCCTGTGACATTAGTTGTTAGTTGTCTTTTCTCAATTATTCTATCAGCAACTAGTTCGTTAGTGTGATCCCCATCTCCTTTAATAATAAAAGGCTTATATGTAAAAAAGGCCCTTAAGAAAATACGAAAAAATTAATTCAGCTCCTATATTAAATTTGCACCAAATTGAGCCCATGTCATTAACTAAAATAATCAAGTTTGTTTGCTAACGGTTTCAGTCATTGACTACATTGATCGTTAAAATAATTTGATGGACCAATCATGTGGTGACACGTTCCAGTTTTCGATTTAATATAATATTTTCGATAAAAAATATTAAAAATAATAAAAAATTAGAAACAATTATAAAATTATAAAATTTATTAAAAATTAAAAAAATAAAAAAAACTTATAAATATTATAAAAATCTAATAATTCTAATTTTTTTATAAAATTAATAAAACATGCTTAACATATTTAAAATTTTATTGAAATTTACAAAAAATCTTTAAAACTTATAAAATATTAAAAATTATAAATATTAAAAAAATCTCAAAATTGATAGAAATGTATAAAAATTATAAAAAATAATAGAAACCTATAAATATTATAAAAATCTAATAATTTTTAATAAAGTATTAAAAATATAAAATTAATAAAATATATTTAAATTTTTATAAAAAAAGCTTATAAAAATTCATAAAAAACTTATAAAAATATAGTAAATTCTAATAAATTATAAAAATATTAAAAATTACGAAAAAGTCATTTAAACCCCTCTAATTATTGAACACATGTCATCACATAAATTCATTGGATAATGAGAATAGTTATCAAATTGCTAGAGTTATTTTCATGTTGATTAAAATGTTCTCGATATTCTACAAATAAAATGATAATTGTGGGTCCATTGATAAATTTTTATTTTTATTTTTAAAAGTTTATCTCCAAATTTTTTAAGTATAGTAATGTAGAATTTGAAAAAGTTTAAAATTGTTTGCTAAGTATTGCATGATATAAAATATTTTTGATATAGTAAGATACTATCAAAGCAAAATTTCATTATCTAACTATTAACGTATGACAGTATGAAATATCCCGACCAAGGTTTTTAAAACCGGACTAGTAGTTGATATCAATTGATTATATTTATTATAATTTATTATAATATTTATAAGCTTTTATTTTTTATAATTTTTATAAGTTTATATAAATTTTAATATTTTTAATATTTAAATATTTTTTAAATATTTTTCTGGTTTTTATAATTTTATAATATTTTTATGGGAAAAATATTAAAATAAACCAGAAACTTCTACGTGCCACCATCTCATTGGTTTATCAATTTATTTCAACATCAACCTGGCTAATGGCAAAAACAGTTAATGGAGAAACTTAATTAACTTTTTTTATTAATGGATGGGCATAATTGGGTGAATTTTTTTTTTTTTTTTTTTGAACAAGGAAAAGAAGGCAATCAAATTGCCTTAGTCAACAAACTTTTACATGAAAGGTATCTATTTTATCTTTTAATAGTAGTTTCCTAACATGAAAATAGGGAAATTAATAATTCTAAGTTCAACATTCTCACTAGTATAAGTTTTAGCAAGCCAATTCACTACCATATTTCCTTCTCTTGGAACATATTGTAACTTTATCATTTGAATATGTCTTGTTGCTTCGTTAATCATTCTAATAAGAGTAGTGGAATTTGCATTGCCCTCATTTATCATTTCAATAGACATCAAATAATCACTTTTTATAAATACTTTTGTGTCGTTTCTAATTCATAATGAAAGTAAGAAGATTAAGAGATTTTTGGTTGAGATTACGTGAAAACATATTGTAGGGGTACTTTCAAAATTATTGTTTTGAGATTTAGCCTCAAATTTATCTGTTCTTGAGCGTTAGAATTAAAAAAGCAGTAGCTTGTTTAACCCTCTTAATTTTTCCTGAAATCCATATAATAGTAGCGATGGACTTCGCTTCTTTCTTGAAATAATAAAAAGCTTTACACACCTCCTAAAATTTAGACACACTCTTTATTATTAGAATAAAGAAAATCAAGATAGTCCCCAAAAAGAGAGCTATGCATCTTCCCTTATCTAGACTTGTTTGGTATGAATGATAAGTGATCATTTTTATACAGTTCAATCACCTTACACCAATCCAAGTAATTGGAACAAGCGCTTTGTAATTCTGTACATTATCTATCTCACTCATACATACTTTTTGATTCGTGCGATTTAGAAATAATAACCTAAGAACCAATCCTTAATATTTTTTATTCTTATACAACTGTAAAATAATTTTTATTTACTCTAATCATCTTATGTAGATCATGCACAGATTTTTTGACAAATAAAAATATTTAACACTATCACGAGTGGAGTATTTTAACTCCAAAACCAAAGTTATGTTCCTAACCTTCCACCCGAAGATAGGATACTTACTAAAATTTCAGACTTTTCTTCCATGAATTTAACTTTATAAAAAAACAAAACTTTGATTACGTGTAAAAATATACATACGTTTCAGACCACTATAAGCTTTTATAGTGAAATGGTTGTTGAGTCATTCATTCACTGTTTCACCACTAAGCTTTCCATAAGATGTCTCTGAAGGCTCCAATAGCCACTTGTTTAGCCTCTCTGATGCTTTATTAACCTGGAAAGTAAAAAATGAATTCCTTCATTATTTTCAAAAAAAATTATTGTATTTTAAAAAAGAAAAATTATCATCATTTTAATTACCTGCTCTTCCCAATCAGTCCTTGAGGTAATGTAGGCTAGAACAAATGTTTGCGTTGCAACCCCAATTATCATCCCAATACATAGTCCCTGTCGAAATCAAATAACTTATTTATTCATTTGTTCTAGCTTTATCCTCCAGATGGCCTATAAATAAATAAAATATAAAGTTCATCATAAAAAAAATCTGTTTCTTAAGGTCTAACCTTGACTTCCATTTTGGCTACATATCCAAGAAGAATTCCTAAAGGCACACCAAGCACATAATAGGAACAGATGTTAACATATGCAATCATTTTTTGTCTAGCAGCACCAACTGCTATCCCTGCATTGCAGATTTTAACCATGTAATTCTTTTCCCTTCCCATACATATTCTGGCAATATATATATATATACTTGCCTGAGAGGATTGGCTGAACACTGTTGAACAAAACTGAGAAAGAAAGCAACAAAGAGAGGTCTGCCACGGAGTTTGCTACGTCTTCATCACTTGTAAACAAGTAACCTATTCGATGCCCAAATATTAAGCCCAGAATAACACTCCTATACTCAGCGATGTACATAATTGAACTTTCATCGAAAATTTTGCTGCTTTGGCGTTTCCTCTCCCTAGTTCGGACAGAAAACCGTCATGTATCTCGGTTTAAATATAGTGTTGCAGTGAATGAGTTGGTATGCTCAAATTTATTCAAATATGTAATGAACATTAATAGTTTAGAAAAAAAGTTGAAAAATTCGGATAACGTAACACTAATAGGCAAATCACCAACCTAGCTGCTATGAGGAAGCCGAGGAACACCATGAGTTCCCAAGCTATGATATTCAGGCTGCAATGTGATATATTCTTTGGTTAAATTCGAGTCAGAAAAAGACAACATATATGGTATGCGTATATATATATGGAAATTGACCGTCTTACCAAATGGAGAGGGCATCGATGGCAACTGCGCCATTTTTCATATACCCTCCCAACAGGACTAGGATAGCATAGTACCATATCTCTAAGCTGACAAGCCAACAACATAAGCAAAGAAATCGAATAAATATTGACAAAAATTTTAGATGTTAAATCTAATTAAGTAAAGGGAAATGGAATTTTACCAAAGCATCACTCCTGAGGATATTGAGAGCTTAAGTACTGGAAATAGATCAAGAAAACAAGCAAAAGTGAAGCCTTTCCATGTTTCGGGACACCATCCACCAAATACATAAATAAACTCCCCAATGAACACCAACCAACTTGATATTATCATTGAACTCATAGCACCAGGGATCCCCCAATTCAATTTGCACACAAGGATCCATGACAACAGCACATGAAGAATGAAAGAGGCAGCAGAAATCCACCCAACAATCATATTTTTAAGATGGCATTGCGAGTATATTTGGATGGTGAAGTTGAAAACAAAAAAGTAGAGAATGGGGATGAACCAAAGAGATATATATCCAGCAGCAGTGGCTATTTCCTCATCTTCTCCAAGTAATTTGAAGATTGGTGATGCAAAGATGAATAATGGTAGCAACACAGCTGATGTAACAAGATTAATGATCCATGATCTTTGCAAGTAAATACCCAACATGTGGTAATGTTTTGCTCCAAATGCTTGCCCACATAGTGTCTCAGTTGCACTGGACATCCCCAACTGCAAAACATTGATGAAGCAAATAGTCAGTCAGGGGACTCAAAAGTAAGGCAATTTCTGAATGATTAATCACATGATATACCAATATTCCATTTGCAAATCTAACTGTGATGACTTGTATAAGAGCATATGCTGCAAGCTCTCATTCAGCAATGTGTCCAATGAAAGCTTGGGTCACTACAAACATGCCAAAAGCTGTAACCCTCGTTAATATTGAAGGAAACCCAACCTTCCATAGTTTTCCTGATTCCTCTAAAACTCTCCTCATCAGATTATTACTGTTTTCCTTTGGTTCTTCTGACCCAATAAGCCTCTCATCCATGTTGCTGCTGCTTTCACTTCTGCAATAATGCAACAACTGTGAAAAGTATAGGATCAACTAGTGATTTACATATCACTGTTCATCAATGTCTTAGATTTATAAAGAGTATCAAGGTGTAATTGTGAATTTCATCTTACTTTAGTTTGTGATTTTATATTTTACAAAAATTAGAAATTTTATTTAATTGTGTAACACTATTAAATCTTATCATTAAATTATTTATTTGAAAATAAACAATTTAACAATTTATCTGTACAAATTTGATAAAAATCAGTTATCAGTAATTAATATAAAATAAATTAGCAAAAACAATAGTGGATGTTATGTTTCTTATTTTCATAAATTAGAAAGAAAAAACTATGACAAATTAAAACAAAAAAAAATAATTTCTCAATTTTATAAATTTAAAAAATTAAATTCAAAATTAAACTTTAAATGAAACCTAGTGTGAATATTTTATTAGTGATATTATGAGATTGGAATCTTTCAAAATATGCAGGGACGTATGGGTATAGACAAATGACAGTAACTACGGATAATATTATTGCATGCCTTTTCTGTAATATGTACGAATGTTGAAAGTTACATGACATGGACAGCTATATAATAAAAGATGTATTGAATTACCCATTTTCACCTGCAAGTTGAGTTAGAATTTTTGAAAGAAAATGAATCAATTTGATTCAAATTATTTTTAATTAATAAAATATTTTTATTTAAATTTAATTCCTTCAATTTGTTATTAAAACATATTCTGATATAATGAATGTATTTTGCATCTTCATTTTATGGTCAATAGAGGTAAGATTTTGTTTAATTTCTGAAAATATTTTCTATTTTATTTTTAATTTTTTTAGTTTTTATTTATTTAAAAAATTAAAAATATATATTTGATAAATAGAAATAAAAATTTATTTTCAATCATAAAAAAAATCAAAAAATATTTGATAATTATTTTCTATAATAGAAATAAAATTGGAAAAACACTTTACATTTAGATAGATTCAAATTAAGATATCGAGTTTAATATTTAAAATATTTAAAAAAATATTTTTTTTATTTATATGAATTTAAGTCCAGAATAATTTATTTATAATTAAAACCATTATCTTTATCATTTTCAATCTTACAAGGCACTTTTAGTATGAAATTAAATAAATGGTTAGTATAAAAATTAGAATTTTTTTTTTTACATTTATCACTCTTTTTCTAGCATGGACAAAGGAGAATGAAAAAGGGGCAAATGATTACTTAATAAGCGACAAAATTAACGAAAAATGTGTGATTTGATTTAAGTGGTTTTTTTTTTTACCTTATTTAAGAAAATAAGTTGATTTTGAAGGTAACGGGTAAAAAGTGTGTTATGCGAAAAGTCTTTTTTAGAAAGTATTTTACATAAAATATATATTTTTAATTATTTAAGGTCTCTTTGGATAGACGGTGTGTTTATTTGCGATTAGTGTAAAAATAGCGGTGATGATAAGATTAGATACTGTAGTATGAGACAAAAAGAAAGTTATACATATCGCATTGGAGATGCTTGCATTTTCTACCCTTGAGTCTTGAGTTCAAATTCCCATTCATGTTTATTTGATTTCTTTTTTTCTAATGAATGATTCAAGCTTTTTTTTTTCACTTTTAATTAATGTTTTTAATTAATAAACTTGTTATTATCAAGTTTTAAATTAACAAATGTAACGATTCAAAAGTCAGTAGTATTGGAAAATACAGTTTTAGAATCCCATTTCTGTAAACCGAGTTCGTAAATATTTTATTAAATATTTATGGAGTTATTGTACAGATGAATTAAATTTTGGATAGATAATTTTGTGAAATTAGTAACTAATCAAGGTACAATGATTAAATCATAAAAGTGGTAAAAAATTAATCCCTATAGATTTTAATTTCTAAAGGACTTAAATAGTAATTAAACCAATGTTAAAATGGCAATTAGAACATTTTGGAATTGTAGTGGAATTATAAATTATATTACTTTTATAATTAAAATAATAATAAAGTATGAAATGACAATTAATAAATAAGAGAAAGGATGTTGTCATCAAAGGCGAATTTAGGGGGGCTGGTAGGGGCTCCGACCCCCTAAAATGTAAAATTTTTATTTAGGCCCTTAAATTTTTTAAAAAAATTTAAATTGGTAAAGGTAAAATTGTACTTCGACCCCTCTAAAATTATAAAAATTCGATTTAATCTTTTAAAAATTATAAAGATATTGACTATAAAAAATTAAAATTTCATTCAGCTCCCCCTAAAAATTTGTTCTAGTTTCGCCCCTGGTTGTCATCCATTTTTATCTCTTCTTCACTTTTTGAAACAAAAGAAACTGAGATAGCCTGTAATACTCCAAACCTAGCCTAGACGTTATGGCCAAATTTAGAGGAATTACATCAACTTGTTTAAAAACTTTTTGCCTCAGTTAAACTTAGGGTGTTTTTTGAAAAACATAAAATATGACAACACATTCTTACAAAGGTATAGAAATGCTTAGGTACGGAATCACTTGTTTCAAACCTAAAATTTGAATGCAGAGCTGGGTTTTGAAAGTATTTATTTTTGGCAAAATCCTTTCTAACTTGAAGGCAAATAAACGTTAAAACTATTTGATTATTTTCAAAAAAACACTTAAGTGGTCACTTAAGTTTTCAGCGGAAAATTTACAGAGTTTTGATTTTGAAAACCAAATTTTTAGTTGTTAACTCATGTGGTTTCGCAATGTCATGTTAAAACACCTGAAGACAAACAAACAGAACAAAAACCAAAAATGAAAGTCTAAACAAGTTTACAAATCAAAATAATTAAAACGTAAACATTCAAATCAATAAACCGAAAATAATCCGAGCTCCCACACGTTGTCCAATGCTAAATTTTACTGATTACCTGAAATGTCAAAAATAAAACAAAGGGGTGAGCTATAGAGCCCAGTGTATAACGAAATTCGAATATGAAACACAATCTCAATATACAAATCAAAGTATCACAAAGAATTTCATATCAATCAATTAAATAGAACTGATTATGCATGAATATGCCAATGCGGTATTTTTCAAAAAAAAAAAAAAATAATGCAAATTTTCCAGAAAACTTCCTACCTAACTCCGCTACACAACAAAAAAGAGTTCCCTAGAACTTGCCCATCCAAAATCACACCAAAAGATAATTATGGACAATGCCACCATAAATTACAGTTAAAACTGCCAGATTATATAAGTGGTCAAGCCACTATGTTGTAGCCTAACTACCGGAACAGAAAATGTGGATAAACCACCAAATAATGCAGACCATTAAGCTCCAGAACTTCCTCTATACCATAATATCCCAACCTCATACAAAGTGACATGGCATGCATAAACTGAACAGAATGATAAACATGTTGAACATGCTTTCATATTCTTAATAGAAACCAGTAAGCATGTGATTTCATGCTTTGTAAACAAATGTATCAGAAATAGAAATCACCATAATGTCAAATGCATGGTCATATAGCTGATTCAAAAATACGAAATAACACAATCGCACATCATACACACATATACAAACTTAGCAAATTAGAACATACCATTAGAACTAACAGCATCGGATCATGCAAATATATTTTACATATTTTAAACACATCATACACAAAACCAGATTAACAGATACCTTGTTCTCAAGCCCTTATTAAGCAATATGTGCCCTACGGAAAGTCTAATTATGGATTTCAAAGTCAAACGGGCTTAGGTAAAATTTTGTAGAAAATGAGCCCACACGCTCATGTGGCCCACACGGCCCAACTGGCCAGATTGTGTAGCCTACACAACCCAATTAGTTTAGACTGTGTGGCTTGCACGGTTTGGCACATGACTTACACATGCTCGTGTCACCGACACGATCCAATTAGCCCAGACTGTGTGACTCACACGGTCTGGCACATGGCCTGTCACACGATCATGTGGCGTCGACAGCCTTAATTTTTCGCTTTCACTGATCACTGTTTTCTCAAGTTTTTGTTATACAACTTACTTATTCTGAAACATGATGATGCGGTACACCTCCAGACCCTAAAATAGCAATTAAAATGAACCAATTAGCTTTAAAAACCAACAATCAATTTATCAATTTGAACACAACCATTGAATAAGCGATCCTAACAAGATGACTCAGCCCCTTTCAAGGCACTCAATTACTCACCCAAACGGAACAACCGCTCCAAAAATCCTCAAACTCACCGAAAAAATGTTGAATGCCCCACAAACTTCTCCTATCGATATAACAAAATGAGCAATACTCACATTAATCACCATACCCAAAAATCTACCCAACCAAGAGAAACGAGAACAATTATACTACTAAAACAAATTTACGACAACCACTTACCAACAGAAGAACAAAAAAAAAGTAGAGGAAGAGTCAGCAACAGATGGAATAAACAACCGTAGCACCTTACAAAAGATGTCTTTAAAGAAAATGGAAATAGATTGTTTAAGAGAAGGATTAGGAAATAGAACGAACAAGAAAAGAGAACAATAGAGAAAAAACTAGCAGCAAAACTCACAGTTTCCACTACATGAAAAACCAAAGTGAAAAGAATGAAACAAACAAAAAAATGGGAAAATAAGACAAAAGAAACAAAGGAACAACAAATGAGAGAGAGGAAGAGAGTGTGGGAGATGTGTAAGGAAAATGGGGAGGAAATCCCTCATCACTAACTTTTAAAACTACGCCATTAACTTCTACATATTAACCACATCAGCTTTTTCTTCTGAATTTAAAACAAAAATCATCTCCACTTTGCGTACGTAGGATTCAAACACAAGACCTTAAGGTATGCTAGCAAACACCTTACCACTGAACCAACAGACTCATTTTTGTCATAAGTTGAGCCAAAATATTACTTATTCCAGATGATCAATAATAGAAGTTACGACAAAAATACCAAAAAATTCCAAGAGTGAGATTTGAACCTATGACCTTGAACACACACATCCAAAGCACTAAACAACTGAAGTAAATACTTAACTTTACATAATTTCAAAATCTTAACTTAAAATTCAGAACATGACAACTCTTGGTTTCATTAACCTAATTTTTTCCAACCCAATTTTCGGGATGTGACATAACCATTGTTAAGCTTCAAAGGTTCAGTTACTTGTAGCATAAGTTTTTCTTGATTCATTTTTTGTAAATTTTATATTTTTGAGATCGTGGAAACTCGATTTAGATAATCCAAGTATTATTTTTGAAATCTATTAAGGTTTTAAAAAGTTGTTATTGATGATTTCTTAAATTTTTTGGTGTTAAATTTATAGATTTTAAGCTTAAATGTGAAAAAAGACTAGATTATAGAGTTTAGTTGTTAGTTGTTCCATATAAGGACTAAAGTGATTTATTTGTAAAGCTGTTATGAGACTTTGAAAAAAATAGATGGTAGAGATTTTATAGAGGATGAGATTGAAATTAGATTGTAAAATGAAGCTCAATTTTGAAAGATATAACTATTTCAATTTTAGGGGCTAATTTGAATAAAATGAAAAAATTTAGGGGACATTAAAAAAAGGCAATTGAACTAATACATGCTTATAATAGGATGATATGAGATATTTTGAATTGATAAATTGAACTAAATTATTTTATAGATCAATAATTGAACCAAATCGAGGCTAGTCGCGGAAAAGTAAAAATTGTCAAATAGTCCTTAAAAGCTTATTTAGTTGTTGTTTTGCCAGGTAAGTTTTTATGAGACTTACTAAGTTAATTCGTGTTATTATTGTATTTCTATAAATTGAATCATTATATTTGTTACATTTTTTTTTTTGCAAAGTATGATAACGAGGTAAATTAAAAATGATTGTTTGAGTTTAAAATGCTATGTTTGAGATTAATTATCGAACTAGAGGACTAATTTGAACAAAAATAAGAATTTTTCTAACTTAGTGGTTCTATATTTTGACATGAATTCGGTTGTAATGTAGTATGTTATATAATGAAACGAGAGAAACTTACTTAATCAAATCATAGAAGAGCAAAATGTTTCACTAAACACTTTATAGATAGTAGTGGTAGTACGACTTTGAAAATTCACCAAAAATTGTAGGAATCAAGTTAGAGGTTGAATGAAATATGAAATTAAAGATTATTGAGTCTAGTTTCAAAAACAAAAATTGGATCTTAATTTCAAATTCTATAGGTCCGAATATCAATAATTTAGTGAATACTACTTAATAACACAACTTTGTTAAAAGTACATGTATAAATAGTGAAAGGATATTTCATGTTACATAAAAGCATGTCATACTAAGGCTAAAGATTCTTGTATAAAAACATGTAAATAAAGGAAGTGGAATGGAGAGGAAGAGGAGGAGAAAAAAATAATAGAAGAATTATAAATAAATTAATAGTTGATTATGATTGATCGAATCATATTAGTGTGAATTTAAATAGTTATTGAGATAGATGATTAAATTGAATAAAAGTGAAAATATTAAAACTAAATAAAATTGTGAAATTGGTTTGGAATTGAGACGGTATGCTATGTTATGTATGAAATGATATTATGAGTGATGAATTGATAATGTTGAGATCGATAGAATGAGAATTGAACTTATAAGGGAATTGGATAAGTGATTACACAATTAACTACTCGGGCGGAGTTATTTCAACTATATGTCGATGAGTGCTAGGCATATTTTACTTCGGATGTTCCGACGAGTGTTGGGCAGAACATTTACTTTGGTTATTCCGATGAGTGTTGGGTGTAAACTAATTACTTCAGACGTTCCGATGAGGCATCGGGTGCCAAATGGTTACTTCGACTACATGTCGATGAGTGTTGGGCACAATTTTTACTTTGTTCATACCGATGAGCGCTAGGCACAATCTATTTTCTTCGAAAATTGTCCAATATGGCACTAGGTGCCAAATTAGGGTGTTGGTTAGATTTGTGTATCTGTTCGTGTCTGAGTCAAGTTAATAATGATTTAATATGTAAAAATTTATAATGATAATGAAAAGAATTGTTAATGTGAAAGAAATTTGTAAACTGGATTTATAAACCCGGAAGATTGGTATAAAATTGTGACGAATTCAACGATTCAGTTTGCGAAATGGCATGTTAATATGATATATTCCTAACTAGCTATTGGTTCATATTTAAGATGATTTATAAGACATGTTTATCATGAGATATTGTGTGTTGATGATGAATTGTGTAACGCCTTAAATAATTTAATTCTGCTTCTGTGAGTATTTGACACAAATGTGTATTTGCTTCAGTGGTTAAGTGTTCTGGGTGTGTGTGAGGGGTCTTGGGTTCAACTCTCACCTTTGGCAATCTTTGTTATTTTTGGATCCAAGCCTTATCCTTTTTCAGTGGGCTTATATTAAATTTCTTGTAAGTTCATATCAGAATGAGCCTATTGGTTTAAGTGGTAAAGAGGTTAGTGTGTTGGAGGTCTTGTGTTCGAATCCCTGCGTTAGCGAGGGTGTTAATTTTTGCTTGGTTTTGTGATAGAGTTTTGGTGAAGTTAGAATTTTGAGGTGGTTAAGATGTAGTGGGATAATGAGAGTTTTGATTTAGTGGGATGTTGTCAACATTTGAAATTTTATTTTTATTTTATTTTTCTCTCTTCTGCTGAAATTCCTAAACAATTTTTTACGTTTTTCCCAAACTCTTAAGTTCTTTTTCTTCTCCATCTTTTTCTACCCTTTTATTTTTCTTTTGGTTGGGGTTCTTTTGTTCTTGCGTTTTCTGATCGAGGTGTGGAGGGGGTAAATTGATCTGCTTCCGGGTATTTTGTAAATAGCTTTATTTTTGTTAGTCTCGTTATGGTCTCAATAATTTCTGTTGGGGAAAGTATACTATAATTATTTGAATACTGGATTAATTGTTAGTGCTATTGAATGATTTAGGGCGATAACAAGAGGCATTGAATTCTTCAACGATTTAGGTGTTGAGAAGCATCGTTTGTCTAAGGTAAGCACCTTAGTTTTAGGGGTTCTTAGTTTTGCATTTGTTTCGATTTTGACTTGGAATTCTATCAATTTTAGGTTCTGGTGGTCTTGCAATTGCATTTGCTGTGAAATCATATCAGGTGTGTACCCAAAAAACAGAAAATAAGGTATAAAAAAAAGCCAAAAGACTACACTGTCGATGTCAAACGGGTGTGTGGTCATCCATGTGGATGGTCGTGTATGAGACACAGCCGTGTGGTTGATGAAGGCATGGCCGTACGCAGTATATAACCATATGGTGGCGTGAGTACGGCCGTGTGGGCCACACTGGCTAGGCCAAGTTGGGCGTGTGGGCCTACACGGGCATGTTACACTAGCATATGGGCCCATACGGGCATGTAGGCCCATTTTTCTGAAATTTTCCCTAGGGTTGCACTGGTCGCTCCAATCGACTGTGGGCCTACTGTAGGGCCGGTAAGGGCTAACTAGACCCTAGATTGAATGTTATGATATTTAGATAGACTAATTTGGGTAGTATACTAAATGTATGTCTGTCAGTACTGTTATCTGTGTATAAGCAAGTTAAACCTGTTTAATTTGTTTTACAGTATCTGATAATTCTGTATCTGTGATTGGGGTGGGATTTGTATATATGGAGGAAGTGTTCTATATGGCGTATATCACCTATATTCTAGCAGCTTGGCTGCATATTATCTGATATGTGTCTTAATGACATTATGTGATGTGTAGGGATGGGTGGGTGTTTTTAACCCCATATGATGTAATGGGATGGTCGGAGTTGGTGTGTAGAGGATGGGGGAGGGTTTTGCATATCTGCTATCTAAATCTGAATCTAAATTTGATATCTAAATTTGAATTTGAAGTTGTATCTGTTTCTGACTGTGTTTATAATTCTATATGTTTGTATGCTTAATTCTGATGGGTTACACACTGAGTTCTCATAAACTCACATCTGTTGTCTGTTTTGTTAGGTAATCCATAGACTTAGGCGGATCGGTACGGCAGAGACTCAATGATGATCACTCGACCTTAAATTGTTGGGACTTAGCAATTTATGGTTTTATTTATGTTTTTGGTATTCATTTTGAGAGTTTGTAATTTTTAGGACTCTCTGGACTTTTTTGGGTTTTGAACTGTTGATTTTGGTTTACTGATTTCCCGCATGCTTGGTTAAGTTGGTTTTATGATATTGACGGTTTTTACGCAAAAAGAAGTTTTCCTAAAAATACGAATCAGGTTTCTAAACGTATTGTTTTTGTTAAACTTCCACTGCAAAATAGGTTTTGGCAAATAAACTAATTATTTAACGTTTTCAAAATGGATATAAAGTATATGAGTTAAGTAACCGAAATGATTTTACGCAACTAAACCCATTCTCTGTGACTACTCCAGATTCAGCCATAATTTCTGGGCCGGGTTTGGGGTGATACATTTAGTGGTATCAGAGTCAGGTTACAAAACACGGGCTATGAATTTTGGGTTTCAAAATTATATTTCGAAAAGAATTAGTTTTCAAATATTCTTTTTGGATAAATTGGGAAATTATGTGGTACACCGAGTCTCCGGTACCGATCCTATAAGTATTTATGAATTTTTGATAGAAAACTTTGAAAACACTATAGCTAGCACTTTCTAAAACTATACTGAGTAGTTAGAGACTGAAACTTTTGAAAATAATTCTTAACTTCTGATAATATATGCATAAAACATCTGCTAATAAATATTGAAACTAATGCATAAAATTTATATTATAGATAAAACTCGAAATATACAATGAACACTTGTAAAACTCGTAGACGTGGCATTCAAGGTCGTGGTAGAGGCCATAGGAGGGCTCGAGCTGAGTCTTCTTCTCTGGGCAGTTTGCTGAACTTAGATACGAGTGAGACACTAGTTTCACCTGCTACTGAGACTAGGTCTCAAAGTCACTTGGTTGAGGACGACGCGCTATCCCAAACCATGCTGAGGATTTTGGAAAAGGTTGTTGGACCCCATTCTAGAGCTGGGGGCTGAGGGTCAGTAACTGAACAATTTCAGTCTAATGGTGCTGAATTGTTTAGGGGTGTCACTATAGTCACCCCTAATGTGGCTGAGTATTGGTTGGAGGCCACTGAGAGGATCATGAATGATTTAGATTGTACTCCCGAGTAGAAATTTAAGGGTGCAGTCTCATTGCTTTACGATAAGGCATACTAGTGGTGGTTGAGGGTTGAGGAGGGTACTCAGCTTAATCATTTGAATTGGGATTTCTTTAAGACCACCTTTTAGAGTAAATACGTGGGGGCGAGCTATGTGGATGCTTGTAGGCGTGAGTTCATGAATCTCACGCAAGGCGATAGATCAATGGCCGAATGTGAGGCTGAGTTTCTAAGGCTGAGCCCTTACGCTCGAGGCATGGTGGCGTTTGAGTATGAGAGGTGTGTCCGCTTTGAGGACGATCTGAGGGATAGCTTGAGGGTTTTGATTACTTTACAAAAGGAGCGAAAGTTCGTGATTCTGGTTGAGAAGGAAAAGATCGCCGATGATGCTAAACGCATGGAGCGCCAGAATAGGGATCGAGAGAGGGGTAAGAACAAGAGGGAATTAGAGTCCTTTAGTTCTGTTCATAGGCGTAAGAAAAATGGCAGATTTGATGAGCCAGTTAGAGTAGGGGCTCTTGTTGCTCTTATTGGGATTCAGCTGTGTGGTGATTATGGTAGGCGCTATCCGGACGAGTGTTAGAGGTGGATAGGGGCTTGTCTGAGATGTGGGTCATTAGAGCACCATATTCAAGAGTGTCCACAGAGGGCTAATCAGATGCAAGCTCCGGACTAGGTTCTGCGCAGCCTTAGAGGGTAGTTCAGTAGCCACCTAGGGGCCGTGGACAGACTAAGGGTGGTAATGGTATGGATCGTAGGCAAAGAGCATCGGGCAGAGGTGCTAGTCAGATTGAGGTGAGGCAGCCTGCACTGGTTTATGCTACACGACATCGAGAGGATAGAGATACTCCTAATGTCATCACCAATACATTCCTTATATTTGATGTGCCTTATAATGCTTTGATAGAAATAGGTTCTACTCACTCCTATGTAGCTAGCACTATATCTAAAAATTTGGGGATTCTTGTTGAGAGTACTTCTCATGAGATTACTGTACTAAGTTCGTTAGGGTAGTTTGTTTAGGTTAGTAAACTCTATAGGGATATTTTGTTAGTGGTACAAGGGGTTGTCTTTCTGGCAAATCTGATGGAGCTTCCATTTGGAGAGTTCGATTAAATTCTAGGTATGGACTGGTTGGTTGAGCACCGAGTCAGTTTGGGCTGCGTATCTAAGAGGGTCATTCTGAGGACCAAGGATGTTATGGAGGTGGTTGTGATTGGTGAGCGTCGAGATTATTTGTCCAATGTGATCTCCACTCTTATGGCTAAAAAACTGGTTCTAAAAGGGTATGAGGCGTACTTGGCTTACGTTAGTGTTTCTGATTCTAGGGGCTCTTCTATTAGAGATATCAAAACAATGAGAGATTTTTCGGATGTCTTTCTTAAGGAGTTACCGGGTTTACTTCTGAATCGAGAAGTTGAGTTTAGAATTGAGCTTCTATAGGGAATAGCTCCGGTGTCTATTGCTCCATATCGAATGGCACTGAAGGAGCTTACATAGCTTAAGGCTCAACTGTAAGAACTTCTGGATCATGGTTTCATCCATCCTATTGTGTCTCCGTGGGGGGCACCAGTTTTATTTGTTAAGAAGAAAGATGAGACCATGAGGATATGCATCGATTATCAACAGTTGAATAAGTTGACTGTAAAGAATAAGTATCCACTTTCAAGGATCGATGACTTGTTTGATAAGTTTTGAGGGGCTTCAGTGTTCTCTAAGATAGGTCTTCGTTCTGGGTATCATCAACTGAGGGTTAAGGAAGCTGATGTTCATAATACTATATTTAGGACTCATTATAGACATTACGAGTTCCTAGTTATGCCTTTTGGTCTGAAGAATGCTCCGGCTGCATTCATAGATTTAGTGAATCGAGTGTTTCAACAATATCTGGATCAGTTTGTTGTGATCTTTATCAAAAATATTCTGGTATACTCTAAGACTGAGGATGAGCATGATGAGCATCTTAGAGTAGTGGTTAAGATTCTACGTGAGAAATAACTTTACGCTAAATTAAGCAAGTGTGAGTTCTGGACTTTTGTAGGGCATGTGGTTTCTACTGAGGGGATCCGTGTTGATCTGGGGAAGATTGAGGCTATACTTGATTGGAAACAGCCTAAGAACTTATTTGAGGTCTGTAGTTTTCTAGGTTTGGCGGGTTATTATCGGTGGTTTATCGATGGGTTCTCTCTGATCGCAGCTCCACTGACTAAGCTTCTGCACAAGGGAGTTTCTTTCATTTGGACTGATGTGCAACAATCGAGCTTTGAGAAGCTCAAGTCTGTTCTGACTTAAGTTTCTGTTCTGATACAGCCTAAATCTGGTAAAGAGTTTATGGTATACAGTGATGCGTCACATGTTGGTTTGGGTTGTGTTCTGATGCATAATGGTAAGGTTGTAGCTTATGCATCCTGTTAGGTTAAGACACATGAGGGAAATTATCCAATGCATGATCTCGAGTTGGCTGCGGTGGTTTTTGAGTTGAAAATCTAAAGGCACTATCTGTATGGAGAGAGGTCTATCATCTACACCGATCACAAGAGTCTCAAGTACCTCATTACTTAGAAGGAGTTGAATCTTAGGTAGTGCCGATGGATTGAATTGCTCAAAGATTATAACTGCACGATAGAGTATCATCCTGGTAAGGTTAATGTGGTGGCCGATGCCCTAAGTTGTAGGGCGATGTCTGACTTGAGAGCGATGTTCGCTCGAATTAGTCTATTTGAGGATAGGATTCTGTTAGCTAAGTTGCAAGTTAAGCCAACTTGGATTGATCAGATACGATATAAGCAGTTGGGGGATGAGTCTTTGGGTTGGCGATTTCGTTAGATTGAGAGTGGCAATACTTCAGATTTTAGGCTGAATAACGATGGTGTGCTATGTTTTCAAGGACGGATAGGTGTACCGAATGATTTTGATTTGAGGCAATCAATTCTGAAGGAGGCGCATAGTAGCCCATATGCCATGTGTCCTTGTAGTAATAAGATGTATCGCGATCTTCGTGAGCCGTACTGGTGGTTAGGTTTGAAACGTGAAGTTACTGATTTTGTTGCTCGTTGTCTAACGTACCAGCAAGTTAAGGCTGAGCATCAGTTACCTTCGGGTTTGTTACAGCCAGTTAAGATTTCTTTATGGAAATGAGAACGAGTGATGATGGAATTTGTTTGTGGGTTGCCCTTGACACCCACTAAAAAAGATTCTGTTTGGATCATCGTAGATCGATTAATCAAGTTTGCTCACTTTATACAGGTTCAGATAGATTATTCTCTACAGAAGTTAGAGAAGCTTTACATATCTGAGATTGTAAGACTGCATGGGGTTCCTGTCTTGATTATTTCTGATAGAAATCCTCGTTTCACTTATCGATTCTGGAAGAAATTACATGAGGCTCTGGGTTGAAGATTCAACTTCAGTACTGCGTTCCATCTTCAGATCAATAGTCAATTTGAGAGGGTGATTTAGATATTGGAAGACATGCTTCAGAGTTGTGTGATAGATTTCTGAGGTAGTTGAGAGGATTACCTGCCGCTAGCTGAGTTTGCCAACAATAACAGTTTCCAGGCTAGCATTCAGATGGCACCTTATGAGGCTTTGTATAGTCGTAAGTGTCGTACTCCACTATATTGGACTGAGTTGAGTGAGCATCGGGTTTTGGGTATTGAGCTTGTTTTTTAGACGGAGGATAATGTTCGATTGATTTGAGATCATCTGAAAGCAGCTTCTGATGGACATAAATCTTATGCAGATCTGAAGAGGTATGATATTGAGTACCCTGTGGGAGACTTCGTTTTTCTTAAGGTTTCTAATTGGAAGAAAGTTCTGAGGTTCAGTCGTAAGGGTAAGTTGAGCCCTAGATTCATTGGACCGTATCGGATTCTAAAACATGTGGGACTGGTTGCTTATCAGTTAGAGCTACCTCTAGAGTTAGACCAGATCCATGATATGTTTCACGTCTCGGTGCTGATGCAATATCAGTCTGACCTATCTCACGTTGTCTCGGATGAGGAGATCGAGGTTAGACCAGATTTGACTTTTGAGGAGGAGCTTGTTCAAATTCTAGATCGAGATGTTAAGATTTTGAGGAGGAAGTCCATTACTTTAGTGAATGTTCTGTAATAGAATCCTGGTACTAAGGAGGCCACGTGGGAACCTGAGGACTTGATGCGCCAGTAGTATCTTCATCTGTTCGGATCAGGTAAATTTCGAGGTTAAAATTTCTTTTAGGGGGTAGAGTTGTAACACCCTAAATAATTTAATTCTGCTTCTGTGAGTATCTGACACAAATGTGTATCTGCTCCAGTGGTTAAGTGTTTTGGGTGTGTATGAGGGGTCTTAGGTTCAAGTCTCACCTTTGGCAATCTTTGTTATTTCTGGATTCAAGCCTTATCCTTGTGGAGTGGGCTTATATTAAATTGCTTGTAAGTTCATATCAAAATGAGCCTACTGGTTTAAGTGGTAATGAGGTTAGTGTGTTGGAGGTCTTGTGTTCGAATCTCTATATTAGCGAGGGTGTTAATTTTTGCTCGGTTTTGTGAGAGAGTTTTAGTAGAGTTAGAATTTTGAGGTGGTTAAGATGTAGTGGGATAATGGGAGTTTTGATTTAGTGGGATGTTGTCAAAATTGGAAATTTGATTTTTATTTTGTTTTTCTCTCTCCTGCCAAAATTCCTATGCAAGTTTTGACCTTTTTCCCACACTCTCAAGTTCTTTTTCTTCTCCATCTTTTTCTTCCCTTTTCTTTTTCTTTTAGTTGAGGTTCTTTTGTCCTTGCATTATTTGATTAAAGTGTGGAGGGGGTAAATTAATCTACTTCCAAGTATTCTGTAAGTAGCTTTATTTTTGTTAGTCTCGTTATTGATGTGTCGTTAAGAGCACCAAAAATATCCTATTCCTTGTAAAATAGTAAAAAATAATAGTAAAGATAATAGTAAAGGGGAAGTAGGGTCGAATCCTCAGAGACCGGATTATACGAATGCTTGTTTCTTAAAATCTTGGGCAGAATCGTGCCCAAGAAAACCTGCGTGACAGAAAAAAATAAAATAACAGAATTAAAGATTTGATTTGGAAAAAAAAATAAAAAAAATAGAATCTAAAGTTGACTGAAATTGTGATTACGAAAATAATAAAAATAATAAAGGGAGTTGAAGGGAAAGAAATTCTTATAGGTAGATTCTAGCCTCTAATTGTCTCATTCCGCCTTGGGTTCAATCCTCGGCTTTTAAATAACCCTTCTCAACTCAAGTAGGCCAGTTATAGTGGAAGAGGATGCCTACGACCACCAGCTCCAAATATTAGACTTACGATTTTTAGGGAACTTGACTCTAGCCAGTAATCTATGCTAGATCAACGCTTCTCAATGGCGAATCCCACGCCATTTTGTCTCTTTGGCTCGCCAACCTCTGACGCAGTAAGTGAACGAACCGGCTGTGTAATCCTTCCAAAACATACAAAGCGACCGCCTTTGCATATGCTGAAAAGCTTACTTCTTAAGGGCCATGGACGAAAGCGTCAGCCCGTAGTGCGGAGAAACGATGAATACTTTGCGAGAAGGCTAAGTATGGATTCTAGGCCTCAAGAACCCTTTTTGGGGAATATTGACAACTTTCGGCTAGATAGGTTTTAGTGGCTCATGATAATGGTGGAAAAGAAAATAAATATAAAAATGGGAAAGGTAATTTTTATTGAAAGAAAATATGAAGAAACAAAAGCCTAGACTTTCAGGGGGAGAGTGTTTACAGAAAAAGATGAACACCAAATAGAGTCACTTCACCCCCTATTTATAGTGCTAGGGAGATAGTCTAATTTAACTTAAATTTTAAAAAGATAAATACATTTAATTAAAGATAATTAAAGATAATTAAAATAAAATCCTAAATTTGAATAATCTTAATAATTATCTTAATATTAATTATCCTAATATAAATAAAATGGAGTCTTATAGAATAAAATCTCTTCTTTTTACGTTTTTAGTCCTTGTGTCTTCCATGCTCGCACTTTTGGCACAATCTTATTCCTTTGTCGCATATCAGCCCAATGTGTCTCCAAATTTGCACTTTTGTCCCTTAATTTTGCTTTTGCCTCCAAATCAGTCCCTAAAAGATAAAAAGACATAAGTAGCTCAAATTAGTAGGATAAAGTTCAGAATAAACACATGATTAATACATAAAAATACGTTATTCTAGAGCATTATCAGTTATGGTCTCAATAATTTTTGTTGGGGAAAGTACACTATAATTATCTGAATGCTGTTAGTTGTTGAACGGTTTAGGGGGATTACAAGAGGCATTGAATTCTTCAATGATTTAGGTGTTGAGAAGCATCGTTCGTCTAAGGTGAGCACCTCGATTTTAGGGGTTCTTAGTTTTGATTTTTTCAACTTTGACTTGATATTCTGTATCAATTTTAGGTTCTAGTGATCTTGTATTGATTTGCTGCAAAATCGTATAAGGTGTGTACTCGAAATGTAGAAAATGAGGTTTCAAGAAAAGCTAAAAAACTACATTGTATATGTCACACGAGCGTGTGGTCGCCCGTGTGGATGGCCGTGTGCGAGACACGACTGTGTGGTCGACGAAGGCATGGCCGTGCATAGTACACGGTCTTGTGGTGGCATGAGTGTGGCCGTGTGGGCCACACGGGCTAGGCCAATTTGGGCGTGTGGGCCATACGGGCGTGCGGGCCACACGGGTGTGCGGGCCACACGAGCATGTCACAAGGGCATGTGGATTTTGGGCTAGGCCATGTGGGCAACACGGGCATGTGGGCCCATTTTTTTAAAATTCTCCCTAGGGTCGCACGGGTCACTACGATCAGCTGTGGGCCTACTGTAGGGTCGGTAAGGGCTAACTAGACCCTAGATTGAATGTTATGATATTCAGATAGACTGATCTGAGTAGTATACTAAATGTATGCCTGTCAGTACTGTTATCTGTGTATAAGCATGTTGAACCTGTTTAATCTATTATACTGTATCTGATAATTCTGTATCTGTGATTGGGGTGGGATTTGTATATATGGAGGAAATGTTTTGTACGGCATATATCGCCTATATTCTAGCAGCTTGGTTGCATATTATCTGATATGTGTCTTAATGGCACGATGTGGTGTGTAAAGATGGGTGGATATTTTTAATCCCATATGGTGTGATAAGATGGTCGGAGTTGGTGTGTAGAGGATGGGGGTAGGGTTTTGCATATCTACTATCTGAATCTGGATCTAAATCTGATATTTGAATCTGAATCTAAAATTGTATCTGTTTCTGACTGTGTTTATAATTATGTATGTTTGTATGATTAATTCTGATGGGTTACACACTGAGTTTTCGTAAACTCACATCTATTGTCTGTTTTGTCAGGTAAGCCACAGACTTAGGTAGATCAGTGCGACAGAGACTCAACAGTGATCACTCGACCATAAATTGTTGGGACTTAGAAATTTATGGTTTTATTTAAGTTTTTGGTATTCATTTTGAGAGTTTGTAATTTTTGGGACTCTCTAGAATTTTTTGGGTTTTGAACTGTTGATTTTGGTTTGTTGATTTCTCGCATGCTTGGTTAAATTGGTTTTATGAAATTGATGGTTTTTACGCAAAAAGAGGTTTTCCTAAAAATACGAATTGAGTTTCTAAATATATCGGTTTTGTTAACCTTCCGCTATAAAATAGGTTTTGGCAAATAAACTAATTAATTAACATTTTCGAAATGGATATAAAGTATATGAGTTAAGTAACCAAAATGATTTTACGCAACTAAACCCATTCTCTGTGACTACTTGAGATTCAGCTATAATGTCTAGGCCGGGTTTGGGGTGTTACAAATTGAATTGTGATTCTGAAATTGAATGTGAATATATATATTGGATTAAACTGTAATGAAATCATTATCATACAATAAGAATAGTGTACAATATACGAGTATGCAAATACAACCAAATTTAGGTTGTGATATGCAATTGAAAATAATTACAGGATATGATATGTGAAAAATGAATAGTTCCATTAGGCGTGATATCATAATTGGATTTGGAAACTTGAAAATGAAATGAAATAGATTGACAATAAAATAATGTAATGAAATGAGTTATATGAAATTGGTATGAGTTTGTGACTTGATTAAATATATCAAAATAAAATAGTATAAATTTATGGCATCAATTGTGCATATATATATGTGGATCATGATAAAGGAAATACGTGAACTTCTATGTGAATAAATTGGAAACGAGCCCTGGATAAGGCTGAAATGAATATGAATGAGTTGACCAACTTCAGAAAGAGACTTTAATGGTTTATTGTTGTGGAATGAACATGGATTGATTGTTATATTGTTAAGGGTATAAATGTTTGATTCATGATTGCTATTGAAATTTTTTTAAGAAAAAAGACTTTACGATAGGTGTTGGCATGTAAATGGAATCGATCACTTCTATTGCAATGCTAAATGAATTGGTTTTCCACTTGATATGAATGACATACTAGTTGGATGCTACAATTTTCTTAAATTAAAATTTTTTTTATTTGAATCATAGGAATATTACCGAGTTCCATTGCTCAACATACAATTTGTTTTTTGTTTGCAGGTTAGGTATAATTCAAGATATTTGAGTTACAATTTCAGCATCCAGTCTACAATCCCGAACTTATCAATGTTTTCATATTCTGTTTTTATTCTAAGTTGGCATGTACCTAGTTGAGTCTAATTTTGTTTGTTCTTAAGTGAATGCTCATGTTGAATGTGGTACCATGTGATGGATGTTTGGTTCATATTCAACTTCGGATTAGTTCTTGGAGCTTTTGTGAACCCTTGTAAATCCCGTAAATGGTTTGTTATTGTGATTAATGTTCGTTTGATTAAATTAAATTTTACAATGGTTTAAAGTTGAATAAAACTGATCGTAGTTGCTCCAGCTACGAATGTGACATCCTATAGCTCGAACTCGGTGATCAGGTCAGGTGTAGCGTGTTACAATAAACATGTTTTTAAGGTTTTTGTTTTATTTTTCAATTAGTAACTTCTTTATTTATATATACATTTATAAATATGTAATTATATATATTTTTTATTATGTTAAATATATTTTAGATTTTATAAACATTAACTAATTTTTTTGATATATTTTTTCTATATATAATTTTTATATGTCAAATATTTATTTTTTCGCACATTGTGAGTATGGTAAATTCTAATATTATAAAAATAATTATTTCAAATATCATTATTTTTTCACCCACTTCGTGGGTATTGTAAATCTAATATGTAAATCTAATATATAAAGTCAATCAATTAATTCAAATATAATTATTTTTAGTAAATAAAATTTTTATATGTGAAATATTTATTTTTTCTATCTCGAGTGTGCCAAATTTTAGTATTATATAATTTTAAATGTGTATTTTAAACATTTATTTTTATAATATTAGAATTAACTGTACCCACAATGTAAGTGAAAGTATATTGGTATTTGTAATAATTATTTGAAATATTTTACATATAAAAATAATGACATTTGAAATGATTTTTTAGTATTATATATTTTCAATCTCAGGTGTGACAAATTTTAGTATTATATATTTTTGTATGTGTATTTTAAATATTTATTTTTATACTATTAGAATTAATTGCACCCACAATGTAGGTAAAAATATATTGGTATTTGTAATAATTATTTGAAATATTTTACATATAAAAATAATGACATTTGAAATGATTTTTTTGAAATATTTTACATATAAAAACAATATGATAATTGAAATAATTATTTGATTTTATAATATTAGAATCTACCATCCCACAATGTAGGTGAAAAAAATAAATATTTCACATATAAAAAAATTATATTTTTAAAAAATAATGATATTTGAAATGATTAATTAATTTTTTATATTAGAATTTATCATACTTACAATGTACATGAAAAAATTAACGTATAAAAATTATATATAAAAAAATTTGTCAAAAAAATTTAGTTGATATTTTTAAAAATAAAATATATTTAATATAATGATATCTATAAATATATTTTCATTATATCTATAGTTTAAGTGAAAAAATAATGATATTTGAAATAATTATTTTTATAATATTAGAATTTATGATACTGAAAAAAATAAATATTTAAGATAAAAATTACATATAAAGAAAATTATATAAAAAGTTAGTTGATGTTTTTAAAAAATAAAGTATATTTAACATAATAATGTGAATAAAAAATTATTTTTATTATATAATTTCATATTTATTATTTTACCTATGTAAATAAAGAAATTATTAATTAAAAATAAAATAAAAAACTTGAAAACATATTTGTTAACTAAAAACTTGAAAATAGCAGGCTTATTAATTAAAAACATTAATTAACATTTTTTAAAGGGAGGGAATTTGAAGTTAGGACCTAATGATAAAAGCTGCAAGCTTTTAAACAAACAGACAAAAGAAAACGCGTTTGATACAAAACATCTTTTGGAAAACGCTTTTTATAAAAAAAATTGTTACGTCAACTTCTGATTTCAAACGAAATATTTCTCTCAAATAATGGAAGAAAAATAATAACCTAAATCGCTAATTTTTTTTTTTAAAGTGGCCCTTTTTACTAATTTTACCTACAAAAAGCAAATATCTTTGAGAGAAAAAAAAAGCAAAACAAAATTCCATTATTGCAATTCCTTTTCGACACCACTGGCCAAAACAAAATGAAATTAAGACAATGTTTGTCTTATAGTAACAACTTAAAAGTGTTCTGTCAATTTTATTTTATTTTATTGTTAAAAGTCCCTTTCGAAACTATATATATATATATATATTTGGCCAAAAGGAAAAAAACATATGTACTTTGCTAAAAAATTTAATTCATGATTTTATTTCTGATATAATCCTATTTCTGTTTTTTGATACTTTAATTTTTTAGTCTTTAAAATATATTTATTTTTTAGTTTGATATTTAAAATATGTTTCTATTATATTTTTAAATTCACTTTCTAACTCACATTGCCAATCAAATAATGTTATATGGCGTTTTTTTTGAAAAAAAATATTTTTTCTTTTATGAAATATATATAGACCTTAAAATTATAAAAATGGAAATAAAAATATATAAAAATTTGAAAAGTTATATATAATTTTAGAACATTATAAAAATGGAAATAAATATATATAGGTTTTACCAAAGTCAAAGTCCAATAAAATTCTTTCTTTCAAATCAAAATTAAATAAATTGAGCATTCATTGTTTTAAATATTTTATTATTATAGGAGTGGTTGTTCATTAAGATAATAAGTTTGATATATTTTGGGATTCTAATTTCCATTAGAAGTAGAATTTTATATCATGTATACTTCTCTTATCTATAAATATATAGTTTGGAGAAACATTGTAAAAATTCTCATTGATCAATAAAATACGTACTTCTCTTTATTCTCTTATTTCTCTTGTTATTTACCATCTTTGTTATCTTATTTTTCTTTACTTTTATAACATATTCTCAACACAATTCTCTTCTAAACATTTTCCTTAAATTATTTCCGGCAGCCCAAACTAAAATTTGAAAAAAAATTCTCTTAAACCCATTAAAAGGTTTGAACCTACACCCATCAATTTTTATCCCTCTTCCTCAATCAATTGCCTACATATCAACCATTAAAAAATTTTCCCCAAGAAAATTATAAAAGATTTGTTGTTGGAGAGAAAATAATAAAACAAGGCATCGTTGAGAAGAATCAAAATCACATCAATTTCCACAATTCCTTAATCGCTCAGCTAATCAAAGATTATAAATATATAGCGCCAAGAAATGTATGAAAACATATTTATCCATATCTGAACAAATTAATTCATTTGAGGATTGAAGATCAAATTTATTCTCCGAAGTCTTAGACACAAGATGCAAAGATGTGCATGAAGTTTTTTATTTAATGTTTCATACTGAGATTACTTTTTTATCTATGATTAATTATGATTTATTTGATTAACTTGTGTTAATATAAATCTGTATCAATCTGATTCTAGCATGCAAATTAGGCTATAATCTAGGATTTTTTGTCTAGTTATTTTCATGTATAGTTCCTAGGTACTAGTATAAATATCTAGCACTTGTATAACAATAGACACACATAAATTCATTCCTCTTACATTTTTTAAAGTTTATAATATGGTATCAAGAGCTTAGGTTCCTTTTCTTTCTTTTTCCTCTATTTTTTGGCATTGTTTATAGTTTTGTCCTCTGTTTCCCATGCTTTGCCTTTTTTTTGCCCAAGCCAATTCGCAGCCATCATACTCAAGTCGTTCTAAGTCATTGAATACTCTGTTGACCAAACCACTCCCACTATTTTTCGTCGATCTGCTCCTATTTTCTCACTCTCTTTCTATCTAATTTGTCTCTATCATGGAGAAAATAAAGATTTCTCACCTTGGCAATGTTTTCTTTAAAATTTATCATCAGAATGATCATCAATTCACCTCTTGCTCTAAGGTGGAATGTCGTTACTTTCATAAACATGGCCACCTTATTCGTGACTGTCCGATTTGCCCCTTCGAATTGGTGAAACTACTAAGGTTGATGGATCTCTCAACTCTAAAGGAGTTTTTCTTTTTCTTGGTTCATCAATTGTTGCTATTGCTTTTATCTCATTAAGTTACTTAGTACCTCTTCTAAAACAGGTTTTATCTTCCAGTTCCTCTTCACATTTTGTCTTGTTTGTTACTCCATGTAATTCTACTTGGATTGTTATAATCATATGAGACTTAATTTATAAAATTTCTTCACACATGTCTCTTACCTCCTCTCTTCCACCTATTCATATAGCTAATGTGCACAAATTTCTATCACACATGTAGGTCATCCATCCACCTCCACCCTTAGTCTCTCGGACACCTATTGTGTGTTGGATCTAGAGCTCTAAGTGTAGTACTTTCGTCAATATACACTTGAAATTTTTTCCAGACAAATTGGTTAATAAAACAAATTCATTAATTACATTAATGTACTTTGTATAATTGTCCTCACAAGGTTTTTTCACACAAAGAAAAATAGAAGCAAATGTTGCTCATTGGTTGTCTAAATGTTTAACTAATATTAAACTGTATTACATGGTCGGATTATAGTATAAAAAGACAACTTGTATTACTAGATGAACCTAAACATGTCCTTATTCTAATAAAAAAATGTGTAAATCGATTGAAAGACTAATATGTCATCTATGAAGTCCAATTAGGGAGATGTCTTATCTTGGGCATCGGAGTAGATGACTACTAGAAGATAGATGTAACACCCCTAACCCGTATTCGTCGCCAGAATAGGGTTACGAGGTATTACTGAATAATACACATCATTCATATACATTTATACAATAATAATCAAAATCCATTTATCTCAATCACATTGTCCCTTATAAGGTCCTACGAAACCTTAAAACATGCTTAGAAATGGTTCAGGACTAAACCAATAACATTTGCAAACTTTGGGAGACTTAGAAAATTTACTTTGATTTAAGGGTCACACGCCCGTGTCACAGGCCGTGTGAAAACAGGGTATACATACTGACTTGTACCACACGGCCAAAGACACACCCGTGTGCCATGGCTATGGGAAAACTGGAGGGGCTATTGACTTGGGTCACACGGCCGACCACATGCCCATGTGCTAGCTCGTGTGCCACACACGGCCAGTAGACACATCCGTGTGTCTAGGCCGTGCCAAACTTGTAGGGTATACTGATTTTATTTTGAAGGGTACCCTAGGGGACACACGGTCGTGTAACATGACCATGTGTCGCACACGGCTGAGACAAAGCCCGTGCCTCTGCCTGTGCGGACAAAAATAGGCTATTTGCAAAGCCAAATTGCCACCCTTATCTCATGCTCACCTAGCCATCAAAATGGTATCATTTTAACACATATATAGGCAACCAAAAACATGCCAAATCATACACATATCATGCCATCTATTCATAACCATTTCAACCACTCAATTCCATATTCAAACATACCAAATCATTATGCCAAAATCATCACAACTTACCTAATTTCCAAATGCATTAACTCATCAAATTATCATCTATTTCATGACATAAATTGCACCATATCTCCATCTCAAAATCAAACAACAATATGCTAATCTTCCAAGCAATAATACCACAACATAAAACTATCCAAAAGAGCATCCATACCACCATTCCAAACAAGCCAACACTTAGGACATTATATACATCACATATATCATTTGTCAAACATATAATTCAAGCCAACTTAAATGACCATATTCCAACATTTACAAGCCAAATCTCATGGCTATAATCACAATTCAAAACATACTAAGATGACAATAGCTTATACATGCCATATACCACATATATAAAGCTTCAAAAGTACTAACGAGATGATCGATAGTGTGATGGTGTTTCCCGAGGATCCCCGAGTTCGAGCTAGCTTCAATAATCTATAAAACATGGAAAGAACATACAAAGTAAGCTTTAAAAGCTTAGAAAGCCATATACAAATAAAGTCATCACATGAACATTTGCATATTAATTCAAATATGCTAAACATATCTAATCACATTCAAATTCACAAACCTTTCTCATTGAACATATATATTCAATGTCTTAATCGAGTTCATCACATACTTCCCCTTTTTCAATTCTCGTATGAATTTTGTACGTACCTGAGTCACTTAGCTCTTTCACATTTTCTTTCTCTACTTGACTTTGCCCATTGAATAGTTCGGAATCGTTAAGGATACTCAAAAATCACATAAGCTCATACAATGCCATATCCTAGATATGGTCTTACATGTTATCACATATCGATGCCACTGTCCTAGACAAGGTCTTACACGAAATCGAATAACGATGCCAATGCCCCAGACATGGTCTTACACACACTCACAATACAATGCAAATGTCCCAGACATGGTATTACATGTAACCACATCTCAATAACCTAATGTCATGACATTTGTATCCTATACTATTCCTAAGCTTCGTACGAGACTTTCGGATATCGTAACTTCATCGATTCATGCTTGTATTTCCTCATTCAACATTTATAGCAATTCAATAATAATGAAACATATATAATTAAATTCAAAATCATTTATTTGCATATGAACTTACCTCGTAGTCAGAATAGAAGGACTGGATCGACTATTCGATAACTTTGGAATTCTCCCGTTCTAAATATGATTTCTTTCGTTCTTGGTCTATTTACATTAAAAATTAATCCATTTAATCACCAACTTATTCAATTTCATCCACAAACACATATTTGGGAATTTTTTCACTTTATCCCTTAAAGTTCCATATTTTTACAATTTAGTCCTTATTTCACAAATACAAAAAATTCATGAAATTTCTTTAAACCCAAGCCTTGCCGAAATTCATATAGGTTTCTAGCAGCCCATATTTTTCAATTATTTCACATTTCAACCCTTCAATTTACAAATTTCACAATTTAATCTCTAATTGACATTTTTACTCAAAATAACTTTACAAAACATGTATATTAAACACCAAGCTTTCATATTTCATCATTAAACATCCAAAAACACATGAATTCAACAATGTCAACTTTCAAAATCATCAACACTTTCAAAAATTTGGGTAGGGCTAGCTAGTACTCAAAGCAATGATTACAAAAACATAGAAATCATCAAAAATCGAGCTCAAAACATACCTCAATCAAGATGAACAAGGGCCAAACCTTCAAAGCTCTCAAAACCCTTATTTTCTTTTGTTTTTGGGTTGGAAATGGAAAAGCTGAACACATTTTAACTTTGGTTTTGTTTAATTATGATTTATTTAACTAATTACCAAAATGACCTTATTTATTAACATTTAAAAAGACATAATGGATGACTATTCATGTCAATTTCCACTATCCATGGTCTATTTACAGCATAAGGACTTCACCTTTAATAAGCCATGGCAATTAGACACCTTTATAAAATAGAATGTAACTTTTGCATTTTACGCGATTAAGTCCTTTCTCTCAAATTAACCATTTAAACGATAAAATTAGCTCACGAAATTTTCACACATATATATTCACATGTTGTAAACATAAAAAATAATATTAAAATAATTTTACGATCTCAAATTTTTGGTTTCAAAACCACTGTTTTGATTTAACTAAAATCAGGCTGTTACAACTCTCCCCCCTTAGGGATTTTCGTCCTTAAAAATCTTACCAGTGAATAGGTTTGGATATTGCTCTCTCATAGCATCCTCGGGTTCCCACGTAGCTTCTTCAACCCCGTGTCGATGCCATATTACTTTCACTAATGTTATTCTTTTATTTCTCAGGTCTTTGATCTCACGAGCTAGAATTTGGACCGGTTCTTCACTGTACGATAAATCTGACTGAATCTCAACTTCGGTCGGGGAAATAACATGCGAAAGATCAGATCTGTACTTTTGTAGCACCGATACATGAAACACGTTAAGAATCTTTTCTAGCTCAGACAACAATGCTAGCTGAGATAAGCAACTGGTCCAACTCGCTCGATAATCTCATACGTCCCGATGAATCTCGGACTCAATTTACCTTTACGACCGAATCGAAGTATTTTCTTCCACGGAGATACTTTCGAAAACACTTAATCCTCGATATGAAATTCAATATCTTTTCGTTTCAAGTCTGCATAAGATTTCTGTTTCTCTAATCAGATCGACCCCGTGAATCTTATTTTTGCTAAGCTCAGTCCAGTACAATGGTGTTCCACACTTCCGACTGTATAGAGTTTCATAAGTTTCCATTTTAATACTCGATTGAAAACTATTGTTATATGTAAATTCAATCAATGGCAAATATTTTCCCCACATACATTTGAACTCAAGAATATAACATCTTAACATATCCTCGAGTATCTGAATAACTTGCTAGGACTGACCATCGTCTGCGGGTGAAATGCGGTACTAAAATGTAGTTTTTTACCTAGTGCATCTTGTAGTTTCTTCCAAAACTTCGATGTGAACCTCGGATCTTTATTCGAAACAATAGAAACAGGTACTTCGTGTAATCTCACAACCTCGGATATATACAACTCAGCTAACTTTTCAAGCGAATAGTCCATTCGTACCAGAATGAAATGAGATGATTTTGTCAATCTGTCAACTATAACCCAGATCGCATCTTTCTTACTCGAAGATAGAAGTAAACCCAAAACAAAATCTATAGTCACTCTATCCCATTTCTACTCGAGGATCATAATCGACTGTAATAAACCAGACGATACTTGATGTTCAACTTTGACTTGCTGACAAATCAAACATTTAGAGACAAACTTTGAAATGTCTCATTTCATACCATGCCACCAATAAAATTGCTTCAAATCATTATACATTTTCGTGCTTCCCGGATGAACAGATAAACGACTACTATGTGCTTCATTCAAAATCATCTGAATCAACTCTGAATTTCTTAGAACACATATTCGACCTCAGAATCTTAAACAATCATCAATGCCAACTTAAAATTCTGAATTAGGGTTCGAATCACATTGAGTTCGTTTTGCTAACATTTCATTATCGATTTTCTGAGCTTCACAAATTTGCTGTAAAAACAACGGTCTCACTTTTAAGTCAGCTACAATTGAGCCATCGTCAAATAGAGCCAACTGAGTATTCATTGCACGCAGACCAAACAAAGCTTTCTAGCTTAAAGCATCAGCAAAAACATTTACTTTTCCTTGATGATAGCCAATCACTAGCTCGTAATCTTTTAGCAATTCTAGCCATCTCTGCTGTCATAAATTCAAATCTTTCTGAGTCATCAGGTATTTCATACTTTTGTGATCTGAGTAAATATGACATTTTTCACCGAACAAATAATGGCGCCAACTCTTCAATGCAAACACAATTGTTACTAACTCTAAATCATGGGTCGGGTAATTCTTTTCATGCGGTTTCAACTGCCTCGAGGCATAAGCTATGACTTTGCCTTCCTACATCAAAACGTAACCTAGACCATTCAACAACGCATCACTATAGATCACAAATTCTTTACCTGATTCTGGCTGTACTAACACTAGAGCTTTAGTCAAAAGAGTTTTCAATTGATCAAAAATTTTCTAACATTTCTCAGACTATTCAAACTTTACATCTTTCTGAAACAATCTCGTCAATGGAGTCGTAATCATCGAAAAGCCTTTTACAAGTCGTCGGTAATAGCCAGCTAGTCGTAGAAAATTATGGACTTCAGATACATTTCTCGGAGGTTTCCAATCCATCATTGTAAAAATCTTACTCGGATCGACTCGAATACCTGATGCTGACACAAATGCCCCAAAAAACCAACTTCGCGCAACCAAAATTCACATTTACTGAACTTTGCGTATAATTGCTTATAACGTAAAGTCTGTAATACAATTCTTAGATGCTCGGCATGCTCAGATTCATGTCGTGAATATATCAATATGTCATCAATAAACACAACAACAAATTGATCTAAGTACGGTTTGAAAATACTATTCATTAAATCCATTAAGATAGTGGGTGCATTCGTTAGTCCAAAAGGCATAATTAAAAATTCATAATGTCTGTACCTCATTCTAAAAGCAGTCTTTGGCACATCAAAGTTTCTAACCCGCAACTGATAATAGCACGATCTCAAATCTATTTTCGAAAACACTGTAGCCCCTTTTAATTGGTCAAACAAATCATCAATTCGCGGTAGAGGGTATTTGTTCTTGATCGTCACTTTGTTAAGCTGTCTGTAGTCTATACACATTCTCATCATGCCATCTTTCTTTTTCACAAACAATATGGGAGCACCCCAGTGCTAGAAACTCGGTCATGCAAATCCTCTATCAGTTAATTGTTCCAACTAAACTTTTAATTCTTTTAACTCTGTCAGAGCCATTCTGTACAGAGCTATCGATATCGGCGTAGTACCCTGCATTAACTTAATGCCAAACTCAACCTCTCAGATCGGTAGTAAACTTGGTAACTCTTTAGGAAACACATATGGATACTCACACACAACTCGCACTGATTCAATCTTCTGTTCAGTCACTTTCGTATCAAGCATAAGAAAAATATGCTTCGCAACCCTTTCTCATATATTTCTGAGCCAACATCGATGAAATCACTACTGGTAAGCTATTCAGATCATCTGACTCAAATTGGATAATCTCATTATTCTGACTCATTTTTCTATTGCAATTCACAACAACATCATGCAACGTTATCCAATCCATACCCAAGATTATATCAAACTCATCAAATGGCAACAACATCAAATCGACTGGAAAGTAATTATCCCGAATCATCAACATACAGTTCTTGTACACTTTATCAACCAACACACACTTGCCTAAGGAGTTCGATACTCTAATTAGAAATTTAGTAGACTCTACAAGCAAAGTCTTACTGGATACTAAATTTACACATATATACGAATGAGTGGATCCTGGATCTATCAATGCAATAACTTTAGTCTCATAAAGAGTAAAAGTACCGGTAATAATATCTAGAGATGACGTTTCTTTGCGAGCGCGAATAGCATAGGCTTGTACAGGTGCTCTAGCATCAGATCTTGCAGCTGTGTCTCTTGTCACACCTCTACCACCACTCATATTTCTCGTGTTTCTGGGTGGTCTACTTCTAGCTGCAGTATTACTCGGCCTAATATTCTGTGATGTATTTTGCTCAGCCAACTCAGGATAATCACGGATAAAATGATACAATGATCCACATTTAAAACAAACCCTATCATTCAATCTACAATCACCAGGATGCTGTTTACCATAATGTTTACATTCAAGTCGATTAGGTCTCGCACTCCCAACACTAGCTATCGAAGTAGCTAGAGCTTTGAAGCTCGACTGTTGTCTTACTCGATCTTTGTTTGAATGTCCCATAGATACATTGGAACGATTAAACGAGTCTTGAAATTTTTTTGATGCAGATGGATATGGCTTACTCATTGATCTCTTTCTCGAATCTCTAGCTTCTGAGTCTGCTTTTCTCTTTTCTTTGCTAAGATCCTCGGCTTTACAAGCCTTTTCAACTAAAACAACAAATTCTTTGATTTCCAGAATCCCAAAAAGAAGTTTTATATCTTCATTAAGCCCGTCAAAAAATCTTTTACACCTGATCTCTTCAGTGGAAACATATTCCTGAGCATACTTGCTCAATTGTACAAATTTACTTTTGTACTCGGTCACAGTCATTCCGTCTTGTTTTAATTCTAGAAACTCTTTATGTTTCTGATCAAGAAATCACTGACTTATGTATTTCTTTTGGAATTTATATTGGAAGAACTCCCAAGTAACTCATTCTCTAGGAACCACAGATGTCAATGTTTTCCACCAATGATATGCATTATCTCTAAGTAAAGATACAACACACTTGATACATTCGTCTAGAGTATAGGATAATTTATCAAATACTCTGATTGTGTTCTCGAGCCAGAACTCAGCCCTTTTAGCATCATTATCATTTGTAGCCCAAAACTCTTTGGCCCCGTGTTTGCGTATCTTATCCACAGGTGGCTTACTCAATCAATCACTTGTGGCACAACTGGGATTTGTTGAGGAACAAGTGGGGGTGGAGGTTGTTGAGCAGCCGAATTTGTTCGTACGAATTCTGTGAACCATTCACTCATTATTTGGAAGAAGGCTTGCTTAGCCTCTCCCCCTTAGCTACTCGAAATAGGCCTAGAATTGGCTGGTACTGCCCCTTGAGTGGGAGCGGGTGCATTACTTTCAACATCGTCAGCTATTGCTTGATTGGGATCCATTTGCTATATAAAAACACATTTTAACTGTCAGAAATCATCACACTATCGCAGTTTATATATATGGCATGTATAGCTAGACTCTCACACGCTACGTGTAACGCATCGAATTTTAGGCCTAGATAAATTGGGAATTGGGCTTTGGGCTTTGGGCTTTGGGTCACATAAAATTTTTAAGTGAGCAAGAAAATGACAAATGACATGTTGGCTATAAAGGTTTAGGGAATTTGGAGTGTCTAGGTATGTTGGAGAAGTTCTGGGTTCGAGTTTTGTGGTAGAGGAATTTTAATTTAATTATTAAAAGAACCAGGGTTTGGAGTAGTTGGGCTTTTAAATAAAAATAGGGAAAATGACATAAAAAAGCCTTGTGGTGGAGTGGCTAAGTGACGTCACTTAGGGTGAAGGGAGGTGGCGTTAGTGGCTAGTAAGGAGATCCAAGGTTCGAATCTTAGCTTGTTATTTTTAGGAATTTACTTTTGGCTTTTTAGAAGGGTGGAAGTGGCGTGAAGATGGACTCCAAGGGGAGTGTTCAGAAGAGAAAATTTAGGAAATAGATTAAGGAGTTATTAGGGAGAAAAATGAGGAGATGAGAAGGGGGAAGTGATGGAGCTGAATTGGGAATTGAGGGTTAGGTAATTTGGATAGAGGCTAAAAATATGTGCCGAGTTTGGGATTCTAGGCTAATGCCAAATTTTTCATTTTTTTTCCTTTAGTACCGATTGGCTTTTCCATCTTTGCTAGCTGATTCTTTTGCCATTCTTTCTCTCCTCAAATCTCTTTTGATTTACCTTTTGGGTTAGTCGATTCCTTCTGCTACTCTTCTTTTTTAATTTATGCCAAATAAACTTTATTCACCATATTAGTTTGAAAGTCGAATCTCCCAATGGCAGAATACTCTTTGGCCGAATACTCTTGGTGTAATTACTACTCCTTCAACTTCGGTTAAATCTAGTGTAAGTGTTGTTCTCCCAATCAATTTTGCTAAGAATCTATTACGTTATTCTTTCCTCACTCTTTCTAATCAACTGTGGTAGGGATTTAGTATTGGATCTCGGATCTTAGCTCTCTGCCGAAATTGTTCCTAGATTTTTACGATTTTGGTAAGTATTCCTCTTCCATTAGCTAAGGTGGCCAAATGTTCATAGTTAAAGTAAGGGGACTTGTGTTGGATACAAGTCACCAATTATTCTGGTTTTAATAGTTAAGATTGGTGTAGATCTAGGAGTTGAACGTGATTAGTGATTTAAGAAGAGGCTGTTATACTTATCGCGCAAGGTAAGGTTAAGGTGAGGTATCGGTTTTAGTAAAGATATGTATGAAGCATGTGATTAATTGAAGGGTGATATCATTTGTAGGTTGGTGACTAAGGGAATCGCGACACTCTTGCTTACCAGGTGTGTACATACACTGCACATACACAATGAATCGGCAAAAGCTGAAATGCCGAAAAACCAAAAAGCTAAAATGCCGAAAGCTGAAAGTTGGGCTACCGTAGTCTTGCGAGTGCGCAGACACTCGTGAAGAGGAAACCGATAAGTTGTCTGAGGCCCCATCGGCGATTCCATAGACTTGGGCTCTGATTTGGCCAACCAGGCCAGTATAGGCTTAATAGGCCTAACGAGCTATTGAGACCATAATAGGCAAAAATTGATAATTGATTCTATATGATAGAAATTCGTATGTGAGCATGTGTATAATGTGATTTAGACCTAATGGGCCATATAAATGTGATTTGGGCCTAATGGGCCATATATAGGTGATTTGGGCCTAATAGGCCATATGAATATGATTGGGCCTAGTGGGCCATATACAAGTATGTGAATTTGACTGGGCTTTGTAAAGGGTTTTGGGCCTAGTACATGATGACTACATAAAACTTAATTAATTTATTGCGGCCATGGACAAGTCAAAGGGTTAAGGTGTGGCAACGGGTATATGCATGTCTAGGATTGAATCTAGGGAGAGCTTGGTACTTAAGCGGTCTTAATGACTCACCTCCTCTTCTCTGGAATCCTACCTGGTCCATAGTATTCGTTCATCTTAGCTCACGTGATTTGTTAACGGGCCAAGGTAAGTTAAAACCGTAAAGAAAGGGAAAATTATCGAAATGCCCTTAGGGGCAAAAATAACCAAAATACCCCTAGGTATGGAAGGTAAGTTTTAAGGATGTGACATGCATACATATGATATTCTGCTTAGGTTGCATATGGGTTGGGAATTTTGGAACGGAGGAAGTATATGAGGATCGCATGGTTGCTTGACGACTGTGGATCCACGAAAGACTTTTTAAGCCCATTATATGATTAGCAGCTTGCTGCAAGAAGGTAGTTCCGCAACTGGGCTACCATTGAAGTGTATCGGTTGGGTGGGTCGATATTTATATCCCCACATGAAGTGTACAGGGGGATGGAGCTGAAGTGTAGCAGATGGATTATTGGGGTGGGTTGCATTGCACTGCATTGCATGTGTGGTTTTATGATGATTGATGAATGCTTGCTGCTCGATGAGGGTGTACACACTTAGTTTGCAAAAACTCACCCCCTCTTTTATTTTTCTTAGGTAATGCTCAATAGAAGGTTCGAGGTCTGGAGGGACTCTGGATGGCCATCTAGCAAGACTACTTGGACTTGGTTGTTTTAAAAGCATTTAGTTCCTTATTTATTAAGTGATTTTAGACTGGATTGTAATAAGGCCTCCCCTTTTTGTTATTATTTGGATTATTATTCTTATGCATTGTAATTGCGAGAAGTTGAACAGGGATTTTCTAAACCATAGTTTTTATGTACTACGTTTCCGTAACCAAACTTTTAATTGATAAACTTTCTTAAATCAAATGTTTTAAACAAAGCTTTCGGAACTGAAAAGAGTGTTTTCATAAGTTAACTAAGGTTTCATATCTTAAGGAAGGGGTTTCAATGAAAATAAGGTTTTCACTAAAACACTTCAATGTGATGAGCCAGATTCGGCCATAACGTTTGGGCCGAGTTTGGGGTGTTACATTTAGTGGTATCAGAGCTAGGTTACAAAACTCAGGCTGTGAGGTGGGCCTTAGTATTTTTGGTTTCTTTTTCTATTTTAAGAATATATATATTTTGGGTCACAATGTTTTGGAAAATAGAAAATCTTGCTGAGCAGCACACTAAGCCTCCGATGTCGAACCAAGTAAGTTCTTCTATTCTTAAGCTTGTTTAAATTGTTGTACAGTAGATAGATAGAGGGCTACTTTAGATGATTTTAGTTAGAATGGAACTAGAGCCCGTAGGACCTAGAAACTGTAGAGGATTTTCGAAAATAATCTTCTCTTTAAATATTTCCATAAAACATCGGTTTAATTATTAAACTAACTAAAACTTCATAAAAATTTCTAATCCAGATAATACTCGAGTCGACGATGAGTGCTAGAAGAGGTGCAAGAGGCCGTGGCTGAGGCCGCGAAAGTGTTCGGGCTGAATCGTCAGCATCGGGCCATATGCCCGATGTTGGAGTAGAAGAGGCTCCGACCTCACCTGTGGCTGAGAATGGACTGTATGATTGGGTCGCAGGAGACAATGCATTGTCGCAGGCACTGCTAAGGATTTTGGAATGGGTTTTTGGGCCCAATAATGGCACTGGAAATCGAGGGTCCATTCCGGAGTGACTTCGTTCGAGTGGGGTTGAGATCTTTAAGGGCATGGCTAGTGTGGCTCTTAATGTGGCAGAATATTAGTTGGAGGCCACTGAAAGGATAATGGAGGACTTGGACTGCTCACCTGAACAAAAGTTGAAAGGGGCAGTGTCACTGCTTAGGGAAGAAGCCTACTAGTGGTGGTTGATGGTGAAAGAGGGCACCCAATCGGAGCGGGTCACTTGGGAGTTTTTCAAAGCTGCATTCCAAGGGAAGTACGTGGGTGCAAGCTATGTGGCTGCTAGAAGGAAGGAGTTTCTGAACTTGTTCTAAGGAAACAAATCAGTAGCGGAGTTTCTATGCCTTAGTAGGTATGCAAGAGTAATGGTGGCAACAAAATATGAGTGTTGCGTTAGATTTGAGGATGGACTTAGAGATAGCCTCAGGGTATTAATAGCTCCACAAAGGAAGCAAGTTTTCTCAAAGTTGGTGGAGAAAGCAAAGATAGCAGAGGAGGTAAAGCACGCTGAGCGCTTAAATTGAGAAAAAGAAAGGGGTAACAATAAGAGGGAGCCTGAGACTCCGGGTGTTGGACAGAGGCCTAAGGCTAGGGCCAAAAACGATGGGCCAGTTAGGGCAGGGCCCCCTGCTGTTAATCTAGGGGTGCCACCTTGTGCTGTTTGTAGGAAAAGTTATATAGGCGAGTGTTGGAAGAGGACGAGTGCTTATTTAGCGTGTAGATCCTTGGAGCATAGGATCAAGAATTACCCTAAAATGCCAGCTCAGGTGCTGGTCATGGGTCGAGGTGGTTCTCCGCTACCAAGGGGTGGTCAGCTACCGCCAAGAGGTCGTGGGAAGGTTAGGGGTGGTAACGACAATAGATGTGGACGTGGAGCACCAGATAAAAATGCAAGCCATGCTGAGGCAAGGCAACTAGCTTTGGTTTATGCTGCTCGTCACTGAGAAGACGGGGATGCCCTAGATGTGATAACGGGTATGTTCTTTATATATGAGTTACCTTACACAGCATTGATTGATATTGGATCGTCGCATTCATATGTTGCATACATTAAGAATGAACCTTTGGGTGACATGTTTGAAACTACTGCAAATGAAATGACTGTGATAAATCCGTTAGGTCAGTCAGTGGGAGTGAATAATTTGTTTAGGGAGGTACCCTTAGTAATCCAAGGAGTTACCTTTTCTGCGGATTTGATGGAGCTACCGTTTAACGAATTCGACTTAACCTTGGGTATGGATTGGCTGGTGAAGCACCGAGCCACCTTGGATTGCGCTGTAGAGCGAATGGTGTTAAGAATGACGGAAGATAAAAAAGTAGTGGTGATTGGTGAACACCGACATTACCTGTAGAATGTGATTTCGGCGTTGAATGCTGAGAAGTTAGTATGAAAGGGATGCGAAGGCTGTTTGGCTTATATTAGTAATACGGAGGCTAAGAGCCTTGCTGTTAAGGAGTTGAGAACAATTAGGGAATTTTTGGATGTCTTTCCCGAGGAGCTGCCTAGGTTGTCACCCAGCAGGGAAGTAGAATTTGGAATCGAGTTGTTACTTGGGACGGCACCGGTGTCCATCGCTCCTTATCGGATGACACCAAAGGAGTTGGTGGAACTTAAGGCACAGATTCAGGAATTGTTGGATCGAGGATTCATACGACCAAGTGTGTCTCTATGGGAAGCACCAGTGTTATTCGTGAAGAAGAAGGATGGAACCTTGCGAATGTACATCAACTATCGACAATTAAGCAAGTTAACTGTTAAAAAAAGTACCCTTTACCGAGAATCGATGATCTTTTTGATCAGTTTAAGGGAGCGTCCATTTTCTCGAAGATTGATCTGTGTTTGGGGTATCACCAATTAATGGTTAAAGAGGTGGATGTTCACAAGACAGCTTTCAAAACTCGTTATGGGCATTACAGGTTCTTGGTAATGCCATTCGGGCTGACGAACGCGCCTGTCGCTTTCATGGATCTCATGAATCGGGTTTTCCAACCCTACCTGGATCGGTTTGTGGTAGTTTTTATAGATGACATTTTGGTGTACTTAAGAGATGAAGATGAGCATGATGCACACTTAAGGATTGTGTTGCAGATTTTGAGGGAGAAGTAGTTGTATGCCGAATTCAGTAAGTGTGAATTCTGGCTAAGGGAGGTTACTTTTCTAGGACATGTGGTGTTAGCCGAGGGTATTAAGGTGGATCCTCGAAAAATTGAAGTAGTGTTAGACTGGAAAACACCTAAGTCGGTGTCAAAAATTTGAAGCTTTCTAGGCTTGGCAGGATACTATAGGTGGTTTGTTGAGGGCTTTTCAGTAATTGTTGCACCCTTAACTAAGTTGTTGAGGAAGGGGGTACTGTTTGGTTGGACGGAAAAGCATCAAGAGAGTTTCGAAAAACTTAAGAAAGTTTTAACTGAGGCCCCTGTGTTGATTCAGCCAGTGCCTGGGAAGGAGTTTACGGTTTATAGTGATGCATTGCATGTAGGCTTGGGATATGTATTGATGCAAGATGGGAAGGTAGTTGCGTATGCGTCACGTCAACTTAAGACTCACGAAGTGAATTACCCAACCCATGACTTGGAGCTAGCTGCGGTGGTGTTCGCGCTTAAAATATGGAAGTATTACTTATACGGGGAGAAGTGTGTAATTTATTCGGACCACAAGAGTTTGAAGTACCTCCTTACCCAAAAGAAGCTTAACCTTAGGCAGCGTAGAATTATTGAAGGATTACGATTGTACGATTGAATACCACCCTGGCAAAGCGAATGTGGTAGCCGACGCATTGAGTTGCAGGGCTAAGTCAGACTTGAGGGCTATGCTCACCCGTTTAAGCTTGTTGGATGATGGTAGCTTGTTAGTTGAGCTTCAGGTAAAGCCGGTGTGGGTCGAGCAGATAAGGAGTAAGCAACTAGTGGATGAGACCTTAGTGCTCATTTTAGACAAGTTGAGAGTGGGGAGACATCGGACTTTGGGATAAATAGTGAAGGAGTATTGTGTTTCCGTGGGAGGATGTGTATACCAAAGGACGATGATCTAAGGCAGTCCATTCTGTGGGAAGCACATAGCGGCCTCTACGCAATGCATCCTAGCAGAAACAAGATGTATCGAAATTTACGTAAGCTTTATTGGTGGCCTAGACTTAAGCGTGAGGTTGTGGAGTTCGTAAGTAAATGTTTGGTTTGCCAAAAAGTGAAGGCGGAACACCAGTTGCCTTCAGGATTGCTGCAGCAAGTAAAGATTCCACTGTGGAAGTGGGAAATGATTACTATGGACTTTGTTAGTGGGCAACCCTTGACGCCTACTGAGAAAGACTTGATATGGGTTATAGTGGATCGGTTAACCAAGTCTGCCCATTTTGTACTAGTTCGCACCGATTACTCATTACAAAAGTTGGCTAAACTGTATGTGGCAGAGATTGTAAGATTGTATGGAGTGCCGGTATCTATAATATCTGATAGGGACCTACGTTTCACTTCGTGATTTTGGAAGAAGCTGCATAAGGTGCTAGGTACTAGGTTAAACTTCAGTACGACATTTCACCCTCAAACTAATGGACAGTCGGAAAGGGTGATCCAAGTATTGGAAGATATGTTGAGGGGATGTGTGATTGAGTTCCGAGGTAGCTGGGAGGACTTTTTGCCATTAGCCAAATTCGCATACAATAATAGCTATCAAGCAAGCATTGGGATGGCTCTCTATGAAGCACTGTATGGGCGAAGGTGTCGAACTCCAACATGTTGGACGGAGTTGGGCGAACGAAGAGTTTTGAGCCTTGAGTTAGTAGCAGATACTGAGGATAAGGTGAAGTTGATTCAGGATTGATTGAAGGAGGCCTCGGATAGGTAGAAGTCGTATGCTGACCTTAAGCATCGAGAAATAGAGTATACAGTGGGAGACTTAGTTTTTCTGAAACTCTCTCCGTGGAAGAAAGTGTTAAGGTTTGGACGAAAGGGCAAGCTAAGCCCAAGGTTCATTGGGCCATATCGGGTGGTAAGGCGGATTGGGCCAGTCACTTACCAGCTGGAGTTACCTCCTGAACTAATCTAGATCCACGATGTGTTTCGTGTTTCCATGGTAAGACGGCATCGCTCAGATCCTTCGCATGTCGTGGCAGTTGAGGAAATCGAGGTCAGGCCAGACCTAACTTTCAAGGAAGAGCCTATGCAAATAATTGGTCGAGATGTCAAAGTATTGAGAAGGAAGTCCATTCCATTAGTCAAAGTGCTTTGGCGTAATCACAAGGCTGAGGAGGCTACTTGGGAACCTGAGGAAGCGATGTGACGCCAATATCCTCAACTGTTTGGATCAAGTAAAATTTCGAGGACGAAATTTCTTTTAGGGGGTAGAGTTGTAACGCCCTGAATTTTGGGCCTAGATGAATTGGGCTTTGGGCTTTGGGCTTTAGGCTTTGGGCTTTGGGTCACATAAAATTTTTAAGTGAGAAAGAAAATAACAAATGACATGTTGGCTATAAGGGTTTAAGGAATTCAGAGTGTTTAGGTATGTTGGAGAAGTTCTGGGTTTGAGTTTTATGGTAGGGGAATTTTAATTTAATTATTAAAAGAACCATGGTTGAGAGTAGTTGGGCTTTTAAACAAAAATAGGGAAAATGGCATCAAAAAGCCTTGTGGTGGAGTGGCTAAGTGACGCCACTTAGGGTGAAGGGAGGTGGTGTCAGTGGCTAGCAAGGAGATCCAAGGTTCGAATCCTAGCTTGGTATTTTTAGGAATTTAATTTTGGCCTTCTAGAAGGATGGAAGTGGCGTGAAGATGGACTCCAAGGGGAATGTTCAAAAGAGAAAATTTATGAAATAGATTGGGGAGTTATCAAGGAGAAAAACGAAGAGATGAGAAGGGGGAAGTGATGGAGCTGAATTGGGAATTGAGGGTCAGACAATTTGGCTAGAGGTTAAAAATATATACCGAGTTTGGGATCCTAGGCTAATGCCAAAATTTTCATTTTTTTTCCTTTAGTGCCAATTGGCTTTTCCATCTTTGCTAGCTGATTCTTTTGCCATTATTTCTCTCCTCAGATCTCTTTTGATTTACCCTTTGGGTTAGCCTATTCCTTCTGCTACTCTTCTTCTTTAATTTGTGCCAAACAAACCTTATTCACCATATTAATTTGAAAGCCGAATCTCGCAAGGGCAGAATACTCTTTGGTCGAATACTCTTGGTGCAATTACTACTCCTTCTACTTCGATCAAATCTAGTGTAAGTGTTGTTCTCCCAATCGGTTTTGCTAAGAATCTATTACGTTGTTCTTTCCTCATTCTTTCTAATCAACTGTTGTAGGGATTTAGTATTGGATCTCAGATCTTAGCTCTCTGCCGAAATTGTTCCTAGATGTTTGCGATTTTGGTAAGTATTCCTCTTCCATTAGCTAAGGTGGCTGAATGTTCATAGTTAAAGTAAGGGGACTTGTGTTGGATACGAGTCACCAATTATTCCAGTTTTAATAGTTAAGATTGGTGCAGATCTAGGAGTTGAACGTGGTTAGTGATTTAAGAAGGGGCTATTATACTTATCGCGCAAGGTAAGGTTAAGGTGAGGTTTCGATTTTAGTAAAGATATGTATTAAGCATGTGATTAATTGAAGGGTGATACCCTTTGTAGGTTGGTGACTAAGGGAATCGCAGCACACTTCCTTACCAGGTGTGTGCATACAGTGCACACACACAATGAATCGGCAAAAGCCAAAATGCCGAAAAGCTAAAAAGTCGAAATGCCGAAAAGCCGAAAGTTGGGGTACTGTAGTCTTGCGAGTGCGCGAACACTCGTGAGGAGGAAACCGATAGGTTGTCTGAGGCCCCATGGGCGATTCCATGGACTTGGGCTCTGAATTGGCCAACCAGGCCAGAATTGGCTTAATGGGCCTGACGGGCTGTTGGACCCATAATAGGCAAAAATTGATAATTGATGCTATGTGATAGAAATTTGTATGTGAGCATGTGTATAATGTGATTTGGGCTTAATGGGCCATATAAATGTGATTTCGGCCTAATGGGCTATATACAGGTGATTTGGGCTTAATGGGCCATATGAATATGATTGGGCCCAGTTGGCCATATACAGGTATGTGAATTTGACTGGGTTTTGTAAAGCGGTTTGGGCCTAGTACATGATGACTATATAAAACTTAATTAATTTATTGCGACTGTAGACAAGTCAAAGAGTTAAGGTATGGTAACGAGTGTATGCATGTCTAGGATTGGATCTAGGTAGAGCTTGGTACTTAAGCATCTTAATGGCTCACCTCCTCTTCTCTAGAATCTACCTGGTGCATAGTATTCATTCATTTTAGCTCACGGGATTTGTTAACGGGCCAAGGTATGTGAAAACCGTAAAGAAAGATAAAATTACCGAAATACCCCTAAGGGCAAAAATAACCAAAATACCTCTAGGTGTGGAAGGTAAGTTTTATGGATGTGACATGCATATATATGATATTCTGATTAGAACGGAGGAAGTATATGAGGATCACATGGTTGCTTGATGACTGTGGATCCACCGAAGGCTTTTTAAGCCCATTATATGATTAGCAGCTTGCTGCAATGAAGGTAGTTCTGCAACCGGGCTACCATTGAAGTGTATCGGTTGGGTGGGTTGATATTTATATCCCACATGAAGTGTACAAAGGGATGGAGCTGAAGTGTAGCGGATGGATTATTGGGGTGGGTTACATTGCACTGCATTGCATGTGTGGTTTTATGATGATTGATGAATGCTTGCTACTCGACGAGGGTGTACACACTGAGTTTGCGAAAACTCACCCTCTCTTTTATTTTTCTTAAGTAATTCTCAATAAGAGGTTCGAGGTCTGGAGGGACTTTGGGTGGCCATCTAGCAAGACAAGTTGGACTTGGTTGTTTTAAAAGCATTTAGTTCTTGATTTATCAAGTGATTTTAGACTGGATTGTAATAAGGCCTCCCCTTTTTGTTATTATTTGGATTATTATTCTTATGCATTGTAATTGCGAGAAGTTGAACAAGGATTTTCTAAACCATAGTTTTTATGTACTACGTTTCCGCAACCAAACTTTTAATTGATAAACTTTCTTAAATCAAATGTTTTAAACAAAGCTTTCGCAACTGAAAAGGGTGTTTTCATAAGTTAACTAAGGTTTCATATCTTAAAGAAGGGTTTTAAATGAAAACAAGGTTTTCGCTAAAACACTTCAATGTGATGAGCCAGATTCGGCCATAACGTCTGGGCCGGGTTTGGGGTGTTACTACATTAGTCCTAGAATCAACTAAAACATAGCTTTGATACCAATTAAATGTAACACCCCTAACCCGTATCTATCGCTGAAATAGGGTTACAAGGCATTACCAAATAATACACATCATTCATATACATTTATACGATCATAATCAAAATCCATTCATCTCAATCACATTGTCCCTTATAAGGTCCTACGAAATAATAAAACATGCTTAGAAGTGGTTCGAGAGACTTAGAAAATTTACTTAGGGAGACTTAGAAAATTTACTTTGATTTAAAGGTCACATGCCCGTGTGCTATGACCATGGGAAAACTGGAGGGGCTACTGACTTAGGTCACACGACCAACCACGCGCCCATGTGCCAGCCCGTGTGCCACACACGGCCAATAGACACTCCCATGTGTCTAGGCCGTGCCAAAATTGTAAGGTATACTGACTTTATTTCGAAGGATACCCTAGGGGACACACGATTATGTAGCATGACCATGTGTCGCACACGGTTGAGACACACACCCGTGTGTCTACTCGTGTGGACAAAAATAGGTTATTTGCAAAGCTAATTTGCCACTCTTATTTCATGCTCACCTAGCCATCAAAATGGTATCATTTTAACATATATATAGGCAACCACAAATATGCCAAATCATACACATATCATGCCATCTATTCACAACCATTTCAACCACTCAATTCCATATTCAAACATACCAAATCATTATGCCAAAATCATCACAACTTACCTAATTTCCAAATGCATTAACTCATCAAATTATCATCTATTTCATGACATAAATTGCACCATATCTCCATCTCAAAATCAAACCGCAATATGCTAATCTTCCAAGCAATAATACCTCAACATAAAACTATCCAAAAGAGCATCCATACCACTATTCCAAACAAGCCAACACTTAGGACATTATATACATCACATATATCATTTATCAAATATATAATTCAAGCCAACTTAAATGGCCATATTCCAACATTTACAAGCCAAATCTCATGGCTATAATCACAACTCAAAAAAACTAAGATGACAATAGCTTATACATTCCATATACCATATATACAAAGATCCAAAAGTACCAACGAGATGATCGATAGTGTGATGATATTTCCCGAGGATCCCCGAGTCTGAGCTAGCTTTGATAATCTATAAAACATAGAAAGAACACACAAAGTATGTTTTAAAAGCTTAGTAAGCTATATATAAATAAAGTCATCACATGAACATTTGCATATTAATTCATATATGCTAAACATAGCTAATCACATTCAAATTCACAAACCTTTCTCATTGAACATATATATTCAATGTCTTAATCGAGTTCATCACATACTTCCCCTTTTTCAATTCTCATATGAATTTCGTACGTACTTGAGTCACTTAGCCCTTTCACATTTTTTTTCTCTACTTGAATTTGCTCGTTGAACCATTCGAAATAATTAAGAATACTCAGAAATCACATAAGCTCATACAATGCCATATCCCAGATATGGTCTTACATGTTATCACATATCGATGCCATTGTCCCAGACATGGTCTTATACGAAATCGAATAACGATACCAGTGTCCCATACATGGTCTTACAGGTATTCACAATACAATGCTAATGTCCTAGACATGGTCTTACATGTAATCACATCTCGATAACCTAATGTCATGACATTTGTATCCTACACTATTCCTAAGGTTAGTACGGGACTTTCAGATATCGTAACTTCGTCGATTCACGCTCATATTTGCTCATTCAAAATTCATAGAAATTCAATGATAATGAAACATATATAATTAAATCCAAAGCCATTTATTTGCATATGAACTTACCTCATAGTCGGAATAGAGGGACTGGATCGACTATTCGATAACTTTGGATTTTCCTCGATATAAATCTGATTTCTTTCGTTCTTGATCTATATGCATTCAAAATTAATCCATTTAATCCCCAATTTATTCAATTTCATCCACGAACACATATTTTGGAATATTTGCACTTTAACACCTAAAATTCCACATTTTTACAATTTAGTCCTTATTTCACAAATATAAAAAATTCATGAAATTTCTTTAAACCAAGCCTAGCCAAAATTCATGTAGGTTCCTAGCAGCCAATATTTTTCATTTATTTTACATTTCAGCCCTTCAATTTACAAATTTCATAATTTAATCCTTAATTGACATTTTTACTCAAAATTACTTTACAAAACATGCATATTAAGCACCAAGATTTCATATTTCATCATTAAACATAAAAAAAACACATGAATTCATCAATGGAAACTTTCAAAACCATCAACACTTTCAAAAACTAGGGTACAGGCTAGCTAGTACTCAAAGGAACGATTACAAAAACATAGAAATCATCAAAAACCGAGCTCAAAACATACCTCAATCAATATGAACAAGGGATGAACCTTAAAAGATCTCAAAACCCTTATTTTATTTTGTTTTTCAGTTGGAAATTGAAAAAATGAACACATTTTAACTTTGGTTTTGTTTAATTATGATTTATTTAACCAATTACCAAAATGACCTTATTTATTAACATTGAAAAACACATAATGGATGGCTATTCATGTCAATTTCCACTATCCATGGTCTGTTTACAACATAAAGACTTCATCTTTAATAGGCCATGGCAATTAGAGACCTTTTTAAAATAGAATGTAACTTTTGCATTTTATGCGTCCTTTTTCTCAAATTAACCACTTAAACGATAAAAGTAGCTGACAAAATTTTCATACATATATATTCACATGCTGTAAACATAAAAAATAATATTAAAATAATTTTACGACCTCAGATTTGTGGTTTTGAAACCACTGTTTCGATTTAGCTAAAACTGGGCTGTTACAATAAAGACATATATGTGACTAACTAGACTAATAGTACATCGGATATGACCCAAATAGAGTAGATATTGAATACATTTATGGATTTATTCACTTAATGTGACATACCTAAATCTTGAGTAGATGGAAGATTATGTATGCATGACTCTTACACTTTGATATAAGTAAAAGCTTGAGTTCAAATAGATAAGGAACCGAAAGCTAGTGCATTGGGTGTACGACTTTTGTAGCATGTAGCATTACTCAAAATAGTGTAATTCATAGCCCAAAACATGGGTAAATTATAACAGCCCAATTTCAGTGAAACTGGAACAGTGGTTTTGAGACCACAAATTCGAGCCGAAAATAAAATTTATTTTAAGTTTATTACATAGTCCGTATTATGTTAGAAATGTCATGTGAAAATTCTGATAGGAAAATTTTACCGATTATGTGTTGAATTACGGGAAGGACCAAATCGTATAAAATGAAAAAATTAAATTCTAGTAGCTAGAAGGATTAAATAGCTATGGAATTCAAAACTTGAGGTCATTATATGGTAATTAGACCATTAAAGAAAAGTATGTAGATATTTTGTGGTGACTCATCAATGGAAATTTAAAAAAAGGGTAAGGACTAAATTGGAAATTGAATTAATTTAATTTAATTAAAAGATGATAAAAGAAATATAATCTTATTTTATGTCATCTTCATCCCCAAAATACATGGAAACCCTAGGAGAGAGAGAAGAAACTTTCTTGGCTTAATTGGGTAAGTTTTCTTGTCCCGTTTTTAGTAATTTTGATATTTTTGAAATCGAGATAGCTTAATCTATCTATTTGGGGGATCAATTTGAAAAGTTATCAAAGTATGAAAATTATGTCATGGATGAATATGCTCAAATTTTAAAATTTATGGTAGAAAATGAAAGGTTGTTGATAGATAAACAACTTTTACAAAATGATTTTTGATGAAAACATGATTTAGGGACTAAATTCTAAAGTTGTGGAAATTGAAGAAAATTTTTGAATTTTATAGACTGTATGTGCTATAAATTTTATAGTGAAATTTTGGTTAGGCTTGGAATAGGGAGTAAATTGCATAAATTTCATTTTTCCGAGTCTAGGGACAAAATTGGAATTTATGAAAAAGTGTGGGGCAAAATGATAATTTTGCTTAGGATATAAATTGAGTCCACTTGAATGTGAAATGTGATAAATTGATGAATAATTTCATTTATATAGATTCTGATAACCTAAATTTGAAGCTAGATCGAGGAAAAGAGAAAGTTTCGGATTAGTAGATTTATATACGCGAACAAGTGTCTAGGTAAGTTCGTGTAACTTAATTGAGCTTGTAAATATGATAAATTGAATGTTGTGTTGTATGGAATGTGTTTTATATTTATGTGAGTCAATTTACATGTTATAACATAAGAAATGATTACATGCTTGAGATTGTTTGAAAATGGTTAAATTATGTTTGAATATTGGATTTCGATGGATAAACGAAATTTCCTTACTAAATGAGGTCCTTCATTGTTGCTAACGGGATTTAGCCTGCACTGGTAATCCTGATATAATCGTTCTCGAGCATATGTTACAATTAGTATTTAGCCTGGACTGGTAATCCTAATTGAGCTCTTCTAAGCATATATTACAACAAAGATTTAATCTGGACTGGTAATCCTGTTATATGTTATGAGGCTCGAGACTGTACTTTCCGATTAAGTGCCCTAATGGGTACTCTTGAATATGAATTGGCAGGTTGTTAAATTGTACACCTTGTGTGTATTGTTTAAATATCCATCGGAATCTCAAGGATTCAACGGATAAAATACTTGACATGATATGAGAATTATGAGACGAAATAAATGATGTCTCGAAAGAATATGGTATGATGAGCTCATCTATGGTTATTTGATGCTTATTGTGAACATTTATGTAACTAACTTGTTTGATTGAGCGTATGTGTATAGGTAAATTTGCCAAATTGATGAAAAAGCATGTTATTAAATGCTTAATGTTAATAAATGTAAATTGGTAAGTTTTAATTCCTGTTATACGAACTTACTAAGCATATAATGATTATTTAGCTTTGTTTTCCCTGTTTTATAGTGCTCGGAAGCTCGCAAAGGTTGGAGATCAGTTGGAGCATCATCACACTATCCACTAGCTTGTTTTGGGTATATACAGTAAAAATCATTTTGATATAATGGCATGTATAGGATTCTTGGCCATTAGTGGCTTGAAAATGATGTTTGTAACCTAGCCGCTAGAATGACTAGTAATGGTTTATTTTGGTATTATAAAGTAGGTTATTGTGATAAACACACAAGTGTAATATTAAGTGTATTTGGTCTAATGATGTTAATGACTAGGTTAAACCAAGGTAAAATTATAAACACTTGTGTATGTTATGTTATACCATATTTAGATGTTAAAATTTCCTTGAATCTAATGCTTGAATTGGTCTTGATATAATGCTTGGGTTGGTTGGTATTTGGATGTAAGTTTTGGTGCAGGATATTGGTAAAATTTTGGGTGAAAAATGAAGCTAGAAATGACTTTATTTTGTCCACATGGGCAGAGACATGAGCCTGTGTCTAGACTGTGTGTGACACACGACATGGTACATGGGCGTGTAGTTAGGCCGTGTATCCCCTGGATCTTAAATTTGAGAAACAGAATGCTCAAAATTGAGTACACGGGTAGAAACACAGGCGTATGTCTCATGTAACACCCCTTACCCGTGTCTGACGCTGGGACAGGATATGAGGCATTACAGGAATTAAACGTAATCAATCATGCAAACCGGGCCATAAAATTTCATTCATATTTCAAAACATTCAATCACATACACATAGTCCCTAATTTGGGTCTACGAAGCCCAAAACAAACTTTAGGGGTGGTTCAAGACTAAACCGTAAACTTCTGAAGGTTTTACAATACTTTGGAAATTTTTCATATTTTGGAGAGTCACACGCCCGTGTGGCTCTAGACACGCCCGTGTCCCTAGCCCGTGTAAATCTCTATTTATGATGTCAACAACCATTTAAGGGCACACGGCCAAGGCACACGCCCATGGCCAGAGGCCGTGTCCTCCACACGGCTGGGACACATGGCCGTGTCTCTGCCCGTGTGGCCAAAACTTAGGCTATTTTCCACACCTTTTTGTCATCCTTACATGCAAAAACACATATGTGATTCCAGTGGCATTCAACATCCTCAATTATGAAACAAACATAACATTTACTAATATCATACATGTATTACCCCTGTCTCACATTAAACCAAGTCTAGACATACCATACCTTATTCATTTGGCTTTGCCAAATACCTTACCACTTATACTTTTATACAATAGTTATCATCATACTAATTAATTCTAACTTATCATCAAGCATACATATTCTAGCCAAGTTATGTCTTTATAGAATACCGACATTTCAAATACATAGAACAATATGCTTGACTAAGACATTCCACACCAATTTCATATTCAATTAACATTATTACTTTTCTCGCTTTATACCATTGTACCATGGTTACCAACTTATCCATCTAACATCCATGTTCAAAGAATTATCATCTTTTTACCATATTACACTTTTAATTCATGATCATGACCACCTCGACTGATCACAAAGCATGCATTCAACACACGTGACATTTTACCAACTATGCATGACAAACAAACATATTAACATCAAAATTATTAGACATAACATGAATAGCTAGATTTACTAGTCATAATCAATATGAGCCACAACTCATGGCCATATACAATAACTCAGTATAGGCCAATATATTTGGCCAAATTATAATAACACATGTTATAAAACTAGGTTCCTATACATGCCACTCACTTGATATTTCTAACATATGTATCAATATTCCAAGGGTATTGGCTTGATAGTGTGATACTGCCTCCGATGATCTCCAACTCTGAGCTAACCTGACAATAATAAAGTAAATGGAAAGGAGGGAGTAAGCTTAAAGCTTAGTAAGCTCGCATGAGAAATAATAAGCAATGTATTAACATGCTATTTTTAAATTCTCTCTATTTATTCAAAGTCCAGTCAAGTTATTTTCTTCAGTAGCAGTCACTAAATTTTTTATATCTAGAGCTACGGAACTCCAAATTAAGATCCGCTAATTTTCCCAGAAACTAGACTCACATATATTTCTATCATAAAATTTTCAAATTTTTTTATTTAGCCAATAAGTACAGTTTTTTCTGTAAAGTCACCCCTATTTTGTTGTCTGATAGTTCTGACCTCTCTTCACTAAGAATTAATTATCTCATGGTACAGAACTCAGATAAATTTCTTGTCTATTTATCTTGAAAATAGACTCATTAATGATTTTAAACATATAAATTATAACCCATAAGTATTTTTTACAGTTTTTAATGATTTTTAAAAGTTAGAATAGGGGATTCCATAATCATTCTGACCTTGTCTCACAAAAATTCAAATATCACAGAATTTGAAATTCTTTTACTTTCACCGTTTCCTTTATGTGAAAATAGATTCATTAATATTTAATTTCACATCTTTTCCAACCTCTAATTCGATTTACATCATTTTTGGTAATTTTTCAAAGTCACACAACTACTACTGTCCAAAACTATTTTATTACAAATTTCACTCTTACATAATCTCACTTCATTTCATCTTACTGAAAGTTCAATCAACTATCGAGCATATTGCTCTAATATTTTCACACACATATACCTTCACTTATTCATCACATAGTCATATTCATTTACACTTAATCATTACATGATCACAAGTATTTTCACTTAGTAAATTTCTCGTTAAACTCATCGGAATAATAATAGATACACAGTGGCCTACACATATTACCACCCTTGTAACCGAAGCTATCTGGTGCACATAGTAGCTTGCACTTAGTACTACATCTGTGACCAAAACCGTCTCTTACACATAGTGGCCTGCAGTTAATACCATACATGTGATCAAAGCTATCGGGTATGCATAGTAGCCTACACTTAGTACTACACATGTGACCTAACCATCTGGTACACGTAGTAGCCTACACTTAATACTACACATATGACCTAAAACCATCTTAAACACATAGTAGCCTGCACATAGTACTACACGTGTTCTCACAACGGATCATTCATCTTTTCTATTCCGAAGGTCCAACCGGGAAATTCCTTACTTTTCCACATTTTACCAATTCATCCATAATCAATTTCAATTCATAATTTACACCAAGTGATCATTCCATATGCAACCACCTTTCATATAATAACAAAATATTATAACATAAGTAAAAACGATATATTATTTACATAAGAACTTACTCATTTCATTTAAATGTCATTTTCCATTAAATTTTCATTGACATCAAATCAATACAATCATAGAAAGATATATTTCATGTATAAAAATAATAACATGAATAACATGCTTATTAAATCACACAAACTTACCTCGACGCCAAAATAACAAAAAGGGATCTAACCGTCGATTTCCTGATTTTCATCCATTCTAGGTCCAATCCTCGTTTTCCTTGATATATAATATCACATTTAGTCTAATTATTAGTCACATTATTTAATGTGATCCAAAAATCATATTTTTTCAAAATTACATTTTTGCCCCTAAACTTTGTCAAAATTACACTTTTGCCCCTAGGCCCGTAAAATGATTTTTATTCAATTTCTTTGCACTTTAAGCCTAGCCGAATCATTTTCATAACTATAGAAGCACACAATTTCCACTAAATCACACTTTTATGACAAATTTTATAACTTTTACAATTTAGTCCTTTTTAGCGTTTTCACCGAAATCTACTTAGTAAAAGTCATTTCTCCAACCATAAACATGCATAATCTATCATTAAACATCAAAATGTACAAATTTGTAACATGGGTCAAACCCTAGACCTTCATCATAACTCAAATAAATGGTAGAAACAGGTAGATCTTGTTATGAGGATTTCAAAAACCTAAAAATCATTAAAAACGGGACTAGAACGGACCTAAAAATATTCTATTTCACCCATTTCATGTCCAATTTTGTCCAAAAAATTAAAAAATGGTCTAATTACCATTTAAGGACCTCCCATTAAAAATTTCATAACAATTGGACACCTCTAGCATGTAGAATTCAACTTTTACACTTTTTATGATTTAGTCCTTTTGACTAAATTGAGTGCCCAAACGTCAAATTTTTCGGACAAAATTTTCACAAAAAAATTCCATAGAATTGTAGACCATAAAAATATAATAAAAATAAATTTTCTTAAACCGAATTCATGGTCTCGAAACTACTGTTCCGACTAGGCCCTAATTCGAGATGTTACATCTCAGCTGTGTGTGCTACACGACCTAGAACACAGGCGTGTGTCTTGGCTGTGTGACCCTACACCTAATTTTTGAAAATTAAGTTGATCACATGGCCTACTCAAACGGGTGTGTGGCTGGCCATGTGGTACAAGTCAGAGAGTTACACGGGGTTGAACACAGCCTGCTGCATGGGTGTGTCTTAGGGTCACACAGACGTGTCCCTAGACCACACGGCCGTGTGAGCCCTACACCTAGAAAAATTTTAGAAAATTTTGCGAAAAATTCTTGGAGTTCTCGATTAAGTCCCGACTCGATTCTAATACTCAGTTTGGGCCTCGAGGGTCCATTTAATGGACATTATGAATAATTTCGGTAAATGAATAGGAATTAACATGAATTATTTGTAACTATTCTAAATGTTTTGGTAATGCTCCGTAACCCTTTCTGGTGACATATATGGGTTAAGGGTGTTACATAAATGATATCCTTTCATTGGCATTAAATGGTTGCTGAAAGGTAAACATGGCCTCGTGTCATCCGTCTTTGTGATGGATGACTTGATCACTATTTGAAAGTGATTGAATTTTCATGAAGGAAGATGTAACGGTTACCATGAGATAAAAAAGGATCACATTGGGAGAAGGAATATTATCCTAAAGAGGTCAAGGATATCCTATGAGGGTAACACACTTATGTCAAGGTCATTAGACGAGCACTGAGTAGTTGCTTTCATAATGGTATGTCGTTGAGGATAGCTCAGTCACGATACTATAGTGGAATGACTTCGTGACTAAATGAGTTTATAATTAATAGGCAAAAAATTGGAACTTAATTATAAATCATTTGAGGCTCAACTACATATGTCCAATAGGTCCCTCCGCTGGCTTGTTGAAACCAAAAATAAATTGCATGTTTGAATAGAAATGAATAGAATGAATTGAAAAAGAGAAATGAGAAACATTCAACAATGATTATGGGTTTATCTAAAATAGAGAAGTGGAATCATTTGGAAATGAATGTAGGTTTCCAAAATGGAAATAGAAATGAAAATGGTAATAGAAACTTGCAATCCTATATAGGATTATTTAAAAAATGGTGGAAGAATGAGTTTATTTTTTTGGAATGTTTTGAAGCTCGAAAATGAAAGTAAATCATTTGATCATAGTGAACATGTTGAGTTGTTGTAACAACCCGTTTTTCAGTAGTGTCAGAAATGGTGGTTTTGGGGTCACAAATCCAAAATGAGAGTTTAAAAATATTATTAATTAATATTTATGAATCAAGTATAATATTATTGACATTTGATTTAATGATTTTGTTAAATTGAAAAAATTGTTAGGTTCAAAGGGTATGTCCTTAAAGTCAAGTTGTTTTAGAAAATGAGGTATTGTGACCTTATTTCTATAAACTAAGCTCGTAAATATTTATGGAGTGGTATTAGGGTCATATTTAAATTTGGCTAAGAAATTTTAACATTTAAATAGTTAATTAAGTAAAAATGACTAAATTGTAAAATTACAAAAGTTAGTTATGTTTGTTAAAAGAGCTAAATAGTTAAATTTTAAAGGACACAAGGGTTTATGTGGCAATAATTCCTTAAAAAAAGGCATGCACGGTTGGTATCCAATTTTAGTTAATTTATATGATTTATTTTATTAATAAATAAAGTAAATATTAAGTAACAAGTAATAAGCAAAAAGCAAAATATTTTTCTTTCTTTATGTTATTTTTCCTCAACTAAATGAAACACCATTTTTGGGTAGGGGAGGTTCGACAAGCTTCCTCTAATGCATGTGTGAGATTTTGAGGTCCATTTTTAATGCTTTTTATGTTTTTGTGATTGTTTTAGCTTAATCTAGCTAACCCGGGGTCAATTTGTAAAATTGTTAAAAGTCTAGGGATTGTCATGAATTGTTTAAGTGTGTTTGTGAATTTAATTGATAGATTACTAAGCTTGGTTGTTAAATAGAGGTATTTTGTTAAGTTATTTTTAGTAAATTTAATGTTAAAGGATTAATTTGTTAAAAGAGTAAAATTCATGGGATTTAATGTGAAATTTTGATGAATATAGGCAGTTTAGAAATCCTATGAAAATTAGCTAACATGAATTTTAACTAAAAATGGTAAATTTGCAAGTTTTAGGTTTAGGGACTAAATTGCATAAAAGGTAGAATATTGGGGATAATTTTGTAAATTTTCCATTAATAGGGCCTATAAGTTGAATTAATTATATTAAGTTATTTCAATGATTTAATTGAATAAAAATTATTATTTAGATCAAGAAATGAGCCAAACGGATCAAAACCGAAGAAAAACAGTGTTGGATTAGTTGTTGGCTTCATTTTTACAATTTTATTTGTCGAGGTAAGTTCATCTAAGGATTGAAATCATTATTTTTTGTTTTGGATGAATACAAATAAATATTTATCTATGTTTAAATTAAATTGATAAAGGTGTGATAAATTATTATTATGGATCAACTAATGAGATTGGTGAATTTGTATTTGGTGATCAGGAATTATAGATTGTCTCTTTAAATGTTTACTTTGATTGAGGTTAGTTCATAGTGTTTTGATGTGTAAATGTAAATATCTTGTTATTATATCATTGTTTGTTAGTTAGTTGAATATATGCTTGAGAAATTTCATTTGTTATTATTGGATATCAATTATTACAAATGAGTACATATGAGAATGAATAGTTGATGATAGCAATTTTTGTGATTTCACACTATTGATATGAATGTATTGGAGTTATTGTAAATATACAAAAATGATAAAGTGCTTCCGAATGACTAATATGTATAAAAGTAACAAATTTATGCTTAATGCCCAGTTGAACGTAGTAAATGCTCAAGATACAATTGGCATGGCAATAGGGTTAGTATGCATGCTTGTACGGGATTGCCAATATAATGAAATTCTTTTCATGATATGAACGGGTAATTAAAGCTTTACAGTGTATATGACTCTATAAAATGATATATGATTTAAAGTAAGGATATGAAATATATGATAAGTATATTTAAAAGAAAATAAAGGTATATGGTAGTCATATGATAGATGAATGGTGAAATTGAAATGCTTGATATGTTATACGCCTTGATTGGGTTGGATTTATATGTGCATTGCTTCACCTACTAACCTTGTAAGGTATGGTGTATAGGAAAAGGAAATTCGGTCTATGACTAAATGGAATTACTCATGGTTGATTAATTTAATGCAATTTGTAAGTTTAAGTTCCTTTATATGAGTTTACTAAGCACTAGTTGCTTATATAGTTGTTTTCTTTGTTTTGTAGATCATTGGAAAGCTTGAACGGTTGGAATCTTCGTTAGAGCACGATTACACTATCCATCGATCCACTTAGGTAGCTTTGAATATATTGAAATGGTTATAAATGGCATGTATAGGGTTGTATGTCTATGTGGTATGTCTTGGATTGCGCCAAGCCTCCATGTAACACCCTATACCCGTAACCCATGCCAGGTCGGAGTGTAAGGCATTACCTAATTTTATCTCATACGTAAAAACAATATCAAGTCACTGAGACTCGATTCAATTTAAAACATTTTCAATTTTTATTTTAAACTTCTTATTATGGGCCTTCGAGCCCTAATTTGACCGTTGAAAACCTATTCAGGACCATTCCGGGTCCTTAAACCAACCTTAAGAAATTTTCCTTTAAAACAGGGCAAACGCCCGTGTGGAAGGGTAACACGCCCGTGCGACCAATCGACATGGCCGTGCTGATGGACCGTGTAGCTCACACGGCCTAGGTACCCTGGGACATGCCCGTGTCCCACACCCATGTAGAATTAATTTCTAATTCACACCTACAGGGGTTTTCACATGGCCGGACACACGCCCGTGTTAATGGCCTGTGTCTCTCACATGGCCAAAACACGCCCGTGTCCAAGCTCGTGTGCAAAAATATAGACATTCTATTTTTGACGTCAGCATGCTCTAAATGCTACACGGCCAAGGCATACACCCGTGTACTGGGCCGTGTCCTTCACACAGCGGAGACACACGGCTGTGTCTCTGCCCATGTGTTCACTACCATGCATATTGACTTAAAATTTTTACGTACAGGAGATACACGGCCGGACTACACGCCCATGGGGCTGACTGTGTGTCACACATGGCCTAGACACATGCCCGTGTGTCTACCCGTGTGGACAATATGAGGCTATTTACCAAGCCCCATTGCCACCCTTGCATACATAGTTCCATACAAATATTAACCAAAACCAAAACAAGAACAATTCATATAACCACATCAGCCACAATAGGCATTCATTCAACCATTAAAATGCATCTTTTATAAATTCAAAATGAATGTTAGCCATCATTCAAGACTAAATACAAAATGTGGGTTCTATCCCAAGCCAACACATTTGGTCAACTTCTCAAAGACACAAAATAATGAAGTCCAAGCCCTATACATTCCGTATTCAAAAATATAAATCCAACTATACTGAATGCTTTGGCTAATAGTGTAATCGATATCTCTGACTTCCGGTGATCCTTGAGCTAGTTAGGCGGCACTATAAGAAAAATGGAAGGAAACGGGAGTAAGCATAAAAGCTTAGTAAGTTGCATATAAATGAATATACAACGACAAATTCATTAATGATCATCATGCTCATAACACAAAGGTAAGCATAAACACACTTACTCATTACCATCCATACAAGTCACATATTCTATATTGAGCTCATTTCTCATACGTACCAATTAAGTGCCTGTACCACTCATAATACGATTATACTTTCCTCATTAACTCACAATCATAATTTTCACCGTTGAACCATTCGAAACTCCACCGGATATTCCATAAGCCTCAAACATGGGGTAAGGTGCCGATGCCATGTCCTAGACATGGTCTTACACTAGCTCATATCTCAAGTTGATGCCATGTCCCAGACATGGTCTTACATTGACTATCATCTCGTAGCCGATGCATGTCCCAGACATGTCTTACATTGGCTTATGTCTCGAGGCCGATGCATGTGCCAAACATGTCTTACACTAGTTGTCATCTCAATGCCGATGCCATGTCCCAGACATGGTCTTACATTGGCTCTCTTAATGTGGCCGATGCATGTCCCAGACATGTCTTACACTAGCCAACCATAACCCATATGTCATGGCATGGATATCCGATTTATTTCCTAAGTTCAAATGGAAACTCTACTATCTCTATTATCATCATACCTTCTCAATTCCACAATCAAGCAATTTGTGCTATATTAATTCAAATAAAATTTAACACATACTGATGTATGCACGCCCGGGGCTCCCTCAAGTGCATATTAAGATTCAATTGAGCTTCCAAAAGCACCCATAACTCGAGCTTGTGCTTAGCGTTTTCTAGAAGTTGTTTTAGCTTCTAATGCAAAACCTTGGTTTGAAATAAGAGACAATGCTCACAAAATTAGCTCGACGCAACTATCCAAAGAACACGTGCATTGTTGGCAAGCTGATCCCAGCTCATTTCCAGCTCTTCAAGCTCCGTCCAGCTCAACTCAGCTCATTTGAGCTCGTTTTAGCTCGTTTGAGCTCAACCGAGCTTACTTTTAGCTCGTTCTTTATTTCAATAAATTAAACTAAGTTTTAGTTTTATACTAATTATCTTGCTACAACTCAATAACGAAAATCCTAGCTCAAATAAGTTCATTAAAAGTTTTCACTTAGTTTGAGCTAGCCGAACTTAATGCTACTAGCAAGTCTTTAATTAATGTGTTTAGTTTAGTTTAACATGATATTTATGATGTCTAGTTCATGCTCTTAACATGTTCAGCTGAATATACATTGGGATTTAATGAGTTCATGTTTCTTGTAGGTTCAGCCGAATGTATTGAGTACATTAAATGAGCTTCATGCACGACCAGGTACATGGATTATGAGAGTTCATGCATGAACGATTTTATGCATGGTGGTCTGGCTATTGGTGATCCCTAAGCAATCTTTTAGCCAAGAGTTAAGTTCCACAAAGTGATCGAATACATGAAGGAGCCATTAATGCAAGTACATGCATGGCTTAATACATCGTATGGAAGGATGCATGCACAACTAGTGTTCAATGGATGGCATTTGAAGGAATTCATGTATTGGGGACGTTCATGCAAGTGGGGGCTATTTTATATACATGTATTTGAAGTTTCATGGACCGTAATTAAGGAAGAACATGCATTGGGACGTTTCATGCATGTATCATGCATATCCAAGATGTCCATTCAAGTACTCAAGGTACATTCAAGCCTCATTCAGCCAAGGGAGATGTAGGAGTATTAAAGGGTTGCACATTCATGAACTATGGCTTTTCTTCAAGGCTAAGTATGCATGAATGCATCAAGTGAAGCAACATGATGGTTCGGCCAATTCATGCACCATCTCCAAGCATGAACCGAATTTTAATGTTTTTGTGTGAACATGTTAAATACAAATGTGAATAGAATTTAAGTTAGTGTGAACATCATAGATGCTGAATATCAATAGGCATCTTAGGCTTATAAATAGTTTGCTCATTTCATGTAAAAAGGGACTTTTGCCAAATTATTGAATGAACATTGTTCTTGTGAGATTACTTCCTCTCATATCTCGTACAAGTTTCGAAAGTCTTATCTAGTTTGTGCTAGTGGCATCAATCAACCTTGTTTGAACTTATCACCATTCTTGGTATGGCATTCACCTATCTTTTATTCCATCTTTCCACCCTAAAAATATAGGAACCGGGGTGACACTTTTCAGTGTTGAATCATGTTAAGTTCATTTTCCATTCCCCATCTTTTGAATTTCTTTCTTGTTATCACCAAATCAAGCCATCTATCCAACATCCATCTTTGCTACCCTTAGCCGAACCTATTACTAACCCTACACTTCTTTGAAACCTTCCGCTTATCCAAACTTATCCATTCACTTTTATTTCTAAAATTTGAGGCACAAAAGACTCTCTCGTCTACGATCGGGCAACTACGTGAATTTGACTCAACCATCTGAGTCGGATCACATCATTTGGTATCAGAGCTTATAAAACGAGAGGCACCGACATTCTTATCAAGATCAAAATAGGTTCCTTGTGAAAAAAATTCAAATTAAAAAAAAATTCAAGTTGTAATTTTCGTTTCTCTCTATTGTAATAGTGCTATCTTGAAGAAATAAGTAAGAGAAGAAAAAAAATATATGAAATTTTAAAACAAAAAAGTGAAGTGATCAAGTTCTTTTCTATTGTTTATATTTTGTTCCGTTCGTCAAGTGTTCTTTTCATCAACTTTGTACCCCCCAAAACGCTACACTACATTAAAATTATTTTTCTTTTTAGCCTACCCGTGCACCCATACATTTTATCCCTTGTAACCAATTGTGAAGCCGACCCCAAAGCACCAACACGAGTCAAGAGAAACAAAATACGAGGTTACGAGAGTAAGTGTGAGTGGTAAAAGGCTAGAGAGTGTGAGAACATTCGAGAGTTGAAAAAGCCTAAAAAAAAAGTGCAAACACGAGTGGAGTGTTCATCAATTATTTTTTTCTCGAGTGAAATAGTGAGGTTTGTGGTGAGGAATTCATCTTTCTATTTTAATCATTTTTTTAAAATCATGTTACGAGAAGAATTTTCAGAATTTGAATTTCAGTATTTGTTGAAAGAGATGGAATGCATGCTCGACCGAAAAATTAAGCCTATCCAAGAAAAGGGAGATCATCGAGCAAGAACCCAACGAGAGCCAAGTTCATCAAGTCGAGGGACGAATTCAAGACTATCAAGAAAACAATCATCCAATGACTATTTTGTAAAAGACCTATCTCGTGATTCTTTTTCATCAAGGAATTTGAGATGAAATCAAACAAGTTTCGAGTTTGAAGCCTATTACGATGATGAACGAGAAGGTCCAAGTCGATCTTCGTGTACACCAAGTTATCCATCAATGAAGAATCAATCTCGAAGAGATGATCGTTGTTTGTATGAAGACCCCTCTTCTCATTCTCAACGAAAAGTCTCTCATTCTAATTCCTTCTTGTATTCTTCCTCTTGTAATAAAATTGAAAAAGCAAGTGAGAAAGAATTTGAAAGAATAAAAGAAACAAAAGAAAAAGAGTGTGAAAGAAAGCACAAAGAGAATAAGAAAAAGAAAAATGAAATTGAAAAAGAAAGTGAAAAAGAAAAAGAGAAGGAAAAAGAGATCGAGATCGAGATCGAGAGTGAAAAAGAATGTGAGAAGAAAATGAAAATTGAAAAAGAGAGTGAGTATGAAGAAAGAAAGAAAAATGATCAAGAAATGAGTGTTTTTAAAAGAGAAAGTGAGTTCGAAAAAGAAGCAAGTGAAAATGAAGAACGAGAGCAAGAAAGAGCGAGGAGTGTTTCAACTAACCAAACTACAAGTTCTTGTATTGCTTCTTCTTTTTAGGTTTTTGAAGAATTGATTAATAAGTTCCATCTACATTACCTCCCAAAGAGAGACGGTTCACATTGGTTGGTAAAGGTAATCATAGTCCACCCATGCCACAAGGTAAGGAAGGTAAGTGTTATAAAGCGTTTCAGTCTTCACCGACCTATTTGAATGTTTGTGATTATATTGATGATATGGCCAACTGCCATTCTTTGATTAATGGAGATGTGTTTATTTTAAATGATGGCAAGGAGAGTATTACTCATGCAAATTGTGGTGTTGACAAGCTTGTTGGTGAAGTAAATATAAATCAGCACAAACAATTTTTGAATTTGTGTGTTAAAAAGTTGCCATGTAAAACTCCTAGTCCGATTGTTTGTGATGGTGGTGTAATGTTGCTGCCTTGTTGTGTAAATTTTGCATGCTTGTATAGGTTTGATCGAGTGAGACTTGAGTTTTATGATTGTTTGAATGATTGCTTGATCACATCTTCTTTGATTAACATACGTGGGACATTGGAAATCAAGAAACTCTTATTGTATATTGAATCGAGTGACCAAGCTTGTGTGTTCAAACCTAGAATTTGTTATTTTGGTTCGATATGTGGGGATCTCAAGCATCCTAAATTTTGTGCAAATAATTTATGTTTACTTGATGCTTGGACTATGACTAAGGAAACAAAATTTAAAGATTTTGATTATAACTTAAAATCGTTCCTTGTTCATTTTACGTGGCTGTACATGAAATTCTTGTTTCATCTCGCAAAGGTAAGATCAACTCATGCTTTTGGTCCTGGTATAGATTCATACGCTCAATTGGTGAATATCATTTCAGAATGTCCCTTCGAGTTCACCAACCATGGAGACATTATCATCTATCATTTTTGTGAAGGAGACACTTTGAAAAGTGAGAATTATTTTTGTGTTTTTTCTTCATTTCAGGTTTCTTAAGGATCATGTGAAGAGCTTTGTCTTCAATACCTTTCCGAGGAAAGAAGGTTTACGTTGGTTGAAAAAGGTAAAACTGATTTTCATCTCCCTAGTCCCAACGGTAAGCAAGGTGAGTTTTCATTAGTTCTTAGGCCGCTCTATTCGACTCGAATTGATGATTTTGTTCATGACTTGCGTCCGGAAAAGGTTCCATCCATTTATGCGGTCAATTACTATTCCTTGATTAATGGAGCATTACCTTGTAAGATGTTCCATCCATTCGCTTGTGAAAATGGTGTTTTGAATACGTTCGCTTATATGAATCATATTTGTTTTGATACAATTGTGCTTGGATAATTTGTTTGTTCGAAAAATTTATTGACAACTTATGGATATTCCTGTCAAATGATTCATATACCATTTCTATTGCCGAAGATGGATAGTCAAATTGGAAAGGTAAGACCCAACCTTTACCTTACCAACGACAATCCCTTATCTGTTCATGTAACAAAAAGGATTGGCCCGTTTCTAGTTTGTTTTGTATTCAAGTTTTTACTCTTTCATGATGATGAAATTAATAGTTGTCAAATTTCGATTCCTATTCAAATTTCTGACAGCTCTTTTATCTTCCGCCCTAGAGTGATCCAAACGTTCAACTTGAGGACAAGTCACTTTGAAGACGGGGGGAATAATGTATGCATGACCAGGGCTCCCTCAAGTGCATATCAAGATTCAATTGAGCTTCCAAAAGCACCCATAACTCGAGCTTGTGCTAAGCATTTTCTAGAAGTTGTTTTAGCTTCTAATGCAAAACCTTGGTTTGAAACAAGGGACAATGCTCACAAAATCAGCTCGAAGTAACTATCCAAAGAACCCGTGCAATGTTGGCAAGCTAATCCTAGCTCATTTCCAGCTCATCGAGCTCTGTCCAGCTCAACTCAACTCATTTGAGCTCGTTTTAGCTCGTTTGAGCTCAACCGAGCTTACTTTTAGCTCGTTCTTTATTTCAATAAATTAAACTAAGTTTTAGTTTTATACTAATTAGCTTGCTACAGCTCAATAACGAAAATCCTAGCTCAAATAAGTTCATTTAATGTTTTCACTTAGTTTGAGCTAGCTGAACTTAATGCTACTAGCTAGTATTTAATTAATGTGTTTAGTTTAGTTTAACATGATATTTATGATGTCTAGTTCATGCTCTTAACATGTTCAGCCAAATATACATTGGGATTTAATGAGTTCATGTTTCTTGTAGGTTCAGCCAAATGTATTGAGTACATTAAATGAGATTCATGCACAGCTAGGTACATGGATTATTAGAGTTCATGATTGAACGATTTTATGCATGGTGGGCTGGCTATTGGTGATCCCTAAGCAACCTTTTAGCCAAGAGTTAAGTTCCACAAAGTGACCGAATACATGAAGGAGCCATTAATGCAAGTACATGCATGGCTTAATACATCGTATGGAAGGATGCATGCACAACTAGTGTTCAATGGATGGCATTTGAAGGAATTCATGTATTGGGGACGTTCATGCAAGTGGGGGCTATTTTATGTGCATGTATTTGAAGTTTCATGGACCGTAATTAAGGAAGAACATGCATTGGGACATTTCATGCATGTATCATGCATATCCAAGATGTCCATTCAAGTACTCAAGGTACATTCAAGCCTCATTCGGCCAAGGGAGATGTAGGAGTATTAAAGGGCTGCACTTTCATGAACTATGGCTTTTCTTCAAGGCTAAGTATGCATGAATGCATCAAGTGAAGCAACATGATGGTTCGGCCAATTCATGCGCCATCTCCAAGCATGAACCAAATTTTAATGCTTTTGTGTGAACATGTTAAATACAAATGTGAATAGAATTTAAGTTAGTGTGAACATCATAGATGCCGAATATCAATAGGCATCTTAAGCTTATAAATAGTTTTCTCATTTCATGTAAAAAGGGACTTTTTGCCAATTTGTTAATGAAACTCTGTTTTTGTGAGGTTGCTTCCTCTCATATCTCGTACAAGTTTCGAAGACTTATCTAGTTTGTGCTAGCGGTGTCTACCGATCCTGTTTGAACTTATCACCATTTGTTGGTGTGGCGTTCACTTATCCTATTATCCCATCTATCCACCTTAACAATATAGGAACCGGGGTGACACTTTTTAGTGTTGAATCGCTCCTTACATTAAGTTCACTAAACCATTTCCACCTTTGTTATTTCTTCTTTGTTATTTCCAAAACCAAACCACCACGTAAACATCCATCTTTGTTATCCCTAACCGAACCTTTCTTCATCAACTTGTTTCCCTTGAACCCCATTCGCTTCCATCTAGTCTAACTATCTAACTTCTTCTACTAAGACCAAAACGCGAACAACCCTTCTCGTCTATGATCGGGCAACTACGTGAATACGACTCAACCACCTGAGCCGGATCACATCACATACATTAGGAATGTAGTTGTATTATTTACATACAACTTACTTCAGATTACAAAACGTACACAACTAGTCGGTTTAGTCGATTTGTTTGGCCTTCCCTCAGTCTAGGTTTGGATTCGATAAATCATGATCTATAATAGCAAAATGCACTCTTTTAGTCACTAAAAACAATTAGGCAATCTAAAATTCACATCTTAGGTAAAATGACCATTTCGCCCCTAGATCTTGGCAAAATAACCATTTTGCCTCTATGCTCAAAAATCGATTCTTATCGAATTTCTTCCTATCTCAAGCCTAGCCGAACCCTCTTTACTCTTATAGAAACTTCAAATTCTCACTATTTCACATATTTATCAACTATTTTACAACTTATTCAAAATAGTCCCCTTAGGTGTTTTTCATGAAACTCCTTCACAAAAGTTGTTTATAACATAGCTAGGACTCATATTCTTCCATAAAATTTCAGAAAGCACCCTAAATGCTCTCATGGAAAAACACTGACTATCATCTCATAGCCGATGCATGTCCCAGACATGTCTTACGCTAGCTTACGTCTCGGGCCGATGCATGTCCTAGACATGTCTTACACTAGCTTTCGTCTTAATGTTGATGCCATGTCTCATACATGGTCTTACACTGGCTCTCATAATGTGGTCGATGCTTGCCCTAGACATGTCTTACACCAGCCAACCATAACCCATATGTCATGGCATAGATATCCGATTTATTTCCTAAGTTCAAATGGAAACTCTACTATCTCTATTATCAGCATACCTTATCAATTCCACAATCAAGAAATTTGTGCTATATTAATTCAAATACAATTTAACATATACATTAGTAATTTAGTTGTATTATTTACATACAACTTACCTTGGATTACAAAACGTACACGACTAGTCGGTTTAGTCGATTTGTTTGGCCTTCCCCCGGTCTAGGTTCGAATTCGGTAAATCATGATCTATAATAGAAAAATGCACTCTTTTAGTCACTAAACACAATTATGCAATCTAAAATTCACATCTTAGGTAAAATAACCATTTTGCCCCTATGCTTGAAAATTGATTTTTATCGAATTTATTCGTATCTCAAGCCTAGCCGAACCCTTTTTACTCTTATAGAAGCTTCAAATGCTCACTATTTCACATATTTATCAACTATTTTGCAACTTATGCAAAATAATCCCCGTAGGTGTTTTTCATGAAATCCTTCACAAAAGTTGTTTATAACATAGCTAGGACTCATATTCTTCCATAAAATTTCAGAAAGCACCCTAAATGCTTTCGTGGAAAAACACTAAACTTTCCACCATTTTGCAAAATATACCCCTCATTTGAAAACTAATGCTTCAAGGGTCTCAAAAGTACAAAAATATTCAAGAAAAACCATTAAAATCACTTACTAGTGTAGGCTTCAAGTTGCTAAAATTTCAAGCTCTTAAAACCCCAAATATTTGCTGGTATTTTCAGCTAGGAAGGAGAGAGAATGAAGAGATAAAACCTTTTTTTAATAAAATAAAGCTAGTCAAAATTGCTGACCAAATTTCACCTAATTTTGACAATTTTATCTCCTCTAAGACTCCATGGCCAGCTATGCCTTCTCCCAAGGGCCTATTTTCCTTTTAAAGACCTTTAATTTTATACTCTAGCTAGTTGACACCTTTATCTGTTAAAATAGGACTTTTGCACTTTATGCGATTTAGTCCTTTTTTGCAATTGGGCTCACAATTGTCAAAATTAACTCACCAAATTTTTCATGTACTAATATAAACATGCTATGACTCAGAAATAATAATAAAATAGTCTCTCTGACTTTGGATTTGTAGTCCCGAGACCACTATTCTGACTAGCCCAAAAATTGGGCTGTTACACTTCTCCCCTCTTAGGGATTTTCGTTGTCAAAAATCTTACCGGCGAATAAGTTCGGGTACTGATCTCTCATAGTCTCCTTGGGTTCCCTTGTGGCTTCCTCGACTCCATGTTTATGCCATAAAACTTTCACAAGAGCTATACTCTTATTTCTCAACTATTTGAGTTTCTGGGCCAAAATCTTGACCGACTCTTCACCATAAGTCATGTCCGAATGAATCTCAACCTCTGACGGCGTAATCACATGCGAAGGGTCTGATCTATATCGACGTAGCATAGACACATGAAACATATTGTGAATATTTTCCAACTCTGGTGGTAAAGCCAATCGATAGCAACCGGTCTTACTCTCTCGATAATCTCATAAGGCCCTATGAAACGAGGACCCAATCTACCTCTTCTGCCAAATCTGAGGATTTTCCTCCATGGGGACACTTTTAAAAATACCTTACCACCGACTTGAAATGTCAATTTCCTTTTGTTTCAAGTTCACATAGGGTTTCTGTCTATCCGAGGCTGCCTTCAAGTAGTCACGAATCACTCTAACTTTTTCTTTAGTCTCCTTGACTAAATAGACCCCTTGAATCTAACCCTCTCTAAGCTCGGTCCAATATAAGGGCGTTCAAAACTTTTGCCCATACAAAGCCTCATAAGGCGCCATTTTCAGACTTGTCTGATAACTGTTTTTATAGGCGAATTCAACCAACGGTAGATACTTTTCCCGACTGCCTTAGAACTCAAGGACGCAACACCGTAACATGTCCTCTATTATCTGAATTACTCTCTCTGACTGACCATCAGTTTGTGAGTGGAAAGCTATGCTAAAACTCAACTTTGTTCCCAAAGCCTCTTGTAACTTCTTCCAAAACCTCGAGGTAAATCTCGGGTCTCTATCTAAAATAATTGATATGAGCACCCCGTGTAGTCTCACAATCTCGAAAACTACAAGTCAGCTAATCTCTAAAGGGAGTAGTCTTTACGCACATGTATGAAGTGTACCGACTTTGTTAGCCTATCCACAACAACCCAAACAACATCCTTTCTCTTCAGGGATGCCGGCAAACCCGTCACAAAATCCATAGTGATTCGATCCCACTTCCACTCAGGGACCATGATAAGTTGAAGTAGACCCGGAGGTACTTGGTGTTCAGCCTTCACTTGCTGGCACACTAGGCACTTAGACACAAACTATGAAATGTCTCTTTTCATACCTGACCACCAATACATTTTCTTAAGGTCGTTGTACATTTTCACGCTACCCAGGTGGATAGACAAGCAACCACTATGTGCCTCTCATAGAATCTTCCGAATAAGCTCGTTGTCCTTGGGTACGCAGACTCTATCCTTAACATTATACATCCATTGATGCCAATACAAAAATCTATCTCAACACCTGATTCACACTGAGTTCTTTTGGCTTACAAATCACTGTCATTATTCTGAGCTTCTCGAATCTCTTTTAGAAACATCGGTCTAGCTCTCAACTCTGCTAGAATCGAACCATCGTTAGACATAGTCAAATGAGTATTCATGGCCCTCAAGGCAAATAATGACTTTCTACTCAAAGCATCGGCGACCACGTTCGCCTTTCCGGGGTGGTAGTCGATAATCAACTCATAATCTTTTATTAATTCTAACCATTGTATGGCCTTAGGTTCAACTCCTTTTGAGTCATCAAGTACTTAAGGTTCTTATGATCAGTGAACACTCGACATTTCTCGCCATACAGATGGTGTCTCCAAATTTTCAACGTGAACACAATGGCAGCCAACTCTAAATCATGCGTCGGGTAGTTCTTCTCATATGGCTTCAGTTGCCTTGAAGCGTAAGCTATGACATTACCTTCTTGCATAAGCACACACCCCAAGCCATTCAAGAAGGCATCGCTATATACCACAAACTCCTTGCCCGACTCCGGTTATACTAACACTAGGGCTTCGATCAACAAGGCCTTTAATTTCTCGAAACTCTGCTAGCACTTCTCTGTCCATTCAAACTTTACGTCTTTTTGCAGCAATCTACTCACCGGGGTAGCTATCATAGAAAATCTGCTTACAAACCGTTTGTAATATCTAGCCAAACCCAAAAATCTTCGAACCTCAGTCACATTCCTCGGTGTTTTTCTCTCTACAATAGCCGACATCTTGCTTGGGTCAACTCAGATCCCGTCTCCTGACACAATGTGTCCTAGGAATCTGACCCCCTTAAGCCAAAATTCACTCTTACTAAACTTGGCGTATAATTTCTTGTCTCTGAAGGTTTGCAACACAACTCTTAGATGCTCCACGTGCTCGCTCTCATCACGCGAATAAACCAATATGTCATCTATAAAGACGACAAACTTATCTAGATACGGTCGAAAGATGCAGTTCATCAAATCCATAAACACCACTAGGGCATTAGTCAAACCTAAGGGCATGAAAAGGAACTCATAATGCCCATATCTTGTCCGGAACGCAGTCTTCGGTACATCTTACTCTTTAACCCTTAGCTGATAGTAGCCAGACCTAAGATCGATCTTATAAAACAAAATGGCTCCCTTCAACTAATCGAACAAATCGACAATCCTTGGCAAGGGATATTTGTTCATCACTGTTACCTTATTGCGTTGTCTATAGTCGATACATAACCTCATCGACCCATCTTTCTTTTTCATGAAGAGTACCAGAGCACCCCACGGGGAAAAGCTTGGTCTCACAAAGCCTTTGTCCGTTAGCTCTTACAATTGTGCCTTCAACTCTTTTATCTCCGTTGGAGCCATCCTATATGGAGCAATCGAGATAGGTGCCGTTCCAGGGACCAACTCAATTCCAAACTCGACTTTCCTCACTGGAGGTAATCCGGGTAATTCTTCCAGAAACATGTCTATAAACTCGCAAACTGCTGGTACGGATTCAATCTTCAACTCAGACACTTGAGTATTTAACACAAAATCTAAATAAGCCTTATATCCTTTCCTCAAACATTTCTCGTTAATCAAAGACGGTATTACTATAGGCAGATTATCTGACTCACCTGGTCCAACTCGAAGAACATTCCCGTCTTCTCATTTCAACTCAATTATCTTTTTCCTGCAGTTCACTATAACACTATGAGCAGTCAACCAATCCATTCAAGGATTACATCAAACCCATTAAATGACAATAACATCAAGTTAGCTGAAAAATAGTAACCTCTAATTGTCAAAGGGCAATTTCTACATACTTGGTCCACTAGTACATGTCTGCCTAAAGGATTGGACACCTTTATTAAAAACTCAGTGGACTCTACTAGCATACTCATATGAGGTATCAATTCCATACAAATATAAGAGTGGGTATATCCTAGGTCAATTAAAGCAACAACAGATATTTCATAGATAGAAAAGGTGCCCGTGATCACGTCGGGAGACTCTCCCTCTTCCCAAGCTCAAATAGCATAAGTCCTTGCAGGCGCTCTGCCCTCGGGCCTCATCGTAGCATCTTTTGGTGTGCCTCTACTGCTAGCCCCACTTTTGGGGTTCTTTTTCGGTCTACCCCTCAATGGAGCACTACTTGCCTTCCCTACTTATTTTCTCTCTTTTTCATCAAATTTAGGAAAGTCTCGAATGAAGTGGTCCAATGACCCATATTTAAAGCACCCTCTTTCTTTACCTCGACACTCGCTGAAATGGTGTCTACCACACTGTGAGAACTCTGGCCTATTTGGCCGAGCACTATCGACGCTCGCGACAGAAGTGGTCTGAGCTCTAGAAGTTATGTTCTGCTGGTTCTTGTTTCTATTCGATAACCCTACTAAAGCATGCGATTGGGTAGTGAACTCTCTTGATCTTTTAGACGAGGACTGATGTGATTTCCCCATCTATTTCTTCTTTAAGTCCCGCGACTCAATAGCCGCTTTCCTCCCTTCTTTTACCAACTCCTCTACCTTACATGCTCTCTCAACGAGCACTACAAATTCACTTATCTCTAAAATACCCACATTACTCGGATATCTTCATTTAGACCATCCTCAAACCTTTTGGCTTTTGAGGACACGCAGTCCCTCACGTATTTGCTGAGTTTCACAAACTCTCGTTTATACTCTGTCACTATCCTACTGCCTTGCTTTAATTCTAGAAATTCCTTCCTCTTTTAGTCTATGAATCTTTGGCTAATATACTTTTTTCAAAATTCTTCCAGGAAAAAATCCCAATTGATCCTCTCTCTCGGTACCACAGACACGAGAGTGTTCCACCACTGATAAGCCGAGCCCCGCAATAACGATACTGCACACTTCACTCACTCCTCAGGTGTGCACGACAATTCATCAAATACCCTGATGGTATTATCTAACCAAAACTCTACTTTCTCCGGGTCATCGTCTATGTTAGCCTGGAATTATTTGGCCCTTTGTTTCTGGATCTTGTCTACTGGAGGCTTCTCTCTCCTAAACACGTCCGCGCTTTGCGGAGCTACTGGGGCATACTGAGGAATCAGAAGAGGTGGGGGAGGTGGAGTGTTCGGATTCGCACGAACAAACTTCATGTACCAAGCGTCCATCATCTGGAGGTAGGCTTCTCTAGCCCCTCCACCTTGGCCCATGGTTACAGGCTCACTCTCTACTGGCGCAATCCCTTTAGCAGGAGCCGACGCGTTACTTTCCACATCATCCACCGTGGCTCTATTAGGATCCATTTACTATATAAAAACATAATTTATAATCGTCAGAAATCGTTACACTATTAATATACAGTTATGGCATGTATAGCTAGACTCGTACTCTCGCTATGTTAGTCCTAGAATCGATTAAACCATAACTTTGATACCACTAAATGTAACACCCTATACTCGTAACCTATGCCGGGTCAGAGTGTAGGGTATTACCTAATTTTATTTCATACGTACAAACAATCTCAAGTCACCGAGATTCGGTTCAGTTTAAAACTTTTTAATTTTTATTTTAAACTTCCTATTATGAGCCTACGAGACCCAATTTAACTGTTGAAAACCTATTTGAGGCCATTCCGGGTCCTTAAACCAACTTTAAGAAATTCGCCTTTAAAACAGGGTACATGCCCATGTGGAAGGGTAACACGCCCGTGTGACCATATCGACATGGTCGTGCTGATGGCCTGTGTGGCTCACACGGCCTAGGTACCTAGGGACACGCCCATGTCCCACACCTGTGTAAAATTAATTTCTAATTCACACCTACAAGGGTTTTCACATGGCAGGACAGACACTTGTGTCAATGGCCCGTGTCCCTCACATGGCCACAACACTCCCTTTTTCAAGCCCATGTGCGAAAACATGGTCATTCTATTTCTGACGTTAGCATGCTCTAAATGTCACACGACCAAGGCACACGCCCATGTGCAGGCCGTGTCCTTCACATGGCGGAGACACACGGTCGTGTCTCTGCCCATCTGTTTACTACCATGCATACTGACTTGAAATTTTTACGTGCAGAGGATACACAGCCGGACTATACACCCATGGGGCTGACCGTGCATCACGCACGACCTAGACACATGCCAGTGTGTCTATCCGTATGGACAATATGGGGCTATTTACCAAGCCTCATTGCCACGCTTGCATACATAATTCCATACAAATATTAACCAAAACCAAAACAAGAACAATTCATATAACCACATCAGCCATAATAGGCATTCATTCAACCATTAAAATGCATCTTTTATAAATTCAAAATGAATGTTAGCCATCATTTAAGGCTAAATACAAAATGTGGGATCTATCCCAAGCCAACACATTTGGTCAACTTCTCAAAGACACAAAATAATGAAGTCCAAGCCCTATACATGCCATATTCAAAAATATAAATCCAACTATATCGAATGCTTTGGCTGATAGTGTGATCGATATCTCTAGCTTCCGGTGATCCTTGAGCTAGTTAGACGGCACTATAAGAAAAATGGAAGGAAACGGGAGTAAGCATAAAAGCTTAGTAAGTTGCATATAAATGAATATACAACAACAAATTCATCAGTGATCATCATGCTCATAACACAAAGGTAGGCATAAACACACTTACTCATTACCATCCATACAAGTCACAAATTCTATATTGAGCTCATTTCTCACACGTACCAATTAAGTACTTGTACCACTCACAATACGATTATACTTTCGTTATTAACTCACAATCATAATTTTCACCGTTAAACCATTCGAAACACTATCGGATATTCCATAAGCCTCAAACATGGGGTAAGGTGCCTATGCCATGTCCTAGAATCGATCTTACATTGGCTTATATCTCAAATCGATGCCATATCCCAGACATGGTCTTACACTGACTATCATCTCATAGCCGACGCATGTTCTAGACATGTCTTACACTAGCTTACGTCTCGAGCTGATGCATGTCCCAGACATGTCTTACACTAGCTCTCGTCTTAATGTTGATGCCATGTCTTAGGCATGGTCTTACACTGGCTCTCATAATGTGGCCGATGCTTGTCCTAGATATGTCTTACACCAGCCAACCATAACCCATATGTCATGGCATGGATATCCGATTTATTTCCTAAGTTTAAACGGAAACTCTACTATCTCTATTATCAGCATACCTTCTCAATTCCACAATCAAGAAATTTGTGCTATATTGATTCAAATACAATTTAACACATGCATTAGTAATTTAGTTGTATTATTTACATACAACTTACCTTGGATTACAAAAAGTACACGACTAATCGGTGTAGTCGATTTGTTTGGCTTTCCCCCGGTCTAGGTTCGAATTCAGTAAATCATGACCTATAATAGAAAAATCCAATATTTTAGTCACTAAACACAATTATGCAATCTAAAATTCACATATTAGGTAAAATGACCATTTTGCCCCTATGCTCGAAAATTGATTTTTATCGAATTTATTCGTATCTCCAGCCTAGATGAATCCTTTTTACTCTTATAGCAGCTTCAAATTCTCACTATTTCACATATTTATCAACTATTTTACAACTTATGCAAAATAATCCCTTTAGGTGTTTTTCATGAAACTCCTTCACAAAAGTTGTTTATAACATAGCTAGGACTCATATTCTTCCATAAAATTTCAGAAAGCACCCTAAATGCTCTCATGGAAAAACACTAAACTTTCCACCATTTTGCAAAATATACCCCTCATTTGAAAGCTAATGCTTCAAGGGTCTCAAAAGTACAAAAATATTCAAGAAAAACCATTAAAATCACTTACTAGTGTAGGCTTCAAGTTACTGAAATTTCAAGCTCTTAAAACCCCAAATATTTTTTGGTATCTTTGGCTAGAAAGGAGAGAGAATGAAGAGATAAAACCATTTTTTTAATAAAATAAAGCTAGTCAAAATTGGTGACCAAATTTCACCTAATTTTGACAATTTTGTCTCCTCTAAGACTCCATGGCCGGCTATGCCTTCTCCCAAGGGCCTATTTTCCTTTTAAAGACCCCTAATTTTATACTCTAGCTAATTGTCACCTTTAGCTATTAAAATATGAATTTTTTCACTTTATGCGATTTAGTCCTTTTTCGCAATTGGGCTTACAATTGTCAAAATCAACTCACCAAGTTTTTCATGTACTAATATAAACATGCTATGACTCCAAAATAATAGTAAAATAGTCTCAATAAATTGAAATTTGTAGTCCTGAGACTACTATTCTGGCTAGCCCCAAAATCGGGCTGTTACACTCCGTGTGCCTTAATTCTTTTGTTGATGGTTTGTATATGAAGTATATTAAATGATTGAACTTAACTCACCAAATTTTTCATGTACTAATATAAACATGCTATGACACCAAAATAATAGTAAAATAATCTCTCTAAATTCAAATTTGTGGTCCAGAGACCACTATTCTGGCTAGCCCTAAAATCGGGCTGTTACACTCCGTGTGCCTTAATTCTTTTGTTGATGGTTTGTATATGAAGTATATTAAATGATTGAACTTATGATGTTAAATTGATTTAGGTTAGGTATTTGAAATGTGGTGCCTTTGAATGGCATATTGTTTACATATAGGATGGTTGAATTGGTATGTTTTTTATGTGTTTAAGGTGTGTTTTGGTCATATAAATGTGTACGGGAAAGGTGTGTTTTGGTATATAAGTATAGGTTTTGAAATGGCTTGTTTTAGGGGCTAAATTTGGAGCACACGGCCTAGGAAATGGGCTGTCACATGGCCGTGTGCCACACACAGTCACCTTATATGACCATGTGTCATTTATATTGTAAGTGCATGTTTCACACGATCTGAGACACAACCTATAGCATGACATATGTTTCAAAATAGTTTGTCACACAGTTTAGCACACGGCCTGCACATGGCAGTGGGACCTTATTTCGAATACACACACAAGCTGTGACACGGCTGTGTGTCCCTACTTTGAATGTCCACACGGTTTGAGCTATGTCACATGGCCTGGCCATACGACCGTGTGACCTCTGCTTTCCTAATTTTTCAGGTTTTCCTAAAATTTTCCAATTTATTCAAAACTGATCGTTTTTAAATTGTTTTTAGGGCTCCAAAAGCTTGATTTAAAGCCTAAATGTGTATGTTTGCTATAATCGGAATGAGTTATTGGAAATTTATATTTAAGTTGAATTATTGTTCCATTTTGTACAGTAATACTCTGTAACTCTAATCCGACGATGGAGACGAGTTAGGGGTGTTACAATGATGACATATTAAGTGAATTTTTTCAAAATTTTATTGAGGGTAAAATCGTCAAAATTTTATTGGGGGTAAAATTGGGGTGAGAAAATTATTTAAAATGTAGATCATATTACAGAGTACTGGGTCAAAAAAGCCCAAGAAGTACTCGTAATTGGACCCTATGTGAGAGAGGCCTAAAACCCTCATGTAAGGAGGTGTAACAACAAAACCCTAGTATCATTAGCTAGAGTTGCCTCCCCCTATATCCTAGATAAACTAGGATATTGTTTTTCATGTGGCAATAAAATTCTACAACTCTGTAAGGGTTCTACCTTCTATTCTTATAAAAAAATGACATTGGTAGAGCTATTGACACAACTTTTAAGAGATTATTATTCTGCTGAAAAATAGAGACAATTTATTTTCAACTTATAAACATATTTTCCAGAATAAAAATTTTACCTGTTTCTGTTAAAGAAGAGAGAATTTTCCTTTTCACCCCAAAAGGAAATCTTTTTCTAGTTTTATTTTTTATTCAATTGGTTTGAGTCCACACTCGAAGCAATTCGTGGTACGAGAATAGCAGAGAAGAATGTTTGGTTAAAAGTTGGAAAACATCAAGGATCCGCTTATCCAAAAAACACATGTATGAATTCAAAGTTTATTGCTATAAATATCATAAATTAGGTTTATTTTCAAAATTTTAATTTTCCATTGTGTATGAAAACCGTTTTCAAACTAGGTTTTTTTTTCCAACAATTGATATCAATAGCCAGGTTGTGTTATGTTTATGGTGTAAATCGAGACCGAATCTCTCATCATCTTGTTTGATTAATATTTGGTCAGATGTAACATTTTTATAATTATTCGAATGTTTAGGGGAATGGATGTTAATGAATGCAATATCATAAATATTTGTTATATAATTATTATTTTATTGTCAAGGTTGTGGTTCTTAGGAAATAAATCGTAGACTATCATCTCCACGTAGAATTATTTTTTATTTTTAAAATTCTTGTGAGCCAAAAATGAATATAGGATATAAATGTAATTTTTTCAAAAAGAAATCCATGACGAAGAGAAGATGGAGTGATGACGGTCGTAGACACAAGAAATGCTTTGTGATAAAAATCTATGTAATTTTTTGTTTTTAATTTATATTCTAGAAATAGAACCATGGAAACCTTGGTTGAAAATTTTGTTTTATTACCCATCTATTTATATATCTGTTTAATAATTCTTTATGATATAATTGTGATATATATGTAGGAGATGATCCGTGGTTAATCTATTAAAGATAAGAAGTGTGGTAATGAGAAAATACATGTGTTGTATTGTTCCATTCACTTCATTAGGTTATTCTATTACTGTGAGAAGTGTGGTAATAAGAAGGTGCATGTCTAGGATTTGATTTGGTAAGGAAAGACTTGATTTTTAAGTGGTCAAATATGACTCACCTCTATTTCTTGGGAACCTACCTGGGGTACGGTTCACATTTACTTCTTTGGTTTTTCCTTTAAAAGAAAAAAATTGTGAAGAATCAAAATTGTTTGATTGAATCTTGTGAATAATTGGATGACATAACACATGTACTTGTCATGCATATATTGATCATATATGATTAAAACCAGAAATTAAAAACTTTGCATGTTTTTAAAAATATTGAGTAGGAGAAAGTCCCTAAACAAGACCTACGGCCTCCATCAATAGTCTCTTGTGATGACATGAAATGGACCTGACCCAAGGTAGGCGTTGTCATGTGAATTTCACTGAGGAGACTTCTTGAAAGTAACTAGAATTTTCTGATGAACATATGATAGTTGGACTGGCCCCTATGGTAGGTACTATGATGCGATACATTAAGAAATTTTGTCTTCATAGTGGACTAGTCACAGCATGATACTCGATAAGATTACCTCAAGATGACTTATTTTTGGTGCATGATGTGATAGGTGTTGAGTTGATGGTTATACACTGAAGATCATCTAGTTAAGTAACTTTCTAAGGAGCTATGCTTAAGTTAAATGATGGTCAAACGTTAAACAATTATTAGTACATATGAATGCCTAAGGAATTAGGTTCATGGATTAATTGGATGAAAATCCATGTTCTTACTAGTTGATCTTGATCACCTCATAGTGGCTTGATTCAATGGGTTTGGTAATTATCGTTGCAATGACTTACAAATGTTTACAAGGTTTAATGTAAGGCACATGCATCATCTTAATGCATATCGTAGCAAAATGTTTTCAAACATTTGCTTAATACAAAGATATTAATATATGAATGTTTTATTTTCAGTTTGAAAATGGCACCAACTCCTTTATTGAACATACTCACTGAAAACAAATTGAATGAAAATAATTATAAGGAATGAAAAAAAAAACTTGATAATTGTCTTATGCTATGAGCAACTTAACATAGTTCTTGATAATAAGTGTCTCACAACCACTCAAGCTGAGGCTAGAAAATGTTGGGAAGAGTCTAATGAGATAGTTCGTTGCTATATGCTGGCAAGCATTACCAGTACTCTGTATAAGTAACTGGAGAGCTGTAAGACTGCTAAAACGATTCTAGATAAGATAGAAGACATGCTCTACCTTGGCTCGACAGTATGTCACAACTAGCTTGATGAATGCCCAACAAAAGTCGACACTCCGATCAAAGATGATATGATTACTCTTATGGGCTACTTTTCTGAGGCTACGGACAATGAGGCCAATCTGGACCAGAACACTCAAATTGGGATGGTGCTCAAAAGCTTGTCAAAGGATTTTGCTGGGTTTTGGGTCACATATAACCTTGGTAACAAAAATTTGACCTTTACAAAACTCATGAAGAAGTTACAATCCTATGAGTTGATGTTGAATGATGGTCAGTCAGTCCAAAGAGTAGAAGCAAATATAACCATTGCTTATTCCTTAAAAGAGAAGGGAAAATGTGCCAAGAAAGACAAGGCTAAGGTCTCTGGGTTACCATAAGTGGAAAGGAAGAGAACCAAAAAGCCTAAAGACTTATCTATGTTTAAATGCTTCTTTTACAGTAAGAAATGACACTTCAAGGAAAACTGTAAAGAGTGGAAGGAATATCTAACTACCAAAGGTAAAAGGTATGGAACTCTTGATGATAGAAGCTTGTTTAGTAGAAGACTTAATAGACCACTAGGTCATTGATTCGAGAGCCACTAATCATGTTTGTGTTTCTCTACAGGGGTTTGAGGAGATGAAAGATCTTAGAGATAAGAGCTTATTATTGCGGACTGGGAATGGGAAAGTGTAGAAACTAAAGTAGTGGGAGATGTACATATTTATTTTGATAATTTTAGGAAGATTATTTTAAAAGACGTATTCTATATATCAAGTTTCAAAACAAACTTAATTTCCATTGCATGTTTATATAAAGAAGCCTTGACCGTGAATTTTAATAATGAAATTGTAATATTTAGAAATTGAAATCTTATTTGTAATGGATGGATGTCAAATAATCTCTATTTTATCAAACCAAAGATGTGCACACTGCGTGAGACTAAAATATCGAATAAAAGACTTAAAACTTCTCACATTAATAAGGCATACCTTTGGCATTTGAGACTTGGTCATATTAACCGTGAAAGAATCTCTAGACTTGTGAAAGATGACATCTTTAATTCACTTAAACAAGTTGATCTTCCACAATGTGAATATTGCTTGGAAGGTAAGATGACGAAGCAATCTTTTAATGCAAAAAGAAAGAGGATCGAAAAACCCTTAGAACTTGTGCACACTAACGTATGTGGCCCCATGAGCGTTACTATAAGAGGTGGTTACGAGTATTATGTAACCTATATTGATGAGTATTCTAGATATGGGAATGTATACCTGATACACCACAAGAGTGAAACTTTTGATAAATTCAAAGAGTTTCATGAGAAAGTGGAGAAACAAATAGGTTTACCCATAAAGGCATTTTAGTTTTATCGAGGTGGGGTATATTTATTTGATGAGTTATTAGGGTAACTCATAGAAAATGAAATTCTATCCTAGTTAATCATGTTGGGCACTCCACAATAGAATGACATGGTAGAGAGAAGAAATTGAACATTGTTAGACATGGTACGTTCCATGTTTAGTTATTCGAAGTTGCCAATCTCTTTTTTGGGATACGTTGTACAAACAACTTGCTATATTTTGGATGATATGCCAACAAAGGTAGCATTGAAAACCCTATAAGAATTGTGGTATGGTAGGAAGCTTAATCTTAATCATTTTAGGATTTGGGGATCCCAGCCCACAAATTGGATAAAGATGCGAGGAAGCTAGACTTGCAGACATAATTGTGCATGTTTGTAGGATATCCAAAGGAAACAAAGGGTGGTGTGTTTTATAACCCAAAAGAGCAAACTATTATTGTCTCAACTCATGCTACTTTCCTTGAAGAAAGTTACATGAATGACTTTATGTGGTGCCTTAAACTCGGCTGGGATGGTTTGACCCGAATTTCAAATGTCACATTAGCCACTAAAGTGACTCTCCATTTAGACCACTACAAAGCCCACCAACCAACCATTCACACCACACAATTATTCTAAGAATAATTAAAAAGTTTATAATCATGCTTCTATTGCGCTACTCTGATAATTCAATTAACAGCAAGAATAAACTTAATATGTAGCAAACAAAATGCCTCAAAAGCTTTAGTTGCACATGCGTGCATGCAAAAAGGTATTTTGAAAGGCCATGTTTGAAAGGATATTGGAAATCGTTTTATTTAAAAACATATGATTAGATTTAAATTGTAATATAGTAAAATATAAAAAAAAACTCCATTCACAAGGTTTGAAAATAATATTATAGGATTATACGTATAAGTCTTGTTTTGGAATATCAATTAAAATATTACGCACAATTACATAAAATTTGTCATTTAATTAGTTCGCAAGCAACTAAAAATTTACGTAATTATTCTAATTTTACATCTCATGCATACAAAACACATGTTTGCTTTCAAAACACGTGAAATATTTTGGTCTTACCTCGACGACCAACAGCTCTTCCATCTAAGTTTACAAGTTAGTCGATCAATTAATCAAAACATTGATCAAGCAATCATAATTTATGATTCAAACATCTATATGAATATGTAATAAAAGTTCCAAATCAAACCAATTAAAGAGTCCATAATGTTTAATTAGAACCTAGAGATTATAACAAAGTCTAATTCTGAATCCCAAGATTTTCTCCCATATTGCCTTCCTCATTTGGGTTGGGAACACATCAACATACTCAGGTGTAGCCTTGTTTTGGATCACTTGGATAGCTCACTTCGACACCACCTTTCATGCTATATCACTGTAATGCTTTAAAAGGGAGTGTGAGCTTATTGGAGATCAGTGAGTGCTCAAACATACTACAAATAAACACATAAGTCAGGTTAAGGTAGACATATCGTAACAATTCACATATTATTAGAGTTCATATAAAATAGTGACTTACACAACACAACAATTCTCATAATAAGTAGTACACATAGACTAAACAATTTACATAAAGTAAGTTGTTCATGTAAAATATCAATTCATACCAAATAACATTTCGTGCAAAATAATAGTTCATACCATACTATAACTCATATATTTCAAAAGATGATAATTTGTCATTTTTTTTTGAAACATATAGAGGTCTCTATCACAACCTTTAAGTAGACTCTATCACCATACATTGGATAGACGAATATTTATATAACACCTCGTTATTGACTCAAAAGTGCCATGCGCTATCTCCGATATAAGTGTAGCATGAATGCTGACACTCTCTTTACCCTCAAAATTGTCTCTGTTGAATGGAGCTATGCTCGACATCCCCTTATCTCTCCAACGCTATCTTCAGGCACAAGGCCCATCGCAATAAAGAGGGTGAGTACTCACAATCCTATGACATGCCAACTATATCCAATGGTTCCATGAAGTCATAATGCCAACATATCTTTTTAACACATTCACAATATTTAGTATAATAGGCTCGCAATTTAGCAGAGCTCACACATTATTACATAATACACAATTCATAGTTCATAATATCACAATTCACAATTCACATTACTCACATCTCATACAGATCGCTATAAAGCATGGTTTGTAAGTGATATAGTTTGCATGCAACATAACTCGCACACATAATTTACAGTTCACATATCATTCATGTCCTAGATCACATCAATCATAGTTCGCATATTTTATTTAGCATAGGCTCGCAATAGGCTTACATGCAATACAACTCAAAATCTCACAAAACACAGTTTGACAAATTAGCCCAATTTTCTATATTAATACAGATCACCAAATTAACACAATTCACCATAATAATATAATTTTTTCAAGTTAACATGGTTCACAATATAAAACACTACACAAATATACCACAGAACAAAAAATAACATAGTTTTGTTCGCACATAGCATACAAAGACATATGTTAATATACAAGGTTTCACATGTCACATATGGGGTTCGCGTATTATACTACAGGTCTCACATGAAAACATAATGTAGTTCACATGCATATAGGACAGGATTCACATAACATGTTGCGAGGCTCGAATGAAAGTAAAGGGGTTTGCATATGTTACCTTAGCCTACGTACTGGAGTTTATATGCAGTATATTAGACCACTCACCTTAGTTCTTACTTCAACTACCATGCTCAAGTAAGCTTTAATTTGCCTTTGTTCATGCTTATTGAGGATCCCAAATGACTTTCACTTTACATACACATCAGGCACAATACAAAGACATTATTAACAACAGAATACACAATCAAATCATTCCAAAATCATAGATCAAAGCCTCTTAACTTCTATATCGAAAACTTAACTAGTTTTGCTGAAATAGGTGTTTAACCACTTAAATCTCGTTTCTAGGCTTAGATTTCAACTTCATACATCCTAAATATAATCCAATTATAGATCTATACCATCAATTTTATTCAATTACACCGATATAATTTTTCCAATAAATCAAGCTTATGTGAAACACACAAAAGGGGGAAACTCAAAATGTAACGCCCTGACTTCTTAAATTTTGTTTTCGTAAAATTCTGTCATAAATGAGTGTGTGTCTCAACAGTTGTGAGCCTTTATTAGGAGAGCAAGGTCTTAGGTTCGAGAATTGTGAGGGTATATTTATTTTGTTTCCATGTGGGTTGGTTGTGCAGTAGTAGTGGGGTCATGTTGGGATCCTGGTTAGTGGGAGGTGGTTAGTAGTGGGATGTTAATTTGTATCCTAAAATCTCTCAACTATTTTCCCAAGTCTCTCATATTTTTTTAAAAAAATTTCCATTATTCCATTTTATTTTTGACGTTACTTTTCCCTCTTCTTCTACTGTCTGTTGACTTCTATTTCTAAACTTTCTTTTCAATACTTGATTGTGGGATTTTACTTCTTGTTTCATTAATTCCTTCGGTGGTGGGTTCTTAGTGTAAGGTAAAATTTAAGTTTTTTTTTTGTCTTGTGTTTATTGTGTTTTGTTGAATGGCAAAAAAGGATGAGTTAAAAATTTGATTCTATGTATGTTTTGGCTAGGAGAGGATCGACAATCATTTGATTTTTCTCTGGTGACCTAATTTCATTGATAGGCTGCTACTTTTGATTGAAGGTAAGAGGTTAATTTGAGATGTTAAGTTGATTATATTGATTCAGTGTTGGATTTGGTAACGGGTTAAGTGATTGATTTGGTAAATTAATGGTCAATTCTAGGTTCTAGACGACTTGTGGGAGTTTTGGCATCAAAATTGGGATAAGTGTGTAACAAAAAACTCAGAAAATGACAATCAATGAAAGCCAAAATTAGGGCCTACTGATGCCACACGGTCGTGTGCCTAGCATTGTGCAACACACGAGCATGTGACAGGCCATGTATGAGGTCGTGTGTGACAAAGGGCTATGGGCCACATGGGCGTGTGTGGGTCGTGTGGGTCGTATGGACCATATGGGTGTGAGGACCTACACGAGCATGTGGGTCCAAATTTCAGAAGCTTTCCTTAGGGTTGTACATGTCGTCTCCATCGACTGTGGGATTTTCGTAGGGTCGGTATGTGTGGTATAAACCTTAAAGCATGAAATATGTCAGTCTCTTAAATTGAAATTGACGTAAATGACATCTATATGAGTATTGTGAAAAATGAAATGTATGATCTATTCTGCTATGAATGAACATGTTTAGCATTTGTTATACGAGCATGCATTTGATATACAATCTAGTATCTGTTATTCTGTTTTATCTAATGCTCTGTTTGTATCTGGCTATGGGGTGGGTTATTGGAGCGACGGAAATGTGCAAGTGTACACAATCGCAACAAGTAATTAAGTGACAAGTAAATGTTGAGTTATCATACCAACAGGGACTATGAAAAGAATTATTTATGAATGCAATTTTAGAAACACTTTGGAAAAGAAATATATTTTGATTTGAGGAGGTGATTAATAACTAGGATTTTAACTAAGTAAAATAAATGAAAATAAAATAAAAGTTCCAATGCACGATTTCAAAAGATGATTTTAATCAATATGACATAGTTGTGTTAGATTAATTACATTTCTTAACTTAGAATTACTAAACTCATGTTTATGTTGTTACGAATAAATTCACAGCAACTCGGTAATTTAATAACTTATAAACATACTTACCTACCAAAATCCATTTATCTCTTGCCTATATCTCTTCGTCAATTCAACCGATTAAACAAATTTTAATAAGCAAATGTGTTAATGCACATACATACTTAAGGAATTAAAATAATCTCTTGTACATATCTCTTTGCCAATTCAAACAATTAATTCAATCTCATAAGGACATAAAAGATTACATGAGGTAACAATGTATTTCTACCTTGAAACAGTTTAATTACAATAACCTTGCAAGTTATACAAGGCTAATGTACCGTTGGATACCGTTGCTAATTTAACCCTCAGCTACCTTAGATGATTAAACATGCACTGATTAAGTATCGTGTCAATTAATAACAGTTTCAATCCATTTAAATAATTAATTCATTAGTTACCTTATAATTGTAATGCAAGAATAACCTAGTCATGGTTTTACTTAATCAAACATCTTACTGAGGCCTACAACAACACAAACACAATTTTAATAAATTAAGTAGACAAAATGCAATCAACCTAACACAAATTAAATTTAAGCCATATTAATTAAATTAAACATATCAACATCAAAAATATTCACAGACATGTTCATCATAACAACAACAAAATTAAAAGGATAGGGAACAAGAATCAAATCTGATGTTTCTCTGAGGCTTGACTAGTTTGCTCCGCTCCTTCTCCGCTTGTTCTTGTTGAACTGAGGCTTCCACGAACACTTTAATGCTGCTCCAAATGGTGGTTTAATGATTCATTTTCAAGAGGTGAAATCGGCAAGGGAATAGGGGAAGAAAATGGATAACAATGGAAAGGAATGAAGAGAGAAAAATGAGAGAGAAGTGGAGAGATGAGAAGGGTTGAGATGTGTTTGAAGTGAGCAGAAAAGGTGGGTATTTATAGGTTGAGATGGATGCTAAAATTAGTAAAAATCATCAGCCATAGAGTCCCCCCATGGCTGGTCACACATGTGGCAAGTTTGAAGAATTCAAACTTGCTATTTTAAGGTAGGGGTAAATCTAGAAAGGCACAAATAGTGGAGGGGTTTGAATGCAATTTGAAGGAGTATTCAAGGGTCATTTTGCAAGTTAAATAATCAGTCAAGCAAGTTGATTGGGTCAGCATGTGGGACGGTTTTGGGCTGCCCAGTGCTCGGTTGGATCGGTTTTCTCGGTTCAGCTCAACTAGGCCACTTTTCATAATTAATAAATAATAAATTATTTAACCCAAATTAACTTGGATTAAAATGAAAATTAATTATATTATGAGTTAATACACATAATTTGGACCGTCTTAGGCTGAAAATTTAACTCGCCTTGATGCTTCAAAATTGCTTCTCGATTTTGTGCTTCTAATAGTGTCTGTTGAGCTGTTTTTCGCCCTTTGTGCGAATCTGTCGAAAGTGATCAAAATTAATCAAAATTTATTATAAATTTAAGTAAAATTAAACATGTTAATAATTTAAGTACAATTTAATTATTTTATAATACTTAAATATTTTTCGACAAGAATTTTACCAAAACTGCATGAATTTGAGTTAAAAAAGGCATGAAAAAGTGTGTATATTTTTGTGTTTCCACGCCCCCAAACTTAATTAATTGCTCGTCCCGAGTAATGCACAAATTTGAAAAGAATTTCTTGGAAACACCTTTGAAAAATTTCTTCAGAACAACATTCTTCTCAAAATTATGATTTTAGTATACTTATGCTCAAAAACAAGAAATTTGATAATTATGCTACTTAAGTATACATATCATTCAAATTAATCTCAACAACTATTATGATAACAAAATAAGATTAAATGCTTTCGCAATAAAAACATGTAAATACCTACCAATTTGAATTTATTCCCTTATTTAAGATTAAGTTGCAATTATTAAGTTTAATTTATGCCTTCATATGTTGAACATAGCATAGAAACTTGAACCAACAGGTCTTTTAAATAGGTTGTAATGTGGCTAGGCTAGGGGTAGGTAAAAGATAGATAAATTTAGGCTAAAAACTCTAGACTCAGCTTGAATCAGACCTTCAAAATAATTACCTTCAATACACCAACTTATTTTGCTTTCACATGCTCTTTTATACATCTATTTCTTTCGAGTACATATGCTCTCTTTTTTTTCTAAATTCATGAGCATTTTGCTGTATGTACTACAACTTTTTGAGCATTTGATACTTCTTTTCAACTCCCCTAAACTTGTTTCAAAGAATATTATAAATAGTACTGAGTCTAGTGTTTAAGACAATTTAAAGATAATTAAAAGAAAAGTGATGGCTAAATGTAACACCCTAAACTTGGCCTAGACGTTATGGTCGAATCCGGAGTTTCACAAAGAAAGGGGTTTTGATAACGAAGTTTATACGATAAAACCATTTCAGATTTTTAAACTCTTATATGCTTTTATCCATTGTCAAAATGTTTATCCAATTAATTAATTTGCCTTAAAATGTGTTTTATAGAGGAATATTACGAAAACCATTGTATTTCAAGAAGACAGTTTGTATTTTAGAAACTTTTGTTTTAGTAAAAACTGTGTTTTTAGCGAGTTGTCCAAAAAAAATATTAAACAAAAATTCAAATCCTAAAAATTTAATCAACAGTCCGGAGAGCCCAATTAATACAAAACTCCCAAAAATATCCTTTAAGTAAATAAAAACTTTAATTAAGATCAATTCATAGACTAGTGATCATCGCACCGATCAGTTTAAGTCTGTGGATTACCTAAACAGAACAGACGAATAGAGGTGAGTTTATGTAAACTCAGTGTGTAACCCAACAAAAATAGACATGCAAACATACAAAAAACTCGCATACAATCAGATACAAATTCGGGCTCATGCCCATTTCAGATACAAATAAAAGAGTTAGATATACAGATCAGATAATCAGAATCCTAACCCATCCTCTACACACCAACTCCTACCATCGCATCACACCATATGAGGTTAAAAAGACTCACCCAACCCTACACACCGTATCGTGCCATTATGACACATATCTGATAGTATGCAGCCAAGCTACCAGAATATAGGTGATGATCGTCATACAGAACACTTCCTCTACATATACAAATCCCACCTCAAAATATATACAAAAACTAGATACAGAAATAACAGATTAAACATGCTCAACATGTTTACATACAGATTATGGAATAATTAGACATGCATAGCATTATCATACTCAGAATAGAATATCAGACTATCAGATCTATAGTTTTAGGGTTTGGTTAGCCCTTACTGACCTTACGGTAGGCCCACAGTAAATCAAAACAACCTGTACGACCCTAGGGAAAATTTTAGAAATATGGGCCTACACGCCTAGATTGGCCTTGCCCGTGTGTCCCATACAGACTGGCCCAAAATCCATACGCTTGTGTGACATGCCCGTGTGGGCCCACATGCCTTACTTGGCCTAGCCCGTGTGGCCCACATGGCCACACTCCGGCCACATACGCCTATGTGGCATCGATAGAACTGTTTTTTGACTTTTGTCAAATTTTTTTTTCTGCGTTGAATTGGTAAATAATCGGACTGTATGAAATTATAGAGAGTATAAGGCCAGGATGAATCGGCTAGTTTCACTATTCGAATTCAAAAAGATTCAAGTATGAATGTATATGTAACATGATGGTATGGATCGGACGTTTGAGTACATGAACTTTCTGATAGAGATTAAGTTTCAGTGAAAGTGTTGTAAAGCGAAAACCGTTGATAATTCTTGTTTGTGGAATTTAAAGAGATATGTAGTAAAAGTTCAGCATTGAGTGAAAGTTCTTTGACATCAATTATAGGATTGAGGAATCTAAGTGAAAAACCAAAGCCACTTTTCTGGTAAGCTTTTCGGGGATGAAAATCCCTAAAGGGGGGAGAAATGTAACATCTCGATTTTGGGCCTAGTCGAAATAGTGGTTTTGAGATCACAAATCTGACGTAAGAAATTAATTTTTATTATATTTTTATGGTATAAAATTCTATGGAATTATTTTGTGAAAATTTATCCGGAAATTTTGACGTTTGGGCACTCAATTTAGTCAAAAGGCCTAAATCGTAAAAAGTGCAAATGTTGAGTTCTACATGCTAGAGGTGTCCAATTGTTATGAAATTTTAAATTGGAGGTCCTTAATTGGTAATTAGACCATTGGTTAATTTGTTGGACGAAAATGGGCATGAAATGGGTGAAATAGAATATTTTTAAGTTAGGGGCATTTTGGTCATTTAGTAATTAAAATGAATTAAAAACAAAACTAAAAGCCAATTTTTTGTCCATCATCAACCACATGGCTGAAACATGCATGGAGAAGACATGGCTAGGGTTTTTCAAGCTTACAAGCTCGATTTTAAGTCCGTTCTAGCCCCGTTTTTAATGATTTTTACGTTTTTGAAATCTTCGTAATAAGATGTACCTATTTTTACCATTTATTTGAGTTATGGTGAAGGTATAGGGTTTGAAACATGTTAGAAATTTGTCCATTTAGATGTTTAAGGATAGATTATGCATTTTTATGGTTGGAAAAACGACTTTTACTAAGTAGTTTTTAGTGAACTACTTATGGGTTGATAACTTACCAAAGATGTAGTATTAAGTGTAGGCTACTATGTGCACCAAATAGCTTCAGTTACAAGAGTGGTAATATGTGCAGGCCATCGAGTATCTGTTATTATTTCGATGAGTTCAACGGGAAATTGACTAAGTGAAAATACATGTGATCATGTAATGAATAGTGTAATTGAATATGACTATGTGATGAATAAGTGAGATTATGTAAGAGTGAAATTTGTAACAAAATAGTTTTGGAGAGCAGCAGTTGTGTGACTTTGAAAAATCTCCAAAACTGGTGGAAATCAAATTAAAAGTTGAATAAGGTATGAAATAAAATGTTATTGAGTCTCTTTTTACATAAAAGGAATGGTGAAAGTAAAAGAATTTTGTATTCTGTGATATTTGAATTTTTGTGAGATAGAGTAAGATTGAATTTGGAATCCTCTATTCTGATTTGAGAAAATAATTAAAAATTGTACAAAAATAATTATGGGTTATGAATTGTATGCTTAAAATCCTTAATGAGTCTATTTTCGAAAGAAAGAAACAGGAACATTATCCAAATCTTGTACAAAGAGATAACTAATTTTTAGTGTAGAGGGGTCGGAAGTGTTGAACAGTGAAACATGGGTGAATTTAAAGAATAAACTATACTTATTGGTTAGACCAAAAATTCTAAAAATTTTATGGTAAGAAAATATATGAGTCTAGTTTCAACAAAAATTAGCAGTTCTCAATTTAGAGTCTTGTACTTCCAGATATAAATAATTTAGTGACTGTGACTCGAGAAAACAACTTAACTGGACTTTGAATAAATATAGAGAAATTGAAACATAGCATGTTAACACATTGCTTATTATTTTTCATGCGAGCTTACTAAGCGAAAATCTTACTCCCTCCTTTCCATTTCTTTTAGTGTTGTCAGGTCGGCTCGGGGTTGGAGATCGTCGGTGTAACGCCTCCCCGCCCGAGACCGTCACCGGAGTCGAGTATGAGGTGTTACTAAACTTAATTTAACATTTTAAGAACTTTAGATTATTTGTTTCTACATTCACAGCTTTTTAGCTACTTGCGTTACAGTCACAAGAAAAATCATATCTTGAGTTACGAAACTTGAAATCAAGATCCGTAAATTTTCCCTGAATCTAGACTCATATGGCTATCTACTAATTTTTTTCTAGAATTTTTGGTTGGGCCAATTAGTACAGTTTATTAGTTAAAGTTACCCCTATTTCAGGGCTTGACTGGTCTGACCTCTGTTTACTACGAACCACTTTTCTCTCTGTATAAAATTCATATAAATATGAGGTTTATTTCTCCTGAAACTAGACTCAATAAGAATTCTGAGGATATAAAATAAACCACCTAATTATATCTGTACAATTTATGGTGAATTTATAAATTTGGAACAGGGGATTCAGAAACTGCTCTGACCCTGTTTCACTAAAATTCAAATATCTTCTAACATATAATTCTTTTACCAGTTTAGTTTGTTTCATCTGAAACTAGACATAATAAGCTTCAATTTGATATTTAATTCATCACCAAATTCAATTTCTATGATTTTTAGTAAATTTTCAAACTCACGTCAGTGTTGCTGTAATATTCTATTTATGGCAAATTTCATCCTTTTTATGAATTTTCATGAAATAGGTAACTTATTAACTTTCCATAACATCAAACATATTCTAAACTAACCATTTCCATAATTTATCATTATCAAGCACTTCCTCAACCATTTCATCACCATACCATAAGATCATTTACACAAAATAAGTATTTTGCTATACATGCCATACTTAAATTTACAAGCCATTTTACGAAAAGTTCTTAGGATAGTGTGGTGATCCTCCGACCAATCCCGACTCTGAGCTGGCTTGTCCAAAACTACAATGAGTAAGAAAGAGGAGTAAGCATAAATGCTTAGTAAGTTCACATGCAAATAGCAAGTAACATAACCATATAAGCAAACATAAAACATCATTTGCATAATCATCACCAAGACATTCATATCATATTTTCATTTATCAACTCACCATATTGTTGTTATATCGATTTTTCAACCCGAGGGTTAAGTACATACCTGTCCGAAGTATCCATTTCACATCACTTACCAATACGTCTCTTTTCATCTCAAGTATTCCTTCATTTGAGTAGAACTTTACCCGTTGAACTCATCGGAATATAATTCGGATACGTAGGAAGTTTGCACATAAGTGCCACATATGTAGCCAAGCTACCATGTAACCCGCCCTTAAGCGAACTCGGACTCAACTCAACGAGCTCGGGCGTTCGCATCCATAATGAACTCGGACTCAACTCAACGAGCTCGGATGCCTAGTTACATCTCACGAACTCGGACTCAACTCAACGAGTTCGAACATTCGCATCCATAAGTGAACTCGGACTCAACTCAACGAGTTCGGATGCCCAAATATCCCAGTGACATGTCACTTGTATCCTAATCTATTCCTAAGGTTCAAACGGGATTTTCCTTGAACACATATCCTTGACGTCTTCCGTAAAATGCCAAAACCAATACTCGATAACAATTATATTTAATAAGTAGCTCACATAATTTACATTTTGTTCGAAAATAATCACAAAGCATATATTTCATGATAGAAATCAGCATATCACATAATTGACATCAATAACTTAAAAATAACAATTATGCTACATTATTTACACATGAACTTACCTTGGTACCAAAATACAAAGGTTTTGCAATTTAATCCACAATCTTTTCTTTTCCTCGATTGGAGTCGTTTCCACGTCTTTCTTGATCTAAAATAACACATTTAGCTTATTTAATACTCACATTATCAAATTAATCCTTAATTCAAATTTTGGCAAAATTATAATTTTACCCCTAAACTTTTGCATATTTACATTTTTTCCCCTAGGCTCGGGATTAAACTTTATTCCTTATTCTTATGTTTTGCAACATGCTGATCACTTTTCCCTTCTATGGCAACATCAAATTCTCACTCTAACATGTACTTGTGACTATTAGGTATTTTTACCGATTAAGCCCTTTTACTCGTTTTTGCTTAAAATCGAGTAGTATAAGTTGTCTAACATAATTTAAAACATCATATTCTATCATAAAACATCAAAATACACAAATTTCACCTATGGGTATTTTTCCAAATATAAACCCTAGGTTAAATTATTGCTAACATAAGCTTTATCGAGTTATCGGGATCTCAAAAAACATAAAAATCATTAAAAACGGGACTTGGAATCACTTACTATGAAGCTTGAAAGTTGAAGAAACCCTAGCTATGGAGACATGGAGCATTCGGCAGCAACTAATGGGGAAGATGACTATTTTGTGTCATTTTTCCCATTTTATTTCATTAATTATCCAAATGACCAAAATGCCCTTAATGCCTTTCTTTGAAAATTTTCATGTACAAGCCCATTTTTGTCCAAAATTTTAGAAATTGGTCAAATTTCTATTTAAGACCTCCTAATTAATATTTCAAAGCAATTTCATACTAAAAACTTCTAGAATGCAAATTTTGCAACTTATTCGATTTAGCCCCTAACTTCAAATTAAGCATTTTATGCATGGAATTTCTTCACAAACTTTTCACACAATCATGCAATCATATCATAAACCTCAAAATAATTATAAAATAATTATTTCTATCTCGATTTGTGGTCACGAAACCACTATTCGATTAGGCCCTAATTCGGGATATTACAACTCTCCCCTTTAAGGATTTTTCGTCCTCGAAAATCTTACCCGAGAAATGAGATGTGGGTATTGATTTCTCATAGTTTCTTCGGATTCCCATGTAGCTTCTTCTACTCCATGCTTTTGCCACAAGACCTTCACAAGTGCAATATTTTTATTCCTTAGTTGTTTGACCTCTCGAGCTAAAATCTTAATCGGTTCTTCTTCATAGGTCATATCTGGTTGTAGTTCAATTTCTATCGGTGAAACTACATGTGAAGGATCCGAACGATACCGACGTAACATAGATACGTGGAACACATCATGAATCTTCTCTAATTCAGGTGGTAAAGCTAGCCGATATGCTACCGGTCCAACTTTTTCAATTACCTCATACGGCCCAATAAAACGTGGACTTAATTTGCCCTTCCGTCCAAATCTGAGAACCTTTTTCCACGGAGACACCTTTAAAAATACTTTATCACTAACTTGAAATTCAATGTCCTTTCGTTTTAAATCGCATAAGATTTACGTCTATCTGACGACTTTCAAACAATTTGAATTACCTTTACTTTTCTTTGGTTTCTTTTATTAGATCAACTCCATAAATCTTATTTTCCTTGAGTTCAGTCCAATACTGAGGCGTTCGACACTTACGACCATACAATGCTTCATAAGGTGCCATTTTCAAGCTCGTCGATAACTATTATTGTAAGCAAGTTCTACCAACGGTAAGTATTTTTCCCAACTTCCTTGAAATTCCAATACACAACATCGAGCATATCTTCAAGAATCGAATTACTCTCTCGATTGTCCATCATCTGTGGATGAAAAGCAAGATCTTTGAAATTTAACTTTGTACCTAACGCGTCTTGCAATTTTTGCCAAAACCGCGAGGTAAACCTTGGATCTCTACGAAATGATTGACAATGGTATTCCATGTAGTCTAACAATTTCTCTAACATACAATTCAGCCAACTTGTTAAGAGAATAATCCGCACGCACAGGGATAAAATGAGCCGACTTAGTTAGTCTATCAACTATTACCCGGATGGCATCTTTCTTTCCGGAGTTAATGGCAATCTGAAACAAAATCCATAGTAATCCGATCCCATTTCCATTCGGGAACCATAATAGGTGAAGTAATCCAGAAGGCACTTGGTGTTCGACTTTCACTGTTGACAAATCAAACATTTGGACACAAACTCGATATATCCTTTTTCATTCCATTCCACCAATACATTTTCTTCAAGCCGTTATACATTTTCGTACTACCGGATGAATCGAGAAACAACCACTATGTGCTTCTGTAGGATCTTTTGAATCAATTCCTCATTCTTTGGTACACAAATCCGATCTTTAAACATTAAGCACCCATCAGAACCGATTTCGAAATCGACTGTATCAACTTCACTTCGCTTTCTTTTGGCTTGCAAATCTTGATCATCTTTCGAGCTTGAGAGATCTCTTGTAAAAACGTCGGTTTTGCTCTTACTTCTGCTAGAATCGAACCATCATCGACATTTTCAACCGAGTGTTCATAACTCTCAATGCAAACAACAACTTTCGCTCAAAGCATCGGCTACTACATTCGCTTTTTTCGGATGATAATCAATAACAAGCTCGTAATCTTTCAATAACTCCAACCATCTTCGTTGTCTTAAATTCAAGTCTTTTGTGACATCAAATACTTAAGACTTTTATGGTCGGTATATACCCTAAAGCACTTTTCACCATACAAATAATGTCGCCAAATTTTCAAAGCAAACACCACCATGACCAATTCTAAATCGTGAGTAGGATAATTCTTCTCATGAGGTTTTAAGCGCCTCGAAGCATAAGCCACCACTTTTCCTTCTTGCATAAGCACACACCCCAAACCATTTAGAGAAGCATCACTATACACCACAAATTCTTTACTGATTAATTTGTACTAACACTGGTGCCTCTGTTAATAACTTTTTTAATTCTTCAAAACTCTGCTGACATTCTTCCGTCCATTCAAATTTAACATCCTTTCGGAGTAGTCTAGTTATAGGAGTAGCAATTATAGAAAATCCATTTACAAACCGTCGATAATACCCGGCTAGCCCCAAGAAACTTCTAACTTGATTTACATTTTTGATGGTTTCCAATCAACAATGGCTGAAATTTTACTAGGATCAACCCGTATACCATCACCTGAAACAATATGACCCAAAAATCCAACTTCCCGGAGCCAAAATTCACTTTTACTAAACTTAGCATACAGCTGTTTATCTCTCAAAGTTTGCAAAACTATCCTCAAATGCTCAGCATGCTCTGTCTCATCTTTTGAATAAATTAAAATATCATCTATAAACACCACAACAAATTTGTCCAAGTATGGTGAATATGCGATTCATTAAATCCATAAACACAAATGAGGAGCATTTGTCAACCCAAATGGCATAACTAAAAATTCATAATGACCGTACCTTGTTCTAAAAGCAGTTTTAGGCACATCCAACTCTTTTACCCGCAATTGATAATATCCAGATCTCAAATCAATCTTTGAAAACCATGTCGCTCCTTTTAGCTGATCAAACAAATCATCAATTCTTGGCAATGGATACTTGTTTTTGATTGTCACCTTGTTTAACCGCTATAGATAATCAACACACAATCTCATAGAACCATCCTTCTTTTTCACAAATAACACGGAGCACCCCAAGGTGAAAAACTCGGTCTCACAAAGCCTTTATCAGTCAACTCTTGCAACTGCGACTTTAATTCCTTCAACTCTGCTGGTGCCATTCTGTATGGAGCAATCGAAATTGGAGTTGTTCCCGGTATCAAATCAATACCAAATTCTACTTCCCTAGCGGAGGCAAACCGGCAATTCTTCCGGAAATACGTCAGTAAATTCACACACACAATCGGCATCGATTCAACTTTCTTTTCAACTTCTTTTGTATTAATTACATACGCCAAATAAGCTTCATAACCCGTTCTTAAATATCTTTGAGCCGACATTGAAGAAATCACACTAGGCAATGCCCTCGATTTATCTAATTCAACCCGCATGATGTTTCACCATTTTCACACTTTAATTCTATAACTTTTTCTTTGCAATTTATTTTAGCATCATGCAAGTGTCAACCAATCCATGCCCAAAATAACATCAAACTCATCAAACGGCAACAACATCAAGTCGGTAGGAAAGTAATGATCCCGAATCATTAAAGGACATTTCTTACATACTTTGTCAACAATCACACATTTGCCTAACGGATTCGACACTCTAATCATAAATTTCGTGTTCTCAACGGTATATTCATACTAGACACCAATTTCATGCACACATATGAATGAGTAGAGGCGGGATCAATCAAAGCAATAACATTAACATTATAGAGAGAAAATGTACCGGTAATAATCACATCAAAGCGAGGAAGCATCTTCGCGTGCTTTAATAGCATAAGTTCTAGCCGGAGCCCTTCATTCGAGTCTAACTGGTGCATCTCTCGGCTACATTCTTACCGCTTGCTTCGCTCCACTTTTCTTAGATATCTTCCTCTCGAATCCGCCCCACTTGTTTTTGTATTCTGAAATTTTTCTTTTTCACTCTCTCTGCAGGCGATCTCTAATAAAATGATCAGGAGAACCACATCGAAAACATTCATTTGCTCTGCACGGACCAAAATGATTTCTACCACACACTGGCACTCTGGTTTAACAAATCTCGGATTCCCTACACTTTGCGTTTGCCAAGTAGTGCGGGACTTAGGACCCACATTTTGCTTCTTATAGTTTCCATATGATTGCCCAGCTGAAGTTTGAGAACGAGGATTCATATTTCTTGACTTTCCAAGTTCTTTGTGAGAATGAAGCGCTCATCGGTCTTTTCTTCCGACTTCTAGTCTCGATCTCCGCTTTTTCTTCTCTTTAAGTAATTCTTCACCTTACAAGCTCGATCAACCAATACTACCATTTCTTTTAATTCAAGAATTCCAACAAATACTTTGATGTCTTCATTGAGCCCGTCTTCAAATCGTCGGCACATCTTGGCCTCTGAGGAACATACTCTCGGCATATTTACTTAATCGAACAAACTCTCTTTCATATTACAGAATCAGTCATATTACCTTGCTTGATTCAAGAAATTCTTTACGCTTCGATCCATAAATCTTTCACTAATATATTTCTTCCGAAACTCTTCTTGAAAGAATTCCCATGTTACTCTCTCTTTCGGTACCACCGTTATCAAAGTCTTCCACCAATTGTAAGCTGAATCCTCAACAAAGATATAGCGCATTTCAAACATTCTTCAGTGTACAAGATAATTCATCAAATACCCGAATAGAATTTTCAAGCCAAAACTCTACTTTCTCAAGCATCATCATCAATATTTGCTTTAAATTCTTGGCCCCTTGCTTGCGGATTACGTCAACCTGGATTTCTATGAAATTTCATCAGATCCATACCTTGAGGCATCCAAAGTACAGGTTGAGGAATTGGGGAGGTGGGGAGGTTGTACATTTGGGTTCGCATCTGAGCGAACTCGGTGTACCATGCACTCATCATCATTTGGAGAAAGGCTTCCCGACCCCTCTCTCCTCCCACGACCAATGATGAGGAGGTGGATTTTCAGTCGGCGCTGCTGCCTTCAGCCGGAGCTGGCGCATTACTCTCTACTTCATCTCGCCACACCTGGATCGGGATCCATTTACTATAAAAAATCATTTAAAAGGTCGGAAGTCGTCACACTATCACAATTTATACATATGGCATGTATAGCAAAATCCGTACATACAACACGTAGTCCGAGAACCGACTAAACCTGCTCTGATACCACTAAATGTAACGCCCCCACGCCCGAGACCGTCACCGGAGTCGAGTATTAGGTGTTACTAAACTTAATTTAACATTTTAAGAACTTTAGATTATTTGTTTCTACATTCACAGCTTTTTAGCTACTTGCATTACAGTCACAAGAAAAATCATATCTCGAGTTACGAAACTTGAAATCAAGATCCGTAAATTTTCCCTGAATCTAGACTCATATGGCTATCTACTAATTTTTTTCTAGAATTTTTGGTTGGGCCAATTAGTACAGTTTATTAGTTAAAGTTACCCCTATTTCAGGGCTTGACTGGTCTGACCTCTGTTTACTACGAACCACTTTTCTCTCTGTATAAAATTCATATGAATATGAGGTTTATTTCTCCTGAAACTAGACTCAATCAGGATTCTGAGGATATAAAATAAGCCACCTAATTATATCTGTACAATTTATGGTGAATTTATAAATTTGAAACAGGGGATTCAGAAACTGCTCTGACCCTGTTTCACTAAAATTCAAATATCTTCTAACATATAATTCTTTTACCAGTTTAGTTTGTTTCATGTGAAACTAGACATAATAAGCTTCAATTTGATATTTAATCCATCACCAAATTCAATTTCTATGATTTTTAGTAAATTTTAAAACTCACGTCAGTGTTGCTATAATATTCTGTTTATGGCAAATTTCATCCTTTTTATGAATTTTCATGAACTAGGTAACTTATTAACTTTCCATAACATCAAACATATTCTAAACTAAGCATTTCCATAATTTATCATTATCAAGCACTTCCTCAACCATTTCATCACCATACCATAAGATCATTTACACAAAATAAGTATTTTGCTATACATGCCATACTTAAATTTACAAGCCATTTTACCGAAAAGTTCTTAGGATAGTGTGGTGATCCTCGACCAATCCCGACTCACGAGCTGGCTTGTCCAAAACTACAATGAGTAAGAAAGAGGAGTAAGCATAAATGCTTAGTAAGTTCACATGCAAATAGCAAGTAACATAACCATATAAGCAAACATAAATCATCATTTGCATAATCATCACCAAGACATTCATATCATATTTTCATTTATCAACTCACCATATTGTTGTTATATCGATTTTTCAACCCGAGGGTTAAGTACATACCTGTCCGAAGTATCCATTTCACATCACTTACCAATACGTCTCTTTTCATCTCAAGTATTCCTTCATTTGAGTAGAACTTTACCCGTTGAACTCATCGGAATATAATTCGGATACGTAGGAAGTTTGCACATGAGTGCCACATATGTAGCCAAGCTACCATGTAACCCGCCCTTAGCGAACTCGGACTCAACTCAACGAGCTCGGGCGTTCGCATCCATAATGAACTCGGACTCAACTCAACGAGCTCGGATGCCTAGTTACATCTCACGAACTCGGACTCAACTCAACGAGTTCGAACATTCGCATCCATAAGTGAACTCGGACTCAACTCAACGAGTTCGGATGCCCAAATATCCCAGTGACATGTCACTTGTATCCTAATCTATTCCTAAGGTTCAAACGGGATTTTCCTTGAACACATATCCTTGACGTCTTCCGTAAAATGCCAAAACCAATACTCGATAACAATTATATTTAATAAGTAGCTCACATAATTTACATTTTGTTCGAAAATAATCACAAAGCATATATTTCATGATAGAAATCAGCATATCACATAATTGACATCAATAACTTAAAAATAACAATTATGCTACATTATTTACACATGAACTTACCTTGGTACCAAAATACAAAGGTTTTGCAATTTAATCCACAATCTTTTCTTTTCCTCGATTGGAGTCGTTTCCACGTCTTTCTTGATCTAAAATAACACATTTAGCTTATTTAATACTCACATTATCAAATTAATCCTTAATTCAAATTTTGGCAAAATTATAATTTTACCCCTAAACTTTTGCATATTTACATTTTTTCCCTAGGCTCTGGATTAAACTTTATTCCTTATTCTTATGTTTTGCAACATGCTGATCACTTTTCCCTTCTATGGCAACATCAAATTCTCACTCTAACATGTACTTGTGACTATTAGGTATTTTTAGATTAAGCCCTTTACTCGTTTTTGCTTAAAATCGAGTAGTATAAGTTGTCTAACATAATTTAAAACATCATATTCTATCATAAAACATCAAAATACACAAATTTCACCTATGGGTATTTTTCCAAATATAAACCCTAGGTTAAATTATTGCTAACATAAGCTTTTATCGAGTTATCGGGATCTCAAAAACATAAAAATCATTAAAAGCGGGACTTGGAATCACTTACTATGAAGCTTGAAAGTTGAAGAAACCCTAGCTATGGAGACATGAAGCATTCGGCAGCAACTAATGGGGAAGATGACTATTTTGTGTCATTTTTCCCATTTTATTTCATTAATTATCCAAATGACCAAAATGCCCTTAATGCCTTTCTTTGAAAATTTTCATGTACAAGCCCATTTTTGTCCAAAATTTTAGAAATTGGTCAAATTTCTATTTAAGACCTCCTAATTAATATTTCAAAGCAATTTCATACTAAAAACTTCTAGAATGCAAGTTTTGCAACTTATTCGATTTAGCCCCTAACTTCAAATTAAGCATTTTATGCATGGAATTTCTTCACAAACTTTTCACACAATCATGCAATCATATCATAAACCTCAAAATAATTATAAAATAATTATTTCTATCTCAGATTTGTGGTCACGAAACCACTATTCCGATTAGGCCCTAATTCGGGATATTACAGTCGGAGGTAGCATCACACTATCAAGCCAATACCTTTTCAATATTGTTACATATATTAGAATTATCAAGTGAGTGGCATGTATAGGGACCTAGTTTTATAACATGTGTTATTATAATTTGGCCAAATGTATTGGCCTATATTGAGCTATTGATTATGGCTTGTAAGTCTAGCTATTCATGTTATGCCTAATAATTGTGATGTGGATATGTTTGCTTGCCATGCTTGGTTGGTAATATATCATGTGTGTTGAATGCATGTTTTATGACCAATCGAGGTGGTCATGACCATGAATTGAATGTTTCTTAATAAAGGGTGTTTAATCACTAAAATGTTTCTATGAATTGTGATTATGATATGTATAAAGTTGTAAGGGGTTATGGGTAACATAAAGCCTTAGAAAATAGCCTAAAAGTCAACTACGCGGGGTGAGACACGGCCGTGTATCTTAACCGTGTGAGGGACACGGTCTGGTGACACGAAAGTGTGACCTTGTTTCATGAGTAAAATTTTTAAGTTTTCCCAAAATTTTCCAAAGTTCTTGGTTTAGTCTGGAACTCTTTCTGAAGTATGTTTTGGGCTTCGTAGACCAAAATAAGGGACTATGTGTATGTGATTGAATGTTTCAAAATATGAATGAAATTTTATGGCCTAATTTTACGAAATTGTGTACGTTTAAGTCCGGTAATGCCTCGAACCTTGTCCTGGCGTCGGATACGGGTAAGGGGTGTTACATTTAGTGGTATCAGAGCTATTGTTTGGTCAGTTCTTGGACTAACCTAGCATATGTATGAGAGTTTAGCTATACATGCCACCGATTTATAATAGTGTGATGTCTCCCGACGCGTATGAGAGCCATTTTGTTTAGACAAAAGTACTCTCCAACCGAGCTACATCTGACCATATTGATTGTGGTAATGAGGTATTTAACTAAAGTACAATCATGATGAGTTGAAACTTGGAAAGGTACGAATAAAATTCACAATACCCTGTTACGAATAAAATTTCATTGACCTGATTGGATATAAAAAATTTGATGGATTGAAATGAATTACTGAAATGGGATAAAGGATTATATGGCATAATGAACTTACCTGTGATTGATTGATAATTCCATGATATATGTGACTGAATTGCTCGAATAAATGCATGTGTTTAGATAACTTACCAAAGATATAGATGGAATGAATATTCACGTATGCTTATTTGAAAGATTATGGTTGACAAGCTTGTATAGTTTAAGTAAACGTGTTAAATTGCTTGGACTGATTTATATGATTGTAATGATATGTCTAAATGATGGTGTACGAGGTGAAAAAAATTATAGATTGTGATAAACTTATCCATGTTTGTTAGCCCTTGTATGATATCATGTGCCTGACTTGTATGATTAAATGAATGGATAAGTAAAGTTATCCAGAAAACATGGAATGCATGCATAAGTATACTTGTTAAAATGAGATAATTGGAAAGTGGGCATAAAATCAATATGAAAGTTAGTTTACCAGAAATGAATGACATGATTGTGATGATGTTGCTATGATGTTGAAAATTGTGTTACATGTATATGTATATGAGAGTCGAGTCAGAGGCCCTACGACCCCTCCCCCTTACCAAAGTGGTGTTTTATAATGGAAATTCCTGAGATTTGTGTTAAATGGTTATAAGCATGATGACATGTATATGTATATCGAATTGACTGAAAGATTGTTTAATTTTTGTAACATTGCAGTTAGTGAAAAAGGTTAATTTTGGTAAAACGATCTATCCTGGTATGACGTCGTGAAATGTATTGATTGAAATTCTCTCATGAGCTGATCTCCTTTAGTGAAAAGAATAAAATGGAAATTTTGATGCAGAAAATAGTTAAAGGAATAATGTTCGAAATGCGGAATGTTTGAGTATGGTAATTATAGCGAGCAAATGATGGATGTCTCTTTTAAGGCACTCTATGAGTCCATTTATTTCTGGAAATTTGCTATAGTGGTTGTATATTCTCTGATGAATTTTTTGTAATTTGGAGATGTTCGATCTTAATGATAGACAAAGGCATTGTTAGTCTGATTGGTACATAATCTATATGATCCTATTTCTTTTTGGTATTCTGTTATCTTTCGTCTGTTGGGAATTGATGAGAAAGTGTGTATGATGCTATGATTCAGTTTCTTCTAATGGTTGCCTTGTCCGATAAGTATATGGAAAGGTATATTATTCTTGTTGCATCTATCCTTGGTGGTCAGAATGATATTTTCTTTTGGATTTCTCTTTTCTAAGGAACCATTGAGGTCTTTCATATTTTCTTATGAACTTTGTTCTCAGTCTTTCGATACGGTATTGTGATTTAGATTTTCTTGTTTTGGATTTATTTATATTGGATTTCTATATTCTAGATTTTTTCGTTATGGGTTTCCTTATCTTGAATTTTTGGTTATCTTTATCTCGTAACTTGTCAAGCATGACTTATATTTAAAGTATAACCTTAGCTTGCGATATATATATCAAGTATGACTATGTTTTTGATTTGATTATGGTAAAATGGTGATCTTAGTAATTGGATTTCTCAAATTTTCCTATAAGGATTTAACATTGGCAAAGGCTTAAGTGGTAAAATTTATGTCTCGGCTTAATTCATGATTAGCAAAGTTTGAGCAAATGAAAACATTGTTGACCGAAGCCTTTGAAATGGTTTAGTATGCATTGGGCAAAGACTTCTTGATTTTCAATGATTGTTGTTGTATGATCTTTGAGAAGAGCAGAATGCAGTGACAAACACTTGGGTAGAAAATCCAGAACTTGTACAGAGATTTCACAAGAAAGCTTACAGGAGTAATGTATTAGCGATCGAGTTTGGAACTTGACATCATTGATCCTTGCGTATGAATACTTAAAATGTTAAAAGGTTTAAGGATGTATATCAAGTGTCATCAGAATTATCTTCACACATGTTGGCAATAAAATGGAAATGAGAAGAAGTTATTATGGATTTCATGTCTAATTTATTACTATCTCTGAAAGGGAAAAATGTTATGTGGCTTTTTGTTAAATGTTTGACGAGATATGTAAATCATGCTGGTATGTACTGAATTTTTGCTCATTAGGTTCGAGGAATTTCATGTCTTTATGATTGATGGATTTATTGGAATACTAGTCTCCACTAATCGGATTGAGATCCAGGTTTCATATCGTTATTTCTTGGGAAAACAAAAGGAGGCTTTGAAAGGAAAGGTAACCAAGAGTTAAATTGGCAAATAATCAGACCGTGTGAAATTATACAGAGTATAAGGCCTGGATGAACTGGCTAGTTTCACTATTCGAATTAAAAAAGATTCAGGCATGAATGTATATGTAACATGATGGTATGGATCAGACTTTTGAGTACATGAACTTTCTGATAGAGATTAAGTTTCAGTGAAAGTGTTGTAAAGCAAAAACTGCTCATGATTCTTGTTTGTGGAATTAAAAGAGATATGTAGTAAAAGTTCAGCCCTGAGTGAAAGTTCTTTGACATCGATTATAGGATTGAGGAATCTAAGTGAAAAACCAAAACAACTTTTCTGGTAAGATTTTTGGGGATGAAAATCCCAAAAGGGGGAGAAATGTAACATCTCGATTTTTGGCCTAGTCGGAATACTGGTTTCGATACCACGAATCTAACATAAGAAAATTAATTTTTATTATATTTTTATGGTATAAAATTCTATGGAATTGTTTTGTGAAAATTTCTTCTGGAAATTTAATTGAATTAAAAACAAAATTAAAAGCCAATTTTTGTCCATCATCAACCCCATGGCCGAAACGTGCATGGAGAAGACATAGATAGGGTTTTTCAAGCTTCCAAGCTCGATTCTAAGTCCGTTCTAGCCCCGTTTTTAATGATTTTTACGTTTTTGAAATCCTCGTAATAAGATGTACCTATTTTTACCATTTATTTGAGTTATGGTGAAGGTATAGGGTTTGAACCATGTTAGAAAATTGTCCATTTAGATGTTTAAGGATAGATTATGCATGTTTATGGTTGGAGAAACGACTTTTACTAAGTAGTTTTCAGTGAAAAAGCTAAAAAGGACTAAATTGTAAAAGTTATAAAATTTGTCATAAAAGTATGATTTAGTGGAAATTGTGGGCTACTATAGTTATGAAAATAGTTCGGTTAGGCCTATAGAGTGAGAAAATTGAATAAAATTCATTTTACGAGCCTAGGGGCAAAAATGTAATTTTCCCAAAATTTGATTTTTGGATCACAATAAATAATTTGACTAGTAATTAGACTAAATGTGATATTATAGATGAAGGGAAACGAGGATTGGACCTCGATCGGGTGAAAAATGGAAAATCGACGGTTAGGTTCCTCTTTGCTATTTTGGTGTCGAGGTAAGTTCGTGTGATTTAATAAACATGTTATTCATGTTATTATTGTTATACATGATAAATATCTTGCTATGATTGTATTGATTTGATGTTAATGGAAATTTGATGGAAAATGACATTTAAATGAAATGAGTAAGTTTGTATGTAAATAATATATTGTTTTTACTTATGTTATAATATTTTGTTATTATATGAGATGTGGTTGTATATTGAATGATCACTTGATGTAAATTATGAATTGAAGTTGATTATAGATGAATTGGTAAAATGTTGAAAAGTGAGGAATTTCCCGGTTGGACCTTCAGAATAGAAAAGATACGAATGATTCGTTGTGAGAACACATGCGTAGTACTATGTGCAGGCTACTATGTGTTTAAGATGGCTTTAGGTTACGTGTGTAGTACTAAGTGCAGGCTACTACATGCACCAGATGGTTAGGTCACATGTGTAGTACTAAGTGCAGGCTACTCTGCGTACCCGATAGCTTTCATCACATGTGTGGTACTAAGTGCAGGCCACTATGTGTAAGAGACGGTTTTGGTCACAGATGTAGTACTAAGTGCAGGCTACTATGTGCACCAAATAGCTTCAGTTACAAGGGTGGTAATATGTGCAGGCCATCGAGTATCTGTTATTATTTCAATGAGTTCAACAGGAAATTGACTAAGTGAAAATACATGTGATCATGTAATGAATAGTGTAATTGAATATGACTATGTGATGAATAAGTGAGATTATGTAAGAGTGAAATTTGTAACAAAATAGTTTTAGAGAGCAGCAGTTGTGTGACTTTGAAAAATCTCCAAAACTGGTGGAAATCAAATTAAAAGTTGAATAAGGTATGAAATAAAATGTTATTGAGTCTCTTTTTACATAAAAGGAATGGTGAAAGTAAAAGAATTTTTTGTGATCGTGATATTTGAATTTTTTTGAGATAGAGTAAGATTGAATTTGGAATCCCCTATTCTGATTTGAGAAAATAATTAAAAATTGTACAAAAATAATTATGGGTTATGAATTGTATGCTTAAAATCCTTAATGAGTCTATTTTCGAAAGAAAGAAACAGAAACATTATCCAAATCTTGTACAAAGAGATAACTAATTTTTAGTGTAGAGGGGTCGGAAGTGTTGAACCGTGAAACATGGGTGAATTTAAAGAATAAACTATACTTATTGGTTAGACCAAAAATTCTGAAAATTTTATGGTAAGAAGATATGTGAGTCTGGTTTCAACAAAAATTAGCAGTTCTTAATTTAGAGTCTCGTACTTCCAGATATAAATAATTTAGTGACTGTGACTCGAGAAAACAACTTAACTGGACTTTGAATAAATATAGAGAAATTGAAACATAGCATGTTAATACATTGCTTATTATTTTTCATGTAAGCGAAAATCTTACTCCCTCCTTTCCATTTCTTTTAGTGTTGTCAGGTCGGCTCGGGGTTGGAGATCGTCGGAGGTAGCATCACACTATCAAGCCAATACCTTTGGATTATTGTTACATATGTTAGAATTATCAAGTGAGTGGCATGTATAGGGACCTAGTTTTATAACATGTGTTATTATAATTTGGCCAAATGTATTGACCTATATTGAGCTATTGATTATGGTTTGTAAGTCTAGCTATTCATGTTATGTCTAATAATTATGATGTGAATATGTTTGTTTGCCATGCATGGTTGGTAATATATCATGTGTGTTAAATGCATGTTTTATGACCAATCGAGGTGGTCATGACCATGAATTGAATGTGTATTAATAAAGGGTGTTTAATCAGTAAAATGTTGCTACGAATTGTGATTATGATGTGTATCAAGTTGTTAGGGGTTATAGGTAACATAAAGACTTGGAAAGTAGCCTAATAGTCAACTACACGGGGTGAGACACAGCCGTGTGTCTTAACTGTGTGAGGGACATGGTCTGGTGACACGGGCGTGTGACCTTGTTTCCTGAGAAAAATTTCTAAGTTTTCCCAAAACTTTCCAAAGTTCTCGGTTTAGTTCGGAACACTTTCTAAAGTATGTTTTAGGCTTCGTAGACCCAATTAAGGGACTATGTGCATGTAATTGAATGTTTCAAAATATGAATGAAATTTTATGGCTCGATTTTACGAAATTGTGTATGTTTAAGTCTGGTAATGCCTCAAACTCTGTCCTAGCCTCGAATACGGGTAAGAGGTGTTACATTACTAAATTTGACATAAGAATCAACATGGAATTGACTTATCACTGTCGACAGACAACTCCTTATGCATGCTAAACCGTTGAAGTGCAATTACCTGCTCCACAATCTACTCCTAAAAACTAATTGCCATAAATCAATCACTACTGATTGCCATTGCTAAACCCCAAACCAAAAATTACAAAAACAGAGTTCTACTTACCAACCACAATGGCATGATCAAACAACAGATTCACAAGCCGAAACAAAAAAAGAAGAAAACAGAGAGTTGCAGAGATGGAGAAAAGAATGTTAGAAAGTGGAAAAAACAGAAAGAATTTGACGTCAGATTTTCTATGGAGAAGAGAGAGAACTTTTTAGCAAAAAGAAAATAATAACATAAAAATAGATAACCCCCATATCCTATATTTTTCTCCCACTAACCCACTCTATTATACTTTCAATATAACTGAAACTTTATCAGTCAGCAGAGTAAAAATTACTACCTACGCTCGCGTAGGGATTCAAACACAAGACCTCCACCACACCAACACCCTTACCACTCGAGCTGGTAGGCTCATTCTGATATGAATTAACAGACAATTTTATAGAAGCCCACTTAACAAGGGTAGGGTTAGAATTAGAAAAATAACAAAATTTGACAAAAGTGAGACTTGAACCAAAGACCTCACACACACACCTAGAGCATTAAACCACTAACAGAACACTAAACCACTAAAGCAGATACATAGTTGTGTCAGATATTTATAGAACAAGGGATAAATTAATCCCTCTAAAAGAAATTTCAACCTGAAAATTTACCTAATCAGAATAGATGAAGATATTGCTGACGCATTGAATCCTAAGGTTCCCATGTGGCTTCCTTAGTGCCATGATTCCGCTATAGAACCTTCATTAATGTATGGACATCCTCCTAAAAACTTTAATATCACGATCCAAAATCTGAATTGACTTCTACTCAAAAGTCAAATCGTGTCTAACCTCGATCTCCTCAACAGGGACAACATGAGATGGATCAGACTAGTATTGCATCAACATCGAGACGTGAAACACATCGTGAATACGGTCCAACTCTAGATGTATGTCCAACTAATAAGTGACCGGTCCCACATGCTTCAGAATCCGATACGGTCCAATAAACCTAGGGCTCAACTTTCCTTTACGACCGAATCTCAAGACCTTCTTCCACAGAGAAACCTTAAGAAACATGAAATTACCGACAGAATACTCGATATCCCGTCTCTTCAGGTCTACATAAGATTTCTGTCTATCAGAAGCCGCCTTCAGACAATCCCAAATTAGTCTACCCTTATCTTCGATCTCAAAAACCAACTCAGGACCCAAAACCCAATGTTCACCCAAGTCAGTCCAACATAGCGGTGTACGACACTTACGACCATACAAAGCCTCGTAAGGTGCCATCTAAATACTAGACTGGAAACTGTTATTGTAGGCGAACTCAGCTAGCGCCAGATAATCCTCCCAACTACCTCAAAAATCTATCACGCAAATCCGAAGCATATCCTCCAGTATCTGAATCACCTTATTAGATTGACCATTGGTCTAAGGATAAAATGTAGTATTGAAGTCCAATCTCGAACCCAGAGCCTCATGCAATTTCTTCCAAAATCGAGATGTGAAGCAAGCATCCCTATAAAAAAGTATCAAAATAGGAACCCCATGCAATTTTACAATCTTAGAAATATACAGCTTCGCTAACTTTTGCAGAGAAAAGTCCGTCTGAACAGAAATAAAATGAGCGGACTTGGTTAATCGATCCACGATAACCTAAATAGAATCTTTCTTAGTGGGTGTCAAGGGCAACCCATTAACGAAGTCCATCGTTACTCGTACCGATTTCCATAACGGAATCTTAACAGGTTGGAGTAAACTTGAAGGCAACTGGTGCTCAACCTTAACTTACTGGCACATCAAACAACGAGCAACAAAATTCGTAACCTCATGTTTCAAACCCAACCACCAGTACAGTTCACGAAGATCCCAATACATCTTATTACCATCGAGATGCATAGTATAAAGGCTACTATGCGCCTCCCTCAGAATCGACTGCCTCAAATTAGAATCATTCGGCACATAGGTCTGACCTCAAAAACACAAAACACCATCATTATTCAACCCAAAATCAGAAGTACTACCACTCTCAACTTGACGAAACCGCAAATCCAGAGACTCATCCCCTAACTGTTTATCTTGAATTTGATCAATTCAAGTTGGCTTAACTTGCAACTCAGCTATCAAACTCTCATCCTCAAAGAGACTTAGGCGAGCGAACATCGCCCTCAAATCAGTTATCGCTCTACAGCTAAGAGCATCGGCCACTACATTGGCCTTAACAGGATGATACTCTATCGTACAGTCATAATCTTTGAGCAGCTCAATCCAACAAAGCTGCTTAAAATTCAACTGCTTCTAAGTAAGGAGATACTTGAGACTCCTGTGATCAGTGTAGATAATACACCTCTCACCATATAGATAGTGCCTCCATATTTTCAATGCAAAAACCACGGCAGCTAACACGAGATCATGCGTCGAATAATTCCCTTCATGTGCCTTAAGCTGACGGGACGTATAAGCCACAACTTTCCCATCTTGCATCAATACACATCCCAAACCGACGTGCGACGTATCATTGTACACCACAATATCTTTTCTAAATTTATGCTGTATCAGAACAAGAGCCTGAGCCAAAACAGACTGGAGCTTCTCAAAGCTCGATTGTTGTATATCATTCCAAACAAAAGGAACACCCTTACGCATAAGCTTAGTCAAAGGAGCTGCAATCAGAGAAAACCCCTCGATACACCACTGATAATAATCCGCCAGACCTAGAAAACTACGAATTTCAGATACATTCTTAGGTTGTTTCTAATCAATCACTACCTTAATCTTTCTAGGATCAACCTAGATCCCCTCAGTAGAAACCACGTGCCCTAGAAAAGTTACCTCTTGCAACCAAAACTCGCACTTGCTCAACTTAGCGTAGAGCTGCTTTTCACGAAGAATCTGAAGCACTACTTTAAGATACTCATCATGCTCATCCTTAGCCTTAGAGTAAACTAGAATATCATTGATGAAGACCACGATGAACTGATCTAGATATGGCTAAAAGACTCAGTTTAATAGATCCATGAATGCAGCCAGAGCATTCGTCAGAACAAAATGCATAATTGGGAACTCGTAATGTAATACCCCGAAAATTTTTACAGTAAAATATTATCCGTGATATAGTAAAATAAGGAAATAAAGTGTCAAAAAGGGAATTTTTGAGTTATGTCAATATTGAGAAGTATATTATGATATATTAATTCAAGAAAGGACTAAATTGCAAAGATGAGAAAAGTCTTGTTGCACAAGAGTAAATACTCAAAATTTAAGGGTGAAGTGTAAATATAAAAAGTTGAAGGACTAATAGTGCAAATATTTTAAGGGTGGAATGATCTAGAAACCAAGAAAAATTGATGAATTAGGACCAAATTGAATAGGTAAAAAAATTATGAGGACTAAATCATAATTTTACCAAATTAAGTGATGACTCAAGGATGGAATTCTAAAAGATCATGAAGGGTAAAATGGTCAATTAGTAAGAGAGAGAATTCTAGAATGTAATGATTATGTTGATGATATTTTAAATTAATTAATTAGATAAATATTATTTTATTAATATTTTTATGAGATGTTTATTATTATTATATTATTATTTATTTAGTATAAAAGGAAGGAAGATGAAGAATTAACAACACATTTCATTTCCCATGCAACCAACGTTAGAAGAGAAGGAAAAGAAAGAAATTTTGCTTTCTTTACAATTTGGTCCTTCCACCAAAAATTCACCATTTTCACCTAGAAATCAAAAGAATTTCCATAGCTACCAAGAGAGAAAAATGTTAAGGAGATGATGGGGAGCAAGAATATCAAGTTGGATTCAAGAAATCGAAGCTGGAGGGAGAGAAAAATCAAGTTAAAGATTGAAGTCAATAAGAAAAGGTAAGTACATCAAGATTTCAATATGTTTTTAAGTTTGTTATTATTAACAAAGCATGGAAATAATGTTATAGTAGAGCTTTCTTACATAAGGTCCTATGTTCTTGATATGTTAGTGAAGAGAAAATAAGAGAAAGTGATGAGAAATGATGTAGAAAAAGAAAATAAGGGTGTTACAACATGGTAATTAATATCTTGCACTAAAACAGTTCTAGACAGCAGCAGTATTCTAACTTTGAAAAATCACCAAAAATTGTATAAATTGAATTATAGGATGAATAAAACATGATATTAAAGCTTATTGAGTCTAGTTTCTTATAGAAGAAACGGTGTAAGTAATGAATTTTTAAATCATGAGATATAATGAATTTTGTGAGACAAGGTCAGAATGAATTCGGGTTCCCCTGTTCTGACTTTGGAAAATCATCAAAAATTTGATAGAAATAATTAGAGACTTAAATTTATATTTTTAGAATCTTTAATGAGTCTATTTTCAATACAATCAAACGGAAACATCATTCTAATTCTGTATGAGGAGGTAATTAATTTTTAGTGTAGAAGGGCCAGAACTGTCAGATGGCAGAACAGGGGTAACTTTAAAGAATAAACTGTACTTATTGGCTAAACCAAAAATTCTGAAAATTTTATGGTAATAAGATATATGAGTCTAGTTTCAGGGAAAATTATTGGATCTTAATTTGGAGTTCTATATCTCCAGATATAAATAATTTAGTGACTATGATGCAGATAGACAGCTTGAATATTCATAAAAGTAAATAATAAAAATTATGGACAATGTTACTTACAAGTGTGTTATCTACATTAAGGATGTGGAATGGAGAGGAGGAGGAGGAAAAACATGTATGAATATTCATCTAGCATGGCTAATTTGCATATTTTAGGCTCAGGGACTAAATTGAATAAAAGTAAAACTTTATGAGAAATTTTTTAAAAAGTCAGAAATGACCAAATTGCATGAAATGGATTAATTTTATTATTTAAATTACAAAATTGAATGAAATTATTAATTTAGTTCAAGATAGGGAAAACATGTTTTAGGGATTAAATTGAAATGTGTTGAAATTATGGAAAATTCTGATATTTTATAGAATTCATGGATTGTTATCAATATGTATGAGAATAATAGCTAGGAAATAAGGATTAAATTGCAAGAATTTTATTTTCCTAACCCTAAGGATGAAATCGTCATTAATTAAAAGTTTAGGGGCAAAATGGTAATTTTTCCTAGAGCATTAATTAAATGCATTAGAATATGAAATGAATGAAAATGATGATCAAATTTATTTATAAAGATCCGGATGACTCAAATATGAGACTCGATCGTGAAAAGAAAAGATATCGATTAATGAAATTATAAACACAAACAAGCAATGAGGTAAGTTTGTGTTACTTGAATTGTATTTTAAATACTTGAAATATGTGGTTATGTGATGAAAATATGATTTGAATGTTTAATTCTGATATTTGATGAAATATTGATAATACTTGAAATAAATTGAAAATAAATCCGGTTGAATGAAAAGGAAAATTTGATGGATCTCTAAAAGGAATTGACGATAAAAAGGATCTAGCACGGACGGGTGATCCTATCACGATATAGCCCTCCGAAGAATATGTGGAAAATGGATTTAGCTCGGACGGGTAATCCGAATTAGGGTCAATTTAGCTTTGGGTCGTAATTGGATCAAGCTCATTAGAGTAATTGTCGTTGCGAGGGATTTAGCTTTGGACCTGGTAATCCCGACAATACTCTATGAGTTTATATTACAGGATTTAGCTTTGGCCAGTAATCCCACCGTAAGGATGAGGTTCGCGGGAGTGTGCTCTCGATATGAAACGTGTAAGACCATGGTTGAAAGATACCATGGCAACCTGATATGAAATGTGTAAGACCATGGTTGAAAGATACCATGGCAACTGATATGAAATGTGTAAGACCATGGTTGAAAGATACCATGGCAGCAGCGTGATATGAAATGAACAAGACCATGGTTGAAAGATATCATGGCAACATGACAGAAAATGAGTAAGACCATAGTTGAAAGATACTATGGCATCATGTCAAAGATAAATAAGATCGTGGATGGAAGACGCGATGACATCTATTGAACAATTGATATTCAGGTAATATGTATTAGATGACGAATGGTTATATGAAATAGTCGTGTGAAATGTTTACAAGAACTGGTCATATGGAAATATATGTACAAAATAGTTGTATGAAATAATTATGAAGATAGATAAACGAAATAAGTATAAGTACATGGAATATAATTTATGTTAAGTTTGATATAAGCTATTTCTGGAATAAATATACATAAAATATATAGAAATGATGGAGCATGAAATATTGATATAATGAAATGAATGATATATGCTTATGAAGAAAGCAGTAAGAGCATGATATGTTTCATGACATGTACATATATGATTATCTTTGATATATTGATACAAGGAAATTATGTAAGTTGAGACTATTATTAAACTCAAGTGCGATACGTCGAGAAAATAGATATATCAATGTTAAATTTATATGAAATATGTGCAAGTATACTAACAATGTTGCTGTTTGATGCTTATACAAGTGTCAAACTGTTGATTGAATGGTAATATATTTATTTATATGATGCATTGAATCAGTAAGTATTTAAATTTTCTTTTAGTGATCTGTAAATGGTAGTAATGCTCCGAAACCCTGTTCTGGCAGCGGATATGGGTTAGGGGTGTTACACGTAATGTCCATAACGAGTCATAAACGAAGTCTTATGAACATCCACTTCTTTAACTCTCAACTGTGATACCTAGAACGAAGATCAATCTTCAAAAACACTAAAGCCCCTCGGAACTGATCAAATAGATCATCAATCCTCGAAAATAGATACTTATTCTTCACCGTCAGTTTATTCAATTACCGATAATCAATACACATCCTCATGGTCCCATCCTTTTTTCTTAACAACCAAAATCGGTGCCCCCTACAGAAACACACTAGGTCAGATGAAACCATGATCCAGCAGCTTTTGAAATTGAGCCTTAAACTCTGTAAGGTCATTCAATGCCATTCGGTAGGGAGCGATGGACACCAGAGCTGTACCTGGTAAAAGCTCAATGTCGAACTCAACTTCTCGATTAGGAGATAAACCTGGTAACTCCTCAGGAAAGACTTCTGAAAAATCTCTCACTATTCTGATATCATCGAAAAAAGAGACCCCAGAAATAGAAACACTGACGTAAGCCAAATATGCCTCACACCCATTTCGAACCAATTTTTTAGCCACAAGCGCAGAGGTTACATTAGATAGATAATCTCAGCGCTTACCTATCACAACCACCTCTTTATCATCCACAGTCCTTAGAACGACCCTCTTAGATGCGTAGTCCAAGCTAACACGGTGCTCAACCAACTAGTCCATACACAGAATCAGATCGAACTCCCAAAATAGTAACCCCATCAAATTTGCTAGAAATACAACCCCTTGCACCTTTAACGAAACATCCCTATAAAGCTTATTAACCTGAAATACTGCCGCAATAGACTCAATACAGTGATCTCACTAGAAGTGCTCTCGATAGAAATTCCCAACTTTTCAAATACAGAACTAGCTACATAGGAATGTGTAAAACCTATGTCTATCAAAGCAGTATAAGGTACATCAAAAATTAAGAACGTACCTGTGATAACATTTGGAACATCCCAATCCTCTCGGAGTCAAGCAGTATAAACTAGTGCAGGCTGCTTTGCCTCAGTCTGACTAGCACCTCTGCCCGGTGCTCTCTGCCCATGACTCATACTATTACCACCCCTAGCTAATCCACGGCCCCTAGGTGGCTGCTGAACTGCCCTCTGAGGTTGTACAGAACCCAGTCCCGAAGCTTGCATTTGATTTTCCTGCTATAGACACTCTCGAATCTGATGCTCCAAAGACTCACACCTCAAACAAGCCCCTATTCTCCTCCAACACTCAATTGGATGGCGCTTACCACAATCTCCACACGGCTAAACCCTAGTAGGTGCAACATAAACCCCCACTCTAGCAGGCCCATTAGGTCTGGCCTTTTTGTTTGGCCTTTAAATAGAACTAGAGGGCTTCGAATCCCTCTTATTCTTGCCTCTCTCTCAATCCCTATTTCGGCACTCCACACACTTAACTTCTTTGGCGATCTTTGCCTTATCAACCAGAATCGCAAACTCTCGCTCCCTCTGTGGAGCAATCAATATCCTCAGGTTATCTCTCAAACCGTCCTCAAAATGGACACACTTCTCATACTCAGATACCACCATGCCTCGAGCATAGCGGCTCAACCTCAGAAACTCGGCCTCATGCTGGACCACTAATCTATCCTCTTGCGTAAGATTCATGAACTCACACCTATGAGTATCCATATAGCTCTCCCCCATATATTTCCCCTAGAAGGTAGTCTTAAAGAAATCCTAGTTTAGACGATCAGGCTGAGTACCCTCCTTAACTGTCAACCACCACTGATATGCCTCGTCGTGAAGCAAAAAGACTGCACCCTTAAGTTTCTACTCGAGAGTACAGTCTAAATCATTCATAATCCTCTCAGTGGCCTCCAACCAATACTCAGCCACTGTAGGGGCAACTCTAGTGACACCCCTAAATAGCTCAGCTCCATTAGACCAGAGTCATTCAGTGACTAACCTACGGCCCCCAGTGTAACACCTCTAACCCGTATCCATTGCCAGATTAGGGTTATAAGGCATTACCGATCATATTACAACTCATACAAATATGCATTACAATTTACAATTCAAAATTTTTAATCACATCCATGCTCATAATTTATTCAAATATCAAATCTTATAATCATATCATTACAACATAGCGTAATTAAAAACATAACCCAACATTTATCAAAATAAATTATACATATACAGAACATATAACAAATCACCAACTTCATTAATTGAATATCAGACCTATTTTCTTTTTATATATATATAACATGTGCTTGTAACAATTATACATCAAATGAAACAAATTTCATTAATAACCTTTTCATTCATTTATGTTGCATTAATGCATTAGTCTATATGAAATTCACATGTTTTGCATATTAACACAAATTAAAAACATGTATTCGGTTATATATATAACCTATTTCATTACATTATCATTTTAGCTAACACAACTCATTTGTATATATTCATAAATTTACAAATAACTAACAAAACTATATAGTTATACATATATACATGTCTACCATAATATAAAAGCATATATATATACACATATAAAGACATATAAGAGCTCAAATATCATATCATGATCAAATGCCAAAGCACATATATCCTTTAGTCATTAATTCAATCTCATTATATACAATATGATCAAAACACATAACAAATTTCACGAACATCATACATCTTGGATACATCTCAATATAAGCTAAAACCAAAACCAAATATACATCATAACCAATTCATTCTTACCACGTCCAAATTTATCAACCAATCTTAATACACAAACATATATCACAAATTCTAATCATTCATGGCACATAGCATAATAATCAAAATGGACTCAAACCATCATTATACCAAAACCAAATTTAAGCATTTAAATAAGCCATTTTCGCATGGCTTTTATACAAAACCAAGGTTCATCATAACAAAACACCATTCAGCCTATACATGCCGTAAGTTTGAATTTAAAACTTTCAAAAGTATCGAGAATAAACAATAGTGAGATTAACTTTACTAAAGATCCCCGAGCATGTAACGATCTCCAAAATCTATAAAACAAAGATAAATATATGCACACAAAGTAAGCTAACTTAGCTTAGAAAGCCTTAAGCAAATTAAATAATTAATGCATAATAACATTTCAATTTCTAATCATTTCAATTAAAGAAATCAACTTATGCATTTTTAATCACATTTATTTTCAAACTTTTAATTCCACACATATATAACATATACTTTCATAAGACAATTTCTCTTTGGTCGAATATACATGTATATATATCACCAATATATTCTCAAATTACGAAACCACATTGACTTATATAATCAAATATACATATATATTTAAAGACATATATTCATAACTCAAAGTTTAACATTACATCCATGTACAATTATAAGATCAAATATATTTCTTATAATGCCCCAAAAATCTCAAAATCCCAAACTTTTTTTTCGGTTTTGATAAAAAGTGTGCTTAATATTCCTAGTCAAGTGTTATTTATGTGATAATAGGTCTTGGTTAAGGTTTGAGTTCGAACTTTGGGGTGAAGGAAATTATAGCTTAATAATTAAAAGAACCTTGTTGGTGAGTAGTTTGGCTTTTAAATAAATGAAAGAGGAATTGGACACAAGAAAGCCTTGTGGTGGAGTGGCAAGTAACGTCACATGTGAGGCTTAGAGCTGGCGTCACATGCTTGGCAAGGAGTTTTGGGGTTCGAATCCCTCATTGCTCAAAAAGAAGGATTTATTTTTGCTCAATGAATAGCCAGTGGTGGCGTTGGATGTAAACTCTGATGTGAGTGATTAGAGGAGAAATTTAAGGAAGGGATTAAGGAGTTATCAGGGAGAAAATTTAGGAGATGAGGGGTGTAGAGAAGTGGAGCCGAATTGGGAATTAGGGATAGGTAAATTCGACTATAGTGCATATATAGGTGCCGATTATGGGGATTCTAGGGTAATGCTGAAATTGCTTCTCTTCCTTTAGCCAAATTCCTCATTTTTGTGTTGCCGAAACACTTTTCTCTGTAAGTGCTCAAAAGCCAAATTCCTTGTTCCTTGCTTGTTGATTTTTCATTCTTCTCTTCTCAAATCTTTTTTTGATTCACCTTTGGTTTTAAATGATTCCTAATTCTCTTTTTATTTGTGCCGAATAACCCCTTTTACCATACAAATCTCAAAGGCCGAATACCTCTTTGGCTGAAGACCTTCTATGCTGCCACTACTCCCTCTACTTCGGCCGATTCTTGTGTAATTGCTTTGCTCTTTCAGTCGATTTTCCTAGTACCGATTTCTTTTCTCCCTCACCTTTTTAAATCAATTTTGGTAGGGTATTAGTATCGAATCTCAGAGTTCAGATCTCTGCCAAATCGCTCCTTAGGTGTTTTGGGGTTTTTTGGGTAAGCGTTCTTTCTTTATTAGTTAAGGTTGGCTGAATGGTCAGGGATAATTTAAGAGTGACTTAAGATGATTGCGAGTCACTTGTTGTCTAGTTTTAATGATTAAGGTTAATGTAAATTTAGGAAATACTTGTGATTAGTGATCAAGGAAGGGCTGTTAAGGCTTGTCGTTCATGGTAAGGCAAATGAGAGATATTCGGCTTCTGATGATCGTATTTGATAAATGTGTGATTAACCGTTGAGTGACATCGTTTGTAGGTTCGTGACTAAGGAGATCACAGCATGGTTTAATACTAGGTGTGTACATACACTGTACATACACAATAGATCGACAAATCCCGAAATGCCGAAAAGCTGAAATGTCGAAAAGCTGAAATGTCGAAAAGCCAAAATGTTGAAAAGTTGAAAGTTTTGCTACGGTAGTCTTACGAGTGCGCGAACACTCGTACAGGAAGACCGATATGCTATCAGAGGCCCCATGAGTGATCTCATGGTCTTGGTCTATGTTTTGGCCAACCGGGCAAGAGTGGGCTAAATGGGCTGATGGGCTATAGGGCCCATAATTGGTAATTTGATACTAAGTAATGAAAGATCATATGATTGCACGACTATGAATGTGATTGGGCATGATGGGGCATAAGAATGTGATTGGGCCTGATTGGGCCTAATGGGCCATATGAATATGATTGGGGCCGATGGGCCATATGAATGAGATTGGGCCTAGTGGGCCATATGAATGACAGGTTTGTAGAATTGTTTGGGCTTTGTAAGGGGTTTTGGGCCTAGTATCTGATAACAGCTTAAACAAATATAAAACTTAAATAAATAATTAATTGCGACCATGGACGAGTCATATGGTTAAGGTGTGGCAATGGGTATATGCATGTTTAGGATTGGATTTAGGGGGAGCTTGGTACTTAAACGATCTTAATGACTCACCTCCTCTTCTCTGGAATCCTACCTGGTGCATAGTATCTATTCATTTTAGCCAACGAGGACTTGTTAATGAGCCAAGGTAAGTAATAAACCCATAATAGATAAAAATTATCGAAATGCCCTTAAGGGTAAAAAATGACTAAAATACTCATATGTGTTGAATGTAAGACTTATGGATGTTACATGTATCCCTGCTGCATTCATATGATATCCTGTTTAGGCCGCATATGGGTTGAGAATTATGGAACGGAGGAAGTATATGAGGATCGCATGGTTGATTGACGATCGTGGATCCACCGACGGCTATTAAGCTCAATATTTGATTAGCAGCTTGTTAAAATGAAGGTAGTACCGCAACCGGGCTACCATTGATGTGTATCGGATGGGTGGGTGGATATTTATATCCCCACATGATGTGTATCGGGGAACGTAGTTAGTGTGTAGCGGTTCGATTATTGGGGTGGGTTGCACAACATTGCATGTATGATATTATGGTGATTGATGATTGCTTAATACTCTTCGAAGGTTGTACACACTGAGTTTTCGAAAATTCACCCCCTCTTTTATTTTTCTCAAGTGATGCTCAGTAGGAGGTTCGACGGTTGGAGAGACTCTGAGGTGGCCAACTAGCAAGACGACTTGGACTTTTTTTTAAGCATATCATTTTTAGTATTTAAAGTTATTTTAGTTCGGATTGTAATAAGGCTTATTCGCTAGATATTACTTCAATGTCATTACTACGCTTTGGAAACTAAATACAAACTGAATGTTAATTAATTTTTTCTTGAAGGATTTTTAATGAAAATAAGGTTTTCGATAAAACACTTTAATGTGACACGCTGGATCTGGCCATAACGTCCGGGACGGGTTTGGGTGTTACATTTAGTGGTATCAGAGCGAAGTTGCAAAACTCGGGCTGTGAAGTGGGCCTTATTATTTGGGTTTGTTTTAAAAAAAATTGGATCTCAATGTTTTGGAAAAAAATCTTGTTGTGCGGCACACCGAGTCTCCGACGTCAAACCAAGGTCTTTTGTTATTAACCTTGTTTAATTTGATATACTATAGATAGTTAATGGGCTACTTTAGATGATTATATTGAGGCTTTTAATTGGAATCAAACTGAAGCTCGTAGGACATTGAAACTGTAGAGGATTTATGAAAACAACATTCTTCTTAATACTTTCATAAGACATCGGTTTAATTATTGGAACTAACTTAAACTTCATAAAATTTCTAATCCAGATAATATGTGAATCAACGATGAGTGCTGAAAGAGGTGTAAGAGGCTGTGGCCGAGGCCGCTATAGTGTTAGGGCTGAATCGTCGGCATCGGGCCATATGCCCAATATTGGAGTAGAAGAGGCTCCGGCCTCACCCGTGGCTGAGACTGGACCGTATGATCGGGCCGCGGGGGATGATGCATTGTCGTAGGCAATGCTAAGGATTTTGAAAAGGGTCACAGGGCCCAATAATGGTATGGGAAATCGGGGGTCAATTCCGGAGCGACTTTGATCAAATGGGGCTGAGATCTTTAAGGGCGTGGCTGGTGTGGCTCCTAACATGGCTGAATACTGGTTGGAGGCCACTGAAAGGATAATAGAGAACTTGGATTATTCACCTGAACAAAAGTTGAAAGGGGCAGTGTCACTGCTTAGGGAAGAAGCTTACTAGTGTTGGTTGACAGTGAAAGTGGGCACCCAACCGGAGCAGGTCACTTGAGAGTTTTTTAAAACTGCATTTCAAAGGAAGTATGTGGGTGCGAGTTATGTGGATGCTAGAAGGAAGGAGTTCTTGAACTTGACGTAAGGAAACAAATCCGTGGTAAAGAATGAGGCGAAATTTCTACGCCTTAGTAGGTATGCAAGAGTTATGGTGGCAACGGACTATGAGCGTTGCGTTAGGTTTGAGGATTGTCTTAGGGATAGCCTCAGAGTATTGATCGCTCCAAAAAGGGAGCAAGTTTTCTCGAAGTTGGTAGAGAAAGCAAAGATAGCAGAGGAGCTAAAGCACACTGAGCGCCTAAATCGAGAAAAAGAAAGGGATAAGAATAAAAGGGAGGCTGAGACTTCTGGTGCTGGACAGAGGCCTAGGGCTAGGGCCAGAGTTAATGGGCTAGTTAGAGTAGGGTCCCCTACTGTTAATCTAGGGGTACCACCTTGTGCTGATTATGGGAAAGGTCATGTAGGCGAGTGTTGGAAGAGGACGGGAGCTAGTCTAGCTTGTGGATCTATGGAGCATAGGATCAAGAGTTGCCCTAGAATGCCAGGTCAGGTGCCAGTCATGGGCCGAGGTGGTGTTCAGCCACCAAGGAGTGGTCAGCTACCGCCAAGGGGCCGTGGGCAGGCTAGGGGCGGTAAAGGTAATAGATGTGGATGTAGAGCACCAGGCGGAAATACAGGCCATACTGAGGCGAGGTAGCCAACTTTGGTTTATGCTACTCGTCACCGAGAAGCTAGGGATGCCCCAGATGTGATAACAGGTATGTTCTTTATACATGAGTTACCTTACAATGCATTGATTAATATCAAATCAACGCATTCATATGTTGCATGCAATATGACTGAACCTTTGGGTGATATGTTTGAAATTACTACGAATGAGATTACTGTGATAAGTCCGTTAGGTCAATTAGTGGGAGTGAATAAGTTATTTAGGCGGGTACCCTTAGTAGCCCAAGGGGTTACCTTTTTAGGGGATTTGATGGAACTGCCGTTTAGCGAGTTTGATTTAATCTTGGGTATGGATTGGCTGGTGAAACACCAAGCAACCTTGGATTGCACTACAAAGTGAATGGTGTTAAGAACGGTGGAGGATAAGGAGGTGGCAGTGATTGGTGAATGCCAGAATTATCAGTCAAATGTGATTTCAACATTAAGGGATGAAAAGTTGGTACGAAAGGGATTCGAAGCCCATTGGGCTTATATTAGCGATACGAAGGCTAAGAGCCCTACTATTGAGGAGTTGAGAACAGTTAGGGAATTTCCTGATGTTTTCCCAAGGAGCTGCTAGGGTTACCGCCCAACAGAGAAGTAGAATTTGGAATCGAGTTGTTACCTAGTACGGCTCCGGTGTCCATCACCCCTTATCGGATGGCACCAAAGGAATTTGTAGAACTTAAGGCACAGATTCAAGAATTACTGGATCGAGGATTCATTCGACCAAGTGTGTCTCTGTGGGGAACACTAGTGTTATTCGTAAAGAAGAAAGATGGGACGTTGCAAATGTGCATCAACTACCGGCAGTTGAACAAGTTAACTATTAAAAACAAGTACCCTCTGCCAAGAATTGATGATCTTTTTGATCAGTTTAGGGGAGCTTCCATTTTCTCAAAGATTGATCTGTGCTCAGTGTATCACCAATTGAGGGTTAAGGAGGCGGATGTTCATAAGACAACTTTCAGAACTTGTTGTGGGCACTACGAGTTCTTGGTGATGCCATTTGGGCTAACGAACGCACCTACCGCTTTCATGGATCTCATGAATCAGGTCTTCCAACCCTACCTGGATTAGTTCGTGGTGGTTTTTATAGATGACATCTTAGTGTACTCAAGAAACAAGGATGAGCATGATGCACACTTAAGGATTGTGTTACAGACTTTGAGGGAGAAGTAGCTGTATGCCAAATTCAGTAAGTGCGAATTTTGGCTAAGGGAGGTTACTTTTCTAGGACATGTGGTGTCAGCTGAGGGGATTAAGGTGGATCCCTAGAAAATTGAAGCAGTGTTAGACTGGAAAACACCTAAGTTAGCATCGGAAATCTGAAGTTTTCTGGGCTTAGCAAGGTACTATAGGCAGTTTGTTAAGGGTTGTTCATTAATTGTTGCACCTTTAACTAAGTTGTTGAGGAAGGGGGTACCGTTTGAGTGGACGGACAAGCAGCAAGAGAGTTTTAGAAACCTTAAGAAGGTTTTAATTGAGGCCCCTGTGTTGGTTCAGCCTGAGCCTAAGAAGGAGTTTATGGTTTACAATGATGTGTCGCATATGGACTTGGGCTGTGTATTGATGTAGGAAGGAAATATGGTTGCATATGCGTCATGTCAACTCACGAGTGAATTACCCAACCCATGACTTGGAACTACCTACAGTGTTTTTTCGCGCCAAAAATATGGAGGCATTACTTATACGGAGAGAAGTGCATAATTTATTCAGACCATAAGAGTTTGAAATACCTCCTTACCCAAAAGGGGCTAAACCTTAGGCAGCGTAGGTGGGTGGAATCATTGAAGGATTATGATTGTACAATTGAATACCACCCTGGCAAAGCAAATGTGGTAGCCGACGCGTTGAGTCGTAGGGTTAAGTCGGACTTGAGGGCTATGCTCACCTGTTTAATCTTGTTGGATGATGGTAGCTTGTTAGCTGAGCTTCAAGTAAAGCTGGTGTGGGTCGAGTAGATAAAGAGTAAGTAGTTAGTGGATGAGACTTTGGGTGCTCGTTTTAGACAAGTAGAAAATGGGGAGACATCAGACTTTGGGATAAATAGTGAAGGAGTTTTGTGTTTCCGTAGGAGGATGTGTATACCAAAAGATGGTGATCTAAGGTAGTCTATTCTGTGGAAAGCACATAGCAATCTCTATGCTATGCATCCTGGTGGAAACAAGATGTATAGGAATTTGCGTGAGCTTTATTGGTGGCCTGGACTTAAGCACAAGGTTATGGAGTTCGTAAGTAAATGCTTGATTTGTCAGAAGGTGAAGGCGGAACATCAGTTGCCTTCAAGATTGCTTTAGCCAGTAAAGATTCCACTTTGGAAGTGGGAAAGGATCACTATGGACTTTGTTAGTGGGCTACCCTTGACGCCTACTAAGAAAGACTCGATATGGGTTATAGTGGATCGGTTAACCAAGTCTGCCCATTTTGTACCGGTCCGCACCGATTACTGGTTACAAAAGTTGGCTAGGTTGTATGTGGCAGAGATTGTAATATTGCATAGAGTGCCAGTTTCCATAATATCTAATAGGGACCTATGTTTCACTTCACGATTTTGGAAGAAGCTGCACGAGGCATTGGGTACTAGGTTGAACTTCAGTACGGCCTTCCACCCTCAATCTGATGGACAGTCGGAAAGGGTGATCCAAGTTTTGGAAGATATGTTAAGGGGATGTGTAATTGAGTTCCGAGGTAGTTGGGAAGACTTTTTGCCGTTAGCTGAATTCACATGCAATAATAGTTATCAAGCAAGTATTGGGATGGCTTCGTATGAAGCACTGTATGGGCGAAGGTGTCAAACTCCAATATGTTGGACAGAATTGGGCGAACGGAGAGTTTTGGGCCCTAAGTTAGTAGTAGATACTGAGGGTAAGGTAAAATTGATTCGGGATCGGTTGAAGGAGGCCTTGGATAGGCAGAGGTCGTATGCTGACCTTAAGTGTCGAGAGATAAAATATGCAGTGGGGGACTTAGTTTTTTTTAAGGTCTCTCCGTGGAAGAAGGTATTAAGGTTTGACGGAAGGGGAAGCTAAGCCCAAGGTTCATTAGGCCATATAGGGTCGTGAGGCAGATTGGGCCAGTCGGTTATCAGCTGGAATTACCTTCTGAACTAAGCCAAATCCACGACGTGTTTCATGTTTCCATGATAAGATGATATCGCTCGAATCCTTCACACGTCATGTCGGTTGAGGAGATCGAGGTTAGGCCAGACCTAACTTTCAAGGAAGAGCCCATACAAATAATTGGTCGTGATGTTAAGGTACTGAGAAGGAAGTTTGTCCCATTAGTCAAAGTGCTTTGGCATAATCACAAGGCTGAGGAGGCTACTTGGGAACCTGAGGAAACAATGCGACATCAATATCCTCAACTGTTTGGATCAGGTAAAATTTTGAGGATGAAATTTCTTTTAGGGGGTAGAGTTGTAACGCCCCAAAAATCCCGAAATCCTGAACTTTCTTTTTTTCGGTTTGGATAAAAAGTGTGCTTAATATTCCTAGTCAAGTGTTATTTATGTGATAATAGGTCTTGGTTAAGGTTTGAGTTCGAACTTTGAGGTGAAAGAAATTATAGTTTAATAATTAAAAGAACCTTGTTGGCAAGTAGTTTGGTTTTTAAATAAATGAATGAGTAATTGCACACAAGAAAGCCTTGTGGTGGAATGGCAAGTAGCGTCACATGTGGGGCTTAGAGGTGGCGTCACATGCTTGGCAAGGAGGTTTGGGGTTCGAATCCCTCCTTGCTCAAAAGAAGGATTGATTTTTGCTCAATGAATTGCCAGTGGTGGCATTGGATGTAAACTCTGATGGGAGTGATCAGAGGAGAAATTTAAGGAATAAATTAAGGAGTTATGAGGGAGAAAAGTTAGAAGATGAGGGGTGTAGAGAAGTGGAACCGAATTGGGAATTGGGGATAGGTAAATTCGTCTATAGTGCATATATATGTGCCGATTTTGGGGATTCTAGTGTAATGCCGAAATTGCTTCTCTTTCTTTAGCCGAATTCCTTATTTTTGTGTTGCCGAAACACTTTTCTCTCTAAGTGCTCAAATGTCGAATTCCTTGTTCCTTGCTTGCCGATTTTCCATTCTTTTCTTCTCAAATCCTTTTTTGATTCACCTTTGGTTTTAAACAATTCCTACTTCTCTTCTTCTTTGTGTTGAATAACCCCTTTTACCATACAAATCTCAAAGGCTGAATACCTCTTTGGCGGAAGACCTTCTGTACTGCCATTACTCCCTTTACTTTGGTCAATTCTTATGTAAGTGCTTTTCTCTTTCAGTCGGTTTTCCTAGTATTGATTTTTTCTGCCTCACCTTTTTTAATCGGTTTTGGTAGGGGATTAGTATCGAATCTCGGACTTCAGATCTCTGCCAAATCACTCCTTAGGTGTTTTGAGGGTTTTGGGTAAGCGTTTTTTCTTTATTGGTTAAGGTTGGCCAAATGGTCAAGGATAATTTAAGAGTGACTTAAGATGGTTGCGAGTCACTTGTTGTCTAGTTTTAATGATTAAGGTTTATGCAGATTTAGGAAATACTCGTGATTAGTGATCAAGGAAGGGCTGTTAAGGCTTGTCGTTCAAGGTAAGGAAAAAGTGAGATTTTTAGTTTTTGGTGACCGTATTTGATAAGTGTGTGATTAATCATTAAGTGACATCGTTTGTAGGTTCGTGGCTGAGGAGATCACAGCACGTCTTAGTACCAGGTGTGTACATACACTGCATGCATACAATAGATCGGCAAATGCCGAAAAGCCAAAATGCTGAAAAGCTGAAATGCCAAAAAGCCGAAAGTTTGGCTACGGTAGTCTTGCGAGTGCGCGAGCACTCATAAGGGGACCGATACATTATCTAAGGCCCCATAAGCGATCTCATGGTCTGGGGCCGTGTTTTGGCCAATCGGGCCAAAATAGGCTAAAAAGGCCGATGGGCTGTAGGGCCCATAATTGGCAATTTGATACTAAGTAATGAAAGATCATATGATTGCACGACTATGAATGTGATTGGGCCTGATGGGCCATAGAAATGTGATTTGGCCTGATGGGCCATATGAATGTGATTGGGCCTGATGGGCCCTATGAATGAGATTGGGGCCTATGGGCCATATGAATGAGATTGGGCGTAGTGGGCCATATACAGGTTTGTAGACTTGTTTGGGCTTTGTAATGGGTTTTGGGCCTAGTATTTGATAACTGCTTAAGCAGACATAAAACTTATGTAAATAATTAATTGCGACCGTGGACGAGTCATATGGTTAAGGTGTGGCAATGGGTATATGCATGTCTAGGATTGGATCTACGGAGAGCTTGGTATTTAAGCGGTCTTAATGACTCACCTCCTCTTCTCTGGAATCCTACCTGGTGCATAGTATCTGTTCACTTTAGCCAACAGAAATTATCGAAATGCCCCTAAGGGCGAAAAATGACTAAAATACCCCTATGTGTTGAATGTAAGACTTATGCATGTTACATGTACACCTACTGCATTCATATGATATCCTTTTTAGGCTGCATATGGGTTGGGAATTATGGAATGGAGGTAGTATATGAGGATCGCATGGTTGCTTGACGACCGTGGATCTACCGATGGCTATTAAGCCGAATATTTGATTAGCAACTTGCTATAATGAAGGCAGTACCGCAACCGGGCTACCATTGATGCGTATCAGATGGGTGGGTGGATATTTATATCCCCACATGATGTGTACTGGGGGATAGAGTTGGTGTATAGCGGTTGAATTATTGGGGTGGGTTGCACAGGATTGCATGTATGATATTATGGTGATTGATGATTGCTTAATACTCTTTGAGGGTTGTACACACTGAGTTTTCGAAAACTCACCCCCTCTTTTATTTTTCTCAGGTGATGCTCAGTAGGAGGTTCGACGGTTGGAGGGACTCCGAGGTGGCCAACTAGCAAGATGACTTGGACTTGTTTTTTTTTAAGCATATCATTTTTAGTATTTAAAGTTATTTTAGTTCGGATTGTAATAAGACTTATTTGCTAGATATTACTTCAATGTCATTACTAGGCTTTGAAAACTAAATACAAACTGAATGTTACTTAATTTTATCTTGAAGGGTTTTCAATGAAAATAAGGTTTTCGATAAAACGCTTCAATGTGACACGCTAGATCTGGCCATAATGTCCAGGCCGAGTTTGGGGTGTTACATTTCTCATATTAGCACATGTACTACATCAAATTCATGTATTCTTTTTCATCACATATCAAGAAATCAATTCATCCTGTTTTCAAATAAGTAATCCAACTATCATGTGCCTGATCATTTTAGCTCGTTCAACGTATTCATTTATCACATCAACATAAAGTCTTTTAGGCAGAGACTTATAATATTTCACCAGCCTAAAACCTGCTAGGCCTAAGCCTGAATCACACACCGGCACAAGGCCTGCTAGACTCAAAGTTTGATTTTATACACTGGTAATAAGCCTGCTAGGCATCAAGCCCAATTAAATTCACCAGTACAAGGCTTGCTAGGCTCAGAGCCCGAATATCATTATTATAAATCTGTTTCATAAACAGTTCATATATCGAAAATTTCAGATATTCCATAAAGTTCATACGGACTTTCAAATGTTATAACTCAATCGAGTTAAACTCAAATACGTTATTTCGATGCTTTATCACATTCAGCTAACTCTACTATAAATCTATGAATTCCAAATCAACATATTAAATTAAGTTACATTCAAAATTAACGATGTTTAATTGTTTAAAGACTTACCTCGGATATCGACGAACGATGTAAATCGACTATTCAACTATTTTTACTTTTCCCCGATCCAAGTCCGATTTCTTTTGTTCTTGATCTATACAATTTCAAATTAATCTCATTCAAACACTATTTCATTCAATTTAATCCAACAACATATAAATGGGCAAATTACCATTTTACCCCTGATATTTCATACTTTTACAAATTAGTCCTAATTTCATAAAACATAAAATACACAAAATCTCACAACAACATAGTTAGGCCTAATCTTCCTTATACTCATACTAGTCCATATATTTCATTTATTGCACATTTTATTCCCTCAATTTATTATTTTTACAATTTAGTCCCAATTACTCAAAATCATCAAAAACTCCAATACAAAACATGTCAATCTAAAACATATCTTTAATATTTCATCATCAAACATCACAAAACACAAATATTCATCAATGACATAACTCAAAGCATTCATCAAAATCATAAATTCTAGCATGGGTCGGATAGTATTCGAACCAACGATCTCAAAAACATAGAAATTATCAAAAATCGAGCTAGGACCTTAAATCAAACTCAACAATGGCCGAATGCCCTAGATTCCTTTTCTTTTCTTTATTCTTTTATTTCAGTCAAAAGATGAACACTTTAACATGGCTTTTTAATTTTTTAAGTTTTATTATAACATATATTATTACATGTTTTACTAAATTAACCTTTATAATAAAATATAAAACCTTTATAACTCATGGTCATTACCGTCCATGCTATAACCATTTGGTCAAATTGCAACATAAATACCTCATATAAGAAAGACAACAACTATTTGGCCTTTTTACAATTAACTACCAATTTTTCATTTTACGCGATTAAGTCCTATTATTCAATCGGACACTCAATCGACAAAATTAAATCATGAAAATTTCACACACACTAATTCACACATAATAAACACGAAAAATAATATTTTTATATTTTTTTACTCAGATTCGTGGTCCCGAAACCATCGTTCTGACTAGGGTCTAAATCAGGCTGTTACAACTCTCCCCTCTTAGGAATTTTCGTCCCCGAAAACCTTACCGGTGAATAGGTCTGGGTAACATTTTCTCATTGTATCTTTTGGCTCCCACATTGCTTCCTCAATTCCATGTTTTTGCCACAGTACTTTAACCAACAAAATTTCCTTATTTCGCAACTCTTTAATCTCACGAGCCAGAATACGAATCGGTTCTTCCTCGTATGTCATATTGGGCTTACTCTCAACTTCAGTCGGACTAATCACATGTGAAGGATCAGATCGATATCTACAAAGCATCGAAACATGAAAGACATAGTGAATCTTTTCTAATTCAGGTGGCAACAACAATCTATAAGCAACCGGCCCAATATGCTCTATAACCTCATACGACCCAATAAATCTCGGACTCAATTTGCCTTTATGACTGAATCTAAGTATTTTCTTCCATGGTGAGACTTTCAGAAATACTTTATCCCCGATCTAAAACTCTATTTCTTTTCGTTTCAAGTCCGCGTATGATTTCTGACGATCTGATGCTGCCTTTAGACTTTCACGGATTACTTTCACTTTATGTTCAGTTTCTCTGACCAAATTAACCCCGTGTATCTTGTTTTCACCAAGTTCAGTCTAGTACAATGTTGTACGACATTTACAACCATACAAAGCCTTGTAAGGTGCTATTTTGATACTCGATTGAAAGCTATTGTTGTATGAAAATTCAATCAAAGGTAGGTATGGTTCCCACGTACCTTCAAACTCAAGAATGCAACATCTCAACATATCCTCAAGTATCTGAATGATTCACTCGGACTGACCATTTGTTTGGGATGAAAAGTAGGGCTAAAATGCAGTTTAGTACCTAGTGCATCTTGCAGTTTCTTCCAAAACGCGATGTAAACCTTAGATCTCTATCCGACACAATAGAAATAGGTACTCCGTGTAGTCTCAAATCTGAGAAACATATAACTCAGTAAGTTTATCGAGTGAATAATCTGTACGAACCAAAACAAAGTGAGCCGATTTAGTCAATCTATCCACAATAACCCAGATTGCATCTTTCTTGCTCAGTGACATCGATAAACCGGATACAAAATCCATCGTGACTCTGTCCCATTTCCATTCAGGTATCATGATCGGCTGAAGCAATCCAGAAGGTACCTGATGCTCGGCTTTTACTTGCTGACAGATTAAACATTTCAATACAAAGTCAGAAATGTCTCGTTTCATGCCTTGCCACCAATAGTGCTGTTTCAGATCATTATAAATTTCCGTACTACCCGGGTGAACAAATAGTCGACTGTTATGAGCTTCGTTCAAAATCATCTAAATCAAGTTTGTATTTCTCGAAACGCATATTCGATTTCTAAATCTCAAACAGTCATCAGCATCAACTCAAAACTCTGAATCAACATTCGAATCACATTGAGCTCGTTTTACTATCAACTCATTATCAACCTTCTGAGCATCGCATATTTGTTGAAAAAATAACGGTTTTGCTTTCAATTCAGCTATTATCGAACCATCATCGACATGGCCATATGCGCATTCATTGCACACAAAGTAGATAGTGATTTCCGGCTTAGAGCATCAGCAGCGGCATTAGCCGTTCTCGAGTGATAGTCAATCACTAGTTCGTAATCTTTTAACAACTCTAACCATCGACGATGTCTCAAATTCAGATCCTTTTGAGTCATCAAGTGTAATATCCCGAATTAGGGCCAAATCGGAATAGTGGTTTTTGTGACCACAAATCCGAGATAGAAATAATTATTTTATGATTATTTTGAGGTTTATGATATGATTGCATGATTGTGTGAAAATTTCGTGACGAAATTCTATGCATAAAGTATTTAAGTTGAAATTAGGGACTAAATCGAATAAGTTGCAAAACTTGCATTCTAGAAGTTTTTAGTATGAAATTACTTTGGAATATTAATGAGGAGGTCTTAAATAGCAATTTGACCAATTTCTAAAATTTTGGACAAAAATGGGCTTGTACATGAAAATTTTCAAAGAAAGGTATTAAGGGTATTTTGGTCATTTGGTAATTAAAAGATTAAAAAAAGGAAAAAGATGGCAAAATATGTCCATCTTCTTCATTAGGACGAAAATTAAAGCGTTCTCCATAGCTAGGGTTTGTTTCAAGCTTCCAAGCTCCATAGTAAGTTATTCCAAGCCCCGTTTTTAATGTTCTTTACGTTTTTGGAATCCCGGTAGCTCGATTTAGCTTATGCTAGCAATAATTTAACCTAGGGTTCATATTTGGAAAAATACCCATAGGTGAAATTTGTGTATTTTGGTGTTTTATGATAGAATATGAGGTTTTAAATTATGTCAGACAACTTGTACTACTCGGTTTTAAGTGAAAACGAGAAAAAGGGTTTAATCGGTAAAAATACCTAATAGTTATTAGTACATGTTAGAATGAGAATTTGATGTTTCCATAGAAGGGAAAAATGATCAGCATATCATAAAACATAAGAAAATGGGATGAAGTTTAATTCCCGAGCCTAGGGGCAAAAGTGTAATTATGCAAGAGTTTAGGGGCAAAAATGTAATTTTGCCAAAGTTCGTATTAAATGCTGTTTTGATGTGTGTATGTATTAAATAATATTAATTTGGCATTATAGATCAAGAGAAACGAGATTCAAGTCGTGATCGAGGGAAAAACAAAGTTTACGAGGAATAGGGTTGATTGCTAATATTTTGTATCGTGGTAAGTTCATGTGTAAATGTAGTAACATAATTGTCATTTTAATTAATTTAATGTTATTTATGTGATATGATGATTAATATCATGAAATATTATGCTTTACGGTTATTATGGAATATGTAAATTATGAATTGCTATCGAGTATCGGTTTCGATGTTTCGTGGAAGACGGCAAAGATGTGTAATTGAGGAAAAAGCCCGTTTGAACCTTGGGAATAGATTAGAATACAAGTGACATGTCACTAGGATGGTTGGGCATCCGAACTTGTTGAGTTGAGTCCGAGTTCACTTATGGATGCAAATGTCCGAACTCGTTGAGTTGAGTCTGAGTTCGTGAGATGTAACTAGGCATCCGAGCTCGTTGAGTTGAGTCCGAGTTTGCTTATGGGCGGGTTACATGGTAGCTTGGCTACATATCTGGCACTTATGTACAAACTTTCCGTGTATTCAGATTATATTCTGATGTGTTCAACGGGTGGATCTTAAGAAAATAAAGAGAATGCCTAAAACGAAGGTGACATGTTGGTAAGTGTGGTAAATTAGAAAATTCGACAGGTATGTGCTTAAACCCTCGGGTTGAAAACTTGGTAAGATGAAATCGTAGAAAGATATTAAATGTAAATAATGTTCTATGTGGGATTGTGTGATTATGTTACTTGCTATTTGCATGTGAACTTACTAAGCATTTATGCTTACTCCCTCCTTTTCATTCATTGTAGTTTTGACAAGTCGTCTTGAGAATTGGGATAGGTCGAAGACTCGTTCACACTATCCGAAGGCTTAAATCGGTAAAATGGCTTGTATATTTTGAATGTGGCATGTATGACAAAATACTCACTTTGTGTAATTGATCTTATGATATGGCTATGGTTTGGCAAGAAAAGGGTTTGTAAATGATTAGCCATTGGAATGACCAATCTAAGTCATATTTGATGTTATGTATGTTTAAAATGATATTTAGTCCATCAAAATCCTTAATAAAGTGAAATTTGCCATAAAACAGAATCTGACAGCAGCAGTGATGAAAATTTGAAAAATCACTAAAAATAGTAGAAATAGAATTAAGTGATGAGTAAGTTATGAAATTGAATCTTAATGAGTCTGTTTTCATATGGATTGAACAAAATAGGTATATGAATTATAATTTATGAGATATTTTAATTTTTGTGAAATAGGGTCAGAGTGATTTCTTGATCCCCTGTTCTGACTTTGGAAATTCACCATAAATTGTATAAAAATAATTAGAAGTCATGATTTATATGTACAGATTTCTTATAGAGTCTATTTTTAATAGAAACAAACTTCATAGTCATTGAAATTTTTTACAAAGATATACCAGATTCGTAATACACAGAGGTCTGAGCAGTCGAACCCTGAAACATGAGAGACTTTAACTAATAAACTGTACTAATTGGCCCAGCCAAAAATTCTAGAAAAATATTAGTAAATAGATATATATGAGTCTAGTTTCAGGAAAAATTTACGGAATTGAATTTTGAGTTTTGTAACTCAGGATATGAATTTTTAAGCGACTGTGACGCAGATTGCTAGCTTGACTGAAAATTTTAAAATTAAATTGTTTGAGCTGTTTAAGCAATGAATTAAGTCTGTTAACACCTCGTGTTTGACTCCGGGCAATGGTATCGGGTACGGGGCATTACATCAAGTACTTTAGACTTTTATGATCAGAATAAACATGACATTTCTCACCAAACAGATAGTGACGCTGAATTTTCAACACAAACACAATAAGCTGCCAATTCTAGGTCGTGCGTCGGATAGTTCTTTTCATGTGGCTTCAACTGTCTCGAGGCATAAGCTATAACTTTGCCTTCCTGCATCAAAACACAACCCAAACCATTTAAAGATGCATCACTATAGATAACAAATTCTTTATCCAATTCTGGTTAAACTAGCACTGGAGCTTCGGTCAAAAGAGCTTTCAACTGATCAAAACTTTTCTGGCACTTTTCCAACCATTCAAACTTAACATCTTTTTGTAATAGCTTTGCCATCGGGGTTGTAATCATAGAGAAACCTTTCACGAATCATCTGTAGTAACCAGCAAGTCCCAGAAAACTTCAGACTTTAAAAAGGTTTCTCAGTGGTTTCCAATCGAGTATTGATAAAATTTTGCTAGGGTCCACCCGAATACCCGATGCTGATACAACATGGCCCAGGAAACTGACTTCATTTAACCAGAACTCACATTTACTGAACTTCGCATATAATTGCTTATCTCGTAAAGTCTGTAACACAAGTCTCAAATGTTCGGCATGTTCAGTTTTATCACGGGAGTAAATCAAAATATCATCGATAAACACAACTACAAACCGATCCAGATACTATCTGAAAATTCAATTCATCAAATCCATGAAAACAGCAGGTGCATTAGTAAGTCCAAAAGGCATGACTAAAAACTCATAGTGTCTGTACCTTCTTCAGAAAGCTGTCTTTGGCACATCGGAGTCATTAACTCGCAACTGATAATAACCTGATCTCAAATCTATTTCCGAAAACACTGTAGTCCCTTTCAGCTGATCAAAAAAATCATCAATCCATGGCAATGGATACTTATTTTTTATAGTCACCTTGTTAAGCTATCTATAGTCGATGTACATTCTCATAGTTCTACCTTTCTTTTTCACAAATAACACAGGTGCACCCCAGGGAGAGAAACTTGGTTGCGCGAAACCTCTATCTGTCAACTCTTGCAACTGTGCTTTCAACTCTTTTAATTCTGTAGGTTCCATCCGGTACAGAGCTATCGAAATCGGAGTCGTCCCTGGTACTAACTCAATACCAAACTCTTCCTCTCAGGACAATTCTTTATGAAACACATTCGGATACTCGCACACAACTGGTATAGATTCAATTTTCTTTCCAGTCACTTTACTATCAAGCACATAAGCAAAGTAGGCTTCACAACCTTTTCTCACATACTTTCGAGCTAACATCGAAGATATTACTGCTGGTAAACCACTCAGATCATTAGATTCAATCCGAATAATCTCGTTGTTCTGACATCTCAAATCAATGGTCTTTCTTTTGCAATTAAGAAATCGTGCAAAGTCAGCCAGTCCATACCCAAAATTATATCGAACTCATCAAAGGGTAACAACATCAAATCAGCAGAAAGGCGTGAATCCCAAATCATCAATGGGCAATTTTTGCGCACTTTATCAACTAGAACACACCGCCCCAGGGGGTTTGATACTCGAATCACAAACTCAGTAGACTCAACAGGCAAAGTCTTACTGGATACTAATGTGTCACACACATATGAATGAGTCGAACCATGATCAATCAATGCAATAACACTAATATCATAAAGAGTGAAAGTACAAGTAATAACATCTGGGGAAGAAGCCTCCTCACGAGCACGTATAGCATATGCTCTAGCAGGTGCACGGGCCTCAGATCGAACTGCTATATCTTTCATCCCTCTCTGACTGCCACTCACATTACCCGTATTTCTGGGTGGTCTGCCTCGCACTGCCACATTTCCTTACCTCTCACTCTGAACAACATTTTGCTCGGCTAACATCGGGCACTCTCGAATAAAATGATCCATCGATCCACATTTAAAAGAAGACCGATCATGCAATCTGCAATCTCCAGAATACCATTTACCACAATGCTTGCACTCGACTCTATTCTGTCGAACATTATCAACACTAGCTATCGAAGTGGCTCATGAACTCACAGGGGGTCGATCTCGATCTCATCTAGAAAAGGCCGTAGTAGCCTTAGATCGACTAGAATCATCTCTGAACTTCTTCGATGCTGAGTGAATAGTTCTACCCGATGATCTTTTATGGGAATCTCTTGCTTCAAAATCAGCTTTTCTTTTCTCTTTCTCGAGCTCTTCAGCTTTGCAAGCTCGCTCAACAAGTACTACGAACTCTTTGATTTCAAGTATACCAACCAACAATTTTAATGTCTTCGGTCAAACCGTCTTCGAATCTTTTACACATGATAGCTTCAGTTGAAACACACTCATGGGCATATCGACTGAGTCTCACAAATTTTCGCTCATATTCTGTCACAGTCATACGACCTTATTTTAATTCAAGAAATTCCTCGCACTTCTGATCAATGAATCTCTGGCTGATGTATTTCTTACGAAACTCAGTCTGAAAGAATTCCCAGGTCACTCGATCTTTCGAAACCACCGATACTAGTGTATTCCACTAGCAATATGTGGTGTCTCGTAGCAGGGATATGACACATTTTAAGCACTCATCTGGGGTACAAGATAACTCATGAAACACACGGATAGTATTATCAAGCCAGAATTTTGCTCGCTCGCTCAGCATCATCATCATCAGTAGCTTTGAATTCTTCAACCCCGTATTTTCTGATTTTATCAATAGGAGGCTTGTTAAATCTCATCGGATCAATCGTCAGAGGTACCACAGGTATCGGAGATGGATTATTCGGGGGTGGAGGTTGTTTTGTAGCTGTGTTAGTTTGGATATATTGAGTAAACCAATCATTCATCATTTGGTAAAAGGCTTGCTTAGCCTCTCCCTCTTGGTTACTCGAGGTCGGTCGAGAATCAACCGGTGCTATCCCTTGCACGGGAGCAAGCACTACACTCTCGACATCATCAGCTACAGCTCTATCAGGATCCATTTACTATATGAAAACACATTTTCAAATGTCAGAAGTCATCACACTATCGCAGTAAATCTTATGGCATGTATAGCTAGACTCACACATGCTATGTTAGTCCTAGAATCGACTAAACCGTAGCTCTGATACCAATAAAATGAAACACCTTTAACCCGTATCCGTCACCAGATTAATGTTATAAGGTTTTACCGATCATATTACAACTCATACAAATATGCATTACAATTTACAATTCAAAATTTTCAATCACATCTATGCTCATAATTTAATTCAAATATCAAATCTTAAAATCATATCATTACAACATAGTGTAATTAAAAACATAACCCAACATTTATCAAAATAAATTATACATATACAGAACATATAACAAATCACCAACTCCATAATTGAATATCAGACCTATTTTCTTTTTTTATATATATAACATGTGCATGTAACAATTATACATCAAATGAAACAAATTTCATTAATAACCTTTTCATTCATTTATACAGCATTAATGCATTAGTCTATATGAAATTCACATGTTTTGCATATTAACACAAATTAAAAACATGCATTCGGTTATATATATAACCCAATTCATTACATTATCATTTTAGCTAACACAACTCATTTGTATATATTTGTAAATTTACAAATAACTAACAAAACTATATAGTTATACACATATACATGTCTACCATAATATAAAAGCATATATATATACATATAAAGACATATAAGAGCTCAAATATCATATCATGATCAAATGCCAAAGCACACATATCCTTTAGTCATTAATTCAATTTCATTATATACAATATGATCGAAACACATAACAAATTTCACAAACATCATACATCTTGGATACATCTCAATATAAGCTCAAACCGAAACCAAATATACATCATAACCAATTCATTCATACCACGTCCAAATTTATCAAGCAATCTTAATACACAAACACATATCACAAATTCCAATCATTCATGGCACAGAACATAATAACCAAAATGGACTCAAACCATCATTATACCAAAACCAAATTTAAGCATTTAAATAAGCCATTTTCGTATGGCTTTTATACAAAACCAAGGTTCATCATAACAAAACACCATTCAGCCTATACATGCCATAAGTTTGAATTTAAAACTTTCAAAAGTATCGAGAATAAACGATAGTGCGATTGACTTTACTGACGATCCCTGAGCATGTAACGATCCCCAAAATCTATAAAACAAAGACATATATATGCACATAAAGTAAGCTAACTTAACTTAGTAAGCCTTAAGCAAATTAAACAATTAATGCATAATAACATTTCAATTACTAATCATTTCAATTAAATAAATCAACTTATGCATTTTTAATCACATTTATTTTCAAACTTTTAATTCCACACATATATAACATATACTTTCATAAGACAATTTCTCCTTGGCCGAATATACATGTATATATATCACCAATATATTCTCAAATTTCGAAACCACATTGACTTATATAATCAAATATACATATATATTTAAAGACATATATTCATCACTCAAAGTTTAACATTACATCCATGTACAATTATAAGATCAAATATATTTCTCATATTAGCACATGTACTACAACAAATTCATGTATTCTTTTTCATCACATATCAAGAAATCAATTCATCCTATTTTCAAATAGGCAATCCAACTATCATGTACCTGATCGTTTTAGCTCGTTCAACGTATTCATTTATCACATCAACATAAAGTCTTTTAGGCATAGACTTATAATATTTCACCAGCATAAAACCTGCTAGGCCTAAGCCTGAATCACACACCGGCACAAGGCCTGCTAGACTCAAAGTCTAATTTTATACATCGGCAATAAGCCTGCTAGGCATCAAGCCCGATTAAATTCACCAGCACAAGGCTTGCTAGGCTCAAAGCCCGAATATCATTATTATAAAGCTGTCTCATAAACAATTCATATATCAAAAATTTCAGATATTCCATATAGTTCATACGGACTTTCAAATGTTATAACTCAATCGAGTTAAACTCAAATACGTTATTTCGGTGTTTTATCACATTCGACTAACTCTACTATAAATCTATGAATTCCAAATCAGCATATTAAACTAAGTTACATTTAAAATTAACGATGTTTAATTGTTTAAAGACTTACCTTGGATATCGACGAACGATGTAAATCGACTATTCGACTATTTTTGCTTTTCCTCGACCCAAGTCTGATATCTTTTGTTCTCGATCTATACAATTTCAAATTAATCTCATTCAAACACAATTTCATTCAATTTAATCCAACAACACATAAATGGGAAAATTACCATTTTACCCCTGATATTTCATACTTTTACAAATTAGTCCTAATTGCATAAAACATAAAATACACAAAATCTCACAACAACATAGTTAGGCCGAATCTTTCTTATACTCATACTAGTCCATATATTTCATTTATTTCACATTTTATTCCCTCAATTTATTATTTTTACAATTTAGTCCCAATTACTCAAAATCATCAAAAACTCCAATACAAAACATGTTAATCTAAAACATTAATATTTCATCATCAAACATCACAAAACACAAACATTCATCAGTGGCATAACTCAAAACATTCATCAAAATCAGAAATTCCAGCATGGGTCGGATAGTATTCGAAGCAACGATCTCAAAAACGTAGAAATTATAAAAAATCGAGCTAGAACTTACCTTAAATCAAACTCAACAATGGCCAAATGCTCTAGCTTCCTTTTCTTTTCTTTATTCTTTTATTTCGGTCAAAAGATGAACACTTTAACATGGCTTTTTATTTTCTTTAAGTTTTATTAGAACATATATTATTACATGTTTTACTAAATTAACCTTTATAGTAAAATATAAAACCTTTATAATTCATGGTCATTACCGTCCATGCTATAACCATTTGGTCAAATTGCAACATAAATACCTCATATAAGAAAGACAACAACAATTTGGCCCTTTTACAATTAACTACCAAATTTTCATTTTGCGTGATTAAGTCCTATTATTTAATCGGTCACTCAATCAACAAAATTAAATCACGAAAATTTCACACATACTAATTCACACATAATAAATACGAAAAATAATATTTTAATATTTTTCTGACTCGGATTCGTGGTCCCGAAACCACCGTTCTGACTAGGGTCTAAATCAGACTATTACACCCAGATCCAGAATAGGGTCCAACGACTCTCTACAATATCTTCAACATGGTTTGAGACAGCGCGTCGTCCTCAGCCGAATGGCTTTGAGACCCAGTCTCAGTAGCAGGCGAAACCGATGTCTCACTCGTATCTAGGTTTGGCATACTGTCCAGAGAAAAGGACTCAGCTCGAGCCCCCTATGGCCTCTACCACGACTATGAGTACTATGTCCGTGAGTTCCATGAGGCGCTCTGTAACATCCCTAACCCGTATCCGTTGCCAGAACAGGGTTTCGGAGTATTACTACCATTTGCAGATTACTTAAAAAAAAAATTTAAATGCTACCCGATTCAATGCATCATGTAAATAAATATATTACCATTCAATCAACAGATTAGTACTTGTATAAGCATCAAACAGTAATATTGTTAGTGTACTTGCACATATCTCATATAAATTCAACATTGATATAACTATTTTCTCGACATATCGTACTTGAGTTCAATAATAGTCTCAACTTACATAATTTTCTTGTATCAACATATCAAAGATAATCATATATGTACATGTCATGAAACATATCATGCTCTTACCGTTTCTTCATAAGCATATATGATTCATTTCATTATATTAATATTTCATACTCCATCATTTCCATATATTTTATGTATATTTATTCCGATAATAGCTTATATCAAACCTAACATAATTTATATTCCACGTACTCATACTTATTTCGTTTATCTATCTTCATAATTATTTCATACAACTATTTTGTACATATATATTTCCATATGACCAGTTCTTGTAAACATTACACACAACCATTTCATATAACCATTCGTCATCTGATACATATTACGGATATCAATTGTTCAACAGATGTCATAGCATCTCCCATCCACGGTCTTATTCATCTTTGACATGATGCCATAGTATCTTTAAACTATGGTCTTACTCATTTTCTGTCATGTTGCCATGATATCTTTCAACCATGGTCTTGTTCATTTCATATCACGTTGCCATGGTATTTTTCAACCATGGTCTTACACATTTCATATCAGTTGCCATGGTATCTTTCAACCATGGTCTTACACATTTCATATCAGGTTGCCATGGTATCTTTCAACCATGGTCTTACACGTTTCATATCGAGAGAGCACACTCCCGCGAACCTCATCCTTACTGGTGGGATTACGGTCCAGGCTAAATCCTGTAATATAAACTCATAGAGTATTGTCGGGATTACCAGTCCAAAGCTAAATCCCCGCAACGACAATTACTCTAATGAGCTTGGATCTGAATTACAGTCCGAGGCTAAATTCGGACCACGATTCGGATTACCCGTCGGGCTAAATCCATTTTACACATATTCTTCGGGAGGGCTATATCAGGATAGGATCACCCGTCGGGCTAGATCCTTTTATAGTCAATTCCTTTTCGAGAGATCCATCGAATTTTTCCTTTTCATTCAACCGAGATTTATTTTCAATTTATTTTGAGTATTATCAATATTTCATCAAATATCATGAATTGAATATTCAAATCATATTTTCATCACATAACCACATATTTCAAGTATTTAAAATACAATTCAAGTTACACAAACTTACCTCATTGCTTGTTTGTGTTTATAATTTCATTAATCCAATATCTTTTCTTTTTCACGATCGAGTCTCATATTTGAGTCGTTCGGATCTTTATAAATAAATTTGATCATCATTTTCATTCATTTCATATACTAATGCATTTAATTAATGCTTTAGGCAAAATTTACCATTTTGCCCCGAACTCTTAATTAATGACGATTTCATCCTTAGGGTCAGGAAAATAAAATTCTTGCAATTTAATCCTTATTTCCAGCTATTATTCTTATATATATTGATAACAGTCCATGAATTCTATAAAATATCAGAATTTTCTATAATTTCAACACTTTTCAATTTATTCTTTCAACACTTTTCAATTTAATCCCTAAAACATGTTTTCCCCCGATCTTGAACTAAATTAATAATTTCATTCAATTTTGTAATTTAAATAATAAAATAATCCATTTCATGCAATTTGATCATTTTTACATTTTTACAAAATTGCCCATAAAATTTTACTTTTATTCAATTTAGTCCTTGAGCCTAGAATATGCAAATTAGCCATGCTAGATGAATATTCATACATATTTTTCCTCCTCCTCCTCTCCATTCCACATCCTTAATGTAGATAATACACTTGTAAGTAACATTATCCATAATTTTTATTATTTACTTTTATGAATATTCAAGCTGTCTATCTGCATCATGGTCACTAAATTATTTATATCTGGAGCTATAGAATTCAAAATTAAGATCTGCTAATTTTCCCTGAAACTAGACTCATATATCTTCTTACCATAAAATTTTCAGAATTTTTAGTTTATCCAATAAGTACAGTTTATTCTTTAAAATTACCCCTGTTCTGCTGTCTAACAGTTCTGACCCTTCTTCACTAAAAATTAATTATCTCCTTGTACAGAATTCAAATGATGTTCCCGTTTGTTTATATTGAAAATAGACTCATTCAGGATTCTAAAAATATAAATTTAAACCCTAATTATTTTTATCCAAATTTTTATGATTTTACAAAGTCAGAACAGGGGAACCCGAAATCATTCTGACCTTGTCTCACAAAATTCATCATATCTCATGATTTACAATTTCATTGCTTACATAATTTCTTCTATAAGAAACTAGACTTAATAAGCTTTAATTTCATATTTTATTCATCCTATAATTATATTTCTACAATTTTTGATGATTTTTCAAAGTTAGACTACTGCTGCTGTCCAAAACTGTTTTAGTACAAAATATTAATTACCATGTTATAACACCCTTATTTTCTTTTTCTACACCATTTCTCATCACTTTCTCTTATTTTCTCTTCACTAACATATCTTGAACATAGGACCTTATGTAAGAAAACTCTACTATAACATTATTTCCATGCTTTGTCAATAATAACAAACTTAAAAACATATTGAAATCTTGATATACTTACCTTGTTCTATTGATACTAATCTTTAACTTGATTTTCTCTCTCCTCCAGCTTCTATTTCTTGAATCCAACTTGATATTCTAACTCCCCATGGTCTCCTTAACATTTTCTCTCTTGGTAGCTATGGAAATTCATTTGATTTTTGGGTGAAAATGGTGAATTTTTGGTAAAAGGACCAAATTGTAAAGAAAGCAAAACTTTCTTTCTTCCTCTCTTTCTCTCACGTTAGTGCATGGGAAATATGGATGAGAATTTCTCATCTTTCTTTCTTTATATACTAATAAAATAATAATAAAATAATAATAAAATATTTTATTAAAATATTAATAAAATAATATTTATCTAATTAAATAATTATAAAATATCAAAATATCTCTAGCATCATTATTACTTTCTAGATTTCTCTCTCTTCCAATTGACCATTTTGCCCTTCATTATCTTTTAAAATTCCATCCTTAAGTCATCATTTAATTTGGTAAAATTACAATTTAGTCCTCATAATTTCTTCATCTATTCAATTTGGTCCTAATTCATCCATTTTCCTTAGTTTCTAGATTATTCCACTCTTAAAATATTTACACTATTGGTCCTTCAAATTTTTCATATTTACACTTTAACCCCTCAAATTTTGAGTATTTACTCTTGTGCAACAAAACTTTTCTCACTTTTACAATTTAGTCCTTTCTTGAATTAATATATCATAATATACTTCTCAATATTGACATATCTCAAAATTTCCTTTTTTTTTTTTTCACTTTATTTCCTTATTTTACTATATCAAGGATAATATCTTACTGTAAATATTTTCAGGGTATTACACGCTCATTGTATCATTCGAATTTATCTACATTATAAAGTTTTATGCATTAGTTCCAGTATTTATTAATAGATATTTTATGCAAAAATTATCAGAAGTTCAGAGATGGTTTCAAAAGTTTTAGTATCTAACTATTTCAGTACAGTTTTATGAAGTATTAACTACAGTGTTTTCAGAATAGTTCTATTTAAGTACAGAGATACTTACAGGATTGGCGCTGGAGACTCGGTGTACCACATACTTTCTCAAATTATCCAAAATATTTGAAAAACCAATTCTTTTTAAATCATAATTCTGGAACCCAAAACTCACATCTCGAGTTTTGCAACCTGGCTCTGATATCACTAAATATAACACCCTAAATCTGGCCTAGACGTTATGGCCAAATTTGGAGGTTTCACAAGGAAAGGAGTTTTAATAACGAAGTTTATATGATAAAACCATTTCAATTTTTCAACTCTTATATGCTTTTATCCATTGTCAAAACATTTATCCAATTAATTCATTTGCCTTAAAACGTGCGTGTTTTATAGCAGAAGCTTGTGAAAACCGTTGTACTTCAAGAAGACAATTCGTATTTTAGAAACCTTTGTTTTAGTAAAAATGTGTTTTTAGTGAGTTGTCCAAACAAATTATTAAACAAAAATCCAAATCCCAAAAATTTAATCAATAGTCCGGAGAGTCCAATTAATACAAAACTCCCAGAAATATCCTTTAAGTAAATAAAACCTTTAATTAAGATCAGTTCATAGACTAGTGGTCATCGCAAGACTCCGTCGCATCGATCTGTCTAAGTTTGTGGAATACCTTAACAGAACAGATAAACAGATGTGAGTTTACGTAAACTCAGTGTGTAACCCAACAGAAATAGACATGCAAACATGCAGAAAACTCACATACAATCAGATATAGATTCGGTATCATGCCAATTTCAGATATAGATAAAAGAGTCAGATATACAAATCAAATAATTAGAATCCTACCCCCATCCTCTGCACACCAACTTCGACCATCGCATCACACCATGTGGGGTTAAAAACACCCACCCAACCTTACATACCATATCGTGTCATTATGACATGTAACACCACTAACCCGTATCCGTCGCCAAAAGGGTTACGGAGTATTACTAAAAATTTCATGAGCGAACAGTTGAACAAAATTAAATAGTGGATAATTATTTTACCGATCTTTGCAATTAAAACAAAACCGAATTTACAAGGTATTAATTTATCATAATTACACAATTTCAAACCCAACCATATATTTGATGTGCAACATGCCTTGCACACACCCATGCATCATAAAAGAGGATCACTATCCATTTCGTGATTTGCTGTAATAGTCGAATGCATAGCAAAATTTAAATACATATAGAATTTATCTCATAATAACAATTAAATAACCACATTCCATAAGCCTAACTTTGACCAATTAATATAATAATTTAACCACCCATTTAGTAACATTTTACTTAATCAAACGAGTTGTATTATTAAAACAAACATAGCCATTTTTTTATTTTTATTTTAATATTAAAGGTTAAGCCATATTCTTATGGCCAGGATTACAAAATGTAGTATTATAACATGGAAATCCCAAATATAATACCTATACATGCCATAATTTTATACTTAAGATTAACTAAGAAGGAGTACCAAAACGTTGCAGGCAGGTGTGATGACTTCGACGATGGTCCCGAGCACACAAAATGGATCAAAAGAAAATCTAAATAAGAGACAAGTAAACACACCAAATGAGTATTCAAATCAGTAAGTCGTAAGCATTATAATGCAGACCATTAACTTGAGATAAAAAAAAAGTATATCCACTATTTCAGCCATACCGAGCTATGCCATATATTACTTAGATTATTGATCCAACTAGAAGTCAAGTCTTGCTATTTAATCAAATATCAAACAACCATATGGCTTAAATCCTTTTCTCAAAGTATTAAACAATGATGAACTAGATGGATCCATGCATATACATTTCATTTCTCCAATTTTCTTATTTCAATCAATAGCTCTAACCCTTCATTCATTTCCTGCACTTATTATATTATCAATCGATTTTGCAAACATAGTGCTATTCAAATCCGCACACTTAGTGCCATGCTAACCCGCACATATAGTGCCCTAGAAATCCACACACGTATTGACATTCAAATCAGCACACATAGTGCTATTCAATTCCGCACACTTAGTGCCATGCTAACCCGCACACATAGTGCCCTAGAAATCCACACAAACGTATTGACATTCAACTCAGCACACATAGTGCTATTCAATTCCGCACACATAGCGCCATTCAAAATCCGCACACTTAGTGCCAATGTCATTTCATTATAGCAAAGCAATTGATTTAATTCAAAAATATATATACGGCCACACATATTTAACAATCAAAAGAATATCTAAACAAAAGAAATTCTTTCATGATATGTGAGCACCATTTATGTATAAAATAACCAATCTTATAATTGCTTATGGACTTACCTTATATTGGATGAAACGATTCCAATCGACTACTCGATACTCTTTGCTTTGCCCTTGTTTGATTCCCCTCCTTTGGGTTCTTGAGCTAGAATAAATAAATTTAATAATTTAATTACCTTGTTAGTTAATTATATCCCATACTATTAATAGTTTCATATCACAAGAATCACACGGTATAAATTTGATTTTTATCCACCTTATGCTTTTATTAAAACTAAGCCATTCGGCTATTGACCACCTAATATCCAATTACTATCGATAACCAATCAATACTTCAATGAAACACATCTCTATACATATATATATGTCTATACGGTAACCACCCCTTGCTAAATACTCACATATACAAATTTAATGATTTCCACTTCATCTTACAACCATCCTTATTCAAGACATTAAAACCTCAACTAATGCTTATCTAATGTCTCAAGGCCGAATGCATTATCACTACCAAAATAACAATTGCACATCACTTTTTCATTTAACACATAGTTTCACCACATAAACATTTTGACCGACAAAAACTCCATATTTATTCATACCATCATTCAAATGCACATATATCTATTAGCTAACTCATTCTTCACCTTTCTAATATTTCCATCCAAAGCATCAAAACACTATCCTCTTAACATTTAACCATTATAACCGTATGCACATTTTGTCACCAAATAAAAAAAATCAACATATGGGTTATAATAAGAGCTTGACTACTACTAAATTTTCATAAAATTTAATGAAAATAACATGAAATCCTACCTTAATTAACCCTTAAGATGGTCGAATGTCTTTAACCAATTTCCTTCTTCTTTCACTTAGGTTTCGGCTTTGCAAGAAGAAGATAACACTCTCTCTCTCCTTCCATTTCTTCTTTTATTCATCGTTTTCTTATTAATTCATTTTTTTAGATTATTTTAATCATTTGTCAATATGAAATTATAATTAATTAAACCTAGTGGAGGAACATCATATCTTGGCCGGCCACTACATGTATTTTGGGCATTTTGACATGCAAACCCAAGCTTTCACACTTTGTAGTTTTAATGTCCTTATATATTTACCTATCATATTTTCTAATTTTCTCAACTAAGTCCTTTCAAGAAAATTCACATTCAATAAACTAAATTAAAACATCAATTTTTCACACATGCAATATCACACATAGAAGATATGCAAATAAATTTTAAATAAATTTTATGACTCGATTTTGTGATCCCGAAACCACATTCCGACTAGGGTCAAATTAGGGCTGTCACATGACACATATCAGATAGTATGCAACCAAGCTGCCAGAATATAGGTGATGATAGCCATATAGAACACTTCCTCCACATATATAAATCTTACCCCAAAATAGATACAGAAAACAAATACAGAAATAACAGATTAAACATGCTTAACATGATTACATACAAATTATGGAATAATCATACAGGCATAGCATTATCATACTTAGAACAGAATATCAAACTATTAGATCTACAGTTTTAGGGCTTGATTAGCCCTTACCGACCCTACAGTAGGCCCATAGTCAATCGAAACGACCCATGCGACCCTAGGAAAATTTTCAAAAATATAGGCCCACACTTATAGGCCCAGATTGGCCTTTCTTGTGTGGCCCACACGGCTTGGCCCAAAATTCACACACTCGTGTGACATGCCCGTTTGGGCCCACACGCCCGTGTGGCCTACACGCCCTACTTGGCCTTGCCCGTGTGGCCCACACGACCACACTGCGACCACCAGACGACCACACTCTAGTAACCACACGACCGTGTCCTGTGCATGACCATGCCTTCATCTATCACACAATAGTGTCTTGCACACGGCCAACCACACAGGGCTGTCACAACTCTTCCCCACTTAAAAATTTTCGTCCTCGAAAATCTTACCAGGGAATAAATTCGGATAACGTTCTTTCATAAAGTCTTCAAGCTCCCAAGTAGCCTCTTCTACTCCATGTTTGATCCATAATACTTTTACTAAAGAAATCTTCTTATTCCGCAATTCTTTCACTTCCTGAGCTAAGATACGGATCGGTTCTTCTTCATAGCTCAAATCAGATTGAATCTCAATTTCAGATGGACTAACCACATGTGAAGGATCCGATCTATACCGTCTAAGCATCGATGCATGGAATACATTATGAATCTTTGCTAGTTCAGGTGGTAGAACCAATCTATAAGCAACCAGCCCTATCCGTTCTGCTATCACGTAAGGTCCAATAAATCTTGGGCTCAATTTGCCTTTACGGCCAAATCGGAGTATTTTTTCCAAGGTGAGACTTTCAAAAATACTTTATCACCAATTTGATACTCAATAACTTTGCGTTTCAAATCTGCATATGATTTATGACCATCCGATGCTGCTTTCAAACTATCACTAATCACTTTCACTTTTTCTTCAGCTTCTCTGATCAGATCAACCCCGTATACCTTATTTTCACAGAGTTCGGTCCAATACAATGGCGTGTGGCATTTACGACCGTACAAAGCCTCGTATGGTGCCATCTTAATACTTGATTGGAAGCTATTGTTGTAGGCGAATTCAATCAAAGTTAAATATCGTTACCACGAACCACTGAACTCGAGAATACAACATCTCAACATATCTTCAAGTATCTGAATAACTCGTTCAGATTGACCACCTGTTTGGGGATGGAAAGTAGTGCTAAAATGTAACTTAGTACCCAACGCTTCATGCAATTTCTTCCAAAATCGGGATGTAAATCTGATGTCTCTATCAGAAACAATAGAAGTAGGTACTCAATGTAATCGAACAATTTGAGAAACATACAATTCTGCCAATCTATCGAGTGAAAAATCCGTACGAACAGGGATAAAATTAGCAGCCTTTGTCAATCTATCAACAATAACCCAGATTGAGTCCTTCTTTCTCTGTGTCAACGGTAAACCAGATACAAAGTCTATCATTACTCGATCTCATTTCCACTCAGGTATCATGATCGGCTGTAGTAATCCCGAAGGTACCTGATGCTCCGCTTTCACTTGTTGACATATCAAACATTTAGAAACAAAGTTAGAAATGTCTCTTTTCATACCATGCCACTAATATTGTCTTTTTAGATCGTTGTACATTTTCGTGATACCAGGATGGACTGACATTCGGCTACAATGGGCCTCACTCAAAATCATCGAAGTAAGTTCTGAATTTCTCAGAACACAAAACTAACCTCTGAATCTTAAACAATCATTGTCGTCAATTTGAAACTCTGAACCCATATTAGAATCACATTGAGCTCGTTTAGCAACCAATTCATCTTCGATTTTTTGTGCTTCACAAATTTGTCGTATTAACACTGGTTCTGCTTTTAATTCCGCTACCAGTACATCATCAGCGGAAATAGACAGATGTACATTCATTGCTCGAAGAGCAAATAGAGATTTTCGACTTAGGGCATCAGCCACCACGTTTTCCTTACCTGGATGATAATCAATGACAATTTCGTAATCCTTTAATAATTCAAGCCACCCGTTGTCTCAGATTCAAGTCTTTCTGAGTTATTAAATATTTTAGGCCTTTCTGATCAGTATAAACATGGCATTTCTCTCCAAATAGGTAATGACACCAAATTCTAAGAGCAAACACAATCGCAGCTAGTTCAATATCATGAGTTGGGTAATTTTTCTCATGAGGTTTTAGTTGTCTCGAAGCATACGCAACAACTCTACCCTCCTGCATCAACACACAACCCAAACCGTTCAAAGAGGCGTCACTGTAGACTACAAACTCTTTACCAGACTCCGGCTGGACTAACACAGGAGCCTCAATCAAAAGGGTCTTCAGTTGGTCGAAACTTGTCTAACACTTCTCTGACCACTCAAACTTGACATCTTTCCGGAGTAGCTTCATCAACGGTGTTGCGATCATCGAGAAGCCTTTAACGAATCGTCGATAGTACCCAGCGAGTCCCAAAAAGCTCCGAATTTCAGAAACATTCCTTGGAGGTTTCCAATCAAGAATGGCTGAAATTTTGTTCGGATCAACTCTAATACCCGAAGCGGATACAACATGCCCCAGAAAGCTGACTTCCCTTAACCAGAATTCATATTTACTGAATTTTGCATACAACTGATTATCTCGCAAAATCTGAAGTACTAGCCTCAAGTGTTCGGCATGCTCGGACTTATTGTGATAATAAATCAGAATATCATCTATGAACACCACCACAAATCAATCTAAATACTATCTGAATATCCGATTCATCAGATCCATGAAAACCGCCGGGGCATTAGTGAGCCTAAACGGCATCACTAAAAACTCATAGTGTCCATATCCCGTTCTGAAAGCAGTCTTCGGAACGTCAAAATCTCTAACTCGCAACTGATAATAGCCAGATCGCAAATCAATCTTCGAAAACACGGAAGCTCCTTTCAACTGGTCAAATAAGTCATCTATCCACGGCAACGGATATTTATTCTTTATCGTCACTTTATTGAGCTGACGATAATCAATACACATTCGCATAGTTCCATCTTTCTTTTTCATGAACAGTACTGGAGCACCCCAGGGTGAAAAGCTAGGTCGCGCAAAACCTTTGTCAGTCAATTCTTACAATTGAGCTTTTAATTCTTACAACTCGGTTGGTGCCATACGATACGGAGCGATCGAAATCGGTGTCGTACCCGGAACCAATTCTATACCGAACTCTACTTCTCTAACAGGTGGCAATCCCGGTAATTCCTTAGGAAACACTTCTGGATACTCACAAACTATAGGCACAGTCTCGAGCTTTTGTTCCGATATCTTGCTATCTAGTACATATGCAAGATAAGCTTCATAACCCTTTCTCACATATTTCTGAGCTAACACAGAATATATCACTGCTGGTAACCCACTCAGATCATTAGACTCAACTCGAATCATTTCACCACTCGAACATCGCAAGTCTATAGTCCTTCGCTTGCAATTTACCACAGCATCATGTTCGATTAACCAGTCCATTCCGAGAATAATATCGAATTCATCGAAGGGTAATAACATCAAATCCACCAGAAAATAGAAATCTTTAATTATCAATGAACATCTCTTGCATACTTTATCAACTAACACATACCGGCCCAAAGGGTTTGACACTCGTATCACAAATTCAGTAGACTCAACAGGTAGAGTCTTACTGGACATTAATGTTTCACATACGTAAGAATGAGTCGAACCAGGATCAATTAAAGCAAGTACACTAGTACTATAGAGAGTGAATGTACCAGTGATAACATCAGGGAAGGATGCCTCCTCTCGTGCACAGATGGCATAAGCTCTAGCGGGGGCACGAGTCTCAGATCGAACAGCCATATCAGAAGTCCCTCTCTGATTACCACCCCTGCCTCCTGTATTTCTCGGTGGTCTACCTCTAGTTGTTGCACCACTCGATCTCCCACCTTGCATCTTATTTTTCTCATCAGGTTCCGTGCAATCACGAATGAAATGATCCCGCGAACCGCATCTATAACAGGCTCTGTTAATAGACTTACCCCAACATTCACCTACATGTCGTCTTCCACACTGTGGACATTCGGGTTTTTCTTGCCAATTGTTGCCAACATTAGCAACCGAAGTAGCTCGAGAGTCCGTTGACGGTCGCTCCTTAATAGAAATTCCTGCAGTCGTCTTTGATCTGTTAGTATCGTCTCTGAACTTCTTCCCAGCTGAGAAAGAAGTTTTACCCGTCGATCTTTTACAAAAATCTCTAGCTTCATTTTCAGCTTTCTTTTTCTCCTTTCCAAGCTCTTCAGCCTTGCAAGCTCGTTCAACCAGTGTTACAAATTCTTTTAGTTCTAAAATACCCACCAGTAGCTTTAAATCTTCATTCAATCCCTCTTCAAATCTTTTACACATGGCAACTTCATCAGCTACACATTCCTGAGCATATCGACTGAGCCTTACAAACTCACGTTCATATTCGGATACCGTCAAACGACCTTGTTTAAGCTCCAAAAATTCTTTGCGCTTTTGATCAATAAATCGTTGACTGATATACTTTTTACGAAACTCCGTCTGAAAGAAGTCCCAAGTAACTCGTTCCTTTGGAACAATTGAAATCCAGGTTCTCCACCAATAGTAGGTCGAATCTCGTAATAAGGATATGGCACACTTTAGACACTCATCGAGTGTGCAAGATAGCTCATCAAAAACACGGATGGTATTATCAAGCCAAAACTCAGCCCTTTCAGCGTCATCAGTAGTGGTGGCTCGAAATTCCTCGGCCCCGCGCTTTCTAATCAAATCAATAGGAGGTTTACTCAGCCTCAAAGGATCAGTAGTTGCTGGTATTATAGGCATCGGAGAAGGATTTTTTAAATTCGGGAATTGTTGAGCAACCGGGTTTGTTCGGGCATATTGGGCAACCCACTCATTCATCATGGCAAAAAAGGCTTGCTTAGCCCCATCATCTTGATAACTCGCAGATGGTTGAGGTTCAACAGGCGCTGTCCCTTGCGCGAGAGCAAGCGCTACACTCTCAACGTCATCCGCTAAGGCTCTCTCTGGAGTGGATTCCACGTACTAATCAAAACAACAATTTCAACCGTCAGAAGTCATCACACTATCATATACTAGCATTATGGCATGTATAGCTAGACTCACACGTGCTACGGTAGTCCTAGGATCGACTAAATTGTAGCTCTGATACCAAATAAATGTAACACCCCTAACCCGTATCCGTCTGGAAGGGTTACTTTGAGTATTACTAAAAATTTCATGAGCGAACAGTTGAACAAAATTAAATAGTGGATAATTATTTTACCGATCTTTGTAATTAAAACAAAACCGAATTTACAAGGTATTAATTTATCATAATTACACAATTTCAAACCCAACCATATATTTGATGTGCAACATGCCTTGCACACACCCATGCATCATAAAAGAAGATCACTATTCATTTCATGATTTGCCGTAATAGTCGAATGCATAGCGAAATTTAAATACATATAGAATTTAGCTCATAATAACAATTAAATAACCACATTCCATAAGCCTAACTTTGACCTATTAATATAATAATTTAACCACCCATTTAGTAACATTTTACTTAATCAAAAGAGTTGTATTATAAAAACAAACATAGCCATTTTTATTTTATTTTTTTAATATTAAAGGTTAAGCCATATTCGTATGGCTAGGATTACAAAATTTAGTATTATAAAATGGAAATCCCAAATATAATACCTATACATGCCATAACGTTATACTAAGGATTAACTAAGAAGGAGTACTAAAACGTTGCAGGCAGGTGTGATGACTTCGACGATGGTCCCGAGCACACAAAATGGATCAAAAGAAAATCTAAATAAGAGACAAGTAAACACACCAAATGAGTATTCAAATCAGTAAGTCGTAAGCATTATAATGCAGACCATTAACTTGAGATAAAAAAAAAAGTATATCCACTATTTCAGCCATACCGAGCTATGCCATATATTACTTAGATTATTGATCCAACTACAAGTCAAGTCTTACTATTTAATCAAATATCAAACAACCAGATGGCTTAAATCCTTTTCTCAAAGTATTAAAAAATGATGAACTAGATGGATCCATGCATATACATTTCATGTCTCCAATTTTCTTATTTCAATCAATAGCTCTAACCCTTCATTCATTTCCTGCACTTATTATATTATCAATCGATTTTGCAAACATAGTGCTATTCAAATCTGCACACTTAGTGCCATGCTAACCCGCACACATAGTGCCCTTGAAATCCACACACACGTATTGACATTCAAATCAGCACACATAGTGCTATTCAATTCCGCACACTTAGTGCCATGCTAACCCGCACACATAGTGCCCTAGAAATCCACACACACGTATTGACATTCAACTCAGCACACATAGTGCTATTCAATTCCGCACACATAGTGCCATTCAAAATCCGCACACTTAGTGCCAATGTCATTTCATTATAGCAAAGCAATTGATTTAATTCAAAAATATATATACGGCCACATATATTTAACAATCAAAAGAATATCTAAACAAAAGAAATTCTTTCATGATATGTGAGCACCATTTATGTATAAAATAACCAATCTTATAATTGCTTATGGACTTACCTTATGTTGGATGAAACGATTCCAATTGACTACTCGATACTCTTTGCTTTGCCCTTGCTTGATTCCCCTCCTTTGGGTTCTTGAGCTAGAATAAATAAATTTAATAATTTAATTACCTTGTTAGTTAATTATATCCCATACTATTAATAGTTTCATATCACAAGAATCACACGGCATAAATTTGATTTTTATCCACCTTATGCTTTTATTAAAACTAAGCCATTCGGCTATTGACCACCTAATATCCAATTACTATCGATAACCAATCAATACTTCAATGAAACACATCTATATACATATATATATATGTCTATACAGTAACCACCCCTTGCTAAATACTCACATATACAAATTTAATGATTTCCACTTCATCTTACAACCATCCTTATTCAAGACATTAAAACCTCAACTAATGCTTATCTAATGTCTCAAGGCCGAATGCATTATCACTACCAAAATAACAATTGCACATCACTTTTTCATTTAACACATAGTTTCACCACATAAACATTTTGACCGAATACTTCTAACTAGCAAAAACTCCACATTTATTCATACCATCATTCAAATGCACATATATCTATTAGCTAACTCATTCTTCACCTTTCTAATATTTCCATCCAAAGCATCAAAACACTATCCTCTTAACATTTAACCATTATAACCGTATGCACATTTTGTCACCAAATAAAAAAAATCAACATATGGGTTATAATAAGAGCTTGACTACTAACTAAATTTTCATAAAATTTAATGAAAATAACATGAAATCCTACCTTAATTAACCCTTAAGATGGCCGAATGTCTTTAACCAATTTCCTTCTTCTTTCACATAGGTTTCGGCTTTGCAAGAAGAAGATAACAATCTCTCTCTCCTTCCATTTCTTCTTTTATTCATCTTTTTCTTATTAATTCATTTTTTTAGATTATTTTAATCATTTGTCAATATGAAATTATAATTAATTAAACCTAGTGGAGGAACATCATTGCTTGGCCGGCCACTACATGTATTTTGGGCATTTTGACATGCAAACCCAAGCTTTCACACTTTGTAGTTTTTATTTCCTTATATATTTACCTATCATATTTTCTAATTTTCTCAACTAAGTCCTTTCAAGAAAATTCACATTCAATAAACTAAATTAAAACATCAATTTTTCACACATGCAATATCACACATAGAAGATATGCAAATAAATTTTAAATAAATTTTATGACTCGGTTTTGTGATCCCGAAACCACATTCCGACTAAGGTCAAATTAGGGTTGTCACATGACACATATCAGATAGTATGCAACCAAGCTGCCAGAATATAGGTGATGATAGCCATACAAAACACTTCCTCCACATATACAAATCTTACCCCAAAATAGATACAGAAAACAAATACAGAAATAACAGATTAAACATGCTTAACATGATTACATACAAATTATGCAATAATCA